>OX454333.1:86674534-89220050 GCA_949716465.1 Chalcosyrphus nemorum
CCTGTACAGGGACATCGACTTGGTCGGAAAAAGTTCGCATACAGCGACTAAGATGGCTAGATTATGTAGAGTGGTTATAGCTTAAACGTTCCATCTAAGAATGGGATCCGAATCCACCCTGGATGGGATGGTGCAGTAGAGCTGACTCGTAACCGGATTGGCTGGAAAGGTTTGTTGGTTGAAGCCCCAGGTCCACCAAGGAATGTAGTACCACCTAACTAAGCTAAGAAGGCTAAGATCTGAATTGATCACACTGATAGACAGTGTTGCGTTTGATCCGAGGTTATAATCGAGAGTAAAAGGATCACGACCCTCTTACCTTACCTCACCACTGTGTCCAATAAAATGCGTATTTTTTTTTTGCATTTGTGTGTTCCAGTTCTTCAGAAAAAGTTGATACTTTCTGAGAGTAAACCGGCAAAACCCACAGTCGGAGAAATAAGGATCCAATTCGTTCTTCTCCTGATCATAACCTCGCCGAAAGGAAAAGAAGAAGAAGTGTCTCTACTGATTTTGTGGTTCCTATTTGAATTCAATTCCATGTTGTTCTATTGATATACAGGGTGCGCCATCTGTTATGTCGGTATGAAAACATTGAATAACTTTGACGTTTATTAACCAATTGACATGAGTAGACATGTTTTTGAAACGTCAATTTAGTCAATTAAGCAGCGCAAATTAAAAAGTGACACCGTTAACGAGCTCAAGGCAAACCATTGTGCGAAAATCACCGCTATATCGCTCGAATAGCTCGAAAAAATGTTGAAAAATCGTAGCAAAGAGGGGATTTTTTTTCAGCCAATAGAGTCCGCCACTTGATTGATGTTATATTCAAGACCTAGTCCAATTAAATTGTGAAAGAATCAAATAAATTTTTTTAAGTACTCCGAACAAAGGATACTAATTATCATCTGCTCACACTCTACAAAAAAGAAAGATATTTTAACAACTGTCAGTACACATACGCTTGCCTTGAAACACGCACACGTCCGTCAACTGCAGTTCCTTGATTTCCTGCCAAAACTTTGTAATCCTCAACTTCCCTACGAATTCCTTTGAAATTTCCGCACATGTTCGCCGAAATTCGTCTGAACTCTTAAGCAATCTTTTTAAAACATTGCCCACGCAACAGTCTATCCTCGCAGAACAAATGAAAATTATCGAGAAACATTATATCCTGTCGAATGTCCCTTTTTTGGCATCCTCCACCACACACACACACACACAGCACTCTCATGCAAATCCCATTCATTTATCAATTCCACCCTAATTACGATATTGAATTCAATTCCGAATTTGATTTAATTCATTTTCATTCTACAAAAAAGAAACTGAAAGCCCAAAAAGCAATCTCGTAAATCCCTGCCCCTTTGGAGGGTACGAAAAGGAGGAAGGATTCCTTTGGGTTTTTGGGTCGTTTTCACTCGATCGCACATCACCCACATAAACATACTTGAGACCAAAATTTAATACCTTTCACACAGCCGAAGCCTATCCACTTGTCTTTTGCATATGTACGTTGTGTTGTCGTCCTTTTTTTTTTGTTTATAGTTAAAAATAAAAGGGATACACAGGGATAAAGGATTCAATTTATCAATAAATCTTCAACATGCCGCATTTGTGAGCTTTGAAACAATAAACCATGAACATGAAGTACATACTTTGTCTAACCCGTGTTTTGGTGTTTCTTTCAAGGACTCCAGCACAAGTTTTTTTTTTTCCATATATTTTTGCTTCCATTTGAAATGATAGAATACAAATCAAATGTCCTTTTCATTAACAGACAATTAAATGCAACCCTGGAGCCGTTGGCGTGCTTCGACAGTAATATCCTGAAACTGTTGCCGACCGAAATAATAGCGTTCGGTAAGTTGGTTAGCGACCGGCGGCCAGATGTTTTACGAATCAGCATTAATGGCCTACACCGATGGAGTCCTCAGTTCGAGAATCGCATTTGGAAATATCTGGGTAAGTGGTTTTGGTTTGGTTTGCTGACATTTTTACCCTCCTCGCCTCACTTAAGAGTAAATCCTGGTGCTGGTATTTTTATATGAAAGAGTCGGGAAGCCAAACTGCAGGCAACTGGGGAGTTAGAGTGGGTTAATTGAATTTAATGAGCTATTTGTTGGCGCGTTGTTGGCGTTGCTGTTCTCCACAAGTGCAGCAGCAGTACACAGTGTGTACGTGCCTCGAGTGTGCTTTTAATGGAAATACTGTTCGTGCTTGTGAAGTGTAATTATAATTTATTGGACTTTCAAGAGAGTGTGAGAATTTCTTTTCAACATAAACATCCGATTATGACTGTGCACACATACAGCAGATGCAGTGTGCAACTAAACCATGCGGAAGTCATGTTTTGTATGCTGGTCGGGTGGGTTACATATTGTAAATAGCAGAAGGTGGCTCACCAGAGTGTGTCTAATGTCCTGCGAAACAGATGAGCTGAGGGTCTCATTTGGCTGTAACAAGATTCGTGTAGGAATTTTGGCTTAATTGGTAGATTATACTGGTTGGGCTATGGAAGGAAGTTAAACAAGCGGAAGAGATTGGTATGTCATAGGGTTTGGTGCGCCGATAGAATCAGATCATTGTCAGTGGAACCGTGAAGCTCAAATACTTGCCTTTGTTCATTTATCGCAAATTTCTAGGCTATGAAGTGAAACGCAAATCTTCTGACAGGGGAGCCGCTTTGTTGTCCATCAGTGATGCTCTAATCCGTTGACGTAGGTACAATACTTCAATTGATAGCTCGTTCTCATTCACGGCATCCACAGCCACGCCCTCAGAGGTGTATTACCAGTTCGGGCATTTGACTGAAGAGGACTTATATTCCTCCTTGGGCTAGGTAAGGTTGAGAAGGGGTTATGAGGTTATCACAAGACACTAGGCAACATAATGAGCCCAGGGTGATCCTAAACTGCGGAAATATATCTTAACTCCGTCACCAAAGCACTTGATCACCTTAGAGCAATTGAATAGATCCTTCAGGTGGTTCTGTGACCCTATCTCTTCTAGATTACTTAAGAAGTATCTACCTCACACTCGCACAGTATACATATGCAAAATAACAAGGCGTGCAGGTGTCAATGTCCGTTCCTGATAGTCCCAATCTACTGGCATGCTTCCCCAAGAAGACAATGTCCAGAGAGCAAATGTCTGTGAAGAAGGCTACTCATTCTGAAGGTAAACTATAGCGCTTAGCCTATCTTCCCTGCAGAGATTGACTCCTTTGTATGGTGCGTATACGAATTAACTTACTTACTGTCTTGTTTCCTGTTGTGAATCTTAGGGCCTCTACAACGTCTGCGTGCCATCGTGTGCGGCTTCTGAAAATGTGCCTCAGCTTTCCTCAACTCTTTCCGTGCTTCCTGCTCGATTATTCAGCGCCACGCGTATCCTGCCATCCTGAGTAAGTGGAGTTCAATGCATCATGTGGTTAGCTATGGACCTGTCATCCCTTGTGTGAGATCCACTGTCACTTTCGCATGTTTGTGGCTATCAAATCATTACCCATTCTTTGCTAAAATTGTTCCTTAAAGAAACGGTTGGGCCAGAAAATCCTTAAGACGCTACGCAGGCATCTGTTAACGAACGTCTCAGTTGAGATGTAAGAGTCCATCGTAAGCCAAAATCAATGAACAGCAGATGAAGTGGCGATCGATATTGAATGCTCTGCACGGTGTTGAAGTGGGTGACACAGGAAGATCCAGATCGGAAGCCGGCATCCAGTGTGTCTACAAGGTGTTCATTGATTCTAGCTATTACCTATGCCACAGCAGAGAGCACGCACTCTAATAAATTTCCAATCTTAGAAAGCATGACGATCATTCCCTTCTTCCACTCGTCAAGAAAGCTCACAGTTTCCCAACCTCTTTCGATTAGAGGGAACAGTAAGTCCTACCGCCTTGTTGTTTTGAGTGCCTTCATCGCGGTAGTGATCTAATCCTTACTCCTCCCATCTCTTGAGCTGTTCCTCATCCGAACTAAGCAATCAGCCGTCTAGGTTTTTTACCGGCTGTTGGCTGAAGCTCCTTTGTGATTCTATAGACGGTCCTTCTGTCGCACCAGCTTGCAGCCTCCTCTGCTTCTGTAGCCTGCGCTTTGGTGTTGTTGCGCTTGTCTTTATTTGGACTTTATTTCGTTAATGCGGTTCTGGTTAAACACGTTAACTATGGCGATATTGCCAAATAAGCTAGCCACCTTACCTCCATGCGGCAAGGATAATTGCAGAACTGGTTTGTACACTATGTTCTACAGAAGAGGCCCAAAGACTGTGGAACTCCCGCGCCAGCGTTATAGTACTTTAAGCCTTTACGGGCCTGGTACCTCAACTTCCTGTAGGTCAAGTAGCGCATAACTACCTTAAGAAGATAGTATGGTATATCTTTTATCAGGGACCTCCCAATCTATGGCCATTTTGTCGTGGTAAAGGCACTTTAACCTCGAGCTGCTGGAGTCACTACACCTTTTATAGCATCAAGGATAGAATGCGTTCTTATTTTCAAACTGACAAATCTGGTTTTTGTTTCTCACACTGAGAAGCCCGCCCTTTCTCATACGATCCTGGATTTAAAGATATGTTGGCCGATACATGTTGTCATTCTTGGAAAACTTTTGTATCCATCCAATCTCCATTTTATCTTGCTATTCAAGATGAAGATCCCAAAAGCACCTTCAACATTTCGCATTAAAAATTTCCTTAGAAGAATTTCTAAATTCTTTAATAAACCCCCTGAAGGACATTATATCATAAAACGAAACTCGTAGCGCGCGTATCTGCTTAACCTCCAGTCCCGGACTCCATTTGTAGCATTCACAATGCAATGAATGCCGGGAATCCGATTGAAAGTGGGATTTTCATTCTCCATTGTGCCTTCATGGTTGCTCTTTCCGTTTTGCGTTCAACGCAAAGCGCATTATACGAGTACATTGCAATCACACAACCTCTTCCTCATCCCCTAAGCGGTGTTGGATCCTTTCTCACTCGAGTGCAGTTTCTCTCTATATCCTTGTATGTGTGCGGGTTGTCACACAAAAGGGTGTGAGATAGAGAATCACTGATGAAACGTCGAGTTTAGAAAACACAATATCCATTGTGCAAAAGGGTCCTTGACATTTGTATAATTCGTAAGCGCCACGCGTTAAATAAAGGTCGTCGCATCTGTATGCACATGATGGCCACTGGTAAATCGCGACGAGTGTCCTGTTAGTAATTAATCCTAGTATTTTGTGAAAATTTAATATTGATTATGTCGATCCTGCGCTGAAGTGTGTGTGTAATGTGCATCCATGCCAAACAGGATGTTATGCGAATCCGTGGCCAAAAACCAAATGTATGCCTCGAGAGATAAAAAGGCAAACACATCCAGGAGAAGCTCATAAAAACGCATTCAAGGATACACCAGTGGCATACAACTAATGCCATCTGAACGATTTATATCCTTTAAGTGGTTTTGCTTTGCTGTGTGTGTGTGTAGTCGCTTATTATTATGCACAGCCATATGGCTGTTTTATTGTGGCATCTCCTCAGCAGCAATCGTTCTGGTGCTACGGGACGTATGCGTACTATTTCTTTAGCAGAGTCCTCGTGCACACATCGTATGGCGACCAACCCCATATCCACGGATAAGGAAGAGATTACGTATATTTGTCCCACCCTCTTGGTCTCTATTAAATGCGGACAATGTGGCAAAAATGAACGGCAGCGTTCTGTGTTCCTGTGAACACTGGATGGCGGAAGGATGTGTGTGCAGAATTTTTGTTGCATTTTTGAACTAATGTCGGTGGTTCTTTGGTTTTTGCATTTTTATCTCTCGTCTGGGGGCGAAATGTAATTAAGCGATTCATGGTTGAAGGTTATGTGAATGTGGATCCTTTTGTTGTTTTTCTGCAGCGAAAAGGGAAGAAACGAAGAGAATTAATATTCAGTCTTTTGTTCTTTTCACTGGCGGCGGCGGTGGTGGTGGTTTGTCAAAATATTTGCTCTCGCCACCAAGGTTTTGTAATTAATGAGATGGCAGCTCTGGGGGATTTTATCGCATATCTGGGTTTTGGTAAATATTTTTTCTATCCTAGACAAATAATGGGATTTCAAAAGAGGGTTCGGATTGGAGTTGTTGGCAAAATGAACGGCGGCTGGGTAATTCGGTCGTTTGTATCAGACGTGCGAACTGATCATAAAACTCGGGACAAAATCAATAATGGCGGTATGATTGGATAATTAACACCTAGAGGGTTGGGGTTCACAGTCTCTTTTTTTTTTTATTTATTGTTATGAGGCATCTCTGAAGGGCGCACATCTGTATCTATTGACTTTATCTGTTCAAGTGGTAACCGAGAGAACAATGGCTATTTTGGTAGCCAGTTACAGTTCCCAATTTTGTCTGCTGGGTGCAAGTAGCCAGTATTCTCTCTATGAAGTGAGGACGATGAACCTCTTTGATTCGGTATTCAGCAAGTCCATTGGTTCCACACTGTGTCATTGTAAAGTAGGTATCACAAGATGGAAGATTCTAGCCAGATGAGTGGGCATTCACGCTTCCCTATGACCACTATGTGTCTTCTTCTTGTAGGGCGCTACGGTTTGGGGTGAACCTGGGCCTCAACCAATAAGCCTCTTCACTTAGCTCGGTCTTTAACTAGTTGCCTCCAGTTGCGCACTCATGTTTCAGCGCCATAAATTAGGACTGGAATAATCAGGGCCTTATACAGAGGGTCCTTATAAGCTCATGTATTTATACAGTTCGTCCCTATTGATGCTGTCATAGGCGACATTGAGATCGTTAAAGAGATGACGAGTATCGATGTTGAAGACTATGGGTCGATTGTGTCCAAAATGTTAATGACAACTCAAACTTTTTTGACTTCTAAATTTAGTCACCCAGATATGTGTATAAATTTCAGGAGTTTGTTCAATTCTGTTTTCACTAGATTATCTAGTTCTGAAAGGAAATAGCTCCCTAAAATATCTTTCCTTTTAACAGCCAGTGCTGGACAATCATACAGTAGGTGGATTCCCTCCTCCTGCCTGCTACAGAAGTCGTTATGAATTTTAAATAGGCATACTGCATGTTTGATCATAAGGTAGAGCCCTGTCACGACTGTTTGTATATCCTTACGACTGAGTTGTGTGAAATTTATAACGATTTGGCTATAGAGCATCTGTCTAATTGACACCATTGTTTATTAGCTTTATCACAGGACACACTGTCTATTTTCCTATGCAAAGTAGTGTATTGGCCTACAGAGTACCTTCCCTGGACAATTCCTTGCTCCCTATTGCCTGGAACCCAACAGGGAGTCACCTTATTGTCCACTGAAATATCTCCCAGTCTTTTGATGCGCATTTTTACGAACTTGAGTAGTACCGCTGCGTATTGGCTGCTTGACTGTCAACATAGATACTGATTAATTGTCCTCACTGAAATATTGTCTTCAATATTCGCATCCGCAACTTGTTTTATTGCAGAAAATTGTGCCTGAAAGACAGTACAACTACCCATAAGCCTGAAGGACCAATTTGTATTTCGAGACTCGCAGTAGACACCAGCGCCAGTACATCTTGGATCTGTCGGTATAGATGGCGAGTTCATTTTCGGCACAAGCCATACCTAATTTCCATTCCTCCAGTTCTTAAAAAGAAACAGTTCGAAAGTGGTACGATATAGTCTCTTTCAATCCGGAATCTTGAGATATTCCATCTATATCGTGACGTGAGATCATGGAACGTGTTCTAATTCACCGCCTAGGCTAAAAAGTTCGGTCATTCCGAATGAAGCCGAACTATTGCTTTTCGCCACTCAAACTAAAATACCTACTATCCTATCGTCCAGTGCTTAGTACTTCGGGGTAATTCTAGATCATAAACTTAACTGAAAACTAAATATAGACCAAAGAGCAAAAAATTGCATGGATAGCCTTCTATGCCTGCAACAGAACGTCAGCAAAACGACTAAGATGGTGATGAACTGGCCAGGCAAGGCTCAGCCCTCTAATACTTACTCGCAGAGCTATTCCATACCCCACTATCAGAAATGTAGGTCTCCTTTAGAAGGTTGACGAACTGTGCCATATCTCGAAAAGTGCGCCCTAGCTTTACTTAACAGAACGCACAGAGACATTGGCAAAATAATGGCAATGACAAAGGGCACTTGCCCCACTCTAGTAAGGGCTAGACAACGTGCATTAAGCTGACTACTTTTCAATTCGAGTACCTTGTACTTCTACTTGGGAGTACTAAAGTCATGTAGGCACTACTTTAAGTCTATCCACATAACAAACGTTCTGTTCATTAGCATTGCTTAAGAAATGTTTCGCCTACGTCATGACTAGCTGGCGATCCAATGCTGTTTCTGCTAAAGCGCTGGCTGTTCCCCCTAAGTCCCAAATAAATGTATGTCGCCAAAACTAGTTTTCTTAAACAAGCCTTGATCAATCTCAAAAGAAGCCCAAAACAAGACAATACACTGAGCCATGACTGAGTCCGGCTTCAGGCGCTCGGCTGACAGCCCGAGCCGGCATACCTTTATCGTATCAACGAAATGTTGAACGGCACCCGTCTGCCTTGCAGTTATTGACATACCTTTTGGGGAGCAAGCAAGCAACTAGGCCCCGCAGAGAAAAGGGTCCGGTCAAAACTTGACAGCGAACGAAGCGAGTCACCCACTTAAAACTTGAACTCGCACATACATAGACTCCCCTGTGACAGTTCACGACGAAAGAAAGGAGGCTATGACTCAGATCAGGAAGTTCAAAGGCTATGATTTTCATATATCCGTCTACCATCTGAGCTCCGAAAGACTTTCGAGTCTCTAAAGCATTCTCAGCCTGTTTTTCGTAGGCTTGTACCCCTTCCTAAAGTTGTATCTTTGCATTCGATTTGGAATCTCAAATCTCGCAAGGACACCTTCGGGAAAGTTCTCTAGTTTGTAATGAGCTTGATGTAATCGCCTTTTGCCATGTTAATGGTCGAGAGCCAACATGCCAGATAACAGGGCATATTAACATCACTAACCTGCCAAGTCCCAGCTCCAGAGTTTCACAAAATGTTATAAGTTATGTAAAAGCCTTTAGTGTTGAATATTGAGGGATGACAATGAACTGCTCGTCGCTTAACCCAAAGTTCCAGGACTTTCCAGCAACCACATCCCTTCTACTTTAGAATGCTTTGAAAGGAACTCTATTTCTTTCTACCCTTGTCCACAGCTCCATTTGAATTTATAAAACTTTAAAACTGAAATAGATCCTTAGCTCCCCAAAAACCTAAGCCCTATCCCGTCATATATAAAAACTGCAAGTCAAAAGCGCAATATCTCCGGTCTATGCAAATATCAGTAGCTATGAAATGGATTTTTGAATCAGATTAAGGTCGATACTCCAACACAAAAAAAAGGGAGGGAAAAGCCACGTGAAAACTCTCATAGTCCTCGACGAGGGTATCCTCGCAATTTGGAGAATTCATCATCGCACAAGGATCGCCCACGACGCCAAGTTGCCAAGGAGCTTATCAGATTGAAATAAAAAATATATTTCATTCTTGTCCTTTTCATTTTTTGCATTCACTCATTTTGTAGGTTGGGATGATTGGAGCGACTTTACTGTCTGCAGTGTTCAATGCGGCAAAGGTGTCCAGCAAAGATTTCGACGATGTCTACTTGACAATCCGATGATAAACATCAACATGAATATGAACGGCAATGAGATTCAACATAAGCCGACTGAACAACAGCAGGATATGTTGGATGTCAGCATCCAGACAGATGTGCTCAATCAACAACAGCAGCAGCAGCAGCGGCAACAGCAACATCATCATCATCATCATCAGCTACAGCACTCAAGAGGAAGTAGTACTACCAGCAGCAGTAGTAGTAGTAGTAGTAGTAGTCGAAGTAGTGGTAACAACAGAAGTCACTCAGACAGTCCGGAAAAGGACAACGCCAAGAATGCCAACAGTAATGGCGGCAATGGAACAAAATCATTTCAAACCACAACTGGGGGTGGTAATGGAGGGGACAGTAGTTCCACTTCCTCATCAAATAAACTCAAGAAACGTAGGAAACGGAAGAAAGCCAAAAGCCTGACAACAATGTCCTGCGAAGGATATAACATCGAGCAGAGAAATTGCAATACATTCGAGTGTACTGGTAGGTTGGAAATTTTCTATTTCGCTTTCAAGTTTTTTTATTATTCTCTTCTTTCTCGTTCTTTTTTTCTCTTTTTTCTTTTAAGACGACATAAGTGACTTATTAAAATTTTATAAAAAGTTCCTGCCGATTGAAGAGCTGCCAACTACTTCGGTGCCGCAACAATCTGAACTATTGACGCCACAGCAGCAGGTACCACCGGCATCAGTGTCATCGGCATCGCCACTACCATCACCGACAGCGGCGTCATCAGCTTCGTCGTCCTCGTCGGGGTCGAGTGGTGTTCCTGCAGCATCAACAGCATCGACAACGCTCCCTAACACAGGATACGTACGAAGTTGGAAGAATTCGCTGAATTTCACGCTAATGATCACATTGAGATTGAAGGTAAGTGCTGTGGCTTTTGTTAAAAGAACTTCAAGGGAAGGACGAAGGATGTTTTTATTTTATTTCCATCATGTGTAAAGGATGCTATGGTTCGTTGAGGGAGATGAAACGTTTGTTATCATCAATCGTTTCAAGTGAAAACAAGGACTTTCTGCTTTTTTATTTGCACTCCTTGTGAAGCTTTTGATGAATACATTCCTGCTTCCGTGGGGGTGTCATCTTTGGCACTTGGTAATATTTACTTAATGAATTATATTGTCACACATGGAGAACATGGAATCCTTACAGATTAGACTATTAATCAGAAGTTTTGCTTGCTTAGCTGGGTGGAAGATGAAATTGACATATTGTGTGTCAACATTATAGGAGTTGAACGGATATTGGATCCGTTTTGCTGGAAAACAATCAAGAAGGTTGACAAAATGTGTGACATTTTAATGGAAGAGTAAACAGGGATAGGGATCGATTAAGGAGAGGAGCGATGTGCATCCATAGACAATGACATTGGAAATATTAATTGCCTTGAGGTATGGCCTGCAAGTGCATTTCTAATTGATGCATCACTCACGAATTCAATTTGTCACCTGATTCGAGGTTATTCACAGCCATAGTTTCACTTGAGTCTAGTACATTTTGAAGCTGAGCAAAAGTCAATAAGTGGTTTACAGACTTCTCTCCTAAGTTAGAGCAAGACTGCCGCATTCGTCACTGGGTATGGGACTGGGGTATTCGTCAGTTTACCTCCAGGAGAGAGGTGTTCTGAGAACTCTTCCTTCTGCACTTTACCTAGCAATCCCATTGGACAGCCCGTTTTCCGACGTTCAGACAGTATTCAGATATTTGTTGCATTCATTACCTACACCGCCCTTTATGGTCATTATGATAGCTTAAGTTTCCTCTTGTTTGCTTGCATGTTTGCTTAAAGAATAGTGAAAGCTCTTTTCAAGAAGACACCAGCGCCAGACCCTTCACACTTCTAAACACGAAAAATACTCCGTCTGGCGGTCCCACACACCCAGTTCTCTAACTTTGCAAGAATACAATCTGACTAACTACAGCCCTTACTGTTTAGGTGTAACCTCGTTTTGTTCACCACGCTGGACCATGGTGAGTACTGCTCATCGCAATAGGTCTATTCCCTCGTCATTTTTTTCAGAAAGAAAGAGCTCACGAGAGAATAAAGAATTTCACCATGCTGCGAATTTTAGTCCCCGAAATAGTGTTGAGACAGTATATGTATGAGATCTGTCAAATGATTGTAGTAATAGTAATAGCAACGAGTGACATTTAAAGAGCGATTTTTGACATTTATTTCTCACCTCCACTTTGACCCCTACTCTTAGAAATTTGACAAGTTGGGAAGTATGTTGCAGAAAGTCCGTGAACAGACCTAAAAGTAAAGGAAGTCTACTAGCCAATAGCAAGATGAATTGCTGTAATTGTCCGATGATGGTTCGGTTAAAAGTTGTCGATCGATGTGAGGTACCTAATCAAATATTGCGTTTGCACAGGATGATCTCTTGTGGCGTACCACATGTGGTGTGATGGAGCTTGAACTTGTAAATCTTAAACCATTAAGCATAAGGAGCTGGAATGTAACAAACGTAACGTTTTTGGGCTGCAAAATTTCCGCTTAAAGCTTGGGAGTTTCCGAAAAACCTGATAATCACTCCCTTAGAATACAAATCACAAAACATAGTTTGATGGAAACTATGTCAGGAGGTTTCCTGAGGCACCTGGAAATCCATCTTTCGTATAAAGGAAATGGTCAATAAAAAATCGCACTCATTGCAGTCGTGGTCTAGCGGGGTGTGACTGTAATTTGCAGACAGTACTTGAAAGGAAGACCAACCATTGATGCCTAATTTCTTCGCTAGTAATCTGAATGATATATGTTTGACATAGTTACATATGTATCTCTTGAACTTCTGAAAGTACAGACGCTACATTTTCAACTGAATATCAGGCCCACCCATGGCTACTGTTGTGTGTTGAAACCAATGCCGCCATTTGTGAATTTTGGAAAAACAGGAGATGTACATACTGTTTGAGTATCAAAAATAATTGGAGACTCCTCTTTTTGAAAATAAGGCAATGTTACAAAAAGAAATACCAGTCACAGACGCAGGGTAAGTCGGGGCTTATAAGACTACTGGGTAATACCTACATTCCGAAATTGTATGTCAATTCATTCTCTGATTTAGGACGGTCATTGCTGTTATCTTTTTTGGTTCGTTCTGCATATGTAATACCCAAGTGGTGTTCAGTCTGCTCAGCAGAACAAACTCAAATTGCGTCCAAAATACACAAGCTTTACTTTTGCCCAAGTCCTAGTTGGTAAAAAATGTAAACCTAAACACATTTCAAAACCAGAATTGACTGAGATATTAATATAGGAACTTAACGATAACAGGCTGGCCAACCTGTAACCAGTAACATCTGGCATGCTTCGGGTTCTTGACGAACCATTATCTTGGGGAGACAGTGGAAAGGGTGTTTGCTTGTTAGGTCGTAGTTAGGCTAGGGGTAGTTTTAGGGTTTATTTATAGTTTTAGTTTAGCTTAGGCTTAGTTTAGGTTTCTCCTGGGTTGTGGCATAGGTCTTTGAGCACAACTCCTTTCTATTCATCTCTGTCCGTCCGAAGTCATGTTAGGGAATTTAGGGTTTAGATTCTTCTTCTTTTTTTGTTATTGAGCAGGTGGTGTAAAGAGAGGTTGGCAAGAACCACAAGCATGCCGCCGCAGTTCCTCTCCTACACCGAAGTTGCCTCTGTTGCCCTACCTTGGCTCATAACACCTTCCATCTTCCAAGACACAGGAGTTCTTTTTAGACAAATAAGGAGTTTAAAGAGGCCTTATCCGATATGGAATTTGCCAGCTTTTGCTTTACTTGCGGCTTGCTTCTTAAAGAGACTGCGGACTGTCTTGCCAGGACAGTAGAAACGGCTGTTCTGTTCTTTCTTTAAACTCCGATAAAATTGTAGTCTAACTTGGGTGCCAATTGTTAAATAAAAGAACTGTAACGGCTTCTATGTTTCTGGGTGTTTCTTTGTGGGACCTAGGGCCTCTATTACGCATATCCACCATCGTGTATGGTTTCTGGCAATGTACCTCAGTTCTCCCCAACTTGTTTTCTCAACTCCTGGCCTCCATTTCGAACGTTCTGCGCCATATTCTCCTTGAGTCGTCGGGTATTCTGCCATCCTGTGATAGCAGAACATGTTTATCTATGGAACTGTCATCCTTTCGGAGAGTTTGACCAATCCTCAGGAACTTCGTCGTTGGATGGTGTTCATTTGAGAAACAATTGGGTCAGAAAATCCTTAAGATGCTATGCAGGCACCTGTTAATGAACGTTTCAGTTCAGATGTAAGAGTCCATCGTAAACCAAAGTTAGGTCTTATTAACACTATCAGGAATGACTTCCAAAATCAATAAACAGCAGATGAAGTGGCGATCGATATTGAATGCTGTGCACGGTGTTGAAGTGGGTGACACAGGAAGATCCAGATCGGAAGCTGGCATCCAGTGTGTCCACAAGGTGTTCATTGATTCGCTCCAGGATGATTCTAGCTATTACCTATGCCACAGCAGGGAGCACGCACTCTAATAAATTTCCAATCTTAGAAAGCATGACGATCATTGCCTTTTTCCACTCGTCAGGAAACCTCTCAGTTTCCCAACCTCTTTCGATTAGAGGGAACAGTAAGTCGTATGCCTTGTTGTTTTGAGTGCCTTCATCGCGGTAGTGATCTAATCTTTACTCCTTCCACCTATTGAGCTATTCCTCATCCGAACTAAGCAATCAGCCGTCTAGGCTTTTTACCGGGTGTTGGCTGAAGCTCATTTGTGATTCTATGGGCGGTCCTTCTGTCGCACCTGCGTGCATACTCATCTGCCTCTGTAGCCAACGCGTTGGTGTAGTTTCGCTTATCACTTCGTACGCTACGCTGTACTTCTCTCATCTTCATGCGATATAGAGACTCCAGCTTGCTCCTTCCTAGTGGCTACGCAAACTTTGAGCTGTTTTCGTTCGTCGATTAGCCTCCAGATGTCCTTAAAGTGCCATGTCCTAGGTCTTCCCTGCAATTAATGGAAAAACATTTTTCAGAGCACACCAGTGTTTTCGAATGTGTGAACTACTGACCGTTTCGACACCTTCCGAAAGATGGTTTTTTATTTGTTGACACACTGAAGGATCCTTTAGTCTATTACTAATGCTGGACACATTTTTGGCTTCTATGTGTCCTACTGTTCAAACTATCTACTCGTAACAAGCGTTATATACATATATTTATTTTTAATTTTTAAATTACTAATTAAACATTGTCAATAGTTTACAGTTCAACTGTTTTGTTTAATTTCTCATTAAACTAAAACAAAAGGCCCATTGTTACTCTAAAACCATTCGGAACGCGTTTATGTGCACCGCTAAGGGGGTTTTCACACGTGACACTTAAATCCTTTTCCCGTCCCTCTAGTCCTCTCTAAAAAGAGCGCACTCATAACGCTCAATTGATTTCGATTCAATCATCGTGTCGCCCTCCCCGCACTCCCTTTTCACACTTGCCAATAATATTTTTTTAATTACTGATTTTATGCACACACATGCAATCACTTAAGCATAAAATATGATATTGCAATTAATACAAACAGTTTGCGGCTGTTATTATCATATTTTCCGGTAGAATATGAATTAAAACCAAACAAGATGTGGGTCACCAGCATGAATTCGGATCCAAAAAAAAAAATGCCTCTCCCTTTACGTCCTGCTGACAAGCAATCAATTATAAAAGTTGTTAATTAATGTCAAAGCTAAAAAAAAAAACGAGAGGACACTCATATCCTTGAATTAATTAAAAAAAAAAAAACAAACACAACCCACTTCGGGTGGGGCTTATGAAATTTTACCAAATGAACCTCGGTGTCGGTCTGAGCAAACACATGATGAGGCGTTCAAATATGATTTTCACCCGAAATTACTAGCCATTTAGCGGCAGCGCGGGTTACGGTTGTCCTGTCAATTAATATCCCTTTCCTCTAATAATTCCAGAATGACACGACCAAATCCACATCGACTATATTCTCCACGAGGAACACAACCCACAATCTGTATGTGGATACGGCGGCCGATGGCTTAAGGCTCTACCAGGAGCGGGATAATGCCACCGAAATGCTGCCTGTGAAATTCCAGCTCTACGATAACCGTTGGCATCAGGTTTCGATCAGGTAAGTGCCAGCTAAGGGGGTTCTCTGTTTGAATTTGTGATTTCAGCAGCAGCAAGTGACCAGTATGTAATTTTCTGTTGCCAGGACCATGTTACGATGGGCATCGGAAGCCCCATCAATAAAGGAGCTCCTCTCGCTCTCCTCTTTGTAGAAAGTGGCTCAATGGCAATTTTCTACGTTTATATGCCCAGAAAATTTAATTACATTTCATTGTTGCTATTTGTTGAAAAGTTTTTTTTATTTGTGCGCCTTCTGGTGTGTATGGATATGAGATCGATATTAATTTTTATTTATCCTGTTTTACAGCATTCAAAACGGAGATTTTATATCCATCTATGTTGATTGTACGTGGACAAACAGTTTTGTTGTATCGAAACGATTGTTTTCGCTGCCAACCGATGCTGATGTTGAAATCGGACGAGGATTCAGTGTGAGTATTTTTTTTAATATTTTTTTTTTTTGAAATTTATTGTTTGACAGAGAGAATGGGAAATATATTTATCGATTTGATATATGCTTTTGGTTAAATTGAAAAATTGTGCATTAAGCTGAACACGAGGGATGAGCAGAGCACACACTCGATAAACCATTCATTTATGGTCGGTAAAATATTAATAATAATTGATATAAAGAATTGTGCACACATAATCGATAATAGTCGGATTAATGGCACTCACTTGCTGCTCTTTTTCATTAGTTATGCAAATCCAATGAGTTTTGGTGTTAAATTTAATGATTTAATAATAGTTTAGTCATCAATTACCGCAATTGCCGGGAGCTGCAGTGTGGCTCGCATCGCATTAAAAAGGATTTGCCGTCAGTCATGTAATTGACGCATTGTTTGTTGACCTCTAAATCGCAATACCATGCGCATCATACTCGCACAGAACATCACAAATCGCTTTAAAATTGATTTGGTGCCTTGAACCCTATTAATCCAATCATTTAACTATTGAATAGCCAACTATACAGAGTGCTTCAACTCATTCAATTCTTTAGTAGTCTCGTATATCGTCCACCTAGTTGTTCAACTAATTGAATCGCTGAATAACCTCGACTCCCTCATTGATCAACTCATTCAATTCTTTAGTAAGCCTTGTTCAACAAGTCGATTAACTCATTCAATTGGTTATCAGTCACGTTCTCCCAGTTGATCAACTCATTCAATTCAGTTGAATAGCCTTGTGCAACTAGTTGATCAATTCATTTAGTTCAAATTCCATCCATCAACTCAATCAATTGCTTAATCGATTTATTCAGTCAATTGTTCAGTAAACTCGTCCACTTTGCTGATCAACTGTCCACCTAGTTGATCACCTCATTCAATTGGTGAACACAGTCGTCCACATAGTTGATATTGGATGAATAGCCTGACTCACCATGTTTCTTAGCCTCCTTGGCAGTATCCATTGAAAAATAGATTTAGGTCTTCCTCTTCCCGATGTAAAGAACCCCACATATCTTCTGTGCTCTTCATCCTCAAATTCGTCGATGTTCTTACGAAGGTAATCTTTGTTGTTGACAATAAATTGATTTTCACCAAAATATCAGCTTCTTTTCTTATAAATATTTCTGTCAGGACGAGATGGTTTTGCCGGGCTATCAGGTCTGAGCTTCGTTTGACAAAAATTGCATTTAGGATGAAGGGTGCTCCTGGTGCCATGTCCCAGCCCTGTTTTCATAGTCTTCGTTTGACTTGCCGGCATGTCTCCTCTCCATTATGGTACCGACTATCAAAGCACTCCTTAGTTGCAGATATCCTTCAGCTCTCAGCGTTTTTCCCGCCTTAGGTCACTGATTCTGTCTATTGTTTCCCATGTTTCCCTTCCTGGCAACATGAACTCTATCAGTCTCCGGGGCCTTACTACATTCCTGATCCCTCTTTGTACAGGTTTTCTCTCAGTCTCATAGCTTTTGCATTCTACCAGAACGTGTTCAGCATTCTGGACTTTCCCTTCAGCGACAGAATGGTTCACCTGCCCAGAATCTTCCATGTCCCGAGTTGTATGAGATATAAGCCCACTGTTCGATATTCGGCAGCAGTACATACTTCCATCGGCTGTTTTCTGAGGAGCTGCATCGTCGATGTCATTCTTCTTTGGCTGTCACCCTTATGGTGCTTCTCTCCTTGTTGTCGCCATTGTGAATAGATGCAGCTACTCTGACCTCTAGGTCAATAGGCGCTCGCGCTGCATAGTCTGAGAGCTGCTCTTCTGTCCACTGAAGTTATCACCCTCATGAAAGAGCTTGTGACTGTAGCCGGTTCCCATATGGCCACATACGTTAGGATTGACTTGATCACTGTCATAAGCAGGATTCTTATGGGTTGCCTTGGGGCTCCAATATTAAGCATCAGGCTGGATATTTTGGCAATAGCCCGATTTGACTTCGCGCTTGTCAGGTGCATTCTAAAATTCAGGATGTAAATTCATGTAAGGCATCAACTCGATACCCAGTGTTTGACTGCCTATATTTTCTTGTGGCCATTTAAGAGAACAGACTCCGGTACTTGTTCCTCTATTTCCAGGGGTGATGAGCGTAGCTATGTTTTGACATCTTTTATGGAGTTGTTGCACTATGCATCATATCCTGTAGAAACAAAATTAGTGGGTTACATCTACTCCTCTTGATTTCCAAATCCGCAGTACTGCATCGTATGTAATGTTCAACAAAGCTGGGCCAAACACTAATCCCTGTGGTACTTCTTTTGTGATTTTATGCCTGTGTCATAGAGGAGAGTCATATCTTCGTAATAGCCTATAATCCTTCACATCAGATAGTGACAGTCGAAGGCATGCTCTACATCGAGAGTGCCTACGGCCTAGTACTCCTTTTATCCTCCCTCTAGAATAATCTAACTTCATGTACAAATACATAAACAATTCTTGCCTTTCTCTTCCAGGGTGAACTCCAACAACTCCTCGTCCTTCCCGATAATCAAGAACGCCATCAATGTTCCAATGTCCGGACTTCAATCAACGAAGTGAAACGCTACATTATCGACACATTCATCGATGATTATGGTAACTAATAGGATACAGTATTTATAGTAAAACAAAAATTTTATAGAACGAACCACAGAAAGCACTAATCATAGGGATTCCGTTGAAGATACATTCAAAAATTAAATTCCTATTTTAAGATGAGTCAAAAGATAAATACAAAAAAAACGATAAGAAAACGCAGACAGAAAACAATAATGTAATGCCTAAGAATTGTAGAAAAGAGATAATTAAAAATAATAAAACAAAAAAACACACGAAAAAGGAACACGTTATATAACTAAAGATATCTATTTATAAACAAAAAAAAACGAACCGCAGAGTGGAATATAAGTTTTAGACAATACGTCCTCCATAAATTTATTTAACAGAAAAAAAACATATATGTATAAATTCTCAACTGACTAGAATTCAAAAGTGAAAATTTAAATGGTTGCATACTTGTTTAATTTTAATTTTAAGTATTATATCAAAAACAAAACGAATAAAATTATATTTTAGAAAAAAAAAAACTAAAAACTAAAAACTCTTCGTATACACACAATAAAAAAAAAACTATATTATATACTATACATAGAACAGTATTCATACTCGTTGTCATTGTATAATTTCAAACCAAAAAATAAAAAAACAAACATTTTATTGATAAAAAATAAACTAAACAAAATCTTTTGCTCAGAACAGAAATAAAAATAAAAATAAAAAAAACCAAATCTAAATTAAAAAACAAAAAAAAAAGTTTTCTAATTTACCCACAGTTGATGACTAGACTATGTTGATGTTGATGACAAAAAATCAATGAGAAAGGAGATTTTCAAACAAAACAAAAACCGTTCTTCTCCCCTGGGATAGGTGGGAGTTGTGTCCTTTGTGTACTCCTGGATGGGGAGGTACTGCAGCTTTAAGAGTTTTTCCTCTTTTTCCTTTCATTCAACAACGAATACTCTTTGGATTTGTAGTAATCGAAAGCACAGAGGGGCGAATAAAAAACCAAGCAAAAAGGAAATGAAAATGAAAATGGAAAAAAGAAAAAACTCAAAATATGTCAATATGGCTTTCAGTTTATTTTGCAATTATTTTCGACGAACGAACACCATATGGCGCCAATGGTTTCGAATACTGTGTTTTCTGTTTTTTTTTGTGTTGAATTCTTTGTGGTGTCTGGTAGCCCGAAGTCGGAAACAGCTAAACAAACAAAAATTTTCAATATTTCCGTTTAATTTTCCCAGTCGTAGTCATATAGCCAGTGGGGCTGTTAAACGAGAAAAAAAGGAGGAAACTTTGAAATAATTGTCAGCACTAGCTAACTTTTTTGAAACACTGTGGACTAAAATACTGACCGAATGCGAATGAACTTTTTTCGAGGAGGTCAAAGGACATTAATGAAGAGCGATCGGGCGGCGATACGTTGAGTAAGTCTAGCTGTTGTTCGAATCTAGTACTTTGGCGATGAGTAGGGACATAACAAGGCCGATTTGGCATAGCCTGAAATAGATCAAGAGGGATGCCATCAATACTCACCGCTTTGTTTTTCCTGGAGGGACTTGATTGCTGATAAAAATTTTTACTGGGAGGTGCCATGCGGAATCGGGAATCTGTAGCTTCGGGATACTCATTCGAGTTCGTGTGTGTTTTAGAACTGCTCTCTCTATCTAATGGACTGACCCTCATCAGAAATCCGAAGATTACAATCTAGACTCTTCACCGGGTGTTGTTCGGGCTACCAATCAGCTTCTTGGTAATGCTATAGACAGTCCTACAAGTCGGACCTGTTGGTTGTTTTTTCATACCTGGGAACCAGTATACTGATGTTTTTTCTTTGGTCTCTCTACTGGTGAGACCGAGCTTTGATTGCTGTAAGCTCATCAATCCATCTCCAGCTATCTGCCGATAGCCAAGTGCGAAAGTGAGTCTATCTTTCAAAGATGTGGTTGCAAAAAAGACCTAAGTAAGTATCCATACTCTCAATTTCAACCTAAGTCGACATAAGCTTTTCTGTCTTATTCCTAAATTAGATATGTTTATATATAATTTTATTCTTGGGTAAGTAATTTCCAGTTTCTTGTAAAATTATGGAATTTAGTGTCAGTGTTGGTTCGGTTTGAATGTTATGTTTAAGATCCTGAATTGTTACTCTGTCATTGGCATAGACCTTACTCTTTCAATAACTTCACAGGAAAAAGTCTAAGGTAACACTGCCATGTGAGTGAAAATTTCGTTATTGTCACACGAGCAGCATTTTGGAGGGATTTTGCTGGATAAATTGGTTCGTACGATCACACTGACAGCTTTTTGGTCGCGTTCGCTCGTGTGTACAGCGAAATATCTGTTGTAAATTGAACGCCACGTTCTCTAAACTGTATGTATTTAAAAGCGAATTACATGTTTTTATTTCTAAGACCATTTGCCTGATACTGACATTTACTGACAAAAATAGTGACAAATAATGACATATTTTTTACATAAAGTTAAAATGGGGAAAAACGATTTCGAAATTGGAAATTTTCTTCAAAAATTTCCTCAAAAATGAGGAATCTGACATAGAAAAACTGTCATCACTGATTGGCACTGACTATGCAAGAGGTACTTACTAAAATTCCACTTCGTGCACAGGCAATAAGGTTCTTCTTCTTGGAAATTTCAAAGTACCTACAAAATTGCAAATGCTTGTAACAGGTAAAGGATTACGTTAATTAGGGTGTGTGTGCATTGTTTAGTGTTTTTCCTGATGAGTTATAAATTGCAAAAGTTCTCAGAATTTTGACTGCCCACCTTTTCTTAAGATAAGTGTGAGAAAACCAAAAAAATATTACTTCTGTACTGATGTGATTAAGGACAGTCTGAAGTAATCATCCACCTTTTGGGCATTTCCAAAAATCAGGTAGTTATATTCCTATGACGGGACAATTCCCCGCTCTAAAATATGTTTTTGAATTTATGAGAAACTAATTACTTCCCTAAGCAGGTAGAAAATACCTTTAAAGAACGCCTCAGAGCCGAGTAGTACTTTAGTTTTCCTCTGACTATCATCTGAGTTGAATCAAACAAAATCTTTCTGTCGCAAGTAACATGGGTTCAGCTCCAAGTGTATATTCCGAAAAAGCCGAGGTTCGCAAGACTATTCCAAATCAAATATACAAAAAGATGAAGAGCACATATTTCCAAGTTATCGCAGAGAAATTGAGCCGTTCTCAACAAGTAGAAGGCGCTGAAGCAAGTACATCGACATTCGCCCACAAAACCCGTGCAGAGTGCCACTTCTTGAAATTGCAGAATATTTTTCAACAACCGACTCGACCGATCGATAAGCAGGGATCAAACGGATGAAGAAGTCCTGTCAAACCTAAGAAATACAATATTTATCGGCAAAGACGCAACGCGAGGAGGGGTATTGCCATCAAAATGGCTAAGGAATCAACTGGACGTGTTACAGGATTAAGGGCCGTGGTGTGCTTATTTTAATTGAATTATCTATTTTGTTACTTGTCTTCCTGGTATTTGGTGATACATAATATTTAATAAAGTAAAATATATAAAGAAAAAACTATTTTACTTTTCGAATGAGTGGACTAACGTATATTCGTACTTTTCATTCCTTTTTAGTTTCTCTACATAATATCTATCCATGGATACTCTTACCATTAACGCTTTGAATCCCAGCCCCCAGATTCTAGGCGACAGAAACGCGATTGTCGGTACAAAGAACAAGGTGTCATATGCATTGAAAATAAATTTGATCCTCACAAGTGGAAAGGATCGCAAAGGATCCAAAGCAGAAGCTCTTCATTTAAGTAAGCTGAAAATCAAAGGCTTACGAGGGTGTCAAAAAGTTGTTCATATTTTTCTGCACAATGCACCTATAGCAAAGGAACTAATACACCTCAGAAAGATAGAGATTATATCGGAAACCACTATTTCAACACGAACGCGAAAAAATACTGTGAACTACAAACGCATTCGAAAATCAGATACAATTCTCTCGAATAATTTGGACACCAACCATGAAGAATAAATATTGAAACCTATCACCTGAGGTCCAACTGCATCGACTCTTTCGTCTTTTTTTCTTTCAATTTACCCAACGCCCGTGGGTATAAGGATATCACCGTGCTTTCTCATCACGTTTACAATGACCATAATCGGGTGTCGGTGCTTTATCATCTTTGCATTCAAAGCCCGATAATAATCAACACTCAGCCGGAAACTGTCCCATTTTCTCTGCGGAAGACAAAGACTAGAAGACAGACACATCATAACTGAACTGGGAGAAACGAAGATAGAAGTATATGCCCCAGAAGTACTTGTCAGTGCTGGGTTGTCTCCCAGAATGAAGTACTTCAGCAGCTCTGATACAGAAGTTTCCGAGTTACAGCTCGTGCAGAGGACATTGTTCTGAAGGGAACAGGCATATTCTGCACCTAGCGAGCAAATCAAAGGACCACGGAATCTAAGCACATGGGACAGGAAGTGTATACTCATGGTAAATCGACAAAAAAGTGAATTGGTACCTTCTATTCAATTGAAGTGAAAGAGTGTCAGAAAAGCCGCCACAGTCTTTTACTCCTGAAGCTGAATCCTTGGAAAAACCATTGAGCCCCTCTGCCAACATTATTGATGTACATATCCATTGTAAGACCAATGCTGACAGTCTAAAAAACCCGAATCCGAAAACTGAGAAAAAAATAATGCGGGTCATACGATCCAATCCTTCGGCTATGTACCAGTTACTGAGTTTGCGAGACCGATTTCTTACATCTGTCCAAGAAGAGGTGATTGATGAGGAGATGAGATGAGGAGATCTGCAGAGAAGGCATTCCATACCATTCCACTTCCTAAGCTGACTTTCGGAGCAAATTCTCGACTGCTATATGTCTCTTACTCTGTTTGAGGCTGGATCTCTTGTTCCCATCTTTTGTAGAAACATGTTATAGCCTAGAATTCTCTAAGAATGCAAGGCTTAGGTTGCCTCGTCTGCTTAAGTCGTGATGCATCCTTTGGTTAGAGTTTCTGTCAGCTGATTCAAGAAAAGAAAGAGATTCTTCCTCCGCACCATCATCAATATAAAAGGAAGAGTCATGGTTAAAGAGGCCACGTAATCTGTGACTTTTGCACTTGTGCTATGATGTTCTGCTGCTTGAGCTTTACAAGGTCCAGTCACTCACCTGGCCTGGGGTGCTATTCTATTTCAAAATAATTCCAACCAAAAGAAAAATTTCGCGCCTTAAAATCAGTTGAGCGATAAATTTGTTTACAATCAAAACCTCAATCACTACACGTGTATCCTTATCAAACGTCTTACAGGATCATACCAAACCACCGGAACTGACAAATGCCCAACATGTCCAACAACTTCGGATTCGAACCAATGAATTTGATCCTTTTAAAGGGAAAATTTATATAAAAGCAACAAATAATTATAAATACCCCAGCAATTGAACCCGACTCCTTTCGAAAAGCAAATAAAATTAAGTCCAATCCCCGCCCCGCCGCCTCTCACAAAACGAATGGTGATTTATTTCCACAAAAGAAAACATATTTATCTGCCGATAAGAAACGGAACAAGCCACTACATGACCAGAATAGGAAAATGTTTCCGTTCTCAAAAAAAAAAGGACTCTGCCCTCAGCCCCCTGGTATAATGTTTGTTTGTTATGTGTCTGGGTCGGGTCGGATCGGGTAGCAGTAGCACACAAGCTTTAGTCGAACACAGAGAACGTAACGAACCGAAAAAAAAGCTGAACAGTCACGTTCCTTTATTAGCCATAAATGTATTTCTCCTGCTCGTTCTAACTCTTTTTATTTACTTTTTATTGGTCCTTGGTGGGGAGGGTCAGCTCTATTCTTTCTATTCTATAGAACCACCACCCTGTCCATTGTAATCACTTTGTTCAACAGGATATCGATGGTTTTTCTATGCTTCAATATTGGACAGGATCTAGTGGGTTGAGGGAAATTTATAGCATTTCCCAATTTCTAAAACTGAAAAATTGGTGTAATCTCTCCTATCGCACGAATGACGACGGACCATATCTTTTTCTCTCTCTCTCTCTGGGTTCTCTGGGTTGGTATCGTACTGTGGTCCTTGTGAGGAAAGCTAGGTTGACGTGTGTGGTGTGGTAAGAAGGAATCTATTGGACGTACAACACTATGTGTGTGGTTAGCCAAATAAAGGAGAAAGATTCATTTTTCTATGCGTGTAGACAGTCAGTATGCATACACACGTCGAACGAATGAAATGCAAATTCGAATGCGAGGACATGTGCTCTTGGGGTTGAATTTAAAAGATTAAGTTTAAATTTGTTTGCCATCTGCTGTGTGGAAGTTTAATTTTCTTTCAAAGTTACCACAGGTCCGATGAATTATTTAAGAACAGCTTTGTGTACATAGAAGGCTCAGGCAAATTGAAAGTTTCCAAACTATCCAAGGATAGTTAATAGTCTGGGCAGTATTTTGATTTCAGGCTCGAAGGGATTACTAATGAATTGCAATATTTCATACTGAATGGGGATTGTTTGGGCTCATCCCAGCCGATCGGTTTCAATTCTAACGAGATTTTGAATGTTCTTTTATGATTCGTTGGAGTGCAAATGGAACCCTGAACCCTCTTTACAATGTGGCGCTCTCTAAACTCGTCACATTTCCAATCAAAGTACTTGTGGTCTTATTGAAACCTATCCTTTGACAAATGTATTTCCAAATATTGACAAAAAAACAGAATCGATATAGCGCGATATGTGGTGCGGAAGATATCAAATACACCAGTCAAAGGACTACTTTTTTGCACACCACGATTTTGCAATTTTAAAACTTTTTGCGCGAAGGATATTGTGCAACGCAAACCTAATATTTATGGTTATTTTTTGCAGTTAAAGCAATTTAGTGGCCACAACGAGGGATCATTACTTTAAAGTTTAACAATGTTGCTGGATTTTTTTTGCAGTTTTTGCTACTCTGAAAGGCATTAAGGACATCATGCCCTTCACTATGTTTTACGATTGATTTTATGTATAATACATGAATGCAACAGCTCTGGCAATAGAGGCAGACTTCGTTGAGTATAAGCCAATTAAGTAGCAAAGACCTTTCTCGAAGG
This sequence comes from Chalcosyrphus nemorum, assembly GCA_949716465.1. NCBI lineage: Eukaryota > Metazoa > Arthropoda > Insecta > Diptera > Syrphidae > Chalcosyrphus > Chalcosyrphus nemorum. The sequence continues at coordinate 86,700,387 of OX454333.1, forward strand.
ATAAAGGTATTCCTCTGCAAGGTACCAATCTTGGTTGCTTTAAGCGAAAGATACTTCGAGGGATTTATGAACTCGCCTTCAGATATGAAGAATAGAGAGGATTTGTAATTTCATAGACCAACTTGGGGGCTGGAAGTGGTAGCACATAGATTTTAAACCTACCTTTCGGAAAGCACTGACAAATTGGCTATCTGAGTCACATTCCCAAGTCATGGACAGAAGTCAACGTGGTGTTACCCAAGGCAGGTAAAAGTTCACAATTAAACCCCAAAGATCTGAGCCCCATACGTTTGTCATCCTTTCTTCTAAAAACCCTAGAGAAAGTACTTGACGTCCACATTCGCTGCAGAGTAAATCCTCAACTCTGGTCAGCCTCTTAGCACACATACAGTAAAGGGAAATCTGTTGAAAAGCCCCTCTGAAGTCTCTGAATTGCAAAGAATACAATTTGGTCGCTTTGAGGGAGCATTTATCAACGTTGAGCCCAAAGAAATTATATACTGTCAAGGCTTGGAATTGGGTCATCGATTGGCGATTTGCAGGGTAGTTGCCTATGCGAACGACGTTGCTATTGCTGTCTCCGGGAAACACCTCGACACGCTGAGGGATCTCATGCAGAATGCCTTCTTCAAGCTCTCCAAATGGACTCATAAATGCGATCTGGGGGTAGCTCAGAAAACAGAATTAGTCCTCTTCACCAGGAAGTACAAAATCCCGAGCTTTGTCCCTCCGAATATAAATGGCACTCCTTTTGGTACTCTCAAGTACGGCCAAATACCTAGGCCTCATCTTAGATAAGAAACTGATCTGGAAACCCAGCATCCTTGAAAGAATCAAGAAAGCCATTACAGCTTGCTGCAAGAAGGCTCCGGACTAATACTTACTTATGGCGTGACCGTCTGGTGGAATGCACTAGATAAGGTCACTTATCATAACCAACTTAGTCGCGTGCAAGATCAGCATGCATCTGGATCAGTGGTGCCTTCAGAACCGCCCCTTTTGAAAACCATAAGTAGATCTAAGTGGTCGAATCATATTCCTCGAAAGACGCTGACTTTCGTAATGCATATGTATGTAGACGCTGTGGCAGACATGGTCTTTCTAATAAAAATGTCAAACAATAATTAACAAAAATACCATGACAAATTACTACGGTTCATGCTTTGTCTGATAAAAAATTCATAGCCAAAAAAGTACCTTAAATGAATCACCTTTATTACCATCCTAGGGTATAAAGGCTTTGTTCAGTGACTGAAAAAGGAGCGCAGCACAAGCTTGTGAAAACAGTCAGAACAGAAAATTTAAACCTTCTGTTCAATGAGTCAGAACGTTTCCCAAAGCATTCTTCTTATTAGCAGTCAAATACATTAAGTTGTCAAACAATTTTCGTTTATGACAGTTCTCACGAATACAGAAAATCATGTGCTGGACTGTGCAGTACAGAGTCACTGAACAAAGCTATTAAGTCTCATAAAAAGTGAATCAACAGACAGATTGGATGTCGGCTGTCAGTTGCTGTCATTTACTGAATTCAATATGGTTGATCTTTTTGACAGATGTCAAGTAGAATCTTTGGCAATTTTAACGCATCTCTGGTTTCAACAGGATGATTTTTAATTCGTGAATATGTTTGATAAATTCTGACAAAAAGTGGAAAAAAAAAGTAAGTCTGTCTGTTTGTCAGCGAGGTTACAGCCTAAACGGGGGAACGGATTTCAACGTATTTTAAGGCTGATTTTAGACCTAATGCGGACTGTCACTATACGCTCTTTTGCATGCCGGTTTTTCGGAACTTGTGGTACAAAAAACTGTAAAATCTGAATACAAATAAACGCTACCCGGTTTTCGTACATATTATGAATTGTATCACAGGTTTTTAGTCAAACAGGATTGTTTCGTGAAACTTTTTAACAAGGACACCCTGCAAAACACGCAGCCCTTAGGTAAAAACTCAATTTCCATCCTCCATTTCGTAACAGAATTAACAAATATCTCAGTTTTATCTAAAAGGATACAAAAACCGATTCTTCCTTGAATCACACCAGAGCCAAAAACATTGTATTTTATCACAAAACATCCAACAAAAAGTAAATATGTACAACTGATTCTAGAGGAAAAAAAAATTACAGGACACAAGAAACTCGTTTAATTACATTTGAGGTGAACGTGAAGTTTGAACGAAATAAGGAAGTTGCAATAGGAAACCGTAGAAGAAAAGGACATAAGAAACCACAATTTCTGTTCCGTATCTCGCTGTCTGTTACAGATGCAGTAGTAGCAGTGTTATGTGTGTGTGATTCGTGTAAACGAGTCGACTCATTAGTATTCTAATGTTGCCCTACTATTAACACATTCATTACGAAATTCGTGCAACTCGTTATGCTCCTCGGGGAAAGGATATTTCTTCTTTTTACTTCTTGCCGTCGGTGGGTCGCTCCTTAGTTTGGTGAACCATTTCTGACCCATTTCATGGCGATAATGTTGCACTATGGGCGGGTGCTGTACATAGTTTTTGATCTTTTGAACGCTAAGTGCAGTGTAGTGGTTAATGGCGAAATTTAGTTGTCGGGACTCGGATGGTTGGGTGCCTTGTTTATTTCAAGATGCATCCCTAATGTATGCAATTATGTTCCAAGAGAAAATTTGTGGCAATGCTTTTTGCTCCAAGGATGTGTTTTTTGCTTTCGTCGACAATGCTAATACATTGGACGGGTTTTTTTATTTGTTGGGGCTAAACAGGGTTATGATTTATTTGGGGGATTGTACACTTCCTTGGTACTAATAAATAACTGCCAGGAATAAGTAATTATTGTATATGTGGTGTGGAGTTGCTGGGATAAAACGGGATTTGGCTAATGGCAGACAAATAAATTATTGAATGGCAGGGCTTTGTGGTGCACAAATGTACGTTTGTGTGGAAATAACTCATGGTTAAGTTTTGAAATGTATCTGCAGGTACATTATTGTGATTAACAGAATACACTGAATTGGTTTTCGAAGCTAGAATGTGTATATTCTTTGATTTATGGAACTTTTCGAACGTGGAAAATATTTATTTTATAAAGACGGACTGTACTCTACAGATGCAAGTGCAAAAAGGATATTGAAAAGAATACTAGGAGGAGCTCAGCTCAGATATCATGGTCCATCGCAACATGAAGGCAGAGGTATGCTGGCAAGGTTCAATGACAGGCCGACATCAGGTTGCTCAAGAACAAAAGGCCGATAAGTTTGATGTGGTGACTCTAGCCACTCAAAGTGCTCGATCTACGAAGAAGAATTTCTCCCCAATCTCACGAAAGAACGTACAGTTTTGTGTTATATCCGAAGGGCATAGAGAAGCCTGCTCACATAAAAGACCTAAATTAGACAGTCAACTCGCGTTTCCCTTGCCCGCACTTTTCCTAAAATAGGGGGAGCCTAAATAGTCTTATCTACCAATCATGTGAGCTTGTGTGTAACCACGTCTTAACTACCAAACTTAACTTTGACCAAAATATTTCCTGCAAGTTACTGTACACACAGCATCTACAAATTAGCTGGAGTTGGTGCGTTGAGAAAGATGTGACACGAAAGATTGGTACAGCATGAATCCATTCATTTGCCGTTGAGAATCATTCACTAAAAAATGAGCCTATCTCAGTCTCACGCTCAGAGAAAACGAGCAAGTATGAATCATGTATGAGATGATAACAAAGTTCACTTTGCGAAACAAAATGAACTTGAATGCAGGCTCACATTTAAAGTATTCATTCAATCAGAGTATTCACAAAAGCAGTGAAATGTACAAATTATTTACGAGTCTTCGAATGGTTTCATAAAAAGTAGGTACAAAACCCAGAGCACTGAAAATACAAACAACAAAGAGCACTGCAAAAACATACATAGATACATAGTTAGAAGATTGTACGAGCCACTCAAAATATTCATTGCCTTTTTGTTTTTTTGATAGGGTAGATCATCATTTCTTGATATGATTGTGAATGAAAGCTCGCTTCAGATTCATTTTTTTGCTCAAGAGGCAAGAAAATGCGAGCCCAGCGAATACTGTTTTGTGAATGAATACCTAAAAAACAGTGAATATTTCGAATGGCTTACAAAACCCCCTGGTACGAAACTTATCAGAGACGGCAGGATAGGCATCTGTCAAAAAAACATTCATATCGTTTGATAAAGTCAAGCACCTAGTTGGTTCTAATGATAGTGCTGTCAATATGGGGATATAAATTTTCTGCCTGCCACATAAAGTCACGCTTTAAAGAGACTAATGGAACAAGTTATACTTAAATAAATAAAGAGTAGACGTTTACGTAGAAATCGATGGCTTGACACTTGTTGAAGTAAAGTTATAAAAACTAGCATAGTTGACAGTTATAGTGAGCAGGAGTTAACAGTGGCAGATCTCTCGTGGTAGTGCTAATGGGGTCAGAAACTTCTCATTTAAAAGTCATCATTGTTGGCTACAGTGGCTAATTGTACAGACGTCAAATGTTAACAAAGGAGGTACAATTTGTCCATCGCTTACACCGATGACATTGACATAATAGGAGGAACTCAGCGGGCCATCTGTAGCGTATTCCCATTTCAAGGCAGCAAAGATGGGCTTAGCGGTCAACGAATGCATTTGCATTTAATCCTTTAACACCTCGGGGGACATAGGGCGTCAACAACGCCTGCGCGCCATCTTGTTCGTAGTTCTGCAACGCGTTTGAGCTCTCTCCAGCTCATTCCCAAAGAGCTCGATTCCTCCTCGACTGTTCTGCGCCACGTTTGCCTAGGGCGTCCCGCTGTTCAACGAAAGCAAGACAATATTATATGCGGTCTACAAAAAAGGACACTCAACATCGGCGTCTTGGTGAAAAGGCCACAGTAAAGGACCAGACTGCGTAGGCTCTATGGTGGACTCTGCAAATGATAAGAAGAATACTCTGCCAACCTATGGGCTAAGCAGGCAATTGAGTAACAAATCTCTATTTCGAACTACTAGGGTAACTCTTTATAGGACACTTATCGTCTTAGTACCGCTGTATGGCAACGAGACTTGGTCTTTGACAAAGCCCTATGAGTATGTCCTTGGCTGTTTTGAAAAAAGTTCTTTAACTGATCTTTGTTCCCATCTGTACTCTATACATAGGAACTACAAGGTCTATAAAAAAAACATCGACTTAGCCATAAGAGTTCCCATACAGCGACAGAGATGGCTGTGTCATCTAAAGCAGATGGAGACCAACTTAGAACGTCTTCGAATCCACTACAGATGGATGATGAGGATGATGCTATGTGGAAGGCCATAGCTTGTCTTCTTATAACGTGCTGTAATCGGTGTAAATTTTTACACGACTGAATAGAAGAGACCTATACTCGAAAATACTCGTATGTAGAGTTATTTAAACTCATATTGGGTGACATGATTGCGAACAGTTAGTGGAGTTTAAGGGTTAACACTCTAAAATATTTTCAAAACTTTCTGTTGAACAAATACTTCATCTAATAAACTCCCTATAGTTATTAATTCCTTGCTAAAAGATCCAGTACAATGAGCTAAGCTCATATGCACAGAACGAAACTCTAGAAATGTCAAATTTCACATCCTTTTAAAATAACACTCGTTCACTGCTAACTTCTGCCGGTCAAGACATTTCACCTTTAACATCAAAAACCGCAAAAAACTTTTCCCATAAAACATTTCAAAAATGAAATAAAACCCTTCAATTTGCGACAACATCTGTCACAGATTATATCAACACTCACAAAGGCTGTTCTAGTTTCTATTTGTGCAGCAGAACAAGTACTCCCCCTCCCCCATCCAAAAGTCAGAGTAAAATAAAATATTTTCTGCCAAAATTCACAACCACATAAACTTTTTTCATATAAAAAATTTGTCCCAAAATTAAATACCAAAACAAAAGTTTTATTTGACACTCTTTTGACTTTTTGAACTTTATGACCATTGGCCCCAAAAGTAGTGGGTAATCACAGCCACAGAGGAATTTCCTGTCAGCTTATCCCCGAATCAATTTCTTTTACCTTGAAACGAATTCACTGGCAAAAAAGGTTAACCACTCCACCCAGACGCCTACCTTTCTACACCTATAGAGCTTCCTACAAAGAAAAAACTCAATAACTTTTGAACTTTTTCGAATACAATTTGAATCCTCGAGACAAAGACTAAATCCAACCGAGAAAAATAAGGACACCCTCACCGCGCCCTCATCCATTTGCAATTCAACCCCAAAATACAGGGCACAGAGCAGAGAAAAATAAGAAGAAAAGAAAAAGAAAAAGAAACAAACAAATGTATACCTAACACAAAACAATTCCTCATCACACGCAAGGATAAGCCTTAAAAACTCAATCTACTCCGTAGAGAGGAAATTCAACTCGCTGCCGCAATTTGTGCTCACAGGAAGTCGGGATCGAGATGTGCTGCTGCTGATGCTCACCGAAACTTGTTTACACGACTTTTAAGTAACTCCTTGTCGATGTTTGGTGCGATGAGACCCGTGTTCTGCTTGGAAAGTGCCTGTGATAACCCCAATATAATCGGTTGGAGCACAACCCGCCTTAGAAATATATACACAACAGGATACGAGAAAGTCACTCAATCTGTGTGTAAGATGTTTATCGCTTATTTTGCTCTGAGGGAGTGAAATAACGGAAATTACTACTTTTAATGAAGGTGTTATTCTGTTTTTTTTTTTTTTTGTTTCCTACATCCTGATCGGGGGGGGGGGGGTTAAAGATATTGAATTCCTGGATGGAGCTTTGATAGCTTGAAACATGGCAATTTTTGTTGCTTCTACTGTCCGTAAGCTGAGAAGTGTGCAATTACAATTTAAAAAGTTGATGATTTATTAGATAATGAATTTGGCAAGTCCCGAGTGGCGGAAGGGAAGGACTTAAAGGAATCCTCCAATAAATCTGAGATTTGAATAAATAATTAAAAAGTGGCCATAAAGCAATGACACTGTTTTTCCAAATGTCATGTTTGAGCAGCCGTCAAAGTGTCCAATGACATCCAGCTGTCAAAATATTCAGCAAGGCTTGATACTTCATCATACATCGGGTCCGTTCGCGTACCCTCCTCAAACAGAGAATTTTTACGAAAATTTACGAATATTTACGAAAAGCTGTTCGAGTACGGAGAGTTATCGTAGTTTTTCGCAGAAGAGAGCGCTCATGAGAGAGTAAGAAATTTCCCTGTGCTACGAATTTTAGTGCAGGAAATTTCTGTGTATTTTAAACTTTTTCTTTTTCAACCCGTTCGTTTACTTTTTCGTATTTTTAGTGCTCTCGGAGAGAATTTGACCCCCGCTCTTCGAAATTTGATAATCTACGAATTTTAGTGCAAAAAGTATGCGAACGGACCTATCTTTTCACGAACATGCGAAAAATATTGCAAACATTTTCGGCTCAGTTGAAAATACGCAAGGTGAATTTCGTCGGTCGTCATCATGGGTTCAGTGTGCAAGCAATTCTTTGCACCGTATAAAAGTTTGAGAGTGAGTACCTACAATCTTTTGGACCTCTAGCCACCAACCAAATCGAGGTTGTTGCTTAAGTGTCGACACGAAATTCGCCAAGTTGGAGTCTGCGAAGGGCCCAGTTGCACGGCGAGGGTTCTCCTGCACACTTTCACGGACAAAAGCAGCAGTTCTTGACTGATTTGGCATTCTCTTGACGTACGAGTGTTGGCTGATTGCTTACCGATCTCGAATTTGGTTATCAACGTTTCAAATTTGTAGGACGGGCTTTCCATAAAATGAACGTAACACACCTAACGCTTGCTCTTACGAACACTTGTTTTGAGAATGAACTCTTAAAATGTCTACGTCCTGCTCAATCGTGTACTTTACCTTGGTGATTTGGCATCACTGACTTAACAATGAGCAACAGGTTTAACAGACGCCGCCGAAACAAAATGGCCACCACAGACTGTCAACAACGACCCGCCATTATTGGAAGACCTTTTACAGTGAACTCTCTCATAAGCGGACACTGGCGGTACCAAGAAATTTGTCTGCTTATGGGGGGTGTCCGTTAGGAAAGAGAACACTGTAGTTACAAAGCGTTAAGCATTTTAAACAGCAAAATATTTGCGTAGAGATACATAACTGCTTGTGCAGCTTTAAAATCCGTTGTGTAATTTCCTCAGCTGCTTACATTTTGTAAGTACAGTAAGAAGAAAAACCTATTTAAACTCATAATAGTCAAGATTGCAGAGCCCTTTTGAGTTTATTTTTCTTCCGGAAACGGAAGGGCGAACTGTAGCACTTTCCCATTTTCCTCCCCTTGTTATATTTTTCTGTTATCCTTCCCTTCGCGGAAGCAAAAAAATTAATCAGACAACCTTGAACAAATGGAACAGCAAAGTTTATACTTAACTTTAACGACGTTTAATGGACCCTCAAACATTAAGCTCTCGCCACAAAATGCTAACCAACAACCGGCACTGATTAGCTTAACAAACAAACAACCACCCACCCACCTCCTTGGTGGAGAACAACAATCATCTGCCATGCAGACTGCACCCACACTAACACCGTCATAAAGATGCAAACTTCCTTTTATCACTCGAAAGTTATCTCTCAGTAAGCAGCGCTGCGAGGCGAGGCGCCACCAATAAATTTATTGCAACTTTTCTAATTCACTTAAATTGCGGAAAAACTTTCCTCGAATGAATTAATTTTGTATGAAAATCCGTTTTCTTGTGTGCCTTCTTTCGTGTTTGTTTCGGGTTCGCTTCCCTGTGTCCTTCCACCCGGCCCGCGTCCGCCTTCCAAGTGGTTGCATTCAATTAGAGAAGAATGCTGGTTGCATGTTTTTCTTTTATGCGTTCTTCCTTCGTCTCTTATCCTTGTCGACATCTTTCTTGATTTGCCTGTTTGCATTGCATTGCGAAAGAAAAAAAAAAAAAAAGAAACTTGTCCTTACACAGGATAAAAGTGTAGGATATATGAGGTTAGCAGTGCAAAATGCAGAATAAAAGGAAATGAATTCCTGTTTACATGGCACCAAGGAGGAAGACTCCCACTTGCATATGTTAAGATTTTGAATAGCCAAACAGGATGGAATTATCCTGCACATAGCCCGTTACTAGTTGTTGGGGTTCGTTGACACTCTTGGCGCATAACTCAATGCTCAAGGAGCCAAACATAATTGAATTATTTAATCTTCGTCGCTAAAGTTGAAGTTGAAAGTTTTTTTTTGTTTTTTTTTTTTTTGTCTGTTAAGAGTGGCAAATATCCTTGGTAGACTCCTTCGCCCAGTCCTCCTTCGTCACTCTAATTTCCTTGGCCTAAGTGAATTTTTGTTAAATTCCAACATTCGTTTCACTTCCGCATTCGTCCTGTTGGCTGACTGGCTGGCAATGGAGAGTTCTTTTCCTCGTTCTCGGCAACAACAGCGCTGCCGCGCCGAAGGAAATTAGCAATTTATGTGAAGGACTCGCGCCTCAGGAGGAGGCTCATTATTCTCCAATGCGGTGAGAAGTTGCCAAGATAAGTTTTCTATTAGATTGTGTGTGAATGCGAGAAAAGCGGGAAAGTGTTTTTTGATTGCATTGCATGTGTAAGATGGTTTGTCTGTATGCGTGTAGAGGGATTGTAGTCATGGTGGTGGTAATAAATTAAAAATGTCCGAGTGTGATTGTTTGGAAAAGTTTTGTTATTTTTCTGTCAGACAGACAGATTTAGAGATGCGAAGCGATAGACGGCGAGGGGATTTATCGATAAAAGTTTTCTATTGTCAGTATGTGTCGGTGGGGTTCGAATGTTCGGAACGAGGGGAGGAACTTTAACGAGGTGTGAAAGGAGATCAAAGTTTGCCGATAAATCAGTTTAACTCTTGACCATGGGAAGGCATATATGAGGCATGAGATTGTGTTTTCATGAACGGGATTGTGTGGTGACAAACAATGGACTGGGAATGGGGAGGTTTGCTTACAGATTGAAAGTTACTCTTAAGCTGAATGGATGCGTTGAATAATACAATATCGATTGAAGTGAATAACTAGTTGGATGTTTAATAGACTGTGAATATGAATAAAGTGGACAATAGGTCAGAAGATGTGGCCGGACAAACTAAACAAGCAAACACAAACTGAACGTTACGCTTGAGGCTTGATTCAAGGAACTGTTCATAGTATCGCCTGTCGCGGAGCTTCAAGTGTCCTACCACTGTCTATGAAGTAGGAATTCACAAAAGATACGCCTGCCTGGGTTATGAGTCTCTTAAAAAAAGTCCGAAAAACCTGCGACCATTGTGCCTTGCTCCTCGGGTCAATGTTGACCCCTTCTGTTACTCATAGGAGGAAGAGGTAGTCCCTTGCCCATTGAAACCCTTTAAAAATCGAACCAGTAGTCTACTCACTCACTTAGTTTCCCTGATGATATGAGGAAGCTGTGTACCTTTTCTGTAGATATGCCAGAGAGTTCTTCAAGGCTTTGAAAGCATATGTTACCAGCAGTCCTTTTTACAATGTCAGTCATGATATAAACACGAAAACATAATGTATCCGATAAGATGAGTGAACCGGTTCTTATAAGTTATAGCGACTTTCTAACAGTGCTGTCACCTGTCAGCTGTATTGTTATTCATCGTGTTCACCCAATATATTACGAAACTATGGTGTTGGTATTCATGAATACTTGAGCACGTAGTAGGCTCACGCTCAAAGGATTCAGTCAATCAGAGTATTCACAAAAGTTGTATAACTAACTCATGAGGCTTTGAATGTTTTCAAATAATTATACTACAGCCAATAGTTTAAAAACTGCGAGCCAGTAAAAAACACTGCAAAAATGAACAAAGCCAACAAGAAAGAAGCAAAAATACCGAGCCAAAGATTCATTGGCTTATTTTAAATTCAATGACAGTCAACAAAGTGTGGCCAATCACTTTTTAGAAGGAATGTGAATGTGAGCGCGCTTTAGATTATGTCATAAAAGGCAATAAAATGTGAGCCTAGCTCATAAATTTTGTGAATGAATACGAATTTGTGTGAATACAGTCAAATTCTTTGGCCCCTTGAAGGTCGTTATTACCGATTTTTGACTGAACTTAGAAAGCAGTGAATGTTTCGAGTGGCTCACAAAACGATCTGCAGATCTGATGGTATATCCCCCGCAATCTTGTATTTTAAACTTTTTTTATGATCTGTCAATGTCAAAATCTCAGTCGAGGTTTGCATTCTTATCGTGGTGAAGTATACGAACAAGAGAAAGAGAGGGTTTGGCTGTTTGGATTTCGCGCCAAAGATGTGATTGGACTATTTGCTATCGTGTCCTATTTGAGGACCGGATGGACTTGATATTAGTGCTATGTGGCTCTAACAATATGCTGCTACATGCCACACAGTGGTCAATGATCATTAATACTTAAATTTAACATGTGTACAACACCTGGAATAAATTGAATAAACACAAAGCTAGTCCTAAATGCCTTACCTTTAGTGTCACAGTTGATACATTCAGAACCCCCTGACCGTAATTAATAAATCTTGTCAATAATAATTTATTTCATTACTAATGGCAAGAATTCCAGAAACTGTTCTCTAACGAGCATACGTTTATGCATGTTTAAAAGTCAAAACCGCTAGATGTGAACGTCTATCAAAATATGTATATTCGATGTGAATATTCAGTTTAACATTCATAGATTCCTCTCAATTGAATGAGGAAAATTCCTCAGGTTCAATAATTTAAATTGATATTGTCCGAATAAATAACCATTTGTCCTTGCAGCACCACATGTTGCCTTCCTTTGTTATTTGGAGTCCATCCGAAATACCTTCATTCCTTCAACTCTACCTGAATAATTCTCGACAAATAATTATGGCAAACAATGTCATTACATGACACACACTACGACTACATACCATCGTCCTTATTGTTATTGCACCGCAGCACATGCAAATAAAAACCAAAGGACACAGGGATGTCATTAATTATCTTAAGCGCTCTCAATAAATAACCGCCGTCAAGCGTTTTTATCCTTTTAATTAAAAAAGAAAAAACTCAAAGGCAAAACAATATTCATTACTCGAAGTTAAAATGCTCACTCTTCGGCTCATATTGCTCGCTCGCGTGCTTGGTAATTTTGACGTCGTCGCCGCCGCCGCCGAAACACACAAATATATTATCCTGCGCCCACCCACCCACCACCAAACCCATCCGAATCCGAATCCATTGGCGTATATCCATCTCGTGTATCGTACTTGTGTGTGCGCCTTTGAAGGTGAAGTGTTGTTTTATGAGAATCTCTTAATTGCAGGATATTTTGAGTCTCTGCCGATGAAGAAGAAGGCAGTCAAGGATGCTGTAATGAAAATTTGTTGAGAAGGCGAAACAACATTTTGCGAATGAGAATGAGATTTAGTTAATTTCAAAACGGATGGTGGCATCCTGTGCTGTGTACGCGTACTCGTATATTGGTGTCTTATAGTCGGAGAGTAGATATTTCACTGTTGTATGTTAGTTATGTGGTTTTGTATCTGACAACAGCTGTTGTTGGGCTCGGTCGTTCGTTGTGCGTTCTTGTGTTTATTAAAATTGCTCTGATTGCTTTGAATAACATGTACATAGTGGCTGTAGTAAATGTTGCTTCAACGTAAATTTAATTAATTTGCTTTAGAATAGCGGCATCATGCATGAGCTGACAATAATGTCTTGTATCCGTTGCGTAAGATTTTTCGGGTACGCGCACCTATAAGTTGAGCCTTTTGAACATTGAGCCGATGAGTGTGTTTTTGTGGTTAAATTAGGGTGGGAATATGAACTTATTCTTAAGCCTATTCTCCTAAGAGAATCCTGTAAAGGCTCATGTAAGGAGCACAAATGATGACGCCGATATCGACTTCGGCATCAAACTGGTCTGATAATATAGGGTGACCAAATAGCAATGATACTTTTTCCAGTGTGTCAGCTGTGAAATTTGCCCATGACATTTAGCTGTCAAAATGCTCAGGAAAGGGAAAGTCCTTCGTGACATGAACTCTAGAAGTAGTATCCCCCAACACCAGTTCTCTGACATCCCACATTTTTTCTTCTATGGTCCAAATCTAAAGAAATCCGAAGTCAGACGTCAAACTAATCAAAAGCTGCAAGGCAGTGACGGAACACTTGACTGAGGGCACTCGTCGGCTCACAGATGAAGTAAATTCTTGTTGAGTGGCTAAGTTGAGATCATTTTGTGAAGACACTTTCGGCCGTCCAAGTGAGAATGTGTCTCCAATAACAGGATGCTTAGCAAACAAATAATGCTTCTAGTTTCATCATATTGCGCAATAATTGAATCTTTTCCTTTAACGTTGACGCATTGCCGGAAAGAAATGTCAAATCAGTTGACAGATGTCAGTGTTTTTCCGTTATTGCTGAAAGTGTTGGCTTTTCCCTTTACCTTTCCTCACTCAACGCTTCACTGATACGGATCGACGGACATTGACGAATGAAACTAGACTGTCATCTTCGGCTCGTTTGTCAGATATGCTCTTCCCAGCCTAAAAACTCCCACTTTTCAAAATTGTATTCTGACGTTCCAGCAAAATCAAATAGAAACTCACTCACACACGTAAAGTTGTCAGCGGCTGGCTTGACAGCATTGGGGCGGCCATTTTGTAGATGCTCTGTGGTATGTGATAGAAAGAAAGAAACAGCATGACACATTTATAGTTAAGACTCGGTTGCACACTACTTCACATTCTTTTATAAATAGAACAATTTAGGTTCTGTCAGTTTTGAGAAAGAGCGGGCAGTGAAAGTGACAGGTGACTATGTCTAGTGCTATGGGCGACCTGCCATAGGAATGTGTGTAATCGATCAAGCTCTCAGTTAAAACTGACGGATTCTATGGGTAAAGCTCTTCCATTTTTTATCGCCGACCTGATTACTGAGCGCGGCGAGACAGGAACGATAAGTATGTTTACACAAGGTTCGACGGTTTTAATGTTATAATGTAGAACCATCTTAAGCTCCGTCAAAAATATTGACGAACAAATGTACTGGGGCTCGGCAAATCCATAAATATCGTTTACCGTCATACATATCGTCCTTAAGAAATGGTTATCGTGAACGTAACGATGACTAAGTACCCCCATAACCACTTTCCAAGTAAAACAATTTAAAATGCGGTTCATTGAACCTCATACTCTCAAGGCCTCCACGGATGCCACTTAATGTTTCTGTCGAATTTCTCAAATGTCAAGTTCAAGTAATATTACTGTCAACATCTTGTTCAATAAATAAAAATAGAATACCCCTGGACTCGTTTCACAAAAATATAAATTATCTCTTAACAAGATTCACAGATTTCTGGAGAATGCTCTCGAAACAATTACCATAAATATCCAAGGACAACCGATCACTCTTACTCTAGTGCAGGCAATTGATTAATAATACTCGAGAATTATTAAAATATATTACAGATGCTTAAAGCTCCCCCAGAAAGAAGGTGATTCCAGAGCCACCCACTGACAGCCATTAAAGACATTCTCAATCGTGATAATATTTTTATGGCACCTCCGCGGCACCAGTACACTCAACCGTCAGGACGAATACAACAGCTAGCTAGCACAAGATGACGTCGACATTTCCGACAAAAAATAAAACATAAATTGCACAGATCGATTGGTTTCGGTTGGTCGGTCGTTGAATTTGCTATCTTTACCCGCCCACATTTCGTTTTTATCCTGTAACACACATCTAGCCAGCCAGAAACGATAGAAGTAAAGGATGTCACGACATTGCTGTGCAAAAAAAAAGGAAAAGAAAAGGTAATTCACCCCACCTGAGAGTGCCATGTGACACACACAAATGGAGAAAAACAAATCACAAATCCTTGCACACAAAACAAACGGACGACGACGGCGACGACGACAGTGTTACCTCTGAAAAATATCGGGAAGGGTCCTGAAAAGGGTCGCTGCCGAAAGAAAAGGGTCCCAAATAAAATCGAAGAACCAAATTTGGTGAAACAAGTAATGTTTTCCTTATTTTCATGTAATTCATTTCTTAATAACAAAGTTAAGCTTATATATTAATAAAAAAACAAAATCAGTCCGTTTTGGTAAAAAAGTTCTCAAAATAAAAAAAAATAACAAGAAAAATAAAGTTGTGATTTCAATTCAATCAAAATTGGTTATAACGACCTTCAAGGGACCGAAGTATTTGTTAAAAACGATGTCTTTATAAGCAATTTATTATAAACGATGTCGTTATAAGCAATTTTGACTGTATTTACATTTAATTCTTTGTAATCGAGTCCCTAACCTTCTGTATTAAACTTGGGTAGGAAGACACTCTTCTAATTCCTTATCTTCCAAAACACGGAATGCCGATAGAACAATGCACAATGTAATGCACAGAACAACAAAGAATTGGAGCAATGGGATATCGTCCTAAATATGAGAAATATAAATATCAATGAAGTACGAAAAGCATTTGGTCAAAGGGCCAGTAAATGAATAATATTGAAAGAAATACATGGTTAAATGAGGAATTAATGTGTCAGTTCTGTAAAAAATCGTATGAAGGGTCTAAAAAGGGTCATATATTTCAAAAAGGGTCAAAATTCGTTGATTTTCGAAAAGGAGGGTCCAAGGGTCTGTGTCATGAAAAAAGGGTCGATTTGCCCCTAAAGGGGCCGAAAGGTAACGCTGGACGACGACGAAGACAACGAGGACGATGAACAACGTTCGTAACAAACGAACTAGAAAGAGGAAAGGACCACACCACCGCCAAAAGGAAGCGGCAAAAAGTATAATAAAAATATCCTCGAGAAGAAAATATCATACTTTCGGAAGGAGATATATAAAAAATGACAATCGGTCGGCGGCAAAAAGGATGAAAATAAAAGGACTTTTTGAGGTGATTTATGGACACCAAAAAAAGCAGGTATTTGCGATAGGGGTTTGTCGCCTTCTTAACGCTTCATCTTCGTTAGAATCCCACCATAGTCTGTATGCCATTGCCATCCACAATCTATCCACACTGTCTTAACATCTATATCCTTTTATGTCCTTATTGAATTTTTCTTCGTTTACTTCTCTATAGATGGCCTCTCTTGTTGGGTGGAGGGAGAGATAATATTCGCATCTAAACAACACTAAGGAGTCGACTACTTCTAGTTGTAAAACTGTAAAAATCCTCTCCTTACTGTGCAAAAGGATATAAATCAATTCAAAGAAAAATTCACATGATTTCCTGCATCGTTGGAGCGTTTAACAGACGCGTTGAGCTTGAGCATAGCCCTACACACACCGAGATACCGAGATGCAGTCATAGTGCAGGAGGTTACCGAACTCCCCGTACAAGGAATATGGAGTATTTCTATGTCGCCAAAAGTCCTGGAGCTTTCTCTTGCCCTCTGGTGGGTTTTGTTTTTTTTTTTTTCGAATACATTTCACACACAAAAAGTGTTTTAAGAAAAAATAAATTGCCAGGATCTAATAGGACTAATGTGTGTGAAGTATTTGGGGGCCAGTACCACTAGGAATGAATGGGGATTTTTCTATCCTCGCACAGAGCATACGGATGTGCTACTGCAGGAAGAAATATTCGAGATATGGTAATTCTTTGTTGGGGAAGTAGTAAATCTACATAATATGTGTGTGGAATTCGTGAAATTGATATACGGACATGGCAGGTGGCGGTGGCGGTAGCGGTGGTGGTGGTGGAGCAGAGAAAGTGTTTTCCACTAGGTTTGCTCTCGAGATGAATGAGTTATCCTTTAAGTAGCGGAAACACACATTTTATAGGTTAGCAGACAATCTCCTTATTTATTGCTATTCTTACTGTTGAAGTTGTTAGGTAATTTGTTTGAAAATTTTCAACGAATGTGTTGAAATGTGCCTTATGGTTGAGAGCGCTGTGTTTGAAAGTTCGTCTGATGGTGGAGTACCTATTATAGAGTCTGGGTAACGATAAGACGAACTTTCCATATACGACTGTTTGCTTGAAGTACAAAAAAAAAAACAAGTCTTAAAGAACTTGGGGACTAAGTGATCTTTCTTATGAACTGAAATATGCGCTAAAACTTGAGAGAAGCTTACGAGGACTATATCCAAAAGAGTCAGTCGAGATGAAGCATTTAATAAGCCTAAACAATCAGGACTATGAACTTGAACACAAAATCTTGAAAAAGATGGTATTAGTGACAGAATAAAATACATATGGGACCTCTCCTCTCAGCGGAAGTGCGTGTACACGATTCACTTGACAAAAGGACTTGTAAAGTGTGATTCAGTTAGAGGTACTTTTTTAAAATTTTTAAAAAGTATTAAAATATTGATAATATTGGGTTATCTTTATCATCAAGCAAACGAGAATTTCCTGACATTTATGTTTTAATAATTCTTTCTTTCAAATGTTGGCCGTAATTGCGATTAAAATGGTCCATTCTGAAGTTCTGAGTTTCAATGACGTGTCCGAGTATTTCGGGTGATATTTGGCGAAAAGTAGTAATGATGGCTTCTATTTTCTCAATCGTACCCGATTTATCCCTTGAGACTTTGAAGTTTACATAGTCCCAAAAGAAAATGTCAAGAGGTGTGATATCACTCGATCTAGGCTGCCAATTCTACGAATTGTTCTCTCAATAAAGCCATCGTTTCACAGGCTCTGTGACAAGTAAAGCCTTCTTGTTGGTAATAATATCTTGGAGGTCACGAGCTTAAAGTAAGTCTATTATTATGGCGCTATTACGGCACCAATTGCGTTCGTTTTGGAAGAAATATGGACCGATGATTCTACCAGCAAACCGTGGTTTTGTATGAATATAATGACAGCTTTTCAATCTCTTCAAGTTGCTCTTCAACTCAATTTTTCTCATTAACATATTCCTTATAGTAAAATGTCAAATAATACTAAACAAAATTATTATAACAGACTAACCCTACTTTTGCGTCATCTGTCTAAAAATTGAGAGTCAAAAAAGTACCTCTAAATGAATCATCCTTCACAATGGTGTCAGTCAAGTGGATACGTGTAAAACATGGCTTGACTCGGCCGACCTTGAGCTATCTACAACACAAAACTGACACAGAAACCCCCCAATCATCAATAGAAACCCTGACCGTTGATGTAGGAAGAACTAACGCAGCATTGAGTCCTGTGAAACTCTCCTTTGAGCCTTGTTTAGCAATCTCATCGGATATCTCATTTCCTATGACACCAGTGTGATCGGGCATCCAAAAAAGGGGCCGCATTCAGTTTCGTGGATTGACCAGCTTCGTTCGACATACCTTCTACTGACCTAATCCTTTTACCTGTTGCCACCAGAAATTGGCTGGCGTCAACATTGACTCCTTCAGACGCAGTTGCTTCCTCTTTGCGTAGAGCAATAGTAACATGTTTCCTTCTCCTTTTTCCTTCGCTCTTGGACAAGGTCTGTGCAGGATGTACCGCATCTGAAGCCCGTTTACCCATCCTGGAGTTATATTAGTCGTACACGGTGTAATCACTTTAAAGTCTAGTGAAGATTGATTGGCTCTTGGTCCACGGAAGTACTAAACGTCTGCCACTCTACCTAGCCTTTCCTCATCCGCCACGTGGGAACGCGCCGGGTTGCCTAAAAAGCATGTGTTTTATCCCGGAGTTTGATCACATTTATTAGGGAATCCTGGAATGTAGGTATACAGGGATAGAGGACTATTGACGAGAAAAAGAAGTTCCTGCTAGGTCTGGTGTTCGACGTAAACAAAACAGAAAGTTTTTGAGAACGTAGTAGGAACATTGACACAAGTTACCATTATCTTTAAAGGACTTTCAACCCTACGTGCTCAAAGAAACAGTTGCAGCTTTCGATTGCTCCATTTACCCGCCAGATCCAGATCCAAAGGCCTTTCATCGCTTTTCAAAAGGTCGATTACGATTGTCCTCTATTCTTACAGCGATTTTGAACAAAAGTTTGTCACTCGTTGAACCCTACATTTTCCTTTTATGTCCTTCAATCAATTTCGTGCAAGTTCATGCTCCCATATCAACACAAACCACTCGCCATACGCGCCATAGAAACTTATTGGCCATACAAAATTGCTCCTATTTTCGGCCTCTTTTAATTTAATAACAACTTTCCGCCTCCTTCCAGGCATTCATTCATTGTCCTGTCCAAGACTAAGTATAGGCTCTTGTGTGTTAAAGAATATTTCTTGTTTTTGTCGTAACTCAATATTTATGTCCTTGATCAATTTTCCTCTTAATTAACCACCAAAACAGAAAAGAAAGGATAATAGCTATTCTCGTACAATTATTTGCACATTCTTTCGGCGTACATATGCTCCAAATGTCCTTTCGGATTATGAACCATATGCGTTATAACAGAAAAACAAAACAAATCACATGTCCAATCATTATAACCAGACTCTTGGATACAAAGTAAAATAATAAAACAAGGAGAAGAAAGAAAAAAAAATCCCTAATAATTGAATCCTATTTTGTGTGTTCTTTAAGATCGAACGACGACAACGAGGCAAGAATACAACTCAATTATCTAAATCCTTACGCTGATTCGCATCGGCCAGCTCTGCGATCGTCCGTCGTCTATATCCTGATGGTCCTTTGGATAGGGAAAGTTTTACTCCAGCTAGATGCATAGAGAACAAAAAAATTAATTACACAAGTTTTTCTCATTAACAAAGTGTTTGTGCTTATGTATGTACGTGTTTGTGTGTGTACGCGAAAAGGACTGCGTCTGTGTGGTGTGGCATAAGAAAGACCAGAAAACAATGTCAAGGATTCATTGCTCGTTGTTTTCCTGCTCGGTGTTATCCTTTTCTCTTTTTTTTTTTTTTTTCTTTTGCCTTCCTTGGTGTGTCAAGCAGTCGTCCTTAATACGGGCATAAGTAGGTACTAATGTCGACATAAAGGTCTGCCTTTAAGGACATAAGATTGTTTTTGACTTTTCTCTGAGTCTCTTTTGTGCCGAATGCAGTCAGGCTATAACTTTTCTTTTCTCTTTTGGCGGATTCGAGGCAACAAAATAAAATACTTAAACTTTGCTCTTTGTGAATTATTAAGGATGCTGCTATTACTGTTGCTGTTGTTGCCGTTTGGCCTGACCTTTTTGAAATAGATGTTTGTACAGATGTAATGCCGGTTCAAAATAGGATTTGTTTTGGAAATTACATACAATTTTTGTAGGTAGTTATGGTGACACATTAGATTGAATTCTGCTTGATGTGTCTGCACTAGGAATAGCATAAGGTTGCTCTTCTTGTGAAAAGGACTAATTTTGATCGATGGCAAGCGTTATGTGGCGACGCATCCTTTTCTAACCTCGAAATAAAGTTAGCAACTGGTTCCAATCAGAAGAGCATACGTTCAATCCAGAAGCAGAAATATTAATCTCCAAACCTTAACACTAAACAGTGTTCAAATTAGTTTCACAAAAGAAACTAATTATCTTGGGGTAGCTCTAGACAATAAGGTGAACTGGAAACCTCACATAGACAGAACCACTGAGAAGGCGACCAAAGTTTTCTGGGCTTGCTTTGGGCTCTCCGACAAAATATGGAAGTTAATACCAAAAATAATTCACTGGACTTACTTCACAATCATCACACAAAGGATAACCAAATATTCACATGGTGTGCCCTGATGTCGAGTGGATATGGAGCAGGAATCTCTGGTCCAAGATACAAATTATATATTCCCTTAGGACAAGCAACCACTATCTTTCAGGCAGAGGTCCATGCTATCGAGCTCTGTGCCAGAGAATGCATTAGAAGAAACCTCCGTAGATAGATAGCCAGGCAACTCTTAAGGCTCTCAGATCTTTTGACTTTCAGTCGAAGCTATTCTGGAACCGTCTTCAGTCTCTCTTGCAGCTTGCTGCACACAATTCGGGTCCTGGATACAGGGCCATCCCTGGCAACGAGCTTGCGAGACAAGGTGCTCAGGCTCCATTCTTACTGGAACTCTCAAACAGGCTTAAAACATGCCAAAAAATACATCAACTTCTCAAAAAAGAGAACAAAGACATCCTCTCCATGAGCAAATAGAGTCAAGAAAATCATTGACTTCCTGACTGGACAATGCTCTCTCAAATATCATTTCAAGAATATGGTCCGCGTCCAATTAGACACGTGTCGCTTATGTCTTGATATGTCTTGCTTATGCTTAAATATCCTTAAACTTCAGCGTGTCCAAGTATATTCTACTTTATCACTTACTCAAATCAGTGGTAGTATCTTTCAACTCTTGCTACTTGTTTTCTGGCCAAAGCTTTTCCTTATCATTTACAAGTACAGGAGAGAGCCTTCAAATTTGTGAAGGATGTTTTTCGTTTCCAAGTGCTCGCTGGGGACCTCTGAATCTTCCTTTTGGTATTAAATTCAAAATATAGATACATCCACGTAAATTCAAGAAGATTATGCAAATTACCCCAACACATTTCCCACACCCATTGTCCTGCTTGCCATAAAAATCCTAGACATGTCCACTTGAGTCGTTGAATCTAATTAAATTCTACGAAATTTTCGTCTGCCATGTTTCTAGAGATTCTACAAAAAAAAAAAAAAAAATACCCAAGTATCTAACCCCACACCAGTAAAAGATAAAAAATTCTGACATTTATAAGCGCTGAATTCTCTTGACACCTAATTACAGTTAACAACAAGGTCGCTAGGGGAAGGCAAATAGCCAACGAGGTTTCTAC
The DNA here is from genome assembly GCA_949716465.1 of Chalcosyrphus nemorum. Classification (NCBI taxonomy): domain Eukaryota; kingdom Metazoa; phylum Arthropoda; class Insecta; order Diptera; family Syrphidae; genus Chalcosyrphus; species Chalcosyrphus nemorum. The sequence goes on from OX454333.1 coordinate 86,722,038, forward strand.
TTTTCCATATGCATTCTATGACAGGATATCTTGTTTTTCTTTTTTGCTCCTTTCACAGGACAATTAGAGTCGAGTAGTAACTGGAGCGAAAAAGGACTCGATTTTTTTCTTCTTTCGTTTGAATTTTAGCCCAAAGCTACTTATGTCGAAGAAAATACGAGCGACTGAGCTGCTCTGGGGCGAGGAACTTTAAGGATGATCTTTCAGGCTAATTAAATGCTATAAAAGAGAACCCGGCACATGGATGGAAGGAAGACAACACAAACTGCTGATGATGACTTGAATACTAAGAAGTGGAACACAAATCGGAAGGAGAATTGAAAGTGAATTTATAGTGCAGAAGCGAAATGATAAGAATAAGCGGAGTGAGTCTGAGATGATGTGATGATGGTAATGACGATGACAGTCATGGGGATGACCTCGTGAACCCATTCCCTGGCTTTCCATTTGCAATGAAGCTTATTAGGTTATGGTGTTGGGGAGGATGTGCTGCAACAGACGGGTTGGGGTGTTGGACAAATGAAAACGATTCAGGGATTTCCTTGGTTAGTTGGGGTGTTTTTGTGACACGCTTTAGGGTTTCTTTTGTCCAATTGTGTGACCTAAATGCCGTGATGGACATAAATAATTTAATGCGGAGTAAAATGCAAGACGGGTTTTTTTTTAGGGGAGGACAAATTTAATTATGTTCTCCTGCAGTGTTGTTGCCCAAGGTCCTTGGCAGATATTCAAGTTTTAAAAGAAGCTAACATTAGTTTTATATCTTGAGAAAAACAGTTTATTTTTATGTCTGAAATAAGCGTTTTGTGTAGTGCAATCGAAATAAGAGAAGCAATGGAATAGATAAAAAGAGGGTATACTTTTAGGTGCAATGCCTTTGAAACTAGAGTAATGAAAAAGTTATTGCATACATTAAGGTTGACATGAGCTAAAAATTAACGAAAACTCGACGAAGTTTGTGAGTCATTATGGGTGCAATATACAAATTAAAGGCAGAACCTAAATGGACTAGATGCGCTTACGCCAGGTTAATGGAATGTCCCTTTACACAGATATAGTAGTGTCATAATGGGAATATGCTCAATTTCGTCGAGTTTCGTTAACTTATAGAGGCTTAAAGAAGCAGTAAATGAAATCGGACATTCAGTGCATAGCCAGCTAAATTGTTACGCACAAAACAACAAGAAAAGCAAAAGTTAAGATAATTTAAGCCGTGTTTTTTTCGAAAGTGTATAGCCACTTTTCCACACAAAGCAAAAGAAAAGTGAACATAAATTACTCAGTAACCAAAAGTGAACATAAAGTGTGGAGAAAGTCGAATCATAGATGGCGTAGACTAAAATTGTAGACAACAACCATTAATTGTCTTCCAATGATACGTACGATTTGTTCGTTAATGGTTGTTGTCTACAATCCGGTTCAGCGCCATCTACGATTCGAATATCATTTTGAAGACAGAAATGAGAAGTGAGTATGGACGTTTTATTGAGAGCTGGCTATACACTTTCCAATAAAACACGGCTTCTGTAACTATACATCTTTCAAAGTATTGACACTTCCACCCCAGCTATTTCAAGATTTATACATCCTTTGTGTAACTGAATACCGCATACTTCTTCATTAGTCCTTAAGAAGATAACGAACTTACCAAGTGCAACAACTTTCCTTTTGTCGAATGCCATAATATCTGTTGCAAAACTCAAATAAAACTTAATTTTAGCACCATCCCGCATTGGACTGTGTACAATGATTTTTTTTTCTTTTTCCAATGCTTCATCCTTCTTCTACCACTATCATTGCTTTTCCCATTGCACAATGACTTTAAAATTCAATAAACGAAAGATAAACGAAATCTACATGGATACGTTTCTTTCTTTTTTTTATGTCGTCCTTTTTTGTTATCCAGGACAAGCTCATGATCATAGTGCCAGTGTTACTGGGTGCTTGCACTACGCTCATGCTGTCGGCGACATATTGTGAAAGAATCCTTTGTTATTCTATCCATCAATCGTATGTGTGTGCGAAGGGGTACAAGCTCTGCAACAACCCACACAATGTGTTTTGTTGAGTTCGTCCTGGGACGAGAGATCTCTCGCTCTCTCTTCTCTTCGTTTGTCATCATCATTTGTTAGCTAGTAGGAGTTGATTTTTTATTTTTCACTGCAACTTGTTCCTCTCGTGCTTTTCAACTGAAAAATGAAAAAAAAAAAATGGAAAAAAATATGTATGAGAAAAAAATGGAGAGACAAATTTATTGCCAGCTGCAAGCTGCTGGAGCATATACACATGCATATATGCAACAAAACGTGAATATAATTCAACGTTGATGACATCTACCATAAGCCAAAACAGCGTTCTTTGTTTGTTTGTCCTGTTGTCGTCATCGTTGCTCGTAATGTCAGCATACATATCGCAGATGACTCTAAAATTAACAGTCTAACCAAAAAGTATTCTTACTGGTTGATAAGTTGTTTCTAACATCTCTCTAGCTTGCCCGTATAACTGAACCCATGCTATGCTATGAACTTTACCTATGAACATAATGGGACTGATTTCTATAGATATCGAGACTTTCTTGTCTGCACAGGACTTCTAGAAACCAGTATCTATCCAGCAGATAGTGAAATGGTATTCGGAAAGAGTCTTCCCGGACTGCAGAAGATTCCCGGGGAGTGGAAGAATATATGTCCTTTTTAGGTATTGAGCCAAGAATATTCAGAAGATCGCCTGGTCTGTCCCGTGTACTGAAACTGCAGATCAGTCATATTCGCTCCATTTGTTTGCTGGGATCGAGGAAAAAAAGTTGGTCTGTTAAGTTTCCATGGTTAAGCCCTAGAAGAGATAAAATGTAGTATGAAGGTTGCTTGCACCCTATGAAAGGAGATGCATGAGACTACAATCTGTCAACTAGAAAGGGCAATCATCACCGCAAAACTAGATGTCACAATGGGCAGCTACAACTTCAAAGTAGTGAAAGACTTTGTCTATCGCTCTTTCTCTCCCTCTGCTATTAACTCTGTCAATAATACATTGGCAGAAATGAGAGAGGGTAGAGAGAATAACTCTTGCCAACTGCTGTTTTATTGGGCTAATAAGGCAGTAAAGCCCTATCTCGAAGAACTAAGGATCATCCCTGTCCGGCTCAAGGATGCTGAAACATGGGCTTTATTGAAAGAGGATGAAGATATCTTTGTCGCTTCGAAAGAAAAATTCTTTCTAATATATTCAGTCTTGTGGGCCTTGACGGGTTCTGGTAGAGAAGATCGAACAACGAACTATACAAGCAGTATAGCTACATCGACCTAATTAAAAACTTGCGACGTCTGAGATGGCTAGTACATGTAGAAGGAATGGTCACCAACCACTCTGAAAGCAGAGCTTCAAACCATGCTCCACATACTTCCAACTGACATTGTCAGCTGCCTGCTAAGCAATAAGACTGAGAAGTTCCAAACAATGGAAGGAACAACACACTGGACACGCCAGAATACTATCGATTCATCGCGACCTTCTAATGGCTCCAAAAACGAAAAAGGACTCGGTGCTGGAATCTTTTCAAAAAAAGGGACATCCACCTCTTCTTCAGCCTGCCAAACTACTGCAGCATTTTCCAGGCCAAAGTGACTGCCATTCGTGAAGCAGTTGACTGGCTGGAGGCTTATGCAGTATCAGTATCGGATATTATCATATACATCGACAGCCAGACGGCCATCAAATCCGTTGGATCCAGCACAATGAGATTCAAGGCAGTGAAAGACTGCCGCGTTGGACAGTGCAACTTCACCCTCTGATAGGTGCCGGGAAATTATAATAGGTATACCAAGGAATTGTGAAGCTGACGAATTGGCTCGATAAGGCTCCTCTGGTCTAAACAGCATAAGCGTCACCGACATCGCCAACGTCCTATGCTAAAGGGGTACCTTACCCATGCCGATGCGGGTAAGAGAAGCTAACCATCGCCAACAGCTTGGCCACTGCTGCATTGCAAGCCTGCAAGGAACCCTCGTAAACACCCTCACCGGACACTGTGCTATAGGAAGGCATGCGCAAGGCCTGGGCATCCCCAACAATGACTTCTGCAGAAGTTGTACAGATGAAGAAGAGGAGACCATCAGTTACCTCCTATGCATGTGCCCCGCCATTATTAGAGGGCCTCCTCGCTCCTACAAATTCACGGTAACCTCGACCAACTGGAGGCAATAAGCTGAAGATGAAGCTAAGTGGAGAGGCTTGTTAGTTGAGGTCCAGGTTCGCCACGAACTGTAACTACACAGAAGCTCAATCGCTACTCAAAACTTCGATGTGTTTTTCGAAAATTTCTGTTCCCCCTCATGCTGCACAACTTCTCGCACCCACTGTAATACATCACTCGTATTTCATCGTCGATTTTATGGGATTTTTTCCAACAACGAATACATTTGTAGATTTTATCATTCTTCCGAGAATGCACTCTCATCAGTGTTAGCTATTAAAATACCGCACGGCACATTATATCAAGTATCTTTAGAAATGAGTTATGTGCATTGCACAATGCTGACACTCTTACCTATTTGCTGTATTAAATTTCCTCGTAGTGTCATCGTGTAGCAAGATATCGCAACATCCTTTATCCTTAAGGTCTCAAATCATTTCATTCAGTGAACGAATTGTGAATTTAAATTCTTCATCAACCCACTGGCACTTTGGAATGACAAAAGGTCCTTTTTACGTCATAGGCATATAGCCAGAGAGAGAGATACATCTAAGGACAGGATATTATCCTGGCATAGAATCGACCAACTTATATTGGAATTTATATCAGATTCAGATGATGGCCTGCGCTACGAAATTGGAGATTGGTTTCTGTGTGGTGTCTCTCTGTTGAAATACCGATGCTCGAGTCGAGAGCAAAATGCATACCACAGGCTTGAAATCGATTTGCTCCGGATGATAACTGGATCAGCAGCGCGCCGGAAAATGTAAGGCAATTTTCTATACGGAAACTCTGTAGACATTAGATAAAATGGAATTCCTTTTTTTGGTTTTGCCAATTTGGTTTGTGTGTGTCCTGTCCTTTTTCCTTCCGGGGGTTGTTAACCCCGAAGTGCATGTTTCCATTTTGATGACACGTTTTGCAGATGACATTCCAACATATTCTATTACTTTGAAGAGTGCAGGTCCTGCTTAGAGATGATAATGTGTGTTGGCCGGGGTGAAAAACCTCCACGGCTATTGTCTTGCAGTTTCAATGTGGTGGGGCTTAGATGGGTGGTCCTTAGGGGAGTGTACCCTCGGTCTCGGCGCGGCATGGTGGAATAAACTCATTTCGGTTATGTTGAGTAATTTAATGAAATTTTCAGCGTCTGTGTTGGAAATTGGGATTTATGAGATTTTCCTGTGGGTTGAGGCGTAGGAGTGAACTGAAAATTGATTGAAGGGGATTGCTAGGGTGAACGCTCAATTTACTAAGTAACCTTCTACGGTTTAGTAACCTTTTTCATTAAAATTGAAATTCGGTTTCAGTTCAGTTCAAGTTTTTGTTGTCCTTTTTTGTTTTACGGGAAAATGCCTTTGTATACAGGATATAAGGATTCAAAAACAGTGCTAATTAAATCTCTAATAGGAGAACCATTGTGCACATGGGTGAATGCCTCTAATAATGGCTGAGAAGGAATAAGTCAAGGAAATGAGGGTAAGCTAGCACATTAAGGTATTAAAGGGATACTGCCGTGGAGGATGGCAAGTAGAATAGGACGCAAAGCATCGCTTTTCAAATAGTTTTGACTAGGAGCTGATTAGAAACGTCCTATTTCTTCTATCGGGGTACTGACAAAGATTCAAAGACACTTGCAGATCAGACAACGGAGGACAGGCGACTCAACTGTAGCCAAGACCATCCAAAAATTTATTTGTGTTTTGACGTTTCAGCACACTTTCAGGGTGACCAGATAAGAAGAATATGAAACAAATTTTAAATAAGATAACAATTTCGTAACATAAAGACTTGATTTTGGCTTTGTTTTGAAGCCACATTTATGCCATTATGTGTGGAATGACACATCGTTCAAATGGAAACCTATGGTTTGCTGACAATGCTATAAGATGTCGGTCAACTTTTTTTATGACTCGGTCCGATTCAGATCACAGAGTTATTCCGCCAATAGCGTCTCGATTGTTGTCCTCTAGCTAGTGTAAATTGATTGCCTTGTTAGCGTAAATTAAGGACTTGACGTAGCTCTAGAGAACTCGATCGAGCGGTGTCAAGTGGCATGATCTGAGCCAAAAATGGGCCTCGTCCGAGAAGACAATTTTTTGACCAAAATCCGGATCTCTGGCCAACATATCCAGCGTTGTCTATGTTCGTCCGACTTCAACTCTTTTGCCAGCATAATCTTGGATGTAGGTCCAAATCCAACTTCAAAAAAAGCCCAGTTGGTGGTACCACTGATTGACGCCGAATCGACATTTCTGGGTCGTCTTCGAATACTGTCCACTACGGCGGCTAAGTTTTCTTCATTTCCCACCAAACTCTGTCCGGTTCTTGGCTTAAGGTGCAAAAGAGTGTACTCAGACTCAAAATTTCTCCACGGTGCGACGAATTATTTTCACACTGAAGCCAAGATAACGACTGACCTCACGATGAAATTATTTTGAATAATGTTCGCTCCTTTGGCAAGTTTGAAATGACGTATAAGAAAATGGCAAACTTTTCTAAATATATTGGCAGCTAAATGTCATTGGTAATTTTAACAACTGCTGAAATATAGTAGTTGAGAAAGATATCATTGCTACCTGGTCACCCTGTACCATCTCTTGTTGTGCGGGCATTTTATTGCCTTAATCCAAACCTTAGCCCTACTAGGCTGCCTTCGGATGTTGAGAGTTCATCTAGTCTACGTCAGGAGGTAGGTAGGTTGGATTGACATCAGTGGGTCCAGCCACACTAATCCAAGTTCAAGAGCCAACTCAACTTCCACCTTCCTTCACCTGATTCCATCAGGATTGATGCCTCCGTCGCTGTCGCTCTTATCAATGACCACAAGCTCTAGGTGGGATCTTGGCACATAGCTTACCTTCGTTTCGAAGACGGAGGAACTGTTACAGTTGACCTTCGACAAATCTCATTCATTTGGACGTAGAGCCTGTTTTCCTGAGGAACTTCCATGGCCCATATAACGATTTCTTCATCGTTTTATAGAGCTTTACTGTAGGGAAGCTTCCGTAGCATCCCACAACTAGGGATGCAGCACATCGCTCTCTATAGAGTTGCTTAGACAGACTGATATGCCACGAGATCTAGGTAGATCGGCATATCAGAGATGTCTTTCCTTTAGAGTGTTTAGTGAGGGAACTGCTTCCCACAAGTGTGTTTGCACTGGTTTTGGCTAGGACTAAATTTGGTCGCCAAAGTCTTAGTTGCCAGCACTTTATGAGTTGTGCTACATGAGCCTGTAGTTTATTATGAACGGAGTCAGAAATTGTTTCTTGTTTTCCATAATGGGACCCATGAGTAGCGAAGTGGAGATGTCCATACGTGTAGAGACCCTCATTGCACAGATAAAGGTGGCTATTTTAGATTTAGGCAGGTATCCGGATATTCGATTTACGAATGAGCTATTTTTGAAATGGGCCCTCAGCCGGGTTGATCCTCATCACGAATCGTATTACACGTCCAGCGAAAGGAAAAAAAAAAGGAAGACAGAAGATGGGAAGTATACTAAGCTTCGTAACTAATCTGGGGTAGGCACCAGAGACTCATTGACTTCTACTAAGCCACGTTGGAAGGTACGTACTTCGTGAAGAGATGAGCTTAGTACCAACTATTAGTGCCTCCCATTTCGCAGAGATAAGTACAGGTCACAGGTTATCACTATACTCATGCATGCAGTCATCCTGCATTATGAAGCAATAATCTCCTTAGTTATACATATCACAATCCAAATGCCTCAAGCAACGTCAATCCACATCACGTTGCGAACATGAAACCGCAGGTAGAGTATACATCCCAACTATAAATATGGTATGCTAATCAATTTTGATATCCTTCCACCAATTAACCTTGTTCATAACCAATAAGCCCGCGGGCTAACTCTAAACTCAATTCGCCTGTCATTTATCTCTGACCTATTTCGTGAAATTTTACCGCCACTAGCTGTTTGGAGAAAATAAAGGATTATTAAATTTTCCTTAATATCCTTGACTTTATGTTTCATATATAATAATACCTTCTCCAACAATAAGTCACAAAGCCCAAAATCCCAGATAAAGACTCCAAATTCGATAAAGACTTTGATGTCATTTGGTTTAAAGTTTCAAGTCCGATTGTTAAGAAAATTACTCTCCGAACAATTTGGTATCAATGTCCTTTGTTCAAATCGAACCATCCCTTGTTGGAGATCAACTATCTAACCAATTACTTTGTGGGGCCATCAGAGAAATAAACATCCTCTTTGGCCAAATACCACCCCAGCTGTGTGTAACTCTAATCCAATTTCCTTCGAATTGTCACTCATCTCATCGTGTTATCATTTCATATCTTTGCTTCAATTCTATCCAACGAGAGAAAAAAAAAAAACCATCAACTGTCCATCACTATTGAATGGCCATCAGCCTAGCTTCGTCCTTACCCTAACATGTAGCGCCACTCCCCCAAAACTGAATCCAACATCTTTATCTGACTGACAACATCTTTATACAAAGCGAGTGAGAGAGAACAGAGCAGGACCACTCAATTTAAATCCCTTAAATCTGTTACAATTTCCATGATGTCAATGTGCAGTGTATACGAGTACATACATATCTATATCTGTTCACTGGTCCTGTCGTTTTATTCTATCTAAATGTGACATACTGACAAATGACATACTGACAAATGTTCGAGGAGCTGGAGAATAAAAATTAATTTTCAAACTGACAGTTGCTGCTGGAGTGGTGCAGGACGTGTTAAAGTGTTGAAACAATACAGAGAGACTTATTCGTCCTTGGGCCGAGGATACAGGTGTAGATGAAGTCCTAGGCGGCAGGTGTCAAAAGGCATTCTTAAGTTAAGAAGGTCACGGCGCGAATAAAGGTTTGATGAAAGTGTCATTATACATATTTCGCTTATCGGGCGCACTAGTCCTCGTTGCTAGAGGTAATGTCCTTCGACACTGTTGATGCCGGTGTTTCCTGTTTTCTTTCTTATCTCTGAATGAACACAACGGTATAGAAGGATAAGTGGCAGAGTGAGACGTTGGTGTATTTTTATTCATAGGAGAGCATGATAATTTTAGAAATATGGCAGCGGAAGAAATTACAGATGATAAGAGACTTGGGGAAATAAAATCTAGAAATGGGTAGACGCCTAATGGCTGCGATGATTATGGGGAATTGAAGGCAGTAATTGTGACATTGAAAGGCGGTGTGAGTGATAATCAATAATTCGGTTTCGGAGTGTGTCACTTAGGCATTTCATAATGTGTTTCACAAACAGATGAAACGCTTACCAGGGGAATCATTAACACAAAGCAGCGCTCGTAGACTTGTTAGGCGTGGGCTTTTATCACCCCTTCGCACAATGAACGAAACCTTGAAGGTCTTGAAGGTTACGTTACAGACAAATTGTAGTACTCAGGCTGCTCTCCCGCTTTGAATGGCACCAATCTTGTGCTTTCTAATAAAGCCAAACTCTTGGGTCTTACTTTCGATAGGAAGCTGAACTGGAAAGCTCAAGAAGGTCTATCCTACCTTGTATTTGCGATAGGTAAAAGATGGGAATTGAAACCTCATGGCACTCTCTGGTTGTACACGTCCATTGGATTGTCACACCTATGTTCATATAAGGCCCGTTCGTTTCAGCTCTATAACTTTAAATGTAACTCTCCTGGGAAAGGTTCAAAGAGACTTAGAACTGTTTCATTCGCAGTATTAGCTACTATTCTTCACCTACTGCCTCTAGATATCGTCAACAGACAAATGGCCGCCTCAATAGCGATCTACCTGTCTACCACTTCACAATGGCTACGCCTCGACTCTGGCCATTCTTCTATTCATAAGGTAGTAGATGGGTGACTGTAACTAGACCTAATCTGATTCATTGCATTTGGACAACAATATTAAGAACTAAGCTTACCCAAAAAAGAAGCCTCTCGCTCAATCTTTCGACTTTTAATCCAAGCATCAGCAGGTGGATGTCCACATCTACACTGTTGAATCGAAGGCCTCTAATGGAGTGGCTGGTAGCGTTTACTCCTCGACCATTGCAGCGTGTTTTAAGCGGAAATATTGGTAGTCAGAGAATCGCTGACATTTCGGCATCCATGTCAATACCCACAAATGGTCATGGACGAGGAGTCATCTTAAGCTTGAAAGGCTTAACGGTAGTACTCTAAGGACTATGTGAAGGAAGCAAAATTTGTCCGCCAAGTTGTGTGGATTCTCTTTTCGAAAGTGTCAGGCACATATATCCCTATTTGGGGAAGACCTCAGATGTACATAGCTGGACAGCTGGAGCAAAATGAAAGTGAGCTTTCTATTGTGAAAGATCCCCTAACAAGGACAAGGAGCAGTAGATGACTGAAATATAGGCGACGCCTCTGCTCTGATCTGATCTCTCGATACAAGACGCATTAGTTTCTTGGCTCACAAGTTGCCATTCACACATAAAGACCTATCGAGGCAGTCCTCGAGTTGTTCTATGGATTCACGACTATCTACAGACGATGTCATCTCTCATGCAAACAGCATGGCTTTGCCTCTGTTGGACATACTGTCAACTATCAACTTAATATTTAATGTCCCCGCCAATAACTTACATCACTTACTGTCTTAGTTGGACACCCCTTGGTATCACAAAAACCACTTCCTGTCTATTGCCCATCTCATCATTAGACAAACCACTGTTCCTCTTGTCACATAACCTCCTGACCTACTTCCACTTATTTCTTTCCGCAAAATCGCCATTAATTTTGTCCGAAAAATCCCCATTTCTCCATTTGGCCCCTCGTGACACCATAACAACCCATCAAATGCCAACACGAGGAGCAGTCTACAAAAAAAAATATCCTAAAACCGTCCCTATTACCATCGATGGGAGATGCACGATAACGATAAATTCTACTAAAGTTTGGACGACAATGTCGTTCCAACAACGCCTACCTTCCTGTCCAGCAGCAGAATCATCAGCGACTAAGTGCATCAGAGTGTCCACTTTGTGTATGGCGTGCCATGCCAGGAGTTGTTATCCTGTCCTTTCCCCTTGCCAGCCGTAAAATTCCCCGACCGCAAATCATACAAATTTTCGTTGTCACAACAACTTGTCCCACCAAGCCAAGCGAAAATGTGCTACATCCCATTTTCTCTGGGCTTTTCACAGATACATAGACTCTCTCTCTCTTTCTCTCTCCGGAAGACAAATGCGAGTCCTCGAGAGTGGCAATAAATCTCTAGTGGATACTATGCCGTATACGCATTTTGGATGTGTTGCCTCTTTTATATTGCGACGGGGGCCGAGTGCTGGTAATCAATTATCGCATGTGAGAAGTGCAACTCTACTCTACGAACGTATAGTTCATTTCCTCCTTTCAGACAATCCCGTCGCGTCGGTCGCATGCATTTGTTGGATAATCCCTTCCCGAAAACGCATATCCAATGCGAGAGGAGTGCGCATACAACAAAAAGGACGATAACGATGATGATGATGATGATGATGATGCTGGAATGAAGCTTTATTGAATCCTCGAACGTGTAACAGAGTGCTACCGGCCAAGTGATATATGGGAATCTGCAGTAGTATACAACACACAGCGTGTAGTCGATACGGAATTCCACCCGGTTGTCCCAGTGCATCCAAATGCGGCAATGTTTCACATTTTTAAGCCGATTTACGTTCGAGTCATATGAACAAAATGACTATTTAAATGCAACATGCAATCGCACGAGCCACTTGGTGCTCTCTCCATGCAAAGTCAAATTAATTAGCCTCTCGAAGAGAATCGAAAGTTATTTTTCTATCAATATGCCATAGTGGATTATGAAGGACTGCAATTCGAAAATAATTGTCGAAAATGTGAGCTTAAATCATCGGAAGAGGAGGGACATGTAAGTTTTAAGCTTTAACAGATTATATTCGGGTTTTGGTCCTGGTCCTAGAATTCTGGGAATTGGCATTGGACAAGGGGAAGTGAAAGTACCTCCTGAGTCCCGGATATATTTAGGTCTTGTGACCAAAAGAATTTGGTACCATTCAGAAGAATCACACCTCCATATCGTAAAGTGTGATTCATTTAGAGGTACTTTTTTGTCTCTGAATTTTTTGACAGATGGTGCATGAGTCCTGTTAACATGTAACGGTATTTTAGTTCAGTATTATTTGACATTTTATACTGGAAAGACTTAGCTCGGCATAGTACCTGAAAATCTACGAGGAATCTTTTTCGTTCACTTTGATCAACTTATAGTCTACATAATCGGTCTACCAAACGCAGGATTAGTTATACCATCGAAATGTTTGAGACCCAATTTTTAGTCCTAGACCATACGCGACAAAGCAGATCACATCCAGCACGAAGGGAAGAAAATATTGGAGCATCAGCTGTGAGTGTACGCCATGAATGGTTCATTCGTCCTTCTCAACAGCGTGACTTATCGTATTCAATCACTTGGCTTATTTTACTTAAGGATTTTGAAGTAAATTCAACTCATGCTAGAATGGAAACAGTTCGTTACCGTTTCAGCCTTTGAGATCTTGAAAAGCTTGAAGAAAATCTACTGTCTTCCACAAAAATTTTGTTCAGCGATGAGGCGTTTTTCTTACTCAATATGTAAGTCAATAAGAAAATCGCTAAAGAGCAACCCGAAGAGATTAAAAAGCTGTCAATATATCCAGACATTCGACTGGGGGAATCATCGGGTCATATTTTTTTTACTATAAGAAATCCTGCTCAACATTACTAAAGGCCTTCAGGTTCTATGTGCTCCTGCTCCCTACACCTTTGGTAATAGGCCAACTACAACGTTCTAGATCTAGATGATCCGAAACATCTCTTAATCAAGGACTGACTCCTCATCAGAAATTCATAAGCCTATGATAAAGGCAGAAAATCATTGCCTGCACTCTTCTGCTAACTAGATAAATTTTTAAGTGGCAGGCACAGCAAGGAAGATTGGCTTAATGATGAAGTTTACTTCGGGTAAAACTACCTCCCTAAAACTATTGAGGGAACTGAGTCATGTATTTATTCAAAAGACTTGAACATAGAATTGAATCAAAACTCCCGGACCTATGCAGTCTTTTGCAAGCCGAGATTTTAGCCGTGCTCAAGGCGTGGAACTACTTCTATAAGGATTTTGCCATCTCTATTCACAGTCTTATGGGCTAGAGTCTTTTGTCATCAAATCTGAGTATATATTTTGGCTAACCACAAATGTGCTTAGCTGGGAGGGCATAGGATGTCAAAAGCCAGAGATTAACCATAAAAGATCAGAGTAAATTATTAAGCTAAAAAGATCTCAACTCAGGGCTATGATCGGGATCCTCTGTGGATATTGTTTTCTGGGGAAGCACGTCAGCAGATTGAGATTGTCAGAAACCGATATTTGTAGGCATTGTGAGGATCTACACGTCTCGGAAGAGATTACGCTTATACTGTGCAATCGGAGGGTACTTCTAAAATAGATTTTTATATCTAGACAGGTACTTCTTTAGTAAGGATTTACTCAATTATCAATTATCATTATCATAGGGCAATCAAGTGCTTTGGTAGCGTGGTTTAGGTTTCTTTCTGGCTCACCCTAATTTAATCTAAGCTTACTAATATACTACAGCAGATCGCTTAAAGGCATATTATGAACTGAAAATGGGGAGCGTACACAATTATTGGCTCTAGCTGGAAGGTCTTCTCAAGCAGTCAGGAGAATCAGAAGGTAATTACAATATTACTGATTACGTAGAATTGGAGAAACGGAGCCAAGAATGCTTAATCAAATTGAAAGAAGAATAGAGTGCTCAGCCGCCTGCAGCGAGTTTCAATCGTAATCTGCCCAGATTTACTTTGTCGGGATTAAACGGCAATTATCTTGAATGGCATTAATTTCGTGGAATTGATTCATAAGCAGCAAATCAGATAGTGACAAGAAAACTTTCGTATGGAAAAAACGCTCATAGTCAGCGCTCATATGTCATTTCACAATGTCTTATAGCAACTATAGTGCTGCATGGAAGATCATACAAATCGTTGTGTAAATTAATAAGAGAAACAAGCTTACCTTACTATATATTTGGTAACCCACTTTCAGTCATTAGAAGCACTATGAATGACAAGATCAACTCAAAAGAACCACATGAAGGACACCTATTGTCAAAGGCATTGACAGGAACTACACCAGAAAGACTAATTTGCATATCTCGCAAGGGCATCCATCAGCTATTCAATTGATAAACGTTTTGACTACTAAATCTAAAGGATCAATTAAATGTAGTAAGATGGGAAAACAACTACATAAAATGTCTGAAAGATGGACACTTCGTCTCCAAATGCTGGAGTTTGTAGAAAATGCTACAAAAAGTACAACACGCTTTCGCACCTAGAGCAGAGTACAAAACCTGTATCAAATAACGTATTTAGGTCAGGTTTAAAAAGGGTTATGGGATCATCATAAAACACTGGGCACCATCATGGGCCCATCGCCATTCTTTTAGTGAGTCCTAAATGGCAGAAAGAAACCTTAAGCCATAATCATGTCGTTCAAGCATTTGATTGCTTTGCAGAAATTGAAATTGAATCCTCATCAGCGTCCGACATTCTGACAAAGGATCAATTGACTTATTTTTTTTTTTTTTTTGGCATGTTGAAGCCTTAAATGCTTGTTGTTTGTACTACTAATCGCAAAAAGTCTCATTTTGGGATCATATGACCAATCACACCAAGCGCTCATATATCCAAAATAATTTTTCGAATCTTTAAATGCGAATATCTCGGAACCTATGCACTCAGTGGCTTGTAGAAGCTGAGAAGTGGATGCCCTTAACATTTGGGTAGATGATATTGGGTCTCACATTTGCACTCTTCGGCTCAATCATTTTACATAGAGGTTGATAGACATGCAATATGTAACTGAATGAAATGTCTAGATCCATTGGTGTTCTTAGGAGAACAATCCAATGCCGATGGATTCAGAAGGAGTCCCTATCGTGAAGGTTCAATTAATCTCGGGAATGCACCCAATATGAGGCTACGGATTAAACCAACATGCACTTGATCCAACGTGATATTTGTCCAATAGGCAGGCATACAACAAGAAATGGTTCATATCTCTAGTAAGCCATAGCTTTCTCTACGATCAGTAAAACTGTGTTTATAAGGACATATTAGACGAATTCTGCAGCAGCTACTATAGAGATAAAAATATTGAATCTGTCCGTCTTCGAGAGTGTAATGAAGCCTTTTTTAAGCTATTTTTTTTATGGTATTGAAGGAGCATTGAATTTCTTAAAACACCTACCAGTTGTTGGTCAAAGCAAGCTGTGACTTGAACAGACGCCAATTCGTTAAGTGCTCTTACCCTATCACCATGCTGCGCTCCACATCTGCGCAATATATCATTATAAACCCCAAGCTAAAAATCACCAGAAATACATTCAATACAAAGCTCCCAGTCAAATGGAATCCTCTTCACATTAACATCCTTCCATCCGTCGCGTCGCCCAATTGGATAGTCCTTCACGAACTATTGAAACGAAAACCCGTTAAGTCGATGATTTAATGCATTTCCCCCTCTCCAAAAAAAAAAAAAAAAAAAACCGGAAAACGATAAAATTACAAAACATTTATAACTCTGTTTTTGTACGTGGTCTACCCCAATATCATTCATCCATTGGTATCCTTCCAAATAAAAAACAAAAAAAAAGAAAATTTATTTCCCACCCACTGCTATCAATTGCAACGAATTTGCAGCACAAAACGTGAAACCGTTGCACAGAATCCTAGCAATTCCCGGTTTCCGTTTGCACATTCCGTTTCGCAAAATTCATATCGACTCGACGAGTTTTCATCCTTCAGCGAAACGCACTCCATATCCTGCTGAACGAAAATGCAATTACGCTTCATAATCTCCTGCCAATTTACATTTCACTGGACGCGATAATTAACGCTGCGGATCACCACTCCCATTGGATCAGGAGGGAGAAACTTTTTTAAGCCCATCAGGACACTATCTACCTCGAGCAGGTGGAAGACGAGGAGGATTCTTGGAATTCCGTTGAACCGCAACGGCATACATGGCGCCAAAATTGTGAAAACCGAAAAAATTATGGACCACCAAACGTGAGTGTTGAGTCCTTTTTTACATTGTCACGTTCGATTTGAATTTTTCCTGCTGCTTGCTGCTCTCTGCTGTTCACTGGACACTATCAATGGGAATTATTCGAAAATTTAAATTCACCCAACGAAACAGTTTCAAGTAGCGCGCGGATATCCGTGTTTTGGGTGGAGTCCCTCCTCCTGTACATACTCGTACTGCGAGAGCGATAATGGAATTGGGTTGTGGAATTTACATGCAAATCGTTGGGGGTGACTAGCCGTTTTGTTGGCCCTTGGCAAATTGGTGCTGCAAACAGACTCAGAGTCGTGCAAAATGTATCACTGTGAGGAGCGAAAAACTTGCTTTGTTTACCTAGTGAGGAAAAAAATCCCAAAAATATGACCAGTGAATTCGAAAACGCTTAAAAGTGGGTCATCATGTAAATATATTTGAAAAACTCGACGGAAAAAGTCAGTTTTCGAGGAAATGAAAACTCACGAGGCGTGCTGGACGGATATGGAAAGTCGTGCGGAGCACACATGCCTTTTAAATAAAAAGATGGTTTGGGGGTCTCTATGAAATTGTATTTACGTTACGTTACTTACTCGTAGCAGTTGTCAATTTCGCTATGTCAGCTATTACATGCATTTCACTGGTCTTTAAACCTTCATAAGCTCTGTAAATCAATTGAATAGTACATCTGAGGATGCTAATCTCGGTTTGCCATAGTCTTGAAAGCCCAAAGACTGGAACATAGACGTAGATAAGCATCATCTTTGCCAACACTTAACGTATGGTATCACAGATGGAGCCACAGCTGATTGATTGATTGTCCTCATTTCTCAAGCTTAGATGCAACCATTTGAGCACTTAAAGAAATGAAATTAAATGCATAGCAAGTCGTCCTGTAGCAAGAGCAAATCTCAAAGGATCCAACTCGACTATAATTTTGTAGAACTAGGATGAAGGCTGAGAACTGAAAGCGAGCACAGTGTTGGGTTCCTTTTCGTCTCTCAGCCACAATTTATTCTAGTCTGAGAAACTCTCTAGACTTCTTCACAGGTTTTTCCTGGCTTTGATTTCTCATGTGAATGCCAGCCGGCTCCTGAGCAACCGTTACTTGTGAGAACATCGCAGTTGTGGCTGAAGATATCGCAGTGGACCCCAATGTATCGACCAGATGACGTGCCATGCAATCGGGCATCTGTCGGAGGTCTTGACAGAGAATTTTGGTGAAAGACTGTAAGATGTTTCCTTAAATATTTATATTGAATGCACAGCTTGTCTAACTTATGGCTCAAGATATTCTGAATCTCCACCACGAGGGAGACAACTTTTCATCGAAAATCATCATGAGCGACGAGTCCCATGTCCATATCTATGGAGCCACAAAGAGCCATTACACCCACTCAAAGTGCTGTTTACGCTTGAGGCGTTATCGGAGCTTATTTTTTCGGAAATCCTGCGGCCCAAACTTCTACTGTCAACAGCGAACCAATACAGAGCCATGGTCAACGACCTTCTCCTTCCTCAATTTATTAGGACCGGGATGCAGGAACTTGGAGTAAGGACAAAACTCCACTATTGACGCTAAAGACTTTGCTGTAGTTAAGCGATTCATTTACATACCTTGGAGTTGACATTACTCCACAAGTGACACCTTCGGCCTTCGTGGATGTGCGACAATTGAGCTCAAAACTCCTATCCCGACAAAGGAACGCGATACACCACACCTCCGACTCTAATTAGACTCAGGGGGGGCCGACACCCACACTTCTTAGAAGGTACTACTGGCTGTTGCAATTAGAAATGCAAAATTGAACCATTTCCGATCTACAGTCAACCTGAAACCCTTCCACTCACTTCAAATAATATTCATTGTCTCCTGCTGTTTCCTGATGGAAAAGTTATAAGGTATATCTATAACCCTCCCCACTTTATACATTATTCAATTAATTACACCATTCACTTGATTTCCTTTTGAAGTCCTCATTCGAGATGCGAATTTCATCCGAATCCGATTCACTCACTCAAAACGCAATAAAGAAAAAAAAAAAAAACAAAGAAAGACACTCAACACGTGACATCAACAAATTTCCCATTTTAAAAATTCAAAATCGCTGCGCTCCACCAAAATCAAACGGCGAATCCCATTTCACCCTCCTCAAGGTCCTTTTAATTGAACACTCCTCTCCCCCCCTGACAATGCCGAACAGCAGAGTGAGTGAAAAAAAAAAAAAGAAACAAGGCTCCGCCGCCGCCGGCCGGATCCACAACCCTACATCGTTATCCCAATGTCATCGCTTAAAGTTTAATTAAAGCCAACGACGCTTGATAAAGTCAACAATGGGGAAAATTTACTGTATAAGCAGTTTTTTTCTGTTTTCGTCCTTTTTCGCTTTTCATTCGGCAGGTCAGGCACTTTGAACTCAATTAAACACACCTGAACTCCTTGCACCATCGTGTCCTTTATTTTTTGCAAGTGACGCCGGCAGGAGGTGGCGTTCTCGACACAGACACTGGCAGGTGCGAGGCAAGGAGTCTGTTTTCTCGAAGAAAATCATGAGAAAGGACTTTTGAGGGGACTTCTAGTTGACTGGCATTAGTTTCACACCGAAAATAGCTTGCTTCGGATAATAAATTGAATTTAAGGTAAAAGAAAGAAACTTTTCTATAGCGCTTTTATGTTGTGTGTAAGGTGGCAGGTGGATGCAGTGGTGAATTAATCGATTCGTATTTTTCACCTGTCCAACGTGCTAGCTCCACTGACCGTGTGATGTAATCAATTTCTTTGCTTTTTTTTTTGTGCGCTTCCTTCCTCTATTCGAGGGCACGAGGCACACAAAGTTTGAATTTCAACACAAAAGAGGCAAAGAGGATAATCACTTGAGTATGCTATTGTTGCTTATACTTTTTTTTTTGAGACAGTCCACTTGAGGTGGAGAAAAAAAAATACAAAAAAAATTGCACGTGATTTGGAACAGAAGAATTTTGTAAGTAAAAATGCGGGACTTCATCAAAATTAAGTCAAATTGGGATTCCTCCACTTTGTAATCCAATAAGACAAAGTGGAAAATAAATTACAAGACGTGTCCTTCCGGTGGTTTGATTTGGGCGACGAAGAAGAAGAAAAAATTACCGAGCACAATAAGCACTTTTGGTTTTTAATCAACGAAACTGTCCCTTGGGGGCGACGACGACGTAAATGAATTGCGGTTACGCAGAGTGCATACCTTATGATTTGTATTAATTTTTTAAGGCAATTTAAATGTATTAAAGCTTATAGGTGCTGACAGTTAGCTAGTAAAAGAACAGGGTACTCTGATCTCTAGTTTAGCATTATAATTCAATCAAGGTTCCGTATAAGTTTGTAACTATCCACCAACCCCGATTTTTGAGAAAAAGAGACCTGGAAAATATTGAAAGGATCCAACCCGAGACCATTTCTACTGTGAACATATAAAAGGCGAAATTAGCAATAGTTTTTTTCACGCAACAATCAAGCAATCATTTTACTACTGTGTACTCTGCTTATTAATTTCGAATTACCTTTCATGTAACCGTCAGATATAATTCAAATATTATTTCCGGTACTGTCGGCCATCTTTCGGTGAGCAAGGCGAGGAGAAATATATACCTTAGCGAAGACACGAACTTACGGCTGACAGTGCTAACCATGGTTTGTTATACAAACTGTTATACAAAGTATTTTATAGGGACCAGACGGGTTGAGTCTTTGGTGCAATGCAAACTGTGACATCTATATGTCATTATAAACATCAAGGTTGCTGCCCTTTACGTCTAAAAGCATTTTCAAATAACAATTACTAAAGTGGGAATGAAAATATTACCCGTTTTTTTGGCTTTATCGGCATGCAGTAGAGCAGATTTTACACGGAAAACAAAAAATAAAAACCTACGACTCTTGCGTGAAATCAGTGTCCATTGAATTTCACCTAAATTTCATTTAGTAGGGAGTAGGAGTGTTCGTAGTGATGACAGAAATATAGGTTATCTTGTAAATACAATGCTCGTCAGTGGCCAATAATACGAGTAAATTTTGGAATTTAGTGGCCTAATTTTGTTCTATTTCATAAAGAATTTAAGAAAATAAATACTCAGACGTAAAACAGTTTATTTTTAAAGAAATTCTAAGTGTTAATCAGAAAGACCAATTACAGATATTTGTTTTCTAAAACACATCACCGAATTGGGGTCTCAATTAGATGCTTAAAAAGTAAATAGAAGAAATAAGTAAACATTTGTAATTATTTTGAACTTTCGAAGGCACTGTGAGTCTAATATTCCAAATACATAAATATTTTAATAATCTTTGTTTTGTTGCAAGAAAAATCATTCATTTTCGTATATATTTGAAAAAAGCTGAAGGTAAAAACCGGATGGTGAAAGAAACATAACGAACATATGTATGTTCTGTGACAGCTAATGTATCACCTACCGATAGCTTGCTGCGGAGTGTCCAATTGAAATGTTGCCTTTACAGAAAGCAAAAAAACACAGCTATTAACAAAAAAATTATACATAGTCACAAATTGACAAATACTGGGTAAATCAAATACAAGTTCCTTTTTAAAAATGCAATAAAATTAACAAAATTAGATTTTATCCATGGCTTTGTCAGCAAGAGTAAACATTCCCATTAATTTTGGAACTGTCACTCCAATTTTCCAAGATCTTGTAAATGGTTTCGGGCTGTTGCTCAAGGATTGCTTGGATGATGTAGGCCTTAAGTTCTTGAATTGTTTCCGGATTGTCGGCATAACATCGGTCCTTCACGGTTCCCCACAAAAAATAAGTCCAAAGGGGTCAAATCGCAACTGAATTGACATCGCCAAAAGGATTTTTGAAGATGATTTTTGGCCCGAAATCGTTGTTATTTAGAAATAAGCTTTCAACGTTGTTCAAGTGTATAGCGACTCATTTCGTTCCGTGGAAGTATGATACAAACTTTCTGCCAAAATTTCGAGTAGGAAAAAGCTGTCAGTGTCAAAAAATAAACACTTTAATCAAATAAAATGTCTCTTCTGTCAAAATGTTATGTTCTTGGGTTGCAAAACAATTGAAGTGAGCAGTTTTCATGTTCAACACGTTCCCTCCCATTTCCTGGGCATTTGTCTTTGTCTGAAAAAATCTTAGCCTCACTTGTAAAAATTTGACAAGCTGCAAATTTTGTATGGGCACAGCTTTGACTTGCTATGAATAAAATCGGTTTTAGGTTCACGCACGGCATTCTTACTGTGACAGATTGCATTCATTCTGAAGGATTTCCCAAAAACAAGGTAGGGAGCAAGTAGCGACGTCTATGCAATAGAATCATCTCAGCTAAAATGAACGACAGGTGTTCGACTATGTTAAGGCTTGTGCATTCAGGTTGGCATTCTAGCAGTCTAGCACATCAATAGTAAGAGAGAGAAAGAACAGAACCATTCTTGACAATTATTTTTCAGAAATTATTTGTCAGAAATGTTAGCTGAAACTGCAGTTAAGATGGTTCGTTCGATGACGCACCCGAGCATTCGAGTGGTATTTGAAAATTAAAAAGAGTATTGTTGGCTTCCAATTTTCAGTCCCAGTCCCGGCTTATCCGTGTACACTTTGGACTTTTCATACCTCCAAAGGAAAACGTCTAGAGGTATAATACCAGAGGATCAAGCTGGCCCATTCACCGGTCCGAAGCACGAAATTAACTCTTCAACGAATTATGCTCGCAATAAAGCCATGGGTTTCACCGGCTGTGTGACAAGTATTGTTGTCTTGATGGTACCAAATTATCCTGGAAATCATGGGCTTCAATATGAGGGAGAAAGTTATCGCGGAGCGTAATTGGCAATTACATTCGTTCTGACCGACTTTGTCCTTGGTCTTTACGAACACTCTAAGCTATGGCCCGTGGGGCTATTTGCGTCGCATATTGTCTAACAATGGGCTTCAACATTTTCGGTAGGCCGATTATTTGGCACTGATACACTGCTTAAACTTTTTGTATTGTTATGTCAAACAATACTGAACAAAACCACCTTTAAAGAATAAGACCAAACATGCACCATCTATCAAAAAGTATTTTAACAAAAAGGTACCTCTAAATAAATCATACTTTATAAGGATGACAGTAACCAAGTTCTGGATATGAAACCATTCCACGCAACTCATGAGAAGCAACAAATATGAACCAAGAACATCCTAAAAGCAAACTTAATAAACTATACCAACCAAAGGCATTTAAAAATAATTTTCCTTAGAGAAATTGCAGCCACTCTTTTGGATTTAAAAAAACTTTAAACGCCTGTATGCTTTCCTGCTACTCGTAAAATAAATATTGAAAAATAAACTTTCAACACAACTTTTATATCAACAAAAATCTAGTTCAAGTATACCTTCGAAATTTATTGAAAACTCTTTAAATTTTTTTTCACATCTTCCAGCTCACCCTTAAAAAACAAAATCCACCCACTCCACCCTCAAAAGGACGAAATGCAGCACAACTCTCTCTGACATTGGCCAACTGTAGCCAATCAGCGTGCGGCAAACTGTTTCCATCCCTGCCATAATGGCAGAATCAAAATGGCTTCCTGTACTTTTTATAAGGGATGCTGTGTCCTCTATCGACTTTCGCAGGATGTTACAATTTTATCAATATCTCATTCAGTCCGTCGTAGTCTTCCAATCGTTGCACAACATATTGCAAAAAAAAAAGAGTGAAACATATTTAAGGATTTTTTGATTTTGAAAATAAGAACAAAAGTTATGTCCTCATATTTTTGAGGAGATGATTGGAAATTTTTCTTTTTTCTTGTTTGCGAGTAAAGTTAATGAAAATAATAAAAATTTGTGAAAAAATACTACAAGTGCCCAAGTGCTAAAGTATTGTGAAAATTGATTTCAAAACTTACTCCACTTATTCACTGGTGACTATGCAGCATCATCCAGAGTCGGGATATATGTCGGAGGTCCCCTTTACTCCATTATGGGGTCAGGAAGCACCACCGCCACCACCAATTGTACCGTATCAGGAATTGATTGCTGGATTCCCGTGCTCGGATTTAGGTATGCTTTTAAAATTGTTCCATGAAATTGTGTATTCTTTAGTCGGTGTCGGGATTGTAGGTTCGACAAAGCGATGTACCGTCGGCGTATTTTTAAGTATCAGAAGGTAGATTTCTTGTTTTAAAGTTTCACATTCATCATCAAAACTATTCAAAGAATCCTCGAGCCACTGTTAGAAAAGTTTTTTATGACGCAATGCACCACCCGATGGCATATCCAGGTCACGAGTCTCTCCTGTAATTTATCCACACTCAATCAATTCTGGGTTTAGCAGCTAGTGCTCCCATCCTTACCAACCCCATGGCCTAATGAAATGCTAAACGTTACTAGCAATTAAGAAATATTTTTATCTCCGTAATAATGTTCCTTGAAAAGGTTTGACTAAGCTTTAGAGGTCCATTCACAGCTCAGCATCCTGCGAATGTAAACAATCGAATATTAGCAACATTATTTGCTAATTTCACTTTTCATTTACTAAATAAAAAGTTTATTGCGACGCGAATGTGAATTGCGTTGCGTTCCACATCCGTATAATGTGAATAAGATTTGCTATTTCACAAGTAGCATTCGCTTATTCGGCAAAACATCAAAAAATTGTTGAGATCTTTTTTAAAAATAAACTAAAATTCAACTTCTTTTGTACAAATCGATGGATAAATTAAGTTCTTTCTTTGGGCATGGTAAAATTGTGAACAGCGTGCTTTTAAATGTAGTAAAAATGAGTTGTTCGCCGGTCCCTGAACTGTGAATAGATCCTAATGTCAATATCACATAGAATTATTTATGTATGTATGTACCATAAGCAATGTCTGTAGTGACAGCTAAGATGTGATTTAGTTCGTGCTCAACTGTTCAATCACAGACTGCGAGGAATCTGTCAGCTCCTTTGGGAAACTTCATTTACTGATTTTCTGAGCCTCAGATCATAAGATAGCTAGATATTAGACAAGGTCTAGAGAAGATTAACTAGGCCACCAAACCTTCTTTGGGTTTTCCTGCTTCCAAGGTCGCATACTGGGTTCGTATTCTATTGATATTTGGGTTTGCTATGAACAGAATTAAAAGTGACATAGGAGAGTTATGTCCTAGACGCAGGCTGATTAAAGAGCTACTCCCTGACTACAGACAATTTTTAGGCATTCCGATGGGATACTAGGATACCATGAGACTTTAAGGTCGTGTTTCCTGGCAGTTCAATCGACTAGTTGTGTCTGAGTAGTTCAGTGCAGCGTTTTCTATCTCAACAAAGCAAAAAGATTTACAAATTTTGACTTAAGCGGGAAATATATTCAGAAATAGCTTTTGCGAATGTGCGAATGAAACCGCGTTAAAAGTGAATGAAACTGGGTAACATCCTGGGTAAGCTTTGCTTTGTCTATTCGGCTGGCTATATTTAGTTCGGTTCCGCCATCAGTTGAGACAATACTCCCAAGGTATTGAAAACTTTCTACTCTCTCAACCGTTTGTCCAGCAATGTCATTTGGTGAAGGTCCATTATTCTGTGAGACAGAAGGCAAACATCGTCGGTGTAGTCGAAATGTTTGAGTTCAGATGTAAGAGTCCATCGGATTTCTACTTTTCCTGTTGATAAGGCCGCATTCAGCACATCGCTAATCACCAATTAAAACAGAATTGGTGAAAGTATGCAGCCTTGCCGAGCCCCTCTTTGGACTTCGAATTTACAGACAGCCTTCCTCTGTGTAAGACGTGACATGTGGAGCCATCATATGTAGCCAACAACTTATTGAAATTACTATTGGTACCACAAATACCATTATTCATTGAAACAAATGCGACTAGCTTAAGTAGTCATCGCAAACTACTTAGCATACTGATGGAGACTCAATCCAAAGATTTATAAGGCTCATTGTGCTATGCGCTTCACTACGAAAGCTACATCTAGCATATCATCGGCCATGATCTTCCCAGTTTTTGGTCAAAAGACAATAGTAGCCAGTAACGAAGACATTATCTCAATCTTCTTGACCTTAAGCTTATCGTAGCATCCGAAGCTGTAATAACTTTATGCAAGCAGGACCACTAGACTTAGGACCTTACTGAATTGAATACTATAATTATTTCAACATCCAACTGATAGAGTAAATTTGTTTCCTTCCAGCTATTTGGCCCCGCTCTCAAGTCTCAAGTTTGGTTAATCAACGACTCTCGCCACGTGGTGGACTGCCAGCACCATCAAATCCGTCGGCGAAAAAGCCCCGACGGCGTGTTGCATCCATGGCACAACGACGCGCAGCAAATATTCGCGAACGTCGAAGAATGTTTAATTTAAATGAGGCATTTGACAAACTACGAAGAAAGGTAAGGACACCTCCTTAAACATTGTTTTTTTATTCCTGATAAAACTAAATCCTTTTAGGTTCCAACATTTGCATATGAGAAACGCCTATCGCGCATAGAAACTCTGCGGTTGGCCATCACATACATTGGCTTCATGACAGAACTTTTGACTGGCACTCCAGCTAACTCGCACAAAAATCGATCACCCGAAATCTACTCAGGCATAAATGGTCATCATCATCCAGGACATCATCTGCATCCATCGTTTCAAAGGGATTTCGTGTCGCCCTATAGTCACAGTCTTGCTTAAAAGGCACTCTTGTTTTTTCACTCGATTTGTTGTTAATTTTTGTCATGACTTTGTTTGTTTTTTTTATATTTAATTTGTTTTTAGTTAAGAGTTATTAAGAAATAAATTTTAAAATGGAATTATTGCATCAAACTTTTTAAATAAATATCAAAATATCGTCGTCAAAGTTTACAGACCCAAATCTCCTCAAAATAGTAAGCAATGTTAGGTTAGGTTTACTGACATTATATTAAAAATGTGACTTGCGGTTAAGTAAATAATAAAAAAAAATGCATCTCTGTGTTGTGGTCAGACAGATATTTACCATAGCTTAAAAGTTATTCCCAGTTTCTTGAAAGAAATGCGAGCATGATCACTCAACTAAAAGTAATTAATAAATGTTGACTTTGTCATTATTCGTCATTATAACAATGAAATGCAATGGAGATAGAGAACTAGCAGTGTATGGCTGATGGTTCCTTATCGCATGACATATGTATGTTCGGAAATATGAGCTCTGGTGAACTACCGAACAATTTTTAGTTATAGCAATGTTTTTTCGCAGAATCAAGCTTTCTGAATTATTTTTCAAGAACATCATTAGTATTCACAGTGTGCTAGGGAAAATCACACGAGTCTGAGAAGTCATAAATATTTATAAGCAGGAATATCAAGATTCTTAGAAAGTCCATCAAGACGTTCAGATTCGAACTTGTAGACATACGGGTAGGCTAGGTTAGGTAAGGTATGTGGGCTAATGTGTAATGACACTCAGGCCAGTACTGACCGATCGCGGTACTCATATTGGGAAATATAAGATTCTCCTCTATCCTGTATAATTGTGTATTTTGTAAAAGTTACATATAAAATTTACTTTGTTTGCTGTCCATACATAGTATGTAATATAGTATAGTTTCCATTGATGTGCTGAAGACCTCCTCTAGATCGTTGATCTTCTTCCCAAGAAGTGGGTTGTCTCCTCAATAGATTCTTTTTTGGCACAATCTATGCAGAGCTCCTCCTCTGTCAGACGGAGCTTTTTCATGTGATACCACAGAGTATCCTGCCGTATGGTGATCATGAGGATGTAAATGGATTTCAGGTCCTTCAGAATAAGTCATAGTATCCTTGTATTGGCGATTTCTTTGAAGTTCCACCTAATTTCTGCCTCACTTGTGGCATTATTTCCTGTTGGTAGTGTTGGTTCTGTAGGCCATTTCCTGGCAATCTCTCGTGTCCGGGTACTCAGCCGAGCTCAACCTTGTGTTATGTAACGAGAGCCTTGAGTTCCTTGCCATAGTACATCAAAAGTTTCGAGTTTTATTTCTACAGTAATGCTGAAGGCAATATATACATAGAAGGCCAGAAAAGTGGCCTAAAAAGCCACAAAACTCTCACAAGATAGATATGTTCTCCTGTCATCTACTTCAAAGGAGTAACACTAGGAGGCTAAGACTAACGAACGGGGAAAGTCTGGTGGCTACACCTCCACCTTAACTGAGTGAAAGACTTTGGCACATATGCACTGTTTGACAAATTGTCCAGAGAGTTGGGAGTTTTCTATACGGACTCTTGGAGTACTGTCTCAACGGATGGCGGGATGGAAACAGTGAACTGCTGTAGTCAGTCGAATAATTAAAGCAAAAACTGCATTTAGAATGCTATACACAATTTGGGGAAGTAATGCAATTAGTTAACAGGCACATATTCTTAACGATTTTGTGACCAAACTGTATCCCAAAGGAACAATGTGACAGTTACACTTTTCGTAAAGATAGCAGGACACAACTAGAGTCCTTATATCGGCTGGAGATTCAAAACGCTGGCTGCGTAAACAGCAGAAGCAATAGCTGGAAGCGACAACAGAACTGCGAATTATAAGCCCAGTAAAATATTTAGACGTTTCGTTGCTTATGATGAGGATCAGTGCTTTAAATACAACCTGCTGTTCACCGATTTCAAAAAGGGATCCTGCAAGGCTGCTTGGATGACATTAAACGTCGTGCGGAATAATCGAAAAGAAAACGCAGAATAGTTATAGAGAGCTGAGGCATATTACCAGAAACCAAACACATAGAGCCCAAAATGAGGTAGAGGAAGTACGTATTTGCACTTAGCACTTAGTTTTCTTTCTATTTCCCTCCCTTCTAGTTCACATACAGTCCAATCCAAGTACGTCTTATATTGAAACCCTTTGTCACTTTAAATGTTTTTGACACTAAATTCCGGAAATTAAAAATGAACATCTTCTAAGAGTGTGCCGCTCAACTGGATATCACATAACACTCGTGAGATAGATACTTGAGAGCATCACTGTATCATAACAAAATTAATTAAGAACTAGAAAACATATTGGCAGGATTTCAACCCCCACCTCGTCTATACCAAGGGTTGGCCACTCCTATCCTTTACTCCGATGCGCGCAGGGGTTGAAAAATTCCACACACCAATTGTGTCATAATTTGTCTTCGCTAAAAATTAATATTTTCCCAAATTCAACCGTAAATCTGTAACAATTGCGAGAGTTTCGCCACGGACATTATCTGTTTTTAATAAGCGGAGTGGTTCTGCATTGTCCTTCTGCTTAACAAGTGAATTACGTCGCGCACCCTTCGTTTCAGTGCGGCTGTAAGGAGTGACAGGGGTTGCGCGCCAGACATATTGTTCGCTTTTTGACTTTATTAATAATTTTATGGTTTATTTTGTATGCACCGGCTTGTTAGGGTGTCATCCCAACGTAAAACAGGTGAATTCATTCCCAGGCACAGTGTCCTTTTGGTTTGTGAACACTTGTATTTGCAGAGATTGGTTTGATGGCTGATGATATGGAAATAGGAAGAGTCTCCTCATTTCCATATTGAAAATCAAACCTCAAATATGTATGTCTTTGACATATGAAATCGAAGTCTAGTATGTTTGAAGGTATCCTCTCATAGTATTGAACTTTTATAAATCCAGCCTGTTCCTCAAAGAGATTAAGGACAACTAAACCCAGCAAACACTTATATTAATCCCATTTTATACTCGAAAACAATTCAACCACCCTTCGCTGAGGACCACCGAGTGACAAGCAACCACCCTTCGGTTTGACTTTGTTGAAACCAACAAGATTTCATGCAATGCGATCATCGTTAAATCACTCCCATGTCAAATTTGTTGAACTAATTTGTTGACACCCTTACGCAGATCTATGACATAAGTTGTACCCTTGTTAGATTCCAATTGGAATCAGCCAAAGGGGTGGCTGATACGGATTTCTTCTAATATTGTTCAATATTTTTGATGAAAAGTGCAAATTTTATCGGAAAATGTTGCGATATTGATTTAGATATCTGCAACTTGACACATTGATGTATTGTTCTGCGGATTATTAGATTTTGTAAAGCGAAAAGCGAACAGATGCTAAATAAGGTATTAAGTCAGTGATCTACTTTCTTTTTTGTGTCAGGCCTAAAAAAAAAAATTCAAAGTAAGGCAAAAGTGCGCCCAAATTCTAACAAAAAACATGGATGGCCTATTATATTAGGAGTTCCAGGAGCTTGAACAAGGAAACAACCGTCTTCAAAATAACCGCCAAGAGAAGATGAAATGCTGAGGAGAATCGTTTAACACAGTTCATTAATGATGCTTGAGGCAAGATTCTAGTGAAAGACGACAAAATTCTCCACAGATTTTGACGGTATTGTGCAGGACTTTTGAAGGAACTGTTTCTCGAGGTATACTTTCCAAGATTATCTGACATTGCTCTCGAAGAAATTAGGAATGCAGACGGATAGTCCAAAAAGACGAAAAGCGATCGGGCCAGACGATAAGCCCCATGCCCTACCGCGTTTAGATGATTCTCATCTCCAAACTTAGGAGGAAAGTTATCTTCTCCTCTCTGCATAAAGAAAAGACGATAAGCAAAACTGTGATAACTAGAATTCTGCCAATTTCTTCATGTCATGAAGATCATTAAGCAATTATTAAATGGGTGATTCCAGGCTATTTGTGCACATGATCATGGACAAGAGTAAGATGCCCCGGAGGAGTCATCGAAGAGTTTCAATTGAAGTTGGTGTACACCAGGGAACTGCTCTCAGTCCTTTGCTACTTATTGCAGTTCTAGATTATCTGCTTGAAGCTGTTCTTTGTTTAATGATGGAGCCATTGTACATGGCCGTGGCTCCGTGGTTAGTGCGTTGGACTGCTGCTCAAGGGTCCAAACTTCGAATCCAGAAAAATACCATCAAAACTTTTTTCATGACCCTACCTCTTGCGACCGTCTGAAAAACATTCAAGAGTATAACTGCCATAAGAATGCTTCTCAATACCCCTATGCCCTTCGGATGCGGCATAAATCTGTAGGTCCCTTCTGTACGTGTAGAAATGTATACCACGCACAACATGTACATTTGTGAGAAGACCTTGGCTCTCTAGGGGCTGCTTACGGCCTAATATTATTCATCATACATGAGTGAAGATCAAATGTCTCTGCAAGGAGCACTAGATGTACATAAGTACATATGTCTATGGCTTTAAATGCGGTTTAACAAATTTTTGGCATATTCATAACTATGCTGCAAGACATCTTGTGTCTCTAAATTGACTTAAGCATGAAGTGTAGACAAAATCGCTAAAATAAAAATTCTAAGAATAAGCTCACAGATCCCAGTTATGAATTTTGGTCACAATCCGCTCGCCAGTTTAGGCTATAAATTCGCTGACAGACAAACCGAATTGTCAGAATCTTTTTTTTTCAACCGTAATGTAAGAGTTTGTCAAAATCTAAAGATCAAAAATGTACATGACGATAACGAAATCAGAAAACAAATAAACTATACCCACAATTTATGGTCAATGAAGCGATCATAAACGATCAGATGCACGACAACAATAATTCATAATTTCATTCCTATTATGTTAATTTGTATCTCTTCAAAAAAAATACAAAAAAAATATATAATCAACATAAGCATTTCACAACAAAACCAGGAACCGAATAGACAAAATACTTGTTCCAATCAACGCGACGTCATCACGTGAATCTGTGAATGTATCTGCGAAAGAGCTACAAAAGAAGAAACACAAAAATACTTTGATCACTTTACGTCATATCATAAAAAACGTGCTGAACTGTGATGTGATTGTCTGTCGGGGTTTAATGTTTGAAGAAAACACAAAAATTAAGATAAAAATATATCTACTACTGGAATTTGTTTATCTATTTTGTTTTATTTTTCAACACAACCTTCAAGTTATCTATTCTGTTTTCTATCAATATTTATGCTGGCTTGTGAAATTTACGAATAATTATTTGCAATCGACTGGAAAGTATCGTAATTTTATGAAATGATTAATACTCTAGTAGACTTGCGCTATCTCAGTACGTGTGGCGAAGTTTGAAAGGAACTCGTAGAAACACATTTAAAAATTTATCCAGTATTCAATACATTTCACTCGCACTTATGGTTTAGGTGATTTTAAGATTAAAGTCAGATGATTCAGATAGTGTTGAATGACCAGCAAGTTTTGTTTTAGACCGACCGACGGACGTATGCAGTTTTATGAGATTGTACTTGACAGATAAAGAGTTTTATTCAATGAAACTTATCAAGATTTAGGTAGAGATTTTGTTTTGTTTGAGGATCAACTTTCATCAGAATCTTAAACATAAATAGATTTCTTCTCACCATGGAGATATGACCCTTACAAGAGTCATCTTGAGGATCTTTTGGGCGAATCGTATATCCAACGAACGACAGCTAAAGTGTCAGTAGATTGATCACATAGCTTACTAAGCAATGCAATGGAACACACTTACCCAGGATGGCAGGGTACGCGGCGGTCCTATGAGTACGTGGCGCAGAACAGTTGCAAAAGGAAGCACGGCAACTGGGAAAGAGTTGAGGAGAGCTGAGGCATATTTCCAGAAATCGCAGACGATGGCGCTTAGGCGTTGTAGAGCCCCCTAGGAGCCAAGGGGATATAATAATAATAATAATAATAAAACTTTATTTCATGAGAAAACTGTACAAAGCATTGCATATTAGCATTAAAAAATCATAACTTAAGGTAATTAACAAGAGTTTTAACATAAAATAGTTAGGGACATTCTATTGTCGAAAGGACAAGAGGCGAATGCACCATTATAAAAAAATTAAAAGAGAAAATAGTATTGTTTGGAGTACAAATTCAAGAAGTTTATATGTATGTAATTCATGAGTTATAAATAAAAGAACAAAGGAACAATTAATTAAATTACTGGAGAAAACAAATTTTTTGTTTTGTTTTTTCGAGTTTTTTTCAAAAATTCTGACTCTTTTCTTTCGCATCTAATATTAACTGGTAGACTGTTAAATAAGCGACAAGCAGTTACAAAATAAAACCGAGAAAAAATAAGTTGTAGTCACCGTATAATCTGGCAGCAGTATAACCGGATTTACGAAAGAATATTTTGAGAACTTTAAAAAAATATAAATGTCTTAAAGGAAGAATTTTCAGACTTCTAAATAACTCAAAACTAGGAGTTCTGCGAATAACTCGACAGATGATTCGAATCACATGTTTCTGTTTGATCAGTAAAGGTTCAATTTTGTTAAAATTCGTACCGCCCCAACATGAGATACCATATTGAAGTTTAGATTTAAATAAACCATTGTAGACCAGTGTCAAAACAGTTGAATTGCAGTACGACTATGAATTGACGACTATGTTAAAATATTGCTTTAAATAATTAGTATGATTTTTCCAGCTAAGCCTATAGTCCCATATGACACCTAAGTATTTGAAATGTTCAACTCTTTCAATCTTAAAGCAGTCATTAGAACAGCTAACATTATTATCAAATGAGGGTAAATAATGACTTTGGCAGCAAGCATTAGTGATAGTGATATAACAAATTCATTTCTGTTGGAACTGAACCCAAAATGTTAAACAACATGAACTTGGTCTTATCACTAATGACTAGTTTATGAGACTTAAACCATCTTCGTAACAGATCGAGATCAAAATTCATATCAGCAAATAGGTCAAGGTAATTGTCATTGGAGTAGGATAATGCAGTATCATCGGCAAAAGCTGTAATTCTACCCTTAAAAGGTTGCACAAAAAGTGAATTAACATAAATCAGGAAAAGAATTGGCCCCAAAACTGACCCTTGAGGAACACCTATGTTAATGATATTAACTGGACTTAGGCTGCTTTTTATTTTAACTCTTTGCTTCCGATTATGCAGATAAGAGGTGAACCATGAATGTATCGATCCTCTAAAACCTAGGCTATACAATTTGTTTAGCAATAATTTACGATCGACCGTGTCGAAAGCCTTGGTAATATCTATAAATAAGACAGCAGTGGAATTAGAGGCATTCAAGCTATTATAGATTTCACCACAAAGTTTTAAAAGGGCATTTTCGGTAGATCTTCCACTTCTAAAGCCAAACTGATATTCACAAAGGAGTTAGTTTTATCAAGAAACGAAAGCATTCTAGTTTTAACACCTTTTTCAAAAATTTTGGAAAAGGTAGATAAAAGGGAAATAGGTCTATAGTTATTAAGAACCGAAGTATCTCCTTTTTTGTGAAGTAGAATAACGATGGAATTTTTGAGTGAATCTGGAAAAATACCTTTCTCAAAACTAAGATTAAAAATAAAGGCAAGAACATCAGAAATTAGTAAAGATATATTTTTAAGAATACTGCTTGAAATACCATCATGAGAAGAAGTATTGCAAGATTTCAACGACCTTATGATTCTGTGTATTTCAAGAGCAGTAAAACTTTCAAAAAAGAAACTTTGCATTTGAAATGACTCCTGATTGATGATGCGATCTTAAGTTCTGAATGGAACATGAAACTTTGGCAAACATTTTTTTAAAAAGGTTAGCGATCTCTAAAGGATCAGTTACATGTGAACTTTCTATGTTTAAAACTATGTCAATGTTAGGTTTTTTTTCTATTTAAAATCTCGTCAACAACTTCCCATTCATTTTTAGTGTTGCCAAGATTTTAAGACAACCTACTAATGTAGTAACTATCTCTACGGAGAGGTATTTCGGTTCATAGCTCAAGACATATTTTTTTATAGTAACTTTTAAGCCTATTATTGTTTGGATGCCTTCTAACGCGCATACACAGTTGATTTTTCTTTCTTATTTTATTCAATAAAGATAAAGTCATCCAAGGTTTGGTAGTTTTAAATTTGTTGCATTTCTTCTTTATTTGTTGGCTGCAATTCGAGATATGAAACTGCAATTTATTCAAAAATAAATCGAACGCAATAGAAGGGATGCAGGACATAAGTAAGTATCTTGAACTAGACTTCAGTTAAGAAGCACAACTTAGATTGATAACAATCTATTAGAGTATATAGTACAAAAGTCTACCTTCTTACTTACGTATCTCTACTCACCTACAAAAAAAAAGTGTCGGACTTAATATACCCTTAGGATGGGTTATAATTAGACTATACTCAAACAAGTTTAGATGGTAGGTAGAAGTTAATTGAACTAATTTCATTGATGAAGGAAACTATTGGCATTAAGTTGATGCAAGTATCAATATCCATTTTGTGAAATGGAGAGCCATATTTCATTGGTATAACCGGAAATGCCGTTTTCCAATTTCGAAAGGGAGTATTTTAGAAGTTTACGAAGGAGTATTTTGTTTCTGAGGGGAGTACGTATACGTTTTAAACTTTTTTCGTTCCGCTTCGCTTACAAGACGCTTTCAAATTATCCCATCATTTTCAAGAACTACGACACGCCGTCTTGTTCTTTATTTAATGCAAATATATTCTTTGCATTTCGTTATATACATACAATCATACATATATATTTACATATGTATGTGAGAATAAACAGAAATATTCTAGTTTTACAAGAATTTCAATCTGCCTGAGAGCCTTAGAACTTTCAAAACGTACTCTGGAGCAAATTTACCCTGGAGTAACCCCGGGGTATCCCTTCCATTACACTAGATGAATAATACGCGGTCAAATTCTGTGTAAATGAACCGATTTTCATTGTAGTGGTATTTCTTT
Organism: Chalcosyrphus nemorum; assembly: GCA_949716465.1. Classification (NCBI taxonomy): domain Eukaryota; kingdom Metazoa; phylum Arthropoda; class Insecta; order Diptera; family Syrphidae; genus Chalcosyrphus; species Chalcosyrphus nemorum. The sequence goes on from OX454333.1 coordinate 86,756,968, forward strand.
TCCATCTTCTAATTGACAACTTGTTCAACTGCTTCAAGACTGGATCAAGATTTTACCCCATTTTAATCATTTACACTTCATCTCTCTCTTCTTTAAAGTCAGTTTTACCCCGGGGTAATTGCACTATTGTGTGATAGCTCATTCAATGAAATAAGGCTGACAGTCTACTAAAATGTTTTCAAGGGAGTAAAATCAGCACAAGGTGAGTACAGGAGTATAGTCGATGAGAAGGAAGTGCGAATACTCCCTTAGTAGTACCTTTGGCAACTCTGGTCATAACCCAATCGATCAAATACAAAAGCAATATTTTTAACATAGAATAGAGACAGTTTATGAGGATAGTTCAATTGAATCAGTAATGGATTCCATTGCGACGCGATACACATCGGTTTATCTCGAAATTACCTTCATTTTAGGCCGGCTCTTGGGCATTTACGACTTTGTGTACGATTCACCTAATAAGAAATTTAAGAAAAATAAAATTCTAACAACCTACACCATCTTCCTCACTTGGTTGTGGCGCACAACACTAATATTCATCATCATAATATACTGCCATGAATACAATGCCGTTAAGTTGTCAGTGGAAAATGACCAGAAATCTATGATTCAACTCGATGTCATGCAGTTTCTTAACTCTTTGCAACTCTGGTTTGCCATTTTAACTACATACAATAATCACAAACGTCAAAGTCATATTTTGCTAAATATTTTGAATAATATTCAAAAATGTAATAACATCATTGCCAAGCTGATCGAAAAGCAATCAATAGATACGTATCTAAAAGTTCAACAGATCTGGATAATAAAGTTGTGCACATTAATTTTGAATGTGATATTCACCTGGAATCGACCTGTTATGCAAATCATTGAGGTCGGGGAGCTAGACACCATGGTAATTGTAAATAATATTGTCATGGGTGTTGTCTTCCTTGAGTGGATACTAACTCAAGGACATCTGGCAACGATGCACTATCAGTTGAACGAATTCATTGCGAAAAATGCGAATTTCTCTGAAAGGCATTATAAGAAAATTTCACTTCTATGCTCTCGAATATATCGCATAAAAGTCAATTCGAACAAATACTTTAAATCCTTTCTACTTATGTACTATGTCGGCCTGTTGAGAGCGATCTATCTGCTGTATAGGTTTATTGCATTGATTTTAGGAAGCTATCCTGTGACGTTGGAAAAGTGCCCATATCTCAAGCTAAGTGCTTATGTACTTTTTCCAGGATTGTGCATTATAATGGACATACTGATGATCAGTGATGTTTCCGAGGATCTTATTAAGACATCGAAAAATTTTCAAATAATTGTGCTTAATAGTGCTTTGAGATTTATGCACTCAGATGTTCACCACATGGTATAAGGATTCCTATACACGACTTATTGAATAATATATTTTTTTTTTCAGGTGAACAGTATATTCATGCAGAGGCATTACGAAGACCTGAGGACCTCAGTTCACAACTCAATATACTACAATCGCAAGTGCGTTTTTAAAATTTTCTATGATGTCGCGTCTTGGATTATAATTTTTTTGATGTACACAAATGGTGACCCAAATTCACTAGAAACAACAAGTCGACTTATGTGGTGCTCGTATTTATTGTACAATTAATAAATATTTAAAAAATAATCTTTATTCGATTGTGATCTGTTGTTTCAGTGTGAAGAACGAAAACCTAGGATCCTACGCGCTATCTTGTGCAATTTCTAGAAATGTGCCTCAGCTCTCCCCAATTGCCGTGCTTTCTTCTCAACTGTTCTGCGCCACGTACTCCTACGACTGCCACGTATCCTGCCAATCTGCGTAAGAGGGCTCTTAATCCTTAAGATGTAGCGCAGGCACCTACTTCTACTTTGGCATTTGTACTTGAAAAAATGCAAGTACCTACTTGAAAAAGGGAAGTCCCAGTATTCAAGTACTTCGTCGCAAATACCAAATATTAGGTAACTAAGTACCAAAGGACTTTAGCAGTACTTAAACAGTATTTTCAAGTACTTCCAAGTATACTTGAGCAGTTCTCCGATTTCCTTGAAACATGGACTAGAAAGTTCTACTCGAGTACTTGGAATTACTACTCAAGTACTTGCACCTGAATTCTTGAAAAATACTTGTACCTACTTGCACTTTTTCTTGTACCAGTAGCAGGGTGCTGAAGTACAAGTACCAGTACCTAGTACTTGTACTTGAGAGGACTGAAGTCCAGTACTACTTAAGTACCTTACATATCTGAAAATCACACTATAACCAGACTTGAGGGCCTTACATGTGTTGCCTGGTCAACGGCTTGCCAGGTAGAAGTCCACTTTGCACATTCTTCCTGAGTCGCATTGGCACTTGTCTCGGGCCGCATATAGCCCGCGTGCCGCAGGTTCGACAACACTGTTTAAAGTCAGCTAAATTTGGGTTTTTTTTTAGTTGAAAACTTGAAATTAATTGAGTTTCGTTATATTGTTTCACGAATTGCGTCTGAATAGTGAAAGCTTTTCAAAATCGTCGTGAATTAAGTTTTAATTAACTTCAAGACGCAAATTTTTAAATTCGATCTAGGAAGACTGCTACTGCTTTGTTTATTGATGACTTAGAATCCATCGCAGTGTATACAAACATATGTAAGATCACTCAAGTGTCTAAGCACTTGAAAACTAGGAATGCAAGTGAATGAAGTCGGTGTATCTAATCTCTATTCCAAACCAGTTCTAACTGTTTATCAAAAGAACTAATTCACAAACAAAATGCATCTAATTCTATCTTTGTGTGTGGCACCCGCTCGAACAGGCTGGAAGTTAGATAACACCCGAGCACAAGTGTGGTTCACATTCCGTCATTCAGTCAAACAAGTGAAAACAATCGCCATATACGGTTTACAATCGCATCTCGATACTATAGTCGGCTAGTAGATACATAAAACCGACAAAATTTTAAATATCTACAGTTAGAAGCGTTCGATTGCGAATCGGAAGAAGTTGTCTAGCAGTCTAGTCTTGTAACCTCGTCCGCCGTTCAGAGTTCTAATTAAAAACCGCAAAAATATAATTATAATAGATACGAGACACACACCAACTGGTGGGTTGATTTTTTTTTTCCTAATTTATTGGTGATTGAATTTTTTTGTTTTGTCGCACGAATAGTTTTATTTTTATTTGTATCTGGAATCACACGAGAGATAGTGTAGTATTTAGATGTCGGCGCATTGTAGTTCTCTCTCGACATTTAGTTAAACAATAAACGCGACTGCGTAAAGTACAAGCTCGCGGATAGATACTTTTGTTTGTTTTCTTTTCTCAGTAAGTTCATTATTATTATCTGTGACAGTGACAGAGGAGATTCCTTAATAAGTTTTTCCAACTCAATCTAACGTAGCTTGCTTAGCTACTTATTCAATTGGTGAATCAAGTGCTTTTTGTAGGAATTTCAAGATCATTTGATGAATTTACAAAAGACGTTAATTTAAACGCAAAAGTTACATAAAACAATCGTAATAAGAGGCGTTTCCGTTTAATGAGGAAAATGTTGAATAAGTTCAATTAATAGTGAACATGAACTACTGGCAGAAATTAATTATACCGAGGAGTGAAAAAAAAAAAAACTAAACAAATGTTTCTAATTACTGTGAAGATCAAATGATCGTTAAATTAACGATTGGTGTTGTTTTTTAGCGACGCAATAACGTGAAATAAAATTAGAGAGCATAGGCAATACAATTTTTTTTAATGATTTTACTGTGTATCTACGAATTTTGTAGCAAGTTTCTGTTTATCTTACAAGGTGACGTAAAAGTTATCACCCGATGGTGGGTGGCTGTAATTTTTTTTATGAATGAAAAACTTTAAATTGTGTCAACTTTATGTGTTAAATTTTTTTCCATTAAGTGGCTAAGGCTAAGTGACCGCTGCCAGAATTTATGGCCATTCGGCCCAGAGCTATGACATTTCTCCATCACTCTTACAAGAACTTCCGGTGATAGGTCCTCCAATTATTGTCGGATATTCTCTTCTCAGAATCAGGCTTGTTGACATAGACTCCTGGCTTCAAAAAACCCCACAAAAAGAGGTCTGTTAGGGTTCAATGAGGCGATCTTGCCAGGCAGTACAAATCACGAAATCGAGACATAAGGCGACCGGGAAATGGTTCATGCAGTATGTGTCGTTGCTCCATCCTGTTGGAACAACTTGTTCTCCAGTCTCAATTCATCCAATTGAGGAAGGAGAAAGTCTTTGCGTATGGCTTTCTCCACAGTAGACGCCGTACACACAAGGCGTTTTGTCTGCGGCGTTTTCGAAAAAATAGGACCCGATGACACCTCCAGCATACGCAGCACACTATGCAGTAACTTTGAATGGCTCTTGGTGGCTCCATAAAGATGGACATGGGCCTCGCTGCTCGTAATGATCTTCGCTGAAAAGTTGTCAGCTTCGTGGCTAAGATTCAGGATGACTTAAGCGTAGGTAACACGCGCTTAGCGATCATGATACACTGTCTGACCTTTTTAAGGGAAAATCTTACAGTCTTTCACCAAATTCTCCATATCCATATCGACCGCCGATTGATGTTGATTGCTTGACACGCCGTCTAGTCGAAACTCTTGGGTCTTTCGTGACATTTTCAGCCACAGCTACGATATTCTTCAGGGCCAGCCAGACCTGGCAGCATCACACATTGGCCTATACTCTTCTAGGCGAGGTGATAAACGTCGTAGTGTCGTAGTTGTCGTACGACTGGGAAATCTGCGTGTATATAACCCTAAGCCTTGCCGCAATAAGGTCTACGCTCTATTGCTTGAAAGAGGGAAATGTACCATCCGATCCTTCGGTCTTGCAAGAAGAAAATAGTACTATCGCCCCACTGTCTATACATTCTGTTTACTCCTTGTTTCCACAGAGTTCAGGGCTGATCTGGCTTAAGGCTTTCCGGAAAATGTACCTTCATTAGGACCTGTTTAGTACGATCCAGCGTCCTTATAATCTTCCCCGTTCTATTGCGAATGAGTCCAACTTTTGAAATTGGATTCATGAAGATGATTTTCTGAAGTCTATTGACCTTAACTGTGCTCCTCATCTTGGAGCAGTCACTCACCCATCTCATTATCCAGGATCGAAGGGATGATAGCCAGATTGAAGGCCTTTCTTATCTCTTTCTTTAGAATTTCAAGTTTCCTAGATCACCAACCCGTGAGGTCCTTTTCATCTACCAGAGTATGGGTTCACGTCTCTTGGTATGCATTTTCAATAGCTGATTGTAAATGCATCAGCTGCGACTCTACTTCCAAAGTTGTTCTCGGTAATTTGGGTACCCTCCCATGCAGTTTATCCCGTAACACATACTGTGTTCCTTTTAGATCCATATCGAACATCAAATCAGATGGCTCTGTGGTTCTACATAATTGCCTGATCCCTTGCAGATATCCACAAGAGTCTCCAGTTCTAGTTAAAAGATTATGCAAAGCCTTTAATGCAGTTTGACTGACAAAAGAGACATATGAACTACAACCCTTTCATTTGTTTCTAGCAATGAAGCTCGCGGCCATTATGAAAGCAAAAATCTCCCCTGAAAGACAGACACATCTTTGCCGTATGGGTACCTCAGTGGAATGTTAATTGTCCTAAATTTAAAATTTCAACCGAAATTCATTCAACCCAACCCATAGAATCCGTCGATCCGTCGTTCCGTTGAACGAAGTTGATGTATTGTCCTATAGAATGACATAAGTCAGCTAATTGTCAAGGGCGATGACAGTTTCTCTACATTCTCTCTCTACATCCATCCATTGAAAATGCGTACTCTCACTTTTCTTATACGTGAACTTTAATATGTGAATGTGTGAACTTAAACATGCGCATGTGTATACTGTCAACGGATCGAAAAGTAGAAAACAAACCATCCATCCGTGGATTATGGACCGCTACCTCTAAGAAATTCTGTAATCTATTGAGCTGTCAATTAAAAACGATGGAACAACGGATCGACAGATTCTATTGGTTCTGCCAAGTTTTAAGGCCACAATTGACGTAAACATGATAGCCAAATGCGGAGTTTATAACAGTCATACGCCTTCTATTTTTAACGCCCAGTTTTTATCGATAACTCTGTAAATTTTGCAGCAAAAATAGTTTCGTAAATTGGGATATTTGTCTTATCAAGCATTTTTTATTACAATCAATTGGATTCAAAATAAAACAATAGATCCTTTTTCTATTTAAGTGACTAAAATAATAAAAAATAAATAAAACTACATACAGTTGATAACCACAATTGCCATCCAATTTATATCAAATTACTTGCGCAATATTTGAAGTAGGAAACCCGCAAATTTAGCCACACTTCACACAAAAGGCATTATCATTTCCTGTTTTATTAGCAAATTATTTGTTTTTATTGAATAGAATTCGATTAGTCAAAGCAGATTAGATTGTCAGTAAAAAAAGTAAAAACAGAATCAATGAACTTCAACAAAACATTCGACAATCTGTTATAAAATTTTCTACGTGCGACCAAACCGCAAGCCATACACGAGCCAAGTTGAGATATCCCAAAATTATTTTGTTGATAAGATAAATTAAAGTGTAAGTACATTCAAAATACTCATATCAGTGGTCAAGGTTCAGATTAAATCAAAATTTACCTCTTAATCCGTGCTCGCGTCCTCTATCTTTGCTGGAAAAAAACAAGAACAAGTTTTAGATAGTGGAGGTGAAATATTTTGACGTAATATTCTCGAGTCAAAAAAATAACAGAAAAACTTATCAAAATGTTGGTCAAAAACAAGGCTTTTTATCCGTCGTTTCATTCAGTTAAATGTTTTGTTGTTAGATAGTGCGATAGAGAAATTTCGTTAACTTATCATTTTGAGTAAAAATTTTTATAACAATTTGTACTTCTTATTTCAGTTGTAAACAATGGCACCATCTAAATCGGATATAAAACAAAACGAAGAGTTGAAGGCGCCACAACCGCCGCCGGCAGCGAATGGTGGAGGTCTAACAATACCATCTTGGGTGGATGAGGATCACTTTATTGATGTCCTTCAAGAGAATGTTAAAGGATTTAAGAAAATTCTAAAATTCGAACCTGCTCTAACTGGTGGCGGTGGAGAGAACTATGCGTCCATAATGCTGAGGGTCAAAGTGAAAGTGGAACTAGAAGGTTCAGTCCATTGTATTTGTTGTCATGGTAACAAAACTTACTAATACAGTAGAGGGGAAATTAGCAGAATTGTCATTCATTTTACTAAAAAGGAATCATGCAACATGATCATCGTTTGGCTTCTCTTCATTACGTCATTGTGATCGTGACATCATCATTGCATCTGAGCTTAAGACATATTTCATCAAAAAGGATTAAGCTATAACTAAGGCCTAGTTGGACATTTTTAACAATAATTATTCTCCATGGATGAATCAACTACTGATCTACAGCTCTAGCCTTCCTTATTTCATTGAGTGACTGACTTCAGATGACTTCAAAGACTTCAACGACTTCAGATGACTTCACTGAGATTTCAAGTGAATACAGATAACTTTACTGACTTCAGTGACTTTAGATGACTTCAGTGACTTCAGATGACTTCAATGACTTCAAAGACTTCAGATGACTTCAAAGACCTCATTGACTTCAAAGACTTCAAGTGAATATAGATGACTTCACTGACTTCAACGACTTTAGATGACTTCAGTGACTTCAGATGACTTCAATGACTTCAAAGATTTCAAGTGAATACAGATGACTTCAATGACTTCAGATGACTTCAAAGACTTCAAGTGAATATAGATGACTTCAATGACTTCACTGACTTGAATGGCTTCAGATGACTTTAAAGACCTCATTGACTTCAAAGACTTCAAGTGAATATAGATGACTTCACTGACTTCAGTGACTTTAGATGACTTCAGTGACTTCAGATGACTTCAATGACTTCAAAGACTTCAGATGACTGCAAAGACCTCATTGACTTCAAAGACTTCAAGTGAATATAGATGACTTCACTGACTTCAAAGAAGTCGAGTTCATGTTTAAGTCATCAGGTTGAAACAAATCCATAGAAATCGAAGTATGACTTCAATGAATGCATTCCGAAAAGATTGCATTATTTTTACAGCCCTGCTAGAGCTAGTAACTCTAAACAGGTATCATTCAGCTTCAACATCAATCCATCATTTCGCACGTACACATAGCAGTTAAAAACGCAAACACAACCTTCATGTTTCAATGTAACGGTAACTCCCCCTTTAAATCACATACACTACACAACCCAGCCTTTTCCACAGGTGGTTCGATTAAAGATGTATCTTACATGATCAAAACTGTCCCCCAATCTGAGCAAGCCGCCGCAATGATCAACATGATGGGTCTGTTCCCCAAAGAGACAGCCATGTATGGCAAATATTTACCCGAATTCGAGGAAATGTACCGCGCTGTGGGCAAAACAGTGACATTCGGTCCAAAGTTCTACAGATTCAAGAAGGATCCCGGTGTTCCATATGTCCTGTTGGAAGATATCTCTCCACGTGGTTTCAAGAATGTGAATCGCCTTGAAGGCCTAGACAAGGATCACACTGAATCAGTATTAAGAATTTTAGCCCAGCTACATGCTGTATCTGCGGTACGATATGAAATTAAGGGCGAATATGAACCGTTACTTATGCAAGGCATGTTCACAGAGGAAAGTCGACCCATGATTCATGCAATGATGAGTTCAATTCAAGGAATTTACCTAGAAAGCTTAGCAAAATCTCCAATTGGTGCTAAATTTGTCGATAAAGTGGTAAGATCTTGTTTACCGTTAGATTCAAAGGAGTCTTCTTAACTTTCAATTGCAGAAAGAATTTCTACCTGGCAGCGTTGACCTGTTCATAAAGTACGGTCAATATGATCCCAATGAGTTCAATGTTGTTAATCACGGCGACTTGTGGGCAAACAACATCATGTTCCGACACAACGACGAGGGTAAACGCGAGGAGACCATCCTTGTTGACTTCCAAATATCAAGATACTCATCACCTACAGTGGACTTGTACTACTTCCTGTTTTCATCCACCAATTTGGACCTAAAATTGTCACACTTTGACTATTTCATTAAGTATTACTACGACCATTTGGTGGAGAACTTGAAATTGTTGAATTATCCAAAGAGAATTCCATTGCTGAAGGATCTGCGTATGCAGCTGATTAAATATAGCTTCTGGGGTGAGAGATCTTTAGAAAAAATTGTGAATTTTTAGTGAAAACTGCTCTTTTTGTTTTAAGCTTTCTCAACTGTGACCGGAGTGATGGCAGCTGCACTTTTGGATCCAAACAAGGATGCAAATATGGACAATTTCTTGCAAGAAACGGATGAAGGACAAAAGTTCAAAACTCAAATGTTTCAAAATCCAAGATATGTAAAGCATATGGACGCTATTCTACCTTGGCTAGATACAAGAGGATTATTAGATTAATTTGTAAAGTTTTTTGTTGTTGATGTAGTTATGTGTTTGTGGTAAGAATTTGTAAATAAATTGTTTAAAATTTAGTCCTTTAAATTGTTGTCATGGAAATGTTAGCTCTGGGAGGCAAGCCATTGGTGTCTTCGACTAATGAGTCCAAATAGAGATCAACACACACTTGCTTTCGGGCCAAAAATTAGCGAATAGGGAATGCAGTGTTACTCTGTGCATTATCCTGCTACAGAGACCAATTTTCTGGACTGCGATGTGTGTCGATAGTCTCTTTGTTGATGCTTAAGGGCTCTTCCGTCATTCGAAGTAAAGCACTGTAGTATTCTTTAACAAAATTAAGTACAAGCAGGCGACCGAACTTAAATTACCCTTCCTTTGTGGTTGTCATCCTCCAGCACCTCTCTTTATGCCACTCGAAAACAAGTATTCTTCTCCAACAGCCTTCACGGTGCACTAGTCACATCAATCGGCATGATTCTGAAGCATTTTTACCAAGATTTACGGCTGCTCTTTGTTTCATGTCAAAATTGTCATCTCTACTCAACAGAGCAGACTAAAGTACTTCGGAAAATGTCTCATTCCTCATTTGGACATTCTGAACACAGGAGCTATCGTTTCCAAATCTTTGGAGGTATTTCCGATAGCCGCCGTGCCCCTTCGTTCTCTTTGCTCATGGCTCTATGGAGAGAAAGAGTCTATCTACCGACCTGGTATGCCACAGCGTTGCCGAAACTGGCCCTTCCTCCCCTTTGATCCTTTTAGCCGGTTATCGGTTGTAGGGTCGCCTAAGGTACACACTTTAAATCTTGTTTGCGAGGACGTCGATTGTATGCTTATGATAGCTTTCTCTCACATACTTAAGAGTCACCAGTGAACCTGAAGATATTGTAGCAGCAAGGACCAAGCTGATCGTTCTGGGCAATTAGATTATACTTGCGTGTACTGGTCCGCCAATGTTCGGGAGCAGTCGGGATAGCGCTGGACTTTCAAGCTTAGCCTCTTGTCGAGCATGTCTCCAAGATACCACAGCGATTCTTTGGATCTGATAGTATGATTTCGTACCCGGATATTCTACTGTCTTGTGATCGGTAATTATTAGAACAGACTCAGTCTTATGGGCTGCTAGTTCCAGACCGGTATACTAGTAACAGCCTCATCTGTGACGGATTCCACCTAGTGAACTTGCTCGGCTACTGTAAACATGGCGATGTCGTTAGCGAAGCCAGTCAATAGGGAGTCAACCCTCTGGCAGCGATAGTCCCTGATTTCTGTCGTACATAATGTTTCATAGCAGAGGTTCAAGAAACGATCCTTCCGGGATTCCTGTGGAAATGCTATAGTGCTTAGCGCCGTCTTTAGTATAATACCTTAGCTTCCTTCTGGTAAAGTTCTTCAAAACAAACGCGAAAGGATACTGTGCAGTGATTCTTGACACCACCCATTAAAACCTAATATCACCATTACATCAACTCTTTGCTATCCCTTCTTTTTTCTTTTAACTGAGCCAATGCCCGTAGCCTGTACGGGAGTAAGAGGGTATTCATATACCCTTTCGCAAAATCAGAAAGTACATCGCGTAAGCCTAAAACGCCACTACAAAAACTGAGCGACAACAATGTTCTGAAAACCCCATAAATGACATACACTGACTCATTGGTAAGTTTGGCCATTGAACCTTTCCCCAAACCAGATTTCTTGACGCACTATACTATCAAAGTGTTATCAATAAAACAGGTGAATCAAATTAACACATGATAAGGTATCCCATCCGCCATGCATATCAATAGGTATATTCCAAACTTTTATTTGTTTGCAAAAAGCTTCATTCCCTTATCACAAAGCTTATGCCTAGCGGTGCATTCAAACCCCCCTACTAACAATAAAAATAAAACAATCAATGTGACCATGTATAGCAACACAAATTCGAATCACATCGCAGGTAAATAGGACTCATAACTAATCAAACCAAATATAGCTAAATAGAAGGCACTTTTTTCAGCCGATAAACAGAAAGTTTCGGAAATGCTATGCCAGTGTTAGCGTCGACTTTTTATCTGAAAGAATCTAGCTACTCAGTTAATTTTAAAGTGGCACCCGCATTGGTTTCGCAAAACAATTAGCTACAAGAGGTTACCGGTTACCGCTGCTGTTGCAATTCAAATCGTGAGTGTTAACTTTTTTTGTGTTTTACTTAGTCTTACATTGTCTGTGAGGAAATATTAGTGATGGTTATAAAGTCTATGGAAGGGGATAGATAAGTATTTAAAGTTTGAAAAAAGGAATAAAAGTCGTAGCCTGGTCCAGGGAACTTTTTAAAGACTCTTCTGTTGGTTTTGAGGATTTTAACAAATTTCAAAATCATTTGAATGGAAAGGAAAGGGGTCTTAGATACTTTAGGCTCTTAGCGAGTTTTCTTGAGTATAATCATGTGGACAGTGCTAGTCTGCATTATAAGGTCCCGTGCTGGCTTCAAGGCAACAAAATTATTCATTGTTACTCGTGACAGTGATTGCCTGATTGATTGATATTTGCCTGTCGATATAAAAAGTAAAATATGCGTCAACCCCCATTATGATAAGAACTCATTAGCCTTAATCAAAAGAAGGGGGTTTAACCAAATGGCATTCAACCATTTGCATAACATTTGTATCAAATGAGTAAATAAAATTTTGGGATGAAGCCAAAAATGTTGCTTGTTGAAAGCAACAGTTCTCTATGTGGTGTTGAAGGTGAGGTGTCTATTTTAAATGTCCTTTATACTAGAAATTGAGCACCCCAGTTCTTCTAATCGTTTGCAACCTTTTCTAGCTTCACATTTTCCCAATTCAAATCTATTGAATGAAGCCTTCAATTCCATTCAACTGAACCGGATTTTAGGGTGACCAGATAAGAACGACAGAAAAATACAATTAAAATGAAACAATTATGGCTCATAGTATAAGATTGATTCTGACTTTATTTTGAAGCTACGTTTATGCCATTATGTCTTAATAAGCACATCATTCAAATGGTGTCTGGCAGTGCTTCAAGCGGTTGGTCCAATTTTTGATGACTCGGTCCAATATGTACGGCGTTATTCCATCAATAGCGTTACGATTCTTGACCTCGGAGTCATCAAAAGTGGTTGGCTTGTTAGCGTAGACTAAGCACTGGACATAGCCCCAGAGAAAATAATTAAGTGGCCTAAAGTCGCATGATCAAAAATTGATGAACGCTTGCCGTGAATGATTCATTCGCCACTTTTCTCTTCAACAACTTAGAGCTTGTGATGCTTGTATGGCAAGTAGCACGCGCAGTCTTTTTGGAACCACAGATCGGATATAGCGATGTTGTCGAGCTCTGGCCACAGAAATTCGATAAACATCGCTCTATTCCTGAGACCATTGACGGTAATGGTGACTCCTTCCTCATTTCTAAAAATAAGGTCCGATGATGTCGTTACTGAGACTAAAAGCGACTAAACGCTGATGCACTCGCCTTGCTATCAAGGCCTTTTAGACAAGTGATTTAAGTCATTGAAACTATGTGTTTCACAAGTAATAAAAGTATATGTACTACGCTTCTATTGCATAAAAAATTTCATCGAATTAGCTCAATAAATCGCGGCAAACAGTACAAAACACTCCTCTTACTCCTCTCTTTGATGATACATAATTAATTTATAATTCTGATCTGATTAATAATATTTTATTAGCACGGCAATTGTCTATCACAGGTTTATTTGAGCGTCGGATATATGTACATATCAATATAAATATATTCAGATTGATTGTAGAAACTTCCCCGACGTGTACTCCCCCCTTAATTCAAATAAAATCAAATTACTATCTCTCTCGTCAAAGACATAAATTAATTGGTCTAAGCAAATAGATTATTTCAAAGATTGTTTCCTAGAATAATTGCTAATAATTTCTGCTTGTATGTTTAACTTTAATTAGTTCAAATCCATACGTAAGCCTATGTGTGTACATATTCATGTATAGATATGGCTTAAGATTTATAGCTAATAAGATTAGCGTTACTAAAATGTAATAATAATACTTGCACCTATAATAAATGCAGTTATTGGATTATAAATTCGAGCTCGAAATATTGATCTGACAATACCGTTATAGAGAAGCTCGAAGAAGTGATCTATCTATCCTGTTTGGCAGTCTGTGTTTTACAAAAATTGTTTCTTTTTTGTTTTTATGCAATAGTTTTCGATCAAAACTAGTCGTGTTTTATTGAAAAGCATGTACATAGCCAGCTCTCCACAAAACGCCCATGTTCACTTTTATTCTTATTTTTGATTTCTACTTTCAAAGTGACATTTGAATCTTAGATTGTAGACAACCATTAACGAACATATCCTACTATAAGAGATTTTCTTCGCACTTTATATTCACTTTTCGTTTTACTGTTGCTTTATGTGCAAAAATTTACTGAGCTGGCAATACGCTTTCCAATAAAAAGCGGCTGAGGAAATGTGAGCAGAATTCATAGCAGAAACTCCCAACCATAGGCAAACTTTTAAAGGCAATGCTCTTAAATGGAACTAAGGAGCAAAAGCAATTAAACACTAAAAGGAACACAAACGTTAGCAAAAAGTTGATGTTACTGTGACGGTCCCTGTGTCAATGTGTTTCTACTATTAATGTACCGTGTTTTATTGGAAAGTGTATATCTAGCTCAGTAATTTTATTATAACCAAATAAGAGTTACTCACATTTGTTGTTACTTATTGCGTCAAGCAATAAGGGTATTGTGGTTGTACTGTGAATCACTGTACGTAGTATCTTAAATTTACTGTCGTTAATCGCAACAAAATTTATAGCTACTAATTCCTGTTAAAAGTTCACATGATTTTCAAGTGGTTATAATCACTTTCACAAGTTAAACAAAATGCAGTACATAGGCATACCCAGTTTATGAATGAATACTTGAAGTGCTTTTGCTTGAGTAGCAACATTAAGTAATAACTTCAGCCGTCAATCCACTATAAACAGTGAACGAACCAAAAGCTGTCGCAGCTCAAAGGGTTTATGGCTTCAACAACGTTACTTGCTTACTTCGATCCTAGTGTTCAATGAAGAATTATATGACAAATATCCGACAGTATTTCTGTCGTGAGAAAGCAACAATCACCTCTTCCAATATGGCTTCTAACATGTCCTGATGAATGTATAAAGAGCACCACCTATGTGCGGATGTTGCTATCATATAAACTGTCATACGTGGTTAAAATATTTGATAAGTCTGTCAAAATTGCTTTATTTATTCTGCAATATTTCTCCAATGCTATCAGAGGCAACCCTGCACGGACGAAAAAAAAGTTTATAGAAAAATATTAAAAATACTGACGTTTGTGAATGAATTTAATCGATTATGGTTTATGGCACTTTAATGTCAAGTGAAGTGGTCTGTCTTTAAACGAGTAATTATTTTTTTATGTCTGAATTACAATCTGCTTGGCTTACCTCCAAACCCAGATATTTTATGTGACCTATTCTTCGATATAACGGTCTTTAAGATTAACTTCCTAAAATCTGCTATTAAAACACGTTTTTTACTATCTGGTCCATTAAAACACTAATTCGCTTAGTCATGATGACCCGATAAAGTTCACTGACACACAAACAAAAAGAAACAGTAAAAGCTAAATTTTTTGGCGGAGTTTGCAAACTTGAAGTTACTCGTTCATTTTCAAATAGTTTAAGTCATTCTGCGAATTACGTGATGATGCTAAATTTGTTTTATTGATTAGAATAGCTATGGGAAGAGGGAACTAATTGAAATGTAGGTTAGGTCAGGCTAGGTCTAACTTGAAATATAAAATTTAAACAAAAATTTATGAGATTGTGCAGACAGAGTGAGCTTGAATTTCAAAATATAAAATAGTTCAAAATTGTCGTTGAATATTCATTAAGTGTAACAACTAATATAAGACATGAAATTAAGGCCAGTGAATAATATCCCATAGATATCAGCAAAAATCATTTTAAGTGAACTTCTAAAAATACGACTCCATTTCACTGATCAAAATTGGATATCAATTTTTATCGAATTTCACAAAAAATTTCACAATCGAACTGGATATTTGGTTTTCAAATACATCACTAGGTCCGTTCGCGTACCCTCCAAGAAGAGTGAATTTCTACGAAATCTTATGAATTTTTATGAAAAGCTGTTTGAATATGGAGAATTTTCGTAGTTTTTTTTTTACAGAAAAGGGCGCTCGCGTGAGTTTTATTGCTGATTGTGAAATCTGTCAAATTTGTGTATTTTCAACTTTTTTTTGTTTTGAGATTTTTTTATAGTTCCTAGCGATCTACTACTTGTTTAATAATAGATTTTTTTTTACCACAATTTATGCTTTTTTGTTTTAATGATCGGATTCCCAAAAACCTCGCTAATTTAGCTCTAGGGGCCGCTAGATTCGTTAGAGACAAATTTTTAATCTCGGTGGAAATGTATTCTAGCAGCTAGATTAGCGAGGTGTCGGGAACTCGGCCAATGTTTTCTAATTATTCTTGTTTTTATTACTATTCTAGAATTATACCGATGTTCTTCCATAGGTATTTGAAAATAACTCTGACAATACTTAAAACACAAACTGCTTTCGCTCAATGATTGAAAACTTTAGCATCGCATCTTGGCACAGTAGGAACACACTGGTACTAACCACAAATCAAATTTATTTATGCTTTCAAGTTAATGCTTTCAGTAAAAATGTATTATACATTATTGTAGATTAGTGAGAATTGTGCACTTTAAAAACTTGAAGAAAACATCACGGGCATCACGATACACATTATGCCTTGTAAAGCGTTCATTATTGCAACAGATTGCCATCAATTTTAACCTCAAGTGTTATATGAAGTGATTGGCAAACATAAGAAAACAAATATTACTGAATTACTTAATGCCTTGTTTATTTGACAAACAAGAAGTAATGAAAAATGTCAGAGAAAAAATAAATTAAAAAATACAAAAATAAACTGTAGATAAGTAAAGTTAACGAATTCGTGACCGCGTATCTCGAAAAAATGCGGTCAACAGACAAGTCGTCTTTATTATTTCTGAATTACAAAATGAAATATGTTACAATTACATAAAAAATATAAGGTCTGTCGACAGACTAATGATATGCAACCATAATGGGCTTCAGCGGGGTTAACCAAATGTCAAAACCGAACGAAAGGGCCTTTGATTTTTATCTAACAGTTCTAGTTGCCCATAATGAACTTGAGCAAACGTTATAACCTGTCAAACGAGAAGGAATAGAACATAGAAAAAAGCTAGCAACAAACATATCCGCTGGCGTAAGCTCAACTAAGTCTATTATGGATGAACTATTACTTCGTGTTATGTCGCCAATTGTATACCGGAAGCTAAGGTTCACATGTATTCCCTTACAATAGAAACGGATGTGTTCTGTCGGCATAGGTTCCAATTCCAATTCCCATTCCTGTTCCCTTTCATTAACGTAACACTTTACACAAATGTTTGACGTTTCTGAATTTAGACTTTGTCACTTAAAACTGACATTTAGTATTGCATTACAGTGAGTGGCTGTTTTTCGTCCTTGAAATAGTTTTTGAGTTTGCACGAAAGTTTTTGTTTATTATGAATGTTCGTCACAAGAAAATGACACCTTTGATGATTGTCACACAAAACTTGTATCCGAATTTATAAGTCAAAAATGATATCAGTTTCGACTGCCGGCCATGTTCAATGGTGTGTATCCGCTTGTAAAGGGTGATTTTTTTAGAAGTACTTTTTTCAAAAGTTAAATGATTAAAAAGCGCTTAATTTTTTTGAGTTATGTTTACTAAAAAAGAAAATAACCATTCTTGACATTTATTTTTTGAAAATTATTTTTTCCAAATATAAGCTAAATTATACTTAAGATGGTTCATTCTGAAGTTCCAATTTTCAGTGATGCGTCCGAGCATTTTAGGTGGTATTTGAGGAACAACAAAAGTAATTTTGGTATCCTCTATTTATAATAAAATGTCAAATAATATTAAATAATACCTATATGATAAGTTGCCCTACTCATACGCTTTCTGTAAAAAAGTTTACAATCAAAAAAGTACATTAAAATGAATCAGCCTTGAAATAAAATATAATTTTTTTCTTTGTATTTTCAAGTGCACTTTTCTTTCAGTATCGCTATCAAACCCTTCTATGTCGGTGCTTTTCATATTTTCTTTCACTTAATTTTCTTCCAGAAAATGTCCTCGACAGTAAACGGAACTGATGGCACCGCCACAACAAATGGCACTGCACCAGAAGTCATCACCAACAAGTCGGTGAATGTACCCGATTGGATAACTCAAGAATACTTTGCAAATGTCCTCAAAACTGACATTGGAGACTATTCGAAGGTAGTAAGCTTCACTGTAGGACCAGCAGCCAAGCCCGGAGAAAACTACTGCTCCGTGATGTTCCGAGTGACCATTGAAATTGAACTTTCTGGTAAGCTGAGAGGATCTCACCCTTACAAAGCGAGTCCTTTACAAGAATTTCTCTCTTACAGATGGTGGTCCAATCAAAACGGTATCTTACATTCTAAAAACAAACTACAGCAACCCAAGTATGTCTGTGTTCCTCGATATGTTAATGCTATTCCCCAAGGAGCAAGAAATGTACGAATCCATCATCCCCAAGTTTGAATCTCTGTTCAAAGAAGCAGGGAAATCGATTACCTTCGCGCCAAAGTCTTATAAGTTCACAAGGAACCCTCCAGTTGAATATATCCTTTTAGAGGATGTTTGCAGAAAGAGTTTCCGTAATGCTAATAGACTTACCGGTCTTGATATGGTGCACATGAAAGAGGTCCTTACTAAGTTGGCCCAGTTCCATGCGGCTTCAGCTTGCGTTCATGAGCATAATGGAAACTATGCGGAGCGGTTTATGTACTCGATTTTCACGGAGAAATATCGATCGATTTTGACGACATTGAACAAGTCTGATGTGTTCTTGGCAAACCTCAGGAAGTGGAAGAACTGTGAGCAATATGCCGAGAAGCTGGTTAGTATGAGATAAATTCTGTAGGGCATCCTGTACGCCACTTAAGTTTCTTCTTCCTTTAGGCTGATAGCGATAGCTACCTAGTAGACCGAATTATACAAGCAGCCAAGTTCAATCCAAGCGAGTTTAATGTCCTTAACCACGGCGACTTTTGGAGCAACAACATTATGTTCCAATATGACGCGTTTGGAAAGATCAAAGAGACCTATTTTATTGACTTTCAAATCGGAAAGTACGGAAGTCCTGCTTATGACTTGTACTATATCATTTTAACTTCGGCTCAGTTGGACATTAAACTGTCCCAATTTGACTACATGATCAAGTTCTACCATGACAATCTGATTGAGAACTTGAAGCTGCTGCAATATCATAGGCCATTACCAAAGTTGAAGAACTTGCACATGACTCTACTTAAGAATGGACTATCAGGTGAGAATATGTCTGCAAGGATTGACATTGAATTGAAGTTTTTGCTCTCTTCTAGCTTACTCTGTTGTTTCGAAGATCCTTCCTCTGGTTATGTTGGATGTTAACTCATTCGCAAATGTAGATATGCAGGACGATGCTAAACTGAAGTCAATCATGTATAGCAACCCGAATTATGTTAAGGCAATGGAAGCCATAATGCCGTGGTTAGACAATCGAGGACTGTTGGATTTTTTCTAAACTTTTAAGAAATATATTTTAATTGAGTTGATTGAATCGATTTATCTTGTAACATCTTAAGGTTTGACATCATTAACACACTTTGAGACAAGATCGGATAATCTCTTGAATGAAAGCTGAACTCTGTCTGTCCCAGCTCCTGGCTCCTGGCTCAAATTGGTAGGAATATGACGGGGACACCAGTACGACGAATACGAGCGGGCGCCAAAACGAACAAGAATCAGAATATCATTCACATAAACCGGGAAAAGCCAAAAAGGGCCAGCCGGTATTCATACTGACAGATAGCATTACAAATGAATTGACCACCAGAGCGGCGCTGTTATCGTTTGGGATTTTATTTTATGCTAATGAAAATAAGACCTGCTGTTGCGACTGCAGCCATTTAGCAAAAGGTGTAAAAAGATACCGATCGTCAAGCTCTTCCCTTAAATGTGCTACACAACTTCTCCTAGCGCAGCTTTCACATAAGAGCTATTCCTTGTTCCCTGTAACTTCGCACTTTTCCCTTTGGTTTTTATATTGAGTTACCAAATACAGACTTCCGCCGCTTTTTATTAAAGCTTTACATGCTCTCCAGTCGGGAGCCACAACACTTTCCAAATCTCCTGTTAAAAAACTCTCAGCCGAAATTCCGTGTCACTGTGCGATACTCAAGGACGAAAAGGGCCAGGTGATTATCCCAATCTCTTAGACGTTGAAACGAGAATTTCGCCAGATTGTTCAAATAGTTAGGTTGGATTCTTATACAATTTCATCACTGTGGCCAGACAGGTGTCTCTCTGACTCTTTTCATAATCAGTTCAGATGCAGCCTACGCGCAAGGCGTAGCAATCTAAACAGGCGGATACTGTTGTAGGTTCAATCATTTTCTTCAAATTGCTAGACATGAGGTTAAGCTTAATAATTAGAAGGTAAGGGTCTGTTCGTAACTCGACCCATCATGCGCCTTGTATGAACATTTTAGGTTGAAGCATTGAGAGAAGGCATGAGAGACAAATATTAGCTGGACCTCTCTAGAGACTTGTGTCATCAAAAGAAAACTGTGGTCGACTTTTGTCCAAAGCAGGACCAAGAGATAAGAAAGAAGAGAGTACCTTAGAGACTACTATTTTCCCCCGTACGAATAATACTATGTGGTAACACATGAAGAAACTGCGAGTCAAAGGTGTAAATATTTGCACGTTTATGTTGACAAGAACTACTTTCTGTGTCATTATCCCACGACCCAGCACACAAGCAAACAAAATAATTGACTACAGTCAAAATCAGTTGTAAAAACCTTCAAGGGATCAAAGAATTTGTTCTTTATAATCAATGTTTTTGGACAATGCGGTTTAGACTGTACATTAAATCCACAATATGGTTTGTGTCGAAACTTGCTGCTCTTTTATTGTAACTGAAATATATTTGTGAACTTTGACAATTTTCCCCAATGAGTATCATGGTGCGACATTTATGCTTGGCATAAAGTCACAATCACTTTGACCATAGACAAATCTAAATTAGACAGACAACTTCGGTTCGTTTGACACATTCGCTCCACCAAGCTAAAACCCCCTAAATTTTGTCATTGTATTCTGACAGTCCAGCAAAATCAAATGGGAGCTCACTATTTTCACACATACAATTACAAAATCCGGCGATTTTTTTGACATCTATGGCCGCAGCCATTTTTTACATACGATTTGTTGTTGTTAATGGAATAACAACCGGAAAAAAAAGGAATAAAAGAGATAACCCGACAAAATAATAGTAAGGTCTTGCTCACACGCTACTTCACATTTATTCACAATCAAGGTAATTAGGCTTCTCCTATTTTCAGCACTAAGGGGGCAGGGGAAGTACGAGTTGACTGTCTAATTTAGGTTTGTCTATGATTTTGACTGAAGACGAGTCACATGGAGAGACATGGTCGACTATATCGCGTGAGATCTAGACAAAAACGATATGACATATAATCGTCGTCTTTTCATAATGTTTCGCTCAGATTTTGACAGGCCGCGAGCAGCATTTTCGTTCGAACGTGACATTAGCTATTGCAATCTTATATTATGTTTCCACCAAACGAAATCGCGAGGTTTCGTCAAATTCCCCCCAAACCTCCGTGGTTTCGCCATAAATTATCGAGATTTCGAAATCTACTTGAAATCTCCTTAAGTTCATCCGTTCGTTAGAGGTTGTAAAATCGAACAAGCCTAAGCGTGAACTTTAGTTTTTTTTGGTGTTCATTTTTAGACGTCAAAATATTATATTTTAAAAAAGATGCAGCTAGTGTTGGGACTTCTGCCAATTACATTTTATATTTTCATATTTTTAATTTAGGTTATGCATTGTGCATTACTTACATAACTACATATAAATTGTATGTATTGTTTAATTTTGTTTTCCTAATTTGCCCACTCTTAAGACCCAGCATTGATTGCGACAACGACAGTCAACAGACAGCTGTTTGTTCTTTTTGTTTCCCGCGAATCTGGTTAAATTAACAATTTTTTGTAGATTTAACAGCGAATGCATTCATTTTTACAACAAATTTGTTAAATCAACTACAATCCCCAATTGTAAAATCAACAGCGCGTTGTCAATTTCGGCTGTTAAATCTACAGATATGAATTTGTAAAATCTACATCAAAATGTTGTAGAATCTACAGCTATTTACTGTGGTAACTACAGCAGGAGCTGTAGAAATTACAACAAGTTGTAGATTCGACATCTATTACGAAAACGTAAAAAGTGGATACCATTTGAGAATATTCGCATGATAATTTTCAAAGGCCATGGCGTTGTGGTAGTGTGTGCAGTCGCCGAGTGAGAGGTTCCACGTTCAACCCCAGCCAGATCCAAACATTTTTCACATTTTGTAAGTAAATGCAATTATATAATTCGGTTTAAACACACACTAAATGTATTTCTTCGACAAAAACCATCTTATTGGATTGTAAAAGCTATTTTCACCCATTTCTCGCACCATACCAATAAATTAGAGCTTTAAGCTTAAGTGGCAAATTGTTGTTGTTTTTACAGCTGTTCGACGGCAAAGTGATGTGAAATCTACAATTTTAGCTGTCATTTCCACAACTAGATTGTTAAATTTACAACAACACCTCTGTAAAATTTACAACGAAAATTGTCGGGTCGATTCTGACAATGAATGCAGTAGAATCTAAAGCGTTTTACTCTATTTTTACAGCACCTTTTTTTTGGGTGTAGAAACATGGTATTAATGCAATTATGATTGGGATTTTAGTAACTACACGGAGCGAGGACAAGACCATATGGTTCAAGGCACTGGTGCTAGAGTAGTTAGAAGAGTGAAGACAGTTTCATTATTTACTTTCTGTTGCTGGTGTCCAAATTGTTGGAAAGAATTCTATGAATTTTTCACTTTCGTTAGTAATTCACAGAATTGTTTCCCTTTTGTTTTGAAATATATTTGCGATCATAAATTTGTTACCAAGCAAATCTAATAGACACGGTTGTGACGTAGGTCAGCCAATTGCACGTTCTCATTTGATCTACCAAGCTGCACACGTGCGCCAATCTTTGATTTCGTCATAAATTATAACAAAAATCTACTTTATAAGCGATTATGATTTCAAATTAAATATCTCCCGAAAAAAAATTAGGTACTGTACCACCAAATTTCTAAACGACATTTCGTCAAACAATCAATTACATTCAATTGGGCCTGTCATTAAGTACAAAAATAGAATGAAATTACTATGCCAACAAAACGTTTATTATTATTTGTTAAACAACTAAAATATGTTCTCCGTACAAATAATTGGTTACGCTTGTGTAGATCACTTGTCACAAAACAAAGAAACCAATAAAGCTTTGTCAAAAGAAAACCGAAAAAGAATTGTACTTTGACCCACTTACTGGGACTTCGTCATCGATCAAAAAAAAAAAATAAGTTTGGTATCCTCTGCTTGAGCAAAAAAAAGAAAAATACGCAAGTCATCTGTGAACAGGAAAAACAAGAAAACTCGCTGCCCGGCGCTTCTTACAAGCAACTACTACATCATCACTTTGGATGGACCTTCTTAATTAAATTAATTCAGATACAACCTAGCTACTAGGTCTGATCCAGCTGAGCAATAGTTGGACTTTTCATTTTAAGTTTGTCGGCATAACTTACGAGTAGTGCATCGTGTCTCTCTACAAACAGTACCGACCAAATAATTGTTTAATTTTTGTGTTTCAAGTTTAAGTGCTAAAGTTTTTCTAAATATATGTACCTGTCCTAAAAGAGGTAAATTCTATTTATTAATTTTTAATTTAGTAAGTGATGGTGCAAAAAAAAAAAAAAATAGAAACAAAAGTGTTAATTTGTTTTTCTGTTGACATTGATGGAGAGCCGGTTCCATTCAAGGTTTTGCTGTCTGTTGTGTAATTAGTGACCAAAACATTTTTACTGTTTCCGCGATTGTGCACACATGATTTAATTATAATTACACAGATCAAGAAATATAATCAGCTGATCTATTTGACTCTTTTATTGTTATGAAGGATGACCAGATAATAACGATAGGAAATCAAATTTAAAAAAAAAAAACAATAACAGTGTGAGGTACAAAATTGATTCTAGCTCTATTTTGAGACTACATTCATGGCATTTTGTGTGGAAAACCACATCATTCAAATGATCACATTGGCTCCCTGGCTGTGCTTCAAGCGGTCGCTACAGTTTTTGATGACTCGGTCTAAAATGCCTGGCATTATTCCGACAATAGCATCCGGAATACTTGCCTCGAGGTCTTCCAAAGCAGTTGGCTTTGTTAGAGTATCTCCATGTATCTCCAGAGAAAATGTTTAGTGTCAAGGCGCGTGATCACGGCCAATTGATGAACACTCACCATGAGATGACCGGGTTGCCAAATTTCTCCTTCACTTCTATGGCATGTCTTGTTGAAACTTCTGTTTTGATACCTTCTGGCCACAGAAAGTCAGTAAGCATACCTGATACCATTGACGCTGACGGTGTTCGTAAGGCATAAGGTCCAATGAAGCTGCCATGCGATATACCGGTCCAAAACATCAATCTTGGCCCATGTATATTCAATAATGGCAATTTTTCTTGATGGCCTAGCCGCTGAGCCAGAATTGGGACTCACCCAAAACGATGATATTTTGACCAAAATTCGGGTTCCCGGCCAACATTTCCCCAGCGTAAAACTAGCGAACTTACGGCGTTGTCTATGGTCAGCACAATCTTATACGGATGGAGGCCCAAGGCCAGGTTGGTCTCTGTCGATGCTCAATTCTGCTGATCGCCGTCAAATTGACATTTCCACGTCTTCTTCGATCTACGGTCAGCTAGAGCGGCTTTGTTTTCTTCATTTGGCATAAATCTCTGTCTGGTTGGTGGCTTAAAGTCTAATAGAGTGAACTCACGCACAAACTTCTTCACGGTACGACGAATTGCTTGAATACTGAAGCTATGATGACGACTGACCTCACAACAAAACTCACGTTGTTTATTTACAACTGAGCCGGATATATAATGAAATGGCAAACCTTACTCAAAATGTTGACAGCTGGATGTCATTGGTAGCTTTGACAGCTGCTGAAATATAAGGCAAGCTTGTGGTGGTTCTACTCCGGGTCTTATCTTTTACGGTGGTTAGGGTGGTAGTACTTCGTTCGAGACACGATTTGGCCAGAAAATCCATAAGCTAATTACATTATGCGCATACTCCTTGATGATGATCTGAAGGGTGTTGATGTGCTGCTTGTTCGGCGTCGAGTGTGTCATCACATCGAATCATCCTCTTCAAAAATTCCTCCAATGAGTAGACAATACGAGTATATGTTTTGTTTATCTTTCTTATGATAACTAAAGCGCGTATTTAAGCTGAGTCATAGTGACCAATAAAAGAAAATTATCAAAAATAGTCGATATGCTCAGGGAGAACGAATGGCGTGTAGCTCTTCACGCAGTAGGGAATCCAAATGCCGTCAGAAGGTTTGTTTTATGGCAGAGAAAACAATTCCATTATTGGCGAGCTGTAAAGATAATTAACTCACAAAACCATAAATTTACAACTTACAACGCAGCATTCATAATAAACAAAAATTGGATTGTATTTCGGCTCATGTGGTTAATTGATTCCAAATTTTCAAATACGCATTTGATCTGAGGTTTGCAAAGGAAAGTCTCACTATCGTTGTCTTCCAATTAACAATATTTAAAATAACATAATCAGTTGATAAAACACATCTCAATCTTATCAAATTTTGTGTACATTTCATGCAAATACGCAGACAAATTTCTTAGATAAAAGATATCGCAAGACAAAAGTAATAGTTAGTACGAAAATAAATTTGGAAAGTCATAACCTAACCGTTATCAAACTTATCTACAGAAAGTGTGGCCAACTTTGGGGGGGACTTTATACTTCCTCAGTCTACAATCTATTAGATTCTCTGTAGTCATACGGTTTTCGTTGATTTTGGCAAAGCATTGCGTTAGTACTCGTCTAATCTAACACACGGCAACAGGTGACGCGTGTATTTTGGCTATAAAACTGAGGAAATCAGAAATAATTTATTGATTTCGAAGTGAAATTTGTGCGCAAGTTGACTTAATCTATAAGGTGTTACTGTTGATTTTTTTTTTTTTTTTTTTGAAATGTAAGTAGTTTTTAACGTTGTAGAACGTGTGTGAAAAATAGTTCTATCTAATGATTTAACCTGAGTACGGTTCTAGCAATGTGAGCGGTGATTTGTAATAGATTTGGCAGTCGAAAATTGTAATTATTGTAATTTGAGGAAGTGAAGTCACTTTATGTGGCTCGGAAACAGATTGCACTCTTTTTCTTTAAAAGAAATAGAGAATTATGAGCAAAAACCAACAAGAAACTGAGTATACGTCTACGAACTTATATTTCAAAAGTACAAATCCTAGAGCAACCAGACTAAAAATGTCAATTTTACTACCAGCCAGAAACCTTTATTTCGTGCAGTGCTAGTGGCTATATTTATTCCTCTGTTATAGTTTCTCTCTCTGTGTTTCGGTTTCCTACTGTGGCTCGAACTTGCATACATTGGGTCATGAGCAAGAACACTATTCATGCCACTATATTCGCCAATTCGCCAGTTTACTTCAAATCGAACTTTCAAGAGCTGAGCGAGAGAGTTCTTCATAGCTACCGAGACAGAAAAAGAAAAAGCTGAGCTAAGGTGGCAATCTACTTGCTGCTTGCAGCCCTTGAGAGAAAACTCGCAAGTGGAGCAGCTTGACATTCGAACTCTTTTAAAGTCACTCGGCCTTGGACACCCTCTGTGATTACTCTCAAAGATAAGCTCGCAGAATTCCATCACCGTTCGTATATTTTTGAGAGTCTATGTCAAAACGGTGGACAATAAAGGAACCATTTGAGAGTAAAAATGTAGCAAGGATCTCTCAATAATCTCCAGAGAGCGCACTCGCAAAAAGGCACGGTCTTTCTTAATCATGATAACCTAAAAAAACTAAACTGTCACTGTCAGTTGTTGTTTCGTGACGTTTTCAGTTTATACTTGACAGCTGCCAAAGAATGGTAGCATATTAATTCGAAATAAAATACAATGACAGGATGAATTTGAAAAGAAAAACTATACACCTCAAAAACACTTACGGAGTTTTTTATTCTAAAAACTTTTTTCTTTCAGATTAAGTGATCAAAAATGGCGCCAAATAATGTATCTTCAGCTGAAGCTGTAAACCCCAATGACAAACTTTTGATTCCTGACTGGGTTAACGAGGATTACTTCCAACAAATTCTCGAAAAGGACTATCCCAACTTTGAACGAATTGTGAAATTCACACCTATTGCCGCTGTTGCTCCTGGTGATAATTACACGTCCGTTATGATCCGTGTATACATAGATATAGAACTAAAAGGTTACTATATCCCAAAGCACTCAAATAGAACAAGATATATAGAGCATTTTTCTTCTAGATAGCACAACAGTTCAAGCCTCATACATACTAAAGACTACGCTTGAGGGATCTGAAACCGTTCAACTTCTAAGTAACATGAACCTCTTCCCGAAGGAAAGAGAAATGTACGAGACAATACTACCGCAGTTTGAGAAGCTCTATGCCGAAATTGGCAAGACTGTCCACTTTGGACCCCAGTTTAAATTTGTCCAAGAAACTCCCGAATCGACCACCATAGTCATGGAAGATTTGAAGCAAAAGGATTTCAAAAATGTCGATCGTCGATTTGGTTTCGATTTGACTCACATTGAGCAAGTTCTGAAAAAATTGGCCGAATTCCATGCTGTCTCTGCGGTTCATTATGAACGTTTTGGACCCTTTTCGGATCACTTCCAACAGTCCTTCTTCATTGAGAAAAATCGAGAAATTTTCGAGAAGGTAGGTCAAGCAAAACGGAAAGTTTACCTTCAGGTCATGGAACGGTGGGGTGATACCGAAAAATACATCAAAATATGGGTAAGTTTTGGCCAATCAAAAAAATGTTATGTACCTACGTTCATCTTTGCAGCCAAATGCTTCAGAAGTCCTCAAGTGGTTTATAGAAAAGGAAAAAATCGATCCAACAAAGGAACTGACAGTTCTGAATCACGGAGATTGTTGGGCAAACAACATCATGTTCAACTACAATGAAGATGGCAGCATAAATGAAACCCTCTTTGTGGACTATCAAATGTGCAAGTGGGGCACACCTACACAGGATCTGTACTACATGATAATTACCTCAGCGTCATATGACATTCGAGTGAAGGAATTCGACAGATTTCTAAGAATATACCACGAGAATTTAGCTGAAAATTTGAGGCTTTTAAAGTTTTCCAAAAAAATTCCAACATTAAAGGATATTCATATCCTTATGATCAAATACTCATTGTGGGGTGAGTTTAGAAATACATATTTCTATTGTCAAACATTGTCTGATGAGAGTTTTGAATTTCAGGTTATTTCACAGCGACGGGTACTTTGACAGCGGTTCTACTTGATCCTGTCGAAGATGCAAATATGGATAACTTGTTAAATAATGAAGAATTCAGAACTGCGACTCTTATGAATCCAAGATATGTTGCAGCAATGAAGCAATTGATGCCCTGGTGGGAGAATCGTGGAGTTTTTCAAATTGAAAGTGAATAACGGTTTTAGACGGAAGATAGTATTATTTGTGATATTGTGATAATAATAAAGAAAAAGGTGTTAATAGATTGGTGGCTATATTTTGTATCATGATATGTTTGAGCGGTTACTTTGCAAATCTAAAGGATGTCAGTTAAAACTCGAGTTAGACCAAACCGTTTTGGATATTTTCTTATGATTTTTTCCTGGAAATCATTAGCAGGCGCCGGTAGATTTCTCTCAATGAGGAGGACGATTGCGTTGGGTTGAATTTGTTCACACTTCTTCAACTATTTGGGGCATTTTTAATGTTTGTTTCTGTAGCCATAAAAGCATTTTCGTCAGAAATTCTGATCAAGAATCCAAGTGGGTTCCTTTCCCATTTCGCGGCCTTTCACAGAAGCGTCAGGAACGCTCTTTATATAACTAAAGTAGCTTACGAATGTCAACAAAAGTGCTGAGAGTAACACAAGGTCTTTATGAAAGGAATTAAATCTCTGTATGGTCCAAAGGTCACCGACCACTTGCCCACTGAGCACAACTTCAACATGAGCTACAACTGTTTAATAGCCAACAGAACTGAATTGATACAACCGGATGCCACTGCCATTCTTCAAGCAGCTGACTGGCTGGCGGTTAGTGCAGTATCAGTATCGGGTATTGCCATATACATTGACAGCCAAGCGACTATCAAATCACTGGGATCCAGCATAACGAGGTCGAAGGCGGTGAATGGTGGTTGCCTACAATTATAGTCCACGCCATCTATGATTCGAATGTCATTTTGAAGATAAAAAGAAGTGAGTATAAAAGTGAGTATGAACGTTTTATTAAGAGCTGGCTATACACTTTCCAATAAAACACGGCTATAGCAATACTGCAATATGGTCCTTCGCAACGGAACTAGAAGTTATTGAACGCTGAAAAATGGACCTGGCAAAACGAAGTACCTACTTGATTCAAATGTCATTCGGAAAGCATCTGAGACAGAAAGTCAAAGAAGTGAAAAGGGAACCAATTGCAGCTGAAAAACGGCTCAGGGAAAATACATGACACCAAGCTTTTTAAGGGATCATCTACTACGCTGCTTAGGTTTGGGCTAAAAGTTGAACGCTGAGAAGAAACTGCGCCTCGCCCGAAAAGATTACTTTTTGGCCAATATTTGGATCTCTGACCAACGTTTTCAGCACCCAAATAGCGAACTCACGGCGTTGTTTATGGTCGTCTGGCTTCAGTTCTCGCAATTACTACATTAGTTACATTTGTTACATTTATCACGTAACTAATTCAATAATTTCCACAATGTAAGTGCGAAACTTTAATAAAATATGACAAGAGACTGAACAGGATCTCTGCTAATGCATGCCTATTCCACTAAATACAAAAATTTACCAACATTTTTTTTACTATTCCAAAACTTATTTAAGAAGAAAATTAAAACGTCTGATATGTCTAAGCACATTCTCATTCACTATCAGTTACCAAAAGTGTGCCGGCCGCGATGACTATGCCAATCTTATTTATATTTACCAATAAAAAAAGATACAGTAATAATCAAGTCATCAAATTCAACCCGGTTATCATCATGCAAAAAAAAAAAAAAAAAAAACAAGATACGTGGCTACCCTACCTCGTTCAAGTTTAATGTTAAATTGAAAATTCAATTCACTCAATGTATCTTCTTACAAGTGGACAGACGTCTCTCGGTCTCTGAAAATATTTCCATCAATTTAAACGAATCTCTTTATGTAAGTTCTACCTACTAAGTGCGCTAGTTGACTTAATGTCTTGAATTCTAATGACAAGATCAAACGATCAAATCAAAGTGATCTAAGTTGATTAGGATGAGAGTTATCATCTTGTTGGGTGTACTTGTACCTGTATTGTTTGTGATAATTTTATTTAAAAATGTACGCAGTCAGAAAACGAAATAAGTATGATAATGGAGTTAGATACCATATCAAGGACTTATCAATTAAATTAAAGATATTTTGTAGATTTGGTGACATTTTTTTGTTTGTTAACATTATCGATTCGATTTGACTTTTGTTTTGTTATCAATTAACAAGTGCGCGAATGGATTTTTCGTACTTCTACCGATTTTTCGTGTTTGAATTCAGGGATTATCTCAGGATCTTCACTGATTCAAGATCATGTTGTGCGTCCGTAGTATCTACTCGTAGATAACATAGTATCCCCTAGACAGGGTATAGACGGGGCATAGTTGGTATTTTAAATTACAAATAATTTGGTTGATCTGTAAATGACTCGTGTCTGTACATTTGAAAATATTTTAGAAAAAATTCTCAATAATTGTTAAACTTTTTGAAAAATACCAAAACAAGATCTCTAGAATTTGGCTCAGAATATTCGTATCTGGATTTTTTGCTTATTCGCTTACGCACTACCCAAAAACTATCAAACACAGTTATTGAAGTTCCATTATTTAAAATCTGACTTAAAACTTGGCGTACTATTATGTGTAGAGTGTGGCGTGCACCGCGATCTGGTGGGAAGGTTTGTACTCTCGTTAGATTGTTAGAGTTCTCCTTCGCAATACAATCACAAACTCTTACATAGAGATCTTCACTTTAGAGATCTCTCTCCAGACCAGTTTCTTTTAGAAATCTGAGAATGAGAAATAGGTCCATGGTTGACATATTCTCCGCTGAAATTTGATGCTTGCCTAAATATTTCAATATTTTGTCGATCAAAGTCTCACTTGACTCATTGCGGAATACGCAAGGGTTTCCTTGACTCATTTAAGGGTTTCACCCAGTTACGAGTAGTTTTATAGCTTGTCTGAGGCATGCTGGATGTTCTAAGTCGTTGCTTTGTCTTCATTTTTAATCTTCTGAATTTTTCATGTAGATACAGTGAAGAGTTTTGCGGGTCTTTGACTTGCCAATGAGTCTGCTGATTGTATACTCGTATCTTTGATCCCGATATGCTCGGGGATCCAGATTGATTCGGAAGCATATCTCTATTGAAAGATGTTGGTACTCTTGTCCATGGGCTTTTGAAAGTTTCACCCTTAGCCCAAATACTCTTGCACTCGCTGTCTCCACTTTATATATTCTTGAACTGAGTTTTACATCTTAGCTATCTCAACGATTAGTAGCTAGGGTCTCCTTTTTAGGTTGATTGTAGCTTCGCAGGTTTCTTGCTCTGCATCAGTTTCATCGTCACCAATCCCTGAAGCAACGCTGTCGGCGTTGTCGTCCTTTCCTTTGTTATGTAACTCATACCAATGTCTTAGCTTCTTCGAACTAATTAGAGTGCAGATTCCTCTCTATGCTGCAGAAGTTATCGGTGATACATCGAGCATTTGATCGAACTGAGGTATCAATATATGGGTCACGCTCACGATCACTACAAGACAATTTACATCAGACTTGGTTGGCTTGCGATGTCTATTACCATATCCAACTTTCTGGTTCACCTTAGGACCTTAGGTTTTTGCGTTGGAGTTCCTCACTGCATTCAGCTCCGATTGGATGTTCCGCAGGTATTGGACGCAGTCTGCTAAGTGAGCGCATTTCAAGGTTACAAGGAGTGTGCGTTTACACTGCTTCAGTTGACTGTAAACTCCACGAGTCCTTATATTGGCCTTGAGCTTGAAGGCCCTTGCTCTGAATGTCACTTGGTTAGTGACTATTTTTCTAGGTACGTCAAAGTATCACAAGAGCTCCGTTAGAACATTGAAGTCTCCTTGGTAGTAGCAATAACGAACTTCTAGTACACTAAAATCAGTACGTAGTTCTTGTCCTCGAATGAATGTTTCGTAGTTGGGCCAGGCTTTCATTATTTCCTTCTGTGAATAAGTCTTCGCATCCTTGGAAACCAAAATATTTCGTCTCGGCGCCTCCCACACATCGGAACAGATGCATTCCCGTTCCCCATTTGCCGCTTTAATATTGACGTTCAAACCTTCCTGTTTTTGTTTTGCTGTTAGCCAATCACTGTCAGCAATCTGTACGTTGACGACACCTCTTCCAACCCTTTTCTCTTCTAGGTACCTACGACTTATTTCCAGGTTGATGCATTGTTTCGAAAGAAAACTCCTGTAAATAGTTTGAAACACCTCTCTTGATCTCTGGTTTGTTCTTGATAGCAACAATCTCCTCGCAATCGATAATTACTTTGAACTTCCTATCAAATAGATCTAGACTATCTACTATGGCCAACTCATCCTTGGAGAGTTTCCTAGTGCAGAACGTCTACGTTTTCTTTCCCCTTCTGAAACAAGATTCTTGTCCAGCTTACCACTGACGAGTCGTCAAAACCTTGTGTTCGCAGTCGATTCGAACAGCGCCATCACCGCTGGATTGATGAGCGCTCTTTCAGCCTTTGGAACGCTTCCTTTTCTGCTATTGTACACTGAAACTTCTAGTCTACTCTCACTTTGTCAGCGATAGTTATTTACACACTTTCTGAGGATATCTGAAAGTCGCAAGTCCAAGAAAATTGTTTTCAGAGCTGTTATTGCTCTTCTCGTATCTTATGAATTCTTTTCGAATTTTGTTTCGTCTTAATAGATAAGAGCTGTGATTAATTATACAAAGCCAGGTCAACAGACTTATCATCATTAAAAAGCGACTGACTTTTGGAACTGTAGTCTGTGATCACCACAAATGTTTTGATTCGTTCGATACATATTTCCAATGATTTTGTGGAAGTGTATTCGATTGTTGAGTAAAAGGTTTAATGCTCAAGTTGCCATCACATCCATTCGATTTCTTAAATAGAAAAGTTAAATTATTCTACGAAAAACATTTAAGCCGTGTTTTATTGGATTGTGTATAGCCAGCTCATAATAAAACGTCCATACTCACTTTTCACTTTCATATTCGAAATGACTTTCGAATCTTAGATGGCGCTTAATCGGATTGTAGACAACAACAATTGGAGTCTACGCCATCTATGATTCG
The DNA here is from genome assembly GCA_949716465.1 of Chalcosyrphus nemorum. NCBI lineage: Eukaryota > Metazoa > Arthropoda > Insecta > Diptera > Syrphidae > Chalcosyrphus > Chalcosyrphus nemorum. The sequence goes on from OX454333.1 coordinate 86,790,124, forward strand.
ACTTTCTCCACAATTTACGTTCTTTTTTGGTTACTGACTAGTTTATCTTCACTTTTCTATTTTTTGCTTTGTGTGGAAAAATTTACTGAGCTGGCTATACACTTTCCAATAAACCACGGCTTTAGTGTACTTATTTCAACATGAACTCGAAAAAATACTGTGAATTACAAGCGAATGCAAAAGTCACATAAAATTCTCCCCGAACATTAGGCACCATTTACAGAGAGTATATCAGGTAGTTTAGACATACAAAAACTGAAAGGTCACTTATTTTTGACCACCGAAAATAATTCCTAGATTGATGAACTAATCTTCAAATTTATACTTTTTTCTATATAGAAAGAGTACCGTTAATAATGGCCCCCAGCCAAGTGCCTGAAACTATAGTGAATCCAAATGATGGCCTCAATATACCCGAATGGATAAAGGAAGACCTCTTCGAGGACATTCTTCAAAGAGATTTTCCAAACTTTTCCAAAATTACTCGCTTCATTCCCATCGCAGCAATAGGCCCTGGGGAAAACTACACCTCAAGGATGCTGAGAATCCATATTGATGCCCAGTTAAAAGGCAAGTACTTACAGCTCCATTTTATTTTAATTATAGTTTAACATTTCATTCAATAGATGGCAGCACGGTTCATACTTCATACATAGTAAAGACCGCAATCGAAAGTGAAACAACAAAACAGATGATTGATTCAGTCAATGCCTTTCCCAAGGAGAAAGAGGTTTATGAAACTATCTTACCGAAATATGAACAGTTATACGCCGAAGCTGGTAAGACAGTGAAATTTGGTCCAAGTTGTAAGTTTGTGCAGGATACCCCCGAGCATATAACCATTATTATGGAGGATCTACGTCAAAGGCGTTTCTTAAACGTCGATCGCCTGGAAGGACTTGACTTGGCTCATATCACGAGCGTCTTGAGGAAATTGGCCGAGCTTCATGCTGCCTCTGCAGTGTATTATGAAAGGTTTGGACCATACCCAGAACAACTGTGCAGTAGTTTCTTTGCTGAAGAGCATAGGGACAAGTTCAAGAAGTTTGGCTCTGGAACAGATAAGCTGTTCATTGATGTTTTACCAAAGTGGGGTGCCAATTGTGGGAAATATATTCCATTGTGGGTATGTGTGGTCATTTTCTCCACAAATATATGTATTTAAAGGTTCTTCTCAGCCCAATCCAGACAAGCTCTTCGATTTCCTAATCAAACGAGCTGATCCAAGCGAGTTTAATGTCCTCACCCACGGTGATTGTTGGTCAAACAACATAATGTTCCAACACAATGATGAGGGTGCTGTCACCGAGACCTACTTCGTGGACTATCAACTGACTCAATGGGGCACTCCAGCACAGGATTTGTGGTACCTGATCACAGCATCGGCGCACTATGATTTGCGTGTCAAAGAGTTTGACTTACTTTTGAGAATCTACCAGGAGCACTTGGCAGAGAATCTGAAACTGTTGAAATACCCAAAACCAATTCCGTCCTTGAAGGACATTCACATAACAATGATCAAGTATTCTTTGTGGAGTAAGTATATAATACGAGTCCTTGTTTGTATGAAGGCTAAATGTGATTTGTTTTTAAGGTTTCTACACCGCTACAACGGTATTGTCGGCCATTTTAGCTGAGCCAGACAAAAGTGCAAATGCTGACAATTTGATAGGCGACAATGAAGAAGCTGACAAATTCCGACAGCAAATCTTATTGAATCCAAGATTTGTGAAGACTATGCACCAACTCTTACCCTGGTGGGAAAATAGAGGAGTTTTTGAGTTTTAGTTCTTTGATGTTTGTGGTGAAAGCACTGAATAAAATTTATAATTAAATGAAAGATACAAATGTTTATAAGATATTGGCTTTGATTCTTATTGGTCCAGCTGCATATCTTGAAGGTGGACATTGTTATGAACTTACAGTGCATCCCATTGAATAAGATGGAAACAAAAAATTGGCCAAGGCTTTGGAGACCCTCATGCCAATTGGTAGAGAAGGAACTGTAAGGATTTTCTTACCGCCTCATGGCAAGTCTTTCTAGTACTGGGTTGTCTAGAGCCATAAATCTACTCCAAGTGACCTGGGCTAGCATCTCGGGTTACCCAAAAAAGGAACTACAAGGAAAGTCATATTCCTCCGATTGAAACAGCTTCCACAAGAGTTCGAGGATGACAAGCATCAATGGCACAGATAGATATAACTACTTTCTTACTTAAAGGGCTCCCAACCCCTCTGCCTGAGACACTGCTGGCTTTCATCCTTTGCGGTCCTGGGCACGCTGCTTCCAGTTGTGAACACAAAGTTTTGTGGCATCCATGACAACTGGTTCTTTGTATCGGAGGTTCGGTCTTCTTCGCCGTCTCGTACCTGGGGGCTGGATTTCGAAGATTCTTTTGGCTGGAGCATTGTTATCCATTCGCTCGATGTGGCCCAGCCAACGTATTCGGCGTATCCTGGTTTTTTGGACTACAGCCACATCCTGGTACACCTCATAGAGTTCGCGGTTGTATCTTCTCCTCCATTCGCCCTCCTCGTATAAGGGAGCTAATATCCGATGAAGTATGCATCGCTGACATCTCAAGATGAGACAGACCTGACCTACAAACATAATGGTTTGGCAACTTTACCCCGGCAGGTAGTTTGAGCTATCATGATGAGGGTTGTACATTAACATCTTAACTATGGTGCGGCGAGCTGCTAGCCCAAATGAATAGCCGACATGTCCTTATCACTGGGCCATACAAAAACGCTTGAATGGATGCCCCTAGGCGTCAACTGGAAGCATACAGCGATATGTACAGCGATATGGACCTGTGACAACCACTTTCTGCAAAAATCGTTGTTCTGGCAAATTACTTCAAAGTCACTAAGGTAAAAGGCACCCATTGATGTTTAAAAATAGAACTCATATCCTCACCTCTGAGTCCACCTTTGAACAGTCTGTTCACATTGTTCAGTTCCAATACCTTACTGCCGATTCATCTAGCTGAAGATCAGCACATTTTAAAATAAACCACAAATCATAATTGAATTTACGCTCCACCCTGTGAATTGATAAGCTAGCTGCTCCCTTCAAATCTTGCATTTATCTTATCAACCCCGCCATCAGAGATAAGCAATTTGTTAATACACTCGCTTAGCCACAAGCGAAAAAAGCTTTCACTCTCAACTTTATCAATCAAAACAATGATCGTGTTGATCGTCATACATCTCCCTGTAGCTTTTCAAAGTTGTTTCAGCTGTCAAGAGTGTTCTCTCGCATTCTCCCAAAAAAAATTAAATAAAAATATCTACATGCTAATTTCCCAACAACAAGAGTATACAAAGCAAAAGCAGAAATGAAAACATCAAAAGAGACTGATAAAAGAGAGGGCAAACCCAAGACCACGTGAGACTCATTCATTACACCGAAAAAAAGCTACGAGCTCACACTTTAGTAACTCAATCAGGTGACTCTAGTGGTATTTTTCTTCATCGATCCGCAGTAAGACTTGTGCTGATCGTATTCTTTTTGTTGGAGTAATGGGAACAGGATCGAAAACTTATCAACCGCCGGAATGGCTGACGGAAGACTTTCTGCAGGATGTCCTCAAGGAATACTTCAAAGACGATACGATTCAAGTTAAAGAAATGGTCGTCCGGAGTGCCTGCTCAGATAAGGGTCAAGGTTTTGCCAGTGAACTGCACAGAGCTACATTCAGTTTGGTGAGGAACGAGGAGCCTGGGAAGTTTTCAGTGATCATTAAGGTAAATCTAGCTAAAGTGACTATTGATCTTGAAGCTAATAGTGTGCTTTGTTTTAGGACCACCCAAAGGGCTACACTGGAATGGTTGCACAAAAGAGCAAACTTTTCCATCGTGAAATACTCAGCTACAAGGAGATTCTGCCTAGAATCGAAGAGCTTCTAGCCACGATTGGTGATAGTACAAAACTTTCGCCGGCATGCTACTACACCACAGAGTCACCGGAGCCGTTTCTAATCCTTGAAGACATGGACGTCAGTGGTTATGGAATGTTTGAAAGAAAGAGACTCCTCAACTTGGACTATGTTCTCCCCACAGTGGAGAAACTGGCCAAGCTACACGCCTGTTCGGCGGTGTTGGCTTCTCAAGATCCTAAAGCATTTGAATTCTTCGAAGAGGCGCCTATTTCACGGAATCCAGAGAGGAAGGATTTCCTCGGATTCTTTCCAGTGAATCTCCGTTGTGTCGCTGAAGAGGTCGCCCAGTGGAAGGGATACGAAGAAATTACAGAAAAACTATTCAAATTGTCCGAGAATGTCCTGCAGGGTGCTGTAGCCATGTATGAGAGTCACGCCAAGAGCTTTCGTGTGTTCAATATTGCAGATTTGTGGATAAATAATTTGATGTTTCGGTTGAATGAGAATTTGGAACCAGAAGATGTTATAATGGTAAGGTGGTACCTTAGCCTGTACATATGAAGTGCTGATGGGTATTCTTTTTTAGTTGGACTATCAGTTGGCATATTTTGGCTCACCAGCAACTGACCTGGCCTACTTCCTCTTTGGATCGATGAATGAAAATGTTCGCAAAGTGCATTTCAAATTCATCGTTAGGGAGTACCATCGTCATCTGAAAGATACCTTGGAGAAGTTGAACTACAGCGGGCATATTCCAACGCTCAAGGAGATCCATATAGAAATTATTAATAATAGTTTAATTGGTGAGTTAATTTCAATAGCTTTAGGAGTTTTGTTGCTATAGTTGTAAGATGAAAGTGAAAGGCTCACATGATAAGTAACTTTACACAAACATTCTTACCTATGTATAAAATCTTCAACAACAAATGAGTTATCATATCGTTTTGCAAATTAAGTGTCGTCACCTGAGCATTTTCTATCGAAAGTTTGTCACGAAAGGCAGCTACCCGCGCTCATACAAACCGTAAAGCAGTACAGTGAATCACGACTAAAGACGGAACAATAATAAAAAAGTGTAATATATTAAAGCCTTTCCACGTTTCGTAGTTTTTTTACTTTTTCTTTACAAGTTCATATTGCTTACTTACTTAAGTCCTTCAACCCCGAGGGGGGGACAGGGCATCAACAACGCCTGTGCGCCATATTGTTCGAACTTCTGCAAATCGTTTCAGCTCTATCTAACTCATTCCTAAAGAGCGCGAATGAACGGTATTCCTTGAGTTTTATACAAGTTCAAAAGTATATTCTGTCAACTTGGAGGCTTATATTCAAACAAGAGAACTACATGAATTCATTCATTTGCCGTTGTCAATCATACGCTGAAAAACGAGCCTTTCACAGACTCACGGACACAGAAACCGAGAAAGTATGAATCATGTACGAAACGATAGCAAAGTTAACTCTGCGAAACGAAACCAAAACGAATCATTATGGTATTGATATTGATGAATGCGTACTAGACTCACATTCTAAGTATTCATTCAATCAGAGTATTCACAAAAGCAGTGGAATGTTCAAATGATTCAAGAGCCATCGAATGGTTTCATAATAAGTAGGTAGAAAACGCAGAACACTGAATGTCATTGCCTTTTTCTAAATTCAGTGCTAGGACACGAATTGCAAAAGTAGATATTCAATTCTTGGAATAAATGTGAATGGGAGCTCGTTTCAGATTCGTTTTATGAGAGGCAATAAATTGTGAGCTCAGCGAATAGTTTTTATGAATGAATACGAATGAGTGTGAATACATAAATAGTGGTGCAGAACTCTGATTCCAACATATTTTGAGATGAACTCCATTCATTCATTGTGTCCGAGACAATGTATTCTTGGCTCTTCGTCACAGTTCAGTTTGGCTCATAAAGTTCGTGGTTATTTTCGGCTCTCTGCCCGCCCTCTTTGAGCAAGGCACCATTATTTCTAAAAGGCTCATTATTCTAAGATTAGAGAGCTTCACTATTGCTAAGTCTTCCACTTCATTTACTCTATCCCAATCTTGGCTTTAGTTTGGCGCTAAGGCCCAGTGATTAGTGCGTTGGGATCTTAGCAAATAACAAACATTTCTGTATTCACCTCCTACGATCGTCTGGCTAATATCCAACATCTAAACCCGTGCCCTACTCAATGCTTCTGCATATTTACCACTATCATCGAACCCTGGCCTGCTGTACCTTAGATCAGTGGGTGCCGTGGCTCAGTGGTTAGTGCGTTGGACTATTCCACAAGGGGTTCCAAGTTCGAATCCCTTTATGGGCTACTTACGGCCTATTATTTATTTATTTACACCGCGGATCAAGGCAATCCTTCGTTCTTCACGTTCTGTCTTCTTCTTAAGTTGTAGGGCTCACCCTACCAATCCTCTTGGGGTTACTGCATTCCCGATCTTCCCTTTGGGAGTGTTTCTCGCAGGCTCATCCTTTATATTGTCAAATACATGTTCGGTATTCTGGACGGTTTTAGCACTCTTATGCGCTGGTATCCTGCAGGTTGAACTTGGTTTGGTTTCTGGTAGGCAAGGCTTTATAACAATGAATCTATAGATAAACTTCCAAGAGCTAGGTTCTTATGAACAAATTGATCATGTGCTCACAGCCAGAATGTTCTTTTTACGAGATAATGAATCATCCCAACAAGTTTTCTGTAATTGTCCAGCACTACGTTGGTAAGGTAGACATGGCTTTCATGCTCGTGTTGAAAAAATCTGCTATTAAGGACGTCCTTACATTGATAGGAAGGTGATATGTCTATTAGATACTCAGTAACTGTATGGGATATGCACCCACTGCACTGCCGGCAAGCATTTCATTGCTTAGAACCGGAGTTTCTTGGCCGTTGTTGCAACTTCCAGCTGCGGCAGTGAGTGTGAAACCTAACCCCTATTCTAGCCGCATGAATCTCTATTGGCCAGTGACCAGTAGTAAACGAAAGAATTCTTGCAATATCAACGTGGTTTCTATTAAGTAGTTCTTCTGTTCTCTTTAATTGGTATTTGAGCTAAATCTGGCTATATATGACACAGCTCCGTACCACCTGCCACCTAGTATCCTCCTACCTCCTCCTAACAGCCTCTGCAATGGAGCCATCAAGGACATAACCTCTCCTCTCTAGCTTATCCGCTCGCTCATTACCATCGATATTACTTTGACCAGGCTTCCAGAGAAGGCAAATCCTAAACCTCTGAGCCAGCGAAGAGAGTTCCTCATTACACTGTTCTACCAGCTTCGAGGATCTTTTGGCAGATATAATAGCCTTGATAGCGGCTGTCTTTCAATGAGGATGGCTGTATTATTTAGGGGTATCCGGAGGCCTGTAGGTTAACCCCTAACAGCTTTTACAATTTATAGAACTCTAAAACTGGAATGCCATTCATATGAGGTTAGAAAGATAAACTTCATCTTCCTAGAAATCAATGTAAGCCACAAAAACTCATAAAGTGTGGTGTAGAAAGACGAAAGAACCACCATGGCTCAACATACCACATACCGCTCTGCCACCGCTCTTGCAACTAAAATGTATCTAACATCTGACGAACATTTATAATACAATAATTTCTACAAAAACTTGAGTAATAAATATTTATTCACCATAATAAGGGCACTTAATTACGATCAGCTGACAAATGACAGAATATCATAAAACTATAGTTATTCAAGAAAAAATTGCATTCAAAATTAGCACAATAAATTTACTAAGCGAAATTTTCCAAAATCTTATACGTAAAACAAATAGAACCACTTACGTCTGGTGATAATCTTAATTATCTTGATTAAATAATTGCACTTGGATAATATAAAATACACATTTACTTTGGGATAATATATTTAAATTTAATTATTTATCAAATATTTGCAGGTGTTATCGCTACTACCTGTCTCACGCCACTGATTCTTATGGAATCTGACGGTTTTGATAATTTGGAAAGTTTGACCAGCCGCACGGATGAAGGCGATAAATTGCGCCGGGAAAATGTTGAAAATCTAAAATATCGAGCGTATTTACAACGAACGCTGAAGGAGTTTGAATTAAGCGGTTTCTTAGATCTTTAATGAACAAAATGTACTTAATAGATCAAATATATTAGAAATACCAAATCAATTGTATGTTTGGAATTTATTTTATATAAAGGTACGTGACTTATGGTAGAACTTCCACAAATATATTTAAGATTGAGGGATTTAATAGAGAAAACGTGAAGAAATTTGAACTGAATAATTCAACGTATCGCTCAAGCTGGAAATGTTGACACAGTTAATAATGTTATAATATCTGTAGCCGTGTTTTATTGGAAAATGTTTAGCCAGTTCCGTACATATTTTCGCACAAAGCAACAGCAAAAGAAAAAGTGAAGATAATTTAGTCAGTAATCAAAAGTGAACATGAAGTGTGGAGAGAGCCGAATCATAGATGGCGTAGACTCAAATTGTAGACAACAACCATTATTTGTTTTACGTTGGCAGTACCATGGTTGTTGTCTACAATCTGAATCAGCGCCATCTAATATTCGAATGTCACTTTGAAGATACAAATGAGTATGGACGTTTTACTAAGAGCTGGCTATACACTTTCCAATAAAACACGACTTGTATAAGTTTTCCATAGTCAAAATTCAAAGGTGCGTGATGCGCATGAAGAGATGCTACAACTACTGAAACCTCTATACCATTGGTATTCAGACTATACAAACTACTATAATTTCGATAGCGAACTAACAGAATTTTTGTTCAATTATGACATTAGCTATCGCGCGCTTACTGCAATGACAGTTGAGCCTTACCGTGAAGCACGAAGTAGAAATGAAGAAACATTAAGGAGTATCTTCAGCCAGAAATAGAATGAATTCCTATTTTCACAAATAGCTTCAAAGGTGTCAATGAGTTTTGTGGAAGTTTTATGAAATAATACAACATTAGTCTTTTCTACTCTTTAGACAAAATTAGCGTCCATAAGTTCCTATTTCTGCAGGCAAGAACTCTCTCAGAAAACTGAACTCTCTGACTGTTGACTACTTTTTCGCTGATGAGACTACTAGGACTGATAGTCAAAGCTGTCAATTTTAATGTTCATTTAAGATCCCAAGGTTTTTCTCTTAACATCAAAATTTTGTAATTTCTCTAAGAATTCTTCAAGTTTCCCTCCTTTATCACGAGCAACTGTTTTACTAACCGCCAATTTGCATATTCATCGCCAAAAGAAAAAAAACGAACAAAGTAAATATAGCTCAAGATAATCCGACCATTCACCGAGCGTGCAATAAATCATACTTCCTTATCTAAATACACAGACACGTAACCGCCTCCTGCATAACGATCAGCGCGAGCGACTATTTGTCTAGCTCCCAATTATCTGTCTAGAAAGTGAGCATCTTGATCTTTTGTTCAACTTACTAAACTGCGTCATTTCTTCAGTAGCCTCGATGCAATGCCAACCCATTGTAAAGTGCAATAAAAATGGACTTCGTGAAGATTGCCCCAAGTGAATTTATCTCTAGAAGTCAATTGATTTCCCACCTCCTAAACGAGTCAAGATCACATTGTAGCCAGTGTAAATATTTACTCGGTCATAAATCAGACCACGCTCTGGCTGAGTTACTATCTGTATAAAAGAGCTGGCAAATTCTCAAGGCGATTCAATCAAGCTCAATCCGTTCGCGCTAGTCTTACTTATTTGCTTAATAATGCCAGAGTGTCAGAAGTCTAAAAGCACTCCCGCCATTGAGGAGTGTCAACAAACGCCAGAATGGCTGACCGAGGATTATCTGACAGAGAAATTGAGGATATTCCATAAGGATCCTAGCCTAGTGGTAATTTCTATAAATCCTTGCCCAGCCACCGGAAAGGGTGAGAACTATGCAAGTGTAATGACTCGTGTGTCAGTTCAGTACAAACGACGTGGTGATCGTGAACCACGACAAGGATCATTAATAGTGAAGAGTTCATTCGAAGGAGATGAATTTGCCAATGAGAAGCTACAGCCATATGATATCTACAACAGAGAGATGGATATCTATCAGAAGATTATTCCTAAGATGAACGCCCTTCTGGAGGAGATCGGAGATACGGATAAGATGTTCCCTGAGACCATTGCTGTGGACTATGACCGTGCCGCGATCATATTCGAGGATCTTACAGAAAGAAAATACATTATGTGTGACAGAACCAAAGGCTTGGACATGGATCATGTGAAGATGTGCATCAGAAAGCTGGCCAAAATGCATGCCACATCGGCAGTTCTAAACGAACGTGAGCCAGGTACATTTGCGACCTACGATCGGGGTATGTTCAACAGACACACCACATCTTTTGCTCCATTTTTTGTCGGAGTATTGGACGCTTGTGGCCGAGCTGTAAGTCAATGGGATGACTTTAAGGAATACGGAAAGAAACTGATTGCACTAAAACCTAAGCTAATGGAATACGGAGCGCAAGTTTTTGATGCAATCGATGGTCATGTAAATGTCTTGGGTCATGGTGATTTCTGGACGAATAATGTTATGTTTAATTACGCCGGCAACAGTCAACCAAACGATGTGATAATAATTGACTTTCAATACAGTTGCTGGGGATCACCAGCCATCGATTTGCATTACTTCTTCAACACATCTCTGAGGGAAGAGATTCGATTGCATCAGCAAGATGAACTATTTCAGTATTACTACACAATATTTTCGGGAACACTTAAAGCGCTTGGTTTTAAGGCCAAAATTCCCAGTCTGCACGGATTTCTACTCCACATGACTGAGAAGAATTTTTATGGTACGTTTTTTTCCATCTACTCAGATTTTGATACTGACTACAGACCTTGATTTCAGCTTTCACATCAGCATGTCTAGTGCAAGCTGTCATGGTCAATGAACAAACTGAAGATGCTGATTTCCACTCGCTAATGGGAGAAGATGAAAGGGCTTTGAACTTTAAGAACACGATTTTCAAGAATGAAAGAGTGCAAAAGAACTTGAAAAGATTATTGCCAATGTTCGATCGGAAAGGTCTTTTAGATAATAGAGATTAAAACAAAAGAATTTCAACCATATTTGGACATGAAGGAGGAGCAAACTAGTTCAAGTGATCTCTCTAATGCACTGGCATTGAGAAAATAGAGTTAAGTTGTTGGATAAATGTATTAGAACTTGTTAAATATTACAATATAGACCCTATTATATCAAGTCATTTTCTTCTCATTTGTTTGAATCCAAGCATCAAAGAGTAACCATTGCAATGAATGGACTGCTTAATGATCCGAAGGGAACGAAGTACAAAGATCTTGTTGCTGCGCTTTCTTCGCTTTAATACTCTGATCATCTTACAGAGTTGATCCAAAAAACGCTAACGTTGCCATCTGATTCATTTTCATTTCTCCATGGCATTGTTTTATACATATTTCAACGAAAAAGTATCTTTATATATGACCACCAAACTAGACGCCGTCAAACGTCCCTTGTTTCTATTGAACAGGTCAGTTCAATAAACCAGACAGACATTCTAAGAACTTAACCTCAATCATACAATTAACCACATCGAAGGAAAAAATCTGCATCTTTTATCGTTTTTAAATTCACTGAGCAAGATTACCTAACCTTTTTTTCAAACTCAACTATCTAAAACTTGTAAGCACCACCAATCTAACACCTAGATGTCGCATGGAACTTCAGAGAGAAATGACAGTACCATTTTTTTCATTGTCAAAATAAAATCTGACATTTCTCTTTTTAATGCAAATTTCCAATGGCTACACGTGTTTATTTCTGAAAATCCATTATATTTCTACTGATTTAGACAACAAAACAAAGTAAAAATGGGAAAACTAAACGTAACTATCCTTCGTTACCTCACTAGGGAGGATTTCCGTGTACTAACAGCCGTAAGTTACCACATAATCTACTGCAAATGCAAACGTTTTGATGATCCTCTTTTTCCTACATCTAGATCGAAATGGGAATGAAAAACCACGAACTGGTGCCTGGCCCACTTGCCGCTTCTATTGCCAACCTAAAAACCGGAGGTGTCCACAAACTACTGAGGGAATTGTGCAAACATAAGCTGGTCTCGTATGAAAGAGGAAAGAGATGTAAGTTAATACGTGTTCCTGCGGCATGATATAATGTGATTCTTGTTCTAGATGACGGCTATCGCCTAACCAATACTGGCTACGATTATTTGGCTTTAAAATCTCTCACTCTTCGAGGATCTGTGTCGTCATTTGGCAATCAAATCGGCGTCGGCAAGGAATCAAACATTTACGTGGTTGCAGACGAGGAGGAAAACCCTATCTGCTTGAAGCTCCATAGACTGGGAAGGACTTGCTTCCGTAATATAAAAGCGAAGAGAGATTACCATGGCCGAAGGCACAAGGCATCGTGGTTGTATTTGTCAAGAATATCAGCGACAAGGGAGTTCGCTTACATGAGCGCCTTATACGAGAGAGGATTCCCCGTCCCCAAGCCAATTGACTTTAACAGACATTGCGTGCTGATGGATCTGGTCAATGGATATCCAATGTAAGTTTCGACATTCTGGAAGTGGTAGTAGTGTGATTTTCTAATATTCTTTCATACCAGGACTCAGGTGCATGAATTGGTTGATCCCGAGGGTGTTTACGATGAGTTGATGAATCTAATTGTGCGTCTTGGCAACTCTGGAGTAATCCACGGCGATTTTAATGAATTCAATTTGATGATCTCGGACGACGGCAAGCCAATTCTTATTGATTTCCCCCAAATGATGTCCACATCGCATCCAAATGCTGAATTGTAAAGTTTATCTTCCACTTATTTGGCTTGAAACTAAATTCTTTGTATCCACAGCTTCTTTGATCGCGATGTGACTGGTGTACGTGAAATGTTTCGTCGAAAATTCGGCTACGAGAGTGAGGATTACCCGAAATTTTCCGATTTAGTTCGAGACGATGAACTTGATGCCGAGGTACGCTGCACTGGTTACGGATTCACCAAAGAAATGGAAAATGATCTGCTCCAAGAATACGGAATGATTGACGCCGATGATGAGGATCCTGATGAAGATCATCACGCCTCAGATGCAGAGAGTAATATCACAGAACGCCAGCTTAGTGAATACCGTCACCAGCTTGAGAACGAAATCAGTTTTTCTGAAAGTAAACCCAAGAAAGCAGACGACAGCATTCGCAGATACATAGAATCGTGTACACAGTATCTTGGGAGTACAACTTTAGATGACGTCTCCCCTGCACTTCCACTTGAAGATGATTTCGTCGATGCTGAGGGTGTACCAGAACTCATTCCTATACAATCGGAAGTAAAGAACAAAATCGTTGAAAAAACAACTGATGACGCAGCATCCGATGCTGGCACAATAAGCTCTAACGATCTGGAAACAGATGCCTTACCCGAGTTGGCAGACATTGATCCCAATTCTCGAATGTATCGCTTGAAGATGGTAGAGAAAGTTCTTTCGGATGCAAGAAGTCAACGCTCTTACTCAACGACAGCGAGCACAATAGCTCCGAGCGTGATCACAGATCGAATCAAAAAGAATATGGATATCAAAGAGAAAAGAGAAATGCGAAAGAAATGTGTAGCCAAAGGCGAAGCAAATGCAACACATCGGCACAGGAAAGAGAACAAGGATGTCGTCAAGGAGTACGCTGGATGGGATTTTTAAACATAGATGTAGGAATGAAAAATATTACTTGAAATACATAAGTTGTAGACAGAACTATTTGTGGTTTATTTTTTACTTAGCTTGAGTTTCTTTTTCGGCGATAGTTTGATTGCATTCGGGTCTGTAAAACCGTGAGCTTCTATCACGTGTTTTAACACATTGTTGCCGCTTCCTACCTTGACACTTGTGGCGTCGATCGGTGCGTTATACTGGGCTTGTGTAGATATTGTCAGCAGAGAACGGTCTGACTGTCTCTTCACAGTGGCTATGCCTCTCCTCTATTCATTAATGAAACAACTTGACACTTATGTTTTTAAAAACACCCACGTTCAATGGATCTCAACAAAATGTTTATTACTTCTAATTAAATTTTGTATATTTACTATAATATAATTTATTGTTTACTTCTTATTTTTTACCACTATCATCACCCATCTGACAAAAAATAACTATTCTTCGAGGTCCAGTGTTTGCCTCTGATAGAGCCGCATGGAATGCGCCCTCCAATTGATCCCATCCACAACAGTCAGCTAGTACACAGTCGATTGGAACTCTGCCGGATTCAAGAAGACTGATTGCGACTGGGAACCTTAAAAAACAACACAAAAAAAAAAAAATAGCTATCATTCACCCTTTAAGTGACTTTATAACCACGTACATGCTCTTCGATCTATAGCCTGATACTATACGAATTTCCTTCATCATGGCATCGAGTGTATTGAAACCAGCGCATTCAGATACAAAACCTGCTACTACACAAGTTCCCATTGGCTTCAATGCCATTACAGATATGTTCATCGTCTTCGTGCAACATGAACAATTAATGACGATATCGGGGGAGGATCCCAACAAACATTTAATCGTCTCGACAACATTCGCTTCCTTCACAGAACAGTCAAAGTATTCAACCTTGTCTGTAACGAATTCCTGTACGACATCTTCGGTATCTGTCATCGAACATAAGACACAAACGTTATCGGCACCCATGCATTGAGCACACATTGCCGCACACAATGCCGTTGTATCGGAGCCTATAACAGCGACATTAGAATTTGGCTTGATATTGGCCTTATGGCAGGCAGTACAGCCCAAGGATAATTGATACGCCATAGCGGCGTGCTCTAGAGGAACATCATTGTTTATCTTATGACAAAACGTGCCCGGATGGGCGCAGTATTTCGATAGGCATCCTTTAAATTTCATTTTCTTACAAAGGTTATAGTGTCCCGATATGCAGAGGTCGCATTTTCTACAGGGAACACCCGCTTCAATTACAACATGGTCGCCAGGTTTAACATGAGAAACACTTTTACCAGTCTATTGAAGAGTTTTAAAAGAATACAATAGATGTGTACTAAAGGACGATCGATACCTTTTCAACAATTCCTGCGGCTTCATGACCAAGTGTATGGGTTGGAAAGTTTCTGGCTCCCGTCTCGAACATAAATATGTCGGAATCACATAAAGACACCGCACCTACGCGAACAAGGACATCTGAAACAGAATTTAATTGAAACATTTCAAACGCATGTATATTATATGACTTACCGTCATCCTTTAAATGAGGGAGAGCAGGACTTCCGGTACTAATTTTATATGGCTCCTTAATAACAGCTTCTTGGTTAGTACTATTGGAAGTTGATTTATCGCATACATGGAAAGCGAGACGATTGGCAGGAAGAAGTAATGGACGATCACCTTTGGTTGGCATTGTGCAAAGCGTATTAACGTTCACAGTTTTATTTTCTTCCTTAGAAATAAAGCAGATGTATTACAAGAAGCTTACAAAAAGGATATTCCTTTTACCTTTAGGTTTTTTCGATGATTTACATTTTTGCTCGCGTTTCTTTTTGGTTTTTTTTTCAGCTTCTTCCATTATCCGAAAGCACGAAGTATCGGGGCAGAACTCTGCATTTTCTTCTGGGTAACAATTTTTATTCGGCTTCTTATACTTGCTCCTGTGTCGGTCGTCTGCCCATGAATGTTTCTTGCATTCTCCCTCTCGGTATTCCTCTAGAAACTTATCTTTCTTGCCTTTCTTGGACTTCTTAGGACATTCGTCCCTATCATCGGAGTAATTTCGTGCAAAGATTAAACAGCATGAGGTGTTCAGTTTAAGACCGAAAGGTGATGGAATTGATGGTAAATTTGATAGCATGGCGAGTGTATGGAAGCCTTTCTTAGAGCCGCTTGATTTTCCACCACCGCTTTTTGGTTTTCTACTTGTAGATGAACCCTTCGACCCTTTAGAGCTAACTGATGAAATGGAAGATGACTTCGATTTGGCAGACGCAATTGAAGATTTAGAACTACAACTTCCTGATGACCTGGAAGCAGACGCAGCAGGAGCTTTGCCACAGTTTGGTCTTGTACTACCCATTTGAGTTTGTCCACATTTCAACATTGGCTTCTTAGTTTCTTTCAGATTTGAATCCTTGGATGCATATTCACAAAGTTCCTTCCTGGATTTATTAGCACATTTAGCTTGTGCTGACCTCTTGCAAGCTTTCATTGTGGATTCTGGCATCTTTGGCGGTTTACCCTTTAATCCCCATTTTGGTTTGGTCAGAGATTTTGATTTACGTGCACAATATGACGCATCCGATAACTTGCTGCGTGATCGACAACTTGAAGATGACTTTCGACAAGGATTTTTGGAGTCTTGCGCCGGATTTTTCAATGTACTGCATTTGGAAGTTGGTGAGCAATCTGACTTTGTTTTAGACTTTGATTTGCCACACTTTGAATCTGAAGATTTTTTACAAGAAGACTTCTTGGCTGCACCACCGCACTTTGAAGCTGAAGATTTTTTACAGGTATCCTTGCTGTCTCCACACTTTCCACATTTTGTAGATGAAGATTTTTTACCAGGATCCTTCTTGCCTCCACCGCACTTTGAAGTTAAACTTGACTTAGATCCGCACTTTGAACCTGAAGATGATTTTTTACCTCCACCACATTTTGGAGGTAAAGCCTTCTTGGCTCCACCGCACTTTGAAGAAGAAGATGATTTCTTAGCTCCACCACATTTTGGAGGTAAAGCCTTCTTAGATCCGCACTTTGAAGTAGAAGATGATTTCTTAGCTCCACCACATTTTGAAGCTGAACTTGACTTAGATCCGCACTTTGAACCTGAAGATGATTTCTTAGCACCACCACATTTTGAAGCGGAACTTGACTTAGATCCGCACTTTGAAGCTGAAGATTTCTTACAAGGATCCTTCTTGGCTCCACCACCGCACTTTGAAGCTGAGCTTGACTTAGATCCGCACTTTGAAGCTGAAGAAGATTTCTTACAGGGATCCTTCTTGGATGCTCCACATTTTGAAGCTGAAGATTTTTTACAAGGATCCTTCTTGGCTCCGCCGCACTTTGAAGCTGAAGATTTCTTACAAGGATCCTTCTTGGCTCCACCACCGCACTTTGAAGCTGAGCTTGACTTAGATCCGCACTTTGAAGCTGAAGAAGATTTCTTACAGGGATCCTTCTTGGATGCTCCACATTTTGAAGCTGAAGATTTTTTACAAGGATCCTTCTTGGCTCCACCGCACTTTGAAGCTGAAGATTTTTTACAAGGATCCTTCTTGGCTCCACCACCGCACTTTGAAGCTGAGCTTGACTTAGATCCGCACTTTGAGGCTGAACTTGACTTAGATCCGCACTTTGAAGCTGAAGCTGATTTCTTAGCTCCACCACCGCACTTTGAAGCTGAAGATTTTTTACAAGGATCCTTCTTGGCTCCTCCACCGCACTTTGAAGTTGAACCTGATTTCTTAGCTCCACCACATTTTGAAGCGGAACTAGACTTAGATCCGCACTTTGAAGCTGAAGCTGATTTCTTAGCTCCACCACCGCACTTTGAAGCTGAAGATTTTTTACAAGGATCCTTCTTGGCTCCACCACCGCACTTTGAAGTTGAAGCTGATTTCTTAGCTCCACCACATTTTGAAGCGGAACTAGACTTAGATCCGCACTTTGAAGCTGAAGCTGATTTCTTAGCTCCACCACCGCACTTTGAAGCTGAAGATTTTTTACAAGGATCCTTCTTGGCTCCACCACCGCACTTTGAAGTTGAAGCTGATTTCTTAGCTCCACCACATTTTGAAGCGGAACTTGACTTAGATCCGCACTTTGAAGCTGAAGATTTCTTACAAGGATCCTTCTTGGCTCCACCACCGCACTTTGAAGCGGAACTTGACTTAGATCCGCACTTTGAAGTTGAAGCTGATTTCTTAGCTCCACCACATTTTGGAGGTAAAGCCTTCTTGGCTCCACCGCACTTTGAAGCTGAAGATGATTTCTTAGCTCCACCGCACTTTGAAGCTGAAGATGATTTCTTAGCTCCACCACACTTTGAAGATGAACTTGATTTCTTAGCTCCACCACACTTTGAAGATGAAGTTGATTTCTTAGCTCCACCACACTTTGAAGATGAAGCTGACTTCATACAGGAGATAGATTTGGATTTGGAACTTAAGGCACCAATTGTGCCCACATTTGATTTTGTTGATCCACACCAGCTTGAAGGCGAACCTGACTTCTTACAGGAGTCAGATTTGGATTTGGAACTTAAGGCACCAATTGTGCCCACATTTGATTTTGTTGATCCACACCAGCTTGAAGTATCCCGTTTAGAACGTTCTTCTCGCTTACATTCAGCTTGCTCTTTGGACTTTTTGTACAACTTGCAATCGAGTAAACCAAGTTTTGCCGCACTGCCAGTGGCAGTTTTTGACTGTGAATCAACTTTTACGTACGGCTTGTTTCCGGCTAAACCTGGAGATTGACAGCCTTTGTCGCCCTTCCTTACACAGACAATATGAGGAGATCTTGGTGGTTTCGCAGTAGCATCTTGTTTCCTTGAGACTGTTATCCCAGTTAGACCTAGAGTATAAGGAGATATTGCTTCTTCCATAGCATTTACGGCGTTCTCAGATACTGATACTCTATTCTGTTTAGTATTAAGAGTTTTTTTCGGTTTTTCCGCTCCAGATAATGTCACCGCACTTAGACTAAGAGATTTACCAGCTTTACTTACATTTGTATTGCTGCTCTCAAGAGCAGCGGCCTTAGTTCTATCACTTTTCCTAAACAAAGTGATAACCGCTTCATCATTTAAAGGACCTTCGGTATTTATAGTTTTTTCACTCTTTTTAAGATCACCTTCAAAATTTTCATAACCTCTACGCACTCGCACGTCATTTATTTTCGATTTGTTTGCAGACTTATTTTCCTTTTTGGTCGAGTTATTTCGACGACTGGCATTTGATGGGAATCCTTTTTGCAAGGCTGTACTGCAGAGATTCGCCGCCACTGCTGTTACATATTCATTGAACTGTGGGACTTCTAATTTGGTTAGTTTGTTACCTGCAAACTCTTTAGGATTAATATCAACCGTTCCCCTTATGATGGCATTAAAGTGTAGCGGAATCGTAATCGCATCTGTAGGATCTACTCGGACCTGTGTGCTGAGTGCGAGCTTAGAATTAGGAAGATTTTTTGTTTCAACTTTGAATTCCTGTACATTGTCGGGATTAAGTAAGGCATCCTTTACATTTGTCATGTCCATTTCAAAATTCAATTGCATGGCAGAGACAGGAATTCCTTTGAACTGGTTTTCCATATTTTTCGATAGACGAAAGGAAAGGTTTTTATCTTGGCCCTTGCTTTCACCAACTTTTGTAGTTATCTTTACTTGACTAGTATCTGACTCGATCGATTTGCTTGTCTGGTCCATTTGATTATGTCTTCCTGAAGAATCTCTTGTCTCTCCCCCTCCTCCTCCTCGTCCTCCTCCGCCTCCGCCTCCTCCTCCTCGATCACCGAATTTTAATTTCGTACAAGCATCGCTGAATGATTCTACTTGATAACTGTTGTCTTTTAGCGAGGACAGCACAGCAAGTGCATCTCGAAAAGCCTCCTCGTCATTGTGTGTCCCTTCGAATAAATTAGTTTGTGGATCCAAATTAAAATTTTTTAAAAAGTCTTCAGATATTTCTATTAAAAAAAGAAGAAAAAAAAAGTTCTTACCTGAAGCCTTGGATCCATATGAACGAGTTTGGTTGCAATCGAGAGCAACAGAGGCATAGCTAAGCACAATCTTGCGGGGGTATGTTAGATGAGTTATCTGAAATGAGGTTTATTTTTTTTTTTTGATAATTAAAAATAGTTATGCATCCGATGGATAGTATTTGAACCTTGTATGCATTTCGTAGGTGAGTTAGATATCGCATAATTTTTTTCTATTTTCTATTTCACAAGAAATTTTGTGGGTCCGAAAAGAAAGAAAATAAAATTTGAACTATTTTTTGTTGAGTTTTAACGCTATGTCGGAGACGAGTTTAAAAAGACTTCAAGTGATTTATTTTGAAAAGGTTGATTTTTGAGAAGCATATTTTGTTCGGCTCGTGCCAAAGTAAGATTTGAATTAAACCTAGGCTGTGCTTGGGCAAGCTTACAATTAAATCTGGTGCTCTCCTAAATTCGGTCGTGAAATTTATATAAATAAACCGGCGGAAGGAAATAGTGCCAAAAAGAGTGCAAAATGCAGTTCTTACTCAGATTTTGGACTTTATACCTAAGTCAGCAACACTAGTGGTGGCAATACTACTTATAGCGCCATCTTTAGTGTGCTTTGAAACAAAATTTTCTAGTCAGTGTATTTTCCACTCTTTGTTGGTAATTTTAGCTCTCTCTTTACAACTTCACAATCTACGTAGATTGTGTGCAAACATTTTGTACACCAACGTATCTTGTAATCAGGGTTGCCGAAGATACTACAAAGGGAATATTCGTACTTCCTTCTCATCGACTAAACTCCCGTTCTCCCATCGTCCTGATTTTACTCCACTTAAAACATTTTAGTAAATTGTGAGCCTTCTTTCATTGAATGAGCCATCACGCAGTGGTGCAACTACACCAGGGTAAAACTGACTTTATACAAGAGAGAGATGAAAGTGTGAAGTAGGAAACGGTGTAAAATCTTTATCTAGTATTGAATCAGTTAAACATCACAAAGGAGCTGACAGGTGTTCACAGCTTCAGCCAACACCCGGTTAAAAGCCTAGACGGCTGTTTGCTTAGTTCGGATGAGGAACGGCTCAAGAGATGGAGGGAGCCTTTTTATTCTCTTTGTATTCGCTAGCGATATGCTCCCAAATCAGACACCACGACCACAAGTAAGGATGAAATCACTGCCGCGATCAAGGTACTAAAAAACAACATCAACTGAGCTACTGTTCCCTTTAATTAGGAGAACTTGGTAAACTGATAACTTTCCTGACAAGTGGAAGAAGAGAATGATCGTCAAGCTTCCTAAGAAAGGAAATTTGTGCGAAAACTGGAGAGGTATCTGAGTGCTCCCTGCTGTAGCTTATATAATAGCTGAAATAATCCTTGAAGCAGGCTTCCACTCTGGATCACATCAACACCCTGCAGATCATCATAGAGCAGTGTGTTGAAAATCGTTCGCCCCTTCACCTGCTGTTCATTGATTTTAAGAAGGCATTCGATAGTGTCAACGGGGCGTTTCTTTGGCGTGCCTTACGCTCATAATATCACATCATGCACAGACGAAGGTTGTCAGAGGAATTCGCGATATAAAGTGGAGTAAGACAAGGTAGCATTCTTACACCAATTCTATTCCTTTTGGTGATTGGCGATGTTCTTCGTGTAGCTTTGTGGACGGGAAGCGGAGAAATAAGATGAACTCTTACATCTCAACTGAAGCATATTGCCTACGTTGACTAGAATTATGGATCTCCACCAAATGACAGCTGATGTGGAGGGAGAGGCAGGCGCCGTCGGGCTGAAAATCAACTCGGCAAAAACTAAAGCAATCGGCCTTGATACAACCTCATCAGCTCAAACATGTATTACTGGATAAGCGGTTGAGAGAGTAGACGATTTCCTGTGTCTTGTGAGTATTGTCTCAACCGACGGTGGAGACTAACTGGATATCAGAATCAGAATCTCCAAATCTGCGTTCGGTATGTTGTCCAAGGTATGGCGACAAGCAATGCAATCAGCTTAAACACCAAGCTGCTATATGGATGTGGTACATGGAGGGTGACCGTCACTATCACGAGGAAGCTGCAAACGTTTGTCAATAGGTGTCTACGCTACATCTTAAGAATATTCTGGCCAAACTAACGAGATACTAACGAACAGCTTTATCAGAGGACGGGCCATGAAACTATAGGCACAACCATACGACAACGTAAAAGGCAGTGGATTGGTCACACTTTCCGAAAGGGTGACAGATCTATACGCTAACCAAACGCAGCAATAGAACCTGCTTACTACCCGGTCCTAAAAATACATGGCGCAGAACAGTTGAGAAGGAACCACGGCAACGGGAAAAAAGTTGGGGAGAATTGAGACACATTTCCAGAAACTGCGCACGATGGCGCGTAGACGTTGTAGAGGCCCTAGGACCCACAAGGGGATACAGGACATAAATAAGTAACTAAATGAATGAGACGAGTTCGCTTGTAAAGCATATCAAGGACGTTACTAAGGCCATTCACTCTAGTCTACCATCAATTATAAGTTGTTGATTTAATCATATGGAATTTGAAGGTCACGGCTACAAATTGATTGGTGAATTTAACTTTGAACCCACCATTAAACAATGAGGTCGATGACTATTCATTTAGAGGATTTGCCAGTGATTAAACATGCATATACCCTTTCCATTTGATCATGTACTGAAAAAAATCTCTTTTTATCTGGAATCGCAGAATCCTTCAAAAGCCAAACACGCATTTTTTTTTCTTTCTTTCGTACTTCAATACCAAAATTAATTTTCTAATTTATATGCATAAAGTTATTAACTTTTGATTAAATCTGTTTGCCTTATAAATCGTAAGAAATAAATAGCTATTAAGACACTTATGGTGTGGTGTTTATATTTGGATCTGGTCTTTGTTCCAATGACAAACAAACCTGGAGTTCCTCAATTAAAACATTGTTTTGAGTTCTATATTTGTTTTGAAACTTCAAATTTGTCTAAAAAGAAATCCAAATGTCAGCGAAAGCCACTATTGAATTTCTTTTTGCCACTACTTTTATCCATAATCGACATGCAGCAAGGTTACCCACTGCACCTTTCACGAGTTCAAATTCAGTTGCAACTCACTCGTCTGCAAAACCATTACAAAAAACCCAAAACTATTACCAACTACATATAACTATCATCAGCATTTTTTTCGAATTAGGATTCATATCACATCGACATCGACCACCACTCCCTGACCGATAATTTACATTGGACTTTAGGCCATGTTACGCAACCAAACTAACACATCGATCGACTAACACGAGAACGTCCTCCGACGACGACTTGCAAATTGTTTCTTTACACCAAACATGCGACGACATCGGTCAGTCAGAATGTATCTCCATGTCTGTAATAGATACTCTCAGCTGACCATGAATGGCGTAAACAAACTACGTCCATCCATTCTGTTCGTCATCGCACACTATCAACATTCTGGGCATGCTGACTTAAAAACTCCAACAAACCAAAACCAAAGCCATTAGCTCGAGGTATTGACTGTGTTGGACGGGCGACGACGCGACGTTCCGCATTTCAATGGTAAAATTATTAAAAGTGAAATTGCCCAAACGATAGCTAGCTAGTAGTTTGGATTCATGCTTTAAGCCGGTCGCTCAGTGGATCAGTTGAAACGGCGGAATTTTCACTCATGGTAGCTACCGCATGCTAATCGGAGTAACTTTATAAAAAAAAAAAGTGTCGTAAATCTTAAAAAAAAAAATCACCTCACCATCCTTCGAGATAGATCCTGTGAAGATGTCCACTACGAGGAGTAACTATGCTTGGCTAGCGATTTGTTTGGCTTCTATATTTGTGAGTGAAATTTTAAAAAAGTGTTGATAGTATTTAATTGGTGCTTAAGTAAATGGACCAGCAGATGTGTTCCTTGACCTGATTTTTAACTACCATTCTGATCAACGTTCTGTATCGGGAACAGTGTGCATCTGTGAACTAGTGTAGCAAATAACTTCCATTAAATGTGACCTTCTTTGTGTGATTTTATCTGAGCTCTCGTGGTGGATGACTTACATATTTACTTGTGTATGTCCTTCAGGCTTATATCGACTATCACACTCAGTTTATAAAAAAAAAAACAAAATATCTTAAGAGAACGTCATAAAAAGTTTGTGAACTCGCAAAGTGATATTTGGACACTGCTGGTCTAGAATATTATTCAGTTCAAAGTCTCCTTAGCTTACTGAATAAAATTAATTGCATACATATGTACTGTACATATTTAAAAGGACATTAGAAGGCATAACAACTTTAAACCAAAACCGGAAACGCCATTTCCTCTTCGAAAATGTCATTCAAACAAATCTACTATCAAAACCAGTGCTTCTCAAAGTCATTACTGAATTTAACATTCTGAAAAGGACTTCTCACGAACGATTCGTGTGACATTAAGTTGTTTTAGTTGTGTGTTTATTGATTTTTCCTTCTTATTATGTATTTACCGAGGGTGGAGTCGCCTTCAGTTTTGTGAGTATACCTACTTACTCCTGAAATGTAGGTACATACTCATTTGCGATTGAAGAAAGTGGGTGTCAGCTGAGGTGGACTTCTCATGTATACCTCATTCTATTTGCTAAGAAGCTTCCCTTTTAAACTGCCGTCAAGTGGAAATATGTAACGTCTTTTCAAGTTTCAAATATGTACATATTCATATCTGCGTGCCTGTACATAATTTTTAAAATTGTTTGCACAAATGGCGAATAGATTTTGAGACAAGCTGCTTGTACTCACTGTAATACTATGTTATTAGCTAGTATACCACAAATATAGCTAGGTCCTAGGAACCACAGAACTACAAGAGCAATATGGAAACAACACAGCATCAATGGGGGTATTCCGCATTTTAGGAACTAGGTACTCAAATATTTCTGGTGAGTCAAGAGATTTAGTGTTGACGACTTCTTTTTGAGGTAGGAAATTCTCTCTTAAGCCAACATGCAAATTGTCAAAAATTTCTTTGCCGTTCCATAAAAGAAAGTTCCACACTCAAAAAGTGGGCCTAGAGTTCGGAATGTTCCCATTGTATCGTTTAACAACACAAAATTTCAACAGTTGTTAAATTTCACTTGTTTAACAAGCACTTGTAGTTTTGTTGTACAGGCCTCTGATATTATATATATATTATATTATATTATCGGGTATCCAAGTTGTGTATACAATTGGTAATACTTCTGCTGGCAACACACAGGTCCAAAGATGCGGTTGATGACGCTCCCAACAGTTACCTTGGCCACCCTATTGGCGCATTCATTACCCTCAATATCATAGTGTCCAGGTACCCAACTTGCCCTGACTAGCTCAGATTTGATGACAAGAGACTCTAGCGCTTTGAGCGATGTCAACCGACTTGCTTCCAACAAGATGACGCTACATGCTATACAACTCTCAAAGTTGTAAAAGAGAAATATGGCAACTGGGTCAGCTCACGGCGTCCGTTCTTCAATTAGTAGCCGCGATCATGCGACTACTACTTTTTCTAGAGTTTCGTCAAGTCCTAGGTCTACACTAACAAGCCAACCACTTTTTACGAGCTCGATGCCAACATTTGAGATGCTATTAAAGGAATAACGCCGTACATATTGGATCAAGTCATTAAAAATTGGACCGACCACTTGAAGCACTTTCGAGGCAGTAAATTGTGTGATGCGCTAATTCACACGTAATGGCATGAATGTAGCTTTAAAACAAATCCAGAATTAATTTTATATCTCACACTGTTGTTGTTTTGTTTAAAATTTATTTTCCTATCGTTCTTATCTGGTCACCCTATTCTATACTCGTATGTAAGGCCCAAATATTTTTCTCCACTTCCATAGTCCAAACTGGCGGTTCTGATTAATTCATAAAACTTTGCTTACGCATTTTTAAATTGAGTAGGAATAGAGCTTCTGATATGAATATTCAGATCACACCGAGTAGGCAGAAATTCGAACATGGATTGGTTAGGGTGTGGTGTTTTATGTTCACCAATAGCCACTCTGTTCTTCTTTTATTATTATCATGGCATATTTGAATAATTAAATATCTCTCCGAAAGAATAACTTACAAAATTGAGATCAAATTTTTACAGTCATACAGCCTTGACTAATTTGCTTTCTTGTATATTTTCAGATTTGTTTAAAAACCGAAGCTACACCAGTTGCAGCCGTTGCAAAACCGTCAACCCTTGAAAGTCTCCCCCAACCAGCCGATCCATTCAGAACCTTTAATCTTGAGGAGGCAAATGAAGTACCATCTATTCCGAAGAATCTCGTAACACGATCAGCAGATGCCGATGATAACTCTGTAGATGGTGATGACGATGACAGCAAAGACAACAAGACCGAGAAACCCAAGTCAGATAATTCAGAAGAAATCTTCCCCGATGACAATAAAGGTGGTCATCATCATGCTCACGGATCACATGGTGGACTGGGACCAGTTAAACATCTCCTGAACACAGTTCGTGATCATGGTCACGCCGGCGGAGTTCTCGGTGGCTTGGGTAATATCTTGGGTAACCATCATCGTGCGAACGCTGACCATGAATCCCCTATCGAAACCGAAAAAGATCGAGAATCGGCCAATTCAAGCACTGGTCTCCATGTGCTGGAATTTTTGGGAACCCTGTTCGGTCTACTGTGGGGCTTCTTATCGAATATACCAGCTCTGTTTGGGAGTAGTAGTAGCGGCGCTAGCGGGGGACAGTGATTTCGCTGTTTATGCTTATGTACTTCTCTGACAAAACAAACAATTTTTTTTTTTCGTCTAACAATCTAGTTGAGTTAAGTTAGTTATTGTTTGGAGCATTTTCTTGTTTTAATTTGAAATACCGGAGATCGGAAAGAGTCCAAATTAAATTAAATTAAAACAAAGAAAATAATTGACAAAATGGGATTAAAATTTTATATGTGGAAAAATCGAAAAACAAAATATTTAATATTAAATATTAAATATTAAATAGATAAAAAGAATTATGAAAACGGGTTGCAAATCAAAAATACATTTGGTAACAGGTGTTTCAGTCACTAACCCTTAAGATTTCAAGTTTAAATGTAATGCGAAAGTAGTGAATAAAATTTTCTTAAAAAAGTGTTTTTTTTTATATAAACTTTTAAGTTTTAAAGTTGTCCTAAAACAGTGGAGACGGGGAAAAGTTGGGTTCATAGAAGAACACGCAAGATATCACCCTTCAGGCTACCTAAACTTGACAGTGTGGAACTACTCCTTGCCAATAAAGCTCATGATGAACTCCCTATACGTCACGACCCATACTCATGTATGGAGCTCTAGTGTGGTGGAAGGCAACTACCAAACGGTATAAAAAGATAAGTTGACGAGGATACAAAGATCAGCAAGTATTGCTATCACGGGCGCTTTGAGTACCGTGCTCACTGCAGCACTTGAAATGTTCTTAGACCTTCTGCCGCTCGACTATCAAATACAATGGCAGGCGGGCGGTGTCTCACAAACATAGGATTCTTTAAGGGTAGCAGCACAGGGCACAGCTCCATTCTTAGGAACACGTTCCCCGAGACTCAGGAGAAATCTGATGATATTTTGGGCTTTTTCGACTTTGATACTCCGTACGAAGTAGTGTATCCTAGCAGGGAAGACTGGCATAATGACGAAGTTCATCTTCGGAATGAGATTGCCATTTTACGCACGGGGTCTAAAACTGATGAGGGAACTGAGTCAGGTATTTACTCAAGAGACTTGAATCCATGCAGTCATAAAATCTGAGCTAGTCAGGGATTTCATGCAGAATCGCGTAAGATTTTGCTGGGCACCTGGACCCTGTAATATTGAGGATAATGAATGCGCCAAAAGACTGGCCAAGAAAGCTGTGGAACTCGCCAAAAGACTCTAGAATGTCATCAACAGCATCAGGGCACCTCTGTGTGTTGCCAGAAGAAGTATTACCAATATTGTACACACAACTTGGATAACCGCAGATGGGTTAATCTGGAGGGACATAGGGTGTCCATAGCTTAATGGCTTGAAATAAACCATAAAAGATCAGGTGAAATCATCAAGCTAGGGGGAACACAACTTATGACACGATAGCATGGACAAAGAGAAGCAGTCTAGTCACAACAAGGGAGTTACTCACTAAAACATGTCCATCCGCCATGGCTATGGAAATACTCCTAGAACTCACATCGCTCCACCTTGTGAAGCAACATGCAAAACGAACATATCGGGACAAAAAGTATCGAAGAAGCAGATGCCTTGGCAAGACAGTGAGTCGCAGAATCCTTCACTGGGCCTGAAGCTTTCTGCGGAATAAGGGATAACGTTCCACCTGAAAAATTCAGAAAAACAGAAAAAGAAGACAGGGCAAGAATCTGGAACAATATTTCAGATCTAAGACAATCTTAGAAACAACTGCTCCAACCGGAAAAAGATTCTAAGCTTACACCTGCATTAGCAAGAATAACCAACGAATCCTAACTGTCTTTCTAAGGGGACACTGCAAACTGAGGGAGCATCTACGGAAACTAGGTATAACAAATGAAAGCCTTTGCAGTATCTACAATGAGTCAATTGAGACTCCGAAGCCACGCCTGGAGTTCTGTGGGCCATTGAACCATACAAAATTCAAATAGTTGGAAGAGCACAATGAACTAACTTCTCATTTTAAAATTCTTAAAAGAAACTGGTCTGCAGAGGGAGCCTTAAAGTTAAGTAAGAGTGTATGATCTTCAAATACACTTCCAAAGGAATTGTCATAGAAAAGGGAACTCTAACGAGGGTGAGAATTCTCCAAGGTGTTAGCAGGGGGCACTATAGAAAATTTGAGAACCCAGATGTTCAATGTACTATGGAACGTTCATTGAATCACTGAATCATGCATAGATTCGCACTCACATACATACTTTCAATACGTTTTAGGCTGCAGTTTCGAAGGATATCTTAGCCTTAAGACATATTCTACAATAAGCCACAAACTGGGTGTGAATTCCTCGCCTAAAAAACCTTTAAAATAAGCACTATCATCCCATTTGTATCAAAATAAAACTATTTTAAATGTAACGACCAGCATGCTGCTTCCATCTACATCTGAATTCACCAACCAACCATCTTTAGCCAGTATCTTCCAAACTGTATTTTTTGACATTTGGGAAAAGTATGTTGTTGTCCAGAGCCATACCCGGCTTCTTGTCAAAGCATTTCTCACAAAGGTCACTAACTAATTTCCAAACAAATCGCATTTAATGCATTTTAAATGTCTTATTTCTTTCCTTTTAAGGTTCGCAATCATATCAAGAGCAATGTCTGGTGAGGCATCACAAAAATTGCGCGATTTTGGTTATGCCTTCAACTCAGGTAAGTTGGTTTAACAAATTTGCTCCCCTCCAAAAGATGATGTGTTCGTTTTCAGAGGGAAAACTAAGAAAAATTGACCCCGAAACTGGAAAACCCGGTGACGAACCATTTCAGTTTGAAGTCTACTCGGATTATGGACAAAATCAGAGGCACTACGAGGAACTAGCAAAGGTGAGTTGTGAAAAACACGACGAATACTGTTTTCTTTAAGTTTCTCGGTTTAGTGCATCCCAGAAATTGTGTACGAGCTGCTTGAGCAGAATGGCATGTTCCGCACTTACACACCGGAGGATCTGCCTCAGGATCAGGCCACTTTCATCTTCACAAGTCCACAGAAACTGGATAAGTCACGTAAATTGTTAGTTTTGATTCATGGCAGTGGCTACGTTCGGGCGGGGCAATGGGCACGGAGGTGAGTAATTTATTTTATTTTTACCATTGGCAATCTCTAGAGATAAAATTTCTTTTCGCAGCCTGATAATAAATAACTCGCTGGACCACGGCACAGTGCTACCGTACATAAAAAAAGCCCGAGAGTTAGGCTATGACATTCTGATAACCAACACGAATGACAACTATCGTCCATCAGAGGGCGCTATGATTGCCATTCCTGGACACATTACACCCACGACTCATGCAGTTACAGTTTGGGAGAAATATGTCGTTGAGACGAATCCCGAGAGTGTCGCCATTGTCGCCCACAGTTATGGAGGTTCCATTACCTTGACCTTGGTAAGAGAAGAGGTCATTTCAAACGATAACTGTTACAATGTTCGTTTCTTTTGCAGGCCAAACAATTTGCACAATTTTTCAAAAATAAAGTATTTGCCGTCGCATTGACGGACTCGGCTCATGTCGCTGGAGGACAGGCGACAGTGAAAAATCTCCGGCCAATATCAAGAAATTTCGTAACAAGTGAGAAACCCCTGGGAACGGTGATTAAGACACCAAATGATGATATCCCAAGGGTTTCAGCTGGTAAGGAGTGATGATTTCGTATTGAGATTGAGTGGTTTTTAAGGTTTTCTATTTTGTAGGACACACAAAACACGAATGGACTTCCTATTCCGCAATGTCAGAGGTATTTGAATTCCTTGAGCAACGTTACGCTAATTTTACTGGTACTAAGAAGCCCAAAACGGACTTGTAAAGATTCTGGACTCCGGTTCGCAATAATGATGAAATTAAATAATGTATTTCGATGTTGTATGACACTTTGTTAGAATATTTTTTTTTATTGCCTTTGCTAGTATGATTTGGTTAAATAAAGTTTTAGACGTAGTAATTGGAGATGGGATGCTTTGTTTTTTTGAAAGCTGGAACAGAGTATGGATGAATGCAGAGGGGTGGGATGTGTGTTTAGGAAATGCGTGAGTTTTTGGCCTGTGTACACATTTCCGCAAGAAAAATCGATTAATGTACTGAATGCATAAGTTTTGAGAGTTGAATATTGTTTATGTGCAATGTGACCTTAGTGCAATACAGAAATGGAAATGTGTAAATGTCCGAGAAGAGTCTTCACAAAGTGAGGGAACTCGGTAGAAGAACTAAAAGCTAGGATACTATGCGCTAATAGGCTGTATGCTGTGCGTCAAGAGAAAGTTTCTAGATCACAAGCCAATAACCCCAAGAGAAATGTGTTTGGACACATGGTCCGGATGGGCGAAACCCGAAAACTGAAGAAAAGAGAGGAAGAGAACAACTTGGAACTGAGCAGCTGAAGAGTTTATAAAGAAGGCTGGAGCTCGAAAAGCATGATCTATGCGGACTATACACCGAATTGTTTTAGCAATAAAGGCATAGCTTCACGGGATGTGTGCCAAACAGAGCAGTTGTCGGTACCAAATGTCCTGGAGATCACAGGATTCTATAGGTACATATGTATGTTCCCTCACTTTCTGCAACAAAATTCCCAAGCTTGTCAAATTTCTAAGAGTGGATGTAAAAGTCTCTCAGAGAAAGGCAAATCCCCAAAAAAGTACGGAAACGGGTTACACAAAAAAGCTGCCACTTTTTAGACTTCAAATTAACTTGCCAGCCAACAACCATTTGACAGAACTCAAATATTTTTGCACAAAGAAATTTCTTGGATTGAATTAAAACTCTCTCTCTCTTCTGTAAAAAACTACGAAACTTTGTAAAGCGGGCACAGGAATTCGCTGTTTTTCGTAAAATATCGTAGATTTTCGTAGTTTTAGTCAGTACTGGAACAGACCTAATAATACTTTTTGCACTAAAATTCGTAGATTATAAAATTTCAAAGAGTACGGGTAAAATTCTCTCCGAGAGAGCTAAAATTACGAAAAAGTAAACAAGAAAAAATTGAAAATACACTGGTTTGACAGCTTTGACAGTTTTCATCAGCCAACCCACAGAAATTTCTTGCACTAAAATTCGTAGCATGGGGAAATTTCTTACTCTCTCGTGAGGGCTCTGTTCTGCGAAAAACTACGAAAATTCTCCGTACGCGAACAGCTTAATGTTATGACAGATTGACCCGACTAAAGCGTCATCTGTCAAAAAATCCACAGACAAAAAAGTACTTCTAAATGAATCACCCTTTATTTAGGAAGAATCACTTAAAGTAGAAACTTCAACATCTTTATCTATTAACACTCTATTCTACCACTTAATGTGAAACCATCCTGCCAAGGCACTCGCTTGTACTCATAAGTATTTAACATTTGCCATACGTCATCAAGCGTCTACCAAAGAGGAGGTAGACCAACAGGGTTGCCGTAGTAGTACCCAGGGAGAATTCGAACTCCATTCTCATCGCCTGTACTCCCATACTCCACTCATCCTGATTATTTACTCCCTTTAAAACATTTCAGTACATTGTCAGCCTTATTTCATTGAATGAACCATCACACACTGGTGCAATTACCCCGGAGTAAAACGGACTTTATAAAAGAGAAAGATGAAGTGTGAAGTAAGAAATAAGGTAACATTTTCATCCAGTGTTAAAGTAGTTGAAAGGGGGGTAAAACTTGCACATTTTCATTTTTTTTCCTTTGCGAGCTGTTATCCGGTGTAACCCCAGGGCAAAATTGTTCCAGTGATTGATGGGCTTCCTCTTGTGTCTGTACATGAAAGTAATGAGATAATTTTAAACCATCTTGTAAGCTGTGAAATTAAAAAAATAAGCTGAAAAAAGTCTATAAATCTATGATCTAAACTGAAGCAGTCAGTTTTCTAGGTGAGTAGAAGAAGATGATGATCGTCAAGCTTCCTAAAAGAGAGAACCCAATGCTGTGGAAAAAAATGGAGAGGTATTTG
This sequence comes from Chalcosyrphus nemorum, assembly GCA_949716465.1. Taxonomy (NCBI): domain Eukaryota; kingdom Metazoa; phylum Arthropoda; class Insecta; order Diptera; family Syrphidae; genus Chalcosyrphus; species Chalcosyrphus nemorum. Next base: position 86,822,364 of record OX454333.1, read on the forward strand.
CGGCCTGCTGTGGCTATATGAATCATAGACTGAGTCAAGGAATACCTCAAACATGCACTCAATGGCGAATAATCCAGTTTTCGCTCTGGGTTACCCTTTGTCGAAGGCAGCAGCACCCTGCGGATGACTAACGAGCAAAGCGTTAAGTAGCGATCGTCACTTCACCAGTTGTGGATCGAGTAGGCGTTTGAAAGTGTCGATCAGAAATTTATTTGGCGCAGGATAAATTCATAGCAGTCATCAAGGCTAGACAGAGAACAGACAATGAACCTAGCACAACCATACGAAGATGAAAATGGGAGTGGATTGGTCCCACTTTTCGAAAGATCGACAGGTCCATAGCAAACTATGCGATGTTATGGAACCCACTTACTGAGGATACGTGGTGGCCTTAGAAGAACATGGTACAGAACAGTCGAGAAGGAAGCAGGAGTTAGGGGGAGATGAAGCACTTTGCCAGAAACCACATACGATGGCGTGAAGGCGTTTTAGAGGCCCTGGAACCGACAAGGAAATCAAGGACAAATCAAGGAGAGCGGGACAATAAAAATTTAGCCCCACTTGATTAAAAGGAGTGCATTTTCAACGCTCCGATTCAGATTTTGATATTGGTCTAACCAAAATAATCCCCGCAATAATCTAAAAAAGAAAAAAAATCCTAAAGGACTATCTATGTATTTACAGGACGATTTTTCTATTCTCACATTAATCCATCAATAGAAGCCAAAAAAGGAAAAGAAATAAAACATTTCCAAGTGAAGAATTGATCCCAATGTACCACCACCACCAACAGCAACAACTCACGAACTCACCACCATATCACCGTATTATCCCCCCAATGACACCGCGCACACAAAGTTCCTTCGCCCCAGTCAAAGCCCACGCCCTTACTAAATGAGTGACGACCATACCAGCCACCACCCTTCACCCGACGAACAACGACCGGACCGAGGGGGAGCACACCAACAAGACGAAAAAAAAAGAAAAAACAGTCCCGGTCTTCGATCCAATGGCTGGCACACATTTGCCCCCCAGGGAGTAAAGGGCATGGACCATAGAGCATCCGCCAGCACTGAGAGAAAGTTCTATAAACCTCGCTAATATTCATGGATGGCATCCATGAGGGCGCCCGCAAAAGCTTCAGCTTCAGTGTAACTATACACTGTTGCTGCTTCTTCTGGTGCTGGTTCTCTGTAACACTGTTAGTGTTAGTGGCCAGGCAAATGGGTCATGCGCTTGTGCGATGCCATCGTTACCATCACATGCCACCCCGAGATTCAACCTCCGCCGCACTTTTTGTAGGGGTTGGTAGGGATCACATGCTATAACAGCATCAGAGTCGAAGAAGTTTCTATTCCAAGGTGGTGCACTGACTTAACATCGCACGCCCTCAGAGGGTGAATTTTTCTCGTACATAAATCTCGTGTGAGGAGCGGTGTTTGGAGTGTATAGATGGAAACCTCTTTTCCTCTTCACAAAATTATTATGTGTATGTATAATATATAGAGAGGGGAGCTTTTAACTGTAGAGTACTTCAGAGTCACTCCCATTTACAAAGGATATGCTTTGCTTTTCTTTTTGGGTTTTTATTTCTTCCGTTCTTTTTTCTTATTCTGCTGGTATCCTTTGCTGCTACTTGACAGGGCATTCTTTTGGAAAGTTTCAAAGAAAAAAAGAAATATATATGTAAAGAAACAAAGAAAATTATCTCTGGAGAATAGAAAAATAGAATAAAAAGAGGATAGGTACCATTTACATAAGACAAGGAACTAGGAAAAAGTTTAACGGATAAGAAGTTCCTTTTGCGTTTTAAGGTGATTTCTTTTCTTAAATACATTCTTGTAGTTTGAGGGGATTTCATTTGACTTGAAGAGTCCAGCCATTCTCTAGTTATGGCCTTTTATCTACATTCACCTACTTAAGAAACTAGTTTTAGGAGTCAGCTTAAAAGTTCTGTCTTTTACACCTTTCTCCATCTTAAGGTCCGCTTTAAATCACCATAAATTGGATGGTTCACAGAGTTCTGCAGGATCATTGCATTAGAAGAATAGTTTACTTTTTGAAAAGATTCAATCGTCTTAACATCTTAGAAATACTGTTCAAAAACTGTCAAAAGGCAGACAGAGTCTATCTGTCAATCTACTGAAGCACTCAAGGAATCTGCAAGTCTAACAAAATGGACATAGCAAAACGTCACTCCTGAAAAGACTTATGGAAATTAGACAATGTCTATTGCAGAATCACCGGAACTACTTTTAAACAGAACCCACACAGCAACCTGGCTTTCCTTTGACGGCCGAATACGCAACCAGTCGACCACGTGCTAATCGACGCAAGGCACGCATCATCTTGGACGTGCGTACCTTTTGAGAAGCAAACGTTAACTCTGACCACTATCTTGTTGCAGCTAAATTCAGAGCCCGACTGTCCAACGAGAAGAAGCTGCGAGCCGTCAAGAAAAACAAGTTAAACGTTGGACGCCTTAGCACGTCAGAAGGAGCCAGAGCGTACAAAGAGCACCTGGCCGAGAAACTCTCTGCAGTGCATTCACCCACCAAAAACGCTAACAACCAGTTGACCGAATAGGAGGAGCCCTTGGTATGATGATGAGTGCATACAGCGGAAGAGGGTGACAGAAGATGCACAGAAGAAAGCACTGCAGCGCAGAACAAGAGCAGTGAAAGAGGAGTACCGGACCAGAAGAAAGGAGGAAAAGAGAATCCTGCGTAAAAAGAAAAGGGACCACGCAGTTTCCGAGCTCAAGGATATCGAGGAGTCGCGCGGCGCAACAACATCCGGCAATTTTATCGAAAAGCCAAGCAGCTGGCAGCTGGCTACAAACCCGGAACACAGGCTTTTCGAAATAGCGAAGGCAACCTAGTCACCGACGCACAGGGAATTGTTGATGTGTTTAAGCAACACTTCCAGCAGTTGCTTAACGGGCAGCAAATAGAGAGAGTGATAAGGCAAGACGAGAACCCACCTTCAGTCAATGAAGAACCAAAGCTCCCACCCAGTATTGAAGAACTTAATGTAGCCATCAGAAAATTGAAGAACAACAAATCCGCTGGCTCTGATGGGCTTCCAGCTTAACTCTTTAAATACGGAGATGATGTCTTGGTAGGGTGCACGCACAAGATCGTCAACCAAGTACGACTGGAGGAACGCATGCCTGACGACTGGATTATCAGTTCTTGCTGAAGATGCCCCATCCTCAAAAAAGGCGATCCTATGTCTTGTAAGAACTACCGAGGCATATCCCTGTTAAATGTCGCATATAAGATCCTATCTAACGTATTGTGTGAACGTCTAAAACCTTTCTACAACACACAAAATGTTGTTGCACCTACCAGTGTGGCTTCCGGCCCGGCAGATCGACAATAGACCAAATTTTCACACTCAGACAAATCCTGGAAATGACCAACGAATTTCATAAGCGGCGGAGAGAGAGTTTCTTAGTCAGGTCAGAGTTCACATTTGCCAGTCAAAAGGTACTAATTATAAAATGTTGGATGCGTCTCTTGTGTCGATTAAATTTTGCGTGGTCAATTTGGTTTCATGCTCGAAGGTTAAAGAAGTCCCAGGTTGCGATGTGGTTACTTAGCCTAGAAGACGTAATATTACTTATCACCATATTTGGAGCTGCTGCAAAGTTGATTAATCGAAAGCAGTCTCTAGTGGAGGGTGTGTCTACCGAATTATCTGCTAAAGACATTTTGGTTGCCCCCTCGGTAGAACTGCTTGTGGAACGGCTCCTTGGCAGGGTCTTCAGCGTCTTCGGTAAGGAGGATTGCATGTATCAGGTTAATATTGTAGAATGTTGCTCTGATGCGGATTGCAGCCAGACGATCGCTTATCGGCTTGAAATCAATGTCTTTTGACCTGAGTAGATATCAAGTCAACAAGAAATGCCTTATTCGGTCCCACATAAGTCGCAAAGATTTCCTTTCTCAGTTCCCAGTTCTAAGACAGATTTGGCATACGTTCATCGACAACTACTGCTTAGCTATTCACCACCACAAGGAGCCGGTCACATCTCGCTGCCATCATAATTCACCACATATGAACGAGGTCCTTACCAATAACGAATGTTCTCAAACTGCATACACAAACCCGTAGGCAACAACTCGAAGAAGGTGTAGGACAAAGTACCTGTAGTGCAAATTGAAACTTCAGTGAATGGATCTCCAAATTCTTTCGACTTTTTTTTTTCGTTTATAATTCACAGTAATATTTTCTCATTCATATTTGAAGGCACTAAATGTTGTTGGCGCAAATTACCAGAGTTGATCTGAGCACCAGAAAACCTTTCATTCAATTACAAGGGCATTTGGGCTTTACTTTGGCAACTTGTTGATATTTAGACGCACTGACTCTGTTTGAAATCGCTGTATGACGCTGCTCTTTAAATTTAAAAGAATTCATCAAAAAAAAAATCCATGCCTATGTGCCCTCAACTTTAATTAAATGACATTCACCCCTCCAATCATATACATAAACTCATTGGCCATCATCTGTCTGACATGGTCATACATCATAAATCGTCAAAAAAGAAACCACCCAAAGCTTAGCACCATTAACTTGACATTCCATTAGAAATGGTCGCCGATTGCATAGACCAAGTATTCGTCTGTTGTTTTTTTTTTTTTTATCCTTATCTTCAATGCCTACTCGAGTTATCGATGGCAAGAGTGTTAACGATATGGGTTCTTATGATGTCCTTCCCCATGGAATTCTGACAGATATTTTTTTATGTCACTATAATGATATGACATTATTTTTTATGGCGATAAAAAATAATCGAACTTCACCCTAGGGTTTGTTTCTTTTTCGTCTTACTGTCAACTTTTATTTGGAAACTCGTCAGTATAGATTGCCCGAGGGAGGCGGGAAAAAATGTCGCAGGTCGATTGCGGTGGGTGTGCATCAGAATTTTTGTATTTGGGGATGTCCAAGTTGGTCTAGTCAAGCAGTGCATAACCCACTTAAGTGGAATTGATGTAAGTGAAAGTGACATATTTGCCTACTTAGTGACAGAAGTTCATATTGAGCTGGAGTCGCCGGGACGCGCCCAAGTGTCGATGACTTTTATGAATGACAATTTGATTGTATGGTGGGCGAGAGGATTTGATTGTAATCTGCTGTAGCCTTAAATGTAAGTCATTCATTTTAGAAATAGGGTTAATTGTAATATTGATTACTTTGCCAAGAGTTGACATACAATTTTTTATGTGTGGTTAGGGAAGTGATACTTTGGGTAAGAGTTTAATATTTAATAACTAGGCAATAGATTCTAAACAACAGTGTATGTACGCTCCTAGACTTCTCTTTCCTATAGACTTCAAATAAAAGGCGACATTAGGTTCGAGACCGTTAGACTATGTACACTATTACAGTAAGTAGAAACAAGGTACCTTTTCATATAGATAGATATGACTAACTGCAGTTTAGACTGAATTGAGTGAAACTTATTCCACAACCCTAGTCTGAACCAATGACATCTTTCTTCGTTACTGAACAGGCTTGAGGTGGACTTTTCCTTCTTGAATGGTTCTGACACAGCGTCTAGTCTAAGTGAGCAACGACCCCCATCGGCAACAAGGCACACATAAATCTAACCTTACTTTCCGTCGCGTTGAAATGTCAAGCTGAGCTAAATTCGAACACTGATCGTTCAGTCAACCAAACTCTATCGTTCTGTATGCTTACTAATTGTTGCACACTGAACACAATCTAAATGAGCTGTTGCTGAAAGTGCCCAGTCGATTCACTATTCACATTTTGCTAACGGGATTCAGGATCTATCGATTTGTTTCTAAATAAACTGCGATCACTAAATCACGCTTTGCATGTCAGTTTATCCCATCGGTGGGTGTTGTTCATTTTACAAAAGCTTATCTAACAGATACCTAATTGAATGACAAATAAACGCTGAAGAAAATGTAGGTCCGTTCGGGTACTTTTTGTACTAAAGTTCGTAGATTTCAAAATTTCAAAAAGGGAGGGAAAAATTCTCTCGAGAGAAATAAAATTACGAGAAAGTAAAGGAACAGGTTGAACAAGAAAAAGTGGAAAATACACTGACTTGACAGGTTTGACAGTTTTTACAAATCAGCCCAAGGAAATTTCTTGCACTGAAATTCGTAGCATTGGGAAATTTCTTATTCTCTCGCGTGTGCTTCTTTTTGTGCAGAACTACGAAAACTCTCCGTACGCGAACAGGTTTTCGTAACATTTCGTAAAAATTAGTTGTTTTTGGAGAGTACACGAACGGAACTTTTGACGTTTCGATTTGATGTTCCAAAGACGTATTAGCCTGAAGTTAATTACGGTTTAATTGTAATACCCTAAAAGCTCTTCACCTGAGCTTCGTATTAGCTTTCCTTATGAGGACAAGAGCTTTTCAATAAAATGAAGACGATGTAGGGCTTTTTTTCGGCCGGCGGATATGCAAAATGACTGCCTAATTTAGCTCGCCTGTAAGTTGACTTTGTGACTTTCCAAACTTGACTTGTCAAAGTTTAGCAATTACCGCTGCTCAACCCCAATACCGTTTTACATATTCTTGACAAAGACCTCCTCCTGCTCGTCAATCCGAGGCCTAGTTCAACATCAAATAAGAAATCCTTGCACCGTAACAATTTGCCTTCAAGTCTTAAATGTCCCTTAACAATTCCGTATACATTAAGGACAGCGATCAATTTTACCGTTTATATACAAATTCACTGAACAATAATAAATTTCCCTGATGATCCTTCTAGATAGTTCTACAAAGTCCTCTTTCACTGCAAATTGCCAGCAATTTATTTAACAAGTCACTACCCAAAGAAGGAAAAAAAAACACCCCTCACCACAATAACTCTTTACTTTCAACCACAATCATCACAATCAACCTCATTACCCGTAAAGTCGTCCTCGTCGTTGGTCTCTTTCTTAACTGATTTTACATTTATTTCCTTTTATCCCAAAAAAGTGCCTTTGTTCCGATAAGAAGGACAAAGTACAAGAAATATAAATAGAACTCCCCATTTAAGTGAAGAACCAAAAGGGTTATTCCTGCACAATCCTTTTGTTTAACCCTCTCACCAATAAATTGTGCGAACAATTTGTGGCGTATTATCCTGGCAAATAAATTCACATTGTGCAATCTTTTCGCACTTACTATAAATCGATTTCCTTGATAGAAATCTCTCTTAAGATGTTTCTACTATTCCAAGTCATACAAATGCAAATATGTACAATGTCCTTAGTCTAAGATAAATACAAATTTTTCAAGGATTCCAATACTTTTAACACCTTTGACAAATAAAAAAAAAAAAAAAAACAGAAATACTCTTTTGATACTCACAAAGGAATTCCAATTCCTTTACCAACAAACACAAAAAAGTCCTTTAAGAAAAGACGTGAAAAAAACGAAAAGAAAAGAAATCAAAGATCCCTTGGGCAAAATCAGGATGTCATCCATTTTAACAGAATAAGAACAACTGGCTGACGTTTAAATGTCAAGATTGTCACTTAAGATTCCCACGCCAAAGAGAAACAAAAATGTGTCAACATGAGAGTAGAGAAAGAAAAAACGAGAACCACGAATTGAAAGAAAAAGAATTTCGCACTTAACCCAAGGGTTGGGGGTTGGTTACAAGACACGAGCGCGCGCCCCTCTTAACCACTGATACAGTACTCAGCGGTTGGTGTCGAAAAAAAAGGACACGTTTAGCCAATTTGTTTTAAAATGTGATGTCATTTTCCGACTCGGTTTGGATGAGTGGCGAAATGCAAATTTTTCCGTTTATTTCTTTATCTTGGCACGTATTTGCATTTGGCACTTAGTCAGGACCACAGACTGTCAGCCACGCATCAATTCCACGGGGAGTTTTGAGGTTAGTAGTAGGAATTTTTTTTTTTTTGGCAGAGTGAGAATTGTGTGAAAGTGTGTCAGACTGTTGGGGGGTTGAGTAATGAAGTGCAGGATGACTTAATTTGTTGGAAGTGATACACTTGACATTGGGAATAGACACTGGGAATAGACACTGCAAGATGCATGCTAAGAGTTCCTATAACGACGGTCGAAAGCATTTGCTAGGAGGAAAGTCTGACCTATGGCGAGCTCTGCTACAGAAGCGTCTTCAAAGAGTTTTCGAATCTCAGTCCATAGGTCTTGCTACTAGCTATCGAAGGTTCTAAAATAGAGCAATGTTTGTGGTCGGAGAGTAAGTTGGTGCTTACAGCTGATCCTGCCTTTACTACCTATTGCCGCCACTTCTGCGACTACCACTACGTTATCTACTACAAGCCCTTATGATTTAACATCCTGTCCGGATGCCTTTATCACCACTTTGGGGTGAACTCGTCTCCACACACTTAGATTAAAGTTGGATCCACTGTGCTATTGCGTCCAAAATATTGTCTGGCCAAACTATATATGTATATCTCAACTCACAATCATTATCAGATAACAGAACAGGGACCAGTAGGCGCAAACATGACTTGATAATAGCAGTAATGTGTCTACTGCTGTCCAATGTTTATCAATGTCCTTTGTTTCCGAGAGCAACTACTTTTAGATGCGCCATCCATTGGTAGATTATCCCATACCAGGCAGTATAAGCCGTGCTGAGCACCTAGCTTCTTTGCTAGGTTGATTGTCGGCACAGGACTTGCGATGGCTTAGAGCCGATTTATAGGAAAAAAGAAAAGCGAAAACGCAAAAATCCCGATCTGATAAACAAATGGGCAGAGAGTCTCGACTTTGAACTCGATGATACTCCAAGGATGAACAAACAATGATGCGATTGCTAAAGCTTCGAGGCATTCCTGATAATAATAGCAATGATGAATCCACATGTTACGTCTTGCACAGAGGTAGGCTGTCTGAGGAATTCGAAGTCCAAAGTGGGGTGGCAGGATGGCAGGAAACGCGGCGGTCCTGGGAGTACGTGGCGCAGAACAGTTGAGAAGGAAGCACGGCAACTGGGAAAGAGTTGAGCTGAGGCACATTTCCAGAAACCACACACGATAGCGCGTAACAAGAGGATACAGGACATAAGCGGAAAGAAAAGAAAGCTTCTCGCGTGCAATAGCTTAAAAATTTGATTAGAGGAGTTTGCGTGTAAGAAGCTTACACCTGTGGCTCAGACCTAGTGACTTTCCTTAGTGAAAATTTTATCTCTCCTCGATGAGACGAACTGGAAGCTACTCTAGTGTTTATACGATACGATGGAAAGGTTCTTTCCCGTAACATTTCTCAGGGATATACACATTTGTGTTTCGGCGGTTCTTCTAGGACATAGTATCGTCCAGAGATGCTTTCATACGCTTATGCTTCTTTAAATTCGATTAAGGGAACCAAAGCATCAACACAAACTTTGAACAGCTCAGGATCATCAGAGCTAGTGCCTTTGGTGTGTTCGATAAACTTTCTGATAGCTTCTACATATGTGTAGTATTAACTGCCCTGTAACTGTATCATTTTGGTGCCATTTAGCAGCTGCTTCCTTGTTACCTTCATCATTTCGTAGAGCTATTTAAGACCCACACAAACTTCAAGACCACAAATACATATTTCAGTGCACATTTTCAATCCATAAAACTTTCTCGCCAACCTTATCGATCCCAAATGGTCAACTACCCACTGTATGCTAACAAAAAGCCATTGTTATCCTTCGTCTTAGTTCAATAAACGCAAATGCCACTGCAAACTATTCTGAAACTTGATCACAATTACACCCGTCCTCGTGTAGAAATTCCTTTCAATTCTCAACTTTACCCAAACTTTGCATAGAAATTCCCTGCACAAAAGGATGCTATACATGTAAATTGTTTTGATTAAAAATTGAATACATTATCCCACCCAAAACCAATTATAATTGAAATATCCCCAACGCACAAGTGATTAATGTGTTATCCTTGAGACAGTGTACACTGAGGGGATAGTCTCTTCTGACCGAAGGCTATACAACAAAGATTTATTGATCGCAATATTTTTTCTTCCTCTTCGTTTCTGGCTGTACAAATAAATTACACTATCGAAGCATTAGGATAAAAAAAGAAAAGAAAAAGGAAGTGTTTATGGTGAAACAATATCCTTAACGCCAAAAAAAAAAAAAAAAAGTACAAACATCCTCCCTTGGGAGTAAACATAAATTTCAACACCCATCTCGTTAGATGTCCATAAAGTAGCCGAACTAGAGTTTATCTGGAGTTATTACTGCCCTTAAGTTATAGATTCTTTTTTTTTTACGGGCATCTATGTCATAAAGGATACACGCTCTTAGTTAATCTTCATCTTTGTTGGGAAATATGTACTCAAGTCCACTAAAGCTGAAACAAAAACACACACAGTAGAGGAATACCTATAAAAAAAAGGACATTAAATCATTTTGCATGACTTGAGCTATGTGTTGGGTGACAGAGACACCCTGTAGTTGCAGGGTAAAGAGATTTTTATTTCGGGGGTATACATGAGTACAAGGATCTTCTTCTATGTGCCTGTTGAACTAATTGCTTAGTTGCCTTATTCGCCTGACAGTGAGCACATCTGTTCGGGTGGCACTCTGGTCATTAAGTTAAGTGGTGACAGTAATTATCACCCGCCACACTGTTGAGAGTGTTTTGGTTCCCGTTTTTTTTTTTGTCAAGGATAAGGTGCTAAGGATAAGATGGTCTTTAGTGACACTTGTGTTCTTTTGCAGGAAGAAACCCCAAAATGGTTGATTGAAATTTTTTGACAATGGACCGCGATTGATGAGGTTTTTTTTTTCGCCTTCCTTATTGTCGACCAACCGCGCTTGTGTCCTTTTGTTCCCAAGAGAGAGAGAAAAAGAATCCTCCCGTAGGCCAAACTGATTAACAACAGCCGCACAATAACAGCTGTCAACCACTAATATCATGTTGAACTGTATTCAAATGTATTTCCACTTGAATGGGTGGATGTAGAAGTCGCCCGAAAGCTAAGGCATCTCTGGCGTGAACAGGATTCGTTCGGGTCACAGTTGGGATGTTCGGGTTGATATTGAAAAAAAAAAACAAGGGGAATGAGAAAATTACTAGCAAATGTCAACGGATTGTGACATTTGCTTGTGATTGTTGGAAATATTATTTAACAATGAGCAACGAGGGTTGCGCTTGCGATTGGGGACAGTGAATCATGAATGTGAAAAAAAAGGACTTGTTTTGCTTTTGTTAGAAGCTGGGCTGGAACTTGATTAAAACATTCATTTTAATCATCAACTAAACCAGTCAAATTAGCACAAATCCATTTCAGTACACTTCCTTGAATTCATTCGCACTTGCGTCCTTCTACTTCACCGAGTATGCACCATAAAAAGGGGTGCGCAGCAACTTACTTCCAAAGTCTTATCTAATCTTAATCCTTATTTGTTTATTCGTTTTTTTCTTCTTCTTCTTCTTCTTCTTATTCGCCCTTCGCGTGAAGAAAAGAACTCCACTTCAAGACATTTCAATGGTGCTAGCTACTTGCGGGTGGAACAGCACCACAGAATTCGGTGTGAAAATGTCGTTATGTCCTTTTACTCCTCTCGACACAACAACACAATGGTCTTAACGCCTGATAAGATTGTAATATTTTTTTAAAAGGTTTCACAATTACTCTTGTCTTGTTTGGTTTTTTTTTTTTTGTGGTCCTTTTCAAATGTAAATCCTCTTTTAAATGCGATACGCAAACAAGGAGTATTTTTGAAACGATAACATCCCGCAAATGATAGAGAGACGGAGAACAGCAACGCAAGGGGATGATGTCCTTTTTTCCTACTTTATAGTGCGATTTAAAGTTAAAGTTCGAGAGAAGTTTAAAGAGGGGTTGGTTGACTTTAAGTTGAATTGGGCAGAACATAATGATTTCCTAATTTTATTTGCTTTTTCTTTTTTTTTTTTGATGGAGGGTGACGAAGTGTGAGTATGATACTATTTTTTTTTTATTTCTAAATTGCAAAACAATAAATCAAACAACAATTCGTTCAGGTTGACCATTTTAAATGAAAAATGGAATTTTTGTTCTGAGGGACTTTGTGGGCAGGAGAGGGATGACCTTTTGTGTATAAATGTCATCACTTGTGGTCAATGGGCTTGTGGGTAGACTTTTGATTGTACATATATCAAAAATCAAAATAAAAAAAAACCAAGCCTTACAAGGACTAGAATTGCATCTAAATCAAGGCAAGTCTTTGCCTAGGGTTACCCTGTACAGTGGAGAAGTGTGAGGCTTTATAAAAGCGGATGCGGATGAGCAGAGGATGCGAATGCCCTTATCTCATTTGAAAGAAAAGTACTGAGAGAGAGATTCTGGTTCTGGCTAGCAGAGGAGGATGTACAGCCATGGAGCTAGCCTAGTTAATCACACTATCCATGGAGCCTTAGTAAAGCAGGTCAACTTCACGAATTCTTTGAAAAGAGAGCTTAAATCTTAAATGAACTAAGTCCGATGAATCTGTGGCCTTAGACTTAAAGGTGATGTTCTTTTAGGACGGGGCAGTGGCCCAGCATGTGTTACTTACTCTACTTCTGTCCTGTATCCACTTGTGGGCCTCTACAATGCCTACGCGTGTGCGATGTGGCTCAGCTCTCCCCAATTCTTGCCGTGCTTCCTTTTCAACTGTTCTGCGCCAAGTACTCCTAGGATCGCCGCGTATACTGCCATCTTGCGGAAGCGGGTTCCAATGCATTGCTTGGTTAGCTATGGATCTGTCACCTTTTTGGAGAGTGTGACCAATCCACTGCCACTTTCGTCGTCGTATGGTTGTGCTTATAAGTTCATGGCCTGTTCTCTGATAAAACTGTTCGTTAGAAATATGGTTAGGTCAGAATATCCTTAAGACGTAACGATGGCACCTATTGAAAAACGTTTGCAGCTTCCTCGTGATAGTAGTGGTCACAATAGTGCTTTGCATTCACATAAAATGTATTCGGATGGTCCATCGTTCTCCAGACACAACCGAAATTCTTTTGCCTGTCACAGGTTCATCTTTATAAGGTGGTATCTCAGGCCACAGTGGCCAGTTATTCAACTCACTAGCTTCCTAATGCTTATCTTAACTAAGTTGGGGACTTCCTTGTCTTCTGGCTTGTCTAAGATCCGGTGATTTGGCCCAGTGGTCTAGACCAAGTTCGCTTTTCCATTTATCAAGTGGTTGATGTCCAATTGACGTCAGGAACACACAGATTGACAACCAGCCCTTGCAAGGTCGTCTGCAGATTGATTGCTCACAATGCCTTGCTGTACAGGGACTTAGCCGTGTTTTGTTGTGCTTTACAAGAGATTAAAGTCCATTGGACGATAGTGCCACTTGGCTATCCGAGAAGATATGTTATCTACCGCTTTTTTGTACCTTAAGGAGATTATGGCTGGCACAGATCTCAATGGCATGGAGTTCAGCCAGAATCTTAGTGCGAGTCGTACCGAAAACTTTGTATTGGGTCCAAAGGCCCCAGCTCCTACACCAGTTTCAGTCTTTTCGCCAGCATGTTCCGTTGGATAATGAGGTTTGTCTTCATGCTCAAATTTATTGAGGTAAGCTCAATCTCTGCGTCCATCTACCTTTGTCAGAAGAGCTTTATCTATCTTGCAATTCTTCCAGGTTTGTTGTTTGTGGTACTTTACTGTCACTTTGATTCGTTGCTCTTAATATCGTTTTCTTGAGAAGGTCTATTGGCACCATTCCAGATACTACGAGTGCCATGTCGTATGAGCGTGTTCGGATGGCGCTGCATACGCTCAATGCATCTGTTCTGTATGCATTTGGTACTCATTGCCCAGGCCCATATTTGGGAGGCATAGAGCATCATGGACGCAACAAGTGTCAAACTAAGTCTCTTCTTTTGTTTAGCTCCTCCAATATTTGGCATAATCTTTGCCAGGGCAGCCGTTCTTGCTGCCTTTTCCGCTGCATATTGCAGATGTTGCTACAGTAACCTCAAGGTACTTAAACTCCAGTCAATCTCACAGTCTTCATAGCCCGGCCGAAGCTGATAAGTCCTATCTACAGCCTTTTTCTCTGCTCGTAGTAATTCAATATTCAATAGCCAATCCTGTATCATCCTGACGGCCTCATTGCAGTCAAAGATCTTCATATCGTCGGTCAAACCAATTATTTTTGAGCATCTCGGATTTCGAAGTTTGAAAACGCTGTTGTACATAAGATTCAACAGTAGTGGACCTAGTATGGAGCCCTGGGGGACAGCTGTGGCTAATCTTAGTGGTAGATATGTGGAAATTCAAACAGGCCTTCCCTGTCCATAGCCTGAGAGAATTGTGCACTCAACCAAAAAGTAGTTCAGGCCCACCTTGGCCAATCTATCTAATCGTGAAGCCGTTCAGTAGAGACGGAGAGACTTCGAACAACATAGACAAACTTAGTGGAGACAGACCTCATGAATAAAAAATTAAAAAAAATAAAATAATAAACCCGAGGTGCGAAACCGGCAACTGTCAACGTTGTCCACTTCCTCCGCAGTTTTTACACAATTTACCCCCATTGCACCTTACCCTGCTGAAAAAAAAAAAACAATTTGTTAAAAAAAAGCTAAACCAGTTGTAGACAATGATAAAAATTACCAGCGCCCTTCATTTTTTTAAACCCAAAATGCACACAGAACAAAAGTCAAGGCAGCACAGGAAATTAATAAATTCATCTCTATAACATCCCCCTCCCACCAAACACACACACAATAATGAAAATGTCCTTATTCCACCCTTGTTCAACCGCATTGGCATGATGCAAAACCACAAACGACATAAGTATTCCACCACATCCTTACGGTCGGTCGTGCGCGGGGGCAGAGAGGAAGGCTACACTCCGGAGTGGTTAAATGACATAGACGGTTTGCAGATTAATTTGAGGTCATGGAATGGGGGTTGGTAGCTCCGTGGATTCTGTAATATATCTGCGATGCGTGTGTTGCATGCCAGCTCCTGTCAACCAAGGAGGAAGAGGGTCACACAGAATTATTGTGAGTCCCTTTTTCTTGTGCAAATTTTCCATGACATCATTTTGGGTGTTGGCCAATAAAAAAAAAAAACTACCCTCATCCCCTTCGGGAACATGATACCGTTGTATTAATCGTAACCAAGAGTGAGCTAGAGAAACTAAGGAATAAAAAAAAGATTAGTTTTTTGTGTTTTTTAGTGGCAGGCTAAAGGATATGTGGCAGAGAGATATTGGTCCAGTGGCAAGATGTTGAATCTGATTTGGGTTGAAGGACACACATTTGCGCGTACACCCTTTTTCTGTTCAGGGGCGGCTTTTTTTAGAGTTAAGAGACAAATGTGAGCATAAATTGTTGAGCTCCTAGCACTAGACACATTTGTCTTGAAAGGTCGGTTGAATTTCATGAATTTTTAAGTATGATTACTTACTTGAGCTCTCAAAAGTCACCAGAGTCCAGAGGCCTAGGACCGAACTTATCAACTCATATATGCATTGGTGGACAGACGGTTAAGAAAGTAGAGAATTGGCAAAACCTTGGGAGTATTGTCTCAACCGATCTGGATATAGCCAGCCAAATTGGCAAAGCAAAATCTGCGTTTGGGATGCTATCCACAATTTGGCGAAGTAATGCAATTACCTTAGACATCAAGCTACTGCTGTTCCATTCCAACATTTAACGCTGCAAGCGTTTGTCAATAGGTGCCTACACTACAACTTAAGGATATTTTGGCCAAACCGTGTCTCTAAAGAAAAGCTTTATCAGAGAATGGGCCATGGGCCAAGGGTGACAGATCCATAGCTAGCCAAGCGATGCAATGGAACGCGCTTACGCAGGCGGCATTCTTAGGATTACGTGGCGCTGAACAGTTGAGAAGGAAGCTCTGCAACTGGGGAAAAGTTGGGGAGAGCCGAGGCACATTTCTAGAAATCGCACACGATGGCGCGTAGGCATTGTAGAGGCGCTAGGACTCACAAGTGGATTTTGGACATAAGTAAGTATGTAGAGCACTTTAGGTTAAGGATACATACTCTACGATAATGTACTCAAACTGCTCACAAGATGGGCCACTCGATGTGGACTAGTGGTTAACCCCCAGAAGACAGAACTAGTCCTCTTTACACGGAAATACAACATTCCCAATACAGACACACATTAAACGGCACCAGTTTTGTGTTTTCCTACAAAGCCGAATAGGAAACCCAACTGGAAAGCCAATATTATAGAGGGCGCCTTGTAAGATAGGTAGAAGATGGGGATTGAAACCTCATGTTACCCTCTGGCATACACGTCTGTTGTCAGAACTATATTTCTCTATCGGTGGATAGCTCTATTAAAGACTGTCAACCTCATTCTCCTGGGAAAAGTTCAATAAGCGGAATGCAGCATTGTGTACCATTCTTCACCTATTGCCTCTAGACATCTTCACCAGACAAATGGCTGCTCCTCGTAGTGGCTAAGCCTCAACTAGAGCCACTTCTCTATTTATTAATCACTGATTACGTGCCACCCAAGCTCAGTTTTGGTCGAAACTTTCGTACATCAATCCCGCCTCTTGACCTATAGTCCAATCTTGATTAGGTGGATGTAGGAGCGATCCACATCTACACTGATGGACGTAAGACCTCTGACGGAGTTGGTGGTGGTGTTTACTCTTTTAAGTAAGCATCTTCTTCATTGTAGCATATTTCAGGCGCTAAAATAGGCAATCAAAGAAGGTGCCACCTGTCATGGCTAAAGTGTAGCGTACTATCTGTTAAGGATATGAGCATTTTGACAAATAGTCAGGCAGCCATCAGATCCTTGGAATCTTCCACAATCGCATCAAACGTCGTCGGACTATGCTGGGTGCTAGGCCACATGAAAGTTCTAGGACACAACTCTCCCAATCGGACCGAATAAGATGGGAGTTATGAAGCCACTTGCTACTTGTGAGCTAATCCTCATAAGGAAGGCCAACGTTCTCTCAGAAAATATTCTTTTCAGAATATCTAGAGAACCGGAAACGGTTAAACGAACTGATGGTTCTGCATCGTGTGAACCTGAGCAACATCATCGGTGTCCTGAGACATTCTCTGATCGGCCTGCACGCCAGAAATCTGGGTATCCCTTCACATGGTTTCGGCTTGGCTGTAGGAATAAGAAGTGTATAAAGCTAAAGTCGCTCGAGCTTAGTCCGATTTTTGACAGATTCCAACCTTCCATTCACAGAAAAAAATAAACAGTAGGCGTAGCTACTATAGGTGCTGCACTTTGCATACCAACTTCATCCACTCTTGCACGATGCCGCTTTTGTTGTTCACTAAACAGAGATAATCCACGTTTTCTTTGTTCCTAAAAAGGTTAAGAACCAAAATATAACTCACGCAACGCTGAGAATAAAATAGTGCCTTCCATAACTAGCTCTGACCTTGCATAAGATCCCAGTATCTAGCTCTGAATCATTGCGCACTCTTCCGCACTCGTGTATCGCAGAGTGTCAACAAATCTACACTCCCACTCTCATGCCGACTAGTTTCATCTAAACAAATGGTTTTGTTTTTAATTTTTATTTTCATTAACGACTTGCGGTCTTCAAATCTCGCATCGCAGATACTATTATCCACAATCCATAAAGAGCTTGATTTTTTCATGGGTTTTCCCAAACTAATCTCAACCCAAAAAGAATCTCAGACACATTATGAATGCAAACTATTTCTATTCTATTCATTTACGGAAATACAGTTAGTTTTTATGAACAAACATAATTATGTTAATTTATTTTGCAAACCAAAATGTATTCAAACAAAAAAGGGGTTTCTAGTTTTGGAGATTCCCAAGATTTTGCTTCAGAAAAATTAACGTCATTTTCTAGAGAAAAATATTTTGTTTCTCTGTGAAACTAGTTTTGTTTTGCTTGTTGTTCATCGATTGATTAGATATTTTGTATCTACGTTTTTCCAAATATAACATCGCATAACAATTAACACTAAAGTGGGATGTACACTATAGATACAAAAATTAATTGTGTTAAAACTGCTAAAAAGATACTTTTTCTTTTAGGGGTAACCCAAGGTCGATTCTTTTCGCATGTGTTAAGGATCATATTGACAAAATCAATTAGTCAATGTTAATTGATTTTGTTTTCAATTATTATTTTATGGGGAACTACAGTGTAGTTGAATACATTTGCTAAACCGTTAAAGAAGATGAAATCAGTAATGGATATTGGTTGGAACGAATAGTTCGCGTTAATCTTAGCTTTGACTAGATTTGCTCATAGAATTCAACTTTAGTGTGAATCATTTTAGACGCAGAGAAACTTCTGAGATCATTCAGTTAAAGAGGCAATCATATGTAATCACCTTTGTAGGCTTACTCGTTGTTGATAAACACAAAGCACGTGGAGAACGTTTGCCTTTGTTGATGGTTGGTGACCAGATAGAAATGATACTTTTTTTCAACTATTGTATTTCAGCATATGTCAAAGTTACCAATAATAATCAGCTGTCAGAATATTAAGTAAAGTTTGCCATTTTATCATGCATACGCTTGCTGAAGATGCGGCAGAAATTATTAAGCAATATTAGCCAAATTGCTGCTCATTTGATAATGTACGACGTAAGTTTTGTCATGAATTTATGGTCATATCATGGCTTCAGTGTGCAGGCAATTTGTCATTTCGTGGAAAAATTTGAACAAGAATACACTCTTTTGGACCTTAAGTAACAAACAAGACAGAAATCAGTGAAAATTGTAGAAAAAATAGCCGTCGTAGCGGCTAGTATCGAAGAACACTCAGAAATGTCGATTCAGCGCTCATCAGCCAGAGGGTGAACCTGGCTTATTTTGCAGTTGAATTTGGGCCTACGTTCGTATAAGAATTTAACCCAGATGACCATAGACAACGCCATGAGTTGGCCAAAAATTCATCTTCTCGGACAAGGCCCCTTTTTTGGCTCAGCAGCTATCTCAACCAATCATCAAGGTATTCACAGAGATTGTCTTTATGGTCCAGTTGCGGACATGCCGGCATCATTGGACTTTATTTCTTTCAAAATGAGGAAGAAGACACCGCTATTATCGATAGTTTCAGGTTTAGACCGATCTTAACGTCTGTGGCCAGAGCTCGTCAACGTCGATGTATCTGCGCTGAGGTCCCACCAAGAGGGCTCTACATACCATAACCCTCAAAGTTGTGAAGGAGAAATTTGGCGAGTGCGTCATTTCACGGCGAGTGTTCATCAACTGTCCGCCGCGATTATGTGACACAACACCACTCGACTATTTTCCCTGTAAGCCAACCACTTTGGACGAGCTTCGAGCCAACACTCGAAACACTAATGCAGGAGTCATCAATAATTGAACTGATCGCTTGAAGCGCTACTAGCCAAGCTAGTGCGATCCTTTGAATGATCCACACATAGTAGCATAAAGATTCAAAATAGAACCATAATCAATTTTGCATCTGAACGAGGATGAAAGAGGCTCCACCTGGTCTCCCTGACAAAAATAGCGCAGTCTCACGGTATTTCCAGAGATAGTTGGCACATTTTGATTTAGATTTCCCCTTATCCGCATATAGCAGAGCCTTTTTTCCTTCTCTAGATGCTCGTAGGACCTTAATATTAAAACTGCGGATCCTACGTAGACAAGGTAGATAATAATTTAGTGCAAGCATCGGATGAAGCTCAAGTCTTCATGGTACACGAAACCACTTTAACAAGAAAGGCTAAAACACCACGTGTGGCACGTCAGGCCTCTCCCCATGGTACTCGCCACTACACGAACTGAAATCTAATTCCTTACTCATCGTGTCGATCTTGCTCACCGAACTTAGATGAGTGCCACCACGTGATTGCAGCACGAGGTACAGTCCGCAGACGAAGATTCTACCGACTCTACGACGAAGAATGGAAAGCAATGTCCTATACAACGAATGGATCTTAAAGAATTGACAGAGTCGGTGCTAGCATCTTTTCAGAAGACCTAGACCGACCTACGCATTTTGTCATATACATTCACAGTTAGGAGGACATCAAATCACGTACATCTAACACCACGAGATCAGCAGTGAAAGAGTTAGTCGTATCTCCTAACAAGATGTACAGCACAGCCTCACCCTTTGCTGGATATCAGGTCACTATGACATACCAAAGAATTGTCCCACTAACCATCTACCTAGACAAGCCGCACAATAATCAACTATGGGATCAACAAATCCAATGTAACACAGATAGGCTATTTTGGCCAGCACTCAGCCAAAGCTGGATTTCCAAAACTAATGAAGGACACGCTCTTGAGACTCCTCGCACTGGCTTCTGAGATAGCCTTCACTTCTATCTTATGTAAATTTTAGATGACAACAATTGCTTAAGCACTCCAATCACTACATAAAAAGTTCAATCCATTAACAACGTCCAGATCAACCTCTAGGTGCACCACATCACAATAAGAACACATTTCTTCTTTTTAAAAAAAACTTTTATATTTTTTTATTGAATAAAATTAGAACCAACGACGGCGATGGAAGCGACGTCCATATCCATAACCACCGTATCCATATCCACCGCCATAGCCAAAACCTCCTCCATAATAAGGATAAGCAGGATAATAAGACGGATATCCGACACCAACAACAACTCCTCCGAAACCAATTTGTCGTCGAACTCTCTGTGAGTTTTCTGACTCTTGAGCTTCCAAATCTCCATCGACGAGGATAGTCTCAGCAAAAATATTGACCACCAGAACGGCGAGTATTGAAAATATCACAAAAGAACGCATTTTTTCTACTTTTTATCAGAACACCGTGAATAAGAACGTCAAACTGAATTCTAATTTCATCATCTCGTCCAGCTTTATATACAAAATCCATCAGTCTAGAGATGCTATGTTAAAATTCCCCATAATCGTAACTCAATTAGCAAGTACGTTCTAGTAGATTGCGTGATATGACAGTATTACAGCAGTCTCATCTAGAAATAGATATTAGTTGAGAAGATGCGCGGCAAAAAAGTTCATCCGCTCAAGGAGAAACTCTCTTAGAAATGATTCATTTGCTGAAAGAGAAGGTGCGCAGAACTGGTGGCTATGAAATACACTTGGGTAGTTCAATGTCAACGGTAGATGTTATGTAATAGATTGTAGATGGATAATTACATTAGCACCTCTTTCTGTTTGCGGAATGATCTTAGCTTTCACTAGATGTCGTGATATGTGTTTATTTTTAGCTGAAAAGTGGGCAAATTAAATCTGTTCTGAGTTCTTAATAATGACATGAAGTCAACAAACGCAGAGTCTTAATCGTTCGCTTTTCTTAGGTCACGAACTGACTGAGCTGTTGCAAGTTAAGTAGCTTTGGACCTAATTGACCAGATCGGCCGTTTTGAAACGTGAAGCGTTAAGTGTCCAACCCGTAGAGTCCGTCGATCCGTTGTTCCGTCGTTTTTAACTGACAGCTCAATAGAATGCACTCATTCTTACGGAAGCCGGCTCATTACCAACGGATAAAGTAAGTTTCTTTTCTACTTTTTTGTAGTAAAGTATATACATTGACAGTATATACATTCACAGACTTAAGTTCACACTTTTACATTTTAAAGTTCACGCATAAGAAAATTGAGAGCACGCATTTTCATTGGTGGAAACAGAGAGAGAGAGAATGTAGAGAAACTGTCATCGCCTTTGACAATCAGCTGATTGATGTGACGGATGCTATGGGACTGTTCTATCCAGCAATACGTCAACTTGAATGTCAACGTTGAACGGAACAATGAAACAACGGGTGGACGGATTCTATGGATTGAGCCCTTTAGCCTCCTTAAGGCGGACAGATTTTTGAGGAACGCATTAAAGCATTTCACGAGATTTTACAAAACTGCACTTGTGTGGGGGAGGTCCCATAACATTTTGCTGAAACAGCAAAACATAGATACGTCTTTGGAGAAATCCCTCGAATTGGTCATACAACTACATACAACTTCATTTCGAAATAAGTGGAATACGTTTACTTAAGCAGACAGAAAAGAGGCAGAGATAGGGACGCCCTAGACAAACAGAAATACAGCAGCTCAAACAAGTAAGAGAATTTTTAAAGAGAAAAGGTTCAGGCAATGTAGATGCAGTACACCCATTATACTGCCAGAAAGCACCCCATCAGGCTGTACATTTTTTCATCTTCCTCATGATTTGAGCACGGACCTCAGAGATGAGGAGCTTACATAGCATTCACCACACCAGCACCTAGAATCTGCAGCCTAATACGAAACAAGGTAAGTCAATCACATAGGTCATAGGAAGTGTTCCGCAGCCTCGCAGACAGATATTCCGCTTAAGTCCCTCATATTAGGATGCTTTGCAAAAGAAAAGTGCCTGACCTGTTGGAACGCCAATAACTTATTTGCAACCTTTTCTGCTGAAAGACAGCAAGAATGACGCGGATTTCTCACTAACCTCTGGGAGTATCTGTTCTGCGTATAACCAATGGAAGACCGAAGACAATAGTTCCGAGGCCTGAGATATTATCCTCTGGGCCTGGTCTAGCAATCTCATCGGTTTCCCCGGAATCGTGCGTCCTAGCGATTACCATAAAGGTTTGCCTTTAAACCCCAGAATTCTGATCCATTCAAGGATTCGCTGAGGAAAGCATTTCACCACAAGTGATCCATTCCCTACTACCCAATGCCCTTTACGTGAATACATGCAGTGGATGCCAACGCAAGGTCACACAGTTGATCAACACAGTCTTTACAATCTGCATTGATCAAATTGCGATTGTTGCCCGCCTTCCTCATAAATAGGGTGATTGAGGAAACGACTGATAGCCTATAAGTACTCGTAGACAGCAGTTCGAGATCTCTCGGACCTAAGACTTCCTCAGCGGAAGATTGTTGACTGCTTCAGGCAACTTATGTCCAATAGTAATGAGTTCTTTGAAAGTGTCAGCACCAGCATCATCCAGAGACTGTGCGGCCCTATTTAGGCTTACAGAAAAAGGACCAGTATTGACTTTTGACAAGGCCTTCTTAAAAAATCCACCACGCACTTTCTCACAATACACAAAACAACAAGTTTTAAATTTTCGTTTTTTTATTAGTATATCAGTTCAGTTTTAGAAGAATCCTCCATGACGATGGTGGTGATGGTGGTGACGATATCCTCCACCGTATCCACCATAACCACCTCCGTATCCACCTCCGAATCCACCACCATATCCGCCACCATATCCGCCGCCATAGCCACCGCCATATCCGCCACCTGGATAGAAGCCGCCACCGCCACCTCCAACTCCAATACCAATACCGATTCCAATTTGTCTGCGAATTCTTTGGACCTCTTCCGCTGATGGCACAGCTTCAACCTCCTCCACAAGGATATCTTCGGCGAACACACTGACCAACAGGACAGCCAGAATTGAGAATATCACAAAAGCACGCATTTTAACTGTAATTTTTGTTCTTTCAAACTTTGTACTAATAAACAGAACACTTCGATTTGGAATGTTTGACTGATTTAAGATTTCGACATCTCCTCTGGCTTTATATACAAAATTTGCCAATATGGAGATGTTACAGAGAAGAAAAAAGAACAAAAAACCCCCCTAAGTGCTATTCATCTAACCGGACCGGCATCTTAGCTTTTTTGTGTGTGTTGTGGCGGCAGCATAACGATGATTATTGCTTGAGAACGCAAACTTGTTTTAAATATGCGGAATAAGAAACGGAAAAAATACATAAAAAACCACGATCAACAGATTGGACCAGCAGCAGACCAAAATAATTCGATAGGGCATCTCTTTTGGGAATGATTCATGATTAACAAGGTTGAAGAGTAGCTACACGCCATTCAAATTGGCAGCAGTGCGTAGAACCGTTTGAATAACAACTTCATAGATACAAGTATAAAGTTGTCTTGTGGGAAAGCAATCTGTGGGTGGTTTAACAAGAATCACAAGTCACAATTCGTACTTGAAGATGTTCCCCATGTTGATCAAAGAAGTGACTGGCGACACGTAGACCGTAAACATGGGATAATAGAGCAATGATCATGAAGTTGGACCTCGTTTTGGATTTGAATCTAATGCAAAGAAAAATGCTTCCTCTTAAGCCTTTTCCAAACCATTTTGGTGGAGATGTCACTTCGTTGTTGGAAAAGGACTAGACGAAAGGAAGAAAAAACTGAAAAAAGAAAAGAGACCATGCAGCTTTCTAGCTCAAAATTATGAGTACGAACAAAGAATGTCATCTGTTATGTGATTGTCCTGCCAACCTTTATGATGAGTGAGGACTTCTTCTCGAAACAGGAGGACTTGGGCAACTGAGACTCAAGACACCGTGTGTGTGATTCTGAAAGCCGACTTTCTTTTACAGCGTTTCCAGGCTAAATGATTGGCCACAATGGAATCAAACTCTTTTGTCCCAAGGCAACAATCCAACCATCTACACCTACCTACGGCAATCTCGTCAGCGACAAGCAGGCAATTGTCTCAACAAAGCCTTTGGCTCTGATGGGATCCTAGCTGAACTTTATAAACATGGTCTTCATAGAGGGTATGCACTAAAATATCAGTCGAAAATGAGTTGAGAAAAGCATGCACGAAGACTGGAGTATCAGTTCTCTATAAAGGCCTCATCTTCAAGAAAGGTGACCCTTAAGTCTTACCGAGGAACAGTCGCATGCAAGATCATATCCAACAAATTGTGTGAATGATGTTGATCACGGAAGTCTAACCAACCCAAAAATGTTCGACAGTACAGAAAGGATCAGCTCATGTCAAGTCGATCGACGTACCACCTTTCGATCGACTTTTTAGCTGACCTATTCAGGATGCCGTCAAAACCTATCCAAATACATATGTATGTAAGTTAGAGAGCACAGGATGCTATATGCAACTTAGAAACAGCTCCTTTGAGTTCCTTCAGACATTAAATGAATACAAACACGAAATCACTAACAACAAAGCAACAATCCATTTAAAAGCTGCTAGGTTAGGTTATGAGGCTGTGCGAAGTAAGGGAACGCAGAGACACTTAAGGATCATTGTGCTTTCCATTGGTAGTGCAGTAAGAAGGGGAAATAAAGAAATACTGGGAGGTGGTATCGGTATCTTGGTATCGGTTTACCCTTAAACCCATTGAACGACTTTTAACAGGTCTATTATCCGTGACTATAACACTTCTGTAGTACTTGAAAAGAATCTGTATCCCACAGCAACTGCTGAATTGACTCTACCTGCTCTTCGTCTCTGCTGCAGCTTCTGTTTAAGTCGTTATATTCTGCATTCCATTTGCGGAACATAGTTCCTATGGCGAGCGTCTTGAAATTACTTTAGTCAGCACGCGGATAGATGGTCGATCCATTGTCTGTAGGGCCTTTGTTTTTTGTCTATTCAATTTTGTCCATAACGAAACTTTAGTAAGTACTGAAGTAATAAGAAGAAGACGAAGTACGTGCTGTTAATAAATAGAATATTATGTTTCTGAAACCTAGACAGAACGTCACTATTGATATTTGCATCTTAGTTAAGCATTAACCTCTCAAATGATACCTTTTGTGGAGATCCGGTGAGGAGGAAGCCAGCAAAACAACTGGCTTCAAAACTTATAGCTCGATGGACCAAATAAGTACTCTATAGACCTTACATCTCACTAGTAGTACTTTATAGTGCAAATGATAAACAAGGAATCACTTGTTGACTACTTTCTAACGCATAATATTTCTTCGGCTATTACGTCCTGTATGAATATAAGGAGGGCAGGTAGATATGAAGATACATCTGTCTTCAGTTCAAAAGCCAAGACACATCCGACTACAACTAGAGCTTCGCCACTTCATGTAAATGGACAACAACGATGCAAGATGCCAGACGATGAAAAAAACTGTCGCAAATACCAGAAACCTTGGTCCTTACAATTGGGAGCAGAGTGACCGTGACTGTTGCGTCTCAGGAAGAGAATATTATCAGGTCGAGAATCATTGACAAATTTAGGTAATTAGTTGGTTGGTTAGTTAAAAATAGCCCTCGATGTGAATGCACATCAGTTCAGTAAAGGCATTCATCTTCGTCCAACATCGCACTCAAGAATCAGCCACAAACAGTAGTACTCTCGAATGAATTTTGACGAAGGATTTGTACATTTATGTATACAAAACTCAGCTGACTGAAAAACAAAAGCCGACTTAATCTTGGAACCATTTTGCGAGTTGAGAGCGCATTCTATTCTGATGAGGCTAAGATCCACAACGAGCACATCAAGAAGCATAATCCCTAGACCTAAGATTGTTACGTCGAAACATGCCAAAAAGTGGACACGGAAAAGTAGCTATTTCTTTGAATGATTGGAACGTTTTTTTCCATAGACGTTTTTGAAAGAAAGTTGTCTGGACGATTCAATATTAAAAGCAGATATCGACAGCCGTCCTTAAACTAAATATAAAACTCCATCAAAAGGGTACACACCTGTCAATAGAGCCCGAGTGGAGGACGATTTTGTAAAAAAAAGCAGATCACTTTCCATGGAGTTCTTTTACACAAATTTTTAAATCTTTTGAGTAACTCACAAACTTCCTAGACAAAGGTCACACCAAAATGCTTCCACTATTCAAAAACACAAGCCACTTGCCAGAGAATATTAGAATTGTTTCAAAAATACTAAAAATCACATTTGCCAATCCACCACGCACTTCTCCAGAGAACTCAAAAAACGAATTTAAAAAAAAAATTTTTCTTTTTATTACAAGTATATCAGTTCTTTTTTAGAAGAATCCTCCATGACGATGGTGGTGGTGACGATATCCTCCACCGTATCCGCCATAACCACCTCCGTATCCACCTCCGAATCCACCACCATATCCGCCACCATATCCTCCATAACCACCGCCATATCCGCCACCTGGGTAAAAGCCACCACCGGCACCTCCAATTCCAATGCCGATTCCGATTTGTCTGCGGACTCTTTGGACTTCTTCCGATGGCACAGCTTCAACCTCCTCCACGACGTAATCCTCGGCGAATACGCTGACCAACAGGACAGCCAGGATTGAGAATATCACAAAAGCACGCATTTTTTTTTTCAAACTCTTTTTGGATGAACGGAACACTTTGACTGGGAATGTTTGACTGATTTAAGATTTCAACATCTCCTCTGGTTTTATATACAAAATTTTGCCAATATGGAAATATGTTGGACGAGAAAGAAAGAACAAAAACCCCCTCAACACTATGTAGAAATGTATTCTTTTTTTTTTATAGACCGACCGGCTTCCTATCTTCTTTTTTGTGTATTTGTAGCAACTGCCTGTCCAATTTAGATTAAAATATGCGAAATAAGAAACAAAAAATACATAAAAGCCATCATCATCAGTTTGGACCAGCACCAAATCAAAATAATTCGATTGGGCATCTCTTTTGAGAACAATTCATGATTAACTAGATTGGTGAGTGGCTTTAGACTACTGGCAGCCGTTTTTTTCAACAATCACTTCACTTGAAAGAATCCCATAAGTGGTTTAACATGAATAACAATTGTACTTAAAGATGCTGAGTAAAGATGATGTTTGTACATAGTAGTAATTAAGGCCCGCTTTGTTTACCAGCTCAATGAAAACAAATTCATCGTCAGAAGCCTAAAAACTTGATTCAAAATTTTGTATATTTGAATTAATCATAAATTTGGACTACAAAATAGCTTCCTGCTTTCATTACATTCATGTAACATAGCTAATATTTCAAAAACCAAATATTTACAAAACCATTCCGATACTACAAATTTCTAAAAAAAAAAACCTGCAAATTCAAATTCTTAAATTAATATTAAATTTGTGTCCACTTTGGTCAGACTGTAACCCTTTTTCGAAAAATTAATATTATTCATTCATTCAAACTCTGGACCTTAGATCCACTTAACGAGTCAACGTATGCCTTAAGTTACTTATGCTTTTAGGCATCAGGCCGCACCAGGTTAGTTTAACGTTAGAAAAAAATACTTAAACGTCAATGAAGATAAATGAGAAGAATAGGTAAATTTGATATTGTCAAATGAGAATATAGAGTTTCTTGAATAAAATTCTAAAATTTGAATACGATACTGGTTTTTAATTAGCCCTTTTAAAAAAAAGCATCGCATTTTGCGTTTAGTGGTACAAAATAAAAAAATATTTAAGCTGAAAGTCACGCTCTTCGCGAAATTAGGGAAATACTATGACACACGACTGATATTATGTTAATTCAAATTGTTGTTTATTTTGTACAAAATTTGATACAATCGTTTGAGACTCAGTTGTATAAATACATTAGAGATTGTGCGTAGAGTTGCCGATGGAACCGACCATTTCTGCGACGAGCACTTGCCAGTCTGGACATTGACAAACCTGGAGTCCGCAATTCTTTCTATGGTGTCACAGTCATCAAGTGAAGACTCGACTTGTTTCACAAATTCAAGGGTAGTCCCGCAGTTGACCGGAAGGAAACTCAGATGATTTGTCTAAAGGGTGGATTATCTGAAAGAGACTCAAGGGGAAAGCGAAAAGCCACCAGCTCTCCACCTCAGACTTGCGCAGTCTTTGACCAGCAACCGATTTGAATTCATCAAAATCCGGGCTGGCTCCTTCAAAAAGGTCCAAAACACAAGTATACCAGTTGCTGAACTTTACAAAATCATCATTGTAATATGTCTACTTTGAAATGCTGATGAGATTTGTCGCTCACGAATCTAGCGGTCTCCAG
The DNA here is from genome assembly GCA_949716465.1 of Chalcosyrphus nemorum. NCBI lineage: Eukaryota > Metazoa > Arthropoda > Insecta > Diptera > Syrphidae > Chalcosyrphus > Chalcosyrphus nemorum. The sequence continues at coordinate 86,851,006 of OX454333.1, forward strand.
GACAAAAAATTGACAAGATTTTAGCAAATTCTACCGAAGAAGATCTTCGTTATTGTTATCTAATATACGACGGCAACACTCTTTGCAAATCTAAAAACTATTACACAAAAAAAAGCTTAAATTAGCAACTAAATTGTGCTTTATTGATTTCTAACTGAGTAGTCATCTATACCCGTGTTTTATTGGAAAGTGTATAGCCAGCTAAGTAATCCACAGAAAGCAAAAACAAAACGAAAAGTGAAGATAATTTAGTCAGTAACCAAAAGTGAACATAAAATGTAGAAAAATTCGAATCACGGATGGCTTTAACTCAAGTTGTAGACAAAAACCATTAGTCTGTCTACAATCCGAATCAGCGCCATCTATTCTTATTATTATTATTATGATAAGTGAATATGAAAGTGTCTATAGTTCCCTGCCGTCAATGCTGCAGGAAGAACATTACTGTTAACCACCAAAAACAACAGCGGTGACAATATCCATCCTTGAAGTACTCCACTTTGGACTTCGAATTCTTCTGCCACCTTGCCATTGTGCAAGACGTGATACTTACTGCCCTCGAGTGTAGCCTTGATAATAGCTATAACTTTTTGTGGGATGCATCTCGTGCGCAAGGCCAATCAGATAGTATCTTTATTCAAGCTGTCGAAGGCCTTCTCGATGTCGATAAAAAGTAAGTGTAGCGGAGACTTGTACTCAACGCATTGCTCGATTATGATCCGTAAGGTGTAAATGTGGTCGAAGCAGGAGTCGAAAGTTGAATCTAAACCTTTCCAGAATATTATTCTTGCAGTTATTTTGGCTACGGCTGGCAGAACACAAATACCTTTCCAGTTTCCACAATCCATCAGTATCCGCTTTTTCGGAAGCTTGATGATCATCTCTCTTTTCCACTCCTGCGGAAACTCTTCGCTATCCCAAGCTCTCCGTATTAGCGGATGCAGCAATTCTGCTGATATATTTGGAGCCGCTTGAAATAGTTCGACAGGGATTACTGATATAATTTCGGGTTTGCTGGGCACATCCCGGGTGCGGATTTGGGAATTCTTTGCTTCGGAGTGCTCGTTGAATTTGAGGTCATATCGACATCGCCTAAGTGGTTTAACACTGTGGCGAAATGTTCTCAGCATCTATCGAGCTGATCCTCATCCGAAATCAGAAGGTTACCGTCTAGAGTCTAAAGCAGAGCTCCTTTGGATTTTTACGGATAAATACTTTTTAATTCCATCGAATGGTTTTATCTTCTAGTGGACTTTAGCAGTCTACAGTCGATTGAGCCATGTCTGTAAGTCCGTCTCTCCTCCCGTATGTGTGGTGGGTAGGAGCTACATAGGTATCACACGCTCCACATCAAACAGAATGTAACATTTCTATGGACCTTACCGACAACTGAGCATTAGTCATGATTTATAAAAGTTTTCGACTTAAATATTAAAAGACCCTTAAATTTAAACGTTTTAATAGTCCTCTCTAACTTAAACTTCGCTATCTCAAAGAAACTACTACATTTTCAAGGAATCTACTACATAACATTGGTTTGACGTTTAGCTGTAATTGGGCGCGCTAGACGCTAGTCTGTAAAAACCCACAAGAAGACAAAACTGATTAAAATGTAGTAGATTCTTTCACTTGAGCAAAATCTAACTATCAACCAAGTACTATTGTGTTTTACATCTCTTTTAAGTCACGACTTATTTTTTATTCAATTCTTTATTTTAAAACATAATTTTGTGTTTGAAAAACTTTAAAAAGGGAAATATTTCATAAAAGTTCAATCCAGTACCAAATCCATCACTAGATCTATAATCCGAGCTGTATATTCCTCCGGAATTGAATCCAGCGGCGCCAGCAAATGAACCAAGTTGTCTGCGAACTCTTCGTATTGCCCCGGCCGTCAAAGGTGCATCCTCTGCGTCGGGATCTGTATCGTCTAATTCCTCGGCGTAAATGCACAAAAGCACCAAAAAGACTGTACACATTGGAAGCAAATTCATTGCGTCTAGGAAATTTGTATGACTCTTGCATCAGACACGACTGTGCAGCTGGTTTTATACTCTAGCTTAAACTGACAGCAGGTTTAGTGAACCATGTTTCGGACTGTGGGAGGCATATGCACCTGCCACCTCGTAAATATGCAGTTTTACGAGGAACAGATGTAATTGCTTGTGCAGTTCAAAGTTAATAGATACAGATAATTCGCAACTCTGTCGTCTGTTGAATATGACGAACCAAGACGAGGCTCTTGACCGGTGAGCCAGACGATTATACTTAATTACATAAGCAAATTTTTTTCTTTTTTCTTTTTTAAATCCTGACAAATGAAGTGTATGTATTTAGAAGTGCTAATCGTTTCGGCATAATAAGATGGAACAATGTATTGAAAGAAAAACATGATTTAAGATGATTTACGAGCGAGAAGCAAAGCTGAATTATACTTGGCAGGGGGAATAACGTCTGGAGATGAATACAATCCGGATAGACGGAGTTTTTTTCTGTTTTTCTTGGTACAAGGTTAGGAGAACGTATTCAGAGACATTCTGTGCTTTAGGAGTAAATATTGAGGTAGTGCAACCGGTTAAGGTGGACTCAACTTATTAAACTTGTTTTGCGTGTGTGGTCAATGTATCTTACAGGATGTGTGTGAATGCATACAGGCAGTTAGTAGGTGCACTTTATTTGTGAATGGTAGATCATGTGTCATCTAGAAAAGTAGGTCAAGTTTAAGGGCAGTACGACCAGTTAAGCAACAAAAACCGAGAGTGATGAATGGACGACAAACAGAATGAGTCAATAAGTAGGTTCATGAGTAATCAAGTACCTACTTACTTACCACCTTTTCTTCGACTTAAAGCCGCCTATGACAGCACTCATCGTCTCGAGCTCTACCAGGCGATGGCCCAATTCGGGATACCGACAAAACTTATCCAGATGTGTCGCATAACGTTGGAAAACCCGCGATGCTCTGTGCAATTTGGAAACAACTCTTCGGAGCTCTTCCAAACGTGCACCGGATTCAGGCAAGGAGATGCGCTGTCATGTGATTTCTTCAATATCGTGTTGGAGCACATAGTGCGCAGGGCAGATGTCAACATGGAAGGCACTATCTTTCACAAATCCATCCAACTGCTGGGATACGCAGACGATATTGACATCATCGGAAGATCCCGGCAAGCCGTCGTAGAGGCATTTACGGCTATTGATAAGCAGGCGAAACGAGTTGGTCCTGAAGTAAATGAGGACAAGACAGAGTATATGTTATCAACAAACAAAAATTTATCTGTCCAAAACATTGGGCAGAACGTCACTGTTGATAGCTATAACTACCTCGGAACAAATATTAGTCCTACAAATGACACCTTTGTAGAGATCCGACGAAGAATAACCCTAGCAAACCGCTGCTACTTCGGTTTGGCGAAACAACTGGGTTCAAAACTCCTAACTCGACGGACCAAATTAATGCTCTACAGAACGCTCATCTTACCAGTCCTGCTGTATGGAGCCGAGTGCTGGACGATAAGTAAGAAAGCTGAGCAAATATTGGGCACCTTCGAGCGTAAAATACTCCGTCGGATATTAGGTCCCCTATGCGAGGAGGGCGAATGGAGGAGAAGGTACAACCGCGAACTCTATGAGCTGTACCAGGATGTGGACGTAGTCCAAAAAGCCAAGATACGCAGACTACATTGGCTCGGCCACATCGAGCGAATGGACAACAATGCTCCAGCCAAGAGGATCTTCGAATCCCAGCCCCCAGGTTCGAGACGGCGAAGAAGACCGAACCTCCGGTACAAAGACCAAGCTGTCGCAGATGCCAGAAAACTTGGTCTTCACAACTGGAAGCAGCGTGCTCGGGACCGCAGAGGATGGAAGGCAACGATGTCTCAGGCAGGGACTCTACAAGGGTCGGGAGCCCTTTAAGTTAATTTACTTACTTACAGTCGAGATGCTAATAAAACTTCATATAAAGAGAATGACTAAGTCTGTAAAGTATAAGAGTCCGAAGAGTAGGGCGAGAAGACTCAGCTCAATTAAGAGTTGACAAGGCAATGGTTGAGTAGAGCCTAGTTTCCAGTTTCTAACGCTTGCTTAGCAAATTAACCTTTCATCTGTGGCGTTCCACGCAGAGGATAGGTCGCTTAGTATAGGCTGACCAGTAACCTCTCCCGTTCAATAGAACAGCCTCAACTGTTTCTCCTCCAGAAGTGAGGCTGGGGGTTCATTCAGCAGAATGATGAACCATGTGTTCCTAGTCCCGACGACGTCCCAGCGCTCCAAAGCAATTGAAAGGTTCTGAGCCTTTAGGAAGTCGAGGATTTCATACCCCAGTCAGGAGCACTCTGGGGTACTGCTTGCAATGCAGCTCACTCCTTAAGTTTAAAACTGCGAACTACGGCTTTCTCGAATGCCATTGATAACTGATCTTTGCTGTCTATCAACGCGAATCCGCGATGTACCTTCGCTCTGCTGGACGTCGGCACAATCTCATCAGAATTCTTCCGAATGCGGTTAAAGACTGCTGTGGCTAAAGCCAGGAGAATACTGACCACTTGACTTTCCCAAATCCACAGCAGCAAGCTGCAAGGAACTCCGAATCGGCCAGCGGAAAAGCATCCCCGTGTCTGAATCTGACCTTTTTTGAGGATTCTATGATCTCTTAGATCCAAAATTCTCTCTCTTGGTCTTAGACAATCTCACGACGACGACGTCACATGTCCTGCCTTGACAGCAGTTGCTTTGGACTTTACTGGTCGATTCTTCTGCTCCCTTTCCGGAGTTGTTCGCCTTTGCCAGTGGCTTTCTTGAAATGACCGCTTTATTTATGTACAGGCCTTGACAGAGCATCCTTTGCTCTCGTTTCGATAGCCCAAGCCTGGGAGTTCTGTTCTTTCTCGGAGAGGGAGATGAGAGTCGCTCTACGGAACAAGCCTTAGATCTAGAGGGACCTTGTTTAGTGCCTGTCCGTCTTCCAGGGACTCTCAGATGGATCTACAAGCAATTGCTCTTCTATTTCCTCATCCAAGCTAGCGGGTTGTAGAGGCTCCCGCTCCATCAGTTCTGGTGCCCCCATTGGTATCAGTGTTGGATTGGTTTCTCTAGTTTTATGTTCGTTTTTTTTTGTTCATTACATTGGTAACTTTGACAGCTTTGATCGCCAGTATCTGATCACCCTTTAGATAAGTTCTGAATGAGCTTAACTTTACAGTCATCCCCGAAACCAAACCCAACGCTGTCACGCTCATAGTCAGTCCACATGCTAAAGATTGGTTGTCACACTATTTCATTGATAACCTAGAGACATGAATACATCATTATAGAGTTCAAGGGCATCATAAGTTGCATCCACTGTACAGTCAGCATCCATGATCCAGAGGCCATTCGCCTATCTCGCCTGGTGCGACCAAATGAAGGTAAAAGTACCTGTTTTGGATTGTAAACACTGTGTACTGATCAGATTATTCTTAATTTTGTTTCCTTCGCTCCTTCTAGATGTGTCTGGTCAACAAAATATAATGACGCTTGAGTTCATAATGGTTTTTCATTTACTCAACTCGTTTAGGGCCTCACCATGCAGCTGGACCTTTGCAAATTGTATATAAAGAGTGCATTTAAAATCCGAAGATCAATTGAGTTTAAAGTGTTCGACCAGGAGGAGTTCGGGGATTTAAAATCGAACGTTTAAGGATTAAAAAAAAAATAAAAATGCGTTTCATTGCAATATTTGGTGTATTTCTTGTGATGATCGTGAGCATTTACGCGGATGAAGTGGTTGAAGAAGTTGAGGCTGAATCGCAGCCATTGCAACGCGTGAGGAGATTAATTGGAATCGGAGGATACATTGGATTAGGCGGCTATGGAGGAGGATATGGTGGCGGATATGGTGGCTACCACGGGGGATATGGTGGCGGCTATGGAGGACATGGAGGATATGGATATGGCGGTTATGGTGGTTATGGTGGTTATGGTGGATATGGAGGATATGACCTTGGTCACCATCATCATCATCATGATCATGGTCATTACTTTTAAGTGAAATATAAAATAAAACAAAAGTAAAACTCTTGTGTTGCTTACTAGTAAAAATGGTACTCGTTAATTTGTTTAGGCGGAAGCCGTTAGGGAAAATGGTTCCTCTTTTTGTGAATTTCGTCCTTATGACCCATCTGTTGAAGGGGCCTTTAGTGCCTCTTTTTGGAGGATTGAGCCTGAGTCATATGAGTAACACCCATTACTCCGGCTCAATGGCTAACCAGAAGAAACACTTTTATAAAAAAATAATAACAAAAATGGGCTACAAGCTTTCGCTGGACTTGGACTGGTCACTTCTTTGTGTCTGGACATTCACAAGGAAGACGTTCTGTCATTGCTCTCTTAAATGTAATTTCTAGAAAATGGGTCGAGAGCAATCAAGTCATAAGCGCATGCAATCTTCAAAAGACGAAACTGAGCCTCTACCTGGTAACAGGGTGGGATTTTCACCCTCTAATCTCTTCTTTCCCTTATTCAAACGGCACCGACTTCTTGGCATTTCATCGGGGTTTAGGGGGGTTTCTGACTTAGTTGACGTCTGGAATAGTGTTAGTCCTTTTAGAGCCTTTTCTCTCTGACACTGAGGCGTTTGTGTGCCATTGTTAGCTTCATGTATGTGCGTATCTCCATGAGTCTCTGCATCTATGTGGGTACTTTTGATGCAAGCCCGCTCGCTTCCACACCTTTTATCAGTGTATGGGCCATGATCCTATAGGTGCAACCATAAGACGACGAGAGTGGCAGCGGATTGCTCACACTCTTCTAAAAGATGACAGGCACATAAATAACCACGAGAAAGGAACACGTTTACTCGATATTCAGCAGTAGCAGGAGTACATGGAAGAGAGCAGTCGCGAAAGAAGCACTGCTACTGGGAGAGAGTTGGGAGAGCTGAGGCACATTTCCAGAAATCGGAAACGAGGCATTGTAGAGGCCCTAGGACCTACAAGGGTATACGCAACATAAGTAATTAAGTCATTAGGTCCTGAACTCGTCTGTAGCTTACCAAGTAACCAACCTCCATTAGAACTCATAAATAGACTTCTTTAATGGGTCAAAGGTCGTATTTAGTCTCTTCCTCTTGAAGAAAAGGGGGTTATCTGGATAAATTGTTTGGTAATTACTATTGTCATCATAACTATTTTCAACCGATGGGATGTGCCAAAATAGATACTGAAACCTCAAGAAAAGATCCTCTATTGTATCATTTGAAGAAAAAAGAATTGGCATCTTCGTATTGTTCTAAACTGAATAAATGACTCATAAGACACAAGTGTATCCAAACTATTCGAACCCATTAAAATTCATCACCACAATTCGTCGATTATCATAACTTTTACCAGTAAAAACAATTAAAATATTAGCGACGAACATCATGTGTTTCTTTACATTTAATTTAGATTTCTTAAAAATTATGAACACTTTTTCTTTTCACATTTTATTCAGAAAATCATCCATGATGATGATGATGACCATGTCCGTGTCCGTGTCCACCGTATCCTCCTCCATATCCTCCTCCATATCCCCCACCATAGCCTCCGCCATATCCACCGAATCCGGCACCATGACCCCCGCCGTATCCACCAACACCAGCATATCCACCACCGTAACCTCCAAGGCCGCCCAATCCGCCACCACCACCGTATCCTCCGAGTCCACCATATCCTCCTCCGTAGCCACCAAGCCCTCCGCCTCCAAGACCACCTAGTCCACCATATCCACCTAATCCAACAGTTCTTCGGAAGCGATCAGCTGTTTCTGGTTCTGCTTGAGATTCAACTTCTGCTTCAGGCTCAGCCGGAACTTCTTCGACAACAAAGTCCTGCGCGTATATGCTCACAAGCATCACACAAAATATAGCAAGTATCGCAAAGATACGCATTTTTGTATAAATTTTAATGACTAATTTCCTTCTTTTAAATTTTAACCACCTGGTCGAACGTTTTTATCACAATTGATCTTCTCATTTTAGTGTGTCCTCCTTATATACGATTCCCAAAAGATCCACTGCATGATTACTAGTAGTTCACGGTAAATGAAAACAATGTGACGTCAGAAGCAATTAGGTACATTTTCGTTGACCACAATTACTGTTGACCAAAAAATTTCCGAAGATTTTGGCCATGGAATGAGGAAAATAAAATGCTTAATAAATTATTGTTCGCAGACCAGAATAAGTGCTCCATCCTAACTGTCGGGTAACTGGTGTGTGATGCAATTTTTATTTTGACAATAAAACGATTTGGAGTCTATACTTGGGAACGCATTCTTTTGGATTTTTATGAACATAGCGCAATGAATTTTGAAATCACACCTCAGAGTGTTGGTTTTGTTGTACTGATTTGAATTTGTTGGTCTTGAGGCACCATTGAGTGATTTTCACCTGGTGAGGCGGAATCTATAGCGCAAGTTCTTCGTGTAACAGTTTTTAAATCTTCTTTTTGATTTCATAGCTGTCAAGGTTACCAAAGAGATCGAAGTGCCAAAATGTTCAGTAAGGTTTACCATTTCATCAGGCAATATTTAATTGCGTCACACCGATAGTTTGAGCGTAAGTATCCTTTTTTTATTTTAAGCCATTAACTAGATAGAGACTGGTTCGAAAAGAAGAAAACGTAGCCGCCAGAGCACCTAGTGTTAAAGAACAGCCAGAAATGTGAATTTGGAACCGGTCAACTGATTTCATTTTGGGATTGCATTTGAGCACAAATCCATATAAGATTGTGCAGACGCTGAATTTGAAGCCGGACGTCCATAGACAGCACCTCGCTCGCTTAAATCCGAAAATCCGGATTTGGACCACAAAAAACATCTTTTCGACGAGGCCTATTTTTGGCTCATCAACTAGCAAAATTGTGCCTATTTTTTTGTTGAAAAACAATCCTCAAGTATTCGACCAAGCATCCATACATCCACGAAGATTGACTCTTTGGTGTGGTTTATGACATGACGGTATCATCGGACCTTATTCGTCTTCGAACTGAGGAAGAAGACATCGTTACCGTCAATGGTCTTAGCTATGGAGCGATAGGAACCGACTTTCAGGGGCGAGAGCTCGACAACATCGATACGTACGAGACGTGGTTCCAACAAGACGGCGCTACATGAAGTATAAGTGAAACAACGTTAAGTAGAAGTAGAAGAAGTAGAAGTTAGGCCATTTTGCTACTTGATACTATTCGATTAATTTCTCTCAGACTACGTCAAGTCCTAAGTCTACGCTAGCAAGCCAACAACGTTAGGCAGGCTCAAGGCCAGCGTATGAGACGCTTTTTCTGGAATAACTGCCTGAACCACTGTCAGCAAAGACAAGACGGACATTTAAATGATATGTGGTGTCCCACACATAATGGCATTAATGTAGCTTCGAAACAAAGCTAGAATAAATTATATATTTCACACCACTTTTGTGCTATTTGAATTTTGTTTCCTACTATTCTTAACTGGTCACCCTATATTCTTTATTTTGAATACCTTTGTGAGTAGAAAGCCTTAAATTTGAATTTATTTTGTGACTTAAAAAATTAGTTTGAGGAGAAATATTGCTAGCGTTTGGCAGCACTGGTTGAATACTTCCTTCAACAAGAACGCATTTATTCGTGTACGAGCTTATACAACCACACAGACTAGGGGCGCATTACGTGAGCACATTGCAAGAAAATCTATGTACTAAAGAAAAGCTAATTGATGGTGTATGCATTTTAAGAAATATAAAGTACTAAATTTGTTGTTTCGCTAAGTAATGTCTTACTTTCAAATGCTGGCCAAACAAAGGTTGAACGGTCGACTTTCAAAAATCCACGGTCCGTGCCATAGCGCCACTGACATTTTAACTCTGAATCGCGTCACTATAAACACGCTAAACTTTTGGTCTACATATGTACTGAACATCTTTAAATTGAAAATAAAAATAAAAATATTATCTTCTACAAAATCAACCGAGGGCATGAAAAATTACTTGTTGACTAAATATTGTTAAATATTTGACAAAACAACAACCTAATTATTCGTTGTTTTCGTATTGCGACACTTTTTTGTTGGTTTAAAGTTTGCATTTGCATTCCATAAGAAAGAGCAACCTGTTTTTGAATGTTTCGCATTCACGTTACTGGATAGCAAGTTGTAAGAAAAATAAACTGTTCGGGATTCTACTGTAATGTTTGAAGGTTTGGTTCTATTGACGAGTTGACGACTAACTAGTGAATCCCTAGTCTTCAGAAGAAAAACTTTTTTTTCAAAGAAATTATCGAATTAAAAAACAATCCAACTTGTTTATAAACGACCAATCTACTACAATTATTCTTAAGTTCAGCTTCAACTCATCTCATCACTAGAAGCAGCTGTCAAAGCCTGTTATCGAACTCATTCCGTGTAGTGTAGCTGTCATCCTCGATATATAACAGCTGCTGCTTTTCAAAAGAATTCTCGTTTTTACAATTGGCTGCTTATACACTGGTGAGCGAGAATGTGTTAATGAAAAGCCATATCTGTGAAAATCACGAACACGGAAAATCACTAACCCATTCTCGCTCACCAGTGTAAAGTTTTTAGCTTAAGGAGAAGATCCCTCGAGTGGACTATCTATTATTTGTGGTAGTAGTACATTTAAACGGGGCCACAAAACTACGGTCGGTCATTAACTCTTCGTTAGCGGATAATCGTTTTAACGAGCTGAATCTGTCAATTTTCAGGCAAATCGATTAAATTTTGTATATGAGGTCCTTAGAGAAAATTGTAAAAAATTCAAAATCCATTCAATGAAACGCCTACTTTTCAAAAAATAAAAAAAAATGGATCTTTTCAGAAATTTTACAAAAGGAGGGTTGTCAAAAACATGGTTGTTTTCCAAAATATTGAGGCAGACTGCAATCGGGCCATAAAACTCAGATTTTTGTCCTTGAGTTACGCTAACCAAAGAGAAGAACAGCAGGGATCAGTCTGTGGAAAAGACGGTGGTAAAGAAATAAAATTCCCGATGCCTATAGTCGAAAAGGAAGTGTTTGCCTTCACGTTGATAAGTGGTAAAGGTACTGAATTTGATACTAAGGGAACAATAGTTCACAAGGGAACAAGCGTATTTTTTTCTGCTGAAAAACTGAAACCATATCACCTAACTAGCCTCCAAATTTGAGTAACTCATGCATAGTTTCTGGAAACTACCCTAATCTTAGTTGTTAAAGAAGTGGCTTCTCAAGTTTTTCAGTCTATTCCTAGAAATGTCTTCTTATTCCCATTATTATGTGCGCAAAGTCTTCAGACATGTGAACGTCATTGCACCTTATCTAACAGTATCTATCCCAATAGAATCTCTGTGCTAATTAGTGATCGCCCTAGCTTCCGAATTACAGCATAGTTCTTGGTGTGAGGCCTTTTCAGATTTAACCAACTTCTGTCGTTTAAAGTATGTTTTTCTTATTTCCTATGTAAAACTCAGCGACTTTCTCGACCAATCTGTCATCACATTCACTTCACTTCAGAGTCAAAAGTCAAGGCGTGAATTGCTTGAGTTGAAAACTAGCTGACAAACGTCTGACTTGTAATTAACATCAAACAAGTAACCAGCATTTCTTAATGGACTGTTGGTAGTTCGAAGTAAAAAATTGGAGCACTTTTAAGGACAAGAACACAATCAGCATTAATTGCCAAAAGATATCCTCCGCCATATCCACCGCCATATCCTCCACCGTATCCTCCACCATATCCACCACCATATCCTCCACCGTATCCTCCACCATATCCACCATAGCCTCCATACCCTCCATAGCCGCCGCCACCAAATCCTCCGAGTCCGCCAAATCCAATAGTCCTTCGGATTCGTGGACCTGTTTCTGGTTCAGCTTCAACTTCAGCAGCAAACTGCTCCTCTGCATAAATGCTCACAAGCATCACAACGAGTACAGCACAGGCAACTAGGATACGCATTTTTATTTGTATTTCTTGTAAATTTAAGTTAAACTTCTCGACCTTTTACACAAACTTTTCAAGTTCAATTGATGATCTAATTGTAAAATGCGTTCCCTTTTATACAAATTCTATAGTCAACATCATGACCGATTGTAGATCCCCCGAATCTTGGGTAAACGACAACAAAATTACTCTAAACGTGTTAATTTTATTGCGATCATCTTGAGATGTTTTGAATTAGCAGAATGAACGTAGAGTGTAGCTTCTTTTTGTTGATGAGACATAGCGTAGCTTTGACGTCATTTTGTGTCACCACTGTAGCCGAAACCCTAGAATACACCAAGTCTTCCCTTATCTTCAGTTGAATTATGATCCTTTTGTCTGTACTAATAGTTTTACACCTCTCCGAAGGTAACAGCCAGACATGTACATCCTTCTTAAAAGGAAGACACCACATGAGATTGCTCCTTCACAAGGCAAACTGCAAACAAACAACCAGGATAACACAAAAGTTAAATAACTTTGAGAGCAAAAATTACACAAATATACTTATCAGCCGGAACCCATTCCTTTGTAAGAGTATGTATATGGCGTGCTTTAAAAATTATGAGTCTGCTCCCCGGAAGGCACGAGTTTCAACACCCAACACTCTACGACCAAAAGGTCTCTGGCTCTGCGGAGCGATTAAATCCGCAGATAATCACCAAAAAGTGTGTGTGCGCCTTTTGTTTTGACTACTCGTCCATGGCAGAGGAAGAAGCATAACCACTCCAGAAGATTGCCCGCAAAAGGACATCCAATAATAAAGTTGACTCCGGATGGCAAATACCATTCAACCCATTCGTTTGTTTCACTATACTACTCTGAGGAGGAGGATGTGTGTGGTGGCAGTCGCGCGGTACAATGTTCACCGCGATAAGAGGCTAATAGAATTCAACTTATCCGTTAAGAGGGCACATGTGTACGAGGATGGCGGCGGCAAATGGTCCATTTGGTTAGATTAAAATTCATATGCAAATCAGGAGCGTGGGTGCTGTACAGCCGGGAGCAGGAGAAGGGTTAAGCAACAAAAAATCAAATTGAAATCATCATCACGGCGACCTAGGAAGCAGGCAACGACACTCAAAACACATCCCAAATGGGGGTTTGAGGTTAATTACAACATTTGGCCAGGTCGTAGGAGATAAAACTTAATCGCTAATAAATTTGGAATATGTCATGCGAACAGGGCCCCTGGACTTGAAACTAACAAAAATTTACAGTAGCTGAAGTAATTGGCGAGGGCAAATGAATTTTTGGGATTGGCTTTGGTCATAAAAGCCGACAACTGGGGGACTGGACAAGATTAAGACATATCGAAGGGATGATGCTGGGCAATTAGCTTTTTTGATAATTTAAATAGTTTCGGCCGCAACGATTTCCTCGACCTAAGGACATGTGCTTCTGGAGGTGCTTACTGCTTAGTCAACCCAACTGATGTCAAAAAGCGATTGTATGATGGATTCCCCTACTCTAAGATCTCTGATGGAGAAGCAAAAGCCAAAGAGTGGTGCTGCGAGTTTATAGCAAACCGAGCTCAGGGATGAAAGGTTTGAGGACATATCAACGACTAAAGAGCTCATTCAAGTGGGCAAGGCAGCACCAGCACCAAACAGGATTCTACAACTTTTCCCATCTGAAAGGAAAGGAAAAGAATAATAGGGATTCCGTGCTATTACAAGAAAGCGAAGAAGTTCCTACGATCATAGTATCATCCTCCTACGACTTCCGCAACGATGTCCAAGTCTTTGAGCGAGAATCGAAATGAATCGAAACAATCCTTCTAAGCGTTTGCCGTCATGTGGGGGCAGAGGCTGATATCCTCGAGAATGAAATGGTATCGCCTCCAATAATGATAACACTGTTGGCTCATGGTAGACAGTCGACAGATGTATAGCCAGCTCAGTGAATTTATCTACACTAAACTTAGTCAGTAATCAAAAGTGAACATAAAGTGGGGATAAAGTCGAATCATAGATGGCGTGGACCCCACTTGTAGATAGTGGTTATTGTCTACAATCCGATTCAGCGCCATCTAAGATTCGAATGTCATTTTGAAGTTAAAAATGAGAAGTGAGTATTGACGATGATATAAGAGCTGGCTATACACTTTCAAATAAAACACGGCTAATATTATGCACCAATTTTCAATTTTTTATTTGCTTAAAAGAATCCTCTATGATGATGATGGTGGTGACGATGGCCAAAGCCGCCGTACCCACCGTAACCTCCATAGCCTCCGTATCCACCATATCCTCCATATCCACCAAAGCCTCTATAGCCTCCATAGCCTCCATATCCTCCATATCCACCATATCCACCATAGCCTCCGTATCCACCACCGAAACCGCCATAGCCTATATTCCTCCTCACACGCTGTACAGTGTTTGGTTCGGATCCGGGTTCTTCAACGAATATCTCTTCTGCGTAAATGCTCACAAGCATTGCAAAGATTATAGCAGTTACCGCAAAGATTCGCATTGTTATTCCAATTTTTACTTTTAAAACAACTGTCACTAGTCCAAAGTTTCTAGGTCTATTGATTGCTCAATTGTGCGAGCCCTCCTTTTATACGAATTCAAAGCGATGAGTAGTAAATCCCCCGCCTTGAGCACACCAAAACAAAACTGACGTTAATTTGAGCAAATCATCTTCGCAATCTTGAAATAAATAAAAGAACACAAAAAAAAGATGTCCAGACCATAGATGGTTAATATTTATTGCTTACAAGCCCAAAAGAAGAACTTTCGCGGAGCATCATGTGGTAGAGTATAATTTAGACATTAGCATAGATGAATGGCCTCTACAGTTTGGGAGAAAAAAAAGTTGCTTCTGTTGTTCACCGCGTAGCCGCTTGTCTTGTAAATGGGACATTACAACGAGTTCTAGTGGAAGACTATATACCTGGAGGTGATTCACCTAAATTAAATCTTTCAGGGGGGACAAGTTGCATGACGGAGTTTCTGACCCTAAGGGCTTTTCTTTTTGTTACTCGAGAGTAACGAGAGTACTCTAGAGTTAATACTCCGTCGGCTGATGGGTTTTTGATGCGTGGAGTGCTATTGGAGGAGAAAATCCAACAGCGAATTTTACAAACTGTACCAGGATGTGGATGTAGCCCAAAAAGGCAAGATACGCCGACTACATAGGTTCTGCTAGATCGAGCAAATGGTCAATTAAGAAAATCTTCGTCCCCAGGTTTTAGACTACACATTCTCTGTGAATGACTTACTTTAGTGAAGATGTATTGCTCGTCAGTGGACCTTGAGCTTTACTGAAAAAGCGATACGTACTCTTAGGTTCATAAGGAAGATGGACCGTCTACAAAGCTGGTATACAAGAGAAACAAACTTAAACTAAATCAACACAAACTTGCAATTTTCTCAGATTTTTCAATTTTATTTAAAAAAATCCACGATGATGGTGATGATGATGATGGTGTCGATGACCAAAGCCGCCATATCCACCATATCCTCCGTATCCTCCATATCCTCCGTATCCACCATAACCGCTTAAACCACCATATCCGCCGTATCCACCATATCCTCCATATCCACCGTAGCCGCCATAGCCCAAGCCATATCCACCATACCCCAAGCCATAGCCGCCATATCCACCGCCATATCCACCGCCAAAACCGCCTCCAAATCCTCCAAAGCCAATATTCCTTCGCACTCTCTGAACTGTTACTGGTTCACCTTCTAGCTCTTCAACGGCAAAGTCCTCCGCGTATACACCCACAAGCAGCATACAAATTAAAATACTTATTCCAATGAAACGCATTTTGAATGCACTTTTTATTTGTTTTCAAATTCACAGAACTCCTAATAGCCACAAACTTTTACTTGAATTGGTTAAGTAATTTCAAAATATCCTCTTTTTATACGATTCCACAGGCTAGATTCGTAACGAGGTGTAATTCCCCGAGCCCTGAGCAAATTACTAGTCGTAGACAATCACGTTTCGAAGATGTTGTTTTGTTGAACGTCGAATCCTGACCTGATAATTTGTTTAAATTTTTTGTTTACACTTCAGAACAAGAATCTTGTCTTAAGCTACTCAGCATCATGTGATTCGAATTTAATGTTGATGTTAAGAAAGACTAATGGCCTCTAGACTTTTCGGGGAAAAAACGTTGACTTTGGTGTTTACCTGGCCGTTGTAAGTGGTTACTACGAGTTCTATTAGAGCGTACCTACTATTCCTGAAGATGATGATTATCTAACAAAAAACAACAGATTGGTTGAAACTGGTTAAACCTTCTCACTCGTTGTTCATGCGTCTCATTTACATTTTAACTGCCAACATCATTTGGTTTCATCAAAAATTGTCGAGAAATTCTGAAAAGAAAGTCACGCAAGTACTTCCTTCCTGTCACTAGCGCCATGATCCTAGACAAACTAAATTAGACAGTCAACTTGAGTTCGTTTGACACATTTGTTACCCCAAGCTAAAATCCCCTAGATTTTGTCTTTGTATTCCGACGTTCAAGCAAAAACAAATGCGAGCTCACAAAAGTCACACACACACAATTAAGAAATCTAGCAGTTCTCTTGACATCTATGCGCTGATTTAGGGTGTGTTCAAGATGCAATAGAAAATTTCAGGGTAGAACGATAAGAAATAGATTTCCTTTTAGCAGTGATTAAGTTGATTCTTTTTCTTTTTACATTTATTACATTCCAATATAAAACATTTCTAAAAAAAAAAATTTACTGAATACACATTTGAACCCTATTTTTTTGACAATACCATCGCCAGTTGATGCTTCTAGTCTGGCCAAAGGCATTTCTATTCTCCGGACCGAAGGATATTTTTACCTGTCACTCATATTTGTTTCATCGGAAGTGCTGCTAAAAGAAGTAAAGATGTCTATTTGACCCCTTATTCTTTTTATTGGTGGTAACTTGATGAACGAATTAACATCTTCAGCTTCATCTTGTTCTTTAGTAAGACCTGTAAAGACTTCTTTGTTGTCACTTAAAGCTTTTGCAATTGCGAGCTCGGTTGAGGCAGTTTTATCCTTAGTTTCATTGCCATCAGCAGTAAAAGTCTCCATTTCGCCGCTTATCGTTTTTATTTGCGGTATCTCGGCGAACGTACTAGTATCTTCAGTTTCATCTTGTTCCTTGGTAAGACCTGTGAAGACTTCTTTGTAGTCAATTAAAGCTTTTGCAATTGCGAGCTCAGTTGACGCAGCTCTATCCTCAGTTTCCTTGCCAAAAGTAGTAACGATCCCTATTTGGCCGCTTAAACTTTTTAATGGTGGTAACTTGATGTACGTATATGCTTCTTCAGTTTCATCTTGTTCCTTGGCAACAATAGATAAGTCTTCTTTTTGATCACGTAGTCCTTCTACAGTTGCGAACTCATTTGAAGGAGCTGCATCTTCAGTATCAACGTCAACATTGGCTAGGGCGTAGACGATCTCCCTTTGGTCACTGAAAGCTTTTGGAGCTGCGAGCTTGGATGATGTGGTTTCAGCTTCAGTTTCAAAGAAGTCTTCTTCTATTTGACCACTTAGTCCTTCTACAATTGCGAACTTATTTGAAGGGGCTGCATCTTCATTATTAACCTCAACATTGGCTAGGGCGTACACGATCTCCCTTTGGTCACTTAAGGCTTTTAGAGCTGCGAGCTTAGATGATGTGGTTTCAGCTTCAGTTTCAAAGAAGTCTTCTTCTATTTGACCACTTAGTCCTTCTACAATTGTGAACTCATTTGAAGGGGCTGCATCTTCAGTGATAACCTCAACATTGGCTAGGGCGTACACGATCTCCCTTTGGTCACTTAAAGCTTTTGGAGCTGCGAGCTTAGATGATGTAACTTCAGCTTCAGTTTCATCTTGGCCCTTGGCAACAACAGAGAAGTCTTTTATTTGATCACTTAGTCCTTCTACAGTTGCGAACTCCTTTGAAGGAGCTGCTTCTTCAGTATCAACCTCAACATTGGCTAGGGTGTAGACGATCTCCCTTTGGTCACTGAAAGCTTTTGGAGCTGCGAGCTTGGATGATGTGGTTTCAGCTTCAGTTTCAAAGAAGTCTTCTTCTATTTGACCACTTAGTCCTTCTACAATTGCGAACTTATTTGAAGGGGCTGCATCTTCAGTATCAACCTCAACATTGGCTAGGGCGTAGACGATCTCCCTTTGGTCACTTAAGGCTTTTGGAGCTGTGCGCTCAGATGGTGTAGTTTCATCTTCAGTTTCACCTTGACCCTTGGCAACAAAAGAGAAGTCTTCTATTTGATCACTTAGTCCTTCTACAGTTGCGAACTCATTTGAAGGAGCTGCTTCTTCAGTATCAACCTCAACATTGGCTAGGGCGTAGACGATCTCCCTTTGGTCACTTAAGGCTTTTGGAGCTGTGCGCTCAGATGGTGTAGTTTCATCTTCAGTTTCACCTTGACCCTTGGCAACAACAGAGAAGTCTTTTATTTGATCACTTAGTCCTTCTACAGTTGCGAACTCATTTGAAGGAGCTGCTTCTTCAGTATCAACCTCAACATTGGCTAGGGTGTAGACGATCTCCCTTTGGTCACTTGAAGCTTTCAGAGCTGCGAGCTCAGAGGATGTAACTTCAGCTTCATTTTCATCTTGTTCTTTATAAACAACAGAGAAGTCTTCTTCTATTTGATCACTTAGTCCTTCTACAGTTTCGAACCCATTTGAAGGAGCTGCATCTTCAGTATCAACCTCAACATTGGCTAGGGCGTAGACGATCTCCCTTTGGTCACTTAAAGCTTTTGAAGCTGCGAGCTTAGATGATGTGGTTTCAGCTTCAGTTTCAAAGAAGTCTTCTTCTATTTGACCACTTAGTTCTTCTACAGTTGCGAACTCATTTGAAGGAGCTGCATCTTCAGTATCAACCTCAACATTGGCTAGGGCGTAGACGATCTCCCTTTGGTCAGTTGAAGCTTTTGGAGCTGCGAGCTTAGATGATGTAACTTCAGCTTCATTTTCATCTTGTTCTTTATAAACAACAGAGAAGTCTTCTTCTATTTGATCACTTAGTCCTTCTACAGTTGCGAACTCATTTGAAGGAGCCGCATCTTCAGTATCAACCTCAACATTGGCTAGGGCGTAGACGATCTCCCTCTGGTCAGTTGAAGCTTTTGGAGCTGCGAGCTTAGATGATGTAACTTCAGCTTCATTTTCATCTTGTTCTTTATAAACAGCAGAGAAGTCTTCTTCTATTTGATCACTTAGTCCTTCTACAGTTGCGAACTCATTTGAAGGAGCCGCATCTTCAGTATCAACCTCAACATTGGCTAGGGCGTAGACGATCTCCCTCTGGTCAGTTGAAGCTTTTGGAGCTGCGAGCTTAGATGATGTAACTTCAGCTTCATTTTCATCTTGTTCTTTATAAACAGCAGAGAAGTCTTCTTCTATTTGATCACTTAGTCCTTCTACATTTGCGAACTCATTTGAAGGAGCTGCATCTTCAGTATCAACCTCAACATTGGCTAGGGCGTAGACGATCTCCCTTTGGTCACTTGAAGCTTTCGGAGCTGCGAGCTTAGATAGTGTAGTTTCATCTTCAGTTTCATCTCTTTCCTTGGAAACAGCAGAGAAGTCTTCTTCTATTTGACTACTCAGTCCTTCCACAGTTGCGAACTCATTTGAAGGAGCTGCATCTTCAGTATCAACCTCAACATTGGCTAGGGCGTAGACGATCTCCCTTTGGTCACTTGAAGCTTTCGGAGCTGCGAGCTCAGAGGATGTAACTTCAGCTTCATTTTCATCTTTATAAACAACAGAGAAGTCTTCTTCTATTTGATCACTTAGTCCTTCTACATTTGCGAACTCATTTGAAGGAGCTGCGTCTTCAGTATCAACCTCAACATTGGCTAGGGCGTAGACGATCTCCCTTTGGTCACTTGAAGCTTTCGGAGCGGCGAGCTTAGATAGAGCAGTTTCATCTTCAGTTTCATCTCTTTCCTTGGAAACAGCAGAGAAGTCTTCTTCTATTTGACCACTCAGTCCTTCTACAGTTGCGAACTCATTTGAAGGAGCTGCATCTTCAGTATCAACCTCAACATTGGCTAGGGCGTAGACGATCTCCCTTTGGTCACTTGAAGCTTTCGGAGCTGCGAGCTTAGATGATGTAACTTCAGCTTCAGTTTCATCTCTTTCCTTGGAAACAGCAGAGAAGTCTTCTTCTATTTGACCACTCAGTCCTTCTACAGTTGCGAACTCCTTTGAAGGAGCTGCATCTTCAGTATCAACTTCAACATTGGCTAGGGCGTAGACGATCTCTCTTTGGTCACTTAAGGCTTTTGGAGCTGTGAGCTCAGATGGTGTAGTTTCATCTTCAGTTTCATCTTGTTCCTTTGTAAGATCAGCGTATTCTTCTGTGTGGTCACTTAAAGCTTTTGGAACTGCAAAGCCTTTTGATGCATTTGTGTCCTTAGTTTCATTGCCAAAAGCAGTGAAGATCTCCATCTGGGCGCTTATACCGTTTATAAATGATGAGTCTTCATTTGCAACTTGTTCTGCAACAACAGAGTCTTCTATTTGACCACGTAGTCCTTCTACAGTTGGGAACTGATTTGAAGGAGCTGCATCTTCGGTACCATCCTGACCATTGGCTAGGGCGTAGACGATCTCTCTTTGGTCACTTAAGGCTTTTGGAGCTGTGAGCTCAGATGGTGTAGTTCCATCTTCAGTTTCATCGTGTTCCTTGGTAAGAACAGTGAAGGTTTCTGTGCGGTCACTTAAAGCTTTTTGAACTGCGAACTCTGTTGATGCAGTTGTATCCTTAGTTTCATTGCCAAAAGCAGTGAAGATCTCTATCTGGGCGCTTATACCTTCTATGAATGGTAACTCATTTACAACTGCGAACCTACTTGACGCAGTTACATTTTCTGCTTCATTCTGTTCATTGACAAGAGCAGATAAGATTTCTTTTTTTGTAGATTTCGTAGTATTTGTTGCTTTTGGCACAGTTGACGAAGTTGCATCTTGAAATCTGTCTTGTTCAGTGCAACGGCTAGAGAGGACTATAGATTTTGTAGCTATCCACTCAGTTAACAGAGTTGAATCTTTAGATTTCATCTGCTTACTCACACGAGGTTTTGTTGTTTTCGACTTAGTTAATCGAGTTGCATCTTCAGATTTACCCTGCTCACTCCCACGGGTAGAGGAGAGCAGAGCTTTTTTAGCTTTTGACTTACTCAGAAAAGTTGCTTCTTGAGATCGACTTCGTTTATTGCCATGAGTGGAGGGAACCATAGCTTTGGTAGCTTTCGATTCTGTTGACAAAGTTGCATCTTGAGATTTTGTAGCTTTGGAATCAGTTAAAAGCGTTGCATCTTCAGTTTTACCCTGGTCACTCCCACGAGTTGAGGACAGCAGAGCTTTTGAAGATTTTGACTTACTGAAAAAAGTCGGATCTTGAGATCTACTTCGTTTATTGCCCTTAGTGGAGGGGGGCATAGTTTTTGCAGCTTTCGACTCAGTTAACCGAGTTGTATCTTCAGATTTACCTTGCTCACTCCCACGGGTAGAGGAGAGCAGAGCTTTTTTAGCTTTTGACTTACTCAGAAAAGTTGCTTCTTGAGATCGACTTCGTTTATTGCCAAGACTGGAGAATCCCATAGCTTTTGTAGCTTTTGAATCAGTTGTCAAAGTTCCGTCTTGAGATTTTGTAGCTTTCGAATCAGTTAAAAGCGTTGCATCATCAGATTTATTCTGCTCGCTCCCACGAGTTGGGGGGGCCATATCTTTTGGAGCATTCGTCTCTGTGGACAAGGTTGCATCTTGAGATCTACCTTCTTCATTGCCAAGACTGGAGAATCCCATAGCTTTTGTAGCTTTTGAATCAGTTGTGGAAGTTCCGTCTTGAGATTTTGTAGCTTTCGAATCAGTTAAAAGCGTTGCATCTTCAGATTTACCCTGCTCGCTCATAAGAGTGGAGGAGCGCAGAGATTTTGCAGCTTTCGACTCAGGTAACCGAGTTGCATCTTCAGATTTACCCTGGTCACTCCCACGAGTTGAGGACAACAGAGCTTTTGAAGATTTTGACTTACTGAAAAAAGTCGGATCTTGAGATCTACTTCGTTTATTGCCCTTAGTGGAGGGGGGCATAGTTTTTGCAGCTTTCGACTCAGTTAACCGAGTTGTATCTTCAGATTTACCCTGCTCACTCCCACGAGTTGAGGACAGCAGAGCTTTTGAAGATTTTGACTTACTGAAAAAAGTTGCATCTCGAGATCTACTTCGTTTATTGCCATGAGTGGAGGGAACCATAGCTTTTGTAGCTTTCGACTCTGTTGACACGGTTGCATCTTGAGATCTACTTTGTTCATTGCCAAGACTGGAGAATCCCATAGCTTTTGTAGCTTTTGAATCAGTTAATAGCTTTGCATCTTCAGATTTACCCTGTTCACTCCCAGTAGTGGAGGGGACCATAGCTTCTGTAGCTTTCGAATCAGTTAAAAGCGTTACATCTTCAGATTTACCCTGCTCGCTCCCACGTGTGGAGGGGACCATATCTTTTGTAGCATTCGACTCTGTGGACAAGGTTGCATCTTGAGATTTTGTAGCTTTTGAATCCGTTAACAGCGTTGCATCTTCAGATTTACCCTGTTCACTCCCAGTAGTGGAGGGGACCATAGCTTTTGTAGCTTTCGAATCCGTTAACAGCTTTGCGTCTTCAGATTTACCCTGCTCACTCCCAGTAGTGTAGGGGACCATGGCTTTTGTAGCTTTTGACTCAGTTGACAAAGTTGCACCTTGAGACTTACCTTGCTCATTGCCAAGAGAGGAGATGGTATCGCTTTTGTCATTTATGGCTTTTCTATCTACTTCATAGAATGCATTAGTTTTATCTTCAAAAGGGGTTGTCCTTGTGTAGTTAGATTTAGATTTCTTATATGCAAAGTAGAAAGACTTATTTTCAGCTTCTGCTTTTGTTAATCTTATTTTCGGTTGGCTGGTCGCCAAATAGAAGGACCTATTTCTCTTTTCAGATGGACCCGGAGTCTCAATGTAATTCGGTGAAGAGGATCTTGCATCCATCAATGTTTTTGGTAAATTTTGATAAGTTTTTGATGGGCTATTGTCGGCTTTTAATAATGTAATCTTTACAGGATTAGTTGTTCCCTTTGTACCACGAGTTAGAGTCCTAGTTCTTGTTGATGGGATATCTTTCGTCTTCGTTAGACTAAAGCTTATTATTGTAGATGCATTATCTTTTGAATTATACTTTTCGAAAAGTCTAACAAGCGGTTCGTCTTCTCCTATACTTTTTCCATCAGGTCTTATCCACTCATACTCTTCGGGTAGACTTTCTTTGGTCCTTTCAGCTTTAACTGGTTCGACTGCATTTGTTTTCTCAAAGATTTCTGCCTCTTTATTTTGTGCATCATTTGATTCTTTTTGGATTTCATTGGAGTTCCCTGAATCGTTCTTGACGTCTGTAGAAAAGCGGTTTTTTAAAGCGGTACCGCTGAGATTTGCCACAATTAAGGTTACAAAATTGAGGAATTCCGACACATTTAGACTCTTTAACTTATCACCACCAAACTTTTCCGAATCAACATCCACATTTCCATTAATTGAAGCACTAAACCGAACAGGAATCGTAGTAGTTTTCTTAGGATCTTGATCACGATCTTGAGCCTTGACTTCCGCCTTGGGTTCTTCCAGGTTTTCTGGTACTATTTGTGATGTTGGCAGATTATTTGGATTGATTAAAGCATTGTTGATATAGTTCATATCCAGTTCTATGTTTAGCTGCACTCCGGAGAGAGAAATGTCTTTTAAGTCATTTTTTATTTCTCTCGGAAATTCGACGGGCTTAAGTATTTCTTGCTTTGGTATGTTCTCCAGAGATTCAGCTCCTTTCGCCGGTTCTGACGCCGGTTTTGACGCCGGTTCTGACGCATTAGGAGTGTTCAGAATTGCTGGTACTGATCTGCCACCTTCTTTGTCATTAGTGAATCTCAGCTTTGATCCAGTATCCAAGAAATAATATAGACTAGATTGATTGTCTCTGAGGGAAGATAAAATTTCAACCGCATCTTGAAAGGCCTCCTCGTCCATGTTTCTATTGCGGAAGAAGTCCGTGGCGAAGAGACATAAGATTTGTAAAGCATCCTCGTTTCCCATTAACATGAGCTCGCCAGGTGTTGGGTTGCTTGCTGATTCGAAACTATTTATATCTAAAGTGCACTTAAAGTTTCTCCTTTTATTTGTAAACAAAATTGTATCTTACCTGAAGAGTTAGATGAGTAGGAGTGGCTGTGTAGCTGGTTCCATTCGATAGCAGCGGCCAGAGCATCCTTCCAATGAATTGGACGTCTTAATACCTAAAAAAGAAACGCACACAAACTATTGCAGAATATTGTACATTAGATGGGCGTGCTTTCAACCTTGTATGCATGTCGAATATGAGCTATAGATCTCATTTAGGGTTTTTTATTTATTTTTTTTTAAATTTTTTTTTTTTTTAAATAAAATTTTGATAATCCAAAAGTTATGAAAAGGAAATTAAAACTATTTTCTTTTATTTTTGAGTCTAAACTCTAAGTTAGATATGATAAGAGCAGGCAGAAACCGTGTGGTTCTTAAGTGCCCAACTCATAGAATCCGTCGATCCGTTGTTCCGTCGTTTTTAACTGACAGATCAATAGAATAAACCCATTCCTATGGGAGGCGGCTCATAACCAACGGATGGGTGAACCTCGACGGATAAAGTAGGTTTCTTTTTCCCTTTCCATTCGCCGATTGCTACTTGGTTGAACACCTGTGGATTATGTTTGCTCCAATAACGGAGCTTGTATGATGAAATGACAATATTTTGACAGATGTTTAAACTTAACTGTCAGTTACTACGTTTGTTTGACCGGAGTGAGAGATCGGATTGTTTTTGTTGAAAAGGGATCGAGTTAGAATAGAATCGAAAGAGGATTGAGTTTGAAACTGTTTCTACATTTTATTGTATGCGTCCAATCTTTCTGTCAAACTCAATCTATCGATCCGCGTTTACAGTGATAGTGATTGGATCGTGTCTCAATCCAACCTTCTGGCACTCAACTCTAATTCAATATAAACGTGTATCGGAATGCGCTGTGTAGTACTCACTTGTCATTTTCATTTCGCTGCGCTCAGGTAAACCGGAACTGAATCACATCAATCGATAACGAGTAAGTTGTTATCGAAATGTTATCGTTTAGTATTATTGGTATAAAGTGACAGCTGTTAGGTGACGTAACCTCAAACATTTCCATTATACACTAAAATCCACAAAGACTTCAATGACTTACACTATGAATGAATGAATCACGTTTAAATACGTTTGTTTACTATTTTCTGCGTCGTTGGCTATCTGAAAACAAATAACTAACATTCTCACCTCATTTTGACACTCGATTGAGGAAGTAATTTATTGCCGTGACTACGAGTATGGCACTAAAAAATTTAAGGGAATTCCCAACATAAACTTGTTAAAAATTCGATCAATTGATTTAAGCTAATTAGCACGATAATTTTTTACAGAAACTCAACTAACTTCATGGGACCATACGCTTTACATCTGGTTTTTGTTGGTCAACCGCTTATGTGGGTAATTACCGAGGACAGATGGTGATGATGATGATACTCACAGGCAGTGTTGAAATTTTGTAGTTGAACTTTTCATGGCCAGTCAGTGGATCAGGTAAAATATTGGGCTTTTTTTGGTGGAGAAAATTACACGGATTTGGCTACTAATATTTATTAGACTCTAACCTTAAAAAGTAAATAAAATGCAGAGAAACTTGAGGTGAGGAAATAGTTAATACTTACTTTTCTTATGTCTAGTATCCCCTTGAGGGTCCTAGAGCCTCTACAACGCCTACGCGCCATCGTGTGCGATTTCTGGAAATATGCCTCAGCTCTCCCCAACTCTTTGACAGTTGCCGTGCTTCCTTCTTAACTGTTCTTACTCCTAAGACCGCCGCGTATCCTAGTTTATATGTTTAAAAGCCTTTTTCCCCTTTTCTCTGCGCCTAGTGTATAAGCACTAACCATTTCACCAAATCAGATCTGTCATCTGTTGAAAGCATGTAGAAGACACTCACAAAGGAAGAGCTCCTCAAACTCATCAGCTTTTTTGTCATGGATATTATAGCGTCACTTAAGCCTCATACGTGAACATGCAATAGAAGAGACATTCATTCAAGTTTAGAGCCACTCACAAGCTCGTGAGACATCCAAAGAAGCCCTGAATGAAAATGCACTTAGACCAGAGATAAACAGGTCCATATTTCTGCCAATATGAGAGGTGGGTTATGTCCCTATTCTTGGAACCATTTGCTTTGTCAGAAAGAAGTTGCTAAGATCTTTTATGTACGTATTTGAGTCTTTTGCTCTGTGTGGCACCCTTACAGGGTAGGACAAGTACATAGAACGAGGTCTCTATTGCAGTTTGTGAGCGTAACAAGACATAGCGCCCCAGAGGGATGTTTATCATTTTAGAGAGAGACCCCATCATATAGGACATCGGCATGTTACTATTGGAGACGCTTGCATTATGAGTGTCAGAGGAGCGTTCAGGGAATACTTCTTAAGTTTCAGAATTCTGCAGTTATGTTCTAGTATTAGGCACCATTTCTGGATCTCATTGCACTGGATGCTAGGATTAAGACCTAGCTGACAGTGGATATATATTATGTCGATTCTGTATTATTCACCAGCCAGTTAGAAGCTACTCAAATGGCAGTGATTTCAGCTTGAAAAGCGCATCAAATTTTTGGTGAGTTTAGAGGACGTTAGGTGTTTAAGTACTACGAGAAGGTTATGGCAACTAGTCCTCCCATGTAAAGCCAACTGTTTCATATGTATAAAGCAGTCAGTGACTTCCTTTGACCACACTTTTCATACAAGAAAGTTTTACATCTCAGCGCTCTTTGAAGGTTCAACAGGGCATTCTCCCTTATTGATCAGAAGGAAGCCAAGTATTTTGTGTTTCCTGGGAAACAGATAAAGCTCGATCAAACTCTTATTCATGTAGAGCCCGTCAAATTGAGTTGATTCATTAGAACAGTTTGTATAATATCGGTCAGTATCTGCGGAGATTTACTTGTACACGCGCTCAAAGAACGGGCCAGGAACCATTTGGAAATTAATTCAACAACAAATGGGCACACTGTTTCAAAGGTTATTGCGTTGGACCAAGTTTTTCACCGTCCAACTTCTTACAAGCATTTGATAAACATCAACAAGGAGGACATGAAAAATTTTCTCAGAGCCCACTGCCCTTCGATAGAAGTATAGAACCATAGGTTCCTTCTATTCGTGCAGCTTGTATCGCCTTCACTGCCATCGTCGGATAAATCTTTCAGCACCTGATATAATGGTCTTGAATACAGACAGTCAGTGAGCTTCTTAGTTATTGGTACACTGAGACAAGCTTAGTCGATTGATGAGCTTGCACCTTCTCGGATGATCATCGGACAGAATCCAAGATGGACACAGACATTTGATGAAAATGCAAGCTGGAGAAGTGAACTATAGCACCACACAATTCCTATCAGGTCACAACCCATACAGCATGTATTTGTGCCGCTGGTGTCTACTGCGAGTCTCGAAATACAAATAGGTCCCTGAGGCTTTAGGAGACTGGTAGTGACAGCGGAGGATCCTGCTGAGTAATACCCAAGCTCGTAGAAATGTGCACTAGAAGAATTGACGATATTTCAGTGGCCAATAAAGTGACCCTCTGTTGGAGATCTCCTGCAATGAAAGGGCGGATGAATAAGCCAAAAAAAAGTCCTGGGGACTGTATGCCGGTTAGTATATTTCACAGGGAAATAGACGAATAGAATAGCTTCCAACGAGATTTTTGAAGATTTCCAAATCTCATAAAACTAAGTCGCAGGTTCATAGCATGTCGCGGCAGGGTACTACGTGATAGGCAATCATGGAGCATGGCTAGGCAAGAAGAGAAAATAGAATCTATCCGTCACCTAGTGTGTGGTTGTCTAGCACTGAAAATGAAAGACACTCTAGGGAGCTATTTCCTTTTACAGCTGGATGACCTAGGGAAAAGAGTGTATAGAACTCCTGAAATTTGTGTAGATATCTGGATTGTTTAGCTTAGCTGTCGAATAAGTTAAGTTTCCCATCAACATTTTGAACCCAATGGACTCATGGCGGTCTAAGTGAGTCGTAGACACTCCCTGTCAATAAGGCCATCCATTAACCTTGCGTCTCTGTGCGGATTCGGGAACGACAGTTACGATAAGCAACACGTAATGTTCCACTGTCTTTTGGATATTATTGAATCGAATTGAACGTCTATGAATCTAACTAGATTCGGAAAGTAAAACCTTACGGCAGTCCTTAAGGGAGAGTGCTAGGACTGTGGTCTGTGTAGCATTGTACGAAGGCGAGTTTCTGGCTTGAGTACCAGCCCGAAGACTACAATGTTTCCTGACAAAGGGAAATAATAGAAACAGCCCCTCACAAGTAGAAACATAAGCCGAATTTGGTCGTGCCTACTTGTTATTTTCAAGCTTAACTTACATTTGTTTCTTCCGTTTGTTGTACTGCTTGCATTCAATAGACAAAATCCCAAAAACTGAACTTCTATTGAGTATCTAAATGCATAAACCTTTTTGTCTTATAGTTCCTTAGTGCCATAGATTTCTTGTGCATGTTCCACGTCTCACCCTTCACAACTTCCAACTCCCGGATCAATATCTCATGAGGACCATTCTTGCCGCATTTAATGAAATAATTTCCAACTGACTTATAATTGGCACTTCTAGCCTCGGGTAGGTCAATTTTTCAATTTGCCAAGCCCTCCCTTTATTATGGCCAAATGTTATCTCACCTACACACACTAACACTCATACGGCACACTCCACAAGGACTATTTACATAAATCTGTTCAAATTATAAGTTTACACCCATCTGGCGGGGATGAGAGTAGCTATCCTGCAGTTCCTGGTTATAAACCACACTTGAACCGCAGTTACATTAGTCCTATCCCACTGGAAAGCAGTATACATAATATGTACCAATGTCGAATCCAGCCTCCGGGCTCCCGGTTGGGATTCGAAGAGGAATTTGTGTGAATCTAATTGAATTATTAGCACAGGATACAGGATTGTGGAATTTCTGGAGCACACACACACACCGAAGAGGGTTGCCCGAAATGATTAATTTTTCGCATCGTCTGTCCATAGTACGAGTGGGTTTGTCCCCGGGGGTAAATAAATCGAAGAGTCTCGATTGGTGTCGGTCTATTGGAATATTCATGAGCTTCGAGTTCGAAATGTGAACGATCTGGTTAGGTGGGTTTTTTTTTCTCATTTTTTGCTAGCAACACACCCATTGTGAGACTAGTAGATACTACAACCACAGTAGCAATGAACGAGATCAAGTTCGAATGAGTCATTTCCAAAAATTTCGCATCACAAAACAAAGAAACACAAGCCGGCCGCCAATTGAAAGCAGAAGATGACCGGTGATTCCCCAACATTTTGTTATGTCGCGAGAGACAGACAGACCGGTTCTTTTGATTATTTTTTCAGATTTGATCTATGCTAGCTATTAGCATTCAGATACAAATCAACAGTTGAATTGTAAAGCGATTAAGATGTGGTGAATTGATTTAGATAAGTTTTTTTTTTTTTAAGTTGTTTTTTGTTTTTTTTTTCTGTGCGTACTTTTAGTTTCAGGGTCAGACTTAGATACCAAAAATTTTAGGGGAATGGGGCTTCTCACGGATGTGAAAACATGATCTGGCTTTCAACAAGAGGGGGTTGGGAGTAGAAGGGTTGCGTAATCAAGTCATCGTAATTGGAGGAAATACCAAAATACATACATAAATATGTTTGATGAGAGGAAAATAATTGCAGTGAGATCATTTTTGTACCACTTAAAGGGCACGAAAAATTGTGTTAAAATTGGCAGGTGATGTTGTAACAAGTTTTAGCATTTGAAAACCATTGACTAACTTTCTGAGTAGTCATTTAGGGTCTTAACCTAAACAAGAATGAGACACCAATGTTGCTGAAACTTTATGAAATTGAATCAATGAAATGAATCATTCGCTTAAAAACGAGCCTTTCACAGTCTCATGCACACAGAAAACAAGCGAGTACAAATCATGTAGGCAACGATAAAGAAGTTCACTTTGCGAAATGAAATGAAAACGAATCATCATGAAAATGTACTTGAGTGCGTAGTAGGCTCAAATTGAAAGTATTCATTCTGTCAAGGCAGATATTCACAAAAGCAGTGAAATGTACAAGTCGAATAGATTAAAAAGTATGTAAGAAACCCAGAACACTGCAAGAAGACCGCACGAACCACTTGAAACCAGTCAGCAAAGTATAAGCTTCTTGGAATGAATGTGAATGGCTCGCTTCAGATTCATTTTATGAGTGGTAATAAAATGTGAGCCCTGCGAATACTTCTGGTGAATGAATACGAATCTGTATGAAAGCGTCAAAATTAGTGAATATTTTGATTGGCTCACAAAATGAGCTACTTGCTGTAGGTCTCTGGTGGACCTTCGTAATTTATTTTTAAATCAAAAGTGTAATTATTATTTCTTGACGATGATGGCTTCAGAAAGTTGGCTAAAGTACCATTGAACTATCTTTGAACAATGTGAACACAATGGAGCCGCCCATGTGCGATACGAGTTGGTCCTGCGATGCCTTATCGAAGCCTAGGGGAATTTCGACTGTTTCTGCTAGAGATCCATTAAGGGCGGACCCATTTCTGGCCCTTAGACCTATAACTGCTATGCCCATGCACTTGATAACTCTCTACCTTCTGACGGTTTCGGGTGAAGCATGTTTCTCCCAAGCGCTCATAACCTGCTTCCGGGTTATAGATAGCTCGTCTATCAGGGCAACATGCAGGTCGACTCTTATCAATTCGGTGGCGGTATGTATGGAAGCAAGTTAAGTTTAAGTCTGTTCTGAACAGTCTTGAAACTCTTAGATACCCTTGCGTCTTACCTGATCCAGATTAAGCCACCTCATCTTGAGAGCAATCCCTCTTCAAAACTTTTTTTTTTTGTGTTTGCGGATTACTGCCTGGTAATGGTAGGCGTGGCTTATCGTCATGCATGATCATTTTCAGCAATCTTACTTTTTCATAGGGATGCGTATGTTAGAGACCTGTGAACGCTTAGGGATACTCTTACCAGTGTTCCGAGCAGTAATCGCAGAGACTGATATAAAAGGATGCGGAATAAAGACACTCTTACTGATACCATTAATAGAAGTCACAGAAGCGGAGTTGATGGTTGAGACATTATTAGCGTACTTTGGCTGGTACTCTCTACGTTACCATAGGGGTCGACGGCCTTTTGACTTGATGGCTGTAACTCATCTTTTGATTCTGAATTTGAAATTTGAGAAAGGAAACCACTGCTTTAGACACATTCTAAAAAACTGCATATCAAGTACATGGACCAGTTAATAGCCCCTTCAGCCTGCTTATCCATAAGATATGTTTACTACCTAAAAGTTTTCATACACCACACTACGATTACTTTTAAGTTTGCACCGAAAGCGAAAGTTGTTTTGTTTTTGCTTCAAAAGTTGTTTACACGATCCAAACAACAAAAAACAGAAAAACATCCAACCCCTGTTTGGAATCTATCTTCTTAAATGATTGTTTGTTTGTTTTGCAAAAAAAAAAAATGAAAAACACTTTAGATAAACTAACAAAGATAACCTTACGTCACTACAAACAGCTACAAAACATTATTAATTCACTTTTGATTACATAAACACGATAAGCGTTGCCCGGCGGAGAGAGGAGAAAAATTAACAAATAACCAGAACAGACGCCCAAAAACCCTCCCAAAACATTTATCACAAGTCCAAGTCAAGTAACCAGAACAAGTCCAAGGAAAAAGACAAAACCCAACCGATACATGGAAGATCCGAATTGAAATTCACATTCCCAATTGTGTGCAAACGATCTTTACCGCCTTG
Source organism: Chalcosyrphus nemorum (assembly GCA_949716465.1). Taxonomy (NCBI): domain Eukaryota; kingdom Metazoa; phylum Arthropoda; class Insecta; order Diptera; family Syrphidae; genus Chalcosyrphus; species Chalcosyrphus nemorum. The sequence goes on from OX454333.1 coordinate 86,882,926, forward strand.
CGGGCCCTCACAGATACACACACACACAACCAACAAAGTGGCAAATGGAATTCGCGAGCCATTCTCGTTTCCGACTCCAAATTGCCCATAGAAAAGCTGCGAATATCAATTTTTAACGATTTTATATGCAAATTGAAATTGCCGCACTGGCGCAACACAAAATGAATACGATCCCAGTTGCAATAATTTAGCACTCTAGATGCATGTATCTGCAGGCCAAACAGGCTAACACTGAAGTTCAAACTATCTAGCACCTTCTGCAAATATGGTTGGCGGAGGAGAGAAGCATTTTTTTCTGTTTTTATAGCGCCCATCACTCACATGCTCCCAGCAGCTTCCTGCATAGTACGTACAAGTACAACCAACAACAACAATGGAGTGGAGTTGCGCACGCGCGCGCGCGCCGGCTAATGGAAGATCCTTTAACAAATTGACCGAAATTGCGCGCGCATCTTTTATGCATGCAATGTGCGCGCCCGAGAGGAATTGGATTGTTAGCGGAATGAACATTTTGTCCCCGCTGATGAATGGGCCAGAAGAAGGTGGTGTTCCATTTGCCGGAGGGCCATTTAGTTTGATGTATTTTTGATTGAGTTAGAGGAGATGGAATGTTTTTTATCTGACGGATTGGCAGATTGAATTGCTAATTCGGGCGGCTGGCGGTGTGTGGTGAGTTATGGCAGATTGGGTGGCCTCTCGCGAGAGTAGAGAAGTCAACGGAGGCGCCGATAATTGCAATGTGGGAAGGCACTGCATCACATGCCATATAAACGGCTTGAAAGGTGATCACATGTATAAATTTTTGGGCAATCCCCAAAGCCATTGAACTGAAAATGTGAAGGTTTCTCGAGTGGTGATTTCATCTTCAATCGAGAGAAGACAAATCATCTTGAAGTTGTTTAATAAATTATCCCCTCGAGCTTTGAAGTAGATGGAGTAAGTGCTTGGTTGTTTGTTTAGAGCGAGTGTGGTACCATTTCGGTAGGCATTAGAACTTATTTCGTGCTGGGGATTACCCAATTCGTAGGTCATTGGGAAAATATGTTATTTTGACATAAAAATAGTGGGTACCGTTGTCACAAGCTTGTTCATGCTTCTTCGATTGAAAGACAATGAGTTTGAAGGTGGAACTCAGTTCTTTGACATTTTCAAAATTCAATAGAAGTACTTTGAGTTCGTAAAGTGCCTAATGATTCATGAAGTTATCTTCAGTTGAGCACGAAATCACTATCTGAAGCAATTTAAGCCTGCTACTTCAGTCGTTACTTTCGTTAGTACCTAATACGCAAGGAATTATCATAGGATGACCTGTCATGAAGGACTGACACCTTACCATCGTGTGAGAAGTAATTTACAAATTATTTCCCCGGGCCTTATTGCCCTACACTGTTTCTTTTCAAATCTGATAGGATGTCTTCATCCCGGTAGTAGGTAATGAGAGCTTGGGATTGAGATCGAGGGGAAATATGACATGAGAGTCATACTTCAAGTCAGCTAAAGTCATTAGTGGGTACAGATTTATCAAATGCGAGGTCACAGCAATTTTGAGTATTATGGCCTTAAATGGGTAGACCTTAACGGTCCTCCAGCAGATGAGGTCGATCCAGCTATTCCACTGCATGTAGATCTGTCTTAACAGCTGTCCCATATCGAGGAAGCCTAACTCGAGTTATAATAGGATTTCTTGATGCGTAATTAAATATATAGCAATTGCCAGGCCCTCTGATATATGTACTCGGCAGCAATAGGACTTGATGGCCTTGTCTCCATTGGAAAAAAATTCAGTGGACTGTAAGGAAACTGATTACATAAACCCAATGATAGTATTCTAAAGAAGATTCACTATAAAAATTCTTGAAAGAATATACTGGGGAAAGCCTAAACATCATCATCTTCATCATTATGAAGAAAATGGAGTTGTCATTTTACTACTCCGCCCTAGATTAGGTGAGGTGGCTATCCTGAGCATCTATGGTGATACCACATGTTGATCAACCAGAGAAGTCACTCGGCAACCTTTGTCCATCTCAGGAGGGACCTGATCAAAAGTGTCTGAAGTAATTAAGTAGGGTGGCAGACTAAATCAATCCTAATTCTCAAAGAGCCGTGAAGGTGGAATAGAATGTGCAAAAAAAGTAATTGGAGTGACTGAATCAATCAAATTCCTGTCTTCTCTTGTAGTAGGTATTGGCTGATATTGTGGCCTATATGGAGTATTAAATTGACTGATTCAATCAACTCCTGGAACTCCTTGTGTTGGCTAGGTATGGTGATTGAATCACAGGTCCAGGTGGTATGCATTGGAGCGGTAGATGCTATGTGTTTTCTAGTGTCAGACCAGTAGGTTTTAAGAAAGTCACTGGCCGCCCTTGGGAGGTGCCTGATACAATAAATACTAACCTCTCACGAGAAAACGATTAGGGTGACTGATTCAATCGAACCTAGAAGTGTAAGCTTTTGTGTATAATAGATTTAAGATGTTCGACTTCAAAGAAGTATTCTCTCGGCCGTCACTTTCTCATAGTAGCTAGCGCTGGACAGGTTCTAAGGAGTGGAGGTTGCTATTCTCTTCCTCTTCATCTCTCCAACTACTTCCTAAGAAAACAATAAAAATTAATTGGTCCAGGTTATAAGAAACAATTTTTGTCTTCATCCTTCCGCTCCCACGAAACATAACTACCTCCATAGCCAACTCAAACATTTTCAAATTACATATTTGCTCCGCAATACATTCGAAGGTCACTAAACACTTCTCTGGATAATCACAATCGTTTCTAATTATGCTCATTAAAAGCTGGCTGATCCATGGGTTCAAAGCCCGATCGCAAACTAAAATGTGTGCGTCCACTCTCTTTAAAACTTTGCGGCCCTAAAGTTGCTTAACCACTTTACGCAACACGTCTCCAAATTGTAGTTTAATTATATGTTTCTATGATCTATGTAAGAAGATATGTACATATTTCTGTATGTGTACCTGTACGATCTTACTGATTAATTCATCTCCTAAAAGTATACTCGCTTAATTTGCCGGCATGATCACCTCAAGCAATGCGTGTTTCGAATTTAATTGGCAGCCAAAAGTATGCAATGCAATATGCCTTAGGCTATTGCAAATGAAATGAAACCACCTTCAACCACTTAGACCGACTTTCCTTTCGTAAAATTTATTCCACCCATTTGTCAGCTTCTTATTTCGTAATCCTCATGATTCTCAAAAGCCACCACCACCAATGTCAAGAGTCAGCACCAGATAGCCGCCGCCAACTCGCTGTGTATGGCATTTACACGCGATATCCTTCTAATTCTTTATGCACCCCTCTGTTCTATAACACACACTTCCTGACAAAGCAAAAAACCAAAAGTCGAAGTCGCAAAAAAAGGACAATACAAAAAAAAAATAAGGAAACATTGTCCTAGTGATTTAAAAACCTGTCGATGGGTGTTAAATGTTCTGATTGTGATTTATTATGACACAAAGCACTTCCAACACACAACGTATGTATGCTCCACGAAAGAACCAAATCCTGATGCATTACCGGCTAAAAACCTCCAACGTCCATTTGTCCACTCACACTTCGACACACAATTTGATTTGATTTTTCCCAATGACATCGAAGGAAAAAAAAAAGAAAAAAAGGAGAAAAAACTATATGAAACCTGAAGGACTCTTAACGAAATTGTTTTTTATGTGTTTTACTGGTCGATTGGAGATGTGGAATGTCCTTACTGGCCTGGCGGCAAGTTTATGGTGAATTTCATTCAGTCGTGTTCTCAGGTGTGTTGTGTGTGAGAGAACAAAAGAAACACTTTTTACGGTGAAAGTTTTTCGACAATGTCCTGGGCGCTGCAATACGTTCCAGGATGGAGAGTAAAAAGCCAATAATCGGTCGAAGCTTGAGGAGGAATTAATTTCCCATAAAGTTTTATTGAACGGAAGTTATGAGCGGCGTTCTTTTTTTGTGGTCCTCGTCACAAAGGACAATGAGTTATGTTCGATGGCAAAGCAGACAGACTGTAAGTACTTGGGATTATTCGCTTTTATGGTGAGTGTTATGACTTTTGAAATATTGGCTGGCATTGTTCTGGTGGGTTAGATATTTTGTTGGACTTTGTTGGACTTGACTTGGAGCATTGTGAGAACTAGCTTTGGATAGCTCTGAAAACCGCGATAAGTTTCCTTTATAGTGGCAAAATTTAACCATCATAAGATAGATATAGAGTGATAGAGAGATAGAGTGATAGAGAGATAGAGAGATAGAGAGATAGAGAGATAGAGAGATAGAAAGATAGAGAGATAGAGAGATAGAGAGATAGAGAGATAGAGAGATAGAGAGATAGAACGAAAGAGATCCTTAAAGAGTCTATGGAATGGGCTATCCCTGAACCCGAGTGCCTCAAATCTTAAGGATATAGATGTAAGTAGCCTCAAGGTCTTAAGCCTCGTAAGTCAAAAGGGGCTTAAGTTCAATGAGATTGCCTTAAAATTTCCTATTGGCGCTGGTGGATATGTGGCTCTTTTAAGGTAACCACTTAATCAGTTCAAGATAAGATGCAAGGTTGGCTAGGTATGGACTATTGGACAGCTAGCTAGATTCCCGACGGAGGATCAATGACAGCCATCAGAGTGCTGCACACGAACATCAAGCTAATGCCGAGTTTTCTCAAGCAAGAGGACCTCACAAACCTTTGAGCATTCCTGAAAACATCCAACTTAAAGGCCCTTATAGAGTCTCTGGAGTCTCTTGGTGCCTTCCAGTCTTTGCTTCCAGTTACGAAGGTAAAGTTTAATGGCATCCGCAACAACTTGGTCCTTGTACCACAGGTTCGGCCTTCTTCGCCATCTCAAACCTGAGAACTGTAGTTCGAAGATCGTCCTGGATACTCCTATTTACTCCTCCATTTGACTTCTTCGCATAAGGGACCTTATATCCGACGAAGTTCATCACTCGACTCCATACAGCAAGACTGGTGAGATAAGCAATCTAATACTCAAAATTGTAATCAATAAGCTCAGTAGGGCATAGGCCTCACAGAGGGCTTCCGAGTACCACACAATGCCACCTACTCCACAATAAGAAACCAATGGACTCAAGAGATACTAGCAAGTGAAAAAGTTCAAGAAGAGAGCGAGCAAGCTACTTAACCATAGCAAGGAATATCTATGAACTTTAACTGGCTACCTAACCAGACACTGTCTACTCCAATTTCAAGCAAACAGAGTCATTCTTTGTTGATGCTCCGTGAACGCAAAGATTCACATAGCTATACTTAACCCCGTCTGTATTCTGAAACTTTCAAGCAAAGGCACCTAAGGCAAGGATTGTCAAAAGTCTCAATTTTTCTTCTGGGTGACCAGTGCTCCAACCATCGCATCGTATCGTACACTTAGCAAGTTGTTAGTCGATGAAAACATCTGTAGCAGTAGTGAAATTGGATTCAGGTCTCAATATTTATTCTCCGAGATTTTTCAATTCGCTTCTAATTCACAGTATTTTCTTCGTATTTCTCTCGCGCGAAAAAAACAAAGGAATGTAAAGCAAGTGCTAATAGCGGCGGGTCTAGTCAGAGCGAATATCAACTCTACTGTCAAAAGTCGCGACCAAGAGAGGAACACTGAGCGCACTCAACGTAACCTTACGTCATACTGTTTTTGTCTAGCTTTCACACAATGTAGTTTCTCTCAGCAGAAGCGTACGAAAGGATCGAATAAGACTGTTCCTTTGGAGTCAAAAACAAAAGAACCCGCTGAAACTAAGTGAAAAGTCGGCAGCCTTCAAAACTGTAATTTGATTGTTGATGGGACTTAGCTGACCGAAAACAATGTGTCGATGTAACGAAACTGAAACTGTCGATGTAACGAGAGAAAGAATTGACTAACTTTTAACTTTTAACGCGACGAGTTTGTGATGACAGACAGCCTAACGTGGCACACCATTGTCGGAGTGTCGCCACACCATTGGACAAGTCCAACGGCTACTATTACTTTCACACAGATACATCACAGACAGTTCGAACTTCGTTTAGTTCACCAAGTAACTCTAGGCGAGGAAACGGCAGATGTACTAGCAAAGCCGTCTTGTTAGCTTGGTTGACTTCTGACTACTATCCCAAACTTTACCTACAGAAATGCCTCGAGTCCTGGGTATTTACCAGACGAAAGGAACCATTTTAAAAGTCCGATAGTCCATTCTGTGGACACAACCAAACACCTGCGTTGAGAAAACAATATTCCCACTTGTTTTTTGCAAATGAAATAATCATAAAGTCTTGCTAAGAGCGCCCATCAAACACGTCCTCATTATTCTGGCATTAACATTTTTTTTTTGCAACTTTACCGCATTCCGCACACGAAACACCAAAACATCAATTGACCCCTGACTTGAGATCATCAAGCAAATGATTTAAATCTCCATTAAGCAACATGCAACAGTGCTCCCATTAACACCCAACATGTGTGTGGCATAAAACCTTCAATAAACCGCCTCCGCCTCCGCCTCCACCTCCAGCTCCAGCTCCGTCTTCCATTTGAACAAGAATTCGTCACCCCGAAAATGCACAACCAGATGGTCCTCATCTCTCCCAGTCATCCACACACACACACACAAACACCATTTGAAACGCACTCAAGTGCAAAACGGCACCAAAACTTGACCCACCCGACTTTTTATGGTCGCTCCATCATCTCCATCTCCATCCCGATCTTCATCTCCGACTCTGGGGTTAATTAGCCTCAGCGCGAGCCACACTCCAGAGCATCTTCTGAGTAATTAAGGGCGCATCAAGTATCCCAGAAGTTGTCATATACTCACTCGTACGCCTGCTAATGGCAATTACGAGTGTTGTGCTCTATCATTAACTCTGGTGGCTGGCTGGACCATGTGGCGGCTAATAGAAGCCACCCGAAAGTAGTGAGTGACCACTTTATCTGGAGAAATGGCCGATGGACTTTCTTTGTCTCATCTGGGAACGGGATAGAGAGCAATCTGACTTGTTTACGCATTCCATGCCATAAATATTTATTAAGATCCTTTGCACTGCAGGCTTGCTTTTGTCATAAAACACTTAGGACGCTGGATGGTGACGGTATGCGTCGCTGTTGCTGTTGCTGTTACGTTGCATCTGCCAGGGTGATAATGAATGGGGTTGAAAGGTCCCCTCAAGAGTGGGTATGTGGTGGAATATTTTTAGAAACCCCAGAGAAAGTCTCTTCTAAGTAGAGAAGGCGCCATCTCTCCTTCCTTGAATTGGCAATTTAAGTCAATTTAATGCATTCCTCCTGACTCCTGAGTCATCCTCGGATGCATCCCTGAGGCTGATTTATCGATTGCAGTGATTCCAACCTCACTCCTTTGGTTTATGGAACTTCTCATTGTGTGTCTGTGTCTGTTTTTCTTTGGCAGTTTTGTGCATCGGACAAAAGTTTTCCTTCTCTCAAGAAAGTGTCTTCATCCAGATTGTCAAACAGTCAACTGGATGTGTCAAAGTTTACGCCCATTGTGTAAACTTTTCAACTTTCATATACATCCGCATATGTGTGCTGGCAGGACACTGCTGATGGGCATGTTGTGATTAGAAGTTTCTACTTGAGGACGAAGACCTCGCTCTCCACATGCGTGCGTGTTGGAAAACTTTTGGGTCAACTTGCTATTGTGTGCGGGATTGATTGGGGGTTGCGTTGGGTTGAAGGCGAAGTGGATTGTTATGAATCCTTATTCAAGAAGCGTGACACCTCTTCCGGTCGGAAATTTATTTAAAAAAAAAATATCCTGGCCTATAATTAAATTTTCTTTGGTTGCGCTTGACCCAAAAGGATATTCAAGGCCAAATTTTAAATCTTTAAGCGAGTCCTTCTCTCTAAATTCAAAGTCTAAACATTTTGACATAGAAATTGAATTACACTCAACACTGTGCTACAAAAAGTTATTTCTTAGTTACTACTCCTACCCTCTGGCAGTGCGCATCCTTTGGGAATTCATCTACAAATCACCAGAAATCTACTTACACAACACAACCGACGACGATGAAGTGAGTTTGACTTTATATCCGCTTTCAAGTGGGAGTAATGTTAAACGTTCATATCCCGACAATCGTAAGTAAATATATGGATTCTCTTATTATCCTTACAAAATGGGGAAACATCAAGTAGGACGCACGCCACGCCACGATGATGTAGATTTTCGCCTTAAGACAGATCTTTAAACGAGAGGATGATAGCCTTTAAGGAATACAACAACGAGAACAGACGAAGGATAAGAGTTACAATGCGGCAAAGATGTTGATAGTATGCAAAGTGGATTTATTGAGTCAAAATGGAAGATTTACACACCGTTCTTGGAGCAGGGGTGTTAGCTGAGTACTCGTAGTGGGGGGATAACTTTTCTTAAGATTCCGAATGCAAATTAGGTGAGGTGGTGGAGATTTCATTGGTTAAATATTTCCTTTGTAAGGATGCTTGTGTCAACTTCGGCTAATGCTTGCAAAAAGTACGGGGGTTCATCAGAAATGGTTTTGTAAAAATAATTGCAAAGGCCTTTAAGTCTAAGGCCTGGACAGTGAAATGGAATAATTGGTAGTCTGTTCTACTTATATGCGATCCTGTGAGACCTCTTACTTTGGGAACCATTTACTGTTTTAATAGAGCTAACTTTAGCCCTGCAGTCGTTGATGATATTATTTAGTAGACCATTGAACAAGTATTCACCTAACTTCTTATGTTGGCCAGTGCATAGAAGATCCCGACAGCTTCTGCAGAAGTCATTTATGGGTACGTCCAATGTTTGAGTATGTTTTGGAATAGTACAGTGTCTGGTAAGAGTATTGGATATTTGAAGATTTCTCTCTTGTGTTTCAGGAGTTCAAAGGACCTAGTTGTATTCAGTGTCAGCGAGACCAACCTAGCGATGTTACAATGATCAAGCTGATGCCATCGATGCAATGGTTGGCTTCGGCGACCGTGCCAGCGTTGATTAGATATACAAGACCTTGGGGGCCTCGATGTGGGTGACTCTTTTTTTTCGCCACTAACATACACGATTCGAAAACCTGAATTATCCCTACCTAACCACTCTATCCGCGGGACTGCGCCGCTGGGTATTACTTAGCAGGGCTGGTTAGTCTTCGAGGTCGACTCTTGGGCTCTTCTTAGAGATTGTGCTCTGCACAGGGCGTTCTGCTCACAAAATGAGGAGATCTCCATTTACTCGCCTTCTAGTCCCGTCATGCAACTTACGAGATCTTCTGGCTATGGCAGGTTGCGTCTAACCTTTGCAAAACGTCTGAAGTAGAACACTACCTTCTGCACATCCTCCTCCTCACTTGGACATTCTGGGCATGGGGACGAACTGGTGTCCAAAGCAGCCGTGCCCGGACATGAACTTAGTACAATGGTAGTTGTTCCTCCTCGCTCTCTATCTCCATGATTTTATAGTGGGAATGAGCTTGCGGGTCCACCTGCCTTAAGTAGAATTGTCCTTCCTTGTTTATCTCACCCTTGTGCAGACTGCCCTTTCCTCCTCCTTGATCCGCTTTCAGTCTTGTCAGCTCGAGGGTCGCCTAAGTTACACCCTTTGTCGAGCTCCTTTACTAGCGATTCCTTAGATCTAATCCTGCGACTGGTTATCAGGACAGCCTTAGTCTTGTGGGAAGCTAGTTCTAGACCGGCAGATTTCAGCGATCGTGAATGCCTCATGCTCGAACATGCTTAGGTACTGTGACCACGGCTATATCATTAGCAAAGCCAATCCCTTTGACTCCCTCCAGCAACGAGTCACAGAACTGCGTCGTACATAAGAAAGGTCAAAGAACAGATCCCTGTGGGACTCCCGTGAAAACGTTGTAGACCTTAGCGCCAACGTCTGTATAATATCTTAGCTTTCTGTTGTTGAAGAAGATGTTTTGGTGACACTTATCCCATTTAGACCAGAGGCGGAAAAACCTCTTCGCTCGTCAGCTTAACAATTCCCTGAAATGTTACAGTGACCTGGCAACCAGCACAAGATAAAGCTACATATACTGTCCAACTATAAAGCTATAAAGAATCTATACCAACCATTCCAAACACACAATAGCCCTTGTAGGACCACAGTTACGATGAGATACAGTCACACCTCCTTTGCCCACCCTATTCACCTCTTAAGCTTATTTAAACGCAAACTCCTTGAAGGCTTTACAGTGAAACAGTTTCCTACTAACATCTGTCTCCTTAACAAAGTCCATTTGCTGAGTTGTACTGTTGCTCCCTCAAGGATATCAAAATACAACCACGACTTTGATGTACACCCTCCCACCATCAAGTCACCCCTTCTCAGTCGAATTAATTGATTTAAAAAAAAAAAAAACTTAAAATTTGTTTTGCCGCCAAACAACAAAGTGCACAAATTCCGCCGCGCCACGCCGCCAACGGGTGTGTTGGAAATTAATTAATACACCTAAAACCGCCCAAAGGATTGTTACACCGATTTCGATGTCATTAAAATCACAGTACACCGTTCCATCCATAGCCAGTGGGAATCAAATTAACGCGCGGTTAACTAAAACCAAACACCATCATCATCAACATCACCATCAGGACAATGAAAGGATTCTCTTCAGTTCTATCTCTTTTCCCAGTGGGAGAGATGTCACCGCGGAAGGCTTTAATTACACTCAATTACGGGATTTCAAAGTAAAATCCGATTCGGATCCTTTTTCCATCCTGCAGACAGAGTCTATTCCTTCGATATGCCCCTCTCCCTCCGCCCGCAACAGGTAATTTTACTAAATTTTATGCAAATTGCAAACGGAAACGGATTCCCCTGCCTGTCTCCCAAAAGGATACAAAGGTAGGCATCAGGAGGATAAATCTCTCTCATCCACCACCGTATTGCATATTAGTTAAATTATTATGGTAAATTAATTTGCGTGTACCCCCTCATACCGACGACATAAAAGGATCATAATTCCAATGTGCGACCGCTTGATGAGGCTCAGCTCAGGGTGGCATCCCTTTGAAGGTTTCACGTTCAAAAGTTTTTGGTGTTGCAACTGCTTTTGTGGTATTTAATCCTTTTTTGGGGAAAACGTGTAACGAAATTAATTAATGCGACACAGGCTGGATTTATGTGATATTATATTGTTTTGGGGTAGATCCTTACGTAGCCTGTTGGTGCGCGCCTGACTTTGGGTGTATTTTTCGGCGAAAATAATTAGGAGTTACAACAGCCATCCTAGTTCCTCCATAGGGAAGGAGGAAATATTTTGGGCTTTGAGAGTGTGAACTGTTTGGAAAGTTGATACTATTGTTCGTCGTCTGGAATGTTTTTGGGCGAAAATTTCGGCTTTTTAATTGGAGGATTTTTGGTCAGACGGTGATAATATTTTGTTTATCATTAATTGCAAGTACTACTAGGACGTAAGTAGATCATGGGGAACTGGTGTTGGATTACAATGGCATCGATTCAAGGTGGAGAAGTGGAAGAGTTCTACCTATTGGGTGCACTCTGGACACCACCAATGTAGTATTCCTTCCAAAAGCGGAGGAAAGTAATAACCCCGAAGTGAAATACTTCAGACCGGACAGCCTAAGATCGTTTCTACTGAAAACAAAATAAAGCATTGCGCTAGACCATATCGAAGGAACAATACTGAAAGTGCGTCCTTTGAATAGTAGACAGCATGCCTACAGAGGTGACAGGTCTGCGGAAACAGCGCTGCAACGCGGAAGAGGAGATATACGTATACAATGGACAATGAAGGTGCTTTCAGTAACGTACGCTTCGGAGGTCTGAGAGTAGCCTTAGAACAATGCGGGCATTGGTGGTTTGAGGGGTGGAAGGAAGAGGAAACATATGGAATTTGAACCCATGATACTTTTTAGAGTAGGTTAAGTTCCTACGAATATACCTAGATGCTAGACAATCATAGAACTCTATCATAGCGGAGAATACACGGAAGGTAAAAAGGTTCATGGTGCTTCATCAATGCAAACAGGAAAATGGACAAAGGTGGGGGATCTCACCAAGGATAGTATACAGTGACCGATTATCACATGTGCGTCAGTTGTAGAGTACCTAAAAGCCTCCCAAGTAACTATAAGGTAAGAGAAGTCAGTATAGCCTTCCATTTTCTTTCGGGAAAACCTGGAGACCTTTCCTAAAATAGTTCTTTGGATGTACGCGTCTTATTGTATAACCCCTTTTGACCTATGGTCGCTTAGTATAGTGGCCAACACTAAACGAGACCACCAACTTATGACTCTTTTCAAAGTGCAAAGACTAGCATGCATCAGTGTTACCAGTGCGATGAGAACAACTCCAATTGCAGGACTTGAGGCTGTTCTCAATCTGCCTCAGATAGATATTTTTACGAGATCAACGGCAGCCAAATTGATCTCACTGTAACCATTCCGCCCTCTTTCTCAGACTTGAAGCAGTGAAACTAGCCACGAGAGAGCTGAATTCTATGGAAACTTTCATCGTTAGATACTATGGTCATACTTCGATTAAGCAAGGACCAAGAGACTTATGCGTAAGACGATCCCAATTTATGCATTTACGGAAACCTAATCCTCTGCAGAGGATGCGGCGATCAGGAATATCTCCATAATTGCAGAAACACATTCCTCGGGAAACACATCATTCAAAGTCTAGATGGGATTCTCTAGTGAAAACATGGACAAGCAGCTGAACTTCAACAGAGTGGTTTGTATAGTTTGAAGACGAGTAGTTCTTAGACATTGTATGAGTTAAATGGGCAAGGGAATACCTTGCTTCCCCTTTGGGTAACACAATGGGTCAGCTCTGACCTAAGTGTGGTGGAAGTCTTTTCCTTTTGCCAATCCGCATGTCTATCCTAACCTAAGTGTAGGGAAGCATTTTGATAGGGTCCACCGCTTCCCATGTTAAGGGATCGTGCAGTACAAACGATACCAAGTCGTGCATTGGAAGTGATCCTTGGCATTCTGTTATTGGCCTTAGCGCAGAATTATCTTACATCAATAGAAAATCTAGGATTTCGTGAAAAATTTGGAATTGAGGAATTGAATATGCCCATGGAAGGAAGATTGGTAACATAACCATATTTATAGATAGAGTCAGAGTAAGATAACGATCATTTAGTAACTCATGGCCATTTTTTCTATCTCTTCACATGTTCTGGACCATAATTCCGGGTTCAATATAATTTGCGGCCAACAAATCTTTCGAATAGCAAAGGCTACAAAGAGCCATAGATAGAGTAAGCTGTGACGCTAGTCACCTAAGAGTTCCCAATCAAAGTCGGTATACACCAGGGAAGCATCCTCAGTCCTTTGGTATTTATTGCAGTCCCTGATTTATGAAGAAAGAGACTGATCCCAAAGTGCATAACATATTCTTGGCTAAAGAAGGATTCCTCTCAGTGAAGATCAAACGACCTCTTGATGTATGGGTGGACATTTTGGTGAAAAATGGGAAGAATATCTGTGCTGCCAGTTCCCTGATCTAGACTCGCCTCTTCCAGGCTTTTAATCAAATGAGAAAGTGCTTTCCGAGTGCGAAAGGTTCAGATATATGGGATCTATGATCTATGTGGGTGCTTTGGTGCAATGGTTAGTGCGTTGGACTACTGCGCAAAGGGTTCCAAATTCGAATCCAGAAAAAATACCACCAAAAGTTTTTTCACGGCCTCACCTCTTCCGAGTGTCTGACAAACATTGAAGAGTATTACTGTCATGAGAAAGCTTCTCAAAACCCCTCTGCCCATTGGATAAGGCATAAATCTGTAGGTATGTGCAGAAAGAGAAGCTAGGTCTTGGCCCTCTATGGGATGTTTACGGCCTGATATTTATTTTTATTTAATTTTATGATTAAAATTGTGATGATGACATCTATCATCGCGTAAGCACGGAGTCAATGAAAGGACTTGAAAAATCCGCTGATAGAAAAATGTTCACTACTCTAAAAGGAAGGCTCTACACCGGATTTGTACGCCTGGAAGTCACATACGATTCACAATGTTGAACAACGTACAAGAAGTCTTAGTCTGAGGGTCTGGCGGCAGCTGAGATGAAGATGTTTCTCATGACAACAAAGCTTGATAGACTTAGAAGTTCAAAGCCTCCATGTAAAAGAGCCCATCATAATCGAGATAAAGTACGAACGGCTCAGTTGGTATTGCCATGTTCGAATCCCATCAAAGTCAATCAAGATTCATACACAATAAAGCCAGATGAAAAGAACATCTATATCACATAACTGATCTAAGTGACGAAGTGATCCGAGAAGTCTGCCCGTATGGATCATAACCTCGCTTAAGGAAGAATTAGAGATCGAGTATCAAGCAACTGTTCCTACTCCACACTTTTCAAGGACTCATGCACAAATCGCAATAAATTCTATAACGTTAAAACGCTATCCCAAACTATTTGCACAAAAGTAATTTTGGGTCCGCTAATCTTACAACTTCTACCACCCTCAGGCTAATTAAAAGAAAATAAACCCATTCAAAGGACGATACCCAGTCCCAACTCACAGCCATAAACCCCATAAGTTGCACACTTCCACCGCAAAAATCAACCATCAATTCCGCGGATATCTACAACTTAATTACTCCTTTTGCGCGCATTAATTACTGCCCAGAGAATTATTCCTCACAAAACTTTGTGTAGCCCAACCCTTAGCACAATAAAATCCACCCACAGTCCTACGAAAAAAAAACCATTAAACACTATTCAATTCAAACTTTATCTCCAAACGCACAAAATCCTTTATTAACTTCCATTAAAAGCAAAAGTTCGAGACATCCCTCTGAACAAAAAAAAAAAAAGGATTAACCAACAGTGAGCGCCTCAAAAAAGGGGTAGAACACAACCGAAAACATTATTAATAATTTATCTAAAGCACATTCCACCAGCTCGGGGGGAGGAGAGCGAAGCACATCCTGGCGCCAAGCAAACAGGATGTCAATCTCATCGACGGCATCATTGTCAAACGACGACACGACGATGCGAAATTAGCCATTACAAGGATATTCCTAATAATCGCGATTCGCTTTGTTCTTTTTCGACTCGAAATCAGATTATTAACTTTGTCAACCCCATCAAAGATCCACCATTGTCCTTGCTAAGCTAAAAAATAAAAGAGATATCCTTTCTTTTTTATTTTCGGATAATTGGTAATTTGCTGACGTTTATTTTTGGGCCTCTCCCTCCCACTCATCCCTTGATGGAATCGAGTTGATTCATCGAAATCTCGTAACAGGTACAATTTGATAATGTGCCGCCGCGCAGATTCACATCCCGTGAAATCCTGTTGATCCTTTTTTTTTCTCTCTCTCTCTCGTACCATTAAAATTCAATTCACAATCTAATTACACGGAAACTTCAAATGGCTTTTGGGTTTTTTTTTTGATTTTTTATTGCGTAACCTTTTGGATTATATTTTTTCATCCCCTGGTGGGTGGGCCCTCAGTTAGAACGCTCCATCTTCGGTGAAGTGCTTCCGACCCCTAGGGTGAGGTTGATATCCGTAATAAATGCAACCAAGTACAAGAGTATGACGAACCTTTAAGCGGTGTTTGTGGCTGGAGGGTGGGGTTCAGCGAGTTGTTTTCCTGACCTTTTTCTGATAACGTGAAAAAGCGGAGCGCTAATAAATTATTCGTTGAGTTTTTGGAAAGTTCAGCTGCGGTTCTCTTTTTTCTGTGTCTAGATAATATTTTTATCTGGCTTTCAACCCCTTTTTTACATTCAAATCCGCTGGCCTGAAAAAATACGCAAATCTAATGAAATATCGTTCGCGACTGCGACGGTGATTTCATCGCCTTCTTTCATTTGTTTTAAGTCGAAATTGAAGAGAATATTAAAGAGTTGGTTCTTTTTCATTTGATTCATTTGATGGAGAGAAGATATGGAGTGAACAAGAAGACTAGACCAAGCCTAAAGATTGTTCTAATAAAAAGTGACCAGATATCAATGATACTTTTTCCAAGTGTCATTTGTCACGCAGTTGTCAAAGTGATCAGTAACATCCAGCTGTCAGAATGTTCAGTAAGGTCTGCCATTTTATTGTGCACTGTTTCAAGTTTGCAAAAAGTTTAGAAATTGTTGGAAAATTTATCAAAATCTTGCCTCAGTTGTAAATAGGCAACAAGAACCTCGTCGTGAGGTCAGTCGATATGATGGCTTCAATGTGCAGGCCATTTGTCGTGCCGCGGAAAAGTGCAGACGTAAGTACACTCTTTTGGACCTTAAGTCACCACCCAGACAGAAATCGGTGGAAATTGTAGAAAAAATACCGGTCCTAGGGGGTAGCATCTAAGAAGACCCAGAAATGTCGATTCAGCGACGATCTTCTTCGACCTGAGAAAGGAGACACCTTTACAGCTAATGAAGAAGGTGAAGAGCTATGTTAACCACCTTTCTTTGATCAGAGCTCAACAACATCGAGATACCCGAGCTGTGGTTCCAACCAGACGACGCGGCTCTGCATGCCTTACAAGTGACGTATCGCTCGAAGGCGAAATTTGCGAAGGCGCTTGGGTCCTCTGCGTTCATCAATTTTCACTCGGAATCATGCAACTGGACGCCACTCGATTCTTCAGGTTAATATGGAGTTTCTAGCCAACCACTATGGACGAGCTTGTGGTCAACATTCGAGACGCTAATATCTGAATAACGCCTTACATAATAAAACCAAGTCATCAATGAGTGGACCGACTTATAGAAGCACTGCCAGCAAAGCCGTGATGCCCATCTGAATGGTTGTTATTTTTATAAAAAATGGCATGAATGTAGCTTCCAAATGCAGCTATAACCAATGTCAGTTCTTACATTTTTGTTGTTTCATTTGAATATTTCTTTCTATCGTTTTTATCTGGTCACCCATTTTATTCAAACATATAGCCTCAAAACAACCCATACTTCTGCTCTTTCGAATAGCTTCAACTAAGATCCTTGAAAATCCTCTCAAATCTATGCAAATTCACCGCCATCCATTAACTCCATCACTTTTTAATGTAATTTACTACAACTTCAAGCCTATCATCAATATTCACGACCCACTCGAAGGACACATTAAAAACTTTCACTAAATATGTATATTCTCTCAACCAGCATTGAAAACTTAAAACCACTTCAAAGGTGATTCCATTATTCATTGGCAAAGTGATGGACACTTTAAGGACACTTAAAGTCACAAAAATCCATTAATAAATCGCATTAAATAGGTGGTAACGCCGCCGCATCCCTTTCTCTTACAAAAGAAAAAAAAAATTGTGACAGAAATTTAATTACACATTCAAATGAGGACATCTTTTCGATATGAATGCGTAGGCCATAAGGACAACAGTGTGCTCTTGAAAATTGGAAAATCAGTGCAATTGTATATCCTCCTCTGCCCTCTGTTTGACAGAAAGAAATCAAATTATAACCTCATCGCGGCATTGTCCTTGTGATATCTAAATTAAAACGACCAGAATGAGATTTTCATTTCCTCCCTGAGAGAGGGTTGATATTTGCTATATCACTTGAGTGGATGTTTTTTTTTTTTTTTTTTTGCGAGAAATCGCGAAATCAAAATCTGAATACGAGAACTTGAATCAACCCTTATGTGACTGTTAACTGTCATGAAGAGAGGATAAGTCATTTCCACCCTCTTTTTTGATGGTTCCTCCTTCGGTTTTGTGCGTGTTGCCTTTGTGCGGTTAGATTATGCGGTTGGACTCGGTGGCCAGATTGTGGTTTCTCCCTCAATTGCACGGGGGGTTGTTGCTTGCACATCGTTCGCTGTCCAGGGCCAGGATGAGGACTACAATAGAGGGTAAATGCAGGGGTTTTAGAAATTCGCTTGAATTGTTAAGAGGGATAATTTGCGTTTTGTTTACGCAACAGGGTGGAAGGAAGCGCATTTAGATCGCATGGTCACTTACATTAGTGATCTTGGGGGTTGGCTGGGTTGGGGAATTAACTTTAAGGTGCATGGGGGCATGCTGTTGATGGGGAAAATATCACAAAAGAAAGTCCTTTAGTACAATAGACTGTGAACTTAGGATCTCTTCTGAAAGTTCACATGAAGCCACCTAGCCGGGGTCTTATTTGGTGAATTATTGCTTCTCATTCAGTGAAAGTGTGGATTAGTATTTTTTCAAGGTCTTCACAAGATCTGAAGGGTCTATCTTGCCATATTGTACAACTCAGTAGTACGTCCAATCCCATTCTATGAATCCATAGTATGCCCGTAAAAATGCCTTCAACATAAACTGAATAAGGTACTGAAGGATGCCCCCTTATGCATAGGCACTAGAAGCGCTTTAAGGTCTACTCCGTGAGTCAGCCTAGCAATCTTTTTGAACCTTAGATCAAACATTAGATCGATTCAGAGAATACAGCTGGACAGCAAAGTCTAGATTCTCTATCAAGAGAACGGATATTAGTCGCAACATTACCCTCACAATGAACTCTGAACACATTGTTTCGACTCACTTGCGGAACACATCCCGCTGAGAGGTATTGAAGCAAATACCTCCTCAATCATTCTTAGAAAAGCTAAGCTTGGACAGACTAGGCGATAAAGACGATACCAATCCCTCCGTCTGAAGTCCTAAAAAGCATTTACTCCACTGAACTCCACGTATGTACATAAGTCTCCAAAAATATCTAATATCTGCCGAGAGGAAGCCAGTTTGATCTAGAAGCCAGTACTGACTATCTCTGTCGGAGGAGTCTACCTGTCAACTGGAGAGACATAAGTTTCGTGTGTCCATTACTCGATCAATCCAAAACAAACCTACTCATCCGAGACCGAACCAGCCACATCAGTAAAGCTTTCTAAACAAGGAAGTGGCTTCCAAGCAGAAATCAGAGCGTTTTCAGAACCAACAAAGCCTACGAAGCTATATTCCAGCTAAGTTCTTGCCAGAAAGCATCAAGGCACTGATGTGTGTTGCCAGTAGAAGTATTTTCAATAGAATCTATAACAAGTCTAACCGCAGATGGGCTTATCTGGCAGGATACAGAGTGCTTGCCTGTTTGGACACAAGTTGGATGGACACGAAGTAGATCACAGATCAGAGTCATGATTGGAATACATTTTGGACATTGTGTTCTGAGAAGGAGACCTACTAAAGTCGGATGTTTGTAGGTATTGCGGGGACCTTACTGTGTGTGTAAGGGCACTTCTAGAAATAGATCAATATACCTAGTTAAGTAGTAATCTAAACAAAGTAGGTGCACGTAGCCAACTGAAGGATCTATACAAATGCTGGAGAGCAATTAAGTGCTTGGTCGACGTGGTTTCTTTCTGCACCTTAGACTCAGCCTAGGGATCGCGATGAAGCCATTATGATTCCTAGTGTTTTATGACAACCTCATAGCCCTACCTTACCTAAGATGTTGACAAATACATATGTACATTGAGCACCAAGCTTCTATAAAAGACAGTAAAACCAAAACCAGGCAATCATTGTCCTGAACTAATAGGGTCACTCTCCAAAAGCATCAGCTAACGCTCTGGTAGATTGCGGGACAAAGAGGTATCACAGCAAATGAAAAACCAGAGGGTACCAGCTTTCGTTCTCCCTCCTTCTGCCCCTGAGTTTACTAAACTCAAAGTAGTCCAGATTACTAAACGCCTAATTTCTCTGTTGAATATGATGCATAATCCTCCAGCATAATCCTTAAATTTGTGAGCATACCTAGTGGCTACTCATTTTAGGCCAGAGAACTTTGTCTCGTGTATACTATCTTTCGCTTGCTCCACCTCACAGTTCAGGTGCTTCATTCTCTGCAGAACCTCAGAGAGAAGGGTTGCCTGTCAAAGTGTATCCTCATATTGAGCGACTCTAGCAAATGTTCCCAACATAAGCTCTGTGGCTCAATAACAACCAACATGTGGCACATATGTCTACCCCCCTCGCACCCACTCAAGTTGAACATAATTCACTCGACAAGACCACCATCGAGTCCTCCCAGCAAATTTGGTGTCACGCGTGATTTACGACCGCGTGTCGCATAACTTTTGCTCGCCAAAATAGAACCTCAAGACCACATGTGTGCGTCAATAAAGCAATATTTTTCTTTTCATTTTCTTCCCAAAAAAAAGGAAAAAAAAAATAAAACCTTTCACCACCCCTCCCTCATCCTTATGAAACACGTAATGAAAAGTTTTCAATTTCCAGGACACACTACTTTGTCGCTCCGTTTCGGTTCATTGATTGTGCCAAAGCCAAAACTCTGCGCGAATTTTACAATTCATTTTCGTCCTAGCAGAGTGCGGGGTGGTGGTGCTTCGTCGGCCTTACATTTTGCCTCGCATACCAATTTGTGTCGTATTGTCGCACGTAATTTTTTCACCACCCACCCACTGGAGGGAACATAAATATCAAATTTTAGGCAAAATATCAATATCCACTTTGTGGAACGTGAATTGAATAAATAAGTTTTGAGCAGAGTCCTTAAGGACGGGGCTAGTGCCCTGTGTAACCAGAGGTTTTCGAAAGTTCCACTAACAAAATTTTATTTTTCACTCAAAAAATTTCTGACGTCGAAGGGATGGAGTCCTTCTTGTGGAAGTAGTTTAAGTTTGGTGGAGGAGGAGGAGAGGTACATAGTTTCTTTTTTGCTTTTTATCATGTTTGCTACTGCTGCCGCATGAAGTTATCTCTTGGCAAACAATCTGGGCGCTCATGGTGGTGATTTGTTACGCTGCTCGCAGTTTGGAAGATGTTTTCATTTCGAGGTAATAAAATATTCTGAAATTTTGCATTTCCAAAAGGTAGTTTGGGGGTAGATAAGAATTTTTGCTACCAGGACCTGGTAGACTTGAGAAGACACCGCTGGTGGTGCGAGTATTCGTACTCAAAGAAATAAAAGACAAATGACATTTAACCAGATGACAAGTGGAGTGGAGGATTTGAATTATTCCGATGAGTTGTGTCCTTGTTAGAGGGTTGCCATATGCTACAGACAAGTACTCGTTAGTTAGGTCGCTAATCCTTAAGGCTTTTGCGAGAAGAAGGCTACAAAAATTAAGTGATTATGGTCTACACATTTTGGTGATAAAAGGACTAAAAGCATTGAACGCATCTATGACATGTAGACTGCGTTTGACATGTGTCACTTATGGAACATTGTCGCCTTCAATAATGGATGGATTGAATCATATTTTGGCACTGGCCAGTTCTTTGAGGACACAGGATGAGCTTGAAAGTGTTCTGGTCCCGCACTCAGAGTGTTATCAAAGCCATAAGACTTCGATTTAGAGAAAACAGAAAACCTTTTCGCTGGAGATGAAAAATGTTGCCGAAATCAATGTTTAGCGATTCCGAACCAGACAACAGTGTTGTGTCCCTTTTTGACTCTCATGCCGGTATACATCTTGGGCCGAGAAACTCTTTGGATTTCTCCACAGCTCTTCTCAAACCTCCGAGAAGCCGGATTACAGGAGATGCCAACCTCCCAGTTCCTCGTTTGTTTGCTCAGTGGCTCCATAGTATACGCATGTGCCTCACACTCTCTCGATTTCTTCCCAAGGGCCCATCTTCTGAAGATGATACTCCAAGTCCAGGGAATGTGATGTTATGATTCTATTTCTGTCGCTCAATAGCTTAGATGGTCGCGTCCAAACTTCAGAAATATGGACTCTTTCAACCATCTGTGGCGCCACCTCTGGTGCAGTAGGTTAAACATTGCCAGGGATGCCACTTGTTTGGTCTTTCACCACCAAGAGTGCGATTTGACAGAGTTCAACTTTATGGCTCTGATTCCTTTCGCGAATCAGGTTTTAAGGTCCTCGTGCACAGGATTCAGGATTCTCTCTTTATTGTCACCTTAAATTCCAACAAGATACTCCCCTTAAAGCTCATTGAGGAAAAACTAAATTTACCTCCATGTTCAGATGAGTATATAACAAAAACCGTTTGAAAAAAAAACAGAATAGGACCCTTCCAATGTGCATCGGGCAGATGCCTTCTCAGCGATAACCAACGCCGCGCCGCGCCGCTAACCGTGTCGACACCAAAATGTCAATTTGCTTAGGATTCGCATCCAACTTTTGTTTATTATTACACATTTTCATTTGGCATTTACCTACCTACCTTTCCGCAAGGACTTTCAATTCCTGTATCAGTGCTTCACGCATGAGGGATTTTTGTTGAATTCATCATCATCCCACTTGTTTCCTGTTTTTTTTCAAAATTCACTTTTTTTTTTTTTTTTTTTTAAATTTCCGGCAGCGGAAGTGTAAACTTTGATATAGCCTGACACTTTTTTTCTCGGAACAGGTGAAGGGTAGATTCCTTTTAACAGATAAATATGTCCTTCCACATGTGTGTCTGTGGGTGGGTATTTTTGTTCCATTTTAATCAATTCCTCTTGAACAACGAACGAATGCGAAGAAAGAATGGAAAAATAAATCTTCAAAATGGCGCCTCAACAATCCAATCCAATTCGTTGGCTTTATCCATCCATCCTCGCCCCAAATCAGGAGCAG
Organism: Chalcosyrphus nemorum; assembly: GCA_949716465.1. Classification (NCBI taxonomy): domain Eukaryota; kingdom Metazoa; phylum Arthropoda; class Insecta; order Diptera; family Syrphidae; genus Chalcosyrphus; species Chalcosyrphus nemorum. The sequence goes on from OX454333.1 coordinate 86,905,368, forward strand.
AACACCATTCAGTATCCCTGACTGACCACTTTCTGTTTGAACTTTGGATTTTCCATCAGACTTGGCCAAAGGTGGTGGTGGAAGAGTGGAAGAGTGGAAGAGACCAACCACCACCGATGAACAAAGGACAAAGGGATCAACACACAATGGACGACGAGCTCGCCGCCACACAGACTCACTGTCAAATTTTACATATTTTTCAATTCGCAATCCATTTTCGCCCAAAAAAAAACTGAATGAATGAATGAGAGTCCTGCGGAAAGCGGAAAAAACCTTTTCTATAATGTCCTTTCTGTCTCTGTGTGTGTGTTTGTGTGCGCGGTGGATTAAAAATATGGGTCGATTAATCCCACAGGGAATGATCAATCAAATCAGGAAGGATTTCTCTTTTCATTTTTTTTTTTTGCTGTGCGTTCTTGTTGGTCCTGTAAGGACTTAATGCCCATCCATAAATATCGAATTAATATTTCATCAAATTGAACAGGGGCGGAGCGGGAGGAGTCATGTCCCGTCGGCTAATAAAACGGTGATGACGAACTTGTATTCGCATCTCTCACTCAGGAGTCAGGACTCAGCCAGCGCCAGCGGTCAGCTGAGCAGAGATTGAGAAGGTGGTTGGTTCATTTAGAATGCCACTGGAGGGTTGGATTGTAATTATGATGATTATTATTGGGAAAGACGCTGCTGCGCGCTCTGGGGGTTGATTGAGTCAAGAGCCAGGACCGCCGCGGTGATAGATTGCCTGTACACAGGATAGATTCCAGACATAACAAGATTTTTTTTTTTGTTTCCTCATTTTTGCGTCTCTTTTATTAGTTTGTTGGTTTTTGGGATTAATTAGTGCAATTAATCTGCAGTTAGATGGAGAAAGGACGGAAGAAAGGATATTTATGTGATGCAAGGAGGATGATTGGCATTTTCGAGTTGTTTAACCATGTCCGAGTTGGATTTATTTGCGAATGGATGGGGGCAATTTCGGGCAGGCATATTGTCAGGTTTAATTACATTTCGAGCGGATGTGAGTTGTCAGTGCTGTGGATGAGTTTTAGTCAAACAGACATGTGGAAGGGATGCGCTAATGTTGGGAGTACTATTTGAAGTTTTTGCGTCTATGGGATATTCAGTTTCTTCTATCAGTCAGGGCCCTTGACAGTTGATACGAACCCTTATCTATTGCTGCTTCCAGGATATCACTGAGCAAGTGCTGTCGAATAGTGTTTCCACGATCGGTTGTTCTCTTTTCTCCTTTCGCTGCCATCCATTATGACCCACTAGAGTGATTCCTATCAACAACTCGAGCGCTTAGTAACACTTATTGCTCATTCTTTGGAGAATTTTATTCTTTTTTAGACGTACTAGTGACCAAATACGCCCGAAACGTCAAGGGATCCGCAGCCAGTCAATCAGGAATCTGCGGAAGTTTGAGCCAAAGCCGTAAGCTGAAAAGATGCCTACGATGCTGAGAAGAGAACGCTTTAAGTGGTCTCCCCGCGAGAAAACCATCGTTCTGACAGGGACCATAGCACGGGCGCCACCATGGAAGCAGGAGTTGAAGCTAAGCATGATGACTTTAGAGAGAGAGAGTGCCGAGATCAACAAAGTAGGAAAACGGAACTTCAAAAAGGACGTAAGGAAACCTTAACTCATTGCGAATAGTGATGAAGAGTTTAATGGTCTATTGGGAGTTCCAGGTTACGGGTGAGAAAGAGACTGTCTAGCAGAAGAGCATCATGGAAGCCCAGGACTAGTAAGCATAAGAAGAAGAGAAGTATTAAATCTAGCAAACTATCGTTATAGAGAGTCAAGAAGAGAGCGTCTGACGCCCTATGTCCCCCTGAGGGGTTTAAGGATTCAAGTAAGAAGAGAGGGTCACCTTCAGGGCGAGGAAAAGATCGGCTAATAGGCAAATGATGGCAGGAGAAAAGCAGGGGACGAGAAAAGCCGACTCGCCCAAGGACACCGAACAGACGTACCTCCCACTCTGTATCTTGGACACGGCGGGAAAAAATTTGGGGCGCAATTATCGGAAACAGGTTTGAAACACGATTGAAGAAGCATGCGGAGAATCAGCATTGTCAGTACGGATTTCGAAAGGGACGGTTGGCTATTGATGCCATGGAAGAAGGCAAAGGAAGAAGTTCTGTTGCGCCATAATATCCTCAACGTCATAAAGTGATAGCGCCATCTCGTGAACAATTAAATGTACCATTCGCCATTTACATCTTACGTATGCCACAGATGGCACTAGAAGTAGTGTTGGGCATGCTATACATTTCTACACATCATAAAGGACCCTACAGTTAGAGGTTAGAGAATTTTTTTTTAAGAAGCTTTGTCATACCCTTGGATGTTTGTCAGATGACGCTCGCAAGAGGTGAGGCCGTAAGGAAAACTTTGATGGTATTTTCCTAGAATCGCTTGCGCAGTAGTCCAACGCACTAACCACTGAGCCACGGCACCTTGTTTGGATAACTAGTGTCAGACTCATTTGATGCACTTCAAGTGGTTCGTGGCTCCGCTGAGTGCTTGTCAACAACTGTCAAGCAGGAGCCTGTAAGCGAGTCTCGTATACTTTTAGGTTGGAGTTGATGGGTCTCTTTGACGTCATTGTTGCTCTGCATTGTGTAGCCCCACAAGAAAGTTCAACAGGAATGGGCTAGTTAGTTATTATCACTCGATGAAGACCCAGTTGTGAAGATTACTGCCTCTGTACTTACAGCAGTGGATCGCGTTTACTGACTTCAAATTGATCTCATATGCTTTCAACTCCAAGTCTTGACATTTAGCAGCACAACACTCCGTCAGTAACTATGTGCTTAACCATCTGTTTACCTTAATCCCTCAAATCCGTTCTTAGCCTATCCCAGTTCAGTAGAATGAATGCCAATAATTTTATTCATCGATAGCCAGTTAACCTTTACACTTTGGCATCGTAAAAATTGTACATTTTTTTCAAATCCGAGATACGAAGCCGAACCCAGTCCAGAAGCAGCTCGCGTTTTACTACATCCTGTTCAATAAATTTTTATTATGTCATAAAAATTATGCATTTATTGGAACTTGATGACATTTTGATATGGTTCGAGATAAATGATGGCTTCCCAGCTTCGAGGGTGGTTTTCACGTGTGTGTAATAAATAAGAATATGTTCTCCTGCTCCTGGTACTGTTTTTTTTTTTTTTAATTTTCCTTCAAGAGCACGTTGATTGGAAAAATGTAATTTCCTTTTGGCCGTTGGGATTTGGTTTGTGCCTCTTCACCTTAAATTACTTAGCTGCCTGCCAACCCAAAGGGGTATCAGTTTAAATGAAAAAAATTGATTACAATGAACTACAAATCCTTTCAGAGTTCCGTCAGGATCGAATGAATTCCGTTTTTCTCTACCATTCACCCAGCAAATGGAAAATGAAAGATTGAGCTCCTCGATAACGCATTCCTCGTTCGCATCCAACCTCATATGTATGTTCAAAAAAAAAAAAATAAAAGGAAAACCAACAAGCAAATGAAAATGTTTTCATCTCATATCCAATTGCATATCAGCGCGGCACAAGGATATCGAATTGAAAGGACTCTCGATGGCATGGCAAATGTCTGCATCGTATCACACAAAAAAAAAATACACTCTCCAACGAGATACACCTTGCGCCAAAGGGATACCTACTCCAGAGGCACAAAAAAAAAAAAAAAAACGCCATCGACATCTCTCAGCAATCGAACGAAATAATATCAAAATAAAGGATTCGAGGGAGAAGGATTCCATTGGCGAAAAAACTCCTTTAAATATGTTTTTTTCCGCTTCTTTTGCATGGCAGTCCTACTACGAACAGTCATGTGCATCAAGACCTGTTTGAGGATGAGGATTAGATTGATATTGGTTAAAGTTGAAATCCACTCTAGGGAGGACGAAAAAATAAAATGGTTTCTACGACTATGGCGATGATTCGAAATGATAACCGTGGCTAGAGCTTTTGTGCACTTTCCTGTGATTTTCTTCGAATTGGTTGGCTCATCACTCTATGCCATATTAGCCTTGTAAAGGGTGATTCACTCAGAGGTACTTTTTTCAAAAGTAAAAAAATATAACAAAGTTTACATTTATCAGATTTAGTCTATTACCAGATAAAAGAATTATCCTTGGCATTTTATTCGTAGGAATTATTTCTTTCAAATGTTGGTTATAGATGTGGTGGACATGGTCCATTTTGAACTTCCAATTTTCGATAACGCGTCCTGGCATTTCAAGTGGTATTTGAGTAAATAAAGAGGGTAATGTTGGCTTCCAATACCTTAATTGTATTCTGCTTAACCGTGTAGGCCTTGGACTTTACATAGCCCTAAAGTAAGAAGTCAAAAAGTGTGCTATCAGCGGTTCTAGGCGGCCAATTACATGAATCGAAGCGCGAAATACACTGGTCCCCGATTGCTCTTGCAACAAAGCTATGGTTTCACAAGCTGCCTGGCAAGTATCACCGTCGTATTGGTACCAAATGTCCTGGAGATCACGGGCTTCAGTTTGAGGCAGCATATAGCCCTTTATCATGACACTGATAGTTACGTTCCGGCCTCATTCTTGACGAAATATGGACCGATGATTCCACCCATAAACCAAGTCAAACCGTTGTCTTGTTTGGATGTAATGGCAGCTCTTCAATCTCCTTGAGTTGCTCCTTAGCTCAAATATGGAAATTTTGCTAAAGAGCAAAAAATTTGTGGAATCATTCCACAAAACACAGCTGATTTTCGAGTCCACTCTAACTGCAAGTCCATATTTTCTTGCCCAAGTATCTAGGGTCCTGCAAAAGCCCCTACCCAACTTCGCATACAGAATAAATCTAGGTAATCTCCAGTAAATGTTTCTCTCTGAAATATATTCCATTTAGGCACCCAGTTTCCAAACAGCTCCCAGACAAATGGATACACCGAACAATAACCACTTTTCATGTATTATCCTCTCGATTCTAGGAAAAAAGCTGAATGGGGAGCTTCTCACTTGAGACATGGAGAATTGGGCTGACAAAAAAGAAAACCTAGTCTTCCAAGCAAAAGGATAATAACAAAAACGACCATCATTGTGTCCTTCCGTACAATTGTGCAGCAACATCAAGGAGTGAAACATACAACAACAAAAAAAAAACCGCCCCCATTTTCGCCACGCATTCTATGAAAGGAGCACAATACTTAAAGACGAAATCACTTAGCCCTAATGGTGCCTCATCGTTGCCGTTGTATTCGTCTTCAGTTCTGTGAATACATGAGAGGTGAGAATGAATGACTCCGGATTTCTTTTTATATCATACATTCGCCTGCACACGGGTGTGGGAGGACATGCGCATCTCCTAGTCGACCCAATTAGGTTGTAAATGCCATTAGAACCATCTCCATGGTGTGCTGCCAATTGAGTCGAAACAATTAACTATAGACATGTGTGAGAACAACGCCCACTTTTTAGTGGCTTTTTCTTTTGAATGCTAGAAGGAGGGTTGTACTGGAGAAGGTGAGTGCAAAGGGACGTTGAATGACGACTAAGTTTAATTGCAGTCCACCAGAGGGTTTCTATAAAAAGTTGACAAGGTTGTTCTACATTTTGAGTTCTTTTGAGTTGGCACAATGATGCAGCAAGCAATGTCCCCCAGATGAGGCTTTTGTCAAAGACTTTGTGAAATCTTTTCAGGTGACATTTGCTTTTATGACGGTGTTCTATGGGAGGCTTGATGCAGATTACCTACTTCAAGTTGAGAGGGTTTGCAGCAGTGAATGGAAGTTGCAAGTGAGAGAGAGATGTTGCGAAGAGACTATTTACTTATTCTAACTAGAGTCCTACATTTGGGACGAACATTAGCATCATCTTCTCGACTTTTCAACAGAAAATCATTAGCCACAAGAAGGAGTACGTACTTAGTTGTTTCGACATACTGTTCACCTCCTTTGACATCATTTACTGGACATCCTGTTGTTTACTAGGAAAACACTAAATAAAGAACAAAGAGAAAGGCGGACACAATTCTTTACTTTTCGAGCTAACATCCTTACAGCATGAGTATGAGATATGTGCAAGGAAAACGATTCTAACTATGGCTTAAGAAGAACTACGAAGAAGAGGAAGATCCTTGGAATAAAACTCGATGTCATTGTTTTGGAAGGCCCAAATAGTTGTGTAGAAGGCAGAAGAGAGGGCAGCACGAACAACGGCTGCACTGGCAAGGATTATCCCAAATATTGGAGGACCTAAACAAAAGAAGAAGAGACTACTCTTGGCAAGAGTAGCAACGTCGATGATGCTCTATGGTTCCCAAATATAAGCCGATGCGATGAGCACCAAAATATTACAGAATAAGGATAGAAACAGTATACAGAATGAGAATATGTAATGCCTTTCGAAGAACCAATGTTACCAATAGACCTCCTCATTAGAGAAGCCACATGGAAATATCGTGCCAACAGATCAACGATACCAACAGCAACGAGGCGAAGTGATGATGAATTACCACGAAGAACAAACGTGGAAGAATGATAGATGGAACTCTTCCTCAATATCGGCCTTTGAGCTGAACTTCTAACTAAAGCAGACTCTTACTGGTCATGGATGTTTCAGAGCATACCTTCACAGATTTGGGCAGAAGCAGCGGAAAACGCGGAGCACATAATGTTCCACTGTCCGCGATATCGCGAAGCCCGTAACCTGTTGGCGAACAGACTTAACTTTAGCTGCTGGAAGCTGAGAGGGTTGGGGAAGGTTAGGAATTGTAAGGATCGAAGTGATAGCAACTTTATGAATGTTGATAGAAGCTAAATCAGAATTTGGATCACATTTTACAGGGTTAAGGACGGGAATGACAGAGGTGGAAGATTTGCTGGTGTATTTGTTTCGTAAGTTACTTTCAGGGGAGCGAAAGTCGACTTAAGACACTCCATGGATTTGATGTAGATGAGGCCAATTTACCCTTGTGTTCTCTTTTAATAACCCATCATCCAAAACTAGGAGGCTTTGAGTTCTTGGGGGCATTTTGTCCTGAGGATCTTGTCACTTCCAAATGAATGGTTAATGGGGAAGTATTCCTCCATAATTTGCTCGCGAGGGATGCTGTCCTCATCGAACTTATTTAGTCAGGAGCTGATACGAGCCATGTCCGCTGGTTTTTTAATGGAATTTGTTCTGGCTGAGAAGGTAATGGAGAAGAGTTGGATTGACCTTTTCCCTGGCCTCTTCCGTGAAGACTCTTTGGGTGATGAACCATTTACATCGCTTTCGAGCGGCATCACTGAGGCGTAGGCCGAGGAAGGACAAGAAAGGTGGCTTCTTCCATTCGACTGATAACTAGATCGTCCACTTCTGCCCTTGCAGTTTAGGAGAGGTCTTCTGTAAGACAAATGTCCATAAAAGGAGGATGCATTTAGAGCTGCATTTAGGTCTTAAGATATATTACTTAAATTAATAATTTTGATTCCACGAGAAGCTAGGGAATGGAATATACCAAAGGCAGATGCCACCATAACGCTGTTTCTTTTGAATAGAGACCTTGCCCTCATGTTTTTAGTATACCTGTTTAATTTGTTCTAAGAGTAAACAGACTCAGATCAGTAATCGGAGTCCAATTGATCATTACGATTCCTGAGCTATTCATCGTAAGGCATCAACAGTCCTAACTATACTGATGGCATCATGGTTACGGGCACACCTGTGGATATGGTCACTGTGGATAGAATAGAGTGGGCGATAAGATCGTTCTCCCCCTACAAATCCCCGGGCTTAGACGGTATCATCCCGATCATGTTGCAAAAGACGAGTAAGACTATTTCTCCTCTGCTCAAAGATCTTTTCTTAAGCAGCCTAAAGCATCAGTATATCAGTATTGAAGGAGCTTTTAATAATGTCAATACAAAGGCGGTAAGGAGAACATTGAGTATGCTCAACATTGAAGGCATCTTAATAAACTGGATAGTCAGTATGCTCGAAAACAGACATATGTACATATAATCACCGAGATCGGCGACACCCAACTAGATGTCTACGCCTCCAGAGGCACCCCACAGGGCGGGGTTATCTCCCCGCTTATATGGTTCATTGTTTTAAATGAAGCTCTGAAGCTACTTGAAACATCTGGAGTCAAAGTCGTCGCCTATGCAGATGATGTAGTACTGAGGGGTACGGGCAAATTTCTCCCTACGCTCAGTGAGCAAGTCGACGGTGCCCTCAAGATCCTGGTTAGGTGGTCTAAGACATGCGGCCTTACCGTCAACCCCCAGAAAACTGAATTGGTTTTATTTACCAACAAAAGGAAAATCCCTTGGTTCAGCACACCCTCTGTGGGAGGCATTCCACTCAGCCTATCATTTTAGATCGAATTTAGATCGATCATTTTAGATAGAAAACTCACCTGGAGACCTAACATAAATGAAATAATCAAAAAGACCAACATAGCCTTCTACACGTGCAGCAGAATTTTTGGGAAGACCTGGGGACCCTCTCCAAAAACAATTCTCTGGATGTATACGGCTATCATAAGGCCCATCCTGACATATGGCACCTACCTGAAGGATCTCACTAAAGTACAAAGACTAGCGTGTATTGGTTCCACCAGTGCGATGAGAACTACTCCAATGGCGGGTCTTGCGGCTATTCTCAACCTGCCTCCGCTAGACATCTACACGAGATCAACAGCAGCCATCAGTGCCTTAAGAATAAGTCAGACCGCGTGTTGGAAGTCAAGTACGATAGGGCACGCGTCCATCCTCGGCAAATTTTTCGGCCATACACCCAGAACAGACTACACTACGCCCTACCTTGACTTCAAAACACCATTTACCTCAGCTTACCCAAGCAGAGATGAATGGAAAGACAGCCGCATACCCTATGCCGAATCCATAGCTGTTTACACTGATGGATCGAAAATGGACACCGGTGTAGGATCCGGAATTTCCTCCGAATCACCCACCCAGATCTATACGACTCCCAGACCACAGCAGTGTTTTCCAAGCGGAGATCTTGGCAGTGACAACAGCGGCCCGTGAGTCTGCCGTAAGAGCAATACCGCCAGAAGGTATCACTTTCTTTATCAACAGCCAGGCAGCTATCAAAGCAATTACTGCCATAGAAATAAAATCCAAGCTTGTGAAGTGGTGTCGCGAAAAGCTTAAGGCTCTTGGAACACAGCACAAGGTTCTACTCTCTGGGCACGAGGGCGACTTTTGACAAAGCAAGGACCGAGAGAATTATCCGCAAGGACAGACGTTCACTGTCCTAACTCGTGGGGATACTCACAGGACACAACACTCTGCGGTACCACCTAAGGAAACTACGTCGGACGGAAGAAGAACTCTGTAGAGAATGCGGCGATGAGGAGGTTATAGAGGACACTACCCACTTCCTCTGCCAATGTCCTGGACTCCAACATTCCAGGCACAAATTCCTCGGCAAGCACTTCTTTCAGGATTTAAGAGAACTCTCTAAAGTCAACACCGACATGTTACTGAACTTCATCAGAACATCAGGATGGTTTGTTTATAAGGATAACGAGTAAGTACAACCATGGGAAGTTTGTTGCTGACATTTATGGGCTAAATGAGCAAGGGGTACTTTTTATAAACCCCCTATGGGTAACACAATGGTTCAGTGCTGACCTGAGTGCGGCAGAGGTATTTTTGTTTCCTCTGCCAACCCTCATACCTAACCTAACCTAAGGCGTCAACTGCCGTACTGGTATCAACTCCTTCATATCGTGCTTTCTATAGGAGTACGTTCGTTCTGCCCTATTGGTATGACAGTCCCATTCAAGTTTTGAATTGATCTCATGCCTATCTAGTAGCAGACCTACATATCTATTTAACAGAATGGCTATTACTCTTTCCTTGTCTTTGTGGTCTAATAGGCCAGTGATTTTGTTCAATCCGTTCCCTCTTTAAGTCCAACGTATTCACCTTGCTTCTGTCATGGAGATACCAGTCATGCTACTACTCCAAATGTTGGAATAGGTTCTACATATCATCCAGCTAGAATCTATCTGATATATTTCTGCAGATTTTGGCTTCTATGTCGTCCTTTACTTTGTGTGCCTTTGTAGGTAAATCCGAGTCACTATTCCTTGTGAACGATTCCATTGACCTTTGATGATGCCCACCATTTAATGCCATTACTGTATGCACCTTGATCCTCTTAACTCTTCGTCAGGCAATAATGTTGATACAGACTTCGCATATCCTTAACGGTATTAGCTAACTTGTGCAGCAGGATGCCTACAACTAAGCTCCTTTTTAATGGCGAGAGAACGCCGTTGGACGCCTTCTAGTGGTGTGGTTGACTCACCAGTCTAAGCTATAATGATCGGTAGATGCATTATGAACAGTATTACCACTCCTCACACAGGAAATGTATCTAACTTTGCAAAACAATTATCCTTCTCAAGTGAAAGGTCACGATTTAAACGGACCGTTGAATGATTAAGAAAATGTTTAGTCATTCGCCACTACTTTCTGTCCCACCTCTCCTTTCTGCTTCTCCGATGAACTATCAAAAGTTCACCACAAATAAAAACCCAATTACAGAAAATTGTGTCTCCGAAAAGAAATACTCAACAAACAACACAAACACAGAGTGGGGACACAATGCAAAGCCATTATTAAACAATTTCACGCATTTAAATCCACAATCCCTAACCTCAAAGATCAATTGCACACGATGCCTACTATGTGTACCTAGTCTCTGGGCTCTGCCCACGTTGTCGTCGTCAGCTCAATCAAACCACGAACAATTACTTTGCCTGCGGTCTGTTCCCGTCGCATCGTGGCGGTGGCTAATTTCAGTGTCTACCTTCGACAGAGTGTGCGCGAGCGATACCCCAAACCGAGGACGACAAGATATCGCACAACTCGAGCGCGAATTGTCGCAATTTCGTGTCGCCCACACGCGTTATATTTGCCGCCGCCATCAGTCCACTCACTATCATCATCCTTGCCTAGGTTGTGCCTTGGTGCCTTAGTGCCACCAACCGAGCATATCACCGTCAGCTCAATTGGCTGACAAACCAACAGCAGCAGCAGTAACAGTTTGTTGGACCGCAACGTTGACAGAGTCTCTGATTGCGAAAAGACTCTGACATTTGTTGCGGCCGCTGCATGCCAATAACTGTCGATGTCACACAAAAGTGTCCCGCAAGGAGTGCGTACAAGAGGTAGTTGTGGGTCACAGAGCCAACGGATTCGTGCAGATAATTAGTCAGCCCACGATTTGTGTCAACTTTTTGACTTTTATCTTTCTTATAAATTCGGGGTAATTAGCTTGCTTTTGGGCGGGCTAATTAAACCGCCAGCTTTCTCACTTAAGGTCCTTTGAGGCTTAGGTAAGTTAAATGGAATTGAAAACGGGAAACCCCAGCACAATCTGTTGAATTAATCAAAACAAATCTGGAGAATTTATGTGTGCGGTTGCGCAGCCGTTAAACCTCGCACAGGAGTCAAAACGGAGGCGAAATGGTGGCCATGCGGTTGGTTGAATTTATATCTGCAGACTGGCAATAATCAAGAAGGCAATCGAAGACCGCAAAGGTGGTTTGTTTAGATTTGAAATGGAGTCGAGAGATTTATTTGACATTATTCGGATAGATATCATTGGACAGACAATAAAGATGATGGAGGGTTAGAGCGCGATGACAGGCTGAAGTTGCAGTTGAGGTTTGTGAATGGGCAAGGTCAGGAGTTGCACAGTGAGGTGGCAGGCAGGTATCCGTAAATAAGTAAGACAAAGTCCTGGCGCAAAGTAAACATTCTTTGTCGTCCAAATTATTACTAGAATGTGTAGACTCGCTCGACGGTCAATTCACGTCAACCTTAATATGAGACAGCAACATTCCTGGAAACGTAGACGACGATAAATTGGCCGAGCAAGGGTTAACCACTCGCGGAACTGGTTTATACCATGCTCGGAGCGATTGAGGCAAACCCAGAGGAATGTAAAGGGTTTAGCAAGGCCTTGAGAGCAGCTTGACTGTCACTTAAAACTCAGATACTGCGCTCCTTTCACCTATTCCTAACGATGTGACTCGCAGCCATAAGGATTGCAAAGATCCCTGCCAGAAGGACAGCGGCATGCTTACCCAATGAATAGTCTTGTCTTCCACAAATACACCAGTCCCTGATCCTTGAAAGGTTTTGAAATTATCTCTGAAAACACGATTACACTTCCTTCCTGGCACAGGCTCTAGCCATATCCAGTCCTGTAGCTTTAGAGTCAGAGCAACAGACAGCATATCCATAAGACCTAAGTCATAGGATAGGTGTCGTGCAAGATCATCAAAGCTCTAGTGCGGCTCATATCAAAAGAAACCTCAGCTGAGTCTGAAATAAGTGTCAGGAGAATGGAGATTCAAAAGTGTGTCTAAAGCAGAGCTCGGAAATGCTACCGTGCAACTGAGACAGACTGTTCTCTGTTCTTTCTTCCACCAAACAACCGATGCATAAGCTAGAAATGGTCTTATCACGACCGCAAAGATCCAGGGGCACTTTTTCGGTGACATGCCCCATGTGGATGGTTTTGAATAGAGAACCTTCTTATCCAGGAACACTTCTAAATCTTTCAATTCGTTTGAGAGCGAGATGGTGACTTCTATTAAAACTGGTTGACTCAGACCGATCATGATCCTTCTTCTCAGATTGACTGAAAACCCATCCCTAGTACGCCAACCATAGGCATGTACCAACAGAGAGCACAGCGACGTCATCATCTGCATATGGCTGCAAGTAGATGTCAGAACTATTGAGTGCGGTCAGCAAAGAGTCCATCATCCACCATAACAGGGGACACTTCGCGTCCAAGGAAAATCTCCTTTCCAAACCCTTTGTCTGTTCCAAGTGATAAAAGGAGGATTAGACTCCATTTTACAATCGATGTAAGGATTGATGGGTAAGGTATCCTTAATCTAGTGATGTATAGCCACTTCCCTAATAGCTGCAAGGACAATTCGGGCTCAATTGCAATCTCGACAAGGTCGGAATAAAGCAGCCTTTCCAATTTGGTTACTATCATTCTTTGGAATATCAGTAGCTTTAAGCTTTTCAAGTCCTGAGGACCTGATGCCATTAAATCTGTAGAGCTTCAATGGAATGCCTGGATCTAGGTCACATTCCCAAGCCATGAACAGAAGTCAGCGTAGTAATCATACCCAAGACAGACAAAGGCTTGCATGTTAACCCCAAAGATCTTAGACCCATCATTTCTCTGCTGGACAAAGTGCTTGATCCTAATCTCTTGTTAGCCTCGCAACACGCAAACAGCTAAGGGAAATCGGTAGAAACGGCCCCTTCACTCACTAGTATCCGTATGCCCCAAGGAGAAATCTCTGAACTGCAGAGCATACATTATGGTTGCTTTCCTTGACATTGAGGAAGCATTTAACAACGCCAAGGCCATAGCGATATAAGCGCACTGTCGTAAGCCCCAAACAAGACCATCAATTTGAAGCTTGGTGATGCCTGGGGGAAAATCTTCGGAAAGCAAAATCAGTTCTCTTCACCAGGAAGTACAAAATCCCTAACTTTGACCCTCCGAATGTAAACGGCACTGAGAGAGGCACGCAACCAGATTGGGCATCCGTTGAAACGATTTCTGCAGGAGCTGCACGAGCATCTTTTGTGCTCTCAATCCGAAGGAATTTGCATTTAAGTGAATACTTCTTCGACAATTTGCACTGGAGACGCCCTAGGCCCAGGAAATGTAGCCCTCTCCTTATTTGGGATAAGGATCAGCTCAAGAAATGCTAAGACCATGCACGCAAGTTAGACTGAGATTGGAATCCATGTACCATAGGAAAATAACTCTGAGGAATTCCAAGTTCAGAGTGGGCTTCCGCAAGGTTGCATTCTTTCAACAGTATTGCTACAATTGGTGAAGAGTATACATTATTCTTTTTTGTTGATGAAATCGGGAGGAACTCGATGGACTCTTACACCCAAAGGCGAAGACATGTACTAGATTGATGATGTTTTCGTACACCTCCACAGGATGTCAAAGAAATGACAGCGAATAAGGTGGACAAGAAAGCCGGGGCTAACTCAGTATGGCAGGATATATTGCAGTTCGAGAACACTAGAAGAGTTAGGAAGAGCTGAGACAAGAGAGACTCCAGCTCCCACAATTCTATACGAATTCATCTCAGTCACTCCCCCAAACCTAAGCACAGGTAAAGAAAAATATAAACAACTTCCTGTAACTCGACAAACATCCCCTTTGAAATTAATTACTCTAATGGCAGTTGAAATTTATCAAATGACGAAACCACACATGCTGCTTATTTATTGCTCCTTTTTTGTCCCTCTAACTCTATCTCCTTTTGTTAAACAAATTTGTACTGTGCACATAAGTATAAATATCTAGGATTCAAATGCTGTACGTCTTCATCAAATTTATACGACTAAACACAACTTGTAGAGATTATTACACAATTATGTGGTCGTACGCACACACACACGGCACGACATCCCACCCTCCCGCCGCATGTAAGTCATTTGAAACACATGCTGCCATGTCGAAGGACACAAGCCAAACGGAGCCATTTTTAATCCTTTCACACAAATTATTTAATTTTTCCCTGTCAGTGTTGTGGGTGGGTGGGTAGGTAAAGTTTCCTAGGAAATTTTAAGGACTTTCTCTTCTTTTTTGGGATTATTAGCCTTAGAGTGAGAGAGAGATGGGTCCTTGAGGTACATACATACTTAATTAAGTGCCGTTGCAACTGCCTCCCATAGCAAAAACTAATTTGTAACCACTCACATGTGATTTATCTCCAAGGATGTGCATATCATTAAGGATGGGAACTGTGTTTGTTTTTTTTTCTTCAAAAGAGAAAAGGACCACCAAAATTGTTTTGGTTTTCTTTAAGTAAAAAAAACCATCAATCAATCGAGTGCATTGAACAGAGTGCCACCCTCGCTCAGCAGAAGTCACACATTCATTAGGGATTGTCAAACATTGTGTCATGCATGTTCATGGGGGTGTTCGTTTGCATTGCGCAAGGTGAAAGGTGGAAATATGTTTTGGGGGCTTCTTCAATGGAAATGCATTTATCATTCGTTAAACAGGAATACCCTATAGAAGTGTGGGAATAGTCCTTTTTAGCGAAAGGGACAATTAATTTTGACACGATACACGACGGCAGTAATTACAAATGACATGTAATTGTGTTCTGTGATAAATGGCAGTTGACGACCAACTCATGTCCTCTACCTGGTGCTTCCTTTGTGCTTCAGCAATCTTTTTATATCTCACTGCCAGCAGGAGTCCTATCTAAAGACAGAGAGTAAAAGGATATTAGTCATCTAAGACTTCCTGATTTTTCAATCTCCCACAAAGGATCCTAATCTACATGAAAATTACATATCCTTCCTCCATCGCTCACACACAAGAAGGAGTTAATATCCTTCAAGCAAGATACTTACTTAGTTTCTCTCTGATGAACTATACACTTCCTTTGATGTGAGGACATCACTTTGTCCTTCGTGTTGTTGCTGTTTACAGGATAAACATCCAACATTGTCGCGTCTGTTTAACTTGTTTGCTCTTTGTGTGTATTATCAACGTCAGTAGATGTCCCTCAAAGGACTGTTCGTATGTCGAATTTTAATACTTTTCAGTTCGTTTTTTTTGAAGGACCACCCGCTGTCCATTTACATATTAAGTCGCGTCCATGCTGGGCCATCTCACAAAAAATAAAAAACGAGGTCCTTTTCAGAATTTTATGTTTGGAATTATTAACATGTCCATTAGCGTTATTATGAACACACAAAAGGAGGCATGTGGCAGAGATTCGGTGCCGTGTGCAGTTCGCATTGTTCCATCCTGTATTCAAATTTTGGCCGCAATTACGGTGATGGACGAACATTTTGGAGAGTGGATTTTTCTACACGACCAATAGTTTGGAAAACATTTTCTATAGAAGAGGAAGGCTCCTTGTTTGGCGGACAATGCGCTAAGTGTTTGTAAGGATATGTCCAACTTGTAGGAGGTTGGATCAATGCCTGAGCATGGTAAAATGGGGAGCTTCTTACTTGAAGGTGCTCGCGTATATAATATACAAGGATCTGTGACATTCGTGCCGATGTCAATGCCCGGAACTCTATACAAATAAACTCAACCATTAGCTAGTTGAAGACGAGATCATTTTGGCGCTGTACCAATAGAAATCTGTGCAACTACGATGAGACTTACAAGGCACATAAATCAATAATGTGGTTATGGACAAGGACGCTACTTCTCGAACTCGCAGTCGCAGTTGCGAGTCACAATATAAGGTACATATGTACATATAAGAGCCCCAAACTAACAGGATCGAAACAGAAAGAAGTATCCTTTAACACAGACGCGTCTTAGGAAGTGATGGACATGATGACATCAACTGACCCAAGCAATCAGCACAGCGTGTTATGCAGCTATGTCCTGAACATCAGGGAGTAGAAGAGGTGAGCCTTGCTATTGATGTAACAACGAAATCAGAGCACTTTAAGCAAGTAGCCTTCGAGCCCGGTGCGTGAAGAGAAAGACTGGCGAGACGCGATGCTTAAAACAAATGTGACGAAGCAAATCTTGATCCCTGGCCTGTAGCGTATAGGATAGTGACAAAGAGGCTGAAGAGCAGTAAGTTCCCAAAGATATCCTGTTCGACAGTGATGAGACAATAGTTGAGCATCTTTTCTCCTAAAGACCAACTACGCAACGCAACTTTATTTGGGCAAAAAAAAAAACCCGGAACGTAAACATGAATGGGTGAGCTATATGCAGGAAAATGGCAATGAAGCACCTCGCTCCGACGACATCCGGAAGATGGCTGTCAAAGGAGCCGTCCATAAAAAACCGAGCCTTTAGGAGACGATCCTCTGTAAACCTTGGAAATTCCAGGTTCCTTGTTATCAGAAGGAAATAAGCCACCCGGAAACTTTCGTCGTATATGCTTCCTAGACACACTGAGTTTTGTGGGACGACCAGTATGGCCTCATCACTCTCGACTTTTGATGCCACAATGATAGTAGTAGGTACAGTAGTTGAAGAAATCCAGCGGAGGAGATGGAAGAGAGGCAGACGCTATGTGAAAAAAAAACTCCTTCAACTCTGCCAAATGATCTTTTAAAGACAGCCATGAATTAGATCTACTACTACTTGCTTTCTGTAAGAAGAATAAGGATTCTTTTGAAGCTAGATAACTGAACCGTTAAACTAGGTTAGGTTAGGTACACAGTGGTCGTCCATCCATCCATTTTGATGACACAGGATCTGAGTATTTCCACAGACTACCCCTTGAACCAGCGAAAGCACTGGAGAAGACCTATGCTTATGTTCCTTGTTTCCCCAAGGCTGCCAAAGAAGTACGCTCCTAGATGTACTTTTCTACACAGGAAGCAATCTTGCTTCGTTCATAAAAGGTGCAGTATAGTCTCCTCCTCGTTCCCTATGTCCATTGAAATGCAGTGGAAATGACACTAAAGCAGGAAATGTCATCTGTGAGGTTCGATTCCAGAAGGTTACATCCTTATGACTTAGAGGGAGCTGTCCAGGAACGTTACTGATCTTGGACAACAACTGTATTGCATTAACAATTGCATTAATGGCCGGTCTCTTTTACTTTGGAAATAACTAGAGCCTTAAGAGAAGATGAGATAAGTCAAGCGTGACGCCAGATGTGCCAAGCGTAAGTACATGGCTATAGAAACAGAGGAGGCTGCAAGATCGTGTGACAACAGAACCATTTACAGAATCATTAAGGAGCTGACTGGTGGTCGCACTAGCTCTAGCCGACATCCAGTGGAAGACTTAGACTGTTCGTTGGTTATTTCAGATGAGGAACAACTCCAGAACGCGCCATCGTGTGAGGTGTCTGGAAATGTGCCTCAGCTCTTCTCAACTTTTCAACTCAAGAGATGGAAGGAGCATTTTACTTCGGTGATGTGCGCCCAAGTCAGACAGAGTTGTCCGCCCCCAATAACGAAGGAACTATGAGGAGGACACTTAAAAATAACTAGGCGGTAGTACTTGACGGTTTACCAGCGAAGCTCTTAATCTGAGAGCTTTCCTGATGAGTGGAAGAAGGCGATGATCGTACAATTTTGTAAGAAAGGAGTGCGGAAACTGGAGGTATCTGCTTACAACGAAGAAAGCACAGCTACAAGGTAGACTTGACTCCACTCTGGGTCCTCCTGTGTCGACCGCAATAACACCGTGTGGATGATTTCTTACACATTCCATTGAAAGGTGTTCGATTGTGTTAACAGAGAGAGACCATAAGACCCACAAGGGGGTAGATTGTAGATTGATGTGGGAACTAGTCACCTTGTCACTGCGGCCCCTGTAGGCTTATTGTGACTATTGACTATGAAGCCAACTATGTCTTTGAGTGAGCTAGCAGTAATATTCTCTACTTCAAGGTAGAATTTACCCAAATAATGATGACATATTCTGCTTAAACAGCCACAGCGACATAGTACATGTTCTCCTGATTCTTCGTGTTCTGCAAATATTATCTTGTGCTATCCCCATGGCCATGAGATGTATTTTCAAGCGACACAGTGTCCTCTGAGGAAACCTATCCGACTCTTGATGAGTCTTAGGATTTGTTCATTTTGTGTGCCGTTTAGTCGAGGATAACCTCCAGCGCTGCTAAACTAGTCTTTGCAGTTTATTGACCCTGTCCTGTGTAGTCCTTTGCTGCTTCATCCGTACGTGACAATTGGAGTTATTATGGGCTTGGTGCCTGCTTGGATCCCTGCTTTGAGATCAAATGGAATAGAAACCTAGAAAGCATTAGTTTCACTATGCCCATCCATTCCATCTGACATAGATTTTTTTACCACAAAAACAAAAAAAATCTTTAAAAATTAAATTCCGTTAATTACCTGCAAAATCCAACAACGTAAATTAATTCACTGAACACAGCCAATTCAAATAGTGATAGTCACACTAATTAACTCGCAGTTGCATGCCGAAGAATGCAAATAATCCCGCTGGCGGTGCTGGTCTCGTTGGCAATCCGACCGCAGAGCGATAAACAAGGATTCAACAGGATTATTGACAGATATGCTGTGCTGATAAAAAGCTTCACAAATTTACTCAATGTCAAATGTCACTCATTTGCAGCTCATTATCAGTTAACCAGACCGCATTATCTCGTATACGAGATCCTGGGCTTCCGATTCGCCGCCAGTCAGAAATAATTTCATCTCGCTGTTTACACATGGCTTGATTGTACATATATTTACTTTCTCGGTCATAATAGCCCGATGGCGGAGGTCAGGCGAGGGGTTGTTCACCGTGCGGCTGTCATAATGACATTTATCCCAATCAATCCGGGGGAAAACTAAGCCAACGGTAAAAAAAATCAATGCACCCTTCAAATAGGCTTGGTTGTGGTGGGTGTAGTTGTCGGAAGGAGCGTGTAAACAAACCAAGCTTTTGAATTTTTAATTATAAACTCACACAAGGAGGAGGATGGTGGATGGGAGGCTTATTTTGTTTGCTGTTTACTTGTTACATGTTTGTTTGACTTGACGGCGTTGTTGTCGTTTTTTTGCACAATGATGTTGTGTTGACGATGTTGAAAACAACCTCGTATTTGTTGTGTGTTGTATGTGATGTTCCTTCCGTGTGTTTGCATTTCATTAAAAAATGTCACCACAACTGGAGGGAGGCACAACAAGGAAGAGACTTCTACAAATGAGAAATGTCAGGGTGTAATTGATGTGCGTTATGGCAGCTGAAGACAGCCGCAAGAGGCCGAGGACCTTACGTGTTGATTATTTGATTTACATTTGAGATATTTTTCTTCAAAGCGAAGGCTATTAAATGAGATAGTGAATGTGGTGCGTTACTCCTTGGAGGATTTAATTGGAAGGCACATGTAAGGCCTATTCGGTACAAAATGCCCAGGTTCAACATCACCCGACTAAAGGATCTCTCAGTGCGTAAAGAATTAAGCACCAACTTTTGGAAGATGTCGAAACCATCACTGCGCGCAACCATCCAACAATTTGTGTGCCGATTGCATGGAAGATATAGGACGACACTTGGAGGCTGACCTGGGAACTAGAGTCCCTATATTGCATGAAGATGAGTGAAATACAGCGTAGCGTAGGACATAACTAGCGCAACTACACCAAAGCGCTGGCTATAGAAGCAAAGAAAGCTGTATGCAGGTGCGAGAACAGAACCGTCTGGCGTCGATAGAATCAACAAGAAGCTGGCAGAGACGGTGGTAGATTCAGCCAATACCCGGCTCTTTCTTCAGTTCGGATGACGATCAGCTAAAGAGACTGAAGGAGTACTTTTCTCCGGTTCTGAATCGTGTACTCACAAACGTTATGATTCCAAATCAGATGGAGCTGCCCAATGTCCAAAATTTCCGTAGCATGACCACCAGAAGGATGAGATCCCTAACGCGATCAAAGCACTAAAACACAAAGGCGGCGCTTGACGGTAGTGCCAACAATCTGCTGAGCTGCTATTTCCTCTAATTGGAAGAGAAAGCAAGGCATATGTTGTCACAGGAATTCGATATCCAAAGTTGGGGCAAGACAAGGTTCCATTCTTTTACCAATACTCTTTCTGTTGATGATTTGAAATGTGCTTTGTTCAGCTTTGTCGAGATGGAGGAGGTAACGGAGGAATTCGAAGGACTTTAGAGTCCGAAGCCGAAGTTTATTGACTGCGCTGACGATTAATGCTTAGTCTGTCCACCAAATGGCAGCTGACGTGGATAGGCAGGAGCGCGTCATTGGGCTGAGGATTTCCTGTATCTTGACAGTGCAACCGAAGTGGGTATAGCCAACAGAATTTCCAGAGCAAAATTTGTGTTCGATATATTGCACAAGGTGAAGACTGTTCGGCTCCAACTTCATATGGAAGCAGCACGTGAAGGAGCGTCAGCTTAACATCTTAAGGATCTTCTGGCTCAACCTTATCTCTAACGAACACCTCTACCAGAGTACGGGTCAGGAACCTGTAGACACGACAGTTCAATGACGGAACTGACATGTTCGGACAAAGTGATAGAATACTGACGACAGTAAAGCAGGCCTGAGGAGCAACTGTGGCTTAGAACGTTAGAAAAGGATGCTCTGCAACTGAGAAGAAGTTGGGAAGAGACTCCTTTTTAATGCTCCCTACTGAAGTGGTTGACCGTTGTTGAAGCAAAGAAAGATACAGAAAGTTGGCCATTAAATTGTGTTTCACAAAAAGAGTAGCGCTTAGAGCTTCTAGACTCAGTTCCTTCTATAGAAAGACTCGTATACCTCCGCTACATTGATGTAATCCCCCTCATTAAGTAATTAATTCCAATCAATAGTCCCACTCAAAGATTCGACATTCATCCCCTTTTGTCTTCGGACTCTATTTATACTCGAAAAGGCGCACCAAAAAAGGGACTCGACACTTAATCAAATGTATAGAGACCCTCATCTGGTGGCACACAGCACACAAATCTCTGACTTCCTACTCCTGCGGAACCCAGCAATAAATTCATTTGAAATGTCAAAATATTTCTACCATTCCTACACAGGACAATATTCCCGCAAAAAAAGACAAGTAACCAAAGAGTCCTGATGCTCAGCAGCAAAGCATCTCACCTCCTGTCTTGCTGTGTATCTGTAGAACTGTAGAACTGTAGAGCTTGGGTTCCTTGTTCCTTTTCTTGTTATCAATCTGTTAAATAACAAAACACCAACTGCGCCTTTTAATCGCGCACTCTTTTGATTCCTTTTTTGTGTGTTGTTCTTGTTGTTGTTGTTGTTGTTGTTGGTGTTGTGCTCTTCTATGTCGATTGTGTTTAAGCAAATGGATGACAACATTGTTCCGGCGACGACAAAACACACACCGTAGAGAGAGAGAGAGAGAGAGAGACACAAGCTGGACACTCGTCTCTAAGACCGAAAAAAATACTCGACTCCTTTTTCTCTCTCATAGCTGCTGCCACTTTTAACATGTACATTAATCCTTCTGAACATGACCAACCAAGTCGGAGTTGTCTGTTTTTAGTTTTTTTTTTTTTTTTTTTTCTTCTGTGTTGGTTCCTTGCTCCGCTTTGGGTGCGTGTTGTGTTCCTTCCTCACTCCAAACAGCATGATGTCCTTTTGGCGAGAATTGTGTAAACATTTGGTCATTTCAATGGTCGCTTTATGTTCTCATCGAGATAATTTATAGTTTTGCAATGTGCCCGATGGTGGAGTGTGTGTAGGTACTTGGTAGGACTTTGGCTTCTTCTTCTTTTTGGGAAACAACTCCTTTATACTTTTTTTTTTTTGCTTGAGAGGCACAACAATGCACATGGAAAAGGTCCCACCTTTTTATGCTGGCAGCACGAGGAAAGGTGTTTATGATTGTCCGGCAATAAATAAGGCTAATTTGAGGATCCTATATACAGATATTGGGGTCTCATCTGCACGGTTGTCCGATTGTATACACTCGGGAACAAAACGAAAACAAACAACTTGGACAAGAGGACAAAACGCGAGCACACTCAAAGTCAATGTTCTTCTTTTAGTTTTGTTTTCTTTTCCTCTTGAGTTTTTGATGTTTGAAACAATAGTAACTCGAAAGGACCTATCAGCTTCTTCAGTTTGTCAGTTGCTCAGTATGGGTTCCTAGGATATCCAGATGGTCATTTAGTTTACAAGCATCGAGTCTGTTAACTTTTGAATCGCAGAATTCGCAGACATGTCGCAGTACCTAAAGGTGCTGTCGCAAGAATATATAGCGTTGTCAAGTGTAGATGGCACTAGATTCTTACTTTTCAAACGCTGAATTAGCGCCCTTTTTTTATATTTGGCTCCAATTTGACGTCTCGAAAATGGACATGTCATTCTTTGACAGCTGTCAAGTAATAACTACACGATTTATTAGCTGTAAATTGCATCATTCGGATGTAGTAGTTTAGGTACAAGAAGCTGTCAGTTGTATAAAGTAATCTACTAAAGTTTTCTCAGCCAAAGTAAGGTTAGAGCACAAGACCTTCAAAGAATGATTCTAAAAGGAATCGCATTGTCATTAGATCTCTAAAAGGGAACACCCACGCCCACAAGGTGGGTGCAGTTGGCTTAACAGTCCAACAGGTCGGGGTATGAGAACAAGGCTATCAGGTCTGAAGAGGCATTGGAATACATACCTGGGACTATTGCTCTCGAACACGCTGAAATAAGAAGCCACTATCTTTGCAGAGACCAGCGTTATCACTTACTTAGGTGGTGGTACAGCCCGGGGTGGACCTAGGCCTTCACCAATAAATCTCTCCAGCCAGCAAACTCTCTCCATTTGCGCACGCCAAGGTGGTTGAGGTATCCCTCCACTTTTTTGCGAAACCTACCGCGTCGTCCTCCACAATGGGCGGCGCCCATTCGAAGACATTCTTAGCTAGAACGTTGGCCTCCATTCGCTCTACATGACTCAGCCATCTTAGTCGCTGTTTGTGAGCTCTTCTCACCAAGTCAATGTCCTTGTTCGGCGTTTTATCCTTTGACAGAATCAAAATCAAAACTCGAATAACTTTTCTCTCAAAATAACAAAGGAAATCCTCATCCGATTTTGTCAAAGTCCATGCCTTTGCGCTATACAGCAGAACTGGGATGATAAGTGTCTTAAAAGGAGTAGTTGAAGATAGCGCTTTGTTACTCAATTGCCTCCTTAGTCCATAGAAACACCGACTGACAGGAGTAATACTTCGTTCGATCTCCCGACTGGAGACATTTGCTGAGCTCACCATAGAGCCATCAGACCATGGCGATGTTGAACGTCCTTTGATGGCTAAACCCACCAGACGGCAGACAGGATCGCAGGTTAGGTTAGGTTAGGAAGGGGTTATGAGTTCATCATAAAGATACTAGGCACCATAATGGGCCCATCGTGATCCCTTTAGTGAGTCTAAAATGGCCAGAAGACAGGATCTTACTTATATATTAAATATTGTTCAGAGGACCTCCTTTTTTTGAGGATCGGTCAAACGGCGCTGACCAACGTTACGAGGAGGATAACTCAGGAAAGAGCAACGTCTATAGCACCATGTGCAGGTCTGTGGAGTAAAGCAACAGAAGACTTACATTTGACGCCTAAACACAGAGCGCTCCAGAGGACAGAAATTAAGATTTTAAGAAATAAAGTTGAAAGTAGCTCCATAGATCGGGACAAGATAGTGTCAGCCTTTCAAAAATATCCTAATGATGCAGAAAGAAGAGCGAGAGAGCGTCTAATAACCAACAGGAAACAGCCGATTTGAGGCGTGATCTTCCAGGTTTTAGAACTTGCCCACGGGGAGAGTTAAAGTAGAAGACTGTAGGGAATGGATGACTGCTGTGCTCCCCTTGGAGTACCCATAACATAAAAGAGCGAGGACCAAGTGTTTTCTGTCAATGAACGAGCAAATTTCTATCGCACACATGTTTTCAATTGTAAAATGGGAACGGAAAAATGCAATTTGACTATCTTAACCAGAATCTTCCATAAAACAAAGAGAAATTCTCTAGAAAGCCCTAGATTGGCTTTATTATCAGTCGGCCCCATTTCACATTTGTTAAAGATCATATTTCACAATTAAACTCGTTGATTACTTTCACCACTTGCGCCCTGACCTCCTCCTTCTTCTCTGGGACTGACGTCCAACTTTCTCATGTTTAATGCAGCAAACCATTCTTCTAGTGCGAAAATGTTCCTTCAATTTGCCACCATTGCATGTCATCACGATAAGGGTGAGAACACTAAAGCACCCACTAATTCCTTTCAAACATATTGGCGCTTCCATTACTCGCTGCAATTTGCAGATCCTATACAGCGGCGAGAGCAACATTACAAGCGCCGCGCAATTAATAGACAAAAATACAACTTCCCTTTGTGTCATTCTTGGAAGTAGTGTAGTAGTGCTCCCCCCTCCTCGCCACAGAGTGCTCCACCACAAATGTCTGCCAAGAAACTCTGAGTGTCTAAGCTACGAATGTTCTATTCATTAGAAGCGTTTGCCATGCGATTAATTGCTGCCGCGAAGCACGCTATTAACTCGTTGTGCACCAGATCTTCTTCTTGATGGATACGTTCTGTGCATGCATACATGAAACGCATTACAGGGTGGGTTCGCTTTTCCTGTACTCCACCAGCATCTCGGGTGTTCATTGATGTCGTCCCAGTTAATTGACGACAAGATGAAGTGTTTAAAACTGATGCATTCGTGATGTGATGATTTTTTCGGCGACCTAAATTGAAGAAACCCCCCTTCCATCCTTTGAGATGCGATTGACATCGCCCGCTCGCCGATAAAAGGGGCGACCCACATATTGACTAACTTTAATTGCTTTGTGTGTACCGAGTGCCGATGATGGCCAACAGGTTGCCCCCCGTTGTATACAATTGGGATTTGCGACCCCTAAACACGACCCCTATGTTGATATTGAGTGTATTTTCGGTTGCGCGGCAATTATCGCATCTAAATGCGTCACAATTAATCGTGCCGACCCCTTTTCGTCGCTCGAAATTATTATTAAAAATTATTCTTCAACTTAATTGATTCTAATGTGAAGGGGGTCTAGATGAATTATTGACAGGAGTAGTAATTCAAATTGATCACCAAGTAATGTTATGTTAATTGTTATTGTTGTTGGTCGCAATCAAACAACCCAGATGCATGTAATCCGGGTCAATTCATAATGCATACGCACTGCCATCAGTAGGTGGTTGCCTGACAAACTTGAATACTTCCTCAAGTGATAAGGCAAGCCTTTCGTTTCTTCTCAGCCTAATTAGTTAGCCTAATTTCAATTCACATCCTAAGTAGTGAGGGAGTTAGCGACGCGACGATTGTCGTGTGAAAAGTGACTTCATGCGGCAGAAATTAATTCAATTAGAGCTGCGTTGCGTAGATTAAGTCTCTCTTATAAGACAACTTCTAATGATGAGAAGAAAAAAAAAATGCATCTTCCACGCAAGGCTTAAACCTCAAAATCTAATAATTCATATCAAGAGATATGTATCATCCTCCTCAGAAGAACCACCACACGTCTTATGGTATCTATCTGTGTGCGGTGATATTGCAAACCGATCGTGTTGCATCCCATCGAGTATCGAACCACATGACCCACCACTTGAAAGATTCAAATCTCCAGAGCACAGCTGAAAAAAAGGATGAAAATTTGCGTTTTAACAGCCCCGCATGCTGATGTTCCTCGAATGGTAAAGATGATGATGCCATTGGTGCCTATGTGTGTACAGATTACGATGATGATGGTGTGATAGCGATTTCCAATGATGAGAGAGGGATCTCCACGTTCTTAAAATGGCCAAAAAGGAGAACATTGTTGCGATTTGGAGTGGAGTACGCTCCAATGAAATCTACCAGTGGGGGAGATGCCCAAGGGAGTTTTTGTCCAGATAAGCGATCTATATGCCTGTTGCATAAGCAGTAGGTATTTTTGAATATATAGAGGCGACCTAGCCGTTAGCAGGCAGTGCAAGGAGGATCAAGTGAATGGAATCGAAAGGTGTGCACAGAGCTGCACTTGGATTATTAGAATACTCTAGTAACTGCTGGAACAAATGCAACAAGCGCGACATTGAAGTGTGTAAGTGCCATGCAAAAACAACATGTAGACTAAGAAGCGAAGCATTCGATTGGACCGCACGACAGGAGGAGGCATTCCAGAGTCTCAGAGACTGACAGAAGCCTTCAGTCATATTCTCGTACGGGCTATATGCCATACTACAGACATATTTTTAGACCAGGAGAAGAAAAGCAACTCTCTGCGACAAGTGGTCCTCTACAGTCTAAAGCTATCATCAAACGAAACAAAGTATCACTCATATGAGCTCGAGATTCTGGCTGTAAGGGAGATTCTGAACCGCTGCCGGATGTGGCTTCTGGACTTCAAGGTTATCAAGAGCTGTGAGCCCATCGTCGTGTTGCAAACTTTAATTGCCTTGGAAGAGGCCCACTCAAGTCTATACTACGACAACAAGTGTTAGATGAGCAAACGAGGACTGTAAACGGGTTCTTAGCTTCCTGTCACGAAGAGCCGCCATTGATCGAGAACCCCTTTCATCGGGAATGTTCAAGCAGTTCCTTTCTAGTAAGAATTAATATTTTGACTGCAATTTCCTTCGTCTCCTCGTTTTTCTAAGAAAACCTGCACCACAAACAGCATTGCATTTAACTTCGTTCACAGTTCGTCTCTGCTCCCTCACCTCGTCCCATCACGGTGTGGTCCATCAATTCTGTTAATCAACCAAAAGTGTCTTCCTCCAGCAGCAGCAACCCTTCTCCAGCAGCACTCACAGACATTTTTAAGCTCCTCTTGGAGTGAGCTCATAATCACCACGCTCGTTTGGTGTTCCTCGCTGTTCCTCGCTGTTCCTCCTGTTACTTAGAGTTTCGGTAGCTTTTAAGTTATTATAAAACTTCCACAAAAGACAGAAAAAAAAAAAGTCCTCTTTATACATTTTTAATTCCTTAATAGGTCTGGCTGATGGTAATCCCCAACCCAGGGCACCTTTGGCAGGATATTTACAAAACGTAAAACAACGGGGTTGCATCAAATTGAGAGAAGAGGGCGCCACGCCGCGCACATCTGGTTCCGCAAAAAGCTAATTGTCAAATTGGCAGAGACACAGGGTGACAACTATGAAGGGAAGGGGTGGAAATTAATTAGAAAACCGCACTAAGGGTTGATCACTTTGAACAGGATATTGGACTTTGTGACATCCCTTGTCGACTGCTGGTGGTGCTGGTGGTGCTGGTGGTGATGGTCCACCAGTCTGCATACAAAAGATGCAATGATATATCGACAATGAAACAACAGCCAGCCAGCGAGCTATGATATACCCCACTTGTCCTGGCTAATTGCATATACATATTGTTGTATTGCACATTCCTGCATACACACACAGACACACAGTGACCAGATGCATTGTGTCAGGTTGACAATTGGCTGATTAATGGCCCGAGAGAGACACATACAAGAACCGTAGCGACAATTCGCATTGTGCCTGACCGAGTCCGCATAGTTGCATCCTTTTGGCCAAGGCAAGGATCACTTGCGATTCAATTGGTCTGATTAAAATTGGAAATTACGACATTGTCAGGACGTACGCTTTCATTGAGACAAGCGAAAAGGGCGATGTACACATTTATTATTGGAGCTCTCGTTGGAGGGTGTTCCAAAGTGAATGGTGCACGAACGGTGAGTCGATAATTTGTGAAATGTCGGGAATTAATTTTAAACTGGTGAGTGGTAAGTCCTTTGGAAAGGATTTGGGGGGAGGATTAAGTGGGTTTAGTCAAAAGTTAAACGTTCGACTGCAGTGCAAAGCAGAAAACAAAAACCCGTGATGTTTTAGGAGCCACCAGTATGGACACAAGTTTGTGGATTACAAAGTCCTGCTCGGGTTTTGCTCTACTATGTTGGAATTAAGGAATTGATAGATGTACTCTTAGAATTGATATCGTTAAAGGCAGAGGAATGTTGAGCGCTCTATCCTCCTCTACATACACGTCGCCAGAGCATCCTTAGAAGAGGTCCCAATAGCTTATAGAAGTATAGGACCTATTTTAGCTCTAGAATGCCAGAAAGGATTTTTCAAGATGGCTGAGATTAAGGCCGGCCATAGCGCCCTACCCATTACACATGTCGCCAGATGGACCCAGCCTCTGTTTGCTCGACCGGTGGCTTCATGTCATAACTTTTTCCGTAAGGACTTAATTGGGACTGCTACAAAAGGAAGAGCCCGCGATATGTGCAACGTCGACCTATTCCTAGTAAGTGCATTCGTTATCCATATGCCCTGGTACTAAACTACTTACTTACTTATGTATTGTATCCCCTTGTGGTTCTTAGGGCCTCTACAACGCCTACGCGCCATCTTGTGCGATTACTGGAAATGTGCTTCGGCTGTCCTCAATTCTTTCCCAGTTGCAGTGCTTCCTTCACAACTGTTCTGCGCCACTTACTCTTAGGATCAGAGCGTGTCCTGCCATCTATTGCAACGCTTGGTTAGCTATGGATCTGTCACTCTTTCGCAGAGTGCGACCAATCCACTGCCACTTTCGTCGTCGTATGGTTGTGCCTATAGGTTCATTGCCGGATCTCTGATAGAGCTGATCGTAAGAGATATGGTTTGGCCAGAATATCCTTAAGATGTAGGCACCTATTGATAAGCGTTTGCAGCGTCCTCGTGATAGTGACAGTCACTCTCCAGGTACCACATTCATATAGCAGGGCGGATTCAACGTTGGAACGGAACAGTCGTAGCTTGGTTTACTTCGCCAGACTGTGGATAGCATCCTAAACGCAGATTTTGCTTTGCCCATTCGGCTGGCTGTATCCAGTCCGGTTCCACCATCGGTTGAGACTCCCTACTCTCTCAAACGTCTTTCCTGCGATGCATATATGAGTTGATGAGTTCAGTCCTTGGCTGACCAGTTTTGTTGTTGCCGAGTTAATTTTCAACCCAACCCATTTGGTCAAGGTCCATTATTCTGTGAGTCGGAAGGCATAAATCGTCGGCGTAGTCGAGGTGCTTGAGTTCAGTTGTAAGAAGCCATTGAATTCGTCCAGCACATCGCTAATAACCCAAAGGAAGAGTATTGGTGAAAGGAAGCAGCCTTGCTGAACCCCACTTTAGACTTCGAATTCCTCAGACAGCCTGTCTCTGTGTAAGACGTGAAATGTGGTCCTATCATATCTTGTAGGCTTACATCTTCAAGTCCAAGGAACGTCTCCGACTTCCAATGTTCACCCTTTCGTTCCTTGAATACAAATGTTGTCCACTCGGCTTCTAGTCATCACTTCCTTAGGCTCATAGCTGCAACCACTCATACAATCAACGTTCCAACTCATGAGGCATCCCAGGATCACAATCATGCGTTGATAGTGCCTAGTTCAGATAGTTCACCTTGCCGATAAGACTTCAGAGTAAGAGGGCAGCACAATGGACCTACTCTTGGTCTAAGCGCATCATCACCGAGGGCCGGTTTCAATCAACAAACCAAACCTTTGGAACTGACGAAGGGACGTAGGAGAAGGGAATTTCTCAAAGCTTTCGACTCTATCTTCTCCTGGGAAACTGTCTATCTTATGTCCTAATAAGTTCAACTCGTTTACAGAGAAGAATCCTTCAACCAGTGCCGAGAATATGGTAGGCCCACTTCAGGTTAGCTTTAGTCAGTACAAGTCTGAAACTACAGTGTAACTTGGAACGAGGAGTCTATAGAAGAGAAGAGAAGATCTGGTCCCTTTTCATCAATAACCCTCTTAATTAGAGCTAGAACACCCTAAGTAAACACAAGATTACCAAAAAACAAAATAGATAAACCCAACGCTTTCCCCCCTAAAAAACGTAGGAAAAAAAAAGTAAAATTAAAAACATGTCCTTGTTACTTTTTAATTTATCCACGGAAGTCAACGTTTGTCTCCACCATTCATCATCATCCAACCACAACATCCGAGTGGCATCTTTGACTTAAAGCTCAAGTCTTGGTCCTTCGAGCACAACCTCCTTCTCAGAAAAAATTAAAAAATAAAATAATAACAATAATTTGCATTTAAATTTAAAATCTCGTACGCAACACGCGAATTGGACAGGACACCGCACCGAATCAGGAAAAGTTATCTCCTCCAAACAGCTTCGCGTATTGTCTACGTCAGGCGAAAGGAATCAGCAACCGGAAAAAAAAAAAAACGAAACCAAGAAAGAACGGATATCCTCGTTCTGTTGTTTTTCGGTTTTTCGCCTTAGCCCTCTGTGCTTGGTTACTTTCTAATGAATTTCAATGATAAAGGACTTAATAAATTTTCAAGTTAATTAAGTTTATGCTCCTTCCACTCGAATGTCTACTAAAGGAAGAAAAAACTCTCTCTCTGCGAGTAAAACTGATTTATGGATATAAATTCATAGAAAAAGGACATGCAAGGGTAGCACGTACCTACTACACCGAGTTGCCGTTGCCACCCCGAGCAAAGCCGAATATGAATCATTGTCCTTGGGTTCGAGATGCTCATATTCCACTTTGAGTTTTTTTTTTATTTTTTTAATTTTTCAATCAACACTCCAACAGGGTGGTTGGCGGAAGGGGATAAGGAAGAAAAGATATTTTCCTTTTTATTAGCCATCCTTGGCAATTATAATATAGACTAGTGTATATCCTTGAGACAATTTTTTTTTAGCACACCACACCCGGAGAAGTGAAATAATTAACAAAAAAAAAAAAATAACACAAAAAAAGAGAAGCTATCTAATGAGCAATTAATGGAATTCCGCATTATTAAGGACACGACACATTGCGCATAGATTGGATGGCTCTGGCGTCTTCTCACGATTTCTCATCTAGCACTGGAGCGAGACTTTGACTTATGCTAGATAATTAATCATAAATATCATTTTATTCTTCGGTGTGTCCGAGTTCTGGTGCTAAAGAAGAGAAATGGCATTTTTTTTTCGTTCTGGAGAAAAGAATCTTTCCTCTGGTTTCCTTGTGTTCCTCAGTTAGCTGAGATTGATTAGCTGGTTAGTGCTGGTGCTCCTCTCTGGATTCCTCTTTGGCAACATAATCAAGCGATTTGAAGAGAAGATAATCACGGTTGCGGTTAGATGGCTGCCACCGCCTCTAAAACGCCCTCCAGTGACTTGGTTTTGTTTTGTGTGTTAGTGTACCCTGGCTTGTTTTATGGTTAAATTAGCCGAACGAATTGGTGTGATTTATGGGGTGTGATGAAGTGGAGCCTTAGTCGCTTTGGCTTCGTAGATTGGGGCTATTTGTTAACACGAATCGGGATAAATTAACGAACGTTGGCTGAGTAAGGTGGAAATTCTTTTTAATTGGAAATTTAAGGGAGGCAATTCTTGACAACTAGTAGGTGACATCAGACAAGGCGTAGGTGAAGGAAGACGTGTGGTGTTATTTACACTCAATTAGATACTGATTCAATTTCCTGCGCTTTGTCATGCTTTGTCACTCAATTAGACGATTGGTCATCGTTTCAATTCAAACGAGCAAAAGTGCTTAATTAAATATTGACGCCATATACATATGTAGTTCCGAATAGAATCAGTTTAAAGTGGCTGTGGGCAAACAGTTTGGGGACTAGAAGTCTCTTATGTGTGCTACTACTCTAAAGAAGTATTCGTACTCCCTTCTCATCGACTATACTCCCCTCGTCCTGATTTTACTGCCTTTAAAATAATTTAATATATTGTCACCTTTACTATTTCATTGAATGAGCCATCATACACTGGTGCAATTACCCCGGGGTAAAACTGACTTTATAGATGAGAGCAAGAAGTAAGAAATGCGGTAAAATCTTCATCCAGTGTTGATCAGTTGAACGGCAAGTTGTCAATTTCGAGTTGAAGAAGAAAACTACTTCAATGGAAGTCCGGTTATGTATACAGAATTTTACCCCGCATTATTCATCCAGTCTGTAATGAGAGCAAGAGAAATAAATTGTTGTAATATTGCTCCGTGCGGATGAAGGGGCTGCATGCATGGTGATTTACTTGCTCACTGGTCCAATATTTGACATTATCATGTGAAGGTAATGCGGCAATTAGCCAGATTTATCTTTGCGCTTGTATGGGCTACGTGCTTTCTAAATTCGAGCCTCTTGTCAATCCGTATTCCTGTGTATGTAACTTACTCAATAGTGTGACTATCGACCTGACTTGTACAGTCAGACGGTCGACTTTCTTGCAGCATTTCTTATAAGGACAGCTTCCGCATTGTGTTCCTCTAATTCTAGACCATATTTATACATATCCTATGGTGTGGTTGCACTGTTGAGTCATTTCCTCTAGGGTCTTAGCTACGACCACCGATATCATCCGCGTATCCTGTTTGTCTACTCCTCTTGGTAATGTTCCACAAGGCTGGTTCCAAAAATAAGGAACAGTGGTACTCCTAGGCCCTTCTTCCGCATCGTGGCGCCTGTGGGTTTTCTCTGATTAATTTAATGTTGGTGAACTCTTAAATCTGAATGAAAATTACATACAAATTCTCATAAAGAGGTCCTTTAAGTCTAACCTGTTCTAGAGCAAAGCCATACCACTTAAAATTTGGGTGTTGTGTTCGATTAGTGACAACATGTCAGTTCTTGTTCATCTTCTTGCATCTTGAACTTAGAAGACATTCTACTCGAGTTGTATAACACGGACCTTCTTACAAAGGCAGCCTGACTTAGGACAAAGTTGTGCATCCATTCATCAGATGTAGATGCTTAGGTTAGTCGACTCCGTAGCAGGGTAGTACAATTTCCATGACTTAATATCATTAAGCTAGGATGACTTCCATTTCGTCGAAAGACTATCAATCAAATCTATCATCGCACTGCTAGGCACTCCTTCAGTGCTCTAACTGATTGTCTGAACTTTCCGAGAATTCAGTGGAGAATCAGATCATTGACTGCTTGAAGCCATGGTATGGATACCCAAAATGAATCAGAATCAGGAGAAGCCTTTAGCTCTGGACTTTCGCTTTCGACAAAGTCCAATGCAGAGAGCAGCTAACACAAACGGTCAATCGGACCATTAAGTCGCCTGAGAGCAGATGTGGCACCTCTTCTGTACTGTGCTTCATTTGACCGCACGAAGAATCACTGGGTTTAATTATGATTGCCGGCGAGCGCATACAGGAAAGTAAGGATATGTGTTTAAAGCGAGGCAGCAAAGAAGCACCAGAGCTACTCTTGAGCTCTATCAGCAGAGATGACGTTTGTCAGAATGGAGTTGGACTACTGTTGTACTATTATCCACAACAATTCGCAGAAGCTAGTTAAGCACTCACTTGTTCCTCAGGGCTCTCATAATGTAGCTCCAGTTGGCAAAGTAGAAGGCATTCTTTACATCGTATTGTAGACGGCTTGTATCGCATGGGTAGTGCTTCGTTGATTCCTGAACTGAAACCCTACTGTTGATTGAAAAGCCAATTGTCTCCTTCGGTCCAATAGTCGCGAACCATTCTTTTCAGGACCTTTTCCTCTGTGTCTACCATGCACAGTGGTTTATGTATATGATGACGTTTGCTTAGAGATCCTTCTGAATTTTCGGATTAATACAAGGAGGACTTTCCTTCTACCAGGCCCCTTGTGTATAGGTCGGCAAACGCCTCTGGTCGAATTGCACTGGGCTTCTTTTTTTGAAGACGTGACCAGGTGCTCCTTTTAAGGCAAGACTCTAGCCTTTTAATGCCTCTATTAGGAGTTCTGTCCTATAAACCATTCCATATGCATTCACAGTTCCATTCCCTGTCCAATCTTAGACACATTCTTCAAAATTAAGCACTCGATGGTCATGAATGGTCGAACATATGACAGAAAATTAGCAAATTGCCTCACACTAATATCCTCTTTCTGCTTTTATCTAGTTCTAATAAAATTATCTACTCATCGCAACCCACATGCGAGCTATCGACCGAAATCCAGTTTAATTTTCTGATTTTTCCAAATCAACACCCTTAATCCATGGTAATCAAGTACTTAATCCCCATAGTAACTGCCTACCGTTACATTTAATACGGGAATTCTCGCATGAAATCCCAGTGCGTCGCTTCAGTTGTCACTAAGGATGTTTTTTCTATCCTCTCTCTCTCTCGGTCGATGAGGGGTGAAAGCGAAAGTTGCCAACCAACCAACAAAAGCCCATAATCGACGCTTCGAATTTTTATTACGATGACACGACAACCAGAGGGTGGATTTGAATGCCTGATTAAATCCCAAACAAGATTTAGAGATGATGCTCGAAACCCGCCTTCGATTGGTTGAGTGCTTCTCAATGTCACAGCAGCCGAGGGTGGAATTAATTATGCCCACATGAATGAGACACAGATCCAGCGACAATTCAGCTAATAGATACAAAAGTATCTCGCAATTATTATCAATTGTTGTGGGTACACACAGGCACAGGCACATGAGGGGGGCACCACATTCATTCATAAATTCCATTAAACACGAATTCGCGCAAAAGTCTCCTCCAGCTCACTTAAAGCAAATTTAAATTAATTTGGCGGAGGATACTAGTAGATACATATACTAGTACGAGTATCTATCTCCTCTGTCGACCGGAATGAATCGCCTTTTTATCAGAAGCGTTTAATTGTCGTGCGCGGGGTTGCCATCTCCCCGCTCTGCTGCGTGGCTGGAGCTGCTTAAGGGTGCTCTGGTGCTGGTCATATGAATGGATGGCCTTCCTTGCCGCCTAGTGCGGTAAGTGAAATGACAGCGCGTCTTAATTGTTCTTAATTGAAACAAGTGATGTTTGTCTGGGCATTGGTATGTGTGTTGTACGTGTTTTGTAATTTTGTTCACACTTTCTTTTGAGTGCTCTTCAAGTGCTCCTCCAAATGTTGCTCCAAGTGCCATGCTTCATGCTAAAATAAAATTGATGGGCGCTGAACTATGCCTTTTGCAAAATAGAGTTAATTTAGAGCGTGCTATGTATCTGTTTGTCAATTGAAAGAAAGTTGAGCAATAC
Source organism: Chalcosyrphus nemorum (assembly GCA_949716465.1). Lineage (NCBI taxonomy): Eukaryota > Metazoa > Arthropoda > Insecta > Diptera > Syrphidae > Chalcosyrphus > Chalcosyrphus nemorum. Next base: position 86,940,820 of record OX454333.1, read on the forward strand.
TTTCTGTGAGGGGGAACTATTTTTTTTTACGACTTTGTGTTTCGAAACGGACAATGAAGCAATATCACTTTGGTCAAATATGGAAAATGGACTATTGAAAGAAAGACCTTTTAATGTGCCCGCCAGATCCCTGAAATATATTCACGCAAATTTTCTATTGTCTCGCTATGGTGTGGGCTTGGAGGTTTCGGAGCCTTTTGGCTTTGAGAAATGCATTCATTCTCACGGACAGACAATGGGAAACCAAACATACAATGGAGATTGTGTATTCATTGAAGACAAAGTGACCAAGTATTGAACTAGAGGGAGCTACTGTTAATAACCATCAGTACTAAAAAATTCAAATTACCTAGATAAATTGGTCGTTTAGGGTTCGGAGTTAATGTCTAGTATTTGGGATGTTCCAGATACTTGTAACTTTCATAGTAAGAGAAGAATAGTCAATTTGAATATCACTGCTAAATGTGGACATCAGAAGCATACTCTGTCACTGTGACTTTATACAGTTTTCATGCTTTGAAAGCCTCGTTTTATTGGAAAGTGTATAGCCAGTTGTCAATAAAACAAATGTCCATATTCACCATTTAGTTTTACTTTCAAATTGACAACTGAATCATGCTTTAAAAGTCCTGTTTTATTGGAAAGCATATAGCCAGTTCTCAATAAAACTAATGTCAGTACTCACTATTAACTTTTACTTTCAAAACTGACAACCGAATCTTAGATGGCGCTGAATCGTATTGTAGACAACAACCATTCAGTTAACGCCATCTATGATTCGATTTTCTCCACATTTTATGATCACTTTTGGTTACTGACTAAATTATCCTCACTTTTCGTTTTGTTGGTGCTTTGTGTGTAAGAATTTACTGAGCTAGCTATGCACTTTTCAATAAAACGTGACTAACTTCGTAAAAGAGACATGTAGAAAGTTTAGTTATAGGAGTCCTTCTAGACGCTTCAAAGTGCAGCTCTATTGGTGATAAGTTGGGTTCAGGACCAGCGATCACCCAGCGATCCCTATAGACGACTGGAAGGATAGCGTACAATCTCTGTACATATAGATACAGTCTTCATCAAAAAGATACCTCAGAAACAAAAAAAAAAAACAAAGCCAGATGCTGCTCGCGGGACAAATATTCGTATACCACTTGGCTCAGGGAAATAGGCATTGAGAAAAGGATGCAAAGGAGATCTGCTCGTCGATGATGGTTCTCAGATGCTAAGTAAGTCTTTCGTACCGATTGTTTCCTTCACCGAATTTTCCGTATTCCAAATCAGTCTCTCCCAAAACTCACACCACCATGTCATGCAGCGAAAAAGGCAGCAAGAACAACAACTGTCCTAGCAAGGATCATGACAAATATTGGTGGACCTAAAAAATGAAGGGACTACTTCCGGTGAATTTTGCAGCTTAAAAATCACTCGCCTGAATTCTACAGAGCCCCTTAAACCAATCATTAATAACTGCACCGAAAAGTATGCTGTAGTTTTTGAAATCGATAAAATTCCTTGCCAAATTTAGGCGAACCAATGCAAGAGGTGCAAAGTATAGGCTGTGGCAATGACCTTAAAATCATTCAGTAAAAGCAGTTTACAGAATCAATGCTTTGAGAGTAGGACGGCATACGTAGTCGCTGAAATCGTGTCAATAGACCTCCTTCTCCCCCTTACCTAGAGCTGAAAGAACAAGCCGAACTCTTCCGACAAAGGCAGAGATTGACTCTCAATAAAAACCTTTGGATCAATAGCAAGCAGATGTTTACTGCTCCCCGTATGTTTCAAACCAAAAATCCACGGGTTTGGCCATGAAGCCAACCCTTGGTGTCCAACGTACGTGGGTCAAATAATATTCCACTGTCTACTGTACAAAGAAGGCGAATAGACTGAAGTGAAGACTTCACCCCAGAGATTATCATCAGACCAATGCTGAGTGGGCCAGAATCTTGGGAGGCACTCGCTGAAACCATGGCTACCATAATTAAGGACCAACGAGGACATTAGCGACAGCGAAATGCAGTGCAAGTGACTAAGGAAGGAGCTATGCTAGACTCAGATAACTACCAAAATATACATAGACGCAGGTAGCCAGAACGCACCACATAAGTATAAAGAAATTTGACATCGTGTAGCTTTCGAATCAGACCATCAGAGTCTTGGTCAATTGTTTGAATCCAAGTCAAGGACGGTCTTGCCATACAGAAAGTTGTGCGAGCAAGTGCAGAGAGACCTCAACTAATTTGGTGCATGCCACTGAAAGCCGTTGGCTCAGAAGCGAGCACTCACTGATGAAATGTGTTGATTGAGGTCCACTGGGTTCAACTTGGGATGTAGTGTCACCTAAATAGGTTCTTAAATAGCTTACCAATCGCACAGACTGTCACAAAATATGGGAACAGATCCGAAGGCAGTGTCCTCTTAACATCAAGCCTACCATTCACCGATTGGTTCCAAAACTGGTCCCGAAGTTCAAAAGAACTGTACAATTCGACTACATTAACCCGTCGTGTTTGCATATTGCACTTCACTATCATGATCCTCCAAAAACTGGGACACCATTCAATGGAGCCTTCTTGTGCTCATAATCCTCAGCTAATTTCCATTATCATCACAAATTCAAACACGAATTTAAGTATCTAGAAGCCTTTTTGTATCTTTTTGCATCTGCGACATTCGCCTATTTAATTATAATTCCTCGATGCAGGAAAACACGGTGCAAAATATAAATAATACATGCCCTCGACTAAAGGAAAGACCGTAATGTCACCGCTATCGATCTCTCCTTCTGTGGAATGTTATCGTCAATCTTTCAGCAACTAAAAACGTGAAACACTTCCAGCAAAGTGCAGTCATTCCTAAGATACTCACTTCAGTTGGGGCTCCCCCTGAACCAGAGAACAATTAAAACCCAAAAAGATACAACCAGTAGTAGTAAGATACAAAATCGAATTCGGATAATCCACTGTCAGATACAATACCCCACCGACAGATATGCAAATCGGTTCGATACAAGTGGCGTTCTGGGGAATAGCTATTCGTAGAGCAGATGAAGATATTCTTTCTCGCAGCAAGGGGATACCCTCAGCACACAGATGGAGAGATACCAATTGGATTGGGCGATTCGGAAAAAAAAAAAGAAAACTTCTGCAAATGTCTTCAAGAAAGTGGCATAATTTGGTATGCAAAACCGTGTAAACTACACAGGAAAAGCGCCTCCTCCTTAGGAGAAGTCGGATATCGGATAAGCGGGAGGATTTTCTTTCTTCTACTTCTTCTTGGTCTTCTCCCCCAAATTGATCTATTGATCGGTTACAGCATATGTATCTATGCTGTGTCTTCAGAGGGAAATGTTCAATCACGACAATTGTGCGGTCGCGGCATTAACATAATCGTATGGACGGAGTAGCGCGGAGTAGATTTTCCGCTTTTTGGGTTGCCATTCGGAGAAAGTCCATGATAAGCCGATAAGAGGACACGATTTGTGTTAAACGTGAAAGAATCCGTGTGTGTGTGTGTTTCACAGAACGCGTAACTCAAAAGTCAATTAAATAAATCCTTAGACAGATAGCGAGGGCACTCTGGTGTAAACCACAAAAACCTCAATCAAAATGAAAAACCCAATTTAATTTGAATTTTTTCACGTTCAATATACGGTACGGGGAGAGCAAGAGCAAGAGCATTAATCTAACACTCGGCTTGCTTTATGTCACGGTACCGCACATACGACTACGACGACTACGACGACGACGACGAGGAGGATTCGCAATCGACGCATATAAATACAAATCGCACACGGCCTTAGCATTGCGAATCGGTCACCGACACTTTAGGAGGCTTCGGTAATAAACGCGCAAATTGATCTGGCGCGCAGCTCCTTTTTTTTTTTTTTTTTTTTTTGTGACTTGAAGCCACCATACAAAACACAGCCAAAGCCGATGAGATTCCAACCAGAGTACGCGCGCGTTCAATTCCAAAGATTTATCGATTAAAATCCTTCAATATGTGCATGTGTGTTCGTCTGCGTGTGTGCGGTTGTCCTCCCAACTGAGGTTGGGTGAATGGAAGAAGGTACAAAATTGTTTGAAGATTAACACGAATGAACAAAATACCGATCATCCAATCCATCTCCTCGAGTCGATGTTTGAAGTAAAAGGAAAAAAAAAAGGAAACAAAACTGCCAACCACTGTGCATAGCGCATTCGTGAAGTTGCAGCGTAACAATTGTAATCGTGCAAAAGTGCTAAGACTGTACGGCGTGAAAGGATTTTATTTTGTTTTCTTCCCTAATACTTAAGAGGAGTTGTATGGTAAAGTCGGATTTTGCAGCTTAAACATCACGCGCTTGGATTCTACAGAGCCCTTTAAACCAATCATAAGTTCTGGCGCCTAAAAGTATGCCGTAGTTTCTGAATTCTACAATATTTGTTGTCATATTTAGGCGCAATCAACGCCAGAGGTTATTATTTAGGTTAGGTGTGGAGAATGCATGATGTGAAAGGTTTTTTTCCTTAATATCATACTTAAGAGCTGTATGTTTAAGTCTGATTTTGTAGGCTAATTGCAACAAAGGAGACGTTTGAGCACTTAAACATCACTCGTCTAAATTATACAAAGCCTATTAAATGCTTATTAGTGCTATCACCTAAAAGTATGCTATAGTTTCTAAATGTCTTCTAAATTCGTTGCTTAATTTAGGCGCTACCAACGTAAAAGATTATGGTTTAGGTTAGGTGCTAAGAGTGTAAAAGACGTGAAAGTTTTTTTTTTCGTTCCTTCTACTTAAGAGGAACGATATCGTTATGTTGGATTTTGTAGCTAAATTTCTTAAAGAGACGTTTGAGCACTTAATCATCACTCCACTTAAGCCAATCATTAGTGCTGACACCTAAAAGTATGCTATAGTTTCTGAAATCTACAAAATTCGTTGCGTAATTTAGGCGCTACCAACGCCAGAGGTTATTATTTAGGTTAGGTGCTACGACTGTAAAAGACTTGAAAGGTTTCGTTCCTTCTACTTAAGAGGAACGGTATCGTAATGTCGGATTTTGTAGCTGAATTTCTTAAAGAGAAGTTTAAGCACTTAATCATCACTCCACTTAAGCCAATCATTAGTGCTGACACCTAAAAGTATGCTGTAGTTTCTGAAATCTACAAAATTCATTGTCAAAGTTAGGTGCTACTAACGCAAGAGATTATGAGATTATCATAAGACACTATGCACAATAGTCGCGATCTGTAGGGAGCCTTGAGCATTGTGCGGACTCAGATTTGATGACAAAAGTCTCTAGCATCTTGAGCGTAGTCTGACTGTCAATGAAGATGGCAATAGCCTTGGTGGATATTGACCCCATCTTAAGCAGTTCTGCAGCTAGAACCTCAGCCTACAAGATGTAGAGATATTTCTAGGTGCAAGCCTTTGAATAAATACCTAACCCTGAATGAGGGATCATTGGTTTTAGACCCAGCAATCTCAGCAAGGGAATAAAGCCAGTCCAGAGGCGAACATTAGATAGAGCTCCATGGAAACCTGCAGAACCATTAATAAGCTATGGACAAAGCCAGAACCAAAAGAATCATTCGAAAAGAAAGGAAATCACATCTTCCTAGTCACAACAGTCTACGGTTCCACATAAAGAAACACCAACAGATGGAGGGAGAATTTTGCAGAGGCTATGGTGATGAGGAAGCTCTTGAGGGTCCGTCTTTAATGAACCATCAAAAGGACACATCGGATTGATGATTGGGGATTTCAGTGCTAAGGTAAGAAAGGACACCGCTTTGTTAAGCTCACGATTTTGGGGACCAATATGACGAGCGAGTTGTGGCTTTTGTCAATCCCAAAAGGGAGTGCCTATGGGTTGTATATTGGTACCACTATTGCTCTCCGTGGTTTTCAACGATGCATTACGTGGAGAATTGACGGAAGATAGCAGTGGAATTCGATGGACTATGACACTCCCTACGTAAAGAATGCCTGACTTATTCCCCATTGGATAATTGACCTCCAAATGAGTCTGTAGCAAGTCTAGAAGCTGAGGCAAACAAAGTGGGCTTGAGAGAAACTATTTTAACGCGGTACAGCCAAAGGTCTTCGAGATGTCATGTGAGTAGGATCATTTAAGGGGTTAAGAACCAAGTGAACTTACGCTTGATCGAGGATTAGCTAAAGATTGTCATTTCGTCTGATCAAAGCAGGCTCTAGTACATCATTCACCGACGGCACGATAGACTACTAAACTCCGCGTGGATCTGCTCGCAGTAGAGATGAAGGATCTTAAGAGGTGACTCAGAACCCTGTACCAGCAATCGAGGCATATCTATGGGACCATTCTTTCAAAAACCAAGGCTGACTTTTCCTGCTCCATCTAAGCCTCTACAGCATTGACTTCAACAAAAGCCAAACCACTTCCTTTTCTCTCTCGTTCCAAAGTAAATCTGAGAAGTGAAAATATTTTTAAAAATAAATCAGTTCACTGATGTATCGCCACGGATAAATTGATGCGATTTCAACACCTTCGTGGAAACTAATTTCACATTTACTGCTGCAGATCCACAGGTAGAGAGGAGTTCTGCCTTTATCGCTCCATTTCTTTGGCGTAAAGCGTGGGCCACCAGATCCAATACACCGATTTCAGATTCTCCTCCTTGCAACTCTGTCTCTGTCTGTGCACACCAGCAACAAATCAGCCGCTTACACTGTGGTGATCCGCACTCCTATCAGCTTTCCTTCCTCGTACGGACTCAGTGGTAACTGGTAACTGAGAACAGCCGCCGTACTACTTAACCTAATCAGATTTCAATAAGACTCTAAATAACCAGATTAATGCTGCGGTAATAAATGTAATTTGCGTTCCATATCATTTCTTCTCCTCCATTGGGACACGATCATCTCTCCTCTCCGATCGATCGGTTCGGTCGCCACCATATCAAGTGCTGTCTATCTCCGCGCGGAGCATATTAATTGCCAGGATATATTACAATGAGCCGCGATTCGGCAATCGGCGGACAATTTGTCCAGAGAATGGTGTTTGGTCCCGTCCCGGCCCGATGAGCGATATCAATCGATCGATTTGCGTACGCGGGTTTATGATTACACATGTGCATTCGGCAGCAGCAGCAGGATTGGATGGACGAGACGACGACGACGACGACTGAAACACTGAACAGGTGTTGATGTGGACGCGCAATTGTCCAGGACGTGATTTTAATCAAATTTAATGATGATGTACACGCGGATGCGTAGTCGTGCTGTGATTTGAGAGGAATTCTCTCATACGCTAGGGATTATTATCGATTTGTGTAAATCAGGTACTAATTCTCATGGGAGTTGGTGCTGTTGATGCTGCTGCAGCTGGATCTGGATCTGGCTCGGGAGATTTGTTACAGTTCCATTTTGGGATTTGTTCTTCGAGGCGATGCGCGCGGAATTCAATCAACAGGAGCTGCAATTTTTTCTCTGCATTTAATAGGACGGATAAAGGAAAGATACTTTTGGCACAAGTGAGCGGCGGCGTACGTTTGGGCTTATATGATGAGGCTGGCTGATGAAGGAGTTCGGAATTTGCACGTGCATCGGTAACTGGGGGTCATTTGGCGTGTCAAAGGGGAAATTGGATTTTAGATTTTTTTTTTTTGGGAATCAAAAGGGTAATGGACCATTTTGCAACAGATGAAGGGACTTACCGACCTGACGATTGATGGAATTTGAATTTTAGTTTGTGGGCTTTTAGGAAATAGGCAGTGGATTCTATAATGACCTTGTGATTCGCTACATACTCCTCATCTTTGATAAGCTGAAACTCAGTGTAGACAGTAGCGGTCCTTGTCAAGCTAGGTCAGTAGCTCCACGATGTGAAAAGAAAGCAGGAAAAAGGCTACTGCACAGGTTGCCTGTAAAGCTCCTTACCCAGCTGTTTCTCTAGATGCCCGCAAGTTTCAGGTCTCATCACAGGTGCCCAGAGCTGAGATCTCTTTCTACGTTGCCATCGGTTAGAAGCCTTTCACTGTTGCCCAGATTGTGAATCGTTTTACTGAAGGTGGAGCCATGAACTACTCTGTTATCGTTTCGGCTACTGCTACTGATGCTGCCCCTCTGCAATACTTGGCCCCACAATCTGGCTGTGGCTGTGGCTGTGGCCTACCGTCAAATGTCTGTGTTGCTGCGTCGTCCCCCACCTCGTGAGGCCTACCCCGGTGATGTGTTCTATTTGTATTCATGTCTGTTGGAACGTGTCATTGAGACCCAAGCCGGTGATGTGTCGGCCTTCATTCCAATCAATGTCATCTCCATCACAGGCGATCAGATCTTCCGTATCCGACCAGCTATTTACGTCGGTCTGTCTGTATCGCGTGTCGGTTCAGCTTCCCAGATCAAGGCCATGAAACAGGTCGCCAGTTCCATGAAGTTAGAATTGGTCCAGTACCGTGAGGTTGCCCCTTTCGCCATTCCGGGTGTAGACCCAAGTCATGATGCAAAATTCACCAAGTTGTGGTCTACGAAAGGCCGGCTTCGGAATCTCCTGCATACTCTCACGGACAGCGGTGATATTTTCGGCTGGTTCTTGCGTTTGGTTAACGTACTTTTGTTGGCGGTTGTTCACTGAATCCATCGACTTAAATTTCGAATCTCGGAAGGACGATTATACTTACTTATGTCCTGTATCACCTTGTGGGTCCTAGGGCCTCTACAACGCCTACTCACCATCGTGTGCGGTTTCTGGAAATGTGCCTCAGCTCTCCCCAGTTGCCGTGCTTCCTTCTCCACTGTTCTGTGCCACGTACTCCTAGGACCGTCTCGTATCCTGCCATCCTGGGTAAGCGGGTTCCATTGCATCGCTTGGTCAGCTATGGTTGTGCCTATAGGTTCATGGCCCGTTCTCTGATAAAGCTGTTCGTTAGAGATACGCAGCGCAGGCACCTATTGACCGTGATAGGCCGCAGCGTGCGAAATGTTTTTTCCATTCTTCTCCCTCAAAATCGGCATGATTCCCCCCATTCGTCATCGCTAAAGGAACCGTCCACGCCAAGAACTAATTAGGCTAAGCTAGTGCACACTTCCTGAACAGCAATAGTCAACTTCTCTTTCACCAAAAGCCCATTCCATCGAGAAGGAAATGTCATCTCAAGAGGGTTGCTGCTTCTCCAAACTCTCCCCTGTGCATCCCGCGCCCCATTTGTCATTCGGAAGAGAATTTTTCCGATTATACGATGACATGACAGTTGACATGACATGTATTGATGGGGTTTTTTTACTCGTCAATTTAAGTTTTTTTCTCCCCCAAAAGTCCCAAAAAAAACTAAAAAAATTCTATCCCTTCGGGACACACAATACATCAGCACATGCCCACACTCAGGAAGTGAAAGGCACATACTCGTAGAAGGATACGCTTTTGGTGAATTATGAAATTAACGCATCCCATCCATCAAATCGTTTGCTGAATTGAAATTAAAAACTCGGAAAATTGTTCCACCAACATGCAAATGTGTCCTGTGTCCTCCTTTTAGTCGTATTCACCCCCAGAGAGCACCATGTGCCTCTCTAATATACCTTCCAGCAAAGCCAACGCGTTCAACTAATTGTCATATGGTAATCTGTTCGTTCTTTTTGGAAAAAAAAAAAAATGCAAATTTGTCCGAAAACCTCCCACTGGTTGTCGTCACCAAATCCCAGGCATGCAGCAGCAGCAGGTCACACTTTCACACTGGCATTTGCACTCTGCCGCCCGCGGTCCATCCGCCGTCCATCCCCCTGCGGTAGCATCGACATAGGCCCAATTAACGCAACGACATCCTTCGATGGTGTTTCACGCTCTTGCTCTTCCTCTCCATCTTGGTCACCGTCGTCTCACTTGGTGGTAATTTAATCCTTGCCGAGGTTTTGTGGGTTTCATTGTTCAAATGAAATTCATACTCGTATCTACCCCTTGTTTGGGGTACAACACCAAAAGATGCGCATACATATACTCGTATCATGACCGGACGCTCCCAATTAGGGTTAAACATGTTCCGTTCGTCCTTTCTCGTGTGTAGCGTCGTAATCCTTTTTGTAGGCATGGTGGTGTCCAATTTCAATTTTATGAATGCAAAACTGTCCGATTTTGATGTTTATACAAAATAAACTCAACAGATCTGTCACTTGGATATGCGCATATCATTGCATGAATGTCGCAAAAGGATGTGTGACGTTACTGTCCTTTTCATTTGCAAAACGGTTTTTTTTTCTTTTTATGAATTAATTAGACGTAATTATTCAGTTGGACAGAGATTTAGTGAGGGAAGGGCGCTGAATAATTGAATCAAATGTGGGAATGGTAAGAGAGAGAGAGATAGAGAGAAGAAGGGAAACAGCTTGAGAGTGTCTCGGGAAGGATAGAAAACTTCAGTGTTGTCATCAGTTCTTAGAAGGAAGTCTTTAAAAGTAGATTCGCAGCAGAAACTTGCAGAAAGTAGCTCGTGTTGTGAGCCATTCGAAATATTCGCCGCTTTTCACGTACAAATTCGTATTCATTCACGAAAAGTACTCGCTGGGCTCACATTTTATTGCCTCTCCTTTCACATTCATACCAAGAAATGACGATCTACCCTTACACTTTGTTGCCTGGCACTGAAATTAGAAAATGGCAATGAATATTTCGAGTCATTCATGCGATCTTCTATACATCTTTATATACACACGTATTTGCAGTGCTCTTCGGTTTTACTTGTTTCCTGTCATAAAATATTGTTGCATTTGTTGCTTATACACTTGCTGTGTTCTGCGTTTTCTATTACCTAATTTTTAAACCATTCAAATCACTTGTAAATTTCACTGCTTTTGTGAATACTCTGATTGAATGAATGCTTTGAATGTGAGCCACTCAAGGATTCATGAATTTCGTTTCAAAAAGTGAGCTTCGTTATCGTTTCATACATGAATCATACTCGCTTGTTTTCTGAGTGTGTGTGAGACTGTGAACGGCTCGTTTTTTAGCGAATGATTCACAGTGGCAAATGAATGGATTCATGCAGTTCACTGATTCGCAGGTCGCTGAGATGTGAAAGGATCTTGATTCAAGACTGAATGTTCTGTGGTTCCTTGCTCGCATTTTATATGTTTGTTGCTGACTTAACAATTCATAACGTGTGTTCTTTCGTCCTGGATAGTGTTCGTGGTGACCTAATCTTTAGCCGTATAAGCGTCATTTCCGGCAGATAAGGTGTCATCGATATCGGTGTAGTATCTTGATAACGTAACGATCATTAGGTAATATTTGCGTTACAATATGGCCCTTTATACAGCGGCTCCACTTTCCGAAATTCTCGCGAGGCGACAGCTTCAATACGATATTGTGGCTTTGGGTGGCTGAGATCGTAAGGTATTTTCTGGCTTACATGTACGTTCTTGATATTCCTAGGTGCTGTGTCCCTTGTTCAAACGCCCTTGCGATGTATACGGTTCCTCGATTGGTGACCTTTCAATGTCTAGTACGTACCTCGTCCCTCCTTTCCCAGTTCCATAGTTCCTGGGAATCCGTTAACGCAGGATGGCAGAATACCCGGCGGTCCGAGGAGAACATGGCGCAGATGGAGGCACGGGAGTCGGAAAAAAGTTGGGGAGAACTGAGACACATTGCCAGAAACCGTTCGCGTAGGCGTAATGGAGGCCCTAGGTCCCACAAGGGAATACAGAGGACAAGTTATGTAAGGTGAGTGTATTTCATCTCACATCGATTTATTGTCTCTTCTTCTCCTTACAGTAGGTAATGAGCCATTGCCGGTGGAGCTGACTACACAGAGCGATTGAGCTGTCCAGCGTTATCACTTCTGGTTTTGGCACATACTGATCCACTTTGGGTGAAGGGACAACTGATTCCTGCTATATGCAGCAGAAGCATGAATCATCTGAAAAGGCCCACTGAGTGAAAAGTCACCTTCGTGAAGTTCCTTTCGAGAGACAGAGTTTCGAAGAGAAGGTACAAATCTCTAAGTGTTGCTCAAGATCGATTGTACGTTGGTATGGTATGAGGGATGCGCTTACACGGGGGCCTTTTGGTCCATTGTGATACCCTGTCATCATCATAGTTACCATATTCCATTTGGTTGCAGTTCGGTTGGTCTTGTATTGTAAGAACTTGTACTTTTGATGAATCAAATCATGTTCGAGAAAAATCTGATTCCCATGTAGCGGAAGCGACAGGTTTGCAGGTTGGGCCAGTCACATAGCATGTGTTTGACTGTTTCAATCTCTTCTGTATCATTTCAGCTTCTGCATTGGTCTAGTGAGCTGATGCCTAGTCTGGCGACCAGTGTACCTATCGGGCAGTGCCAAATTGGTACACCTATCATGCTATTGATTTATTCTTATGTTCAAGGACAGGAGGCTCTTGGTCCTTTTATCGTCCATCTTTGGCCTCGGTAATACCTTACACTTCAGTCAGTGAACATTTGCTCATCTTAAAGATTTGCTTAGTAAAGAGATGGCTAGAAACACGAGAGATATTAAGGATGTGAGAACAATAGCGACTGAGCATTTACAGATCATCAAAATCGTTCAGGACTAGTGTGTGTGTTAGTGTCTAGTACCCTCCTGGAATGCGTCTTTAACATTCAAAACTCCGACTATACATATGTGTGTACCTTCGAAAGAATAATAAGCACACATCAGCCAGAGAGAAAAAAACTCCTGATCACCCAAGAAACCCATTTACTACTTTCCCACGGATCTATGCAAATCTACGAATCAATCCATCCTAGCTACACTTTTCACACCTAATCTTACCGATCACAATAATCCACAACCGTTCTATCACAATCGAATAACAGAAAGCACGATCGTCGTCGCTCCGCAAAAAGCAAGAAAAAAAGCAAGAAAAATCATTATTCCGCTCCTCTCCACCAATCGATCATGTCAAGAGGAAAACATTAAATTCCGCCAAAAACAATTGGCCAACGTAATCAAATCGACACCTTCGAGTTGCATGCAGCCGAGACGAGCCGAGAGAAAAAAATAAAAACAATTCAAAAGATTATCCTAACCACAAAATTGATCCATCGGCACATCGATCATGATCGATCTCTCTCTCTCTCTCCCTCTCTCTTCCCTTTTATAACTTATGAGATGATCATCAGTCCGATGAATTTCATCTCCGCCGCCGTGTATTAGAGTTTCCAACTCTAATTTGTCATTTAAGATCGATTCCGTGTGAATTACTGCACCGTGCCGCGCGCGCGGGACAAAAAAACCGCACCATTATCGGGCGCAGTTTTTTTTTGTAAACCTCGACGTCGTCATGTCTCATTACTGCCAATTGAGACCCAAATTACCAATTCTGTCCCACTGAGTAGTATCTCGCGTCGGCGGCTGGTAATTTGTGCTCCTCTTGTGATACACCTTTCTGACGAGCAGAATTCTGCACGCGATTTTATTCCGTGTGCCCGAGTGTGGGGCAGAACCTTGTTCTTTTTTGCCGCGATGCTCCAACAACAATGGTGGCATGATCACAGATCACAAGTGCATGTAATGCATCGCGCCCCGCATGCATGGTGGCGACGTGATTTTATTTCTCCTCCGTCCAGCTCCGAATGAATGAATTAAAATTCACAAAACAATGCCAGTGACGATGTGATGGCGATGGCGATGGCGGCGAACCATAGCAAGATCAAGGAATTCAGCGGCGGTGAATGGTACTATACTAGGTATGACCTGCATTTTGCGTTTCGAGGAGTTTTGACATAAGTCAGCGTTTGGAAGATGATTTGCATCTTTGGCTTTGTGCTTGTGGTGATCTTGAAAAGAATTTCTATGTGAATTGTGTGATGACATCTTGGAACGGTTCTGTGGCCTGTATCCTGGTGGATTGTTGATTTGATGCCAACCACTGTGGCACTGGAATTGTTGGCGTGATTGAAATGGAATGTGTTTTGACATGCATTGTGCTTAAATCAGTTAATTTTTGAGCGGATAGCAGAGACATTCAACGGGTTCCTCATATTATACGAAGATGAGACCTAAAAGGGGCCATTCTACCATCTATTTTCCAGATAAGGCAAGCTAACTATCAGCACTCACCACCTCATAGAAGCAGAGGTAGGACTCTGATAAAGATTACCAGGAGGTGAGTGGAAAGAGTACGGAACCACGGCCCTTGCAGTTTAGTACGATCCACCTCGATCACCTAGATCCATTCACTCGAAGGAAATGAGGAGCGAGGTACGTACTAGCGATAGGACATCGTCTTAAGAGCCGAGAAGGAAGCTCTCGACGTGCCAACAGACATAGCTGGAAACTTGGGCGAGTGATCACCGATCGAGGAACCCTACCGCAGGAGCGTTTGAACAGTACTGCGAGAACAACGAAGTTCAGCTTAATAAAACTGCAGTCAGAACATCCAGAGCAAACTGCCAAGTGGATCGAAGTGGAACCGGACAACACTGTCGTCCTTAAAGTGTGCCTATTCTATCTAGCCGGGGCTAAGCCCAGCGATAAATTCAACGACCAGGGTGATCTCATAAGATCTCCGTTTTATGTACTCACACAACGAAATTCTGGTCCTGGAGAACGAGTTGCTACTTGAACTGAAGAAGTCAATCGAGCCGGGAGAGGTAAAGCTAAGAAGATGAAGTTATGGTGTGAGCTAAAGAGAGACTCGCAGACTACGTAGACGACACCGGCTCTACGTCCGCTATTTAATCGTCAATGAAAGACCCAACGCGGTAGTACAAGCACCTTAAAAGCTTATTGTGAAATCGGAGATTATAACGGGCCATTAGTCAAAGAATTCAGTTTTGCTCCTGAGCTATGCGAGTTCTTGCGTTCGTAAAGGGTAATTCATAAAGAAGTACTTTTTTTACTATGCATTTTTTGACAGATAGCGCATCTGTCAGTTCAGCATGTCATACTATTTGTGTTCAGTATTGTTTGACATTTAATCATGGAAAAGCTAAGCTTGGCACAATAGCACAAAAATCTCCGTTCTACGAGACGAAAAGTTAGTTTCCTGAACATGCGGACTAAAAATAGTATCTCATCTCAGTTCTTTTTCTGAACACACACTTTAGACATCTTTCCATTTTATTCAGGAATTTCTTCCTTTCTTCCTAAACAAACTACTCAATTGGCAAATGCGCACTCAATCACGAATCAATTGCAATCCCACATTCCACTTAATGGCTTTCCGCCTTAATATCGCAAACAATAGCAGACAGAGACCTCCATAAACCTCTAGCGTTAATAGAATTTAAATACCCTCAAGGTAAATTCCCATAAATCCCGTCCTCGTCCGGTGTGTCGGTTAATTCGATTCCTTTCCTACTACTACTACTACTACCACCAACATCGTCGTCGGTCGCCAACATCACAGACCATTACCATATCTAATATGCATGGCATGGAAGAGAGGAAAACCGTTTTTGTCTCCGGCATCTTTTCCAGCATAATGTCCACTTTATCATCGGGTAAACATCTTCAACGCAAGGAATAGAGAAGAACAGATGTCTCGCTGGATGTCTCCAGCAAAGTTGTAAGAAAGAAAAAAATTCCTACGCACTCATATGTCCAGATTCCAGAAGTCACCAGGAGGATACTGGTGATAATCACAGCGCAAAGACTGGAACACGTGGCTACCCAAGAAGATGCAACCAACTACACGCACACACACCATCCTCAGCCGTAAGTAGCCCAGAGAAAGTGTCATAGAAAATGTTATCGGTCCATAATTGTCGCGGAGCCTCCTCTGTGTTGTTGTTGTATGCGACTACGACGACACATTATTCGTGCGTTCATTGTTGTTGCACGGCACGGCTGCCTGGCTGGCTGGCTCTTCCAAATGGACACCCGACATCTTGGGCCATTGTGTGTTAAATAGATTTGAAAAGCCGATACAAATTTTCCAAGCACAATAGAAAAATTGAAAATCGGTTCCACTATTTTTTTTTCCATTCTTATTCAAGGATCTACATGGCAATGGTGAACAGCAACTGTGTGTCCTGTGGTCTGGGCATTGCCAAAATATGTATCTATACAGGGAAATCTTATTTGCGGGCGGATAATGGATAATGGAAAAATTGCGTAAAGGTAAATAGGAAAACAAGAGGCGTGTGACAGGATCATTGAGGAGTGGTTTTCCTTTCTTTGATAATCAGTGGCAGTCCATCAGGAGGTTGCTTGATGAAATCTTTAAGTGGTCAATGTGAGGAAGATTTACGGCTTAGGTAGGAGCTTGGTGGATAAATATCCTTGGCAGATGAAATAATTTACTCGGGAGATGCACACAATGGAGTGGTTCCTGTGGCGCCAAGATAGGACAATTTTTAGTTACTTGCGGTCCAATTGATAGCCTTAGAGAAGGGGACTATTGGAACAAATTGGAAATCTACTTTCACATATTCCTGACAGAATAAAGACCTTAATCCTAAGGTAAGCTCATAGTTCGATCAGAACTGCAAAGAGGCTGAAAGAAATAAATTTTCGGGCTTATAAGGCCAAAAAATCTGAGGGCGAAAGAAGTTTCAGAAAGGGTGTAAAATTCCTTTGAGACAACAAATTCTACAGTGTCCGGAAGGTAGTAAACGTTTTTGGCCAAACATTAAAAACTCTGCCTCATCTGCCATCCCAATACTCATTTACAATGGCACACCAGTTGTCAGCTCCTTGGACAAGGCCAATCTGGTTTGACAGCTTACTCCACACTGCAAGATGGAGTTTTGTCTGTCCCTAAGTCCCGAATTTTCAATGGGATAATACCACTTTCGTACACAGTTGTTTTAGTCCTTAAAGGTCTTAGCATACACAAGTCCGACGGTTCAGATGGTATTCTCCCTCTGCGTAAGCTTTTCTCTCTGTCCTACTCTTCGCTTGATATTTTACAAGAATTTGACAGGGTTAGGCATTAGGGTTTTTTGTCGAAAATGCGTGCATATGGCGTCGACGAGACTCTTGTTCACTGTATTAGAAATATCCTTTCCTGAAGTCCAATACAAGTTGCTTAAAGTCCGTTGACCACCACATAAATGCTGGTGTCCCCCAGGGCTCAGATCTGTCTCCGAGTCTCTCTCTTATTTTAAAAAAATGATCACTTGTTTGCCACCGACTTCAAGCCCTAAAAACAGAAGTGAATTTACAGAAACTTGGGTCAGAAGTGCACCCCATTTCGCATGTCTAGCTCGAGGGTGCTGTGCTCAAAGTAGTAGCTGTCTACAACTGATAGGTGTCTTTCCACACTGACTCTCACTTCCACCAGATTCTTGCCGATTCTGTCTTAATTCACGCTAAATGACTATTGACTTACATACTTACTTCGGTGGCTCTACAGTTCTGGGACTCTCCACTTGGGACTCTCCACTTGGCCTCCAGTTGCGCACTCCATGTTAGTCGAGGTTCCCTTGAACTTGCTGGCCTTTTACTGAGTCCCTCGGAGTTGGATTGGAAGACTTTTGCGGGCCGGAGTGTACAGTTCGTACAGATAGTTGTTGAATCTTTTCCTCCAAAACCCGTCAAAGCAAATCGATCAAGCCCATGTTTCAGCGCCGTAAAGCAGGACTGGAATGATCCTTTGTTCTTCAAGATAGAGTCTTGCTGCCTTATTAGCCCAATAAAACAGCTTTTGATAGGAGTTATTCTTCGCTTGATTCTTACGCTCGTATCATCAGAGTCAATAGCAGAGCCGAGGTAGACAAAGCCCCTTACTAGCCCGAACTTGTAGCTACTCACTGTGACGTTCTGTCCAAGTCCTGGTTTATAGCTAAACCCAATTGGCCACTTCTGATTCAAAGCAAACGCAGCAGTGAGTTCTTCCAACTACGTCAGTGTCGTCGGCGTATGCAAGCAGTTATATGGACTTTTGACAGTCCAACTTCTTGGGTTTCCTTAGGCTCTGTCGAAGTTTGAAGAGTTAATCGATGGTGAATCTGTGTAGCATAAAACCGCATTGATAGGGGCCATTCAGGGGCGTTAGAACAGTATCGCCCTAAAGGACTATTGGTCTTCCGATGAGGTCAGATTCATCCGTGTAAGACTTATCAAAGAGGGTTCCTCTGATGTTCATTTCCAATTTGCGTGCGTGGTGGAACGAAATCTTGCCATTCGGTAGCTAACACTACCTGCCGATACTTGAAGGAGAACATCAATCTTTGCCTATGGTAGTGGCGAAAGAAATGGCTTCATTCCAATGACTGAAGTGCCTTAATGTGTTGGATAACCACAGAGCTGATAAAGAACCGAGAAGAAGGTCTAGCTTGCACACTTTTGAGAGTGTCATTGAACTCTCTCTCTCTCTCTCTAAGAAAGCTTCCCATGCCCCTTTCCATCACAAATGCCCCTCTCACCAGAAATTCAATAAATTCAAAACTCTTGCCAGCTTATGTGTGGAAAAATGGCTAAGAAGGTAGCCGCTGTCACAACACGCACGCACATAACTCCTCTGTGTGGCCCCAAAAACAGCAAACTCCAAATATCGACAGATTAAAATTGAATCCAATTAACACTTGCCACCTGGAGGACTCCTCTCGTCGCAAGCAAATAATTTCGCACCCAAAAATCAGAAAAAAAAAAAAAAAAAAACCAAAAACAAGTTCATAAACACCACATCCACACACCATCATCCCCCGGCATGAGGTCCAAATTGCCAACTTCACACCAAACGCGCAAGCGCACACTCCACACGAACAATTTTCCCATCCAATAACTCGCGCGAGTTTTGACATCTGTGCGGCAGCATTCAGCGCGAAAGTTCACCAACCCAATAAATTTGGGGCCAATCGAATTGTGACACATCGTAGTACTCGTACTGTCCGTGTGTCGGACTCGGGCTCGGGCTCGTCGGGCCATATGCAGCAGAGCCTCTCGTTCCACGATAAATTCCCCATAATTCCGAATGGCATTCAATTCTCTGTGACACATAAATTACGAATTAACGCTTAAAGCCCGTTTGAGGGGCATAATTTTCCGTTTTACAATAATCGGATGTCATTTTCATTTTGTGCAAATAGCCCGGTTGGCACAGTGGGTGCTAAAGTGGGGATGGACCCCATGCGCGCGGCTCCGTTCCGTACACACGAATTGGACATTTTTCAATCTTTGTCTGAGGAAAGGATTTTTGCATTCCTCTGGCCAAGACCGCCAGATCGCCTCTCGTGTATGGTATGAGAGGAGGACACCACCATTGGTAATCTCATGTTGGGTGGTCAATTTGTTTACGCGACAAGGTGATGGATTTTCTCTCCAAAAAAAAGAGGAGAAGAAGCTAAAGCTAAAGACCGCGAAAAATAATATTTTGAATTGTGTGTATGCGAGATGATGTTTGTGCCGAATGCAATAAATTACAGGATGTGAAGTGCGATTTGTTGATGGTCGGCGAAGGTGGAGGTGGCGGTGCGTATAATTTATTTAGTCAAATGCCTAAGTTGCGACTAGGAAGGGAAATGCGTTTTTTTCAGTTGATGTGAACAAATTAGTTGAGATACTCTCACTGCGTTCGCCATTAGGAAGGATATCTGTGACTTGTAGGTTGTCATAGCACTGCAGATCGTTAATTTTGTCTCATACTCTCTAGGAAGTGCAAAAGCAAAAAGTGTTTCCAATATACTGTTGTGACTTATCCTTCATCCATTGAAACTGAAAACGAAGACTCTTGCGAATAGGGTTTCTTTTGTGGCGCAATATAAAGTTCTTTGGACTCTGCATAGATTCAAGGATTAAATGACAAGAAATAGGCTAACTCGTACATTCGTCATGAGAAAGCATGCATCATGGGGCAGCACAATGCTAACTTTCGGGACCAGATCTTTGGAGTATAATTTTCGACGAAATCCTCTGCATGGAAACGCTGGAAATACATTCCTAGTTTGATGACATCGAGGCAATAATCCCAGCGAGAGACACCCAAGATGACTAGTGGAAGCTACGAGTAGATGAAGGCCCACGAGAAAGTCTTTCTAACTAGAATATGCATAGCAACTATCCTCAAGTTCCTGGTGGGCCAAGAAGTGATTCACAGCAAGATGAGAGTTAAATCACTCGAAGCTAGCTCTTTCTGGCAACAGATTGAGTCTACAATTGGAAAGATCACCTCATCTCTTAGCAGCCTCAAGCCAACATCGGAGGACTAATCCTGTGTAGACGACGACTCCTCATGTCTGTACCGCATGCCAGCCTATGGTTTGGCTGCTAAACTGGGCCAATGCACTCAATATGAGAAATAAAGCAGAAAGAGAGGTAGAGCGCCCTTAAAGTCTTGAGGTCTTTACACACAGTCTCAGAGCTAGCAACGTTTATAGCCGCCAGAGTGACTTCCAGCTTCCTTCTAGCGCAGCAGCGAAAAGAAAACACGTCCATGCCGAGAAGGGGCAGAGAAAGTCAACCTGCCTGGATGAGAAGTGGTCTGATGGCCAGCATTATAGAAAAATTACAAGAGAAAACATATCAAGAAAGTGCAAGGGACTGTAACTCAATAGAGTCATGAGGACATGTCCAACTTAAACCAACTAGAGCTTTAACTAACATTTTTTCCGTCATGAGTGTAGTTCGACTTAAAGCAACAGGATGCTAAATCTGTTACCACGGAATCTGGTAGCTAATCTGACTGACTACATAACTTTCTGGATGAGCTATGAACTGATGCCACTGTCAGATTCTCAACCAAGTTCCAAACAACAATTTTCAACTACGCACAGTTCAAAAATGGACTGTGTAGTAGGAGCGGGGGTATTCTCTCAATATGTGCATGCCTTTCCGGCTTCCTAACACGTGCAGCGTCTTGCAGCTTTAAGGGTATTGAACTGTGTCATGCATAGGTAGATGTGGGCCAAATTCTAATGGAACAGAACGCTAGAACTATTAAACAGAAAACGTCCTGATATTGCTAGACTGAGTCACATTTTCGGAGCCGCAATGTTGCTAGCGAGAAAGAAATAACTCTCCACTTCCTTCTCAAGTGTCCGTATCTAGGCAGGACCAGGGCCAAGCAGTCCTTCCTTAATGTAAGAATCTTATCCTTTCTGCCCTACATTTACCCCATTGACTTGTTAAAACTCATAATTGAAACTTGATAATGTATGTACATGTCACACAAAAATCAATTTATCATATTTCATTGCCAACGGAGGTTGAACAACCTCAAAGTTCATTCCCAAGAAAAGAAATGCAAACGCAGCAACTTT
This sequence comes from Chalcosyrphus nemorum, assembly GCA_949716465.1. NCBI lineage: Eukaryota > Metazoa > Arthropoda > Insecta > Diptera > Syrphidae > Chalcosyrphus > Chalcosyrphus nemorum. The sequence goes on from OX454333.1 coordinate 86,961,952, forward strand.
GTACATTAATTCTAGACTAAGCATTTATTGTTTATTATTGTCTGTACTTTAGATATTCGCTTAGTTGCAAACTAAGCATTTATTGACTGTTAAATTTAGTATAAATAAGAGGAATAAAATTAATGATTTCAATTGCTTACGAACAGTTAACCAAGACTTTTATTTCTTCAAGTGAGTCTGCTTGAAGGACTGTTCCCGCGATTCGCATAATCGATACAAGAATCGACTTGTGCTACTACAACAATCGGATCTAGGTTTATGCACCTACGATCCACATCATCATAGTTTGGATAAAAGAATCCAATCTTCAACATTTGGCGACCGTGACAGGACTTGGTCCAACAACTCATCAGAGAAGCGTGAACGGGGCTTTAACATCGTTCAAGTTTGTTTTCTTCTTTTCTCGTCTCTTTTTTGCTTTCGTGATTGGCGTATACTGGGCCAAAACACAGTACGACGGATCTACATAGCGGGTCAAAGGATCTAAGCACGTACAGATTTTGGACATGGAGCTTAACAACCATACTCAACACCAGGAGAAGCTTGGAGGTGACATCCTCAAGCTATGGAAGGACCAAAAGAGGGATGGCGATGAAGGGAAGCCAAAAACGCGTAGCTCCCAGCAGGAGTTCCAACAACGGCTAACACAGCTTGAGGAACTCTGGGAGGAATTCGATAAAACCGACAGTACCATTAGGGAAACCTGTCTGGTTGATTTGAACCACCCATATTTCCAGAAGGACTATTACACAGAAGTCCGGAAGGTGGTGGAAGAGCTCCGGAGAGACCTAGACAGGTGCCTAAACATGTTCCCTCACGGGAGAACCAGTGAGGAGGAGGACTCTAGCGCAATGATTAAACCACAGGTAGTCAGTAAGACGGGAGCATCGTCAGTATCGCTGGAGGGGAACCAGTTCGGTGTAACCAAGGAACAACCCTCTCAGCCGTCGAATCCAAGCAAGGGTGCCGTTCCAAGGCCTAGTAAGGAACAGTGGTTACCTCAACCATCTCAGTCAACACAGCAAACTTTTCTCGCAACAGGATCCATGACCAACCTTAAGCAAAGGTATAAATGGGTTATGGACATCCTTAGTAATTCATTGGATAAGGCCGGATCGGATCAGGCTAGGTCAGAACAGTTCTGCCGTATTAAAATTCGTACGATGGAACAAAATTGGGATGAGGTATCAACAATGTATCGGAAATTGGAGATAGAATTAGGACACGAAGACATCAAGGAATACTTTGAGATGCAAGAACGTGTCTCGATGTCACTACTGGAGCTTTACGATGGATTGGAAAGGTCGACCTCGAAATTGGTTACGCAGCAGACAACAATGAAAATGCCAAAGGTAGAATTGCCAAAATTTGACGGTAATTATCTTAAATGGCAGGAATTTATGGATTTATACATTGAAATGATCCATAACCAACACATGTCAGATGGCCAAAAAATGTGGTTTCTGAAATCAAGTTTAAAAGGGGAAGCAGAGAAGTTGGTTCGCCACCTATCAGTGTCAGGCGCCAACTATGCAGCAGCATGGAAAATAATAACTGAACGGTACGATAATCCTCGGTTATTAGTTTCATCTTGGATATCAAAACTGTTGTCCCATCCAAATGCACAAGCTGGGAATGCTAGATCCATTCGAAGCTTGCATGATACCATACAAGAATGTTTGCTGGGGTTGCAAGGTTTAAGGGTGGATACGAACACCTGGGATCCGATTTTGCTTCATCTGTTTCTAAAAAAGTTAGATAAGGATACCCATACACTTTACGAGCAATCGCTCGATCACCCTCGGCAGCTACCATCATTCAAGAAATTTTTAATATTTCTCGAGAATCGGTTCCAGTCGCTTGAAGCACTAGGAAATAAGGATAAAACGCTGGAGTATCAATCCAACAAGACAACCTTTAAGACGTCATCGGCAGTGACATCTCATCAGACAAATTGCTCAGCATGCAAGGGCAATCATCCTCTGTACAAATGCCAGCAATTTTTAGATCTACCATCGTCAAAACGAATGATCTTGGTCAAGCAAAGTGGTCTCTGTGTCAACTGCTTGAGGTCCGGGCACTTTTCAACTAATTGTAATTCTGGTAGTTGTTTAAAGTGCCGGAAGAAACATAACACGCTGCTGCATCAAGAAGCAGATAGTACTAATTCATCTAAAACTTCAGGGGATTCCAAAATCTCCACAACAATGAGACCAACAACTGCATCTACCGCTTCCAGCACAGTGGAAAGCACGTTATCAAAACAGCCGCTACAGCGGGCGTTGATTTTACTAGGAACTGCAAAGGTTACGATTATCGGACCTAATCAAAAGGCTATGTATTGTCGAGCATTATTGGACTCTGGTTCTCAGGTCAATCTCATCAGCCGTAGAGTAGTTCGAGCTCTAAATCTGATGCCTGAGCTAGATTCTCTGATCGTAGAAGGTGTAGGCCAAGGGAAGCACAAAACAACCCACCGAGTAAATGTAAAAATTGAATCTTCTACAACTAACTATGCCTCGAGGGTGGAAGCGTTTGTGCTCAAGGACATTATTGCTCCGCAGCCTTATCAACCATTGGACATTTCATCATGGAAAATACCAAAGAATATAAGGCTAGCAGATCCAGAGTTTAATCGACCGGATAAAATAGACTTGCTATTGGGTGCTGAGTTCTACCATGAGCTGCTCGCAGTCGGACAAATTAAACTTCAAGACGATTTGCCAATACTACAAAACACAATGCTCGGCTGGATTATATCTGGAAAGGTCAGCCGATATATCGCTACAACGGCCACTTGTGGAATATGTACTGAAGAAGAGCCTTTAAATGAAATCATCGAGAAGTTCTGGCGGTTGGAAGAAATTGGAGAAGACACGAGTAACATCACTCCAGCGGATCAAAAATGTGTAAGCCACTTTGACAAATCCTTCCGGCGCGACACAAACAGTGGAAGGTTTATCGTTAGTTTGCCTTTCTCACGTCAGCCGTCAGAATTAGGTGAATCTAAGGAGATAGCCCTGAGGAGATTTTGGGCCCTGGAAAAAAGACTAAGCAAGGACGATCAGCTCAAACATCAATATGCAAGTTTCATGCAGGAATATCTCCAATTGGGACACATGAGAGAAGTAGACATAAACAGCATTAGGGCACCTCACTACTTCCTTCCGCACCATGGTGTTTTAAAACCAGATAGTAGCACTACCAAGCTAAGAGTTGTGTTCGACGCATCCATGAAAACCTCATCAAACAAGTCCTTGAATGATTTGCTGCTAGCTGGTCCCACAATACAAGACGACATCTTCTCCATACTTATACGATTTCGAACTCCAAGATTTGTTTTTACCGCCGACATCGAAAAAATGTACAGACAAATCATTATGAAGGAGGAAGATCGCAATTATCAACTAATATTCTGGCGGAATGGACCGGATGAAGAACTCAAATGTTATCAGCTAAATACAGTAACTTATGGCACCACGTCTGCTCCGTATTTAGCAACACGCTGCCTTCAACAACTATCTACAGAAAATGCACAAAGGTTTCCATTGGGTGCCAAAATTTTGGCGAATGACTTCTACATGGACGATGTCATGTCCGGCTCCAATAGCCTATCCGAAGCCATAGAAATGCGACAGCAATTAACCCATATTTTGCAAACAGCTAAATTCAACCTTAGAAAATGGTGCAGTAATATACCACAGCTGCTAAGAAATATTCCAATGGGCGATCAAGCCATACAATCTGATCTTCAAGATAAGGAATCACGAACGTTAAAAACGTTGGGGCTCATCTGGAATCCACAAGCGGATGAGTTCCTCATTAATTCAGCAATACAGGAGAATAGGAGAATCACAAAAAGAACGGCCTTATCGGAAATTGCACATATATTCGACCCATTAGGCATCGTCAATCCAATAACAATCACGGCGAAAATATTTATTCAACAGTTATGGAAACTAAAAATTGATTGGGATGCCGCCTTACCGATGGAACTGCACACAACTTGGAAAAATTTCCGAAAGGACTTAGAGCAAATAAGAGAAATAAAGATTCCCAGACACCTATTCTCTACACAAGTCCCAAAGAAGACCCAGATACATGCGTTTGCGGATGCATCAGGAAGAGCCTTTGGTACTGCCATCTACATTAGATCAATTTACAACGACGGTACAGTGACGGTTCGACTACTTTGCTCAAAATCCAGAGTTGCGCCGCTTAAAAAAGGGAAGGACGAGGAGGTAATCACTACAACAACTATACCACGACTAGAACTTTGTGCAGCCAAATTAGCGACGGACCTCACTAATCGGGTCACAAGGGATCTGAAGTTAGGAGAATTAGAGACATATTTCTGGACGGACTCGGAGATCGTGTTGGCCTGGATAAATGCGGAAGCGTCTAACTATCATCGTTTCATAGCCAATCGAGTAAGAGCAATCAGAAGCACGACCTCTCCTCAGCAGTGGCGTCATGTGCCTACGAAACAGAATCCGGCAGACATAGTTTCAAGAGGGATATCGGCTTCGAAGCTAAGGGATTGTAACATGTGGTTTTATGGGCCTTTGTATCTATATGGGCCAGAGAACACTTGGCCAGGCAAGTCTGAAGTAAACAAGACAGAAATAGGAAAAAAGGGATCCAGAATTGCACTCACAGCTACGATCGATACATCATCAGGAATTATCAACATGACAAAGCATCATAATTCATTCGGACGTTTACAACGGATTATTGCCTATATCAAACGATTCGTAAATAATTGTAAGAAGAGTAACAAAAACCAGCGATTCAGCGACCATCTATCCATTTGCGAGCTTGACGATGCCACTCAAGTAATAATGAGGGAAATGCAACATCAAGAGTTCAAGGAGGAGCTGGAGCATCTGTCGAAAGGAAAATACGTCAGCAGTCAAAGTCCACTGAGTAGTCTATCGCCATTTTTGGATGGGGAAGGAGTTCTTCGCGTAGGAGGACGCTTAGAAGCAGCCGATCTAGATTACGATGCCAAGCATCCCATTGTATTACCATATAATCATGAGGTCAGTAAATCATTGATGCGAGAAATCCATCTGAAGTATATGCATGTTGGACCTCAAGGATTGCTGGCAGCTGTACGTCAGAAATATTGGCCCATCAAAGGAAAAACTATGGCACGTTCGGTAGTTCAAAAATGCATTCGCTGTGCCAGAGCCAGACCTAAGTTAATGACGCAGATTATGGGAAATTTGCCGGCGGCGCGTATTCAACCCGCCAGACCCTTCGTAAATTCTGGAGTGGACTTTTTCGGACCAGTGTGGATTCACTTCAAGGTAAGAGGAAAACAACCGCGAAAGGCATATGTAGCCGTATTCTGCTGCTTCGCAACTAAGGCAACACACTTTGAAGTTGTGGGAGATCTAACCACAGAAGCATTCATAGGTGCACTTAAGCGTTTCATAGGCAGAAGAGGAAATTGCCAGAATCTCTATTGCGATAATGCGACAAACTTCATCGGAGCAAGAAACCAGCTTATGGAGGTTGAATCATCAATACATTCTCCTTCGTCGAAAGAAAAAATAACCTCGTTTTGCACTGCCAGGAGTATGGAATTCCATTTTATTCCACCTCGAGCACCCCATTTCGGCGGATTATGGGAGGCTGCCGTGAAATCAGCTAAGCATTTTCTGAAACGCAACCTTCTTTCTTCTAATCTAACGTATGAAGAACTTGAAACGTTGATGATCGAAATAGAAGCTATACTAAATTCCAGACCGCTGACTCCCTTGTCATCTGATCCAAACGATCTTACGGCCCTAACACCCGGACATTTTCTGATTGGGGAGGCATTAACCTCAACAATTAATGCACGAGCAGAGGATACATATGGCAGGTTAGGCAACAGATGGAAGACAATCACAGCAATCAAGACGCAATTTTGGCAACGTTGGTCACATGAGTATCTCCATGAGCTTCAACACCGTTACAAATGGAAACATCAGCAAAACAGCATTATCCCGGGTATGTTGGTAATCATCAAAGAAGACAATCTACCACCGATGCAGTGGCAACTGGGTAGGATTGTAAATTGCATCAAGGGGACCGACGATGTGGTACGAGTGGTGGAAGTAAGAACTGCCAACGGGCAGCTTAAGAGACCAATACATAAACTGGCTCCTCTACCAGTGGACGATAATCCACCTGCACCAGTGCAGCTAAAACAACAACCACCAATCAAGGACGCAGTTAATTCTCGGATGGACAAGGAAGAAGTACCAAGAAAAAGAATAAGGCGATCATTAGGCTCCAGTATTGTCACGATCCTTTTGGCTCTGATCATACTTCCGTGGAGCGAAGGAGTGCCTGTGGAACTGATGCCATTTAATTCACAACCAGGAATTTATTTTGAAAATATAGGAGCAGCAAATATTTTGTCTAGTGAATGGAATATTATTGCATATTATGATATGGAACTTTACTGGCAGGAATTTCACCTCTTAACAAATTCCACTTCTTCACTAGATCACCTATGTAATCTTATGAAGCCCAAGAACGCTTGCGATAAAATATTTACCCAGATACAACACCTGGAAGAAGAACTTGTAAGGACCAATGAACTACTATCAGCCACACCCAGAAGTAATCGGATGAAACGAGGTGCCTTAAATCTTGTGGGAAATGTGGCCAACGCTTTATTCGGAGTACTAGATTCTGAATACGCAGACAAAATATCGAAGACAATTGAAGGAATCCAAAACAATGAAGAATTACTACTAAGCCACATTAAAAATCAGACATCATTCCTCGCGGCCACCGTGAATATAATGAACCGTGATCAAGAAGCAGTATCAAGCCAATTCACAGCTATATCCTCCCACATTAAGGAATTAACCCACCAAACGAACAACATCTCTCGGGAACTATACCAAGAACAATTAGCTCAAGGCTTTTTATCACTTGCAATACAAACACTCACAACCATATTTAATTTCCAACGCATTCAAGGTTCCCTATTGGATGTAATAACGCACAGTCAACATGGAAAATTCAGCCCACTCCTGATACCTTCAACACAGTTACGTCAGGAGCTACGCTACATAAAGGAACATTTACCATCATCATTAAGGCTTCCTACATCTTACTTAGATCTCACAACACTTTACAACTTGATGACTATAGAAGGGAGAATATTACCGAAGCATGCAATTTTCAAAATCAAAATACCATTAGTATCATCAGAAGACTTCGAGATATTTCGCGTCATACCTGTGCCAGTATTGATAAATGGAACTTTCAACGCCATACAACCAGCCTCGCCATACCTAACAATAAATCTACATCGAGACCAGTATTATTCCCTTTCGGAAAGAGATATGAAGAATTGCCTGTCAATTAACCACGAAGAATACCTATGCAAACAGAGCGGTCCTCTACATCATAAGGGTTCAACCGCCAGTGCATGTGAGATCTCCCTTTTTAATCACCTACCTGGCCTTGATAAATGTCAGGTGCAAAAATCTGGAGATGGACCTCATTGGATTCAACTACACAACCCAAATGAATGGATTTACACCTTACTACGTGAAACTACCATCAATGTCGTATGCGGACAAAACACAACACATGTCACCATCCGAGGATCAGGTATTGCAAGGCTGCAGAAGGATTGTATAATGAAACAACAATTCCTAACTATCCGAGGACATAATATATATCCGTCGATCTCGAGATTGTCGTACAGCCCGCTGAGTAACCTCTCTGATACTATAATCCCGGTTCAAGCGACAACTTTGGCTTATCCACAACAGTTTTACCAACGTCACATCGCGGATATCGAAATATTGAAGCAGAGTGTCGAAAAATTCCGCAATGAGCTGCCAACTGGCCTACAACACCATGAAATTCACCATACCATAGGACATGCTGGGGTACTAATAGCAGTTTTAATTATCATCTTTTTGGTCATTCAATGGTACCTCAAAGCCAGGAAGAATAGACACATCCATCCGCCCACCCCAAAACCAAGGACACCAGCAAAACCAGAAGTCCAGGAGGACAGATTTAGTATACGTATTGACAATAATTAATTAATAATTATAAAAATAATTAATTATTAATCCTAAAAAAAAAAAAATTTATTTGCTTTATACAATATACATAGGTAGTACACCTAAGAATATTTTTATTGTTGAACCATCTGTTCAACCGCGGGCAGAATGTTAAAACTCATAATTGAAACTTGATAATGTATGTACATGTCACACAAAAATCAATTTATCATATTTCATTGCCAACGGAGGTTGAACAACCTCAAAGTTCATTCCCAAGAAAAGAAATGCAAACGCAGCAACTTTGTACATTAATTCTAGACTAAGCATTTATTGTTTATTATTGTCTGTACTTTAGATATTCGCTTAGTTGCAAACTAAGCATTTATTGACTGTTAAATTTAGTATAAATAAGAGGAATAAAATTAATGATTTCAATTGCTTACGAACAGTTAACCAAGACTTTTATTTCTTCAAGTGAGTCTGCTTGAAGGACTGTTCCCGCGATTCGCATAATCGATACAAGAATCGACTTGTGCTACTACAACAATCGGATCTAGGTTTATGCACCTACGATCCACATCATCATAGTTTGGATAAAAGAATCCAATCTTCAACAGACTACCAAGAGCTTCTTGTGCAGCAGCTTACAGCCATAGTGACTCACCTTTAAGTCTCCGAGGATCAAATTTAGGAACCACCTACTTTCTTCTGAAGGAACTAATTTAGTTTTTGAGGATCAGTTTTGAGACCTCATTTTTGGGTCCATTTAGAGAGCTAAGCGTATTTTCTCAGTCCAGCTACAGCAAAACCATCGGCGTAAGCAAGCCTTGCATCATTCCGCTTCCACAGTCTATTCAACACTATATTCCAGAGAAGAGGGAAGAGACTTCTGACGAATCTCCAACTCGTTCAGCTTTGAGTTGATGGTTCTTCAGTGCGTCTATAATTGCCCTCATCTCGACGTTATTACTCGTACCCTCAATGTCAAGGAAAGCTACCAGAGTTTATAACTTGAATTCAGCCTTAAACTCCTAGATTTACGAAACTTATTTTGAAACCATAGTGATTGACGCTTCAGCGTGGACTCCAACCTTCTACAGTGGTTTCATCAATTTGTAATAGATGGCGCGGTGGTATTTATTACAATTGGAAGACTGATAACTTTTGAATTAGCTCAACTGCTTCTTCCTTTCTCTGCTTCTATCTGTAAAAATAGATAATATTGAAGTTAGGAGGTCAGTCCGATCAGTTTTGCCAGTGGGACTTAGTTCCTACTTTTGAGAAATATTTCTTTTGAGAGCTACTTCGTTCGGTACGTACAAACTTTGAGCAGACTAATAATGGAAACGAAAATAAATATTTGGTACGAGTTTATTTCTTTTCTTTTGATTTGAAATAACTTTTGGATTTAGTTCATTTGAGATTGAGACTTTGCCAATAATGCACAAGACTCCACTATTGCGACTTACATAATTCTCTCACAATTTGGGACTTTGTTCGTTCTAAATTTGGGCCTTAGTACCTAAAAATTGCGGGCATTTTTTTATATGATCTCAGTCAAAAAGTTAGTGAAAGTTGTACGGCCTTAGTTGATTTGGGAGCCAGTTCGCTGCACCGCGGGAAAGGTACAACTCTGGCTGACTTTCCGTAGACTCAAATTTGATCATAACCTCAGAAATAAAGTTCCACCATTCCAAATTAAAACACCAAACATTTTTCTTATATGTAGATAATATAATTAAATTTTATTTAACTTTTTCTTAAAAATTAAAAATAAAACTTTCAACTTAGACACAAACAAAATCAATAAATAATGTTTTTTTTTTTTTTGCCTTACAATTATATATATATATTTTATTCCATGATGCATATATATTAATTTAGTTAAATTTCGTTAGATTTTTTGATATTTTTATAATGTACAGCCTTAAAATTAAATATGTCTTATATATACAGTTTATTGTTAAATAAATTTTATTACACATTTCATCGTAAAACTATGAAGATATAGTTTTTTTTTTTTTATGATTATGCAAAGTACATTATGTTACAATGATTTTTGCATAGTTTTTTTTTTACTCTCAAGTTTTTCCTACAATCTATTGTCTGAAGTATATGGATTTCAATTTATTCTAATAATTTACAAGATTTTTATTATTTAAGAAACTTTTTAAGTTTGCTCTTTTCACTAATCTAGCTGTTTTGATATATTTGTTTTATTTACAAGTGATTGTTAAGGGTGGTTTGAATTTAAATGAGTTGAGAGGAGTGATAACAAGGCAATTGTTTTAATTTAAGAATTGTAAAAAAAGATTGTTGGAAATAATTATAACAGTATCTTAATAGAGATTAAAAAAAAATAGACTACTATATTCGGGTCGTTCGACAGATTCGTTCTACCCAAAATTGCATTTGTATTTCTGACTGAAGAAGGCAAGACTAACGAGGCCAAAAGCCTTGCCAACTAGAAATTATTCTTTTATATATTTTTTTCATAAAATGGCTTCTAAAATGAGGCGTGGCTATGAAAATGTCGTCCATTTGTTAAATTGTTTTATCTGCTTTGATGTTCTTTTCTGGAACTCGAACTTGGAAACCCTTGCGCAGAAGTTCAACCCATTAACCATTGAGTAGCGGCACCCATCAAATAATGGGGGATGATAACCTGTTATAGCCTTAAACAACAGGACTACGCTGACGATGCTTGTCTACTATTACATTGGACTTTCTATATCTAGGTATTGTGGTCTCGGCAAACCGTAGTGGCAACGAACTGGATGAGTGCAGCAGAATCGGGAAGGTCAAAACTGCGTTCGGAATGCTTTGTACCAACTGGCTAGGAACCTGTAAACATCACTTTACGAAGAAGAAAGTGACAATGGATTGGATACACCCTACGGCGCGAAGACAATTCCATTTCGAAATACCCCATGCAATGGAATCCGCTCACCCAATCAGGCAGAACAGCGGGGCGCCCTAGGCAAACGTGACACAGAACAGTCGAGGAGGAGGACTTGACATCTTTAGGAATGAGTTGGAGAGAGCTCAAACGCCTTGCAGAAGTATGATGGGCAGGCGTTGTTGACGCCTATTTCCCCCCGATCGGTCAAAGGATCTAAGAAGAAGAAGATAACGAGTTATATCAGCCGTTAACCACAGAGACAACCAATTTAAGCAGGAGTAAACAAAGCAATGTTGCTCTCAGTAGCAAGTTCGCTCGCTGCTCAATGGTGTCATGTTCGATACCTAGCAGAGTAGCATTTACGTAGCAATCGATATGGGATGGAATTCCTAAGAAAAGGCTATGATGAAACCAGTAGTATGCTCGCTATTTACCCATTCATCATCAAAGTCTCTAGAGCAGTGCATCCCAGGAACAAAAATTATGTAGACGAGCATACACATTTATTCTCAAAGAGGTGGTGTCCAAGTTGACTGGTGTGAGTTGCTTGTGATTTTAACATTCACTAGTAATTCACAGTATCTTCTTCGCGTTGCTGTTGGAATGCTCTAAATGCCTTCTGAGTGAATTAATTAATTTTGTTCCTTTCAATACTGAAAGGACATGGTTGAGACTTGAACAACTGAATACACTTCCACTAGACCGTTGCCATCCACAAATACAGAGAATGGTACATTCAGGGAGCTATTTTTGAGAGAGAGAGCGACTACTGTGTCTATACCTGCCTCACGTATGTATGTATGTTAACCATTCGTTTGGAAACAGTCAAGACCCAGCTCCTTCAAAATCGAAGGGCTTACGATGCAATTAGGTCATTGGTCGTAGCATACAAAAACTCTGGACATTTATAATACCTCCAATGGACTCAACTTATTCGGATTGAACGGCTTGGATCTCTTGTATTTGCTTGTGAGCGCATGTCCTTACTCTGGTCATAAAATATTGACGACAGCTGATAAGTTGAGAACATAAAAGAGAAAGAGGACAACGTATCCTGGTTATTCTTATGGATAGAGCAACAGCCAACTAGGCAACTTTAACAGCAGAGGCAATTAGACCTGTGGTGTTAAACACATTACACACAGCAAGGACAACAGCACGCAACGGTAACAGCAACAACAACAACAACTTCAACAGCCGATTTAGAATTGGTGTTGCTATGTCAATGTGTTTCAATGCAAGAAAAAATCCTGCTTCAATGGATTGACGCTCTATCCGCTCACTGGAGTAATAACAGGACATTGTGCCATAGGAGCTATGGTTTGTAAATGGAATGAGTCTGACGAAGATGCTCAGTCGAACCTGAGATGGAATTCACTAGAAACTTGCAAAGCTGGAAAACATTTGACAAAGCAAGGACCGAGAGACTTATACGCAAGGACAGACGTTGCCTGTCAATGTTTATAGGGATCCACACCCTGCGGATCCACTCTGCAGAGGATGGCGATGAGGAGGATGTAGAGGATTACCCACTTCCTCTGCCAGTGCCCCAGACTCCAACATTCCAGGTACAAGCTCCTTAGGAAGCACTCCTTTCAGGACCTAGGAGAACTCTCCAACGCAAATACTGACATGTTATTAAGTGCGGCGGAGGTATTTATATTCTTCTGCCAACCCGCAAACCTAATCTAACCTAACCTACGTACTCAAGGCTACAGATTATTTTCAAGCACAGCAGAGGTATCAAAGTCAATAGAAAGATTCAATAGAAGCACCAATAATCGGTTTAAGGGTAGACTTATACCGATAAAGGTGTTTACCTCTTTCAGTATTTTCCTATACCAAGGTTCCTTTCGTCACTCACCCTCATACAATAAACTACATACCATTAGGTCCATGGGCATGTTCTCTCTCACAACGCCGCCGGGTTTTTGACTAGTGAGCATGTAATAAGACTAGGCTGCGAGCCGGAAAAAATGTATCTCAGGATTTAATACAAATGCCCTATTGAATATCTAAGACACTAACCTTATTATGAGTCACAAACCTTTTGTTCAGTGTCAAGACTTTCTTTATCTTAAAACAGCACCAACTGGCATTGCGATGGTGCGTGGCGCATTTGGTATATATTAGCTGCTTAGGCCCCACTAATCTGGAGATCTTTTTGACTGGTCATCGTTCACTTACTGACAAATCATTTGACATTTAGGTTCACATCAAACCGGCTCCAACTGTCCGATTAAGGTCGCCCTTCCTCAGTTTACTTCGCACGAGAATATCAAACTATCTTCGCAACTGCTTCTATTATTTCATTTCCCCCAAATTTTTTTTAAAAAATAAAAAGTGAATGACGCATTTGTCGTCAAAAAAAGTAAAAACGTCAAACAAACGGCCATCAAAACCAACCAAATGGATAATCCAAACACTTTTACGATCTCAAATCACCAAGCCGATTGCTTAACTAATAAAATTAATTATCTACGTCTAAATTCCTCCAATTAACCCCTGGAAAAATAAACACGACATCTTTATTAGCCAAAGCCACCAAAAGGTGAAACAATCCCCATAACAAAAGCGAAGCCCCACGAACGCCAAACAAATAGACTGAATTCGATGTTATAAACATAGAAATCTCAACAAAGTCCATAACTCATCATTTAATTGCAAGTCGGCGGCGCGCAAACGCACATAAACCCCATCACAAATTGCAACGTTCATAAATTTTAATCATTTTGACCTCAAAAACATAAATACGCATAAATCTCATCACACATTTAAAAAATGAAAAAAAAATGAAAAATCATTTGCAAATAGCAATTTATTTTATCTAAATAAAAGATTTTTTTTTATTTTTTGTAATAAACCTATAAATATTTTTTTTTTTCTTTCAAAAAAATAAAACAACTTAAAAATAATCTTGCACTTAGAATCTTAAAAAAAAATATTTATATAGAAACACAAATCATATGTATGTATATTTCTATGTACAAAATAAGTTGTCATCTTTGAGATAACACAAAATCGTAAAGTAAATAAAATTGCAAAAGAAAAATGAAAAAAATTAATTATATTTTTAAATAAAAGATTGCCACTAAAATTTGATTTAAACTCAATGACACAGAGTATTTGTGTAAAATTAAAATAATAAATTAAGTATTTTCAGTGCCATTTGAGTTGTTTATATAGTTTTCGTTTAACGAATTTATAGTAAAAAAAAAAATTATAATTTGGAACTGGGACTTTATTGTTTGGGAGCCTCATTTTTTTTTTTAAGTTTCAGTTTACATTTTTATTTAAAAAAAAAGGAAAAACTTTGTAATTAATTAAACTAAAATCAAAATTTGGCTTCAATTGTGTGTTTTTTACTGTCTTAAGTTAAATTAAAAATAAATTTATTTACAGAAAAATAGATATATAGTTCTATGCCCTATTAACAAGAAAAAAAAACTGCATTGCTCTCTTCCAACCAAAAAAATTAGAACATAACATTTTAAAGTTTTTACCACCCTAACTAAGAAATTATCCTAAGTTGTTTTTTTTTTGTATTTTTTTTTTTTAGTTTTAATAATTTATTTAATAGAATTTATTTTGTTTGTCTTTAGCCCTACTTGACATCCACATTTAGAGGAACTTCACTGATATCGATTAGATTCGGTGGCGATGGCATTCTACCGTTGTGTTTACCAACTGCGCCACCACTACTAGATGGCGTTGTTGTAGTTGCGGTTGATGAATTTGATAGTGACATATCAATGTCACTACTTTGTAATTGATGATGTTGATGCAAATTATTCGCATGATGATGATGATGATGATGGTGGTAATTACCACCAATTACATTTGCACTATCAACTGACATTGCGGCGGCTGCTGCTGCTGCCATCATGGCGGCACTGTCATAATAATTTGACAGTGTGGTAGGTACCATTGCGGCCAGAGGTGAATTTCTACGCATCGCTGTTGTGGCGGCGAGCGTCGATGGTGTTAACGATGGGGTCATCATTGCTGATGTTCCGGTTGATGTTGGTGTTGCGGTTGATACTGGCCCCAGGAATACTCCTCCAACGCCACTGCCATCAGCTGCTGCTGCATTAGCACATGCAGCAGCTGCAGCAGCAACGGCTGTGGAGGCGGATGATCAAGTTGTTGTCAATTGTCGCCACATTGTATGTCACATTGATGGTAGATAGGGCCACGAGAAACTGTTACCGGAGAGCAGCATATCACGAATGAGTGTTTCAATGGGCGTTTTCCCGACTAGACGTACAAAAAACAATTGTTCAATGACCTGCAATAAAACAATAAAAACAAAAATTAGTTTGTCATACAAAATTAGGCCCCGCGTTGGGCGCCATTTGTTAAGCTAGGTTTGGATTTAATTTTAAGAGAATTCTTCGGAGCTAAATGACTTATTAAGATGATAAAACGACCTATTCCACCCTCTTCTTTGCTTATGCAGTTCGTAAAAGGAACCTTGGTGGATCTAGTCTCATAGTCTAGTCTCTCTCTTGTATGCAGTAAGGCTGGTGATAAATTTAGATGGAATTTCATTTATTTAAAGCAAATAAGCCTAAAGTTAATGCCTAACATCTTGCGTGAAAGAAAATTGCTGACTGGTTTTAGTCAAGACTATAGCCCCGCGTCGGGCGCCATTTTTAGTGGCCTAACTTTAGAATTTATTCTTGAGGCTAAATAAAAATCGACATCTGCATTATTAAGGCTTCTTCCGTATAAAAGCAAAACTATCGTCTTGGCTAGTATGCACTTTGTCTTTGTCTCTTAAGAACAGATCTTTCAGATAGAGAGTGCTTATAGCTTCGTCTTTCGTTGAGGCAAAAAATGAGTAATTTTTCGCAGCATTGCTAGTCAACATACTCTGGCAAATCATCAGTAAAAAAAGCAACTACATTTAAGAATTGTGCGGCAACATAACATAGCGCATCTATTGTAGGGACATGTTCAACCTCTGATCTACGTCGGCATACCAACGCCCATTGACGATTTCGAAACACGATGTACTCAATTAATTGAAGAAGTGGTTGAAAGATAGCCTCGTTAGTGTATTCAACTAAACTCTTGGCAAAAATATGTAAATTCTTATATTTCTAGGGTTTTTCATAGATTTGTAAAGGCCCCACGTTGGGCGCCAATTTATTATTTTAAAAATGCCTTTTTTTTTTTGCTTACGATTACAGATTTCAAATGAAAAAGAACCCACCTGGAGATGACAGACTTTGAACTTAGCATAAAATACAGAAACATTTCTAGATATAGAAACTGCAGCATCAAATGAGGTCCTCGCAGCAGTTATTTACCAAATAAAAGACTTAAATTCAACTTACTTGTGATGAAACAGTCCTTAGTGATGGTAATCTCAGCAGGAGTTTTCCAAATCTCGTTGGCTGATTTGGATATTGTGTCCGACAGTATTCCTCTAGGGCGCATTGTGATTTCTCTTGTAGCGATTCTATATGCGTTACATCGGATAGACCACACGCATCTATAAATGAAACAAAATAAATATTACACAAATTAATATAAAAATTGATTAAAGAACACTTATTTAACAAGTCTTTATCGATTAAGTTCTTCTCTTTACGAGTGATTCTATAATTCAAGTCAAGTATGCACTTCATCTGCCATTTTTAGTGGAGATTCGAACCACATAAGGGAAATCAATTATAGAACTCTTAATAAAAATAAAAAATTAAAAAAATACACAAAGGAAAGATTTAAATATGAAATCATATTTTGATTAAATAAAAAAAAATAAATATAAATTTAAAAAAATAATAATAAGTTTTATACTTTAATAAATAAATTAGAAAAAAACTTAATCAAAAAAGACTTGTGGAGTTTTTTACTAAACATACATAGATTTATGTTAGTACCTACGAACTGTACTGCAAATATTGATTTGTCTAATAAGCTTAACAAGTATCTAGCTAAAGACTTATATGTATTTGCTATGCAAAAATACATGATTTTTCTAACTTTTCTAAAAGTGTACGTGTAGTGTGAAGTGTGAAGTGTTTTACTAAAATTCATACTTATACCTTTTTTTAGATGAAGATTCAATGAAACGATGTTGGAACTAGAACACCTTTTTGATACAAAAAATCAGAAGAAAAAACGTCCCATAAAAATAAACCAATATGTAAAAATGTCAGGAAACCAATTTAAGAACAGGAAATAGGGTAAAACGTAGAGAGGCTATTGTACCAAAGAATTCAGAATTTTTTTAAATTTCTGCTTGTTAGATGGACCCTTCATCTTTCTCAATCCTATGCCATTGACATCAACTCATCAGGACGAATGCCTAGGCGACTAGAGAAGATTAGAGATTGAACTCTATCTGAACATCTATTCCTTAGCCTACCAAGGGATAGTTTAGTTGATGGCACTGCAACCTTGGCACTTCATGAAAGAAGCTTTTGGGTACTACGTGATAGCTAAGAGATTGAGCTGCCCAATATTGAGTGTCTTGCGTCATCTGCTGTACTCGTACTCGATGGATGTAGTCCAAAAAGCTAAGATACGCAGACTACATTGGCTCGGCCACATCGAGCGAATGGACAACAATGCTCCAGCCAAGAGGATCTAAGAATCCCAGCCCCCAGGTTCGAGACGGCGAAGAAGACCGAACCTCCGGTACAAAGACCAAGCTGTCGCGGATGCCACAAAACTTGGTCTACACTACTGGAAGCAGCGTGCTCAGTACCACAGAGGATGGAAGGCAGCCGTCTCTCAGGCAGAGACTCTACAAGGATCGGGAGCTTTTTAAATAAGTAAGTACTTCGGCAGTGGCATGATTTACGCGCACTATCTTCAGGACTTATGAAAGGGCTGACCAAGGACCTATATACATTAGTATACGATGGAGAAAGTGGAAGTGGACTAAACGCACGATATAGTACGAGCAGTAGATTCTCTTCATTTAGGCAGGCAGAACAAGGAGACGACCCAGAAAATCGTGGTGGTGGGACGCTCACAGACGTCCTTATCCTCTGCCCCTGAAGAGCTCAAGTGCTTTCTTTGACTGCGAAGTATAAAGACGTTTCAATACTCGTCTAGGTTCAAGTGTAGTACACGATTGAATAAAGTCGAATTAAAATCACCTTATCCTTATCAAATGTTTGCTACAAAGTTGAGTATGCTTATCAATTCACAGACAATCCACAAGGTGAGACATTATCACTATCACTTCCACATTATTCAAGGAAAGCCGAGAATAGTCCTTCCATGCAACTTTGCACAAAATCTCGAATATTCTCAGCACTTTAATCTATAAATTCTCGAAATCAGTTAATTGCAAAATCAAAATAAAAATAAAAAATATTATAGACCGTCTGCAGTAAATAAATTGCTCAATTTGTCGTAAACACCCTCAACTGATTGATAAACGACAACAAAATCTCACTTTATCAGTTATTCACTACAAAGAACAAATAAATAATTAAATTTTATTTAAAAAAAATAAATAATAAAAAGATAATCGTTCCTTAAAATAGCCAAATAGCTGTATGTACAATTATAGGGAGTAGAACACTGTGTGTGCCATAAACACCATTCGATTTGGTTGTCTACCACAACAGCAAGACGTAAAATCCATGGACTCTGCACCCAGAATAATGAAGTCCGAATAAATGTATAAGATACTTTTTTTTTGTCTTTTTGAAATTTTATTTCTTTTACTTGTTGTCACTTAAATTGCATGGACTTTTGTTACTTATTCCTTATAAATTGTTTGTTCTTGTTTTTATTTTTTCGTTTTGGGAAAAAAAAAAAGTACAATTATTTTTAGAAAACTGACGTAACTGTTTTTGTTAGTTTTAATTGATTTGAATTGAAATTTGTTTTCGTGTCGGTCGTTGTTCATGAATATGAGATTAGTGCGCTGAGGGAAAATTTCACAGAATTGTGCAATGCGATTCTTTATGGGTTTATGGGTCGATAGTGGTTTAGTTTATTTGTCTTTTTTTGGAAACAGGACATCGAAATTTGATATATGGCAAGATTTGTTTTAAACAAAATTCTACCACGCAACCATTCAGTATAGACGACTGTACACAAAACTTTCGTCCTGATCAAACCGAAGTGAGGGTAACAATATCTCAAGTTAGACTGACCAAGACTACTTAACCAGACGGCATGCATAGCGAAAGGGCGGAGATTATTTAGTAGAGAACATAAGTCAACTCATTTGCAACACTTGAACAGACGCGTTTATCACCGATGAAAGGAGTTCAAGCATCGATTGCTTGATTTACGCAAAATGTGTTGATGCCAATGATAAACAGGCTATAATTTCCTCTTGTCTAAACATCATGTAGGAAAATTTCCCCAATTGGCATTTGGTACCATTTGCAAGCATCAGTCTTGTCTGTCACAATATGTGAACCCTGAACCCTTTCGTCATAGCCTGATAAGCCTCGCTTAATGAGATTATTGGACAAAGCTCAAGATACTATCGATGCTCAACATCCTTTTATCGATTTTAAAGCCGCATATGACAGTGTTTTATTTTAGAAACTAGCCTGACAGATCTATGTATAATTTTGACAAGTCTAAATGTCATAAAGCTCGGCAACAACTTCACTCCGGCCTTATTCACACGAGGTGATAACAGGTGGCGCAAAAGTCATTCCTCTATAATTTTTGCAAATGGCAGCAAACGTCACTTTAACTTTGACATTTGTGAAGTAAAATGCACTTTAACAAGATACGAAAAGCTATATCTACTCCTAAATTTTTTGTTTTTCAGAATAATTCGTCAGAGCTGTTGGTACAGGGTGAATTTTGGCGCATTTTTGGACGTCTGACACCAATTGGACAAACACTACGACGCGACGTTTAGCCACTCGCCTAGAAGATTATGGAACAACACTGGCCGGCTCTAGAGCAGCTGTTCTGCTAAGATGTCACAAAAAACCACGGAGGAGGCGATCGGGCACCAATCAGCGGTCTTTACAGAGATTTTTGGTAAAAGACTGTAAGACGTTCCCTTTGCAAAGTGCAGACAGTGCATCAGTCGTTAGCTGTTGACCGAGCGAGTTGATCAAGCGACTGTAGTCTAAGCTGAAGCCATATGCAACCTTGACCACGACATAGACAAGTTTTCATCGAAAATCTCCATAGGCGACGAGGACGATTTCCATCTTCTTTTTGTGAAGTTTTTTTGAGGTGAAGTGTCAACAAGCCGCGCCCTCAAGAGAGTATCCACCAAGAATGCAAAGACCGATCCTTGTAGGTTCTAGAGGACTAGAAAGACCACCAATGACTAGGATGAGTAGATTTAAGCAAGATATGAGAATTGGGACCAAAAATAAACGAGCATGGAAGCCCGACCGTTGATGGCCAGGATAAGACTATAGGAAATGAGTAAAAATGTGACACGAAACCAAAGTAAGTTGACAATTATTAGGGATTTCTGAGCTTTGACAGGTGGTTGCGACCACTACTAAAACTACATCTGTCAAATTGGCTTTCATTCAATTGCGGCCATCCACAAGAGGTCCACCGAATTCTAAGCATCCAGAGAAAGTCACTTCTTGGTGTGGATTTTGGACCATAACTATTTGAGAACAACGTTGGCTTGGCCATCGACGGCGAGCATTATCGGCCAATTTCTTTTGGTCCCACTTGGATGCTATGGACACCGATGACATATGGTTTTAGCAGAATAGCGCTATGTGCCACAATTGACATTTTGCTCGAGCGATTTACATGGTAATCTCACGCGGAGGCGTAAGACTTCTCCTGGTGAAATTTTCTTAAGTCGCAGGGCTATGCCAATAAGCCACAGACCATCAACACTCTGAAAGCCAATATAATCAATGCCATTGGTCGTCAAATTTAGCCCGATGAAGACACGGCAGACATTTGAATGATGTTTTATATCATACATAATGGCATACATGAGCCATCTCAATGAACAAAATATTTCAATAATTTTCTACTTATGTTTCATTTTATGCAATTTTAAAGATAAGAAGCGCGTAATGGAAAACCCTTCACCACGAATTAAATGACTAGGAAAACGCTGCAGATGACCAAGACTTGTTGCAATTGCTCGGAGTGGAACTGCGTAAGTGACTACAGAATGAGTATAATATAGAAGCACCTAGCTCGTCTCCATCTCACCAAACCTATCTGACTTATAAAATCCGACATTTCACCTAAAAACAAAAAACAATCGGTCAATTAACTCGTGCACTCTCTAATCGCGCCAATAAACCAAAACAACTAAATCCAATTTCAATTCAAATTTTCATTGCTCGCTTCGAGAGTTATTTGTGAATTTTAAGTGCACAGCACAGTCACATCTAAAACCTATTTTGAGCCTGCAAAATACAATTTTCCTCCATCATCGAGACTCTATTCACGCTCCACCTCTTCTGGTGCGGAAAATCTTTTTTTTTTTTTTAGTTAATCTCTCTCTCAAGCGATTTTATTTTCTCGTTTTTGTGTTTGCATAAATCCCATCGCCCGAATGGGCGCGTCGAATCGAAACTATCATGCAGCTTTAAATAAGAAGAACACAGCAACAACAACTCCGAAAAAAAAAGTATCTAGTACCTCCACACAGAGAATGGTGATAAAGTTTATGAAAAAAAAGTTAAACGGAAAAACGATACGAAAACAAATAACAATAAGTCTTGTGCGGTTGAAAATTATTATGAATGCTCAATTGTAATGGTACATAAATTCCTAAATCGATTTTGTTGTCTAGATTAAAGATATTTGCTTTAGTTTTATGGATTAACTTTTCATTTAAAAAAAAAAAATAAAACATTTAAGACTCTGCAGGGTTTGACGCAAAAGAACGCTTCTTTTGCATACGTGATCGAGATGAGATGCAGATGCATTCGCGGCGATAACGAATGAATTTACTCGTTATTTTAATTACGACATCATTCGTTTGTTTATACGTACCGACATGTTCGTCATTTCCTTTTAGAATGAACATTAGTATGTGTATCTTAATCTTAGTTTGTGACAAGGTTAAGGCCTAACGACAACTTTTTTGAACGTTTCGTTCTTTTGACTCTTCTGTTGACTTAGATTATCTAAAAAAAAATGCTGTTATTTTGCAAGCTTATGACGTACGAGTAGTTTTGTATTCCAAGAGACTGAGAGGCTGCTGTTTATACACAAAGCAGATATATCTTTTGCCAATTGGATAGATATGGTTTTTGGTAACCGTTTCGTATAACAGAAGAAGTAGTGATTTATCGACAACACGCAGTCTTTTGTTCTTTATAAAAGTACTCAACTCAAATTTCGGATAAAACTATCTGCAGTACGCAGCATAGAGACAACTTCAAATAGAAAATCTTTGGTTCCCTTTTAAGGGGCGTGGTCGATGACACTAAATAGTTTACAACAAACTGTGTGGATTTGTATGAGGCACAAACATACACAGACATGTTCAAACATTATGGATCCTATTTTAGGACATAAAACAGCTCACTGCGATTGAATGGATACCTAAATCTAAACTGTGATCGCAGTTTGCCTTCTTTAGATTAAATAAAAAGTGTTGACTAAAAAGTTCGCTGACGACATGTTGCCTGGCTTTGACGCAGATCATACATAATTTGAGTTTCTTGCCTTAAAACGAACACAGAAAAGGATCCCATGATATTGCGAGAAGATTGAATTAAGTTGAGCTTGTTTTCCCTTGCAAAACTTAGTACGAAGCGATTTAGTTCACAAGGTTGCGTTGAGCTTGTTCAGTTGTGGATTCATTGTAGTGTAACTCTTCGCCCGTTTCTGCATTCGAAACTTAGTGCGAGACACTTTAGTTCACTATATCGTTCAGTTGCGGGTTCATTGATATCACCCTTATTCAGTTCATTTAGTTCAATTTAACCTCACAAGCAATAGGTATGAAGCTGAATCTTCAAAAGACTGACTAAAGACTGTTCAAAATCGTGAACTAAAATAGGTACTGAAGACTTACAGAAACGACTCAGAACTCACCACGTGAAGGTGGTTGCACATCGAGTTCCGCCCAGCCCCAGGCCCAACCTAACCAACTTAACACCGATATGGCTTAGCCTTCAAAGAAAGCAATCAAGCTGTCGTAAGACTTGATGGCAATTAAGGAGCAGGCACAACTAAATGATCTCGGAGTGAATTAGGACATGATGAGGTAAATATTATTGAGAATATCAGAGAACGTCACAGCTGATGTCCTAAAAATGACACCTTTGTGAAGATCCTGCGAGAATAAACCTAGGAAGCTGCTACTTTGAACAAATAGATCCAAAACTCGGAGATCGAAGGTTTAAATGAATACTCTATCGAATGCTCATCATAAGTAAGAAAGCGGAGCAAATATTGGGCACCCTTATGTTAAAACTATGCAAGCAGAGCTCCTGAAGTCCAAACAGCGGGAACACATCGACTACATTGGCTTGAGCAGATTGAGGGCAATAACGTTCCAAGCAAGATTATCTTCTAATCGAAATCTCCTGGTTCAAGGCAAAAAAGATCGAGTCAATGACCAAGCGTCGTAGGGTGCCATTTCAGGCAGAGACTCTCCAAATGTTGGGAGTTCTTTAAATGAGCAACAAGATGTGGTAAAAGAGGGTTCTTAAGAGTTCAATTTTGAACTCAGCCACTTAAGTTTTGGGAGTCTAAATCACAGGAATTTTTGCTCAGCATAAATATTTTTGGCCATATTTTGAGAACTGAATAAAAAAGCAACCCTGCAAGGCTGTATCTTATGCTGTTCTCTTGCAGCTTCTTGGCCGCAAAGCGAGCTCCACTTACTGGCGAAAACTAACAAAAGTCTCCTCACTAAACTTCAACCTTAAAACCTCAATTACGACCCTTTTACAGTCAGCCTTCCACAACAACTCGATTTGAATATTAAAAAGAGTCCCACACGGTTGCATGCAGGCACCTATTCTCTTTGACACTTAATTTACTAAGAGGGAACTTTAACTAAGCCTCCCCACAAATTTGATATACTTAACGATATTTCAAAAATCAAATTAAATTCTAAATCGAATCCTCCACGTATGCTGCCATATCAATCTCTAACATTGCACACCAGCGGGAATCGCAGAATTAAACTGCACAGATTTATGCATTCATACGATGCTCGAGTACCACCTGCTGAGTTTCACATTAAGACACTTGCATCGCGCTCTCGGTGGAAGATAATTCACCCAGCCGCCCCGGAAGTAATAGAAGATCGCTCCATCTACTTTGTTTGAGGTCACAACCTCATTTCTTTTCTTTTCTATCTTTTTTTTCTTTACACTTAATTAGGAGAGATATAAACCCATAAAGAGAAGGACAGACGGGTGGCATCTCAACGACAACAACATCCAAATCTGGACACAAAGCATTTAAGCCATCAAATTTACCATAAACAATTGCCCAAAAGCCACTTGGAGGTAAAAATTCATAAAAATCCTCTAACTCAACGATCCTCGTCATCATTATCAATTCAATTGACTGTAGGTAGGTATCCCAAAAAAAAAAAAAAAAAAAGAGACACACTCATGGTTAGGTTGGGGAGTATGGGCTTCCTTGTGTGCAGATACTTTTTTTTGTTTTTAAACTCCAAAGACTAGATCGTGACCAAACGACTAAATGGATAATGACCGCGCTCGCGAACGGTATACGACGACGACGACGACGAGAGAGTACTCCAAGTCGTACAATATGTCCAAATGGGAAGGAATCGCTTGGATGTTTGTCTGTTGCTTGGTCGGCTTATAAAGTGCTGCACACCTCAGAAGCACCATTTGGAAGCCAGCTCTCTCTCTCTCTCTCTCTGGCAGTTTCGTCTGCTTCTGCCGGTGATGTGGATGGAGATGATGATGATGATGATGATGCTGATGATCGAGTCAACAGTTGCTCTGTTGTTGTTTAGATAGAGGATGCTAGTACATGTGTGTGGAGCGAAACGGATTGGTATCTGATGGTGACTGTGGCCTCCTTGTGAAGACAGTTCAAGCTATGCTTGAAGATGTGCATCACCAAATCATGTGCGCCCCTGATGGAAGGCAAGCAATGTACGCTAAAGACCCCAAAAGAGGAAATATCTTCAGGAGGAGGCAAAAATTGTGTCTCCCACAATTGCACATGGAGAAATCCTCGTTCCCCTCATCAGCTCTTGCGCTGCATTTCTCCATCACGAGGCAGGAGTAAATGAGGAAAGCACTGACAAAATAGAAAGACCAAAAAAAAATGCTAAAAATCTCAAACCAATGTTACCCACTCTACCAATAGATATGGCGCACCTCTTTCGCTTTAGAGAGGTGGGATTGAAGGGGAAGCATCGAAAACGCGAATTTTCAGGTGTGCTAGGCTCACCTTGTTAAACAGTGTTTTCCGTTAGATGTTGCCTGTCTTTTTTAACCACTTTTAGACTTTGTTTTTGTGTTGTATCTACAATTTTCACATGGCTGCGGCTGCGCGCAGATACAGTGTTTAGATACAAATGTATCTATGGGATGGTATGCCGCCTGTGTCAGCCAGTCAGTCAGACAAACACGATTTGAATGCGCGCTGCCCCGGTTGAAATCCGAGAAGATGGCTCAAGAGCTCCTCACCTTCTCCAAAAAAAAAAAACAAAAACATCATCAGCACCATCATCGTTCGACCTCATAAAAGATACCGGTGTCAAGCATAGTAATTATTATGATATTTCGTATTGATCCCAGCCGGATAGATGGTCTTTTTTTTTGTCCTCCCGCAAGAGGGCCACCATCATCACCCCGATGACTGGTGCTAGAGAGTACGGGGCCGATTATTGATCTTGAAGGCATTTATGTTGTATGCACCTCTCAGCGGGGGATGCGCGACGACGACGCGACCGACCGACCGACCGACCGACACACTGTGCAAAATCGAATGCATTTTCAATTTTGATTGGAGTCTGGTGATTTCTCGAACGTGCCATGGCTTTGGTGTCAATTGTTGGCTTTCTATGGACTGGCCTCGAAGTGTGCCTTGTAGATGGTGTGGTACGCGTTAGAATTGAAATCCGATTGAAATGGAGTGATTGTGCATGGAATGTGAATATATGGGTTTTGGTAATAAACGGTTTCACTTTTATTTTTTTGTTTCTAAGTCCAAACTCTGATGTCGGGGCATATATTGGAATATTATTACGAGGTCGTGATGATGGTTTCTTACTAGAAGATTGCAGATAGCTTACAAAATATAAAGCAATTTAGGAATAAATAGGAATTGTTCAGACGCGCGATTGTTGTTGACCAGAAAAGGAGCGGGATCGTGGTGTGAGGTTTCTTATGAATTTTTTGATTTGTTGACCTTCTACATTTTGGGATTGGTGTGATTGTGGATGACCTATATATATATATATATGGGAAATGAACGTGTGAATAGATCGATCTTGTTTGGTACTTTTGTACAAGACGATACCGTCAGAGGCGAACCCTTTTTATAGTTCTAGAATGCCTTTTAAAAAAAATATTCAAAGAAACTTAGATTTTACTTAAAAAAATAAGTGCTTCAACACCAATGGCCATATCTCCATATCCATAAATCGCTGCTTTGATACTAAAAATATGCAAGCGAATTGATTAAAACACAAAAAGTGTAGCATACTTTTCGGTGAAAAACAACTCGTTCTGTAAGCTTAATCGTTGTTTTTTCAAAAAGATTGCAGCTCTAATAACTTAGTATTATATGCGCGATCAATGGCGAATAAGATAGCTACACGATCCTGAAGGCAACTACCAGTCCAAGGCTTATTCGGGACCGTGTGAAATGCTATTTCTTATTTGAGAATTTCTAAAGGAAAATTCTAAAGGAATTCATTTTACCTTGCTTCGACAACTAAGACCTTATCTATGATCTATAAGTTCTTCTACAACACTCCACGATTTGAGTCCATTTCATACTAAAAATATGCAAGCGAATTGAAGAAATCACAAAAAACATGGCATACGCGAAGGAACAATGGAAAACCGTTAAGTAAAAGAAGGCGTTTAGCAAAGGTAAGAACCAATTCTTGAAAGCTTATAGATCGAAGCTTTTAGAAGAGAACGGAATTGAGTAGGAGAAGACATTTAGCTTGACTTGAAAGATTACAGACTTAAGCTTTTTACGAAGTATGCCCACAGAAGACGAGACAAGGATTGAAACAAAAGGACAGACAATTTACTAAATAAAAATAAATAGAAAAAATTGTTAAAGATAAAAAATTAAATAAATAAAAATTCAAACCAAAACCATAATGAAGCGAAGCTGTTAGTTGATGAAATAAAATTGATGCAAGTCGTTTTTAGTGTTAGTATATAATTTTTTTATTTTTTTTTTTTAAATTTTATGTGCACAAGAATGATGAGTGAAATTTAAGCCTCCCATGTCCAGCCATCAGATTTAAATCTGTGAATATAATCAATTAAATGAATAACAAATAAAATAGCAACAACAAAAAATATAAACAAACCAAAACATTCAACAAAACGAAAAACAAATGAAACTCCAATAATTAAAATTCAGTTTAAGAAATATTTTATCCCATATATTATCAATTTCTTTTTTTAATAAATAAATAAATAAATAAATTAGGCACTAAGGTAAACTAAACTAAAATAAATTAGGAAATTAAATTAATTAGATTAAGTAAGGCATTAAATACAGAGAGAATAGATTGAAGCTTACAAGATAGAGTATGATACAAGAAAGGACTAAAAATAGAGAGATGTGTTTACAATTTTGGGTCGCCCTAAATATAAGATTTTACAGAACATTTTAATGTCCTCCTACAATTGCCATCTACTACCAAATCCATATGGCGAGTATCTATAACTAGAATTACCAAACGACCCACTACTACTCGGATGACTTACGAACGGTGTACTATGATGGAACATATCGAACGCCGAGCCGAAATTTCTCGGTGGCGTTTGATAGAACATTGCCGCGGCTGCAGCTGCTGCCGCCGTCGCTGACGAGGGCGAATTATAAGTACCCATACTACCTGTACTGGGATTGCTCATTGGCGAAGCTGTCAAATTTCCCAAACTTGAGCCCACATGTGACTGGGACTGGGCGGACGTTGTCACTGGTGAATTGGCACTTGCCATCGCGCTGGTACCATTATAATACATCGACTGGTGATTATTACCGCTGCACGTACTAAAGGCACTTTGCAACGATGGCAACACGGCCGTAGCTGAAGACGTTGTTATTGCTGGCGTTGCCGTTGTATTCAAACAGGAGGCTATCGAATGACTAACCTTGGCATTATAGCCAGATGATGATACTATTGTGGAAGGTGTGGTGTGTGGTGTATTATTTTGTGTGCTGATTGGACTAATTCCAGTGAGGGACTCACTACCTTTCATTAGCGCAGCCAAATGCGAAGTCAACGCCGATGTTGCCGTCTGTGCTTGCTCACGATCCAATTCATCCAGGTGATCCCTAACCACCAGCATGATCTCTTCACACAAGCTACCCGCTGAGGAGTCAGCAGCAGACGATCCATCTGACGATGCATTCGCACCGGCACCAGCACCAGTACCACTACTATTATTATTGC
Source organism: Chalcosyrphus nemorum (assembly GCA_949716465.1). NCBI lineage: Eukaryota > Metazoa > Arthropoda > Insecta > Diptera > Syrphidae > Chalcosyrphus > Chalcosyrphus nemorum. The sequence continues at coordinate 86,990,423 of OX454333.1, forward strand.
TAACATTATTATTATTTGTGGAATTTTGCAATTTAGCTGAAACTTTTGTTAGTAAACCCGGCACATCCTTATACAAGATGTCCAGCAGCTTACCTGTGGTGAATAGAACAATCGCCTTCAAACACGAATACTCCGCTGAATCGACATGCAGTGCCTTGAGTTTTTCAACTTGCTCCTGGAAGATACGTATGTGATCCATAAAGGCAACAACACGATCGGCAGCCATTGGGGATGCATGTAGACCGGCGGCAGCCAACAGTGGTGCCACATGCAATGGCATTGAACACTGTGACGCATTTAGGACGAACAATTCAGACCACACTAGACGCAGGAGTGCCACCTGATCGGTGACTTGTAGATCCGGAAAGAATGGGATATTTTTCGCCCATTCAACAGCGGAGAAGAGTAGGCGGGCGGCTAATTCACATATATTATCGATACCCATGATATTGTTCGGTTGCATACATTGGCCATAGCGAGACGTTGGATATGGTTCGGCACGGAGTAGGAGTGAAATGTAGGAACTTAAGTATGAGTGACCATTGAAGCCGGCAACACCCATATGATCGCCATTGGCGAGCTGATATTGACCATGCATACCGGCGAGTCCGGGCTGTGTGGGAGGAACGCGACCACGTTGAACAGCTGAAATGAGAAGAGAAGAATTGCAAACAAAATTTATAAGCTTTGGAAGTTGAAAAATTATAAAAGAAATTCGTTTAGATACATTTTTTTTTTCTTCTAGAAGTCATGAAAACAAAAGACGTTCTACTTTTTGACTTATGAAATGGTCAATTCAAAGTCAAACTATGTTCCTAAGGGACAAACTTATGAAAGTCTCATCAAAGTGGAGGAAAAGAAACTCACACAAGTTGTATTTCTAGACGCAAAAGCAATAAAGTTTCTATATTTTAAGATCCTAAGGCATCTTCTACACATAACGGTCACTCAAATAAGTCGTTCTTTTTACTAACGTTAGGCTTACAAGGCTGTTTTTCCATATGATACTAAAAATATGCAAGGAAATTCATCACATTACAAGAATTGTTGCATACTTTTCGGTGGTAGAACATATTTTTCCTACAGACTTTATTTCTCTTTCTGGTGGGTTGCGGGATTTATTTGTTGACGTCTTGCAATGTCATTGCTCTTTAGCGAAAAAATGTCACAACCATTTCAAACTGTATCTACACAATAAACATCCACGCCTACATCCCAAAAAGAGAGAGAGAAAAACCTGACAACACTTTACCTTATTTGCAATTGAAAGAAGTAAATCTTAAGCACTTCCATTTTCTTAATCGTGCCATCGTCAAGGATAAAGAAGATTCAACTCAAAATACAAACAAACAACCCCATACACATACTCGTACTCGTATCTCCACACATTATAATAGTATCTGTGCACTGGTTCAGTAGAATTTCATTGTTATTTTAATTAAACGAAAATACTCGCATTGTAATGCGATGCAAATATTTTCCCTCATTATTTACTTTATCTGTCGTCGCAACGTTTTCATCGCAATAAAGTATCTATAGGCGTACATATGCTGTGTATCTTCATATAGGGGTTGTAAAATCGTTTTTTTTTTATATGACGAATATCTCAAGGAAATCTTATTCTTGGACTTTTTTTTTTTTTTTTTGCATCTGATGGATTGGAATTGTCAGTAGACTTTCAAGTATACACAGGTCAATCGCTTGCATGCGCTTAAGAAGCCATGCAAACAGTGCTAATTTTTTTTTTCTTTTTATGAACATTTACCCTCACTTTAATTAGCCGCTTTAACCCCATTCAGCTAAGTTGTGCACTTTTTCGAAAAAAATAAGAAAAAATTACAATTTTTTTTTTTTTTACTAGTTATTGTGCGCGCACATGTTGCTATATTGCAAGACAACAACTAGAACAACCTTGAGGTTTAGTAAGCAATAGCACGGCAAAATAAACTATCAACAACATTTATTAAATTGCTATTTATGAGAATTAATCACTGCGTAGATACACAATACAGTCGCACTCACATGCGCGGCTTTGTCAATTAATTATTCGCAAATTATCAATAGACTTTGATAGAGAAGTTAAAACATACACCAACAATATGTGTCGATCAATTTTTCATAACCTCTTTCCATATAGCTCTGAACATTTATGTATCTGCATCTAAGTATGATGTAAGTGATTTATAATTGTTAGCTATTTGGGTAAAATGTGAATTATTTTTTTTTTACTATTTCTTGTTTACTTTGTAATGGATTTAACATTTCTTAAGGCGGAGGGAGTTCTTGTTATTACAAGAAATTAGCAGTTGATCGATGGTTGAGATGTACGAGTATCTATTTGTTGAAATATTAATTTGTTGAAGCTATTCGAAGGTCTGTGTAACTGGAGAGTGTAGATTGATTAGCTGACATTTAGAAAAAGCTGAAAGATTGAAGGTTTATATTGCTTTTTATGACCCTCTTTATTGTGGAGATTTATACTGTTGTGTTGGAAAATTGAGCCCAGCGATATTATTTACTTATTAGCTTGATTTTAAGTTCAAATAACAACGAGAATATGATCAATCTAAAACTAAAGAACACCTAAAAAGATGCAACGAATAATAGAAAAAATTGCATATAATAAGGCTGAACACAACGTATACCTTGTTATACCTTCTCCTGGTGATGCTTACAGTCTTAGCAGGACAAGATACTATGCAAATAAGGGAATCACTGTAGCCCCTATAAGGAAATCACTAGACACCTTAAAAGATGCAACAGAAAATACAAAGACTTGCATATAATAAGGCTCAACAGATCGTAGCAAAACTAATGACTCTACTGTAGCTTGTGATGATAATGTGATGATAGTCCTAATAAGGCGAGATACGACGAAAATAAAGGAGCCACTTTAGCCATATAAGAAAGTCATTAGACGCCCTAAAGATATGCGACGAAAACTACAAAGATATGCATGTAATAAGGCTGACCAAATTGTGGCAAAACTGAGGACTGTGTTATAGCTCCTCCAGGTGATAATTACAGCCTCATAAGACAAAATACTATGGCCCTAAAATAGTATCACTTCGTGCCTATAAGAATGTCACTAGACGCCTAAGAAGATGCAATGACAGATGTAAACAGTTGCATATATTCGTGCTGAACAGAATGTAGCAAAACTGATGACTCTGCTACAGCTTCTATCGGTGATAATTACAGTCTAAACAGGACAAGCTACTGTACAAATAAAAGAGTCACTTCTATCATATAAGGAAGGAAGACACTAGACACCTAAAAAGATGCAACAAAAAGTGCAAAGGCTTGCATAGACTTTTGCTGACGATAGTGCTTCTATAGTTGATGCTTACAGTCTTAATAGGACAAGATACTATGCAAATAAGGAAGTCAATTTAGCCCCTATAAGGAAGTCACTAGACGCCTAAAAAGATGCAACAAAAAGTGCAAAGGCTTGCATATACTTTTGCTGAGCACAGCTTAGCAAAACTGATGACTCCGCTATACAATCTCTCCTTGATGATTGCAATCTTTCAAGACAAAAGACCATCCCCATTAGGAAGTCGTCGACGATCCTTCAATAAAAAAAAAAAGGTTAAAAAATCACTTAACACCATTTAACCCGTCAAAAACTCCTTAATCACGCGATCTTCGATACTTGACAAAATAATTGCAACCCCACATCAAAAAAAAAATCCGAAGAAAACATTCAAATACACAACTCATATCCTTAAGCACGTGCCTGTTCATCTCTCGCATTTTTCTCACTCTTCTCTGTACCACCACCACCATTCATTCAGTGATTCCTTAAAAAAAACGAAGATGAAAAAAAAAAAGACAATCGATTGCGGATGCTAAATGCGCTTGATCTGACCGAAATCTGGAAACCTTAATCACTCCTTTTTGCCTTTTGTTTTCATTCTCTTCCTCGTTTTGTTGAGTTTTTTTCTTATTCCTTTTGTGTGTACAAACCGCACACACAGCATCCCGTAAACCGATTTTCTTGATCCTGTTTTACAGTTCTTTCATTCAAGTGTAACTGCCATCTTCATCTACCTGAAGAAGAAGTTTTGCACAGCAGACAAAGTGTCAGAAAGGATCGTGACCTTTCAAAGTGAACAGTAACCTAGATAAAACAACTTTCCCATGATCATAAATACCTAGACCCAGTGAATGTTGATCATGATCTACCTGAAATGAGATATCCTTTTTTCGTTCGGTTCGTGGTCTCTAAAAGGGACAAAAATCAAAACACAATTACGCAAATGTATTGTGTAAATATTAAACAGACTGACCAGTACGACAAATAGTGGACAGGACTTGATGTCGATTAAGAATTCTATTGCAATGTCCAGCGACTGGTCAAACTGGTTCGTCCTTCTGGAAAAAATTGTTTTCTTTACAAAAATAAGACGAAGGGGTCAGACTGTGCTTCTTCTTGACCACCACTATCAAGGGATTTGCATACCTCACATTCTAGATTTATTATACGGAACCGTGTGAAGGGACAACGGCATGTCTCAGAGGCAGGCTCTCGAATAAAGGGAGGATTACGCACCTCGAAATTTTTGTCCACTATTTATTGTTGGACATGGAAAAAGTGATAAATTTTCTTGCCATCGTGTGTAGGTATCTGTGTTGCATATATCGCAACTGAGGCGAGAAAAATATTCAAAAAAAAAATATTCATCTGTATGAGTTTTAATCCAAAGATACGAAACTCGTCGATTATTTATGCAAAGATGGGTTTCTACCTTGACCAGGTGGGGTGTGTTGAGTATGGTCAAATGCACAATATTATTTGCTATTGTCCAAGCAGGCACATATGTTGTCTTTAATGCACGGTGTCTTCATCATTCCCCCCGAATGGTGTACAGCGAAAAAAAAAACAAGAAAAAGAGAAAACAAAAACCTGAGATTTAAGACAATCGAGAGGAAGATATGAACGGGAAGATGGTACAAAACAATTGGAAGTCCCATTGAAGATTTATCGATTTTGAATGAATTTACATTTCTGTTTTTCTTCTTTTTTTTTCCTTCATCGGTGCGTTATGGCTTTGGCTATCCCTGATCAGGATAAGGGCATTGGATCATAAAAATTAAATCTAAGAGATGTAATCGAGTTTAAATTCGTCGAAGAAGAACAAGAATGAAGAGATTGTGGAGCACAGATTGTGGTGGTCATGTAAATTTCAATATGTGGATCAAGATTTAATCCATATGGATCAAGTTTGTGTGTAGATACAGAAAGTGTAATAGAACAAAGTGCCATTTCTACACGAAGAAAGCCGAACTGAGACAGCTAACATTCAGAAGAACTGCCGTATGCTGCCACAGAGAAGATAGATCAAGGTGTGATCCATATAGATCATCTTTCGATGCTGAAAATTTAGTGCCATTTCTACGCTTAAGCCGAATTGAAGCACTTAGCTAAAGATTTTAAGTCCACAAGGCACCATATGGAGCTACAGAGACAATAGATCAAGTTTTGATCAATATAGATCAACTTTGTGCGTTGATGCAGGAAATTGTCTAGAGTATGGGTCTACTTCAACGCTGATTAAGTCGAATTGAGACTTCTAAGATACAGATTTTAAGTCTAATAAGTGCCATATTGAGGTACAGAGAAGATAGATTAGGTTTTTGATCCACATAGATCAACTTTGTACCTATGTGCAGACAATGGGCCATTTCTGCACTAATTGAGTCGAATTGAAGCGTCCAACAATCAGTTTTTTGGTCCAACAAGTCCTATATTGAGTAACAGAAAATCTAGATCAAGTTGTGATCCATTCAGATTAACTTTGTACGTAAATGCGGATTATAATCCAGGTTAGGAGCTGCTTCTACGCTAATAGAGTCGATATCGGACATCTTACATTCAGATCATAGGTCCAGTAACTCCATAGACAATGTAGATCAAGTTTTGATCCCTATGGATCATCTTATTTTTTCCGATGCAGAGAATATTCTAGACAGTACACTCACTTCGAAGCTAAGGTAGTACAAATGAAGGGTAGATACATCATTCAGTAGGGTGGATCAAATTTTAATCCATATAGATTATCTTTGTTTGTAAAGCTACACAAAAAATTTCAGAGAGTTTGAGGTTTGTGGACCTTAAGAACAGAAGTAAATTGCTTGATAATCACGGCTTACGTTTCGCAAGGCATGTTGTGTTCAGAAAAGTCGGATCAAATATAGATCAGCTGACGTTGATTGAAAAATATCCACATCTGTAACGAATACTATAAATATTAAAAGAAGGAAAGTTTGTACTTGTATTAATTTCTGTTGAACAAAGAGTAGATTGATTGATCAACTTGCAGGCTTTCACATAATTGGCGCCCAACGTGGCGCCTCACAAAACATACAAAAACACCGCCTTCCCTGATTCAATTTCTCAAATTTTTGCACAAAAATACACAAATTCCCTGATCTACTATATTTGCTGTTAAAAAAAATAAACTAAATATCGTTACGGCAGCTCATTTAGAGTACCCATTGACCTACCTAACCACGATTAATGTTTTATTTTGTATCTGGCACCTCAGCATTATCTCAGCATTATTACAATCAAGTTTTCAACAAAATATGCAAATAAATAAAAATATAAACAAGCTCACAGTAATGGTCAGTTCGAATCTCATGAGAAAAAAAATAAAAAATATTCTCTTTCCGCTTAAAACTTGCCCCTTTTTTTGAGCGTATTTCTTTGTTATTGTTATTTACCGGTAAAAAAAGATTAAAAATACAACTGAAACGAAATAATTTTCCTATATGACACTTCACCTTAATTGCTTGGCCTATAGGTTGCTAGGTTGCCCCTGGTTGTGTCAACGTATTGAATATATTCGACCCTTTTGAGTGTCCTGATGAGCTAAATAAAATTCCGGTTTTGCGTATCTTTTTTTATGATTTCATTACGATTTTTTGTCACCATTTTTTCAGGTTCATAAAAGGGAACCGGACGGAAGAAATAGGGGTGGACAGGCTGAATAAGGGATGTCATGAGAGAATTTTAAGGTTGACTCAAGGATAAAGTGGACTGTAAAGTGAGGCAAGTGAGGTTTGGTAGATATCCTTAAGCCAAAAATATCAACTAGATGTAAAACAAATAAGGCAAAGTAGTAATTTCCATACCAACTTCCAGTTAAACATCGAAAACCCATAACCGCCTCAAGCCACTAGTATCTTTTCAGTAAAATTTGTCCGACACTTTGCCGAAAAGCATTAAATGTTCGACTTTTCAACGCAATTAAGCATTTTCCAGCCAAAAGATACCCATAGATACATCAAACAGACACATTACCAAGTGACTTTTATCACCTTAACCAATTATAACGTACGAGTACATATCTCTCCTATCATTAAACTTTACATTGCATGACTGACCATTTTACAACGAACAATACGGTTGTATGTGTATATAGACAAATTATTGAACCCATGAAAGTATCTATAATTACCATAGATACCACACAATTGAGTACGCGCTTGATTTAATTACTCCGGCAAATGTGTTTACACACATACTTCGTGTCATGTAACATTCGTATGGGCCTTTGGATAGCCCGAATGCGCTCGTGTATCTTGTAGTCTTTGATTATAATCGATCTTAACCTAAATGTGTTTTTTTCTCTTTTTGCACAAATTAATATTTACAATGATTTTAATGATAAGTTTTCAACTCCAAAGTATCTGGTATATCTGGTCAAATATTTGTGTATGACACACAAATGCAAAACTAGCCATTCTGTCAAAGTCAATTGATCGCGCACCGATCTTGCATTGAGTTTAGAATATACACCGATGTTAGATACTATTCAGTGCACAGATTCATGTTAGAAGTCAATTGAGTGTACACTGATCGGGTAATTAAATAATAAAGTATAAGAGTGGAGAAGGGGAGAAGGGGAGAAGGAGAAAAAAAAAGTAAAACCGGCGAAAATTATCTTTAAATGAATTCAAATGAATTTGTAACTGGTAGTCGGAAAGAGTATTTGCTAATGATCGTGCAGTACTAGAGGTGGAAGTTGATTTGACGTAGATTAAGATACTTGCGTAAATGGTAGGATTTTTTTTTTAAGTGATGGAGTAAACTTGGCGATCGATCAAAAATTGTCTCAGAAAAGAATTTTAGCTCAACATAACTACCATTTCATTCAAAAGATCAGTACTGTCAAACTAAGGTAATAAAAAATAAGTATTTCTCTCACAAGATGGCTTCAAAATGATCCACAAAGAGGTTTGAAGCTCTGCTATAGCTTGCTAGTTAAAGATACACCTAAGAGCGAATGGAATAGACGGTCTAATTTGTCACAGATCGACCGAAATCGATTAAAAAGTGCCTTTCCAAAGAATTCTGCCTCAAGATAATTAGAAGTTTATTCAATTAGCACTGTCAAACCCATTCCTCTCACAAAATTCCGACAAAATGATCCACAAAGAGGTTTGAGTCTATGCTAAAACTTGTTAGTTAAAGACACGCTTAAGAGCGAATGGAGTAGATGGTCTTACTTATCACAGGAAGAGAGCGATCGACTGATCCATTTCACACCCGTTCCTCTCACAAGATGGTACCAAAATGATCACCACAAAGGTTTGAGCCTCTGCTAAAACTCGTGAAATTAGAATAATGCTCAATAGCAAGTAGAATAGATGCTTTATTTGAGATAATCTCGTGCAATGGATATGCAGCAATTGGACTAGAAGTCGGATATTACAGTGACCGATTTAATGCGGAGTCAAATCTGAAAACTTAGTCACTGATCTAAGCTTAGTCACTGGAAATGAGTGTGGAAACTTTTGAAGTAGCACCTAATATCCCATATATCTTTTGTACTGAGACTACAATCTAAAGCATACCACAAAAACTCCCTCAAAACAACGAACACCATGTAACCCTGTCATCCTAGCATGATTTTAACGATCCTGATGGCGTTTTCACATTCTCAAGAAAGATTTTCCTTAGTTCGTGTGGTACACATATAAACCTCACACAGCCAGTGGATTAACGATTTAGCAATTAAACTATCCTTCGTTCCGAATCATGAAGTATCTTTAAGTACAGCACATAGCTAAGAATTCCATGATTGCATAATACTCAGTGAAATTTCATTTTGTTCGATTTATTGAACGCTGGTATCTACGAAATGTATCTCATACACCTGGTCACGACCCCTTTACTTATGTGAGTTCATTTTTTTTTTCTTTTCGATTATGATTGTAACCTCGCCGTTGATCGAAGGTTCACTGTTCCACAAAAGTGTATGGCGCGCAAGCTCAGTACAAGATACAAAACAATATGAACGCAGAACCATAAATTCGCGGATTAGTGATCATGCATGAATACAAGAACAAAAACTGCTACTTCCCCCTTTTTTTTTTTGCAGTGAAGAGAACAAACAAGTATCTTTAAGAAGATTACTAAGATTTCTTCTTCTTTTTTTCTCTCAACGTCGTCTTCCTTTGTCAAAGAAAAAGTAACCCCATTGAGCAATTGTTTGTCAGAGGCAAACAAGAATGTACCCAGTCTAATTACGTCTTGAACCGAACAGAATGCAAATTTAACTACAATGTATCCGAAAATGTATCTCACGAAACCCCATGTTTCTATAATTAGCTGGTGCACTACTGACCAAGTTCGATTTATTTTTGTGAACTCAATCAAAGACAGATCAAGGCATTCTGTCGGCTAAGATGTCAACCGAAAAACGCAAAAAGAACTTCCTTCCTTCCTTACCGCTAGATAGAAAAGGAAGATCACTTCATTACAAACTTGTAGTGAATTTGTTTTTGGCCAAAAGTCAAATGTCGGACAATTGACGAGCTCTAATTCATTCATTCTACTCTTCGATGACTTTTAATTGACCCTTCATGTTATAGAGATAGAAAATTTATATCGGAAATAAGAAATGATGTAAAAGAAATTGAAACTTACCTTCTCGCCGCATACCCATCTTTAGGCACTTTCGTAATCGACAATATTGACATTGATTTCGATGATGCTGATCGATTGGACAATTTCTACTCCCCCGACACGAATAGGTGAGATTCCGTCGGACTGAACGTTTGAAAAATGATTTACAGCCTGCAAATAAAAGAGAAAAAAAAGTATTAAAAGTTTGCAGAATGTGTGTGATGCCAGAGGAGAACCTGTTGGGACCACATTTCTTTATTTTTTTTTTATATAATCTTTCTTTTGTGTAGAAAGTGTCATAAAATAGACTTGTTTATGTTCAAAGCAGTTGGAGTACCACTAGATGTCCGTCTTGGACCATATATCTTTGGTAAGTGGAAGAGTTGACTTAGAGAGTCTGATTGGGATGAATATTGAAGAAAAATCAAATGAAAATGGACTCATAGATACTTTATAAAGAAGATGAATTTGGAGAGCCACAAGGAAGCTTTGTTAGACCACATTTTGTTCTTCTATATTTCAGAGAATGTAGAAGACTGTTGAAGGTGATTGCATTTAAGACCAATAAATCCGCCTTCTACGTGTGTAAATCCCATAAAATTAAAACTTAATTCAAACAGAAGACTATTACCTAATAAACTACCGGCAAAACTTCTAGATATTTGCATATCAATTGGAGGTCGGTCATTAATATTATGAGGTGAGATCAAGCCAAGTAAATGACGTTATTTAATATACATATGTATCTCAGTAGAACTCGTTCATTACGTAAGATTTCCTTTGTTAAGCTAATCAGACATGAAGCTAATTACAAGATAATAAATTTAAGGAAAAAGTAGCTCAGTCTTATATTGTTTATGCATGGAATAGATACTTTGAAATGAAGAGCGTGTAGAGCATTAGGAGAGCTGCATTTGTCATAGTGAATAATGAAACTACTTCTTCAGGAGAAATATGGAGACCTTCGAGCGATAAATACCTGTAGAAAGGAACTTATATATCTCTTATCGCCAACAGAGAATCATATTGAGCTCATCATCTTTAACGAAATCGAGTTTTGCTGGTGAAGGGCACTCAAAGATACTTAGTGCAATGCAGAGTTTCCAAAGCGCCACCAAGAGAGTATTTGGGATCGCAATTCTTTGACAAAATCACACAAATGATGGAAGAGATACATTTGTCTCAAGCAAGTCCAAGGTACCTAATGAGATATGAGATTGCTTTGTCAGAAACAAGACAGAGATTGTGCGTTCGACAGATGCTCAAAGACACTTATTGCAGACCAGTGGCATTTTATGCGGTGGGGAAGGCCATAATAGACCCATACTCCTTAGCAATAACATGCAGGCAACAGAATCGAAGGTAAAAGTGAAGCTTTGATTGCTTGAGATACTCAAAGATACTCAGTATTGTACTTAGAATGGTGATGTACCATCAGGCGAACTTATTGGGCCTGTTTTTTTCTTGTAGTATTTTTGGAAACTTTAAGTCGAGATTAGCCTACGGCATTTTATATCCAAATCATCTTCCACCTCGAAAATCTCTGCTAAAACTCCCCCAGTTTATTCAAAACGCCTAGAATTAAATCCGAAAAAGCCACGAAAAACCTCAAGGCACACATGGAGACTGTGAAAAGCAGAGAAAATACAAACTACCAGACGCCTGTGAAAAACTCGGATGTGGAAATGGGTGACTTATCCCATTTAATGTCGTGCTGTGTGATGTGACATTATGATAGTCGCGCTGTAGCCGTTGTCTTGTCGACGACGTACTCGTATAGTCGCCGCCAAATGCAGTCTTTTTCTTGATTCTTCTTTTGTTTTTTCCTATGTTAAACCACATCATCTCATATCAGAACGAATTTGCCCAGAGAAACAAACAACATATTCGGCACAAGCCCCCTTAAGGATGGGCTTTCTATATCACGTCTTCCTCTGAAGTGCATTCATGAGAAGAAGTCTGTGTACAGTGCATAGATACACTATTCCCGCGGGTAACTTACTAGAATCTTTAAAAAAGAGATACTTTGTTAATTGAATCCCATTAAGTTAATTTTATAGGCGTTAAGGACATGTATCTGGAAGGGAAATTTGATGGTATTTCGTGGATACTTTTTTGTTGCACCTCCAAAGTTGTTCAATGACATGAAATGTGTTGTAGTTTCATGGATTGATGTGCAAATGTTGGGGGAACACTAGCTAGCATACATCTTGTGGGAGCCCATTTAGAAGCAATGATATTTATCTGGAATTTAATTTTGATGCTTTGGCTTTAAATGGTCGTGGTGTGGTTGTGTATCTTTTAAGCCGACGAGCGACGATGGCGACTGAACTGTGTCGCGTCGTGCGCTTTATGTCCGTTGGCTGTTTTGTTCTGTGTATCTACTATACATTGTGGTCGTCGTCGCCAGTCATCTATCTGGATGCTGGAAGGAATAGGTTTACCTTTTTTTTCTGTCTGCTTGCAGCGATAGATATTTAGCTATTCAACGCTGTTGTACATGTGTCGTGGAAGCGTGTCCCTAGTTTTCTCATCGTGGATTGATTTGGTTTGATTTGAAAAGAATTGTTGGATGGTGTATCTCGCGGGGTGGAAGTCGGGAGTTTGAGAGGCAAGGAGGTTGAGGTGGCATTTGATGGATATTATTTGGGCTCTTTGATATAGTACACAAATACACGAGCAATATAGCACTTTGCAACTGTAGATATGTCCTTTTATTTGTTTGTATCCTAAGCAGAAAGCGTCATTTCTTTTCAACGACTCCACAGGCATTCTCTGTCCTTGCTAAGTAAAGAGTGATAAGTTAATAAGTTCTCTTTCATCATTTAGTGAATCTCATGAAATGCCTAAGCCACGATGTACTCTGTCTAGGCTTTCGTAAGGAAATATTCAAAATCAATCACTGAGAATCAATTGCAAAGTGTTGAGTGAAAAGTTGCAAAGTTTTTTAAGAAGAAAAAGGCACCATTTCGCTATGTCTACTGCCTTTCCGGTGGATTTACAAGCATGTATTAAAAGTTTGCAGAACAATGTGTGGGATGCCAGAGGAGTACCTGTTGGGACCACATTTCTTCATTTTATTATATAATTCATCTTTGGTGTAGAATGTGTCATTAAATCTACTAGTTTTTGATCAAAGACAGTGGGGTACCACAAGAACACCTTTTTGGGCCATATTTCTTTCGTAAATGGTAGAGTTGACTTATGGAGTCTGATTAGGATGAAGATTGAAGAAAAATTCAATGAAAATGGGCTCATAGATACTTTATAAAGAAGAGGAATTTCAAAGAGCCACAAGGAAGCTTTGTTGGACCGTATTTCGTTCTTCTACATTTCAGACAAGTATGGTAGATACTCGAGACTCGAGGCACATGGTGTAGAAAGGTCAAATAAATATGCCTCCTACGCGTCTATGCTATCAGTACTTATAGGAATAGAGTGCTCTTTTGCAAAGTGTTGAGTGATAAGTTCCAAAGTCAGGTGACTAAATGGAGTCAGAAATTGGTACAACTTGACGACAACAGTGCTTAAGAAACCCAAGGAGTCAACACAATGTTGCTTCGCTGAGTCCCAAATGAAAAGTTTCAAAGTTTTTTGATAAGTTTGAACCATTTCTTGATAAGTGTCCTCTTAGAGATCACCAGTGGCCATTAATGGAAGTCTAACCCCACAAAAGATACTCCATGCAAACTCAAACCCATTTACCATGCAAAATTTTTGTATTTTTTTTATATTTATTTAATATTTTTGTTGCTCTACAAAGGAATAAAAATGCCAATTCGAATTAATACCTCATTTCAGCCAAGTTTCTGACGTAAATTGATTTAATTATATTTTAATTACATTCACATGACGACGTGAGGTTAAGTATACGCATAACCTCTTTTTTCCAACTGAATAAGTGTAGCACCAGCTTTGCGTTTAGAAAAATAAACAGCACGCGTGTAAATTTTTCCATTTTTGCACTTAAAAAAAAATAAAAAAATAAAAATAGAAAAGCAGGGAACACCTTGTGGTTTATGGGTTTTCTTGCCAACAGCGGGTGTCTTAAAAGAATTATTCGATATATAGGCACAAAAAAAAAAGATATTCATAAGAACATCTCGTAAATTAAAATGCATCGCGCCTTCTACACCAAGATTTGCTCTTCCTCTTTCAGTTTCCATGTTAGGCATCCTTTTGGCTTAGAAAGAAGAGGTGACTCTCTGTGGTATTCTATGATGACGATGATGATGACGAGGTGATGTAGATGCTTAAGCTCTGTGTGTTACTTTGGTCTCTGTGTGTTGTATGCCGACAACACTCCGATACCAGACAGATAGACGGACAAACATTATACGTACTCCTAGAGGATCATCTCCACTCCGAGAGTTGTTGTTCTTCTTTTCCATGGAGAGTTAAAATTTATGATATCTTAAAATGTTAATCTTTAACAATTATTTTTTGAACAAAACAAATTAAGCCGAAACAGCGAGGTTAAACAAAATAAACACAAACTTCAGCAGACAACCGACGACGCAGTGTGATGGAAAATTAGAATTCCTATGTCACTCTTAAAAAAAAACAAAATATACCTCAAAAAGGAAACATGGAATCTGCATGTGTAGATACATTTTTCATGGAATTACAACATTTTACACGGTGCATTTAATTTACGAGTATAAAGTGCACGAGTCCAGCATTAGATTTGCGCTTTGGCGTGCGCAACTCAAATGGAAAGTGAGAAGAGAAGTATCTATACTGTCCAACTGAAAACAAGTTAGGACTTTATGTAGATTGTGACGTAAGAGGCCACCCGTGACTAGGGTTGTGCAGAGAGTATTCAAGACTACGTATTTTATGAGGTAATATGAAATCAAATGCAAACAGGTTAAGTTTCAAACGAAAAAATGGTAAAAACTTGAACTGGGTGGAGGCAAATTATCGTCCTAAGCGAAAAGAGAACACCTTACTGAGTGGATAATGACATGGAATTGATGGTGAAATGGAAGTGAGTTGGACTGCCGCAGGGCTGCGTTTTGGGATCGCTATTTGATGGTGCGGGTTAATTTGGCGTAGTTTATGTGAGAAAAGGGAATGTTGTTTAGTCAATGAAATTTTGCTTGAAACAAGATAAAGATACAGGTATATTTCTTGTCAAATTTAAGCGAAAGATGCAACAGATTTTACAGAATTTGGCTGACATGTTGCTGTCACGATGTTGCACAGGATCTTGGTTGGTGTCTGTGCTAAGAGGAGAAGCGATTCAGACCACATCCCCAAACAGTTTGCTTGTACATTGCTTCACATAAGGCTTTACGTTTTTCGCCATACAATTTGGTCAACTCAGGTTAAGATTTTTGCCTCAAATGGTTGTTAAAGCTGCTATCCACTGACAAAGAAGATCGTATCAAAGTAGTCAGCTGTAAAATTCATATCTTCTGTGAAGT
The DNA here is from genome assembly GCA_949716465.1 of Chalcosyrphus nemorum. Taxonomy (NCBI): domain Eukaryota; kingdom Metazoa; phylum Arthropoda; class Insecta; order Diptera; family Syrphidae; genus Chalcosyrphus; species Chalcosyrphus nemorum. Next base: position 87,005,771 of record OX454333.1, read on the forward strand.
CTTACGGAAACAAAAGAAATACTAACAGATTATGTCTCAAGGGTCTACATCATCCTAAGTGGGAAGAATTTTCTAAGTTTACAAGTCGAGATTCTTTGATACTTCAGTCTTTAGTGCAATTGGTTTGAAGACAATATAAATAGCTTCAAACTCTCCAACAGGTTCAAAGTACCCCGCAGTCCTTCAAAGTACCCTTAAGAAAAAAAACCCTAATCTAAGCTTCATTCGAAGCGGTTCGCTTCCATCTAGTCTATGGAGCTTAAATCCCGGTTCGAATCTTGGCTAACATCTTACTTAAAATCAATGCAAGCTCAAAGTAAAGCTTACTAAGGTACCCATAAAGACAACGTGGCTGTCGGTATTGAATAATCAAAAATGCTTTAAGCCCCAAATCACATTTCCTTCTTTTCTAACTTAAGATCGAATGGGCTTGTATGAAATCCGATGTGGATTGGTTCGAACCCTAGCTAAATTTATGTGTCTCTTGAACACACGATCGTTTGACAGTTCTCCTAATGCAATAAATTTGAGCTTAAGATAAACGTTTCTACGTGTTGCATGGCAGGGTAGCCAGACAAATAGACCCTTATAGTCTGAAATCAACTTTCCTTTTCCTAAATTAAGTTTCCTATGGAATGCGCCATGAAATCAAAAGTGTTTAGGTTCGACCATTCACTAAGATTCTGTGTATATGTCCCTGAAACATACTTAGGCCACGGATCATGAAGTCAAGATTCGAGGCTTTGCTAAATTTATGTAAATATGTCTCGCCACACAAAATAAATCCACTAAAAGCTAGCCTAGAAGATTCAAGAAAAACTGGTTCAGAACCTGGCTAAAATGCCTGATAGTTTGAAGGCAAAATGTTTGTACTGTTATGTGAAGTTAAATCTCTTAAGCTCCGAGACTTGGATATACCAAACGAAAGCTAGAAGTTGAACCGGATCATGGAAAAGATGCACATCTTTCGATCCAATCTCAGTCCTGGTATCTTCCTCTCTGGAAAAAGCCTTAAGCTCGACATCTTCTTCGAGATGCTCTTAAACTTTAGAAATGAAATGTTTGTGAAATGAATAAATTTGATCTTTTGAGCAGTAAAACAGATACAAGTAAACATTTACTCCATCCAGGCAATTCAATTAAGCAAACTGCTCTCAATGACTCGATATTAAGGTCCCACGACCACAACCATGTGAACTAGAAAACGCACTTCAGACTTCAACACCACCCGCTTTGACTCGGTACCCATGTAAATATTATTTGCACTGCATGTGCGATAATTGCTCTAGTGCAATGATCCACAAAGCGATTACAGATTATATCATACACCAGCACATACACCAACCATCCAGACACCATGGAAGTAGCCAAGCCGGTTCTCTTCTTGTACACTTTCCCTACTTTTCTCCATCATCACAAGCAAAAAAGGATAATAACTTGTATCCGACATTATTTTGTTCTCGAAGGAGAATAACGAATAAAGCTTCTTCCTTCCAACAGATTACCTACCTAACGAGGTCACAAAAGCCAGACAGCATAAGACCAGAGTATCTACAGATTTGCTTCACACAAAAAAAAAAAAAAATCTGGAATTTCTTTGCTTAGTTAGTTGCTTACTTAACCGCTTAGAATTAAAGCAGCAAAAAGATACATTTTTAAGCTTGTCAATGCTTGAATAGGTATCCATAGGATCGGCAAAACTAAATAAACAAAAAAAATATATGTAAAAAACTTACTGTCTTTAGAACTTTTGTGGTTTCCAATGACAGTAAGTATTTAGAGCGTGTTGTTGTTGTCTCCAAACTAATTGGATTAGAATGGGCAAAGGAATTCGTTCCACTCGAAGACAATATAGATTGTCTATTGTTTTGGGAGTTGCACTCAAATCCTTGGGATTTTCTTCTACGAAATACGAGATGATGCAACTATTTTTGGACTATTTTTTTGGGCTTCTTTTCGGTTGCAAAATTATAAGAAACTACAATCTCTAACCAGGGTTTTAATGAACCTCAAGTATCTAGCACTAATAAAAGTAAAAAAATCTCATCTTATTAATTAACTTCACGTAATAGATACGCTCAGATACAAGTCGTGACATAATCTACCTTTTAATTTAATTAAGTTCTCCCCCGACAAACTCCAAAAAGCCGGTCTAACTTCGCTCATACAACGTTGTATAGCAAAGCAAAGCAAAAAAAAAATAATAATAATAGACCAATTCATCTAAATTGCATAATCGCCTATTGATATTGTCCATGCGAATAATATACCTATCTACCTCTGCCTAGTCTTAACAGAAAAAAGTATAAAGGAGAGATACTATACTTGTATCTTTTTTTTTATATAGAATCGATTCCCATAGTTCAGATGGGGATGGAGAAAATCGTGTACCACAGCGCGACGATATGGTTTGTGCGCGGTACCTGTGTGTGTATCATTTCATTGTCCATTCTACCTATAGCCTGCCTGCTGCCAGGAGGACAACAGACATGAAGTAACCCGGCCTACTACATGAAATTTAAATAGTTTTGAACCTCTACCATTGATCCCAATTGAGTAAAAATAAAAATTAAGAAACTTCCAACTGGACTTGGAATAGATATTGTCTGTTCTTAGCATCGCATCTTCAATTTTTATCCTTCATCATTCCTTCAACAGATATCTTCTCCTTGAAAGAATATCTTTTGGATGGTTGTGTGTATCCATATCCACCCTTTTTCGGTTATTGATATAGTATAGCACACGATATCTTCAAGATATCTTTCAATAATTGTATCTAAGCACATCTATATGCATGTATGCAGCTATACGGTATTTATGTGTGTATGCACGGAAGATGTGAAGTAAAAAATCGTGACTTGAACAATACCGATGAAGTTAGGCTCTGGCTTCTCGTACGGCTTAACTCTTACTCGTACTCGTACTCCTTACTCCCTTTTGACCGAATCACCAGTCATAGTGTATCTACAGAGAGTTTAGTCCAAAGTAGCAAGCAATCTTCACATACCAAGCGAGCAAGAGTCGACCTCATCAGAGTTTGCAGCTTGTGCAAGGCGCATGTATCTCACATTCTCTAAGAGTATCTTCTTTTTTTTTTTTTTTTTTTAATTTCTTTTTGTATAATCCCCCATATACCACCATCGGTTCGGTCTGAGCTAAATTCTTTTAATAATTCCTTCTTCCTATAGAACAAAACAAAAAATGAGAGGAAAAAAAAAAATAAACGAACGCATTGAATGCGTGTTATTCTAGCAAATAGAGTGTTGCAGATACACCAAAGAGTTTTTTATTCCCAGGAAGTACCTGCAAGATACACAACACAAGAACCCATCCTTAGCAGGAACAAAACAAAAAAAAAAAAAAAAAACAGCACGCCTTAGGCTAACGTCTTGCGCGATGAATCTTCATAATAAAATAATAAAAACATAAAAAAAAAAAAGGAACATCTAGTGGGTGGTTAAAGAAGGTGGAGTGGGACAAGGTATGGGATCTCCCCAAACATAATTTTACTTTATGCTGGGAACTGATGTATCTTTTCCTCTCTTAGTGGGCAGTTGTTACTTCAGGTTATAGAACAAACAGCGGTGCTGTTGAGGAGTATATGAGAAGATGAAGAGGAGAAAAAAAATCTGGAGTGAACACCCTTAAGGTGGTCTGACCACTGCTCTGTAGCTGTTGGTGTGGGAGAAACTAGGTGAAGTGTAGTACGAGATGTTGCATTCAAGTTATTTTGTTGCAATAAGTGGTGTAGTGGATGAATGGTACATAATTTGGGAGATTGTCTTGACAGATGGATATTGACAGACACAGATGCAATCGAATGGGTTAAAAAATGTTGAAAACGAATGTAAAACATGTTTAGAAACATGCAAACAATCAAATGTTGCTTCAAGTGTCTCTTAAAATGCTTAGATACATTCTGATTGACTAAAGGCACACCAACTTCTTGAGAGGAGATTTTGTCAACATTTGTTCACATTGTAGCAACACTTTGAGGGCATCTTATGTTTCGAAGTTCTTGGAAGGATAGTGTGTCAACTGTTGCAGCAACGTTTTGAATGCATGCTATGTTTCGATACATTTTGAACTTATGTAAGTATGTCCAAATACATTTCAGATTGCAGATACTAAAAAAATTACAAGGATGCCACTCTAAATACAACAACCTCTACACGAAAACATTTGAAGCCTATACTTTCATTCTGATGCAACATGTTTATTCTCGTGATTCTAAGACACATGTTGATAGAAATGATGCAAAGTAGGATACACCAAAGATGCAGTCAGGTGAAACGATCAAGTAGGTAGAAATCTGAAATCTTACGCCTAGATGAAACTACGATCATAATAAGGATGTCTACTTGCTTATAAACATGTTGCTAAGAGTTGTATGGAAGATAACTTTGTAAAATTAGGTGGAAATGCCTTCTAACAGTTTGAACTTACATCACGTCAGTCATGTGCGTGTTTGTGAAAACCTCTTTGCAACTTTTTGCGACATTTTGTGTGTTTAGATACATGTTTACAGGGACCAGATACGAATGTACCACCTTTATATAGTGCCCAAGACTCTGAAACAGTTTCTTTTAGATAAGGTAATCATAGAAAGAAACTATGAAGCCAGTCAGTTTTTGAAGCCTGAAATGCTGAGACCCATGAAGGCCTTAGGAACATGTTGCAAGGAAACATGTGCATGCTTTTGGGGATTTATATCCAATTTTTCGCCCCAGGTCAAGTGAATAGTTTCAAAGGGCCAGACTATCTCCTATCTCCTGTCGTAGGCTATCACATCCCTATAGGCAACTGTTGCGCAACATGTTGCACAGAGATATTGCTTTCACTGGAATCAAATTCAAAGAACACTTCTGAGAAAAGATATCATCACCACCACATGAAACAAAATACAGCTTCTAACTCTTCATGCACGTCATCTACATAAGGAAACTCCAATCTGTCTTCACTTAATTTGCCGTGTCCTACTCGGAATCTTGATAACTATTCAAGATCCATCACCCGGGCTCAACTGTATCTCTGGCTTACTTTATAATGGATTATCACAGACACATCATATCAAAGTCACCTTTTTTCGCGAGTACCTACATCACACAAGACTTGGCTGCAAAAACAATAATTTTTTCATCACGAACTCTCATATAAAATGCACCCAAGCATGCGTTTTATTCTCTCATCTGAACCGTGTGCGCATGCGCTGTGCACACTTAACGCCAAAACATTTAAGGAAGTCTCTCTCCAATGAAGATCTTGCTTCAGACTGCGCTTCCCTTCTTCCCCGCCTATAAAAGCTAGGTTCGGATGGCTTACATTACACACCGCGAAACAGGTTAAATGTGTATAAATGCCGAGTTAATAAGTGCAAAAACGAGCTATAATGCAGCGTATCCATGAGATAGTTTTTTTTGCTTTTCTTGGGCATGGCGCACACATAGCTGTCATGCAACCGATATAGTTTCGGTCAATGATCGACTTGAGATACATTTTTTTTTTTTTTTTGCTGTTTTTCTGGAACTCAAAGTAATTAGCTTCATAACATAATTGTCGGAGCAGCGCAAACACTGAATGATGCACTCACGGGAAGGAAGTTAGTGGAAGAAAAAGAAGAAGAAGAAGAAGAGTTATTACGTTAGATAATAATTACAATTTAATGAACGAGCATGAACTTTCTGGCAGACAGTGTATGATAAAAAAAAGAAAAAGAAAAGGAACAGAACCCTGTCTGAGGAGAAGGAAGGAAGTAAATGTGCCGCTTATTACTGGAGGTGGTGGCCGTAAGAATTGGGTCAGCTCCCCATTCGATGGAATTGCAACAAAAAATTTCATCAAAATACAAAAAAAGTCATGTGCAAGCGCAGTTGAATGATTCATGATGGTTCTCGCGGTTGAAAAGATTCATCGAAAAGATACTCTTAGATACTTTACTGATTCTCGAGAAGGAATCATCATCCTCTGCCGCTTCTTATTGCAATTCGTATCTTTATACACAGCATTTGAACTAGAAGACAGGAATGCCTGCCTGATTGTCTGTTCAGATGGTGTGGTGGTCGTAGTAGGTGATCTCTTCTTCTTCCTCCACCCGCCCTCACCCCCTCTGGGCAGTCAGTGAGCAAGCACACAATTTGAAATGCGCCTTCTTTCGGGGCATGGCTATTGGGCTGTTGGTGGAGTTAATGTGCCGCGCGGCGCACATCGGCATCGAGAGAGGGCTTTGTAGAGCCAAAACCATCGTGCACCTTAATTCCTTGCGGGATACCAAAAAGAAGTTTTGTGTTTTGTGGTGTGTGCTTTATTGAATACCCACCTCTTTGCTTGCAGAGAAACAAGCGAATCTTACGTCGAGCAGGGCTTAAGTTAGCTTTCTTTTTGTTTGTATCTTTGCCTGGTTTTTTTTTTTTTTTTTGTCTATTTCAATGGTATATAACGTAATTAATTAAACCGTTACCGGAAAGTTGTGTTTTCGATCACGATTCTCCTTAAAAAAAAAAAAAAAAGAAGCATACACAACCACACAGAGAAAGAGATGAGAAAAAACCCCAAACAACAGAGAAGAAATCGCTGATTTAGAAGAAGTATCTACGTGATGGGTGTTTTGTATCTCTTTGCTGTTTCGCGGTCTTTTAAAAACCTACTAATGTCTGCATCAATTGATCGAGAGTTGCAGCACACATCCGTGTGTGTATCTATTGGATTCATATAGGTAGGTTATTTGTTTTTACAAGGATCGCTTGCAATCTTTTGAATATGGAAAACTGTCTAGATACAGAAAGCCCTGAAGCGGTGCTGCAACGAGCTGCACAGTTAAGCTTGCTAATTAATTTTGACCTAATGAAACTGTAGCATGTAATTTTTGCACCGCTATACAGCAGTTATCTTCTTTCTCTTCTTCAGGTCTGGCTTGTGTGTATCTATATGTAGCTTCCGCTATGAAGCACTCTTTCTCTATACTGTCTCGAGAGTAGCGCGAAAATTTGTCATCCAATGTTGTGTTTATAATCGTGTGACAGGCTTTTGAGCATGACATGACACATTATAAACTATACAACAACACAGTGTATACATACGGAACAAAATACAAAAAAAAAAAAGGTTCCGTGTTACATGCCTGTCTTGTTGTTTTGTGTCTTGTCAGTGTTACTTGTTTGGAAGGTACTAAAGTGAAAAATGGTTATAGCTCTTAGTTGGAATAAATTTCACTATTTTTCTCAAGGATTTTAGTTAGGTTGGATGTATAACTAACTACACAGCCTATGATTGGGGGTCGGTCTTAAATTGTTGCCCAGGTTCTCATGGTCCAATTAATAATACAAGTCTAAAAGAAATTCTATATATGTATGTATGTATCTATGAAGTGAAATTAATTTTCTTTTGCACTGTTGAAGAAGATGAACGAACAACAAATTGATGTATGATATTGTCTATAGAGAAAGAGAGGAAGATGCCGCGCGCAAAAAACAATTATCTGCAGGGAATTGAATTCTTCTGGGAGCACTTTTTGCATTTGCATAGATTTATCTATCTAAAAGGGGTTGGCAGAGTGTGGAATTTATGTTGGAAATTACAACAAGTAGTCGTGGTTTTTACTTGCAAGTTGATTGGGATTAAGACATTGTATGCTGAGTGAAGTGAGGAATAGTTACACTATAAAGCCATTATAAGGAAGTGAATGCAATGGAGTTGCTACATTTTGAAACATTGCTCATGTTGTATCACTTCTGTGTTGCTTTTGGTTGCTAGATACATGTTGCTTGAGAAGAAATAGGCTCGAACTTTCTTAAAAGTCTTCCTCCACGCTTTGGTATAGACTCTTCTACATTGCTAGCGAAGAGATATGCCCCAACTTCCCTTAAAGTCTTCCTCCACGCTTTGGTGTAGCTTTCTCCTTTGTTCCTACCAAAGACTCTTGTCTAGATACATGTTGCTAGCAAAAAGAGAGGCCCAAGCACTCTTGAAAGTCTTCATCCACGCTTTGGTGTAGACTCTTCTACGTTGCTAGCGAAGAGATATGCCCCAACTTCCCTTAAAGTCTTCCTTCACGCTTTGGTGTAGCTTTCTCCTTTGCTGTTACCAAAGAGTCTTGTCTAGATACATGTTGCTAGCAAAGAGATAGGCCCAAGCACTCTTGAAAGTCTAGCTCCACGCTTTGGTGTAGACTCTTCAACATTGCTACCGAAGAGATATGCCCCAACTTCCCTTCCTTCATGCTTTGGTGTAGCTTTTCCCTTTGTTGTTACCAAAGAGTCTTGTCTAGATACATGTTGCTTTCAAAGAGATAGGGCCAAACACTCTTGAAAGTCTTCATCCACGCTTTGGTGCAGACTCTTCTACGTTGCTAGCAAAGAGATATGCCCCAACTTCCCTTAAAGTCTTCCTCCATGCTTTGGTATAGCTTTCTCCTTTGTTGCTAGCGAAGAGTCTTGCCTAGATACATGTTTGGATAGGTCCAAACTTCCTTTAGAATCTCCATACACTTTTTGGAGCAGATGTGTCCTATGTTGCTAGTGAAGAGATATGCTTTGAGCTAGACTCTTCAATGTTGCTAGCGAAAAGGTAGATGTTCAGGTACATGTCACTAGAGAAGAAGTACACGTTTAATGATTTGCCCCTAGTCTTTATCTGATTTCTACTTTGAGTGGCTCTACATGTTCCGCAACAATATATGATCTTTGATACATGTTCCTAGAGACGAACATGTCAATAGTTTACAATCATATGCAAAGGTATACTTATTGCCAGCAAAATTATATGCGTCTAACTTCTTCAATTATTTTCAGTACTTGATTTAGATACATGTAGCCAAGACAAATACTCCAAAAAGTGTAGGGCTGATAGATAGGTACAGATCCCATTTCGAGTTTTCATTCTCCATCAAGGGATAAGAGAAGAAGGAATTGACTATTCTAAATCTGCCCTGAGATACATGTTGGAGCAGATCATGAGTTAGCAATTTTCTGCTTCAAAATATAAGTTTAGGTACATGTTGCGAATGAACTGACAGATTGGAATAGAAGGAACTGCCCTAAGAAATCCGAAGGAGGTAGATCAGGTCACAGCAAGACGGCGAATACTCTTCTGTGGAAGCACGCTAGAAGACAGGACTACCCCGGATGCATGTATCGATATTGTAGCAACTTCCTTAGCAATCTAGAGGAGCTCTGTTCAGACAACTAGAGCACGGATTTCATGATATTCTCATTCTTGAAGGTTGAAGGAGCCCAATATAGCGCCTAGTGTTTTATGATGACCTCAGAAGCATTAACAATGTGTGAACTGTGGATGCATGTTGTCAACTTGATTTATTCATTTCAATATATGTACCCTCACGACATTTAAACTGTATGCTTAGACACATGTTGCTTAGAAAAGGATACATTGGAAATTGTATCTACAACATGCACATGACAAGGCAACACAGGACTGTTTCTTCCCTCCAAACTTATCAGACCTAATAAACTGTTGAAAGCTTAGTTTAAGGCATGGACAAATGTTTAGATTCAAGAGGCAATGACTCTCTTAGCTGGTTCGATGTTTAGATACATGTTGAAATGGATAAAGACATCTGAAAAGAAGCCTACTATATGAGGTATCAAAAAGACTTTTCTCCGCCAGCCAGTGACTTAATTTCTCATCTTAAATTTCAGACCATAAACCCCCAGTAAACCAGAAATCATATCCCAAAATAACCACCACCCATGACATAACTAAATTCACTATTATGGCCCCTTAAAAACGAAAAAAAAAAAAACACTCCTCTTTAATGCAACATGCTCCGACGACGACGACGCCGCGTAGTAATTAAACGAGGATTACACACCTATTTAAACGAAGGTCTAAAACTGGTTCGTTCGTCTCGGTTTTTAAACGGAATTTGTATCTATACCTACTAAAGAAGCGGTTACAATTCCCACGGCAAATGGTGAGGAACATGCAATGATTTTTCTGTTTTTTTTTTTTGTTTCTAAATTATTTCATCGCGAATTGTTTCATTACATTTGAGTGTATCTCCCTCTAATGTCAGGTTAAAAACAAATTAAACGTGAATTTCTCACGCATTTGGAAGTTTGCACGCATTTTTTTTTTATGGTGAATGGGTTGTAATAACTCAATTTACATGATGTAAGGTGGTTGGCGTGAAGAGAAGGTGAATGTGGAATAAAAACCCACCGCAAATTTGTAGCTATTTGTATCTTTCAATTGTATTAAGTATCTAAGACAGAAAGGTGCATAGTCGAGTTGTGGCTTGGAGGTTTTTATGACGTTGGATTGGCCTTTTTTGCTTAGGGTGTATCTGGAGTATAAAGTTGGAGAAAAACATTACATTTTAAGGTAAGGAACTGTTTTAAATGCAGATAAATCACCTCTTAGAGAGCAGAAAAACCAAACTCTATCGCACTTCCTCCCTAACATCCTTAAGTTGATTGCAGCTTCGCTTTTATCTTAAAAGGGATAATCAACTGTTGCACGTAAAATGCATTTAAATTATTACCCATCACGAGGCAGTACAAGATGCGTGCATCTTCTATTATTATTACACCCATTCTAAGCGGATTCACTTGGTCAGGGAAAGGTGCCCACTATTATAGGATTTTTTATTATATTTACAGTGCCTTTTTGCGGTAAAACTTGTTAATGCTCACTCAATCGGCCGAATGAGCAAAAAAGGGCAATCAACATATAGCCGGTGCCCAAGAAGTCCCATTAGAGAAGCCATCACATGCCAATAAAATTCTATTAAACCGATAGCATCCAGTTGTGGATTTTAATTCCCATCCAAGGTAAGGTATCTATGTATCTACTCGTAGTGCAAGCATTAAATTTATGTTAAGTTTGAGTTTTTTTTTATTAGATAGATAGATACCTACTCCAGCAGCACTGAGGATAAGCACCCTTCCTGAGTACTAATTCATTGATATGCCAAACATGTTGAAATCAATAACTTGAAAATAATTCATGACTTACATTCAAATTAGATAAAAAAAAAATGAAAAGAAAAGAAAAGAAAAGTATCTTTTACTATCTCAAGGGGGGGGAAAAGAATATTGTGACAAATTGTCTCTTGGCCAAGTCGATAAAAAACGCATTAAACTATACAAGTATCAGGTTGTTCTTGAGATACTAGTAGACGAAGGGGGGATGAATTATGGAAAAAATATGCCATCCATTTCAGCCCCCTCCGACTTTTATGATTATGATAACTAACGACAAACGGTTTGGACTCTTTTTGCCTAGCTATAAGGACAAACTGTGAGGTTTTGTCTTAATGTCAAAATGATGCAATTCTCAAGAGGTGGGGTGGTTGCTAGCCAAGTGGAGGAACAGCAAAAGAAACGAGGGCAGTCTTGAGCAAAAAAGATACACAGACGCAAGGATTTTTTTTTTTTTTGTCTTCTGTCTCTCTGGTCGTCGTATAATTTTTCTTTAGACCTTTTTTTTTTGTTGTGTGGATGCTGAAACTGCGTTTGACTTTTCCCCAAAAATGTCAGATTGAGTTTTGTTTGTAATTTGTCAAGGATTTATGAGATGTCTGTGAAGAGGACATTTTTTTATAGGGTATATGTATTGGGTTCTTAGGAAGATTAATATTGAAAGGGCTAAATGCATATCCAAAGTGAGTTCAAGGATCTAAAGCTTGTAGGCGACTGTAGTTTGCCAAGAAGATGTGACAAATTCAAGTTGAAACATCTAAGGACTCAAAGAGCTTTGAAAACTAAGTCAAATAGTCACTTGATTTTACTACTAAATACGCTTAGATGGTGTGTCTAAGAAGGTGTCTTTCTGGTGCAAGATCAGTACTCAAAAGCTGACTTCAAACTCTGCTTTAACACCGGACAAAGTTAAGAAATGGTAAGGTGCACAATAGCTGACAAAACCGCCAAAGAATTTCGTCAAACCACACAAGCTGACCAGCAGGAATAAAAGAAAGACGGAAGGCTGCGGTCCTTCTACTCCGGATCAAAACCTCGCCTCAAGAAAGAAGGAGGAGAAGGCACCCAAAGACCATCGTCTTATTTTTAATGTTAAGCCTAAGACTATGCAATAGAAATTACTTCCCAGATCACTCGCGCCATCTATTTGTAACAGATCGAATCATTATCTCCGGGGTTGAAGAAATAAGCCTGGAGTCTGTGTCTAAGGACGTATCTATCTGGTGAAAAAGTGGCTTTAATCTCAACCTTAATACGAAGCAAATGTTAGAGACCGATAAGGAACGCATTAACCGACAAGGTAGCCAACGAATTTCATCCTCACAGGCGGACCAAGAGAAATACAGTACAGTTGCAGGAGGGTCGTGGTTCTCATACTCCGGATCATAGCCTCGTCTTAAGAAAGAAGAGGAAGAAGGTTGTCAAAGCTAAGGGACTTATTTCTCATGTTGAGCCTAAGACTATGCAATAAAAACCATTTCCCAGGTCACTCTGGATAGCGCCATCTATATCTAACAGATCGAAGCAGTTTTACTGAAGTCTTGAGCCGTGAGTTGATTCTTTTTAAATCTTTACAAAGCCTCCTTTATTTTGACTCAGCTAACATCAAAGAAACAAGACTAAGTGGCCCCTGCCTTCATTTGTAGACAACTGGACCCGATTGTGATTGTGATCCTTTCCTTTGCAGAAAAAAGAGACCACTCTCATTGGTTCTCGGAAGTAAACAAGCTTAAAAACTCCTCAGAACTACTTGCAAGCTAGACAGTGTCGACATATCTATGGCGACAGATCAGCACTAAAAAACCGGGGCTTAAATGCTGAAGTTGTGATAGACGTCAACCGTATAGAGTTCTTTGTCCTATTAGAACATAATTTCGCCCAAGTTTTCCCTATGAAACCTTTCTGTGACATAATTCACAGATTTTTTTTTAAAACATAACCTAAAACACTTGTCAATTTAAAGTGCGCCATCTAGTTTCAACTAAGCGAAATCTTCTTGCAATGACACTTCTCTTCTCTGTCATAAAAATCTTAACATCCTCGGCTCTACAGAGTAAACCACAATACAAAGGATGTCTTGTTGTTACTCGAAGGATGTAAAAATTTCCCACGTGTAGATCGCTGCACATCCGCGATTCCATAACGCGCTAAATGAACACCGTTCATGAGGTTATGTCCAAACTCGAGAGAAGAACAACAACGAACATCTTATAATTAATGATGTCCACCGGAATAGAGGACTACATCGCGACAACTCATCAAAATAATAATCAGATCTAACGAAGCAGAAATAAATCGCTTAGTGTTGTCCCTCCTCTTGACACACACACTCACACACTGAACTCTGCTTCTATTCCCTTCTTGACTTCAATTAATTTTGTTTTTTTGTTTTGTTTTTAGGAAATACGAAAAACAGGATTAAAAGATTTTAAAATAAATGTTTGACCTCATCATGAAGCGCATCGTGAAGGATCAGCTCATCATCAGCGGCAGCCAAACATGATTATTGGTATGTGCCAATGTTATGATGTAAAAGGGCCCGTGTTGCGCCATGGTTCCTCTCCACGAACTACGGTTGTCTTTCCTCCAAAAAGAAGGAACAAAAAAAAAGAAAGGAACAGAAAAAAACTGAAAGAATCTTACGAAGAAGAGGAATATTGGCCAGATGTCGGTGAGATCGTCAGCTTTGTTCTTCCTCGTGTGTTTGTTGTTTGCCTTTTATGTGTTCGCTCTGTTCCTTGTTGGATTCATGTTGAGAACGAGAATGTGTGTATGGCTTTACTACGTAGATACATATTTGTTACGTCAATTAATCTTTTTGATGAAACTCCCAGTACCAGTCGTAGTCTCAGCTTTAGTTAGAATGAGGCAGACACGATTCTTCATCCTCATATGAGTGTAGGTTAGGTATGATGCCAGTGTATCTGTATCTCTTTGCGGTGCAATATGGGAAAAGAATTTTTTGAAAGAATTTCTGCACCGTACAGCGGTCAGACTTGCATAGGATTTTTCGTGCAAAAGATCTATATCGGTTTCTAATCAAAAGATACTCCATACAACCAAGGTGAGCGACGCAAGAGGCTGAGAAGCTATTATAGAACAAAAAGGGGTCCGGTTTAACCCCTTTTGTGTAGAGGTGTGTTACAAAAGAAGGGGACGAGTGGGTATTCTTCCAATGTAATGTTCTTAAGTGATAAGAATCTTATCATTATGACCGCGACGTGCCGACAGAACAACATGATGATACCATAGATACACAGATACACATATGCATATGTGTTTCTATGGAGCGCTGCAGCCGCGGAGGGTTATTATCATTTTTATTTTTATCATTACTGCCTGTTTTGACATCGTAAATTATTGTTGAGATACATTTTTATAAAGAAGATGAAACTTAAGATGGAGAGAGATATATTGGTATTTTCTTACAAAGAAGAAGTTGATCAGTGAATCAAAAGTTGACAGTGGACAAATATCTGACAGCTTTGAGACCATTGAACTGAGAGAAATAGGTTTTTGGACTTTTTGACAGCTGTCAAGTAGTAAGCAGCACTTGTCTTTGAACCTACTCACCAGAGATTGAATGTACATCTAAAAGAAGCCAGTTGCTGATTAGCTTTGACTCAAAACTTGGGAGAGTACCGTTAGGAATCAAGAACTTCAAGTAAATCACCTAATTCTTGAAACTGCCTCATATTGCCTCAAGAATTACAAGAATCAAAGGCTTCGGCACCAAGTAAAAAGTATAATTTTACCATTGTGAATAATTTGTATCAAAGCAGCAACAATGTCACAATGATCAAAGTGTCAATCAATATTTATTTACCGTCGGTACCTATATTGCTTTCGTTTTTTCGTGCATAGGCATGCATATTGTACCTTAAATTTCAACAGGATTTACGAGGCATTGACAATAGGCCATTAAAAAGTTGAAAGTACCCCCTATCCTGCTTGAAACATTCAAATGATGTAACGCATCATTGTGGTGTCACCATAAAACAATTTTTGACTTGTCGCTTATACGTTTACAGACAGTTAGTACCTGTTACCTGTCTTTTACTATTTCTTGTTTTTCAACCTCAAAACAGAAGACAAATTTTCACCCCAACAGAAGAAGTAATTGTGACCTTAGTCGGCCCTATTCAGCATCCCTTGGCATCTTGTTTTTTAGGATAAAAATTGTATTTACCCCTAAAAAGGGAAAGAATATCAATTCAATCAAAATATTAAGGTCAGGGAGCAGGAGAAATCATGATGAATTGAGACATAAGAATAGGAATATATTGTGCTCCATTCACCACTTTTCTTCATACAAAGTTGAGAGGAACTTTAGCAGTTTGAGTTGCCAATTATCTTGAGATCGTATGATATGTTGAATCGAATTTAATTTGACAAAAGCCTTTGAGAAAAAGGCGACCAAGTATAAGGCAACTATAAGGCACATTCACAATGAAAGCTAATGACGTTTAGAATCAAAAAGACACTAAGGCTAACAGACAAATAGATTCACGGAAAGGAATGTTTTAGGATCGCACCCTAATTCATATTTGGAGCTTCAAATCTTTAGTATGCAAAGTAAAGAATCATTCACAATCATTAGTCTTAATTTGAGGATTGTTACTTTGCCACAAATAGGGGGACAATAAGGGACAGAACTACGTAAAGTTTTGAATGAACAAAAAGTCGCAACCCAGAGTTCCAAAAGAATTAAGAGTAAACTCACAATAACTTCTACAACAATTATTGTGACTCTTCCCATCAGAAACTCTTGACATTTTATTCAAGTCAAGCTCAACATTGAGTTAAGATGCTGACCTGAATTGCCTACAAGGCAATTTTCACTACCTAAATCGCCGCTTCAATCAAAGTAACTGACACTTCTGATTTCTGTCTATTCACGGTAAGACTGAAATAGTTTTAAAAGTTAAGGGGTCTTTAAGAAGAGTTAGATTCCTATCTT
This sequence comes from Chalcosyrphus nemorum, assembly GCA_949716465.1. Classification (NCBI taxonomy): domain Eukaryota; kingdom Metazoa; phylum Arthropoda; class Insecta; order Diptera; family Syrphidae; genus Chalcosyrphus; species Chalcosyrphus nemorum. The sequence continues at coordinate 87,021,668 of OX454333.1, forward strand.
GTAGCCAAGAGAGTCTAGTTCACCGGCGAATTTCAGTTTAAATAAGGAACTAAGACATTTGTAAAGCATGTGCTCTAATAAATCACAATAGGAACTTGCTAAAGGCAAACCAAAAGCATTGTATAATCAATTTAGGGAGTAAATGAATGGCGACTTAAGAGTTTTATAAAATCTGTATTCACCGGGTCCAAAGTGGATAAAATAGCGAACTTTTTGGTATATAATTCACAATAGTAAAACTTAAGGAAGAACTGTTGGTTCTAATGAAACTGAATGTGAACTGCAAGGGCGCAATGGACAAAAAGAATGACAGATTCAAAAAGTATATACTCCAATTGGAGTTTAGATTGGCCACATCCTGAATTGTTTAGTTTGCAATTCACAATAAGGAACAATAATCGAAGTTTCAGTCTTTGTGCTACTGAATTCGAGTTATTTGATCGGTCTTTGACTCAAATTTTCACCAGATCTTTAGTCTTCAATACATATTTAGAGTTCTTCATCTGAAAACTTTTTAGAAGTCATCAAAACGAGACAAGTTTTTTAACATTTTAGTGCCGTTTTATGCCATTTTTTTACTAGCTTTTTTAAGGATATATTAAAGTCCATTTCGACTGAAAATCTCTCCCATTCAAGCTCGGGTGATATACTATCTAGGGAATATAAACGATGGATGTCTGCGCGTATTTTCCTCCTACGCATCTTCACACACGATTTGTGTCTCGTCAAAGTCTGCGTTCCCTGCGCACGAAACTAATCTCTTGCAAGTCAGTCAACTAGACAAAAAGAAGAAGAAGAAAAAAACCTATTTTTCAAATGTCAGTACCGTGATTTGCAGAAATCGCCCGCTCGTCCATATCACACACTCTCGTCTCGTCAGAGATCGTGGTTTTTATTCTCACCTCAGAGCTCCCTTCAAACACAAATACCAACACACACAGCAGACATCTGAGTCTCGATCGTTTTGATTTTTTCCCATAATTCACACTGTCAGTTTATTTATGACCTGTCAAAAAACACTCCTCCTACGCCCGGTAGGGTAGAGATACCTACACCTTCCAACTGGAGGTTGGTTGGTTGGAAAAAAATCGCGTGCGCGCACCCATTGTTATTGACGACAAGTCGATTTCGAATAGAGGGAACAAACAAACGTCATTATAATCAATTTTGACATTCGGATTGACAGGGAAATTATCTTGAATACAAAAATACAAAAACCTAAAATTTACTTACCTTCGCAGGTAAATTGTCCGTAGTGTTTGCCGGAACTCTTATCACCACACACGACACACTCGATATTTTGATTTTTCACATCAACCTGTGAACCGCCGCCATTACTGCTCTGCGAACTTGAATTCGCTTGTGAATTTGGCGTAGCACTCGATGGCAGGCAGTCTTTGAAATCTTTAAAGTCCTTCATGATCGGCACAAGACCGTTGTTGTTCGAAGAGCCGCCATTGTTCGTGTTACCGTTTGCACTGTTACCGTTATTATTATTATTGCCATGATGGCCATTACCTCCACCGCCACCAGCGTTACCCGAAAGATTTGACAGATCCTCTTTGATCGATGAGCCAGATGGCGTTGTACCGCCGGTACCAACACTCGGCACGGAACCGTGTAAATGTCCACCTAAATTTGGATCATGCCAGGCGCTGGGCGGTGGCGGTGGTGCCACTAGCGCCATGCTACGCGGGAATCCCAATTCGAGGGCGCTCAACTCGGCGGACGGCTGAGGCCTGGGATTGAAGAAACCCGTTGCTGTGGACGGAGAGGCGCACATAACGCCACCCCCGTACACACTTAGCGAATTGTGGGTAATAATTTTGGCGGTTTTTTTCTGCTCTGCCAAGGAAAGGACTTGAACTCCTTTGAAGAGGAGCTTTTTTTTTTTTGCTTAATTCAAATTTGAATTGTCACAAGATGGATTCTTTTTTTTTTTTTTTTCTTTGATTTTAGCACGATCACTTGATCACTTGGAATTCTCTCTTTTTTTCTTTTTTTTCTCTAGATCACCGATGACACTTCCTTGTGCACATGATTTTGTCAAAAGGATATTTTGCACTTTTCTATAAACACACGCACACGATCGGAGGAACGGAGGAACGACGAAAAATTAATAAAACAAAACGGAAAGCGCGGAATAATAATTTTTCTGCTGTTTAACTTCCGATAGATACTGTATCTTTTTTCCAGTGACTTTGTACGTAAAATAAAATGATGAACATAATTTTTTCACAAGTTTTCGTTTTTTTTTTTTGTCAAATAGTGTAAAAGGAGAAGAAGAAAAAAATCACAGAGAGCGAATAAATAAATGATAATGCGCCATGCGACAATCTCAGCTGTTCGAAAGGCCTTTTAGAGCCTGACTGGCAAAACATTCGGTGCAAAAGGTACACGACCCGACCCGACTCGACCGATTGCTCGACCTAACGACACATCACATACTACACACAGATACTTGGTTTGGTTTCCAACACCAACACCACTTTGACTCGAATTCTGTGTATCTTTTTCTTGCAGCAGATACTTTACGAATGTGTCGTCTCTGTTGCGCTGCCAAAACAGCGCTAGTGGATATGAGTACGAGAGGTAGAGGTGGATTTTTATTCGCTATCCTCTGCGCACCCATAGGGGCAAGACCTGTACACATTCAAACGAGGGTTTTTTTTCCTTCCTCTTCAGTTACACGAACGAGTAGATTGGAGTTGGGTGGTGGTGTGTAGAGATAGATACTTTTTCTACTTCTTCTGGGGTGCAAGGAGTATGGCATGACTTGAACTATACTACACACTCACACACACATACAGAGTGAATTGAGGAGAGAAAATTTTTGTATCTGATTATTCATCATCGTCTAGATGAGAGCTTGAATTTATATATCCCACCCCTTGTGCAATGTGTGGAGTGGAAATTTCTTTTGAGATACATTTTTTGTTGGTTTTCTTATTTACTTCTTTGTAGTGGAAGAAATTTTCTTCGTTAAGATTCAAGAGTCGAGATAGATAGATAGGTTCTCCTCTCACTCAATTTGTATGTAGATTTTGAGTTGCTGTTTTTTTTTTTTGTTTTTAAAGAGAAGAATGTATCTGGGGGTCTTATTGGGAATTTAAAATGATGGATTTTTTTTTCTTGTTCGGTGCACCTATTAGGGGAGGTGGAAATTGGGATATGTTTTTTGCTTAAATGGCGTTCAGGAGTCTAATTGGAATTGATCGTGTGAGGTTTGGGTAAAATGTATTTTTAATAAGAAATGCGGGAAATGTTTTGTTCAAAATTATATTGCAGTGGAGGTTTGTAGAGAGGGATAATGAACAGCGGCATGCAGTGACTCGTATTGAATCAATACCCAGCTAGTATACCGAAAATACCCTTCAAAATGTCCTACTTGTAGAGGGTCTAGGATACAATTTCCCTAGTTTTACAAAAGGAGACCACTAGTTATCAGCGTTAAGGATAGCTTCCGCCTAACCTTTTAACACAGGAGGTACCTTACTGCATATGTAGATACTCTGTGCAAAGACTTATCTAACACAGGAGTAACAGCAAATAGAAACAATTCTACTTCGGTGGTTCATAACCTGGACGAAAAGGGAACAAATAAACTTTATCCCGTACTCAGTAACTATACAGGATTTGCACCCCCCAAATGCACCTTTCCCTATCCTCGTCCTCACAACATTACCGCTAAGTAACGCTCGACTCCTTCCTTAATGCCTAGATGTATGCAACAGTCTTGTCATACCTAAATTGCCGTGGAAATTCTGTCGGAAGTAACATTTCGGCTCGTTCCCTTCCCGTTCTGCTGGAACAAGGCTTCTTTAACAAGAATGACTGCCAGTCGTAGCATACGTACTGTTAGCACTTGGATTCTGTAAACTACCTCGAACTTTCCTCATCTTCATTTGGAATTGGGAGCTGTAGACCATCATCTTACCAAAAGAAGTCTCTTCTACGAATTTCCTTTGCAGTTTCAAAGATTACTCTCGTCAGTGAAAGCAATTAATTTTGAAAACCTAAGGTGTTTAGGTCTGACGACGTAATCGTCCAATTGGTTGCGCAATAGCGGACCTAACAATCAAGCTTGAGGAACACCGCCTGTGAAGTTATACGGTATCGTTCTCTCCTCGATGTAAAGTGGTATTCGACTAGGTATTAGTGTCAAATCAAGGCCAATAGTACCGCACTGAAAGTTCAAACTTGGGGAACACCACGACTTTTGTTTTATTTGTAGACAATCACGATGCTAGATAATGCAGAGAGAGTCCTATGCAATTTGAAGAGTCTGAAGGTGTCATACATACAGAAGCGAGTGCCGTAGCTCGTTTTTTCCCAACCTCAACTCTTACGAGTGTCTGACATACATCTTAATGTATTAGGGTACGTACACACTGGTCGCTTCCTCGCTCTCCAGTCGCTGATTCATATTCTGACCTATTATAGAAGAAGGTTTCTTTCTGAGCAAGGATTTCGAAACGTAGAGAGGTACTTGTTTCAAATGTTCCCTGATCCATTGATGTCTCAAGGCTGCATGACATACGAATGGAAAGGCAGGCCATAGCGATATTTGAGCAAATGGAAATCTGCTCCGCTCTGCACTAAGGGTAAGATGGCTGATCTGAATGGTGCGTGAGAGGACTTTCGCTAGTAAACTCTCGAGAGTAAAATTTGTGTGAGCCATGCTCGCGACTAGTTACTCTCAGAATACGAACATTGGTTGAAAATTGCGAGTTGATCTCCGAGAGTAAAATAATGTCTGTCCGCTTGCGAGCAACTCTTTAAAAATTTGAAAGCTGAGAGGTTTCAAGCCACTCTCGAGAGCTACTCGCTAAAATTTTACTCTCAAGTGGACAATATTTAAAATTAAAGCCCTAAAATGAAGAGCTTCTACTGATTCAGAAAGAGTGTTTTGATATGTCCTGTGGGGAATTCTTTTGAAGCCCATAAGGTCACAGTCAACGAGCTACAACTCATTTGCTTTGCGTGTTGTGTGATAGGCGATACCTTTTAGGCATCAGGTAGTTCACAAGCAACCAACTAGAAGGCTGATGCCAGGTCACAAAGACTAGGCATTACCCTGGACATTCTTCAGGAAGAGATCAATCTGTGTGTGCCTCTCGTTACTCGTAAACTTCTGCTGAAGCTGGATGCTTTTCGCAAAACCATACTCCTACGGGAAATAAGGCTCATTTCTAGACCATGGAGTTGACGATGTATAAGCGATCATACCTTAGTATCTACCCTCATGTGCCAAATTTCTCGCAGGACATTGTCCAATAGGGTTTCACGGTAGACATTTAAATGATTTCTGTGGAAGTAGAAGAAATTACAAGGAGAAGGAAGAGACGAAGCAGGAAACGACGGAGGAAGAGGAGGAGGTGAAGGGAGAGAAGACGATCTAATCTATCTGGCCTCGTATCCTAAGCTTCATAAAAGGGACCTTACCCTTATTGGTGTTCTCTATTCTATTTATGCTGAAGTAGTTAACCATTCAAAGCTCAGCAACCAGCGGATGGGAGGACCACTAACAAACCATTTTAAGCCCATTTCAGGGCAAATATTTGACAATTTTACGAGAGTTTAGTTCATCGAACGAAGAAATCAACAATTCACTGTTCTTTTCCGCGAAAAAGCGAATGCTTCTTGCGAACTGTCAAATTTTATTCACATTCCACAGATGTGGAACGCAATCCACATTCGCACTAGCAAAACTTAACCTCACAATTATTTTCTTCTTTGGCAAATGACAAGTGAAATTTGCAGATTGCTGCGACTGTGAATGAAATGTCAAAATTTGCGAATATTCACTCGGTCGTATTCGCCGGTTTTGAGCTGTAACCTTCCTAACTTTGAATACGTTTGCAGGTAGTGCCACATGCTATTTAGGATTACAAATTGGGAATGAAGGGGCTTCACGAATGCGTAGATAGGCACTAGGTACTCATACCTCAAATATTTATGGCAAAACGAAATAGAAAGACGAACTCTAGGTCTAAAGGTAGGTAGGTAGTTCCCCGTAGTCTTAGCAATCCCTCCTCTTTGAGCCAGGGCTACACCTAGGTAGTTGGACACACAGCCTAAAATCTGTTGCAACGTTTTTTACTAATATCCCATCATTAAGTCTTCCTAGGCCTTTCGTATGTACCTCTCGACACCACCACTTCCTCGTACCTACCTACGCCTTAATTGTTTATAATCTCTTCCAAGCAAGGCAATAATTCATTAAAATCCCCAATCATATTTGGACCCCGAAGAGCACCTCCCATTCCAAAATGTATCACCTAGATACATATACCTAGGCATAGATACCTCCAGCAGCCGCCCAATTAATCTTTGCCACACATTTCCATTCAAAATCCGCCGACAATAAAACAAAAACACGACAAAACTTAGCCTACAAAGAGTCGAGAAAAAAAAAAAAACAAACGACCGTCTTCAAGTATCTAATCCCCTTCTGATTGGCTAGCATCACATATTTTATCCAATTAGCAATTGAAACAGATACTTTTTGTCTCATTATTCTCTCAACCACCCCACGCAAAACCAAAAAAAAAAAAAACAGAGCGAACCCCCCTTACAGTCGAACACCAGAGACCAGCACCAGATATCGGTCATTCATTTTAATATCCCCAGCCCCACACACATTCCAATCAGAGTGCACCAACAACCAACCGATTTCACGAAATTAGTGTGAAAACGAGTGCACATTTCCGTGTGCCATCTGCACGTACACCTCTATCTACACAATAAGATAGAAATGTATCTAATAGGTAGGTGAATGGGGCCGCACAGTGCCACGACTTCTTCGTACTCTTTCTCGCGTTCGCATTCAAGAGTTGAGGAGAAAAAAGAGGAGTGCGGTGCGGTGCGACACCAAGATTGTATATATAACATTCAGCCCAAGAGTTGGCCAGGGTTGGTTGGTTTTAACTTTTCAGTTCATACCCCCACTGACCTAAGTTACATTGGGTGCCAAGTGGCAGTCCTGTTTGAGTTCCTTTTTTTTTTTTCTCTCTCTAAGTGTATTGGTGAGAAGCAGAGTGGGGGAAGCCAGCGCGTTTGAGTGTGTTTGTGCGTTTCGTTAAGTTTAGTTTGGATGAGGAATTTGAGTTGGCTCCGCCTTGAGATACTTTGTATCTTTCTCTTTTTCATTTTGAAAGTGTAGCGCAACCCTTGGTCGAGTGTTTTCATTGTGTGTGGATAGATTTCCCCGTCGGTAGATACACTATACGCTCAGAAGAAGAGAGCGAGAAATTAACTTTCGGCGAGGGTTAGAAAGTGCGCGCAACCCCAAGTCAACCAGTTAGGTTGCAGGGGTCGTAACGGATGATAATAATAAAGATGATGATTGTGGGTGGCAGCTAAGTACTGGCAGGTGGGAGTGACATTAGACTTCTAGATACCTATGTGCCTTCTTTTTTTTCCATTTCTCCGAGAGAGGGATAGCAACTTTTATATAGGGGAAGGTGGCGGCACTCTGAGGGATGAGAATGGGTTCATTTTTTTGTTTTCACATCTCTCTGACCGATAGGTTCAGTGATAGTAGTGTAAAAGCCATAGTCCAGGCCATGTCATCGCGGTTAAACTGATGGGCAATGCTGTAGCTTTATTTTTGTTTGGCCTTTTTTTTTTTGCTCTCGTGGTCTATAGGGGGTGCTGATGGGTTTGGGGGGTGGAATAATAGTTCAATGGACAATAGAGAGGGGAACGTCTGGTTCATTCATTGAAAGTTGGGATTTTTTTTTTTTTTTTTTCTGATGAAACTATACTCGCATCATCCCTTGTACGACGAGAGGATTTCAAGTTGACCATGGTCATAAATTTTATTCAACTTGCACGTCAGCAGAAGAGTAAAGCCCTGAATCACTTTTTGTAGAGATGAAGGAGTCACTTTAAGAGGAGCCTTTAAGGACTGCTTTTATGTAACATATTTTTGTGGAGTAGGTGCCTATATAGATACCTTGTAAGCCTTATATTTATTTACCAAGAAGCGAATGGAAATTAGGTGCGCATGTCAGTCAGGAGGTTAGGTACATATCAGATGCTATTTTGGGGGAAAAAGAATGTAGGGAAGCTCTTTGAATTTACGGGAATCCAAGAATCCAATCAGTAGCAAAACTTTGTAAGTACCTTTACATAGACTGATTGATAGTTAGGTATCTTTAGAAAGGTGAAGAGACAGGCATTCTGGATAAGAGCTGTGTTAAAAGAATGATGAGAATATACCCATATATCTGCCCAATTAAGCCGCATTCCCAGAGTATCTATTGGCCTTAATGCTTCTGTTTTGAGTCTACATCTACCTACAGCTTGATCAAAGTGAGAGATAGACAAGAGATACAAACGACTTTCTCGGCGTTAGAAATTCCAGAAAGAGAACCTTTGGGGACTCTTTCTTCAATAACCTTCGCTCGAAAAGCCCAGTATGCTTACAGTTCTAATGCTTACAGTAACACAAACGTTTTTAAGGAGGCAAGGATTAATTACGTTGAAAGTAAACCTATAAGGCTGTAAGTACGACCTGAGTACATAAATTGAGCCTACTAGCTAAAATCTAGTTCTTAAGATAGTTCTCGGTGAAGGGGAAGTGACATCAGAGACTGATGTGAGACCTTTGTTAAAGTACTTAAGTCACAGCCGAGTACAGGATATTTAGAGCTGTTTCATTGACTTCAACAAGACATAGACGGGACGTGTTTAAATGGATCTGACCTATTGTCCTGAGATGATAATTGAAGGGGCGAATTAGGGCCCTTTTTCCTTTGAATACATAGACTACTACTACGAAACATATGTCACCATTAGTCAGTAGTCAGTGAAGGAAGGCTCCTATCACCAAACCCTTCTTCCACTTGCTCCATCAATTGAAAAAGCCGTGTTCAGTTAGGAAGCTTGTAGCTAACTTAGCCTTGTAAAGATTGATTCATTAATAAGTACTTTTATGTCATTGGTTTTTTCGACAGATGGCGCCTGAGTCGTGTTAATCTGTCATAATACTTTTGCTCAGCATTGTTTGACATTTTATGATGCGAAAACTTATCTCGACACAGAGTCTACAAATTAATCAAATTATTGTCTATTTTTGAGTTAATTGTTACGTCAATAAGCAAAATTGAACAACTCGAAGAGATTGAAGAGCTGTCATTACATCCAGACAAAACATCGTTTTGGAGTGGGTTATGGGCTGGCAAAATCATCGGTTCATATTTCTTAAAAAACGAAGCCACGACGTACCCACGAGCTATACTTAACTTACTAGACACCTTGGTATGTTCCTCAGCAGCCATAAGCGCAATGAGCACAGATCGACCATAGACACAGGCGTAGGATCTCCCCCGTTTAGCGAGATGCATACAACTTACAGTGTAAGCTAAGTGTTGTCCTGCGGTGTCCTTAAGGTTTCAGTCTCTTTATCGAAAAGCACTTACTGGTATAGAAAATGAGAAGTTCTGTCAAGAAGACCTTAAGGTCCTTTGAACACAGAACAGCACATCGCTCTACTGGATCCCTGGACTTAAGAGCATTCCAACGAACGAGAGGGCCGATAAACTAGCAAGGAAATGTTCAACAACTTAGAGCAACCTGGCCACTCCATAAGTCACCTCACACACTCAGGCTTGAAGCAGATAAAAATAAAGTCTTCACAGAAAGAAATCAACGCCAAGTGGACTGTGGCAACAAAGGACAACTATTGACAAAGCAAGGGCCGATATGGAAGAACAGAAGAAACCTTTCTAACCTAGTAGAATCTTCTGGGGGATTGGAAGATACTCTAAGGCTGCGGTGATGGAGTTTCAGAGGACACAACCCAATTTTTCCGCCCCTACGAATCCTGGTGAATTACTTATTCCACAATCTTGAATAACTTTCCGGCGTACCAAGATCAGGATCACCACAATACCCTCCTAAAGTCTATCTTCTTGAATTCATTGTGTTGAGCTCTACCAGACGATAGCCCACTTGGGGATGTAACGCAAACTTATCCATAAGCACGAAGGTCTGTGATTCTTGTGATCAACTCCTCCAAGCTCTGCAAAGCATGCACCATATTTTGATAAAGAGATGCGCTGTCATGTGACTTCTTTAATATCACCTTGAAGCAGATAGTGTGCAGGACACGTGTAAGCTCGGAAGGCACTATCTTTCATAAATCCATCAAACTGCTGTGAATACATCGACGATACTGGCATCATCGGAAGATCCCGGCTAGACGTCGTAGAAGCTTTTACAGCTGTTGAAGATCAGGTGAAACGAGTTGGTCCTGAAGTGAATGAGCGAGGACAGATGAAAGACATGCTGTCAAAGGTTTTGGTCGACATTGATACCTACAACTTCGAGGGAGTACTAAACTAATCTAGAGGAGTAAAGCCCACCTTCAACAGAGCAAATAAGAATCCAAGGTTTGTTCAGATTCAGCAAAGGATAACCCTAGCAAAACGCTGCTTCTTTAGTTCGGCAAAAGAACTAAGTTCAAAGGTACTGACTTGAAGGACTGAATTAATGCTAATCTTATCAGTCCTGCTCTATAGTGCGTAATATTGGACGATAAGCAATAAACCTGATAGAATATTGGGAACCTTAGAGCAATACTGCAGACGTCCTCAGATATTTTGTCCCATTTGCGAGGAGGTCGATTGCAGTTGAAGATATAAATGCGAACTCTCCGAGCTGTACCAAGATGTAGAAGTAGTTACGTTGATTAGGTCTATTGGGTCAGTCACATCGAGGGATTGCGTAATAATGCTCCAAGGAAGGGGATCTACAAATCCTCCAGGTTCGAGATGAGTAGCTAAGACAGCCCTGTATCAAGCAGAGACTATCCAAGGGCCCTTTAAGTAAGGAATCGCTAAATATGGTAGATAGGTGGGTTTGCCTCAAAAGCTGCAATACTCTGAACCCCAAGGTTGCAACGTATAAAGCCAAAATGATGGCTTTTGTGAATGCTTAGGATCCCGCGGGCACCTACATACAATGTGCACCAATGAATGAAAGACTAAATGACTTCGGTTTCCTAAAACAATTTTCCTGCAATTGGTTCCGTTTCATCAAAGATCAATAAAAAATCGAGTCCCTTTGCCAAGACCGCCAGCATCTTCACTAAATTGTTTATTTCTCTTTGTTATGCCACGCTTCGTCCGCTTACCCCTAATGACCTTACTACTCCTGTGGACTGGATCAATATTTGAAAAAAACGAAACAAACCCCTTCCTTTCGTCGTCCTTCTTGAGATGAAATTCCTCTTAAATAGGTAATCGACCGCAAGGATTCATTCATTCATCCCTTTTTCTCAACTACGCCGCATAAACTATGACTTCGGGTTAACTGGGTCGATAATTTGGATCAGCTCGTGCAAGCCAACGCTCGTCACACCACAGGTACAACACAGCGCAGCCCGCAAAGGGATAAAGGGTGAGTGAAAAAGAAACTATCATCGTCCTTATAAACAGCATCAATGTGATCTAATTGTGTCGACTGTGTGTGTCTGTGTGTGGAAGCTGTGTGTGACGGCACCGCATGATCGGCTTAAGTGGCGCAATGAAAGGATTATGAGGATAATAGTCCCGAGAAGGGTGAAAAGGGAACAAATGTGTTTCGTCCTTTTTTCTCCCTGCAACACCTCCGAGTAAGATGAATCACTATACATCATTCCATTGGCAGGAGTTTATATGTAAACAAGAGATTACAATCGAAGAATAGTAAAAAAAAATATCCAAAAGGATACGTCATACAGTCTCCCAACACGCACACAAGTGCCTGATTTATTTGTAACGCGCAAAAGAAGATGAGAAACGTCCTCATCCTCAACCACTCATGGACGATGATTGTGATGAATTAGGTCCATTCATCCGCGGATTGTTGCGTCGACAACGAGGACAACGACGACGCCGAGGGATAGATGGATGGATGGATGGGCGAAGTGCGAAAAGGCGTTGAAGCGCGTCAAGATGCTAAGATTCATTCTCTTTCTTTGGTTTTTTTATTGCCGGCCGATGGCTCTGTGGACTGTGGACTGTGGTGTGTGTTGCCTTTTTGAGTGGGTTACGAATTAATCAGCATGAAGGATTCCGTTTGTTACACTTTGTTAGAGAGAGGGTGTGATGGATGCATGCGGTGGACAACCACCTGCTGGGCAAGTACGCAGCAACTCTATGACAGCGTTAATCCTGCGTGGGATTTTTTGTAATTATCCGCAAGGTGTTGGTTTGATTTAGACTTTTTTTCTCGTTGTTTGGCGGATTTGGGATGTGGGAAAATAATTTTTAGGTCTATCGAGTGGGATGATAGCTCAGAAACGTCGAAGCATAATTTTGTTCCCAGTATATTTAGAGCTAGAACCTTATTTTGAATTGTATTGTTCGGGTTGGAGAACGTTTTTGACCACAAAATTCTGACCAACCTTGCCCTGCTTCTGTGGCCTGCGTACTCATATGTGTAAGTTGTAACTAAATAGAGCGGCAGTCATTCATTCAGAGCTTGTAACCCACTTTGTAATCTCCTTTTTTGGTTTTAAGAACATTTCTAACCTCGAAGTTTCGACCAATCTTGGCATGATTTTTTGGTCTCCGTACCAGCGGTCACATTCAATCAGATTCAATCGTAACTTGTCTTTTACTTTCCTTTCCTACCCATGGCTTGGGGAACGTTTTTGACATCGAAATTTTGACCAATCTTGTTTCGATTTCGCAGAGTACGTACCCAATTTTGTATTTAAATAGCCAGGCAGTCATCTAAAGCGAGCTAGTAACTCACCAATGCTTACAAATCCTACCCTTGGCTTAACCTCAAAATTTTGACCAATTTCAGCAAGATTTTGTGAGCTAAATAATTAATTTCGTATCCAAATTGCCAGGCAGTGAACTAATCCGTGGTAAAAAGCCACTTTTGCTTTCCTATCCCACCCTTGGCTTTGGGAATATTTTTGGCCTCGAAATTTTGACCAATCTTGCCTTGATATCATAGACTACGTACCCAATTTTGTATCTACATAGTCAGGTAGTCTTCTAATCCAAGCTTATAACTCCGCTAGCTTTCCAATCCTACTCTTGGCTTGGGGAACATTTCTGACCTAAAAATTATTACCAATTAGAGAACATTTTTGACCTCGAAATTTTGACCAATCTTGCTTTGATTTTTAAGGCTTTGTACTTGATTTCGTATCTAAATAGCTTTCCAATCCTACCAATGGCTTGGAGAACATTTTTGGCGTCGGAATTTTGACCAATTTTGCCATAATTCTATTTCTTTCTTCTTTCAAGTAAGTTGAGGTGTTCTAAATCCTCGAATTCAAAAGTTTTTTCCAGCCATATGTACCCACCGAGGCCAGAATACTCAGACCTCAACCCTGAATCATCGACTGACTAATGTAGCATTTCATCAAGCCTCCGTTTTTTTAGTCCCCACACTAAAAAATGTCCGAAAAACAATTTCGAAACCACATTGTCCGCATGTGTAGCATGTATCTTCATCGTGTAAATTGCTTCACATTCAGAAGAAATCTTGACCTCTACCTCGGGGAGGACGACATCCCTAATTGACCAAAGCCCATAGCTATCAATGGGAAATCTTGTACGCACAAGCATAAGGTCATCCAGCAGAAGCAACAGCATCTCACACACGCAGTCAAAGCATCTCTTTACGCGAAACCATGCAGAAGATGATTATGATGGCCAGATGCCCAGTGTCCACTGCCGGTCGTTGTGTATCTATAGGATTCCTGTTTGTCAGGTAAGACCTTGATTGCTCGCCTCCAGGACGTTAACCAGCAGCGATCGCGGTGGTATTGTTCAAGATGTTGACCCCACAAAATAAGAAAATTAACCTCTGCTCTCTCCTTGATGGCAGTAGGGAGGATGCAACACACAGCAGCAGCTTACCAACCCAAGGGGGAAACGATTGACACATTTTTTTTTGTGTTCTTCTTTTTGTTTGCCTCGGTATCTTAAGAAACGTTTTTACGGATTTTAATGACAATTTTTCCATTACGAGGATAGAAATCTCAGTTTTGGGGTAGGGCGCGCAGGCGCATTGCTTTGATGCGCTACCTGGGTTTGTGTGTGCCGGAATGATGGACGACGAGGAAGACTTAAGTCGTTCCGAACGTGTTTTATTGCCGAACGCAAGGATTGCATGCAAAATGGACATTGTTGCCGTTTCGGCTTGACCGTGAGAAACGGTCAATTTTGGAAAATATGAGCGCCGCCGCCGTCGCACAGTTTCTTTGTGTGTGCGCCTCGATGCCAGGGGAGACTAATCCGATTTTAATGAAGCGAAACCATTGCGGTCGGTTGGTTTTGTGTTGTTTATGGTTTTTGATTTGATTGGAAATTTTCTCTTGTTGTTGTTGGTGATACAATTTTGAAAAAAGGAAGAAAGGAAAAAGAGTTCCTCTTCGGATTGAAATGGAAATTTTGGGTTTTATTTGAAATTTCGAGAAAATGTTAGGGTGATAGGGGAGATTTACATATTTTTTGAGAAAATATTCGAATTAGTAGGTCAGGGGGATTGTTTTGGATGTGAATTGACCTGAGAGTTTTGGGAATTGTGAGAATTATTTGCCTTTTTACATGATTTTAGGCTACTAGTTTAAATTTCTTGACTGTATTCCGTTTCTATGAGACTCCCAATCAACAGTCTTTTCCTGGTTTTAAGGACACATAAATGTGGTGCCTAATTAGTACGAGTTTGATGGAGCGGTTTGCTGTTGGTACGATATGAAAGCTAGATTAAAACCGTGTTTTAGACAATGTCGGCTCCATGTCCTTTAGTGATGTCTAGGATACAATCTTAGAAATCGCATTATGGTTAATCGAAAGGCTGTCTCTTCTACTTATCTGCAGGAGCTAGGCGGTTTGTGTTGTATGGCACAGCTTTCTCAATAGAAAGGTCAAGGCCTAGCTTTTTCCAGCTAAACGATTTATGCGCAGTCTATCCGAAGGACAAAGGGAGCTTTCTTATGACAGTAACACCCTCGGATGTTTGTCAAACGCAAGAGGCCCGGTCCCCAAGAAAACGTTGATGGTGGTCTCTGGGACTTGAACGTGTTACCCCATGCAGAGCAGTCCAACGCACGATGCCATGGTAAGTAGTTACACTTGATATTTAAAACGAATTCAATACAGCGAATTTGACGTATCGATGGACAGAGGAGTACTCTGCTACAGTTGGCGTTCCACACTAGTCTTTCTTTTCTTCTATAAAATATAATGTAGGCGTATTGAGGCTGCGAATTCTGAAACCTCGCAGAATGCAATAGCAATAAAGCGAAAGAAATTTTTGATGAAGCCAATCCCTACAATGCTTGGCAAACAACTTCTGATTGAGCCGTATTGATGTGGAAGAAAATGACACTATTCCTCAGCTTCTTCTTCTGTTGAACTTACTGACCTAGGTGCCGCTACAGTTCCGGGTGAACCTGGCCTTTAACCTGGCCTCCTCTCTAAGTTGGTCGAAGTCCCATTGAACTTGTGAGAAGAGGCCCTCTACTGCGTAAGTCGTTTGAGTTAAATTCAAAGACTTTGAGAGCCGATGCGTTGGTGTCCATCCCCGTTATGTTTCTAGACATCTCAGACTTCCAATACGTAGTTTTAAGACTATGTACGTCAATGTCGCTGTTCGTTTTTGGCGTCGTTTATCACTAGCCATTCTGGCTGCTTCTAATTCATTGCTCGCAATCGCCCGGTGATAGCCCTTTGAGTTTTTCCAATAGTGTCGCCCGATATGACTTTCATTCAAATGAACATGTGGCCAGGTACAAAGACTACATCACTCATTAGGATTAGGCTAAAATGTGACTCTCTTCCAAGCATCTTAAGACTGGAAAGCTTGTGGGATAGGTAGATACGTGGTATAGCGTTTGCCGACGACGATTTGAGTGCCAAATGACGACTATGATCCTGGAAGATCAAGAAATTTCAAAGCCGAGTAGTCATAACGAATGATCATTACACAACAGCCAGTAGTTTGCCATACAAATTGGCTCACATTTTGTTCCTTCTTCATAAGGATGAACTTGTATTCACACAGTTTTTTCAGTGGTTTATGAACTTTACCGGAATCTGCAAGTTAACCCAGTACCAGATCGTGAGTCTTCATTTCGATCTAGAGGCAGCATGAGAGATCGACTAAAAAATTTGATTGTTCAGTGCAATTTGGGCTTACATACGGCTGCCAGGAGACGAAAATGCTCCCTTATGGGACAGTCTATTGACTAAATCAGTGGAAGACTTTGGCACCCGGATACTAAGATATAAAAATAGGCACGTAATTCCAAATCTGTTAAAAACTGAGCCCAAGAATGTGGTTCGTCTAGCATGGCGACATAGAATAATGCCCTTGGACTATTACTCACCTTGCGGCGACCAGCTTTCTGATAGAGTTCCCTATTTTTTTTTTTTTATAAATACAATAATTTTGACAAGTTCTCCCACTTATGACAAACACCTAGTGTCCCATAAATTTGCGAAATATTTATAGAACCTCTGACCAAAGAGAATCCCAGCCAAAGACTATAATCTAAGATTGTCAACCCCAACAACTCATCTTCATATTTCTTTCTGCGAATTTTTCTCTCAATTTTTATATAGGTATCTTGTATCAATAAAAAGAGGGCTAACCCCATTTGGTATATTTCCAGGAGCCAACTGAACAAAAAGGATTACTAAATCTTTCACAGGACATCCGAGGAGGATGTGGAGTGATCTCAGGAGGCAAACAGCGCCTCCATTACATAGAAACTTTTCCATTATTTCCCAAAAGAAAAATCCGCGTCTACTTATATCGTGGGAGTTGTGAAAATAGCCTTGCGCCACATGTGCGCTGCTGCTCTGGCGTTGTGAAAGATTTATGTGCCTCTTTGATTGTCACCGATGACGACACACTTATTCGCTGCTTTGATCTCAACACCCAGAGTGACTGTGCAGACCGGGGAGTTCTGAATTGGCTTTCGATTCAATCGACATAAATCACAGTCGCGTTGTGATATAGACTTTTCCAAATAATCCTCTTCATCATGTCAACTAATTAGCTTCTGAAATAGTTTTTCATTTGAAGCACTTAAGCACGCGTTCGTGCGGTACTTTGCTCTTTGAAATTGTTTCCATAAAAAAACATAGAATCTAATAAACATATCTTTCGGTAGGTTCCAACAGAAAGAACAAAAGACGAGAGGTGCGTCAGCGAAAGGTACCTACTCGGTTTGATGGTAGCGAGAAGCTATAAAAAAAAATGCTTACTATCGTGACCCATCAACGCGGTAAGGTGCGATGTAGTATGCTACTGGACCACCAAAGATACTTGTTACGTTCTACGAAATGACATTTACCATGGGTTCTAAGGAAGTACCGGAAATGCTTTCCTTAGAAGATGAAGAGATTTGTTGGCAGATGAAGAAGTTGTCTTTGATGGAAAGCGCGCTTCCGGTATTTTAAAAGAAAACTTAGACTCTAAACTTTGAGCTTAAGTTGTTGCTCTTTAGATGCTATTTTCTTGCGTTCAGGCTAATGCTCAAAGGCGGTAAGTTGAGGTGTAAAGAATCTGCATTGTAGTTGTAAAAACTTTCTTTGCGCGCTATCGGTGTCTCTTGGCGTAATCACCGCGGCGATATCGTCTGCATACCCTACCAGGAGAGTGTCTTCGGGCATTTTCATACGAAGAATGCCATCGTAGGAGATGTTCCAGAGATCGGGTTCTAGAATCGAGCTCTGTGCTGCTTCAACGGTGACTTCCTTTCTCTGAGGGCCTTCTGTGGTGTCGTACAAAAGCACCCGGTGCTTAAGGTAGTTCCTTATGATTAACAAGAGATACTTTGAGATATGGAAGGTATTTTCAAGAGCATTGAGCATGTCCCTTAACCTGGCTGAACTGAAGGCGTGTCGCACGTCCAGAGTTGCTAACAAAATGCCTTGACTGAATAGTGGTTGCCCTGTTGAGCCATTTGGGCAGCTCCTACCACTTCTTCAATTGATCCGAACGTACAGTGACCTTTCCTGAAACCGTGCTGTCTAATGGACAAGTCCCCCGCTCTCTGTATCGCTAACATATAACAGCTGGTCACCCTGTTGTGGGGTCGGAGTAGTGTCGAGATGAACGTCGCCGTGCATTCGCTACATGCCTAAGAACTGTATGTCCAAATTGCAGGTTCTCTTGGACATGACGGATGATTGATGTACTAGGAACTGACTGTCCGTCAGTCGTCGTACGAGTTAATAACTGGTCTGACTCATCCAGTAGTAACAG
Source organism: Chalcosyrphus nemorum (assembly GCA_949716465.1). NCBI lineage: Eukaryota > Metazoa > Arthropoda > Insecta > Diptera > Syrphidae > Chalcosyrphus > Chalcosyrphus nemorum. Next base: position 87,039,902 of record OX454333.1, read on the forward strand.
CTCTTAGACCAAGTCAAAGATCTAGGAGAAATCGCGGATAAGAATTTTCTCTGATCACACCCAAGTCGCTCTTAGTTTTCTGGCAGTGTAAGGGTGCTTTTGAAAACACCATTTATGACCTATGAGTCAGTTGTTAGGTGAAAGGGTCTTTCCCGTAAATAAGTGGTTGCCTCTTGTGCTCTTCTTGTGTTAGATGCACGGGAGCCATTCCGTGTACTCAGGGCTCTAATCAGACGCTGAATCTCTCTATTGATATTTGTATCATGGAGTGTTCTATGAGAGCCTTTCACAGATTCAAAGTGGCTTTTGCTATGAGCCACACTGCGCCACATCTTTTCTATGACACCGGCCTTATGATTCTATGACACAGAGCCTCCTGTGTAAGGTCAACTTTCCTGATAATTAGGACTGGCTTCAGCCAGAATCTCAGCCAGAAATGATAGATCACAGTCCGATTCAGTTACTCATTGGAGGCAAACCTGACTCTGTCTTCCATATAAAAATCTTTGGAATTTGGTGAGTCATGAAGGTCGTAGTATCTTTGTCTGTAGTGACAGCGAAGCTGTGCCTTAAACCTTCCAAGCTAGGTGACGAATGTAAGAACCTGAACAGAAAAATTCAATTCATTGACTCACTTCTGACTGTCAGGTCTGGAAAAGAGACATCCGATGCGATTGTTAGACAAGTCTCAGAGAAGAATTTCTCATACCCCGCATTGTGCTGCATTTATGGTCAGGACTTCCATTTCCTGGATACAGGCTGACTAAGCGGACGTTCCCAGAAAACCCGGTCCATTCTTGCTCCCTCTCAGTAGAAGAGACTGCAGATAACCTGGCGTTCTTAGGGGGTACTTTGCTCTTGATAAGCACAGTAATATACTTGACTTAAACGAATCATCTGCCTGCGCCTAATAGAATTCATTAAGAAGACGAAACTTCGAAGGTCTTGTCATAGTCCAATGAGGGGTTCTCCAGACAGTGCTTAAGAGGATTTTGTCGCTAGAAATGGTATCCAGATATGGGAAAATGGTAAAATCATTCGGCCATCCCTTCTCCACGATCTTCATGAAGTCGTTGGCAATGATGTTGATGTTGCTATTTAGAATTACTTATCCGCAGAGGTTTGAGTTCATTGGCCTCTCGATAGTCCTCTTGCTGTCAAAGCCACATTTCTTTTTTTAAAGCCAAAATAGTCTCTCCCATTGCCTCCGAATTCAATCAATCTACAAGTTCATGTCATAATCCATCTCCTTGGACCAATAAGTGCCACCACCAGTGTAAGTGTCGCGTCCAACTCATCTGACACTAATTACATTTCTCACGAGAAACCAAACTGTTTTCGTTCGTTCAAATGATTTTTAAAATGTTCCTTTCGCCACAATTAAGTGGCACTGACACAGACATTATCATCTCTTCCTCCTGCACCTTAGGCCTGGTGAGATTGCCTGCAGCCTCCCTTCAAAAATCAAATCAAAAGCAATTCCACTCCCACAAAAAACAAAATGCAGATCCGTCTGTCCGCATGTTTGTAATCTCATTTAATGCCACCGAAACATAAGCCAACTAATTACCACAGATTATCACAAGACTTGATTTTTTTCGTTCCCTCCTCCTCCTTAACAGTCCCAGCACCCAACAGACAAGATCCCCTCACTCGTCGAAAATGGACTTCGCTCGACTCGAGGAGTGTGCACCGAAACGGCAGCAGGATGATGATTGTGGGGCGATAGGCGTCTGTAGGAATTTATGTCGTTCCATTTCATAAATTATTGACATGTTTATTTTTAAAACAACAAACTGAAGCCCGTTTCGTTGCATCCTCAACTTCGACCAGATATGAGGTAAAAAAACAAAAAACAAAAAATAATAATAAGTAAGCGCAGGGAGAATTAGTAACGCCAATCGTATGAACTTTTGTGTAAGCGATTGATAAGGGACAGTGTGACTGGCAAGAAAGTGGCCAACATGAGGGTTCTATGCTGGGTGATGTGAGTGAAGTGGTGTTCTAGGTTCGAGTCTCAGAAAATACCATCATAGATCTTTTTAGGGCCGCACCTCTTACTAGCGTCTGACAGGCATAAAAGGGTACTACTGTCATGAGAAATCTATCTACCCTTCAGTTATGACATAAGACTGTAGGTCCCTTCTACAAGTACAGAAATGTATACCACTTACAACACGTACAGTTGTGGAGAGCTAGGCCTTACTTTTATGCTGGGTGTCCATTTGAGAACACTATCGCTAGTGAATTTGTTGAGAGAGGTACTAAGAAACCAAATTGTGATACCACATGTTTTTAACTCGATTGAGTCACCGATTACACAGGAACGTATAGAATATAAATGTTCTATGAAGTAGCTAAGTACGGTGACGAACTCCAAGAGGCTCAGAGTATTCAAGGAGCCGTGAAGGTAAGATGTGCATAAGATTAGTTCAATCAAACTGTGTTCTGATATAGAGACGCGATGTTGTTTATTGGCTAGTGCTAGTAGCAGGTGTTTTTTACAGTACTAACCCCTTGTGGGTTTGAGTTGACCAAAACGATGAGGGATAGGAATGGTGGCTGATTCAATCGAACCTTTTGTTCCAGGGAACTAGGTAGTTAGCTTTTGATATGCATCTATATGGATTCACAATGTCTATGTTGGACAGATCTTTTAGACCTTCAAAGAAGTATTTTCACAGCAGTCTCCTTCTAAGAGTAGCTAGTTGTAGGGGACCTCTTCTCCTCCTCTTCAATCGCTGTAGCTTTCTACAGAAGCAGGACTCTCATTTTAATGTCGTGTTTTCTTATCAGGCAATGTCCTATAATTCTTTATGCTGTAGGGCTTATACTCCTTCTGCTTAGAGATAGGAGTTCTTCCTGGTTGAAGTGCAAATACTTAAGTTACTCCTTGTTTTGTTGAACATGCGAAATTTCATTGTTTGTGCTGGTACCACTCTGTTGTCAGCTAGAACTGATCCGGTCGCTATTTTGGCATCTTATTGAAATATCTCTGTGTCCCGGAACTTAGCACAGATGAATGTAGCATTTCTCCGCAGTCTCGTTAGTGCTTCCAGAGCATATGTAGGTGACGATAATCTTACCATCAACCTTTTAACAAATCGAAGGAGATGTCTGGTAAGCACATATGTCTTAATAAGTTTATCAAAGTTGTATGACCTAAAGTGGGAGTGGCTCTATGGAGACAGGGCTTGCTTCCTTCTCCTCTCTGCAACTTCTGCAAAAAAGGAGGCACCAACCAGGAGTTAGAGAGTTTCTGGTTCCAACTAGGCCATAGTTCTCTGAAGTTTGCGAAGAAATAACTGTCCTCCCAGAGATAATTGGCACTCTTAATAGGATTCAGTTTGAGCATTAGCATGTAGTTAGTGGCATACCAACTCCCATTTTATCAGGCACGGTTGAGAGGGTTGTGCCAAGCTTTGTTCCTATGGCCTGGCACAGTGGATGTTGTACTGACCTGAGGTCTTTATAACAAATGAACGACAATCTAAGACTAGCAAAGATCTGATAGCTGTTTGGCTGTCCATGAAAATGCTAGCATCCTTTTCAGATAGTACATTACACTTTAGCCATGATAGGGCTTCCTTGATTGTCAGTATTTCTATATGTGATGCATAGTTTAAGGTCAGAGGAGTAAACGCCACCAAGCACACCATCAGACCTTTGATCCATCAGTGTAAATAGGGATCGATCCGACATCCTCCTAAGGACTCGAGCTGGGATTTATGTTTTGGCCAAATTTAAGCTTGCTTAGGGTGTCATCAGTAGGACCTTTTTTGAATTTGAATTCATTTAGAATGAAGAGGTGGCCAAATTCGAGGCAGACGGCTATCAGTTGAGACTGTCATTAGTTTGCTGACAATATCTATAGGCAGTAGGTGTCTGCGGCTGCGGCTGGGGCTGTTCTGCGAACGTCATTGATACATAGACAGGCAGTTCTTTGAACCTTCCCCAAGAGAAGATTAGAAGGAGAAGAACTTTGCCTCAAAAGAAGACCACATTCTGCTTATCTTTTTATTATATACCTATAAGCAGCGATTGAATATCCAAACGGATACCTACAAAGTCCAGCAACAACATCCTTATAGACAGGAGAACTATTAGAGTTACTACTACCACTTCATATTGCATCCAACACCCCTACTCTGCTTGTCATCCCTACTGTACCCGCCCCAAGACACATTACTTATGCGGCTGCCTTCGCTTGTCCTAATGGATGATACAAGAAATAATCACAAATCAGAGAGGATCACTTTGGATGCGCGCCTCCTTCACTTCCAAAGCGATGCATTAGTAACAGATGTCCACGACTTCCTATGAAATTTGGGCCAGAGATTGACCCCAACATTGACCCGCAAAAATACAAAAAAAAAAAACAAATTGGTGTTTTAAAAATAAATACACCTCGAGCGTCTGATCTGATCACACACGGCAATCTTGAGTCTTGATCCCCCTCACCCAGTTAAATACGCGGTAGCTGAAGCATAATTTCCTCTTGATGGGGATCCTTAAGGCACAATCACGTATCCACAATTAATGTGCTCAAGTTCAGAGGACTTTGCGTAGCCATTTTTCCCGAAATCATCACGTACCATGGGCTGGGTAATAAAAATAAACGACTTGTTTATTTGAATACGCTTCGCATTGGCTGTCTGTTGTCTTTCATGGCCCGACACTCGATGAATTTATGATTCCAATCCAGAATTATCTTATCTTTAATATTTTTTTCCAGGATTTTTCCCTTCTAACTTTTTAATGAGTTGAGTCTCCAAAAAAACTCGTCAGAACGTAATACGCAAAATAAAATCAAAGACATAATTATAAAAAAAAACTGTAGATAAAGTTGATGATGTTCATAAAAACATTTTTGATATTTTTTTTTTTGAGAATTTTTTGTTGGTCAATTTCTGATCGATAAGACATCGTTTCGTCGTGTCCGTCTTACAAACATGTTTTGACTTTCAAAACGAAATCTTAGGGTCAGCATGCACTGATAACCTCGTAAGTGTGACTTTTTTTTTGTTTATATTTTGTTTCGAGTAGGATTTTCGAAAAAAACTGATATCAAATTCCGGCAGAGAAGTAAAATTCAAATGAAATTTGGAACCAAAGTTGGGTAATACAATTTTTTTTTCTCTCATGAAGGTGGGATTAAAAAAAAAATAGAAAAATTGTTATGTCATTGTTATTATTTGGGTCTTTTGTTTAAGATAAGGTAGGGAGCTATAAATAGCGGTGATGCACTTTAGAATAACTGCGATCTTCAGAACTGGTCGATATGAGCACGTGTAGGCATCTACACTGTCACAACTGACCAAAAAATAGAAGCCTTTGCCAATATAAGGATCTGAAGTATCTTGGAATTAACAAGTTGGAAATTAACTATGCTCAAAGCCAGGTTCTTGTCGAAGACTTCCCAGAGATGGCGACAGTTTTGTGCAGAACTCTTCCACGACCAGTTTCCCCGGGCATACATTCCAAGACCAGCTCTTAACCATGACAAAGATTCCAACATTACAGTTGAAGATACTGATTCAGATGAGATACCAATCAAATGGGACATTTGCTTTTTATTGCAGTTCTAGATCATCTGCGTGAATAAAGATTTACTGGCTCAAGTCCAAAGTCTAAAAAGTTTAATTTTATCGGAAAGCCAAGCAACTGGCAGGCTCTTCGAAATAGCAAGGACAACCTATTCACCGAAGCACAGGGAACTGTTGATGTGTTGAAGCATCACTTCCAGCAGCTGCTTAACGGGCAGCAAGTAGAGAGAGTGAGAGGCCACCAGAAAACCCACCTCCAAGCCAATGAAGAATCAATGTCCCCACCCATTGTTGAGAAAGGTAATGTAGCTACTAAAAAATTCAGAAGCAACAAAGCTGCTGGATCTGATGGGCTTCCTGCTGAACTCTTCAAATACTTTAATAGGCCGCAACCGGGAGGTCTGCAGATCCTTTTTGAAGTTGAACTTGAGCTTGTGTACCCTTACAGACGAGCGGACGGACAGATGAAATATGATTGCTGCAGCAACCACGCCGAATAAAGAAAATTAAGACTCAGAAAATCGCATAGGATACGACTAGTATTCATCCTCATTGCTGCGCACTAGAAAACTTTTGCCGCCAAAATTCCAACGGTCATTTTCTGACCCCTTCTTCAACATCCGCTATTCGAACTGCCAACCTGAATTAACCATATTCTCTTTTTGCTGACTAACTTCAGATAATAAAAAAAAAACTCTCCGAAAGCATATATTTCAGGATATACGTCCGACTGACCATTAAACATAAAATTCCCATACCAAAGCGTCCACATATCGGACATTCAACACTCCCCATGGAGTTGAATCGTCCTGCCAAAGACGTCCATCGCAATTTAAATTCAAAATTCCCTGCTGCCATCATCCTGTTCTCGGATGACCTCTGATCTCTCAACGGACAACAGCAAGGATGTGTGTGCACATACATTAAAAAAAAACTCGCCTATGCCGACTTGACCAATGACCAGTTTCGGTCAAGAAATTACACCGACCAACCCCCTTACTGTCCGGTTCGGTTCGGGTATAAGTATAAGACAAGACAAGATCCTGCGTCTATGTCTCTCAAAATTGATTATATTTATGAAACTAATCCCCGTGCAGACACAAAGGCAAATAGCTTAGCTTCCAGGTGTAATTCGAAGCTTTGCCTCATTACGAGGACACGACAACTTTTCTCCTCGAAGGATATTATGTTTGGTTTGGTCCGCCTGACAATGCCCAACAATGCCTGGTATCAATCAAAAAATTCTCTGCTCTGTTGTTGTGTCCTTTTGTGCATTTCTAATTATTTCTGCACGCCTTATTGATTCGTTGTTGCCCCTGTGGAATACTACTCCATGTTTTGCATATCCTTTTCCTTCATCTAGGGGTGGTAGTCCTGTCCTATACCAGAGAGCATTAATAAATTGTCAAAAAAAAAGACGACGACGAATAAAGGGGTTGTGGTCGGGGTACATCGCACTCGTACATGGGGAATTAATTTGCCTTCTTCGTTGCATATCCTGGTGAAGGACGAAAAAAAGAAAAAGATTCATTGCGTCATCAGTCAAGTTGATGAGGTAATTATTAAAATTTTCCACAAAAAACATCCTTTGAATAAATTGGTAATAGGATACGTCTGGTATACTTGATCCTTTCTTGTTGTATGTTGTGTGTGCGTGCGCAACTAAAACATATTAATTTGCATGTCAGTGACGTTGAAAAATTTCACCGAGAAAAAAAAAAAAAAAGAGTTCACCTAGGTTAAGCGATCTCGAATTAATCTTAACTGCAATTAAACAGCCTCTTAGAAGAAAAGATACAACATACGAGCATCCCATTTGGCAATGAGGCTGCTGAGTAAGATCTTTTATTTTATTTTCTCATCATTTATCACTCAATTAAAGTCTGCTTTTTGACAACAGACCTCTGTCTTTGGCAAACAAAAAATATAAAATAAGAGGACAAATGTCAAACCTCATTACCACAAAATAGTGGGTTAATTAATGAGGACCGCTGTAAAAATCTAAACTACCCTCAGGTTGACAGGTTAACTTTCATAAAAAAACAAAAAAAGAACCTCCAAACGTTAGATGATGCATACTTATGTGAAATTTAGAGCAATCTCAGTGACGGAAGTGGGAGAAGATACGCAAAATCTAGCAAAGTATCTTGTGGCGGTAAAGATGACAGAAAAGATGTTATGTGAAGAAATCTCGAATGCAAAGATACGGGAGTGTTTTTTCTTGTGATTGCACAGAGTATCTAATCAACTTGTCACAACAAGATGTGACAACACACACACACAAGGTGGAGGTCAGATGTGCGTACACCGCCGGAAGATGCCGCAGAACATTCGTATCGTATCGTGAGAAATTTCGCATTATGGGAATGAAATTTGTCGAGAGACCTGTTTGCAGATGAGGTTGTTCTAAACAAAATATATGTTTTCAGCAACAGAGCATGGATGTGCCAATAAATTCTTTGAATTTTTCGCTAGAACTAGTACTTTTTGACAGCTGTCAAGCTAAAACAATACGGTTTCAGGAAATTGGAAGAAGTATGCATAAAGAATGCACAAAATTTGTTAAATTTCACCTCAATTTTTTTTTTAAATCGCACCTACTAACTTCGTTCTCTAAATTTTACCTCTCAAGCACAGAGCTGTTCTTTTTTGACAGCTGTCAAGCTAAAACATAACCGTCTAAAGAAATTGGAAGAAGTATGCAAAAAGAATGCACAAAATTTGTTAAATTTCACCTCAAATTTTTTTTAAGATCGCACCTACTAACTTCGTTCTCTAAATTTTACCTCTCAAGCACAGAGCTGTTCTTTTTTGACAGCTGTCAAGCTAAAAGAATACAGTTTAAAGAAATTGGAAGAAGTGTGCATAAAGAAAGGGTAAATTTGTTAAATTTAACTTCAAATTTGAGGACCATTTTGAAGAAAAATTTCATTATGTTCGTACTTTTATTCTCGGATAATGTGAACATTATCAAAAAATGTCACTTAAGTTTCGGATAAAATACTTCCTTTTATTTTTTTTTTACAGAAACAAGACGCCTAATTAACAATGGATAACGAGAAAGGGAGTAGTACGATGATTTGAAAGTGCAATACTGTTCGAATGAAATGACAATCTACACAGTGTCACAATTAATATCCCAGACACGAACTATATATCAGCAGCTAAGAGCACCATCTACTTGTGTGTTTAAAAGCTGAATATATCTTTACCATCTGTCAAAATTTCGTGACATTTGGTTGACATTTAACAGTTATAAAATTTATTTTTACAGATGTGCGTCATTTGATGTTGAAATTTTGACTTAGGACAAAGATCGGTCATTAAATTTCACGAAAAACTTGCAGAATATTGTCTTGCTTCTCTGAGAATGATGAAAGAGGCCTTAAAGATCAACAAAAAGAGACTATTGGAACCATTCTTCCCGGAGATTTAGGCAAGACAAAAGTCAGTACTAAATTTGTTCCACACACATTGAGTGAGGATTTAAATTTGACAGGGGCATTCCAGGGATGTCATTGCGGCCTCAGGATATGATCATAGCTTCATGATCCAAGCAATGGCTTTTGAGCGGAATGGATACAAAACATTTCAGGATTATGTTTCCATTTCGGTGACTTCGACTGCCTCTTAGATCGCCTTCCGGAATACGCTAGGGGCAACGTCTACACTATTTTCGCACAAGCCGATGACATGACTAGAGACATACGAACCTTGGGATTCGTACAATAGTTCTTCAAACACATATTCGGAACTAGGGATAGCACTGATGTTTGGGAAGTTTAAACAAAAAGAACGAAAACACACTTTAGCTCCAACGTTAACTAACGATAGTGAGAGCAAATTTTGACAAACTGAGCCTAGCTTCCGTCATTGGACTCAGTTTTCTTAAAGCTGAATCTAGGACCTGGTATCAATCACTGCTAATAAAACTATAGAGTAGGAGCAAGAAATTACACATTTTGGGTAAACTTTTGGATAACTAGTGGGTCCCGTGGATCAGTGGGTAGTGCATGGGGTTCCAAGTTCAAATCCCACCTCTTGAGAGCGTCTAGCAAACATCTAAGATGTCATGACACAAGTCTTAAGAATCTAAGCCTTGGCCCATTGTGGGCTGCTTATGGCCTAATGCCTCCTTACGATGACCAATGACTTACGATCGGGAAAACTTGTTAAAAGAAAGTGGTCATTCATAGAGAAGACCGAACCTCCGGTAAAAAGACCAATTTGTCGCGGATGCCAGAAAATTTGGTCTTCGCAACTGGAAGTCGCCTGGACCGCAGTAGATGGAAGGCAGCAGTGTCTCAGGCAGAGACTTTAAAAGGGACGGGAGCCCTATAAGAAGAAGAAGAAGGTCAGTCATAACTACTATTTGCATAGAGAATAGCTCAACAGTATAAGCAGCAGACCACTGTTGATCTTATCCTTCGAAACTGATTGGAATATTTGTATGGCTAATGCAGACCAGTAGCCATACGATATGGAATACCACAAGGAGGAGTTCTATCATCGGTACTCTGTTGATCAACGAAAACCTAAATGAGTTTCTTAGTATGTATCTGTCTACAACGATCATCGCATGATTAGCCACTTCATCGCAGCAGAAAAAAGAAAAATCTTCAGATCTTTAAATATCTGTTCATATGTATGTATTCCCTTTCATTTGTTTGTCAAGACATCGCTCTGTCTCGGCCGTCTGTATGTCAGTTATTGCGACAACCCAATTCCGAACTTCGACAATTTGGCAGGCCATATATCACGACATAAAACAAAACAGAGGCAAATACCCCAACGAATTCGCATTTCCTTTCAACTTGTATCTATTCTCCTTTATTCGATCGTTAAATTCGAAAAAAAATCTGCGGAAACCTAGAAGATTTTTCTCCACCCATAAATGCATCAGTCAATGGGCTCTCTCTCTCCGTATAAATGTGTCCATAAATCAGTGGCGCATCAAGTCTTTCGATGGTGGAACCTCCACAGCTACACGATCTATGTATCTCTATCCGTACACACTCTTTACAGTGATCCGTAAATCACGATCTTGTCTAATTTCGAATTTTTGTAAATTGAATCTTCTGTTTGCCGTCTCGCGTTGAAATGAACGCACTTCGCTAGGATGCGGGGATTCTTGGCATAGTTTAATGGCATAGATCGACTGATCGTGTTTGTTTGCCTGTGTGTAGGTTTGGTGATCATGCAAACATGAATGTATACCGATCGGGAAGGTGGAATGTTCGGTGTTCAAGTGGAATTACTATGGTCAAATGCGACGATGGACAAGTGGAATGTGATGTGTCCTAGAATTTGTGTTCAGTGTTTTTGTCTGGGCTAAAGGGTGATCATAGAGACAGATCTTCGCCCTCGGTTAAGTGGCTTAATGGTACTTTGTGTCATCGGTTTGACACGCATACCGATCGGTCTTGAGGTAGAGGAAATTATAGATTCGACATTGTAAGGGAATAGGTCAGGGGTGTAGTCTTCGCTGACAAAGGATCGCATCAGCTCAGACACAAACCGATAGAAGGTATTGAGTGACACTTTTTGGAATGAAAAGAATGAAAAGTTTGAGGTGTAGTACTTGTGTATAGTGGGAAAGTGTATCTAAGATGCAAACCATCGTCAGATTTAACCCCAAAATTGATCGTGCTATCCGCTTTCAGTTAAATTCTATTCTAAGGAAACTCTAGAGTGAAAAACTCGATATCCCTAAGGCGGACAGTAGGGCCCTCATTAGTATATAGCTAAGACTCAAACCACAGTCAGTACCAATTCAGCACTTGGTAAATTGACAGTCTAAAGGAGCAGAGAGTAGCAAACGCTAGCAAGAGACGGTTTATCTAAGGCACGAATAGTAAGCCCTTGATGTGGAGAAGATTCTATTAGCAAGAGACGTTGTAGCTAAGACGCAAACCAAAGACATACCGCCAGTCTACAGGAGAAGATCCTTGTAGCAAGAGACGGTATATCTAAGGCACAAGCCACATCAAGTGCTTATTAAGCTCTTGAGATACTGCCAGTCAAGAGGAGAATATGCTGTCAACACGCGTATCTAAGACTTAAACCACGGCCTTTACCTAGTAAACACTTGACATACCGCTAGCCTAGGAAAGAAGACAGTGCCAACAAGAGGTGGTGTATCTAAGACACGAACCACTGCCAGTTTTCATTTGATATTTGACATACTGTCAGTCGAGAGGATGCAGATCATTGCAGGAGTATCTTAGGACTGTAAATCTTCTTGGCCGTAACAAAAAATAAGAAAAGAGTGATGCTCTCAATCGCAGTAAAATATTTCAACAAATTCCTTAATTTTCGCACATTTCCCCCGCATCAAGGACATCCTGTTTAAGGTTGTGTATCATTGAATTTTTTTTTTAATTTCCGTCAGTACCCCCGCCATTCATTACTCTCATTGACTCTGGCTCAAAAAAGAAAGCGAAAAAGCGTATGTCAACTCAGTGACAATTTAATTTCGCACACACACCGATCCGACTGTCAGGAGGAGGCCTCCTCTTCAAAAGGAAAACCAAATCCTAACGCCAAAATGGCCCACAATTCAGCCCTCACCAACTGCACTGTGTGCGCATTCAACAAAAATAAAGAGGAACGAGGACAAACAGCAAAAATTTGATTCGCAAAAGGATACGAAACCATGAAAGTCGTCCTTTTTAGCTTGACGTGTGCGAGGAAGTAATTCATATGTCGGATGCGCTGCTACCACACAAAAAAAAAAAAAAAAACAAAAAGAAAAAAAAAAGGATGCTCTTTGCTTTCTCGTTTTTGAGTCCTTCTTTTTAATTTCGTTGACATTACTTTGACTGCGATTTGATTACAAGCACACACTAGGACCTGAAGGTATCACACACAACGCAAGCCGAGGTGTGGGTGGTGGGTATTCCCTTCTGCGATTTTATATAATTTTAAAATTCTGTTTTTTTTTTTTTGGTCCTTTGGAGGGTGTGCATGTGTGTGTTTTGTGGGTGACATGTGACGTGCGTTATCTTCGGTATTCGGGAGAAAAAGAATAAAAGGATGAACCACTGCCGCGCGCCGCCTATACCGATGGAAAAGAATCATATGACAGATCTATCGCAATCATTGCGAGAAATTGAGCTGTCAAAATTTTTGACATTCGCATTATTTGTTGTTTTTTTTTTTCGTTATGTCGGCGTGTGACACCTTTACTCAGTCGTGTTTGGTTGACTCTAAGATGACAAACAAGTACGCTAAAGGACATTCGCGTGACAAAGGAAATGAGAAGAGCAGATGAAGAAGAAGAAAAAAAAAAGATTGCAAAAACCAATCTTGTATCTCAAAGAACAAGAAATGAGATTTCATTATGAAATTGGCGCCTTTTTTCGCTGTACAAACATAGAAATCATCATAAGTCGTTCTATTTTGTTTGCAATCGGCTTTGTAGGAGAACTGTCAATCATTTTTTTTCCAAACGCAGAAGGACACAATCTGTGTCTGGCTGTTTGTTAATTATTTTGAATTAAGGAGATTAGTGGAATTGACTTTAAAGAAAGACGGGCTGCCGTTTGTAAGGAGCTAGTACCTAGGAGCAGTTGTATTTATTCAGAAATTCTATTGATGGATAGGGAATGAGGAGTCAATAAGCGCCTGTCTCTCGAATGAATAGAGATACCCAAGACTACGTCAGCATCTTTAAAAGTTCTCATATTAGAGGCAGAAGCGGTCTGGAATGAGTCTCTACTAGGAGTCGTGTAGGAGATCTCGTATCAAACATTTGAAAGGATTAAAATGATCCTAAGTAGTACATCAGGATAGAACATTGTTTTCCCTGGACATGAAGGAACACGAGGTAACGAGCATGCTTTTGGATAAAGAAGACGAGGCTCGGCATCAAATCGATACCACCTCGCACATTTAAGCCCGAATCAGGGAACAAATTCTCTAAGAGGGAAGATAGCAGGTCGCTCTTACCAGAGGCTTGTGCCACTATAAGGCTCAATCTAGACGCAGGATCGAGAGACTTCGCCTTTCTATCTTTATAGAGAGCTTGGATTTGACTCAAGGGTACCATCCTACTAAAGAGTGACCAGATAGCAATGATACTTTTTCCAATGGTTACGTTTTGGCAGCTGTCAAAGCTATTTATGACATTTAGCTGTCAAAATATATAGTAAGGTTTGCTATTTTATCTTACGTTGCTTCACGTTGGTCGAACGTGCGAAATTATTCAAAATATTGTCGAAATTTCGGGACAGTATTGTAAATACGCAAAGAAAATTCCATCCTGAGGTCGGTTGTCATCATGGCTTCAGTGTGCAGGCAGTTCGTCGCACCGTGGAAAAGTTTGTGCAGGAAAGTTTGTGAGGATACTCTTTTGGACCTTAAGCTACCAAACAGGTAGAGATTGGACCGGCATGAAGACAACATAGTCGCCGTAGCAGCTGGAACCAATGATTCGGCGTCGATCAGCTGAATTGGGCATCACTAGAAAAGCCATTTTGCTCTTGGATTTGAGCCTACATCCATATAGGATTGTCTTGATGCAAGAATTGAAACCGAAGGACTATAGACAAGGCTGTGAGTTGGCTAATTGGACGCTGGAAATGTTGACCGGAGATTCGGATCACCTTTTCGGATGAGGCCCATTTTTGGATCAGCAGCTATGTCGACAAGCTAAATTGCTGTCATTGCAGCTGGCACAATCCACAAGACTTTGACCGATCAATCAATGAATCCATGGAGGTTGACTGTTAGGTGCGGCGTATGGCATGACGGCCTTATATCTTTCAAAACGAGGAAGGGCACATCCTTACCGTTATTGGTCTCATGTATAGAGCGATGTTGACCGACTTTGTGTGGCTTAAGACAGACAACAAGATACATGTCATACGGGCGACGCAACGCTCCAAGTTGTGAAGGAGAAATTTTTGCGAGTGGCTGCAGCTACCATGCGACTTGACACCATTCGATAGTTTTTTCTGAAACTACGTCTTGTCCTTAGTCTGCGCTAACGAGCCAACAACTTTGACTGAGCTCGAGGTCAACATTCAAGACGCTATTGCCAGAATAACGCCGTACATGTTGGACCAAGTCATAGAAAATTGGACCAACTACTTGAAGCTCTGCTAGCAAAGCTGAAGCGGCCATTTGAATGATATGGTACTTCACACAAAATGGCATGAATACCGCTTCAAAATAAAGCCAAAATCATTTTTATATCTCACACCGTTTTTGTTTCATTAACATTTTTTTTCCTATCACTCTTATCTGGTCACCCTATTTGTTAAACCTCTCTTGCTCAGTAATTGGTATGCCTTGATGTGCAGTTATCCAGCAGTATTTGCCTTAACTTGTGCTGCAATTCAAGAGTCTTGAGTACTTGCCAACTACCTTAAGAGCCTTACTGCAACTTTTGAGTCTGATGCATTTGTGGAAGCTCCTTAATCTTCTTTAAACGTTTTGCCTGCCGAGAGTTAGGTGGGTAATGACTAGAGAGAGGACGTGTCTTGATCTTCTGGTCTAATTCGAGCAAGTTTATGATACTAACCTTACGTCAGAGCCTGAAAACCTCTATTGAACCCTTCAGACTCTCACTGCTAACATTTAGTCTTCCATTCTGCAGCTCCAACTCAAGTATCCAACACCAATCGCATCTAACATTTGGATATAAGCCTCTCGCATTAGGAAATGTATCTTTTAGCATTACAACATTCATTTATCGCAAATATGTACTACTAAGCCGTTCTAAGCACCTTCACCACCACTCCGCCGCGTCGGCCACTCACAAATGTATCTTTTACTCTCTCTCTCTGTCCACTTCCTTTGTTGCAAATCCAATTTTGTAAAAATCTTGACAAAGTGTCGCAGAGATACGAGTATGACGAAAGAAAAAAAGGCAAACGAACGCACTTTCAAGACCACTTCAGAGGATAAGTTCGTAAGCCCATCATGGGGTTTTGTGATTTTATCCTTTTTTCTTTCCTGTGCTCTAATTTTTATTTTTTGCCTTTTCTCCTACTCTATTACTCCTTCAATCCATCCGCTGAAAATGCTTTGCATTGTGTTTGTGTCCTAAAGAGTGCTGAGCTGAGGATAATGACATCATGCGATGATGACGAACTCTTGATGTTGAAATAAAATACATTACAAGCATTAAAGAGCACACAACAACAAAATAAAAAAAAGGATCTTCCATTTTGCCACTGGGACACAAAAGTGCACCACCCGCACTTTGCCCAGAGATGAGTAGTCGTCCTCATCATCATCATCATCCTAGTCAGGCGGAGTGCTAAAGTAGACTTGAAGGGTGGAAACAAGACAATACCTCTTCCTGATGAGTGGTTATATGCAAAATGGGGAACCTCTTCTTATGGTTACAGCGCACATACATCCCATTTGTGACCATATTGTGTGGGTTGACATGATAAAAAGCAAAAAGGATTTATATTTGTGGCCATTTGTAAGTGCTTTAGATTTTCTCACATAGGATCATATGTACTCGTATCTCTCTCCCTTTCCCGTTGAAGCGATGCCATTTTGGCAAAAAGGATTCCGATAATAATTCCACACACAAGTGGCAGAGTGTCGACGTGTTTAGCAGGAGTTCGTAAATCCTATTGTTCGTTGGGATGTATGCCCGGTTAAGTGGTGGAATTTATTATACTAATTTTGTGGGAAATCTGCAATTGTGTGGTGCAAATGTTTTGGTCGGATTAAAACAGTTTTCCAAGGGATAATAAGTCGAATTAAGGATCGGCCGTTTAGGTAATAAGCCTCTAGCCTAAAATGGGCCGTAGAATTTGTTCTATTCTTTAGAATTCCTTGCCTGAGTCAGGAAATCCAGTCAAAGGATTCGATTGAAAGATTTAGAGTCCATTTGATTGGACAATGCCACTTGGCTATCTAAGATGGCGACTGTGTCTGGCGATGATCACAATGACGTGGATTTCAGCCTGAAAAGCAATGAAGGACGTACGGAAATCCTTGTGTTTTGTCCAGAAAATTCCAGCAAACTAGACTTCTACATTTAACCTCGAATAACCTCCTTTCTAAGCAGACAAAGACCATCCATCCAGTCTTATGCTGTGAGCCTGATTCCAATCTCTCTTTCTAGAGTGTTTCTCGCAGTCTCATGCTTTTTGCACTCTACTAGGATATGTTCTGCGTTTTGGACTTTCCCTTCACAGTACCGGCTGAAAGAGTCATCTGCGATATTGTATCCTGTTAAGAATTCAGTGAGCTGGAAGTTTACCTCTCTCTGTGTTTTCTTGTTGTCCACTCTTGAATGTTTGGCAGCAAATATCACACTCTTTGTGCATCCTGCCTACTATTCTATTCTACCTAAGTCCAGTGGAGAGGTTTATAAAAAGCCTCTGTCTAACCATTGGAGGTACAATAGATCTTTTCGGTCGCGGGGAACTAGGGTTCCAAGCAATGTAAAATACCAAGCATTGACAAGATTCAATTGTGGACCCCGCAAGTCAATATACATATCTAACCTAAGCCATCACTGTTTTGGTTGATAGTGTTGTACAGTCACGTCAGTGGGTGATTCAATATCATCTTGGTCCCTTCAGATTCTACTGTCTATCTCTCATTATGGAGTACTAAGTAGTCTTTTTCTCTGAGGGGATATCTAAATGAGCCAATACCCAACAGATGTTGACTCTATTGACCGCTGAAATATACAGAACCAATTCTTGGCCAAATTCGCCACCGATTTTGATCCTAATTGTGGCCTTCCATATCTCACTTGAGAAGTTACATTGGGACCCGCCTTATCGACTTCGGTTCCATGTGACTGTCAAACTTCCTAGCCTTCTTCTCATGATCATCTTGGCAATGACATCCTCGTTTTTCTGATCCCTTGTGCAGATATCCTAAAACTCTAAGACTTGAGACTCAAGTCAGGAAGGAAGGAACTTGCCTTGATGGACTAAGGATCAGGATCATCTGGGTAGCATGCCACAGCAATTTGGAGAGAAGGCCATCTGCCTCTGACATACCCCCTTGCGGCTTTCAAGTGAACTACGTAGTGTCAATGCATTGTGTCATATCCACGCAAATGCATCCCAACACCGACTAGTAGAGAATACATGATCAATAACAAAGGAACTGCTCAGATATTTCCTGAATTGTTATGATTTATTATAGACCACTGATATGTTCCACTAGATACGACATTCTATGCTCCAAACCAAAAAGAAACAGTCGACCATTTCCTTTGTAAGTGTCTGATTCTAAGTAAGAACTGACAGACAAAGTCTTCTTTGACAAATTGGATTGAGTCCAAACTAAGGGAGAACATTGTTGGGATTTTTTTCATTCCTTTGTAATTCACAGTATTTTTGCCGACCTCTGGGAATTTTTTTTTTTAAAGGATATTGTTGAGACTTCAACATGAAACCTGTCACTCAATTACTGAATGCGTTTTCCCAGCTATGGACGAAGTTACTTGCTTCTTTAATCATTAATTAGGTATCAGTATAAAGACACTGTTCAAGCTCCTTGTAGCCACCTATCTGCGTCTGAATATGCATCTCCCCCCTATTTATAGCCATACCAATGACTCACCATCGATTTATTGATAAAATTACTCATCGATGCAGTTTCTAGCTATAAAAATAGCGCAATCATTGGATACAACATGAATGCAGTTCATTCATGGTCTTAGATACAAGCTGGCTATCTTTAGAGCGGACGGAAGTGCACAATCGATTGGTGGTCGTCCATTCTCTTATCAATCGATGGATGTATCTCAAACAAGTCATCTCCTTCATTTTGGTTAACAGACAAACGCCACACTTTCCTCCACCCATAAAAAAATTATAATTTAGACTGCGCATCTTCCAACTTGATGATTGACAGACGCCTCCCGCTCGTCAGATCTGTCAAAACTCAAAATCATCATCAACATCCATTCCGTCCATCCAGACAGGCGCACAAAAACAGATTTCAGCAAATTAGCCAGCTAAAGTCGTCAGCTCTAAAAGAAAATGAATGCGATAATAAAGAGCGCGCATTTAAATGGCGCTTATCTTCGTCATTCGCTTCAGAACGAGGAACACTCATCCTCGGCGAGCAGGGGTAAGCATCACAAGCAGAGGTCGCAACCTCCTTTCCTAATCTAGAAGCACAAACTGCGTGTGAGTGTGTGTTTGCATTTGTTTTGCAATTTTCAGCCGAGTGGAGTGGAGAGACTCATAGGTAGATAGATAGATACTTTGGTTTTTTTGCTAAAAATAGCCCCTCAGTTGGCCATTTGAGCGGAGCACTACCGCGAGCTGAACTCTTGTCCTCTAACGATCTTCGACATCAATTTTGTTTAGGGTGAGTAATTTCAATTAGATGGCGCGGTTTTTCTGTTGTTTTTTTGAAGCTGATTTCAGTGACGCGCGTTCGCTGGCAATGGGGAGCATCAGGGCCACCTCAGACCGGAATCTATATTGGCCATTAAAGTGGCTGCTTATGTGGTCAGTTGACACTTTTATAGCTGTTGGCGCATTAGTTGGAAAGTGCGCACATCTTATGAAGGCATTTCGAGGTGTCCCTCGAGTTGGGTAACCGTACGAGGGTCACTTGTGTTTGTGGAAGGTATCAGTAGTAATGGAGATGGCACTGTGCAATGAAATGGGCTCTAAACGTGTCAAGATGAGCATTTTGATTGCGATTACCTTCTGGAGCTTAAGTGCAGTTGGGGAACGGGATCAGTTGACACTGAACTTGCATAGAGGAAGAGTAGGAACCATGGGATAGATGATAGGTACAAACTTTATAGACTTAGGTGAGAAGCGATGAATGTTTAGTTGATCTATGAATGATGCATTCGGTCCTGGGCATTTGCCCTTTTGCGCCACTTTGTAGATACAATAGCTGATGATGCAGTAGTCAGTACCCTGATCAAAATGTGTAGATTAAATAAACTGCTTTAGTTAAAGTTCCAGGCTGACGATGGCGTTCAGAACTACAGACACGAAGAACTTTACTAGGGTTCGGTATTTGGACCTTTTCTGTCAAACATAATGTAAAGTTCTTGAACTAGTGGTGCTGATCACTGTGGTCAGAGATAAAGTCTGGAGTCTGCCGACCTGGAACTAGATCACCGCAAGACCAAGACTGGCATAATAACCACAGTGGAATACATTAACGAATCCGAAGGTTTCCGACAACGGACTGAACTTACAAATAAGCGTTCGAGTATATACTTATTTGTGTATGTACTTATAAGAAAGGCAAATCGTTCGAAGGAGGCCTTGTTCTGGCTGAGATGTATCGTTGTATACGCAAAGGATAGGTATTAGCATCTTCACCGTCAGCCAAGCGGGGTCATCGATTGCCGTTTCCAATGGTGATGTAAGGCCGCCAAAAACGCTAAAAGGAGCGCTACTCTGGATATCCTTCTAAATAGCAAGGACCTAGCCATGACCCCCAACTTCTGCACGCTATTCATGGGCCCCAATAGCCTTGCTACGTGCTATATCTCCAGACAAATCTGGACCAAACTTAGTCAGAAGGGTTCAAGAGATTTGTTAAAGCGTGCTGACCTCAGCCTTGAGTCTTCCCCCAAATGATCTGCTGGAGCTGTATGGATGACAAGAATGAGATTAATTACCCACTAATTTACACGCAATTTCTTTTCAAGTAACTAATGTAACTAAAGTAACTTATGTAACTAAAGTAACTAATGTAACTAAAGTAACTAATGTAACTAATTGAAAATACATAAGACTTTAATGACAAACAATAACATCAACTAGGTGTAAAATAAAAACAAATTTTATTCAGTGAAATAGAAAATTCTTTACATTCTGAAATTACATTCCAACAGGTCGGGCTGGGCGCCTTGAATTCATGGCAAATACAGGACAACTGTCTAATACAGTAAGCCTATGATCTCTGCTTTAAGTTTTTAGTTCAGTATATTAAGTTACCTCCAGAGCTGTCCGAATCATGGATTAGTTACATTAGTTACATTGGTTATGTAACTAATTCAATAAGTTGCGTAAGTTACACAAAATACATGGAATTTAGCAAACCACGCGTATCTTACCAACACTCGTGATCGTTGAAATCAATAATCCCGGCTTTTGAATAGTCCTTATTGGAACTAGTGTCCTTAGAAGTTCACCACGTCCATTGGTGCAGGCAAAACGAAACAGAAACTCACTTTTACAAATTTAACCAACCATCAAAACTATTTATATTATTCGCATTTACCATGTACACACAAAAAAGGATCTGCCCCTCCACAAAGGCCACCCAACCAATTAAACTCTCGCACTATGCTTACCATTCAGACGGCACCTTCTGCCACAAACTGCACCTGTTATTCTATTATTCATGCCACTGACATATCGTCCATCGCCGTCAATAATTAATTGCTTTCGATTAACACAAAAAGTCACTTTGACGTTCGTAAAATCTGAATCCTGCCCCATTGCCAGTTGATCTGATAACCGCCGGGCTATGTCCTCGTCGTCGTCGTCTAACCCTCTTTCAATTCAGTTCCCCAACATTAGCACTGTGGCTTCATCATATCAGCCAATTATGCTATTTGACATTTTCGTGTTGAAAAGTTTTCGGCACGAATGTCCATACGCTGACGCTCCATTGGAAGGAGCAAAAAGAACACAAAAAAAGGACCTGCAGTCGGAGAAATGTCATTCCAACTAGCTATCGCGTGACATCGAACAAAAGCTTCAGCACCACAATCAATGAACTTGTGTTAGTGTGTGTACGCCAATTATAAGGACATTGCATTGTGTGTCCAATGCCGTTGAGTGACTGTTAATTTATTGGATCAGGATATCCATTTATCACGGTGAATTGTGTGATGAAAGCTGGTCAATTGGGGGGGGGAAATGCAATTAGCACGAACTCGAGTGGAGGGCTTGACGGGGAAGCCAAAGGATTAGATCCTTCTAGAAAAAAACATCTATCCATCGAACAGTGGGCAAAACATCTGTCAATACACATTCAAGCGCCTCGCCTCCTTGATTATTACCCAACTGACAGGACGGTAAACTTCTCTTGAAAAGGAAACCCAAAACAAATCCCCGGTGGCCACTTCATTTTTCTTTAAACAAAAAACGTCCAAAAAGTCCTTCCTCATTTCAATACCCGTGTTTTCATTTAAAAAATCGAAAAATAAAAATTATGTTGTTACATCCGAGTCCATTGTTCGTGCAGAGGTCATCACAGTCCTAATTAAGGTCATCCATTCCACACACAAAAAAAAAAAGGACGAAAAATCTATTAAAAAATCGCTCTAATTTTTTACCCAATTCTTAAGAATATTTTAAGGATAAAATTCAAATACCCAAGGAGCGTCTATAAAAGTAAAAATTCCCACACACAGCTGGACAATAGGGCGCTACCGATCTCCGATCAAGGATCAAACAATAGATGACCAACTGTTTTTGTGTTCCATAGGTAGATAATGCAAAGGGTGTCCTGTGCGAAAATCCTACCCCTAAATCCATTACGAAAACAAAGACACATTGGAAAGAAAATGCAAAAATCCTTAAAGGAATAATGTATACACAGGATTCGTGTAAATATTTTTGATTATGCACGGTAAGAGGATTTTTGCATTTTAAACTCAGGGGGAGAATTTGAATACGATGATGACGGTTAGATACAGACAAAGGATCCTTGCACATTTGTATGCAACAAATAGTCTCGCGCGAGGATCAAAGGCACAATAAATATAATCAAGACGTGAACGTACACATATCTGGAGCAAAATCGTTGGATTTTTCCTTGATTTTGCATTGGAAAAAGGATATATTTTATGTTGACAGTTTTTCTTTTAAAAATTCACGCCTAGTTAGTCCCTTACGGTTGGCTGCACAGTATGGTACGCGGAAATTTAATAATCGAAATCAGGATAATTTCTTTCAATTGCCACATATGTAGCCATTGTGTGTGATTTGAATATCCTTGCAGCTGCTGCTGCTGCTGAAGCACATGATCATGCGAAATTGCCAAGCGTATCCTGGTAAATAAATAAAAATCAAAAAGCCATGAAACGCTGTACAGGACTTCACCTGTTCCAAATGGGGGTTGAAAGGAACCCTTTTTTTTTGTTTTCGTTCAAAGGAAATCACAATCATGACGCGGTAATTATGACTTCTTGCGGTTTTCTCTCGATTGTCACAGGTCCTGTCACAACAGGGACACAATACAAAACTCCTACACACACGCAAGGGTGAGATATGGTCGATGAGATTTTCGATTTTCCATCCTGCATGGGAATTTTTTTTTTTTTTGTTCCTCATTGAGTTTGACCAACGATGCGCAACTGAATTGTTTCACACAGAGTTGCGGACACCCACAACTGGCCAGAGGGTTGTTTTGATTGTTGGTTAGTTAATAAGTACTTAAGGACCTCTTTGGGAAGTACTTCTCTGTAAATGGGTGCGCCCTTGAGGGAGTTCGTGTTTGAGTGCACTTAAAATAAATAATTGCCTTTGGTTGATTTGAAATGATTTTATTTTGAATGAAACAATGGGTGAGTTTTTTTTTTGATAAACAGGACATGCCAATTATTGTTTATATCCTGTTCGTGGAAAAAGAGCTGATTGATCAGTGTGACTTTGAGGTAATTCTGGAAATTGTACTAAATGGAATTTGGTTTCGTGAGAATTTGAATTTTTTTGTGGGTTTTTTGATTGAAAAATTCTAAAATTTTTGAAAATCTAAGTGAAATTTGTGAAATTTTTTAGGAAAAGAAGAGAGCAGGGAATAAATTCTACGGGAATTTAGTCTAAATGGGCAAATATACCACGTCTAGTGGGAAACGAATGCATTTTGCGGATGTGAAGACATTTCTCACCAAAATTGAGAAAAGATTTCTACCACGGCTACGGCTTCATGTAATATTGTTGCCCCACACGAAGAGTTTCCATCAACTCATGGAAAAAACCTGTATCATATCCATGTAATGGACTTAGAGGAAGAGTTAGCAGAGGTTGCCCACAAGGATGAGTTTTATCACCTACACTGTTGACAGAAGGCTTAAAGAGACTGGCATCCACAATGTGGAATATGCCCTCTACATAGCAATAATGAAAAAAGAAAAATTTATGATCGTCACAACAGAAACCATGAGAAGTGGACTCTAAGTGGTAGAGCGGTCGGTGGTGCCATCAAAAAGGGCTTTCCAACTATGCGGAAGAGACAGATCTAATCGTTGTCATACAGAAGAGGGAAGATCTGGAACCCTAGGTTAACTATCTAGCAGTAGATGCTGGACTAATAAGAAACTCTCACATAGAGTAGATGACGCAATGAAAAGGGTGCTGCCCAGTACAACTGGGTATGTGAACAAAGGCGGTCAATCTCGAGACGAGGTCAGCACACTGGATGTATACGATGATAGTTAGACCCAATATCACGTAAAGGGTGGGCCAAATACAAGTTTCTTTTTACAAATATTTTCTCATGTATTATGGTTTTATGAGTGAGAGCAAACATTCCCATTAATTATGGAATACAACGTCCTCGGCTGGCTTCGCACTAGCGCATTCTGTCAATCCAATTTTTTAAAAGACCTTGTTGATGGTTTCGGGCTGTAGCTCACGGATTGCTTGGGTGATATTGGCTTTTAGTACTTGAATCGTTCGCGGATTGTTGGCATAACATCGGTCCTTAACGATTTCCCACAAAAAAGAGTCCAAAGCTGTTAAATCGCAGCTCCAAGGCGGCCAATTTGCATCCCCAAGACGGCTGATAACACGATTTGGGAATCTGGCGCGTAAAATATATGAACCAAAGGTCGTCCAAATCCATGTGTTCAACTTCAGGGGGATACAGGACATAAGTAAGTAACTTAGGTAGGCTGATACCTCCTCCTTACTATGCTGGAAGGTAATCAAGATGGCGCGCCGCATGTACAATAGATTGATGTTGAGGTGGTAACTAGTCACCTTGTCACTGCAGCCTCTGTGGGCGCTCTCTTTTGAGCGCAAGCACAGCTAGGTGAACTTCAACGCATATATGTCGAACCGGACGAGGCATCTCTTGTTGACCTGATCGGCTGAAACATGCGTCTCACGACGTATTTGGAGCTGAGGTCAGTAAGGTCTGAGGGATGGTATTGAAAAGAGATGGTGGCGGACGAGTCCTCAATGGGTCAACGGCATCGCTCGCATCCTCGAAGTGGCCTATTGGCATATCCGGCAAAACAAGGATCTGATCCTCCAGGTTGGGGGTTGTGCCGTAGGGTTAACTTCCTTGTCACGTAGAAAAAAGCCAGTTGCGAAGCGGATACGGATGATTTTACTGTTGACGACCCAACAGCAAATGTAAAAAGGACAACGATCTTCGAGTCTGCACGTGAAATGAAAGGTTCCTCTACAAACCGCGTGCAGCCGAACAACTTGCGAAGGCACTAGAATGCTATAAGGCAGACCCAGAAGTGCGATGAGATGGGCCGGGCAAAAGGAAAATGAAAAACTGCGACATCATTTACGACGACTGCTACAGACAACAAGGACAGCGTCTATTTGGGTGCTGATTTGTCATTGGAGGCAGACTTAGGCTTGAGTTTCAGGCATGTAAAAGGACTAAATTCGCCAACATTCGCCTAATATGCGCTCACGCCTCACCACACGAGAAGATGGACGATCCGACGAAGGATGACTTCTATCAGCTCTTGGACAAGACATATGCGGAATGCCCTAGCCATGACGTTAACATCGCCCTAGGTGATTTTAATGCAAAGCTAGAAAAAGTGGACGTCTTTAATAGCGTAGTCGGAAAGCGCAGCCTGCACGAAACCAAATCCGACAATGGCGGGACGATACGTTGTTGTAGCTAGTACGCGATTCCCACGTCTCAATATCCACAAGGCTCTTTTTTTTTTATCGTTTGGTTGTGATTAAAGGCTATTCGTTAGAGGCACAGTTTGGCCAGAAAGTCCTTAAGAAGTGTATAGCCTAGGCACCTATTGACGAACGTTTGCAGCTTCCTGGTGACAGTGGCGGTCACCCTCCAGGTGCCACATCCATATGCCAGCACGGAATCTTTGTACCGCTGTGTTGGTATTTCTCCTCGAGTGCTCACACTGTACTCACACTTCACATCCTCTATAATTCTTCCCACAATCGCGCAATTACTTTCCATTGAAATCCTGAGACAACCTTCCACCTGCTAAAACGTATGTTGATCCTTTGACCCGGATATCCCACCAACAAAGCACCACACAAAATCTTATTTATTTACAGCGTTTTGGTTAAATACCACTTATCCTGTTCCTCACGTAAATCGAGCATTTTTTCCCAAGGATATTCAGCATCCAAAGGCAAAACATCTTTTACAAATTATTCATAGCTACATTGACTGACAGGCTTTGGAAATTCCTTCGGGACTAGAAAACAAAATCTTTCCCACCAAACTAAAACACAACCACGATGCACACACGATTTATGCCTAATTAGTTCCTTCGTACTACTCGGGTATCGGCTTACATCCGAAGGACACTTGAGAACACGATCAACCCAAAAATTTGTTCGAACTCGTATCGATAACAGATTTCGAATTGCATTTCCCGCATCGGACGGACGCAACGCACTTCTGCGGTTGTTTTTTGTGAAATGTTTACCTACCTACCTTCACGATACTTGAAAAAGGACCCAAGAGGTCATCTGCGGACAAGGACTTCGCTGGCAAGTGTATACATCATTCCATTTGGACGACACCAGGTCTGGCCTGATGTTTTGCGGTTTCAGCGTGTGTGCTGCACCTGAATTCATGAATAGGTTTCTGTTTCCTTCTTCCCGGAAACAAAAAGGAGAACTAAAAAATCAAAAGTGAATCCTTTTCCAATCCCTTTTTTTTTTTTTGGCTTCTAAATGCATCGAATGATTTCCCCCTTCAATGCCCAAGTGTGCCTGTCAAAACAAAGCAATTCGAAACGTTTTGTGCTTTTGAAGAATTAGAACAAATGTATCTAAATTTGTATCTGTTACCCGAAAGAGGTATCCGTGTCTCAGCCAAACACACAATACGCGATCAGCATGCATCCAATAAATTCTGTCATTCATTTCTGCTTTTCCCCTTTCGTTCGTTCTTCGGTCTATTTGTTAACACACGGCGCGGCGCGATCCGTTCCGATCGGAAGGGAACGCAAAGGAAAAGTATCTTCTTAAATTACCAAGCAAAACTCTTTAAGAGGATCGTTTGATCTGTTGTTGTTGTTGGTTGTTTGTTTGGTTTTAGTGGAAGTCGATCGGATTACGTTGATGGTCTCTTAATTGCACTCAGGTGGGCTGAAGTGTCAACAAGCGAGAGCGCCGTTTGTGTTGAAATGTGTTTTGGAAATACGGGATTTCCATGTGACACTGGGGTATTTAATGGGAAATTTATTTCCCATATGGATTGGAGGGTAATTAATGGCGCAATGGGGATCATTTTAAATTTGATTTACCGCCAAGGACTGGGTGACAGTATCTGTATCTATTGGCGCTCAGATGATCGTATTCTGTGTATGCGATGAAAATGTCAATTCAAAATCCCCTTCCGCTGTTGGAATCCTTAAAAAGATACTCAAAAACCAAGGTTGACCACTTAATTCAGCAGCAATTACCAATCAATTTATCGTAATCCATAATTAACGATGTTTAAAATTCATAATCACCACAAGGACTCAGGAGAGTGTCCTTCCTTAAATGATATCACGAAACCAACACCAAAACTATCAATTACCATCGTTAATGTCGCTTATTTATGTGCTGTTTGTTGTCGAACGGGAAAATAACTTCCGCTGAGCGAGTTGGGAATCCTGAGAAATCCTTTTTCGGTGTGTAAAGTTTAGTTTTATCGACACGGGGAATCAAATTAGTGTTTCACTGGCTCAAGGGAGCAACACCTGCAAATTGGCAACAAGGAATCCCTAGGAGGGATATCAGCTCGTAAAGGATTCGCAAAAGAGGGTGAGTTGTGAACCCCTTTCATTCCATTTGTCACATAACCCAGAGATCGAAGGGATAAAGTCACGAACGCATCGAAGTGGAACTATAATTGGAGGAGCTATCGGCTTACCTTGAAGCTACCTGTGTTCTGGTTCAGGAAAGTGAATGGTAGATATTGATGGGTTTTAGGGTTGTAATTCGAGAGGAGAGTTAATAATGCGTCAAAGAGTTATGAATTGATTTTGATTGGTCTTTTCCCGAGTGAGCTCAATAATTCTGTTAATTACTTTAAGTGACATTTTTATTGCAATTAAATGGTTGAGACGTGAACTTGATAGGCCTTCTGGGAAGCTTGCTATTTCGAGTTTTTCGGGTTTCAAGTTTCGTAGATTTGTAGCAATGGATCGTTAGTTGCTCAGAGAATTGAGCCACTCATCTGGGAACAGAAAGTTGTCTTAAATCACTTTATACCTGAGACAACTGACGGTAAAGGCGTCCATTCCTCATTTTCAAAGAGATAAAGTCCCATGCTGCCCCCATGCCATAATCCGCACCAAAACTTCCATCTTCGTGGATGCATCGAACATTTGTGTATAGTGTTTGCTCCAATTAGAGCAATTCTGTTCGTTGTGCCAAAAATGAGCCTTGTCCAAGAAGATGATTTTTTGGCCAAAATTTGGACCTCCAGCCTACATTTCCAGCACCTATTTAACGAACTCACGGCCTTGTTGTCAGGCTGTAGGCCCAAATCCAAGAGCAAATTAAGCCGGGTTGACTTTTTGGCTATGCCCAATCCACCTTTTCAGCACCGAATCAAAATTTCTGGCTCTTTCTCTACACTGGCCGACTATGTTCTCCTCATTCCTGACCAATCTCGGCCTGGTTAGCAGCTTAAAGTCCAAAAGAGTATACTTAGGCTCAAACTCTTCCACGGTGCGACGAATGAGCCTGAAGCCATTATAACTCCCTACATCACGACGGAATTCACGCTGCGTATTTACAACTGAGACAGAATTTTGGAAAATTTTTTAAATTACTTTCGGATTTTCATCAAGCCTGAGTCGTGGCATAATAAAATGGCAAGCTTTACGAAATATTCTGACAGCTAGATGTCATTCGGAGCTTTGACAGTTCCTGAATCATTACAATTGGAAAAAGTGTCATTCTTGTCTGGTCACCCTTTACAAGTTAACTTACGATACACCCTGTGCATCTACAAGCCTAAAAGTTTCCATGAACATCAAAAGTACATTTTTGCCTCCTCCATTAGAATAATTAAAATATCTAATTAAGACGCTCACACCCATTGAATCCTCATCAGCTAGCGCTTGAAAATATCTCAATTCAATGCCACTGGTTATCACTGGTCTTCCCAGTCCCCTTTTCGTTAATTTACTTCAACAAAAGTGAAATTTTGGAACATAAAAACCAGAGTACAAAGAATAATGAAAACATCATGTAGACGAGAGATAATAAATGATCGTGCGCGCAATTGTGTGCCTCATCTTCCACGATCCGATTGATTGATTGATATCTCTCAATGAATGCGAAGATCAGAATTTTTCAAACTTGCCAACGATCATTCGATCATCCTGTGGCGATGTTAATTTGAATAAATAAAGAAAAAAAGAAACGAAGTCAAAAGGAAATTGAAAAGAATTGTAATTGAATAAAAAATGCGAACAATATCAGCTCCGTGGATCGGTGTGAAGTTGATTGTTGGTGGAAAAGTGATGGGCACCACTGTGGGCACCTTCTGTCAAAAGATATCTTAATATTTTCGCTCTTTTTTTTTTGTGAAGAATTGGAACTCGTTCCAGCACGTGTCCAGCTGAGTTGGGTGTCGTTAATCAAGAGGGAGAGGTATGCGACTGGTTGAGGAGCACCACCAAAGTTGTGACTGTGATTGGTAGGAGCAATCTGTCAGGGAATCTTTGATGTTGTTTTTCGTTGTTCATCTGCCCTCATCCCTTACCTATCACGATCGGCATCTAGTTCGTTTTCTAATCACCCACACGATAAGATCACATCCGCTTTGGCTGGTTCTCTTTAGTCACCGCAGGATAAAGGTGATGCAAAAATCTACGCAGCAGAAGGACATTGTTTACATCAAGAGATCCTTGAGAAAACCACAATGAAACCGAGGGTGGTTCTCAAACGAGATAACGATCCACAAAAGAGCTTCCCTTCGACAAAGGATCTCTTGATCTTTTGTTCTGTTGTATCTACAAAGTTTTTTTTTGTTGCTTTTGTTTGAGATTCTCATTAAACGGTACTTCTATAGTTATTTAAGGATTTATGAGTGTTTTACGGTCTTTTCAATGCGAGATGTAGCGCTGTTGTTTCCGTTCTATGTCACTGCCCAATTATCTATTGATCGCTGCCGTGCCTTATGTTTGGCTACATTTGCGGTCGCAGGAGATGGAGTAATCTTTTGTTCGATTGAGTTATTTTGACGCAATCCTTAGCATCGTAGCGTGGGATTTAGATAGAACAACGTTTGCTTTGGAAGTAAGTACGTAAGGGAACTGCATAAGTCAATGTCTGAGGAATAAACGTTTGCTTCATAACAATCCCTTCAATAACAATTGTAGACACTTCGACGTTTAACTACTTTGTGGGTCTTAGAGCCTCCAAAATACCTCCGCAACTCTTGTCTTAGCCATTTAGTCCTCGGATCGTCGCATCAAGTGTTCCATTGCATTGAATCACAACTCTACGCCGTTGTCCTAATTAACTTGTAATCCGTTCTTCAAAAAGGTGAGCTTAGGGCGCTGTCTACCTTGTAGCAATACAGTCTAACTCAGATCTCATCGAATCTGTTGTGTTCACAAGTCTGGGACACCTCTTGGTTTTGGTGTCACTATTGCTCCATTAGTCATTATGGGAGTCAGCATCCCATTTGACCAGGCGAAATCAATTGACACAAGTACTGTTCATGGATATTATTTAGAATCAAAGCAAGGAGCCTACAAAGCATCCTTTGGCGATCTTTCGCTTTTTACTGCTTACAAGGGAGTTCTGTTCACTTGGAGTCTTACCGCCATTCTCTAATACGTAACTTAATCTCAAAAGCGATCGTCATAGTAGCAGCTATCGTTGGAACAGAAGACTCAGAGTTTAGTGCTTAGACTGATGGGATCCAGATTGGTTTCTCCATAGGTTCAGCGAGGATATACTCCCAAAAACTTAACTCTAACCGTTTGTCTTCTATCTGACTAAGATAGAAGATGTCAGCATCCAGTCAGTATCCATCAGTCAGTATACATCGCCAACGTTAAACAAGTCTTGCCGAATTTAGCAACATTTTGCATTTTCTGCCAACAAAGCGTCAGTAAATAAAATAAAATAAAATAAATAAAACAATGGTAGTGAAAAAGTACAGCCTTGCGGAACTCCATTTTTAAAGCGATCAGTACTTATTGAACTGCTGAATGATGAACCGCTGGATGCTAATGTTTTTGACACTGGGTGATTCAGATTTGTTGTCTTTTCAAGGTGTTCTTAGCTCCACTTTCTTGACTCGAACCACTACTATTCTGTTCTTCTAACTTTTGGCAAGGTAGACTGGTAGACTTGCTTCATATGGAGACGCTACAGGTTGGCCGATTCAGTTGCCACCACTTTGTAGTACATCATTTGATTACACTGGTTATATCAGCTTTCCTGGGGGTTTTGGACTTGCCAAGGTATAAGTCAGTTCTTCATTTAATGCTACCCCATTGCATGCTAGCGCGTCTGCTACGACTTGACTTCTGCTTGACTGTCTACAAAGATTGTCCCCCTGGATGGGTCTAAGCTCTTAGGGTGCATTGCAAGCTCAGCTCACTTGATAATCAAGACTCAACTAGAAGAGGAAGATTGAGAACATTTTCCAGCCCTGCTAAAGGCGTTGATATCTGTGCTCTTGTGTTGCCTACAAACACATGCCTTTGTAAGATTATTTAGGTAGCAAAAACTCGGTCCAAAACCTTGCAAAATGTTCTCTCCATTCATTGCGGGTTCGGGGGAGCTGCGACCAGCTACTAGCCTTACATACATGATCCTAAAAACGGACCTGCTGTCATAACTACCTTCTCTGTTTCTATAGCCTTGGTGCGGAACTATTTGAGATCATTCAATGGTTTAAAGGTGCTTACACGGACCCAAGAAGGACCCTAATCATGTCATTAACTAGAACTCAAATTCAGACCAAAGTCTAAGCACTCTAAGGACTCTAAGGTCCTGAAAAATGACTTTCAATTCCATTCAATTATGTTCGATTCCAGTCAAACTTTAGAGCCATAAAAACATAGTTCGAAACATTATCGCACAAGGATATCAGTTGTAGTTAAAATATCGACCGAAAATAATTATTAAAAAGTTTGCACCTCCTCACGCGTTCCCACAGATAGCCATCGTTCTCGTCTCGTTTTCAATTAATTAGAGCTCACATGCTCATAACCCGTTGGGTAAAATGGGATATGCTATCAAAATTATAGATCATACCCTTGGGGGGCTTTGCCATCACTTCCCAAATTATTCATTTCAAACTCATAGTCCTCGAGGCCACACCACCAGTATCCCACTGATTGTGCACAAGAAGTTAACTGTAATTACTGTGTTCGTGATGAAACCCACCACCACAAGGGTTGTGACCAACCAAATAAATGATGGAAGACCGAAAATATGACGCCATTGAGGGTGGTGTGGTTGAACCAAAAATTTGACGCTAACGCTAACCCCTTTTTTCGTTTGCCTACCTTTCTGAACTGAGTTTTTGCCAGCAATGTAGGTGGTTCCTATGAGTATCAGTGATTGAGTACACCCTGTGGAAAAGATGGATGTATCTATGCGGAAACGTTGTCACAAACTAGAATAGAAACCAACAAAAGATAGTTTTAGTTGCAATTGTGGTCGGATTTAGTGTGGACTAGTTGGGTGAAGCGGGGGGGGGGGGGGGGGGGGGGGATTCCCCTTTGCTTTTCTGCACAAAAATTAATCATTGAATGGCCATAGTCCGGCGTACTCAATCACATAACTCAATAAATTGGAATTCTAACAACCACTGGGTGATATATGCACAGCGGCGTCTGTGTAGAGGTTTACAAATCGACCTGTTGGCCGAATGGACGGACTAGCGCGCGGTGATAGGAATTCGAAGGAAGGAACACTGTGCATGGTGGTGTATTGTGAAGGGCAACATGTTAACCATATTAAAGTGTCCGGTGATTAATTACGCTCTCGTCTGGGAGATTAATTGAAATCAATCAAAACCGAAGTTAACTAATGGTGGCGAGAGTCTATATGTGATTGACTCTGAGTGGTGTTTTTTTTGTTTTTTTTTTTGGTTTCTAAGGTGAGTTTTCAAATGAATTGCATTCAGGTAAGAGAATGGGTCTTTTCTTGTTTTTATTAGACGGTGTTTGGAACGTTACTTTTGAATTTTCCTTGAAACCAGAGTGAAGCTATTGCAATTGTTTGCAATGAAGTTGAGACTAAAATTGTCGCTAGTGCTGCCGAAATAGAGAACGATATTGTAGACCATAGAATCAGGACATGTCCCCAAGATTCAGGATGAGGACACCCACAGATTCCGGACAAGAAGGCACCGGCTTACCAACACAAGGACAAAGTGAATGCTATCCGCCAACGGGTAGCAAGAACGCCTCAGTAAGAAGCCACTAGTCCTAACAATCAGCTGAATCGAGCAAGCAGAAGGCATTGCAGATCATCAGTATGGTTTCCGTAAAACAAGTTCGACTATTTTAGAAAAAATACAATACCGACGATGGCAGTACAACGTTAAAGGGCGGTGTTCCACAAGGCTGTGTACTAGGACTGCTGCTGTGAAACGCAATGTATGATCACGTTGTCAGACTCCGAATCCCGTGGTCTTTGTAACTAATTAGGTTGAGATAGCACTCATTTTGACCAAACTTCTTATAGAGTTGGAGCATGACTGTAAAGAAGCTATTGAGATGGTTCAGGGCTGACTAGCAAGCATGGGACTATGACTAGCAGAAGAAAAGACGTAAGTAGTGCTCATCAGAAACAGACGAGTCATGGAGAAGCAGATGTAGGCAGAAGTACCTTGGCACTACTGTAGATAGAAGGCAGCAGAAAAAGGTCTGACCTATCAAGGATTATGTCAAATATATAGGCGGATAAAGCCAGAGTTGCGATACCAATGATGCTCTAGGAAGAGTAAGTTCTACAGAAGCAGAAACAAAAATTGACGGAAGCTGCTTAGAGAATAAATCTCACTTAGTTAATCACATTCCTAAGTGTGACGACAGAACTTCTAAATTTGATACAAAAACCTTAGATGATAGCTACTCCAAACAACAGAGTTTGATGCTTTGCAATGGGTACAAAAAATATCCGTTGGAGAGACGAGAATTATCGTACAGGCTTCAGTGTCTATGAAGTGACGCACGAAAGGGACTACTTTGAGGCCTACACTCTAATAGGTACAGTATTCTGTTGGGGGTTATTTGCTGAAGATCAGGACAAGTATCAATGGAAAATCTCCCTACAAATCTCCGGGCTTGGATCGGACCCACTAGAACGCACTGACCTCTCCATAAGCAGCCCATCCTGCATTCTCAGGCTTGAAGCAGAGAAACTGGCTACGAGAGAGGCGAGCCTGAGATGGAATTCCCTGCAAAACAATTATGACCAAAATTTGACAAAGCAAGGACCGAGAGAATTATTCGCAAGGAGAGACGTGCTTGTGGGGATCCTCACCGGTCACAAAACTTTGCTATAGCACTCTGCAGGATGATGTAGAAAACCCCACCCACTTCCTCGGCCCTTGCCCTGGACTCAAACGTTCCAGGTACAAACTCCTTGGCAAGCACTTCTATCAGGATCTAGGAGAACTCTTCAGCAGAAGTACTTTCAACAGACCATACGTTAATACGAGTAAGTAAGCCATGAATCAGTTTGGACAATCTAAATGCTTATAAGACAGGTTAGTTTGCTTGGTCGCTTGTGAAGCTAAATCAAACTAAAGTCGGCTCCAAAAAAAGGCCAAATACTTGAAATTGAATCCAAAATTCATGCTCATAACCTCCAAAACCTTATAGCGCCTAAGGACTTGGTAAGTTCAAACATCACTTAAGTCTCTCTCCCATTATGAGCCTCTCAACTATCTCCAACTCCAATTGCTGTGATACATGTCTTGTGGGCGTCACGAAATTAACCAAAATGCGCAGCAAATTAACGTTTTCAAATTCCAAGACCAGGCTCTCTCTCTCTCTGTCTCTCTTTCTACATTGTTATGATCATTTTGTGGTTAAGACAGAACTGTTGTGCGCATGCCAGAGAGACGACTCCGTAACCAGAGAAATGGGTTAATTAGGATCGACTTACATTCAGAGTCTTAGAAAGAGTATACCATTTACCCTTCGCCCACCGCCGATCATTAGTCACAGCAGGTTACACTCAAACTCAATCCGCGCCCATACAGTATAGGTATCCACCGAATGCGAATTCAAATTCATCACTCTCGATGATGATGAATGCCCATCAAATGTGTACAATGCATGGCCATCTAATGAAGTTGTCCGTTGCGTCCGTCGTCCGTGAGACAGACTACATCATAAACAACAGACAACAATGAGTGAGGGGGCACCCATTTGACTGCGGTTAACTGGTGAATTTGGAATTCCTCATCTCACGGCTCAAGTCGAGTGATTAATGACCAAACTCCAGATACTCGAGCATTGTGTTCCATAGATACCTATATCTAGTGTCGAATCAAAATAACTTGATTAGGGGGCTTCATTAGCGCCTCGTTGTGAAATCGGATCGATTAACTCACTCACATTACACAGAGTGCGCGGTTGAAGTTGAGTGAAAGAAAGACCCAAGGCTCATTATGCGCTAAGTGAACGTACGAACGAGAATTATGCTAAGTGACCAGGTGGTTGGACAGTATATGACGACTTCTTAAAGACTGGAAAAAAAAAACGGAGGAGAATATGAAATTACGCGTTTCGGCTCCCCAGAACGGTATCGAATCCATTGCACCCATATGCAGGAAGGTAAAGTACCTTTACAACAGTTTACGGCTTCCGGAGGTGACCAAAGGGTCAGCGTTTATGTTATGCGTGGGGAGCACTGTTTCGTTGTGGTTGTTTGTGTGGTTGCTTTCCCATTCAGGTGGACGAAATTGAGCTGTTTACCAGCATTAGCATAATGTGTCATCGTTTTGCATGTCGTTACCGAACG
The DNA here is from genome assembly GCA_949716465.1 of Chalcosyrphus nemorum. Lineage (NCBI taxonomy): Eukaryota > Metazoa > Arthropoda > Insecta > Diptera > Syrphidae > Chalcosyrphus > Chalcosyrphus nemorum. Next base: position 87,075,558 of record OX454333.1, read on the forward strand.
GAATGGGCGTCTTAACTTTACTGTGTGCGCGGTTGGGCTGCATTAATGGCCGGGAACGTATGTGTTAATGTGAGGATTTACGAAAGAAATGGGTAGTCTGGTTCTGGTATTAGATTGCAGATTAATGCGCTGTTAGGCTAAGGGACGGATAAGCACTAAAATGGTGGTGAAGTCAGAGAAGTGTAAGTCAACTTGGAGGAGTACACTTAAGACAGTGGGCTTTTTCCTCAATAAGACTTAGAAAATAGCCAAATGTCTTTTAAGGCGTACAATTCCAAGTAGGAACTTGAGTTTAAGCAGTTTAAGTACTGGCTCTCGATCAATAGTCATACTTGGTTTGGATAATGTTCAAGAATAGGTTCGGTTGGACTGCCATCCTGAATGTACATAAATGAAGCAACCATAGTTCAAGAGTAACGTGGTGAACATCTTGCAGTCAAATATGGCATACAGTATGTGTCTAAACGGAGCATGCTATGGTGGATGAACAGTTGAAAGGACTACGAAAAGGGAGCGCCAATTGCACCAATCTAGCTGCACACCGCCGAATGTTATCCATCCATACTGTCCATATCCTGCAAAGACTTGAAAAGTCTAAGGGATTGTGAAAACATTGAAACCCTGGCAACGCATCTCCAAAGAGTCCCCTTAACTTATAGTCTAATGTGACCCGTGTGGGCTCCTCTCGATTTACACTCTCGATGACCTTCTGCTGGGTATCAAAGCAAAGGGATATGGAAGGAAACGAAAAGGTTGACTAGTTTGCTGGGAAAAGTTCCACGAAGGAAAATTGATGACGAAGCCAACAGTCGAGAATACAGAAGCTGGGTTCATCTGGAGACATGTTTAGAGGTAAGGGAGCTGCGAACGGGCTTCAGTAAGTAGATATTAGCCTCTGTGGTAAAGCTCTTTCTTTATATCGTACGACAATTGCACAATTATAGGTCATTGTGCCATTGGCATCCTTGCGGAGTGACTCGGTGCTTGTCTAACGACTCTTGCAGAAGTGGCAGTTAGACTCAAAAAATCAAAGAGCTCAAGAAGCCAAATTTGTTCTCAGATTGTCAAGGTGCCACACGAAACTTGTTCAGTTGAAGAAATTCATGTTTAACATCAGGGAAGCGGAGTGACAACCGTTCCTTGGCGCAGAGAACTCACTTCCAATGGATCGACATGGTGAGTGATGACTACCAATTGAGCCTTCTTCTGTTCAACTAACTTGGTGACAGTATTGCTGACGGAGCGCACAAATGTGGGCTTCTTTTTGGGCTGAACTTCATTACCCTTCGTCTTGACCCCGGCGAGCTTCTTCAAGCGTTGCTTCTTAGCCAGAGATGACTTTGGGCAATTTTAAGTTCTTGACTGTGGTGCTCTTGTCAAAGGTCAGGATGAACTAATGACGGTACCTTAAGAAGTTTCTGGGGGACAGCCTACAAGTCGCGCTTGGACTGAATGCTTTGACCAACATATTTGGAGGATGGATAGTGCATAAGCTTTTGAACTTACCGATTCCACAGTTCTTGGGCTTACACTTCTTCAATCAATGATTGAATGAAGACTTTTGGAGTTACCTATTCTCTGAGCTAGATTGGTACAACAAATTAAATGGCTATTGGCTCATTACAACCTTTCAAGTGCTCAGAAATGGATACTATAGCTACTTATGTCTCATCTGGTGAGTTCTATGTCGTCTTTGCACATCAGCTCTCTCCAAATCCTCACCATTTGCCGTGATTTCTTCTTGAAAGTTTAGCGCCATGTGTTTCCGAGTATCGGAAGCCTCCATTGCCTGATCAGTCTTAAACCGAACTATTGAGTTTGAACACCAACTATAGGAATAGTTTCCTTCTTTAAGAAGTCACAGAACGTTTAGTTTGACACTGCTGTAGTTCACCCTTAGGTCACCTTCTGTTCTGAATATTTCTTCGCATAGAAAATTAAATTCGTTTCACAACATTTCCTCCAATAAATCCCTTTTGCCCGTCGTCCTCCGTTCATTTAAATTTCTGTCCCACTGCACATGCAAAATAATTTACCCCATCACTTCGTCTTTTGCATTTCTTAAGAAAATTTTAATTTATTTCCCAAAAATTGAAATTATTTCCCAGAGGACGAGCGACAGTTTCACGCCTCGTTATTTAGACCTCTATGCGGACAAAAGGATCATGCAAACTAATGCCACCCAGGTATGTGTACCTACTCATGTCCACTGATCGGTCACAAAATTTTTGTTACGAAAATGTCCTTACACGATGGAAAACAGTGATCTTATGACCTTTTCGCTTGAGTGGATAATCGTCGCCAGGCGATTTTGAATATATCACAAGCAGAACACATGGTGATTTGAATTTTGAAAAAAAGAACGAAAATAGAACACTAATTTCGACCGTTAGAAAGGACGTTTAATCTTCTTACAACTCATGGGAAAGGGTCCTGCACGAGTAAGGAGTTTTATCGATTTTCTTTTAAATGGATTTTTGTAATAAAATCGATATTTCAGTTGCAGACTAATTGAAAGTCTCCACCAAACGATCCCTTTTGCAATTTGACAACCTCGAGAGGGTGGCTAAAAGTTATGACATCATAAAATTGATATGTAAATTGCTCCACACTAATAAAAAACTATTCCAATCAAAAAGGGTGCTCAGGTGGAGGCTAGAAGCACTTAGGAGTTAGGAGTACTGTCACCCTCACTTGAAAGGGTAGACTTTACTTGAGTTTTTGAAGTGACAGCACACGCTGGCTATAAAATCACAATAACTCTTCAAATAGATACTTTTTGATGCAGCCAACAAGGGGAAGGGGTTGATTGTGATCGGGACCATCCGCGATCGTTTACTCGGGGAGTGTGTGTTGACAAAACAGATAAATTTTATGTTCCTTGAGGTATGACGAAGCTGTGCGTCCAGAGACACAGAAACACGATGACAGTGCGGAACGTCTCCATGGAAGGGGAAGAGATTTATCAGCTCCTTCTTTGGATTTTTTCTTGGAGTGGATTCATGGAAGTGGGGAGCTGACTGACATCTGCGTTAATTGCATTTTTGGGATAATTTAGGAAGCGATTTTTGGAAATTTATTAGCACATTAAGATAAAGTGACGTTTCAAGACGCCTTCCACTAGATGGATGTGTATGGCGTACATACTATATTTGTTTGGATGGATTTTACTGAATGGGGGAGAGTAGGAGCAGATTTTGTTAATGGGATGTCTGGTTGCAGGTGGAATTTCACACCTAGATTATAGTTGAAGTGAAGTGAACGATCAACAATGTGCAGACTGTACCAAGTTCGATTGTAACGTTGAAATTACAAGCAACGAAATCGATTTTAAGTCTGAGGAGAGAGGGTCAATAACTTGAATGTTCTATCTTTGGTCTTGAATTCCAAAGAAATATGATATTGGAACCCGTTGACTGTACTTCTTAGGACCCATCATCGAAGTAAGCGATCCTATGCCCTGCATATGTTTGGTAAATGTCATACAGACCATCCTCCTCAAATCATTGTATCTTATTCGAAACACACAACGGATAGTGTGGTTTCTGGCACGACAGAAGGATAGAAGACCAACATTTCACAAGAAATGCCCGAAAAATTGCCGAGATTGGTACCCCTGCTGCATGGGTATTTTCCTGCTGAAAAAGTATTGATGAAGGGAAGCCTAGCCTAGCCTCTAGTCCATACAGCTTCTACAGAAGTCACAGTGAAGGATGCCACCAAGTCTTTCATCTCGTTCAATTTGAGTGCATCATAGATGTAATCGATCGATGTATAGTACTAATAGTTTCATCCAGTCTCCAACTGGGCCTACTCTCATCCCAAGTAAAGTGATTGGTTCGAGACTTGGAGAAGAGAGTTCTCTAGTAAGAAGCGTCCAAATGGTGGTATATTTCATTTGCTGGTTGAGGATCACTTCTGGGTTCTTCTGACATTTTTTCGCTTAAGTGGTCAAGCTGTTGACTAAAACTTCTATTATGGCGTGAAAGTACTTGATGAAGGTCATCTCCCAAGGCGGTCTATATATATTTCTGTAAATATTGATTTGCCACCAAAGTCCGTAGGAGAGTAGTAGAGCCATCCTCGCAAGGTTCCAAAAGAGGCACGACAGTACTTGGTTGTCGCCCAATTCTGAGCGTATGCAGACGCCTAGACACTCTACAGCTTTTGTTGAGTTGATCTCAACCTGATCTTGCCGATCTTTACGTCTAAGAAGACCACTAGCATGCATTCTTTGCGCTTGAGTGATCCCATGATCGTGATTACTACTTCATTACGTACGTAAACGTACTATTTCGCTACGTTTGCGTGGGGATGTTGTGAACGAGACTAGCGGTAAGTTTTGGCAAAGGCTCTCTAGTTAACGTCTGTTGTTTTATTTTCATTTTGTGACCGCTATAGGTCCCCTTAAAACGATTCAATTTCTGAACTCCCCTTCAGACTACTAATCCAAGGCAAATTCACGTGATCTATGACCTTATTCCCATTGCACTCTATGAATCAGAAAATCAATTGAAAATACTGATAGTTCGCGCTTCGCTAGTTCCTTAAGGACAATCAAACCCAGAATCTTACTCAAGTTACCCACTTTCAAGAAATCAAAACCCACTTTCACTGAATCCAACGACCCTGCACCAATTTCTACACCAAAACACCCAACAAACGTCTCACCCTCCTCGGTAAAAACACACCCGTTAATTCGGATTTAATTGATTGCTTGTTTTATTTTCCGACCAATTTCCAATCATTCAATAAACCACGGCTCACACGTCACGGATCGTCAGCGTCCCTTCGAGCGCGGAAATTTGTCACGAAAAATTCCCACACTACCACAAGGACTAGCTCTCCCCTATTTCGTGTGTGATGCAAAGTGATTGTGACTTTTCCTTTCCTTCGTCCTGCCAGCAACACGAAATGTATATCTACCCGCGAAGAAACCGGGAACAAATCAGGGAAAAACACAATCGCAGGTGGCTCGTTTCAAATGTAAAAGAGAAACAGACTTTCCTGCCGGTAATGCCGCATTTCCGGGTCAAGAGTTTATTCGTGAGGGATGTAGGAAAAAACACAAAACATGGTCTCCAAAATCAAGGGTGTCATAGATTCAAAAAAAAAAACAACCCTCCAAATTAGTGCGACATCCAACGGAAAAATAAAAGATTACGAAACAAATTTTTGAAACACGATTTAATTAGTAAAAAGCCTTATCTGAGTTTTGGAAAAAATTTGTGAGTAATTTTTCAAAATTTCTTATCAATTTTCCAAAAGGTCACCCGAGTACGTGATAACGCATCTTAATGCCCAGCAGCAGATAGCTTCATCTCTCTCTGGATGTAACGAGCATCCATTAGCAAGAGGCCACCTTAATTGGGAACCCTTTTTGTCAGGACAAAGGGTGTATCCGAGAAACAAAAAAGACATCAACCCAAAGGCAGATGGTCAGCTTCTTCTTACGGCAGAACTTCATCCCTCCTTTTTGGGGTTGACATTGCATATGCACACACTCTGTTCAGGATTATTGATTACGCAAAGTGGACACACACAGGACAGAAGATACTGCTCTCTATCTGCAGTAGAAGAAGAAGAAAAAGGACTAATGATAAGGTGTTGACCATTAGCAAAAGCTGTATACAGTCCGAGCAAGGACATTAGGCACACCGGACACAATGGAAAGAAAAGGATTATTTTGCCAAGAGAGTGAAAAAGGATATTTTTGTGTGTGTACCTGGATGGAACGACGATAAGTGTCCATTGTTGCATATGTTATTAAAGGATAAATTACTTAAAGGACATTGATCGGGTGTCCAGTTTGCGGAGAAGCTCGTGAGAAAATCTCTTTTCAACTGGCACAAGAGAGGGAAAGTGTTGCAAGGATATTGTTATGGTTTTGCTGATCCTTTTTTTTTCTGCTTTTGTTTTCTTTTAATGATGTCCATAGGATTAAGGAAGAAATTAATGATTCTTGACAGAGACGATGGCAGAGCGGAGAATGAGACGTCCGAATTGGTGTGAAAATGTTTTGTGATTTTGCTTTTGATTAATTGATTTGCTGACGAGAGTTTGACTGTTTGACTGTTCAGAGGATCCTTAAAAACAGAGCACAGTGTTGGGTCCCTTTTCGTCTCTCATCCGCGATCTATCTTAGGTCTAGAGACTCTTGGCTTTCTCCACAGTTCTTCTCTGCTAAGTAGATATCTGATTCATCTTCTGGGTGTCTATCCAGTGACTCTCCAAGACTTCCAAGACTATTCTTCTGCTAACTAATGCGGGACATTGATTTCCTCCAGGCACTGGTCCCAAGACCTATCTTCTTAAGGTAATAACCGAAAGTTCCATGACCTGTTGCTGGCTCCAGACTTTTTCTATGAATGGTGCTGCTCGGTATTTAAATGGTTGTCCACCTTCCCTGATATTTCGCCACAACCCAGTCGCTAATCAATTGCTCTACAATCTTCTGTGCCAATCCCAGCGAATAATTCAAGGCCAGATAATTCCAGGGCTGATCCTTGCTTTGCTAGAGAGTCCACCTCTTTTATGCCCTTGGTCTCTACATGCGTGAGGATTCCTTTGGTTATTTTGAGAGAAAAGTTCTTCGAGTGATCTTTGGTCCCGTCTACATAAACAGTAAGAGAAGAAGAATGTACAACGCCGAACTATACAGCCTGTGAATGGACACTGACTTAGCGGCATAGATGGCTGGGACGTGTAGAACCGATGGAGCCCAACTATCCAGCTAAGAACGACTTCGAGTCCACTCGGGATGTACGGCGCAGTTGAGGACGAACCTGCAGCAGACAACGCAAACAAGTGAACGGAACTCTTAAACAAATTGGCATGTGCAATTGGAAGAAGCTGGCTCGTAACCTGTAAGTAAGTAAGTAGATATCAGCTCAATCCTTCCTTCCAAACCCTGCAATACCTGCAGAGGAGTTTAGCATTTTCATGGCTAGTCAGGTGGCTATAAGATCCCTGGAATAGTTCATAACCACATCAAAGGTAGCATTCGATGAAGGGAAGATTCAAGGGAACATAGGTACCACCCCTTGGAAAGCTACAAAGACAAAGTGAGGATTGACCTCTTGCTAAGATTGGATACCATTCATTCGTTGGGAGAACAGTACCTTGTTTCTACCGGGAATCATAACCAAATGTGCAACTGAATCAAATTCACTGAATCGTCCAGACCTGAGCATGGTTATTGGTTTTCTAATAGAAGGCTGCCCAATAGGTATAGATGCAAGACATTTGGGACTCCCCTCAAATGTTTTCTACAGGCACTCCAGAGACGAGAAATAACCCACTCTTAGTTGTAGCTTCTCCTTTCAATCAGAAAGAAGATAACTTCACCTGAAGGCGTAGTTCTTTGATGAACTAAACAATCCAACCAGGAACTCTATTAGATGTGTTTCTGCTTTGTGGGAAGTACAATAGGTAAGGCTCTTGTCTTGTTGCTTGACTCCTATGGCGTAAGTGTTCTCTCATCAAACCGGATCTGGATAAGGCTACATTCCATGGATCACAGAGGGTGGTTCTGAAAATTGTCAATCCAATAGCCTCTGATCCATCGAAGAGCGACCAGAAACTCCTTTCAGTCACATAAACTATCCACTTTGACTGTAATGATCCTGATTATTTCTCTAACTATCACCATATCCTTATTTATGCTCGGCAAACACCCACCTTAAACCCTTTCAACCCTTCTTTTTTTTTGGAGAAAGTTATGTGACAACCTGATTAAGGTAACTACCAAGACCACCCGCGTTGGCAGTTAAAGGATTACACGCAAGATACTCCTCCAAAGGGGAAAAAAAAAGTTGTTTTTCTTTGGTTTACAGATACATCACATGTCAATCTCATAAGATTTCGCACATCCTGCTGTTTAATATCGGACATATCCTTCTTTTCGCCACGCAAAACCCTTTAACGTTTATTTTTATGCCAACCACCGTTCCATCATCCCTTGGCGTATGATAACAAAAAAATTCGAAAGATAAAAATCCTCGCCAATCCTTTTAATGGTCAACTTCTCACCCTTTCATGTGTGTTGGTTGAGTATACAAATCGTAAAGAATGTCCCGTGGCGAAAGGGATTCATCTTTTTATCTCCGAATAACGAATAACCCTTTCGAATGGAAAGATAGAAAAATTTAGCATAATTTTTCAATCAACCAACTAACACGCATCATAACTCCAAACAGGAGACACTGTCCATCGACACAAACTGCCAAAGAGACAAACAATCATCCTTCAATGCCAAATTGTTTGCGAAGTCAAGCGAAAGGAAGAAGGAGAATTAATGACTTTTTTTTTTCTTTTGGTGTGTATTCCTTGGAAGAAGAATTTTTGACCATCACCTTCAGCGGCCAGCGGGGCAGATGGTCATGGTAAGGTCAACAGTTTTCTTTTGTTGATTGCGCGTGATATTTGCCACCCCTTGCTGCTTCCCTTTGTCTAGTCCATGATTTGCATCCCTGTCTTGGGAGGAATTCTTGAAAAATTTCCCTATAAGCAAATAATGGCATATGTGCATCTTGTTGGGGTGAGAATCTTGTTGCAGCGGATGCACAGCCTCAAGTCTTGATCGGAGGTCAACAAGGGGAGGAAGGATAAAAGATCATAATTGCGTCGGATAAGGTCATATTGACATAAGGGTTATGTTGCATTCAAATGGATTTATTGTCTTTTTTGTGCGAATTTTGGGAGATTTTTCAGGACAATGAGCGATTTTCTACCAAAGGAAATATATATATTCAATATTTCTAAATTGTATTCACTTTGTACCTTTGAGTTTGGGTCATCAAATGCAGGGTTCCAGAAAAACTGCAAAAACATGAAGCTACTCGATTGAGACTCAACCGATTTGTGACTGAAGTTACTAACTCAGAAGTATCTTGTTCATTTGAGACTGCTTTTTAAGAAGAGAGGTTTTTGTTGCTGTATTCCAATCAAACAAGTCCATTTCTAGGCTCAGAAACCGAGGATCCACGTCGATCTTAGAGAGTTTCTGTTTGGCCTATTCTGTTTTTTCTCAATATACATCACAAATCCATCACAAACCTTAAATTACTCGTGCCGAATGTCCAGGAACTGATTACAAACTCGTTGGTACCTAGTCGGTAACTAGTTTCGATAACCGAACCTCCTTAAACTGGTTGCTAGGTTGGGGTCGTCATCATGGATTTTATTTGCAGGCAAAAGTCGCAACGTGGAAGCGAGGGTACAATGAAGAAAATACAGCCACCGTAGTGGATAATATCGATGAAGACAGCTTGATTGGGCTTCGTCAAAGAGTCATCCCGGTTTTTGAACTTGCATGCGCCACCTGCTGCTAAGAGGTCCTCTACTGCATCGTCCCTCTGAGTTTGATTCGAAGACTTTGCGTGATGTCCTTTCGCTTTACATGTCCTTGCTATAACAGACGACCAATAGCCAGTTTTTTGATAAGGTCGATGTCGCTGTTCAGCTTGTTGAATCTACTCCGTTCAAACTTGTCAGCCCAAATGGGACCGAACGTCTTACGAAGAATTTTTCTCAAGTCCATGTTTCAGCGCCGTAAAGCAGAACTGGGATGATCCTTAGTTCTTCGAGTTAAAGGAGTTATTCTTCGCTTGATTTCAGCTCCACTCAAGTATGATGTTAAAGCAATCGCATGACAGCGCATCAAATTGTCTGAAATCTTTTTCGGCAGCGAAGGTCTCATTTTTAACGCACTTACCGAACTTGATCGAACAGCGAGACTTATCCACCGTCATCCTGTACATACGGATAAGCTTGGCAGGGATCTCAAACCTAAACATAGCCTTATAGGTATAGTTTATCTCTATGGATGCTGTGATAGGCGGCCTTGAAGTCAAGAAACTATAAAGTGAGTATCGAAGTTGTATTCTTTGGGGTTCTTGGGTTACTATTCGCATTATCCTTTGGTCAGGTGGACGGAGATTTTGAATTTTTTTCCTGACGGATGTTGGATTGATTGGATTGTTGAGTACTGGAATCCTACTCCCTCCTACTCCTCCCACTTCTGTGAAGTAGACTCACAGACCTTTACTATACCAATCCACTTATTCACAAGTTCAGACAGAGTTCATTGTTTCACCAGGAAGGAACCCGGATGAACAGCATAAGCAGTAGCATGAGTATTACCAAGATCTCACCGACTGCAAGGAGCCATACAAATAGTGGCTAGAGAACTATCTTATTTGTTATAATTTGACGAACACTCAGTCGTATAACCTCCATGTAGACCACACAGCTGCCTTTGAATCCTCGATTAGTGACTGTGACAAATTCATTACCAAAAAATCCATAGACTCACTTTTTTTTAAAATACATCCTTCCAATCACGTGAACGTGAACAACAAAGGCTCATCACAATAGCTCCCTATCAAATCTGTCAACATCGGAACTCCCTTAAGACTTGAGATTCAAAAGAAATTTCCAAAATTTCTTGCATAAAACTGCAACTTCATTATCGTCGCAACCCAAGGAGCAAGGATTCCAATTTGCATCACCTATTTTCCTTTGTATAACTCCCAGGAGTGTATCAAAATATTTCGTTCCAAAATCTCAAGGTCAAAGGGTCAGTGTTCTACATTTCCGATTCATGCAGTCCGCTGTGCTTATGCAAAAATTCCAATGCAGGATGTTAGTCAGCAGGATTTATTACCCAAATCCCAATGATCACACATCACAGTACGATCCTCATTCTTTTTTTTGTGTTTATAAAGATTTTTATGGTAAACAATCAGCTTTTTGGCAAATTCCCGCCAGCGAAGGGTGTGTGCAGATTCATAAATCGCCCGGTGACAGTTGTGTAACGACAATTTCATTTTGAATTCATACGTTTCTGTTTCTGTTTTTTTTTTTTTTGTGGACAGAATGAATCTCTGGACTATAGGGACAGGGAGGAGGGTGTGTTCGTGTTGTGTATCTTCTGGGTGTATGCTGATGTTATCGAAGTACAAACTGCAAATGTGTCATTTTTCAAAAATTGCTACTGTGACTAATTCTTTGGTGTTTTTCTTCGGTTTTCGTTTAATTTTTTTTTTTCTTAATTAAGTGTGGAATTTTTCGCAATGAGTTTGAGTTTTTGCTTGGGAGAATTTAATGTGTTTTTTTTTTGGATGGAATTAATGGTTTTTATGCCTCGAGAGAGAGGGGACTAGGTACTAGAACTGATTTGGATGAAGAAAATGGCCGGTAGTGTAGAAACGATCACATGCGATGCGACTGTATCCTCAAGGATGTGTACAATATGGTATATTTTTTGACATCAACTGGCTTTTTTTGAGAGTAGCAGCCTTGTAGAAGCTCTCGATAGAGAGCCACTGCTGGCGAAGATAAAGCAACTCTGTTACTCATAACTAGTCACTATGCCACCTGGGAATTTCTTTGGAAACTATTAAGGGGAAGGGATGAAATGCGATCTTCCTGTGCCATTAAGTCCGGGCCCCAGTGAGCCTCTTATTGCCACGAAACGAAAACATATACCTCGAATACGGACGGTCCAAGGACGTACAGTGCTATGCTCCGAACAATGATGCGTCTGAGAATGAAAAGGACAATTTTTATAGCTTCAACAACCCCATTGGAGACCGACACGACAGTGGTGAGTGATTTTTGGACCTCTGCAACATTAATCGCCTAGTTATTAGCCACAAGATAATTTGGGTCTCCACTAGAAGGCAGCGAATATCCATCAAGATTGATCAAATTGGGATCAGACGCCGCTTTAGAAATGGTCTCCTCGACGTCCGAAAGAGGCGTGGAGCTGACATCGGTCAAGAACAAGAGCAGTTTCTTCTGTTAGCTCACCTGTTGACTTCGTTCTTCATCCGTCAACATTAACCGTTCAAACTTATTAGACATTACCAGGTTCACTGTCACCAGGCTTAAGTGAACCAATAGCTCAAACCATCTAGCCATAGAAACACAAGTAATCAGAAACTCATCGGCTTACGCCGGTAAAGGACAGAAACACCATCGCTCATAGCTTTCGAAAGACGACTGAAAACGGCCCGAGGAGCGCATAGCAATCAAGGCTCAGATTGCAGCGGCCTCGGCCGGGGAGAAAATAGAGCACAGTGGCGTGCGTACAGATCTCCGCTACATCTGTTGTTTAACGATTTCGAGAAGGCTTTCGACAAACTCGAGACACTGTCTGGCCTTGAGCAGGCGAGGCATTCCAGAAAAACTCATAGCTATTACCAAGGCAAAGATCCTGTCCAACGTATTGTGTGAACGTCTAAAACATTTCTGCAGCACACTAATCGGCACGTACCAGTGTGGCTTCCGGCCCGGCAGATCGACAATAGAGCAAATTTTCACACTCAGACAAATCCTGGAAAAGACCAACGAATTTCAAGTCGAAACCCACCATCTTTTCATCGACTTTAAAGCCGCCTATGACAGCATTCATCGTCTCGAGCTCTACCAGGCGATGGCCCAATTCGGGATACCGACAAAACTTATCCAGATGTGTCGCGTAACGCTGGAAAACACGCGATGCTCTCTGCAATTTGGAAACAACCCTTTGGAGCTTGGAGATGCGCTGTCATGTGATTTCTTCAATATCGTGTTGGAGCACATAGTGCGCAGGGCAGGTGTCAACACGGAAGGCACTATCTTTCACAAATCCGTCCAACTGCTGGGATACGCAGACGATATTGACATCATCGGAAGATCCCGGCAAGCCGTCGTAGAGGCATTTACGGCTATTGATGAGCAGGCGAAACGAGTTGGTCCTGAAGTAAATGAGGACAAGACAGAGTATATGTTATCAACAAACAAAAAATTATCTGTCCAAAACATTGGGCAGAACGTCACTGTTGATAGCTATAATTTCGAGGTAGTTAAGGAGTTCACCTACCTCGGAACAAATATTAATCCTACAAATGACACCTTTGTAGAGATCCGACGAAGAATAACCCTAGCAAACCGCTGCTACTTCGGTTTGGCGAAACAACTGGGTTCAAAACTCCTAACTCGACGGACCAAATTAATGCTCTACAGAACGCTCATCTTACCAGTCCTGCTGTATGGAGCCGAGTGCTGGACGATAAGTAAGAAAGCTGAGCAAATATTGGGCACCTTCGAGCGTAAAATACTCCGTCGGTCCCCTATGCGAGGAGGGCGAATGGAGGAGAAGGTACAACCGCGAACTCTATGAGCTGTACCAGGATGTGGATGTAGTCCAAAAAGCCAAGATACGCAGACTACATTGGCTCGGCCACATCGAGCGAATGGGCAACAATGCTCCAGCCAAGAGGATCTAAGAATCCCAGCCCCCAGGTTCGAGACGGCGAAGAAGACCGAAAATCCGGTACGAAGACCAAGCTGTCGCGGATGCCAGAAAACTTGGTCTTCACAACTGGAAGCAGCGTGCTCGGGACAGCAGAGGATGGAAGGCAACGATGTCTCAGGCAGGGACTCTACAAGGGTCGGGAGCCCTTTAAGTAAGTAAGTAAGTAAGTAAGTTATTACCAAGTCAAAAGTGCACATTTTGCAAAGGTCTCGGAGGAAAGTGGAGCACGCCAAAGATGCATACTATCACCACTTTTGTTCTTCGTTATTATCACACGATGTACTTCGTGCAGCGTTCACCGAATTCAACTGTGGAACTCTCTGGACTGTGACATCTTCTCTTAAAACACCTTGACTAAGCTGATAAGGTTTGTCTGCTTTGATATAGAATGATAGACCTTTGTTTGACGCCTCACAATCTAGAAGCTGAGGCAAACAAAGTAGGGCTCAAAATAAGCACAGCCAAAACAAAAGTCGGAGGCAATGGATGTGTGCAGGAGAATCGAGAAGGCCTGAGAATGCTTATCAAAATCTGAAGAAGAAATGCTGTCAGCTTAAGGATCCCCAACGTAGAATACGTGCTAGTTTATGCGTGCATTTCCTTTAAGGTGAACCTGGGAAAACCTTGCAAAAAACAGTCAAGGAAGAATCGCTTTCTTTTGGAATGAGTTGGAGGAGAACAAGGAGGGTTCCTGGTTTCCTTCCCACTGACTCTTTTCAGGAAGGAAGTTTCTCTGGTCCCGAATCTGCATTGAAATGGCCATGCAGGCTTACTAAACGATTATATCTGGACTTACATACATGTCATGCTCTTGAAAAGCACCTTAACTTGCTACGTTACTCGTTCACTCTTTAGCGGAGGACGATGATTACTGATACTCATATCAGGCTGCAGATTTTAGGTGCTAACGTGGGAAATTATATTAAAGTGTGTAACTTACTACTTACTACTTATGGGCTGTATTCACTGGCGGGAAATAGGGCCTCTGGCAATGTGCCTGAGTTCTCCCCAACTTTTTCCTAACTGCCGTGCCTCCATCTCGACCGTTCTCGTTGGACCGCCGGGTACACTGCCATCCTGGTTTAGCGGTTTCCATTGCATAGGATGGTTAGCTATGGAAGTGTCATCTTTTCGGAGCGTTTGTTCAATTCAGTACCACTTATGCGTGGGATGATCGTGCCTATAGGTTCCCGACCCGTTCTCTGGTATAGGTGTTCATTAGAGATACTATTGGGTCAGAATATATGCTTAGTATAAGATCAACGACTGAAGAATTGACCCAATATTAGAGACTTTGCCTCTATACTCCAAAGCATTCTGTGCGTGCAGTAGAATCTTCTCATTGATACGAGTGCAAAACTCACTACTAATCTCAGTCCCACCCTCCCCATTAAGTACACAGGAACTGCGCAGATTGACAACACAACAACGTCAGCACATCAGCGTCTTGATTGAAATCACTTCGACATTCTACTTAGCGGGTGGCATTAGTGACATTTTGTTGCAATCAAGAGTAACCATCTTCAAGCAACAAAAAAGGGGGTACAACATGTTTCCCTTACTGACAAAGGCCTAAGAGTAAAAGTAACAACAATGCAATTAGGATGTGCAGCCATTATGAAACACACACATCAACTCTTTGCTCTCACCATCCAACCTTGGACCTTGCTGTTGGTATATTGCGTCATTCACTGACACAGAGGCAAACAACGGTCACATTTTGAAAAAAAAAAACTCAACTTAATTGAAGTTGATCAAATAAAGTCATTCCGGTTTGATTGCATTTGCGAATACAACTGATTGAAGGGATTTCTCTCGACGACCGACAACGGATCATAGGGTTCCACTATGGCATCTTGTGTGGTCCCTAGTTAGCGGGGGTAGCTTCTAATTAAACTGCCGCGCGCTCAATTGGGATTAGCCCCAATGGAACGTGGGAATTATGCAAATGTCAATTGATGTTGATTCAACGAGGATCACAGAATCAACTTTGGCGGTCGTTCATTCCCAGAGTTGATGAAAGATGCCGATCGTTGATTGAAGATTATGGATTTGCTACTGAAATTAATTTAGGTTGTGATATGGCAAAGGTCCACCATTTGGCAAGGGACATTGTGAATTAATTAGTTAAAGGCATTTGGATGGCGCAATTGGAAAGGACATTGGTGGTAGTTTGTGTGAGCAGAATACCCCTGACTGCTTTCTGTGATCCGAAAGAAATTTATGGGTCTGAACTGTCAGACATGTGTTTTGCTGTGTTTTAGCAGCTTTTACAAAAAGTCCGAGAAAAAAATGAGCTACGCAATTAAACAGTGATAGGGATACTACTTTACTACTAACAAGCAAAAAGACTAGGACTATACGAAGGTTTCAGAGGACATAGGACATGTTTCTCCTTGCGTCAATCACAACACAACTATAATCAATTCAAAGAGGACATTTCTTAATTATTTTCTTACCATTCAAACACTCTCTGATCGCAAATAGGACCTGCATTTCATCCTTAAGAAGTTAAATTAAAAAGTCTTAGCCTCACTTGAGACGCAATCACCGGAAAATGGCCATGAAATGGTCCATAAATCTCCCATCACTCGGGCATACTCGTACTTGTGTGTATCCCAACACCGAAATTACTAAAAATCACAAATTAGTTGGTGAGAACAAAACCCACCATTGTGTGGTACACCCAGGAGACAACAAACAAAAAAAAAACTAACTATTCCCAACATCTGGAGACATTCCTGGTCCCTGGTCCCAGTTTTTTACGAGCAACGACTGGAATCTCTCTCTCTCATCGTGAGAAGTTTATGAATTTTCAAATTCGATTATGAAAAAGAAAAAACAATTGTGGTGCACATTGGAATTCCTGTGGAACGTCTAGACGATATGGCAATATGACATTGTGTGAGAATAAACAAGGATCCATTTGGATCCTGGGGATGAATGCTGAGATCACAGGAAGGAAGTCATATCCCCCTGAAGGAAATGCAAATACAGTTCACCTTCTAACTTCCTTCCGCATTTGGGTTTTAGGTAAGCCATCAAGGATGCCACTTGAGATTTTCATGTGTGGTGTCATTGTGGTATACCACTTCCGTTCCTACGATGAATGTTTGCAGAGAGTAGTGTGCAAACAAAGGGCGAGTTCCGAGGGATTTCCTAAAACCAGAGTCAACCTGTTGTTTGGCAATCTGATAGATAAGAGATTGGTTAATGAATTGAGGATATGTTAGGGAACGAATTCACCTGCAGCGATAAGGTGTTGTCTCGTATCTTATTTTTTCGGTTTTCATGAATGGGGGCAACCTGCGTAATTCAGTATCTCGAATTGTTATCTTAAACAAGTCTGTTGTTTACACATTCAAAAAAGATACACTGTTTAGTGGGGATTTAGGTTGGAGAACAAAGCAAAGTTCAGAGATCTTAAAATTTGTTGGTGCAGAGTGTTTTTCGTTCCCAAGAGGGATAGAGTGTTGAGTCTGGGAAAATTTCGATAAAGTTGTAGATTCTTTAGATGAATTTTGGGACAAAGCAAGCCATTAAATGGAGGATATGTGTCCTCAAATTGAAGCCAAACAATCAAGGCTTTAGGAATAAGGGCTACAGTTCGAATAACAAAACGAAAGAGTCGAATAAAGCCCGAAAGGTCTGATGCCATCATAATCGTGAGAATCGGAGAGGCATCTTACGCAAACATCCTCAAAAAAGGATGAATACGAACTTCGATTTTAAGGAACTTGGGCATGACGTCAACTAGATTACAAGAACATCGAGGGACGGAACGCAAATCACTTCTGAAAATGCGTGTTAGGGCATATGGCTGCTGTAGGAAATAAAAGGGCTGATGGTCTTCCTAGAAGGAAGTGAGCACTGCATGCATCGAAGGCTCAATCGCAAAATGCTCATCGATCGAGCCCACGACCTAGACACATGTCTGTGGCAGTCCCTTAGGAAGAAGAAACCTGTTTCTCTAGTAAAGTTTGGTCGTCCTAATGCAAGAGTCCGTGAAGGCTTAATTACTGGGTACTGGCCAGTGATATTCATGAGGAGTGGATATTACATAATGACTACTGCAGAAGCTACAGGAACGAAGAATGAATCGAATTTGTGCGACTGCTTTTCCCCATCTCTAAGAAGAATAAAGGCTCTGTTCTGGTTTCTCTTCTCTCATCTGGAGAACTTAGCAACATTCAGCTAATGGATTTCCTGCGAAGCATATCATCGTCATCTGGACTCGAACATAGAGGTCTTCTAATATAATAAATGGACACAATCAACCCAATCTGTTGGTCTAAGTGAGTAGCTCCTTAACTGGTCACAAGGCAGCCTTAAATTTCTCCTAAGTTAGTGGGATACTTGGGTTTTCTCAATCCCTTTTGGTCCTCTTGAGCTGTTGTTCATCTTTTGGTACCGCACTCACCAAGATACGCCGAGATACATGCCTGACTCTCCTGAGGGTCGAGCATTGGTCTGGAAGGAGGGCTGTATCGTCCCCTGCATCGATTCATACCATAGCTTTTCCGAAGACACTTGGAGTTTAAGGGCTATCTCCTTACAGGGCCACTAGTAAGTTTTGAGCAGCATTAAGTGAGGTATGCGTATAGCTAGAGTTCATTTGCTACGGTGCAAGTGGAGATCCAATTCTGATCGGATGCCATGTGATCTTTAGTTCAAGAAACCACTTGGACCAGCGACCATTCATTGGTCTAGTTTTTGCTGCAACTGGTCGTCTATATCGCTACCATAAACACCTCTTCCTATGTCTGAAAACCAGCAGAGAGTGTCGCTTTAGTACAAGGCCAGAGTCTTAGATTCCTCTTGCTAGACTTCAAGCAGTTGTTTGGTGATGACTTCTCTACAAAAAGATCAGTGTTCCTCTCGCTTATTAGGGAGAACAATCCCCGACAGAACTGAAAATGATTACTGGTTCTTCTAAGGAGATCTCAAAGTATTCCATGTTAAGTCCTGGTCATCTAGACCGTCCTGCTGTTTTCCAAACAAATAAAGTTTCAATTGAGCTCGAAGTCCATAGACAGTGCCTGCTTCCTTCCACACATCCTTTTTTAGATCCCAAACTACATTCCCCCGCATCATAAACCAGCTCCCAAAGGAGCAAAACTCCACTCACACTTAAATGCGGTTAAAAAATCATGTCTTACATCCTGGCAATTAAAACCAGTGCTCTCATTAAGTAGGACAAAAATCCACATCAATGGGAAAGGTCTCCTAAAGAAAAAAAGGACCTCATAACTTATACAAAAGTCACCAGCATTCAAGGTGCCGTCCATCAGCTACCACACTGCCGGCCGCCGCGCCACCACATAAACACAACCGGAAGGGACCAATTCGTTTCCAATTCGTCGTTTTGTCGTTTCCATCTAAGAATTACCGACTGCTGACTTCTTAATGGGCGTGAGAGTTTCCTTGTTCTCGGTCATGTCCTTTTTATTTGATTTCTTCCTCTCGCACACCTCCGACACACCACACTTTTTTTTTTTTGGTTTTTAATGAAAGAAGAAGAAGAATCCTTTTTATCCTTATGGCATATGCATGCTGTAAGGCATATTGCCAACACACACCCACAAGTCACAAAAATTGAGACATCATTCATCCGTTCTACTGGACATTGAGGTCCTTTTGTTCATACTCACCACAAATGGCATCTGGCAAACTCGGTCTCTCTATCGGAGAAGATACGCACACGGTCAACTTCTGTTGTTGATGTACTACTAGGACGTGTTGTCCTTTTTATTGTTCTGCACAACTGCAACCCTGTGTGAGGGTGCCACCTACTCGTGTTATAGTTTTTGTTGGCTCATTATTCGTCAATGTTTTGCTATTTAAGGACAAAAGGAAACTATCATCGGGCGGGTAATCTAGGTCCCATTTGTATTTATTTATGATTTTAGTTCGAGAAAGGACATCAATTTATTGAGTTGTCTGGACTGTGTGACTGTGTGACTTCCGAAAACGATTTCATGGTCATTTTGTGGGTGTCGAAAGGATGAGATAAATCTTTGTTAAAGACATTCGAAAGGCAGGTGAGATGAGGTCAGCTAAGAAAAGAATGGGACTTGGAAGGACATTGTTGCGTAATTACAGTTTAGTGAATGATCTGTAGCTAATGGACGATGTCTTTATAGAAGAAGGAGAGTGTGCCCAAGTGGCAGATGAAATGTTGGAATACAAAAAGGAATGTGGCGAGGTCTTGAAGCATTTTAAAGTTCGGATTAGTAAAGGCGATTTGGTCTGGAAATCGCCAACAGTCAATCAGAACGAGGACTAGAACAAGTCCTTAGAGTTCAAACTTTACCTCAAAGTGGTCCCAAGGTACTCGAAATATCAACGGTGTAGACCAACTGCACCAAGTGTCTCGCCTTAAAAGTGGAAGCAGTTGGAGAAAGGGTCTTAGACCCAGACAACTACCAACGATCTGGAGTTAAGGATTAGGGTAACGTCTAGGACTTGTCAGCTATGTTTTTGTTACAAAAGGGGATTCTGACAAAGATTGCCACAAATGCCAAGTTCCATTAGAGACTGACCCTTCGTTGGTATCAGTGTCTTCCTATTGCGATGTGAAGTGGCATACCAGCCAACAAGGAGACCCCATCCTTCTTTGGTTGCGCCTTCCACAAGGTTATCAAGTGGCTCTGTGGACCAGAATAGCTGCTCGTCATGCAGCAGATAGATTGACGCAATAATCGTCATAGTACCTCTCCTATCGAACAGCGGTCTAACTTTTAACTTGTTGATCCCTATACTGATAGTGTCGTGGTTAAGCATGATGGTGGCTTCTTGGCCCGACTCTGTCCAGTCACCACCAATGAGTCGATCTTCCTCTTTTGAGTGATCTTTCATAAGATCGGCTAGTATAGCTAGTTGTGGACTTAGTAGTTCTCTGACTCTTTGTGGCGGTTATCGAAGGAGTCTCGGAGTCGCAACCTGTTATTTCTCTTCTGTACCACCATCCAGTCACCACCAATGAGTCGATCTTCCTCTTTTGAGTGATCTTTCATAAGATCGGCTAGTATATCTAGTTGTGGACTTAGTAGTTCTCTGACTCTTTGTGGCAGTTATCGAAGGAGTCTCAGAGTCGCAGCGTGTTATTTCTCTTCTCTACCACCATCCAGTCACCAAGAATGAGTCGATCTTCCTCTTTTGAGTGATCTTCCATAAGATCGGCTAGTATATCTAGTTGTGGACTTAGTAGTTCTCTGACTCTTTGTGGCAGTTATCGAAGGAGTCTCGGAGTCGCAACCTGTTATTTCTCTTCTCTACCACCGTCCAGTCACCACCAATGAGTCGATCTTCCTCTTTTGAGTGATCTTTCATAAGATCGGCTAGTATAGCTAGTTGTGGACTTAGTAGTTCTCTGACTCTTTGTGGCGGTTATCGAAGGAGTCTCGGAGTCGCAACCTGTTATTTCTCTTCTCTACCACCGTCCAGTCACCACCGATGAGTCGATCTTCCTCTTTTGAGTGATTTTCCACAAGATCGGCTCGTATATCTAGTTGTGGACTTAGTAGTTCTCTGACTCTTTGTGGCGGTTATCGGAGGAGTCTCGGGGTCGCAACCTGTTATTTCCTTCCATCACTGTTATTGCGTAGTCATAGCGAGTCTTCTATTTAAAAACAAAATTTGTCCAATGCCATAATGACTGCTATTCTGTTGATGATCTTCTGCCTTTCTCGCGGCTTCCTCTGCTTCCTTCCAGCTGTTTGACTCTTACTAACTTAAATTGTTCTGTGAAGATTAATGTTGAGTTGTTGATACCATAAACATTTCTCGAAAGATCTTCAATCAGAATGAAGAGCCTTCTTTTTTTCCCACCGATCCAATCCGCCACTATCCGGTTTGCCTTCCTCAAACTACGTTGTCCAAAAATTCAAATGAATTTCCTTAAAAAATGATTCAAAATTCCCAAAAATCCTTTCCACATATCTCAAACTAAAACTGGTTTCTGTCTATTTGCTTCTCCGGGTTCGTCACTACTCGTTTACTTTTCTTGCATTTTTTTCAACAAATTAACCTTGTGACCTCCTTATACGGCTGTGGGTCGTTAAAAAAAATCCACGCAAAATAACAGCCCAACAAAACTAAAGGAGTACCCGAACCATGCTACTTTCAAACTGACATGAACGACGCACGATCGATTTCCTTTTTTACTGCCTTCTCTTGCGTTTACTGCAAGATCGTTAGAAGTGACCACGACAGACGCAATGAATTGCTATTTCCCTATTTGTGGCACAAAACCAAGAGGCTGCGGCATCATGTAAGTCAGTCACTGTAATCGTTGTTAGTCCGTGCACGCGGTAAGTAGGTGGGTGGATAGGTGATCGTTAAGAAGTTACGTGCAGACTAATTAGCCATTCAACGCCTACATTCAGGCGGGCGGCCTGCGTTTTGTTTTAGTTTTACGGTACTTTTGGATCATTAAAAATATTTTTTCTTTCGAAGATGAATTTGATCCTTTAGTCGATATCGGTGATCATATTTTCACATGGTTCAGTGAGGATGCTCATGTCTACTCCGAACCGGAGACCTTACAGAAAACGATAACAGCCACTTGTAACAGTGAAAGATTGGAATGGGTTCACTGACATTTTTATGGGATTTGTGTGATCCTTTTTCTCAGACGGTGAGGATCATTAAACAAAAACACTGTACACAGTTACTTTGGAGTAATGGTTGTTAGGGTCATAAATATTTTATGCTTATGACATTCGATATCTTTGAATGTGTATCTTTAAAATTGATTTCTTAAAAAAGTCTTATCTTTATGAGATAAGAATCGTCAACTTGTCATTGGAATGGCTGCTAGGTGATCGTTACTTCATACAAGTATGATTGTGTTTGGTTCGATGGGGAGACTACGTATGATAGAGTCATACTTGAAGAGATGTGAGATCACAAGGATCTGGGTATTTATCAATGAGTACTGCTTACTCACCAGAGCTCCCTATAAAGGACTGAACGCGATCGATTCTTATGGCAAGCAGATCACCAAAGTTTTCTATGCTGAATATGTGCATGGAAGGTGAACTATGTATATATAGGATCTTCACCCTTCTCATTCATGATCTTCAGAAGTCTTTTGCGAAGAAGCTTAGTCTTGTTGCGTGATCTTTATCTAATGCGGTGCCCCGTTATGGTAGGTATTGCTGAAAGCGATCTCTTTTATCAGTTTTAGGAAGTTGCTTAACAAGTTAGCTACTCTCTGCCTCTGAGGTCCAGCACCCAAATACATGGAAGTTTAAACTATTTTTCTATCTCTTAAAGAAACAAGCGCAATCGAGAGAAGAACTGTCTAGAAGAAGGGATCGGCTCAGTGGAAGGAACAGCATCTAGTGCCGCTCCCCAAACACAAATAAGCTCTCTGGAGTCCTGATTTTGTCGCTCCAATTACCTAATCAAACAGGTCTGTGTTGATATTTTTCTATTAGACAAGAAGCCGATGTGTTGAAGCCAAAACAAGGGACAAGCTTGCTGCATAGTACCTTCTTATTCGTTCTGTCAGAAGCTTCGTTACATGCCAGGTTTCAGACATAGGATCACTTCTCCTCCACCAGCGATATTCTTTACGACACTTTCTAATTGATGGTTGATTCATATACTTAGTCGCTAGCGAGGATACTGGAATCAACTGTGTAGTAACCGACAGACCCGTATCGGCGGGATCCTATATTGCCTTCGCAGTCAGTCTTGGAGTATGTGCATGCCGTCTTTCTTGGGCCGGAGCCAAGCTGAAGCAATAGACCATTTGGGAGATCAGAGAAAAAACTTTAGGAGGATTAGACTAGCTTTGACTCCAAGTTGAAGGATTTGCGAGCCTTGAGAGCTGCCTTCTAATGCATTCTCTGGAGCAGATCTCAA
This sequence comes from Chalcosyrphus nemorum, assembly GCA_949716465.1. Classification (NCBI taxonomy): domain Eukaryota; kingdom Metazoa; phylum Arthropoda; class Insecta; order Diptera; family Syrphidae; genus Chalcosyrphus; species Chalcosyrphus nemorum. Next base: position 87,098,734 of record OX454333.1, read on the forward strand.
TAGCGAGGACCTCTGCCTCAAAAATAGTGATTGCTCTTAATTTGAACGAGGGATTCCAGCTCCAGACCCCCTCCACATCCTCGACGAGTCACTGTACCAATCTGCTGAAGAAGATGTTTGAAGAATTTGCTTTCCAATTAGCAAGACAGAGGTGAGACTGATAGTTCTAAAGGCCTTAGGGTTTGAAGGTGATCTATTCCCAAATTCAGGAATGAAGACCACGTAAACCTTCCTCCAGGTTTACAGAAAGTAGCTCAGTTAATAGCTAAAATCATAAAAAGATAGGAAATCTAGTCCTTTGATGTCCAAATACAGACTTCTTACACTTTTTATCCCCCGTACGTTACCCTTCTTTAATTTGAATAAAGTCCAAGATCAAACCTGACCCGACAACTTATCAAAAGGATGTTCATCATTGAACCCTTCCCAGCATACAATAGCAACTTCTTTTAATTAAAAACAAATTCATAAATGTTACGCCCTATAATCTCATAAACTGTCAAATACAATTAATCAAAGGATTAAAGGAGCAAAAGTCTTACAACCCTTTGGTCCATCTTTGGTCCATGAACTCTGGTCACACACAAATCTTGACCCGATTTCTTGTGGATTTTCCCTCAAAAAATAACTTGATTTTCCCTCCAAAAGTCATTGCATCCAGCATCCGTTTCCTTCAAAGGGTGATCTATAAGAACTCGTATTTATCAAGGATCAAAGATCACCCAGCCTCCGTTTAACAGCAAACTCGGTCAAATGTCTTAACGATGTGATTATTGCTCTTCTAGGTGAACCGGAACTTCCTTTGTACCTCGTTAAGATCGCAACCGAAAACAACAAATGAGATCAGGTTACCTTGTGATCCTCGCCAGCATCCAGGGAGCGCAAAAACCTGATCTGATCAGTTGATTAAAACCCGGAAAATCATAGAAATTTCATCCCTTTTTTTGAGCGTCCTTTTACAATTAAAGTTTATTTGTTACAAGAAATCAGGGAAAGGATCACAGGGATCTTGGTGATCTCCACTAGAATTGATTCAATGTCAATCAAAATTATTTTGAAATGTCAATGTAATGCCTTTGTCCTTGTTTTTGTGAAAGGATCACTCGAAGAAACTAGTTTGGGTTATCCTTTAGATTTGGTTTGTTATTTTGTGGTGCGCGAACCTGATTGTCAGGATGTCTCCTCAACACGAAATCCTTATTTATTTTCTATTAATTCTTCGTCTTTTCTTATGTTTTCCTTTTTCGTCCTTGTATATGGTAATTCGTGAAAAAAAAAAGAACTTTCGAGGTCATTAAGGTCAGTACTGGTCAAAAAATTTGAAATTTCTTTTCATTTTTGTGGGAAAAGAACGAAGGACACGCCAAAAAAAAGGGGTGGAAAGAATGGAAAATAAAGTTGATCCTGTTTTGAGGATAATATTTTCAGTGTGTTATGTACCTATGTCCGATTCTTCACAGTGCAATTCCAGGTGCGCATTTAGAATTTAATTAATAAAATCGACGAAAGACGATTTGGTATCCTTGGACCGTTACGCTTGATTTTTGCTTCTTTTTTTTGAAATATTTGTCAGCAGATGGTGAGGAACTATTTAATGTGAGACGCCACTAAGGGACAAAAGGATGAAATGCACTCAAGTTAATGTACTCTCATAACTGTGCATTCAGGCCCATTTATGGTGTCATAAATGGACTGACGTTTTGATTGTGATTTGGTTCGAAATGATGAGATGACCATCGATTGTTGCAGGACACATTTTCACACCTTCTGAAGTTTTACGAGAGCAATAAAGCTATAAAGTGTTTGATGAATATGTCATTAGCAAGTAGGTAACTGACAGTTGCGATGCAGTTCTGACAATACGCCACAGGAGTCCTAGGACATCGGGAGCTATATTGAGATTATATTAAGAACTAAATGGGTAACGAGTAGCTGTAAGATTGAGTGCCCTGCTTCGAGGCTTTTGCGCCTTTGCTTCTGGTTTTTATTTATAAGTTGGGTGCCAATCAAAAGCAATAAAATGGAGTTTTAAGCCCCTTCTTGGAATTGAGAGGTCCTTTAGAAGAGATATTTAACCAACCATCTAATAGAAATCCATGTTTAATCAATATTTCTGCTTTATATCGCGAGACTATAACAATGCACTACTTCTTATAAAGGGTGATTCATTTGGAGGTACTTATTTTTCTATGAATTTTTTGACAAATGTCGCATAAATTATGGTAACCTGTTATAGTAGCAGTAGACGCAGTATTTTTTGGCATTTTATTATAGAAGTACTTATTACGACACAGAGTTTACAAATTATTCAGCTGCATTACTTTCTATGAAGAATGTGTTCGATTCACTTAGAGCAGCTTAGAGCCTACATAATTGGCCTACCGAATGCACCATTCGCTATACCATCAACAATTTTGAGACCCAGTTTTCATTTTTAGACAAAACGCAACCAATTTAGGTATTACATATAGCACGTAGTGAAGAAACTCCTGGATTATTCTACAACTACCACTCGAAATGATCGGAAGCATTATAGAAAATTGAAACTTTAGTAGGGACCATGTTAACCGCAGATAGAAAAAACATTTGAATGAAATAATTATTTAAAAATGAATGTCAAGAATGGTACTTGTAACTGATGACAAAGATAACTCGATGGAAAAGATTATTTTTTTATTCTTTTACTTTTGAAAAAGGTACCTCTAAATGAATCATCCTGTACGAAATTTGCTGTCTCAAAGAATCTGATACGTAGTGTGCCTTTTGAGAGACTCCTGAGATCAGTGTCACAAAAATTCATAGTCACATTTTGATAAATATATCTAGGTCTATTTGGTCATTTATTTGTCTGATAAGAGCTAGTGGAAGTAGCCTTAAACGCTATTTTCTAAAAGCTTTTGAATCATGTACTCATGCTTGCGATAGGAGTATGTACATCTTCGTCAGACAGAAGTGTCAAAAATGCCCAAATCAACACATATATAGGCTTTGACGATGAGAACAGTATCCTTATCAATGCACTAAAAGCTACAAGTCGGTGGGGCTTCACAGTATACTTTACTCCTCTACACCAACCAAATATCGATTGTCACTTGCAGGTCATCGATCTTTTCTACTGTCTATTTACTTGGCGCATGACGACGTATATGACGAATCCACATGTCATGTCTTCAACAGACAAAGGCTGTTTGAGGAATTCGAAATTGAAAGTGAGATTCGAAAAGGCTGCACTCATGGTAGTCTATAGAGCCTCACCAATTGCTCAGCTAAGATAGTCAAGCAATTGAGACTGTGGAGAAAATTGTCCCGACCGATGGCGGAATTCGATCGAATCTGGAAAGAAAAGTCAGCGATCGGGACGCATCTATGACTGTAGTGCTATAAATCTTACCTCCCTGCGCTATATAGGAAGCATTGTCTGACCAGACCATATCTCAAGCTAACACCTGCATGAAAGAATGGGCCATGAATCAATTGACATAGTCATACGCTAAAAGACGCAGTTGATCTGCTTATGGATTCCATGGACCCCACTAACTGAAGACGACAGGATACGCAAAGGTCAGCAATTGGAAAAGAATCGGGGTGAGTGTTACTCAGATATGGCTTTGAATGCTTAAGTCTCTGCAGAGAAAATAAATCGGCAAATTTGACAGATGACTTGTGCCGTGATTCACACCAAGTCAGTTGGGTTCGGGGGCTAAGACATCGACAATACTCAATTCTCAATTCACTGATAACAGCTTTACTGTTGGAAGCTTGAGCAGCAGAGCTAGTACCACACGTACCCGAAGCATGCCCAGAAGCAGAAGCATCTGGAGACAGATGGTGGAGAGACCGTTGCACTAGTTGCAGATGTTGTGCCCTCTGCGTCCACTTTCATGGGGTTACCGTCGTCAGCCACTTGAGCCCGGAACTGACACAGGCCTAAAACGTTAGTTTCCGTGTTGTGTTCTGTTGATTCCAGTTCGTTTTACGGGTGTTCACTTCTCTTGGTTTTCACGTGCAAAGTATCGCAGCGTTCGTCCAAAAACTGAACCTTGTTGGAACCTTTGAGCTTCTCTGCGTTCTCACAATGCGACTGCAGTTGATAGAGTTGAGGTCATTTTTACTGTCGAGTGTAACTATTGCGAAGTACTGTTTTTTCCCTCCTCCCTTGTCCCCGATTTGACTTCACGTGCAATATTGGAGACTGCTTTTAGCGCATGGATAGTGCTTCAGTTTTTTTTTAAGCCTTAGTGCAAGTCGGAAAGGGTGTTGCCTCATTTGGTGTCCTAGTCCAGTCAGTCTATAATTATTCCTTCTAGCAAATTTCCTATCCCTAACATGCTCAATGGTTTAAATGACGTCGGGAAGCTCTTCGACTTATGGTATTAGAACTAGATTCTGCCGTTTCCATGGGAAGAGAAACTTTCCTTCTGCCAAACACTTTGTGGCCAAACATCCTATTATTTTCGAATATCTCTGTCTGATGTAGAGTGAGAAGAGGCGCTACATCTCTACATTCGAATGTTGAATCTGTGATAGAGCTTGCTCTTATTTCTTTGATTGAGTAGCACAAGGACAAACACTGGCCTTCTGTACTTGGACTTTTTCCGATTGGTACGTTGTCCATAGCTAAAGGCTCTGACAGTTTCATTGTTTCTAGTTCATTCTAGGTCTTCATTCCATGGCTTCAAGTAGGGAATGATCTTATTCTACACTGTCTTCTCGGAAAGGTCAGACACTCAGTTAGAGAACTGGAAAAATGGCTCGCAATGTGATCGATTTGATTGAAATGGGTGTTATTCTGCCTTAAAGATATTAAGTCGTGGGTATTGTTCTATATCTGAGCATCTGCATCTGCTGAGTGGAAGCACATGATTCGACCTCTTGGCTGTGGGGCAGGGTACACCAGAGCTAGTAGTCTACGACTGTCACGGTGTGTAAGCGCTGCGGTGGGTAAGGCTGCCTCATTAACAGGGTCCGTGTTCCTTGCCGTTTTTTGATCTGTTCAAAGATCCATGCGTAAGGTGTTCCCTGAAGATTTCATCGTTGGTTTCATGGAGGGAATGCATCAAATCCTACATAGAACAAGAGGAAGTACTCTAGTGAGCACCCTGAATCTCCTTCGGTCAAACATATTGTTACTAATCGAAGCTCACTCAAACTTCAAGTCATGAGTCTTTTCTTTCGAACAGCTTAGACTTTAAAGACAACAACTTCGCAGAAGTCCATCAACACTTAACCACAGGCGCCATACAGCACCAACAGCTACCAGATAACTAGCAACAGTCGTCGCCAGCAGTTGCAAACAATTCCATTAAGAAGCCCATTCCATCTGTAATCAGACACCAGAAATCAGAAACCGCCAACCATATACCACTCGCCCAAACAATTAACCACCGAATCAGCCAAATGACATCTCTCGCCGCAGTTTGTATTCCCATCCCATCTCGCCCGCAGAATTAATTAAACAAAACGAAACCGACGAGCAGCCAAAGCCAAAGCCAAAGCCAACACAACATTCATATTAAATGTCCGCGATGATTTGTGTGATATCAATCTCTGAAGCGTGCTTTGGTCGCGAGAAGCCGATTGCACCGCAGATACAAATGGGAACCCACTAAAAATCCAGATACAATCTTGCAAAACCACAGATGAGCATCATTGTCGTCATCAGCTACCGAACTGAACAAAAGGATCTGCCTCTCGCCTAGATCACCGGCAAACGATAAAAACCCGAGATCAACATTTGTGTCTCATCCCAAAACTGGGTAACCAGAAGCTAGAGAATTATAATAGCGAATGAACAGCAACAAAAAAAAAACCGACGAAACCTCAGAGCCTGCGAAGCTGTTAACATTTGACATTTGATACTCTGCAGCCAGCAGCATCAACCCATTCCCCCTTTCGTCCTTCGGTCCTCCTAATAAATGCGATTATGATTGCATTATTAAGACCAAGATCCTGACATCATCGTGGGTTTGCTTGCTTTTCTTTCCCGATTGCAATCGAGACCAGTGTTTGTGTGTATCTTTCTTTTTTTGTGTCCTGAAAGGATTCTGCGCTCTGCGAATGGGGTGAGTGTAATCTCACCCTTCTGTTGCGGCTGCATTCTGGTTCATCGATTGCCGAGTGTAATTAAGAAATTAATTTGGCTCTGGCAACAGCAAAGAGGGTAATTACACACACAGTTAGTCTCCTTCTCCTCCTCGACTCTCGGCGACAGAAAGAACAAGTAATAAAAGTGTTTAAGTAGAGAAAGGAAATTGTAAGGATTCTACAGAGTCAATCGCGTTGCAGGAGTAATTAAAACCAACCGCGACAGGATGAATGAAACTTTATTTGCGCTAATGGTTGAGATTTTCACATTAAGCACTGCCAGAGCAATTAATTTCGGTGGTGATGTTGAATTGATGGGATGCGCTGATGAGAGGTGGGAGGATGTCCTGGATACTTCAAATCCAGAGGTAGAACAAGTCGGCAGTATAATTTAGAGGTCATGTGTGGCGCAACATTTTACGCAAGTTCTTGTCTCTCCTTATCAGTGGCTTTGCGTCGATAGGGAAGCCGAAGTAGACTTATCACTTGGAATGGGAGAATGCGTAATAAGAGATAAATCAATTCGAGATTAATTTTGAATTGAAATTACGGGCATAAAGTATCTGCAGAGTGTTCTTGTTGGCCATATTGACGGGAGAGAACAGACGCCTGAGGAAATTTCAGTCAGAATCGGTTTAAGTGTCTTTCATGTACCTACTCTTAGTTTTGAGATGACGTAACAAATACTCCCTGCCACACTCTACTACTTACTTACTTACTTAAAGGGGCTTCCGACCCTTGTAGAGTCCCTGCCTGATCTCTCTCATAACTATGTTTCTTTTTACGTGGTAGGGAAGTTACCCCGACGACACAACCCCCAACCTGGAGGGCCAGTTCTATGGGTTTTAGCCCCAAGGACCCAGGGCCGGTCTGAGAGACCGACATCAGTAGCTCACTTCGGAGGTGCGAGCGCTGCCATCTCTACCATCTCTATTCCATAACCCTGAAAGTCATGGAAATCTTTACAGATTTCGAATATGTCGAAGTAGTCCATGGATTCCGCCGTTGATTCCATCTAGAGAATTCATCCGCCTTCTATCCTCCTTCTGAGGGCTCTTGTTAGACTTCCGAGACGTGATACTCGTTCAGGTCAACAAGAGATGCCTCTTCCGGTCCTACATGAGTGCTAAAGTTCACCCAGATGCGTAGACGGATTTGGCATACGCTTCACTACTATGTAGCTATCCAGAGGGCACCACGAGTAGGTTATGATTGGACATTTTACCCTGCCTGCCACACTCTGGTCAGTCTTAACTCATTGTGATACTCAAAGGGAGGAAGATGATCCCTTGTCCTTGTCCACACAGAATCTAAGTCATCTAAATGATTTGATGAAGTTCAGCTTTTTCCCATGGGTACAGAGAAGTTTCCTAGACCCACACAGTGAGATAGACTCAAGAACTCCTTCGTCAGCCTCTTCAAAGTTCTTCTGCCGTCAGTCGTAGTTCCTTAATTTGAAACCGCTGAGTGTTAAGGTCTGTGATGACACTCACGAGGACAGCAAGCGATTTGCTGTTTTTTGCGAATGATTCTCTTGGAGCACAAGTTTTCATTCGCCTCTCTATTACCTTTATTCCCTGATTCAAGCTTAAGTGTTTTGCAAAATACACATAGACACGGGCCAACTTATTCTAGTAAGGCTGTTACGTCAAATCCTGTTAATTCAGCGGCCATCTCGTTGCTTAGAATACTGTCGAGCCCAGAGACACTTATACTGTGTTCCAAGAACCTTGAGCTCTTCTAGACGGCACTTCACAAACTAATTGCTTTTATAGCTGCTTGGTTGTCGATAAAGAAGGTGATACCTTCTGGCGATATTACCGCAGACTCAAAGACAGCATGCTGTTCGTAGACACTGCTGTGCTCTGGAAGTCTTATATGGATTCAGTGTTTTGTATTTGATCATTTTTCTATTCTTTCCTGCCAGGATAGGCAGGACTACTACTCCGTTTGGGGCGAAAAACTTTAATATTTATCGGTTGGTTTTTCTTGCCGACAAAAGGCATCCCAATTTCGCCTTCTTAGTTCTAAATGCCAGATGAAAAAAGTTCACTAAAATTACATTAAGCGGATCCTTCAACTGCAGATCAGTATGGGCTCTAAATGATAACCAGAAACTCCTTGAAAACATGTACCTTAAAACCATAACCAAACTCTTTTTGAGGAAAAGTCTTTCGTACCATCTCAATGGTAATGAACTAATCATGGTACTACTAATGAGTGATCCTGTTTTGTTTTTTTATTTTCTTAAACTAAATCTACTCTGCTGGAGAACCCGGGTTGTAACAGAAGAAGAGATTCGCCAAGCCCTGATCGAAGAGTTCCTTAATGCAGGAGACATCCATTCGATTTTTTAGTGAACGCAGCCTGGCTGTAGGCAGAATAAGAATCCGACGGACAGTGACTTAGATGCCTTCACTAGACTAGTACATTAATTACTGATTAATAGATCCAGATCCGACTTTTGCGGCGAATGCGGAGAGAAGGACATATTAAAATTCTAAAGCAGTGATTGCTTATTGCCCAATGTGTCAGGAAGCTATGCGAAGGTCGCAAAAAGGTTTATATCCTTTATGTAGCATTTTAGAACTCAAACTATTGCAAAGGGGAATTTCATGAGGTAAGGACCTCTTGCCAGACATGTATCTGACAATCATCCAAGTGTAGTTATTGGAGATTGGATACTTTCATAGGAAGCTTCTTAAAAAACTGTTCTGCATTTGCAGAAATGTACACCACGCACAACACTTACAACTGTGAAAAGCTAGCCCTCTGCCCTCTAAGTGCTGCTTGTCGCCTTTTCTCACACTTTACAGGTTGACCACATTCCTTAATTGTGGGATCAATACATGCATAAAACTTTCCCATAAGAGAGGTTTTCACAGAAATACCTATAATCGTAGGTTCCGAATAAACTTAATTCTATTTTCACAGGACCATATTTCCTTTCAGTTTCTGTCAGCTGTCAAATGTCCTTTCTGCAATGAAATTCGCAAGCTTGCACAAATTTCTAAGAGATCTCCAAAAATGTACGGGAACGGGTTGAAGGAAACAACTAGCCACTTTTTAAACGTCACTTTTTTAGCATTTTTTTTACCCAAAAAAAATTGAAGCATACCTAGAGAAACTGCTTACTCTCTCTCGTGAGCTGTGTCTTCTTTGAAGAACTACGAAAAATTGACGTACGAGAACAGGAACTCACTATTTTTTAGTAAAATTTCGTAGATTTTCGTCAGTACGGGAACAGACCTAGGTACTACTACTATTTTTGTGTAAACGCATCTCAAGTCATTGCACTTGAGCTCTAAAGGCTGAACTATAAAAAGTAGGCGGAAGCAATCGGAAGCTAATGTCATAATAGGAATACCTATGTATGTGTTCGGAAGCATCTGTCAAGTAATGTCGTTTAAAATGTAGGTACCCATTCTCATCTACATAATTGTATGAATATGGATTTAAAAAACATATTTTTTCTTGAGGTTATTTTTAGTCATATCCCACACAATACTTTGCTTTGTTTTTTGTCTTTTTTTTGCCACTTGAATTGCAGTCAACCAACTGTCAACTTGACAGTCCTACTTATAAATTTGAGCTAAACTTATTAAATAATTTTATTTTCCTATCCGCAGACGAACGCAAAAAAAAAACCAATGAATGCAACTCAATTTCCTTCGGGAAATTTTCCACACCATTTAATCACTTAAATAGAAAAAAAAAACTACGTTTTCAGCTCAAAAAATAGTTTCGAAACAACCAATTCAATTCTGCTCGCCTGATAAGAACGCCAGCAACAACAACGACAACAAAATCTCTGATAAGAATTAAACATAAAAAAAAAAAAAAACTGACAATAAACTGATAACGATAACTGTCGCTGTCACTGTCGCCACTGCCATCTATCTCGACTGGGAGGAGTTATTCTACGAACGAGTCTCTTCTGTTTGCCAGAGTGTGAGTACTTCGAGTACCCAAAATCGGTTCGAGATATTAATTTGAACCGGTTTTCCCACTAACTGAAGGGGAAATTTATATATACAAACGATTTTGGGAGGAGCTATTTACAGTTAAGCAAAATGAGTACAGTAAATAAGCAGAGAATGAGTTTCGTTAAGTTTACATTGAGTGGAATAAAAGAGTGAGTCGATTGGTGCCACTCACGCATTGAGCATTTGAAAATGCTGTTGGAAAAAAGGAATCGGTCCAACCAACAAACGCATTATTTTCGAATTGGAATTCCTTTGCATATACAAGCGCAAGGGATGTTTTGGTTTTGTAATTGGATGACATGTATTGAGTTCAGTGTTAATAGTTGTGCGGGGTCAAAATTCATATGTTATTTTTGGGAGAATTTGGGTTGTGTTTTGTCGGTTGGTACGGAAGGGAGTTGGAAGTAGCGACGGTAGTGAATATTTTCAGAAAGTCAAATAGTTTTTTTGTAGAAAACGATTAATTAAAAAAATATAAACCATTAAAGGTTGTAAATTTTGTTTCTTTGGCTCACTTTTGCTCGCTATGAATTGGAAATGTTTTGATACTTCTTTTAAGAAAAAAATAAGTGACTTAAGGTAGAGCTGAATGTTTGTGATTTCCAAACGAAAACCTATAGGACCTTGACCTTCTACCTGCCAAGGCCCAAAACTCCACCCTCTAAGTTTTGAAAAAAAAAAAGGAAACATCGACTCCAGAGAGTCAATACGCTCATCTCGAAGCTTATGAGAAGCGATCGAATGACCATTCAGTGGATTAAAAGTAATCTTTATCCATTGAAAGGTTAATACGAGGAACTGAGCTTATTACCGTTATATTAAACTGATGTCTTTCGGCATGAAGAACGTTGAGCGCCTATTAGATGATAAATTGCGGCTATCTAAAGTCATATACGGAGTTGTCGGGTGTAAATCAACTACAGATGCAATCTAAAGAAAATAAGGATCATACTGTAAGGACATCGCTGTCCCGTAAAGGATTTTCATATGGTTTTTAGTTGATTTTGGAAAAAAAAAAAAAACACATTTGACACACGTTAGTACTTCGAGGAGAAAGCTAGGTTACAGATGATCATGGACAAGAGTAAGATACTCCATCAGGGTGTGCACCAGTATATTCATCTTAATTACAGTCCAAGATTATCTGCTTGCAGATATATAATGGACAACAAAGTGCATTTATTGTTCTTCTTCTAATGATGGAGAGAGCATCAAACGTGGGATATGGGCAATCGTTGGCAAATGACAGAGCATCTGTCCTAGCCATTCTCCGACCCATTCCGACCTATTCTTGCCTTTTTCTTTAAATGGAAAGTGATTTACAAGTCCGAGAAGTTCAAATATTTGAGGTCTATGATCAATTACGAAACAACCGTTGGTTAGTTGGTTGGTTGGTTAAAACCGGCCCGGGTGAGGATGCACTTACACCATGTAAGGTGGGAGCCATTTACTCCTTAGTATGAAGAAGCCAATCTTAGCCGTACAGGCGTTGCTGAAATCGTTTAGATCTTTGAACAGGTAATCACCGGGGCAGTTGACTGATGGTCTCCTCTTCTTATTCTCCTCTACAGCTTCTGCAGAAGTCATTGTAGGGGATACCCAGTCTTTGGGAATGCCTTCCTATAGCACAGTGTCCGATGAGGGTTCTACTCTTGCTTTTTAGAAATCTAATGGACTTAGTTCTATTAAGCATGGGCCAAAGCAGCCTTGCAGTGTTCCAGTAGTCGAGCTATTGCCACCGATGATTGGCTTCTCTCACCGCATCGGCATGGATGAGCTAGTTAAGACGTAGGCGCCTTGATGTCGGTGACGCCGTTTAAACCTGAGGAGCCTCGTCGGGCTAATTCGTCAGCTTCACTACTTATTCCCTGGTACGTTACTTTGATCCGGCACCCAGCAGAGTGTGAGTTTGTACTGTCCAACTATCTCGTTCAGACATACGCGACAGTCTTTTACTGCCTTGGATCTCGTAGTGCTGCATCCGAGCTGGTTGGCTGCCTATGTATGGCAACTGATACTGCATTAACCGCCAGTCAGTTAGCTGCTTGACGAATTGCGGTGACTTCGGGTTGAAAAACGCTGCAGTAGTCAGGCAGGCCCTCGCTTAGTATAGTCTCCAGGACCTTACATGGACCGTATGGCTATGCAGTCCAGCAACTCAATTCTCTGAGCCAGCATGCAACTGAATGCTTGGCGTGAAGATTGAGCGGGATGAGGTGGAATATAACGTTGAGAGCAGACCTTACTGCTTCCGTGATACGAATACACGCCGACTTATACCTACTCAATTCTCATTTTTATCTTTAAAATGACATTCGAATCTCAGATGGCGCTGATTCGGATTGTAGACAACAACCATTAACGAACAAATCGTGGTTGTTGTCAACAATTGTAGTCTACGCCATCTATGATTCGACTTTCGCCACACTTTATGTTTACTCCAGCTTACTGACTAATTTATCTTCACTTTTCCTTTGGTATTTTGCTTTGTGTGGACAAATTTACTGAACTGGCTATACACTTTCCAATAAAACACGGCTAATGTGAAGAGATTTCGCCACCGTGAGCAATCCCTCATGAAGGGTCGTCTCCGTGGATCCACCTTTTTGACAAGGTTCTGGAGTATTTCAAGAATGTTATAGACAAGGATGCATTCAAAACTGAACACTTAGAGAGGAGTGTGTAATTGTGGGCGCAATTATGGACGGCTGCGTTCAGAGACTCAATTTGAATGTTGTAGGCCTTTTAGAGTAAATTTCTTTGTTTAATTTTTTAGCAAATCTTTTTAGCATCAATGCTTTAAGTCACACCATTACTCCTCACCACTGTAACACAGCAGCCAGGTACATATTGTTCAGTAAATTTCTATTTGTTTGTGCCTTTTATTCCCACAATTAACAACAATTAGGTAGGCAGAGAGAAATTCCAACTTCCCGCAAATGTATTGTTTACAATTAATAAATCTATTGAGCTTAATTCAAAGTGAAGGCAACAAATTCGAGTCCTATTCACCTTCCATCTGCATCGGAGCAAGAACAAGCGCCAAAAGCATCAATTAATTATCCAGTACCTCACTCAAGTCAAATACAATAAATTCCCCAAATCAAAAGAAGAAAAAAAAAAACCGTTGTTACCACCCTCCCACTCTGGTACTGTTCTACTACTTTATGGCAAATTGATTTCTTGTCATTTATCATCAAGGTACCTACGCTCACTAGTGGCAGGAATAATTTATTCCAATGAAATTCCCACGCATCCATCCGAAGCGCTGATGGTAGATTCTAAAAATCTAAATTCCGAAGGTCGGAACTTTGTTAATTACTCGCGCTGTCATCCTTCTCCTTCTCCTGCTCGTGGTCGTGGTTCTCTTGATACATTCCCATTCAGTTGTGAGGCAAACATTTATCTGTTCTAATTCGCACGAAATTACATCTATCCACCGGAGGACTAAAAGGATAATTAATGATGTTCGTGTAAATATTAGCAGAGCGCCGCTGTTCCTGCTGTTGCTACTCCTGATGATTCTGGTGCTGCTGCTGCTGTTGGTACTGCCCCCACAAAAAAAAAAAACTTGAGAGAATGTTGATTTTACAGATCAATGGGTTCGTTTGCTCTGATTTCTTTGAGTCTTTTTGGATGTCAACCCTCACGCTAATGATCTTCTGGTCCTTCGTCTTCTTCTTGCTCTTCATCGTTATGTGACTGTCCTTTGACGTCTAATGATGGTAACTTTTGCTTAATGTAATTAGAGCGCCTGTTTCGGTGTTATAGATACAAATTTGTCAACCGTAAATCGATTTGTCAATTCAAATATTTTCGCTAATGATCACAGTCTCAGTTGTGGGTATACCTTTTCATTTAATGAATAAATGCGGGGATTCTCCGATGAGCAAATAGATTTTGCAAGGATATGCTATCGTTTTGAAATTAAAAAGGATGCATCCTGAGTAAATACGTGATGCAGTCGGAAGAAAGGGGCAGCACATGTTCTAGTTCCTTTGAAGAGATGGAAGAATGGATTCTTTGACATTGATGAATGACATTTGGGTTCCTAGTTTGCAAGATTCGCTCATAGCCCGGTACATATTCTAGGACTACGAACTGAAACCTAAAACTGGGTTTTAAATATCGGCAAACTGAAAATTTTCTACATTCTTCCACACTGGACGACAGTATGTACGAATGACCACCAGATGGATGTTTTTGGCTTTGCTACCTGTTCATATATAAGCTGTGGTTCCAAACACGGCAGGCGCTGCTCTAGGCGCTCTGCTGAATCTACTATAGACTTTCCAAGCCACTGTACTTTTGGTATGCGCCTCGACTGATGACCTTGCGTGACATTTGTTCTACGACTCTGGTCCTTTGGATATACCGTCTCATGCTATGACACCAAGGCTCCGGCTGCGGCGAAAGTCTTAACTCAACTTTCCTGATACTCAGGACTGGCTTCAGTGAGAATGTGAGCAAGCTTCAAAACCGATGAAGGATCAGGGGAATCCGAAAACTAATTGCCCATCACTAAATGGCCGCAGGCTACACTTTAGAACCAGGTGAAAGGATGGAACTGAATTTTCATGTGTAGTTACAGTAAAGCCACACTTAAGGCCCTCTGTAGCTCTATGACCACATTCAAAATAGTTGGTGAACGCAAGAGTTCTGTAAACTGCTTCGCAAGACTGTTTCTCTTCTGGATTCCAGGTCCCACTGGGATCGCTGGGAATGAGATTTCTGATGAAAGAAAAAAGTTTTTCAGGCTCCAACCTGCGTTGGGTCTTCCTGTTTCCTCGGTCAGAGCTTGCTTTGACGATTAAGAAAATAGTTTGCATGCCAGCAATGACGACTGACTCCTGAGTGACTAAATGGACGCTCTCGGACGTTAAAAATAAATTAACGTCCGCTCTCAGAAGAAAAGACTGCAGAGAAGTTATATAATCTCCACCATCGTCTATTTACCTACCTATGCAGTGTGCTAAGTGGTTTATTTACTGGCCTTAGGAATGGCCCTCGAAGAGCTTAGATGTGACGCTTCCCTGGCCAGTTCATCCGCGCTCTCATTGTAACGTCGTACTCAATACAGGGTCACCTTTTGATCGTATCCATGCTGATAGTAACGCTTTAATGTCTGCTTGACTGTCAACAAAGGAACTGATTACTTTTCCTGAAATATTTTCCTCAATAATCACATCCGCAGCTTGTTTTTTTTTGCAGCAACTTCTGTCTAAAAGTCACTAAAACTATCCTTAAGCCTAAAGGATCGATTTCAACATACATCCATCTTGGCTCCGTCAGTATTGATAGAGAGTTCGTTGTCGGCACAGACCATACTTCTTTGATGGGAATTCGGTATGATCCGTCAGCAGTCTCTATATGGAAGCATGACCATAGTTCTTGGCTGCCAATAGCCCAGCTGCCCTTAGTTTCAGTGCAGTCATAGCCGCCAAGCTGATGCAGTGGTCCGTCGTAGCTTTACTTAGTCACTCGTCAGGTTCGCTGCTGTTGTTGCACTTGTATGATCCATGAGTCTTGAGACCTGCCTCTGTTCCGCCCTTTTATAGGAAAGTTGATTGACACCGTCTTTTTGAAAGGGCTTATAGGATCCCTTCTTTGCTGGGGTTACAAATATTTCCCCTATGTCTAGGAATAGTAAAATCAGTCAAAAATAGTACCATATAATCAAAGACTTCGGAAGACTTTAGTTTGACGTCTTAACTCTTGACTCTCTTAAATTGAGTCGCCAACCCATAGAATCCGTTGATCCGTTGTTCCGTCATTTTTAACTGACAGCCCGACAGAATACACACATTTTTTTGGGGGCAACCCATAACCAACGGACGGATGAACTTCGAAGGATAAAGCAGGTTTGCTTTTTACTTTTTCCATTCGTCGATCCATTGACAGTACCTATACATATTCATAGATTAATACTCGCTCTCGCCTCGCTTTACACATATTGAAATTCAGAGAGAGAATGTAGAGAAACTGTCATCGTTTTTGACAATCAGCTGATTGAATCAACTCGAACTTCCTTCCACATCGTGCTCTTCCCTTCTCTCCTTTTTTCCAAACTAATCTTTACATGTTATGTATAATTCCATCCATCAAAGTTGTACTGTCAACTAAGTCACCCACAACTGCACTTGTATGTGTGACGCCCTATTCAATTTCGCTGAAACGTTACAACACATATGCGCTTTTGGGTGGTTTTTTTGCTGGTTGTCAAACGACGACGAAGTTGACTGCCTAATTTAGTTCGTCCATGCTTTTGGCTGAAATGTCAGTATGTCCGATATCTTCAGCCCTTACAACGAGGCAGCTGCAAAAAGAAGCTTAAAAATTGTTACCTCAGGCCAGTTCTATGTAAAGACTATCCAGCTATCTTGTTCTGCTCTCATATCTATTTGAAATCACCTTGCTAAGGACCGTATTCAATCTATTAGTACCTGGTTCCTACAATCCCACAAGACTTAAGCACCAATTTCCTTTGCAAACTTGTCACTGACTATGTAAGTCCCATATCTTCGTCTTCTTCTTCTTGTTGTTCGCTGTTCCTATTCCGCAAATCCTTATAAAGTGCATTCATGCCATCTCTCTACCATTTTCTGTTGAACCAAAATTCCGCAGATTTATGGGACTTGCAAGCCAACAAACCTAACGCCAATTTGTTGCAACTCACTGAACTTTGTTTGGCCCGGCGATAAATTTAACTCATTTTGCTCTCTCCTACTGGCTGTGCTCCCAGCTCCCTGTTCAGTGGAAATTATTAACATGGACGTGAAATTGATTTATAACCGCCAACATAGTCGATTCCGATGAACAAGGATGCATTTTACCGACTGTCTCCCCGGCGCACATCGAGGGATTATCCCAAAAACTTCAATACAGAGGAAAAGGGATAGGTACTCCTCCAGTAATTAATGACACAAAAAGGACCAAAAAGGACTACCGATCGATGTCATTTGTGCTGGTGCACTACCGCACTGCAGGTGGGTATTAGCGGGATAAATGTGCACTCACTCATTACACGAAGTTTCTCTAATCCAATGTTTCTTGGCCGTTCGTTGGACGATGGACAACAAGCTTTGGGAATGTGGCCGATTACCGTTATCTTATTGACGACCAACGTCGTCTTGTATCCCCCCTAAAGGTGTATAAGCACATAGGCAGGCGCATGAGATAACACTAAGTGCGTTTTCTATTATGTTCGACAGGAGAGTCCTAGAGGTCCGAAGTGTGCGCCTGAAAGGTGTGGTGTGTTGACACCGTATAATAGTTGAGTACCAGTCCGCGATACGAGGAAACATGTAAAAAAAAAAACCAAAAAAATTAAGCAAAACATTAGACAAAAAACCAATTAACACGGAAACCGTGAGCGGTGGCGATGGCGATGGCGTTCAACGAACGCGATCAATACCCGCGATGTCGGGAGAGTTGTAGATAGTGTGCAACACCCTGACCGAGCTTCGGTGGTCATTTATCATGTGTTTTTTTTGTGGTCTCCTCACTTAAGTGTCGCCCATTTTCACGGTGAGTTACCTGGTGAGGTGTTACGGCTTTCAAGTTGACAAAGCAGAACAGAATATGCGATAATATGACCAACAGCAGTGTCTGCTTGTTGGTTACACTACACTGCTGCTGCTGCTGCTGCTGTACGAAAGTACACATGTAAAGTGTCGAGAGTGGCGTATGGAATTCTCTACTGGGGGGTTCAATCTGTCATCTGGTTAATGGGTTGTAGGTGTTACTCAAGTTGAGTGGTTCTACAAGCAGGAATGTTGAACGGGCGGTGGTGGTGCTTTATCATAACACCAATGTAATTCATCTTGTTACATGAAATGTGCGCGTGCGCGCCGGAGTGTTTGCTGCCATGGGAATGATGAAATACTGTCGGTCTGATGCGATGGCAGTGGGTTTGGACGAAGTTGAGAGATTTCAACAGAAATTTGGCAAGTTTTAGCAGACATGTGGCTTTACACAGATAAACAAACAAACTTGAGAGCAAAAGGATAAGCGAAGCAACAAGCACACTTGCTGAAGAAACATACAGTGTACTCTGGATTCGTTAGAGATCTCCGTTAAGGGTTATGTGTAGGAACAGGACACATTTCCAGTCTCTTTTCTCCTTCTAGTGGTTATTCAGCGCTTGAGATGTAGACCGATTGAGCCCACAGTAAGATTCAGACCCTGTGTTATGCCAATGTCACTAGAAAGACCAGAACCCATCACAGTTTCACAAAGGCATTGCCTTATATCTGCCCTCTATCCCCTTGTGCATAGGGCCCCACATCCATTCCATTTTTCTCTGAAACTCAATTGACACCTTTGTCCTTTGACGTCCTGCACGATCTCTGATCAGTTCGAAGTCCAATTCTGGTTTCCATCTTCGAGCCTTTGCTCAACTATAGTCTTCCACCAGGCGACAATCAAGAGCAGTTTTCAGGATTTTATAAAGGGTGACCAGATAGTAACGATACCTTTTCCAATTGATATGTTTCATCAGCTGTCAAAGTTTTCAATAAAATGTGGTTGTCAGAATATTAAGTAAAGTTTGCCATTTTAGCATGCATTATTTTACATACAGAAAACGTACGACAATTATTCAAAAATACTATCTAAATTCCGGCTCAGTTGTAAAGTGAACTTGGTCGTTATCATGGCTTCTATGTGCAGGCAATTCATCGCATCGTGGAAAAGTATGAGCTTGAGTACACTCTCTTGGACCTTAAGCCACCAACAAGACAGACATTGGTGCAAAGTGAATAAAACATAGCTGCCGTAAGGGGCAGTGTCTAAAAAAACAGATTATGTTGAGCGGACATCCGGATTTTGGCTTCGTCATCATCGCCATCGACGAGGTTCATTTTTAACTTAGCGACTATTGGAGCGAATACAATCCACAAGTGTTCGACTAAGCATCAATGCACCCCTAGAGATTGACAGTTGGGTGGGGTTTCTTTTGAGGAAGAAGACACCGATACCATCACTAATCTCAGGTATAGAGCGATGTTAACAGACTTTGAATGGCCAGAGCTCGTTGTGAGCCAAAATTCAGGTGAATATCACCGACGTTTATCCGAAATATTTACTACTTGAATCGAATTGACTTTGGAACTGCTCTCTCAAAGCCTTCATTCCCCATTTCATGTCAAACGCATATCACTTGAGCGTTTACTGATATCCTTACCCAACCCTTCCCTAAACACTCACCAAATAGTCACAACACTCATCCAAACCTTCAACAGTCAAAATGTGCTCCCAGTTTCGCGAAGAAAGTACACAAAGCAATTAATTTTCAATTTTCTCTCCCTTCTGTGTGAAAACTTTATATCCGTCACAGCCTCTCGCTTCAGCAATTATCCTTTTAAATATTTACACGCCTGTTATGGCATAGCACACACATCCCCGCACAATATTTGATTCCTTAAGTCTCATGCTTTGCATATTTTCGTCATAATTTCCATATCATATGACAACAGAGTTTTCCCCCCACTTCTCCCTCCCCACACACTATTACGATTCATTGGCATCTGCCTACAATCCTGCGTCCGCCCACCCACACACGCACATGTAAATTTTGAACAATAAAATGTTTCATTCGTGTTTCATTGTTTTTTTCTTTCATAAAAAGAGAGAGAGAGTTTCGCACGCTTTCAAATTATCAAACAATAAACATGTCGCACAGCAAGCAACGAACATATTCATAAGAGTCATAAGGACGCTTACGCTCATCCTGCTATTCAAAATAGGATGTTCCGGATCGCATATGGGCGCACTTCGGCATCCTTAAACGCACACACATATTGCTGCTGGGAAACGCGACTTCTAATTATCCCCGATGGAGATGAGCACCGTCACAAGAGTCGGTGTAGCGTAAATGAGGATTTTATCATCGGGCTCATCATGATTGCATAGAAGTCGTTTTGGGTGTCATCCTTATTAGTGGGTGGCATTTCGGCAAAGTACACACATATATTAAGTGGAGCAAGGATGTGGTTTTGACTTTGGTTTGTGTAGTCATAAACAGATGGGGGGGTTTTTGGCGTTCTATTTTGGAGGCTTTCACTTAATAGGGGCGGAGAGCTTCGAGGGTAGACTATTCAAATTGGATGAAGTCTTGTATGGAAGCTATAAAACTAGGATGGAAGTGAACAAAAAGCGTGTTTAAGGGCTTCTTAGTTAAGTGTGGAGTCAAGAAGCTGTTCGATAGTAAGATGTCCTTTTGAAAAAGCTAGTGGGAAACTGGGAGCATTGGGGCAAAACCTATCTGAGGTTAGGAACCTCTTTTCTTTTTACTCACAGTAGAATAGCCTAGCCACCAGAACGATTTTTGCAGATGTTCTGACAGGACATACCTAGATGAAGGTTTCGAACAGTCCCCTTTGGATAAGCCATAGCAGGGGACTTAAGCCTTACATACTTAGCTAGTTCGTTTGGACAGGCATCTGCGCTGCATTACAGTGTTGCTTCTGTCTTCGTTCATGTTGTTAGCCACGGTTTCACCCACTGCTCCTCAAGCTTCTCTGGGATAAAGTCGTCATCCAGTCCATTCGCCAGCAGGTTTCGACATACACAATATCGTGGACAGTAGAATTTTTTGTGGATGCTTCAGTGCACGTTAGACAATAAGGCTTGCGTTCATACCCAAATCTATGGAAGTATGCTCTGAAACATTCATGACCAGTAAGCATCAGCTCTCCATGCTTCCTATTGATCCAAAGGTTTATATTGGGGATCAATCTCTGCGTCCATCTACCTTAATCAGAAGAGTTTCATCTACCTTGCCATTTCTCCAGGTTTGTTCTTCGTGGTACTTCAATATCATTCCAACTGCTGTTCTTGGCATAGTTGTGATGTCCACATTGTACCAGTCCACGTTTGGGAGCCCACAATATATTCAACCTAATAAGAGACTCATGTTAGAAGTCTGAAGTCGACTGTTGCTTACTTTAGTCACCTTTCTCTGTCTTTATAACTTGGTCAACCTTTTCTTCTAGCTCCCAGGTAGAAGGTGGGTTAAAGTATGCATAGTAGCTATCTCGTCAGCAAATATATAAACGTGTTGGCCACAGAAGTCGAATTCTTAGCAAGTCTGACTATAGAACCAACAAAGAGTTTGCAAGAAAGTACCACTCGACCCAATATCCAGTATAAAGCCTAGACGGTTCCTCTACTTATTTCGGACTATCTCAAGCAATGAAAGGAGCGTTTCTGTACGGTGTTCACCGACAAGTCCGGTTGAGTTGTCCAAAAGACAGATGTAGTATACAGAAGAGAAGTTAGTAAGTAATCGTTTGTGATCTATCAAGTCTTATACTAGGCTAGGGACCTAGCTGCTGCCATGAAATCATGAACATCCTGTGTGATCTTGACTAAGTCACCTTCAGTACAGTCGGATTGTCAGTGAAGATGGCGATATTCTTTTTTGAACATTGATCCAAACTCAAGTACCTCCACAGCTTTGTGAACAGCTACAGTCTTCCTCGGGAGTCTCACAGGAATCTCTAGGCTTATACTTCTCTATATATAAAGAGACACAGTTCCATTGTTCCCTGGAACAGCCAGCCTGTAAATACATATAATAACTCTTCAAAGATCTAAGCTAGGGAACTACTCTTTCGTACTAACCGCAGTCTAATAGGCCATAGATCTGTGTTGCTATTCCTCTAGCATACGACTTGTAGTAAACTGCACATTCAAGTAACATTGACGTAATTTGGACGTCAGAATCTGATCTTTATTACATGACATGAATCATTTGTGACAGAATTCTGACATTAAATGGACATCAGAGGCTTCTATAGGCCCTAAGCCGTCTATATGGTCCACCTGTCCTTGGACCTCTCCACGTCTAGCATACGCATCTATCACAAGCTTTACTATGTCATTTGCGAAAAATTCTAAATTACATATTCACAACAATACCACGCTCAACTAATGAATTTTCTCTTTCAATTCGCGTTTTGCCTACAAACCTCTTTCGGGGCGATCGGACTATGTAATAAGGAAAAAAAAAAATCTCCTCCATTTGACCTTATCCACTGATTGCCCCAGCCACAAGCATTATTATCATTCGAACGGTAAATACGAGTACACAACTCAAATCCAATATCCACAACCAAAGGCGATAGCCCTATTTCACACACCCACTCTCCTCCAATCATCCTCTATACTTCACCGTTCAGCGTTCACCGTCACCATCACTACCACCACGTTCCACACGTACCCCCAAGTACCCATTGATTGCCAGCGCAATGGAGTACTGCACCTCGGTAATAGCCAGCAATTTGTCTCTGCAAAAAAGCCTCCAAGGCCCATGTGTACCGCATAATGCCTAATCTCATCTACGTGGAAAAGTTATGTATTAGTATTAGCCAGCGTCTTCTTCGTCTTTGGTTTCGATATGAATCGAGGACGCGACCAAGTGGTGGTCCGTCGCGTCCCTGCCTGCCTTTGACTATAGAAAAACCGACTTGAGCCTTAATTTGTTCTATGCGATTACTCATATTGGAAGAGTGGAGTGGAAGTGTCGGCGTGGTGGGGTGGCATTTTCAATTCCACCTCTCCACCGCCACCGCCGCCGAGGAATTATAGCCTTAATGAAGAACATTGGATTTTTGTCAGGTGAGTTATGATACCACCAATGGAATTCAGGAAGTTTTTCGCGATAAGATCAAGGATTTGCTTCTATGAAAAATGCTTCCCCTCGAGTCGGGGTGGTCTCGCGCTTCATAAATCTTTGAAGAACACTCTTCGATTGATGATGCAACCTTAATTTTTGAATGAAAAATTCATGGTGACCGAACGAGGAGGACGAGCTAACACCGCACACTGTCTTTGTCTTACTCGCTTTGAATTGATTAAGTTTCAGCCTTTTGTCGTCTTCAATGCACATAAATTCATTTAGATCAATCAATTCAATTTGTTGGTTCAATAAAATTCAAATGGAAGCTCCATTAAAACAAATTAAGGCCGCAGATAGAGAGTGCCCGGTCGTCGTCAATACATTGAAGGAGACTGATGAGTTGCCAGATGAATTAGTCATAATTTTTTATTTTCTTTTGGTTTTTGATGGAGATGATGTTGATGATGCATTCTTGAAGATGGTGAAGATACTTTCAATTAGTTAGAAATTTACAAACATTCCTTTGGATATGATACATTGTTTATTTAATTTGCAATTTGGCAATGCCTACAGCAAGAAGCGCCATGTTAGGTAGGTGTCTAGGATAATGTCTGCAATAAAGCCGAGATCCCCACAGCTCTATGACAGATGGTAGAAACCACAAGTGCTAGCGTGTAGCTGTTCTGTCGTCAAAATGCAACACTCAGAATCCTCGGCAAAGTGGATGGCATGAGCGTATCAAGATATACATATACCAATTTTGACAGCAAATCTTCATGAATTCGTCTTCAAATTCGAAGTTCAAAGTGGGGTTTGGCAAGGCTGCATACTTTCGTCAATATTGCTTTTATTGGTGATTAGCGATGTGCTAACAAACAAAAATGATCAGCCTATGACAGATGGCGCAACCGAACTGGATATAGCCAGCATTTGGCATGCGGTCTCAGCAGTGTATTGCGCAGAAGAGTTGAGAAGGAAACACAGCAACTGGGAAAGAGTTGGGGAGATATGAGACACATTTCCAAAAAAACCGCACACAATTGCACATAGGCGCTATATAGGTGTGGTTACGCTGGCTTAGAAATAAGGAAACCGGCGGATTGTATAACCATCATCAATTATGGCGCGTTGTGACGTAATGTCTGACGTACTCGTATAATGAGGCATCGCTACTATTTTAGTAGAATTAGGGGAACCAATTTTTACCACACAATCCAACAAGAGCGTAGTGTATATGTATCAACACGTAGGCAAACAAAAAAATACTGTGAATTACAAACGAATGTAAAATCACATAAACGTTGATTCGTTTAGAGGTACTTTTTTCAAAATCAAAGAAAAATAATAAAAAGAAAATAAATCGAGTCATCTTTCTAACCAGACTAAAAAAACCATTCTTGACATATACTTTTCAGGAACTACTTCTCTCACATGTTGGCCATAACTGCAATTAACAAGATCCATTCCGAACCTCCGATATTCAATGACGCCTCCAAGCATTGTGGGTGATATTTGGGTTATAGCCCGAGTAATATTGGCTTCTAGTTCTTCATTTGTGCCCTGCTTATCTATGTAGACTGTGGATTTTACATGGCCCAAAAGGAAACAGTCTAGAGGTGTGATATCACACCTAGAGCCTTATGTGTAGACCATAAGTTGCTGTAAGTGCACGAAACACATTCCTCGTAGAACGCTGAATTTCTTTATACAGCTGAATAATTTTAAGACGCTGTACAGAGCCAAGTCTTCCCATGATAAAATGTCAAACCATCTTAAGTAAAAATACTGTCAAAAACTTATGCGATTCATACGTTGTCTGACAAAAAATCCATAGACAGAAAAGTACCTCTGAATGAATCACCCTATAGCTTAAGTTAAGTACCATGTAGTATGTAGGTAAGGTAGTTTGGTAGAAGAGTTTGCAGCGATATGCCATGTTGAAAGAGAGAGAGATAAAGAGAGAGAGAGGAGACGTAAAATTAGATGACAGGGACATACGTACTTCCACCAGGAGGACAAAAATTTAATAGACCGTCATTGAACGACTTAAACTGAATGGGATTACAAGTGCAACCCTAAGGCAATGGCCAAACAATAGCAATGATTGCATGGTATAACAAGACACGCCCCTAAAATGGGTGATATGCTATTGTAGATTTTGCCAAGTACATTTAAGATTCTCTTTTTGGGAAAAGTTTCAACAGGATACCTATATCATTTAGCTTGAAATTAGTTGGCCATCAAGCTCACCTTTTCTTTCTCCGGTTGGGTAAACTATTTTTCAACAAATTCAATAGTTTTCTTCAACAAAATCACAGCTTAAAACTCATATACATACTACCTTCAGTGCTTTCGATGATCTCTTTTCAACCAAGTAAATGGGAAACTACTCCCAAAAGCGCCAGTTTTAGCCCAAATTGGATCTGTAAGCCAAATTGTTTCCCTCTTACGTAAAATGTTCTTTTTGTAAAATATACATTTCCTCCATTACTGCCCATGACATCCGTTCAAACCTTAACAACAACCGACGGCAGCAGAAAAAAAAAAAACTCCACCAAATTACACTCGGACTTCAATTAATCGGACAATTTGCGATTGAACCCGTAATCCAAATGTGGCCTCTAATTGCAAATTACCTCACATATGTACCTATGTTCGCCGAATCAGAACTCATTTGGCCCAAATTAAGACCTCGAACAACTACCGAATGATCGACTGTGCGCTGCAAGATCGATCTGATCATATTCCACAGCAGCCGGTGCGCTGCGCACATTCTCTAATTACATTCTCGCCAAGGTGAACAAATTCGATCGGAACCAATTCTCCAATTCAATTTGGTGATTGATTTCGCGCGCTGCAGGTGGTGAAATCTGAAATCACCGCCACCAAAGCGCCCAAGTTGAGGGAAACACACAGCGAACGATCAGGTGCGTTCGGCTCACCGAAATGTCAAAGTTCATGGATTGTGCTGCTACGTGTTTCCATGAGACTCAAAAGTGGGATGTGTTCAACGATCCGTACACACATACGATTGACGGGCTACCACCGTCCAATTTGCGCGAGTGCATTTTCATCTAACCAACCATAGAGGTAGAGCTATTGACATTTCGCTGAATGGCATCTTGACCTGTGAGTGGGTCAGCAAGCGTGTTGCTCTGACGGACAGCAAACACGCGAAATTATGATCGTCTCCACTCTATCCGAAGAGAAATACTCGTATAAATAAATAAAATTATGTTTCTCTTAATTATATTTGCTCATGCCGCTGGAAGCAGATGGAAGAAAAAAAAAGTATCTAAGATTAGACGGGTGCACGATGCAGCAACCGTTGCTGTCGCGGTCGCGTTCAAGCTGCGAGCTGACCGACAGTGATCCGCCGATCAAAGTGTAATCATCGATGGAGCGCAACATTGTAATCACGTGCGCCATTGTACCATCGACAGCAATGACGACGGGCCGAAGTAATCGGTCATTTCATCAACATCAACGTCGTAATCATCATCGTTTGTCTATTGGCGACCGACGACGTCTGACGGATGATGGAGCACCACTGAGTGTGGGAGTAGAATGTTCTTCTTCTTCTGCGCGCGAGGATGAATCAAAGAACTTTCATTCGCGGTTGATTCATATTTACTCAACCCAATTACGGGGGCTCCTCTCTCTCTCTCTCTGTCTCGCTGAGTGCCGAGCCGTGGCCTTTCACCCTTTTTGAATGTGCGTTTCGACACAAACTTAATTGTTGACGAACAACAATCCATAGGGGTCACAGTAAACACTCGACACACAATTTGATGGTCTTAATGATCCCAAATGAAAACAATTGAACGCAGAAGAGGGCTTTTGAAATTGATATTGATTTTCGGTTCACAAAATGTGGGCTTGACAATTGTTTTGGTTGGCTTTTCAAATATGAACTCGTATGTAGACGAGGTTTTATTGTCATAAATTCATATCAAATGGAGTTTTTAATTAGTATCAGGGTCTTATCGTGACGATGAATGGTTGACAACGATTCCACCTAAGAACTAGGACCTGCTTAACTTGAAATCAAGAAAGGCTTTCGCTTGAAGACAAATGATGACAAGTCATGCTAAGGGGTCAAATGGTGTCAACATAAATGTAAAGTCAAATAGTTGATATCTAATGCAATCGTCACCTTAAAACTAAGCTACCATCTTGGGCAAGCTCATTTCCGCCAGAGTTCTGATTTTCCCTAGGAGAGGACGGAAGATGGCGGACAGATCCAATTCGATGCATGGATTTCAATGGAGCAGTAGTCTAAGGACAGCTGTTAGGACAGTGCTTGAATCGTTTCCGGATTGTTGGCATAACATCGGTCTTTCACGGTTCCCCACAGAAAAAAGTCCAAAGGGGTCAAATCGCAGTTCAAGGCGGCCAATTGACATCGCCATCATTTTGGCCAAGCTGGCGCACAGCTTGGGCTACACAGCACTCACTTTGGTAAAGCATAAAGCGACTCATTTCGTTCCGCGGAGGTATGATACTGACTTTCTGTCAAGATTTCAAGCGGGAAACAGCTGAGATCGATCAACGAAAAAAAAAAACAGCTTTGACATCGATTTGCAGAGACTCTTGCAGCATGGAACCTCATAGGTCCAACAGCGATCACAAGCCTCACAGCAGAAAAAATCCCCTTCTCTCTTTCACTTAGTCCTGGGAATTTTGCACTAATGAATTTAGTAGGTGGTCCTCGCTGGGTAGAATAGTCCTTCTTCGGTAATCTAACGATGCCATTCTCTTGTTGGCTATAATTCTGAAAAATTTTCTTTCGAACTTCCAGATCAAACTGTAGAGGTGATGTATTCTGTGATCGACGGGCTGGCCCATACGCTTTGCAGCTGTCGCTGTTCGAGTGGTAGCCGAGCGTTTTGTTATGCAATCACTGACTTAGAATATGCATTTCCAGTCGGCCTTCTGTGCAGTAGTTCCGTGGTAATTCACTGGATCAGGGGAAGTGTCGCCTCAGTTTGGATGATGACGGTCTAGCTCCTCAGAATGCTGTATGGATTATTCTTCCCGAATTGCATTTCGTGCCGCATCCATGGTAGGTCGGAAGTGGCTTTTATCATTGGTCTTATGTCCTGAACCTGCTATCGCCACTGTATTAGCTGGAGACTCCTCCTGCTTGGTGGTACTGTGACCGGAATGTGATTGATACTCCTTCCTCGCTATCATCGTTTCTATAGACGAGTGTGAAAGCGGTGCAGTAGCTAGTTCGCTTCACTGTCTGCTCGTATCTATCGCAGATAGTTTCGAACTCCTCAAGTTGTTTATCCACCACTCATTGTGAGCTTAGGAAAAGTTATTCCCAGCACTCAGACATAAGGTGGTCCATTGCACTTTACTAATAAGGGCACACCAGCTAAATCTTTTCGTGTTTTTGATGAACCAAATATCAGTCAGACAAGCAGTCTTGCAAAAGCTGGATGAATCCATGAATCGGAGACTATCAAAGACGTGACGACCTTTTTGTGAACGACCATCCTGTGATCAGCCTGACCATAATTCTATAGTCCGTTCTCGTCAAATCTAACAAGGATTGGGCAAATGTCTTCTTCACAAAACGTTTAGTTAGAATGTCAGCAAGTTTGCCACGGTGTTGCCAGAATGTTCACATCAACCGCTACGCATAGCCAGCCAGTGGTTTATAGCTGCTCTTTGATTGTTAAGAAGAAAGAGTATAGAGCAGAACCAAACTGCTACCAGTGTGTGTATCTCAGTAAACATATGATCCTTTAGACTACAGTGTCTACTATTCCACGGATGCCAATATCGGTCATTGACAGCATTAGACTCTCCATTGATCTTGCCAATGTTCTATTGGAAAATAGCCTAACCATGGACATATCATCATCCGCAAATTGACGTCGGCTTCAACTGGTCCCAATCGTAAGAGCAACTGGAGCCTTTTTCCCCGAGTTTAGCTCCAGATAGTTTCATCTTATCTCCCCGAACTATACTTCCTTTTCCAGCTTGCCGCAGAGACTTTGTTCCAGTTCATTTCCATCCACTATCCACTCCTAACAACAACCTACGCTTAGTCACTTCACATTTAAATTGGCAGCTCTCTTAGATCCATTAAACATTAAGTACCCGCTCTCAATGAATTGAATTAATTCAGAAGCCAGACTTTTCTCTGCTGGCGTAGATGCACAAATCACCAATCTAGACCCCGAGAGTGTGTCCCCTACATGAAGCAAATGCAAAATTAATAGGCGCCACCAGATACACCGAACACGACACAATTCCTAATGAATGGATCCATATCGAAGAGATTCTATCTCTCGTTCTCTTATGCCAATTGCCCATAGGAATAGAGGTTAAGTGTGTATAGCACCCTTCATGTCATCAATTTATAGATACACAAACATTTTGTCGCAGCTTAACTCGTACAGATGTCGCACTAATATCTTAACCCCCTCCTCGCGCTTTTCGAATTCGATATTCTACATCCAATCTATACACGAAGGAGCCTTAAGGAGCCTCTTGTGGCATAAACAGATTCGCAGAACACAACATGCAATTAATTTAAATTAACTACACTTTTGCATATTACCACCGTTTGGTTGGTTGGATTCAGTTCGAGGATATCGGCGACGCGGTAAAATTACATACCCGTCAGTGGAAGGCAAAGAACCATCCAACTTACACATCACCAATTAATTAGTTGAGTTATTATGAGAGATTTGTTCGCGCCAATAAAACTGATCAATTTATCTGTGTTAGACCTGGAAATGTGAGAGAGATTGTTGAATTAACTGCGAAGCAGTAAAAGAAGAAAGCCTGCCAGAGGACATCGTACAGATGGAATGCGAATGCGACTTGCGCCTTTGTGTCACATGCTATACATGGCTCTCTACGCAAATGGTGTGTGCTGCTTCTCATTGCTGGTTATCGTGTACACATATCTGAGAGGGGACAGTGTGTGGAACAAGAAAAAACGAAATCAACATTCAATCCTTAGTCTAGTGTACGAACATATGACCGCGTGTATCAACTTGTTGTGCAGTCACACCGACAACGCAGTTGATCAGCTCGAGCAACCAATTTCAATTTGGTATACGGGGCTATTCAACAGTTGAATGAGTTGTTTAACTAGGTGTAAGGGGCTATTCAACAGTTGAATGAGTTGATCAACTAGGTACAACCGGCTCAAAACGCGTTCAACACGAATATGTTCAATTTTTAGTCGAATTGCGTTGCTCAAAACAGGCGACTTAAGTTTGTGCACTAGCTTACTAGTTTATATAAATTTGTTCGAGTTGAATAAACATTTGAATGGTGTCGTACGACGCGCATAAGGCATTAGCTACAACAAAGCTTATACACAGTCATGTTTATCCTTAAAGAATTGATGACCATTCAGGCCCGAATCTTTCTTGCCAGAAATTTCGGCGATAGGTCTTCGCAATCTTGATGGATATTCTCTTTAAGGTCTTCAAGCGTATGAGGCTTGTTGACATAGACTAGTGACTTGAAAAAACCCCGCAAAAAGAAGTCTGGACCCGTGAAATCAAGCGATCTATTCGACCAGTCCAAATCGCCAACGATAGATTAGGCTACTCGGGAATGCAACCGTCAGAAAATGGTTATAGCTCGTTCAGTATGCACCTTTGCTCTGTCCTGTTGGAACGACATCTACTGCAGTTCCAATTCATCCAATAAAAGGTCGAAGAAAATCGATGAACATGGCTCTGTAGGACTTGCCGTCCATAGTAATCGTTTAGCCAGGGAAGTTCTAGAAAAAAAAAAAAGTCCCGATGACGCCTTCAGCGTAAATCATGCAGTAACTCTGAGCGGGTGTAATGGCTCTCTGCGAAACTACAAAAATGGGGAAATGCTGCGGGAAAAGCAATATTGACGCCCAGAAGTCAAACTTGGAGCAGAACATGGGTTGCTTCATTCCTTCAAGGAGCCATAACATGAACAATAAAAATGGAAGGAAAGTGTCAAACATTGGAAGGAATGGGGGCAAAACAGAAGTCATACTGCTGCAAGGCGGCAAGGCCACAATAACCGTTCCAGCCCCGGCACCTAGCAGGCTATATTCAAGAACCAAAGTGTGCTCTGGGGCTCGTTATTGTAATAAATGACCAACCAACCATTCAAAGCAGTGCAATCATGGAAATTCATCGTCATCCTTCGCATCCTCATAGAGCGACTCCAGTGTCTTTCACGAGACACATAATATCGCAAATCAGTCGCGATTTGAAGTTTTCTTCACTAGCGATAGGGATTTTAGCCTGAGATCGATTTATCGAAAGCGAGCTCAAATTTTGACCCAGAATCAGAAGTTATCACTTCTAGCTCTCACCTTAGAGCTGCCGGGACTGAAATTATCGGAACCAGAAAAAGCCGCAACTTGCAGCTGTAGGTACTGTACCACGATAAGGATCTACCGAAGTCTTCACCTATTCGCAGTTTAGAAAACGGACGCAGACTCTTGATGTTCGGTGCCGCTGAAGAGATAATTTTACTTAATCACATAAGTATGTATTCACAGAAATGGAAATGGGCCTCGTCGCTCATGATGATCTTCAATGATAAGTTGTCTCCCTCGTGGAAGAAACTGAATCCCCTCCACCACTACTGTCTGCACTTTGTTAGTGAACGTCTTACAGTGTTTCACCAAAATTCTCTGTAAAGTTCGGCAATTGATGACAAATTATGTGGCACATGCGTTTAGTCGATACTCCGAGATCCTCTGCGACATCTTCAGGCACAGGTATGAGACTCAGCAGAGTGACTGGTCAGACTGAGAACCATCTCTTCTTGTCCCATACTTTTTTAAGCGTTAAAATAACTAGCATTTCCTTAAACTATGTCGTACTCAGCAACATGTGTTTGCAACATAGAGCAGCTTTATATAAAGTTCTAAGCATAAGATCCCATGTGAAGTAGTATGTTTCGATACATGGAAACTCTAAAATACAGCAACATATTTCGCAACATATTCTCTTAGTTCTAAACTACATACATATGTACATACGTATGTATATCCATTTGACAAGTTTCTCAAACATTTTAACTAGCTTTGTGCTCTTCAACATGTTTCGCAACAAAGTTACTTTTAAATGGCCGTATGTGTACAGCAACATACTTCAAAATGGCGATGCCAATCACTTGTGTACAGCAACATGCTTTACAACATTGTCCGCCTTTTGTCGACCACCTTGCAGCACACAGTGTCCCCCAACAGCCAGCACGCACATTCGATACGCATTTGCGTACATAAACGGGCACCTCCTCCTTCCGTAAGTTTAAAACAAGTAACACCAAGACCCCAGTGACAACACAGAATCAATTTAAAACCAATTTGTCATCTAATTTACGAGTGGAGACTCTTAACAACGATCGGTCGGTCGGTCGGTCGTGGACAAAAAAAAAAAACCTAATCGTTCGCTGGTTAATTCTGCGTCCAAACAAAACACAAAACATCCCGTACACAGGAATATTTCTTATTTAATTTGTGTTGCGGTTATTTGGACTCGATGGAGAGTCCTTGCTCCTCTGAAGGAGGTGGTCGGTGTTTTTTTTGTTCCCGAGGGACAGGAGAACAAATGAAATATTGAATTAAAAACGATATGCGAGCGTTTCGTTTTTTTTTTGTTTGCGATGCAATGTGCAACAGTTGCTGCTGCTGCATCTTCCAACCAGAGATAGTCTGGGTCCAGTAAAGGTGCGGCGCACTGTGGAGTTGTACTTGGAGTACCAAGTCGTAAGCACGGCTGCGCGCACTGTTGCACCGATTTGAAGATGTCGACGATACAAATCGAAAGTTTGTCCGAGTGTCTGTTGGCTGTTTGTCCGGTTAGATGTCTGACATAAACTTGGCGCGTTCATGTGTAAATTGTGTTGTGCAATGGGATGTTTGGAGTTTGTAGCTATTGGGTATGGGTACCTACTTTTATTGGCTTTTGAAGTGGAGATTTGTTGATAGTTGGTGTGCAGAGTCTTTACTTGGTGTAATTACTAAGGAGTGTGTCTTTATTGACGCATAGTCTTGTCAGCAATCACAGTTTGATGGATGACTGTGAGTAAGAACGAAGTGGTTAAATGTCTGGCTGGGTTAGGGATTTTTTTTGTAAATGATTTTGTTTAAATTTGGAGCTTTATTTTGAAAGATTCCCAGCAGGTAGTACTTATTTTGGGCAGGGGTAAGACCGAGCCTTGGGTGGACTCTGATCAGCTCTCTAACCAGATGTTTTAAATTGACATATCCACTGACCGAAAATCCAACCTCTTTGTTGGGATTCAAATCTGTAAAGACCAGAAAACTTCTTAATCTGGATGCCGGTCTTCAAAAACTAACTTACTTTCTAAGGTCAAATGGGGATTCAATGGGGATCCATTATCCGAAATAAGAACAACACAAACTAAATGATCTCACCATCATGTGATCTGATCCACTGATCCACCGGATGTTGCTTGAACTTCCGGCCACCAATGAGCTACTTGATAATGCTTTAAACAGTCCTACAGTCACACGTGCTCGCTGCTCCTTCAGCCTTTGAAGCCATGCATGTCCTCCTGCATTGAGCTGCTGATTGCTGGTTCTTCTGAGGCAGAGTCTTGCAGCTGTTAATATGGAGCATGCGCTCCAATGTTCAACAAGTTTGAGCAGTTGCTGTTTTGACGGATAAGACAGTGATCTCGTTCTTGTTAGTTGGGAGTTCCACGCCTGATCCGGGCGTCCAGGAAACAATTTCAAAAACGGCGGCTGATCACTGCCTATCATTTGGAACTCAACTGATTTAGTGGCAAGCTTTATTCTTCAACGAGGTACCTTGGTGTTGCAGGAGTACACGAAGCGCTTACCATTGTTATTTTCGGCCTCTAAGGCCGTGAACTCCCATAACGTGTTTACCCATATTGTCAGATAGAGACAATCTACCTTGGCATTGAGATCTCTCATCGCCATTATGTCGTCGTTGTAGACGACGCCTTGTCCTTTTCATTCTCAGCGGCGTTATCAGTCGGAGCATAACCTTTTTCTATTGCGGAATCTGGCCGTCAATATCCGGTCACTGCGAGGTTTCCAAGATATGAGACTTCTATGTGGTGCTAGAGTTAGCGCAAGCCCTACTTTGAACCTTCGTGCACTTCCAGCTGGTTTACTAGAGTAGAGCATGACACGGCTCCTTTGTGTCCAGGAGGCTCTTAACGTTCCAGATTCCGATCGTTGTTTACGATCGCTAAAAGTCGTTATCAAATTATACCCCCCGTGTCCGAGGCGTAAGTTTCGCCAGCCTCTGTAAGCGGGTTAAATTGCATCGCTTGGTTAGCTGCGGACTTGTCTGTCACCCTTTCGGAGAGTGTGCCCAATCCGCGTATCTTTGGCTGTATCTCATGTCATACTGTGAGCAGGGTATCATATTATCAAGGCTCAATGACCAACCTAGCAAGACCTGAACCTCGTTTGTGTCTCCATATACATTCGGTTAGAGATTCCACTGACGATTAGGTGTAAGTCCTCCAATTAAAGAAGAGGCAAGAAAAAGCTATCCTTTAAAACGCTCAAGCCCAATTCAGTGGAACACACGAAATAGGAAGTATCTCTCTTCCAACGATCTATCCAAGGCACTAAACGCCTCCTTTGCTTCATCAGAACTTCCATCTAGTAAGAAACATCTCTCAAGATCCATTTGTTGCAGAC
This sequence comes from Chalcosyrphus nemorum, assembly GCA_949716465.1. Lineage (NCBI taxonomy): Eukaryota > Metazoa > Arthropoda > Insecta > Diptera > Syrphidae > Chalcosyrphus > Chalcosyrphus nemorum. The sequence continues at coordinate 87,133,103 of OX454333.1, forward strand.
ACTTCAATCTATAACTTCACCCAACCTAGAGAAGCAAAATTGTCCACCAATTCACCTTAAATCTCATCTCCATCGCTTGCTTCTGACTTGACTTACCTAGAACTTCCCGACACACACTAGGTATCATGTCCATTTCAATTGCTCGACATAATGTCCTGTATCCTCTCAAGTTGCATCACCTCTGGGTGTAGTCCAAAGGCATACACACTCACACATACCATTATGTACAAGTGTCACAAATCCTCGTGTCTCAAGTAATAACTTTAACCTACCGTTCCTGTCGACAGTCAGAGTCCGGGCAGGCACAAAACAGCACAAAGCCACAATAAAGTGTGAAAATATTGAGAAGAGCCCGCGAAGAGTGTAGCCTTTCATCGGACCACATTCAGCCGAGCCGAGCGAGGAGTGATGGTAACCTGGTGCAACGAAAGAATTGTACCAGGTCAACTGCTGGGGTTAATGTTGTTTCGTCCAGGCACCAGCACCACAAACGACTGGCACGACACGACGACAAACCAACAAAAAACCTTAACCTAAAACAATTCGCACATTAAACGTAAGCCGATGCCAACACACGGTACAGCATAACAGCATCTTCTTGCCGGAGACAGCGCACAGCACTAGCTAGACTAGGTACAACGACGACAAGGATGTTTGAATTATCTACATGAAAATTTACGGACGGTGCTCCTGCCCTGTCCTCACCAGCCGATGGTGGGATGATGTTCATAGTTCGATTGTTCTATTCCAAGGAGTTGAAAACGGAGAAACGATGAAATCATTGGCGAACAAATTATTAGGTCTCGGGGATATTGGATTTCACACCTTCAGCAGCATCTCGGCTTCATCATCATCATCATCATCATCGTCGTCATCTCTCTCTGTCTTTCTCTCTGGTTGAAGTTCCGCGGGTTTTGTTTGTTTTGCCCAGCATTGGCGTGTAATTGGCCCAGAGGAGGGCAGTCGAATAGTATTACTAATCGAATATCGAATTTCGTGGCGGTACAAATCTGCGTCGAATCGCTAGTAAATTGGTTTCTCTCCGCGTTGTCCAAAGATACAATGGGCGTTATGTTCTTCTTATGGCGAGTTTTAATTACTGTGCGAAGGTTAAAACAAACAGAGCTTTGGAATGGATTTAATTTTATTTGGTATTGTTCATGGTATTTCAGTTTGAATGACTTTTCGAATCCATGTCAAGAAGTTAGATACACGAGTGAAGACGTCCGGATAGCCAAAGGCACATGGTGTCGAACCATAGGAGACGATGCCGATTTGAGTAGTTCGCTGCCGATTGACCAGTGGCCCACCAGAGTCACCCTGAAATTGCACAAAAGTAGAGAGAGGAATTTCTGAATGAGTAATGAATATTTGTTTTGTAATTTTTCTTTTTATTATGAAAGGTTTATGAACAGGAAGTGCAGTCGAATAGGGATAAAGTTTTATGAATGAAATTTTCTGAACCTGACTTTAACAGTTTCGCGCAAGTGCAAATAACAACACCGAATCGTAGCGAAACTGTCACAAATTGCGATGATACTAAAACTTGGCAGCACTTTTGACAAACAAATTTCCAAACAGCGGAATGGAAAGCTTGGAATTCGCCCGCAAAGTAGTGGAATGTATAAAAGGAGTTTGACAGGAGAATGGGGTGAGTTCAACGAGAGGCTTTGACAGCTTATCAAGCTAGAAAAAGGGACTAGATTGCTCTTGCTGATATAGTGCTGCAAAATCAGGGAGTGTCTCTAGGTACTACATCGGTCGCCGCACTGTCAGAAATCCAGACCGAGATGGAACAAAGCAGGACCGTATCGAGTGTGGATGCAGAAGGTCACAAGCGACAAAATCTAGCGGGACGTGCTATTCTGTAGAACGGCTGGACGGCGAGACGACCACCAGAACCTGGTACACACCTACCCTGACTTCGTGACACTTTCCCAACCGGAAGTAGTAGTAGTAGTATGGCGCAAATGAGCATCGATCAACGAAAACTTGTCTCACGTATAAGCATTTCAACAAGCTCGATGATGGCATCCTTTGAACTTTCCCCAACAGAATCGGAGACATTTCGATGTCCAACAAACAAAGCGGATCAGATCAATTTTCATTCCAGCTCGGAGAATCCACTGACACCGCTATTCACCTGGTTACTTAAGAAACTTAAGAAACATTTTGTTGGACGCAGTCATGGGTCACGAGTTATGGCCTTTAAGTATATCTGGACAAATCAAAGACTAAACAAAGATTCTGGATTGAATCAAAATGTGCAAAACGATGTTAGGTCCACCAGACTAAATGTGGGACTTATTTTCCAGCTTTAGGCGTTTGAATGCCTTATAAATAGAGGCCAGATCAGTAAGCTTTTTCTTACTCGTTTCTTTTGGGTCTCGCGATGCAAGTATCATTCATGGATAATAGTCCAGGGTCTTGGCTTCGCTTGAAAGACAGATGACAGCATTACGACTGAGATACGTTAGACCCCATATGATTTGACCAACAAGATCGTGGTTTAATGGCACGTTCCTGTTCCTCTTCTATGGCCGAAGACGAGGGACGTGGTGTGGGGAACGAATATAAAAAATTTAGGATATTGTCTTCAGTGAATGAATGGATTGGATAAGAGAGGTAGAAGACGAGTGGTTATTTATAAAAATGAGAAATAGAGTCGGGGACAGAACTGAGCCCTAGGGAACATCAGCATTTATGTGATGAATAGCAGACTTAAAGCCATCCAATACTTGCAACTTGTATAGACCCGAAAGGTGATTTCCAGTCCACTAAAAAAAGGGCTCATCGATGTCAAGAGCCTAATACTAACCTCTGTCTTTGAAATATCAAGCATCCCCAAAGGATGGAGAGATTGGTTCGACTTCTCGATGAGATATGCCATCAAATCGTGAACCATACTGCCGGAGTTTTCATAAATTAAGATATTTTATAAGCTGGCTATTTATCAGGATTCCCATGAGCATGCCCAGAAGAATAGGACAGACAGAAAAGTTTACGCAGAAGTTTTGCCAGCGAGAAAGAACACTTCTTCAAAACTATAGGAGAATACCATCTGGACCTTTAAGGACTCCTGCAACTGTGCAAGTGGACTTAAGCACAGGGACAGACAAGGTACTACCTTGAAGTATGTGCAGCAAGCTGATTGGCTTTATCTAAGGAGCTGACAGCTGAAACAAACGTACAGCAAAATCGTTAGATAAACCTATGCTCACTTATGCATCCCTAGTGACTAAAGCACTACAGGTCATAGCTAAGATTAAGCTCACTTCATCAACGTGCCTGATGACAGCGTATAGTGAGGCACTGCTTAGCGTGGTATGTCATAATAGAAGTAAGCTAGAAACTATAATTTAAACCAGGAGACTTATGAGCCATGGGAACATCCAATCAATCCTTATGTTCCCATATGAAATGACCAAGACATTTTGATTCTACAGGAAATTTGAAGTGGCAAGTGGTGATCGCCAAAAACAGCGAATCAAAAGTCTTTAAATAAGTATCACTCCGAATGAGAGGACTGAAGCTGTGGTCCAAGGTCTCGTGTCCCGACGGTGCTTCTAAACCTACATAAGTCCAGACTATAGAAAGATTTTTTCAAAGCTGTCTGCTGAGGAGAATATACATCTATTTAAACAGTCGAACACCATTTAGGCCACTCAATTTCTATAAGTGAAGATCAGAGCCTAAATGGGAATGTGAAGATCTCAATAAACATAAAGAAAACGAACGGGCGAGACACTGGACAGTCACTCCTTGTTTCATAGCCCTATTTCGGAGTACCTCCTAATGGTGCCAACCAAAAAGCCTATAAAAGTGAAAAAGTTCATGAATTTCAACAAGAATATACGAGGCAAGTTACTTGAACTCAGCAAGAAAATTTGGCTTATTCCCTAATCCCTGTTCACTTGAGTACCGTCTGAGCAAACCAAATGGGGCGACTCAGCGATGAGCAAACATGTCCAGGTGTCGCAAGTACCTTAATTACCTCAGTGGAAACATGGAACCTGAGCTAAACCACTCTTTGGACTCATCAAAAAGCTAAATTTTACCCGTCTATTTGACCATGTCTTGGTTACTAGGAGTTAGTCTCTTAAACTGATCTAATTTCCTTAGCGATCGTTAAAGGATCACAATGAAACAATAAAGATCGGCTTCCATACCGTAGTCTGCTAAATCGCTGAATCAAAATACAATGAAGCAACAGACGAGTTTTCGCCATAACAAAACTCTTGATCACTCAAAAAAAAAACTTAGACGACACCTAACTGAAATGACATGTCTGAATTCACGATCGTGACATATGAAGCAAGCAGACGCTGTAAAAGCGTAACAAGTTTTGCAACCTTTCTCCAATTTGGTTCACAGATGTTTGTTTAAATAAAATTATACAAAATCTTGACTTTTTTTTTGCAAAACTTATTCAAATCGGTTCACTGGTATCGATCGGTAAGACCTATAGGTGATGCAAAAGAGCATTGCCCTAATCAAATTGCCTAAGCGTGTGAAATGTCATATAAAAGTTTTATAACCAATTAAAAGTTCATACAGGTGAGGCGATGGCGATCAGTGTAGTTGGGAAATTTTCAAGATCATCGGACTTGTAATGATCCGTGGAGGAATTGATCTCATTAAAACTTATTGATCGCAATTAAATCAAGGCAACTTGGATCTGATTTAGAATCGTAGTGTCACGAGAAATTTTTGTACAAAATTCGGTTCTTTGGACGAGTTTCATTCAAATGATCGGGCGCAGATCTTTAAAATTTCAAATTTTTTAAAGAAGCACAAATTTTTTAAGGAACACAATGTTCCATTGAACTTAGTAGCACGTTCCCTAACACACTCTTCTGCAGAAAAAAAAAACGATCGCGTTCAATCAAAAGCCAGAAAACTTTAAGGTAAAAACCCTCAACTTACCACGCAAGCGCCCCTGTTCTTTCCCTGATAGGTACAAATCTCATTCGGTGTCACTTTGTAGCCCTTCTTGCGGCAGTCACTGTTCGGGATCGTATAATAGTTCAAGATCATCAATTTGTCCGGCGTGGTTGCATGATTTGTCGCCGAAGTTGATCCCCATCCCGTCAGGGTCACAGGATAATTATTCTCCACTCGACTGCCAGAGTTCTCAGCCAAACTGATTGTCGAGATCGTCTTTTGGTTCAAATTGAATGGTGGCTTCACCTTGACGATCGCCACATCGTTTACTAGAAATCCAGTGCCCTTGTACTCAGGATGCTTTTTATATGACACAACATTGTGCCGAACACCACCGGATTTTAAATTCATAGCTCCCGCTACAATTGACATCCTTTCGGGTCGCAACTTATCCACACAATGCGCAGCAGTCAGGACATGGCTTTTCGAAATAATAGATCCTCCGCAAAAGTGCCTCCAGTTGATGTGCGCCAACACCTGAAGGGATACCTGATACGGAATCGGTTCTGTGGCCAGTTGTCCACCAATAATCCTCGTTACATTTTGAGAAACTCGCCGCGTATACTGAACTGGTCGACCGGCTCTACCATTCAAACTACTCAACTTAAGATCAAGACTCTCCAGGCCACCCTCTCTCAAGTCGATATCATCGACGAAAGCACAATGGCACGCGCCCAAAGTTAACAAAATCACCACAAAACACCGTAACAGATCCATGATTATGGACATCTTCAAACCGTCTGCTCGTTTAATTGCCGAAGGCCAAGTATTTATATATTCTTGAGGGCGTCAGCGCGGTGAAGATTCGATTCATCCCAGAACCAGGTCAAGATACCTTAATTTGTATCTATCTCACTTTTGGGTGTCGTACGTCGTACGTCGTATGTGTATTCTTTTGTCGCATCGCAATATTTAGGATGGCCCCTTCCAATCAGATGTGTATCTTTCTGGGTCATGTTTGTGGTCAAGACGACCGACTCGACGTCGAGATGAAGAAGAGTGTGCTTTCGCTCTCTTGACTTGAGTGGCGGTTTATTTTAAGTTATTTGTTTTTATTTTTTTTTTCGAAGAACTTTCACTTAATCTGACGGATCGCTACGAGCGGTTTAGTGCTTTTGAGATACGAATTTTTTTTTGTTTCTGTTTAGCTGCGTTAAAATGCAGTTTATTGGGCAGAGATTGGCGTTTAATTTTATGGAGACTCTGGGTATTTTAAGTGGTATCAATGAACGATAAGCTTGGTCATTTAATTTGCATAAAAGGGGGGCTTAAGAGTGAGCCACTGCTGGGACGTCAGAGCTAATGAATTCTTAATGAACTTTGATAAATTAGCATGAATATTGTTTTGATCTGGAATTTCATGTTCCGTGAGGTGAAAAGTCGGAAGGAAATTTCGGAAGAATGGTTAAGTGGGTGGCATGATTCATGGTAATAAAGGATCGGAAGAGCATCTGATGCAATGTGGCACGATCTTAATGTCATTTTTAAGACGCAATAAACGATTGAGATTCCTCTGGGAAGAATGCGGAAGTGGTAACTTCCCGGTTCCAGAATAACACGCTTATAAATGATTTATGAGGCCTGCATGAGATGCCAATCAAGATAAGTTATTGCACTTATTTACATATTTGTGTTTATTTTTTGTTAATTTGGTGGATATTATTCTGACATTCGAGTTTCTTATTGCATCATTCTTGAGGTGGCATCCTCTTGACCTACATATCGATGTTCCATGACAAATGACGGAGGTGTGGCCCGGTAGTCTCCAGAGAAACATATATGGGAAATTTGCAAGTTATTTGGAATGGATATTGGGATACCTTATTCAAGTTCTGAACCATCATTTGGAAGACCACAAGCAGTCGATAGAAGACCAAGCACAAGCGACGACGAGTATTGTACCCTCGTGTTATCGTCTTTCACAAATACAGCACTCCGTGATCGATTTTGAAACCATATGTTAAAAAACAACTACACCTTGGTGCTGAATATCTGGAAAGTTGACCTCAAACTCACGCCGCGGCTGAAACCTTGGAGTTATAGCATCAGGCGGCATATCCATAAGACCAGAGTCGTAGAATAGGTGTCGTGCTAGGTTTCAAAGCTTTCTGGCCACAGAAAGTCAGTTAACATCGATCTATGTCTGAGACAACTGACGGTAACGATGTCTCCTTCCCCATTTCGAAAGAAATAAGGTCCAATGATGCCGCCATGCCATAGTCAATCGTTGTGGATTCATTGATGCTTGGTCGAACACTTGTGTGCACTTTGGCTTGTAGACATAGCCACCGAGCCAAAAATGTTCCTTCTTATAAGTTGAGTTTTTAGCTAAAATCCTGAACTCCAGCCTACATTTCCAGCGTCCAATTATCGAACTCACGGCCTTGTCTTGGTTCATCCGGCTTCTTAAAAGTACCTGGCAATGCCCACTTCAGATGATCAGCGCCGAATTAACATTTTTGGGCTTTCTTGGATACTGGCCGCTTCGCCGACTATGTTTTCTTCATTTTGGACCAATCTTTGTCTGGTTGGTGGTCTAAAGTCCACGCTCAAATCTTTTCCTTCCACTATGAGACGGATTTCCTGCATGAACGACCATGATTACATCCCGATGAAATTCACGTTGCGTATTTACAATTGAGCTAGAATTTCCATAATTTTTTTTAACGATTTCCGCACTACATACATAATAATATGGCGTACTTTATTGAATATTTTGACGTCTAAATGTCATTGGTAACTTTGACATCTGCTGAAACATATCAATTGAAAAAAGTATCATTGTTATCTGGTCACCATATATCAAGCCTCGTTATCATACATAAGAAAATGGAAAGAGATATTTCGTTAGGGTCCTTGCTCTTTTGATTGACGGCCAAGTTTTCATGGAAGTCGACCATTAGTTAGACTCTCTTTTTGCTAACTTCTTGCTCGAGCCTGCAAAAGTAAAACGAAATGGTTATAGAGAGACTAGCATGTTCCAGTATTCTGTTGAACCTTTTTTTTTGATAGTTCATCTAGCTTTTGGTGAGAAATGGGACGAATGGCTATGAAAGACCACAAGTCAGCTACTTATTGGAAGCACTATTGAATTGACAACTTCTTGATATGCAAGAGCAAGCAATGATACCTGTTCCAATTGTTAGGCGGACGACCACAGACAACGTCGTGAGCTCACGAAATAGGCACTAGCGAAGTTGACTTTAGATCCGGATTTTGGCCACAGAGTCGTCTTCTCGAACGAGTTCAATTTTTGGCTCAGTGGCTCTGTCAATAAGTAAAATTGTCATAACCACAAGTTTCCGACCGACCTTCAATAAAGACCATAAAGATTGACTGTTTGGTGAAGTTTATGGTTCATCAATTGGCTACCGCGACCATGAAACTACTTGACTATTTTCTCGCAGGCTACGTCAAGTCATTAGTTTATTCTAACAGTCAACTACCTAGGACAAGCTCGAGACCACCATTCGAGACGCTATTGCGGGAATAACGCCATACACATTGGACGGAGGTATCAAACTAGGATCGACCGTTTGAAGTGTTCTGTTGAATTCCCCTAGAACTATTTATCTGAATCGCTTTCAACCCACACGTGCAGTGATTCCATGTGCTGAGAATATTTGAAGGCTAAAATGCATTCGATTTCATTAAACTAATTTCAGTAAGAATTCACTACAAGCCAATTTATTACCGGGGTTTTCCCAAAGAACATAACTCATTTAAATTAATCTATTGGAATTTGTGTGCCTAGTCATACAAATGCAACACTGATACCATTGAGACTCTGTCTACCGGCAGAACCATGCTGGTATTTTAAAAGTTCTTGCTAAAATGTACTCGCCTATAACCTTGTCCGATCCCCATACTCCACACCTACAAACCTTGATAATGCACAGCACGAGGGCTGCATTAATTAATTTCGTAGGCTTATCACGAAACTTTGAATTCAAATTTTGTAAGCCACTGTATGAAAACGAATCGTAAGCTTTCGAAAATAAAAAAAAAACGTTAGAGCTCCTCGTGTTGATCGGGTATAAATACGTTCTGCTCGTACGATATCGTCACTTGTTATCTGGCGTTTGACAGTTTACGTGTTTGACGGCACACTACCGCCTCACAAAAGTTGACACACTCCAACTGTGGTCACTTCATTCAATCAATCTTTGAATAACTTTTGCAAATAAAATTGACAACAGACGGAATATTAAAGGACCATTAATCTGATCGAGTAAACATGATAAACCTTAGAAGGATTGTGCTATTTGGATTTCTATTCCTGGCCTACGCCCACTGCATGCCAAGTACTGAAATCGATAACGAGACCGATGACCAATTGATAGATATCGATGAATTCAATCGAATTGTTGGTGGCAATGCCATGAATGCACCGATTCCATATCAAATCTCCATGCAGTACTACAAAAATGGCGAATGGAGGCACTTCTGTGGAGGATCTATAATATCGGATGATATCGTCCTAACTGCCGCGCATTGTGTCCATGGAATGAAACCTGAACGGATGTCGATTCTCGCCGGGACATATGACTTCAATCGAATGGATGGAGATCGGTACGAGATCGTTGGCTATAAGATCCATGAGAATTACAAGGAGTTGGTCACCAGTGACATTGCTCTGGTTAAGGTGAAGCCAGCATTTGATTTCGAAGACGAACAAAGGGTTGGCAAGATCAACGTGTTCGGTACGAGGAGGATCGATAATAATGAGCCGGTTACTTTGACCGGATGGGGATCGATTTCACCACTGATCTATGGACCGTTTCCAACAAATCTACAGATGTTGAACTATACAACGATTTCGAATGATGAGTGCAGGCAAACATTTGGTCGGGTGTCTGAGACTGAAATTTGTGCTTACATGTTCTTTTTGAAGGGCGCTTGTGCGGTAAGTTCTGATGGAAGATCAAGTGATCTTTATTTGTCATGGTGTCTTTTTAGGGTGATTCTGGCGGTCCATTGGTTAGCCGCGATCGTAGTCAACAAATTGGTATTGTATCGTATGGAACCAGTATTTGCTCGGCTGGCTTCCCAGACGTATTCACAAGAGTGTCTGTATTTGAGGACTGGATTAAGGAGACAATGGCCAGCGATAAATGGTGACTTTGAGGGAAATATTTAAATTATTTATTGGCTAAGGATAACTGGATGTACAAACATAGAAAATAAATGTGAATTAGCAAACTCTTTACTCTTCTTGCGGGGTTTGTGCTATGGTAGTGGTTACGATCACTAATGGGTCTACCAACTCCTTCTCTCGAGCACTACGTTAATGACGTCTTGTGACATCGCAATTCGCTCCTACGTAGGAATGCATTAACTGTTTGATCGAAAGAATGATCAGATCTCCGTCCAATCGCCCTCTGATCCCTTACAAGATGTTAAGGACTTGACAAGTTTCTTCTATCCTGTGCAAAGCGTCTATAGTAGAACACTGCATGCTCCCCATCATCCTCCTCATTTGCACAATATGGGCCGAACTATAGTGTCCAAATCTAGGAAAGTGCACAGAGTGCTGCCGATGCCTTCTTACTTGTATACTTGATGTGGGCTGTGAGGATGACCCAAGTATACTTCAGCGAGCGCCATCGTTAGTATGAGCTTCCTTTTGCTTACTATCATCAGCAAGTAGGTGCTGTATCCATTCTGGACAGGGATCTCCTGATAGTAAACTATACAATGATGGTTCTCCGTTCAGATTGCTGCCCTTTGGAAGTAGCACTAAGTCTTGTAGGTTTCATGGTGTGGGAGCCTTCATCGCCTTTACTGCGTTATTTGAGGTGCCAACCGTGCATGCTACAAGACCACTTTTCCGACGTGATTGCCGCGATGTGCTCTATATTGATCTCTCTCGTGATGGAGACCTTACTACTTGGTCTATGGAGGAATATGTCTTCTACAAGTTGTGGGGACCTGTTGCCTTTCAGTTACTTCGTCTTTGTACGCCATGTCGACTTATTGTCATTAATGCCCCTTTCCCGTTCACGTCCCGCCAATCTGGAGGTTGGCTACCTCTCTACAAAACACTGGTTCTACGTCGTACTTGTAGCCACTTCGCTCTCAAACTTTGGATCTCGTTAGTCCACCATCAGCAGGGCTCTCCTCTTTTACTGGGAGACCTACTGGCCATTGCCAATTCACTCCTCTGAACCAATATCCCAAAGAATACCACATTTGCATTCACAGATACTCAGTCATACTAAAGTTTTTTGAAGTATCTGCTAGACGTAGACTTAGACCTTATAGACTTTTACAGCTATTGGACTTTCTCTAACAATTACCCCGTCACTACCTCATCCTCATCCTCCTTTCGAACCAAACCTACAGATGCAAATTTCCTCCAATCAATTCTGAGATATCGTTGCAGGATACGAACCACAAAAAAAAAGAAGAATTGTTATCTCGTATGTGGGCAATTATTGGGTGGCCCAATTAACTTGAATTGAAACATCGTCGCCATGGCTGGACGACTATTACCCCCCGCCCTCGTCAATTCATTCATCGCACCACAACACAACACAAAACTGATCTGCATCCAAGAAATAAAACAACAACAAACGTTCAAGTTCGGGGTAAAACAACAATTAACAAGTCCAAAGATCAGGACCCAAAACAGCCCTGGAACGTATACAAATTCAACTGCAGAGCCATCGGAGCAGCAGCAGCGGGCCAGCCATCATCAGCACCTCGTGCTATTGCCCACTCAATTTGATTCATTAGCTGGCCCCGATGGTGTGGTGTTAACAGTCGTTCTTCGTAAGTTTGTTTTTTGTGTGTTTGAAGCCTTCAGGCGGTCTGGCTTCCAATTCACAGACCACAGCACTCTTCCAGTAGCTTCCTTTGCTGCTACTGCATCGTCATCATCACAATCGACAACATGGACCGCACATGGTTTAGCCAACAAAAAAATAAAATAGCGCCCGCATAAATAAAAATATCAGATCCCGAGGCAGGAGGAGAAATTTAAATCATTCCGTGATTAAAATAAAAATCCCTGGCGCTGATAAAGAACTCACCTGTAGGTGGCGTTTTGCATATGATGATGCTGCTCCGAATGTGGCTCTGCATCCATGTCCGCCAGTGCCGGACGACGAAGGTGTCGATTGGAGCTGAATGCCACCCACATTAGTAGTGGTTTGCATGTTCGATGGTGGTACGTTGTTATGCCTGCTGATGCTTTGGGCCGCCAGCAGTGTAGGTCTCCGGAGGCGCTGATTCGGAGCAGCAGTTGTGCTTGTTCTCTTAATTACCTGGAAACGAGCTGGGAATAGTGCAAACGCTTATACAACAACACACGGATGGGGTTCTGGGTCTGTTGTGTGACCAGAATCAGCTATAATATAAGCGAATATGAATTACCACTTAATTGGGGGAAGGCTATCGTGTATGTGATGTCCACGTCTAGCCGGAGAGATTCACTTCTGGATGTTGCATAGAAAGAACGAGTTAGTTGTCTAACAATACACAGTGAGTCCGCGGAAAACCGACTGGGAACAGTTTACCAATTGCGTCGAAACTGACTCTAGGCTTAATACTATGCAGAAGGAAGAGAATGTTGTTCAAGACTAAGATCAGTTCAAGAGCAGAAGAAGTTTTTGAACCTGAAACCGATGGACTATACCCACCCATCTACGGGGAATAGAACAGATACTGCTAAGATTGAAAAGTATTTTTAGTGTGGGCTATATCTTTACCTTTTGGGTGCTTTTATACCAACAATCGATAGGGACTCCTACTCACTCGTTAAGAATTTCAGACCCATAAGTCTGACCCTTGTGGTGTCTTTCAGAACGAGGTTCTAGCTGTGTTCCAAGCTGCAGAACTTCTTAAAATAGAATCAATATCGAATACCGATATTGCCATCTTCATTGAAAGTCAGGCTGCTCTCAAAGCGCTAGCGTCTTGTGCCATCAAATCTGAGCTAGTCAGGAATTACCGAGCAATGCTCAAGGATTATCAGAGTCGTATTGTGAGGATCTACACGCCTCGGATGATCTTACACACATACCGTGCGAATGTAAGGGCTCTTTTTAGAAATAGATTCTTAGATTTAGATTTTGGGCTCCTTTCTAACGCTGACAAAGGGGACAGCGATGGGTTCATTATACTTACTTACTTACTTATGTCCTGTATCCTCTTGTGGGTTCTTGGGCCTCTTCAATGCCTACCGGCCATTTTTTGCGATTTTTGGAAATGTGCCTCAGCTGTCCCCAACCTTTTTTTAGTTGCCGTGCTTCCTTCTCAGCTGTTCTGCGCCACGTACTCCAAGGACAGCCGAGTATCCTGCCATCCTAAGTAAGCGGGTTCCATTGCATCGCTTGGTTAGCTACGGATCTGTTACCGTCTCGAAGAGTCTGGCTACCTTCCTACCAAAATATATGGAAAGGCTGATTAAGACCCTAGTTGCTCTTCGAATCCATCCGATACTGGAAATGTAACATATCTACCAGCCAGGAATATTCAACAAGGATAATTTCAGCCAATTTAGGATGAAAAATTAGCAACTGCGGATTCTATCTCTCGGATATGGTTGGCCAAACTCAACACGACGATATCGTCAGTAAAACCAATCACCTTGACTCTTTGCGGTAGCGTTAGGCGCAAAGCACCCTCTTACATGATATTCAACAAAAGGGGTCCAATGGCAGACTCTTGTGGAGCTCCCGCGGCGATGTTTTAGCAGGTACTTAATAGTCTAGTATCCCAGCTTCTTGTCGGTAAAATAGTTCGTGACTATACCTTCTATATGTACCAGCTTCATACGTACTAGATGCGTTGGTTATTATCGATCTAAAGATTGAGGATTATTTTTATCAGACTTTCTATGAAACTACAAACAATTTCCTATCGTTCAATGAGGAAACATAGAAGTCTTTCCAAATAACCTCCAATGGCCAATTCAATTGCCTAATTTACTAACGCAATCATCAACCGTAATATGCAAATTGATTCAACGCTACCTGAGTTCCGCTCATGCCATCCTGATTGGCAAAACGAACGCCGAAAGGCCAAACACCACACAGATCCTTATCCCAGCACGAGGCAATTAAATTCGTATATTTCTTATTTCGGAACAAAGCCGAGATAGCGGAAAATATTCATGTTAACCAGGACTCCAGCCAACGAAGTGGTAGTGATAAAAATCCCTGCCCAAGCGACAATTTCATCAACAATCGCCGAATGAATTTCATTTCTGTTGGCCGATGACCACACACAGTTCCTCTGAAATCGTAGAGCCGCTTCTGTCATCACAAGTGATCCTCGGCGCTGATAACACGCGATATTATTTATGGCAGCGGCAGAGAACAAGGATATTTGTCTTTGCTACCTGTCCCGATGGACTACGCGCCGCGCCGCTGCATTGATGATTTAGTTCTGCTTAAAGACTTAATAAAGGGACTGTCATCATAATTGTCATCTCCGTAACGACGACGAGGACGAGGACGACGTTGGATCGTTTATTTATGCGCAACGCGGGGGGAAACTGATGAAGAGTTATGTTTGTTGCAGCATCAAACTGCCATCTTGTTATAAAGACATTTCCAGTTATGCGCCTGGCCCTGGAGAGCCTGAAATCTGCGAAAAATGAGATTTCTTTAGAAAATTCCCGCGTAGTTTTCGTATCCGATATGCAAATCTCCTTCAAGACAAAACAAAACACAGACTTCGGGGTTCGCAGATACGAAATTTCCCGCAACAATTTTATTGTTATGATTTCGAGAAATTTTGCAACGACATTACGTAGCTTATTGTGTGCCCCAGCAGCTGTGGTAGAGCAAGGGGATTAGGCGGGTGTCGGAATACAGGATCATGCTGTGACGCTGATGGCGTTGATGGAATTCAATGCTGTTCCTTATGGAAAATGACTGCAAACATATTAATTCACAGTGCAAGAGGAAATTGGCCAAAAGGAAAAGGAGGAGTAGCAGCACAAAGGAAAATGTGGAACCTATTGGTTTATGGTGCGGCGATCATCAGATGCCGTCCGAAGAATATATGTATGCGGGTTTGGATGGCAGCAGGCGGCTTTTTACCATGGAATCGCGGTGTGTCGCCTTCGTCTTGGAGTTTGTTTGTCTGCCAAGGAGATAGAGATCCTTATCGGTTGCGGAGTACCCATACTCCTGTGAAGTGTGTGTGTTTTTATTGTTTTCGAGTGACCAAAGGTCGAGATGGATCAAGTCGTGTGTAACATTTGTCATGTGATGAACTCGATTTGGAAGGATAAATTTGAAAAAGAAGGGAGAAATTTTGATTGGCAATTGATGTCAGAACAGGAGAATTCAGTGCAAATTGATGCTTCCGATTCTTAAATATTTTATCTTTGAAGCTCAATTTTGGAAGCCTAACAACATTGACTTGGCTTTGTCTAATCGAATATTATGCAGTCTAAAAGGATAACTTTGTTAGTGACAATGAAGAATAGTCGAAAAGTTGCTCTGCCAACTATGTCCATAAGTTTGGATCCATACTAGAGTCCTGGTCCGTATAACTATCGGACGTTGTTGCTGAGCCAAAGTACCTCTGTTGCTAGTGACAAATATCCAAGAGTGTTTCTTATTAACCTAGCCCTTGATCCACTTTGAAATGCTTGTCTTGTAACCTAGGGTAGTTTGGTTCCATTTATACATTTCTTCTCTTTTTTTACGTACTTGCATTCCAAGCAGTTTCTCATGTGTCAGTTGCTTTATTGCCACAACTGTAGCTCAGTTGCGCCCAGTTGTCATCCATTTTCTCAAACGATTCTCGAATTTATTTCGTACGAGCTTAACAGTAACGAGTTACAAGTTGAGCTTTAACGAATGACTGTTAAACTGTAAAAAGCTCACTGCGCAAGTAGGAATTTCACAGCCATTCTAACAGTAAATTGTTTGACATTAAAATGAAAATTTATTGGACAAATATTTGCTAAAACAATTGAAATTTCACTGTTAGATTGCTTTGCATTCCACAAACTTATTATAAAAGCAAATGAACTGATTGTAATGGCAAACAGTCGTACTTTTGAAACTTCTACGATGTTTACAGTCTTAGACATTATTAAACCTCTGATCCTGTGGATTTTGTTCCTAAACTTAGCTGCCTGTGGTAGGTACAAAAAATGTTAATTTCACACTAAAACTTTACGTTTGTTTCTTAGCCCCTTTGGAGCTTTTTATAGGTAATGGAAACAACGTTGATGAACCCGTTCCATACCAAGTATCAATACAATATAACATCCGAAGGCCACAACATGTATGCGGAGGTACAATAATTTCTTCTCAACATATCCTTACAGCAGCTCATTGCTTAGACAATTTGACAAACCATACCCTAAAACACCTTCGCATACTAGCCGGGACATCAAATCTAAAAAATGGCGGATCTTTGCACAAAATTAAAAGCTTCAAAATTCATCCAAGTTATGACACAGTTCCTTACACTACATCTGATATCGCAATAGTTAAGGTTACACCACGGTTCAAATTGAACCGAAGGACAATAGCTAAGATTCATTTCGAAAATACCGAATTGATTCCTGGTGAAACTCCGGTCATACTCACTGGTTGGGGACTAACAGAAGACTTTTTTAAACCCCATATTCTACAAATAGCGGACTTTATAACGGTGGCAAATGAAAAGTGCAAAAAATTCTATCCAGATCTAACGTCATCTGAAATCTGTGCGCTAGGTCAAGAAGACAGCTTTGCGTCCTATGTAAGTGAAATGAATAAGTGAGTGTGAATTATAATTAGACTTGGCATTACAGGGTGATTCCGGCAGCCCACTGGTGAATGAGAATAAAACTCTGCTAATTGGAATAACATCATATGGATCGCCAGGCGAATTCAACCCAGACGTTTTTACGAGAGTGTCTAGGTTTGTTGAATGGATTCAGGCGCAAATGTCTATAATCTGATTTACAGGGTGGTCTTTGAAAATGCATAAAAATGTGCTAATATTGAAAAAATAAAATCGCTTTGTGCATGAATCGTTTATCCAAATGAAAGTGCGCTTTAAATTGTTTGGAAAATATTTATTAAGAACTCAACCCATAGAATAGCTCCATAGAATCCGTCAAATCAATCAGCTGATCCCTCTCTGCTTCCGCTATTGAAAATGTGTACACCCAATTTTGTTATGCCTGGGCTCTTATATGTGAATGTGTGAACTTAAATGTATGAATGTGTATACTGTCAGTGTCAACGGATTGACAGATGGAAAAAGTAGAAATTCATCCATCGGTTGGTTATGGGCCGCCTTCTATAAGAATGTGTGTATTCTATCGATCTGTGAGTTAAAAACGACGGAACAACGGATCGACGGATTCTATGTGTCCTAAATCCTAAATCTTATTACTCATGTATTTAATAGAAAAGTCATGAGATAATGCACTAATTGCCCTTACTAACAACATATTAGAATCCTTCTAACATTCATAGCGCCCCTACCTTGGATAATTCAGTCCCAAATTAAAACCACCAAGGCCCCCAGTTCCAACCAGAAAACAAACTTGTTTGACTCTTTATCATAATTTTAATTAAAAACGACCACAAAGTCTCTTTGTTTAGCGAAGAGGGAGAGAGGAATATTTTCTTTCACAAACGTTTCAAGGAACGTTCCATTTTTTTTTGTCCTCAGTGAAAGGAACACGTTACACCGTGCTTTGTCATATCTAATCTGTTTACTTAATCATATGCACAGTGTCCTCCAACCACCCACCCAGCATACAAGACACAAAAAAGGATAACACACTCGCTCTTCTTGTGGATAAATATTATGTTCAAACAGAAGTCAAGGGTTGGTGGAGAATACGTCGTCGTCCTCGCAACAGTGACGAAGGAGTTACTGTTCTCTTTTATGCTCTTTTCATTGTTTGTAGAAAATTAATAAAAAAAAAAAAAAAAACTGAATGTCCTTTGCCAAGAGCATACACTATCTAGTGTATTTATCCAACAAAAGGCACAGGAACGGTGGTTGGGGCCTGAATTATTAGCTTTTGGTATTTAAGTCTTAAGGAAGAGATCAAAGGGTTGTGTTGTGTTGATACTCTTTACCGTTCTTTGAGGGATAACATTTTATTAGACTTGTTAGAAAGCTATCAAAAGATGGGGTGTTTAATTAATTTGAAAGTCGAAAGACGTTGTAACAGAATTGTGCCAGAATCATAAAACACAAATCAATCAAATTCCTTTTTTAATCCATTCAACTAACTCCGAAAAATAGTGGAGCACTATCGTCACTCTCAGATAGAAGTCGAATTAGCATAGTTTTATCCTCATTCAACAGTGGCGCAACCCTCTTCACCCTGTAATGAAATATTAGCCGTGTTTTATTGAAAAGTCTATAGCCAGTTCTTGATGATAATACTCACTTCTCATTTTTATCTCTATCTTTAAAATGGCATTCGAATCTTAGATAGAAATTGACTGAACTGGCTAAACACTTTCCAATAAAACACGGCTATTGAGTCCGCCTTCACGGCTCAACAGTCAGCGCAAGGTACCTAGGCGTGGTACTGGACTCAAAATTTAGCTGGAAGCTTAACATCGAGCTGCGGGTTAAGAAGGCTTTTTACGCTTGCAGTAAAATGTTCGGTAAGAAGTAGGGACTTCTTCCGAAGATGGTCTTATGGACGTACACCGCTGTGGTGCGTCTTGTACTATCCTATGGATCACTGGTCTGGTGGGCTGCGTTAGGAAAGGACTACAACATTAGACCTATTAATAAAGAGCAGAAAGCGGGTGTCATAAAAACATGTCCAGCCGAAGCCGTGAACGTAATACTTCATCTGCTACCACTCGACCTTCATATCATGTTTTTTTCCACATGTAAACCGACTATATTATTCCCAAAGTGAACCTTAGTAACAGTATCTCCAAAGCCCTCAAAATTTCAATTTCCGACCGGCTGAAGAACTTGCTGTTCGTGAGGCGTGCCGATTACTCAATCATACTTACATATGTCCTCAACCTCAAATACTCAAATACTAAAGCCATCCTTATTGACAGCCAGGCGGCTATCAAGGCTATTGTTTCTGCCAATACATCGTCGAAGAAACTCTCCAGATGGGCTCATAGGTGCTGTATTTGTCTTCTTCGGGTGCCGGGTCATGAGTGAGCAGACGAGTTTCCGAGTAGGTGTTCTTCCCTTGACGGTTCCCTTGCGAAAACGGTGTACGTCCCTCCCTACCTAGGGCGTGGTAATAAATCTGCGCTTTTTGTGCTAATTATGTATCGGCTAGGACTGCTGATACAACCACTCCTACCTACCTACATATGTACCTACCTAAGCTGGTTGAGCGGGGAGATCTAGGACTGTCTCCATCAGTATCTACTGTTCGCCGGAATTCCTTGCATATTCTTGGGCTTGTCGTGGTCTTGTTCTTAACACAAACCACCCTACCCTGGATTCCAACTTGGAACCCCTTACGCAGTAGTTCAACGCACTAACCACTGCATCACGGCACCATTTTTAAGCAAGGTGCTGCCACTTTTTGATAAATAGGATCCGGTTTATCGGATATCTATCGAATTTCGTTGCTCATCCTTGAGAATCAAAAATAAAGCTTGAACAACGGCTAAATCCTGACCTCCACTACTCCAAGCAAATAATAATCAATAATTTTAAATTCAAAAGGAATTCCTCTTCAACGAATTCCCCAATCACTGAGAGATAGTTAATCAAATTTTCCTCTGACCAAAGCCGTCCCTATGGTAACATATCCATGAGCTTAGCTAAGGGTCAATCTGAATTCAATGACCATAAAACTTAACCAAACGAAAGAAGAAAACGAAAAAAAATCTGCAAATAAAAGTGAATGTCCTTCGTCGCAGCAACTACAACCAACATAAAAACAAAAATGATAATTCCAACCCCGTAACGCTCAATAAAAATAAAGAAATCCCCCTCTGACATGTGAAATTTAAAATAGCATCACCCTACGCAACCTTGTGGGGGGTGTCCTTTTTTTCTCAAGAGAAAAAAAAAGCTCCCCGGACATTTTAAACTGCCAAACAGAAGGAAAGAATAACATAAAACCGAGTCCTTTCGTGGCAGGATTCAAGAAGACAATTTAATAATACGGATCATAAAGTAAGTTCCTTTTGCTTTTATCCCATGTAAGCTCCTCGTCTCGCCCTTACCTATCCACATGTGTGGGGATGGTAGAGTGGGAAAATGTTAAACAGCGGAAGGATATTATGGATATAAATGTGCAAAGGACATGAATTTATTAAAACTCAAAAAAAAAAAAACCAAACAGACAATTTTATAACTCACTTCAATCTCGTGAGGATATTCTTTGGATTTACTCTGCAGGAGGCTCCTCTGCTGGAGGTTCTTCAGCTGGGGGTTCCTCTGCAGGGGCTTCAACTTGTGGTGGTTCTTCTGCAGGCATCTCTTCTGCAACTTGTGGTGGTTCCTCTGCAGGCATCTCTTCTGCAACTTGTGGTGGTTCCTCTGCAGGCATCTCTTCTGCAACTTGTGGTGGTTCCTCTGCAGGAGCTTCAACTTGTGGAGGTTCTTCTGCAGGGGCTTCAACTTGTGGTGGTTCCTCTGCAGGGGCTTCAGCTTGTGGTGGTTCCTCTGCAGGGGCTTCAGCTTGTGGAGGTTCTTCTGCAGGGGCTTCAACTTGTGGAGGTTCTTCTGCAGGGGCTTCAGCTTGTGGTGGTTCCTCTGCAGGTGCTTCAGCTTGTGGTGGTTCTTCTGCAGGGGCTTCAGCTTCTGGTGGTTCCTCTGCAGGGGCTTCAACTTGTGGAGGTTCTTCTGCAGGCATCTCTTCTTCAACTGGTGGCGGCTCATCCACTGCTGGTGGTTCCTCTGCTACTACTTCCTCAACAACTGGTTCAGGGACTGGTTCTGCTTCAACTTCGTCCTTAACCGGTTCTGTAGGTTCTTCCTCTGGTATTGCTAGCTTAATTACTTTTGGCATCTTCTTTCTTACAGTAAATCCTTTATAGCGAGCCTTAAAATGAAAAAAGGATTTAAAAGCCTTAGCTACAAGAGAAGGAGGTGAACTTACTTGAATCTTAATTGCAGCTTTATTGATCTCGTCTGTGTTTTCTTCTACGAATTTCTAAAAAAAAATGATATTCTATTATAAAACTAAATCTTTCGTAGATTTCACAAACCTCAATCCATTCCATTTCGTTATCTGGCTCTGCCATTTTGGAGGTTTCAAGTTCCAACTATAAAAAGTTGTCAGTTAAAGTCAGTTTTGTTCATTAACGATTAGTCCTTTATTTATTAAGGGGGCAGTATTATCTGTGTGATCAGCTTATTCCTATAAGGGCCTTAATGATTTGGTCAAAGTTTTTCATAGTGTTAACAGAGAGTATTACCCAACAGATGGGCGAAAGAGCACGTACTGACATACTTGTCATAAATAAGAGTGAGGGACCTCGAAGTCCTCCAGTTATTTTTTGAGCACTTTTAGATAGGGAGACGAAAATTCGAGACGTACTCTTTTGATGTCCCTGTGTTACTTTAATACGTTGAAACCTGGGATCTAAGATCAATAGCGACGAAATGATAACTGTCATAATGGCAGCGAAATAATGACATCAATCATATGAGGGAAACCAAGACAATACATAAATTGTGGCAATGTCTGGCATTAGCTAGCAGAAGGATAGACGTCTTGAGGAGTCAGGAACTCAGAAGATAAACCAGATGCTAGTGGTGACACGAGAAATCAAAGTCAAAGAAGAACTGTGGAGGAATCCAGAGAGTCTCTCTCGTGAATGAGAGACGAAAAGGCACGACATGTCTATATTTTTGGAGTCAAAAGTTTGCTTATTCTTACCTTCTTTCGAGTAATGAATCCCTTATACATCGCCTATTAAAAACAATCGATTAATTGTAAACCATCTAGTGGCGTAAATAACAGTCTCACCTGTATCTTGGTAGCAGCTTCCGCTAAATCCTCATCATGGTTTACAAGGAATAACTACAAGAATAAAACAACTATAGGCTTTCATTAAAATTAATAGATCATCTCTGAAAACCTCAAATGATGTCTTAGATAAAATACTTCCAAGTTTGCTATCCCTTCCTAAGAGCTTACGCGTACGATATCCACGGAAGACTTTCTGTTGAAAAATTGCAATTCAAAGGAGATTTTTGTCTGAAAAAAGGATGTCAAAAAGGTAACCTGTATTAGAACTGCAGCATCATCCAATGCTTGATATTCATTACAAGATGCGACTAGTTTATCCGTTTCTACATAGAGTTCCTCTGTATCAAGGTAGCCCTAAAAGCAACACAATAAGAACTATATAGGGTTAGATAGAGAGACCCCAACCCCAATGGATTCCAAATAGGTCTTGACAAATTTCTTATAGGCCCACTGTATAGCTGGTCGTGAACGTAATATTTCCACCTTCGTTAGATCACATTTCCTTATCAACTCTTCTAGCATGTCATCAGCATGGAAGGTGATGTACCTAGGATCATCCCTAAGTCGCCTCTTTTGGTCAACAAATCGACGGAATGTTATCTCCATCAAGTCTAGGAAGCTAGTCGTCTTATCCTTTGGTATGTTGCACTTGACAAACTGTTCGTAGATTTCGTCAGTCTTGAGAATAGCCTCCTCGATGACTTCCATAGCAACTGAGAGAAAGGACTTGCATTAGATGAAAGGATGAGAGAAATGTTGGGCTTACTTTTCGACTTATCTCGAACTATGATTTGTGCATCTAAATAGTCAGCAATGAACTTGTATGTGCAGTCTATGGTTGGCTGACATCGAAGTACTTCTCGTGATATATCGGACATCAGTTCCTGAAGACCATCAGGCATTGGCATCACTTGACATCGTGATTTTTGGCGATGATGTAGAAAATTCATTTTGTTTGTTTTTCTTTCAGACAATTTTGAACTTTGTTTGTATTTTTGAATTTAAAATTTGTCTTTAAATAAAAAATTTAAAAAAAAAATTGTAAAGTTTATTCCAGAGTACCTCATGCCAAATATGCCATAATGACAGTTGGTCGAAGGTATGACTATCGTTGAAACTTTGTGGTACTTCTTCTGGGCGTAATGTTAAGCTCCCTTTTAAGCAAAATGGCGCCCTTCAGTCCCGACAAAGTTTATAGAATAGAGCGAATGAATAGTTGGAGGAAGGAAGCAGAAGAAAAAGACTTTCGCTCACACAGGACATATTAGGTCTTTGTGTAACCTACAAGGGAGAAGAAAGGTATTCCCTTGCCCATTTAACTCTTAAAATGAGGTTAAATCTTCCGAATATATTCTCTGCGAATGCCTTGCACTTCATATATTAATTAAGAGGACATGTCCGCCAAAAAAAACTTACATATTCGTCAGAAATGTTGAATGGTACATGACATAAAGGATATTCCTTTTTTGTTTTACTGATAGATCTTGAAAAGGTGATAAATGTCAAAGTGTGCTGTCGTTTCCTAAGAGTTTTTTACCATTTCTGTTTAGTATTAAGTAGTTCCGCGTGAACTTTTACGAATTTGTAAGAAATTTTACTAATTTTTACAAAAGCTGTTCGAGTACGGAGAATATTCGCTTTTTTTCCACAGAAAACAGCGCTCACGAGAGAGTAAAAAAAGTTCCCATGCTACGAATTTTAGTGAAAGAAAATTCCAACGGTAGGTTTCTAAAATCTATCAAATCAGTGTACATGTAATTTTAACTATTTCTTGTTTATCAAGTTCGAGTACTTCTTTCGATTTACTGTACTGCGTGAACACACCCAGAAATTCAATAAAGTTTAGTGAATCCATTAACTCCGCTGTGATGGATTCCACAAAAATTTGCTCAATTCTTCTCCAAAAATAAGCCAATTCACAAACCAGTCCATATTCTGGTGCAACTGATAGATGTCACTCACTTTCACTTGCTCATTTTGACATTTAATGTTATCTGACGTCTGTCATCAGACGTGTACGAATTTTGTTTTGTTTTCTTTAATTTTTCCACATCTATCTTATTGGTTTCGTCACATTCGATAAAAAGCCGAAAAGGATATAATTTTCTTAAAGAATAAACCATGTCCTCATCGAATTTAGCAAATCTAAATGTCGACGCTCTCTTCGAGCAGCACAGCGTCGCAGAGATCGACATTGTGCAGAAGAAAATCCAAGCGGAGGTCGAAAAGAAACGGGAGGAACTCCGCACGATGGTTGGGTAAGTGTCCTATTTGTGTGGTGTCCACAAGAGGTATTCAAACTCTTCTCCTTACAGAGAGCGGTATAGGGATCTACTGAAGGCAGCTGATACCATTGCCACAATGCGAGAATCGTCGGCCGAACTCTGCACCCAGGTGGAGAGTATCACTACGAATTGTCGTAGTCTCAACGAGAAACAATTGATTGGCTTCAAGACAGAGACTGATGTCATCAAGACGAGGTCAGCAAGCAAGCAGTTGAACAATTACTTCAGTACCGTGGTCCAAATCAAGTTACTGACGATTCTTCCTGAGATGATCTGGAGCCACATCGACAATGAGAGGTTCTACCTTGCCACGGAGCTGTTTATTTTCAGTCGACACATCAGCACAGGTCTGCAGTTGGATGTGAACAACACGTTGATGCAGTATTTCCCCGTTGCTAAGAAACAATGGGAGATTCTCAAGCCATTCCACTTGACGATTAAACAGAGTGTTTTGGCGACACTGGAAAGGGAGGAACTATCCCCAGAAGCGGCCACAGATTGCTTACTTAGCTTATTACTGTTGGAGAAGGGCAATCTGAATGGAATATTGAAGACATTCGTGCAGTTGAGATGCTCGGCGTTCCTAGGGAGCATGGTGAATGAAGAAGACGATCAGAAGAGGGTGAAGGATAGGATTCTGGGCAGCCTAAGGGTGTTTAATTCTACTGTCCAGCTCGTGCACAAGTGCTTCTTTGGTAAGATTATGTTTTGTTTTTGTTAGGAACTTTAATCTTAAATACTCTCTTCTTTTTTAAGAGGGCAACAAGGGTCTAGTTTCGCAGAGACTTGGGGAACTAGAGAACGCTCTGCCAACAATCGCTCTCATCGATGGACATGATGCACAATTCGCTTACATGCTGCCCGATATCATTGCCAATTTCCGGCCGAAATTTGAATCGCTAACCCTGAACGAGGAACTAGTGAAGACTACAATTGAAACGTGGCTCAACGATAGCTCCAGAATAGCGGGCGTTCATTTGAAGACCCTATTCGATCTCGTTTCATCGATGAAAATAATTCAAGAGATCAAGAAAGATTCCATTTCACTTAAACAAGATCCCAGTTGGAGCTACATCTGCGAGAGATTTGGAGTCACTCAGAAGCTAGACTTTTACGAATTTCAATACAAACCACTGATTAATCAAAGAATCCGAGATATAATCCGGCAGTCTTGGGTGAAAGCTGTTAGCGGAACTTTCAGTAAGGTTCAAAAGGTTCTCAAGAACACCAAGTCCTTTAACAACGAGCTCTGGATTGAGAACTCTTCGGACCTTCCACTGAGCTTAAAGGATGCTCTGAGTGAGGACAAGAAAATCAAAAAACTTCTTATGAAATCCAAAGGGTTCGATGGAGAAATGATTGAGATTTGCTCAGAATTCAATCAGCAACTGGCTGGGATTGTCTCTGAAATGAGTATCCTTCTCGAGGAACAGGGCACAAAAGCCGAAGAGAAGGTTTCATTGGTGGACTTTCTTAAGGAAACCAGTGAAGAGCAAATCCAAGAACTGATAACCAGTATAAAGAATGAAAATTGTGATAAACAGCTGCAGAAGTTGTTGTTCCTTGTTCGGTTGTTCTCTGCTATAGTGGAATTGTGCCCAAATTTGAGGGTTTGCCTATCCCAATCGTATCACGATGCCACTAGTTGGGCAACCCAACCGATTGCAGAGAAGAAAACTTTAGAAAATTGGACGAGGGTCTGTAATCTGTTGGAGGACGAAAGCTTTGTGATGTGGAAGCATGTCTGTGAATCAGTTCTTGAGGAGAATCCCGTCGATGGAGTAATGTCAATTCGAATTGGACACGAAACAATTCTCGAGGATTTCACTGTGAGTTTCTCTCAGAGACACTTGATCTTTTAAGTAATTGATTTTCTTTCAGAATTGGGAAACCGTGACCATCGAACAGAAAGACGAACAAGATAACCCAGTTCAATCGACATTCCGTATACCGTGTCAGCCTCGTGTATCCCTCCAGCAGTACCTGTTCTCGGTTACAAGCGCACTTAATGTTGTCATTCCCCAAACCTTGCCGCAAAAAGTTCTTCATGTCTTCAACTCTCTGCTTATTCAGCGCCTTTTGCAACACTATAGAGCCCTAGCTGATGATAAATTCATTGCTTCCAGTCAAAACACAGCTCTTCAGTTGTACTTTGATGCGAAATTCCTTCAATCGGTGTTCACATCCAGAGATGAACGTAGTATTTTAGATGAATTCCAATCGATAACAGGCCGCTTGAAGGAATTCATCGATCCATTTGATTTTGAGCTCTTCAGCGAGCACATATCAACGAATGTCAAGAGATCTGTAACAAAAATGCATTGCCAACTTGGAGTTATCATACCGCATCTACAGAATTTAACTGCTGTCGTGCAGCAGGAAAAGGATCCAAATGTACTTACGCTCAGTTCGAATGGTTCTTCGTCGATATGGTTCCCCTTGTTGCCCATAATTGCACCGGGATCAGCGACTACGATTACTAAGCTATCAACTCCTATAGTCACGGAAGCAGAAAAGGTAAGAGTTTTACGTTAGGCGTTTTGCTTATAGGGAATCGAGATGAGATCTATTTCACATCCTATTTTGAATTCTTCTTTTGTTTCATTTACTTATAGGACATCAGGTCCTTTGAGTAGTTCACTTCGTCAAGTAATGCTTGCTTGTTATGTGTAAGAACTATTTGGGCATGATGTTTGGTTTGATACTGAATGTACGTGTGCGTGTATTTTTCAAACTGTTAGCTGTTAAT
Organism: Chalcosyrphus nemorum; assembly: GCA_949716465.1. NCBI lineage: Eukaryota > Metazoa > Arthropoda > Insecta > Diptera > Syrphidae > Chalcosyrphus > Chalcosyrphus nemorum. The sequence goes on from OX454333.1 coordinate 87,159,978, forward strand.
GTGTGCTGAGTAGTTTTGTTGCGCTTTGTAAATTAATAACATAACATAACAAAACAATCACATGGAGTTAATATCGACCTTTGCTATGGAAAGAGGCTTTTGAAAGTTGCAATGCGATGAAGGAAACTTCAGTTTTTTATTAATTTTTGTAGCTAGCGCGTAGTAGGAGCCGTAAAGCCGAATGTTCTTTATGTCTGTCAAAAGTAATAGAAAAGCCTTCCATGTGTTGAAGGATCTCTCCAGAAAAATGCTTTCTCATCTAGTATTGGCCATAGTAGCTCAAAGGTTTTGATGCTTCTATCAGTGTTGACGAAATTAGAACTTATAAGGCACTTAGCGAATGATATCAGTGCCATGATGTTGGCTTAACCAATAATCTTAGTACTAGGGGAGCCTATATTAGTATTCATCAAGTTGCTCTGCTTAGAAAACTTCTTATTGAAGAGCTCTACAGGGATTCTTAACAATATAAGCAACAACCTTTCATGGTGACCGCTTTGTGCTGACTCGGAAGTCATACACTCATTTTGTGGGATAAAAGTTGTGTTAAAACTTCACCAAAACGACATTAAACTGTAGGCCCCTTCTGTAGGAGAAATATTGACGATCTATGGACTCGTATTTATTTATTTACAATATAGCTGTGGCTGACAGCGTTTCATACTTACTTAGCTCAATCGCCCATACTGTTGATATATGCCCTGGCATCATCTAGACACGCACTAGATGCTGCGACGCTTTATATCATATTGCATTTGAACAATCAAATCCTTCATTAAGTATTAGCTGCTAATGGTGTTGAAGAGTTGCATACAACTGAAGTGAGTTGTGTTACTGTACTACAAAAAATGATCTCGTTTTTACAATCATGCTTGCCGATCTTCAGATGTTGAGCTACCCCGAAAGTTGGACTATAAATCAGCAGCTGCTTGGGTCAGAGTCAGAGCAACTGTATTCCTATAGAGCACAAGGACTTATAAACAGAAACCATGAAGATAATATTGAAGTTGTGGCAATGTGGGCTGGCCAGTCTCTTAACGCGACTAGTCTTCGTCTATTAGTCTGTTACTACACAGTGTAATATTGCTAACGAGGCAGTTACAGTTCAGATAGGGACACACTAGGCACACTATTCTTCGATAACCTCTTGGAGTTGGCGGAGGTCGTGTCAGCTTCCTTAATGTAGTATTTAATTTCATGAGAAACCTAATTTCCTCTTGCAGACGACATAAGACTGTACCTCCGTTCTTTACGTGTAGAAATGTATACGACGCACAAGAAGTACAGTTGTGAGAAGAGGTTTTCGTCCGCTATTGACTGCTAATGGTTTCTATTCGGTAGGTTTGTGGTATTGAAAAGTCTCTAAAGCGTTTATTAAGTTTCAGCACGGAATGCTGCAGGGATATTCCAAGAAACTGTAGTGTGCGAATGAAATAACATAACTATGCTCAAACTGCCTAACCTGAATCAAAAGCGTTTGAACGAACTGATGGTTCTCAGTAGTTCGAACCTGAGCTGATTGGTCTCCACACTAGATGCCTGAGCCTGACTAGTTTTCGAAATAAACTTTCAGGGCCTCTATGTCCCGCTCTCTATCTGCTTTGTGCACAATAACTTGTATAATTTAGACTCTAGTACACCTCGTAGCTATCAACCGCCTTCGTGTCTAAATATGACAATTTTCTTTTCCATCTTTCCTGAAGTGATGGTTTACACATAGATCCGGTGATACCACAATGGACCTTTAAAGCCTAAGTGTGCTAGCGTTCAACTGTATGGCAGCCACTCTAACCTAATCTATGCTAATTATGGTAACTGACGTAATCAATCTTTGTTACTGATGTCATTTGTTAACTAGTGTCAGCCTGGTAGGGTTTGAGAAGATCGCTTGTCGCCCTTGAGAGGGTACTGTTACAATCGAAGCTATGCTGTGTTTAGGTTCCTCCTAGGTGCTACTTTCCGCTGGCCATGTGCCAAGAAGCCAAACGATGTTTTCTTCATCCTCTTCGTATTTACAGCTTTTACAGAAATCATTTGACTTCCAATCTTCTGGCGTGCGTACCTTTCAGGCAGTTTCCAAGTACTATACTGTACTTACTATGAGGCCTGTTTTATTTAGAGATAGGAGCCTTTTGGGTTTCTATACCACCATTAGTGCCAGGGCTTTTTGGTCGTAATGCACGTACTTAAGTTACTCAGTCTCTTTATCGCTAAGGCTTCGTTGAACATGCGAAACGAGTTAAAGACGATCCGTTTCCTGTTTTTGTTAATTTATCGGCTTTGTAGTTCCTTTGAATACCTCTGTGTTCCGAGCCCCAGCACAGTGTAATGCATCTATCACCTATCCGCAATCTCTTTAAGAGATTCGCGATATTATTTGACCAACTTAGATCATTTTGTTGGCGTTTACAGAGCTTTGATGGCTGTCTTACCGTCTGTGTAGAGAAAGATAAACAAAGAGAGTCTGCGCGCTGCTTCACGAATAATCGATACTTTTTGTGGTATTGAAACAGCTCCAAACTTTTTATTATGTTTCAGCATGGTATGTTGCTGATAGACCTACTCCTACGCTTTAAGCCAAACATAGATGCTCCCAACTACAGGTGATATGTACCATAATTAGAGAGAAAATGGATGGACCCAATGTGCTTGAGAGCATCATCTAGGATGCATATCTCTTATGTCACACTATACCATATCATTACTGTCTCAAGACCTATCTGTTCCTCGAATTTAGCACTACAGATCATTTCTGTTTGTGGGAAAAACTAGTTTTAAGAAGCTCGGCATCGTCCATTAGGAGCTAAAAAGTATTATTTTTTAATGTACAGCAGAAGAACTCATTCGTAGTCTATAAACTCGACTCTGGAACATAGACTCTGTATTCAGAAGCACTCATCGCATAAAAATATGAAACATATGCCTATCTGCATATGAATACCACCTTTTTTCATGTTTATTTAGCTTTTTTTTTATTATATTTCACCGCCCACAGGTTTTTCTATTGCAAACGATTGATTGTTTTAGTGCTACACTTTTGTTGATTGCATGTAAATATCTAATATTCTTGTTTCCAATTTATTTGATGGTTTTCATTCTCTTTGTCTAACAGCGTACTCTTATCTAATCTAAATGCAATAATAAATTTCCCCTTTTCCCCCCACTGTAGACGCCAACACGAAAACAAAATCGCAACAAAGTAGAATCATCGAGAAGTCAAAAATCCGGAGCGGCCGCATTCTTTGGAGCAATGTCACAAGAGTGGTTCCGATAGCTTCCCCATACCCATAACTGTATCCGGTGCAATATATAAGAAGAAATAAAAATTTGTTATCCTAGATATTTATTCCAAAAAATCCAGTTTATTTCAGTTGATGTATTCGCAAATACACTCTTTGTATGTTTAACTTATTTACAAATATGTTTTTTTTGTTTATTTTCAATTTTTCCTTACATAATAACTTTTACATTGTTAAAATTAAGTTTTTTTTTATAAAAAAGAAAATTTATTTTTCACCATTGTTTTATCACATTCCTCGCGCCAAGAATCAAAATGAATGAACAATAATTAGTTTTGCAACTCGTGCTACTTCTTGCCACCCTTTTTGCCAGCTGCGGCTGGTTTCGTTTCGGCTGCCTTTGCTTTGTCAGCAACTGGAGCAGCAGCAGCAGCTTTTGCCTTTCCACCAGCAGCAGGGGCAGCAGCCTTATCTGCAGCAGCAGCGGGTGCGGCACCTTTCTTCTAAAAATAGTAAACAAAATTTCAAATATCAAAACCAGCGAGCATGGAATTGCATTGGTATACGTAGTAATACGTGCATCCCTTACATCTATTCATAGATGACCTTCTGTGGAAAGTAATTTGAAAAAAAACCAAAAGTTGTTTTGTTTACTAAAGCCGAACCGAAAAAAAAAGATTAAATTTGGCAAAGCATCAGGCGGTTGGCTATAATTGAATTCAGTTGAACTTTTTTTTTATTTTTCATTCTATTTTGGTTGTTTTTTGCAATTTTGCAAGTGGAAGCGCTTTTTATTTTTTTTTATCTTGTCGTGCGTGCGTAATATGAAGAACTTGATATGATATAATGTAGAAGGGAAACGAATTTTCGGTTACCGCATGATACAGATGGCAAATCCCGGTTCATTGGACAGGAATTGTTCAATATGGCACTCAGTTAGGTTGGGTCTTCAAATAGATTATGCGATGGATATGTTGTGACGTACCTTATAGCCCATGAATCTACTAATAGACTGTATGATGCGGTTCGTACCGCTTTTTGAATGATTACAAAAGTGAAACTAAATATTTCATCAATCAATAGCAACAGAGCAATACCTCCTCCATGCACTTGTTCATTGTGTGCAACTCAATAAAATTTGAATTGAGTCTAAAGGAAGAAACTGGCTAAGCAACTTTGTAGTTGAAAGTTGGGTGCTGATTAAAAGCATAATCAAGAAATTGAAAGCCTCGTAAATGCGGCATTTTAAAAGGATATATACAGTGCACCTCATATGTGCATAAGGCTATAATTTAGGACGATTACATTCAAAATTAAAAGGCAAAAGAAACAATACATAACTTGGAGCAAAAAACACAAACTCTTTGACGACAGGATCAGGAGATGAGGTCAGCCTCGGAAATCCTACGTCAAAAATGCGAAAGACAGATAATCTTCTGAACTGATGATTTTTGGGCGATAATTTATAATCTACAAAGCGGAGAATAACCTTAAAAAGAAAAGTAGCAGCTAACAATTGGGCAGGCGCTTATGCGCCATAGAAGAGTTTAGCCTCACACTATTTATTCGATATCGTGTTGTAAGTCAAAAGATTTTTTTCATTTTTTTCAAATAGTTTTCGACATCTGTATCAAAAAAGATATTTGTTATCAAGGAAAATTGTTACCAAAATTTTGAGAGTAATTTTGAAACGACTTATCTAAAAAGGTACCTGCCAAGAATTCCTTTAAAATCTTTTACAACATTCAAAATTCCAGTTTTGGAAAGAAAATTGCTTTGGCTTGCCGTGTTAAAGCTTTATTTTTAGTTCAAGCTCTGGTGGAGATTACCAAGAAATATGTAGATAATTTGCAGTCTATTTTAAAAATGCCTTCTATTTTGTGACCAGTGTTGGTAAAGTAAATTACCCATAACACGTAACTAATGTAACTAATTGCAAATGCTTAACTTTAAATGACAAACAGTCTCAAATGTCAATATAGATATGTATGTACAAATCTGCATGTAAACAAATTTTATTTAGGGAAATCAAATAGACTCAACTCGCTATACCCCTGCCCGCTAATTCTCCAGAACAGTGAAGGGCCTAAATTTGTTCATTTGTCATCTGAGCTTGTGTGGGACCAAGACCTAACTATAAATGTGTCGTGCTATTTCCTTCTTTCGTTTTGACCAAAATATTTTTCGCAGGTTATGATTCCTGTAACAACAACAAATTGTACACACAGCAGCTACAAAATGGCGCACTCTTGTGCTGTCAACCGATATGTCCAAAACTGAAACGTCAAAACACAGATGCGTTTTTAGTTGAATTTTAGCCTGGGGGAGCGCAACTGTCAAATGACCAGAAGTTGACTGTCTAATAGTAGAAGCACATTGGCACAGCAATAGAAACAACAAATTTGACAACTTTTGCCGTTGTTGTTGCTGTGTGTAATGTGTTTCACATCACAGTATCGGTCTTTTTGGGGCTGCTGTTAAAGATCTACTTTAATTTAGTTCATCTATCAGCGCACCCACTTTGCTACAATCAATTTGTCAATTTTGCTACGCACTCTTCCTAAATACACGAATTTTACTACTCTTTTTTGAACTAAGAAGTAATCAATTAGAATTTTCCGCTTTTTAGAGCTTACAACAATCAAAATCACGAATAAAAAAAGTTAAACTTATGTCAGAGTGGCAGCACTGTCGCTTATGACTTTGGCGTTCTGACAAATTTAAATGGCAGCATATAGACTCCATGTTCAAGTTTGAACAGCCGGTTTCACAGTAAAGGGTGTAATTATTTTGCCGATTGTGTTGTCAATTGAATGCATGGCTGCACATAATATTTTACTCAAAAGTCTAGCGTTAGGTTACTTTAAGGTCTGTCTGTTTTAGATAAAGCGGACCCAGAAAAAATGTAAGACGACTGTCTAATATAGCTGATAGTCTAAGATTGCTGTTTGTTTTCAGGTTAAGTAGCAAAAAAAATGTTCTCTAGAACTGTCAAAGTCGTGAACCATTTACAAAAGTTACATTTGTTACGTAAGTAATTGAATAAGTTACATACGTTACATGTAACTTATTAAAACACGCGTAACTAACCAACACTGAGTGAAACTATAAAGTTAGAAGTTCTTGAACTTGATAGATTTTATTGCTTAAAAACTAAAACCCGTGTTTTAAAGGCGTCCTTTTATAAACAAACAAAGGTTGTAGATAATTGCATCACATAAGGCGTCTGTAAATTGAAATGCCACGGTAGGTACATAATGTCTAAGCACAAACTTGTGGTTGAAAACCCCTCATATCTTCCCTCTTGTTTATAGCACGTACGCCCGATGAGTCGGTTATCCAGTCGCAAATTATTGTATTACACAATTATTGCATTCTCTGTAGACAGTAAAGAACAGAAAACACCTAACACTTTCAGTTTCAAGCCGTGTTAAAAAAAAAAATAAAAAATCCAGTCTAACGCCTATAGTTGTGAAATAAAAATTTACTAAAATCTATCGCAAAAATAAAAGAGCTTATGTTCTGTGAGCAGTGTCCATCATCATCATCCAATTGTGTATCTGGAGCGGAGATATACGCAGTTGTTAAATGAAAATGTCTCCTTCAAGGTCATATCGTTTTATACCGAAAAAATATGGCACGCGCGCAACAATAAAAAATAATTACACTCCCACTTTCAGTTGGTCTTAAAAAAAAAAAAAAAAAATAATAATAATAATTTAAATTCAAACTCACATTTCCACCACCTTTCTTATTTCCCATGTTATCTCAAGTTGATCTGTTATTGTTTGCAGATAGCAGCAGCAATTCTACGAATGTCCTTGACGGCCAATTTAAATACAAGACAAATACCTAACAGGTACAAATGGAGTGCGCGCTAAAATTCGACGATTGCGTTTGCTTCTTCAAAGACAACTGAAACATTTCACCATCGACGAAAGTGAAAACTCGCATCGCATATCGTAGCCGGAAAAAGAAATATATATAGAAATATATACTAATTCCTTTGATGGTACTGGTGGTAGAGCAGATGTTAGTTGGCCCCCTCTTGGTGCCTCCTCGGGAATATTTGTCCATGATGACGAAATAAAGTGCGTAACCAACCCCTTCCGTGGTCTTGTTTACAAATAAAAACCAAAAAGCTGATGCCGGTATACATTCCTGAAATGCTATGTGCATGGATGGCACAAATAACCTACTACTAGATAGTCCACTTCGAAAATCCTCTCCCATGTGACAGATAAAGTGAACCCTGGTTTTATTGGTATTGCAGGCAGAAAAACGCACACTAGAAAAACTAGGGTTTAGGATATCTGTCACATGGGAGAGGAATTTTAAAGAAAAAAAATCGGAAAATTGAGAGAAATTAAGAAATTGGGGAGAGGATGCTATGTTCAATAAACAACTACGGGAAATATTTTTCGTTTCGTGGTGAATCTGTTAAAAATATAAAATTTAAAATTTAACGTCTTTTTTCAAACGTTTATGCTAGTTTTTAAATTGGAAACTAAATAAAATCATATTTATGTATCACAACATACCCAAAAATAATTTAATTTCTTTTGTTTTGTACTTTGAACAAATATCAAGTACGTTTATCATATATTTTAGTTCGAATAAAAACAAGAAAATGTTTAATAACAGGAAATGTATGTGTGATAGGTAAAACTTACCTTGTGTATAAATTAGAATATTAAAAAGTGGCGATTGTGTAAGGTTTGAGATTTCTGGTTAAAAAAAAGTATTCAAAAATTCACTAATTCGAGTACAGCGAAACTCTTTTTATTTTTTATCATGATATTCAGACAGATTGGACAAAACAGTTCCCGTAATTTTTGTAATTTTCAAAAAAATATTTTAAACAAAATCATATAACATTTAAAATCCTGACGTAATCGTCAATAACCCAACTTTACTCAAGTAGGTGTTGGGTTTTGAAAAGCACATATTTAACCTAATAAAATGTATTAGCAATAAACTAAATCCAAACAGAAGAATTAGACTTATTTCTTCATTTAAGTACTATACAATTTCAAAACCAAGACTTTGAACATGTTCGAATCAAACGATTCTATTGTTGACCACTAGTCGTCTGTAAAATTTATCATAAACTTACAATAGGCGTGTTTTTTTCGTATTCTATATAGGCTTAAAATATATTTTCCATATTAAATACACTAACAACTCAACCTATATAGAATAACGAAATCTGGATAATTATCGAGCCTTATTTCCTTAGCCGCAATAAAAACTGTGCTCCCAAATTGTTTTATTTCGATTGTGTCGAAAAATGATATAGAAAATGTCAAAAATGATTGAACAGACAGCAGTCATTCATAAAGAAAAAAATTAAATTAAGAAAAAATGTGTTTTGAAGAGAAAATGTAAGTAGAACCTAAGATACACCATTCATTTACGAATTTATTGTCATTAGAAAACGGAAAACATGCGCAAAGGAGGAGGTGTTGGGATTACTGAAATCAAAATTATTAAATGTCAGTACAAAGTGCTTCCAAACAGCGATACTGAAATTCCTTAGCCCCGATAGGCGTTTTATTGGCTAATACTTTTTTAAGCCTATATAGGATACGAAAAAAACACGCCTAATATTAATCTATGATCTTTTTTTAACTCTCTAAATATATAATACGATTTTTTTTTATGAAAATAATCGAACTGAAGTTTATTTTAATTCTTTTGGTTTTTCGAGCACATATAATTCCAACGCAAACATAATCTTGTAAGTATATATACTTTGAACAATAAACAAATTAATGGGAAAAAAAGCTAAAGCATACGATAAATAAAACTATTTCAGAAGTAAATATATATCACAAGTAAAATAATCAAACAACAAATAATTATTACATAAATAAAATAAGAAAGAAATACGCATGCACTTGCAACAATTCTATAGTTCCATAATACAAATATTTTTATTTCTCGACACATTTATAAATTATTATACGAAAAATATTTTTTTAACATCCTAAATTCACCACCGCACTTTCCAAACACAGCCCCCACGGCTCACCACCTTTGTTTAGTGTGGGCAGATAGGAAATTTACATCTGCAATTCCCTTTTTTTTAGTGACAAAAATGGGGCAAAATTGTAATTATTTTCTTTTGCAGCAAATTGCCATGCTAGAGAAATTAAATTTTAATCGGAAATGTATACAAATAAAAATAGATCTTCACCTCGTCAAGAGTTCGATCTTAACACGCCAGCTACATAATCCGTTTTTTGGACCTGTAGATGGGTTGATTAAACTTCAAATCTTTCATCACACGTATTCACCGATACGAAATAAAGAGAGGATATTCTTACGCTCAATTTTTGGTGTTTTAGGGAAGAGTGGGGGGAGTGGACTATCTATTAATGGGTTATTTGTGATGGATGGTGTGTGAGAAGATACTCGTACATCTAGAAGCTGAGTGGGTATGCAGCAAGCGCTATTGTAATCATAAAAGAACATATAGACATATCATGCTAACCATTAGCGCGTTTTGTTGATCGATTTTTGTCGAAAACAGTCTAGGTTCAAGGGCAGACACGACGAGGGCACGGGGTGGGCAAGGAGTGACACATTTGTTTATGAATATTTCCCAAATAGCGTATACAGAAGCACCAAACCAATCTATGGAAGATTGTAAATAATGAGCTTTTTGGGGGAAGGTTAATAATAAACAGAATTGAGGGTTGCCAGGCATGAGCCAGGATTAGATAATAGGATATAAAGATTTTGCATGGATATCTGATGTCCGGCTGCAAATATCTTAATACTTTGAATCATAGAAGGTAGATATCTATCTTAAGGAAAAGATGGGATTACCCCTCACGTGTAGTAGGCTTTAGCCTGCAGAAACATATTTGAGTATTTGCTTGTCAGGATATCCCACCACTCAAAGCGGTCTCGGAACCTTACATCGTCGCGTCGATTTTTGGGCTGATTGTACATACATACTGATTTTAGCGAGCTTCCTGCGTCTTATTACAGGATAAGTGTCGGTTGGTCTGGAGCTCAGCGAGCCTAAATCAGAAAACAAATTTTGCTCCGAAATGGACAACGATCGGTTTTTGGAAGGTTAGGACCCTCCTAGCGTCACGTCATGAAGGGGTCTAGTTACAGCATGAGTTTACGCGATACTAGCCAGATACTTTGTTGCTGAGCGAGATAAAATGGTTAGATGCTGGAGAATACCACTCCCAAACGAAGAAGATTAGAGTCCATTGTAGATAAGGTAAGAAAAGTCACCATTATGCAGTGTTATGCTCCAACTGAAGACGGGGATGGGGATGAAATGTTCAATTTTTATAGCCAGTTCACAAAGGTATATAGCCATCAGCAGCAACAGTTCCTACCTGCTAAATATAACTAAGTTCAATAATGACAGGTTTGCGGATCCTGTAATGCATCAACAATTTAAGGACCAACTTGCCTTAGAAACAGAAACAATTAACAGCACAATTAAGGAGAACGTGGATGACCACTGGAAGCCTGTAAAAACTGCCTTCAAAACTGGGCCATGAGTAACGTGAGTAAAAGGCTGAAAAGTCACCGTAAATGACTTATGGAGGGCGTACAGATGGAGGGGCATGTACAATAATCAAGGCTCGAATTGCAGTGACCTCGTGTTGTAGAGAGAATCCAGCTGGAACCCAATACCGTGCGAAGAAGAAAGAATTGCAGTGCTGTGTGAAACATGACAAACGCCAATGTATCGACAAACAAAGTGGGATTCAAAATCAACTCAGAAAGAAAAGGCCTCTAATAGCAAACCTCTAATAGTTGCGACTTTTTTGCTCCAACGCAGATAACGTGTTATGGTGGACTCCACTAAAATTTAAAAAAGGAAGTGGCCATGCAGAGGGGTTTGCTCACCAAGGCACGCAGAATATCCGGCAACTCTGGGCAAACCTGCCGCAAGATAGTTGAGGAGGAATCAGTCTCATTCGGAATGACTTGAAGGCAGCTCAAACGTTGAGGTCAGAAGAAAATGCACACAGGCATTGTTAACGTTCTATCGTTCCGGTTGGAGAAGGGGAGCTGAGGCACATTTCCAGAAATTGCACACGATGGTGCGTAGGCGTTGTAGAGGTCCTAGGACGCACAAGGGGATACAGGACATAAGTAAGAAGTAAGTCGTTCCGGTTAATGGACTAATGTGAGTATGTGGCGAAGTGATTAGTGCGTTGGCCCATTTCTAGCGAGAATCTGACAAGCATCCAAATCCAAAACTACAAACACTATTATGAAGGAATATTTCACTTCGGTGCCCAACACTGTAAAAAAAATCTCTGGAGCTTAAAATACCTAAGCGATTAGTCAAGTATTATTCTTACAACGAAATCGGGGACAGGATTTCTCCACCCACCATGTCCTAAGTACTAGCCTACCAAGTTAGATAAGTGCCTCGTCACGGTATGTCGGTTCTGTTTGGAGGATGATAATAATGGCTAGTTAAGAACAGAAGTGACAGACAGCACTAATAATTTATATTCCTAGCACAGTACAGAAATCTGAAAATTGGACTTTGTCACAGAAAGTATTAATAGTCATAGGATGACATAGAAGCCGCATAAGTTATGCCACTGCTTTCTATAAATTCTACTGTGACTCTTTTTGGTCTTAAGTGGAACAACTCATCTCGATGATGAAACAACCAGCTACCAATGGGGTGAGTAGTTTATTGGTTTCACTTGAAAATTCCCTTCTTCTGGATTCCAATGGAACATGCATTTGTATCTTCCGCTCATTAGTGTATGGTAGTCCAATGGGAGAGTTTTTGTGTATTAGTGTATTATGAGTGTCTTCCAAAATGTAATCGGGAAGCATAAAGTTCGCCCGAATGACGTTTCCGAAAAGCCAATGGAACATGATTGGCAGTGTTTTTTTTACTTCAGAAGATAAAAGAACGATTTCTTTTTGTTCAATGGAAAATGGCATTTGATAGCGCGTGAGATGAATTTTCGTTCAATTATGACATTAGCCATCGTACGCTTAGTGAAATTATCGTTGGATGTTTACTACTCACGCATTGTGTTCGCATTTTTGAGACCGTTATTTGATACTTTGTACTATCGTGGCAAAAAATACAAAAAAGGAAATTTGTCAATTTATTTATCAATACTATTTGTGTATGTATGTATATATACATCTATCTGAGCTTGTAATCATTTTTTGAGGATATTAGATAAATATTCATTCATTGTTGATTCAAAACTTGGTACTGTATTAAATTCTTTTATGATAAAACGATAAAAGTCACAATAATGTTTGTTTCGTTCTGTTATGGTTCATTGCAGATTTAATAATAAATTTTGCTTTACGACTTTTAGTAAGAAAGTGCTTGCACATAAAATTCAACACCAGTGTGCGAGCACCCTAATCTAAAAGCTTATCCAGTTCCATCTCCACGCACCACATATCACAACCAATTGCTTTCCCAAAAGCTATTCAGAACTCAAAAAGCGCTTTACCACCAGCACCATCTGCTGAATAAATCTTCTACCACCCTCATTCTAATTTCCATCTGACACAGAACAAATGATGTCATTCAAATCAAAATGTGATTCCTATTTGGCACTGCAAATGTTAAATGTACATACATCCATCTAACCTCCACAGGCCCCCCCACAAACCCTCACGTTTGGGATATGCCAGATAGAAAAAGAAGACGGAAAACAGGTAGAAAACCAAGAGAATAGCATAAATTTCGTAAATTCAATTTTCCCCATTTTCGTACGTGATTGTCATAGTGATTCTAATGTTTTATTTAAAACAGGCTCAACTGTGAAAAAAATAAAAAACGAAAACGAAAAATACCACCCTCTAGGTCATATCTCGCTCTCTTTGGAATGAAAATTCACCTGCACGTAATTTAAATTATAAGTGAAAAGCCGAGACCCAGAGGGTGCTTCTGTTAAAAAGGTCCCTCGCCCGCGCCCCCCTTCCACTGAGTGGTGGGAAGGCGGAGCGGCGAACGAGCGACATGCCTACCCCTAAAAGGCGGTATAAGTGGGTCGTTAGTGAAGTGAAAATTTATCGCAATTCTATATCACCAGGTGTTCGAGTGTTGGTATCGGCTGCTGCGAGGGGCGCCTGTAAATAACAGATGTTTGGGAATAGGTAATAATTTGTCAATACGATGATAGAAGAGAGCAGAGGATTGCCCCTGTACCGGTACCGGTACCGGTGGTAGATGGTTTTTGATTATTTATTTTTTATTTGTAGGTATCTTTGTGATTTTTTTTTGATAAAAAGGTAAACATGATAGAAATATTAATTGTAATTAGATAAATACTGCAGCAATTGTTAGACATATGTGTTATTTGTGATAAAGGCTGACACGTTGAATTTAAGCTTACGATACCTTATGTCATAATTGAACGAACATTTTGCCTGTGCGTTGTAAGCGCACCCACAATTGCATTAAGGAAACGTGAACGTGTGTCATATCTTTTCATACGATGTAGCACGTATTGAAGCAAAAATGAACGAAACTCAACGAAACTGAGCGGATTATGGGTATTAGTACAAATCATGTCTATTTGCATGACTACGTACGACAGCGTTCACAGCCTTAACTCAATATTATGGTTGGCCCTTAACGCGCTGGCCGCCAATGTATCACCGGTGATCACATCAAAAATGTATTTATACAAAACCCAATTATTAATCCTAGATCGAGGTTGAGAAAATTCCCCTCTTAGCTTTTCCTAACAACCTTATTGGATATCTCATTCAAGTGATCCCAGTACGGCCCACAAGCCAGCTGCTGGTGCCTCTGGTTCTTAGCGCCAGGTCCCGGACGTCATCACAACTCTAGTGTGGCTTTAAGTTGATGAATAACTTTCTGTGTGTCTACCTCCTCTTGAGGTGGATTCAGCGGTAAACCTAGAGCATAGCCCGGCGTGTTCGCCAAAGTTCTAGTGCACTGGAAACGGGCTGTTCTTTGTAAGTTTTTCTTCGACTTAAGGGAATGTCAAAGGGTGCTACATAGGTACCTAGTTCTGCGAGTAATTTTTAGTTTATAATAATCTTATACCCGAGGATATTCAAATGGGTAAGCCGGGAGAGGTTGAAGCGATCTTCATACCGCATATTCTAAAGAGAACATACCGGATTCCAGTAACTATTGACTCCTTTTGTCCAGCAGTATGAGCCACTGTGTTCAGGTTAACAATACTCTTCACTTTGGAATTTGTCAAGGGTATGTGTTGAGTCCGCTTCTTTTAATTGTTAATTTAGATACAATGTTACACCGCAGCGGTGCGATACGAAAGAGTTGCCTGTAAGGACGGTGTTTATGTGTAGTCAGTCTGGACAAAACCACCTTTGAGAATGCTTCTTATTCACGCTCATCTTACCAGTTCTTGCTGTATGGAGACGAGTGCTGAACGATAAGTAACAAAGCTGAGCAAATTTTGGGGCAACTTTGAGCAAAAAATACTTCGTCGGATATAAGGTCCTTTATAAAAGAAGAGCAAATGGAGGAGAGGATACAACTGCGAACTCTATGAGCTGTACCAGGATGTGGATGTGCTCGAAAACATTGGATAGGCCACATCGAGCGAATGGAAACAATGCTCCAGCTGAGAGAATCTTCGAATCCCAGCTCTCAGGTTCGAGGCGGCGAAAAAGACCGAACCTTCGTTACGTAGACCTAATTGTCGCGGATGCTAGAAAACTTGGTCTCCGCAACTGGAAGCAGTGTTCTTGGAACCGCAGAGCATGGAAGCGGAGGAGTTCGGCAAGGCTGCATACTTCAGGACCTCAATTATTTACCCAACTTCGATGTACATACATGCACCTATCAGAACAGAATTAGTAGTTAATTAATTAATATTGAAAACAAGTATAAAAGTAACATTTCCTCAACTGTATTTCAAAAGATTTTCCATAAATGTAAGCACTGGTCTCTAAATAAACTTTCCTCCTTTTCAGGACCACACAAATGCACCAAGTTCATGGTACTTGCTCAATTAAGTTAGTGAACCCTTCATTCACGCCGACTGATATTTTCCACGAGTACTGCATTCTTAAAGCGAAAATTACACAGACAAGCTCAACGGAGAAAGAAAACTCTCTGTTAATAGTCCTTGCGTCGATGATGACTTGAAAGAGGCGAAAAACGAACAGACAATAACTTTGCCAGCTGAAAGTCTAGAGGTGTACCAGTATCCTGACCGTTGCATCAGTCTTTTCTTCTGTTTTTTTTTTTTTTCTTTTTTCGTTAAAAGAATGAACTGCAGCATGAAAACGTAAAATAAGGAACAACCAAATTACGAGAAGGAAACTACGCGCAACCTGAAGTGAAAAAGGAAACGGAACGGAAGAAATCTTAATTAAAGGATTATATTACCACCCCTTTGCTGTCATCCTTCGATGTAGACTGCTTCCTTCAGTCAAGCAGGAGTCTCTCTGTGTGTGTTTCTTTTGAAAACGCTGTTTTCTCAACGAAATTTTGGACCAGGTTACAACAGGCAGTCCTTTCATTGTGGATGCTCCTACTACTGCCACTGCTGCTGCTGTTGCTTTACGGCAATAATGGAGGAAATCCTTTTGATGATGGTAATTTGTTTGCACTCCCCTTTCTGGGCCAACACACCCAGTCTGTTATGCTTCAACCCCATTACAAGCAAGCAAGCAAGCAACCACCATTTAAACTATGGAAAAAGAAAATATTTCTCTTTCTCAAGAACTACTGGCCGTGAGGCAAATAACTGCGAATAGGTGAATAAGAGAGCGAGACGTGCAGACGGTGGCGACGACCGACGACCGACGTGGGTCTTGTTTGCCATTCTCTTAACTAGAAGCCTTCGCGTCCTTTGAGGTGACTTCGTCTGTCTAATTCTGTTAAAATTTTCAACTTGCTCTTCCCTTCACGTTGCTCACCCTGCCATCTGTTTCCTCAAAGTCACAGGACAAACACAAAAAAAGAAAAAAAAAAAAAAAAAAAAAAACAGAAAACAGAGAAGAAGACAAAACGGATGTTAGACAAACGGACAAGCAGGGGCAGTGGTCGTGTTCCGGTGTTATTTTCTGTGCCCTCGAGTTGGCATCAAATTAATATGACATAAAAATGGACTTTGTACGTGGACCAAGTACACCTACACTCATGACCAATGGGTGTCGAGGTTATTCATGTATTCACATGGTTAAGGTCAAATTGTTGACGTGAATGATGTCTGCTGTAGGTCCTGCGAAACATTGTTAAGAGCTTAGCATCCCAATTAGCCGTGGTGTACGAATGGGTGGTTGACAGCAATACAAACACTGCCTTTGGGCGGCGAGTGACTATTCTGTGAGATCGAAAGAGGTTTTGCTCACAAAAAAAAAGACAAACTTGCTAATTAAGAGATAGTTTGGTCCTTTTTTTTTGCTGTTGTTTGCGTGTTTGCTTGGCAATCACTTTCTCGTGTTTTTTTTTTTGCCTCGAGCTACGTTTGGCTTTAACATTGACAGAAAATTAAACGCAAAAATTAGAGGCCTTTTGTTCCTTTTAGAGGTTAAGGTTGATCCTTTGATTTGCGTAACGGCAATAGAGAGTTGTGTGGGTACAGACAGAAGAATTGCTGAAAAATAATTAACTAGTAGCTTTGGTGGTATGAATGAGAGAAAGAGGAATGATAGAGCAAATAAGAGATGATTGACTCTCGATATGCCTGTGGAAGGATGTTTTTTCTTTCCTCCAATCGTTGTGGTCTGGATCTAGGAGAACACAATTGGTCCACTTTTCTACATCAATCTGTGTGAATCCGAACTGTCCGTGGTCTTGGATAGACAAGGCAGGCTTACGGTTCTTGGAACCAGCACAAGGTTCTGCTCCGCTGGGCACTACTTGGTGGTGGTGGCAGGGCTGTATGTCATCAAAATTGCAGTTAAAGTTGCTTTGTCAACTCTTAGGGTACGGGCATAAGGAACCAACATCTTTCCAGAGAAATGCGTTCGCTGGAACTAAGAGTTCACTATGGACGCGCCCAATCATCGACAGCCTTATTTCCATCCAGCCAGCGGCCAGAAAAGAAGAAGGCGAAAACTTGCGATAATTGGGCGCGTCCATAGTGAACCTTATGATAGCTATATCGTCAACAAAGACGATTATCTTCAAGCAGATAATCTAGGTCTACAATAAATAGCAAAGGACTGAGTTCGCTGCAGCATCATTGATAGGAAACTCTTTGAAGACTCCTGCGGTTTATCTTATCTTTTCTTAGTCTTACATATCCATGATCATGTGCACGTAGGTTTCTGGGAGTCCCCGTTGTCTTAGCCCCATCCATATCAGATCTCTTGGGGCTAAGATATCAGATCAAAGACTGTTTTAAACTCAACCAGCACCGTATGCAAATCCTCTAAGGAATAACGGTATTTTCCATTATTATCCTCATACTTTTGACTGCAAGTATAGATTATTTACCCCCAGACAACCCCATACTGGTCATCAGAAAGCCGCAATCGGTCCTCTAATAGGCGCCAATTATCTCCACGGCGAGTGACAAGCAAAATATAACGGTAATTATCACAGTTTCTCGTATCACCCTTTCCTACACTTTTACAATGGATGAAAATAACTTTCCTCCACTTACTAGGCATTGAATGGATTCTTATAAGCTTGGAGATGAGAGTAATGAATCAGCTTGATCAGAGGCCTCCCATCTTTTTCCAGAACTCAGAGATTAACTCGATCCAACCTTCTTTAGTTTTCTGGAGTATTCGACCGCTGTCACGTCCTTTTTAAGATACATCCACAAAAGTGAATTTTTTGAAATTCCATAGAAAATATTTGCCACATATTTTCCACCAGTACACCGAACAATACCATTTGAAAGAATTGACCACATCACACGGAAGGTGAGAAAAATCACACACCAAACGAAATTCCAGGAAACCGTTTGAAAAACCATTCCAAAAAGTCACTCTCATTCTCTGTACGAGTTTCAATTGAATTTTAAAATTCCAACGAAACTATCTCGACGAAAATTCAATTGCAACGTCGTCGTTGCTGGTAGTCTCCTCGTGTGTCTCTTCGAAAACGAATAATCCTGCCACAGACAACCGTTGCGCAAAATACCAGATCCTTTTCTGGATCCATGGTAGTAGTTTGCACTTGTTCCTCTTGAACATCATAATCATCATCATCACCCAGCAGCACAGTACTTTTCGAATGCTGTTGACGTTTTCCGATTCTAGAATCGCGCACATGCGGTGACAAATAATGCAACATAACTGCCAAAGCGAGTGGCAAGCAGCTTGCATCTGCATCATCAACTCCCCTACAATCGAGACGAGCATTCGCACAAGTTCCACCCAAAAATCTGTCGAAAAATGATTTCTGTGTTCTCATGTCGCTGCTGTCGAATGAAGAAGCACAAAAAAAAAAAAAAAATTTAGCAACTTTGCATGAATTGTCCTCGTCCTGGGAAGGATGGCGTGCTTTATTGAGAAGCAAATGGATGTGTCACTGGGTGTGAAAAGATCGATAACGTGTCTGACTGGCTGTCCATTTGTTGTTATCGCCTCCTGCTCCACAACCTCCACGCATTTGTCACCCTCATACCCCGCCAGAGTAGAGAGTGAATAAAACTCAAATTGAATTTGTATTTCGAAAAAAAAAAAAACTCTGTGGGATTGGTTCTCCGCTTTTAGATGCCTATGACTCTGTGAATTGTGAAATTTTTTGTTTCCGAACTTTCTCTGTTTTATTTTGGTATGCGAATTGAATTTCGAATTTTGGTGTTTTACACATGCACGGGTACGGAAGCGGCAGCAGTGGTGGTGGAAAGAACAGAAAACATAATCGGTGTTTAAAATGTCAGGTGTGGTTAGGCGGGTAAGCCGACAGTGCGGATTGGAGCGGAACGCGCCGGATAACTGATAACATTTTGTCAAGTGTAATTGCAATTTGTTGGCTTATTGAATTTTATTTGCGCTCTTTGCGGATGGGCTATTGAAATTGATTTGTAAATACGGGCAGAGTCGGATGTCCGTCAGGATGTTACAGACAGAAATAATCGGTGGCGATTAGTTTAGAAAAGTAAAAAAACTGCACTAAATCAGATAAGTTTAGAGGCTCTGTCTCTGCCAATCTAATATTAGATGGATGAATCTCCTAGAAACCAATCAATGTCTCTGTATAGGGTGACCAGATAAGGACGATGGGAAAGAAAACTTAAATAAAATAACAACTGTGTGAGATATAAGATTGATTCTGGCTTTATTTTTGAGCTGCATTCGTGGCATTTTGTGCAAATTAGCACATTCTTCAAATAGTTGCCTCGACTTTGCTGACGGTGCTTGAAATGGTTGGTTCAATTTTCGATGACTCGGTTCAAAAGTTGGCCCCGGGCTTGTCCAAAGTAATTGGCTTGTACGCTAATCTGTCCAACCCATAGAATCCGTCGACAGGTTGTTCCGTCGTTTTTAACTGACAGCTCGATAGAATACATACATTCTTATGGAAGGCGGCCCATAACCAACGGATGGATGAATTTCTTACTTTTTCCATCCGTGCATCAATCCGTTGACAGTATACCTACACATTTATAGATGTAAGCTCACACATTCACATATTGAAGTTCACACATAAGAGAATTGAGAGTACGCATTTTCCTTGGTGAAACCAGAGAGACAATGTAGAGAAACTGTCATTGCCTTTGACAATCAGCTGATTGATTTGACGGATTCTTGACAGGACTGTTCTATCTGGCAATAGGTCAACTTGAGCATAGACAAACCTAAATTAGACAGTCAACTCATACTTCCCCTGGCCCCTTAGTGCTGAAAATAGGAGGAGCCTAATTACCATGTTTGTGAATAAATGTAAAGTAGCGTGTGACCAAGACCTAACTATTATTTTGTCGGGTTATCTCTTTCATTCCTTTTGAGCAAACATTTTTTTTCCGGTTGTTATTCCATTAACAACAACAAATTGTATGTAAAAAATGGCTGCGGCCATAGATGTCAAAAAAATCGCCGGATTTTGTAATTGTATGTGTGAAATTAGTGAGCTCCCATTTGATTTTGCTTGCCTGTCAGAATACAATGACAAAATCTAGCGGATTTTAGCTTGAGGGAGCGAATGTGTCAAACGAACCGAATTTGTCGGTCTAATTTAGATTTGTCTATGAACTTGAGTATCAGCGGAACGACGGAACAACGGATCGACAGATTTTATTTGTTGAGCCAATAAGGACTTGATGTGGCCCCTCGAGGTATCAAGCTATATGACCGCGACAGGCAAGTGATGAACGTAAGTTCACAGTCGCCGATTTCTCCTTCATAGCTTCGAGCGTAGCGCCGTTTTGCTGGAGATTGTATATTGATGTTTTCGAGCTCTGTCCACAGAAAATTGGTTAACATCGATCTATGCCTGTGACCATTGACAGCAACGGTGTCTTCGTCCTGATTTCGAAAGAGTTAAAGTACGATGGTTGACTCTCTAGCGATGCCCAATTCAGTTGATTGGCATCGAATAGACATTTTCGGATTTTCTTCGATACATGCCGCTACGGCGCTTATATTGTGTTCATTTAGCACCAATCTTTATCTAGTTGGTGGCTTATGGTCCAAAAGAGTGTGCTCACGCTCAAACTTTTTCTCGGTATGACGATTTGCCTGGACTCTGAAGCCATGATGACGACCGACCTCACGGTGAAATTCAGGTTGTCTATTTACAACTGAGCCGGCATTTTGATAATATTTTTTTAAAATAATTTTCGCACATTCAGCTAGCGTGAACTCAGACGTTCGTCTTTACATACCCCTGCCCTCACATTGCATAAAATAGGCGGAGCCCAAATTTCCTATCTGTCAACAAATGTGAACGAAAGTGTGAACAATTGCGTTTCTTTTGCACAGAACATTTTCAGCAGACTTTCATTCAGTTAACAACAATAAAATGTTGAGAACGACTCTACAAAATGGCTGCGTTTGTAAAAATTACCGCGGATTAAGAATGTGTGCGTGAGCTCCGAATTGATTTCACCGGAAAAGTCACAATACATTCCAAATGGTGGCAGCTTTCAACTTGGGGGTGACAAACGTCAAATCGACCGAAGACTATTGTCTATATTAGTTTGTCTATAACAGAATGAATACTTTGACAGCTCGATGTCATTGGGGACTTTGACAGCCGGATGTCATTGGTAAATTTGACTGCTACTGAAGCATAACTATTAGGAAAAGTTTCGTTGCTATCTGGTCACCCTAAATAAACAAAAGTTTCCAGGTGTTCGACTTCGTACAATTGCATGAAACCGAATCTTTACTCAGACAATTGTAAAAGATTCCAAATAAGTCCATAGAAAAACAATATATCCAATTAGTTCCTTCGCTATCCATTTCAGGATAAATAGTTCAATAATTTATTCATCCTTATTTCTAGCTAAAAAAAAAAAAAAAAAAAGAAATCATTCAATCTGAGTTCAGTTCACTTAAGTATCCACAATAATTCACCCACTTTGTTGTGAAATATTCCCAAAAGTGCATTCGTTCTTCCCACCACTCGAATGCGAATGCGAATGCGAATGCGAATCCCTTTCACTCTCCACTTGCCAGGGATAGCTATATAATTTCCTGGAATTTCCATCAATTGCAATAAAAAATTTATTGAAGAGAATAATGCATTTGGAATCCCCAAAGCAAATGCCAATTGATTGCCGGAGATTAGCATCCATAAACAACATTACGGCATTATTTTCCTTTACGAAATTGCAGTAAAAAAAAAAAAAACTTAAATTGCATGAATAAATCAGGACTCCACTCTCGTATTGTATGTGTGTGCTGAGAGTCGGGCTCGGGAGATGCAAAATAATACTCTTGCTTGCACACCCACCCACCAACGTCTTTAGAGCGAAGGACTTTTTCTTATTTCTCGTTGTATGTCCTGTATTATGTTCTCCTTTCAAAATGTATGCATTCATGCATGTACAAATGCATTGATTACCTCGTCCTTCAGATCATCCCTCCCCGAAGAAGGTTCTTAACAATTCACTTGAGCGCTTACAACACTATGCACCTTTATTTTGCTTCTGCTCTTTATAGATGCTGTTCTGTTCGGATTTCAAAGTTACTTGCTATGCGCTAAGGCGAAGCAGCGGGTAGAGACCGAGAGTAGATGAAGGGTTACGGATGAAGGAATTACATGTAAATATCACTTTGCAGAAATTTAATATCCTTACGGGAAGGAAGCGTCTGTTAGTTTTGCTAAATAAGAAATTATTATATCTGTTGTGTTGTGTAGCCGGCACGGTCTCCTTGAAAAAGCGCAAGCGATACGACCTTTTCAGTTTGTCGGGTCGCCATCGCCAACGCCATCGTCGTCCTAGTTGTGTTAGAGAAGGGTATTTTCTAATCGTGTGCGCCTCAGTTCTATCGAGCGAAGTCACCTGCAGGTTTTATTTAAACATACATGCTTGCCCTGTTCACTTCCTTTGGGCAGGGGAAACCAAAAAAGGGTAGAGCTCAAGAGAATGTACACCAAGAATAACGTAACACATCCTTCCTCCACGATGCAAGGATGTGCATGCATACCACCTACCTTTGGCCCTTTTGTTGCAGCAGTGCACAGCCTTTATGTACAGGATTTTTGTGTATGCGTCGAGGAAACGTTAAAGGACTGCGACTGCGACACACACACAACCCATGGTCCACGGGAGTAAAATATCTAACATTCCATACCTACCAAGTGCACACACTCTGTGCTAAGCCACTTTTTTCTGAGGTCTCTTTTAGGGAACGTGTTTTTGTGTGTAGCGAAGCCTTTGCGTGGCGGAATTTGAAGAACTTCTCTAGTGCCAATTTCTTTTTTTTTGTTTTGCTGTTTTGCCCGAAAAAAAAAGAGAAATAGAAAATAAAATGGATAAAGCAAGCAGCAGCAGTTTATGGTCGTAATCCTTGACATATCACATACAAGGTACGACTGGTTGCCCCCTGTTTTGTGCTCCATAAAGAGTTCAGATTTTTATCAGTACAGCACAGCACAGCATAGAGTACAGAGAGCGAGAAGTCTGGCCTGCAGGAAAGGTAACGGGTGCATGTTAAAGCAGTCCTTTCAGACGAGTAGAATGCCAGATGGCAGATCGCTGGTGGTACCTTATAGTAGTGCTGCATTGCCTTGCACATAAACCTTTGTTGCAGGCCCTCCCGTCCCTTCCCTGTTTGCTGTGCATCTTTCTTAATTGTTTTGGGCCATGCTAAGCCTTTCTTTGCCACAGCTTTCCTTGGCATTCAAGTCAGCTGAAGTCTCCTTAAAGTCACTAGTATTCATTACTTACTACTTACTTAAATCCTGTGTTCCCTGGGTCCTAGGGCCTCTACAACGCCTACGCGCCATCGTGTGCGGTTTCTGGATATATGCCTCAGCTCTCCCCAACTCTTTCCCAGTTGCCGTGCTTCCTTCTCCACTGTTCTACGCCACGTACTCCTAAGACCGCCGCGTATCCTACCATCCTGGGTAAGTGGGTTCCATTGCATCGCTTGGCTAGCTATGGATCTGTCACCTTTTCGAAGAGTGTGACCAATCCACTGCCACTTCATGGCCCGTTCTCTGATAAAGCTGTTCGTTAGAGATACGGTTTGGCCAGAATATCCTTAAGATGTAGCGTAGGCACCTATTGACAAACGTTTGCAGCTTCCTAGTGATAGTGACGGTCACTCTCCAGGTACCACATCCATAAAGCAGCACGGATTCAACGTTGGAACGGAACAGTCGTAGCTTGGTGTTTAGGCTAATTGCATTACTTTGCCAAACTGTGGATAGCATTCCAAACGCAGATTTTGCTTTACCTATTCGGCTGGCTATATCTAGTTCGGTTCCGCCATCGGTTGCGACAATACTCCCAAGGTATTGGAAACTCTCTACTTTCTCAACTATTTGTCCAGCAATGCATACATGAGTTGATGAGTTCGGTCTCAGGCTGATCATTTTTGTTTTTGCCGAGTTGATTTTCAGCCCAACGACGCCTGCTTCCCTCTCCACATTGGTTGTCATTTGGTGAAGGTCCATTATTTTGTGAGACAGAAGGCATACATCATCGGCGTAGTCGAGGTGCTTGAGTTCAGATGTAAGACTCCATCGAATTCCTCCATAAGGCTGCATTCAGCACATCGCTAATCACCAATAAGAACAGTATTGGTGAAAGTATGCAGCCTTGTCGAACCCCACATTGGACTTCGAATTCCTCAGACAGCCTTCCCCTGTGCAAGACGTGACATGTGGACCCATCATATGTAGCCTTAATAATTGCTATTAATTTATCCGGAAAGCGTCTTCTGCGCAATGCACGTCAAATAAATTCCCGATTGACACTATCAAACGCCTTTTCAAAATCGATGAACAGCAGGTGAAGTGGTGATCGATATTCAACACACTGCTCGATGATGATCCGCAAGGTGTCGATGTGGTCGACACAGGAGGATCTAGATCGGAAACCTACTTGTTCGGCGTCGAGTGTGTCTTCAAGCTGGTCTTTGTAGTATTCATTGCATTCACTTGAAGTCATTGAAGACTTTGAAGTCAGTGAAGTTATCAGAAGCGACCAACTAAACTTTGAACCGGCTTGTGCTTGTACTTTTCGTCATGAAACGGTTAGCGTTAGGGTTGCCATGGCTGTCTAAGCTAACCAAGGACAAAAGGTATTCCAATTCCAGACTTTAGAAGACGCCATCTTCCTCAAATAGGGGACAAAACCCGAACAAATACCTGGTTCATGAAACCAAAAGCGCAAAGGAGCAAAAAACTTAACAAATATTGGACACTTAACTGCAGCAACTGAGCAACGAGCCCATGCCATCTAAATTCTGTAGTTTGACATTTAGATGGTTGACGCATTAGAATAGAGTAAAAAAGTTAAAAGTATGGAGGACGGTTTGAGCTGTAGTAAAAAAGAGAATATGTCCTCCAAAAATGGGACGTTTGGCAACTCTTGTTCGTGTACTAAGAAAATGAATGAAACTGAGAGAGAGAGAACGATACCGCTTTCGTTCATTTTTCTTCCAGCGGAATTTCGATGCAACAAAAATAAAAACTGTCAAACGAGTGAGAATGTAAAAATTTGACAGAAAAGTAATTGATTTACAAAGCAGACAAAAAGTAGCAAAATGCCAAATGGATGCCATAAGCACCTATAAATGTATCCAAGGGTTTACTTTACAATTTTGTCTAAAAACCAATTGTTTTCCTTTGGAGTTTATTTGACAGCTCAAGTACTTCGTTTTGATGCTTCTCCGGTTTTCTTACCGGAATGCTGGGTAGGAATTATTTTTTGCAAGTGGCAACCGTGGCTTTGAACTGTCAGTAGTCTTTATATCAATGGGTGCGTTCCGCATTCTGGGTACAAGATATGTAGTTAAACGTGTCGATAGACTTAGCTTTGACTGCAAAGTGAAGCATTTCTTTTTGAGGTCGTGGACTGGATTTGAAGGATTTGAAAATAGGCCTGGAACGTGACCAATCGCGATGTTGATTATCAGGCAAGTACATAAGTAGTGCACTAGTTATTCCCAGTGTATTGTTATTCTCTTTTCCTTCAGAATACTCATTCCTCATCCGTATCCTTTCCTGCTAGCCAGACTACTTCTAGTCTTCCCAATTCTATCCAAGTTCGGTTCAGTTCAAAGAGATAAATCCACCAGGAGAGCGAGAAAACAGGAGAATGCCCAAAAGTTTGTTTTACTGGAGTCTTATTTTGTGGATACGCTTGTCAGAGTCATTTGAGGATAAGAATTTCGGTTTTTTTTTTCCCCCCGTTGTTGGGGGTGTAGTAGCTACATATACACCGAGTTGATAGTGTGGATTTTCTCCTCTGCTGCTAAAACTTGTGACATGTTCTCGCAACTCATGTGGGTTTGGCGGCTGTTTCTTCATCGCCAGTAAATCGTTGTCGTGTGTCGTTCTTAAAGAAAAACGGGAGGATTCTCAAGGCGCGACACATAAAACATAAATAAAAACAAAAGCAAAAGAGAAAACAGCAAAAAACAGAAAAAAAATATGTTGAATTTCAATATCCTTGGGCACTTGGGTTAAAATTATTTCACTCAGAGTTTAGAATCCATTTTAATGCAATTCGCTCTCACAAAACGGGATAAAAAGGATTCAATTTAGAACTTTCAAGCAGAGACTCTGTAGTAGTAAGATGTACTACGTACTTGTATGTGAGGCAAAAAGGACAAGGACAAGATGCATTACCACCACCACCACCACTACCATCGCTATTCGTAGCAACCCAACCGCAGCACAATTCATGTGCACATGTTGAATTGGCTTCGCAGCAATGCAGTCTTGTGTTGTAGAAGAGATGCATCTCGGCCCCTTTTGCTTTTGCTTTTAAATTTTATTATTTCCTTCGTCGGGAATTGAGAGTTGTTAAAGTCCCTGGTGCTTTAGAGAAATGGTGCAGGATATAAAATTGTCGATTATGGTGGCTTGTTCAGTTGAATTTATTCATTTTATCAGATTGGTTATAAATAATAGTAATAAAATGTGTAGTGGCATTATGAGCAAGGGCGGGTGGTGTCTTTGGAAGTAACGCACATAAATTTATTGTGAAGGGTTGAGAAAATGGATATGACGCGACAAGTAGCCATTATTCCTTCCGACATGTCCTGGAAGAAATAAAATAGAGTTGGTTGGATTTAATTTACGAATGTGTGAGGTTTGATAGCTGGATGTGGTTAATTTAACTTTGAAAGGAAGGTAGTAAAGGACGAAATAAGCAGAGTTAAAAGGTTCAATATTTATGTGTGAGGGTTGCATTGTTGATGGTTAGTTTTAGCACACTACCATCAAGGTGCAAATAATTAAATAGAGTCGCTCTGTTAAGTTTTAGTTTACCACGAGCATTCTAGTACAATTTTCTCAAACTCAACTCTCTTCTCAAGTTTGGTTAGCTGTCAAAGCTTCTCACTGAAATTGTCCTAGTCATCTGTCAAATTCCGAGGGTTTACAGGTAAATTCCAATAGTACTGCCATTTTGACGTTGGGAAATCTGTTTGTCAAAAGGGCCAGCAAGTTTTGACGTTTATAAAGGGTTTTTCAGTAGGGATTTTTGAACTTTGACAGGGAACTGCGGCCATATTGTTAAAGCTTATCTATCACAATAGCTGTCATTTATTTATTGTGCCTAGCCAATTCAACATAGAAAATTAGTGTGTTCAAAGGCATGTTAGAATAAATAAATATTGAGCCATAAGCAGCCAATAGAGGGTCTGGGTCTAGCTTCTCACAACTGAACGTGTTGTGCGTGATATTTATTTGTACACGTACAGAAGGGACCTAATGTTTTATGCTTTATCCGAAGGGCTTCTCGTAATATTTTTCAAAATCAACCATACTCTTGCGAATCCAGTAAGGAATCCTTGTGTGATTTCTATGAGGAGTGATTCATTTAGAGGTAGTTTTTGTCTATACATTTTTTGACAGAAGACGCGGGACTCGTGCTAACCTATTTTAATATCTTTGTTCAATAGAGTTTGACATTTTACCATAAAAAGACTTAGTCCAGCACAGCTTCTAGAAAGTACTCAGTTTTTTTTACGAATATTAGCGTTCTACTTGGAATGTGCTTCGTGTAATTAAAGGAACTTATGGTCTGCCCAACGCATGATTCGTTGTACCATCGAAAAGTTTGAAACCTAATTTTCATTATTAGACAATATGCGACCACTGCAACTTTAAATTGAATCCCATGATCCCAGTAGGATATTTGGCATCAACAAGATGACACTACTTGCCAGACAGCCTATAAAACTATGGCTTTATTGCGATAACTGTTAATTTGGCGCTCAGATCGTATGAAATTACTCCTCTAGGCATTGTCTTTTGAGGCTAAGGATGACTTAGGGTTGACTGAGGAAGTGGAAACCAACATAACTCGCGTTATTCTTCAAATATCACTCAAAATACTCGGACATATCATCGATCATTGGATCTTCAGACTGGACCATAGTAACCACAATTATGGTCAATATTTGAAACAAGTTATATTTAAAAAATAAATGTCAATAATACTTCTTATGTTTGATAACAAAAATAGCCCCATGAAATTAACTTAATTTTTTTATATTAACTTTTAAAAAACGTACCTCTAAATGAATCAAAAATTATTACTGGCAATCCGCCAGGCTTTAGACCTAACCATTCTGACTTTGCACTCATACTGATCTTACAAATCTTTAAAAATCAAGATAATATACACAAATTAATGGAATTTCTCAAAAATATCCTTAATATGTTTGCGGACCTTGAAAGGATATGAGAAACTAATCAGAAAGGATAGCAAATCAATATTCTTTGACCTTTTGCCTTTTCCATTTGCACCCTTCATATATTTAGTACCAAATGCCTTCAGGTTCACTATTTTCTTTGCATCTTGCCTTGACCATACCCATGACCGACTAAAGAAGAATATATGTACAAGGTCCTTTAAGGGTATCCTGCCTTGGCCACGAAACTAGTCCAATTTCAGTCGAACGCAATGCTCATTTCATTTCTCAACCCCGCCCACAACATTTGTACATCCATTATCATTTTAACACATTCAAGTGTGTTTACAACGAGCTTACATGTGGAGCAAAGTACCCATTTTGGTCAACGGAACAGAAACAGGAAAAAAATACGACTCGGCACGAACGAGTAATTTGCCTTAAGGTGGTATCCTCGTAACTAGGATTTTTGTTTTCCCTTTTAGTCATTCACTAACTGACTCGTTGATGACTGAAATCTTCACGTTCACCTAGAGATTCTCCCCTTTTTTTGAGCTGTTGCCTAGGATCCTTTTTACTAATACAAATGTACACGCGTGTCGGCAATAACTTTGCTATTTATAATGAATTCCGCATGAAGCACGTGTCCTAGATGACAGTGTTCTGCGGGCGGTGTGTACAGTGAGTAAAGGTAAACCAAACCAAACCAAAACTGTATGCATAGGCATAGGGATACGCATTCAACCCGGCAGATATTTACCTTGGCAATGTTTGAACGATGTTTCCACAGAGATAGATAGTTAACCAGGACTAGGACCTGGACCTGGACCAGGACATACGAGAAACTGGCACATATAATCGTTTATGCGTGGAAAATTCTATTACCCAAGAATGACTGTTGTTGAGTACTCCTAGCCTATGTTTATGGCTATGGCTATGGCTTTGGCAATCGCACTCGCAATGATTGCGGACAGCTATAACGAGCGGTTAAAATGGAACAGATTTTTGCAATGTGACCGTGTTTGTATTTATTTGCTAATGAATAGGGGTTTTGTTGTCAGTGATGTTTGATAGTTGGATAGTCCTGTGAAACTTTTGATTGGTCAGCACTGTTTTTGAATAAAATTTGCAAAAGGTTAATTGCTATAAGCATAAGTTGTCCGTCAGACAGACGGACCATATAAAATTCATGTCAATTAGTGAGTTTACAATTAAGCCTTCGGGCTTTCGGGTATCGGAAAGTGGTCTGCAAAAAGTTGGGAGGTTTACTAAATTAAATATCTGCTTTTAGCTAATGTGTCCTTCTTTGAATGGAAAATGTTTAAAGTTAACAATTAAGGAGACATAGTAGATCTGCAAACAGATAGCTCAGGATGCTAGGGCTTAAGAGGTAAGACTGTCGAATAAATTGCCTGAGGAGTGACCAATTAAGAACTGCTTCAGAAAGGATTCACATGAAAGCCACCTACCACAAACCGATCCGACTTCAAACCGTGTCCCGGAGTTATCAAAAGCCAAATTCTTACCCCTTGATACGTCATGGCTAAGGCAGGTGCAGTGAATAGTGAGACAAGTAGTTCGGGCTTTGCTCGGACAACTATAGTTAGCTGCTACTTCAACCAAGAGGAAACAAGTTTACCCACAGATGATGCCAACTGGCAACTGAGTAAATTTGGTTAATGGTCTAACCGGCAGGGGCTCAGGGAGGTAATTCCTCGAAAATGGTCTTACACTTGAGGACGCTAGGCAGAAAGCGAATGAGCATAGGGCGAAGCTGGTGTGCCATAAATTAAGAGAGGCAGTGATGTTTTAATATCTCCTGCATGCAAAGTGCAGATAAGGCTGAAGACTGAAGAGCACCCTAGAGGGCCTTAGGCAAAGTCAACGAATGCTAGAGCTGTCTCAGCTGGCAGAATCTATACTGTAGTTGCAGGAGCAGCTCCGCTCCGTCTGGTGAAAGACATGTTGAGACCGTAAAGGATTGGGGTACAACAGAAAATGCTCGATACTTCCGACCTTGAAGCACTCGAGACTTCTATCGTTGCTGAAATGGTCTTGAGATGAAAGCATAAGCTAAGTGGGCTTCACTACATGAGATAGTGTGGAAATACAATCGTAGAGAATGATGGCTTGAATATCGGAGTATTGAAGATTTAGTGTGGTTTGGTCAGAAAAAGGTGAATGGGCATATACTGGCATTCGAAATCGGTTTAGATCTACCCATCTGGCAGAGTAATCGTGGATAGACTCAAGAGAGTTGACATGATGTTTCCAATTCAATCTCGTAAGAAGAGACAGTAGTACTGCCAGACAATCAACAAGCTATCAAGGCACTTAATGAATAGGACAGACACAACAGTGTTACAGTGTTGCATGTCGGGCAAAAAGGTGACGAAACAGCAGATGCTGGAGAAAGAAAGCAAGTCAAAAATTTGGAATAACACCACTCGTCTGAGGCAATTCTAAAAACTATGGGATGTTACAACCCGAAAAGACTCGAAGACTGTATCGGACTGTACAATAATACGAATCCATAGGGGCTTCCTAACTAGGCACTGCAAACTAAGAGAGCACTTACGCTTTGCATATTTTCCAATGAGTCTTGCTTGACTCACTTTTTGATTTCTGGGTGGCTACTAACTCACATAGGAATGAAATACTCCACCCTTCTCGTACATAGTGCCAGCTATCGGCTCTGGGTTTCATTGTCGTTCCTGTCTTCGTTGCTCCTTCATGATGGTAGCCACATTTTCACTTGTCTGCTTTCCAAGCTTCTTGTGTGCTGAGCATCAGTCTGATGATGATTCTATGGAGTTACGTTCTCATTCAGTGTGTTCGTCAACAGGTTATGGTCTTCACGATCGTGGTTTCTTTAACGAAGAAGCACCACCACTCTCAATGCATTGATTCTGTATACTGCTTTTATCTTTCTGCTACATGCTTTCGTGCTCATTGCCCCAGCCCATATTGGGAGCCGTAAAGCATCATCGACGTTGCAACTCTTTCCAAGAGTTGGCTTTTCTTTTGTCTAGGTCCTCTAATGTCAGGCATGGTCCTTGGCAGGGCAGCCGTTGCTCTTGCTACCTTCTCTCCTGCATGTTACAGATGTTGCTTAAAAGTAAGTCAGTCTTATAGTCTCCATAGAACGTGTGGTACGGATTAGTACTACCTCCATCTTTTCGTCTGCTAGTCGTAAGTCCAGCTTACCAGCCAGTCCTGTGCCATCCCTATTGCTTCATTGCAGTTATGTTCTAACTCTTCAAGAAGTTTGGCAACTAAAACAATCTATCAATCAGTCAATTATTTTCGAGCATCTTGGGATTCGAAGTGTGAGGACGTCGTCGTAGATAAGATTACACAGTAGTGGACCAAGTACGGACAACTGGAGGACACCGTCTATGACGTTATAGTACCTTATCCCGTTGGTATCGTAGTGCAGTATTCTATTTGTCAAATAGTCACTCATTGCCTTCTACAGGTACTCCGGTACTCTCTTGGCGGTATATGCTCACAGAATTTTGCTTTTCTGACGAACCGCACGACGATGACATCGCCACCCTATCATAGTCTTCCTTCTGTAGTTTTGTTCGCTGATCAATGAAAATTGCGTCGATCATGGAATGTGCCTTGCGGAAACTTTACTCATAATCTGCGAGGCCTCCTGCGTCATCAATTACACTCTCCAGCCTGTCACTTATTGTGCGCTCCACCATTTTTTATAAACCATTCTAACGTATTGTTGTGAGTGCCATGGCTTAGTGGTACAACTCTGAATGGGATTCCAAGTTAGAATCCAGGAAAATACCACTAAAATCTTGGAGCGTAAAAATGCCAGTGCTCGGCAATAGTCTGACTGCACCTCGGCAGGATTTGTTCCCACAGGGTCCTGATAGCTCACCGGGATCTGGACTCTTTGGATCTGACCTTTTCAAATGTCTGAGTTCCTGTTGTACCTCTTAGTTCGTCGATAGATGGCACACATGTCAAAGATGACACATCTAAATCATGACATATGTAAAAGATGACACATGTTAAAAATGACACATGTCAAAGATGACACAAGTCCAAAAGTATTATTTGGGGGTGGCCACTGTATTCCTCCACGGCATAGTTAAAGAAAACTCAAAGCTTGGGATTCCTATGTGGTTTGAGGGATTCATCCACTGCTAAAGAGATATTCAATAGCCTTAGAAGGACTTTAGTTAAAGACATTCATATTACAAGTATCGGAGTTACTAAGTAGTGTTGACTACAGAAGTTGGGTTATCACCTCTGTTAACTACTAAAAGATTATTACTGATATTTTAACAACAAGTATTGACTTGACTTCATTCAAAACATTGACCTCATTTCTGTAACACCAACAGGGATATACATAGCCTTAACAACACAGGATACAGATACATACTTGAAGGACATCCTCAATATTAATTGTGTAAATCACAAAAATAGAATCCATCGTTTGTTAATCGACAAGAACAAAAGACGCTTCAAACATGAAACCTAATTTTCCTCCTTAAGATCACAGGGCCAAGGAGCTAACTTAATTAACCATCTTAAATATTAAATTACTTTAAGTAATTAACAGGGAAAAGTTAATAGGGATAACGTCGTTACGCGTTATATGAGTGAGATGGCGCGGCGCACGCCTCCCAAATGAGAAGAGCAAAAAAATTCAACTTCCCTCTTGAACATCTTAAGGTGTATGTAGTAGATCCTTAAGAGGAAGATTCAACTTTATACTTAACCCTTACGAAAAGTATGCGTGTGTTTTCTGTTCCTGTTCCTCTCTCTGTTCGCTTGCCAATTGATGTTTATCCACAGCACATAACCTTAATGTTCAACTTTTAATGAGTTGATTTTGTGTCTTGTAGTGTTGCTGTGAGTTTTTTTTTCTTCCTACTTTCTGTTTGGAAGGATGCCTATCAACACATTGTTTTGCTTGTGTTCCTGAAGGAGTATTTATTTTTTTTAAATATATGAAACAAGTTTTTTAAAAGTTAAAAATATAAGACTTCAAGCTCACCCATACACCACACATTGCTCCACTCACTCGTCCTTAATGATGAGGACTTCGTAATTACATTTTTCCTTCGTCTTCAATGCAAAAAAAGGGGGCGAAAAAAAAACAACTTAACTAAGACGAAATATTATCGGTTGGAGTCCCTACTTAAGCATTTGTTATTACATCCTTTTTTGGCATTTTTGCCGCAAGAACAATTTTGCCCGCGCAAAAGGATGAAGGAGTAACATTTTACTAGATAAGCACGTGTTTCGCTAGGATGTGTGTGAGGTCTCTTCTGTTTGCTTTGAGGGATGAAGAAAAAGAAAAAGAACCAGAAAAGGATTGCGAAGAAGCAAAAAAAAAAAAGGACATCAATGTGTGTGTGTGTTTGTTTGCCCACTTGTTTATGGCTTTAAAATTGCTTGGGGATTTGTGCTCATCTTAAAAGTGGCTATGATGGAGGTACCGTTGTATATTGCTGGTGGAACTAATTAAGGCATTTTCAGTTTTAAGCGTAAACTCTTTTTTAATTGGTTTTCATTTTCTTTGAGGTGTGGTAAGGAAAATGTGTTTGTAATTATCTGAGGTGCCCCAGGGTTCTTCATTAAGCCAAAAACAAAAAAATTAAAAGGAGTTGCTTGTGAAGCCTATAGCAAAGGTTAAACGGTGCATAATTTAGAGACGGTTGGCGGGGAAAAAAAAGCGACAATTTATTGTCTACCGTTTTTTAAAAAGGGTCATCTCCTATTTAATTATTTACTCTTCGAGGTTTCATTAGGAGGTAAAATCCTTTCAACGAAATTGTGATGAATGGTCAGTGTTCTTACTGAAGTCGAGGTTTCTTGAAAGGAAGTGGGTGGTAAATGGGTGTAAGGATTAAGCTTTTGTAAGGCTAAATGCTTTCAAAAGTGTGTCATTTAAATTTGGTTAGAAACATAGCTGTTTCTTATGTGATAAACTGGGGTATAAATTGAGTTAAAATTTATGTTAATTTGGTCAACTTTTATGGGCTGAAAGCTTACAGTCAGAATTAATTGGTCATAAGTTGACTTCAATAAGCATTTATAGGTTTGTTTACTGTTCTTTTGACCCGAAATTATGTCACCATTTGGTGAGATTTCGAAACAGACCAAACTGGGTCCCATTTCGTCTCCCATCCTCCATCTATCTGTAGATTTGTCCACAGTTCTTCTCTGACGTTGATTCCTCGTTTCACAAATCTGGTTTGTCTTCTGGGTTTCCACGCAGTGATTCCCCAAGATCTCCGTGTGCAGTCATCTCGTTAATTTCTATACTTAGTTCAAAGACTTCATCATCTCGAAGACCCGTAGACCGTTAGATAGGGCTACCACAAATTTCAGTGCCTTGAGCTCAGGACTTAGAACTTTTCTATCACTGGTGCAGATCGGCATTTTAATAGCCATTAGCATGCCCACAACCTTCCAGGGTTAACCACTTTCTCTGGTGTCCCGACGCACCCTAGTAGTTAATCCTTTACTCTTCTTCTCGTCTGCCAATTGCAGCATATGGTAACGAACCTGAGTAGATTTTTATTGCGCCAGATAGTCCGCCTTTTCATTGCCCTTGGTACCTACGTGTCCTCTCACCCAGATTAGTGTCATTACGACGTTTCCTTAACGTGCCAGACATTAAACCCTATCTGAATACTGCGAGACTCTTACGCACTAGACAAGTGACAAATACAGGGTGCGCCATCTAGTGGTTTCTTTTTAAATCATAGTTTATTTTGACACTGACAGCTGCTTGACAGAAAGTCAGTTTCATACCTCCGCGGAACGAAATGAGTCGCTTTGCGTTTGAACAACGTTGGAAAATATTGAAAAATTATTTCCAAAGTGAGTGCTGTGTAGCACAAACAGTGCGATTTTTGAAAAGAAGTTTTGCCCGAAATGAAGCGCCTGCTGTACTCAAGATTGCGCAAAAAGCTCGTTAGACTGGTGGACAACACTCATGGTCCCCGTCATCGTACAGTGCGCACAGGCTGCTGTAGCCGAGAGTGTGAGACTTCGAAAATGAGCCTGGGAACAACTTTTACTTTACAGAATTTGAAGACATAGATGTGGACGACCTCTGGTTCATTCAGGATGGCGCGCCATGCCACAATCGATTTTTTACGCACTACATTCCCAAATTGTGCTATCAGCCGCCTTGGCGATGTCAATAGTCATTGGATTCAAGCACTTAAGGCCAATATCATCCAAAGCAATCCGTGAGCTACAGCCTGAAACCATTAACAAAGTCTTGGAAAATTGGAGCGACAGAATTCACTACTGAGAAGTCAGCTGAGGCAGCCACTTACTAATAAAGCCATAATTCATGGAGAAAATAGGCCAAAAACAGTCTTACTAAGAAGAAGGGATAGGCAAGAGCTAAACTCATGCGATATTAGGGTTCAAACCTTAACTATGTGGAAGGTGTTCAAATTAACTGAGGAGAGTTGTATGTGATTTGTTTGCATTCCTTTCCTGAAAGCTTGCCTACATGCCTATGAATAGCAAGCCATAAGTCATAAGCATTGTTTTGAATTTTTATAGGTCTTCCTCCACATATGAGTATATCTATGTCCAAAGGACCCAAAAACCCGCTAAGTTTTTCAAAGTTTCCAATGGAATTTCTTCTAAAATTTCTACAACTTTTGACAAGTTTTACGGCAGAAACTTTTCCAAGTCTACCGCATCTACTCATAAGATATTGATCACATGTGATTTCTCTTCACAATACTCTTCCCTTTCCTCACAGATCCCGCAGGATCCTTTCAACTACGACTACCTTTACCCAAAGCCGACAAATTAATCACCGTTAATACTAAATCAACCAAGTGAAATATTGTCAAAAGAAAAAAATGTCCATAAAATAAATTTCTTCACCTGAGGTCCTTTCTCAAAACTCCAGAGAACCCAAAAACCAAAGGACAAATGCAGAAGAAAAAAAAAAACTGTGAATCTCCCTCCAAATCCAAGGAAACAAAACTTCACCAAAAGTAATCATAGTTTAAGAAAACTTTGCACACCGCCCTTCGTCATCATTCATCGCAGTAGTGTGCTGTTGCAATGGCCAATTCATCTCAACTGTAAGGATTTTTTCCATCCTACTTCTAAGAGATTTCTTCCTTCATTCGTTCGCGTCGCATTCTAGTCCTTTTTTTTTTTCCTTCCTTAATATCACACTTTCAAAGCTTTAGAGGAATAGCAACAGCAGTGGTGTCAGCTTCTTCTTATTTTACTAGTACTCGGTAGTTATTCATAAGTTTTAATGTCTATTCAAATATTTTCGCAGTTTTTGCCATTTTCTCTGCCGACAACTGGAAGAAAAGGACATTCCAAAATGTAATAGCAGTCCCAACTAAGTCAGAGTAGAGAATGCTTGTCAGGATAATAGCGTCTGGTTTTGATGTTTCAAGGCGGAAGTGAATGGCATAAAGATTGGTGGAAAAGATGAGGAAGAAAAATGAATTATCC
Source organism: Chalcosyrphus nemorum (assembly GCA_949716465.1). Classification (NCBI taxonomy): domain Eukaryota; kingdom Metazoa; phylum Arthropoda; class Insecta; order Diptera; family Syrphidae; genus Chalcosyrphus; species Chalcosyrphus nemorum. Next base: position 87,196,910 of record OX454333.1, read on the forward strand.
CTGCCGTAGTCACCAACACGCATACTATGAAAAAAAAAAAGCAGGACACAAACTGATGACCAGAAAAGAAAGTAAAACCTCGAAGCAATGCAAAACTTCTTCTTCGTCCTCGTGCAGAAACTTTTCTTCTTCTTTCAAAGTCGAGCGGACTTTATTCGTATAATTCGGCGCGGCGGCGGAAAAAGGACAATCGCTAAGAATAATCGGAACAAACTTTTGGATATCCTGAAACTGATGGTTGCGGGTGGTCTTGGTCTTGGTCTTGGTTTTGGTCTCTCCTTCAGACCACTGTTAATCTTCATTCGATTTAGTTTTCGGGAATTCACCTGCTGCTGCTTATGCTGCGTGAGGATGATGATGACGTTGCTCCTGCTGCTGCTGCTGCCAATGTCATTGCAGCTGCTCCTCGCTACAACTCACAAAAATGTCCTGACAACTATTCAATAAATTTCATGCAAAGTTATGTGTAGCTATGTCGGGGGAGATCCTTCTTTAATTTTCTTTTATTTTTTCTGTGTTTCCTTGGATGGATCTGAAGCGTGTGCCATTCTGCAAAGTCCTACTTTTTTTCGTCGCTGCAAGCAGAGATTCCAAACATAATCTTTGGATAATTTTTCCTTAAGGAATCAAAGGAACAGAACAAAAAAAAATATTAGGAAAACTTTTAAAAGAAAGTTTCTCCGCCCGTCTGTCGGTTGTATTCGTATCTGCGGAGAAGTTTTGAGTTTGCAGATTTTTTTGTGTGTTTTCTCTGAATCCTTTGTCCTTCTGCTGCTGTTGCTTATTTTGGAGAAAGGTCCTTCCTGCTCTGTTTGGATTAATTTTTCATAGTTGACAGCAGAATTGGTTTAGGCACTGAGAGTGCGGGGGCACAACCCCATGCCTCTGACAGATTGACATCTTGAATGAAGATGTGGCGGAGAGGTGACCTCATTTAACCTTATCTTCAAGCATAAACGTATTCCCGGACAAGGGTCCAGTGTTGTATCTCACCTGAAGGATCACGCTGTGGTTTTTTTTTTTTTCTTTTGCGTCCATTATAGTAATCATTAGAAAGCCATCTCCTGTTCCAGAGGATTCTCAGTGTTTTTGTGCAGCAGCAGCATGCTATTTGCTAAATTACATTTAGTCAAGTATTTTAATATTTTTCTCAAGGATTTTTCTCGTCCTTTCTGAAAGTGGACACTATGAGGATGTATACTTATGTGTATTTCATTTTCATTCACCCATTTTCCAAGAAGAAAGGAGAACATTTATTACATCAGAGGAATCAAAATGAAATCCATTCGCTTTGAGAGAGAGAGCAAATATTATAAGGCCAAAGGACGAAACGAAGATGCCACTGTGTGCTTGTGTGTATAGGGATGGGGATATCCATCCATCTGGCGGTGTGGCACAAGATTGTCTATCCTTAAAGTTGAAACTTAAATTGCTCTACAATTCAATTATTTCGGGTGAACGGAGACACAGAAGCTCCGTGGAGGAGGATATTGCATAGTGCACTTTGTATCGCTAGTTGTTAGGAGGAGGAGAAGGAGCAAAGCATAAGGATACGGCCAGCCGGATTAACAAACTGTAAAAGTGATAAAATAATGTTTAAATAGTTTTCTTATTGGATTATAATTTCGAAACGCAATGTAAGTGACCGCAAGTCTATTTCTCTCGTTTCTCGTTTCTCTGTGTACATAAAGTGAATTTCTGGTTTCTGTACTGAGATATGAATAAAGCAAAAAAAAAAAAAAAAAACAAGGAAGCGAGAGTGAAGGAGAAGTTTTGAACTAGATGCTGGGCTCGATGCAATTTGGTTTGGGGTTGGCTTCGGTATGTAAAAGCTTTTTGAAGGAACATTTTCGTGGCTAATGCGGTTGGAGTGGTGATGTACATAAGTGAAATGGGAATATTTGTTCAAGAAGGACGTGTGGACTTTTTTTCTATTTATAAAGGAAGTAGGAGAACACATGTACTTACAAGAATTGTTTCTTTGTGAAATTTTAGACTGAAATTGTTGAATTTTCAAGTTCTAATCGCTTGTCGGGGTGCAATCAAAACGTATTTGGTAATTGAGTTCAAGCTGTGATAATGTCGCTTCCATTCTTACAGCACTTAGTGTATTCCAATGCAATCGCGAAAAAATTACTGTGAATTATAAATGAATGTAAAAATCTCATACAAATAAACCCCATGATTGTACCGGGAACAGTCACCACAGCACAGATGCATCTGTAATGATGATCGAAAAGATTTTGTGGAAGTATCCAGTTGCTATTGCTCTGATACACGAGCCATGAATTCTCAAAGGAAGGATGAGAGGTCTACCTGTAAATACTATTATGGTGAAGCTATTATTCTGCCGCAACGCTTTGCTCTGAGATTGTGGGAGTGCGATCAGAAGCGGACACTGGCGTCTTTGTTGTGGCAGCTGCATACGAAACGGATAGCCTCCTTCAACAAAATAACAAGAGACTCTCGTGAATGGGTGCAGGATAAGAGTAAGGGAGATTTAATGGTTGAAAGCCACGCTAACGCACACAGCACAGTGTGGGGAAGCACCAACGATAATTACCAATACATATCGAGTTTGAAGTGTGTAAGGAGCAAGGTTAGGTATGTGGGTTGGCAGACGACGAAACAAAATACCTCCGCCGCACTCAGGTCAGCACTGATCCATTGTGTTACCCATAGGGGGCTTATAAAAAGTACCCCTTGCCCATTTAACCCATAAATATCTGCGACAAACCTCCCATGGTTGTACTTACTCGTTATCCTTGTATACAAACCATCCTGATGTTCTGATGAAGTTCATTGAAGTATTAACATTGGAGAGTTCTCCTAAATCCTGAAAGAAGTGCTTGCCGAGGAATTTGTACCTGGAATGTTGGAGTCCAGGGCATTGGCAGAGGAAGTGGGTAGTGTCCTCTACAGAGTTCTTCTTCCGTCCGACGTAGTTTCCTTAGGTGGTACCGCAGAGTGTTGTGGCCCGTGAGTATCCCCTCGAACGTCCACAGTGAACGTCTGTCCTCTCGGTCCTTGCTTTGTCAAAAGTTGGCAATAGTTGTTTTGCAGTTTTGCAAGTGTCTATGGACTTCCATCTCAAGTTCGCCTTTCTCATAGCCAGTCTCTCTGCCTCCAGCCTGAGAGCGCAGAGAGGGGTGCTTATGGAGAGGTTATTCAGTTCTAGTGGGTCCGATGAAGCTTTCCTTGCCAATTCATCTGCCCTTTCATTTCCTGGGACGCCCAGCAGAGTAGCAGAGTGGAACCTTGTGCTGTGTTCCAAGAGCCTTAAGCTCTTCGCGACACCACTTCACAAGCTTGGAATTTATTTCTATGGCAGTAATTGCTTTGATAGCTGCCTGGCTGTCGATAAAGGAAGTGATACCTTCTGGCGGTATTGCTCTTACGGCAGACTCACGGGGACCTCCACTTGGAAAACACTACTGTGGTCTGGGAGTCATATAGATCTGGATATACCCAGTGATTCGGAGAAAATTCCGGATACTACACCGGTGTCCATTTTCGATCCATCAGTGTAAACAGCTATGGATTCGGCATTTGGTATGCGACTGTCTTTCCATTCATCTCTGCTAGGGTAAGCTGAGGTAAATGTTAATCTGTTTGTGTAAGGAGCAAACTATCTTTGTAAATGTAGGCCCAGTGACTCTGTGTAGTTATAGAATGCTTGACAGAGTATCAAATTGGACGGGCGGACCACAGAGGCATCTCCTTTAAGAAAAGCGTTGTTGTAAATATTTTTGGCTAAATCTTTGGTACACCATTTCGTTGCGCTTTGCCAAAATAGCCAAAATATGAAATTTAAGCAAAGAAAGAGCCATTTTCCAGTAAATTGTTTTGTGTCAAATTTCATATAAGTACAGAACTGTTAGTTCTAGGGCTAAAACAGAAACATCAAGTTGGGATCTAAGGATTGGTCCACAGACTCCAGATATGAAGTCTGCTCATTCGTTTAGGCACAAACCTTGGTGACACATGGATACAGATATATCTACAGAATTGCCAGACTCAATTTTTGGACCTTCTTTATAAAAGCGATGTCAGAATTTTGACGAATCCAAAATTTGCTTTTTGCTACGTATCGGTGAAAAGTAGAAAACAGACTTCATCTGATTTGTATCCCCCTTTTAGTAGACTGCCAGCCAGTTCAGAAAAAAGTTGTATCAAAAATTGTCTAAAAGAAAAGGAGACCACTGTCATTTCTGTGAAAAGAGTCCTAAGAGGTAGGATAAACTCATTGTATAAACTTCTCCCCCCAACAAAACAAAACAACTCACTCAGAGTTAGATACATATTACCACAGGTCCCCTCACAGATACTCTGTGAAGCATATCTTTCAATACCAGGATATTGAAATGTAGATTTAGTTTCATTAAAACATTTGGCCCAAAGAGTTATATTTCCTTGGCCATAACAACTTTTATGCAAACCTGAATTCAAAACAAAACTCATTAAATTCCAGTGCAGTATTTCATCATCAGGTTAACCCTTTTCCTGTGCACTATTTCAACCACGTCCGTTTCCACAATTGCATTACAAATTTCCCCCAACAAAGCAATTATTTTGGAATCCCCCCTTCGACACGTTTCTCACTTTCTTTTTCCAATTTGAACAAATTATTCCTTCCATCCAGTCGAGCCTTTGCTGTGCCGAAAAACCAGAAATCAATTTATATAAAATTGATTATATTCTACTTGTGTCCTGAATTTCCACACACAAAAAAAAGGAGTATCTGATGTGGTAAACTAGAATCGACACAAGAAGAAGAAGAAGAAGATATCCTCTTCATATATTGGATAAGGAAGAGAACGTCCTAAAATACACATCGGGTTAAAATCACGTACACAAAATATTTCCCCCGGAAAGGCACCACCTTACACACATCGAAATCGAACAGAAATCCTTTGTCCCAGCACCATCTTGTGGCAATTTTCTAATCTCACCACCACCACACGAAACATGTTAACGTGTTGAACACCTCCTCATAATTTCGAAATCCTTGCACAAAATACACACAAAAAAAAAAAAAGAAGAGGAAAACAGAAACCAAACCCCTTCCCAAGGCGATCCAGAATTGTCACACAATTTTAAATCATTTCCTCTCTTGTTCTCGCTTCGTCACAACTTGCGTTACACAACGTGTCGCCAAAGCAAATTAAGAATTGAAGACGAAGCAGAAGTAGCAGTATCTGACAGGATTCACGTGTGCAGCATCTTTTTCTTTAAATTTCATCCCGCTTTTTGGTTCCACATATCCTAGGGACGGAGGACGGAAGAGGGGGTCTATAAAGAACCAGGTTCTAAGACTTAAGTTGTCATTATCGTCGATATGGGGAATTTCCTTTTACCCAAGAAAAAAAGTAAACATCCTTAGCGATAGGGACTCGCCCAAAAGCTCTAAGCAGTAAAGCAATCATTTCCATCTCTCACTTTTGTGTGGCGATGTGCAATGTTTGGTGGTGGCTCGGGAGGACACCAAATTTTCTGTTAGCATGACATGTACAAAAGTTCAAGTGCTATTAAAAATGCATTAGAGTTGGCTCTTGTACACAGAGGGCGGGTTGTGAAAAAAAAGCCAAAACATTCATTGGATCATAACGGTGCTTCGTGTTGTATACATACTCGTATATCCTCCAATCCAACCAACAACTTTGGGAACTATTATTTGCGACGACAGAGGTCAAAATGTGATACAAACGACTTGGTACACGACATTGAAACGACAAAACAACCAACAGGAACAGGATGGTGGAAAAAGCAAAAGAAACAAAGGAATCACAGGACGAAAAAAAAAAAAAGGAAGAAAAATCGAAAACAAAAACCAAGGCAAATGAACCACGACTATACGAGGACATATACAACGAAAACGAAATCACGTTCGATCCGTTTTCGAAATGTTTTTGATGGCCCTCTCTGTGCCATGATTACTTCCTTCTGACAGGAGTTCAAGTTGTATGTTTGCCCTTTTACACATATCTACACTCGTACACCCACTATAGGCGGGCAAACAACAACTAGACACAAGGGGAAGAGAAGAAAACAAAAAAAAAGGACATCTATAAGGAACCCATAAGAGGATGGAGAGAGTTTTTGCTGGATCAATATCACGACTTGAATGTGCTATCGAGGAGGCAACACACACATGAAACAAAACAAAAAAATATTCATTCACTTTGTGAGATACAAATTATTTAGATGCTTCCAGTACACGAAATAGTTATACGTGGCAGCCAGAGTGTAGTATATTGAAAATATTTCAAATAAAATATTACGTATACGCCCGGCATACCTATGGTACAACAGAGAGCACAGAGAATCCTTCTTTAAAGCTGAACGATTGGATTTTTGTATTTTTATTTTTTTTTTTCGGAGGAAGGAAAAATATTGCAATATCACGTTTCGCGTTATTGAAAAGTAATTCAAGCGCAAAGGATGTAGAGAGCGGGATTGAAAATAAATTGAGCGTAATCACTTGTGAGTATCGCATATGGGGCTTTAATAAAGTTTTTCACTTTCGCAGTCGCGTCACTTTGATGCGAAAGCGGATGGCTCTCACGTAAAATGCTGTTCGATTGGAGTTTTATTGCTGCCGGTATAATGAGTGACGCGAAGGAGTGAGTTGGATTGCAACAAGAATATGGATAAAGTAATAAAACTCTTCGTCTCCCTGGAGTTAAATTGTTTCATGAGAAAAGTTAGAGTTACGCGAAATGTGAAGATCATTCGATTGGTTCTTTCAGGGAGATGAATGCTTAAAGTTTTCATGCTTGTGATCTGTGGAGTGGAACAAATCACAGTTCAATTAAGTCAAAGGAAAAAAGTTATGCTGTTTGAAAATGTTGTCGCATAATCATGTGTTTTCAAAATACACTCTATGGTCAGCCACTATCTCTAACGTCCAGTTCCTTTTTGTCATTCTAGATCCTAGACTTGATTGAAAACTAAACATAGACCATCGAGTAAAGATAGTATGCATAGCCTTTTATTTCTGCAAAAGAACACTAACAAAAGATTGGACTGGCGACCTAAATTAACCCTGTAGATGCACAGGACCATAGTACGTCCAATCATAGACATGAGTAGGAATCCAACGCACCAACCAGTGCACAGGGCTTCAAATTCTATACAGACGGGTCCAAAAGGATCATAGGAACCGGCGCTGGAGTTTTCTGTGAAACTCTTAATATCCGTGATTTATACAAACTCCCAAATGACTGCAGTGTCTCTCATCCTTCCATCCAGGGTTACCATCTTTGTGGACAGCCGAGCTGCGCTCAAGGTACTTGACGGCGGGATTATTAGATCAAAAACAGTCTACTCATGCCGACTAACTATAAATAGAATATGTCACTCTCTGGTGGGAATAATAATATAAAAGGGAATGAAACAGCGGACGAAATTGCACGAAACGGGTCAACATTAAATGAAGAACTCACCCAGATACAAGTAGCCTTTCCCTTCGGTGTACTGAAAAAGACCAAAAAACAGCGGATAAGATCAACACATATCTCCTAGTTAATGGGTAAAGTTGGACGATAAAAGGACCAAGAGTCTCCTATCCTTGAACAAAAAAGCAATCAGTATCATGATAGGTACAATGGCCGCTAGACCAGAGGCATCAGCTCACCAGACTACTGTCGGAGCTGTATTGATACAGAAGAAATTGTAACACCTGCTATATGACTGCGTCAGCATCCAAGAATCCATTCGAGAATCTGAATTACGAAGCTCTAATGTTTGGGCTCTTTAACGGGCCGGCGATTAGAAATTTCGATCTACAAAGTCACGGTTTAAAAATGGACTGTGGGGTCGAAGCTTGCGTGTTTTCCTGGAATTTCTAGACATCTCAAAACTTAATTAACTTCCTGATATTGTCAAATCATACAAAATACCATACGCTATTATGGTTGATAGTTAAGCTGCTTTCAGAGCCATTTATTCTGTAACCCTAATTTGATGGCCTGATTTGGGTTCTAAGTCCAACAACGTTGTTGGTAACAATAACACTGATAAAATTGCCAGGCAACGCTGCTCGGAACAATTAAGGCAATCATCTCTTCAGTCTTATTTAGAAAGGTCAACGTGAAAGGGTCTACGCTGACGACTGTCTCTAGAAAAATATGTTCTGGCTATAACTAGATAAAAATAACATTTCTACTACTCAAGAGAACGTACAGGAATATTGCATAAATATTCGCGTTACCAACGGTATAGTCCGAAAAAAGTGAGTCTGGCATTTTTGTCTGTTGTATCTCTGCAAGTCTGTAGCCTAAGCTAGTTAACTCTTTCCGTCTCATCGGTTCAAAATTTGAATAAAACTTTTCCAGTAGTCGTGCCGCAGTGGACAAATTCTAACCCACTTAGAAAGGTTTGAATTTGTCTTGATCCTTGTTAGATATATTTAAGTCATTACCGGTTCTTTTTAGTGCTCCGGACCATAAAAGGAAAGACGGAACACTTATGGGTTTGATACGGTGTCTGTCTGTCCGTCTGTCCGTCTGTCTGTCAGTCTGTCACAGCCCTGTAACTTTTGAACCGTTAGACATAGAGAGCTGAAACTTTCGCTATGTATACATTATGTGGAAGCCCGCACAAGATAGTGGCAATGAATTTCATTTTGGGTGCCATTTTTTGGGCACCTTGTATGAAGGGCAATAAAAAAATATTTTGTTCCCCATCATGTGGCATATTAAATTAAAGAGAATTTTGCAAGGGCTCCATATATGTAAAAATTTTTTTTCTTTTTCTGACTAAATTTGTTGAACAAAAAAGCTTTCCAAACATTTGACAAATGTTGTCCCTCCCCCCCTAGCGGCCTAAATATGAAAAAAAATGGAGATACGTAGAATTTTGTGTAGATTGTGAATACAATACGAAAATTCCTGTAGCTTATATATTTCCTGAGAAAAATTAAAAAAATGGGATATCTAGTTAGCCCACATTTTGATACTACGGTTTACGCAAATTTCAAGTTTCATTCAAATCTGTAGAGTAGTTCCCGAGTTACAGATTTTAGAAGAGCGCATGGACTTCCCTATATTCTCTTCTCTTACTGCTACCTCATTCGATTTCGAATTTTCAAAAACTAAGATCCATTCGTGCAAATGATCGTTAATGTTTGCTCTATGCTGCTATTAAAAACTAAATAAGTTTAAAAAACTTAATTTTTTTTTTAGTTTTGGTTTTTTTTTCAAATAGATTTTTTTCTTAAATTTTTAAAACTCTAAATGCTGTATTCCTTTGCATGTCAAGTATTCCCAGTGTTTTGCTTTACTTAAACCATTTAATAAGCAAAGTACCGTTACATGCATTTTTATCCAAATGTTTGGTACACCTAAACTAGCTGAAATATGAAATTTTATGAAAATCGTTGAAACCATTTTGGAAAAAACTCCGTGTTTGTGAAAATGGCACTACGTGTTGGAACTCTAAGAGTAGGGCTACAACAAAAATTGTGAATGAATTCAATACATGTTTTATATCAAAAGTGCAAGGTTAAATGGACTGGAATCTTAGCATAGTATTATTAGGACATGCCTAGTACATTACATCGTTCATATCAAAACCAGTTTTAGGTGTGCCTATGCAGGAATGACAATATAAAATGTCCGGAACACTATTGCACGAGGCTCTCCTAGCACTTGCCCAATTTTCTTCATTCATTAGTTTGCGAGACAGTAGGGATACATCGTCAGCGTATTCGAGGTATTTGAGTTCAGATGTCAAAATCGATCGCCGGACACGAAAAAATTCTCGAATTATACGAAATATAATTTTGACACATCGCCCATTTTCTTAATAAGATTGGAGAACAAAAGTGCATTGTTGCGTGGTGAACGACTTTAATTGCCAAAGATCATGCTTGACATCTGTCAAAAAGATTAACCATATTGAATTCAGTAAATGACAGCAATTGACAGCCAACATTCACACTATGCTTTTCCATTAGTTAAATGTAAGACCTACTACCAAACCGGTATCATCAAATTCGTTGTCCTTACAAAGAACAACTATGAAATAATCTGTACAAAGTGTTCAGTATCGTTTGTTTTTGGATCACAAAACATATTCAATCATCAATGAGGATTAAAACCCACATTATTGATTGACAGCTATGTTCTAGACACTAGAACTCAAACACGTTCGAAATTGCAACAAAAAACAATATCCTTCCCATTGTTTGTTATGTATTTTTATATTAGACAAAAAGAATGAGGAAAAAGTAATATTTAAATAGGACACTGAACCTTCTTTTTTGAGCACTCGAATTTTTATTTTACCTATCAAAGGACTATAAAGCTCATCCTACTTGACTTGCATTCATTTTGAAAAATTCTAATTATAACTGCACCCTAATGAGAATACAATACAAATGGATTTCCATTCTTTCACTGAACAGTGGAAACAAAAAAAAATATCTTTTAATGGTTTGGGGGGAGGAGAATCCGAATAAGGATTAAAAGAAATGTAAAAGTTGGCAACATCCTACTGATTGAGGTTCTGATTAAGAAGGACCAAGTGATTTGGAAATTATTTCAAATAAAAAAGAAAGTAATCCGATCTTAGATAAGGATTTAGATACAATTTTAATGGATGTAAATGGTGGAATTAATGGACCAGAATTATGGGGGAATTTAGTATTATGATTCAGTTTAAATATGCATTCATGTATAGGGAAGTAATTGTAAATTATCTCCAGCCTGCTGTACAGGAATTAACGTCGTTAAAAGGAAGTCAATTACAATTTAAAAAGAGACAAGTTCTATTTAGTGCATTATTGGCTTTCAAGTAGATATTTGGAACTGAACTTGCGTATAAGAGATTATATTATTTAGAAACTGTTTAGGAACCATACTTACTTCCCCAGGGGGCTTCCGACTCTTGGAGAGTTTAAGTCTGCGACACGCCTGCCTTCCATCCTATGCGGTATCGCGCACGCTGCTTCCAGTTTTGAAGACCAAGTTTTCAGGCATCCGTGACAACTTGGTCTTTGTCTTTCGATCCTCTTTCTTGTCTTCTTACTAGAGGCTGGGATTCAAAGATTCTCTTGGCTGGAGCATTGTTGTTCATTCGCTCGATGTGACCGAGCCAATGTAGTCGAGGTATCTTGGCTTTTTGGACTACATCCACATCCTGGTACATCTTATAGAGTTCATGGTTGTACCTTCTCCTGTATTCAGCCTTCTCGCTGGAAACAATAATTCTTATTCAAATAGAAGCTCTTAAGAGCTAGATGCAACTCTAAATGCATTTACCCCATGGCCTTACAGAAGACCTCTCCTCTCCAACTGCAAGCGCTTCTGCTCAATGAAAAACGCGACCATTTTTCTTGAATTTCAGCCCTCAGCCTCAAAAAGTGCACTGCACCTCCTCAACGGTGTCACTTGAAAGCGATTTAAATGGCATCTCCAAAGGAGTCTCTGTTGAAGAGGCCAAAGAAAAAGATCTCCAGTGGTCGCAAGAGAAGCCATTCCAACCCAGTGGCTTCTCAGCCCAAAACGGCTTATCCTAGTAGAGCTGCTGACATGGCTTCTAGGTCCACAGTACCCACTTCGCAGTAACTACCTTCAAGATAGTATTTTTTAGGATAGGTATTACTACCTCAGACTTCCCGGAAATTCTGCTCAGTAACGACCAAATGAACTCAATTCAAGACAGAATCTTCGATAGAATTGTGAATCTTGCTATAAGGTCAGATTTAAACGCCGGTGATCAAGATTTCGGCCAGGATGGCAAGGTCATTGACCCTACTATCGCTCCATGGAACCGCTTGATTATGATAGCATTCATTGTAAGCAAATTATGGTGGGACACTACCCAGCTAGCCCTTTATTTGGAACGATAAGATCCTCAGGCCTAGAACTCAGATCTTCTCGGTTTCGAATGGCGGGTTACTAAGCGCAAAGACAAGAGTAACTTTGCTATGCTTTGTATGGTTGATCTCTGTCGGTCATAAGTCCATGGAGTATTTGAAGTAGCTTCAATTTAAAGTCCACCACATCTTCTGCTCTTGCCATTTCCATCTCTATGCCCATGAAAATTGGTCTTAAAGCTAAGGTAGCTTCTGCCAACTCCGCTTCCATTTTTACCATTCCCAAGCCCGCCTTTGGTCTCTCTGCCTCCGACATAGCATGCAGCTACACTGTTTCAGGTCTCATAACTATGATATGTATATTGGGTTGTCCATATGCGCGGGGGTTTCTATCCACTAAACCCATAACCCCTTTTACCCCTGATCCTCGCGGCACTGTCGTCAAGCATATGATCGTGAGGGGGACTGCAGCATTATCTAGTCGGCTTGTTATTGGCAGCCATATGTGCTGCGTTCCATTGTCTTTCCTGTCTTCGTAGCTCCTTCATGATGCTTTGAAGCATCCATGACCAGTAAGCACCTGCCCTCCATATTTCCTATTGATCCAAAGGCCGATATTTGGGATCAAACTTTGAGTCCATCTACCTTTGTCGAAAGAGTTCCTTCTACCTTGCTATTCTTCCAGGTTTGTTCTTCGTCCTTATTCATCATCACTTCGCTTCGTTAATGTTGGTATCGTTGATCTGTTGGCACGATATTTCCAAGCAGCTTCCTTAACGAGGTCTATAGGCACCATTCCAGCCACTACACCAAACGAAAACATATTCTCAATGCATTGATTCTGTATACTGCTTCTATCCTTATTCTGTATGATCTGGTGCTCATTGCATCGGTCCTAAATTGGGAGCCATTCGGGAGATGTCTCTACTCTTGCCAAGAGTAGTCTTTTCCCTTTGTTTAGCTTTTCAACATTTTTTTACTAACTCTGTCCCTGTTTTCACAGTGCCCTTTTCTCGACGTGATTTTTCAAAACATTTTAAAGTACTTTCACTGACATACCCAGTGTTTTTCATTCTCAAAATATTGATACCCTAAACTTAAAATTGAAAGATTATCTATCTATTTTGTGCTGTACAAAGGAGATGTATTCTAAAAACAATTCAAATCGTTTGTTCCTAAGAATAAATCAGAATTCATGGTATGCTATCTATTCAAACCCTTTCTCTAAATTTATTTATAAATAAGTCACAGCTCTGTGTAGTTTCTATTAGTTAAATTTTCCACAGAAACACACGCCTGCAAAAAAAAAAAAATTCCAACCCCCATAACTCCTTCTCGAAAGGATAAGATTTTGAATTATGTAAAATATCCTTATCCTATTGTTATGTACGAGCTTAAGTATCTTTACTCATCAAATAGGAAAATTCAATAATTTCCGGCACGTTCTACTACTAGTAGGTATGCATGCATGAGGATGTGTCCTTGGAACGAGAAGGAGCCGATTCCGGTTATCGTCTTTGGGTGAAAATTACATCAGCAATTTCGCGTGGCATATCTCGAAATCTTTTCCCGTTCTCGAGAAAATGAAATTCACTGGAAAATATCTCAACAATGAGAAACAATATGGGGCTCTTGCCACCCCGTTTTCCACATTTCAAACTATATACTACACTCATACTCAAACCATCTCAAGGCGACGACGACACACGAAGAGGCTTCTTGTTGACAACTGCTAAATGGGTAGCTCAGCTCATGCCTTGCCACGATTGCGATTTTCACATTGCGTACTAGTGTTAGCCAGTCATCGTCACTTCTCGCTTGTGGTATTATACAAGTCAATATTCGCAGAAGGAGATTTTGCAATTCCTTTTGAAAACTACTCACACACTGGCACATGAAGAGGAGCACTGGGAGATGTGCTTAAGGAATTCACTTGGCTTAAAGGAAATCCATTTAAAAAGAAGAATTCTGTTCTGATGGAAAACGACGTGAGGAAGCGAACACTGCGCGAGATCCTGCAACAATGTTATACTACAGCAGGCAATTCCAGAGTTTTTCCTTTAAAGGATTCGAGCTACCAGCCCACTCCAATGGATTCCGTTGTCGTCGTTGTCGTCCCTAACAATGGTATCTCACTTAAGGAGCTTTCAATCGGTTAATGTTTTTTTGCTGTTCTCTTTAAAATATATACAGACACACATCCTGCACGCTATTATCCTGAAAGTGTAAAATTTTTTAAGAGGACGACAGAACAATCTCTAAAACAATGGAGGGACCGTGTGACTTGGCATGACGATGTCTGAACAAGGATTTGATGTGGGTTTCTTTTTTTTCTTGTAGTTTATTGAACTTCTTTGGTGTCCTTCAAGTTTGACGTCGTCGCTGAAAAGACATGAAAGAGAAGAACGGCGAGTAGTCCTTGTGTAGAATGAGGCTAAAGAGATATTAATCCACAACCCATCGCACTGGTTTTATGGATTGTGTGGCAAAACACTGTGTCTGTTGGGTATCGATTTCTTGAATGATTTACCCCTAAAGTCAGGCTGAAAAAGAAAATAATAATAATCAAAGGAAGAGGAGAGAGACTAGGTGACTCCTGACGATGAGGATGAAGATGGAGTCACTTAGCAGGCAACAAGGTCTTATAAAAAATGAAAGGAGTCAATATTACAAGGAAAACGAGCATGAAAAGGAATGGAAGATAACAAGAAAGAGCATTTGTTCTTGTTTTTTTTTTTGTTATATATTCCTTCCATCTGCAAAGCAATCCTTGCAAATTAAGAGGAAGAAACATGATTGTTTTTTGAAAAGGAGGAATCTAAAAGGAATTGCGTTCTCTCTGTAAATGTGGAAGTCAGTGTTTTAGTTCCTTTTGATATGAAAAATTATTATAGTACAATCTCAATAAGGTGGACTAATAAGTGCAGTTCATCTCTTCAGAAAAGTTGCGAACAAAATACTTGTGTCATCTCCATGGAAAGAGATTGCAATTCCTTTCATTAATTGTACTCAATTCTCAAGGAAAACCGAAAGTTTTGTGGAAAGGGACATATGTACCTAGAAGAAGAAGTTTTGAATAGCGAAATCTATTGCGAAGCAATGGAATCAGCTTAGACACCATGCTGAGGCTGTTCCGCTGCAACGTCATATCCGTGCTGATATATGGATTTCTGGCCCAACCGTATCTCTACCGAACACCTCTAGCAGAGAACGGGTCAGGAACCTATAGGAACGATCATCCAATGACGAAAGTGTCAATGGATTGGATCACACGCTCCGAAAAGGTGACAGTTCTATAGCCAACCATGCCATTAATGCAGGATGGCAGAATACCCGGCGGTCTGAGGAGAACATGGCGAGATGGAAGCACGGCAGTTGGGTAAAAAGTCGGGGAGAACTGAAGCCCATTGACAGAAATCGTACACGATGACGCGTAGGCATTCTTTGAGCAGATAAGAAAGTTAGTACATTACATTAAGTAGATGCCAGAGACCTGCAGCAAGTAGCTCGTTTTGTGAGTCATTCGAAATATTCACTGCTTTTTAAGTATTCACACACATTCGTATTCATTCACGAGAAGTATTCGGTGGGCTCACATATTATTGCCTCTCATAAAATAAGTCTGAAGTAAGCCCCCATTCATATTCATTTCAAAAAATGATTATCTTCCCTTACACTTTGCTGCCTACCACTATATTTGAAAAAAGCCAGTGAATATTTCGAGTTGTTCCTGCAGTGCTCATTGTTTTTCCTTCTTTCCTGGTCTTATTTGTGGTTTGTTTGTTGTGCAGAGTTCTGGGTTTTCTACCTACTTTTTAAATCATTCAAAGGCTCGTTAATCAGTTGTTCATTTCACTTTCTGTTTGAATACTTTGATTGAATGAATACTATGAATGTGAGTCTACAGATTGATGAATACTAACGCTATGATGATTCGTTTTCATTTCGTTTCGCAAAGTGCAATTCGTTATCGTTTCCTAATCGCTTATTTCTGTGTGCGTGATACTGTGAAAGGCTCGCTTTTTAGTGAATGATTTACAACGGCAAATGAATAGATTCATGTAGTTTTCAGGTAGCTACTTTTGATAATGTTCTCCAGTTTATGTAGTACCTACACTATGTCTTCTTTCTAACAGCCCATCAGTTTGGAAAATCAAATTTCCAAACGCTGAAATGAAATTAAAAAGAAATTTACTGTAACCAAGCTGTCTTTATAAAAGAAGGTTGACAGATGCCTAGAAAAAATTCGGTTAGAAACCTTGACAGCTTTTCGCGCTAAAAAAGAAATTAGGCGAGCTTAAGAAAATTGTAATAGATTTCTCGTAATTAAATGTGCAGCATTAGAAATTCTTTGGAACAACACGGTTCTACTTCTGTTGTATTATGTAAGAATATTATAATTCAAAAAAAAACAAGGCAGTATTTGAAGATGTCACTAGCCAGATCCAAAATGAGGATACTCTGGATCCCGTGATGTCTACTGACAGAGGTCTTGGCCTCGTGGAACTGGGGAAAATTTTAGCCTCTTAACCTCTGTCGACAGGGCAGTTGGTCCTATCAGGTGGAACCAATTGGCGTCATGTCAGCGGGAGGGGGTTCTTAAGTTGATGCCTAAGTATGAAGGAACAACGAGTACTACATAGCACGCGACCTTAATTCAAAAAGGGACCAAAGCTGATGTACTTACTTATGTCCTGTGGGTGCTATAGATAGGAGGTGAAGTGGCGATCAATATTCAAGATTCTACTTGATGATGATCTGCTGAGCGATGAGATGATGTGATCGATAGGGGATGATCCAGAGTTCGGCATCAAGTGTATCTTTAACGTGTTCTTTGATTTACTGCAGGATGATCTTGGTCACAGCAAGGAGCATACAATCATCTGGAAAGTTCTCGTCATCCCAGGTTGTCGCTTTTATGGAAGAAAAAAGCTTCAAGGGTTCGCCATTAAATTCTACTACATATTTGATGGCGGGAATTCTCTTTACTGGGAGTTGTCGTGCGAATTCAGATATGGACATCTCAGTCCGACTTAAATGTATATAACTGGCGAATTCATTCTCATCCAACGAACCGCCTAAGAATTTCACTGAAAGTTGACTCTATTCACCGCCAAATAAAAGATGGCCGTTTAAGAGAAGATGGCTAAATAAGCTTACAAGTGACATCTGTTGATAAATAGATCTAAAATCTACTACATTATTTTTTCTGCCTGAACTGCATGCTGGAGACCTTCGTTGGCGCTGTCTATCCTGGGATTCTAGTTGGGTTCCCCACCAATACACAAAATAAAGGTTTGTGCCTCGAGTAAAATAGACCTGTCCCATTTGATGGATTAGAATTTTGAAAATAACAAAGCGGGTAATGGGTATCTTTTGTCGCTGACATCCTGATACA
Source organism: Chalcosyrphus nemorum (assembly GCA_949716465.1). Lineage (NCBI taxonomy): Eukaryota > Metazoa > Arthropoda > Insecta > Diptera > Syrphidae > Chalcosyrphus > Chalcosyrphus nemorum. Next base: position 87,214,129 of record OX454333.1, read on the forward strand.
GCTTAAGCTGCTATACATTCTTACAGAAAACTAAATTCAGCTTTAAGACTAGGTACTGAAACCCCATCTTTTTTATCGAGTATAACACTGGCTTATTACTTGTCGGCCACAAACTCCGACTTTAATTGATTCCTAATAATAAGTGGCAGGATTCCTTATGACAGTCCTTACAATTGCCTGCCCATGACACAGTCAAATATCATGAAATACCTGGACATCGCTTCAATGGTTCACCTCTAGCACATCTATCACCGCACCGTGGGGTTACACTAGGAAATGGTATCTACTGCCTCTTGGTCAGCAATCCAGTTCCATAGTTCAGTGTTGCAATCCATAGACACCACTCAGTGTATAAAGTTCGCATTGCGTCTGACCTATCCATTGCCAAAAAGTGTCGCAGGAAGTGTATCCCTGCCAACCGTGTTGTACCCAACACATATCCATTACCATGTGTGGGATTACGAATGACTGAATCAGTTAACACAAAAGGGGAATTATAATGCATTTACACATCAGCCCACATGCCGAGGGTGGTGGTTGACTGCGACCAGGTACAGTGGCAATAGTGATAATGACACTGGTGTTACTACTATACTACTCGATGATCCTTTTCACTCCAACGCATCGCTTGAATAGCTAGCTATAGTTACTCTAACTGCAAGTATCTTCGTCATTGTTGTCGACATCAACATGTTCAAAGGAAGGAAGTAAGGACAATTGAAAGCGGAATTTTGCTGCTGGTCCTGCTGTTACAGTGTAGCTAGCTCGAGCTCTTCCAACACAACTTACCACGACTGCCATTAACATGCAAACACATTTACGCTTCGCTCTTGTGGTCCAACGGAATGTGGATACGTTCCTTATTCCTTTTTTTTTGTTGGTGGATACCTAAACTTCACTTGGCAAGTACCACCACCACACTGTTTGGGTCCTGTTTTATTTTTGCTTGGCATTTTTTCTTTCCCCGACTATGTGTGACAATAAAGGCGTCCTCCAAGGATGAAAAAAAAACGGCCCTCGTCTCAAATGAAATCGCAATTACACATTTAGATTATGAATTTGTGCTCTGCGGCCATTGTAATGTGTGTATAATGTGTGCCGCCCCCCCAATCCTTCCGCTCTGGACACACACCTCTACCGAGAGAGAGAGAGAGAGATGTAATATGGTCCTGCTGGCATGAGTTGATTTTAATTGGTACACTGTACTTAGCCAGGTTGTAAATTGTACGATAGTTGTTTCGTAATTACCGGATCAGAGGCACAATTGTTCGACTATATACAAGGGGCTACATGGTGGCATAATGCGTTAATGATGTTTTGTATTGTTTTAGTGGTTATAGCAGACATACATTGGAGACTATGTTTTATCAGGGTAACTTGGCAATTAATTAGTTTTTAATGCGAGCATGGAGAGCGAGCGCACACCCGCGGGAGAGAAGAATCCAAATTCGAACAAATTTTTGCCTCTGAACACATAATTTGGATAATTGGATTGAAATATTTTCCAAATTGACAGTAATTAGGTGGCCAGTGAACTAAAAATTCACCAATGCTACCAGTGAATAGCTCCGGCGGGATTCTATGGATTCTTCATTAGAGCAATTATTTGATTCAGTGCGCAATATGGACGAGAAGTAATTTACATTTTATTGATTCGAACAATAGCTTTCGTTGTTCGGGGTTTTCAAAACAGTATGCAGTTGTTCATTAATTTAAATTGACTTGTACTTTGAAAGAATAGTCCTACCAGCCGCGTTAGAAGGCCTTGGTCAAATTCTCATTCTTCCACAAATCAGCACTTGTTGGATGTAAATCATCGGTCTGGAGCTCCGAGATTGATCTATAGATCTGACTCCCGAGGTTCCTTTGACAGCCACTAGTTTCAGCATGTTCCACATCGCTGGTTCTAAGGGTGGAGTGTACCATAGAGTTAGTATCGTGGTAATGTTGCCACGCCTAGAGCTGCTGCTAATCGGGGCGTTGGGTGAAGTGTACATTATCATTGGGCTGGAACCCTGTCGGTACTCTATAGAGAACAGCTTGACCTGACCAAAATAAAAGCAAATTTACCCATTTAGAGGACTCAAGACATGACCATAATGAAGTGCATCGGCCTTCAGTCTTTGTATGACGGAATGAATTGGCTTCTAGGCCAACAGTCTGTGCCTCTGTAAGGCACGATTTATGTCGAGTATTTGTGGAAAGAATTCTCAGATAATGTGTCTCCCGCTTGGCTCTGATGGACTCGATGCTCTAGCGCGTCCAACAACCGGTAGTATTGTCTAAATGAACGAAAACTAGCCATCCTGTGCTATGGCGTGAGTCTTAAAAATGCGGCCATACGCCACTGTTTTACAGTACAATCGAGATGTCTATGACATATTCAGTTGACAACTGCTGGTCTTGCAAATCGGCCAAGATAACAGGCAACTTGACAACACTGGCCAGTTGACTGTAGCTGAGAACGTGGGTACTGCCTTTGCTTTCTTGGCAGCTACTACTGGTGGAACTTGATGCTTCGGTTTGAGTAGTTTAGCATCATGTCTGGACCTACTGCCATTCGATTTACAAATAAAACTACAGTCGGGAAGATGTGTGCTTCTGCTTACAAAAAGAGGGTTCTTTAACGGTAGCAGTATAGAGCACAGCTCCATTCTTAGAAACACTTTCCCCGAGACTCAGGAGAAATCGGATGATATTTTGGATTTTCTCGACTTTGACACAACGAGTGAAGTAGCTTATCACAGCAGGAAAGAGGCCGAGGTTCTAGACGTGCTCAAAGCTGTGGAACTACTTGAGATGGGATCAATATTCCTCATTGACAGTCAGGCTGCTTTCTAGAGTCTTTTGGCCAAAAAATCTACGGAACTTCGGGTCGATGTGTGTTGCCAGGACAATTACCAATGGGCAAATCTGAAAGCATGCAGTGTGTCCAAAGCCTTATAGCCAGAGACTAATCTTAAGAGATCGAGAGAGCGGAAGATATAACATGTATACTGTGCCAGTGTGAGGGCATTTCTAGAAATAGATGAATATACCTACAGGTTTAGTTATCTAAAGGACGTATATTCGCAGAACGAATTGAAGGATTTGTTCAACTACTGCTTTTGGAAGTACGTGGGCTTGTCACTGAAAAACGTCCTCTGGATATATACGAAAAGGTCTTTCTCGTATATATGTGATTGCCACTAGAAGGGACAGCTTGTCTCGCCTTTAAAAGTATTCCGGGCTCTGCTCTAGACGCACTACTTAATCTGGCACGCCTTGATGCTTATATCATGAGGTATTCGTCAAAGGTTATTCGCAAACTCAGACGAGGTGGCTTTTGGTATGAGCACTGGAGCTTGGATGTTCTTGCACGACACTTATCCCTGTGGATATGCTGTCTGATGCTATTACTTCGAGGCTTCAGTTGCGGCAAAAGTATGAGGTCGACTTTCTTCAGGTATTCAGAACTGGCTACTGTCAGAATCTGACCCAGGAATGGGGGTGTAGTCGTATTTTCACGGAAGCTTCGCGGATGGCTGGTGTATTTATGGAGACGGACAGTATAAAACTACATTACTCATGGTGTAGGTAAGCATGGCTCTAATGGCTGCGAGTGACATCGTTAGTTATAGGACGGAGGTTGTATATGACAAGGCGCTTAAGGCCTTGGTAAACCCTTTCAGCACAGGGCTTTGAACTGTGTCGCATTTTTTGTCTCCCATTTGGCTGCCAGGTCACACTAAATGAGATATCTGATTAGATTGCTCAAAAGAGAGTTTCTCAGGACCCGAACTTGTGGTAGGTCTCCCAGTCAAGGGATAATTGGGTTTCTTATGAGCAAAATTTTGCATGGTATGTCTCTCCTGGATGTAAGCTGACACTCCCAGACATACTCGGCGGCATTCTTGCTGTCTCTCATCAGAAAAGACTGCAAATAACTTATCGGAGTTCTTACGGAGCCCTTCGCTTTTGATAAGTATCTTAGTTTGATTAGCTTAAGCGAAACATGAGGGAGAGGATGACGACACTGCGGAAGACTTCCTATGTGCTTGTCCTGCCTTTGCTCGTATCCGGTGGCAGATTCTTGGTGCGGATGCGATGAATGCTGTTAAAGTAAGCTCCTCGTCACTGAAATGCCTACTCAAATTTATTAGGAAAATTTAGGGAGCGTAATGGGGTGCTCTCTGGTAGTACGATGGACTAGTTGATGTCTGAGTCAGTGAAGTTCTTGGACGAAATGCTGGTGTTCTCTCCCTAGGAATCGCGTTTATAGTGCCTGGTGTTTTATGATAACCCTACTCCACCCACTTTTACGTGCTAGAATATATAATACGTAATCTCAGAATTTATTTCTCCAATTTTTATTCATCTTCACATAAAAATTTGATGCCATCAACCCCCGCCCAGGGAAGCACAATTGAAATTTATTGAACAGAGAACGAATTCTCGGAAATATTAACAATTTATCCTTGACATCCCCTTTGACGTATAAAATAGTTTGAATGCTTGAAATAGATTTCACAGTACGCCGGCATTCAGGCAATTATTGTCAAAAACATCAAACTCTACAGGGTGTCCCATGGACAATAACATCTGAAGGCGGCATCCATACGCTTCAATTTGCATAAATACTTTCAGATGATGTGGACAAACGAAAGAGCCATTCATCAGTGTTGACCTTTCTGTTTATTTTTAGGAGAATATGTGTCGACACGTGTGACTTGTGAAAAACTGTAGGACATTAGATCTCAAATGTATTCAAATTACAGGCTTGTATTGGCACTTTCCAAGAATTGAGTAGGTACCTCTTGGAACCACTGGCGTATTTAACTCGCGCGTCATTTCAATTCAAAGACTTTATACATAATTCAGATTCACTCCTCATTAATCTGCTTACGCCATTTAGTAGGATTAAAAAACATTTCAAATACATCTCAAGTGAGTCCGTACTTCACTCCATCCACACGCATGTGGGAAATCTTTTTGCACTTTCTCCCGCTCAAACATCCTGAAATGTCAACCTCAGAAAGGTACTTTTATATTATATTCGAAAAACGGATAAATATATTTCACTGACACAAGAGATACTTGCCGGCGAAAGGAGGAATATCTAACCTACCAAAGGGAGAGGAGAAAAATCACTGTCGTCCTCAAGGACATGCGAAACATTTTTTGCTTTTACTCTAAATGTGCAGGCACATTCTCACTTACTCCTTACATAAGAAGCAATCAATAGAGCCAGGTAGAGATTGACTTGGTTCGTTGGTTGGTTTACTGAGTGCTATTCGTCGGTACTGTGCTATGCAGTAGCATCCTGAATAAAAAGTACGGCCCTGGGTATATATTGGAATAAATCTTTTCCATTTCACGATTGATTGGAGCCGTTTAAAGGATTCTACACTATTCCAATTGAATTGAATGCAAATATTTATTCTTTCATGTGTAACCAAGGAATAGATATAGTTTGGCTAGATGTAGAGCTATAGAGTTTAGCTGTAGCGCAATAAGCTGATAATAGGAATTTTCAAAACGGAATTAGGCTAAGATTTTTTGGTTTTAAGTTTCGAAAACATAGAACTTGAGTTCTCTGTTGAGGACGGTTTTGGGGGAATGACTTTTGAAGAGCTTATATGGTTTCGGTGTTCTTTGGAAGTTAGATTGCTGTTCTGACCCTGACTGATCAGCTTTAAGAAGAACATAGGTAGATGACTGTCTTAGGGCTCAGGTCAGGACCGATTTCAGCCAGGAAGAGAGGCAGAAATGCAATGTGGTCATATTTTCATAGACGGCTCCAGACACAAAGATCTTCAAGGAGTGAAACAAGGTGTTATGAGCTGATTTGGCCACTTTGTCGCAGTAGAGGAGGACAGTCGCACGCTAGTGATAGCATGGCTCAGCTCATCGGACGGGGTAGTTCTTGTCTCTTCGCTAATATACTTTCCCTGCCCAAAGTCAAAAAAATCTCGTGCCGATTAAAACTAGATAAAACCGAAATAGACTACGGACGGACGTCAGAAGATGGCATAGAAAAGTGATAGGAAGCTGGGAAAGAGGAAAACAGAAGTACTGAATCTAAGGGCCAAACTTATCTTGTCCCTGTACTACACTACATACCCCAAGCTATGCCAGTTCTATGTTACCCCATTTCCAAATCTGGTCCTAATACTAACTGATCAGTGTCTCCCAGGTCTTTCCTAGATAAAGGTTCCTTGTTCACGGAAGACTTGCTTGGTGGAGATCGCAAGGGTTTGGCCTCCACACCCTTATGCTAGTGAACACAACCTTGACTATAGACGATGTGGGATAGCCCCTGGAAGTAACCATCCCGACGCCACCTAGTCTGTCTCTGGTAAAACAGTTTTTCTGTCGACACAGCAAGTATTTGTCCCTTCAATTTGTCGTTCCAGTAAGGGGAGCTGACGGACGGCCTAGCCTAGGAAAACATTCATTTTTTTGCAGGCCGAAACTAGTGCTATCATAATGACTACAGATTATGTTGTAGGTACTGAGTAAAAGGGTCGCAGCTTTATGTCTATAGTGCCAGTCGGGCTAGACTTAGGACATGGCCTAATCACTTAAGATCTTCGAACTTAGTTCATGAATCTAAGAAATCATTGAACTCGGTTGCAAGATTGAACTCTATGGCTTTTCTGACTCTCTGTCCTGGGTCACGATATGATGTCAGGAAATAAGACTGCCGATCAGATTACTATACAAGGCACAGAGGAAGACTTTTTAGGACTTGAACCTGTGTTCTGTCTTCCTGTATGCCTTTTATTCCATGTATTCGGCAGTAGACAATTTATTGGTGTCTCAAAAGGACATCTCAAAAAGCTAGGCTTAAGGAATGCTACAATCTGCAATGTTTGCTAGTTTTAAGTTGGAACGCTAGAATCTACCAGTGATGTACATATATGGCATCTATTATTCTCACCAGACAATCACGTACTCTATCTAGATATCTGCTCGCAGGGGTTGTCCCTCAACATTCCATCATCACAACGGCACAATCATTGCTCCCATCCAGATTTTCGGCCGTATCATATTCTGGCGATACAAACTGACGACTACACACTCCTTCTATAGGTTAACTGTCTCTGTTTTATGCTACTTTAACAGCTGATGGAAAGTTCTTTATAGGCTTCTACTATTCCCTATGCTTCTGCCTCTTTGACCATGCGTTTCGGGCTTATAGCAAGCTGGTTCCATTATACATTCTTTTCCTCATGAACAACCCATTCCCGCTCGGCACCGACACTGCGATCTGAAGGATCGATTGCATAGAATGGTTGCACTTAACCTAGAAAACATACTACTTCTCTACAAAATGTTTTTCATCCTCCTCCAGACAAAAGCGACAGTCTTTTCCTGGCACATAGAATCTCATGCCATAGTGGCCATATAGAAAGCTCGCTGGCTTCCTAATGATTTCCTTCTCTAAGTTAAGGATTTCCTTGTTTACTAAGTCTTGATTAATCTTTTGGATCTTTTGGATTGAAAAAGACAAAGTTTGCTCTTCCACAGCTTTGTGGCTGATGTTTAATTGACGCCGCAATTCAGAACCATTCAACGCAGATCCTGAACCATCCCTGGCAAGCTCATCAAACAGATTCGTTGCCCACAATCCCTTGATGCCCATGGTTTTAGCTAAGTTCTTCCCTGTTATGCTTCGCAATGGATTGTAAAGCATCGTAGAAGTATTTGACAGACTAAGAGTCCATTAGATTGGACGATATTGCCCGAAGTGACGCTTTGCTATCTGTATGTATATGACATGTATTCTGGCACCATTAATCCACTTAAGGAGATTGTGCTTGGCGCCGGTTTCAATTGCATGGATTTCAGCCTAAAACACTGTGAAAGTCTTACTCATACGTACCAATATCTTTGACCCTAGCTCCAACTCCGGAATCCACTTTCGATCTGTCAGTGAACCAAACCAGACCTCTAAAGTCCAGTGGCGGAACACTATTGGACCTGCCTTCCCGGTCCATCATTTTAACCTCAAATAACTAAAAGATGTGTCGTTCACAGTTTCATTCACTGTGTTTTCTTCTCTTGAGATTTAAATCGCCCAATAAGGCTATCGGGACAACTGCAAACGTCATCTTTGTTGAATGGCTCCATGCACTCCTTTCGATCACGTAGGCAATATCATGAGCATGAGGTTTCTTAGTGTAGTGTCTATCACAAGTCGACAGAGCCTTCTAATATCTCATTAGCACTTGCCCCATTTGAACCGCAGTCTTTCCTCTTCAACCGCATCCTTAGCAGCTGTCTAAAAGCATAAACAACTGACACATTTAAATTTCCCTTTGGCCGGAAATGTCCTGTTAAAAACGTCCCACCCTCCGTCTTCAAACCACGTTCTTAATTAACCTCTCGTTCTGCCCCCTTGAGACGACTCCTGTTTCGTCTCTTTATTTTGATCTCAAGTAAGTTTTTCTATGATGACATTCCCCCCCTAACACATGTCTTGACTTAACTACAATGTTAAAATGCTGACGTGTTTCGCATTCTCAAGCATGGCACCACCAGAGGGTCACACGGTTCTAATGACTACCGGTAAAATTAATCGATTTCAAGAACAACTGACTTCTCTTCTTCCTCTGGCTCCTTTTGTTTTTCTGGATTTCCAAGACACAAATGAACAATTCCCATCACGTCCGATAATTCAAATTAACACTCAGTGTACGTGACATGGTTAAGTGCTAAGTATTTTAAATTTGAGATACCCCCCCTCAAACTCTTACCTCTAATATGAATTCATTACAGTGTTGTCGTGCTCTTTTGGTCCTTCTTAATTGCCTATTCTTTTGCAAGAGCTCCCTCCTCCTCCTCTTGGCATTCTTTGGTGTGTACGGCTTTCGGCTGTGATTTAGGACTAAATACCTCAAAACAAGGGCACAGACGAACTAACCAACCAACCAGCGCCAGCACACCCAAATAAGATTTGAATTGTCTCAAAAGTTTTTTTTGTTTTTTTTTTTTTTTTAAAACATCCTTGGAGCTCTGTCGTTGTAGCACACTTACTCGCCAGGCTTCACTTGAATTTTCGATTTCGAATATTCACAAGATTTCCAGTTCTTCTAATTGAATTAGAATGACGCAATAAGGATAAGGGATGATCCTTCAACGCTCGAGGAGATGTATGAGGTTTGCTTTTGCGGATGTGTTCTCCAGTTTGATTTGAAATTTGTTTTCTACGGTCAATTACTTTGACTTAATCCTGTTGAATTATCCAGGATTCTTTGAGTGTTTCCAACAACAAAAAAGCAGAAAAGGAGATTGCCCTGCCCCTGCCCGTTTTTCTTCGTCGTTATTTTCTGTTTCGAGTACCAGAATGTAATGAATGTTTTCTGGTCTGAAACACTTAAGGAATATTCTGCAGTAGACAAATTAGATTTTGGGTCAGAAAAGGGTGGGAACTTTAATTAAGGACTGGAGACTGGAGACTTCAATTCAGACGAAGACGACGACGACGACGACGACGGAGGAAGGAATGAAAATTGAATAAATGAGCTTCTGGTGCATGCAATGAAATTAAATTTTGGGGTTTTTCGAAGGTTGAATTAGGAAATTTTGAAAATTTAATTTCCCTGGACAGTAATGATTCCGATTGTGTGATTTGGAGTATTTGTATTTGACGAGGTACACTTGCCCATTAGTGAGGGCCAGCCTTAAGCTTCAAAGGGATAATTCCATGGGAGTTTGGCTAAAGTCTGTATATTTACTCTTATGTCTCCTAAAATCTCTAAATATTCCAACAATAGCGTCGCGAATGTTGGCTTCGAGCTTGTCCACATTGGTTGGCTTCAGAAAAAAGAATTCGAGTGGTGTGAAGTCGGATGATCGTGGCCTGCCGGACCTCCAACGCACTGAGCTTTCCTCACTTACTTTACGTGTCATGCCTCGAGTCGTTTTGAGACTTTTCGTTTAGCTTTTGATCTTGGTGCCCCTTTGACTCAGAGTGACATTCTTTTGTCCCGCAAGATATTTGATGACATCTTCTGCTTTATCCATCCGGTGCTGGTGCGATGATTTATATGAAGAGATAATTGATGAAGATATTGAATAGACATATTATGCCTTTTACCCTGGTGTCTCTGCATGACATACGCCTACCTTTGGATCATAGGCATGCTGCTTCCAATTGCAAAGATCAAGCTTTCAGGCATCCGCGACAACTTGGTCTTTGTACCAGAGGTTCGGTCTTTTCGAAGATTCAAAGATTATTTTTGCTAGATTGTTGTCAAATCCCTCGGTTTGGCTGAGCCTATGGTGTAGACGCATCCTGGCTTTTTGGACTACATCCACATCCTGGTACAGCTCATAGAGTTCGCGGTTGTACCTTCTCCTCCATTCGCCCTCCTCGCATAGAGGACCTAATATCCGACGGAGTATTTTACGCTCGAAGGTGCCCAACATTTGCTGAGCTTTCTTACTTATCGTCCAGCAATCGGCTCCATACAGCAAGACTGGCAAGATGGAATGGAACATTAATTTGGTCCTTTGAGTTAGGAGTTTTGAACCTAGTTGCTTTGCGAATACGAAGTAGCTGCGGTTTGTTATGTTTACAAATGTGTCATTTGTATCTCCTTGCCGGAGTCGGATGTTCATTTGGAAGAGCTCGGAAGAGCATAGCGCATCGCATCGAATTGGACCATCGCCTGGTGGAACTCAAGACGATGAATGCTGTCATAGGCGGCCTTAAAGTCGATGAAAAGGTGGTGAGTTCCAAGTTTAAATTCGTTGGTCTATTCCAGGCCAGAAGCCACACTGGTACGTGCCGATTAGTGTGCTGCAGAATGGCTTTAGACGTTCGTTTGGTTAGGATCTTGACATATGTTATATCGCCTTTTTTGAAGATATATTGAAGGCATATAGAGCTGATTCTCCAGTCCCACATACTTGATTGATGACTTGGTGCATGCACCCTACCAGGACATCAGCTCCGTATCTAAAGTATTCAGCTGGCAGTCTATTAGAGCCAGCGGTTTTTCGCTTTTTCAGTTTTTTGATGGCTATATAAACTTCTTCAATACTGGGTGGGGGGAGTTGGTTCTTCATTGACTGGAGGTGGGTTCTCTTCTTGATCTATCACTCTCTCTATTTGCTGTTAAGCAACTGTTGTGCGTCGGTGAGTAGGTTCTCTGAAGAGCCTGCGTTTGGGATTTGAAGCCGATAGACTCCCCAATATTCTTGAGCTGCGAAACTACCTGGTTCCTTTTCTTCTTAGGCTGGATTTTCTTCCCTTCCATTTTCTAGTCCGGTACTCCTCTTTTCCTGCTTTTGGTTTGCGCTGTTTTTAAAGGACTGGGGTCTGGATTGAAGGGCTTTTGGCATATTGTAGTCGATTCGCGTGTTTCCACTATTTTCTAAAATGATTTTTTCCAAAAAACAGAAAACCGATTCAAAACCCTTTGCCTGCCTATTGACGAAACTATTGATATCAACTAGCTTAATTGGCGGACGTTTAATTATGAATTCGATTATTCTGTTCGCATTAATTACTGAGGAAAAATGATTAATAAAAAATTTTATATTGCGACGAAACTGTCAGTGTTGCTCAGTCAAATGAATTCAATTAGCGGCATCATTGTTAAATGGCATTAAATTACAATAAGAGACGCGCTTAACATGGTCAATTAAATCAATTATAATTCGGATTAAATGTACATTTAGCTGGTTGCATATACCTTTTGTGTGTCACGGTATACATACACCTGAGCATCACATGTCAGTCTGTTTGGTACTCAAATGAATCAAGGACGAACGAATAAAATCTTAAACCGATTTGCATCTGTAAACAAGTTTTGATCCTTCTTTTTTGGGAGGCGTGTTTCTTTTATTTTATTTGGTGGGCTTGAGATAAAAGTATGAAGTGTAAAATGCAAAAATGTATTCAGGGTGTTAAGGGTATGAGCGAGCGGCTGCCACACATCACACCACACACGGCAGCATGCAAATACGTTGATTTGCATCGCAAATTTGACTATAATCCACTTTTGGTGAACTTTCAACACACATTCCCAAGCGTGGAAGGATGTGAGAAAAAAACATATAGCCCACCCCCGCCGCCAGTTGATGAAAGAGCCACTTTCTCACTGTGACTCTTGAATATACTCTCGATGTATGCTCTCTGTACAATTGGTTTAAATTTTCGGGTCCCATAAAAGTTTTGTCGTTAACGCATTATTCAATTTGTTGGAACTGCATAAGCTTGATGCTTTCACAGCAATAAGGATAACAGAAGGCGAGATTACAGTCTTTGTTGCAAGAAAAATGATGTTGCTGGGTTAAGGTTAGGTCACTGAGATCAGCACTTGAGAAGTGAAACCTATATATTGATATAGTAAAGTAGTCCTGACAGCTCGCTCAACAACATGTCCTTCAGTTTCAAGAAGAAAAAAGACAGAGTTCTCATTCCTCTGACAAATTGGGCAGGATAATCAGACAACGTTTTTCTCATCCATAGAACCTATGCAATCGTAATCCTCTAAGCCCAGCGTTTTAGCATGACTATCGATGCCACAGTGGCCAATGATTATGCCCGAGATGAGCTGTGTACTATAGCTAATAGAGGCCCTAGAACCCACAATTGGATACAGGACATAAGTAAGTAAGTATCACGCAAATTCTGAAATAGCTGGCGCTGGATGAAAACCTAGTATACGGCAAGGAAAAAATCACTAAATGAGCTATGGAAAAGCTCAAAGATTAAGGACTTTCCACCCAATCCGTGTCTCAAACGAATATATATATGTATCAAAGGACGAGCATAAACAGGTTCATCCATACTTAGGAAACCTAACTATAACTGGCGATAAGTTTGGTGATAGTTAAGGCACATAGCACATAGGCTTTGCACTCGTAATTACCCTAGGACCTAAAAGAAGCTCCTGAGGATAAATAAGTAAATAGTAAAGGACAATAGGGCAGTGGTAGGGACCTTATGCACTATACAGTCGGGTCGAATAGTCTCCTACCCGAAGTCGGGTAGCCCAGCAAAGGAGATTACATTATACCAAAAGAAGAAAACGTTGAGACATATTGTCTGGCAAGAAGATGCTCTGGCATCCAAGAGTGTTACATCATGCAAATGTGAAGAAGCTAAAGCTCCTTGAAAACAGTACAAGTTAACTCTCTGCTAGACACTAGAACCATGTAATGAGGCTGATAAGGTAGCAAGACAAGGTTTGAAATTGTCTCAGCTTTCCATAGTCAAGCTTCAACTAGGGACAAAAGCCACAAGAGCAGCAAACAGCAGGTGGAACTCAATAGAAACCTGTGGCCAGGTCAGAATAGCCAAAATACTTGTACGAAAAGACCGGAAATACTCTACGGTATCACCTAAAAAACTTCTTTTGACAGAGAAGGAAGTCCGCTGATGCTCTGATGATGAAGGAGTTATTGAGGTCACAACCCATTGTTTTGGTCTCCAGTCCACAGGCTAGGTCAGATTAGGTAGGTCAGATGAGTGCCTTGTGACAAAAGAGTCGCCGTTCTCTCATACCAAGAAATCGGGTCCAATGGGCCCAATTACTTAGTCCTGGAAAGCGCTGTAAAACGAAAGTCTGCTAAGGTCAACATTGCCTGAGTTCTCCAGGCCTAGAAGAAGTATGTTACCACCAAGAGTCCTCATTCTTCGAACGCATAGTACAGGACAATCGCACGACAGGTGACAAATAGATTCAAGCTCTTCCTCGTTCTTATAACTTCTACAAAGCCCACACCAAGTCGTTCCGAGTGAACGCCATAGGCATGTTTATTATGCCAGGAACGACATGTGGTTTATAACGACTAAGCTTTACTAAAGACGATGGATGGAGTGAATCCAGCGTCTGCTTGATCGACCGGGGGCTTCATCTTCTTTCCTTCCCCTAGCAAGCTCGTCAGCCTTTTTGTTTCCCTTGATATCAATATGTCCTGTTACCCAGCTGAGGATCACTGTATTGTCTCTGAATAACTCGTTTAAGAGAGAGTGATTTGCTGGCTCTTTTAAGCCTCACCCTAATAACAACAAAATCCAGAGCCTTAATGCCTGCCTGCTTGTCTTTATTGACAGTGATCGTATAATATTATGGCTGTGACCTTGGCTCAAAAGAAGCTGCAGTTGTTGTTCATTCTAAAAGGAGAGATTAAGCCCAGGGCTCCAAACCTAATATCCACCTTAGAACCGTCGACTTTTGATTCGTTCACGTTGGCTCCTGTGTTGAATTTTGCTGCTCCTGTCTTCGGTGCTCCTTTATGATAGTAGCCACGTTTTCACTGATAGCTTCGTGTGTGCTTAGCATCTGTCTGATGATGATCTCAGGGGTTAAGTCCTCACTCAGTCTGTTTGCCAACAAGTTACGGCCTTCATGTTATCGAAGACAGTGCAATATTATGTGTTCCATGTTTTAGACTGCTTCTATGCACGTTGGGCAATAATCACGCCCAAATCTCTGGAGGTATACTTTGTAGCATTGACGACCAGTTAGCATCTGCTTCAGGTAGAAGTTCAGCTCTTCGTGATTCCTATTGGTACTAGGATCTATAATTTGGGATCAATCTCTGCGTCCGTCTATCTTTGTCAGAAGAGTTCCATCTGGCCATTCTTCCAAGTTTGTACTTTGTAGTGCTTCATTATCACTTCGACTCGTTGCTGTTGGCATAGTTGTCCTGCTAGCAATACATATATCCATTCAGCTTCTACAACGAGGAGGTCTCTTGGCACCATTTCAGGCACTACGAGTCGTATGTGGTCATTCAGAAGGCGCTGTATACTCTGAGTACATGTTTCCTAGACAAATTTGGGCAGTCAGAAACTAGAAATCCACCATCTGACACACTAACGATTGACCAAAGTCGATCTAAAAATTTGTCCTCCTAAGCCAGCTTTGCGTTTCCTCATTAAACTCCTGGAAACTCCTTGCTTTGTGTGATAACTACGACTGTACTTTATTAAGCCATGCATACCGAGTCTTCCTTCCTTTCGCCTGTATACTCTAAGAAGGCTACCTACTCGCATTAATTTTTCTCGCCTGGCGGCTACCATTCCTGTCACACGTCCTGTATCGACTGGATTTCATTCCTCGTTTTATTTTTTCTTCCCTTTTCTGTTATTTATTGTTTCTATATTTCGTATTCAGTTACCTGTGAACTTTTATTTTCTTACTTTTGCCGCCCTATTCGTCCTTAACACTGTGTTGTATATTTGTTGTGCCAGGATACGATGTTTATTTGAATCCCTTGCACAGATTGCGGCAATAATTCCCCACTCAACGATGGTACAAGTTGCCGCAACTAGGATTTCATGACGTTCACATAACATGATGAAGTTTTGTCGTCAGGTTATTCACAGGACGAGAGCGTGTGTGTGTTTGTGGAGAGGAGGCAACGAATTTGAGGAGAATATTTTCCTGTTTTGTCAAAGTCAAAGTGGAAAAGTTTTTTGTGCAGTTTTTCATGCGCCTAGGTGAGTTCATCTTTGTTTCAACTGTCTCGTAGAACTTTATGGTTATGTCATATTGCATTATGGGGACCTCTCTCATACTCATATCAACCATTGAAACTTTGTCCTGTGAACAAGCAATCCGTTGCTCCTTGTTTGGGATTTGCCAGCGCGAGGGAAGTTCATTCTTCTTTGGATCCTTTTTTTTTTGTACGACTTTTGTGCTGATGTTGTTGTTGTCTATTATTTTGTTCTCTTGAGAGAGTTCACTAGTTGGCTGTGTATGGACGACATTTGTTGGAAAATATTTCCCTCTAGTTGGTCGGTCTTGTGTTGACTCAACATTTTTAATGGATGCACTTCTGTTGTGAAATTGATCTTTGATAGACGCGCAAGGAGAGACGCTTAACTAGTTGACACTTGTCACTGGGGTAGGATTTATATGTACTTAGCCATCAGCCGGGGTAAGGAATCCTTTTTTTTTTTGTGGTTTTTTGTTTGTTTGAATACGAGTACAAGTGCATGTTGGAAGGGCAAACAAGCAAGATGCTTTTAGTCTTGAGAACAGCAGTTGTGCCTTAAGTTTGTGTGCTGAAGATGGAGTTCAATGCCTGAAGAGGTGGGAAGGATAACTTTAACTTATGACCATAACAAGAAAGTGCGCAAGCATTTTGCATAAAGGAATGATAAGGAACGAGCTAAGACGAGTCGAAAGAAGAAAAAGAAAAGGAGTAATGCAATGAAGGGTAAGTAAAGTAATGACCCAGTTCTTGGGCGTAAAAGGAACTTGAAATCGACTACAGATCAAACCGACTTCTATGTGAATGTCCCGCCTTATGTCCTTCAAGCTTGTGAAAGGGGCAAAGGCCATAAAAGAGGCGGTTTGCACCAGATGGAATTCCATTCAGAATGGTGTCTTTAGAAGAAAACTAAGGTACAAGTTTGACAAAGCCAGAATCGAGGGATTCTCCTCTCCTCTATCGGAGGAGTCATCTATTTCGTCTGAGGGAAAAAGTCTGCAGAGGTTCTGGCTATGAGCTAGATATTGACGACACAAATCGCTGTTTATGTTGTCGACCTAGAGGAGCATGTCAAAGGAAAGGATAATGTCACATTTGACTTTGGAGGTTTCTACAATGCGGCTTGCTACAAGTTCGAGATAGACTTATTGCCCCCTAGTTTCCGAGGTGGACGAATGGACAACAATGCTCCAGCCAAGAGGATCTTCGAATCCCAGCTCCCAGGTTCGAGACGGCGAAGAAGACCGAACCTCCGGTACAAAGACCAAGCTGTCGCGGATGCCCGAAAACTTGGTCTTCACAACTGGAGGCAGCGTGCTCGGGACCGCAGAGGATGAAAGGCAACGATGTCTCAGGCAGGGACTTTACAAGGGTCGGGAGCCCTTTAAATAAGTAAGTAAGTTTCCGAGGTAAGCCCCATGCATTTCTGCTAGAACGAGAGAAGTCCAAGTTTTCCAAGCGAGGAATTGCAGGAGTTCCTCTGCAACTTCTTGGTCACCATTTAGCTCGAATTCTTGGTTTAGTTGGTTGCTTTCTTCGCTCCAGCCAAGAAGGTAATTTTAGTCATTAGGCGTCGGAGAGATTCAGCGGATACTGGAGTCAAGCTCCGAGGCAAAACCTCGCCATCTATGATTGGAATTTTTACGCCAGCATCTAGGAGAGCTGGGCGATGTAGGCTACGAGGAAAGTGCTGTTGAACTCGTCTGGCTTGTTGTCATATGAACTACATTATTCACAACGCAAACTGCATCCAGGATTGCCAAAAATTCTGGGTCACATTTCCACTCCATTAAAATTAATAAATAATCCTTACATCGCAATCATCCGCTTTAACCAAGTCAACCCCCGAAAAAAAAAGGTTGACCAAAACAAACTAACAGTAGTAGAGAATCACCACCAGAAGTGACATCCCCCGGCACTTCTGGTTAAACAAAGTAAAAGCCCATCAAATATTTAAGGAGTCCCGTCTGGCCCCATGGACCAAACGTGTGAAGGGTCTCCAATATTTATGTGTGCACTGTTGTTGCTGCAATAAATCTTTCATGTTCTATCCAGAGATTAGTATTTTTTTTTTGAAACAAAAAGCAAAAAGCATGTTAAACCCTAAACTAACACTTTTCCGTTCACCCACCTAAAAAAAAAAAAAGAAAAAAGAAAAGGACACCCACAGACCGAGAAAAACTTAATAAAATATGCAAAATGAATTTTTCGAGTTATCTTTTTTTTTTTTTTTTGTTGAAGTGGCCCACAACCCCTTTCGATAGAAAAACCCCAAAATGTTGATATCCTGTCGGCAATTACATTATGAGGGGATGAATGTCCCTTAAGAATGGGCTGAGCATATTTCCCTTTTTTCCCTTTCTCCTAAAAAACTAGAGAGAGAGGTCCTTTAATTCTACTAGTTACAGCCCACTAGGCGGCAGTAACTTGTTCTAAAACATTTGAAATTATATTTTATTTTATTTTATGAGCAAGTTACCAATAAAAAACCCTTAAAAAACGGGGGTAAAAACTCTCCCAAATGTGCAATCCGGAATCCCGGTAGTGGTCAGTTGGATTGGTAACATAAAAATCATGTTACTTGTTCCTTGGGTCGAACACACTAACTCATGTTCCGGGCGACTGGAAGTTGTATCCTTTGGGGTTGGATTTATGCAAAAATTTTCCCCCAAAAAAGTACCATAGACTCGTAGATATGTCTGGAATGATGGGAGCCTTGAGATAATGGTGCCATTGATCCGGTGTGAGAGACAGTGTTGAATAATGGCTAGAGGGCTTTGGTGGAATTCACAAGGCGATTTTTAAATCTGCATCTACGATTTGGGTGGGTGGGAGGGGGGGTAACAGCTCAATGGGGGTTAAATATTAATCTTTATGATGGATGGTATCGATTGAAACATTCAACTTGTGCCACATTTTGTTAAGATTCCATAACATCTGTTGGGGAAAGCGGGAAGGACATTTGTCACCACTTACACTAAGCTGCATTTCCTTCTTCTTAACATGATATTAGGCTTCTATGTTGGTTAATTCTACTCTGTTAAGGCAGCTGCAATTTGAGCCATGATTGCTGTAAGCTCATCTGTCCGTCTCCAAGTTTCAGCCGAATGCTATATGTGGTGAGTTTTCTGTCATAGGAGCATGTCCTATCGCAGCATTACTACTAATAGAAAGTCACTTTCCCGGAAGTTCACTGAACACCTGTGAATGGAGCACGACTAACATGGCAAGACCTCGGAAAACAGGTTGGGAAATAGCAAGTGCAATCAACTGTTCCAGAGGAGTATTAGTTGGGGATTCAGCTCTGTCCAACCCAGGAGTGGACCGAGTCATAACAGCCCTACTACAAAGGGGGTAAGATAAGCTTCTGCCGCCCCTAGCTAGAATATTCAAAAGAAGTCTTGTACTGGGAGACAGGCGAAAGTTGAGTTCATACCAAAAGTGGAGAAGAAAGACCCAACACAACCGATCAGCCTAACATCGTTTCTTCTCAAGAAGATGGAGAAAGCTGTGAATTATTATCTAAGGGAGGATGTACTCAACTTCCGTCAGCATACGTAGTGGGTGGCCACGGCGTAGTGGTAGTGTATTCGGTCATTGAATGAGAGGTTTGGTGATCAATTCCCGACCAAGTCCATTCAATTTTCACAGTATTAAAAATTAAATAATTCGCTCAGAAAGCACTTCGTGTATTTCAACATGAACGCGAAAAAAATACTGTGAATTCAAACGAATGCAAAAATCACACACAACTCTCTCCCCAATCGAATTGGATACCACCCATGGAGAATAAACATTGAAACCTAATATCACCTGAGTTTCAATACCACTACTCCAACTCTTTCCTATCCCTTCTTCTCTCTTCCAAAATTAACTAACGCCCGTGCCCTGTTAAACAGTAAAAGGGTATTCATATCCCCTTTGGCATGTGCAGATTATAAAAAAAAAAAAAAGAGCGGGAAGATCAACTAAGACGGCTCTCTACCAGCTGGCGGAGACAATCGAAAGAGCTCTTGAAACAAAAGAGATAGTAATCTGCGCCTTCCTTGATATCGAAGGCGCATTGGTTAACACTTCGCATGAAGCTATGAAGCCAGCCTTAGATATAAAGGGGGTCTACGGAACAGCATCCAAATTGGTGTATGAGTTGCTAAGAACAAGGTCAGAATCACTAAGGTCAACACGATAAGAGGATGCCCACAAGGAGGAGTATTATCTTCCTTTAGGTCAACAGGAAGGCTACCCGTGCTCTAATGATATGCAGCAGCCTATCGGGTAAGTCGTGGGGACTCAATCCAAAAATACTAAGATGGATGTACACTGCCAGTGTGAGCTTGTTATATAAGCCAAATATTGTCGCTACCTACCTTGGGGTAGAAAATCCTGAGCACCATTACGATAAAGCTTATATGATGTTTCACTGTGGATGGCACATCAACCTCAGACACGTCACTTTATAATGGTGACTTCTCTTACTCTACTCTGGAATCTAGGCATCAATATCCGGTCACTGTGATGTTTTTAGGCTTATTCGCGCTGCTTAATTAGCATTAGTCCTACCCCAGACCTCCTGGCACTTCCAGCTGACTTACCAGAGTAAAGCTTGATTTTTGTTGAGGAGTGGTACTCAGAGCATCGTGTGAACTGGCCCTTTCAGGACTGAGTCGAGGTATTAACGTATTAAAGATCGTCTACATAGACATTCTGATTTCCCCTCTGAGGAATACGCCACGGACTCCAGATATGATGTTTGATGAAATTTCGCCCAGCCTTAAACATAGATATAGATTGCCTGGATCCCCCGAGTTCTCTTGTCCATCCTGCCCTCTTCACCCTCATGAAGGATGAACAAGAAATGGAAGTGATGGTTAGGAGTCTAGAAGTCGTATCTAAGATTCTAAAATTCTAAATCTTCCTGTCTGTTTGAGAAGTTTTCCTTCAAGCAAATCATACCTCAGAATAGAACTTTCCCTCTTTACATCGTAACACAATCTAGATGACCTTTTTTTTTTTTGTTGCGAGAAAAGAATACATCCATTCCAATTACATTTCCTATTTATCTGCAGCAATAAACAACCCAATCAATCTACTCAATGGCTTCTCTTTCCGCAAGCAACCATCAGAAACAGCTTAGAGAATGTCTTCATAAATCTCAAATGTCCTCGGCTAAAGCAACTGCTCTTGCTCCTCCCGCAAATGATCTCGAGTCAATCAAATAGCATACACACACAGAGCCACTCCACCAAATGACCAACAACAATTCATAAAGTCGACACACTCCATAGGGAATCATTTTTCTCATTAAACTTTTCGAGGGTGGCGAAGCTGAAGAAGCAGCATCCACCGCATGATCCAAAAAATTAATGGCCCATTGCATTCTTGGCAACATCAAATGTCTCCGGATGTCTTTCGATAGCTGTCAAGTAGCTTGCGCGACCACAATTGTTTGACAACAAAAGACTGTGATGACACCCAATGCCGGCGGCGGCGGCGGCGCTTCTTATGGAATTATCCTCCGAGTGCTGAGTGTTGAGTTGAGTTCCCATCTGCACTTTTATGAGAATGTTCCCATGCGGTGGTGGTAGCGGCGTCGACGGCGGTAGATTGCTTCAAATTGAACCACAATCGACACAAGGAGCAGGGCAATGAAAAGGAGAAAGAAATAAAGGACATCTCTTTGTACAATGCATTTCTCAATTTAACCCATGGAAGGGGCAAAAAAATCCAAATAAAATTGTCCGAAGGTCATAAATTGTCATCTCGTATGTTTCAGCGGGAAAATTTATGATCTCCCGCCCCGGTTCTGGCAAGTGTTAGACCACAAGCAGCAGCTAAAGACCCGACAGAAGAAAAGAAGAAAGTCCTTCGCCGCCGCCGCCGGTATAATAAAAACTCCTATCAGTTGGTATAAGTTCTTCGAGTGGCGGTGGTGGTGTGGTGGTGGGATATCCTGAATGGGAAGACTGTTGGATTCTTCTTAAATGTTTATTTTATTCAGAGTGGCAGAGCGAGATATACGGATACACACTGTGCTGGCTTCTTCTCGTCCTTTTTTTTGTTCGGCATTTGACAGGGGATATTTAAAAGTTTTTAATGGTTTCGATTTTGATTTAAAATATACGAGTGTCGGAATGCATTTCGAGAGTTTAATGGAAGTCGCGCCAGATTTCAAGGATGAAAATGGAATACAGTTTGCATTGAGCCTTGAGTACCCGTTCGTTATGTAGGTAGGTGGGGTTACTCTCAAGGGCTTTTATTGAAATATTTGGCAGACTATTGTAATGTAATGTGTGGTTCCGGCGAGAGAACATACAGCGGAGATACAACAAAAAGTTGAGCGTTTCGTAGTACTGTATGAGTCCTTGGAGTAAGAAATTAAGTGCCACCTGAATGTACTTGAAGGATGACTTTTAGTAGCCCTAGCTACTAAGCGAACAGTCGCGAAAGAATCGAGTTCTTTAGAAATGAGTTGGAAGTCAGGTGACAAGATGGGGCGCGAGTGTTGTTAAAGTTGAAGGCTTTAAGTTAGTATGGAAACTCCTAGAAATTCAAATATATCTACAAATATAAGTCCAGCCCAATTAGGCACTTTAAAGGCTTTACCATCACAATTCAAAGTCCACTCTTCTTCGGTTCTTCTTCTTCTTAGATGGGTCTAAACTCCGGGGTAAACCTGGGTCTCAACCAACAAGCCTCTCCACTTAGCTCGGTCCCTAGCTAATTGCCTCCAGTTTCGCACCCCAAGTTGGTCGAGGTCTTCCTGTACTTGGGGTAAGCCTGGGCCTCAACCAACAAGCGTCTCCACTTAGCTCGGTCACTAGCTAATTGCCTCCAGTTTCGCACCCCAAGTTGGTCGAGGTCTTCCTGAACTTGGGGTAAGCCTGGGCGTCAACCAACAAGCCTCTCCACTTAGCTCGGTCCCTAGCTAATTGCCTCCAGTTTCGCACTCCAAGTTGGTCGAGGTTCCCCTGAACTTGGGGTAAGCCTGGGTCTCAACCAACAAGTCTCTCCACTTAGCTCGGTCCCTAGCTAATTGCCTCCAGTTTCGCACTTCAAGTTGGTCGAGGTCTTCCTGAACTTGGGGTAAGCCTGGGCGTCAACCAACAAGCCTTTCACTTAGCTCGGTCCTCGGTTGTACAGACTTTTGATTGATTGTGCCACAGGGGTTGGCTTTTGAGTTCCGCACAATCCGCTCAAGTATGATGTTAAAGAAGCCACATGACAGCGCACTTGTCATAACCGCCTTTGATGAAGCAGCGAGCATTCTCCATCGTCATCCTACACAGACTGTCAAATTTGGCAGGGATGTCAGAACTAGACATGTTGATTTCTTGGATTTTCTGCAGGATCTGTCGAAATTTGTAGATTTGATCGATTTTAAATAGGATTCACCTGGCCTGAAACCGCACTATCAGGAGCCAATATGTAATGTTGAGGAGATTGATGGCTATATAGTCGGCGCAGTTGAGTAGGTCTCCTTTCTAAGCTTCCATTCATCAGGCATACATTTGTCTAACCAGATCTTTGATATGAGTTGGTGTATGCCCTCTACCAATCCATCCCCAACTGCCTTTGACCGGTAAGCCTTCAGATCCAGCAGTTTTGTTGGATTTCAGCTTGTATATTGCTTTCCTTACTTTTGTGAAACTATTCGCTTTGGTCAGGTGAACGGACGTCAATGTTAAAAGGTGCATTCTGCCTAGGGGTATAGGTCTTCCCAACCTACGCAATCAATCAGGAGATGGCACAGAAAAGGTCCTATTTAAAAAAAGTTCTGAAAACGTATGGGTTTAGGGCTTCCGTGGACCATCTATGGTATATTATATCTCTCTATTCGCCAGCGTTCGCCTTCCATTGTGTATTTGCCCATAAAATGATGCATCTCTCTCTTTTGTAATGTCCACATCCGGACTGCGCGGCCTTCAATTTAAAACAAATTTGCAAAAAACCCCCGCAAAATGTGGACGAATCCTCTAAATGTCCTCCTTGAATGTTTTTATAGCCTCATTTAAACAACAAAAAAGATTCTACAACAATAATCATAACACACTTAGACCACTCCTAGCACTCCTTTACTTAATCACTCTATTTAAAGGACCCAAAACCATAATACTAACAATTAAAACTTAGCAACAATCGCTCTCTAATTACAATTATCCTTAACTAGAACCAGCCATCTCAAAATACAAATCCTTCATTAACTCCAAATGCTTGTAGGCAAACCAAACCAAAAGAGTGTTCTCTACAAAAACAACAACAACAACAAAAAAGTGTCCTTCAATGATAACTAAAAATAAAACTAATTGACAAACAATACAACCTCCGACAAATTGCCATTTTCAAAAAAAGAAAAACAGCAGTCAACAAGGACTATATCCTCGACTGGATGGAACACAGTGATTTTTCCTTTCGCCAGGGGCGCAACATCCGACTACACGCACACACACACACACAAACAAAATCCAAGGACTTTCAATTCAAGTGTCCGGAAAATTTCCCAAAGGCCTAATGAAATTTGCCAATTTAACTCTCTGTCGCTGGTGCTGCTCCTCTTGTTGTTGTTGTTGTCTCCTATACATTACAGGATCCCCATCTCACCCATCCTCTGCCACTATTACAATTTGCAATTATGTACAAAAAAAAGAAAGTTGTTGCTTCGTAGTTTTTTGTGCTTTAAAACATTATTATCCTCGTGACTAGAGATGAATTTTCAAATATCCTTGCCGGCGCTTGTCTATCCATATATTTGTTTGAATTGCCACTGTGTGGTGACGACGTGAGGCGGGTTTTATGCGGCCAATGCGGCCGATGTAAAACAATGAGATAAGTAGAAAATGAGTATCCTTGTGGGGATAATAATAGCGAATGGATAACATTTGCAACTTTGCTGTAAAGAGGACCACCACCAGCTCCACCACCGCCAGCCAGCCAACATCAGTGCGCTGTGCAATTGAGAAACTAATTTTGTTATTACAACGATTTAAGCTGCTGCGCTGAATTGGAGATAAGACATTGACGGAGGTTAATCTCGTTGCATTTTGGGATAAGTCTTGGGGGAGAATTTGTTTTGAAATGGAGGATAATCATTACGACGGAAAAAGGATCAACTGGGATCAAAGAGCGCACAGAAAATTCCATTATAGATTGGCTTATTATCAAGGGGGGATTTTTAGGGATTTTTTATTCATGAAAGTGGTCTAAGGAGAGGGGGCGTGGAGAGGTGAATAGTTTGGGGAATATTTTCAGACTATATTTGCAGAGGAAGAACACCATAGAACCAATGATAGGCAAGCCTTCCTGCAACCTGACTGAAGCGAAGTGCTAAGCTGAACTCAGACCGACTAAACTTTTCAAGGCAGCTGTAGGGGAATCGAAAGAGAGATTCAATCGATGACAGTGCTCTACTCTCTGTACTATGAGTTCAGCAAGAGGTATCCACATTCCCACATCACTGGCATGAAACATGAGACAGCTTCATTCAAAACTGAATTGGTGAATGCTTTGTGAAACGTTCAAGACTGGAATTCGAAAGTTCATCGCTTTAGTACCTTCTTTGGCGATGATCTTTGGGAGGGCCATGACCAAGCAAGCTCACCAGGACAAGACTCTGGATGAGAAATACGCAATCAATGAAATCGCCGGATCTTAGATTACAAAAGAGGCTAAGATCGAACGGAATTTAATGATAAGGTTACGCAGAAAGTCTACCTGAGAGAATGTCCGCATGAAGTGCCTGAGCAGGACAAGATGCTTTGGTGGATTCCACTAGTTTTAGTTACAAAAGATGATTTAGACTTTAGTAATAACGACTCCTTATACTTGGATGGAGAAAACTCCCGACCTTTTGTTGAAGAATCTCCCCGAGACAAGTTCATAATTTGAGTCCAGAGGATTGGATTGGACTATGATGAGAAAAATTGGGATTTACTGTCGAAATTCCTACAAACTGAAGATGGAAGGACAAAGATTCCTATCTGCACAAGGGAGGTTAGATCTAGACCTCAAACATGGTGAGAAATGAAATTCGTTTTTTTGTAGAGCCAAGCTTCTTCATGATGCCTGGAAGCTGGCTTACGCTGGATCTTCGACTTGATCTTCGCAACAGTTTCCATAGATCATATTGGGATCATATTGCTTGGAATCCAGTGTTCACCTTTAGTGCGTAAGAAGTTTGAAGTTATTATTGGGATTGGGTCCTTAACAAACAACTCATCTCCAACTGTCTCGTGGTTAGTCGAGTGCATGAATGATTGATGGAACAACACCAACGCTTGCCAGTTCGACAAGAATGAAGTCGATTTCACTTGTACACTACCTGTCTTCTCTACATTGCGTTCTGCCATATTAAGTGAACGACCGATGCCTGATTAGGCCTTATCAGTGTAGTCCCAGAACAGGAAGTCTAATATCGTTCAAACGTTTCCAAATCCTTAATCATCATCTATAGAGAGGAACAGCATATTTAGAACCATGTCTACTTTACATCTCTCCGAGACTTGTCTATAAGTTAAGGATGATAAGGAATGACCTCAGCCAAATATATGCTCTCAAGTCTCAACAGGTTGTAGCAATCAGTTTTGACAAATTGAACACAAAGTCGTACCTAATACATGCTGATAAGGATGATAAGGAATGACCTCAGCCAAATATATGCTCTCAAGTCTCAACAGGTTGTAGCAATCAGTTTTGACAAATTGAACACAAAGTCGTACCTAATACATGCAGCTACAACTTTAAGATTTGAGGACTTCATCGTCGATTCCGTTTGACTTTATTGGTAGGAGAGAAGACAAGAAGATCCGAGCTATATGAACTGCACAGCGTCAGTGATGTCGATGGTCCTAGAATCAGAATCAGCCTTAAAATCCTTGGTTTGTAGAAAGGTGTCATCTTTGCTTGTAATCCTTGGCATGAATCTTGGTGGCACTTTTGTGCCCGTCCTTCGCTCAGTTTCGAAAGTACCACCTTTCGATCTAGAGTTTGGCAGATCATTGTCGCTATAAACCCAAGCCCATTTAGCAAGTTCGTCAACGTTATGATAAGATGTTAATCCAGATTCCAAAGCAAGGGGGCAGAGATTCTAAGTGAACATCCGGCTGTCCCTTGGCAAGAAGAGGTATAAAGCTTAGTCGTCTTAATATGCTGGTAAGAAAAATTGGAGTCTTGGTAGTTACTTCTTCACAGATTTGAAGGACTTGAGTACAGACCTGTAAAGTACTTGAGTACTGCAGAGCTTCAGTCTTCTTAAATACAAGTAGTAGGTACTGGAAGGTACTTGCAAGTAATTGAAAATACTGCTCACGTACTGCTCAATTACTTTGGTATTTAAGAACGCGATGCTTGGTCCTTGCGACGAAGTACTTGCCGTACCAATAGTACCATAGTACTGAAGTACAAGTACAAGTCTCGGTACTGATACTAGTATTGGCACTTGTACTAGCTCTGCTTGAGTAATATGGAGCTGATTGACCTCCTGAGGTTTA
Source organism: Chalcosyrphus nemorum (assembly GCA_949716465.1). Classification (NCBI taxonomy): domain Eukaryota; kingdom Metazoa; phylum Arthropoda; class Insecta; order Diptera; family Syrphidae; genus Chalcosyrphus; species Chalcosyrphus nemorum. The sequence continues at coordinate 87,241,056 of OX454333.1, forward strand.
AATTACTTACGAGGTGGTTCTGAGACAGGGAACTGTCCTTTTCATTGTTAACCTTTGCTCTATTTGGCAGGGGGACAAGTCCATACGAATTTCTACTAACTTGGAGAGTGCAACTAGAGGCTTTTAGCTAAGAGTCGATCAATCGAGCAAGAGGCTTGTTGGTTTACGTCGTGGTTCACAGCAGTGGCAACTAAGGAGTCTCCAATAAGAGGAAGTGATCATATCAACATTCCGTGACACTCTGAAACAATCCGAATATTAACACTTATAAGCGCAATAACAGCTAAATTCCCTCATATTTCCCCCTTCCTATTGTCACTTGCGCTATTTTTAATGTTTTCCCATTCGTAACAAATCTCTCCGGTACAAATCCTTCAAAGCAAAGCAAAAAAAAAAAGTGAAATCCTGTCGCATATTTAAACTCTCATCAGGCGTATGAAGAACAAGCCAAAAACAAAAAAAAAACAATCCCCAAGCGAGAATATCATGTATACATACATATATGTGCACTTATCACATTTAACATGTCCTGAGGATTATAGTGGTGAGTAAAAACAGACAAAAACATGCAAAAAAAAAAAAAAAAAAAAAGAGAGACAGGAATCCCACGGACCCACTTCCCACGTGAATTCATTTCACATTTTTCACATGACAGCCACGAGAACAATGCTTTTGGCTATGTTTACGCTCAACATAAAAACATTAAAATGGTATTATCCTGGAAAAAGCACCCACCTACACACACACACACACACAAATTTGTTGAAAACGAGATATGAAAACCCCAAAAAATCCAGATGCGTCTTTTATTTAAAAAAAAGTGTATGCACGCGGTTTTAGCGGTCCTTTTGATATGTGTGTGCTTACACATATTTTCGAAACACTCATTATTTGGTGATTGGGCATGAAACAGTAGGATAAAACAATGGTATGTATAATCAAAAGGATATCGGGGACCGTACTGAATAAAATGCAACTTTTGTAGGTAATCAAATTAAAGTCGATGGAATTAAGGATTTTTGAGCTCGTTTCATTGATATTGAACGCCTGCAGGACTTCTCTGGAGCTTTAAAAAAGGTTTTGAGAGGCTTACATGCTAAGAGGCTTAAAAATATTCTTACAAAACTCAACCAACTTGACTAGCTTCCAATAAGGATTCCTTACATTATCACAGCAACTGAGGACATCTGCACCATGCAGCGGAGCAAGGCAGCAAGAACAACGGCCGACCTGGCAAGGATCATGTATCTGGCAAGAGTTGCGACATCGATGATGCCTTACGACTTTCAAATATAGGCTGGGCCAATGAACACGAAATCTTACAGTTGAAGGACAGAGCTAGGTTGCAATGGATTGAGAGTATGCGTAGTGCCTGGCTAGGTGCCAATAGACCTCCTCGTTATAGAAAGAATGATCCCCAATTTAGGTAGGACGCACGGAGAGCTAAACTTCTACCTGACGTAGATGCTTACCAGTCATGGATATTTCAAATCCTTTTTGGCCAACATGCACAGAAGCAGTATAAAAGGAACACATAATATTCATCATGAAGGGCGTAATCTGTTGGCGAATAGATTGGATAGCCTCAGAGAACATTATCAGAGAGATGCTGAGCTCGCAAAAAGCTACGGAAGCAGTAAGTGTGAAATCGTGCTTACCATCCAGAGCTGTAAAAGAATGTAAATGATTTAATTCATTGACTTCAATGAAGACTTCATATTGAAAAAAAATATATATCACCATTCATTTTGAAGTAATGACTGCAGCAATCATTTTTAGCATTCAGATTGGTGAAATTAAAAAAGAATGCAATCTTTTTGATTGCTCTTTGAAGTCACTAGCATTCACAGATAGATTGCATGTAGATTCAGTTGAAGTAAGTGATTGCAATCACTTACAAGTCACTTGAAGTCTTTGATGTCAGTGATTGCATTGTCTACCTTGCCTGACTTCTATGTTCAATGTGGCGTCCCTGAGACCATCCTCTTGATGGAATTTATGAAATTTATTATGGCGTTTGGTTACTTATGTAAATACATATGTAAGTACTTCATATTTTCAAAGAAGAACACCAAGTTGGCTTTTGTACACGATACTCAGTCTGGGTACACAGCGTCTGGTTAGAACGTTTGTTTTCTCTCTCTTGTGTTTCAGGAGTCCAATGATCTTGATTTGGTTCAGTGATGGCCCAAAATAGGATGTAAGTGTTACATCAGTCACAATATTGATTATTAGCCTAAGGCACCGTCATGTCGGTGGAGTTTATTAGTACCAGTAGTTGCTGTCATTTATCACAGTGCTACAGTGAGGTGCCAGTCGGCAATCTTTACTCCCCGTCGCCCAGTACAGTGGTACTGTATTCAGTCATTGAATGAAAACTCCATACTCAAATTTCAACCATATCCATTTGGTTGGAAAACATTTACGGTATTTCAACATGAACGCGAAAATTATACTGTGAATTGTAAGCGAATGCAAAACTTACTCATTCCCTTACCTCTTCTTTCTTCCAGCCTTTGTTCTGTATATGAGTATCATTATATTGATAGATCTCCTCAAAATGGCTGTCAATACCAAATTAATTGCCAGATTGGTGGTTTACCCTCCAGATTTAGGGGTTTCTTGATCGACAAGGATAAATTTGAGCGAAGAGTTTTACACTTTACACAAATATGCCAAATCTGGTGGTTTTACGATTTGTTTGGGGGGAAATATTTTAAACATCTGGCAACGCTGCATCCAGTCAGCACTTTGGCGAATAGTAGAGACTTCGGCCTGAAAATTGCTTTATTATTTGAAAAGGTTAAAGGAAGAGTTTAGCATCTAGCATACTTCTCGTTCATCTACTCCTTTCAGCGGGGCTATAATTCGTAGTACGATCACAATCCTCCCACTTTGTTGCTCTGTGTGCCTGCGGGGTTTTCCTCAGGAAGTCTTCCCAGTTTCGGATATTGTTTTTGCATTCGTGCCAATCAGTTGTCTTTTCTTGCCCTTTTGACAGGGTTCGATCATTCCCTTGAAGATGACAGTACCAACTTGACTTGTCTTGCTTTTTAACCTTTGCTGTCATGCGAAGTATTTTCATCTCAGTTGCCGTGAGTGCATTGCCGGACGTACAACTGTGGTGTAGAGACTTCCTTTTCATTGACTGAAGATAGCAGAGTTTTCTCGCCACTTAATCCACCCTTTGGCGATGACTGATGCCATATATCAGAGAACGGGCAGTAAAGATACTCTGCCTGTCATTTTACTCCAAAAGATCCACCCGTTTGTTCTTCACTTATGATAGGTCAACCGTCAGCAAAGAATAACTGATGTCACTTAACCTAGTATTACAACAAAAAGCAAAGGTCTGAGGACGCTACCTTGGTGTACACCAACTTTGATTGGGAACCCTTCGGTGGCATGAGCTGTTAATTAATTCGACATCCACCATCAAGCAAATCTTCCTGTCAAAAGCACTGTAATCCTTAATCTTTAGCTAAAAAATTATCCTGACAGAAAATTTAATACATCTTCTCTTCAAAATTAGCTTCAGGATAATGTGTCTCCTACGCAGATGTAGTCTTCCTCTTTTTTGTCGTTTATAAGAAATTTATTCATAAGTCTGCTAACTATGCAGCTATTTAGCATAAAAATTCGGGAGGGAAAACAGAAGTATACTGAGAAAAAGTTGCAAAAAAGACGAATTTGAAAAGTTTTTGATTTTTTTTTGAGAAATCATGAGAAAACTTTTACGTTTGTTAATTTATCACCATCTTCCGTTTGCGTTACCAAACAATATTCTATCCGACAGCCCAACCGAATGGAGAATGCTAGATAGGAGTAGCTACTCCTATAACGGGAAAATAAAATGCAAAATTTAATTAATGCAAAATTTGCCATATGTGGGTGTAGGTGTTACTACATACGAAGATGTGAAGCGCATACACCTCGAAAGCTAGCAGATAAATTCTAAGTTAGATTCATTTGCTGCCAAACTCATTAGTACGAAAATTATAACCTAGAGTGCATCACACTCTCATTTTCACGGAACGTTAGTCGCAAAGTTTTGCCGCAATAAATTTTGCGCGCTCGAAAAGAAAATCCTGATAGACTACATGTGGTTAGATTCACACACACACCTTAAGTCTCTCCTATGCTCGTATCCATTTTTCTCTCTCATTTCGTATTGCAATTTAAGTAGATCCTCTTAAGTACTCAAGTTGTACAAAAAGGCGTACATAGTACACTCAAAAGGGGAGCACGAGGGGGAGAAAAGTGTCGAGCTGAAAAAAAAAAAGGTATGGCAATTGACGTGGGATTCCGAATTCACGATTGTTGGCTGTTGATAGGGAGGCAGGTCTCCTGCCTTCTCACCTGGGACTGGGTGGCAATGACTTCGTTTAGTTCCAAACCCACTTTTATATTTTCCCTACTCATTCGCATTCATTGCAAGATGTTTTATTTACTTTAGGGAGAATGAAGTCACATCTTTTGTGAGGCGTGTGTGCGCGGTAGAGATGTTCATAAAGGAATCGTTTACTTCTGGAAATTGTTAATGACGACGTCTGTTACTGGTTCTGTTAGACACTGGTGGTCGGGGGTTTAATTAAATTTTATCTGGTACTTTTAAGCGCTGGTTTCGTGGTACGGAAGTGGCAGTATGAAGGAGTATAGCACAGCTCTGGTCTTGAAGGAGTTCGTTGCTCCTTTAAAGGTTTTTTTTTTTTTCGTTAATTTGAAGTAGGTGAGAGTCACTTGCACAAAGGACGTGACGGAAATAGAATTGCTGTTTCGTTTGGCTCCCCGCAAAGCCCCTATATCACCCACCATTCACCCTTCTCATCCTGATGATGTCAATTATTGGAGGGTGACTTTTCATGAAAACCGCTTTTGGTGAATATGATGATTTTGTCTTAATTAAGAGGTATTTCGTGGTTACTGAAATGTTTAGATGATCATAACCCAGTGAATGGCTGTTAGTTACTGATTTTGTCACGATTTTTAATTGGTGAGGTGAAACAGGTGACGGGGGTTGGATAAAGCTAACGTTGCTATTGGAAGATGTACATATTTTAGGAAAAAAAGTAGCCTATGTCACTCTCATGATAATATTGAATATTATAAAATTTGTTTCACGTCAATCGGATCAGTAGTTTTTGAAATTACCTAGGGACAACATATTTTAATATTTCGTCTTTATATAATAAAGTAATGAATTTGAGTGAGATGTACTGAGGTAAAGAGTGGACTCACATACGGCTTCAAAATAGACAACAATAGAGCCTTAAGTGCAGCTTAACCCTTAACGATGTGGCTCAAAGCCGCTAGGACTCTTAGGATATCCGCCTGGAAGATAGAGACATGCTTGCACAATGAGTATTGCAGGGTAACGTTGTCGTCTTCCACTGATCCTTGATTGTTGGACCAAAGCCAGTCCTGAATACCAAGAAAGTTGAAGTCATACTTGAAGCTGGAACCCGCGATCATTCGACTTTACACCCATCTATTCTCTTGAGCAACGTTAGGCCCTTAATCTGCGCTAACAAATTAACCAGTTCCGACGAGTTTGAGGGCAACATTCGAAAGCTGTGCCATCAAAGCCAAGGTGGCTATCTAAATTATTTGCTATTTCACACATAATGGCATGAATGTAGCTTTAAAATGAAGCCAAAATCAACTTTATATCTGATATTACTGTTGTTTAATGTATATTTGTTTTCCTATCATTCTTATCTGGTCAACCTTTAATGTACATGTATCATACCTACTTTACACTCCCATTTATCCGTTCTAATTAGTTCGTTTGCAAATTAATTATAAAAGTATTTCCCTGATTCCATTATTCTATGTAGTACAGAGACCTCGCACCGGATCACCTCTAAAGCTGCATAAATCCCTCTGCCAAAATGAATGAAACCTATTTATATTCAATTGGGTTCACCAGGACATTGTTTACAGAATCTGATTAAAAGTGGCAGCATCAATTCAACTAATGACTAAGTACCCATTTTGTTGACATACACATATTACACCAATAGGTCCTTGTCAATGTGGAGTGTTATAATTAATTTCACTTGCATCCTAAAACATCGATCGACATGCGTTTGCGAACCAACCAACAACCCCTTGCCTCAACAGGCTTACATTGTTCTAATCACATCCAAAGTGTCAATGCACTCTGCACAGGACTTTACTACATCCACTTAATTTTATTGCAAACTACTTTAATCAACGCTGTCTTCTTCCAGCAGGATAGGATGAACAAAAAAAAAAGGACTCTGCCAAGCACCTCTCAGGCAAACCACAAAAAGCCATTTAACCAACTAGCGCGCTTAAGAAGTGACAAAAGAAGGAAATGCTGGTAGCTCCTCTCCTTTACAGCTACCTACTGCCCCATGGAAATAAAGCAGCGAAAAAGAAAAGGATATCATCCAACAATGAGATGATGAATACTGCGCGACGAGAGTTCACTGCGAATTTAATTTACAAATAAGAACTTTAATTAAGTCGGTCTACCTACCATCCTCTCGTCTTCATGGAACGCATATTTTTTTTTTCTTCTGCAAGAAGGAACTGCAGCGAAGGATGCCAAAAGTTTAGTAAGACGCAACCGTACTGTTGTTTCAGCACAGAGTATCCGCTGAAGGGTCTCCTCCTCAACCCAAAAAAAAAAAAGAACAAAAAAAAAAACGGCAAACGAAAATGGCAGAGCGGAACTTCTGCTTCAACAAAGAAAAACAAGGCGAAAAGTCCTGCATTGACATTCGAAAAATGAGGCAAAAAAAAAATTAAAGAAGAAAACTTGCGAAATGACTACGAAATATAGAAGCTCCTCTGTCAAGAAGGACCCGACCCAACCTACCAAGCAAGGCACAGAATGTAGCGGAAATTCCACGTTGCAGATGCTGAAGATGGTACTGCTGGTGGTGGTGATGGTGATGGTGGCACAAGGTAAGGTGACTCTGAATCTGCCAGAGTTCACATTTAATTACGACCGGAAAAGTTTTATCAGGTGAAGCATTTAGATTTTTAGGATAATAGGATCTGTGTGCAAAGAAAAAGAAAACCCAAAAAAGGAAACTTTTCGGCGCGGATTGCCTTGAGGATACAAAAAAAAAAAAAAAAAAAAATTGGAATCTTTTTTGTTTCCATTGGCGGCTGTCAAAGTTCGAATTTTGTTTCCGATTTTTTTGTAAATCCCGATTCGAGGAGCATTCATGGATAAGAAAATAAGTTTCATTTAAATTTTTAAATCCACAAACTGTTTATCCATCCAAAAACTGTTTATAAATCTCAGTAGACAAGTTCTAGACAGATGGATTTGTTTTCATGCGACGTAACGAAAGCCAGTTACTCCATTAAGTTGATGACCTTCGTGGATGGGCACCAGAGGTCAGCAGTAAGTAGCTATTTTTTTGAGCCATTCGAAATATTCACTGCTTTTCTCGTATTCATTCAAAAGAATTATTCACTGGGCTCACATTTAATTGCCTCTCATAAAATGAATCTGAAGCGAGCTCCCATGCCCTCACACTTCGTTGCCTGGTACTGAGTTTGGAAAAAGAAGCAGTGAATGTTTCGAGTGGTTCGTGCACTGCTCTTTGCTTATGCTTTTTTTCTGTCATAAAAAAATGTCGCCTTCGTTGTTTGTACTTACTTTTTAAACCATTCGAAGGCTCGTGAATCTTTCGTACATTTCACTGCTTTTGTAAATACTCTAATTGAATGAATACTTTGAATGTGAGCCTGCTACGCACTAAAGTATTCATGAATACCAGCACCATGATGATTAATTTTAATTTCGTTTCGCAAAGTGAACTCAGTTATCGTGAAAGGCTTGATGCTAATGCTTCACAATGGCAGATGAATTGATTCATGCAGTTCTCTGGTGGGCAAGGTGCTCAAGTCCCAGTCATCAAATTTTCGCAATAGCACAAGTAAAAATTTCACTTGGAAACACTTTTTGTATTTCAACAGGAAAGCGAAAAAAAATACTGTGAATTACAAATGAAGGCAAGCAAATTACATACAACTCTCTCCAGACAGTTTGGACATCACCCATGAACAGTAAAGGTTGAAACCTAATTTCATCTGAGTTATAAATACCAATACACCAACTCTTTTCCTTCTCTCCGTTTTCTTCGGTTCTATTAGGTAGAACTCACCGCATGGCAGCATGACAGTAGTAGTGGGCAGTTTGGGGCTCTTAGGGTAAAGTTTTTAGACTTTCCCTTAAAAGAAGGCCCGCTTTTCATGGAGGCTGCTACCACCGGGCAACGAATGCACTTCTCAGCCTCACAACATAACGTGGTGTGGCCAATTTAGTGCTACCGCTGAGTGGATGAGTTAAATTTCGAGGAAAAAATAGGCCAGGGATTAAGACCTTGGCCAGTCTACCATTCATCTTATTTAAGACCCCAACGTGTGAATAGATGGAGTGGACTGCAAGTTCAAATCAGTTGAGAACATACGGCATGAAGTGGTTCTGGAAATCTCCCGAGTGGCAACCGTGTCTTTCCTTTTCGTTTCCGTACCTAATCCAGACCGGTGACAGTTAACTATTTTTTTTAATTTTTCGCGCATTGCCAATGCGATCTTTGTCATGTTTTGAATTGGCCTAAGAAAGAATGAATAAATGTATTGTAACGCGATGAGGCTGCACCATCGCTGTTGAAACTAACAGGTCTACGGCTTGACAGCTGTCACGGCAACTGACATTAAGGTAGAAGTGCATTCTGAATTTTGGGCGCTGGCATTACTTTTTAGATTATGTAAAGTTCTAGTAATATTGTATCAAACAAATTACAAGTACCAAAGCTTTTCTGCTTCTAACGGCAGCCATAAATGTCTTATTTAATTTCTCCTATTATCCATCTTTTATGAAAAAAGACAAAAAAAACAAGAAGAGAGAGAAAAAAAAAAGATTATTTTGACAGATGACTAAGCAAGTAAAAGTATTATGGTCGTCGAGTGAAGCTGACAGAACATAGGGAAGCATTTCGTTCAGTTATGACATTAGTTTATGTTTTGCAATGTTGAATGTTTATTTAAATGCCTAATTAGTCTTTTCTATACCGTTGTGGACAAATTTGACAGTTGACAATGCTGTGAAGTTGGCAGCATTTCACAAAAGTGCGCCTTTGCTTAGATCCACTTTAATATTTTTAAGATAAGACCCAATTTTATGACAAATGTCCCAAACTACAAATTCTCATTCTTCGTCAGCGAATAATGCTCCGCACTCTCTTCCTTAAGGAGAGCCACATAATGGATCATTATTGAATGCTACATCCTGCCAGACATCGAGATTTACTTCTCTCTTTCGAGCAAAAAAAAAAAAAATACCCATGGTCCTTTATAACGATGTTAAATGCAAAATTGTGCAGAGGATAAGGTGCAGAGCATAAAAGGACTGCTAAGAGATTACCGCTAAGCTCAAACAAACGTCTTCTAAGAGCTTGAAGTAGCACATTCCAAATTCACTTTCACTCCATTTATTTGCTTAAATAAACATTGTTATATCCATAAATGTAGATACTACCCTCCTCAGTGTATAAAAGAAAAGAAAAGGAATGCCAAGCAAGGACATCACGCAAACAACATAATATTGGAGTTTTTATGGCAAAATAATTCTCCTACGTGTCATGTTGATGGCACCAATTTTTTTTTTTTTTTTTTTGTTCCTTTTCTAGGAATAATAATGTGAGAAACAGACCACAAAGTGCTGCATGAGGTTTTTGGGGTTAAAATTGTTGAATTGTCTTCTCTGTCGTGTCTGGGTCTAGTCCAGCGGATGTCTCTTTGTTCATGGTAATGATAAGCAAATATGGTTTAACGTACGCTCTACAATAGCATATACTGGATTATATTGTTGGACGGCTTGGGTTCTCCTGTCACCTGCATATGCTTGTGCTTATGCATACATAGGCAATTTCTATCGGCTAACAAATGACAAACATTCTATTGTCTGGCTGTCATCGGGTGGGTTATATGTGCCAGAGGCATATTATAATTCCTTTAAATAGCTTCGGTGAACCGATATCCAGGACTTATATGAATAGATGGCAGATAAATCGTTATAGAGCCGACAGAGTACAAATTTGAGTTCAAATTTGCACATGGATTAAATGGGAATAAAATGATGCTGCCAATGCAAATAAATAGAAGGTTTGTGGTCTTAGGAAAATTGACTTAAGGTGTTAGGAAGGTGAAAAACTGCCGCATCTACTATGGCGACTGCTACAGACAACAGGAGGCAGACTTTGGCAAAAAGGCTGGAGTTTCAGGCATCTGAACGAACGCCTCATGACTATCCGCATTAAGGATAAATTCGCCAACATTAGCCTAATATCCGCTCACGTCCCACACGAGAAGATGGACGAGGCGACGAAGGATGATGCAATGCTCTAGCCATGACGTTAAAAGAAAGAAGGACGTCTTCAGATCGGAAAGCAAAGCCTGCACGAAATCACGGCGGGACGGAACGTTGTTGTAGCCAGTACGCAATTCCCACGTCTCGATATCCACTAGAGGATCTGGCTGTCTTTAGATCGAAGAACTGTCAACCAGATCGATCACATTGCGATCCTCCAGTACTGGGTGTTCGGACTTTCCGAGAAACCAACGTGGACTCGGATCATTACATAGTTGTATCTAATTACATAATACATATACGAATACCCAAAACGGACTGAAATTAAGGAAATACTGTGAGGAGATTTGATTTCGGACGGTTACTCCGGAGTCTCCTTTAATCTCAATCTCATTCTTATGCACGGAAGACCAGAGGCAGCATTGCCAAGAAGCCATTAAAGATGACACTTCTGATGTACTGGCCACTACAACGAAACCCCTGGTTTTGGACGAGGAATGCCGGGAAGCACATGCAGCTACAGAAGAGGCATATAAAGCGGCGCTGCATACAAGGACTAGAGCTGCTAGAGGAACATCGACTTCTCAGAAAGAAAAAAGGAGGATGAGAACCGTAAAGCTAAAGAGAGCATGCCAGGGTTTCAAATCCAGAACAGAAGCCTGCTGAGATGAAAATGGCAACATAGTAGTAGAATCGCAGTCGGTGCTGAGGTATGGAAGGAATACTCTGCAGATTGTTAAACGGCGATGATGACCAATGTTCTGCTGTCAGGCCATTAAATAGTGACGATTATGGTCAAGATTTCCGTCAACCAGGTCAGAATGAAGTGAGGATAGCGATCCAACAAAGCTGCTGGAGCCCACCGCTTTATCCCCGAGCTTTTCAAGGAGCATACGGACTGGAACTCCTCGTAGTCTGCGCATAAAGGGAAGGATCCATTGTGCAAGGAAAGAAAATAACTTCCTGGATCAGCGCTCATAAGATTGGCGATGAGAAGAATGAGCTTTCTGGACCCGATGTCGCCCATCTATTTTTTCCAGAAATTAAAGGATATTTCATCTCCTTTGATGTACTGGGCGTTTGATGAACTCTTTGCCTTCGCTTGTGATATATTCCAGTCTTACAAGCGACTATGGGCTGGCAATCAGTATACCAGGGATGTAGAACTGGCACAGCTTGGAGCTGTCAAAATTGATTGATACCTCGCGTTAAATTGTTTCACAAGAACAATGCTTGCAACACTTGGTGCAAAAAATAACTCCTTTGTTTGTTTCCTTGGTTCATAATCAAAGCACAAGTACGTCCTTTCAATTCTCATTTCAATCCCTCACCTAGACACCAACAAATGTATAATGATTTGCTAAGCCCCTACAAAACAATAGGAACCAACCCTCTCCAATGGGAAAGAAACAAATATTTTACTTTTCAACTCGTCCGATGTACAAATCTGCATAATTTGCACCATTCACGTGTATCCATTTCAAAAAGCATCCTCTTCACTGCCGTGCCGCCGCCATCAGCATTGTCATTCCATCTGACTCCCCTTCATCGGCATGGCGCTACTGTCCTAGATATGTAACCATTTGAACAAAGCAACGCCATGTACCTCCTCCACCCCCTACCACTATATAATTACATATAGTAAGCGCGTGAAGCCGCCTCAGGACGACGGTAACGGTCCATCAAGAAACCTTTCACTTTGCATTTTATTTAAATCAACTGAATGTAACCCACTTTCGAGCGGCGCCCTATCGCGTGCTCTGCCTTTCCCGAGGAGCAATGGAAGAGCAACGTGGCTGTCCATCGGACCGAGTGACTACCCGCATCAAGGAGGATCCTTGTTGAAATGAGTTCGAGCATGGAACAATGGTCACTCGGCTGCGCTCATTCGTTATTGTTTCCATTCGTCATGTAGTTGGTTGGCATATGCTGGCTGGAGGCTCCGCTCCATAAACGTGGTGGAACCTCATTGTTTGGGACGACGTTCAGCAGGTGATGAAGCAAAGCTCTGATAAACTGAACCTGTACGTATGTTCGGTGTGTCTGTGTTGGTTAGCATAATTAAATTTCATTTTCTTTACTTCCGCCGTGGAAGTTGGTTTATTGACGGAAATGAGAAAACTGTATGAGAGGATGTAATTGTGGGGCAATAAGGACGCGAAGGGTCGTCGCTTACAAAATGCTCATTGTATGATACAATAAAGCTGATGGCTGCTAGGTGTTATTAAATCGAACAAGCTTCAGATGGATGAAAAGTCCAGCAATTATTATGAAAGCAGGTCCTTAATATTGAGCGTCATTAAGAAGGGTTGAGGAAAATACCAGGATGCCTCCTTCCGTCGGAAGAAAAAGCGCGTACAAATTAATAGCTTAACCAGAAGCAAATGATTCTGTAAACAGATACTTTTCCAAAAGCCTTTTCTCTTCTTAAAGTCCTTAAAGGTAGAAGTTCATGAATCGTGAAGAAAGGGAGAATGAATCATTCTATGCGCTTGGGTCTTGTTTAGCAACTGAGTGCTGTAGATACCTCACTTACAGATGGGATTTTAAGGCTCGAAAGACATGTCGCACTGCCTTCTAAGAAGCGATCCAAGGCACTCTCCACAGAAGGCGATTTCTCTTCTTAGAAGTGTAAATTACACACAGTCAAATAGCGACAGAAACTGCATCAAAAGGCGGGACCGAACTGGATATAGGTTGTCCAGAATCCACTAAGCTACTACCGTTCCGTTCCTATCTTCAACGAATGTGGACGTCAAGCGCTCTCTGTAGGGTTTTTAGGAGAAAGGATGACAAACTTATGGGTCACAGATCTTTGGGGTTAACGTGTGAACTTTTACCTGCCTTGGGTATGAACATCACGCTGACTTCTGTCCACGACTTGAGAATGTGACCCAGATCCAGGCAACTTCTTAAGATGGTAGTTACCCAGGGGAGGATCAAGTCAGCATTCCTGTGGAGTTCTGCAGGAATAATGCTGTCAGGTCCAGGAGACTTGAAGCTACTGATAGCCCAAGGAATAGTGCTCTTAGTAATAAGATAGGAGGGGCTGCTTGATGCCTAACTTGTCGTGATTTCAATTGAACCAGGATATCCATCAGCAGATCGAGAGATACCTTACTTGATGTGGCTTCTTTGCCCTTTTTAGATGAATGGGTGTTTGAGAATTCTTCTGAGCCTGGAGGATGCAGAGATCTCTTCTATATTGCGACAGAAAAGTCTCCATAAACTCCGTTTTGCTTTTCTAACTATTGCTTTGAAGGATTTGAGGAGTTCCTGTCTGTTTCTGGTAATAAAAGTAGGTTCACAATCAATATTACTAAGAACTGATTTAGTGGTTAGAAGCTAATCAAAAAATTTCTCACCTCTGTCGTTGATGTCTGTACTGCCCCACACTGTGCCCCTTAATTGGCCCAGAGCTTGAGCGTAAGTCATCAACTAGCTAGAAAGCAATCAGCCAATATCTTCTCCTTTCTTTAGGTGTCGCTACAATCCGGGGTGAGTTACGAGCCAGCTCCAATCCAGGCGTCACTCCAGGGTGGATTCGAAGACGTTCTTAGCTGAAACGTTGAGCTCCATCCGCCCTTCTTAGTCACTGTATGCGAACACTTTTGACCAAGTCGATGTCCTTGTATAAGCCATGCAGGTTGGCATTATATCTTCTTCTCCACTCACCATCTGTACAGACTGGACCAAAGATCATTTCTCTCAAAATGACCAATTGCATCCTCATCCGATCTTGTCAAAGTCCATGTCTCTTCTCTGGGATGATTAGAGCTACCTTAGTAGTTCGATATATTGCTTTGTTACTCAATTGCCATAGAAGCACCGATTTGCAAGAGTCGTTCTTCGTTTGATCCTTTCACTTATCGAATTTTATCTTCAACATAAGTACACGTACTCTGATCAAAGTTAACACTACTACTTACTAGTTTTTTTTTTTTGCATAAAAATCTCTTCGAAATCAGTTTCCTTTTAAGTACATATGCACGTGTTCCCTTCCTATGAGTCCTTTGCACAAGAATACGCCCTTTCATTCGAACGTGCAGTTGAAACTTTTCTTGCAATTTGCACCTGCAGTTGAAACACCAATGTATCTACCCTCTGTAAGCAGGTAGAATACTGCACCCCATTACAGAAGCAATTGTAACGACGCACGGACGGACGGCTTTGGTCAAAGCATGGGCTACCGCATTCATACAGGTAATTTATTATTGCTGTCAGGATAATTCTTTTACTTCCATTGGATGCTTTCATTTCCAGTTATAACCTCTTCTTTACTGGTGCTAACTGAAGTTGAAAATTGAAATTATATACGAACGGTAATTGGTTGTTAAAAAAAAAAGAAGTAATAAACTTGCATCTAAGGACTTTTCGAAAGCAGACGCCAGGAAACAATACAATCAGCGAGTGCAAAGGGATACTTTGAATGTCCGATGAGTTTGTTTGTTGCCGAAGGTGGCAACAAAGAAAGGAGAGAATTGTACATAATCCTTTCTAGGACTTCCCTCACAGGCAAATCATGTGCATAGAATCATCTTTTTTAGATATGTAAATAGGTTGACCCGATAAGAACAATAGGAAAACAAATTCAAGGAAAATTAAAACGGTGCTAGATATAAAATTGATTTTGACTTTTTTTTAAAGCTACATTCATGCCATTATTTGTGAAATAGTACATCATTCACATGGCCGCCTTGGTTTTGCTGGCAGTGCTTCAAGTGGTCTGGCCAATTTTCGATAGCTCGCTCCAATATGTACGGCGCTCTCCTGGCAATAGCGTCTCGAATGTTGGCCTCGAAACTGATTAGTTGGTAGGCGCAGACTTAGGACTTGACAAAAAGACAGACAAAATAATCGGATCGTGTCAAACCGCATGACCGCGACGGCCGCCAGTTGATGAACGCTTGCTGTTGCCTTGAGATCACCCAGTCGGCAAATCTTTCCTTCGAAATTTCGAGCGTTGCGTCGCTTATATGGCATGCAGTGCCGTCGTCTTGTTGGAACGACAGCTCGGATATATCAATGTTTTTGGGCTCTGAAGACAGAAAGCCGGTTAACATCGCTCTTCACCTGAGGCCATTGACGGTACCTCTGTCTACTGTCTCATTTCCAAAAAAAATAAAAGAAATAAAGTCCGATGACGCAATCATGCCATGCACTATACCAAAAAGTCAATCTTTGTGGATGCCTTGCCTTGATACTTGGTAGAACACTTGATTCTTGACGGAAACGGACCTCATCCGAGAAGAACATCCGGACCTGCGGACAACATTTCCTGAGAACTCAAGACCTTGTCGATAGTCGGTTGGCTCCAATTCTTGCGCCAGGACAATCTTATATGAGTGTCAGCCCAAATCCAATGGCAAAATAAGCCGGGTTGACACACTGGCGGTGCCCAATTCAGCTGATCGATGCCGATCTCTTTCTAGTTAGAGGCTTAAGGTCCGAAAGAGGTCCTCACGTCCAAACTCTTCCACGATGCGATGAATTGCTTGTAGTCTAAAGCTAACCGATCTCACTACGAAAGTCACGTCTGCTCATGCGGACAGCTAATATAGGACCATAACACGCTCATCTGTCGGTTGCTCAATGAAAGGATGTTTCTCTAAAAAAAACCTAGCTGCAAGGATGCAGCTTCTAAGTACTGCAGGCTCTGCTTCGCTAAACCACCTTGCTCTTTATATATCATGATTCAGACGATGTGGCTTTTAGTATGGGCTTGAGTATGAGCTGGTGCTTTGAAGACACCTATCCTATCACGCCGCCGGCCTTCTGGATATGTCGTCTGATGATATGAGACCGAGGCTCCATACCAAGACTCTTACCAGCTCCCTATCTTTACTGCAAGATGTCGCTCCACTCTCGATAAGGAAGAGAACCACTTAAACATAATAAATCTCTCTCTTTGCCATAAAAGCAAGGCTTCCCCAAAAGATTAATTCAAGCTCCTGCCCATATTATAATCTCTAATTTACATAAATATTCGCAAAAAAGCTTACACTACAGCCCAGCAACCACATATTTTACTATTCTAACCATAAACCGGTCGTAAGTAACTTAATGAAGGTGGGACCATAAAAACGTCTCCCGCTCCCGCTCTAATCTTCTGAAAGATAATATTCTAAAGAAAAATTTAGGACGATCGTGATCATAATTCTTCCCACCGAAATTTTGTACCAAGTACAACACTCATCCATCCTTCATGTCACGCAGCGGTCCTAATCACCATCACTGTGTGTATGTAAACCTTCGCCGTAATATTCTAAATGACCCACATTGCCAGACAAAGTCTATCTAATTCGTAACCCCCCTGCCGAAATAAAATAAAAAAAAAATGAAGACGAAATCACCCATCAAATAGTTTTCATCGCTATTTTGAGCACCAAAATCAACTCAACCTTTCAACTTGTGCTATACACCACCGGCACAACACACCACGGCTTCCATTTAATTTCCTTTGAAGACTTCTTCTTCCATACAACGAGTACGATATACATACTTCAATCCGCAGGATCTTCTGTACGCCACCCCCCAATGGTGCACCACCAAAAAACCGTTTAAATTGAATAGGTTGTGGTGACTGCTGGGATGATGTGGTTTCTCCTCACTCGCTCGCATCATTTCTCCCACATCAATTTCATTTAGTGGCAAATATTTGCATAACACACTCACTGCTGCTGCTGCTGCAAATCGAGCAGCCTTCAGCCCCAACCCCCCATCCCATCTATAGGTAAAATTTTCTTCTTCAGCACCGACTGTTGCCGGTACACAGAGAGGACCTTCTCGGCATCTGAAAACTCAGAAACACATCAGCTCTCAGGTAGAACCAATGATGCTGCACACACACACACTCTCCAATCTACACACACACAGCGGGTAGAAGATGTATCATTTAATAGGGGATAAATTCCGGATGGTTACCACCCTTTATGGGGTGCATCGTAAAAACTAAGTGATATTGCCTGCAATTTGTATTTCACGGCTTGGCGTACTTCCGACAACTTGTGAGCGTGTAATATTTGCGGTTCCCTCCTTGCGCTGATGGGGGCGGGGGAAAGTATCGCGCCGTCTAAAGTTAACTGGAAAAAAAAATGCCTGCCTTTTTGCATGGCACAACAGCAGCAGCAGCAGCACCACCTACAGATGTATTGTGTGCAGTTGTCTGCCGAAGGCTCGGCGCAGTTGGGAACTGTATTAATTGGAAGTTTATTTAATGAGCCTTGAGGGAGCGCGTGGCGCTGGCTGTAAAATTAATTTTTGCTTGTACCACAAAAAGAAGGAGAAAAAAGTCCTCTTCACTCAGTGTTAGCTTAGAAATTGGTATTTACTGAAATGGTACAACGTAATTGAGTGGCTGACGTTGTTGCTGGGGTAGGAGTACACCTAGCTGACTGCAATCTTCTACATAACCCTATTCTTTAGACAACCATAGTATGGCTAACATTCCTGTTTCACGGTAACGAAAGGAAAGAAGTATCCCTTTGTGGGTCCTACAATGCCCAAGCGCCATCGTGTACGATTTTTGGAAATGTGTCCCAGCTCTCTCCAACTCTTTCCCAATTGCCGTGCTTCCTTCTCGACTGTTCAGCGCCATGTGCTTACAAGATCGCGCCGCGTATCCTGCCATCCTGGGTAAGCGAGTTCCATTGCTCTCCTCTCGATAGTGGTGGTCACAATCTAGGTATCACAATCCTGGCTATATCCAATTCGGTTCCGTCATCGGATAAGACAATATTCCCAAGGTATTTGAAGCTCTCTACCCTCTCAACCGTCCGTTCAGCAATGTATATATGAGCTGATGAAGTCCTTCATTTCCCATTTGAGAAGGCCGCATTCAGTACATCTCTAATCACCAATCAAACAGTATTGGTGAAAGCATGTAACCTTGCAGAACCCCACTTTGGACTTCTCATTCCTCAGACAGCCTTCCTCTGTCCAAAGCGGCACAAGTTGTTAAGAAACTAAACAAATTAGCCTTCACCTTCATTCTCTTCTTTTTGTCTTCCTTCATCCTTTTTGGTGTTAGTAATCTCTTCTACTATTCAGATCTCCCTCAGAATGATAAGAATCACCCTTTTTATAAAAAAAGGCTGATTCATTTAGAAATACTTTTTTCACAAATAAATAAAAAAATAACAAATCAATTCTATCAAGTCGTGTTAGTTACCAAAAAAAGAACAATTCTCGACATTTATTAAACAAAGATTATTTTTTTCAAATGTTGGCAGTTACTCTGGTCAGACGCTCGCAAAAAGTGGAAAGTGGACACAAACCACTGAGCCACGGCACCCACAAATTCCAAATACCTGGAAGTAAATTGTACTTTAATTACATTATATCTGAGCTGTAAGTATACATATGTACATGCTTGAATTATTATTCAATAAATAAACTTGATTTAATTAAATTACACAATAGTATGGAATATAACAATTCAGAGAATCCTATGAATGTGTAAATTAACTCCTTTATTGAGTTTAACATTTAATTTTGAAATACATTTGTACCTTATTGTGGATTTATACATAAATGTTTGTAGAGAGGGTGTTTACGATTTTGGAAAGGGTTCATCTCTTGTGTTTCAGAAGTCCGATTGACCTGGATTTATTTTTTATTTGCCATGAATCAGAGCAGCCCTACAGTGTTACAGTGGTCGAGCTGTTGCCATCAGTGTATTTAGCAAAAGATGACAGACTCCATGGCGGTGACGCTTACGCTGTTTAGACCTGAGGAGCTTCGACGGGTCAATTCGTCAGCTTCACAAGTCCCTGGCATGCATGCTACTGTGACCCGGCACCCACCAGAGACAGAGGTTGTAATGTCCAACTATCTCGTTCAGAGATACGTGGCAGTCTTTCACTGTCTTGGATCTCGATGTGCTGGATTCGATGACGATGTGAATGACAATATCCGATACCCATACTGCATTAACCGCCTGCTTGCCGAATAGCATTGACTTCGGCTTGAAGAACGCTGAAGTAGTCAGGAAGGCTAAAGGAGAGGTTGATGTCCAGGTTTTTGAAAAGATTTCAAAGCCAACTCCTTCCTCGGTTTTAGATCCATCCGTAAAGATTGTCAGCGATTCATGGTGAAGGACATACCGTTGTCTCCATTCAGTTCTATCGGGTAGTAAGCATTTGTAGTCCATGCTGAAGTTGTGTTCAGTGCTAGTGCTCCTTTGGAAGATGGCGATGCATCAATAGTATTCCGGCGTGTCCAGTGTGTTGGTCCTTCCATTGTTTGGAACTTCTCAGTCTATTTGCAAGCAGCCGATGTCAGTTGGAAGTAGGTGGAGCATGGCTTGGAAAGCTGCGGTGGGAGAGGTTCTCAGTGCACCAGTAATACGGAGACAAGCAACTCGTTGAGTTTTTTCCATTAGCATTCGATTGGAGGTCTTCTTCAAAGCAGGCGCCACCTCACATGTTCGACTATGTTTTCACTCCAAAGGAACTTCCTTCAGTCCCAAATATTTTGTGCTATTTGAGAGGATAAGGGGAGTACCTTTTTGCTTTGAGAGCTTAAAGTCAGCTCAGTCAGCTCGGTCTTCGTCGGATTGAAAGAAAGGCCGCAGCTCTCGGTCCAGCTTGCTAGGTTATGACACTGCCCAGTGTCTGCGGGTATTTAGCTGTTACCAGTATAGCGACGTCATGTGCGATAACTTTGCAGACTTTTGACAGGACGATAGTGGTTCCAATGGTGTCAAAAGTCCATAACTATTGACTGTTCTCTGGTAAAGGCTATAAGCGTTGTAGTTTTTTGGGTTTCGAACCTATAACCCCACGCATTGTAGTCCAATGCACTGTCCATTGAGCCACGACTCCTGCACATTGAAATTCGGAATATACTCGTATACCAGGGCCTAAGTTCAAATGTCCTTGTACCATAAAATGATTTGCTTTACTGACATTCATCTACTTACCTGCTAACCTGCAGCTTCAACTGGAATCAGTCATCTATCTTTAAAACAAAAAAAAAAAACTTTCCTTTTAGGGTTTATTCATTTGCTAAAGGCTTTATGACCCCAACTTATCTCCAACCATTATTATTTACCTCATCAACTTTATTATCAGCTCTTTATCCTAAATTAAAGCAGAAGCAAAGGACCAACGTGCAAAAAAAACCCAAAGTCACATAATCAGAGGAAAAAAGGTTCAATCCCTCTCCATCCATCAAAAATGAAACTTTCCTCACCTCCTGTCTTGTGTGACAATATCTTATCAAAAGAAGTATCACACAGACAAGAGAACAGAAAAGAAAAAACTCTGGACACAGAGCAAAAGCATGCCAAAGGATAAGAAAATGAACCTTTCGACAAAAACCAAAGGAAAAAAAAGGACGAAAAATAAAATTGTTTTACCTGAATTATTCCGATTTAGATAAACGCTTTCTCACTTCTGTCAGCCTACAGGCTATACTGCCAAAAAATTATCTATACCAAAAGTTTTGCGCGCAAAACTCGTCCTTGCGGCAGCCACACAGGGAGAAGGATACATTTGCGTGTGGAGGACCAACAAAAAGGAAACAAAATTCAAATTACTCCAAAGGCAAATCCCTAGAAAGACAATCGTCCTCCTGAACCATTCCATCATTCGCATCTGTAACTGTATAATATTCCTGGAAAAAGAAATTTCGTAACCCAAGCACAAATATCCTTGCAGCACACAAATACGAGATGCTTGGTTGTGTGTATAAGAAGAAGAAGAAGAAGAAGAAGAAGAAGAAGAAGAACTTCTCGAGAACTCTTTGCAATTGTCTCGCTCTCAAAGGATATGATGATGATGATGATGATGAACACTGGCAGCAGCAAAAGGGATGGATAGTCCTTCAGGGCGCGCACATTACTCAACCGAAAACTTGTCATCTTATTGTGTTGGCTTGTAATTATTATTTATCGATAGGTCGAGTGGGCCAGGCGAAAACGCGTCAAGGAGATTAAGAGGGAGTAAAAGTTAATTACTACGCATTATTCCTGCTCAATCGGAAAAACGAAACGGGAAGCCTTCGAGAAACGAAACGGCATTATTTACGGTATATAAATTAATTCGCACATCAGAAATTAATTCACTCTCTTCTCGGTTGATTGGGTCCGGTCTCAGCGGCGATAAATGTCTCGGACCCAAACTCATGAGCCAGCCATTAAAAAGGGTGATACCCAGCTCCTGGTGGGTGGCGATAGGCTTCCGTCGTAAGTAGGAATCCTTCATGAATATGTATGTATTGTTGTTGTTTTAATTCGGTCACAAAAATCAAATGAGGGGGTTTTTTTTTCTGATGACAATGACGACGTCGATGGTGATGATGATCAAATGATATATGTGAGACATTATTCTCATTTTTTTTTTGTTGTTGTTGTCGTCCCTCCAGGACTATAAGATAATCGATAAATTTAATTGGGAATTATAGAAGCTGCGGCGGGTCGATGGAGTTGAATAAATCAACTGATTGTTTGGTGTTCTTGACAGGGTAACAAAAACTCTGGATTTACGATGAATATTATAATTTTTTAATATAATTGAAAATTATGTCTGGCAATAGTGCTGAATAGGAGCGTGTCAATATAGTCGGTAATTTATTGTAGCTTATGAGTGCGCAGATAAATTTATTAGTTGAAGAACGTGAGGAGGAGAAGGTGGAGGACGAGTTTTACGCTGAAGGCATTTAAGTGGATTAGTTTCGTGGCTGGAAATAAGCTGGCGAGACAAAAATAATAAACATAACTTGAAAGTGTATGGCCGAAGGTAATTGACATTGTGCGAGCAGGATTATGGACTCGCGCTACGCATTCACAAGAGTGCCTAAGTAAATGTTATGACGAGCAATTCTTTAGCTTCGTTTAATCACAATAGATAGAGTATATCGTCTGTGGAGTAAAATGCCTTTTGTCTTTTGAAAAACTCCTTCAAGGTAAATGGACTATTTCGCACGAAGAAACAGTAGACGTTCTGATGAATAACCATTATCATGGTTGTTATGGAGAACTTTCAATGGCGGCAGGGTAACTTTGTTATGCAAGTCATGTCCTTCATTTAAGGATTCGAAATTATAAGGCATTCGGTGCAATGTAGTGAAAGAGTCAGACGATCCAATCCCCCTTTATACCATGCTAGCTAAGTATGTCTTCTGCCAACCAAACCTACCTACATAGTGTTTACATAGAACACTTGCATAAAGGCCAATAGATGCCACTTGTTTATCCATGACGATTCCCAGTAAATCAAAACCAGGCAATCTCAAAGTTTGTACCTTTTTTCCCTGGGTCTTTTATAGGCCTAGATGATCGTCCATTCAAATGTGACAAGAAGGAAAAAGGAAAGAGAACAGAAGATTGTCATTTTAAAGTGTCCAATTAAAGACGGTGTAAACCAGGGAAGCGTCCTCAGTTCTTTGCTATTTGCTGCAGTTCTAGAAAGGTTTAACGTCTCCTCAATGATCATTTGACTTTTGGGTAAATGTTTCGGAGGGAACTGGGTACCAAGTAGACCAACAAAGCATCTGTGTTGTGCCTCCTACTTCAGGTCATATAAGAATATGTTCGTCTTTTGAACCATTTAACGTAGAGCATTGGAACGTTCGGGTTGTGGGAACGTTGTACCCAAGATAGTGGCGATTTTTGAGGCAAGAAAATTCATCAAAACCCTCAAGCTCACTATCAATAGGACTGCTGAACTATGGTATTATCCTGACGACGCGTCGCGTAAGCTACCAATGAAACTAACCTCAGAGGAATTATTTTACGCAATCTCATTCATATTAAAAAAATCAAGACTTGGACACCAAATAAAACTCTGGTGGGTCGCAGGTCATAAAGGCATTTCAAGGAACAAGACAGCTTATGGATTGGCTTGACTGTAATCTGAATTTGCCAAATCAAAGACAGACAGCACACAACAGATGACGAATATTGAACAATCCAGAACAACAAGGCATAAGGTGAATACTAAGGACATCCTCGCACAAAGCAAATGTAACATATGTACATAGCTGTCTTCACTGGTGTCGTCTAAGCACAAACAGTTTATGTAGATTCTGTGGATGCTGACGAGAGTCTAAACACTTCCTGTGCAAATGCCCTAGTCTCTATTACAGAACGCCCTCGGAGGATTTTTCCTTGACAACATCGGCGACCTGTCTAACAAGTTACCAAATGTCGCTCCGAATTTTATAAGAACAACAGGATGGTCCCAGGAAGGCCACGAAACCAACTCAATTCTTGTTTGTTATATCCTTGCAGGGTCTCATTGATCTAGATATCGCGCACAAACATGGAGCACAAAGGATCCATTTTAAGATCTGAGTACTGGCTGCATCGCTTCGACTGGCGTTTTTCTTTCAAAACCTAACCTATTGCACCCATGGGCTCTAAATGTCATTGAATCAAGTGGTTTCCACAAGCTTATCCCGAAGCAGGGGTTGCTTTGCCTATGGCTGCATCAAAACTTTCCAAACTATTTTTGACAGCTCGAGATGGAAGACAATACCGTTCCTATTGATCATTTCGAATTGTTTTCCCATCAATTGCTTGTCCTAGCTTCTCTAGTTCTTCACAGTAAAGTTAATAATTAACCATTTGACCATCAGAAATATGATTTCCTTTCCGTCCTACCTCATACATAGCACCACCTTCAACACAGTCAATCCTGGATTTCCAAACCCTTATGACGGCTCACGATTTGCTTACAATCCTTTATGCTGCCGATGTCATTCTTAAGCCGTTCTTCATCACCGGGAATGACCTGGATCAGAAATGGCTTCGAGTTTATTCCAAAAACGTCTCGCGAATGTGAACTCTATCCATCACTGTCTTGCTCGACATGGCTGCCTTGCTCAACATGGCTGCCTTGCTCGACATGGCTGTCTTGCTCTACATGGCTGTCTTGCTCGACATGGCTGTCTTGCTCGACATGGCTGTCTTGCTCGACATGGCTGCCTTGCTCGACATGGCTGTCTTGCTCGACATGGCTGTCTTGCTCGACATGGCTGTCTTGCTCGACATGGCTGTCTTGCTCGACATGGCTGCCTTGCTCGACATGGCTGTCTTGCTCGACATGGCTGTCTTGCTCGACATGGCTGTCTTGCTCGACATGGCTGTCTTGCTCGACATGGCTGTCTTGCTCGACATGGCTGCCTTGCTCGACATGACTGTCCTGCTCGACTTTTTCAAGAATTTCATCAGATTTTGGGGTGACTTGACTACTAGAGGCATCGAAATTGCCTCAACAAAAGCTGACTTCCCATTTCTGCGCTGCGGATTCTGATAGAGTTCCTTTCATGTTCACGGCACCCAATTTTTCCCAATTATGCACATGCTCCTTGTAGTAGAAGTATTGCAAAATGTTGCAAAATTTCTCTTTATTTTTCTTTATTTTCAAATGTGAAAGGGAATAAAAGAACAACCACGCATAGACAGTCTCCTTTCAAACGTTATTTTTCAACTGTCATTGCAATCAGCTGTTAGTTAAGTGGATTTAACGCCATCTAACGACGCGACTAATATTTAGAAGCCAGTTTAAACTAGTTTCGCTGTCAATTTGGATAATTAAATACTAGAATTATTAAATACTAGAATTGTCTTTAGAAGCAATAATTGAATGACCGAATAATAAGGATACTCATCTATTCAACATACGCACTGCACTTAGAAATCTATTAATACTCAAGGGCTTCGATTCGACCAGAAACTAAGCTCTTTGAAACATAAAACAAAACTAGAGCAAGGCAAAACCTATTATACCACATACGATGACAGGGAATGCTTTCAAAATATATTAAATTCATTCCTCCCATCGAACTCCATGGAGGCAACCAGGCTTTCTAATAGATGACTTTTCACACCGCAAATAAACAGTGACTACTACTCTCTCTATGACTTTACTTAACGTACATGTAAATAAAAGTGGAACAGTACCCGAGTATGAAGAGGCCTGAAGACCCTTCAAAAAGTTTCCAGTCTCAATGGTATATAAGCCACTGAACACAAAGTGTAAAGCTGGCAACACAAGCCACAAAAGCCCAATTCAAAGTTATGTTGCGAAAGGAACGGCAACGTTCACGTAATAATGTGTACCGTAGTTTTTCAGATTCGAATGCCAACCTTTTGGAGTTAACTAAAACAACAAAATAAAGTTCTTTTTCACACCTTATCCAATTTCCAATCATTTTTGAATTAAAAACTTTTTCTTTGGGTAGGTACTGTACGAATTGGGGCAACGCCGCCATTCCAATCTCCCCGGAGGGTGAATGCGTAACATTTCCCTTTCAATTGAAAAGTTACTTGTTACGAGTATTTGCAGCGTCTGGTTGCCTGTGTTTCGATTTTGAATAGAAGATGCATGTAAGGATCTCTTGGGTAATCAGTGAATTGAAATATTGCAAAAAAAACGTATTTATTTCGTCCTTTTTTTGTTTGATGGATAGGAATTAAGGCCTTACATTAGAGGTACACATAGGGTGACCAGATAGTAATGATACTTTTTTCAGTTATCATGTTTCAACAACTGTCAAAGTCACCAATGATATTAAGCTGTCAAAATATTTGGAATTGTTTGACATTTCATAATGAATCCTTTAATGTTTGTCAAAGGAGCGGAAATCATTAAAAATATCATCGAAATTTCGGCCTTGTTGTAAATATGGAAGGAAAATTCCGTCATGAAATCGGCCATCATAATGGCTTCAGTGAGCAGGCGCAGTACACTCCTTTGGACCCTAACCCACTAACCGAACAGAGATTGGTGCAAAAGAGTCAACCCAGCTTATTTTGAAAATGGATTGAACCCTACATCCGTACTGACGCAAGAATTGAAGCCGGATGAGTATCAATAGGCAATGCCATGAGTTCTTCTTTTGGTCAATAAATCATCTTCTTATAGAAGGCCTTGTCAGACAAGCTACAAATGGTAACAACCAGCTTTAAGCGCATCATTGGTCTAATAGAAGACATTTCCCTTATCGATGATGTCCAAGAGGACGATCTAACTATCGATGCTGTGGAAAAATCGTCGGCTGACTTCCAGTTCCTCAGTGGGACCGTATGTAAGCTCTTTATATGGCTGATCTCTAAGGATGTCTGTCATGAAGCGGCTGGACTGAGTTCCTGGCAAGAGAGCTACCCAGATTGAAACGATTTGATCTCTCGTCTTCTTCCCTTTCTGAAGCACGATGCATGGGATAAACACTCTAAGACAGGCGACTTAACTTTAAACAAGCAATGACCAACAGACTTATGAAAATAGACAGGGAATCCTTAAGTCTATAATACTCCGATTTATCATATGATAGGCTTCGTAGAATGGTACAACACACATCTCAGGTTTGCGGATCTCTCCTTTACTGGTGGTTGCAGTGTAAATTCTGGCATTTCTTTCTGCGAAGCTTAGTCTGCCTTGAGAGCATTTTGCTACCGAATACTAGGCTCAAATTTAAAGGCCCTTCCTGCCAGCACACCGCTTAGCACACTGCACTAGGAGATATACAGTGAGGGCACAACGACTTACTGTAGAAGTTGTAAGGACGAACAGGAAATGGACTTCATTCGTGACCTACTCTTTGACTGTCCAGCATTGGCATTGAAAAGGAGAGATACAATAGGGAGTTATTTTCTTCCGGAGCTGGATGATCTAGGAAACATAGAGCTCAGCATACTCCTGGGATTCATACAAATATCTGGATGGTTTAGCTGAGTCGTCCACTGGGCTTAGGTTCCCATCAATCCTTGGGCATAATTTACTCATTGTGGTCTAAGTGAGCCGCTGATACCTACTGTCAACAAGGGATACTGCTTCTATCTCTTGAGCTGATCTTCATTCGATATGAGCAACGTATGGTCTAAGTCGTAGATCTTCAGCGCATTATAAGCCCTTTGATGAATCTATAAACGTGTCTGCTGTCTTAGCTGCTGCTTTTTTGGGTTCCATTGTCAATGTGTTTATGTAATTACGATTTTCACGTCGCACGCTATCTTGATCCTTCTTGCTGCAAATCGTAATCTCTGTTCTCGATCGTTGATCCTTCTCCAGGTAACTTCGGAAACCCATGTCCTAGTTCTTTAATTTAATCGACCGACAATCCTTTCACCACAGTTTGTACAGTTGTACACTCCACTCCTAATGAGAGATGATCCCTTAGTTTTTGGAGCAGTGGAAGATATCTCAGTCGATCGATATTGAATCTTGGCGTTCTCATGTCTTAAGATCTTCGAACAGCATCGATCTCGTGATCTCATTCCAATCAGTAATGCATTTATGGAGCTTCTAGCTCACATGGACAATGAAGTACTTAGCTAAAAAGAGTTTGAACTATAGAGAAGGTCGTGTCTAATCGTGAGAAATAGATACTGTAAGCTGAAAGAGAACTATGAGGATCGCCATTGTACTTAAAGCTGCATACTAGGCAAAGGATCCTTCTTTTTTCGATGCACTGGAGGCGATGGACTCCTTATAGATACTCGCAACCCGTGCTACAAAGTTATGTCCGAATCCATGCTCTGGCGTGTTTAGTTCCTGGCGGTTTCCCTATTAGGCTGTTTAAGGTCCACTCTTCGATATTTGGCAGCAGTTTGTAGGTTACTGACGTGCTCCACCGTCGTCGCCATTCTACTTTTGCAGTCGCTCTGATGGTGCTTCTTTCCTCGTTGTCGCTATAGTGCATTCATGCTCCTCTGAGAGATGTTCTTCTGTGTACCGAATTTATCCCCCACATGTATGAGTCTATGGCTGTAGCCGGATCCAATATAGGAGCTGCATACATGAGTATTGACTTGCTAACTGGATATTGCGGCAACCACCCGATTTGCCATGCTTGTGTGACCTAGCTGCTCTCTAAAGTTGAGCCTATGGTCAAGCAATACTCCTAGGTACTTTATGTAAGGCTTTGACTCGATAGTGTGTTCGCCTACCTCTGCTGTCAGACGCTCAACTTTCT
This sequence comes from Chalcosyrphus nemorum, assembly GCA_949716465.1. Lineage (NCBI taxonomy): Eukaryota > Metazoa > Arthropoda > Insecta > Diptera > Syrphidae > Chalcosyrphus > Chalcosyrphus nemorum. The sequence continues at coordinate 87,269,335 of OX454333.1, forward strand.
TGCGGTTGCTTATGAGGACGGCCCCCGTTTTATGTTCTGCCAAGGGAAAGGTTCCTTGGCTTCATTCTTATTTTTAAGCGTCAGCTTAAGATAGAAGTTTCTATCTAGTAGCTCTCCAGAAAGAAGTCCAAAAAAAAAACCCATCAAAATGGCCTACATAGCATTTCCTATCCCACAATAGACCATTGAGTCAGAGGGCCTTAGGCGAGTTTTCTCCATCCTTGTAAAAGAAAATCCCATCTTTGTTCAGAATGCAAAATGCGTATCTATAATTAGTGGAAATTTTTCGAAATGAAAATGCCTTACACCCAAAACCAAACAAACGAGGTCAAGGACTAACAATCATCTCCATTGATTTTTATTGACCAACAAAAAGCAATTTTCCAATATGTACGTCAATTCTACACTGATTCTTTGTTAAGCAGGTTTACCTCAATTTCAATTCCAATCCAATAGCCTGGGCAATTTCAATTCCACAGAATTTTTGTGTCTGTGTATGTGTGTGCAAATAGTAGAAATTCAACAAACAACATCCTTTCGTCGGTCGCTTGAACCACCATATCGACTTGGACCATTCGATTACCCACAAGAATATCTGCATACAAACGATTTATCTCCACCAATTAGCATATCCTTTTCTGGCGAAAAAATGCAGAGGATTAAGGCTATCATCGGGGAGGAAGAAACAGAAAGAAAGAAAAAACCATTTCAAACAATTTATTCATTCTTCATTCGAAATCCTGAGGCGATTGCTACCCCACTGGTCTTGCTGGTCTTGCTACTCCCATTCGTACAACTTACACTTGTCGAAGGATAAATTCCCATTCATCTATACACATTAGGATTTTTTTTTTTGCTTTCCTTCAAAATGGTTTTTGGAGGAGGCGGTGGAATATTCCAATTCGAAATCGTAAGATCCTTTCGACTGTCGTCCGGAATATTTTCTTTTGATTTCACTTTAAGTCCTTCTTTTTTTGTAAGAATTTTTGCTAGTTTTATCTCTCATCCTTCGTCAGTGTGTTGGGGAAAATTTATTGCTTTCGAGAAAGTTGTATTTTTTTCTCGATTTGATTCGTTCGGATGCCAGGATCTCGGTGTGAGTTTTAAACATCCTTTTTGCTTTGTAAAAGTGTGGGAAGAGACAAAGAATCTGAAATGTAGAAATGCGTATATGTGTTGCCGAGCGACACATAAGCAAAACAAAGAAGAAAAAAAGGACTTTTTATTCATTTTTAAGCGTGCCAAAGGAAAAGGGACCAAAAGAAAACCCGAAGAAGGAAGAAGTTTTGGATTATTTTTTCCATTTTTGCACTTTTGCCCATATGCTTGGTCGGTGTCCTGATTCATGTGATGATTAGGTGGATCTTTCATTTCAGCTTCGTCTTCGTTTTGCACACAGCAAATATCCTGCTCCTACTGTGTTGGCCGATGATTTACGGCGACTTCTTGTGTGCATAATGGATCAGGATAGGGTTTTTTTTTTTTTTTTCTCCTTTCTCTATCTCCATTGGAGGATTGTTCCTATCCCCTGTCATCCTTGGGGTGGTATGGTATCCAAAGCTCAACGATCAAAGACTCTCTACGAACAACAGACAAATGACAAGTGATGGAAGAAGAAGATGGACAGCAGCAGGACGTCAGAGAATCCTTGTGAGTGTGTGTGTGTGGTGGAAATTATTAGCTTGGACGGATTAAAGTTGTAATCTGTTCGCCAGGCATTTTGCGTTGTCAGCTTAAGATTGGCATTGACAGATCCTTTATACTAATTATTATTCGTTTTTATTTTCTCCGAAGGGGAGTAAGGTAGGTCACTGGAATGATGGATTAGAAGAACCGAGAGGAGAGGACCGCAGCCATTGTGTGTGGTGGGTTTTCGTTCAAAAATTGAAGCCGGTAATAGTGATAAAAAAGTTTGTTGCCGTAACTTGCTGTGGTTATCCTTAATGTAATCAGAGCATAATCCTGGTGTTTGTCGTCGTTACAGGAATTTATGTACCATGTTTCTGATTTCTTGTCAGCGGGATTATGCACAAACACACATCTGTCTGGATCTGGAGGAAAAATTCATCTTCGATTTTGTCAAATGCAGTTGAGTCATATTAGCTAAGGGGGATTTGCTGGGATGTGTTCGAAAAATTTCCTTCAAATTTTGTCAAACTCTTTTGTCACTCAAACTCGCAAAAAAGGATATTTCAAGGAGAAAAAAAAGCGAGTTATATGGCGGACGGGTGGTGGGTTGGGTGCGAGTGGTGTTGGATCAAATTGACAGTTGTTCTCGTTTCGAATTGCTTTGTTGATTGGATTGACATTTGAGCATGTTGTATGTTGTTCGATGGCGGCATGTGTTTTTGACTTTTTGTATAATTTTGTTTGACAGGTTGTTTACGGTATGACAGAAAGAAGAATTGATTTTGACAGTTGACTTAATTCGGGTGGCGGCTTATGAGGAGGGTTTTAATGGGCTCCTTAGTATAATGTGCTTGTGTTTGAGTCTGGAACGTTGCGAAGTTGAAAGATTTGTTAAAGCTGTCTGATTTGTAAATTTTTGAAGGTTGCCTTGAAATTGTGAAGAGTTTTGTGTGTATGATCTTGTGCAAGTTTAGAGGCGAGTGGTAGGGCGGGGTGGATCTGGGCATTAAACAACAAGGCTAATCCGATTCAACTGGACATGTTGGTGGAGATGCATTTCAAATTGCTGGCTGTACATGAGAGGAGATATTTGTGTGCTACGTCCTCCTACTTGGGTGAATGTGCATGCAGCAGAAACACAATCTTCTCAGTCGGAGTAAACTCAACTTTTGGGACACTAATGCTTCTGAAATCGACAAATTACGTTGAGGTGTTTTCAAACAGCTAGATTTAATTGTTGAGTTGGCGGGTGCCTACCAATTAACCACTCGCTGCCTTTAAGCTGTTGGCAGGTAAGATATTTGGTCCAGCAACTCCATTGGACTTATGCTTGGTTAATTGTATCCCCACTTTATAGAGGTCTGTTTGACGGAAATGTTGTCATTTAGCTTCCATGTTGCGAGCTTGCTCCTGTCTAAAAACATTTAGTAGCCTGCAGGCCTTGGTATATTCCTTTAGTCTTTCGACATGGACTTAAGATAATCTTAGCGTTCCACATGCCACATATACATACATACCGTTAAATTGGTTTCTGGCTGCAGTTCACCAGATGGTCATATGGTCCTGGGTTGAGCTATCGTGTGCTTCGTACCCTATAAAGGTTCAGGCCCTTATGGCATTGTGCCAGTCATGTTAGAGAAATCGCAAAACAGGCTAACCATATGGTGTCTGAGGAAAGGTTACGTAAAATGGGGGAAGTACGGTATACCATACTACAGCAAAAGATTTCAGACCCATGAGTGTCTCGTGTTTGTCCTTAAGGTGCTTGAAGGAATTCCAAATTTTCGTTTTGAAGAAAGGAAATGGTTCGTAAAGCATACAATGCTCTATTTATCCGTATGAAAACAGCAAGGAAGAGGAGGCCTGAAACCAGTCGTGATCAGGATAGTCATACTCTACGAGGAGGATTAGCTTGACCTAAAAACATCCGAGGCTCGTGTCTCTCTCATAACTAGATGGTTTTAACGTGGTAATTTCACGTCATGGTCCTAGACTTTAACTGGAACTCGGAACCTGTAAATGACTTAAGATATATTTTTAGGAGATCTTATGGGCTACCAAGGGCCTGCTGCTGGTATCTTTGTATAAGGCTACAATATTAGTTGTGGTAGTGATTTCCTAATAGGATCGTGGTACATTGTAAGCTAGAGATGGAAGTGACGAAGCATCTATAACAGTAGCGATGAAGATGCGCCACTTAAGACGGAGTATAATGCTTGAATTCAAGGACTCTCTGAAGTGGTAGAGAAAGAGAGAGAGAGAGAGAGGGACATAGAACTTCCTGAATAGGGTTTCTATACAACTGTGTGCCATAAGCCTTCATAATATACTCAGGCTAAAAGGATGATTCCTGACATCAGTGGCAAATTAACAGCACTTTGTCTGCTACTCAGAAAATAAGGAAAATGTTTGTAATGAAGTCTAATAAGCCAGGCCTAGGATAGGTTAGGTATATGGCTGCCTTGTGACCAGAAAGTCACTGCTCACTTAGACCAAAAATTCGGGTCCATTTTGCCCAAACATTTCACCTAGGACAAGCTGCAAAGAAAGTCCGCTACCATCCAGTTGTGATATGAAGGACCAAAAGCTCAATGTTGCCTAAGTCCTCCAGCTCAGCTCAGAAAAGAAATGATTACCAAGAGTTCTCATTCTCCTAACGAATATGGCAGGACAATCACACGGCAAATGATGAATAGATTCGACTTCTACTTCGTGCAATCTCTGGTTAATTCAATAATGCTCGACGTAAAGGCTAGAAATGACCCGTGCGTCATAACAACTGAGTTCAACCAGAGTTGATGATCTATTTTTACTAAAGACTGGACATAGCGTCTGTCTGTTCAACCAATGGCTTCATCTTCTAACTTTTTCCTTAAGGAACTGATTGGAGCTGCTGGCGGCCGGGATATGTGCAGCCTTCACCCTTTAATAGCGAACTCGTCAGCCTTTCTGTTTACTTTGATATCCATATTCCTTGGTGCCCTTAATGGCTCTGGATATCTCGTTTAAAAGTAATTTGCAGGTTCGCTCCAGCCTCGACCTAATTGTAGCAGAGTCCAGAGCGTAAATTGCTGCCTGACTGTCTATATGGACAGTGATCGTCTTTTCAAGGCTTGAAAGACGCTCCAGTCATCGTTTATTCTTATAGAGTGGTTTATTCCTGGGGCATCACAAAAATCCGGCTTCTGTCCATCTTAGAACCGTCGGTATAGAAACCCAATTCATTCAGAATTTCTTGTATTGAATTTCCTTTAGAGTGTTAGCATCGGGCTCATGTGATCCCATCGGTATAGAATGGAGGCACGGCCGTAAGGATTCGATAACCATAGCCTGCCTTCCTTAGTCTTATAGAAGCTTTGGCTGCCAGACTACTGCAGTAAATTTCAAGCAAAGTGGAACTAAGCCTGGGAATGTATGAATTGATGTCTTCTTAGTAAAAAGAATAACCTTTGGGTTTGATGGGTTCACCGGCCAGTCCTTTGCTTCCGACCCAGTTATCCACTACCTGTAGTGCGAAGTTGAGCCTTTCACTTATAGGACCGGGCCGAATTTCTTCTCAACCAGGATAACCAACTCGTCGGCAACGTTTAAGGACATTGCTAGGATCTCATTCACTACAATGAACTATTCTCTACAGATCCTCATAGGATTACACTGGAATCAGGTGGTCTTTTGAAGAACACATGAAAAGATTGCTTATATCTATGATGTCAATACTGTAAGCTCTGCACCATGGGAGTGTCTAAATGGGTAGGTGGAAGTGGTGGGTTTGCTAGATGGATAGTGCCAGGCAGTAGCAAATTGTTGCGACAGTCTGTATTAAATGTGATAGCTCAACTTTCTCATAAATCTTCTCTGTTCCCTTCCCTGACAGTACAATCTTATGCAAGTAATTGTTCCATGTATGTCCCTCCCAATCCGAACAAACTCCATTTCAAACAGAATCCTTCCTTCGTATGTTAAGCATGAAATTGAAAAACACTTCATGCAAGATTTGCTTCCTATTTTTCATTGCTTATGAATTTTTCCATCCAAAACTACCGAAAAGAAATATGTATCTATCCATCCAGTCAGTCAGTAGTCCACAGCACAGATACGACGAGGCGAGGCGAGGCGAGGCAAACTTTCAATGGCACTCTGCGCCCAGAACCTTCAATAACTTTCACCATTCTTCCGAAACATTTCACAAATTTTAAATTCAAACATATTTCAGCCCGAAATTTTTGAAAAATTCCAAGGTCGTCCTAGATAGGAAGCGAGCCCGCCCCCACCACATGTGACGACTTGTCTTCATTGCCTCTGCCGAAGACGTCTTCGATTTGTGTCCCTATTCATGCATAAAATATCCTTTAAAACGTACAACAAGAACGCAATTTTTTTTTTTATTTCCATTTTGCAGAGGGGGGTAGGTAGGTAGGTACCTACTCTGCACATCAAAACGATGATGATGATGATAACACCATGGCCATTATCATCGTCCTGGTGACTCGAACAGGATGGCGCACACACCAATTGACATTACTCACCTACGTGCGGCACTATGGCAAAGGACATGGGTACCATTTTGCCATCTTCATCCAGTACAGTACAGTTTTATTTGGGACATATTGATGCAGGATACGACGACAAAATCGTACCGAATTCACTCGTAGCTGCCATCAAAATCCTTCGATGGCCCGCGCGTATGGATAATAAAGCATTCTGTGTTTATGATGAAGGCGACATACTCATCCATTTAATGCAAGGACGACATCGGACGAGATCCTGGCCATAGCCGAAACATCTTTCGCCTCATAAATTCTCCCTTGACGAAGACGGGCGCGTAGCCCATAGTTAGTATATCCTTTTTGGATGAAGGACGAAGGACGACACTGTCACACAGGTTCCGCAATTTAGTCAGATACGAATCATTTATCATACTTTTTTGCATTAGATGATGTGTGGTGGCATGGCGGCGGCGGCGGCGTCTCGGTTGAGAAAGGGGACATTTGCAGCCCTTATTTCGGTGGTGTCCTTGGTAGTAGAGCGCTCGCTCATCTACACGAATGTCAATGTGTCGCTTTTTATTTACGATAATATGCTCAATTGAGGTATGCTTTATGGTTCCAATAAAGCATTTCTCCTAATCTTTGACGAAGGGTGGCGATCCTTTTTCGAAGAAGGAGTTGTGTTTTTGTTTGTTGCCTCATTACGGGTCATATATCTTGAAGAATGAATGCAAACAATCAAACGACCGCCTCTGTCATCTGAAGTGTAACGTTTCAATTTTGGGTACCAACTAGAGAGGACTCTTTCCCTCAATTGCCAAAGATATGGCTACAGTGTGGGTCTATGTGGTTTATTGAAATTGACAAAGAGCTTCGAAGGACTCTGTCGTTCCAGATTGATTACCGGCTACAATAATATTTTTATTCGTTTTTCTTTATTACAACTGGTGGTGGTGGTGCTATTTATTTAGTGTTTTATGGGTGAGAATTAATGTCTGGCGGGACTTACGCGTCCTACGTGGTGGATTTGGACGTTGTAATTCGACATAAGTTAGTTAATTCATGGATGGACATAAATTACACCTCAAAACGGGGGGTAGAAATTTGTTGCTATAAATTTACTATGAGCATCATATGGGCGGTTAGTTAGGTAGTAGTCAGTTGAATTTATTGACGAAGGTGTGGGGAAAAAGTAAAATCGTTGAATACGTGAGAGATCATAGTTATAACCTGAATTAGTGGCATCTGACTGACAAAGGAGCCGTGTGGATTTATTAATATGGCACTGGTAGAGGGTGGAGGTTTCGGTGGCCTTAAACAGCTGAGGTTTGGGGGCTTCTGTAGCTATGCATTCCTAGCAATAAAATTAAAATATTTATTCATCTTGGGTAGGGTGGGAAATGGAAGGTGAAGGTGGAAGGAGTTGCTTTTTGAATTCATTGCAAATTCAGGACCATCCAGCCAATTTGTATACATGTTTCAAGCATCTTAGTCATCGATTCCTATTCAGCAACCGTCAAAGGAAGACTCAATGTCTCCTTGGGGACTCTAGAGGAATATAATTTGTCCACTAGTCCATGTTTGATCAATCGGATTCTTGGGTTTTTCGGTGTTGTTGCACTACAAAAGCCAGGGCAGTAACCAGGGGGCCATTTTCTGAAAAAGTGACAGACCCATGGCAAACTACACCAGGCAATGGAACACCTTAGATCACGATGACAAGATAGGCGATGATCAGAAAAGAAGATGGAAACACGGGAGCTGGGAATGAGTTGGAGGGCTGATGCATATTGCCATAAGCAGCACACGATGGCGCATAGACGTTATACATAGTTTCCATAGGACCCACAAGGGAATACGTGACACAATTAAGTAAAGTAGCTTGGAACGGCATACACCAAATGAGTTCATGCTCAGTCGCTTAAGTTCCGTATGCCAGTAAAACATACTGCTTCAATCCATCGGGCTGTGTCATGATAATGGTGAGAGTGACCTGTCTAATGGAGGGAAAAGATACAATGTGATCTCTTTTTCACAGCTGCCTTCCTTTCCCTGCGGCCACCGGCACCCTGGATCCAGTTGTGAAGGCCTAGTCTTCTGCCATCCACCAACTTGGTCCTTGTTTGCTCTTTATCGGCTAGGATTCAAAAATCGCTTGAACGTTGTTATGACTTATGAAGCCCACCAGTGCCAGCAGCCTTGTTGTCTTTCAGTTTTCTAATGGCTACATAAATACTGGTACTCTTAGCTTTCTTCTTGCCCTATCACTCTCCCTGGAAGTGCTTCTTAAACCCACCAACGATTCCCTGGGCTTGGGTGACTAGGAACAATGAACGGAGAGCCTGCGTTCGGGATTTGAAGCCAGCTACTTAATTTTCCGAAAAGAATTCCAGATGTTGTTGCGCTTGCGAGACCCATCAGTATTCCTGAGGTGGAAACTTTTCTTTTTAGACAAGATTCTCTTCTCTTCCCTTCATCGGATCAAGTACCTCTATAGTGCCTCTTGTGCGCAGTTCGGTCACTGTTTTTCGCTATAGGTACTCGTTTTTGGTGGTGATTGGTAGCCATGGCTATCTCCTCGTTGGGGTGAGTGAGCAGAAGTCTTTGACTCCTTCTGATGTGGTAAGGCATTCAACGTTAAGCTTCTTCTCATTGGATAGTCGGGCTCTGTGTTCAGCTGTGAAAAGTATGTGGTCAGATTCGACGTTTGCCCCAACGTATTTATGTAACAAGGCAGTAACCCAACCTGGAGGTCATCCTCTTGGATGAAGGGCTGGTTCAAGAAACCGGGATCAAATGAAGGTAGATGCGCTGCCAGTGACCTATTTAGGGTTTATCTGCCACCAAGAAGGCGCTGTTTGATGTGATTTTAAACTCCATCTAGAACTCAAGTTTAAACTAGGTGAACTTGTGGGATACCTGTAAATATGTCACTCGGTTCTCAGAAAGGACATGTTAAGTACTATTTCTGGTCAGAAACTATAGCTTAAGAATGTTTTTTGAACTCTAATTTGTCCAGTGCACAGTGCATTGTCACCACATCTTCTGCATAGTTCTTCTGTCCGTCGCAGTTTCTTCAAAGGGTACCACAGAGTGTTCTTTCCCATGAATATCCCTACGAGAATGGAAAGGGATCATCTGTCCCTGTCCATCACAGTTCATGACTAGTTTCCCTGCTTCAAGCCTGAGAACGCAGGACGGGGTGTTTACAGAGAGATCAGATCTCGTGTCCAAGAATCCAGCAAATTAGAACCTTAAGCTGTGTTCCAAGAACCTTAAGCTCTTCGCAACAGCACTTTAGAAGTTTTGATTGCATTTCTGAGTTCTCGAGTGCTGGGGAATAATGGTGTCGGTTCGGTGATATATCTTGCGGTGGTCGATGAGTGAGGCCAAGAGCGACGCTTACTTGCAATCTAAAGCTATGAGAAAACTACAATCTTACAATGAAAGCCCCCTTCTGAGTCATGAACAAGCTCACTATGCAATCCACCGGGAATCCAGGACACTTGCCACTTCTAAGAGAACTTTTTCCCCAATTCCGGCAACGATACTCCGATGAATCTGAAATGATTACTATATCAAGGAGATATTATTAGTTCTTCAATTTCATACACAAAACTGGTCATCATTTTTACACTATTTTTATCTGAGTTATGTCCTATTAAGATACGAACGCCCACTAACTTAAAGTCTCTGAATATCATCTGTGAATGCCCCTCGCATTAGTGTCGAGGCCTTGTGCCCACTCGAAATGAATTATGATTGAATACAGAGAAACTCACCGTCAAAATATATATGTATATATTCCCCAAAATATATTTCCCTTTTAGATATCCTAATTGACATTTCATAGTCCCAAGGCGCTCCTTCGAATCTAATTTTGCCGTAATGTGATTTGCAATAAGCAAAGAAGAAGAGGCAACAGCAAAAAATAAGGAAAAAAAAAAAAATGATAATAATGTCCCTACACCATAGCAGTACAACATTCTATTGGAATAACCTAATTAACTTTCACAGCTCCGCTCCGATACTGAGAGAACGACAACGACGACGAACGTCCCCTCACAACAAAAGGACACTCTTAGTCCATTAATGGTCACCACACCCAAAACGAACGAAACTAATTTCCCACAGAGAACAGAGAAATGTCCACATCCATATCCTTTGACTAGGTGTATAGCAATCGACCAAATAAAACATACCAAAGGCCAAATATACAAGTCATCCTCCACAAAGGACCAGAAACCGGTCTTTTTGGCAGAAAATTTAGCCCCGGCTCAATAAAGTACCACCAATACTAATACCTACCGCAACCGATTGCCGATAAGACTGTAATCAGGTGCGGCCTCCACCTTGTAATGCGGCGGTGTCTCTTGCAAAATTAATATAACCCCCCCAACAGACACAGACACACACACACTCACAGAGGGGTTGTGTGCGGATGCGATGGCAAAGATATCGGTCGGGCTATATAAACGAGGAGACATTGCCTAACCTAACCTAATTTCGAGATCAGGACCTCGCATGGATGTGTGTATAATCCACTCAACCGTTCACACAAATTTAAAAAAAAAAAAACCCAAACGAACCGAAGATAAGGACGATTAATCCTAATTTATTCGCTTGACCCAATATTGGAAAACCGCATGACATCGAGCCGAACAATTGGGGTGATTAACTGCCACCTAGTTCGGGTACTGCCTGTGTTATGTCTGTTGGTCCAGCAGCCAGCTATCTGCAAATTGCATCCTGGATACGAAATACTGAGAGCGAAGGCACCTTCTGCGCATGTGTTCACTCTCTCTATCTGCAAAAGGACTGTTGCAAAGTGTTAGTGTTGCCATTGCATAGAACAGAAAAGTAGCTCTCTCCAGGTCTATGGTTATCTCGTATCCTGTGCACCTCCGATTAACTCCTTTTCTTTTCCCGCACCAAGACAACATTACTACTATATTATATGGTGGTGTACAGGAAACACATCCTGCATCATCATCAACAACAGCCAGCCAGCCATGCTGCTGCTGCTGCTGCTGCTGCTGCTGCTGTTCTGTATCCTGTTTCGTGTACTGTGTCATTCCGTTGGGGGTGTACTACAGACTCGAAGGCTCTGTAATCATCCTTTGGTTTAGTTCTGATTTTGCCGGTGTACCGTGATGTCATTTACGTCGCACACGACCGAATAATGTTTCCCATTTTATTTCGCCAGTAAAGGATTTCGATTGTTTACACAAAAATTAAGCAAAAAATCGAAAGGATATCAGTGAAAAAAAAAAAAAAAAGATGTTCGTTCCCAAGAGATCATCATCAGTTGACAACTTTCGTGTAAATAAGTGCGGGTCCTTGATTTATGTGGCAAAATGTGAATGTTAAGTGAATTTCAGTGGAGTGTAACAAAAAAATCAAAGAAGAAAGGACTCTCAAGTGATACAAAACATAATCATTGTCCTGTTTTCATTTTTGTTTTTTATAAGAAAATTTGCTCGTGGCCAGTTGGCTTTTGGCTTGTGAACACATTGCGGAAGATCCTTCTGCACTTCCTTGGTTGTTTTTTTCTCCTTCTTCTATTTTGTTTCTTTTCTACTTCACACACAAACACTTTGTAAGGATTATTCCATTTGGCAGCAATCCTTACGTGTTCCCGATCATCTTTTAGAAAATCTCCTTCCAAAAAAAAATTTATATATATGAGCCGGCCACCTATAATTTATGTTTACATTTCTATTTGGTGGTACTGGTCACATCCTACTGTGCAGCAGCACTCTTTGCGAATGCGGAATTCCTTCGGCAACTACTGCTGGGAATAGATACTCGTACACACACAGGAAATCGTTGCATTAACTTATATATCCAAGGAGGATGCTATCCCTTGCATGGCTGACAGTATTTATTATTTTCGTATATGTTCCGGGTAAGTACTCGAACGAGACGACATTCTGTGCAAAGGATGTTTCACATTTTTGATTATTTTTTTTTTTGAGGTATCCTATCCTATCCTTTTTTGTTGGCACAGTTTTCTTATCTTGTTTTCGTGTTTTAGGTCTAGGAAGAGACACACACATATTCTCCACACACACGGAGTTGATGCTCTTTAAGTAATTTTTGAAAGGACCTTGGGAAAAGTTTTTTTTTTTTGTTGTTATTGTTGCGTGCTTTCCTGTCTCTCGTCGCAAAAAAAAGAAAATCAGTTTAAGGATATATAGTCATAAAAAATATTTTTCTCGTTATTTTTTAATAGGGAAAGTTTAAATCGGATTTTCTTTTGGGATGTTAATCCAAGATATTTAAGAAAAAGGAAAAAAGGAAGAAGACCGACGATATCCTTGGTAGAATCAACTCAAGATAGTGTGTTGTGATAGTCATCGTCTATAGTACGAGTATCTGCATAAATTTCTTCGACCAAAGGCCGAAAGTTGGCCAAGGGGCTTGTAGGCTAGGGGCTTGGGGACTACGGGGGCTATTGTCATCTGCTAAAGCAATTTTCTCGTGGACAGCTTACGGCTGTAATCTTGTTTCACTTCGGTTAGGGTAGTAATAAACTTTAAATTGGCAAATAAAGGTGGTGGTGGCGGTCTTTAGGGTGGCCTTAAGAAGGATATGTAGAGTAAACTTTTAAAGTGGGTAATTCGGAGAGAGAGAGCTTACTTTGCTGGGTTAATAGTTTCCAAGAGAAGCCATAAAAAAAGGAAAACTTACAGCGGTTCTAAGAAGCAATATTGTTTGACTGGTTGTAAAGCCGGTTTGGACGAGTGACAATTAGGATTTATGAGTGGTCTTATATGGAAGCCAAAAGGACATCTAATGGATGAGATTTTTTTAACAATAAGGGTAGATGCTATACTGAAATTTGGGCGCAGGATTGATAACTATACACTCGGACAAGAATAGCGAAGTGTCCTTTGAAAAGAAAGGTTTGACTGTTGTCTTGATTATATTGGAAGAAGGAAAGTAATATTTCTTCTTCGGGTTCTTCCAGGGGTTAGGGGAATCTGGGACTGGGGTATTAATCTCCTTAGGATTAGCTGAATCTGTAAAAGTTTATTTGAGCTCTAATTACTCTAGTGTTTTGTTCATCTTATATCAAGTTTAGAGACCGCTTGCTGTCTAAGTTTAACACAACTAGGATATATGTACATAGTTGCTTACGTGGGTGCCGTGGCTCAGTGGTTAGTGCGTTGTGCTACTGCCCAAGAGGTTCCAAGTTCGAATCCACCTCATCTCTTCCGAACGTCTGACAAACGTCCAAGAGTACTTACTGTCATGGGAAAGCTTCTCTAAATCCTTCTGCCCTTTGGATACGGCATACAACTAGTTGGGTCCCTTCCAATCGACCAATCGTCCTCTCACCCATCGTAAATTTCTAATTATGCAAAACCTGTAAGCAGACGAAAGCTTCCTCCTTATTTCCTTCGTTGGGAGTGCCACCACCAGAACTGGGGCAGCATCCAAAAAGATTGAACTTACTACCCTGTTTAGCAGAATTCTCCTTGTGTATCCAGTCCCTCGATGTTTGGCAGCATCCGAGAAAGCACTGCCAGGATCTGTGATGCCTTTTAGCTGGAATTTCAGCCTATTATCGAGCATGAATCACAGGTACTTCAATGCCTCCTTGAACCGGATTGTATAATAGTCTTCAACTTGAACACTTGCATATGCCACAGTCTTTCTGCTGGTTATTAGGACAGCTTCTGGTTAGTGCTTAGTTGGTTCAAGGCTGGCCGAGTCAAGCTGATTTTTCATCCTGGCGAGTGCTTCATCTATGGCAGAGTCTATCTCGTGGATATGCTTCCCTTCTGTACGTGTACAAATATATATCACACACAGCACATACAGTTGTGAGAACCTAGGCCTTGGCCCTCTGTGGGCTTAGTATTTAAAGAACTGTGAAAGCCTGCCTTAGACTACGTTCTTTCCTCTGTGAATCCTCTGCACTCTGCTTCAAGTTATCCGGAAACCCAATATAAGAATATAGCCTCATCATTTCTTGGAGATAAGCTAAATATATACATTGTAGAATCGATTTATGTGCATCTCTTTGATGTCATTCTGATGTCCTTTATCTCGCTATTCATTCTAGCGAAAGGAGTAGTGACATTATTGAGAGTACTTTAACATCATGATAACCTGTTTGGAGATTTTGAACATTTGTGTATGTATGTATCTCTACTTGCATCTGACTTGAAGATAGTTTGAGAGCAGAGCGAGCAGTCCTTTTCCCTTCCATAAAGTGGCACCAATAACTGGAGGTAACAGAGAGGGCTATTACGATATTTTCGTAGTTTGGACAGTTAAAATGTATGACAAATATTTCAATAGTTTCCTGAAGGATGTCTACAAGGACATTTTATTTATTTTACATATTTGGCATTTATATTTTTGGTCCACTATGTCTTAAAGTAAGCTAAGCTTCATATAGAGCAGGACGAAAATTAAGTACAAATTTTTATTCCTTTTTAGGAGGGCCTTTTGAGCTAAAATCAAAATTATCTTAAATACGTGTTCGATGAATTTGTTTCCTCTTCCTCTATGTCGAATATCACAGAAATATATTAAGCAATTTTGAAGTTATGACCTTTAGAAAATGTACACATTTTGAGCAATTTTCCCGTTTGCAAGCCATTAGGGGATAATTTTGAAAAATGCTGTAATACGTGTTAAATATTTTCTAATCTTCTAGCAATGTGTAAAGTTTCAACTTAATGTGACTAATGGTTTCCGAGTTATGAAGTTTGTCAAAAATTACAGAAAAGCCTCTTCAAAATTCTAGGAGGTTAAATTCTTTTTCTTATTTATACGTCATCGAACATGTATTTCCAAAGTGACGCAATTCAAAAATTTTAGTTTTTCAAAATCATTTCATTTTCATTTGTTTCGAAGATACTTTGACCTAGCTTAGAATGACACAAGTGCTACCTGCAGGCAAGTTAATGCACTTTTGCTAAATATGTTGGGCTAAAGTTTGAGGAGCCTGTTTTGGTGTTAGTTTAATTATTTAAGTTGTGTCACTTGTGTAATACATGTTCGATATATGTACGTTTCTACCCTGCTGAAATAAAACCGAATTGGTTTATCCTTCGAAATCTTTGGTGGTAGAAGGCGTTTCCCTCAAGATTTTCCACTATCTGTTAGAACATTTACCTTTGGACTTATGGACTTTAAAGAAAAAAAGTGGCACATCTGATCTGGTCTTCCAAGAGAATTAATATAAATTTTTGAGGCACATTATTTGAAAGCCGAATATTGGCTTTGGTCGTAGAGGACATGGGTCTTCTAATGGATTTCTTGTACTCTTTGAGATAATTCTTGTATGGTTGCCCAAAATTGCGTTTGAAGCCAATATGAGTACTAACTACATATGTATTTCCTTAAGCGTATTACGTATTAGATTTTAAATCAAATGAGCGGTCGAAGTTACTACTGTTTCGAAGCCTTGGATTGGACTGAATCAAAAGACTACGTTCAGCTCTTTTGTCGAGTTAACACTCACCTTTCTTGTATCATTCGGCAAATCCTTATCATAGGAGTAGTATACCAACCCTGTTTCGAAATAGCTTTATCTGATTTAATGTGATATTTCTCTGGAGTAATTGTAGTTGACATGAGTTTCAGTTGGCACTGACAGTTGTAGGATATAATGGCCCTTAAAGGATCGCTGAGAGTAAATTAACATCAAGCATTTATTCGGACCGCATCCAACTTTCATTCGGTCAAACACTTTGATTTTATAGATACGATTTCCACTGTGTTTCAGGCTCAAGTCAATGCCATTGAGATCTGGCCATACACGATCTCCTAGAGGGGATCAAAAGGCGCTAGAATACTTATCTTTTCGGATATCAAAGTGGCAATCAGATCACAATCGCCTAACCTAATGGACTCCGCAACTGTCAAATGCAGCTGCGATGTATTGTAGTATTTTATCAAAAACAACAGAATAAAGCTCAGCTGGGTCTCTGGACATCAGGACAGTATGGCTACGAATCTGCAAAAGAGCTTGGTAAGGTAGGCTCAGAACTCACGTTCATAGGACTTAAGCCTTATTCTGGCCTCAATTGGATAACGAACTTGGCCATTGAGAACATATCCTAGGTCTAAGAAAATCCAAAGCCTTAATCCTAAAAGGAAATCTCTAATTTGGGTAAGCAAATCATTAGGAAACTAGTGAGCTTTCTAACTGGTCACTATTGCATCTCAAAACGATGTACCTGTCCCAGGAAAAGGATGGTCAGTTTAGCCGATAGAAGAATGAATCATCCGAACATATCCTTCGCGAATACCTGGCGCTGCACTGAGAATATCCACAAGTGTATACTTACTTCAGTGTAACTGGCTCCACTACTAAGGACAATCCTCCATAAGGGAAGCATGTATGTAAGACTTTTAGATTCACTCCAATCCTTCAATACAATACATATTTCAGGACGACGCTGTAGGATGATTTATACTTAAAATGAATCAGCGGCGAATTCACTTACTCTCAATTGTTTTAAATCCGATGAGCAATTACTGAACTAGGACTGCGTTATTCCTTTTTATTGACGGAAAAAGAAAAAGATCCCAAGTATGCCTCTTTAATATTGAACCTCCCTTCAAAAAATACTGAATAATTGTACTAAGTTTAAAAACCTAGAATTTGCGGTTTTGGAGCAATCATGTTCCCAAGGATAAAATGTACTTGCTTTTATAGATGGTTATTCATTTAAAGGTACTTTTTTGTGTCTGGAATTCTTGGCAGATAACTCTTGAGTGTCAGTTAAGCTGCTACAATATTTTTGTTCAGTATTATTTGACATTTTATCATGGAGAGACTTGTCCCGGCACAGTTTCTACAAATTATTCCATTGTGTAACGAAAATTATCGTTCTACAACCAATCTTATTCGTGGACTAAGAGGAAAAATTTTGTTGAGCGATGAGGTACATTTCTGGCTGGGTACATCGATATCCAATGTTGTCACATTTGAAGTGAAGAGTAAGCCAATAGATCTTCCATTAAATAAGACAGTGTCTTATAGGCTGGTGGAGCTATCAGTCCATTTTTCTTCTAGAACGTGTCCAACTAGTATGAAACGGCCAATGACCGCGTGCTATCACACTTGTGGACTTTTTTCTTTGAGGCTATGTAAAGTTCAAATCTAAATGAATAAGCCTGGCAAAATTGGAAAATGTAAAGCCAAAATTATTCACGTTATGCGCTAAATACCGTCGGAAATGATCGGGCTTGTTATTGAAAAGTGAAACTGCAGAATGGACTATACGATTCACACTTGGAAGAAATTATCTTTTAAATAACAAATGTCGAGAATATTTCTCCCGTCTGATAGTAAATAAAACTCAATAAATTATTTCTTTATTAGTCTTTTTACTTTTGAAAAAAAGTACCTATAGATGAATCACCCTTTTAGTATTTAAGTTTAATTCATGCCTCCAAAAAGGAAAAGGTAGAATCTTCGGGTTTTATTAAAAACCGAGATCAAAGCACCCAACAAACTCATGCTATTCGACTGATTTAATTAATATTTACATATGCCATTGTTTTTTTCCCATCCATTGTTTGTCCTTTCATCGAAATTAAAATCTTAAAATAGACACCCATATTTCGCTCGAACTGTTCGCATAAATAAACGAAAATAGAATTTACTCAGACAATAGTTTTCAATTCATAAAATTTTATCTCGATGCCAACACATAGAGCACTATAGCTCCGACAAAAAATTCCCATCTATCGATTTTTTATCGTCCACCGGATAAAAAATACCCGCCAACAAAAACAAACAATTTCTTTTATCTGTATTCTATTTTTTTTTTGTGACAAAAACAATCTAAAATGAATGTAAACAAAATATTCATGTTGTCCTTATGCCCGATAAAATTCTTGATTAACAGGATAATTAAATATAGACCCACTTTATGCGTTCAAAGAGCCGCCGTAACACTCAAATGTCATCTCTCAAACGACGGCAAGGACAAATCGAAATTGAAAATGAAAATTTCCCAAATAAATGCCATGTGCATATAAAATTCAAATGGCCATCGTCATCACATCTTCTGTGTTGGATGTGTATGTCCTTAGAAAGTGGCACATCAAACCGACTCTGGGTTCTAAAATTTGTCAGCCAACACACACACACCAAGAGCGCAAAATGTTTTCAAAACCAAAAACGTTCTTTAAATATATTTTAATTTAAATTTGCCGCACTTTTTAGGCATTCAAGTGCGAGTGTTGTACGGATGAGTGAAACTGTCCTCAAAATGCAAATTCAACTTTTTTTGGGAAACGGAAAATTTTACACATCCTAGTTGAATTGATTTTTTTTCTCTTGTTGTTGTTGTTGCGCTAATTTATTCACAATAAATATGCAAACATTTTCGAACCCACACACACTCAGAGTCCTGTCCCCATCAGGACGACAAAAAAAAAAAAAAAAAAACTTTACATTTACCACCACTTTTCATGGCACTTTGCTGCGAGTAGTTGTACTGGTTTTTTTTTTTCTATGAGGAAGCTTAATTGCATTAAAAGTTGGTGCGGCTTAGACAGGACATAGAAAGGATTCACCGCTAACAAATTGCTAAAGATTAACTTGCAACCAATAAATGATTGCAGTAGAATTGGCTTTGGCTTTAGCCTGTGAGCCTGTGAGCAGTGAGTAGTAGTTATGTTGGAATTTTCTGGTCGCTAATGGGATAAAGAGAGTTTAGAAAATTAATTGAACTTTATGGAGAACGAAGTGGTCGGATTAGTTAGTTTTAAAGTTGAAAATTTTATTTAATTATGCGGCTTAGCAAGTGATGAGTTATAAAGACTTGGACTCTGAAGATAATTATCTGAAAGAGGATATGGCGCTTAAAAGTTTCATATTAAGTGAAAGTAATAAATTTCAATTCGAAGTGAAAGACACATAATAGTTTGGTGATTAGTTTTCGTCCTTTGGGGGTGCTTTAAGTAGATTAAGTGATAGATAGTGCATTAGGTCACTAAATGAAAGGTTCAGCGATGAATTCCCAACCATATTAGCATTTAGCGAAGAAGCTTAAAAAAATCTGTGAATTACAAACGAATGGAACAATCACATACAGGTTTCAACCGTAATTCGGACACCACTCACAGAGAAAAGCTGTGGAACCTTATTGCACCTTCTTCTCTCTTTTGCTTTCTTCTCCGTTCTTGCTCGTAATGTCTGTACAAATGTACATACTTACACACACATTTATATGCATATAAAAGAGAAACTCTATTCTGTTCTCCAATAAGTCGTAGCCTTACCTCACCATCTGGTGTACTAGGAGCTCTGGGCTTCGTGAATTTGTTATGCCACTTGTAAAGAGCAACATTACATTCTCTGCGTCTTCTACGTCGTGCCCAATACTGTGGGGGTATTTTCGATAGCCACCGTTCGAGACAATCAATCATTCCCCGTGAGTTCCTATTTCCCAAGTTTAAATTTTAGGATCAGCTTGTGGTCCCATTGACTTATGATGATGTGGTCTCACCTGGCTAGCTAGATGGCTGTAGATGTTGCCTTATCTTCCTCATTTACGCTGCTGGTAAGTCTAGTATCTTATCGGTTCGTAGATTCTTTGAATTTCATTGACGAGAATGTCGACAGGGGACATCCCACCTAAAGCACAGGATGCTCGTCCGGAATTGCTCGAAAATTTTTCTAACTATGCAAAGCCTGTAAGCAGAGGAAAGCTTCTTCCTTATTTACTTTGTTGGGAGTGCCACCACTAGAACTGGAGCGGCATCCAAGAGGAAGTTAGCTTACTACTCTGGAAAGCAGAATTCTAACTGTGTATCCAGGTCCGCCGATGTTTGGCAGCATCCCAGAAAGCACTGCCTGGATCTGTGACACCTTTTTACTAGATTACTTGACATATATGTACATACTTTGAATTTCAGCCTGTTGTGGAGCGTGAGTCAAAGATATTTTGATGCCTCCTTAGACCGGATTGTATAGTCCCTTACCCAAATACCTGCATATTCCACATTCTTTCTGGAACAGAACAGAACAGAACAGATCACAGGTTTTGTTTTGGTTCAAGGGTGGCCGAGTCAAGGCAATTTTTGATTCTGGCGACTGCTTCATCCTTGGCGGAGTCTATCTCGTGGATATGCCTGGTCATAACGAAACCATTACCCTAGCTCTTTGTAGCATTAGGCGCAAAACACCTTCGTATATGATATAACTACAACAGAAGTGGTCCTTAGACTCACCCCTGTGGAACTCGGTGATGTTGTAGTGCTTAATGCCATCATCCGCCTGGTATCTCAGCTTTCTGTCGGTGTATACTATGATGCATTCATTCTTGTCAGTGATCTGTTGCATATTCAGTTGGAAGAGTGGCGTCTAGTAAGACGAGGGTAGAACGTGATTTCCTGAAGCCACACTGTTGGGTGTCCAACAAAGCTCTCTACCGCTGCTAGCAGTCTGCTGTGTATGATGGGACTCAGGCACTCAAGTTAGGACTATGGTTGCGATCCTCTCTGGACATTGTCTTTTAAGAAGAGACGCCGGCAGTTTAGGACTACCTAAATCGAATATTTATAGTTATTGTGAGTATCTGGACTCCTCAGAGGATACTACGCACACCTAAAAAGGTACTTCCTAAGTAGTCTGGAAGAGGTAGGTTTTTTTAACCAACCAAAGAACCTTCTCAATTTCTGCAAGGCAATTAATTGCTTGGACTACTTGATTTAGGTTTTAGTTTTCGTTCTGCCATTTTAGACTCACAAAGGGGATGGCGATGGACCCACTATGGTGCCTAGTGCCTGTCTTTATGATGAACTCATAACCCCTTTCAGTCAATGACATCAATTGACAGCCAACATCTACACCATCTGTTGGCTCATTCAGTAATACATATAAAGGTTTAGACGTGCATGACAGTCCCCGAGGTGGAGGGCAGGATTGCAACTGACTATCTTCAAGGTGCTCGACGACAGCATAGTAGTGGCAAAGCACCATTTTAGCAATGCACCCCGCAGTGTTATGAACTCACCTTGGCCAGTGGCGAATGCAAGCCGCATAGTACTAGAAAGCGTAAGAGAACGCAAGGCTTGATTAAGCATCTATTCACTAGTAGAAGTATTATCTTTCTGTAGCCTTCATTGTCAGGTGGCTGACTCGACGGACTCGTGAGTGTTACTCGGTAGTAGTCATCATAGTCAAGATCAGTCACAGCTAACGGGGGCAAGTAGTTTAAGTTCCATTGAGTACCTTTAAAGGACTGAGCCATGTCTTGAAAAAATGAGGTGCATCTCATAAAAAGTGAAACTTGATTCTGAGCAAAGGCCCAACACTAGGCGCAATAGACCATTAACCTGCCTTCGACTTTGCCTGTTCCGTATTTATAGCCGGGTTTTATTGGAAAGTGTATAGCCAGTTCAGTCAATTTTTCTACACAATGCAACAACAAAACGAAAATTGAAGACAATTTTGTCAGTAATCTAAGGTGACACATAAAGTGTGGAGAAAATCGATTCATAGATGGCGTAGACTCCAATTGTAGACAACAACCATTAATTGTTTAACGCTGATAGTAATGGTTGTTGTCTACAATCCGATTTGAAGATAAAAATGAGAAGTGAGAAGTGTCGGCTATACGCTTTCCAATAAAACACGCCCTAAGCCCATCCCAGTAAAATATTTATTAAAAGTATACAACCCCCATAGACTCAGACTCCCAAAACCAACACTAGGCCTAAAAATGTAAACCTAGGCACCCTATTAACAAAGTGTTACACAAAAGAAGGCAACGCAGCTAATCCTTAAATCACTAAATAAAAGTGCCAATTCCGCAGGACAGAAAAAAAAAAACTGACCCATCAGCAAATATAAAAAGAAATATGTAATCCTGGCAATATTATTCGATTAATTAAAAAATTGTATTTTCTCCCGGCTTAATTGACTGATAGATAAAATTTCAGACGTCTGCGATTTTTTTCCTCTCCACTGATTGGCCCCATTATGCAAAGTTCGATATAATTTTCTATTCACAGGAAATCGTTCGTAGTAGATGTTTCAACACACACATAAACGAATCATCTCCTTGGGATGAAATTTGATTTCCTCCCCCCTTGTCGGCTTCGAAAAAAGTTTGCCCTTGCCTGTTGGCATCGGCCTTGGAATAGTATGAATTCGCTTGGGAATGTGAAATTTACGGGTCATGAAATTTCTATGGCGAAATAGTTGAACTGACACGGGAGATGGCCAATGAGGTTCCTCTTCTTCTAGGACAAGGAATATGTGCAGTAAATTTTATTTGATTTAGAAGGAGTAGCGCCTGACTGATGGTCGTAAAGAATTTTAGCGCTGATGATGCTAAAAACATCAAGAAATTACACATAATTAGTTTTCTAATGGACGACGACGACGACGACGATGACGACGACGACTGACTTTAGTTTTTCGTTTGAATATAGTCCAGTTAATTCTCAAGGAGCAAAGGACAGTTTTTGTATAGACGGGTTTTTATTGAGTCATAAATAATAACAGCAGCCAGCTTGGGGAATGATAATAAATTATTTATTATTGAATGGCTACGAAACCGTTGAAAACGACGTCGAATTATGATGAAATTAAAAATGCTCCTCCAACTGGAGTAGGTTAATGTAATCTACATCCTTGACTCTGTCTATAGTGTGAGATACTTTCGAAATAAGTTTTCTGTGTTTTTTTGCTATTTGATACAAAATGGTTTTCATGTGTAATAAAAACTAATGAACGAGGGGGAAACACCATGTCCTTGAACTCAAGTCCTTTGGGAGAAACAAAACAAAGTACAAAAAAAAAAAAAAAAAAACCATTATCATCAGGATAAGTTCAGGGTCGCGAAAAATTGGTTTTTATAACAAGAACGTGTTCCTACATTAATTTCATTCCTTAATGAACAAAAAAAAATAAAAATCTTGAGAGGTTCTTGTAGTCACAGTCACGATTAAGGATCTGGGGGGTGAGGAGGAGGTAAAATTTGGTTTTTATGTTCAACATCATCCCACTGTAAGTGTAAAACATGAGAATCGAACAGCTCATCCAGACACGTTGTGTACTGCTGGAGAAAAAGGCAAGAACAAACTATTAGATATTCACATTAGATAGTCGGAATGTTAATCAAATGATAAATTAATGGAATGGAAATTTGCTGATGTTATTTTCATGTTCAGGCCATCAGCAGAGTGGGTTCAATTATGAAAAGTGTCTTAAGGGATTTCAGTCGAAAAATCCAGTCAAAAAAACGTGAATGTTTGGATAAGTATTGACCTCTTTAAGGACATTGGCATCTTCATCGATTGCAAGCACTTATGATCAGGCTTACGCACAACACTAGTCGATCGAGGAATGGGTCTGAAGGATTTCTAAAAAAAGTTTGCCCTTACCCGTTGGCGTGAAGTCCTTTTAAAGCAAAAGATGCCCTTTAGACAAAGTTAAAGCCATGAAAGAACCAAAAGTATAAGGTCGATTGCTTCGTCCATAGTATATGTCTCCAAAGTTCATGTCTCCAACGCAAAACAGTCCGTATGAGAGTCAGGTGGTAAGTGCGTTGACAGAAAAAAAAGGCTTCCGTCGCACTCAGGTCAGAGATGATCCATTGTGTCATTCGATCCTTTGCAAAGGGCGCACCCTGCTGCTGGCTCTGTTCAACGGTCTATCTGAACGGTAGCAACGCGAGCCACCCCGTCTGAGCCCTGATGAACGTATAGTACACGGCCTAAGCGCCACTTCATAGGAGGCAGACATAAATCGCTCATTCCTTGCTTTATCGAAGGATGGTCTAGTTGTATTGCAATGTTGAAAGTTTCCATAGATTTCCACTTTAAGTTCGCATCTCTTGGGGCTATATTCCTTGCTTCTAGCCTGAGCATGCAGGGCGGGATGCCTATAGAGAGGTAAGTTGTACTTGCCAATTCATCTGCTTTTTCATTCCATGGTACACCCTCGTGTCCTCAAACCCAGCATAGCAGAATCTTGTGCTCTGTTCCAAGAACCTTAAGCCCTTCACAATTCACAGCAAGGTTTTGGTGGTATTGCTCTTAAGGCAGAGTCATGTGTGGCGTTTTTTACTGCTGCGGCCCCAGTGATTCAGAGAAGATTCCAGACCCCACTTCGGTATACATTTTTTTATTCCTCAGCATAAATTGCTCTGAATTTGGATCTGTATGTGTATGTCCTGGGATAAGCTGAGGTAAATGTCGTTTTCAGGTCTAGGTATGGCGGGATGTAGTCTGTGGTAGGTTCATGGCCAAGAAATCTATTAAGGATGGCCGGGGCAGGTTAAGAATAACCTCAAGTCCTGCGATTGAGGTTGTTCTCATCGCACTGGTAGCACCAATGCACGCTAGTTTTTGTACTTTAGTCAAAACCATTAGGTAGGTGGTCTTATTTAGCTCCGGCCTTCATAAGTTAGAGTGGGTCTTAAGCTAGCCATGTACATCCAAAGAATTACTTAAGCAGAATGTCCTCAGGTTCTCGCACTTATTATGCATTACTATTCTTCTATTATGCATTACTCTTCCTAAAAGCATGCAAAGTAGCATGCCAACCACCATCTTATCAGGCTCGATTGAGGGGTTTGTGCCAAGTTTGGCAATTCCAACCGCACTACAGTTCTCTGGAATATCATTGTGGCCAGGTCTAAAATCTCCATCTAGTACGACCTTTGATTCCAAGGATCTGATGGCTGCCTGACTGTTTGCTGTTGAGGCGGCCATTTATCTACTGACGATATCTAAGGGCAGTAGGTAGTACCTAAGTTCTGTTCTTTTGATACATAAACAGGCTGCTCTTTGAACCTTTCCCAGGAGAGTGAGGCTTATAGTCTTTGATAGAGCAGCCCACCAAACGGCCACGTTCTAAAGAGGCATAGGTCTATCAACAGACTTACAGCCAGAGAGTGACATAAGGTTTCAATCCCCATCTCCTACATATTGCTCTTTCATAGGAATACAAGGAGGTGTTGAACTCCTGAACGCGCTCTAAAATAGTGCCTTTCGAGTTGAGGTTCCTGTCCAAAAATGTTGCTTATCGTAACCAGCACCAAACGCAAACACAATGACATTTAAGATGACGTGACGTATTTGATGAATCTCAAAATAGTTTCTGACAGATACTTAGGACTCTCAAACTCCGTAGAAAATGAACGAGAGAAACGATACGATAGTGATAAAGTTTCGGGGACCAAATTGATGACGATATCGTTGACTTCCATCGCGCCAACGATAATCGTTTTCAGAGTTACGGAATGAGTACCATGGTATTAGTTAGTTCTAGGCTAGAAGAATAGATGTGACAGGCTGCAGTGTTTTCTCCGTGGATAGTGTCAAAGCTATTAGGTAGATTTATATATGTCTCTCTTGCATTCGTTTATAATTCACAGTTTTTTTTGCCCCGTTGGAACTCTAAGGCTTTAACGCTGTTCTCTTCCAACTAACTCCTCCGCTGTCCTCTTCTAATTTTGAATGGTTTGTGTCCAGATTTATAGGTTAGACTATGTGTCAAGTAAGAGAGAGAGTGAGAGAGTATGCACCTATATGTAAGAACTCTTGCTATAACTTTTTTCTATGCTAGGAGATAGGACTGCTGTTAGGCTTAGCATTGTTCTTAATACTGTTGTAGGGTACGTCTTTCTAGTCCTGGTTACACTCCCAGCGGACATACTTCTCCATTCCTGGATTACAGGGTTTTTGACCATCAAAACAGGTTCTAGTATATGATCTTTTGTGTCAGTCAGATAGTTCACTGTAGAGGCTTATGAACAGTGACATCTTGTACGTGACGTAGCTTAGATGAGAACTCATCCAGAATTATCTAAAATATTTTAGCTTGATGGGAGATTAACTTCCTCTTCTTAAACATTGGTACAAGGGTAGTTTTGTGTCTCTTCTCATATGTCCTGTTTCTCCTTGTGGGTCCTGGGTCTCAACAATGCCTACGCAACATAGTGTGCGAATAAACATAGATGTGCCTCAATCCTCCCCAAACACTTTCCCAGTTGTCGTGCTACCTTCTCAACTGTTCTGCGCCAAGTACTCCTAGGTACGCATCCTAGGTAAGCGGGTTCCATTGCATCGCTTGGTTAGATATGGACCTGTCATCCTTTCGGAGAGCCTCGCAATATATTAAGGACCAAAGTAGTATGAGCTTATATTCTCTCCTTTTCATCTCAAAAACTTCCAGCGCTTAAAAAGTATTCATTAACTCCTCCAGCTGTCTACAAAGCCTTACACTACGGAGAAAATACAACACTTTTTAGAGCGAAGCTATCCCTCGTTAATTAGCTACCTAACTCCTTTGAACAGAACCTTCAGTCAAGCATATGTAAGTTGTGTAAGGCAGCATCATGAATTCCAAAAGGAAACTGGTGTTTACATGTATGACGCCATTTTCAATTCCCAACTTCCTCATTAAAAACACACAATCCCTCCACTCACTCCATTCTGCTGTCAGGTGATGAATTCCTAAGGACAAACAGATAAACGATTCATTTATTCTTTAAAAATTTAATTACCCAGGACACACAATCGTTCATCGCTCCCGCTCGTCCCGGAAATAGTGTTTTAATTGAACACCACCCCCACGAGAAATTTTCTCTCTTTTTCTCTCTCCCATTCTGTCTGCACTAGAGGTGACTGCTTTCCGGAATAGCTCCTCAAATATTAATTAATTTGATTCAAAGATGTCGTACTAGCACAGCAGGTGTTCTACTCCTACTCCTACCGCTCCTGATGGTGCTTCTTTTTTTTTGTTACTCGTCCAGGACCTGTGTCAAACTCATTTTCTGTCATCCTGAAAATTACTTCATGAAATTCAAATTTTATTTCCTTCTTGTTTTCTTTACAGGTTCAACATTAAATGTTATTGAGAGCAGCTCCTCATCTCTGTTGTTGTTGTCAGGATCAGATTCGAAGGCGAAGTCAGACACATCAGTGGCATTAGTAGCGTCATCATTAGTGCGAGGCGATGATTTCACAAATGAAAAACAATTTCTGAGAACAAATAAACCAGAAGAGGCGAACACCCTTACCAATAATTTTTCTACCACCACGACGAAGAGTACAACAACAACAACAACAACAGCGACGACGACGACGACGACTACAAGCCAACAACCAACCCTTGTGTCAGACAACGCACATTCAATAATAACAAAGGATCCATCACCATCGCCATCATCATCATTACCATTGAGCTTGTTGAAGATTGAATTGACGCAAGCGACAGCGACAGCGTCAACGGCGACGACAACGAATACAACAACGAGGGCGACAACGGAGACACTACCAACAACAGCTAGAACGTGGAGAATTTTAAATGATATTGGGGACAGAAATAACAATGGACGAAGAAGTAACAGCGTTTATGGCCAACAACAACTTCCCTCATCACAGTATCAAATACAACACCAACAACAAACCCAGTTAGCATTGTCTGCTGGAACGCAATCCACTTTTGCCACGAATACAACTCCTTTTCCTCTACAATTAACGGAAACCATTCAAAATACGGGAAGAGTAATCATCCGCGGTAATAGTTTGAATTGGGGGTATGTTGGACTAGCAGCATCCACGGAACCACCTCCCCCATCACCGTCATCATCATCATCATCATCATTTGTGCTATCACTGTCAGGAGCATCGTTGTCTGCGTCGCCAACAACGTCCACCACTAGCACCACCACTAGTAGGAGTACCACCTCGACATCTACAACGACACTGTCGCCGTCTTTGTCATCATTAGGCGACCATCTAAATATAACCAGCCAAGCTGGCACCCATGCCTATCTCCCGTGCAATGTAAGTATATCCGGTGTGAGGGTTTGTGTATATACTAACAAAATTAGGACATCGTTTCCTTTTCACCTTTTTGCTTTACTGCCTGACTTGCCTGTGTTGTGTGCTTGATTTAGGTAAAAATGTATTTCAATTTAAAAAAAAAAAAATCCTATTTTCTACTCGTGTGTCCCAATGGTCTATCAACGTTGTCCCTTTTCCCTATTCTCTTGGGAATATCCTTGTTACTTTCACTATAGTGTTGTCAGTTTACTTGGCATGATTTGGGGTTTTAGTTGATACTTCCCGTTTTTTTTTAGTAGAACATTTTTTTTTTGTTCACATCATTTGACTTGAAATGGAAGTAAATGTCCTTCAGTTTGTCTATTGTCAAGAAGTAGAGGTCATTGTGAGATAGCAAATTACGTTGTTATACCAAGTCAGATGGGTTTCTTCCTTTATTATGTCAATCTTTCATTCAATTGAGATGTGACTTTTAAAAGGACATTATTGATGGGCTTGTAGAAATGTGCGCGTGGATATTCCAAAGGACATAGGAAGGAAGGAAAGATTGAAATAGTGCAGAAGAAGATCCTGTCACAAAAAGCAAAGTAATTTAGTAAAAGCTTTATTTTTATGGGCTACCCTATTATCTATCTATGTCTCTGGGGGTGTATAGCAGCTAAATACAGGATCTAACCACCTCAGCGAGTAGTTGTACTCTCCCTTGTGGCCTAGTGATGTGTTTGCATTGATAAGCGAGTCCCATATCGTCTAAAAATTGTCCTGCAAAGAGAAAGACGGTGAACAAGGATACAACCATTTAGTGTAGCTTCATCCAAGCCCTGAGACAACTTCACTTGCCTTTCACTGATCCCTGAGGCTCCTGTTTACTTTGTGGCTACTGTCTTATACCTTATTTCTAAGACAAACGCCAAAGAATGGCAGTCCTAGAGGCACATGGACTGGCGCTTGAAACAAAGTCATACAGGATCGTTAGGCCTATCTATAAGCAGTTGAAGGGTAAAGTGAAGAAGTGATGCTGTGATACCTCAAGTCCAGGTCACAACGTTTGACGTGGATGTCAAAGTAGAAATAGAAGACGATTTATTGAAACCATGCCATCGTGCTGAGAGAGTGCCACTGGAAGGTAGCTACGTATTGGTACTAATGTCCTTTATCCCCTTGTGGGTCCGAGAGCCTCTACAATGCCTACACGCCATCATGTGCGGTTTCTGCAAATGTACCTTTGCTCTCCCCAACTCTTTAGCAGTTGCAGTGCTTCCTTCTTAACTCTACAGGGCCACGTATTCCTAAGATCGCCGAGTATCCTACCATCCTGAGTAAGTGAGTTCCATTGCATCGCTTGGTTATCGACTGACCTGTCACCTTTTCTTAGAGTCTGACCAATCCATTGCCACTTTCGTCGTCGTATTGTTGTGCTTCTAGCTTTATGGCATGTTCTCTAATAAAGCTGTTGGTTAGAGAAACGTTTGCAGCTTCCTCGTGATAGTGGCAACCACTCGCCAGATACCACATCCATACAGTAAAAGGGAGTCCACGTTATTGGAATAGAACAGTCGTAGCTTGGCTAGTGGCATTACTTTACCAAACTATTGTGTCATCCCGAACGCAGATTTTAATTTGCCTATTCGGTTGACTATATCAAGTAGCATGAAAAACGTGAAGGAACTGCAGTTATCTCCTCATGCATTTCCTCTCGGGGCTTTCGTCAAACCCCAGCATTATCTTAAAATGCATTTTATTTTAACAAACTTCTCGTTCCACTTAGATGTCCATAATCATAAGCTGGAAAGATAATTCATCATGTGATACAAGAGCGCTCTAATGGACCCTACTCGCCGGTCTGGATACAGAAACTTCTAGCAGCGGTTCACTCAGGCAGTTCACGAGGATCTCCTCAAACTTTTCCGGATCGTCTTTTGATTTAGCCCAACTAACCATATATGTATGTATGTACTCCTAGTTTGTTGCATCTTTCTAATTGGCAGGATGCCTCAACTTCAGCTAGATTTTTCTAGTAAAGATCAGTGGAAGCTCTGATTCGCTATGATATGGATATTTGTAAGAGTGTTCGAATGGGAAATCTTTCCCTCCAGCAGACTACGCAATTTTCGATTTAATAAACGCCCTAGCCCTAGTTCGGTTCTGGCTTAAATTTATAAGGATTCCATAACTCACCAAGTCCCAGAGCAGTGGCGAAAAAATATCTCCTTAACAAGAATATCAGAACATCACAGTAAGTTCTTGGCTACTATCAAACTCAGAGCTAATATTTCTTGTGTCTGGTCTAAGGATTAAATCTTTAAAACTCGTCTGATGGACGTCAAGCTTACATTGCTTTAGGTCCCATCAATATAACGATTACTATACCCAGAAGTGCTAGGTTAAGTCAGGTTACGTTATGAAGGTGTGCGATGGAAAAGAACTCATCAGGTGCACTCGAAAACTCTAAAGGCCCTTTGTGCTTAGCATTAGAGTGGGATAGGGAAATAAATAAGGAAGCTTAAGGGGGCCACCTCGTTTGGTATCGGAGTTCCCCTAAGCCGATTGGTGCGTCTGACGAATCATTCCAGCTTCTTTATTCATGACTCTTATACCGCACTGTCAGTACTTGACAGAGTCTGTTATTGCAGTGGCCTAGCATATCTTGGATTGACTTTTCCCCTTCCTTGTTCCCCAGCCTTATAAAATTGTGTCACTTCATGATGAGCCTTGACAGTAAAGTAGAAATGCATACTTTAAGGTGCAATGACCAGATTGCTTTCACTTCTCAATGCTAGGTGGCGCGATCTTCTTTCTTTTCTTTGGCCGCCTAAAATCATCCGTCTATTTGTTAAAATTGTAAGAAATCATGTCAACCGATTTACAGGAGGTGGGTTGTCTTTATCTTTTCAAACTCTGATGTTTGGGAACGAAGGTCCTCTAAACTGTATCTTGCTTGATGTGGCCGAATCTTGTAGAAGCCGTTATCATCCTTCTTACACTGGACCTAATCCTCTTCTTTTCCTTTACACAACTTTCCCACTGCACTGAATCCATTACTGATTCTCCTGTAAGGCTGTCCTCTTGGACTGGAAGACGTTTCCTGTCGTCTAGAACTCGGAGACAAACTCGTATGTGTAAAATTGTCGTTTGTTAAAGCATTCTATTGGCGATGGGCTGGGCGTAGTTCCCAGCCTCATTTTCGAAGAAAAATGGTCCAATGATGCCACCAATCCACAATCCACAAAAAACTGTCACTCTCTGTGGATGCATTGGCTTCTCGACAATAACGTGTTGTTTTTCCGAGTCCCAGAGGCGGCACTTTTCTTTGTTACCATAGCCTCAGAGATGAAAATTCGCCTCGACCAAAACTTCTGTCCAAAAAATGGACTGTTTTGGCTACACGGGACCCATATAGAAGTTTTCAATATTTCCCAACGTTTTTCAAGTTAAAGCGACTCATTTTGTTCCGCGAAGGTAGGATACTGACTTTCTGTCAAGATTTCGAGCGGGAAACAGCTGTCAGGGTCAAAATAACCTAGCCTTTATTCTCAATGGGTAGTATCCAAATTGACAGAGAAGATGTAAGTGATTTTTTTTGCATTCGTTTGTAATTCACAGTATTAGTCTTGGAATACACTCTGTGCCTTCGAGGCACAATTGATGTGGTTGGGACTTGAGCACCAAGCTTCACACCAACGTGTCGCTTGTGTAATTTTTGTTCAAGGATTCTAGTATAGGGAAACTCTTTAAGTTTATGTTGTCAAGGAGTATTGAATTTTACTCTATTCTTTCGTCTGAATTTCCTTATATGCTTATGTGAACGCATGCTGGGATCTACTAATGATGCCTGAGTCATTTGTGCAGCACAGCACACACTATCTGTTCTTGCAAAAGGCGGAGGAGCAGAATAGTTCTACTAAACTGCTATTAATCTTCACAGAGCATCGCTTATGTCGCTACGTTGGGCGGCACTAGAGAAGAAGCTTTGACGGCTTGAATTCAGCCATTATACCCAGAGCTAACTCATCAGTACTGTCCAAATTTGGTTTAAAAGTCCATCGAATTTCCGTGAGTTTGGTCTTGGAAATCACTGATCTTTTATATGTTTCGCCATAGCAACAACATTTGAACAATAATCGATCTTGTCGGCCGTTAAGTTTGTCGCCTCCGTCTGCCTTCACTCTTTCGCTTTTCAGCTTCCTAGCCAAAACTCTTTGAATAACAACTCATTATTCCTGTCATCAAAAATATTTACAACCGCCGACCTATCACATTACCCTTTCGACTTGTTCCCAATTAATTTCCGAATTTAACGACAACAGTCATATCATTCAATTCGATTCCGTTTCGAATTAAATTAAACCTCAGTCTCGTCGAAAAACTCCTCACATATTCCCAAAAAAAATTTTATCTGCCTCCGGTTATTAAAATCGAACCGAGAGAGTGCGCCATAAAAGAAATCAGAGGAATCCATAAAAATGTGCTAGCCTGCAGTAAATAAATGCCAATGTCCTGATGTCACATGGCCTCCATGATGACTTCCAATGATTAGAACCATAAAATCATTGCCAGTTGGTGGAAATAACCATCATTATTGACCGGGTGGCTGGGCTGCTCTGCTCTGTTTGCGGCTAAAAATGCTGAAACTTTAAGATCCTTGTCCATTTATTGAACCCATTAAACCCCGTTAAAGTTCCTATACAACAATGTGGTTCTCGCATGCTGGCGGCGGCAGGCGACAGATGTGCAAAATTCCTAAACTGCATTTTCCCCGTCAGATTATCTTGTCCTTCTTTCCTTTAAACGCGCGAATAGGGAAGAATTTTAACAGTTCAGAGGATGTTTTTCATTTTATTTGTCATCAATGTAAAACCCTGTCACTACTACCGAGAGGAGATGGAATAATAATGAGAGTCAATACGAGGACTTGGGTTACACGCCATGTCCTGGCCACTGGACGCGCGATGATGGCTTGGTGTTCGATATTTCCTTTTGCTACTTTTTCCTTGCTTAATGCTTACTAAGCCAGATGTGGTGCTCTCTCTTTGCTGTCATCCTTTTATTTGATTTTTTTTTTTTATTTAAACCATCATCTTCAAGGATAAGGAACTCATTTCGATGTACTTAGAGGAGTGCACAGCAGAATATCTACTTGAGTGTCCTTAGACTCGCCGTGGATATCATCAGTTTGATTTTATTAAATTTCACCGTCCTACTTTTTTTTTACTCCTCTTACTGGCACTTTACAAGGATAATGTAATTTTTATTCTCGCTCCGCCCGGCCCTCTTCCTCTCTCTCTTTCGTCAAAAGAGGCCGCTTAATAAACACAAGCTAATATGCAACAACAAAAATTTAATCGGCCGTTGGACGTAATTTTGTTTCGCGTCAAGTGACTAGGAAAGAAAAAAAAAAAAGTATACCAGCACTTTACCAAGGAAAAAGGAAAACACGACGAAATGTTCCTTCCTCAGGAAATTGCATTTGATCCTGTGCCTGTGCCTGGCCTGCCTCCCTTTCTCTCTGTGTGTGTGTGTGTGTCACTGTCTCTCTCTCTCTCTTGGGGGAAGTGCCATTTCCTGTGCCTCAGCCTCACCAAACTGTGGGAGAAGATTTGCTTAGCTTATGAACTTTGTGAATAAATTAATATTTTAAGTAGTTGTCCTTCGGCACCATGAACCGAGACGAAACGGGCAAACTACCACGGACGATATAAAAAAAAAAAAAAGAAAACACAAATCTCTAGATTTTCCCGCCAACAAGGATGGAGCGTGGAAGAAAGAAGAAGAAGAAAAAAAAAAATTCTTAACTCGTTGATCCTTTAAAAGTATGATAAGTACTTTTGGAAAATTTTCAATAAGGTGGTTGCTATAGATTCGCTTTTTCATAATTTATAAGCAAAATGTCGTCCTAGTCGTGTCGTCCTGTGTAGGGGCTGCTTCTCTCTCTTCAGGCGTGAAAGGGCAACAAGAGAAGAAGATTGCGGTTAAAGATAAATTCTGTCTAAGAGTTTCCCGCTAAGTTGGGGTCTTTGGGGCAAAATGTTAAATTTATTAGAGCGCCTTCACCAAAATGAATTAAGGACGATGGACTTCCTGGAAGTGTACATAGTATAGCATGTCCTGTGGAAGGGAAATCAGTCAATGGACTGTTCGGTATTCATTGACAAGCGAGTTTGGCATGCGGAAATGAGGTTTTTTCCTGGTGAAGTATCTTGGAAATGGCTTCGTTAAATGATGCCTGTTTATGGTAGTGGAAGGTGAATTACAATTAGAAGGAGGTGGAGGATAAGTTAGTGTTGTCTGTTGCTACATATAGGGGTAGTTCACTTGCTTACATACATATGTAAATGGGGAGTTATTTAGGCAGATTTGTATCTTCTATTGACGATGACCACTGCATCGAAACCACAAGCGTTATTGACTCAACTGAGGAACTGAAGCTTACCAACTCCTACTCTCAACCTCCAAGACAAGGTGATTGCTGAGGTACTAGAACTTTGATCCAAGAAATGGTAACCAACCTCGCTTGGAGGAATTTTTGGTGGCAGCAGTTCAGATTAGAAAAGTGCTCCCCCACCAGAGCACTTCTTTTTGATCCAGGCGAGAGAAGAAAGAATGCTCTAGATGAAGTCAACGGTGGCATTTCTAGCTCCAGCTAGGTTGAACTTAGTGAACACTTTGCCTTTGACAGCTGATTTGGCATATTCTGATTACCGGTCGATAATGAATTTCCAAGAATAGTCAGGTCTTTGGAACAGAGATGGTGGCGAATGAGCCCTTAATCACATTCACACTCCCCTAGTGGACTACTGGCACCGGTTTATCGGGCCACGTGGGGTACAGTAAAAGGAATTGGCCCTCCAGGTTCGACGTCGTGCTATGGGGTACGAAACGAGCTTTACAGTGACATCGACCAACATACTAGCCAGCAGACTCTTTGACTCAAATCTGAAAGGGACGACACAGTAGAAAACCTCCTTGCCGTAGGTGGCGCGTACAAATTCAAGGGGACCACGATCAACTTGGAGTGCGAAGAACGAGCTAAGTAGAGAGACTTAGGCCCAGGTTCACCAAAAGACCATACAAGGCTGGGTATCTACCTTCTCCTGGGGCTAGATTATGGCAGAAGCAGACTGGCTACATGCAAAGATTACACTGACACGCGAGATGCTAAGGTTGTGGCCTCTCCTTTGATTAGATCGCAGATTACTAGCATCTGAAAAGTGCTCCCAAACGGGTTATCCAGAGTCTGACTGCAATAGTAAATGGAACAAAACAGCTTACGAGCTTGCAAGATGTGGGTCTTTGCTGCATGCATCACAGGTCCACTGGAGCAATCGCAATAAGCTATTTGAAGCAGAATATAGACTATGAGGCCACCGGTTGAGCTAGCCGAGTTCATGTTGACACATAACATTCTAGATCTATTTCTTCATCATTATAGTACACCATTGGTCTCCTTGTGGAGCGCCTCTGTGCTCTGCGTTATGCCTACCACAGAAGTTCAGGCGAGGAAGACAGTGAATCCATCCGATGCCATCTGTGTGCAGCATTTTAAGTCACAAGAGTCAGAGAGTTTGGTGGCTTATTCCTACATTTGGAGCTGATGACCTTTTTACAAGCATATCACTATCAGTATGATTCTAATACCACCATCGATCTTCAGGTTCAAATGAGTTGTGCACAAAAGACACCAGTGTGTTGCTGTGCTAGTCACATGGCACCTATAGACCCAACCTTACATAAAAGTGTATCCTACTTAGTTAAAGGGCTTCCGACACTTGTAGAATCTTTGGCTTCTATCCTCTGATTCTAGTTACGAAGATCAAATTTTCTGGCACCCGCGACAACTTAGGTTCGGTCTTCTTTGTCTTCTCGAACCGGGGGGCTGTTATTTTAAAGATCCTCTTGGCTGAAGCATTGTTGTCCGTTCTCTGGATGTAGTTGGGCCAATGTAGTCGGCTTATCTAGGCTTTTAGACTGCATCCATATCATGGTACAGCTCGTAGAGTTCAGGGTTGTGTCTTGTCCTCCATTCGCCCACCTCGACTAAAGGACCTTATATTCTAGGAAGTTTTCGCTCAAAAGTGTTCAAAATTTGCTCAGCTTTCTTACTTATCGCGCAGCACTCGGGTCCACAAAGCAGAACTGGTAGCATGAGCGTCCTAAAGTTCATCAATTTGGTCCTTTGAGTATCCTACAAGACTTCAATTTGCAAAGCATTCTTTACGCCCATTGTCACTGGCATACCTGCTCCTTTACGTCTATTTATATTTTGCCAACGAATCCACGAGTATACGCGTAAATTTATTCCAAAAATCCTTGCTTTGGTCCTTCCATGTACCGCATTGGCACATTCGATTTCTATCGACAAACTGTCATAGACAGTTGGTGGATTTCTCCTACTTAACTGCAGTCGATAAGACAGACATTACCCATTTGTTCCTTGTAAACTTGCAATGGCAATTAGTTACATGCAAACTCCATAGTATGCAATTAAATAGCATCCCATACTTCATAAGAGAGAAGAGAACTTGTAAAACTAAATCTGTGACCTGCTTGGGGCTATCCTATCGCAAGTAATCTTGAATTAGTTTGCTCTCTAGGAACTTTTGAATCCTCTAAGCTCCTAGGTGTAACCATAACGCTCTACAAGTATCTGCCACCCTTAAAACTTCCTCACACAAGGGATAACTTGCACATAGCAAGGTCCTATAAAGTACCTAACATACCCAGCTTGAACTAATTAAACTTTTATAAACTTCTAAAACTAATTGACTAACGGTCTCTTGTGCTGAGAGAGGAGGGTAAACTTTACATTTTACATACGAGTATCTGCACACTCTCATTCGATTTGTACTTTGAGCAAGTTAAATGTATTTAAATAGTTTCCTCCTCAATTGCAGGTGAAACAGTTGGTGAAGAAGCCCATATCCTGGCTGCGAGTTCGTGATGGACACATTCTCACCGTCGATCAAACAACATTCATCGCTGATCAACGATTCCAATCAATATACAGTCCCAATCCGGAACGTTGGTCCTTGCAAATCAAATACGTGCAAACCAAAGATGCCGGCACCTATGAGTGTCAGGTGTCTACTGAACCGAAAACGAGTGCCAGCGTCAGTCTCAACATAGTTGGTAATTGATACAGCCTACAGCTGTGTTTTTTGTTGTTGTTGTTGCATGCACGAATAACCATTAGTTAAACTCTACTCACCCTCTCATTTTTGGCGTCTCGTTTTAGAACCAAAAACGGAATTAATTGGCGAATCGAATCGACATGTCAAGGCTGGCAGTCAAGTGAAGTTACGTTGCATCATTAGCCAGGCTCTGGAGCCGCCATTATTTATTAATTGGTACCACAATCGTAAGCAAATCTATTTGCATAACCGAAAAGGTTGGCGGACCGAAATCGAACGAGATGCCGCTGGTAATGCCACCACTGACAAGCAGAGCACGGTAAGTGAGAGAAAATCCTACAGCAACCCACCAGAGTGTCCTTGCAATTTTTACGTTTTTTACGTGCGCCCCAATTCACTTCTGAGAGATGAGCGCGCGCGTGTAAATTGTACACCTATCCAGCCATTGCATGCTACTAAAAAAAAAACAGAGAAAACATTTAGTGTACCCTTCAATTTCAATTACAGATTGCATCATTAATTATACCGTCGGTGGGTAAAAAGGACTCGGGGAATTACACATGCAGTCCGTCAAACAGCGAACCTATAACCGTGGTGCTCCACGTTCTCAATGGTAAATATGCAGTCATATGTGCTTCTATAAATAAATAAATATACATACATTATATTCACACACATAAACAGTAGCTTTGGCAAAACAGACTCCAGGTCATTAT
This sequence comes from Chalcosyrphus nemorum, assembly GCA_949716465.1. Taxonomy (NCBI): domain Eukaryota; kingdom Metazoa; phylum Arthropoda; class Insecta; order Diptera; family Syrphidae; genus Chalcosyrphus; species Chalcosyrphus nemorum. The sequence goes on from OX454333.1 coordinate 87,307,084, forward strand.
AAACTACAGTGAAAAATAAAATCAAGTTAAAAACAAATGAAAATGATGTCTGGACCGGATCGTACGATACCCTATCCCTTTCTTGCACAAAAAAAAAGTTTTTTTTTTTTTAAATATTATCAAATCACTCGAATTTTCTCAATAAGTGGGTGTGGTAGTGGGCGGATTTTAAATTTTGTTCAGTATATACTGTGTGTTGTTCCTGAGAAGTGATATTGGTCGAATAAAAACGTCGAAAAACTGTTTTTCTTAGAAAAACCGCCTCTATAAAGTGGGCGTGATCATATAAAATGTAGGGGAGATTTATAGAGTAAAGAAATGTCTACATATATGCTTAAGTAAGTGAATTTTTCGAAAAGTGCGTGTGTCAGTGGGATGATTTTGAAAATTTTTTGCATTTGTTTTGTCCCGATGTCCAAAGACTTCGTATACAAAATTTCATTTTCCTAGTTCAAAATGTAAAGCCCAAAAACTCTTGACAGATGGACAGAACAAGTGTACAAATTCGAAAAACTACTTTTTTTCACTAATTTTATAAGAAACTTGACAAAACTTACTGAAGCAAATATGTAGATATTCCTTTAGTCTACATATCTTCCTAACATTGTGTACAGCCACGCCTACATTTTAGGGGCGTTTTTCTTAAAAAAAGCTGTTTACCGACATTTTCTTTAAAATAATATCTCTTCTTAGGAACAAAAGTTAGTGTTGGTTGAAAAATTTTCCAAGTCCTACAAATATGGAGCCCCTGAAAATTCATTTCCACCACCTTGTACGGCTTTCGACAAAATAAGTTCTTTGGTGCGGTTTATGGGCTGGCGGCGTCATCGGGCCGTTCTTCTTCGAAAATGAGGATATCGTGAGATGACAACGGACTTTTTGTGGCCAGAAATTGAGGATATGGACCTGGACGATATGTGCCTCCAACAGGATGGTGCCACTTGACACACAGCCAACAAAACAATGGCTCTTTTGCGCCAGAAATTCAATGGCCGTGTTATCTCTCGTTGTGGCGATGTTAATTGGCCGCCACTATCATGTGATTTGACACCGATGGACTTCTTTCTTTGGGGATATTTAAAAAAATAAGTGTACGTCAATAAGTTCAAGAGTTATAGGATGGGATAACCTATATATTGTCTCAGAGTCATTGAAAATATTGACCATCGGATAGAGGTATGCCACCGAAGCTGTGGCGAGCATATGGCCGATATTTTGTTTCACACATATTTGCCATAGATCCTTCTATCATAATAAAAAATATTATGATAATTCTGTGAAAACTTTTTGTTTTATTTACAATTAACATTGTGCGTTTTCGTTGGACCACCCTTTACATAACCCACGTATACATACTGCATGTTTTAGCCCACTTTGTTTAACAGCTCAAAACTTACAGCGCTGTGACAGACTAACAGACAGATAAACAGACAACGTTTCAAACCCAAAAGTGTTCCGTATTTCCTTTTAAGGTCCGCGACACTAAACTGAACTCTTCTTCTTCACTAAAAAGACACAACAAACAATTGACAGATGGTTTTAAAATCAATGAATGAATGAAGTACATATATAAAGCTACAGCCTTCAGGTGACTCTGAGTCTGGCTCTAAGAGTTCATGCGTGTACTTCTTCATGTCCTTGGGCATTCTTATTTGAGGAAGCTTGCTATTCAGACCATGTTTGCAGGTAGAAGTTAATATAAGGGCACAAGCACCTCATAGAAGACCAAGGCCTAGTTTTTCACAATTAGTATAGAAGGGACCTACAGTTTTGGGTCGTTTCCGAATGGCAGAGGCTTTTTGGTAAGCTTTCCCATAACAAATAACACTTAGATGTTTGTCAACGCTAGCAGGAGCTGGGATTCGACCATTGAAGCTTAAGTCCAGTAGTTTAACACACTAACTACTGAGCAAGGGTATCCGCCGATAATATAAGATACTTTTTTAAAAATTTTTAGTAAATTTGTTGTTTCAAGTTTCCTATTATTTACACTTGTTGTTGAAACAATAAGAGGTGGATGAAACCAGACTTAATGGCCATCTTTTTGCGTCCAAAAATCAGAGCTGGTTTGGGCGACTTTACATTTCAACGTGAAGAAAATATTTATATAGACCTTGACAGATTCTGGCTAACGTCAAGCTAGACTAAACTGTATTAGAGTCTAATTTGTGAACGTTTCTGACCTGCAAGATGACATAGAACTTAGTTTTGAAAATCTAGTATAAAATTCCTTATAAGCTCTTTTAAAAAGCGCTTTATGTATGTGTTGTGGGTGCCGTGGCTCAGTGGTTAGTGCGTTGAACTACTGCGCAAGGGGTTCCAAGTTCGAGTCAAGAAAAATATCATCAAAAGTTTTTTTCACAGCCCACCTCTTCCGAGTGTCTGACAAAACATTCAAGGGTATAATTGTCATGAGAAAGCTTCCCAAAAAACCCCTCTGCCCTTTGGATATGGCATAAAACTATAGGTCCCTTCTGTACATGCAGAAATGTACAATTGTTTAGAAATGCGAGCTGGCTTAAATTCAGAATGAACTCCTCTGACATCCACCAATAGGGTTGCTGCTACGTTAGGGTCTTTTATACCTTGGTCCACTTGAAGTGTACCTTTTCTCTTTAACAATCTTATTAGCTTACATGTACTACTGATCGTCTTAAATTATAAACAGCCAAGGACAAGCTTTTCACAACTGTATGTGTTGTGGGTGGTATAAATTTCTGCACTTATAGAAGTGACCTACAGTTTAATGCCATATTTAAAGGGCAGAGGGTTTTTTAGAAGCTTTCTCTTGACTCTTGGATGTTTGTCAGGAGCTCGCTGTCGCAGTAGTCCAACTCATCTAAACATCTTTAGTAAAACATAATTCACCCAAAAATGCTGCAAAGCGTGAAGTATAAAAGACCTCTTGAGTTCAGCAGCAAATTAGAACGAAGGCCACTTTATTGTTCACTAAAAGTCCTTGTCTCCTTTCTTCCAAGACCTACTCTTACAACAAAAATCCATTCTCTCATGCCTCCCATACGAACTTTAATGTTATTATTGTTCTTCCCCACGATATGCATAGCCAGCAACTGCAGTCTGCAGTCTGCACTCTGCGTATCTGTGCTGCACAATATTATGCAAAAGAGTGCGCACGTTCTCATTAACATAAATGCATATGAAATGCAATCCAATTCAATTACTGTAATTGAAGCATTTTACAATAAATTTGACAAAGTAAATTTGTTTAACGTTACGTAGGCAAAAATAAAAAAATAAAAAATAAAAAAAACAAATAATAAGCAGAAAATTGTTGCCCAACCATATTGTCGCATGCTGATCATGATTATCTTTTAATTTTATTTAAAAAAAAATATATATATCTCATAGCAGTGTGTGTTGACGTAATCATCGCACTGGTTGTTAAAATAAATTCAAAGATACATCAACCATCAACACCCGTTGCCAGAGGAACATACATATATCAAAATACGAACCGACAAACAGCAGTCAATTAAAAAAGATAAAAAAAAAAAATCGGATTGATTCTGCAGAACGTCGTGTTAACGAACTTATTGTTGTAATTTATTTCAATTTACAGATATTCACTAGGTAGCCGCAGATACAAGTTTGATTAAAGTATCTCTGCCGACCGGGTTGTATATATTTTCTCTCGATTGGGATTGGGTTTTAATTAAATTGCATTAAGGTGTTATTGGGATGAGTGAGTGTCAAATAAAATCAATATTTGGTGGTCATGGTTAATGATTTCATTTGTTTTTAAAATGAGAAGATACATGACCACTGTTTGTCAATATCAAACTCACCCTTATTCAATTTCACAAACCATTGCCTCTTGACTACAACCCACAAGAACGTCTTCAGATCTTAATTGAATTCCTTTAGAGCAGCCCTCCACTTCGTTTACAATTCACATATCCCTGTGATCCTTGCTCACCCATTAAGAGCACTTTACAAAATGTTCGATTATTTAATTTTACACATGGTACTTCATACGGTTTATTTCTTACTTAATTCTTAACCCTTCATAATGGCCCAAAGTTAATCCCAAAAATTAACCCAAATCAAAATGAAATTCCTCGTCGTCGACCCTTGAATTGAAAGCATTCACATACCATCGAACGCCACCCCATTTTGCCGAGAAAAGGATCAGGAATTGCCTTTGCCTTTCCCCCACATACTATATTAATTCGAATTCCCTTCGATAAATAAAGGGCACACAAACACACACATATGTATCTACATCTAAGAAATATTTATCCTTAAAATTAACAGCAACCAAACTTTACTAATCCGTCTTCTTGGTCCTTCTCTCTTGTAATAATCCGCAGGAGAATACTCAGCATCGGCGATAACATCCGGCTGTAGTAGCAGAAGCAACAGCAGCAAGGACATATACCAACGATTGCATACGCTCCTTTGGGTCATTAGCTTCCTGATGTGTTTTGCCCAGTTGAGACATCATCATCACAGCAGTCGATTGCTGGATACCGCCAGGGAGTAGAGTGCAACTCTTCTCCGCAAAGGGAAAGTGTGTATAATTATCACTCGACATGTATAGATACAAAACTATATATCATACATTTCAAACCAGACATAGCTACGACTCGCTGCATGTGTTACAATCCTGATGATGAACCCATCAAGGATATTTGATGTGTGCCCCAAACCGACATCTAACTAACCATTCAACCAGTAAAACAACCAGAAGTATCCATTAGATTTATGGGATCTATCCCATATTTGTGTGTATCTTAAGGAATAATTAATAATAACAACAATACATATATACAAATAATCTTGTGTGCGAATGTCTGTTTTGTATGCGAGAACGTATTTGTATGAGGGTATCTCTATTTACCCACAATGCTTTCCGGATTATGGCCACAAGAAGGATATATAAATTACTTATTTTATTTTCCATTTCTCTGTAAATAAATATAAAAATAAAGCAACTCATTGAAACGTAATTAATTGGTGGCCCAAAATACAAAACACAAACATTGTATCTATCTATTTGCATAAATGGACTATGGTGCATCCTTGTTATTGAAAATGTAAATTGCAAAACGTTTCCTTTACTACAACAATCTCTGCATAATCGAAATCAATTCAAACTACCACTGTAATTGAAAATAAGATATTCAAAAACCAAACACGTACGCCAAACACACACCCATACACACAGTTAGATAAAGTATCTTAACACATAAACATAAATTAGAAATTTTCCAGAATGCGATGTATATTTTAAGGCTACCTACTACTAGAAAATGATTTGTTATAGATTTTAAGCATGATATGAAAATACCAAATAGCAAATATTAAATAAAACCATGAATAAATAATCACAAAAACTTATCTCTTACCGTTTCGAAAACGAAAACGCAAACGAAAACACCCGTAAACAGACGGAAGAAGAAATATTGAGAATACGATTTTTGGTCTTCCTCTCTGACACACACTGAGAGGAGATGATGCAATATCGCAAAGGATATTGCAGAAAATATTATTGTAAATAATAAAGTAGATATTAATGTTCGTATGTATATTCAAAATGTAATAATATTTTATGTTTTAAGTAAAAAAGAAAAACTTAAAAACAAATGTACTGAAGATTGACTTGAAAAAAAATATTAAAAACAAAAATAAAATCATCAAACATTTGTAATTTATTTTTAAGATTTATTTTTAAGCTGGTATTTAAAAAGAAAAAAATTATACTACTGGAGTAGAAAAATAAAATATTTTTAGTTAAAAATTTTTGGAAGCAAGGAGGACATTTTCAGGATGCTCATGTTGTTTTTTTTTTAATGCAAAACTATTATATGAAATAAAAAAATATTGGTTAGCGAATGATAAATGATGGAAAGTAAAAATGTTTATAAAAAAAAAACTAAATAAAAAAAGGATAATTTTATTATACTTTGAAATAAGTATTAAAAATTTACTTTTATTTATGTTTTTTAGTATTTTTTCGAGGGCTCCGTGGTTGGATTACAGTCAGCATTTCACAAACTTTTATATTGTCATGAAAAAAAACTTATTGAAACCCTTTGCCGTTCCCCCAAAACTGACTGTTTTTAAACTGCTTCAAAGGTGCTTAAGAATGCAATCATTTCCGAATATAAATCCTTTGAATGCTCCCACAAATATTTTAATGGCATTCAGTTTGAAGTCATTATTGGGGCAATCATTATCCTTGCCCTGCATTCATTGATGTCACTTGAAGTCATTAGCTTGCACTAAGGATATTCAATTGTTCAGAGTCAGTTGAAACCACTTGACTGAATGCATTCAATCCAATTGAAGTCACTGATTGCATTCTATTCTTTGATGTAATTTGAAGGCATTGAATGCAATCAGGGACTTCAATGAATTCAGTTGAAACAAATCCATGTGAATAGGTCACTAGCATTCACTAAGTACATTCGGTTATTCTAAGCCAGTTGAAAACACAAAATGTATTCAATCTTATTCAATATATTTTGAATTCTTCTTCTTGAATTTCACGATGTTGTATTGTGTTAGAGGCCACCAGAATTATTTGAAGTTTTTATCTGAGTTAAAAAAAATGATAAGCCTTTCCCATTAATAATCTTGTAATCAAAAAATAAAAAGACACATACCCTTGTATCAATTATTGAAACGCTATTCACTTTTACTTAGATCAAGCCTCACTTTTCATAGCTTAAGCTCGGATTCGTATGCAAAAATAAAATAAAATACATCTCAATGACTGAGCATTGTATTGCATTCACTTATTCTTTTGAAGTAGTTGTAGTCAGTGACTGCATTCACTTAGTCTTTTGAAGTCTTTTGAAATCACCTGAAGTCTTTCAAGTCAAATATTGAATTGTCAAAAGACTGAGTGAATGCAGTCACTGCCTTCAACTGACTTCAAGGAACTGAATGCAATCAGTGAATGCTAGTGACTTCAAGTGATTTCAAAGACTGCAGAGCAAATAAAAAAGATTTCTGACTTCAAAATTCTGTATGCTAAAAATGATTGCTGGAGTCATGACTTCAAAATGAATGGTGATCTACTTTTTTTCAATCTGAAGTCATTGATTTAAAACAAGTCTAAGTGAATTCTTAGTATGACTTCATGTGAATCCATTCCGCAATGATTGCATTCTGGTAATGAGGTCAAGATCGATGTGTTGTATGCAAAATGCAAGTCTCTCTTGTTATGAGTATTGCTTCCTTGTTTTGAGGCTCTGGACGCTGTCGTACCTAGTCAAGCGAATACACATAATTTCTATACTGCACCCATAATGACTTTTCGTTGAGTTTGGTTGAACTTTCGTTAACTTTTGGTTTCATTTGCATATTCCGTATGGAGCTCTGAGGATGACTACATAATGTAAGAGTTAGACAACAACTATATCACATACGGTTACGTTTTGTTAAGCAATTTTGGGTGCACTCAATTTTTGACAAATTGTGACATTAGCAATTCTATTTGGGCATTAAGTCTTTTTGAAGTTGATGTATTGTTTGGCATGTTTTAAGCAAGCTTTAAAGTTCCAGTGAGAGAGCATTTCGTGAAGTTCCCATCTATTGAGCTCTATCCTTATCTGATTAGTTTGTAAGCCACAGAAAGATTCAGGACCACTGAATGGAAATTGAGCACCTTATCTGGGAAGCTCAACATCAACTTAGTTGCCAGCGATGCCGCTGTGTTCAGGGACCAGTTGCAAGAGAGGTTAGAGACAGTTCCAGACTAGCTTTGACTCAGAGTTAAAAGATCTGCGATCCTTGAGAGTTTCTTGGCTACTTCCGGAGGTTTCTTCTATAATACATTCTCTGACACAGAGTTCGATAGCGAGGACCCCTGCTCGAAAGATTGTGGTTGCTTGTCCTAGGTTCAGCTCCAGACCCACTCAACATCTTCTATTCGTCGGTATACCAATCTAATGGGGAAGATATTTGGGGATTTGCCTGATTGTTTTCATGTGTCCAACTAAGTTAGGGGAGGAATTGTTGCATAGCAGTTGAAGCTTTAGAGCACTAGCAGCTGCGTTCTTCACAATAGTTATGTGGAGGGTTGGAAGGCATAGTGTAGACACAATGTTGAACTAGAGTGTAGAGCTATATAGAGACTCTATTGTAGAGAGATGTTGTATAGACTCTCTTTGGTAGAGGGCTTTCCATCTCTACATCGTCACAAAGTGTGATGTGGCAAAAGTTTCTTGAAATTGAATAAATCTCTACGCTAGTCAGCCTAGACAGTCGATAGAGCTTTTGCTTCAGCTCTAAAATGCTTAAGTCTATGTTATACCTAACTAGATGTACAAAATGATTGTTAATTGGACACTTATGGCTCACCGCATTCGTACCAACATTCAGTTCAAAAAAGTATTCAGTATGGGAATATGTCAGGTGGACATGCAAATCCTTACAGAAAGTCCTCAATCATTTATTACAAGACTGAATGAGTTTTCAACTCTTCTTATTTGAAACTCACTAAAATACAATATCTAGGCGGAAGAAGTGTCCAATTAAACAAAGATTTAAGAGTCATCATGAGTATGCCTACTTGACTATTCCTGTAAATATCCTAGAAAATCAGCAATTGCACTTGTGTCCTTCTTTATTTTAAGACTAGGACGAAACACCCCAACCCCATATTGGATAAACTTCTTCCATGTGTTGGGGGAAATAATATTTTGTTTGACTTGAACCCTTAGGTGATTTGCACGTCTTCAAATAGGATATGCCAGTCGACCAATAGGAAACATATGTAAGGCCATAGCACATCTCATCTCATCACACCTCGTGGTATCTGTTGAAATCCCTTGATATTCTTTAACTTCTGGGAAATCAATTTTCTATTTGATTTTATTTGACGAGAACATACTGCAGTTGAGTGTCCGAATTTCGTCGAATTAATGTGATAATTCGGTTCACGAACTGAAGCCATGGAATGGGACGTGTACAATTTGGCAATGTGCTAGAAAAATAAAAGGTTTTAGGAGCGATTCAAGGCTAATTTAAGAGGACTAAGACTGACTAAGATGAGGTCCTGTTAAGGAACACTATGCAAGAAGAAGTCAATTGTTGCCAAATGTAAGTACGTAGATACTGAAGTCCATAACTCCTCTTTAGGCTTTTGGAAATCCTTGAAAAATAAAGGAACAATATTTGCTGTGTACGCCTGAGGACCAGGAAATAACTCCTTTGCATTGCAGCCCAAAAGATTTTTACAAAATGAAGAATGAATGAAACTTCTACTATAAATATTGAATAACATTGGAATCCTTATTTTGAGGTCCTTAAGGAATTAAGACCTAAAAGAATAAAACACAGTAAGTATATGCTTGTGGAAACTTTAATCCAAAGTTTTTCGCATACAGACAAACCGCCTCTTGAGGCATTTGAATAAACGTCTAAAATCCCCTTAAGGCAGTTAAAAAACTGATCAAATATGTAAAAGAAAGCAAAAAGATGTATGTGTCCTTGTAGAATACTGCTGCGACATATGTACATGGGAAGTTTGTATATTTGTATGGAGCCACAGCAAACAGGGACCAAATAAATGCCGCTATCATGAAAAATTCAAATGGATGGATTGGGAGACAAACTACAATGTTATGGAGCAGTTGCTACATTTAAGGTTAATGCAATTTCTGCACTGTATAACTACTTTCAGGACTTCAACAGAAACACTTTATGGAAGTACTTAAGTTACATTAGTTACACCAATTAATTACGCGTTCTTTTGAAGGTAACTTAGTTGAACTATGTAGGAACATTTGGCAAACATCGGGAGTTTCTCAAATCGAATCGAAGGAGAAAGTGGCAAATGGATTGGACATACCCTACGGTGAACTGCGTCTTGAGCTGGATTTCACTCACTTAGGCAGGCAGAATAGCAGAGGCAAACTTTTTGGATAGTAAACGACTAACAAAGCCTCGGTGTGTAATAAGAACAAGCCACTGCAGCCGAAAACCTAGCAGCTCTGTAAGTAAGCCTTTTTCTCGTCTCCATGTGGTAGGACTTTGAATTTATTCGGAAATGGGTAATGAAAGAGCACGAGTGGCAAGCTTCCTGCAGCACAAAATAGGATTACTGTCGGTTGGCCTTATAAAGCAAGATTCGTCTATATGGAGCGAGATAAGATGTTTCGATACTGGGGATACTGCTTCCCAAGAAAAAACACTGTCTTCTTGTGGTAAGCCAACTTGAAGTTCACAGAGATCATATCTTGGAAACCTCACAGTGACCGGATATTGACGGCCAGGTAAAGTAAGAACATCCTGCGCCTCCATTGCGAAATATGCCATGCAATGAAGTCCACTCACCCAAGAGGACAGAATAAAGAACAGCCGATAAAGCACCGAGTTCTTTAGGAATAAGGCCGAAAAAGATGGAGCGCAGGCATGTTTGTTGCTCTATGCTCCCAGATGGGTTAAAGAGTTGAGTAAGTTAGAACTTGGCGCAAAACAGTTGAGGATACTTGCTTATTTATGTCCTGTATCTCCTTGTGGGGTCCTAGGATCTCTACAATGCCTACGCGCCATCGTGTGTGATTTCTGAAAATGTGCCTCAGGTCTTCCCAACGTAAAATCAAACACCTTTTATTAATCGATGAACAGCAGTTGAAATGGTGATCGATATTCAACACATTGCTCGTTACAATGAGTAACGAACCGTCTAAGCCTTTCACTAAGTGTTGAGTAGAGCTCTTTGGTGATTCTGTAAACGGTTCTGCTGTCTCACGCTACGCTGCACTCCTCTGATTTTCATGCGATATATTGAATCTAGGTCGACCCTGGAGTTGCTACAATTCGAGCTCTTAGCTGTTTTCCTTCGTTGATCCTTCTCCAGGTATCCCCGGAAAGCCACGCCCTATGACTTCCCTGCGATCGGCTAACATTCCCTTCAGCACCTGATGTGGAAACAGTTTTCATAGTACACCAATGGTCTTGGATGAATCGAACTCCATGTCCTTAATGTCAGCAAAGAGTTCAAGGATTTAAAGATTCACCCTCGATCGAATCTGACTACAGCCAGACTCATTTGTTAAATGCTTTAAGTTAGTTTGGTGATATTAAAAGGACGAAAAAAAAGTGTTTTCCTTTTGTTCTAGTTTGGCCAATAAATCTTTTAAGCATCTAATCTTGGACAGCAGAGTTATGTTTTAATGGATCCCATCTGAATCAGGCCACAATAACAACATGTAAGTGGTTTATATCCTTCTTTTCTGTTTCTGCACTTAATGCCACAGTCAAAATATACGTACGTAGCTAGTATTTTCTTTTACAGGACACAAACGAAAAACAAAAATTCCATTTAAATGGAATTGCTTTATCCCTAATGCACTCGTTTGTTCAAAAATCCATTTAACCGAGTTGTTGTCCCTGCCTGTGTCCTGCGTCCCGCTTTCAACTTCAACTGGACACCACAAGAACTGCTCTGCTGCTGCTCTATAATATCGCATCGTAAACATTCCTTCGAAGGGAATATGTTTACTTTTTCATTTAAACTTTTCACACAGCACAAGACCATTGCTTCATTTTATTATTCCAAATAATTAAACCGAACTCAATTTTGTGCTCCAGGCACTTGGGGGGGGGGCGGGGGGGGGGGGGGGGTTGTTATATTCCTCAACCTAGCTGCTGTTCTATTTGTTTGGTGGTAAATGTTAGTAGAATTTGAATTCATTAGGAAAATTGAGCAGAACGTTCAAGGTCCATTTGAGAGAGAGTTTTGCTTAGAAAAAAGTTGCTTCCTTCCTTCTTTTGGTCTTCCTTTTTTTTGGATATTTTTTTTTGTTTTTTTTTGTGGGAGATTAAGGGAACAGCGTGTAGAGTGGAAGATTTTTCGGTTTAGAAACCAAAATTAAGTTGTTTCCACACCCGCATTTGGTCCCGCTTTTGTATTCCGCACTTTGGTTCAATGGAATTTTGTTTAATTTCGAATGCGGTTAAAAAGCTGTTAATTACCGCTAGCAGCAGAGTGTGTGTAAGGATACAAGTGTGTTGAAAGGAGGGATTTGTTTATTATTTTTTTGTGTTTTAAGGACGACAACGCTGCCGCGGCATAGCAAGCCCCAAGCCCCAAGCCTAAACCCAACTGGTATTGGAAATAATTTCGGCTAGTGTTTTCATTTCCGGGTTGTGTGTCGGTTGTCTGCGAACACGGTTTTCTTGAATTAATTTGAAGTAATTGCTTGGGGATGGGCGCCGGAAGACGACATGAATGCCTTTGGGGAGAGGTATTTTGAAATAATTTAAACATATTTAGGGTTCAAAGGCATTTTGGGATGCTTTAGATAATTAGAGCTTAATGGATGTCCACACAGTTTGCTGCTGCTGCTGCTGTTGGTGGTGGTGGTATGAGAACCAGTCAACGTAATGGATGAATGGAGTTTGGTTGGGAATAAATAAGATGTTTCGGTTTCTCGTGTAGACATAGGATTTGAGAGCAATGAAAAAAAAACTCGAAGAATTTATCAGTTTTCAAGTGATTGAAAAGGGTTCTTAAAGGGTTTTGTTTGAACTTTAATCTCAAAGGACAAAGGTTGATGGATGAGGGAATTTTTTTTATCTCCGATATCTGTAGCCGAGGGGGTTTTTGAGATTTGTTCAATTTGAAATGAATGTGAGGAGGTTTTTTCTTATAAGCGCTAGTGGAAAAGTGTAGAAATTCTAGATTACTTCCCTAGCAACTGCATGGACAAAAGGGATCCTATAGTGATTCCTTTAAGAGGAATGCAGTTATCTTCCTACAAAGAGCAGAATACATCTGTCAACGAAAGCTTAAAAAGTATATTTAGTCGACTATGACTTAATTGTTACTCAGTTTTCTTCTTTAACTGTAGAGCAGGAAAGCAAGGAACCTAATTTTGGGTGACAGTTTAAATGGGTGATTTATTTTGAGGTAATTTTTTCAAAAGCCAAAATAAGTTCAAGAAATCAATTCCGTCAAGTTGCCTTAATCATTGAGCAAAAGAATTATTCTTGGCATTTATTTTTTACAGACTATTTTGTCCATATATTGGCCGTAACTATAGATATCAGGGTCCATTCAGAAGTTCCAATTTTCGATGACGCGTGAGTACATTTCAAGTGATATTTAGCGAGCAATGCGAGTAATGTGGGCTTCCTTTTACCCAATCGTACCCAGCTTATCCATGTAAGCCTCGTACTGTTCATAGTCCCAAAGAAAAAGATCTACAGGTCTGACATCACACGTTTTGGTCGGCCAAATGTTTACCTTTTTCTCATTATATGGCCATGTTTTCACAGGCTGTGTGGTAAGTAGCTCCACATTGCAGATACCAAATATCCGGGAAAGCATAAGTTTTAATTTTAGGTACTAATTAGTCCGTTTAAATGGCGCTATAAGAAGTCTTATTGACAGTTACCGGCCTCGTCTTCTGCCGTTAAGTTGCTCTAAGTGCACGAAGCACATTCCTCGTAGAACGCTGATTTTTATAAAGGATCTACATTGAGTTAAGTCTTTCTGTAATAAACTGTCAAACAATATTGAATAATATTATTATAACAATTTATCATAACTCACACGCTTTTTGTCAAAAACTTCAGAGAAAAAAAGTACCTCTAAATGAATAATCCTTTACAAACTTCGAAGCAGAAACCACTACCTTCCTCGAGTACTAAGAGCGCACAGAACTGCATGTTACTCTATCTCTTCTCATAAACTACTCAAATAATGTCTTCAAATTTAAGTTAATGCAATTTTTATCCGCTAAATTGCGTACCAACTGCGATTAAGAATCGACAAGACAGGCACGAAAACGAAAAAAGAAAAAAATTATTAAAACCAAATCATCATAAAAATAGAAAATGCAGATCATTTACAAAAATTACGAAATAAAAGCCAGAAGCTCCCAGTATCGCTCTGTCTAGGCTGTGGAGCAACCTTAACTAGGCATCCCCGCCTAGCAACCATTCACGGCCAAACACCCCATGTCTAGCTATTACAAAGGAAATTAATATGCTTTGTAGATACAACACCAGGATAGGATACAACACCAACGAATAGTAGCACCACCGGAACCATTCCCGGTATTAAATTAATGAAGTTTTGTCCGGCAGCATCTGTGTTAAATTGCCGCTTCTGGAACATACCAATGTACTCTGATGCTATTGCCATAGACAGACACGAACTGCTGGAACCGTCCAACCAGCCGTCCAGATGAGTTGTGGTCCTGCCGGTGATGGTGCTACTAGAATGAGCCGGGCATTAATTTCAAACTGCAAAAACATCAAATATGTGACTCGAATATTTATTTGGATAATTATTGCCAAATTTTATATCGAATTATATTACACAGACCGAGCGGCAGGATAATCACGATATGATGCGTAATGATGGATGAAGGATAATATACCTAGATACTGTGGCACGTTTGAATATTCATTCTGTTCGTGTGTTGAGTCCTTGCATTTTATTATACGAGTAGGTACAAGGTTTCAATTTCAAAAACTCTGAGTTGAGAGGAAGGAATTCACAGGACGACTCTTGGAAAAACGGAAAAAAAGGGTACGGGTAAAGTTTCTTTATTTCCTTTCTGATTTTTAAATTAAAAGAACAAAAGAAGTCAAATATTAGAGAAGATTGAGAAAGTTTTTTGGGTCAGCAAAACAACAAAACAAAAAAACAGAAATAGCTTTTCGGGTTTTGTTTTCGTGTTTAATTTTGAGGGATGTTAGGGTTTCACCATATGGAAATGGAAAGTAAACAGTCGGAGAGGAGAAGTCACTGCAATGGGGCGGTGGTTTTGATTGATGTGTGGGAATTGATTTTTGGGCTAAGAATTGTATACCACTGTTGTGATCGTAATGGGTGACCAGATACGAACGATAGGAAAAATAATCTTTACTAAGACAACAATGAAGAAGGATATGAAGTTGATTTTGACTTTGTTTTGAAGCTACATTCATTTTTAGAATAGTGCATCATTCAAATGGCCGTCTTGGCTTTGCTGGCAGTCCTTCCAGGGGTCGTTGAAATTTTTGATGACTCGGTCGAAAATGTACGACTTCATTCCAGTACTAGCGTCTCGAATGTTGCCCTCAATCTCGTCTAAAGGGGTTAACTTGTTAGCGTAGACTAACGACTTGACGTGGCTTAAGAGAAAATAAACGATTGTGTCAAATTCCATGATCGCGATGATGATTGTTGGGTGCTCGCAGTGAGATGACTCAGTAGCCTTTTGGTGATGGTGTCGAAGCTGTAGTAGACGACATTTCCAGTCTTCATCGTAGGAACCAGAGACTCTTTATTGATCACAATAAGCTCGCATTCATAGACCCTTAGGCTCATTCAGCCTTGCAACCTTCCAATTGTGTGTTGGCAATTATGGATTACCAGTCCTGAGAGATTACAGGACCGTACCCCTATCTGACGCTGGGATCTAATTACGAGTTCTCGGTTTACTCGGGATCCCTTCACTTGTAACGACCTCGAAGTTATCACCTGGTCATACTTAGCATGTAAGCAACTTAGCATGGCCTTAAAGCCATCCGCCTTCGCAGCATTTAGGAGAAAGACCTGGGTTCTCCTTCATGATCCATTTATCTGGATCGATGGAAACATCTGCATCACTTTTGTCAGTGACCGCCAGCTCTAGTTCGCGCCGTAAGACTTCGATATGAAATAGAATGTTACTTGTACCTTTGGGCTCTAAGCGGCTCATTTAAAGCCACAATTCTCTTCCTTACCATCTCTCCAGGAGCTTTTCCAGAAGACAGCTCAAACGCCGTGCTACCAACCAGCTTTAAGGGTTAATCGGTTCGCAATTTGTTTTTCATATTTTTTTTTTGTGTTTTCCGTAGTGATTGCCACAAGTATATAGCAAAGCTAGTAAATCTGGATGTTGCCAGGTATCCAAATACTCCGTTCCTGACTGAGATATTCCAAAAATGGGCTCCAAGCCAGGTTGATCCTCGGCACGGGTTGTGCTACACCTTGATCCAAGGGAGGAGGATAAACAAGGAACAAGGAAATATGAGAAGATAGCGATGACTATATGACTATATCTCATCTGGCGCTTGATACCCGAGACTCACTGATCTCCTACACCACGTCAAGGTGCATAGTCACGTAGCCTGCACACAGAAGCCGAAGACAAAGACCAAATTCATGATGAAATTCACGTTGTGTATTTACAACTGAATACTGGAATTTCGATCCGCAAGTCCAATAAATGATAAAGCAAAATAAAATGGCAAGAAATTTTAAATATTTTGTCAGCTAAATAATATTGATGACTTTGACAGCTGCGAAAACATATTGATTGGAAAATGTATCATTGCTATCTGGTCACTATTATATACTGGTCTCCAAC
The DNA here is from genome assembly GCA_949716465.1 of Chalcosyrphus nemorum. NCBI lineage: Eukaryota > Metazoa > Arthropoda > Insecta > Diptera > Syrphidae > Chalcosyrphus > Chalcosyrphus nemorum. Next base: position 87,323,409 of record OX454333.1, read on the forward strand.
AGTTTATGCAGGTCACCCTGTAGTTTTTGAGCAGAGCCACTAGTTTAGATATCTTGAGTTCATTTGGGAAGTGTCTCATGTCAATTTTGGTTGAGTAGAAGCTTCCAAGTCAGTTCTTGCAGTTCCAGAAACTCTGGGAATGTGCCATCGAGTCTTTCCTTTACCTTAAGAACCACGTTTTCAATTTCCTCGAGGTTGACAGTTCTTCGTCTTTTCCAGTTCCTATGACTCTCTTTGTAATGAACGAAGCTCTTCTTCTTTAATATCGTTTTGGAGTAGATAGATAGATAGGAAGTAGGTACGGTACTTACTATTCTTCGTGTTAACATCATCGAAAGATCTCGGAAGCGAGTTGGTCTTGAACCGAATGAGCATGATCACCTTGGAAGGTGAACATACAATTTCGAACTCTATAAGATGTTCCAGGATATGATTGTTGGACAAAAAGCCAAAATACGGCGACTTTTTTGGCTCTGCCGTATCGAGCGAATGGACAGCAATACTTCAGCTAAGACGACCTTCGAATTACAGCCTCCAGGTTCAAGACGCAGACAGAATGTCTGATATTAATAAATGAAAGCAGCGCTAAGGAAGGAAAGCAGTCATATCTCAGGCAGACACAGGAACTCTTTAAGCAAGTAAATAAATCCTTCGAAAGTCTACAACTTCTTCTGGAGCCGGCTTCCTATATCAGATGCTTTGTACGGCAAATTCCTTTAGAAATCTCCAAAGTGCAAGAGCAAATTTGTTCAGCACTGTTTACCTTGCATAATAATGTCCTGAAATCTCCTGCAACGCCCAGTTAATTATACGCTCTTCAAGTAAATGCTAAAGTTCATATTTGTGTGTAAATTTATCCCTGGATGCAGTACGTCATTGTAAAATCTGGCTAACAACCTTCACCGGGTTTTAGTCTTACGCCAAAAAAAAAACAAAAGAAAAAGAAGGACACTATTCGAAATGACTTATTGCAACACACATCCGCATTCTTCTTTTTTTTGGTAAGAATCCTTTTTCACCTTCCACCCAAATGCCATCTTCTGCAAAACGATCTAAATTGGAATCGTACCCAACGAGGACGAGAACCTCTTGTTTTTAGCCGTCCTTACCACATGTATTCCTCTCTCTAAATGTGTGCGTGAATCTATGGAATGGTCCTGCACATCCGCCCTATGCTACAGCCGGATCTAGGCTTAGGAAAAAAAACAGCTTCCTTCATCGTACCCATTTCCTGAGTTTCATATCATCCGACGCCGTATTGGTGAAATGCCAAAGGATGATAGTAGCTTCCGCCGTATGCAGTAGCAATTTGCAAAAGGGTTAGACGAGGATTCCTCATCCTCGCACTGCGTGTAAGAAACACCCAACAGCCAGAAGGAGAAGGAGTAGGAGAAGGAAAGAAACGCGCATATAATATATGCAAAGAGGAAATACATTTAATATAAATCCTTTTCATCCTGACGACCTGTTAAAGAAAACAAATCATAAAAGGTGAACGAACATTTTGTGTTATCCTTTTTCCTACACTCTTGCTCCCTACTTATCGTAGTCCCTTTTGCGAGGTGAGCTCCTCTGGCTCTGGCTCTGGGGTGTATTTCTGTTCTTTGCTCATCGAGAACATTACTTACCTTGTGTATACGCCCATTTGCTACGAAGGACGAAAGATTAAAAAGGATTTTTTTGTATTTTAGAGTAAGAAGGATACACACACAATATTACGTCATGAGATCTGAGATGCCAGCCAGATACCATAAGAGCACAGACAGAAGATATCCTTTATGTCGACAATCCGACCAATTTTTGTTCCCTTTATTCGGTTTCTGTGTATTTTTTTATGCCAAAAGGAGCGACACATAATCCAATTTGATTTAAACGCAGCAAAATACATATAAAAAAATGAAAACATCGTCCTTAGAAGGTGCACAGTGCTGAGCTCTTGACTGGGGTAAAAATTGTTGTTTCGAATGAAAACATACTTAAGGCGAAGACAAGGATTCCTCCGGGGGCCATGTTTGGCCTTGACGTATGTTTTTGGGCCAAAAGAAGTTGAGGAAATTTTCTGAAGGATTTCTTTTTTCTTGTTTATGGCTTTGTAAGTGGGTGTACTAAGGAAGAGATTGAGGTGTGCGTGCGTGTGTGTGGTAAAATCGCAATTGCATATGTTATTGGTCTTCTCTTTTGTAATCCTTTGGAACAATAAAGGTAAGATAAGTCATGTTTGTAAAGGCGGTTTTTTTTTTGGCTGAGAGGGGTTTCATTTTTATTGTTGCCCCGAGGCGCAATTGTTTGTTGAAGACCATATTATATTGGGAATTGGGAATATTGGTGAAATCTATATTGCTTTCGACGACGACGACGACGACGACGGCTAAAATGGAAATATTATCCTGTGCAAAGGATTCTGCTGCTGCTGTTGCTGTGAATATTTGTGTTTTTATCTTTGTAAAATTGTTTCTTCTTTTCTTTGTATCCTGCAATGGGATTATGTATATTGTTAGATGTTGTGTTTGAAGGAATGCTTTGTTTGAGTTTGTCCTTAAGGGGATTCTTAGGTTAGATGCAATCTTGTGTACAAAACTCAATTTATTGGTACGAGAGTGAGATTAAAGCAATTGAAATGCGTAATCTTTTGTAAAAAAGAATGGTTACATATGTATAGGTGGGGTGTTAAAAGGAGGCGGGTAATAAGCTCGCGGTCACGGATCTCGTCGAAGAAGTACATGCTCTTCGCAGGGCACACACACTGTATGAATGAGCAGATCTTCCTCCACTCACCTTCTGATCTCGTCTCCATATTTTCTGGACTTGGCAGGTTTTCTCTAACCTCCTCTTCCTTGGGAAATTCTCTGCACTCGGGGGTACTATCGTGTCTAAATCTGTGAACCACCATGTCCGGACAGGAACTGTGTAAGATGGTAGTTACAGTTCCTTTTTGCTCTCTTTGTCCATGTGTCTATGTTGGGAATGAGTTTGTGGGTTTGCCAGAGCGATGCTGAGACTGTCCTTTACATTTTGCTTCTTGCCAGTTCGATGGTCGCTGAAGGTACACTCTTTGCATTTCGTTCGCAAGGATGTCGATTCCAGCAAATGTGCGAGCTGCCTCGTCAAAAATTGTTCGAAAGTCGCTAATTACTCTGATCGCGCAGAGCCTGTAAGCTGATGATAGCCTGCCCATATCGTGGAAGCATAAAGGAGGACCGAGCTGACTGTTCTGGACAGCAGGATCCTTCGTGCGTATACCAGTCCACCGATGTTTGGGAGTATTCTGGAGAGCGCCGCCTGTATCTGCGATGCCTTCTTACTTGCCTTCTTCTTACTCGACGTGAGCTTTGAAGCGTAGCCTATTGTCGAGCCTGACTCCGAGGTACTTCGCATACTACACCGTCTTGCGACTGGTTATAAGGCCAGCCTCAGTTTTTTGAGCGGCTAATTACAGACCGGCAGATTCCAGCCATTCCTTTACTACTGTAATAGCCTCATTCATGCCAGACTCCATCTCGTGGACGACGATGTCGTCGGCAAAGCCAATCACTCCCTCAGGCAGCGATAGTTGCAGACCTCTTAGACTTGAGCGAATGAGGGTTGTGTGCACATCGTGTTGATTCCCACCAAATCAACCGAATTGCAATACATGCAGAGAAAGTCACAGTTTGGTCTAGATTTTGGATTGGAGGCTTCATCGGCCCACACTTCTTTGAGAACTGAGAACGAATTTGGCCAAGCTATCACCGCCAACGGCCAGCGCTATCGGTCGATGATAACCAATTTCTCTTGGCCCCAATTGAAGAATATTTGGAACGACGACACGCGGTTTCAACAGGAGCCCTTAGCTACCTTCCTAAACTTTGTCTTGTCCTAATTCACAAATCGGTTCGCCTTCTCTTGAATTGCCGTGAAGGCTTTTACGGCCACTTGTTTGGACCCCAGCAGTTGGCACTGAATGATCTGCTCCTACATAAAATTGAAGAATCCACAAGGCAAAGTATTTGCTTGCCAGAAACCGGTACGCGCTTGGAAGACAAGAGCTGTGCTCAGAGATTGCCTCTTATGAGTTCGTAAATGAGAATTTTGAAACGCCTGGATGTGGTGTTTCCCATCTTTTTCTTCAAACCTCGTCAGATCCAAAAGCTTTGCCGTTTTTTGAAGTATTTGACTGCCTTACCAACTTCTCCTTAGTTAGTTGTTTCACAAAACCCGCTACCCTTGAAGAACATTTTCCAGGTCCACAAGCAGTTGGCCTTGAATATTCTTAACAAAGTTTGGTGAATGAATCTCCTGAGCATTCCTGTGCGTCTATCTGGAAGATGGTTGTCAAGGATACCAACTCATCTCCTTCCATCTACTTTTGTTGCATTTTTGTATTTGCCTAATAGAAACCGTCAGCACATTACCCCTTGATCGCCCTCAAGTGTGTTCTTATCTTTATTTGTGGAGCACTCATTCCTTTTGCCAGTCAAGGATATGTGTGTATAAAATGCCCTCGGGTACAGAAACAAAAAGCACATTCCATACTCGTGCATACGTTCCTCTCCAACGCACGACTTAATATTCTCCATTTTAATGCTGCTTACGTGTATGTTGGCATATCCTTAAGATTGCCTTAATTGAATACACACCTCTGGGAGAGCGTGTGCTGTTTTGTGATATACATATCTCACGACTATCTTTTCGTTTTTATCTTTTTTTCTTTCTAAAGTATGATCTACTCCCACTCTATGTGCAGATGAAGCAATTATTCCAAGGATGCAGTAGGAGGACACTTCAATTCACATTTTTATTTTTCTTAAAGTCACCCTAAGTCTGTGGTGGTTAAAGTGTTATCAAAGCAACGAGTCACAGGAAAAGCCAAGTAGAACAGCAACAGAACAAGGATATTTTATGCAGTTATGTATTCCGTTTGTGTTGTCTGTCTCGAGAGGAAGCGAAAATATGTGAGCAAAGGATGGGAAATTCAACACGCCGAAGAAGGAGCATCTTAAGAATACCACCGCACAAAGCGGCACCAAGAGACAGGTTTAGTGGGAAGAAACGAAAAGAAATAAACGAGATGTCCTTGACAATATGAGTGGGATACCCTTCTTAATGGACTTTGTCCTTCGTCTTTCGTACTGGGATTTCCATTAGCACGACAAGACTTTACTTTAATATTGGGGTCGCCTAACAGGTACATAAGTACATTGGATGGGATGAAACAAAGTCGGTAAGTGAGTGTGCATAAATGACAATGGTTACTACTTGTGTTCTTGTACATAAGCCGAAGCAGGAATACCTATCGCATTGAGGTTGACAGAGGAATCAGTATAAGTATCCAATGTATGAATTGATGGGTTTTAGCTCCACATTAGAGCTTCGCATTTGGAAAACTATAATTTGACATCTAGAACGTGGCAAGTCTTGCTCGATTGAAAGGGAGTATAATGCCCCACACGAATGACGTACAAGTCAACAGAGTTAATATTCATGACATCCAGCAATAATTGTGCCACAACCTCATTCTCCAGCTAAATCTTGGCATGCATCAAGTTTTCAGTCAAGTATAGGTGAAGGAAAGCATGCTCTACGACAGGAGGACGATCGCCTGCCTTGTAAGACCAAGGTTGCATATTCCTTAGAAGTCTTTGTCAACAAACAATTTAGTAGGACCTGAAAACCTTAGAAACGTCAGTCTGGATGACTTTAACTTTGGGGAACTTAAAAGGTGTTTAACCATCGGACTCTTTCTCAAAAGCTTCTCCTTTTTGGATATTTGACTATTGAATAACCCTAGCAAACTACTCCTACCCTTTGGCAGTAATAGTTCTGCTTCATGACACCAAGTGCTGGACGAGCAGGTATTGAAATCATCGAGAGGATTGTTCATATGCGAGGAGCGTTAATGGAGAAGAAGTGGTTTGTACATGATTTAGTACAAAGCCAAATCTTGGGGACTAAATTGGCTTAGGCACATCAAGTGAATTGCTCAACGTTCCAGGTAAGAAGATCCTGGATTTTCAGTCCCAACGTTCGAAATGGTCGAGCAAGATCGATCCTTTAGTATAATGACACAGCTGTCGCTTAGTTCTTTCTTATCAGGAAGTGACTATCCACCTTGTCGTGCCAGCGCTGAAGTAGGTTATGCGAGGAGTCACATCGGCGCGTGTCTTCCAATCGAACAGGTTCTAGTGAAGGCCGAAACCAAAATGTACTCAACCCTATTCTAGTGGTGAAGCGAGCAGAAGACTTTGAACCGTACCGAAGCATGAAATGTTGCTTGACAAAATACCAAGCCCTAACAGCTCTCATACATAACCTTACTCCAATATTCGGCGGCTCTGTCGGAGTATTTGTTTCCATTCCTAATAGTGGGAACAAAATTTTCGACCCAAATAAAAAAATAGAACCAATGAACAAATAAACCAGACTTATCACTAACATCCATGACGAGAGCTATCAATTTTGTGGCATCAAAAGCCGTCCTGATGGAGTTGCTTACCGATCCCGAGGTTACAGTCCAGAATAACAACGTGAAAGAGGAAAGGAAGAGAAACAATCGCCACTACGAAGGTACCCAAAGACGAGCACTCTCCGATAAGGAGAAAGAAAAGCTCACGTAAGCCGAAGACGTTACCATAAAAGATGCCTCGAGGAGAACGGAAGCAAGAAGCAACAAGTGCAAGGACGAAGCAGCTAATAGCCAGCAAGCAAGTCGACGAACCTGAGCTGTAAGCTGCCAAATATAACGCACGGCGCACTAAACTACTTGGCACTGAAGCCGTAAGTCCTAGTGGACTTACCACCCTGAAGATCGAAGCCGCTAAAGCGGATTCTGGGAAGAAAAGCCCACCATCGTGGCCAGCCAATGTCACCATTTTCTGATAGCACACGATCAGGGCATTTTCGTTGCAGAAATTGCCATTGTTTGATTTGCAGTGAAGCATGGCATCCAGATCTTTTTCAGACATTTGTGGGCAGAAATAATGAGCCAAAATCCACCGATATCGACGCACGCCGACTGTTTCGGCTTCTCTAAAGATATGTAGCCTAATATTGGCCCAAACAGCCAACAGTGACTCATGAATCTCGCATGGATTCTTCGTTTAACATATTCGCCAATTTTGTTTGTTAATGGCGCAAGAGAGTCCGAAATGGGCCCCGACAGTGATCAAAATTTGCCTTCCAAAATCGGGTTCAGTGTCAACCATTTGAGCAACTGTTTTGTTGTATTCCAAGTGACGTGGACAGTCTGTCGATAATATTTTTTGAGTCGGAAACAAATGTAAATCATCCGTCGAAATTCGTCGCCAAAATATCGAGAGCGGTGACGATACGATGACACATAATGGGTTCTTGGCAAGACTCTCCTGCCGCTTCAAGCAGTTCATTCGAACGTTTTGGACATTGATGAACTGCATACTGACGATCTCCCACTGCCCAGTGCTCAATAAAACAACCGAATAGTGTTGCCAGACGGCACTTGTTGGCCACGATATTTTCGACGATAAGAAAGTTGAGTTAACACACTATTTACGTTAAGCTAACTACTATTTTCAATGTAAAGCGGCATTTTTTGCGCCCTACTGCGGTGTGAAGCAATTCATGGTTAAAGTGTTATGATTTGACGTTTCAAAAACGATAAATGTCAAAGTTATTCAATGTTTATACACCGACATAGAAGACGTCGCACATATTTCACTTCACTTCATTAAGCGAACTCCGCGTACATAGGTAACAAGAAATCATCTCAATTCTCATCCAACACACTCACGAGAAGGAGAAGAACTCTCCTCCAATTGAACTAATTATAAAGCAATTAATTCCCAATTACTCCAAATTAAAATATCTCAAGGTTTCCCTATTGAGTCCTTCAGCGTAATTAACATCCTATAACATATCCCAACTAATTTTCTCGATTACCTACACACAGTCAATTATTTCCAGAATCTTAGCTCCACACCAAAAGCAAGCCACCACCGCGTACCACAGGAAAATTTTCCAGAAATCGATCGCATTACAATAAAACCCGACAATAACAAGGGCTTTACGTAAAATCTACCACCGAAATTGTGCAAGCAAGGAAAAGGGGGATGTTAACCGAATCCACCGCCGATTGTAGGTAGTAGCGCTTGAATGTCGCACGATTACAGGTGGAATCCAATAGAATTCAATCCACTTCAATTAGCCCGAGACTGAAGCTATGCAAATTGTGTTTTGCAATCGATTCCCCAGTGCTTCTTATGTTCTGGTTCGAGGAAAAACTATTCAAATCGAACTCATTTACTCGTACCATGGGCGTGCGCCCACTCTCCCCATTTTAGGGACAATAGAATGGAACACAATTTGAACACCAGAAATGGCAGAATGAGCATTTGCATTCGCGTTTTCTCCATCGGGATTGGATCTAATGCATTGCGGGGGTTAATCGCTTTTACACAAGGAAAAAAAAAAAAAACACACACAGACAGCGCCTGACATCCTGAAAATCCTTGATTCGTTTCCCCACACATGTGCTGCGATGTGAGGTAATCCTCATGCAAATCTACTTCTACATACCTTTTGCACAATTTTCTCTCTCTCGAAATGAGTGCAAAAAAACAAAAGATAAAAACTGGAAACGAGTAAACAATGAAATGAAAATTTTTGGCAACGTGAATACTCGTTTAAGAATGTCGTCGTCGTACCTAGTCGTAGCTTGGTGTCTTCCCTTGGATGCGACGGTATGTGCATCAGTTTTTGTACGAATGTCTCGCTGTCTGGGAGTAATTTAAAGCAAAGAACATAGAACTGTCACCCCACGAGCATACGAATACGACAAGCGAATTCAGTTCCTGGAAAATGTCACAACCCAAAAAAGCTGTGAGAATAGGAACCGCATAACGACGCGACGTGCCTACTTTAGCGTGTGCACAGTATTGCTTGCAAGTGTTCTTCACTTGTAGTATAGACTTGGGTTCTTGTCGTATGAAAACTCCGCAACAGAAGCAGGAGCGTGGAAATTGTTGGTCTTCTGTCATTTGCGATACTATTGGGGAACATTTTGTTGCGAATGCTATGGTGACCAGATAAGAATGACAGGAAAATAAAATGAAATGGAATAAGAACTGTATCAGATATAAATTTGAACCTGACTTCATTTTGAAGGTACATTCATGCCATTATTTGTGAAATGGCACATTATTCAAATGAGTTAACTGGAAGTGCTTCAAGCGGTCTGTCCAACGTTTGATTACTTGGTCCAATATGCATGGCATTATTCCGACAATAGCACCTCAGATGTTGGCCTCGACCTCGTCCAAAGAGGTTCTCTTATTATCATGGACTAAGGACTTGACATAACTCCACAGAAAATAGTCGAGTCGTGTCAAATAGCATTATCGCGGCGGCCAATTCGTCAATTTTCGCCAATCGTCGCCAACTTTCTCCTTAACAACTTTGAGCACTGCGTCGCTTGTTTGGCTTGTAGTGCCATCTTGTGGAACCCAAGCTCGGATATATCTATGTTGTCGAGCTCTGGCTGCAGAAAGAAGGTTAATATCGTTCTTTACTTGAGACGATTGACTGTAACGATGACTCCATGCACTTTTCAAAAGAAAGAAGGTCTGATGATGCCGCCTTCTTTGTTAAGGTCAAGGATAGTTCTGGCTTCGGTATTAGCCATGGCTGTCTGACGTTAAAGATTCGATTTCTTATCGACCTTGAGGACGGTTTTTTTGTTCCACACATACGGAAAGTACAGTCTGTCTTTATAAGTAAGAGCAGTAAATCAAGCAATGCAGCTGCTACTTTGTTCCTTTTCGACTTGATCGCTGTAGTCATCGCATATCTTGTGCTGCCGATATCATTAGTCTGACAACTCAGCAGATTCGGTTAAGCTATGGCTACCTATCAATTCTTTTAAAAACGTCACTGATTCCACCCTCTACTGTCTCTGTAGCCCACATTTTGACATAGTCCTCACGTCACGGGTTGAGGTCTATTCACAGCTCTGCGATCGCATGTCGAACGAAGGAACTAATATTCACAAGTTTTGACATTTCATTCACAGCAGCTTTTTTACCGAGCTATACGCGTTAAGGTCCATTCACAGCTCTGCGATCGCATGTCGAACGAACCAATATTTACAAATTTTGACATTTTAATCAAAAGGGTGCTAAGAACGATTCGTTCGCAGCTCGCCCATTCACAAGTCGCTGAGTTGTGAGTTGACTCAACTTTTCCTCTCTTTATAAGCCTCTAGCATCTATCTCGATCATCCCTCGAGTTATTATGCATATGTCCTTAGAAATCTAAGTTCTTGAATGCGAGTGTTGAGCTGGAGTAGTCAGAGACTAACATGCTCAACACACTGTACTGAATGCTTACTTTTTGGAGGTCCTTATCTCTCACTCGCATCATCTCCACTCCGGCACGAATATAATCACCAGCATCATTATCATCGCCATCATCATCATCTTCATCTAACTTCAATATTCATCTCCCTTACCTGTGTGCGATTGAGGTGAAGTGGAAAGGACCTCGTTTTCCCCAAAAACGCATGAGAGGCATGAGGATGTTTAGTCTAACTGCCAACCTGGTTTGGTTAGCTGTTTCGTAATGTTGACGAAGGCAATGGTATAGAGAATTAGTTTTTTTTTTCTTCTTCGTCGTCGTCGTCGTCCTTTTTTTTTTGTGTTTTACATTTAGAAGTATGAGATCATAGAACATCGCATATTCAGATCAGCGTTTTGAATTTCATTTTTTTTTTTTTTGCTCTCACACGAGTTGAATGGTTCATTACGCTAATGCGATATTTAAATTGTTCTGTGAATGTGTTTTATTCACTTCAAGATGTAGTTAGTTGGGCTTGTATAAACATCCAAGGATGTGGTGGATGTCCTTGTTTTGGGAAGAGAGAGAGAGTTTTTGTGTGTAATAACCGAACGAAGGGAATACTCTTGTGTGTTCTATTGACAAAAGTTTGCTTGATGTATCCTGCGGGTTTTTTTTTTTCTTCTTCTTCAAGGATGTGGTTTTTGATGATGCTTAAGAGTTTTATGGGAAAGTTTTCCTTTTTTTTTTGGAAAACAAATGTAGTTTCAATCAAGAAATTATGCCAAGTCAGTTGGTCCTTCGGATTAGAGAAGACACAACTTTCGCAACCGCAATTATGAATAATTTTGAACTTTTTCTCGAGATTTTCGATCAAGTCTAGACAAAAAATTCAATACTCATTCCAGAGTGCAATCAGAGAAGTTTTCAAAGCTCATCTATGTTTTAAGACGTTCTGGTGAGATGCCATGAATCTCATTAGAAAGTAATGGGTCTTGTTCTCAAGAGTTCAAGATACTTTGCGAGTTCATGCGGTGACATCCTTAGATTTGATGAATAAATAAACACATAATTACTTCCAGATCAAAAGGTTTGGTAAATCCTTTTTGGGAAACTTTAAAATCAATACAAACTGAAAGGCAGAAACAAATTAATCATCATACACATCCCAAATAGACTTCAACTTCATTTCAAATGCACTCATGTGTGTAAGACAGTTTCCACATCAATGTGTTGGATTTCTATTCGAATGATTTCGATTCCTTGATGAGTACATACTATATCAATGGGTCACTGGCCAGATGTCAATTTTCATACATTGACTTGTGAATGATGATGAAGTGAACCGCAATTGTTTTTGTCTTCCTGTGGTCATCGTCCCTGCCTTTGTCGGACCACATCCGTCATTAATTCAACCCACAAAATTCATTATTTAAAGGAAAATAAGGAAAACATTTCCTGGTTCCTGATCCTGAGTGGTTCGTTTTCTGGTTTTTTCTGTTGGAGGAATCCTTCCTTCAATTTAAGATTGCATCCGTTGTGCCTTTATTCATGTCTTGACAGACAGGTCAATTATTTACAATGGTCTTGGCTTTTATTTTTCTTTTAAGTGAAAAGGCAAATTGTTAACGGATGTGGGATATCTGGAATAAAAAAAAAAAAAGGGAGCAATTCATGTCTTCCAGGGGGATGAATTCGGAATGAGGCAGATACATTATTGAATGGAAATCAGATGGCAAGCAATAAGTATACGTCAGGTCGGAAATGAAAGAGCATATAAAGGAGCTCAAATGAGGTTAAGCCTCCTCTAAGTGTACAGGACTCAATACATGGAGGGGGATATATAGCTTTTGGAAGACTTTAGAAATTCAAAGGGAGTAGGAAACGCATTGCATATGCTCTATAGAAAACAAGTATGGGAGGACATGATATATTTCCTTCAAAACAAACGTCCAGTTCAGGTACACAATGCTCAAAAGAGTATATCATATCCTTAGCCATATTTGGGCCTTTTCAATGAAATGCGATATAAAAGCCTGACATTTCTCTTCCCTATCATGTGATTCAAAAGAAAAACTAAACTTAGAGCTGTTCTATTGTCCTACCTTTCCTGGAAGCAAACCAAGAACTTTCTAGCTTACCATAGATCAAAGACAGCTATGCAACTTTACTTTCATATGTAACCGCCTACGGATAGACCGGCTTAAGTATGTGGGGGATATGTTAAAAGACACAAAGTAAGCGATTCATTAAGAGGTACTTTTTTGTTTATGGACTTTATGACAGATGACGCATGAAAGGCGTAAATCTGTGAAGATATTTGTGTTCAGTATTGTTTGACATTTCTTTGTGGAAAGACTAAGCCCGGAATAATGTCTACAAGTTACTTAGCTGCATTACGAAAATCAGTGTTCTGCGAGGATTCTGTTTGACTTACCGACAAGAATTTATAGTCTACATAAACGGCCTTCCAAACGCACGATTCGATATAACATTGAGTAGTTTAAGACCCAAGTTTCATACTAAGGCAATACGCGATTAACTAGATTACATCCAGCACGTAGTGAACAAAATATTGGAGCGGCAGCTGAGAGTGTTTGCAATGCCCGAAGACGAAGCCAGTGTCTACCTCAAATTGAAGCCCGTGATCCCCAGGATATTTTGCACCACCAAGACTCCGCTATTTGCCACAAAGCTCGTGCAACCAGGGCTTTATTGTGAGAACGAATCGGACCAGTGAATTGGCGGCCGCCTAGAACGTGTGATATCACACCCCTAGATCCCTTCCCTTGAGGCTCTGTAAAGTCATACGCGTGCAGTCTCATCTTAAAAACCAAACGGTTGGGAGAGTAGATAGTTTTCAATACCTTGGGAGTATCGTCTTAACCAATGGCGGAACCGAACTGGATATAGACAGCCGAATAAGCAAAGCAATATAATGGCATTAGCCAAGCTACGACGGCTCCGTTCCATTAACGTTGAATCAGTTCTGCTATATGGATTTGGTACCTAGAGGGTGACCAGCACAATCATGAGGAAGCTACAAACGTTTGTCATTAGGTGCCTCCACTAAATCTTCAGGATTTTCTGGCCAAAACGTATCTCTAACGAACAGCTATATCAGAGAACGGTCCATGAACCAATAGGCGACAACGAAAGTGGCAGTGGATTGGTCACATTCTCCGGAAGGGTGACAGAAGCGATGCAAGGGAAACCACTTACTCTGGATGGCAGGTACGTGTTGCTGAACAGTCGAGAAGGAAGCATGGTAACTGGAAAGAGCTGGGTAAAGCTGAGTCACATTTGGAGAAACAGCACACGATGGCGCGTAGGCGTTGTAGAGGCCCTAGGACCCACAAGGGGATACAGGACATAAGGGAAAAAAGTAAAGTCAAGGGCAAGCTAAAAGCTGGAAATGACGGTGATACATACCATAAAAGCAATGCACCGCTCGAAGTTGTGAAGGAGGAATTCGGTAACTGAGTCATCTCACGGTGAGCGTTCAACAATTGGCCGTCGCGACTTACCACTCAATTATTTTCTCTGGGGCTACGTCAAGTTCCTATTTAACCACTTTGGAGGAGCTTAAGGCCAGCATTCGAGACGCTATTGTCGGAATAACCCCGTATATAATGGACCGAGTTTGGAGAGACCGCTTGAAGCACTGCAACCAAAGCCAAGGCAGTCATTTGAATGAAGTTCTATTCTTCACATAATGGCATGAACGTAGCTTCAAAATAGAGCTTCAAATCAATTTTATATCTCACACTTTTGTTGTTTTACTTAATTTTTGTTTCCTATCGTTTTTATCTGGCCATGGCTCTTGGTTTGGAGTTTGGCCTTGTTCATATCATCTATACCGCTATACATCATGTGTCATGGTAGACATAAGCCACCTAGGTTCCTCTCTCACACCAATTATTGCATAATTCAATGGAAAGCTTAACACCTGCCAACTGCACAAGTTAAATAAAGAAAATTAAATTAAAATTTAATAAAAATTTGACCATACCAGACTTAAACAGTAAAATCCATTCCATCAAGCTTTCAACCCAATACGCTCTAGAAAATCTCATTGGATCTATACTAAATCCAGATACAATACGCGCCACCCGAACGCCTACACCACCTCACAACAACGCAACCAAAGGTGCTAATGGAATGGAAAAAAAAAGAAGTGTAATAATCGAGCAAAAAAAAGAACGCCACTGTTGACGTCTATTGATGCGTAGTTCATTGTCGCCTGGATTTTGTGTGTTTGTAATTTTAATCCAATTCGACTTTGACCACGCGTTGGTAAACCAAAATGAGGTACAAATCCATCCGTTCCGCTCCGCGACGCCCCGCACCTTTGCCAGTGGCGTTTTCGTGCTTCTTCTTCATTCATTCTTTTGTAACGATTTTTTTTTGTGTTCTGGTTCTCTTGTGTCATCGTTATGGTATAATTATTTGTGTGTGTGTGTTGGGTTGGCTGGCCAGCAGAACACGGAGCACAAAGCGTGCGAGGGGAGAAAGAGAGATTATTAAATTGAAAACGGTGCTTGGACGAAAGTAAAATTAACTTATTAGCACGTCCTCGACGGAAATTGGATTTTTAAGATCGCCAACATTGAAAATTGGAACGCGACACGATCTTAAGTGGGACATCACGTAGCCTATTCGATTGGAAGGTTAGTTGTATGGTGAAAATGTTTTTTTTTTTTTTTTTTTTCTTTGAAATTCTGCGAAAAAGTTACAATAATTTTGAATTAGTTTTTGACTTTTAGAGATTCTTAGGAATTTTTTTTTAAGAATTTTGCCAACCGAAGAAGCAAGAATAACAAAGCGGAAGGAAAAGTTAGCTTAGCACACATTCTGCCACTGGGAGTGATTATGCACAAGTTTCTTATTTGAAGGAAGTTGCCATGCATGTAATTATCGTTAAATATTTCCCCATCATTAGCATACATAGATTAAACCGCTGCTTCCGGTGAGAGCGGAAGGCTGTGATGCTCCTAGAGGTGAACCATTTCCCTGTAAGCAGAGAATCGTTTTCTTTTCGCTGGAGGAACCAGAAATATTTTATGCAAAAGATAAAATTGAATTTTAAGGATTGTTTGGATTGATTTTTGGTGTAAGATATAGAAGAACAGGAAGGAGCTACTATTTGTTTTGAGGTGATTGCATTCCATAGAGTACTATTCCATTGAAATCATAGTTATACACTCTTAAGTATTCAAACTTTTAGTGGAAATGAGATGAAACACTTGAAAGATCATTGAAATCCCACACATCTAATAAAAAATAGGGTGACCAAATAAAAACGATAGAAAAAAGAAATTAAATAAAAAAATAACGGTAAAATATATAAACTCGATTTTGGCTTTATTTTATAGCTATATTCATGCCATTATGTGTAAAAAAGCATTTTACTGATATAGCTGCCTGGACTTCGCTGACAGTGCTTGAATTTGTCGGTTCAGTTTTTGATTACTCGGTCCAACAATAGGGTCTCAAATGTTGACTTCTCCAAAGTGGTTCGCTAAGTACTTGACTTAGAAATAAGGAAAATAATTGCGATGACAAATTGATAAACACCGCACCGTCGCTCTTCTAACTTGTTCGTCCTGAGCTACCACAGTGTTGACCACAATGCCCGTCGGCCAGCAGTTTCTGGGAAGACTCTCGTCGACTATAATAACCAGGTCTCCCTTCTCAATTGGCATCAGCTCTGTTCAACTTAGGTAGATACGCCTTGATCCATTCCTTCCAAAAGACCTCAGCTATCATTTGATACTGCTTCCACTTGCTTCTTGAGTCAGTTGCATATAAGTCACATGATGGCTTGGATAGGCGTGAGTGCTTCGTCCTCCTTCGAATCCAGTGACACATTGTACGTAAGCGGTCTCGCATTGGCATTGACATTGGCAGAGTTTCTTCTTGGATTTTAGTACTCTGAAGAATGCGGTATAAAACACATTTAATTGGCCGGGTTTGCCACCAATGTATGGAGAAGATGAAGGGTTAAACTTCCACTTAGTTTCAGCTGTAGTGAAATCGTTTGCCACTTTATCCAAATCGATCTATGCCAGCTCTTCTTGAAGTTCTCTTTCCATACCCCTAAAATGCGTGCCATTGTCGCAGTAAACTCACAGGAATCCGTAGTCAGACCACATAACAAAGCATTTGGTGTTGATGAAACATTTTCAACGGAAAAGGTCTTGGGACTTTATTGGTGCATACGGCGGATGCATTTACTTTTGTTCTAAAGTTTAACTGACTCAAATGAGATGTTCTCTCCGAAGGAACAGTGCAGCACCGTGAGATTATCCAGTCGCCAAATTCTTCTTTTACAACTTCGAGCAATTCGTCGCTTGTACAGTATCAACGTCATATCCTGCTTCCAGCTCCCAATAAGGGATCTAACGACTTTGTTTACGGTCCTCGGATTTAAATTCTTTCGTCAACACAATCTGCTATGGATGTAGGTCCAAAGTGAAGCGTGATATAAGCCAGGTTGAATGTCTGGCGATGGCCAATGTCACCTTCGATACTGACCTCTACGGCCTGCGGCTATGTTTTCTTCATTTTGCAACAATCTTTATTCCAAAAAGAGGCTTCGCGAAGGGTGGGGCACTTTCACATAAAAGGCAGGTTGTCCTCTCGCTCTTCTAGACTTCACAGTATCAGTTGGTACAGTAGTGGCTTCCATGTCTATTGATCCGGTAGGTACGTTTAGGTCTAAATCTGTACCACATTACTGGACTTATGTTATCAAGTCTTGGTATCAGTTGCTTCTGTTGGATATTATTCGTAGAGTTTCTTTACTAGCTAGCCTGTCTTCCCTCATTGTTAGAACTATTAAGATGTAGTCCACTTGGAGTTTCATTAGTAAAGGACTCAATATGGTTTTGCTCTTAGTGAACACCCCATGATATAAGTATTAATAGTAGGGCGATTCAGCAGTGCATCAAGAGCAGAGCCCGAATTACTCGAAAAGGCTCCCATGCACCCGAGACAAACTATTCTTTGTAGACTTTGTACGAGAAAGACCCTTCCACCAAACAACCGACGCATAAGAAACCTGGTCTGAGAGAAAACGTCTATACGGTCATACTACTGTCAGTCTTAAGAGCTTCTTATCCAGAATTACTCCTAGATATTTGACTTCATCTAAGAGCGATATGGTGACACCTTTTAGTACTGGCTGAGTCAGACCAATCATGATATTTCTTCTCGTAAAGAGATCGACTTCGTCTTGAGAGCCATTCCTAGTACACCACTCATCGATCATGTCCAAGGCTATCTGCACATTAGCACAGACACTTCTAAGGCATGTACCAACAGAGAGCACGGCGACGTCATCTGCATATGCCTGCACTTAGATGTCAGAACTATGGAGAGTTTTCAGCAGAGACACCACCTGTGGACAGCCCTTATTTACCCTTATTGACCACACTCTGCGTCCACCACCAATGTCATATTAATCAGCTGAAGATTTCTCTAGCCATCTTCTTGAGGTTTTATTACAACTGACTGCAAGGCTAAGATAGTTTGTAAATGAAATAGTGAAAGAGATCTACTCAACGCTTCGTGCTCTTCGTCCGAACTGAACGTAGCCAGAAGATTGGACTCCATAAACTTGTCTTTTAATGGAAATGAAAGAAAGTGCGGGGAACCCCCGAAACCAAATCGACTTTTAAACCAATGAAATAGTAAACAAACATAACGCAGGCCTCAAGCTTTTGTAATTCAAATTTTCGCATATCTACTTCTTCAAAACAAACCTCGCATCAGTTGCTTTTCAAAGAGCCAAAACTGAAGTCCATGTCCTCACCAACATTTCCAATATGCCTTTCATGATCTATGACACTCATCGTATCGCCCGCAGGAATACTGTCTTACGCATCAGATACATTGCACAAGTTCGTACCAATTTACAGAGGATAAATTAGCAGGAGCATCTTTCAATCATTGCAAATCATCAAAACAACGTCCATCCAGCAGACCTCACATTTCATCTGAAAATTCTCCTAATTCGTGTGCCAATACAGCTTCTTCCTGGAAAGGTGAGTCCTTTTTACCTTTTTTGGGTAAAATCGCATCGTTGTCACATGGCTTAGCTGGAGTCCTTGTCGTCCTTCACTCTCATCGGCAAAAAAGATGATTTCACCGTGTGCCTAGGTTGAGGATTATTACCCAATAGAGTCGAGTCCATGCGTTTGCCAGTATTAAATTTGTCAATATTGCAACACATGCAGGATATCGTGATTTATATGTTGCACAAGGATGTCAGGTCTCTGTCTCTCTCTGTGTGTTCAAAAAAGCGGCCTGTGTTATGCAGTCGGCACATGCATGTGGCGTACGGGCACACACACAATTTTCAGTAACGAGGTGGAAACATGTGTTGCAACGACCTCGTTACGATGGAAAACTCAATTGAGGGCGGCAATTACTTTCAACAAATAGAGAAATTTTGCCAGAGGATGAGCCACTGGAGGAGGCATGTATTCATTCATATCCTTGTTGCAGAGATACGCAACGTAATATATCTACCGGGATAGCCAGATAGTGCGAGAACATGCTGTTGGTTTCCAGAGTGCCTAGCCGCATAGACCGCTTAAGCCCACAAAGGATTTGTAAATAGCAATCAACGCACGTTGCTTGCGTGCTGTGCTATGCAATGCACTACGAGTATGTGCGCTGATTGAAAATTATTGATGAATTATTGCTGTAAGTCCTGTGTGTGTGTTTTAGTCACATGGCCCTGATGTTCGACATGGCATATGGAACAAGATAGTTTTCGAAACTGTAATAGGATTGAAGGGGAGCAAAAGATATGGTTATAACTCTTGAATCTATTGCAAGGCCTATTGGATTGGACGTAGACTGCAAACTTTAAGAGTGTTTGCTGGAATTTTGTGGCCAATTATTTTTAGATTAAAATTCTATTTGAAAATATGTCTTGTGAAGCTGTAAAGACATGAATAAGAGAGGTAGCAAATACTTGCACTAATTGCAATTTGCGCTGGCTTAGTAAATAGCACTGCAAGTTGCGAGGTTTTTGACTTTATTTCGCAACTGTATGTTTCCCTAATTATTCGTCCTTTTTTTGTAGAAATATGACGGCCACATCTTCTCTGGTGAACCCAGGACCGTTCTAAATTGCAATAGGTTACGTATCAAGCTTCGATGGACTGTCAGTGGAGCCTCAAAAAGCTTAGGATGTAATGTCAAGTATCGGATCTCATCCAGAAGGCCCTAAACTTTGTGTATCGGACATAGACAAAGCCAGGATTGGATTATGGAAACTGAGCCTAGAGTGATACCATGGCTCTACACAAATTGACATGGACGGAGCTCCATTGGATCAGCCGCCAGACAGAATCACTTCTAGAACATTGAATTCACCGTCGCTGGCTGTATGAGCTTTGGCCCCTTTTCGTCCTATGATAGGAGTCTCGTATTAGGTTTATTCTCCGTGATTATTGTCCAAATTATTGGAAAGAGTTGCATGCGATTTTTACTTTCACTTATAATTCGCAGTATGTTTTCCACAATCGAAATGAAATTCACTTAGTGCGTTTCGAGCGAGGAGTCAAGCATCATAAAGAAGATAAGAGTCTTTAAGAAGTGAATTCACTGAATTTTGATAAGAAAACAACTCTGTAAAGAAAGAAGAAGAAGAAAGAAGAAAGCAAGGAATTGTTTGAATTGGGAACTCATTTGCTCTTCACAAATCAAACATCATTCCACATAGGACACGTTTGCTGTGTATGATGATGCCAGAATGAACAAAACGCTGAACAGGCGCACCCCACATGGAGTCATGGAGTCATTGAAACAGGTGGAGACATTCAGGTACCTCGGGGTCTTAGTCAGAACTAATGCAGTAGAAATGCGAAGCTATCTCGTGGCATTGCTTTGGAACTATCCAATTTGAGCGCTCGTTCGATATGTTGTTAACTAATTTAAGCTTTCCACTTCGTTTCTAATTCCCTAATTCAGGTGGACCTGGACATAAACCGTCTTCAGTCTACGAGCCAGCTCCTTCCAATTGCTGACATCAAGTTGGTTGAGGTCCCCCTTCACTTTTTTGAAACACCTACCGTGAGGTCGTCCTCTACTGCGCCGTCCTTCTGGGGTGAATTCGAAGACGTTCTTAGCTGGAACGTTGGCATTCGTCTGCTCTTAGTCACTGCATGCGAACTCTTCTGACTATGTCGATGTCCTTGTATAGGCCGTATAGTTCGGTCATGCAGACGGGACCAAAGATCACTCGAAGAACTAATCAAGGGCATCCTCACCCAATTTTGTCAAAGTTGATGCCTCTGCGCAGAAGGACTGGGATGATTACTGTTCTGAGTTACCTTATTAGTTCAAGATAGAGCTTTATTACCCAATTGCCTTCTTAGCCCATAAAAACGCCGATTGGCAAAAGTGGCTCTTCGTTTGATCCCGCCCCTGATGTCATTCACGGAACCCACATACTATTGCCGCAGTGAGACAATGAATAGGTAGTATCTATGTGAAGTCAAATGAGTTACATGTCAAAATTATTGCATTAATTTACAGCTCTGCAATGGACAATAGACCTTCCTATAGTCTAAGTGCCCCATCTTCAAAAAAGGCGATCCTATGTCTTGTAAGAACTACCTGTCCAACGTATTGTGTGAACGTCTAAAACCTTTCTGCAGCACACTAATCGGCACGTACCAGTGTGGCTTCCGGCCCGGCAGATCGACAATAGACCAAATTTTCACACTCAGACAAATCCTGGAAAAGACCAACGAATTTCAAGTCGAAACCCACCACCTTTTCATCGACTTTAAAGCCGCCTATGACAGCATTCATCGTCTTGAGCTCTACCAGGCGATGGCCCAATTCGATGCGATGCTCTATGCTCTTCGGAGCTCTTCCAAATGAACATCCGACTCCGGCAAGGAGATACATACATAATCCTACAACCGACACATTTGTAAACATAACAAACCGCAGCTACTTCGTATTCGCAAAGAAACTAGGTTCAAAACTCCTAACTCGACGGACCAAATTAATGCTCTACAGAACGCTCATCTTACCAGTCCTGCCTTCGATCGTTAAATACTCCGTCGGATATTAGGTCCCTTATACGAGGAGGGCGAATGGATTAGAAGGTACAACCGCGAACTCTATGAACTGTACCAGGATGTGGATGTAGTCCAAAAAGCCAAGATACGCAGACTACATTGGGTCGGCCACATCGAGCGAATGGACAACAATGCTCCAGCCAAGAGGATCTTCGAATCCCAGCCCCCAGGTTCGAGACGGCGAAGAAGACCGAACCTCCGGTACAAAGACCAAGCTGTCGCGGATGCCAGAAAACTTGGTCTTCACAACTGGAAGCAGCGTGCTCGGGACCGCATAGGATGGAAGGCAACGATGTCTCAGGCAGGGACTCTACAAGTGTCGGGAGCCCTTTAAGTAAGTAAGTATAGTCTAAGTGCATCCTGACTCTTGCCAAAATAGCCACTTCACATAACCTAACTCACCCTCCTAATGCACCTCAAATAATCCAAAGAAGGACTCCCTAAGGCCCTTAGATGTGCTTATGCAAACTTCTTCCAACACCTTACACAAGGCCATCGGTATTTCAAAACTGTAAACCTGTAAACTCTTAAGCGGAAGACAACAAACTAATATTTAAAACCAAACTAGCTGCATCTGACACGGGTTATATAAAGTAAACCGTGCACGACTTTGTCGGTTTCTTTGTCCGAATTTCTTCCAAAATTATCATATTTCCAAAGAAAATAAACATTTTTTAAAAGTATAAAATAGTTTCTCTATTAGCTATTACAATCATATTAACATGTCTACACTAATTAGCTTAAAAACCCGATCTAATTTTCTTGAATTTTTTTGAACTATTTTTTCGGTTGACAACTTCACCTCGCCCTCGACCATTTGCAGATGGAAAGCGCGCACGACAATGCGCACCAAAACGTAGAAAAAGAACTCAGACATCCGAGTAAACTGGCACAAAATCGTGAACCTGCAATTTGTTCATACAACAACAGCAACTGGTTGAAAAATTTCAGAGATACTGCTATTCTACATGGTAAATGTTCTTCGCGCTGGTAATTGTTATTCTTGTGGATGCATTTTTGTTCTGTGTATCTTTTTCAGTGATTTGTTGCAGTCTTAAAATTTATGTTGCATAGATTTGTGCAGAGAAGTTGTTGTTTGGAAAAATGATTGTGTAATTGCAAAGAAATTTGTTAGATACATTTTGTATGCATGCTTTGCTGTTGTTTTGGACTTTCGTTCAATTGTATTCAGTTGGTATCGAGTATCATCCTCTTAAATTGACTATTAGAGTTGAAGATAGAGATTCTGCGTTTTCTCTTGTAATCATAGATGCAATTTGTCAATCAAATGTTGAATAGAATATTACACTTAAGTGTTGAGGAAAACTTTGCTAATGAGCGGACGGGGCTGTATGGAAATTTATTTATTAATATCTGCAAGCAAGTAGGTGAGTCATTAGATGGTTCAGGTAATTGGAAAACTGTTACTGTGGATGGATGTCTTCGCATACAATGCGCAACTAACTTTAAGATGGGGATGCGAGATGTGGGGACCTCTTTATAGATTTACTTCGTTTATGTTAGACAGATTGCTTAGATTTTCTAAGAAGTATTCTCCAAGCAGTCTCTTTCTCAAAGTAACTAGCGCTTGGCATGTGCCAAGGGGAAGAAAGTTGTGTTCCTTTTCCTGTTCGTCTCTGCAACTTCATTAGACAGGCAGTCTCTATTATTGTACCTTACTACTAGTCTTATATTCCTTCAATTTAGAGATAGGAGTCTTGTGGTTTTCTCTACTTCCATTAAGGGCCAGTTGTTCATGGCCGAAATCACTTACCTACTTAAGTTGCTTCATCTATTGTTAACGAATGCTAGTGCTTCGTTGAACATGCGAAGTTTTTATGCTTCAATTTGGGAGGCCGGTGCCTCTCCGTATTAGTAAGAAGCGATCCGGTGATATTTTGGGTAGTTCATATACTTTGCAACTTGGCTCTGTGTCCCCTGACTTAGCACAGAGTTTCTTATTAAGCGATTCATGAGATGGTTTGAACAATCTATTGTTGACGTTTCCAGGGCTTTTATTGCTGACTACTTACCACATATCGGCTAAAAT
The DNA here is from genome assembly GCA_949716465.1 of Chalcosyrphus nemorum. NCBI lineage: Eukaryota > Metazoa > Arthropoda > Insecta > Diptera > Syrphidae > Chalcosyrphus > Chalcosyrphus nemorum. Next base: position 87,346,851 of record OX454333.1, read on the forward strand.
AATTCGGTAAAAGGTAGTCATTTTGGTGCTCCAGATCTAAAAAAGGATAGACGGGATACTTATGAGTTTGATATGGTCTCAGTCTGTTCGTAGCCTTGTAACTTATGAACTATGTAACGTAGAGGAACTGAACAAATTATGGACGTAAGGGGGAACGTAGGAGATTTCAATGTAATCCATTGTGTTCTCCTATGGTCGGATTGACAGATTGATTACTTATCTGTAATTATGTATCGGCTTATATTTACACTCCAATCGCCGTCACTGCATAGTTTCTCAATATATTTCACAAATGTGCATATCATAAAGATGACAGTGGTGTCTCGTGTAAACTACACTTATCACCATTCCTATACTGTATTTCGATTGTTTGGTGCAAGACTCCACCGAATAGTTCGTCTTGGATGTACGAAAGATCTTACAAGTACATCATAGGGTGCTGCTCTAGATGCACTGCTAAGCTTACCACCTCCAAACCATGCAATTTACCAATGACAGCGTTATAAGAACATAAACGATTCGGGTTCGACACTTATCTTATGATTCTGGCCCTATGGATGATATGTTATGAAGCCACCAGCTTTGGACAGAGGCTGAGCTAAGGTCGGAGTGTAGTTATATTTTTGCAGTTGGCTCAGGGTCTCCCATCTTTGTGAAATGGGACTCACTATCCTAATGGCATTCCGAATATATCCGCAGTATTCTTATTGCCTCTTAGAAGAGTGCAGACAACTAAGGTATAGGACACTTTTCTTTTGCAAAGCAGCTTCATATGCTATGCAAGCAAAATCTATTTTTGCGATGTTTATCGAGAGGGTTGGTTGGTTGAAAGTGGCTTCCACCTAAGTAACGTCAGCACACTAAGACTATTAAGAGGTCCATTGTGATACTACAGAGCTTGGATCATAGGTTCACCATTACTCTTTAGAACCATTTTTAAGTGAAGCTTGCTTCTACGAAAGAGAGCTAGGCAGGCACAAAGAAGAGGAAGAATAGTCTCGTCCTCTTAGCCTGGTAGCTACAAAAGTGATGACACCTACTGTGTTCTGTGACAACCCTATTCTCCGTCATCTCCATATGAGATGATCGGCATTCGAAGGCTACTAAGGAAGTTATAGAGATCAAGAGATAGATAAAGTCAACCACTGTGAGCACTCGCTACAATTGATTTGTTAAATTTATGAAAAGGTAATAGATGGAACATGTCCAGTGCCGCAGAGGGTGTTATGGTCGCAATTTTTTGCTTTCTCTGGCGATTTTAATAAAGCAACTTAGTATTAGTTTGATGATCGAAGTATACAGCCAGTGAGTTGTTCGGAGTTGTAGACACCATTGAGATTAACTGGTCGATCTATTTAGCTTGTTTAAAGTGTTTTGCAGGATTCTTTTTTGTAGTCTTTAAGCGCTTTTCTGATAAGGCTACTGCAACATCATCTGCATAAGCAATTGCTGTTCATCCTTCCCTTTGCAGAATTGTCAATAGTTCATTAGCTACCGAATTCCAAAGAAGGGAAAATAGAACACCTCCTTGCTGAGTGCCTCTATTAACAGATCTTCTTGTGGACATCTCACCCAGCTTGGAGTTGATAATCCGACTATTGCGTAGTAGATATCTCAGATCGCCAAGTGACATGTAAACCTTTAAAGCTGATTGTGACATTTTTGACAGTTTTGAATGCGCCCTCTATACCAAGGAAGGCAACCATCGTGTACTCCTTATGAACCATGGAGTATAAGAAAGTACGTACTAGTGTAGAGTGTAATGGTGTCTCTACTGATTGGGTTGGTATGAAAGTTTTTTTTTTTTTTGAGATAGGAAAAGCTTCACTGGAGCACCCAGACATCAACTTGGCCATTGCACCACCAGAATAGCATCTCATTAAGCCCTCTTTTACTGTATAAATTTTCTCGTCTTCTTTCGGTTTAGTCAGCCTACATCCAGGAGAGTCATACCACACAAAATTGTGTTCATAAGAAACCCAATCATCTATGGAAGCCATGACCGTAGATGCAGAAAGACCTAACGGGTCCTGAGAAACTTTCCCCTGAGCCTTGTCTAGTAATCTCATTGGATATCTCATTTACCAGTGTGACCTGGTACCCAGATGAGAGTCAATAAATTGAATCTTCCGCCACAGTTCAAAGCTCTCTTGCATTCACCAACTAGTTTGGATGAGGTTAAAGGGTTAATCAAGGCTTTAAGCGCAGCTTGACTGTCACTACAGACACAAAGACTACGACCCTTCCACCAAGTCCTATCAATGTGACTTGTACCCAATAGGAATGCAAATATCTCCGCCTGGAAGACAGAGGCATGCTTACCCATTGAGTATTGCTGTCTTGTGTTGTCATCTTGCACAAATACGCCAAAATCCTTGAATGGTTTTGGAACCATCTGCAAATGTACGACTTTACCCCATTCCTAGCTCAGAAACTGGTAGCCAGTCCTGAATACCTGCAAAGTCGATCTCATACTTGCGCCGCAACTGAGGTCTCGGAGTAATAATATTTGCTTGCTTGGGTACGAAAATCACTTTAACTTATCCATATCTTTGGGATATATGTATACCCAATCAAGACAGCTTTTCAAAATTGTCTGAAGCACCGACAGATTTAGGTCCGATGACTTTTACAATTTGGCAGATGCCACGGATTTGTGGAGAAGGAGAAAACTGTCTTTGTGATTGTACTGCCAGATTGTTGATGGAAGCAAAGAATCCTTTGGGAAGTGAAAAAATGTCAGAAAAATGAAGACTTGAAAGTACAATGGACTTGCTATATCCGAGACCGACACTACTATTACCTTTAAGTTTGTTAGTTTGTATACCATATCCACTATCTAATTTATCTTTATCAATTTTCGCAAATCAAAACATTTCACAGCTCTCTATCCTAACAAACTTGCAAATCTAGGCCAAACGTTCATCAAATAATTGAGCCCTATAAAGATAGCTGTTTAAAATGTTCCAAAGATTTATTTTTAATCCGCTAAGTGCCATCATTTTTAAACAATTAGCCGATGAGACAATTACCCATCATCTAAGATAGATCTATACTCGGATAGGTACCCATATCATCATCATCATACCATCACTCGATTAGTAGCTGTCTTTACACGATAGATACATTTTTTTTTTGTGTCTCTTCGATGTTTCTCATTTTCCTAATCATAACTTCTTCCAGTACACACACTCGACGAACATCTTTTGGTCTCTATATGTAATTTTCTCTCTTTTTCTTTTAACCATTCACACCTGCACCACACCAGAGCACCATCGGCACCATCGGCACGAGACGAAAGAAAAGAAAGAAAAATGGGTCAGAGTATATAAAGCCAAGTTCAAGGCGATCGCCGTTTCAGATGTAAGAAAAAGTTACTCGTGGTTAGATCGTACTGGCGGAAGTGAATTGCAATTAAAAAATAAAAATAAAGTGCAGTGCCTATAAAAATATATCTCGAGGATCCTCTTTATAAATCGAACTGTGGATACAAGGGAATTCTTCTTTATTTTTAAAGGAATAAATAAAATAAATCAATTCAGGTGAGATACAAGTGATAATGGTTACGCTAATTACCCATCCAAAGTACATATGAGAAATTCTAGAGCGATTGAGAAAGTTTGGTCAAAATTGACCAATCACGAAGAATGTCTCTCGTGTTAAATCGAAATGACCGTACGGTGTCACTACTAACCCACTTTTAGTTTTGAGAATGTGTTCAGCTGGTTCTGATTAAAAAACAAACAAAATTCAATTCGTTTTTATCCAAATGATAGCGCATCCGCACGCAAATTGGAGTCCACACCCAGTGCAAATGATATGGGCATGGGTAGTAAGCAGACAATAGATACATATGACGTGCGCGGCGGCGGCGGTGGTGGTGGCTGACTCCTTAACAATGCAGCGCATACTTTCATTTAGAAGAAAGGAGAAAGTTTTTCTCTCTCTTTACTCGATTTACCTACCTACCTACCTACCTAGGTATCTACCAAACGTAACTGTAGATTGCCATCGTGTGTGGACAGACCAAAAAATACCGTGGATATAGAAAAAAAAAAAAAAAAGAGACCGTAAACTTAGTGATCGATTGAGATTTGCTTCTTTTCTATTTTGTGTTTTTGTTGTACATTGCATTGTCATGACGTAAATTTTTGCAATGAAACATAGTTTCTCCCTGTTTTATGTGGGTAATGGCTGCCAACAGATACTTGTAATGGACAATGTAATTGTACTGCAATCTCGAACTTTATGATGAATGGGAGAAATTTTTTTTTTTTTTTTTTTTTCGCACACAGTAGAAGCCTTTCATGGAATATGGTGGAAAAGTGGAGAAAAATTCATGTGAATTATTGGAAAATAGAAAACAGCAATCGCCCATGCATGACTGAAATGAAAGAGTTGGCGTGCGAACTTTTTTTTTTTCCTTTTTACTTTGGAAGACTAGAGATAGCGGCATTTTATTGGTGGAAATAGCGATTTATTTGTGGAAAATAATGAAGAATAGAAGTTTTTACACAATTTAGGCTAAATGGAAGCAGTCTTTAGGAAGGGCCGGGTATGCATCAGACACTTTTGACTCCAGGCTATAACTCCTCTACTTCTACACTGCTGAGCTAGGAGTTCATGGTTTTGAGCAATGGTAGACCTCCTTGTCAAAGAGGCTAGTGTTTGTGTATGGATTTCAAAGCCTGCTTCCCTTTTACAGTGGTGGCTTACTAAAGAAAAAGGCCAACTTTGTTTAGTAGGGAAGCTATAAGTATACCAACTGTGCTTGCATATTAATTAGTCTTGGTGGCAGTATAACACACATTTCTGGGTGTCAAATACCACCCTTTGAGCCTTGGCATCTGCATAAGATTTTACTAGCTACAAACTTGCGTATTTTCTCTCAAAACAGTCGAATATTTCATTTTCATAAAATAATCCTAATTTCAGTTGCCACCCGATGTTCTTTGGCTGCCATTTTTTCTGTGAATAAAAGACTTTGGTTCTGATTTTGAATTATGTTCATTTGATGTCTGAAATTTTAAAGCGGCCACCAGAAAATGTGATGACTATTCGGGTCCGAGTAGTGGTATTTTCCATCACTCTTTGCTAGAACTTACGGCGATAGGTCCCCGCATTCTTGGCAGATATTCTCTCTGAGAGCTTCAAGAGTCTGGGGCTTGTTGACGCGAACTTCATAAAACTTCACAAAAGAGGTCTCAAATCAGGCTAGGTGACCTAAAAATAAAGCCACTGGAATATTTGTTGTTGGTCATGCAGTTTGCTTTGTTACTCCACTCTATTGGAACCACATTTTCTTCCATCCCAATTCATCCAACTGAAGAAGGAAATAGTCATTGAGAATGGCTCTGTAGCTATCGCCGTTCATAGTAATTGTTGGCCAGAGGTTTTTTTTCGAAAAAATAAGGCTCAATGACGCCTCCATCGGAAGCAGTGACTTTTAACGGGTATAATGACTCTTCGTGGGTTATACTTGGATTTTCAGTGCCTCAGAAGCTTATGCTTATTCCTTCACATGGAATTTGACCTCGTCGCTCAAGATAATCTTCGAAGAAATGTTGTCTCCCTCGTCGTCAAGATTCAGGATGGTTTCAGCACTTGAGAGTCGACAGCTAGTAGGGGAACATCTAACAGTCTTTCACCAAATTTTTATGTAACGACAGCCGATTGATACCCAATTGCGTGGCTCGTCATTTGGTCGATACTCAGAGGTCCTTTACGATATTTTCTCGGCACAGCAGAATGACTGCTCTGAGGCTAACCAGACTTGGAAGCGTCTCGTGTTGCTCCATACTCTTTTAAGGAAGTGGCTAAACATCGTACTGTTTGCCCAGTGGGTGTCAAATAACCGGGAAATCTGCGCCAACACCACCGACGAATTATTCTGCCAAAATGACGTAATTTTTCAGCGGTTTTTAGGAGTATAGCAAGTATGTCTTGTTGACGTGTATTTTGTGTCTGTTTACTTTGTAAATGTCAAAGTAGAATTGACATTTGCCACCATTTGCAAGAGTTATACATAGCATCTTCCGATAGAATGATGACCTGAGCTCCTTCTTTACTAAGTTTATCGTTTCCAAACGAGAAAGATCTCTGTCATGCTAGCATGGGACCGTGAAAAAAACATTGTGACTTGGAAGCCTTTGCACAGTAGTCTAACGCACTGACCACTGAGTTACGCCACCCACAAATTACAGGATGTGGATAACTACTTATGTAGGAGACTGTTCACAACTAAACATCTTGTGTGCGATATGCATCCAACCAGATCCGAAGGGACCTTAGTCCAACGAACTAACTCGCTACTCAACTAAATTCAAAAGATCCACACGACCTTTGTAGGCTAGTCGGCCCAACAACTGTTAGTTCTGATAGAAAGTTAAAAATTCACAACAGAGAAAACGAACAATAATTATACACATGTTCATCTCAGTATGCAAATTTGTTCTTATTTCACAAACAGTTCTTGAAGAGAGTGAGAGAAAAGAAGACTCACTAGACCCAAAATCGTTATCAGCCGACAAGAAACTATGACACGAGCCAAAAGCAAAAAAAACTCTTTTCTTTCCAGGCTTATCCGGAACATATTCGTTCGATAACACCGTGGAAAGAGGAGGAAAACAAAGCCAATGGCTTTAACATTCAGCCTAAGTTCGCTGACCACTCTGTCATCCAAAGAAACAAATTTCTTTTATTTACGACACCGAAATACTTTCGCGTGTGCTCTTCTTCCTCGTCTGTTTTGTTGGATATATTATGAAACATCAGAGAGACATTTTGGGAATTTTTAATTTGCCCAAGTGCCAACTCTAGCCATAGAAAGCCATTGCTTGAGCCTACCTTAGCACCACTTGAATAGATTGACTCAAATTTGTATCTTTTGAAGTGGAAATGAATTTCAAAGTAATTACGAGAGGATAATTAAGCAAACACATACTACAGATGGACGACAAAAACTTTCGATTCTTCTTTTGTGATTTTATTTGTATTCTTCCCTCTCGATTTCTTTTGAATGATTCTTGGAAGAGCTAGTGTGTGGGAGAGGTTTGAAATTTCACTACAACCATCTTTTTCTTTGTGTGATATCCTACCCATAGGCGGACGGACACTTTGACCGCAGGGGAACATGGTTACAAGAAGAAAAACAAACACAATATAGGTCATTACCACCGTCATGAGAGCGAGAGAGATGCTTAAATAGTCATTTAAAAGATTGTTTTTAAGAAAGTGAAAGCATTCCAAGAAGCAACCAAGAAGAAGGAGAAAAGAGTAAATAAATAAATAAATAGAATTACTCATCCAAGTGAAAGAAATCTGTTTTGTGAAAATCAAAACACGCAAATTAACATTTTACAAGACATAAGTTGTGTTGAGTGTCTGTATCGCTCATTGGCACACTTTTGATTTCGAAATTGTTTCATGGGATTTTTGTTTTCTTATTTTTCTTTTCTTTGAATCAATGATGTGATGAGTGATCAGTGTTAATGGCCTTTTGTGGAAAGTATCTCGGTGACAGATCGTGATGGAGATTTCGCAGAAATACATATGAAACCTTTTACTTTAGTTGCGTGGTGTTTTGTTGGCTAAAATACATGAATCAGAGCATTCAAGTTGGTATTGAAAGAACTTTGCAACAGAAACCACAGGAAATTAATCAAAATTGTTATTTATTATGAAGAATGGTTCACAGTGCTCCTGTCGATCAAATGTGGGCCAACTCTTTCAACCGTTTGACGCTGTAACCAATAATAGGCCCGATAATGGGTTCCAAGGTCTGATTAGGTTGCAGCTTGTCTGTACGTACAGAAATGTATACCACGCACAATACGTACAGCGGTGAGAAGCTAGGCCTTGGCCCTCTATGGGCTGCTTACGGCCTAATATTTATTTATTTTTTTTGTCAGACTTTACATAGCCCAACAAGTAGTTTGTCAAATGGCATCAACTCCTAAGATCTACATGACAAATTCACTGGTTCATTTCGCGTATAATGCTGTCGTTGAATCGAGTCACACATGTCTTCGACGAAAGTTTCTTTTAATGCAATCTCTGATACAGAGCTCAATAGCGAAGACATCTGTCAGGTCCTGCATCCCCTTGTAGGTCGTTGGGCTTCTGCAACAGTTTCTGGAAATGTGTCTCAGTTATTTCCAACTCATCCCCAGTTGCCGTGCTTCTTTCTCGACTGCTCTGCGGCATGTACCCTTAGGACTGCCGCGTTCCCTGCCATCCTGAGTAAGCAGGTTCCATTGCATCGCTTGGTTTGCTATAAGCCTGTCACCCTTTCGGAGAGTGTTACAGGAACCTTGTGGTTGATCGTTCTAGAGGAACAGACAGTTTGTTCTTTGGATCAAACATTCCTGTTCTTTTCGAGCTCTTCCAACCGTCGGTATACCAGTCTAATGATATTGTTTTTTGAAGGCTTTGGTGATTATCTGAAGAGCTTTAGAACGGAGTTGTGACTCCCAAGGGATGGAATTCCATTGAAATGGATTTATTTTGGCATAAAGTCTGCTGGAGATGATAGCAGCAACATTTAACTAATCTTCATGTACTGAGCTATGTTCTTGTTTAGAAGTTGAAGCTATCACTATCAGCTGTAGTCTTCAGAATGGCTAGATGGGTGTGGCAGAGTACTTCTAGCGCAGCTGTTGACCGAGTTATGTCCACTGTCGCTTTATACACTCAATATATTGCAATAAGGCCACACAAGTCCTGTAAAAGACTAGATGAATAATCCAACTGGTGTAGGCTTTGACTGTTATCTGACCAATTATCTGGTGACATAGAAGTTGAGTCCCCTAAAGCGGTTTCCCTTGTGAGCGGCGACATAATCTTTCTAAACTGTGCACCACGTGTCGTGCTGGCTACCATTGGGATTTCATGAGATATATCACAACATCTTCCAAAAAAATATCAAAGTATATAACTTTGCGCCTTGCACTTTGAGTCTTCTAGCGGACGGTCTTCAACATCTAAAGCATCGTCTTTGAAGCGATGGAACTAATCACGGCGCAGTGTTTCACTTAGAGCAGCATCTTCATAAAGTTTTTCGAGCCCTCATTTCACTTTAGACACTTCCCGCAAATGACGACTATTTGGCACAAAAGCAGACAATATCCCACAGCCAAAAGTATAATATGACTTAACAAAATCACTGATATGTCAAAAAAAAATTGTTTAAGTTTAGCTAGTTCATGACGTTTTGGATATGTCAAAATCAATTGGAGCCACCTATTGACAAATAGCGAGAACTTAGTTGTGCACTTAAAAGAAACTTAATGAAACATACAAAATCGAAGAGTAGGTTGGGATTAAAGAACTGCATGAATCCATTCAGCTCTTTAGCTCTCAAACGAACTACTTCCTGCAGGTCTCTGGTTAGGCTATAGACGCATCATCAGCGGTTCACAAGTCTCCTACTTTACTGTATTCCTAGTGGCTAATGGCTCTGTGTTTTTGGCACAGCGTCCCTTAACCATTCTAGAACTAATTGGGCTATTCAAAAGGATCACCAAAGGCCGCTTTACTGGTATCCTATAGACTAGGGCTGTTCCATGTCCTGCATGTCCTGCATACTCTCCTACTTGCCTTCTTAGTCGAAGTCTTTCTGGAAAACGGTTGAGGCTCGTATTTTTTCAATGGTTTTCTGGAGATATTACACCATGCTTATACCCTTCCTTCCTCCTTAGATAGTTGCTTAAAGCCTGGTGCTAAGTTAGATTTAAGTTGTATTGGTAAATTTAGATCATGGTCGGAGTAGTTACTTCTGATTTTACATAGTATTTTGTTCCCTTGGATACCATTGTGTATGGGAACTAACCAAAGCTCAGCAAATCTGCCTCGCGAAAAACCGCTGCATTTCCCACAACACCTACATTTTGATTCTATTTCATGCCTGACTGTCTGACAGAATGGCGATGTCTTTCCGAAGTTAAGTTGAGCACATGTCTCAATTGCTCGGACATCAAAACAAATCATGCCGTGAACCAATGATTCCTAGTAATTGACCCCGAGATCGTACATTTCCTTGACGATGTATTATTTTGTCGCATTCATTGCTACATTCCTTCTTCTTCCTGTTGGACCTTTGTATCGAAGCTTCTTTTGAAGTAGAACTTCTTGATCACATCCTCCCTTAGCCAATCGATATGGTTTTAGGTTTAGGTATAAGCGCTGACGGGGAGAATTGATTCCTCGCAACACTCAAGTCATTGTTGCCCCATTGTGCTACCCATAATAGGGGGTATATAATAATCCTTACCCGTAGAAACCCTGTTTTTTACCGAAAGAACACCATAGCTAATTTTACCTTGTTTGCGGTCTATTGTATACAAAGCAACCAGTGGAATTGTTGTTCTGGAGAGTTCTTCTAAATCATTGAAGAAGTGTCTTCCAAAAAACTTGTGTCTTGTATGTTGGCGGTAAGGAGAGTGTCACAAGAAGTGGATAGTGTCCTCAATAACTTCTTCATCGCCGCTGCCTCTACAGAGCTCCTCTTCAGTCCTTCGTAGTTTTTCATGTGGTACCGCAGAGTGTTGTACCCTGTGACAAGGGTGGAAATAGAGTCTCTCTGTTCTTGATTTATCAAACGCAGGCCATAGTTTCCCTGTAACGACACAGGTCTCTATGTATTTCAATCTGTAATCTGCCTCTCTCGTGGCTTTTTTCCTTGGCGGAAGTTTGAGAACACAAGGCGGGATGTCTTTTGCCAGTTCGTCAGCCTTCTCGTTTCCCGATATTCCTTCGTGTGCGGGGACCCAGCTGAGTTCAACCTTGTGCTGCATACTAAGAGCCTTGAGTTCTTCGCGATAGCACTTCACAAAAGCTTGGTATTGTTTTGGATAGATTCACTGGCTCTTTACGTACCTTTTTTTTACTGATTTCGGTAATGGTTCCTTTTCATCTTTAGCACTGTATCTATAGATATACTTTTGCAGCTCATGTCCTTGCAGTTTGTTAAGGATATTCTGACTGTGGCCAGCTTCCTTCTACCAAACACCACGGTTCCATACCTCAGAATGGGTATGATGATATCAGGCTACATCACAAGGTTTTGCTTGAGATTCTTCTGCACACCATACCAGTTTGTTATCTTCTAATACTTAGGAATAGACCTTTAGCATATTTTCGTTGAACAAACTCAATGTCATCAGTTTTATCACAAATCTTATCCACCATCAGCCAGCTCATACATCAAAAATTAGGCCTTAATCTCTTGTAAGAAATCCCAGCAACCTACCACTACAGCTGCTATCTCTCTTCACATCTAAATTAAATGCAAACAAATGACAACGAATTCTGAATTTCATAACAAAGAACATTTCCTGGCATCAATATCTGTCTAGTTCTTTAGTCGGTAGAATTGACAAACGGGAATTAGTCTCAAGTTTCCCTGGTTTCTTTGTCCGATATCACATATCAGAATTTAATTAACCCATGACACAGACATGAAAAATGGGACTTCAATGCAAGATTTGTCTTCTTTACATTTGCAATTCAAAGTGGTATGGATATCCTGACCTAATGTGATATGTATCCACGTATCTCTTAACCCATCTATGTATCTATTGACATATTACACTAAATTACAATCATTATTTTAGCAATTTCCGCTGCAACCTGCTTTTGTTGTTCGCATTTTATGGTTAACCTTCCATTTGTCGAGAAGCGAAAGTTCTAGCAACCACTCTTGGTAAAAGAGGTCAACAAATGTCCACTAATAAACCGTGAAAAATGTCGTACAAGTAATAATAATAATAGTTTAAGCTATAATCCAATAGCAAAACATTTTCTGGAGAAACTCTCTTTCGTCCAAAGGTCAGTCGTCAGTGTGTATCTTTTCACAGACCGTGTAAGCTAAAACCACCTGCTTTGGCAAAAAAAAAACCTCAATTTACCACTTTCATTTGCGGTGGCATTGGGACTCAAAGCAATGGAGTATGCCTAATCGCATCTTGTGCCGCGAGAATTGGGTCAACTTTATTATAAATTTGATTCAATAGCAAAAAAAAACATCTCATTGCGTGTACGTACAGTAGAGGTAGAAAAAACTAGATCAACAATTTTACATCGCGCAGCCAAAGGTTCTTTTCCGCATTTTTTTTTTGTTTCTGTTTCTATTCCTCTGTTCTGTCTTCTAAGTGCTTTCTTCACAGGTCCAATGACTTTTGTCTGTGCACAGCACACACAGGTGGAAGCGTAAAACCAGTGCTAACCATAGAATGAATCTTTTTATAGTTGCTATTATTAATTTAACGGAACTCGCTGAGTGTAACTTTGTAGATACATAGATATGTTTGTTACCATTGAGTGTATTCTTTTTCTTTGGATTAACTTTGCTACCTGTTTTCGATTCAACTACTGGGGAGAGCAGCAAGCGCGCGCTCGAGTAGCATATCTGTCGATAAAGTGTAACGAGAGGTAACCCAACGGATTGGACAAGTTTTTCAGGAAGTTTATGTTCTTCTTCTGTAGATGTTATTTATTCTTTCTGGTTATAAGTTTGTTTGCGACTGATGCACGTAACTGGAAAAGAGAAATATGCACCGTATTCCATTAATGTAATTTGCAAGTCATTAACATTTTGGGTCTCGTCCATTGGCACGAGAAAGCGTGATGGGGTGAGCGCATAAGCTCTTTTGTAATAAATTCATATACCTAAGCCGGCGTGCGCGCTGGACAGCACATGTGTGTTTCATGCGGAAGTTGAAACGTGTGATGGGTTTTTAAAGACGTTCCGGTTTGTGTATATGCACAACACTTTTTCAAATGAATTATTTATACAATAATTGTAAAAAGCGGCGTGCTTAACAATTAGAAAATGTGTTTTCAATGATACCACTTTCGGGTATTTGGCGCCTTAAGCTGGAACATGTTTTGGGGAAAAATCATTTTTTGAATTGGATTAGTGTTCAATGCAGGCACTTGATGTGAAGAGGGTCAGTAATTTTTAGTTTCACAGTTTATGTAATCGATTTTAGATGCAATTCAGTCTTTCATATGAAGGCACCGAACTTTTACTGATGGTTGTAGGAATTTTTGTCGATTTAAAGGGTGATTAGAGGTATCTTTTTTTAAGGTAAAATAAAATTACTAAATGGTGTAATAAACTTATTATGTAGACCATGATTTGTTCGAAGTGCAGGAGAGACATTCCTTGTAGAACACTGATTTTCGTAATACAGCTGAAAAGTTTTTTAGACATTCTGCCAAAATAAGTCTTTCTTAAAAAAAATGCCAAACAAAATTTAATAAAAAAAATTGTAAAAACTAACACATTTTTTGCAAAGTCTGTCAATAAGTTTATAGTAAAAAAAAGTACCTCAAAATGAATCAACCGTAATATATTGTAAAAGAAGACTTGTAGCCTGGATTCTTCTACGGGATACTTTATTTCATCTTAGAAGGTAGCTCTAGTCTGTCGAACTGCTTTTCTTCAGCCTCATAGCGCACCCACCATCAAAAGAACAAATTTTCTTAATTTTCATTCGAACCCAATTCAAAAGAATTGGCGTGCGAACTTAGTATTTCCTTCACCTCCTACCAAACACTAATCGATTTTCTTTCTCTTTTCAGAATGATTAATCAAAGAAAATTAACCGGCTGGATATATCTATCCATCATCGCCGTTCACTGTACAGTAATGACTTTTGCATACCCGCACACAGATATGGTGATGCCTCGTCGTTTGGACATCTCAACACAAAATCAACCGGAACCATCAAATCAATTGACTCCTGTGTATCGTGCTGATCACGAAGAGGACCGAAAGTTTGCCGTTAAGCCAAATCATTCGAAAAAAGTCGCCTTAGACGATTTGGACGATGATATCGAGGGAAATCAAATTCAAGAACATACTGGCGCTGGTGCAGGTTTCTCCTGGTCAAATATGCTGTCGACTGTTTTGCAAATGTTCTTCAACGGTGGTGCCGGAGCTGGTGCCCCAACAAAGTCCGATGATGTTGATAATGTCGGCGGATTCGGTGGATCGCCATGGGCTAATGTCATTTCAGTTGGTAAATTACCGCGCACATTAGAATGACACAGAAACTGACTCAACTATTTTGCTTTTACAGGTTTGAAGATCATCAACACTTTATTAGGTGGTGGTGCACCTAGTGATGGTATCGACAAAGTCGATAATGGTGGATCGCCAATGCAGGTATAGAAATTATAATTATTGCCAATGAAGATTCTTTTTTTAGATATATTGACAGTTCTGTTAAATTTTACGGACATTTGTGGTACACAGTAGTTTAGAGTTTGTTCCTTATTTAGATATTCTAATGTATATAGAGAACAAAATGCACAATTTGAAATTTATTTATTTTTCTTTTCAAACAAAATAAATCACCAAAACTAACACTGCTTTAAATGCTTTATACTGAAAAGATACATTTATAATATGTGATGACTCAGAGTCATAAAAAGGAACTAGAAAGACTTGATGATCTAAGCATGGCTACATATTCTTAGTTTTAAATTAGTCGGGATTCAGCTTTGGAATTTCTGCGCTTTTTGAATGAAACTATGCTTGCAAGGATGTATAACAAAAATTAGACTATTTTCAGGTGAAATTTTTTGATGTGTATTGTGAGGATCGATTTGTTTTGAGTAGGACTAGATTAGATCAGATTTGTAACTCACATTTAGAATGCTAAGTGCATATGTGTTTTCTCTTTATCCTGGCTCAGTCATTTCCCTCAGAGGAAAGCAATGGAAAGTGGATTTTAAAACCAGGAATTCAAAAATCTTCAGTCCAGTGAATAAGATTCTTGTCTACGGTTTGTTATTCAAATATAGCACTTATGATGTCAAATAACTCTTGAGCATGGATTGAAAGATGACTCCCTTTCTCCACAAGGAAAGGGTTATTGGTAGCTAGGCAGTTTCAATGTCTTTAAATAATTTGCACCTCCGCAGGGGCCCCTTTCTGATTCGATATATGTTATTTTTACTTGGTTAAGTCTTGTAAGGTGCTCATGGGCCTAAATTTGTACTCATCTCTCTAAGGGTGCATGTCCATTTGGGAGTACTGAGTCACTCTCAGTTTTCTGTCTGCATTCTTTGTGTACAGTGACTTTGAAAAAAGTCGAATATCGATAGTAAGAAGTCAACTCTAAGCGAGCTACTCTCAAGACTGTGTCCACTTGCGAGATTGCTTTCGAAGGTTGCTCTCAAATGGATACGCACTTTAAGTTTCGAGCAAATGATTAAATTGTTTTATGGAAGTGAGATTTCTGTTCGAGCAATATTTCGCATTCATTTCGGGATGAATGAGTTTATAATCCACACGAGATCCACCGAATTGCAATACATCCAGAGAAAGTCATTGTTTGGTCTGGTATTTTAGGCAGGCGCCAATCATCGGTCCTAGTTTGAGAAAAAAATTGGCCACGTTCACTCCGTCAACGGTGATGATAAACAATTTCATTTAGTCCCTATTGAGAGATATAGACAACGACGACTCGCAGTTTCAACAGGACGGCGAGCTACGTTTCACACAGACTGTGCCACAATGGACATTTTGCACAAGTAAACAAATTTATTAAATTGAAATTGCCCGCGAAATTAGAGCATTATTGAATCGATGTCACGAACCACAAGTTATCGTCTTCCCGGAAAATTAAGGGCCGCGGGTTGTATTTTTGACATGCCTGCTTTAATGTCACTTATAGTATTCTTTGGTGGAAGCAAAAACTATTTTAAATGCAGCCTGACTCTCAATGCAGATGCCGATATCCTTGTTAAGGGTTGATCCATCTAAAGTAGCTTTGCGCTTCAACCTTTGCTGGTAAATACTGCATAAATTCTAGACTCTTGCAGTCATCTCTAGATTCATCTATTTTGGTTATATGAATGACCCTCTCATAGCAATCTTATTCTCAAGATTACTTACTTACTTCAAACTCGGACTATCTGATACAACAATCTGTGCTAACTGTGAGGAGAAGGAAGAAGATGTAGAACACTTCCTCTGTCACTGTCCAGCCACAGCGAGGTTAAGACTAAAGTTATTCGGATACCAGACCTAAGAAAACTCAGAAAGAAAGGAAACCGTGAGATACCCAATCACTAAACGACTACTCCCCATTTTCCTCCATAACCCACATTCCATTCCAACAAAAGTCCCTCACCAACCAACCAACCCCACAATCCCCTCGCATTTGCAGAGTATGTCCGGTAAACCCATTGATGTGTGTGTATGAGTACATGTACTCCTTCCCAAAGAAGAAAGCATGATTTATCCTTCGATTCATAAAAAAAACATTGGGCCTTAAGTAAAGTACCGTTAATACTAGCGCTAAAACAAAAATCTCAATTTCACCTCGAGGGATTACCCCACAGACCCTAGATACAAAGTTTGATTAAAATCCATGTGCCCGTTTAGGCTGTACCCTCGCTGACAAACAGACAGATAGACAGAGTTTTCAGACCCACTTTTTTCACAATTTATGAAAATCTATCTAAATCTCTATACTACGTATTGGTGCAAGTAAGAAGTCGCCTCCAACAAGCTGTCAAATTTTATTCACATTCCACAGATGTGGAACGCAATCCACATTCGCACGGCCAAAAATGTCTTTGGTAAATGACAAATAAAATTCGCTGATTGCTGTCACCAGAAAAAAAAGTACCTGCAAATGAAATGTCAAAATTTGAGAATATTCGCTCGGTCGTATTCGCAAGTTGCTGAGTTCAAATTGGATCTTAAAGATAGATAGGGATTGAGGCAGGCTTTTCACATTCGCTTGAGGAAAGGTTAGTCTCTTTTTGACCAACGTCCAGAATCTACAACACCCAGATTGTTGTATGTCCTTAGGTGCTCTTCGAGCCTACTTTGATCTACTATTTCTACTATCTTTGATTTCGTTATACGAAGTCGGAATTTATCCCGGCTCAGGCTTATTTGGGCTGAAGTATTTAGCGGAAAGGGAAATGTGATTAGGTTTAGGACAACCTCTCTTTTTCATATATGAATATTTTTACAGTCCAAATAAGTGTTGTTAGTAAGAAATAAATGATATATCTTTAGGCTTACTAGATGAAAAACTTTAAGTACAACAAACAAGCAGTACAAAATTTCAGTTTTTAAATACTTTTAGAACATTTTTCAAAATTCATATTTTTTTTTTTATAATTTTCTTAATTTTACTAAAACAAAAAACAAAAATTAAATTAAAAACAAAAACAAAAACAAAAAAAAAACAAAATTATTTTTATGGTAAATGGTTTCTCGCTTGCTACAGGGTATCATAGCCGCGGTACTATCAACAGTTCTTGGCACCAAAGATCCGGAACAAGTGAATTCGATGGCCAAACAAGCTGGCGAGGTAAAAGCAACATAACATACAAACTACACAAAATATAAAAAAAAAATTAAAAAAATAAATTAAAACAAAACTTAAATTAACAACTAAACTTATTGCACAAAATACTCTTTGCTAAATGGTCCTTTGTAAATTTGTTCCTTAAAAAAAAAAGTATAAAATAATTAATTTAATTGCTTTCATTTGCTAAATCCTTTTTAAGTTCAAACTATACAAAAAAAGGTTCCTGTGAGTTTATAAATTTCATCTCTTCCTTGACAGTTTATTAATATTGTAATGAACCTCTTGGATGCCCTTAAGACCTCGTTCTCGCATCGTTCGCTGGCAGCGCGTTCGATTGGCAAACGTGACTCAATGAGTGATGCAACAGTCGCTGGTATTTCCCTACTCAAAGGATATGTGAGGACCTACCGCAATGCCGATGACAAGTGCATGCAAAAATACATGTGCGAGGCGAATTCAGAGTGTGTCAAGGAAATCGGCGGTACAAGTATCTTCTGTCAATTGGGAACGTAAGTTATTAAGCTCTAAGTATCTCGAAACCTACTAATTCAAATCCACTTTGTAGATACGCAACAAGTCTAATCCTTGAACGAACAAGTGAGAGTCAATTCGAGAATCTATACGACGCCGGTCGACGTGGACGATCCGGCATCGACTGCAGTCAACTATTCTTAGAATGTAACGAAGTTTAATTTTGGGTGTTTTGGTTTATTTATTTATTTTTTGACTAAGTTTCAAGTTTAAAATTTTTGTTTTTTTTCTTTTTTTGACTGGGGTAACACATTTTGCGTGTGATTTGCTGGTCACTTGTGTGGTTGTGGTCAGCTAATCATGTGTTCATAGTGTTTTCAATTAGGCTAAGTGATTCTGTTAGGTTTTAGTTAAATTATTTTGTATTTAAATTAAAAAAAAAAAAAAACTATTATTTATTTAATTTATTGAAATATTCAAAATAACTTAAAGCTTAGAACGATGACACGAATAGATGTGAGATAAATGTAGCGAAACAATAAAAACGAATTAAAGAGAAATATCAGTTGGAGTTTGCTGAATTAATTTTATTAGAAGTGGCATCCGTTTTTATGATTATCTAATGAAAGGAGTAGATTTACAACCTTTCACAAACTTGGGAATTAAAATGATGGGGTTTATGTAAATTTTGTCTGGGTGGAGTCACCATCTGATTATGTAAGCAGAGTTTGTTAATCTTTGGCTTAGTTTTTCTTATCATTAAGTTAGTCTGATGAATTTAGAATGGGAAGAGAGACATTAACAGTGAGTCACAGTTGAAAGATACACATGAACTTTCTTGTGATAGTGTAGTGCTTACAGTACCACGACTCAGGAGTTCGTAAGGTGAACAGACAGGAACTCTCATGAAGATAACTGGAGGCTGTAGTAAAGTAGTTAGAGCTCTCACTAATGTCAAGTCCAGAAAGGCGACTAACTTTGCTGCTTTCGGTTATTTTATGTCGCTCATGCAGATATGAACCTGAGTGTTCACTTCAGAGTAAATATGCCCTTATTAACGCTAGAACTAAGGAGACGAAGATACCAAACAAGAGCTGTTTATGGGATGTCAAGCTGAGTCGTTAACTGTAAGAGACAAAGCGCTAGTTATACGGATAAAGGAAGTTCAGGTCAGTGAAACTGCAACCTTCTTTGCATTATCGGCAGTCCATGCAACAGTGTTGTTAAAAAAGCGAGTAAAGATAAGAGCATGAAAGATTTAAAAGTATTTTAAAGAATAGCAACAAGTACCAAAGCTCCTTCATTGATATTTTGCGATGATTGATGCCACTTACCAATGTCTTGCAATCGTGGAGTATACTCATGAGACCATCTCTAGATCTCTGCCAGAATCATTCTAGCAATTGGGGTAGCTGTTGATAGCGTGAAATCTTTGATGTGGGCAGCTGAATTAAAGATGGTTCAGGAACTGCTGTCAAGGCATCACCAACGATGAAGAGGCCTGTGGTGAGCGCTTCGATATCTCTTGGGTCGTCTGAGAGGGGGCATATGGGACAAGAGTTTAAAGCATAAATTCCTCGTATGTGAGAATAGTGTCTCCTATTAAATACTCTCTTGATGTGGAACTTGGCTGACTTAACAGCTGCCTCCCACTTACCACCAAAGTGAGGCGATGCGGGAGGGATGAATGACCATTTTGTACCATTGTTGGCTAGTAAATCTACTAAAGATTTGACATTATTAGATGCAGAATTAAACAACTACTCGCAGCTCCAAGTCAGCCCCAATGAAATAAGTAGTAGCAAATACATCTTTGGCTGAAGAAACTCTTGAAGGCCGCAAGGAATCCGTCTGTAGAGTAATCCGTAGCCAATTCTAGGTGAACTGCAGAGAGAAGCAAACGAATACCACTAAATATCCCTTATACTTTTTACAGCCTCGACCTCGCCAGCTCTTCAGTGTGAATGGGCCAGCGTAGTCTACACCTTCGATTGATGGAAATCTGGCCCATAAGTTGATTTAGCTCGACAGCGTGTGCAAACTACACATCATTGGAGGCATTACGTCCTCCGATGATCCAGTAGTTCCGTCTCAATGTGACCAACATTAATTGAACTCCGCCATGAAATGTGGACTGATCTCACGCGGAAGTATAATAGGATGCCTTGTATCCTGATCAATTTGGGCATTGTAGACCCGCCCGCCAATTAGAAGAATTCCATGAGAATCGATGAAAGGGGAAAGGAGATATATTGAGCTGCTGTGATGAATGGACTGTAAACGAGAAAGATTAGTGATTTCTAAAGCATGACTTTCGAACTGTACGCGTTTGGTCCAAAACAGCTTAGCTTCTTCTAGTTCCTTAGGTAAGGGGATATTTGAAACAGCTGCAGAGTGGTCAAGGAGGAAAATCAAGGCAAAAGAAATAAGAACGCTGATGAGTTGAAAGGTGATGAGTCGAACTCGATGAAAAGATGAAGGCTGACAATACACTCTCGGCGCTTTCAACATTACCACTGAGAACAAGAAAGAACCTTATGAATCATAAGCCAGTGGATAGCTGAAGAGAACGAGTCTGAAGATACTCTGACTGAAAGATTTATTTCCCAGCAGGATTTTTGCTTGTGGGAAGATGGCTTCTGTCAATTTCCTGTCCGCATCGACTTCAGCGTTCAGTGGACGTCACCAAGGCGTACTCACCACCCGCAGTATGGATCTGGGTACTGCTGCCTTACATGCTTACAGAGCATGAACTAATGGCCAACCTTTATACCTGAAATGGGGAATTGGGAGCTAAGAATTGGCACTCCTTCACATTTTCATAGACTCTTTAGACTTAAACGTCACATATGAAACCACCACTGTGAGGAAACTGAACTTAGTGTAATTGAGTCTCCATTTGATTTGCCTCACTTCTCAAATGACAGTTCTTCTTGTCCACAAACCTAGTGAGTTAAAAGAGAGCCTCTCACTAAACATTACTTAGCTTATAATCCCCTTGTAGAGATGGCGTCTTCTCCCTGGGACAGCCTCTATAATGCCTATGCGTCAAAATGTATCTCAGCTCTCCAACTCTTTCCCAGTTGCCGTGCTTCCTTCTCAACCGTTCTGCCCCACGGATTCCTAGAACCGCCGTGTATCCTCTAACTTAAGAGGATTCTCCACATAGAGATTCTCAAAGGCCGACATTTTCAACTCCCTTCTCCATGAAGTACTAGCGTAACTTTATGCGTAAGTGTATAGCCAGTTCTCAATAAAACCCCCATACGCATTTCTGGACTTACTTTCGGTCTTTACTATCAAAGCGACTTTTGAATCTTAGGTGGCGTTTAATCGAATTTTAGATCCATTGTCTTCATCCAACATCTTTCTTTTCCCATCTATGCATACATATCTTTGGTGAAAGGGTCTACAATCCGAGTCAGCGACATCTATGGTTCAAATTTCTCAACAGTTAACGTTCTCTTTTAAATACTGGTTATATTACCTAGACTTTTTTATTTATTACTGCTTTGCTTAAGCAAATTTACTCAACTGGCTATAAACTTTTCAATAAAACGTGTCTTTCATTTGCCTTTTAAAAAGCCTAGGAACTCTAGCTCAATTCTTCTTTCAACAATTGTAAAACTTTTCCATTGTTTTATTAACGGTTTTCATAAGCAATCACTCTGAGTTCTTAACCATATTCCAAGATAAAGCTTTTCAAGCTACAAAGTGTTTATCCTTCAAAGCAGTTAAATCACAGGTGTTAACTGCGCAAACAAACACCTGACACATCATTATGCATATTTTAAGAATAAAAGTAAAGTTCTGCGAATTTAAATCCTTCCTCCTTGTTTACTCTTCATAATTCCACTTGAAAAATCAGCAGTCAACCTTCAAAAGTGGAAAAAAGTCACAACGTAATCTCAATCCAGTTCTAAAAGTGGTGCCACTGCTAACGAACTCGTGAAAATAAATTCCGTAGCACCGTAGCACAGGGTGAAACTTCTTTTTCACTGACAAGAAACACTTAGGGGTTGAGTTTCATGTGAAAAACCCGGACCCATTTTGGAGGAGCGCGAGAAAACTAATTTTCCTGCGGTTAGACACCGTATATTGTGTGCTGGAGCGCTGCTGGAGCCGGGAATTTCAGTGAAAATTAAAACTGCCATTCTTGTGCAGTTCGGGTGTCCTGTTTACATCTCTGAAGGTTATTGCTGCACAGAGACGACGGCTGTCAGAGGTACGAGCAAGGGGTGCGCTTCATCAGGGCAGGATTGCGTTACTATTCTTGTTGTTGGCGGGCAACGTCAACAAAGTGTGCTTGGGTACACACTATGTATACTGAGTTTTTTGTGATTTGCAGTAGGTATTGTTTATTGTTATCCTAACTTGGTTTTCACTCAGAAGGATTCCTTTGAAATTGCGTATTTGTTGAGCTGAAGGAGATGGAAAACTTTTCAAATAGAGTTAACGAACTAAGAATGGACAGAGTTCAAGGGAACTCTGAAGGTCTATCTGAAGAAAAACCAATTCGATTGGATGTGCTTTTCAATTTTTTTTTTTTGTTGTCTTCAAAACTCAGATGATGCCTTTTAAGGCAACTCTGATCTTTCTGATTTCGTTCATTTTGCTCCAAAATTATAACTATTATACGGAGGTCAAGAAAAGTACGTGTGTCAATGCCGCTCGTCTATCTGTATCGTATTTTCACGACTACAACCTTAACGGATGCATGTTTACACTGACATTTAGGCGAGGCAGAGACGTCATTTCTGACAGACAAGACTGACAGATCTTCAAAACGACTATATTTTTTGACAGTGCGTTGACATTTACAAATTTGGCAGAGCTAACGTCTTGCACAATAGTAAGGTGTCAGAAGAGTTTGAAGTCCAAAGTGGAGTACGCCAAGGATGCATACTGTCACCGCTTTTGCTCTTGGTGGTTGTTAATGAAGTACTCCGTGCAGCATAAACGAAGGGAAACTATGGAATTCACTGGACTATGACATCTTACCTTAAACACCTAGACTACCCTGACGATATTTGTCTACTTTCAGTCAGGATAATAGATTTCCACCTTATGGTCCACAATCTAGAAGCTGAGGTTAACAAAGTGGGGCTCAAAATTAACACAAAGCCCTAAGCACTTCAAGTACCAGCGCCTACCTTAACATTATTGGACAGTAAGTCGAGAAAGTTGACATCCTTCCATACCTAGGAAGCGTTGTCTCGGCAAACCGTGGTGACACCGAACTGGATGTGTGCAGGAGAATCAGCAAGGCCAAGCTTAAGAACCAAGCTGCGACTGTTCCGGTCAAACATAGAATCAATGTTGCTTAATGGGTGCAGCACCTAGTCAATAAAATAAAGTATCATCTTGAAGATTTCTTGGCCGAACTGTATCTGCACCAAAAATCTTTAAATGAGAACGGGCCAAGAACCTATAGACACAAACATAGGACGGCGAAAGTGGCAGTGGATTGGTCACACTCTCCTAAAAGGTGACAGGTATATGGCTAAGCGATGCAATGGAAAATATTCAGCGGTTCCAGGACATGTTACATTGCACAGAACATTCGAGAATGAAGCACGGAATATATTTCCAGAAACCGCGCACCCTTATGCCCGTAAGCTTTGTAGATACGCCAAGACCCACAAGGGGAAACCGAAGTAAGTTGGCGTCCTTTAGCATGAATCTTTTGCTTCCTAATACATACTTTTCTTAATATGACAAATTATTTCAGAAAGCTCTAAAGGCTTCCTTAAGGACACACCTTATAGCCATCAACTACATCAACAAAAACCATCGAGCCTTCAGCTCTGAATATCTCTCTATCGTCTATTGCCATTAAATACGTCACTTTTCTAAGACAAATCGCACTCTGCTATCCTCAAGATTTCTTCCTTCAAATCAAATCAGTCACTTCAAGAGAAAACGCCCACAATAAATATGAACTTGCCTCAAAGCAATCGAACTTTACCCTCGTCGATGGCCCAAAACTACCTCAATCAAATCGCATGGCATATAAATGAAACTAACTACGAATAGGTTATCATTTACCTATCAACACTATCTGACCCGTTGGTCAAAATATATCCATCAGCCGAAGCTATTTGCGAAGAAAATCGAAAACCTCTCTCGTTATCAGTCGGCAGCTGTACCAACCAACCCCCATTCTCCAACTTGTTGCTGTTTAAGTATACAAAAACAAACCCTTTATTCTTTTTTGCAAGGACCAAAAATATATGCGGACATTTATTTATATCCACCCAAAATGGCAGGAGCAAAAACAAAAAAAAAGGATTCATACAACTCGTAACTCATAAAAATGATACATCTGGCAATGACATGACTAAAAGGCGTCCATTATCGATCGAATGTCACTGGCGAGGCGGCTACGGCTGCTGTTCGTCCTGATAGGCAGCCCCCCTAAAGCGTTTTGTGCTTTATGATAAATTACCCCCCACTCCTCCGTCTAAGCCTACCATCCGCAGTATTTGCCCATTTATTTTGATACCGCGCGCCGCTTCATCCCGACTACAACTACAACAAAATCGTTTTTGTTTCAATTTTAAATATGAAGAAATAAATTCGGAGATTTGTCAACGTTGTTCGTCCTTTTTTTTTCTCTCTGTTGCCCGTGCGTCGTTTGCTTCGTCCTTTTTTTTTTGTTTTGTTTTCGGCGAAATTGTTTGCAGCGATTCTAGGTTGTTCACCGAGAGATAATGAAATTTATTGCATGAAGCGCGACCCTTGGTTGATGCTGGCACCACCACCACCACGGCGAGAGGTGGAGGACAGGACTTAATGGCGGCAGGAGCAACAGAGCATCAATTGCGTAGGTATATCCCTTAGCTCTAAAAATTAGTTCGAGCGATTTTGCACTCTG
The DNA here is from genome assembly GCA_949716465.1 of Chalcosyrphus nemorum. Classification (NCBI taxonomy): domain Eukaryota; kingdom Metazoa; phylum Arthropoda; class Insecta; order Diptera; family Syrphidae; genus Chalcosyrphus; species Chalcosyrphus nemorum. The sequence continues at coordinate 87,371,541 of OX454333.1, forward strand.
TATACATATAGAGTCCTGACTCGAGTGCTAATGATAGCACTTGCGAGGATGTATTCACAATTTATACCAATTTCAATGGAAGCATTACGCTGCACATGGGAACTGGGAACTGGAAAGGGGAACACCTACCACCGACCGAAGAGTGAGAGCAGATTTCATGAAATTCCGAAACTAATTAAAATTAATTATACGACATTTTTGCCAATTTGCATTGTCGGCGCACAGGAGGATCCAGCGTCGGGCTTGGAATTGTTAATTTTATTCAAATTTATACAATTTTTCAGCGGCGGTTGGCGGTGAATTATTTTTTATTTTTGGTATTTTTTCTTCATTTTTAGTGTTAAGTTCGTTGGGGTGGCGGTTGTTCGGTTAGTAGAATTTATTTCAGTTAATTTAGAGGGGGGGCGACACACATAATAGGTTTTGAATTTGGAACTCTCTCTTGTAACGTTTAAGGTTTCACGAATTAAAAAAAAAAAAAAATGCTATGAAAAGAGGATTAATTATTTGTGACGGGTTTTAGTGTCATAGGAATGTTTATCCCTAGGGGGAAACGGGTAGTAATTTTTCTTCGGTTTCGTCCTTGTATGCGTGTCTAGAAAACCAACAATAACATATTCTAAATGGTGAAATCCTTACTTACTTACATTTGTCCTTAAAATGCCAACTCGTCTTCATGTGGCGATTCCTGACAATTTATGTGACTTCTTCTTCTTGTTATGCCTGCTTTTTTGACTGTTGATGGATCGCTGCGTATCCGGCAATCCTGAGGTACATACTTTCATCCTAGGCCTGTTATCTGTTCTTGCTCGTATGGTTGTGCGTATTGGCTTGTAGCCCAGTGTCCGAAAAAGCTGTTCCATCGGTTTGGCCAGAAAATACCTAATATGTTCTAAGGCATCCATTTAATGAATCAGCAAGGACTCAACGTTACAACGGATCAGTCGTAGCTTTAAGACGGCACTCCAAACACATATTTTGCTTTGCTTATTTTGGGATCCGCCATCAGTTAAAGGAAGCCCCAACCATGCCAAAGTTGAAAGTGCGAGAGTGTCTAGGGTCTTTTGCCTAGACTAGGTAGCCTGGGCCAGAAATCCGCGTTAACGCAGTTTAGAAAGCTACGAAAACCCCACACAATGCCTCGGATAAGGGTATCTTTGGTTATCCTACTCGGACAAATATTGGTTTCTGGAATGTGAGGACGCTCATTGAGTCTCAGAGTGAAGGACCTCAGGACGCCAGATTCCTTCAATTGGAACATGAAATCATGCGATATAATCTAGACATATTGGGAGTAAGCGAGATAAGATGGTTAGATGCGTAGCACTGTATTACTCTTCACTGGAAAACTATCCAGAAGCCCCCGAAGGAATTGAGTTGGACTGCTTCTAATGCCTAATTTCCTGGCCAGATTCCGGACCAGAGTACGTAGCGTCACGAATGGTTCTTCTGAGGAAGAGAAGGAGACCTTGCTGCTATATGGATGTGGTACCGGGAAAGTGACCGTCACTATCACGAGGACGTTGCAAACGTTGGCAGTAGGTGCCTGCGCTACATCTTAAGGATATTCTGGCCAAACCGTATCTCTAACGAACAACTTAATCAGAGAACGGACGATGATCCTATAGGCACAACCATACGATGATGAAAGTGGCAGTGGATTAGTCACACTTTCCGAAAGGCTGACAGATCCATAGCTCACCAAGCAATGCAATGGAATCCGCTTACCCATGATGGCAGGAGACGCAGTGGTCCTAGGAGTACGTGGCGCTGAACAGTGGAGAAGGAAGCACGGCAACATTTTCAGAAACCGCACACTATAGCGCGTAGGCATTGAAGAGGCCCTAGGACAGGACACAAGTAAGTAAATAACCATGATTGAGTAACGACTCTGAACGATATCATATGTAGTCATGAGAATACACATAGTTTGTAGTGCACGATCAGAGCCTACAACCATTCTTCTTGAAACTACATTTCCACTTCATCCGTTTCCGTCTCCAAAAATACGTGACGTCAACCAGTCAGTCTAGAGTCGAGCTCATTAACGTCGCATCATAAAAGAAAATATTTGCAATTCGTTTAAGTTTGTCGTCCTTCGTAGATCCTTTATAAAGTTCCCTGATAAATAAAATTTCTGCACCATTAATTAAATTTACACCCTTAAGCTGAATGAGCTATAGCCACACACCACCCGCGCTCTCTCCAGGACCCCAGACTGAATTATTATTCACACTTGAAGTGAATTTCTTAGAATGGGTCGTCTTCTTCCTTTTTCCTCTTCATTTTTATGCATTCTCTTTTTGGATGGAAAAAAAAAACAGAATGAAGTGATCAGAGACGTGGTGTTAAATGAAGAAACGCCAGCAAACAACACTCCAAACAACCAGAGAGGAGAACACTGGCTGGTGGAAGTATTTCCTCTCTCCATCTAGTCGCCTCGTGAAAATATACATTTTTCATGGTAACCAGTGCAAGATGACCTAGAAATGCACAGACGGGCTATAAACCATTGAACAAGAAAACAAACCAAACGCAAGCAAGTATATCGTCGTGGACAATGGCGTCATGCAGGGGAGGAGGAGAGTCGAAGGAGTGCTGTGTTTTTTAAGGATTTCACATGTCCTGATGAGGTGCTGAGTACATAAGATTCTCAGGTTCAATCCCTTTCAATCAAATGGAGTATTGCGGTGGATCCATAAAGGAATGTAAGGTGGACATCCCATTGAACCACTTTTCGCCTCCACTGTGCACTCAAGTTTCAAAGAACTGCAAAGATGTGCAAAATAGTTTACGGCAAGGATGTGCTACAGAAAATTCCCACTGCAATGAGAATATAAGGAGTGTTAAACTAGACCATTTGGAAAATGTTGGAAGTTGCAAACTTCTGCTGTGGTAAAAGAAGAGGAAGAGGAGAGCTACTGTCGCCCCACACTTCTCTACTAACAGTCGTCCCAAGTCCAAGAGTGAAAGAATGATTTGCTGCACTTTTAATTGCATTTCCTCGAGGGAAGAAGAATCTCTGCTACAAACAGTTTCTGTGCAGAGGAGCGGAGCTAGCTAGCTTCTGTGTCACAGATGTAGCTGAAGCCAGCAGCAGCACCAGAAGGACTTACATACACAGAAAAATATGCAAAAAAAAAAAAAAAAAACCAAGAAAACGGATGCAAGCCGACGGACAAAAGAATGAAAAGTAAATGAAATGGAAACCGTAAGCGCAGACTGCACTGACTTATGTCCAGGAATTATAGCAGCAGCAGCAGCAGCAGCAGCAGCAGCCCCCAAAAGGCAAAACAGATAAACACATAAAGATGGAGATGAGGTAATGCACAGGATTAGTGTTGGACCACCACCAGGCAAAATTTTGAATGCAGATGTTTGCCTAACCTACATCTGCGTAAGGCAGCCCGAGAAAAACAGCCAGAATACGAAAGTTATCTTTATTAATTTCACAGAACCCAAGGACGAGAAGATATTTCATTTCATAATGGGAAAGCAACGCACACGTGTGTTCCTGACATTGGAATTTATTTGCTTAGAGTGAGGTGTCCTGTGGCATGGTAAAAAGTCCATATTCTAACTACTGTCCAGTGCATGACTGTATATAGTTATAAGAAGGATATGATATCCTGTAGATGCTCTTAGGTTTCAGGATCTCTGGGGAGTGCAATGCAAATATATTTGAAAAATTGTTTGAAGTTTATCGATTCTGGATCAAATATCATATTTTGAACTGGCAATCGATTTCGTAAAGTATTTTGGATTCTTGTCACTTTGAAGACAATGGGCGAGGAGGCAATTTTTGGACCGACAAATTACGACTAAGCTTTGCAAGCTTTTCCACAAAAATTACCCACTTGTTAACCCGAGATTAAATGCTTCCAAAAAGTCTAGCAAGAGAACCCCAGAAGGTGCCCAGTCGGCGGATGTAGTCCCACTGTGTGCAATCAACTATAGCAACAAACGTTACTTATTTGAATGTGATTCCATAATGATCGTCACAGCCAAGATAGTGAGAGAAGAGGAACCAAAATCTACCGAAGTTCGTAAATAATCGCCTGAATCGTTGGGCATTGAGATAAGAATGTCGGAAGGGCACTTCTAACACTGTTGCTGATTGTCTCTCACGTCTTCCCAACAGTCAATATACAGCCCTCAGAACGTGTGCTAGCACAAGCTACAAAGCAGGACCAGATCCTCCAACAGGCTATGTGGAGAATGAAGACGAACTGGCACTCATCGATAGTAAGCATCCGAGAACGAACAGCTTGGCCGAAAGAGTTGTGAGGGCATTCAAGTCGAGAATTTTACCATTCACTCCATCAAAAGGAGCATCAAAGTTTTCTTTCCAGGGAAGATGTCTTGCAGAATGGAGACTTAGTCGAACCATCCTAATTCTGAAGACCCCAAGCCGCTTAATCCCAATTTGACGCTTTTTCGCGAAGACGATCCAGACAATACAGCCTCCGGAGTAGTTCTAGAGAGAGATCTATGCATCAAACTTTATAGTTTCCAATATCAACACGTGATGGCTTGAGTCTGTTATCATAAGCCGACCAAAATGGCTTAAGGATGGCATCTGCTCAGTCTGGTTTGGCATCAAAACAAATCTATCATCAGGGCCCAATAATGTTTTCCATTGACGGTCATCTCCATTATCTTTGAAGAGGAACGATATCCCTATGTATATCTTAGGCCACCTATCTGTATTACACACAAGCAAATGCATCCGTTTTTCCAACTGAAGTCCAATATTTGCACTCAGCGACTCCAGCTAATGGCTGATTCACAAGCTCGCTGGACCATGAAATGAGTATTAAAAATATTAGTCCACACTTGGTCAATACTAGTTTGCGTCCCTGACCACTACTCGGGCAACATGTAATCCACTTCATTTCCATCCAGAATCCGTAGAGTTGCATCCACTACATGCTAAAAAAAAACAATCTCTCCTGCAAAAAATAAGGACAACAACAACATTATTGCACGCGCGGTACAAATATAAATATGTTTTATTGCAAAAATAATACCAGATAATGAAATAATTTGCTTTCAGCATTATTGCCAGCTATAATTGTAATGCGCAGCGAAATCAATTAATTATAAAAAAAAAAGAGGAAAAAAAATCCTCCTTCCCTCATCCTTAGTCCTGTGTGCAGGAGCTGGAGCTGGAGCATCATTATGGGTGGACTGAAGGTCACATCAGCCGATGTTGTGTTGAACAAATCGGTATTACAATCGCGAGACCAATTGTAAATATTTTTTTTTTTTTTTTTATCTCGTGTTTGCTGTAATTTATTAGTTAAATTGAACAGCGTCCTCTGGTGGGAGAGTGGGCGGGTGCGGTTGATTGGTCGATTCAATTCAGTGATTATCGGTATAACGATATTTTTTTTTGTCCTCTCTCTGCTGCTTGCTACAGCAAATATAAAATTTTTTTCTAGTTTTTATGCGTTTTACGATTCAATGGTCATCAGGATCCTATCCTTGCGAAACAAAACACACAAAAGGGGATATAGAATTTGAAAATTATGATATTGAGTGGCATTAACCTAGATTTGCCCAGTGCTGGACGGGCGGTAGTTGGATAGCTGGTAGTGGTTAACGCTTATTGTGCGGAGCAGGGTGGGGGATTTATAATATGCAATACCTATTTGCGTGGAGAAGTAGTGGTTTTGTGTAAACCCGATCGAATTATATCCTCATAAGCCGCTCCAGTTAGTTGAATCAATTCACATTTGGTATAGATAGACATGTGTGCGATAGTTCTACGTAATGGTGAGGTAACTTGATGAACAAGGTTTGTACAGTGTTTTTAGCAAGAATTGGCTTAATTTATTGAGAATATCAACAACAATTCAAGGACTTAACTTGTGTCCTGTATACCGATTTTGGTGTGACTGCGTGGTTAGTACTTTAATCAAAGGATTCGAAAATAGCTGTATGAAAACAGCAGGGAAGAAGTGGGGCCTAAAACCTAAAACCAGGCTATACGTCACTAAAGTTAGACTCACGTATGGAGTCCTAGGATGGTGGAAGGCAACTTCCAAATGCTATATAAAAGATAAGTGGACGACTCGACGGTACAAAGATCAGCGAGTGTTGCTATCACGGGAGCTTTGCGTACCACGCCCTCTGCAGCACTTGATATGTTCTTAGACCCTTCCACTCGACAATCAAATCCAACTTCAGGCGGTACTCAGGAGAAATCAGATGATATTTTGGGTTTTCTCGACTTCGATACTCCGTACGAAGTAGTGTTTCTCAGGAGAGAAGACTGGCATAATGACAAAGCTCACCTGCAGAATAAGATTGCCATTTTTATAGACTGGGTCAAGTATTTACTCTAAAGACTCGAACCTACAAGTATTTCGAAAACTGCCGTTTCTAGCCGTGCTCAAACCTGCGGAACTACTTGAGGTGGGATATTGCCGGCTTCATTGAGAGTCAAGCTGCGCTTAAGGCGCTAGAGTCTTTTGTCATTAAATCTGAGCTAGTCAGGGATTGCTGACTTCTCACAACTGTACATGTTGTGCGTGGTATATATTTCTTTACGTACAGAAGTGACCTACAGTTTTATGCCGTATCCGAAGGGCGGAGGGGTTTTTGAGAAACTTTCTCATGACATTCATACTCTTGAATGTTTGTCAGACACTCGGAAGAGGTGGGTCCGTGAAAAAACGTTTGATGGTATTTTTCTGGATTCGAACTTAGAACCCCTAACGCAGTAGGGTTGTCGCTACTTTTCTTTGACGGCCTCACCTCTTGCTTGCGACTGATAAAGATTCAAGCCTATTGCCGACCGTAGGTCGCATGTTTAGCTGGAACCCTTTTACCTTATTCGGAAAGTGGGCTCTATCTACCTGGTTTGGGATATTCGTTCAAACTGTCATTTTTTAGGACCGGGAACATCCCCCACAGATCTTAACACTAGGCGCCTTTAGGGTAAGATTTTGGGTCTGCAGTCTGCAGTCTCTATAGATCATCAGCTACTAACAAGCACTGCTTTCGCCTTTTGCCATGTTTACGAGTACCATCTAACACTGAACTAATGGCTCTTTTGAAGCCCAGCTCCAACTCTTCAAGAACAACCTGAAAGAACTCAGGTCAGCAGACTGTCTGGGATGAGCTTGCAGCATTGAATAAGAAGGGGCCGAAATGCATTAAACGATAAACGAGGACAGAACAAGGTAACAACAGAGGACGAGCAACACCGACGAATTGGACAAAACGTCACAGTGGGCTGCTACAAATTCGGCTTTGCTTTTAACTCTGACAAAGGATAATTAGGCAATTGAACAGTAAAGCCCTATATAGAAGAACTACTGAGACTCAGACTCACATTAGTCCAGCTTTAGGGCACTATAACGAGGCATTAGTGAAAGAGGTTGAAGATATCCTTGGTCGCTTCGAGAGAACCAATTTTGGAGGAGAAGATTCAACAACGAACTATACGAGCTGTACAGTGACATAGGCCTAGTCAAAAAAATGCCTATTGGAAGTCTGAGATGGCTGCGACATGTAGAGCGCAGGAACACCAACCCACCGGTCCGCAAAGTTTTCGAACCAAATCCAGAGGGAAGACGCAGTAGAGGGCCACCTGGGATGTACAAGTACAAGAGGACATCGACCAACTTGAAGTCTGGAACTGGAGGTAATTAGCTGGAGACCGAGCTTAGAGGATAATTGGAGAGGCTTGTTTGTTGAGGCTCAGGTGGACCATGAGCTGCAGCGCCACTTATGTAGATAAGAAAGTAAGTAGACATTCATGTTGTATATCCTAAATTTTGTCTTCTGCGGTGAAGGAGTATTTTGCTAGTGTCGCTACCAAAGAGTGACTTTGGAAGGTTGTAAAGGGTCTTTGTGCAGGTTTTAAGTGCCTAAGATTTGTTGGCGGAAGTGTGCCTCCTCAGTCATAATGATTTTGGGTGAAACGTTGAAAACCTTCTACATTTCGGAGGACTTCTCTGTAATTGTTGTTCTGTAGGCAATAGCACTCAAGTCTGTCAGAAAAAAATCAATGTTTATACTGACGTCTCTTTGTGTCAACTGTCATCTGGTAGACGTTTGAGTGAACTCTTGACAGAAGGGCAACTCTAGCGCCAGAAACGTCTACTACTGTCTAAACACAGTCTGTCAAGGAAGGTAATAACTTCTAATTTAAAAGATCTGTTCGCGTACAATAGTAGCGGGAAATTCTCTCAGAGAGAGCTAAAATAACAAAAAAGTAAACGAACGGGTTGAACAAGAAAAAGTTGAAGATGTACTGATTTGACAGCTTTGACAGTTTTCATAAACCAGCCCACAGAAAACTAAAAGAAATTTCTTACTCTCTCGTGAGCGGTCTCTTCTGCGAAAAACTACGAAAATTCTCCGTACGCGAACAGCTTTTCGTAAAAATTCACTGTTTTAGGAGCGTACCCGAATGTCTCCTTGCCTGTTAGAACGACTGTTCTCCTCCATCCAGCGCACACTAGTCTCTACCGCCAGTGGTAATCAGATACCTTGCGAAAGGAACTTTAAAAAAATCACACAAACTTTTGACTATTTTCCATGTTTAACTTCAATAGCAGAATAAATATAATTTAATATTTTGTAAATATAATTTAAGGCTTATAATCATAGCAAAACGTGATATTGACCGACGGTGAGTACAGACACGCCAATAACGTATAAATTTTCCAAAAATGTCAAATTAATTTAATTTCGTTTAATTACTGGTGACATCTGGCGGTGTTCCAGTGTCGCTGTCATCGCTTACGGCTAATGGTTCTGCTTCGGAACAGAGGTGTTCATTCAATGCCGCCGGATAGTATCTACTGAATAATTTTTTTTTTTTATGTCTATTGTGTGATTGGCGTCAAATTGGATTAGGTTAAGTGGAATGAACACATGAAATTAATTGAAATTAGCAAAATAAATTAATTTGCAAAATACGCGGTGATTTCAACATGACATTCAATATTAAATGGAAACAGTCTGCTGGGCGCGCGGCATCCTGGTGATATGCGACTAGTTAGCTGACTATTTACATTGTTCGTTCTCTAATTTAGATGGATGCTTCATCGGACGGCTAGAAGGAGGCAATTGTGTTTTAATTGAAAGCATAAATGGTACGAAACACACAGATATTTCAAGCCATGTGCAGACCAAAATCGATATTTATTCACCTGTCCGAACTAATTAAGCGGAACACCTTTTTTTTTCTCAATTCAATTTACATGATGATGCACTCACTCAACTGAGTGCATTTTTTCATTCGATTTTTGCCACAAAACTCGAAGAGGAACAAAAAACTGCTTCTATACATATTTGCATGTAAAATGCTAACACAAATTGTATGGAATTTCAATTTATCTCCATTTAGTGTGTGGCCACAGTCAGTCGGTCACATTTTTGCATTCGAAATTGACCAGAACATACCAGTTTAACTCCATCAACTGTCACACATTTTTATCCTCGGAAAATTGTCCTGTAGACAAAAATAAAGTTAAAAGTCATATGACCCAACACTGCAGCAATGGCTGCATGGCTGATCCAGGATGGCAGCAATAAAGGATTGTCCCATTGTGACACAAAAAAAGTTGTGACAGCTTACACAGGATACGCATATGTGATGGCTTTGAAATGCAATAACCCCCCTCCGTGCAGGTGTGGTAGAAAATGCTAAAATAAACATTTGCATAGAAATTGGTTTAATTAGACCATGTATGGCATTCAATTCAATTTCATATGTAAATGGGTGCAATTGACAAATGAAAATTTTACAAAAAAAAAATGGGTCTGGGGAAAAAAAACAGTTCGTAGCATTATTGCCGATAGATGGCTCTTTCAAGTAAGTTAAGTGCAGTCAAATGTCAGTTTCAGACAACCAGGGCCTGCAAAAATGACACGTTTGTGGTTCAAAATGGAGAAATGTGCACCATCTTGGATTTATCCACTGAAAGCGACACCTATCACAATTCTGAATCTGGGTGGACAAAAGAGTGTGTTTATAATTTGTCCCGCTTTATATCATGGGCGCTAGCTTTCTATCTAAAAGCACGGCCATTTGCGAATTTTTTTGAATCACTTTTCTTCTTTTTACTTTTTAAATCAATTAGCTCACGAATTTCTTTAAAACATGAAAAAGTTATGCAAATTTGTTGAGCTGTCAGAATCCAGCAGGTTTCTTCTATTGGCCGATAGGATTTGCCCCCGGTTGTTAATTCAAAACACCAAAAACATTCATACACAGATCTTATGACCTGTCAAATGTCATACCAGGCTTCGTCTAATGCCCGCCAGGGCTTTGCTTCATCTCCTAATGGCTGATTGCATTGACAACTTTAAACGATCGGTTGAATGGTGACAGTTCAAGCTTTGGTGCATTCACACTGGTTGTACTTATTTGCATTTGAAAATGGAAGCGATGGGTTTCGCTATTATCTTGCAATACAAACTGCGCAGACATAAATGGTGCCTTCTAATTGGTCGGCTTCACATATTCCATGGCGCAGCTCGAAAAAGCTTCGAGGATATGCCGTCGAGTCCAACCGCCTCATTGGTTTTCAGTGCTTTGATCGCGATAATAATCTCATCCTTGTAGTTTGAAATCGGGATTTTTTCTTTTACGGGCACATCTGTCTGACTTGCCGGCGAATACTCGACTTAGGCCGAAGCAAATGATCCTCATCCGAACTGAATGAAGTCAATGAACTGTCAAAGGTTTTCACCGGTTATTGGCTGAAGCTCCGACCACCTGTCAGCACCAAGGTGATGCTATAGACAGTCCTGGTGAAGCAGCTTTCTCTGCTTCTGTAGCCAATGTAATGGTGTAGTAACGCTTGTCACATCGTATGCGTCGCTGTACTTCTCATCTTCATCCGATACAGGGACTCCAGCTTGCTCCTTCTTGCTTCTGCGGTAGTGGCTAGATGAGCTTTCAACTAGTTTCGTTCGTCGATCAGCTCCCAGACATGGTGATTTCTTTCCTTAATTGTTACCGCACTGAGGGATCCTTTAGTCAGTCGATATTGATCCTATGAATCTTGGCGTCATCGCAAGATCTTCGAACTGCAGCACTGTGTAGTCGGAAAAAAGCTACCTTAAGATGGTGATCTCTCACAGTTCTCGCATCTGATCCTCCTTTGTTTCGGACGTCCAGGAGACTAGTTCTAAACCTGTGGCCAATATCAAAGTGATAAATATTGATTGGGTGTTGCTTGCATGTCGTTAGAGCGCCAACTGAATTTGCGACAGGACTTGTGCTTAAACATGGTGCCACCTATTCACGAACCTTTCGCTTTTGTCATAGTAGTTGCCTACTCCATCCTTCCCGATAACATGCTTAAGATCTTCGTTGTATCTATTTATCCTGACATTACAATCTCCCATCACTATAACAATGCCTCCATGTGGTTTCGCGTTGAAGAATGCGCTTAATTGATTACAGAAGGTCTCCTTTACGTCCTCAGACAAGGACTCCATTGAAGCATAACACTGGATGATGGTGACGCGGAATCTAGACGAAATAATCCTTTCGCCATATGGCTTCCAGAATATCAGGCTTTTGCGTGTTAGTGTTAGTCGTAAGTCGTAAGTAAAAATCTTTTAAAAGTCTTTCATGCACGCTAATCCAGTGTATTCCTAATGCATTACGTTCACAAATCCAAGGCACCTACAGGAAAGCTGATATTCCTCAACCTAAGTCCATGTTTTTCCTCATATTAATTTCATATATTTTGATGAAGAAGAAGCTATCTAGAAAGAAAGCATTCGCCCCCACCTCTCGTTCACTTCTTCTCAAACCTTCCAAGTGGGTAAATCCCATCCCAAGTTAAAGTACGAGGCACCCACCACCTAGACCTCGAGAGCAAGAGCTGGCCGACTTAGTCTTATTGACAACGCTTGTTGTTTTGTATGCACGCATGAGCTACCATTTGAAGCAACCATTATCAGTTGTGAATTCACTTCTTGTATTTGTCCACTCAATTCGAAATTGAGGATCAAAATTGAAATCGCCTGTGAGTTGGACCAAATGAATTCGATATATGTAATTCAGTGTACCAACACCCGTGTGACGTCCAGTGGAAATAAGTAAACAGGATTTTTTGTCTTCTTCTCAGTCAAAGCCAAAGTCCTATGTAAACATACATACGAACATGCACTAAGCTTAGATATATACTTTTATATTTCACTGTCTTGACTTGATTTTATTTGCAGTGTTATCCTGAAGGAAACTCTGAACGTTGAAACAGCTTCCTCGTTTCAATTGCCTTTACAAAGTTTCAACAAAATCGAATGTAATTTGAAAACTTTCTCCTTTCAATTGGTTGCATGTTGGCTGACTGGATGATGGCTGGCAGGAGCAGTATCCATTAATACAACAACAAACACACAAGGGATAACAACAAACAGTAGTAACAATAAGGAAGGAAGCTTTCTCTCTCTCTCTCTCTCTCTCTCTGTCTGTCTGTTGAAACTGTATTGTTTGAGGATTTCTTGAGTTTTCGCAAAGAAACTTATTGGCCACCTTAATCCAAAGAGTGCACTCACTCTCTATGGATCTGTGTATCTGGCGGCAGGATTGTGTGTATCTATATATAAGAGACGAGTACGAGCATTGCACTTTGCAACAAATTGATGTTGGGTCTTGGACTTTATTGAGTGCACTCGAATGGCGGACAAAAAGTAGGGAAAAAAGGACGACAACGACTAGTACTGAGAGAGGATTGTGTCGATAAGACCTACCACGCCATCATTGGGCAAATAGTATCCTTGGATTACAGTGCAATCGTCTTGCAAACTCGCAGGCATCCTACGCAGTTGGGGGGTGGTGGGGTTAAAAAGGAAAAAGGATGCACAAAGTGCAATAAGTACGCGGATGAACTGAATTATTGTTATTTACTATTATCCTGTTGCTGATTGCTACAGAAGTGGAACCTGGGCGAAGAGATGTGGAATGGAATTTTATTACATTCATCCCTCCTCTACCTTTTCGTTGGAAAATAAGCAAACACAAGAGCAAGTCCTGGACAGTGTAAAATGACATGAAATGAAAAATACAATGCATTGTCCTTGCTACATATTTCTATGTCCGGATACGGGTGATTGATTTTTGATCAGAACCTTGTTGAGTTTTTTATTTTTTTATTTGAAAATCAACTCGATTGCCATTTACGTCGGATAGTAGCCATTCTTTTGTTTCGCTTAAGGTAAGCACTTCACTCTCGAGTGGCTTACGTAACGTTATTCATGACTTTGATTTTCTCAACCGAGAATCATACACTTATTGTGCATAAGTAATGGTCGAGACGAGTAGTCGTTGGACGAGAAAAGCTCCTCTCAGGAATCAGTGCAACTTTTGAAATATTCATGAACATCATCTTGACGATGGACGAAAACCGATTTTACCACTAGTTTCTGACATGCATGAGCGAGCGTAGAAAAAATACAAAATCTCTTCCTGAAAAGGGATCAATGAAGAAGAAATTCTACGAAAATTATAATAATATGAGGGAAAACATGGACTTAGGTTGAGGAATATCAGCTTTCCTGTGGGTGCTTTGGATTTGTGAACGTAATGCATTAGGAATACACTGGATTAACGTGCATGAAAGACTTTTAAAAGATTTTTACTTACGACTTACGACTAACACTAACACGCAAAAGCCTGATATTCTGGAAGCGATATGGCGAAATGATTATTTCGTCTAGATTCCGCATCACCATCATCCAGTGTTATGCTTCAATGGAGAACTTGTCTGAGGAAGTGAAGGAGACCTTCTATAATCAATTAAGTGCAGTCTTCAACGCGAAACCATATGGAGGCAATGCTATAGTGATGGCAAGGTAACGACATCGAAGGACTCAAACATATTATTGGAAAGGATGGAGTAGGTAATGGCGAAATGTTCTTGGATACGTGGCACCATGTTTGATCATAAGTCCTGTCGCAAAGTCAGTTGGGTTTCGAACGACAGGTTAGCAACATCCAATCAATATTGATCACTTTGATATTGGCCACAAGTTTAGAACTAGTGTCCTGGACGTCCGAAACAAAAGATGATCAGATGTGAGAATTGTGCATGATCACCATCTTAAGGTAGCTTTTTTCCGACTACGCAGTGCTGCCGTTCGAAGATCTTGCGATGACGCCACGATTCATAGGATCAATATCGACTGACTAAAGGATCCCTCAGTGCGCCAACAACAAAAGGAAGGAATCAGCATTCCTGGGGGCTGATCGACGAGCGAAAGCAGTAGAAAGCTCACCTAGCTACGACCGCATAAGCAGGAAGAACCAAGCTGGAGTCCCTGTATCGCATAAAGATGAGAGAAGAGTAGCGACGAGCGTAACTACACCAATGCGTTGGCACAGAAAGCTGCTTCAGCAGGATTGTCTATAGAATCACCAAGATCCTGACAGGTGGTAGTAACTTCAACCAACACCCGGTGCAAAAGCCTAGAGGGTTCACTCATTTCGGAGGACGACCAGAGATGGAAGGAGTATCTTGCTTCGGTTCAGAGTCGCTAACGAACACCTCAACCAGAGAACTATAGGCACGTCCAACCAACGACAAAAGTGACAGTGGATTGGTCACAGATTCCGTAAAGATAACAGTTTCATAGTAACCCATGCTATGCAATGGAACCCTTTCACCCAATATATCAGAATCAGAACACCCGGCGGTTCAAAGAGAACGTGGTGCAGATCGGTCGAGATGAAGGAACGGCAGTTCTAACAAAAAAGTTGGGGAGAACTGAGGCACATTGCCAGAAATCGTACACGTTATCACGGTGGCATAATAGAAGCCCAGGGAATACAGGACATAAGTAAGTACTAAATGGAACTGAAAGTAAAAGAGTAGCCAAAATCAAAACTTAACAAGAAGTCAGATTCGAATAGCTCATGGGACTCATAGTGATAGCCCAGAGTTGCAGCAGAATGTGATCATATCTCATATCAATGTGACTGCCTTAGCGGAAACAGTAGAAACTAGTCCTAGTCATGCTTTAAAGCTAAAGATATACCTGTTAGATCACCCAAGCCTGTAAATAGTTGGATTCCTTGTCAACACTGACATCTTGAATGAACTGTAGTAAAGTGTGATTCATTAAATTGTACTATCTTTAAAAGTAAAATGGTATAAATAGCTTTAGTTATAACGGCTTATTTTTAATATCAGACAAAGAACGATTCTTGTCATTTACTTTTTATAGATTATTTTTTTTAATTGTTGGCCATAACTACGGTTAATATAGTGCATTCTGAAGTTTTAATTTTAAATGATTCGTGCGAGTTTTTCGAGTGGTATTTTCTAATTCCATAGTCGTACCCCAACTTGGCATATCCATTCAAATTTAGGATTTTACATTGCCACCAAAGGAAGAAGTCTAGAGGTGTGATATTGACCCGAAGCACGAAATCAAATCACTGACTTATGCCCACAATAAAGCAATGGTTTCATGGTTCCCTCTACCCCATAAGCCACACCAAGCCGTTGTCTGGATGCAATTGTAGCTCTTCCTTCGCTTTGGGTTGGTCTTCAGCCTAAATATGGCAATTTTGCTTCTCGACGTAACCATTAAGCCAGAAATGTACTTTATCACTGAACAAATTTTTAGTCGAAAGCAGTGCATTTTCTTTAACTTTTTTCGTAATGTTTCGAACAAATTGTAGAAGCTATGCTGGGCTAAGTCTTTTTAAGATAAAATGCCAAACATTACTGAACACAAATACCATGGCAAGCTAACACGACTCATGTGCCATCTGTCCAAAAATCCACAGACAAAAAATTACCTCTAAATAAATCACCCCGTATAAAAGATCACACTTATTTCGGAACCCATCTCAAACAGCAATCCAAAATCAAGTTAAATATCTCAACATATTGCAGCATTTAAAAACGATAACATTATTAAACCGATTAATCTGTTTGTTTTGGAATCACACATCTGAAACGAATCTCAAGTACAAAATCTAAATATCCCCGGGGGAATTGCCTCCTCCTGCCATACATTGCGGGCCTAAATAATAATAACAAATCATAAATCTCACTCTTTATTGCGGAATAATTAATTAAACCAGAAACGTATCAAAGCTTCCCCTCGGGGCTAACGTATTCCCTACTTAAGTATGCTTCAATTAATTCAACGACTCTTGAATGCTAAAGATGACTGATTTAGTTTTTTTTTTTTTTTTTTCCAGATGACTTGATACACATCCAGAAGAGCAAATACTTCACATCTCCCCCCCAAAGCCAGCCTTTCAAGTGAATTACCTGAAAAGAAGAATTCTTTTGCCTCCACATGAATAACCAATTGTATCTGTAGCTACCTACCTCAACCTAACTCCATAATAATGCTCTCCATTAAGCGGTATGAAACTGAAAGGTGACTGAAGGTCGTTTTAGTTCTTTTTTCTTTCCTCATCATTAATCATTTCCCGTTTATAACACTTTTTTTTCGCGAGTACATCCACAGAGATCCGCGATAAGAGTCGAGCATTTGGAACTGCTGTGCTGTGTGTGGCGTGCTTTTTTATTCTGTGTGTTGTTGATGGAGTTCTGGGAAATCTTCTGCCATCATTTACAGCTTACCTTTGGGACATAATATTCTGTTTTGCACGAGCACCGCCGTTGCGTTCTCACCGCCAACAAATCAACAGAAAAAAGGGTTTCAAAGTGTTCCTTAATCTATTGCGGGTACGTTAGTTACTTTTTCTTTTTTTTTTGTATCTTTTAGATTGATGACTTTGTGGAAAGAAATAGAGCGCAGCCTTCAATCTTTGGATTGGGGAATCTGAATCTAGGACAGTGGTTGTCTGATAATCGGGATTCGATCAGAAACTCTGTGTTTCGTCCTTGATCTGGTTTGTATCCTCCTACAGGTCAAAATAAAACTTAAAATCATATTTAACATGCTCTCCACTTTAAGCGGTCTTCTTGAACACAATGAAGACTTAAGCAGCTTTAAACCTTCACCCTAACGTACGAACACACCCCCGGTCATGCTGCCAGCCGCTCCGAACCCATTCTGAGGACTTTCCCCCGCACTATAAGATGCAACATGATTGATGGTGCGCTTGCACTTCTGCAACTTGAGACTCCACACATACACTACCCACACGTACACCCTCCCCCTCAACGGAAGTACTTTAGGGAGTTAATCAGGACGAAGCAGAGAGAGAGAGAGGAGAGGAAAAAAAAAGGACCAGCTGGTTGAGAAAACTCTAAAATGCAGGCATAGCGCCCCGACAGGCAATGGATTAGCGTGCAAATTGCTGCACTGTTCTGACACTGATGACGATGACGCTGTTGCCCGACAAAAGAGTAGGAGGAGGACGAGGAGTAAGAGAGGACGCAGCAGATGGATTGTGTAACTGATAGGTTATCACACAGCAGGGAGTTAGGAAATGGGAATGTGGAAATAGTTTTTTTTTTATATTTTTTTTGCTCACCCTCTTTGTGAAGAAACTTTTGACAGTTTTGAAAGAACGAGAAAGAAAGCAGAGAAAA
Source organism: Chalcosyrphus nemorum (assembly GCA_949716465.1). Classification (NCBI taxonomy): domain Eukaryota; kingdom Metazoa; phylum Arthropoda; class Insecta; order Diptera; family Syrphidae; genus Chalcosyrphus; species Chalcosyrphus nemorum. Next base: position 87,389,042 of record OX454333.1, read on the forward strand.
AAAAAATCACGACAACGACGACACGGAAAGCAGAAAAGAGAGAGATGAAGGGCCAAAGCGTGCGTTCCTTTTGCTGTCAAAACTTTAACATTTGACGTCATTTTTATTACTGACTAGCGGAAGTAATGGTGGAAGGGTTTCAGGTTTAAGGTGATGGTTTTTTTTTTGTTTTTTTAAATGGAAATGAGATTGGCTAAAGTCTAAGACAGTGGAGGAGTGCCGGTACCTGTGGCTATAAGAATGGGAATGGTTTCTGTATTGGCTAGAGTCGAAGTAAATAAGTGGCATCACTAATACTGGTGTGGAGATGGATGTATCGTAACTTATCTGACGCTGAAAAGCATTTCCGTAATGAGAAGCGAATAGACTCTGTCTTCTTATTCGTCCTCGAACTTTTGTTGTAAGATAAATCTAGTCATGTGGCGTGATTGCTTTTAGGCATCACGGCACCAACAGCCTTCTAATCGACACCATCATCTACTTGCTTTCAGTTCGGAGCATTTTGTCTGTCAAGATCAACAGCCGCTTCGTTGCCAGGGATGCCACTAGTGTGACTTTATTCTGTGCAGCAAGGTACAAGTGGGATTGGAGACAGTTCCAGACTACCTTTAACTCAAAGTTAAAGGATCTTAAAGAGCCTTAAGAGCTGCCTGTGATCTACGTAGGTTTCTTCTAATGAATTCTCCGACACAGAGTGAATTAACGATAGCGAGGACCTATGCCTGAAAGATTGTGGTTGCTTGTCCTAGAGGAATAGCGGTCGACATCTTCGATCCCCAGTTCTACCCCAGTTTAGGCGGCGGTTCTCTCAACGAATGTAATAAGAAGGAATCTGTCATCAGCGGTTTCCGATTAATGAATGAATAAATTGCGATGAGGTTAGGTTTGAGTCGGTCCAAAGAAATGCTCTATCGGTAAAATTTTTTCTTTTCTTCAGCACCAAGAATAGTCCATCATATGGTGCTCTTGACTTTGTCGCATCTGACTGAATTGTTGTCATCTGGATGAACGAAGACCGGGACAGGACGGCTCGGCACCTGAAATATGAACTTTCTGTGAGCAAAAAAACTCACCAGGAGGTTTTAAAGTGTTTCCGTAAATTAGTTCCGCCGGGGGAGTCAACTTTGATTGTTGAGTAAAGGCCGAGGAGCACGTAATAGCACTTGATGGCTGCCTTAAGTATCCTATGCCATCGCTCAATCATCCTGTTAGACTGATGGTGATACGGTGTGGTCTTCAAGTGGGTAAAGCCGAGGTACTTTGTCAGCTCCTTGAACAGAGTTGACTCGAACTGTAGTCCCAAGTCACTAGAAGTACGCTGCTGAACGCTGAACCTGTCTATTACCGTCTGGCTATACCTGTTTCCTCGGGTGTCTAAGGCCCCAAGATGTCGATGTTGACATGCTCAAAGCGATGGCCAGGAACGTCGTACACCCCGTAATCCCTTTTATTGTGCCGTTGAACCTAGTGTCGTGCCTCAGTGAACCACTGAACTTGGAGTTCGAATATCTACACGTGCAGAAATGTACGCCAGAACAAACCAGGCTAAGGCTCTCTGTATTTATATTTTGCGTACCAAAACTTAGCTCCCAATCCCTAGAACTACTTTAAGCTCCCTACAGTTCTTCTAAGTCTAATCCTTTCCCTAGACGTCCTAGCTTTTATTCCAAACCAAATATCCACAAAAAGAAAGAGAGTATAAAAAATTCATCAATTTAAAGCTTGAAATTCAATTCTTTGATTCGTAATAGCACCGTGACATCAGTAACACCATTCGTGTCAAAGAGCAGTGATTTGATTCACTCACAGAGCGCACACAAACATAACCCTTTCTATTCGACAGGACGACAACGACAACGAGAACGAGAACGAGAAACATCTCTTGTGAAGCGTATTTTTAAGATTTTCCACTAGCACAATTTTGATCATGAATTATTCAGTGAATTCCAAATGATATTTAACACCGAAAAATATAGAAAAGGAAACCACACACAGACTCCACCATCATCATCTCATGGGTAGGTGCGCCTACAGCCGCACACAGTTGCCAGTTGCCAGTTGCCATTACGACGCAATCGAAGGGAATAATTTTTGCATTCGCACGTACTAGTGAGAGTCCTTATCTCTTTCTCTCTCTCTCCACCTAGATATGCCTATGTGGGAATTGGTGCGCCTTTGCATGAACATGCCCTTATTAATATTTATGAGTGACATGTGAAACGCCAAATAAATTAAACAGGATCAGTGTAAAATGTCATGATTTTTATTATTTTCTTTTTTTCCCCCTTTCAGGTTACCCGCAAAGGGATTTCACTTTTTTTTTTTCCTGTTTTCCTCGGGTTGCGGACTTTTGACATCAACACTCGAATAGCGATTGTTGACATGATGTTCTATAAATTTTTGTTTGTTTCTGATGAAATGGGGAAGCAATTGACAGCGCGTTTGATGACGGTGCTAAAAGGTTTTATAATGATGGTAAAAGGTGGGTCCATAAATCGGAAAGGTTCTGACTGTTTGTCATGTGTGAAAGAAGACTGGTGGATAGGAATTGAATTAGAAAGAGAAGGACAGCTAAAAGGAACTAGGGAGCTTAAATTAACGGTATATTAACGATTTCTTTCTTTCTTTAGCAAGCAAACATAACCGACATGTTTTTTTTTATGTATTCCTATCCCTAAACTATTTAATCAACTACGTGGTAGTACTCGTTCATTTGCTGGAAGTACTCCGCTAATCTAGCTGCCAGAATACTTTTCCACCGGGATGACAAATTTGTCGCTAACGAATCTAGCGGTCGCTAATTGAGAAAAGCTACGATTGTTGCGGTATGGATGTTGTACCTGGAGAGTGACCGTGACTATCACGAGGAAGCTGCAAAAGTTTGTCAACAGGTGTCTACGCTAAATCTTAAAGATACTCTGGCCAAACCGTATCTCTAACGAACGATCAGAACGAGCCTATCGGCACAACCATACAGCGACGAAAGTGGCAGTGGATAGGTCACACTCTCGGAAAGGGTGACTGAGCCAGAATCCGCTTACTCAGGATAGCAGAATACGCGGTGGTCCTAGGAGTACGTGGCGCAGAACAGTGAGAACTGAGGCACATTTCCAGAAAACGAACACGATAGTGCGTAGGCGTCCCCACAAGGGGATACAGGAGATAAGTAAGTTATTACTCTGTAATTGAGGCAGTTCGTAGGATCGCCTTCCTTGAGGATCGGGCAAATGACTATGAAGTTCCATTCTTGGGGCATACTTCCATCCAACCAGATTTAGCAGATAAGCTGGTGTATGCTCCTTACCAGTTCATCCCCTCCTGCTGTGAAAAGTTCGGCGGAAAGGCCGCTTAAATTTAGATATCAATAGCTTCTCTTCATTATAATCGAGTTGATGGGAATCTTGACAGTGATTGGCCCTGTTGAATGGCTCGTTCTCCCTGACAGCGGAATATTAGTCATCATTACCGTTTGACAGTCTGCAGAAAAGTTTCTTCTGTGTCTTCAGCACCAACTGCCATTTTCGTCCTTGTAGGCTTCTGTTCTGGCTTTGAAACCCTCGACTTTGTACCTCTGCTCCTAGACCTCGAGAGCAGCTCAAGTCCTTTTATGCAGCCCGCTTTGCTTCTTGTTTTGGTGCCTGTGGTTGCTGGCATTTGTTCAAGCCAGGTATTTCGTTGTGGGAGCCAAGAGAAACCCAGTACATTAGTTGGCAGATTACATATTATGATTAGACCTTTCCCTGATTCTGGCCAGATTACCGTCAGTGGAAATCCAAACAAAATACTTTGCATTAGTTCTAAGTCTTCGCTACCAATAACTGCATAACTGAACCAAATTTCTGATGAAAAAGATAAGTAATAAAGCTCTAGACTTAGCACAAGATTTGAATACCTTTGGCTTGGAGAAAACATCTACTAAATAAGCAAAAAGCACACTCTTTTACCACAATCCAGCTGGAAGAGGTTTCTAACTATCCTCAGTCCTAATTAGCTTCTATTACTTGTACTTGTACCTCCTCATAGGTCCATTGTTTTTAGCAAAATTCCATCATGTGTACTCACCCTCCAAGGATTTTCATTTCCTTTTTCCTGGAATTGGTTTTTTATAATTTTACTTGCTTTCATTGTTTACCTGCACAGGATCCAGGATACCTTTCGTCTCTATCAACTCGTTTCTTCATAGAACCGTTATGTAGTGCAATATTATGTATTTTTTTTGCCGAATGTTTACTCACCCAACGGATGAGTATTTTCAGATTAAAAATAAACTCATCCACGTAGAGGTTTCATTAACTTTTTTTTTCTTTTCTGTCAAATTTTCTTCTAACAAAAAAAAGAAAGAATCTTAAATTCCAAAAACTTTTATGAAAAAGAAAAAGAAACCCCAAAACTCAGGCAAGTGGTCTGCACAACATAACACAAACATTGAAGCTTCCGGATTTGGGGAATTTTTCCTCAGGCGCATAACGAGAGCGTTCAACCGCCAGCACAATCTACTCTCGTCCTTTTGGGCGTCCTTCCCTCCCCCCCAAAAATGCAACCAAATGTTCATATTCATAATATGGCTTCCAGTGCAATGCAAACAAATTTAATAAACGAAGCAGAACACATGTTTCACAGACTACACATACTCGGGTAACCGACCAAACGGACGGCTCGCGCTACAAAATTCCTCCAAAAAACCCAGAGCCTAGATCCGTTTGAATGCACCAAACTATCTGTGTGTTTGTGGAGAAAAAAAAAAAAAAAAAAACGCCTGTAAAGGATTTAATTTACATGACAGCAGGATTGAACGGAAAAAGCCCCTCTGATGCAACGATGCGTGGCATTTATGCATGTGCACGACATGTGACGAGTGAGTTTTCGGGGATTTTGTTTGGCGGTGGAATCCTGCCAGTTACACAACACACACATGCGGCGGTATTGACTATCCCGAGAGAGTGATAAAGTATCGTCAGCGACAGTGATGGTAAGGATTTCCAATTTCCAATTGGGCGGCACACTGTTACCATCAAGGACTTAAGACAATGTAAACATGGGTTCTACTTAAACTTTGACATGTCGATGCCATAACCCTTTCAACCCACTTGCACGTGCAATAATTTGGTGCAACAGGACCAATATTGGATGCTGGGGTTGAATTCAATTTAGATGGAGTCCTGTGTCAGCATGTGCACTGCGTGTAGAGTTTCAAAGGTCAGTATCTGTTGATTCAGGAATTTTTTTTCTTTTAAAAAAAAGTCAGCATTTCTGTAAGTGCAGTCCTTTATTGTGCGAAATAAAAATGGAGAGCAGCAATTTAAGAATTGAAATTGAGCTTCGTTTAAATAAGTTTTTGCAACAGCTGCAAATGTCCTGATATGGCACAAGTAGTCAGAGAAAAACTGGAGACCATTTTCAAGGAAAGGAAAATGAGAGAAATGGACGGTAAGAAGGCTGACTGACTTTTGGAATCCTTAGATATCATCTGACAACTACACACTGGAAACGCCAGAATATTGTCTATGCATCGCCGTCTTCCAAAGGTCACCAAACACTTGCCTATTGCCTATAGAACTAAATGGACACAACGGAATGTCCTTCACCATGAATCGCTGCAAATCTTCACGGATTGCTCTAAAACCAAGGACGGAGTAGGAATGCTGGAATCCTGGACATACTCCTCTCCTTCACCCTTTCTGACTACTGTTTTTCAAGCCGAAGTCACAGCTACTCGTCAAACAGCCGACTGGCTGTCCTGACATCCACCTCTCTTTTAGCCTTCCTGACTACTGCAGCTTCTTTCAAGCCGAAGTCACAGCTATTCGTCTAGCAGCTGACTAGCTGGCGTCTAATGCAGTATCAGTATCGGATACTGCCATCAAATCCCCCAGATCCAGCACATCGAGATCCAAGGCAGTGAAAGTCTGCCGCGTATATCTGAACTGATAGTTGGACAGTACAACCTCACCCTCTGCTGGGTACTGGGCCAATGAAAAGCACCAGGGAATTGTGAAGCTGACGAATTGGGCCAACGAGGCTCCTCAGGTCTAAGCAGCATAAGTGTCACCGACATCGAAGCGCCAACGTTTTATGCTAAATACCTTAGCCATGCCGATGCGGTGAGAGGAGCCAATCATCGGTGGCAACAGCTCGACCACTGCAAGGCTGAATTGGCCCATGGTTAATAAAACCAGGTCCATAGGACTTCTGAAACACAAGACAGCAGCCCTCAACTAAATCGTAAACACCCTCATAGGAAGGCAGATTCAAAGACTAGGCATCACCTATAATGGCTTCTGCAGAAGCTGTAGAGATGAAGAAGGAGAGGAAACCATCAGTTACCTCCCATGCAAGTGCCTCGCACTTGTTCAACGATCTGACTGCTTTCAGCATCGCCTGCATGCCTAGGAAGTACCAGCAAACCAGCAGCAGAATCAGGAAGGCCAGCTTAAGAACAAAGCTGCGACTGTTATGAACTGAAGAACTGGCCAGGCAGTGGCAGTGGATTGGGCACATCCTACGGTGCGAAGACAACAACACTATGCAGTGGAGTCCACTCACCCAAGCAGATAGAACAGCGGAACGCACTAGGCTAACTTGGCGCAGAACAGTCGAAGAGGAATCGAGCTCTTTAGGAATGAGTTGGAGAGAGAGAAATACGAACAAGAGAGCGCGCAGGCGTTGTTGACGCCCTATGACCTCCGAGTTGTTAAAGGTTAAAGGACCTAAGTAAATGAGTGAGTAAGGATCCTTGCTTCATGCCGAGGAATGCAGCTAATGCAAACTCCTTGTATTTGATTGATTTTCAATGGAGAACACTGTTTAGAACTGCTCTAGCGCTTTTTGCCGAGTAAGTCAGTCTTTTGCTAGAGAGTACAGAGCTTCAATGGAATCCGTCAGGCCAATATTCTTTCGCAACTTCACGATTCCTTGAGAGTTAGGGTTGATTTTTTCAGTTTTAGTCTTCAGGACTCTCTTAAGATAGAGAAGATTCCTGAGTAACCAATGACTCCTCAGGTTGAACATAATAGACATCGCTTTGGTCTAAGTTCATACCATAGTGATAGCCATTTCATCTTAATCATTCTCCTTTGTTCCCCGAGGGTATGATGAGGATTACAGGTACCCTCACAGCATCCTTACTAGTCCGTCTTCTGATAAGTAAATAGCATTCCAAAGTTATTTATAAAATCAATTAAATCGTAATGGCTACAAGGTACATGTCAGGCAGCATTGGGTGCAAGTCTAGGTACTCAGATTGTATACCGATGACAATCGTTGTTATGTGAGAGAGTAGAGGTACTTATTTAATTAGAAATTAGCATTCATAGGGGTCTTCTCTGCGATCACACCTTCCAAGGCAACAAAACGCAATTAAATCCACCAAGCACCCTACCAAATAGCTGCAAACATTTCACCCGTCATCAAGCGCCTTGAATGTAAATGCCAAAACTACAAAGTAACGGACAAGGACAGCTAATGCTATTCATCTTCCCTACAGGGAATTAACTTCCATCGCAGAATAAATATACGTAATTAAATATATTACGATTTCCTCAACAGCGAGCGGCGGCGACTGTCATCACTTCACAGTCAACACCCACAATTTGCATTGCAAATTCCGCTAAAATGCTGCAAAAATAATATTTTTCCTCTCGTCCTGCTGGCTGGTTGGTGACTGGCAAACACCAACACAAAAAATAAAGTGTTGTTCTGCAGCAGCACGCAAACAACACTCTTTTGTCTGTGTTAGTAGTCGTCGTACGTCAGCAAGCTATACCGCGAGCGGCAGGTTACACTACACAGACCGTGGTGCTGCAATATTTCTTCTGTGCAAGTTGTAGCGCAAAAGTTTTGCCAAAAAAAAAAAAACCAAATAATTAGATGCAGCAAGGACTGTCGAATGCTTTAATTGCATTGCATTTACCCCGGGAAATTATGGGGGGTGGCGGCGGTGGTCCATAAGACAGATGGGGTTGTTTGCCTTCGCTACACTTCGCCCTCATTCTTAATTAAGAACGAAGTTTACGCGCACAATTTTATTTATTTACTTTTTGGCTGGTTGCCGTTTCCGGCAAAAGTATCTCAGAAATGTGCTCTTGTTATGGTGGTTAATGTTTAACTTTTTTTTTTCGTCCTGTTTTTGCCTTTTTCTTTTTGCACCACTCGTCGGGCATATAAATGACTTTGAAGTGGCTTGTGAAACATGAAAAAGGCAGAGGACATTTCATTTCTTGTGGTGTGTAGCTTTTTTTTTAAAAAAAAAATGTATGCCCGAGTGGAATAAGGTGAAAGCTCTTTAGGAGTGGAAAACTTGGGAGAATGCGCAGGTTCATAACGTATCCTTGTTCCCACACACATTGAGGTAGGTATAGGAATTTGTGTGCTTTGATAAACTGACCTAAGATGAGAATTCCATAGAAGGCGCAATTCTTTGGGATTACGCTTAGATGGATGATAAGGTCAGGCAGCCAGATGCTTAGATGCTTAGATGCTTTTTATGCGCGATGAGAAATGACAAGCACGACGGAGGACGGGCAGGGAGAAAATCCCCGTATGAGGTAAGTACTTTTAAAGCACAGTGCAAGGACGAATTTCAATTAGACATTGAAAAAAGGATTTGTTTGGTATATAACTATGAGTACCATATTTTGAAGGCAACTCGAACTTAGGACAAAAGAAATTTACAGGGTATTGTGCGTAAAGGGTGACCAGATAATAATGATACCTTTTTCAGTTGTTATGTTTCAGTAACTGTCAAAGTTATCTATGATATTTAGCTGCCAAAATATTCAGCAAAGTGTTCCATTTCATTGTGGATCATTTAAAACTTAGCAACGAAATGCAAGATCTGAGAGTGAGAGTGTGCAAGAGAATCCAAGGCACACCACAACTTGGCGAAATTTTATCATGATTTGAGCCTGCATCCGTACAAGATTCAATAGATCCATCAGCTCAAAGCTAATGACAATAATAGACAACGTTGTTTGTTCGCTGACTGGGCTCTCCAGCAATAGGAAGTTGACCAAAGTTTCGGTCGAAAAATCATATTCAACGACGAAGCCCATTTCAGTTCATCAACAAAGCAAAAAGGCACTATTTTGGACTGAAAGCATCCGCGATTGAGAACGACGTTGGATAGGCCATCACCGTCAAAGGTGAGCACTAGAGGTCGATGATAACCAATTTCTTTTCGCTCCAATTGGATGACACCCACGACATATGGTTTCAACAGGATGACGCTATGTGCCATACAAATTGTGCCACAATGAACAATTCGCACGAGAGATTTCTCACGCGGATCGCCTCCGTGAATTAGCCACCGATATCGTGCGATATTCCAATTCTTGTGGAATTTTCTTATGTCACACCACAAGCCAGCTGCTGCCCTGAAAGCCAACAAAATTAATGGCATTGGTCAAATTAAATTTATTCCTAAAGAGCTTGATTCAACCTCAACTGTTCTGCGTCACTTTTGCCTAGGACGTCCCGCTGTTCTGCCTTCTTGCTTGAAATATGACTTCAGTTTTGTTGGGAGTTGCGGTGCGGACTCGTTGCTTTGGAGTTCTCGTTCGAACATATCGACATCGCCTAAGAGGCGAAATGGGATCTCCATCTACCGAGAGCTGATCATCATCCGAAATCAGAAGGTTGCCATCTAGACTCTTCATTGGGTGTTCTTTGGAGTTCAATGACCAATAACCTCCTTGGTAATGCTGTTAACGGTCCTGCTGTCGCACATGTTCGCTGCTTCTTCAGCCATTGATGCCAGTGTGTCAATGTATTGACTTTGCCACACATCGCTGCACATTCTTCGCATGTATTGGGTTTCTAGCTCGGTTTTCTTCACTGCTGAGGCGGCTGCAATCCGAGCCTTTATTTATGTACGCTCTTCGCTACGTCTCCAGGTATCTACTGAAATCCATGTGCGGTGGTGTTTCTGCCACTTACCAATTCCAGTGATCATCCATGCCCTCTTGCAATGAACTGCTGATTGCTTCGGCTTGTAAGGCAAAGTGGTCCCTGAACTGTTGGCGCACTTGGGGAACCTTTCAGCCTGTCAGTATTAAGCCTAGTGTTGTTTAGCAAGTTTGAGCTGTTGCTATTGACGGATGCAGTGCGAAGGCGTATATGAGCTGGTGATCACGTTCCTGTCCGATGTAAGCTCCTCGTCTGGAGACAATTTCTGAAGCGTAGGCTGATCGCAATCGAGTCTCAACTGATCTGCTTGAGCAAAGGGTTCTTACCTTGGCATTGAGATACTCCATTGAAATTACTATGTCTCCGCTTGGTGTCTGTTGGTTGGAGACGGCACCTTAATGACCATCAAAATTGTCCTTATCATCTTCAGCCGCGTCATCGGTCGGACCATAGCACTGTATAATGGTGACCTTACTCTACTCTGGAACCTGGCCGTCACTGTTGGAGCTTCCAGGATATGAGGCTTTTCCGCGCTGCTGGAGTTAGCACTAGTCCCACTGCGGGCCTCCGTGGACTTCCATCTGGCTTACCAGAGTACATCATGACAGTGCTTTTTGTTGGGGAGATGCACATATTCTCCAGCATCAAGCCATCTTATTTCGGTCAACCCTAAGCGGTCTATTAGATATCGTGTTAGTTCGTGCTCAATTCGGAGGAATCTGGCGTTATGATGCCCTTCTTGGAGTGAGTCCAGGAGGGTTTTAACGTGTCAGAATCCTATCGTTGTCTGTCTTTGATAGCCAAAGGTCATCAACAAGTTTTCCGTCCGTATCTGAGGCATTGATGTCCCTTTTGGAAGAATTTAAGTTTTCCGTTTGAGGCTCGCTGGCCTGACCAACCGATACTAATCCTGTTTTGCAACGCGATTCGTCCCCTCCCCTTAGAAATTTCCGAACAAATTCCCAGTTGGGAGTAGGGCTTACTAACAGAGCTGCTAGGTTTTGGGCTGCAGTGGCTCTTTCTCGTTGTTTATCGGACCAACATCCATCGGGAGATGCTGCTCCTACGAAGCCTTTGTTAGTCGTTAGTCATTCGAGGCAACAATCCTTTGTCCTTTTCCTGCTAACTAACAAAATCGATTAAATTGCCACAAAGCCCTTTAAAAATGTATCTATACTATACAAAAAAAAATCGATTCACTAAATTGGTTTCTTTTTTCATTCCAAACGCGGGGCTACCGCCCATGAAACCTACACCCAGCCATATAGGTAATTTGCGTTACCATTTTAATCCTTTTATAACAATAATAACAAACGATGAATATTTATTTATTAAAATTCAACTCGATTCCATTGAATTTTGACACAAAAACCAATACAAAATCCCCCCCCAAAAAAAAGGACTAGCTATGGATATTCAAATTGCCGACTAGGGGAGGAAAAAATACTTCAACCCTCTCTGACTGTTTTACAATCACCTAATCCGTAAATAAAATTCGATATAAATTTGTTAAATATAAGACAAATGGGTAAATCACCGACAGCTCATCGTACACACGTTTGATGTTTATGAACTCGGCTGTGGGTTTGGTTTTTTTTTTTTCAGCTTCCCACGCGTCTGAAGCCATCATTACTTGTCGCATAATGGTTCCGGCAAATAAATAGTCAATAAGCCCATTTATTTGAATAGAATTACCTAAAACGAGTTTATTCAGGATATAACACACACACACACACCGAGGCGAGTGAGAGGAGGCTGCACAGGACATCATCGGTTGGATTTCATGTGAACAAGGACATTTGGTATGTATTAGAGCGCACCCACTATGTGCGGTGGGGTGTTACGGTGATAATGCATCAAATCCATTTAACCCTTGATTAATGTGCGGCGTATCAAAACCGATTTTAAGGAAATGGATAGCCCGCCCGAAATGGATTTTCCGCCTCCTTATTGTTTGAAAATTATTACACGGAAGTGGTGAGAGAGTGTTTGGTGAGGTAGCACACACACACACCACACACAGTGTTCGTGCTTGTGACATCGTTAGATGCGATTTATAGATTTACGACCGACACACAAAGAGAGAGATCGGAATTCAACAAGGGTTTCGGCTGCTTGCGGGATGAGGTATCGATTTAATATCTTTATTGGTTATTGGTTTGTGTGATAAATATTTTATTATACTCGTATTTGCCGTGAACTGGTCGATTGTGGTCATGTGTCGTGTCGGAGGCGGAGGCGGGCGTCATTGTGGCGTTTGGAAGCTGCGCTTAGATTTTAAATGGACACTAAACCGGAGGTGATCTGGTTACTAGTGGGGTTTTATTCTACAGGCAGACAGCATTGATATGACATTTACCGTTAGCATTAAATGATAGAGGCATTGTCATTGGTATCCTTAAGGTGCTTTGCACTCGCCTTATGGTATATGGTACCCTCCTAATACCACGCTCAACACGAGCTGAACGTTGAATGATTGCATTATTGCTTCAAGTCTTGGACAGTATCTTCAGCATAGTCCAGGTTGAATCCACTATACATTCAGATTGTGGTGGTGGAAGCTCTCTACTCCTCCAACTATTCGCTCAACGTCTGTATCCCTTTCCACATGCCGTCAATAGACTTATGTTTATTATTCTCTGAGAAGGTAGGCGTATGTCATTAGAGCAGTTCTGATATCCATCAAATTCTTCATCTGCTCTCATCAACAATGTTGATGAAAGGACGTAGTGGGTGACCAGATTACAACGATAGGGGAAAAAACTAAATAAATCGACAAGCGAGATATGAAATTGATTCTACCTTTTTTTTAAAGCTACATTCATGCCATTATGTTTAAAATAGCTTATCCGTCAAATAGCCTCCTCGGCTTTGCTGGCAGTCCTTGAAGCAATCGGTCCAATTTGTGATTAGTCGGTCCAATATCTATGGAGTTACACCCTCAATAGCGTCTCGAATGGTGGCCTTGAGCTACTCCAAAGTGATTGGCTTGTTAGCGTAAGATAAGGAATTGACGTGCATCGCATGATCATGTCTGCCAATTGATGATCGCCCAATTTCTCCTTCTTAACTTCGAGCGTTTCGTCGCTTGAATGGCACGTAGCGCAGCCTTATTGGAACCACAGATTGGATACATGGAGGTTTTCTAGTCGCAGAAAGTCGTTAACATCGTTCTATACCTGAGACAATTGACGGTACCTTTGTCTCGTTTCTCAATTCGAAAGAAATGAGGTTCGATGATGCCGCCATGCCATAAACCGCACCGAACTGTAATGCTCGGACTGTCTGGATCTCTGGCCAACGTTTCCAGCACCCAATTAGCGAACTCAAGGTTCTGTCTATGACCATCCGGCTTCAATTTTAACGTCACCACAATCTTATATGGATGTAGGCCCAAATTCAAATGCAAAATAAGCCGGATGGACTCTCTAGTGATGCCCAATTCAGCTGATCATCGCCGAAACGACATTTCTGGGTCTTCTACGATACTGGCCATTACGGAGGCTACGTTGTCTTGATTCCGCACCAATCTCTATCTGGTTGGTGGCTAAAGGTCTAAAGAGTTTTCTTGCGTTCAAAATTTTCCATGATGCTACGAATTGCCTGCACACTGAAGCCATAATGACGACCAACCTCACGACGAAATTAAAGTTGCTTATTTACAACTGAGATGGAATTTCTGTAAATTTTTTTTAATAATTTTCGCACTATTTGAGATACGCAAAATGATGTGTTATAAAATGGCAAAACTTGCTTAATATTTTGGCATCTATATGTTATTGGTTTCCTTGATAGATGCTAAAACATAACAATTGCAAAAGGTATCATTGCTACCTGGTCACCTCCTATCACAGCAATTTAAGTTGCTTATTACAACCGAGATGGAATTTCTGTAAATTTTTTTTTATCATTTTCGCACTATTTGAGATACGCAAAATAATTTTTTATAAAATGGCAAAACTTCCTTAATATTTTGGCATCTATATGTCATTGGTTTCCTTGATAGATGCTAAAACATAACAACTGCAAAAGGTATCATTGCTACCTGGTCACCTCCTATCACAGCTTAAAGACACTGGTCGCTTCAGTACAACAACTAAGCAGTGTGGGCTTGGATTTTGCGTCCTGGTTCCCGCTGAGCCTCAATATAAATACCCACCACAATCAAGAAACGTCATTGATCATCGAATTGTGTTGAATTAGGAAATCCTTCAAACACACTGTTTTCAGTTCCTCATCCTCGTCCCCATATAATCAGCTAGTATTTGTGTGAAATTGGAAATCCTATTTGCAAAGGCTTACTCAGCTACAATTTTCAGACTCACAAGTACCAATAGGAACCAGTGAAACGGGAACTATCAGCCATATTAGCAGTGTGACTGCAAATCAACAACAACAACAAAAAAAAGCTAGAAACTAAAATCTCAATTCGACAACGAGTTCGATGGATGTACTGTACATCCCGAAAGTAGTAAGGACCAAAGACACACACACACAAGCTCTATCGTTAGCAATAATCTCTACTTGCGAGCAGGATATAGTGGTAGTGGTGGTGGTGGTGGTAAACGATGGTGTAACAGAGCAATATCCACAAATTACGTGGATGAATAACGTATCTCCTACAGCTATTCCAGTCCAATTACCATCATTAATGTCAGCTTGAAATTGGGCTTTATCAACCCTCAATGGCTAACAATGATATCGGTGTGATATGGGTACAATACACGAGTCGAGTACGACTAACATGGGATATTGGTGTGTGGCCGTCTAACCGCAGTGCGGAAGGAGGAGTGGTCAATAATTGCTGGTGGGCTAGAGATAGAGATTGGTGTTTTCACCATTGTCTTTTGCCAGCTCGATGAGAGCCATAGTACAACACAATCGATCTTTTTAAATGCCAACTAAGGTAGTGTACACGCTTTGGGAATAATTAATAATGAAGGTGTAGTCTGAATCGCAGGAAAGGACACATTTTTTGAATTTAGAAAGGATGTTCTACTGAAATGGAAGACTAAAGAACTTAGTAGAATACTCTCAGATTGTGGCGTAAGGCCTTTGTTAAAGCGCTTAAGTCACAGCCGATCTATATTCGGGCAGTGGCACAATATGTGAGAGGCTATTTCAGTATCTTCAAGACATTTTTTTGAGACGATAGTTGAGAGCCAAGTTAAAGCTAGGAAGTCAGCTAACATAGTACATCCCCAAGTATTTCAATCTTTTGTGGGTTAATGCGCCACACGACTCTAAGAGGTGCTCCGGAGTCTCATTTGTTATACCTAGTTTCCGTAGATGCTCCCTCAGTTTGCAGTGTCCTCTTAGGAAGCCAGTTAGGATGCGTAGGTTGTTCTTGCTGAGGCAGATGCAAGCTTCGAATCTTTTCCAGTTGTAGTTTTCCAGTTGTTTCTTATTTGCCTTATGCCTATAGTATTGTTCCAGGTTCTTGCCCAGGCTTCTTTTTCTGTTTTCCTGAAGTTTTCGCGTATAGTGTGATCCCCTATTCCCCAGAAAGGTTGAGGTCAGGTAAAGGCTTCAGTCACGTCTTGTCTTGCTCCCTTTCGAGAGCTCTTTCTATTCTATTGTTTGTAGTTGTTCTCTCCAGTCGCATTTTTTCGAACCTTTAATGTACCAATCGAGTGCATACATAGTTTGAAGGATAAGAGGATTATCTTAAAAGTTACGGTTCAGTATGATGACTTTAAAGGGATGAATGATACATATATGTAGAATCGTTTTGGTGACGTTGGCAGTAGAATTCTCGCCAGGATTTCCATGTTTGGCAATTATGATTCGGCTTCTTGATATGGATCATGTCCTTCTGGTAGTTTGTGGTTCTATGCCTTTAGCCCAGATACCCAGATAGTGATATGAATCTCAGGAGTTTCAACTCAGGAGGACCAATAGCTCAAGAAGAAATGACTACCAAGAGTTCTCATTCTTCTGACGGATATAGCAGGAGAATCACACAACAGGTGACGAATAGATTCGACGATTCGACTTTTTTTTTTGTCCCTGCAACAGTAGTAGTCAATATGCAGCACACCAAGTCATTCCGGATGAAAGCCGATGGCTCAATGGCCAGAAATCATAGCCATTGCGTCTTGCAGTAAGGCATGTCTCCAGATGAACCCAACAGCTGTTTGAATTCTGAAGCTGAATCGCTTCATCTTCTTACTTCTTTTGCAAGAAATTGATTGGGGCTTCTACAAAAGAGAGGGCCTGCAACAAGTGGAGGATTGACCCTTTCCTTACAAGCTTGTTACCTTCGATATCCATATGGCTACCTAACTGTGGGTCATCGCATTGGCTGTGTATATCTCATAAGCCTCAATCTATTTAGAGCAGATTCCAGAGCAACATTTCATTCAAAAGAGTTGTGTGAGAGTCAGTGATTACAGAGTCAGGAAGTTGAGTTTGTTAAAGTCACCTTTTACTTGTTTTCAGCGGACCAATACAGTTGCTGTGGTTTTGAGAGAGGGATTGTTGAGTCCTAACAGATGACGAAAGATTGTCTTCGCAATATGTCCTCCAAGTATCTATATTTGTATTTGCTCCAAGGGCTTAGGTTACTAACTATACTTTTGTTGGGTTTCGATCTCAACTGTCAAACAGGGCACATCGACAGCGTTAGACTTCCTTTTGGCTTTGCAACTGGATTCATGCACAAATCTAATTTGAGATTTGAGGCTTCTTCTTCAAGAAGATGGGAATTATCTTCGTATGAATAGGATAGCTTAAGTTTGCTCTTAAGGGTCTTTTAATAGTGCTTCTAGTTGTTGTGCTTAAGGCTTTAGAAAGGCATGATGTGCATGTTGTCTGAGAGCTCTTTCGAAACATGCCAATTAGTGGTTTAATCAGGCAAATATGAGCTAGCTATGGTAAGATCAAGTACCTCTTGTCTGATAGCTCACAACTTTATTCAAAATTTCAAGATTTAAGGAAATTTAGAAACTAAGTAAAGGCTCACCTCTTTTGCTGATGGTCAAGTCCCTCAGTTCCTATGAAGGGCATTACCATCGCCTCCTAATATGATCTTCTGATCCATCTGTTTATATGCAAAGCATTTTGCAACTTCGTCAGGTAGGGCCTCAGAAGCGATGTTGATGGACTGCCGACCTTTAACTGCTGCTGGATCTACGGAGACAGAGAATCTGTTGAGGATCTGTGGAATAGGGAGAGAGGTAATTCTGTTAGAATGGCAGCCCTAGGAGTAGGCTACCTGTTGTTATATATAAACTCACACGAATTGGTTGGGCTCCTAGATTAGGATATACAAATTTTTTTTAACAAACCTGCAGCGTGCAGCCACAGAGGCCTGGCTTTGTTCTTAACTCGGTCTACGTATTGAGCAACTCAATGTGGAGCTAAGGAGCTATTAGACGGCTGCTACAACTTCTTAGTTCAGCTCTTGACAAGGCCTTCAACCCAGTTAATCTGTGAGGATCAGGACGAGGTAGAGGAATAGCCTTAGCTTTCTTACTGATGTAAGCAGTCGTGGTTTCTGTTTGGAAGGAATGGGAATGAACGAAGTAGAGACTGCCTTGGAGTCGTAAGAAGTCATTTCCTCTTTGTGTAGAGCGCTTTCCACGGGATAAGAGCTAGAGACAGTGGTTAGCCTTGCTAGTTTCTGACATGGAACTAGGATCAGGGTTAAGTTGAACAGACCATCTATTTAGCTCATTCCAGCATTCTAGTACTAATTCGGATGAAACAGTAATTAAGGCGAGCTGGGGGAGGATTTGTGAGAATTTCGACTTGGTGACTGGCTTCATGGATAGAGCATCAGAGCTCATACACGCTTTTCAGAGCCAGCCACCATGTTACTCGAACTTGCACACATTTAAGCGACAGTTGGTCGTACCACAGTTGTGTACATCAATAGGTTAGGTGAATGGGTGTCTTGTGACAGGAAAGTCACTGCTCACTTGGACCAACAATTCGGGTCGATTGTGCCCAATTGTGTGCATCCAAAGAGTGCTTCTGTCTACCTATACAGTTCAGAGTCTTCACCCAAAATAAGCCTTCAGTTGAATCTGTCTTCAGCCTTCAATTAGGTTGCTTAGCTTTCTTATTTGGAAGCCTTTCCAATGACAGGTCTTCGGAGTGGAGCAGAGAGCCTTAATCAGCTTAATGGCAATTTGCGAATCCTTCTGTCTTCTCTTCCTTTACACATATCATTCCTCTCCAACAGCAGGATTGGATTGGTCAGCCTCCGAGTCTTCTGCTCTGTAGATTGATTGTGTACCCCAACTTGTCCGCCACACAGTCTCATTACGATAAGAGCACCGTCTATTGGTGGGGTAAAATTTTCAAATTACGGCGCAATGGCTGCACTGGCTAATAATTACTGTCGGTATTGTAAATTGCATCACTGGCATTATTTTAGCTACTGCAACCGACAACTAGGACCAGGTCATTGATTACATAGCCGCCTGCTGGTATTACCCGCAAAATTCCTTTCTCTACCCCCCTCCCCCTCCATCGCACGAGATTAAATTTTGCAGGATTCTACAAATTGAATCCCACAGCTTGGGCTTGGGCGAATGGAAAAAGATGCCTGTCATGTCAAATCTCTTTCGCTTTGATTGCGATGCGGCCTCATTTGACGCGCCTTGTGCCTTTTCACACAGAAGCACCACCACTCACCATAGTGTGTACACAAATCAAAGCCTCGTGGTGTGGAGATTTTAAAGAGGTTATTCTCCTCTTTAGTGATGCTGAAAACAGACAAAAAGGACGATGCTTCTACGACCCAGTAAACTTTTACAATCAGCCGACACTTTGAATACTAAGCAGGATTGCCAATCGGATGCACTAACTAGGCCTCTCCTACTCACAGCGCGCAGAGAGAGAGAGATCCTTCAACTGGTATTTGTTTTATTCCTTTGCATGCGCGTCGTATCTACGTTTTATCGCATTTTAAATTCCATTGCTAGCAGATTAGATTTTAGGGAAGAAGGAGTCGATCTAATTTGTGTAGGAGAGAAATTCTGAAAAGGAAATCCACTTCAAGTTGGGATGGCTTGCTTTTAACAAAGACTGACACAGGGAGTAGCCAAGGTTGCTGCTCCTTTGCAATAGCACCGTCGTCGTCTACGTCGACTTTGACTAATTTTATTATTCCTGTTCGCTATGGCTGCTGTCTCTGCAGTAGATCCTGTCTGTTATCCTGCCCGCTATTGCTGTTCACTCATGCAACATTTTCAAATTAAAGCTTGTGTATAGAGCTGCTCCATGTTGGAGGAATTCAAAGAGGGATGCGAGATGACTTTTTTCCTACTTGTGCTTCGCGCTTTGTTCTTACTCTCAGACTTATGCCAAAGGATGAATAAATCAATCTGCTTCAGTGAGGTGAAAGATTGAATTTTGTGTTCTGTTCCTGTTCTTCAAAATAGCAGGAGGAGATTCAGGACTCAAGTGGAAATAGTCGTCTCGTAGTGGAGATTTTCGTGTCTAGCTTTTATCTGGTTTTTCTTTTCTCTCTTCCTTGTTCCCTTCAGTTAACTTATAGCAAGTGATTTGGGGATAAGTTATTGGGATTTGGTGTTTCTGGAATTGGAGCGAATGGAATTCGCAGGAAAAAATAGGAAAGGAGTTTAGGAATCTGACACGTTCTATGCAATGGAGGCTTAGAGTCCTGAGGGGGCTTTAGCGGGTGACTGATTCTATTTAATTTCGGAGAAAATGGAGGAGCTTGTCAATTTGTTCAATTACTGGAAGACAGTACCTGAGAGGTTAGGGAACTATTCGGTTAATTAAAGGTTGAAAGGATGTCGACAAAAATTCCAGTTATTTTGTGAAGTGGAAGCAATTCACCTCGTTTTAAGGTTTCGTTTGAACATCTACATTACCTACATCAACTTGTATTTGGTAGAAGGATCCGGATTCAGTGGAATGCTCTTGCATACCATGCAGAGCTTTGCTTTTGAGGGTTTTTCCTTCTCCTTACTCCTTCTCGTTACAATTGAGTGTGATTCACAAAGTGTTTTGATGTTAAAATAGGTCAGGCTTAATATAGAAGTACAAGCACATTGATATGGAAGAACCAGACTCCAAACACTCAGCTCCTCTAGGATCTATCTTCTGTCATCTTCCAGGGAAAGGTCATTGCTATCGAGCTCTGTGCCAAGGAGTGTATCAACAGAACCATTAGCATATCAGGTAGCAGAGAAGCTCTTAAGGCCTTTATGTAGACGAACTTTAGAGCCTAGGCTGGCGTAGAACAGCCTCCAAACTCTTTAAAACACAAAGGCATCCCCCGAAAGGAAGCTGTGGACAAACGGATAAAGATAGGGATGCGCCATACGGCTGGATCGCACTTACTGCCTTCAGGAAACCCTAGGCTAACATTGTTACTGATTGGACTTCATTGGACATATCTCTCTCAGTTATCAACTCTAGAAAATAGTCAGCTTCTTCTCTTTAAGCCACCGAAACAGCCTTTCGTATAGAAGCTAATTGAATGTCCTGACATAGTTCGGCTTAGGCTTTTCTAATGAAGAGGTACCACCAGTGCTATGAGAACCACAACAACTGCTGGTCTCGAGGCTATTCTTAACCTGCTTCCACTAAACGTCTTTATGAATCCACAGGCAGCCACTCCTGCTCTAAAAGTAAGCTGATCTGGGAATTTGAAAGATAACAATACAGATCAATGAGTGATCCTACGGTCACAGACCTCATAACGCCATATTTAGACTTCACAACGAGACCATTCTCTTGCACTTATCCCAGCAGGGATCCATAGCTGAATACACTGATGGCTCCCAAATGGATACGGGCGTAGGCTCTGGGATTATCTCGGTCAATCAGGCTCCCATGCTACAGTAGTGTGTTCCACGCAGAGGTCTTGATAGTGACGACAGCGGCCTGCAAATCTGCGGTAAAAGCAATACCTCCCTTCTCCATTGAGATAAAATCAACGATTGTAAAGTACTGTCTTTAAGAACTTAAGGCTCTTGGTACGCAACGCAGCAGAAGATTGAACTCAGCTGGGTCTTTGGACACGAAGGAATACCGGGAATCTGACAAGAGGTGGCTCAACATCGACTACAGAACCAAGTCATCCATCCGTGTAAATCCCGCCTTGTTCGCTCAAACTTACAGCAGGGCAAAAAGCGACAAGAGTAGCAGAGCACGGGTGGAAACCGATAGAGAACTGCGTCGTTACAAGGAAACTCTGGCCCTCGCTTGACAAATCAAGAACTGACAGACTTATTAGGAATGATAGGAATTCCATTGAGCATCGTCACAGGACACAACCCTCTGCAAAGGAGCTCTGTAGAGGCTGCGGCGATGAAGAAGCTATTGAGGACACTACCCACTTCTTATGCCACTGTCCCGGGTTCCAATATAGAAGACATAAGTTCCTGTGAGACACAGAAGCTCTTGTAGAGGAGGCATTTACGGCAACTGAAAAGCAGGCAAACGATGGTCTTAAACTGAATGAGGAAAAGGCGAAGTATATGTTATCAACAAACCAAAATCGTGTGTCCAAATTCTTGGCCCTACAATTTCGTGGTAGTTAAGTAGTTCATGACTTTGTGGTAGGTAAATATAAATCCTACAAAGGACACCTTTGTAGAGAACCGAAGAAGAGTAACCCTAGCAAGCCGTTGCTACTTCGGTTTGGCAAAACAACTGGGTTCAAAACTTCTAACTCGGCGGACCAAATTACTGCCCTATATCTCACTTTCGAGCTACAGGTTCTCCGTCAGATAATAGGTCCCATATGGGAGGGCGACGATTGAAGGAGAAGCTGAAGAATGAAGCTGTGCCAAAATGTGCATGTAGTTCATAAAGCTAAGACTACATTGACTCGGTCACATCGAGCGAATGGACAACAATGATCCAGAGAAGAGGATGTTCAAATCACAGCCCCTAGGTTCGAGATGGAGAGGAAGACCGAACCTTTTGTACAAAGACGAAGTTGTTGCGAATGCCAGAAAGTGCCCTAGATCGCAGAGGATGGAAGGCTGCCATGTCTCACGAAGAGACACTAAAAAGGTCCTGAACCCTTTAAGAAGGTACATAAGTATATAGTAGGCATCAAAACGAAGCTATGAAAGGAGGGTGAAAATCTGTTTCTTTTTGAGTAAAAGCCTCCTTCATCTGTCATACCTACTACCAACTCACTTAGTTCTGCCAAATGAATTTATTTTGACTTGCAAAATTCCTCTATGACTCTTAAAATGCACACTCATATGTCCTTATAGAAGCCATACATTCAATAAGCTCTCTAAATCCAACATCTTCGATGATATTTAAACGACCTCTTAAGGATAAGCAAAGTCCAATAACCAACGACTTGTTGCTGCAAACTCCTCTTAACCACTAAGCTTTAAGTGTTATTTCGAAACTTCCTCACTCAATAAAGCTTTATTTGTCCTATCCCCAATCCCACATAGATTTTTTTTCTTCTTCCTGGTAACAGTCCTGCGCATTTTACAATCTCAAAAGCTTTACAAAGTCTCTCTCTTCGGTGAATTTTCGAAAACAGGGGTTTCCCCTATTTTTGATTTTCGAAAACTCTCACTCTCTCCATGCGGATTATTTTTGGAGCTTCACTCCTGTTTGGAACACATCTAGCGGATTAAAAGTTTTACACCACATGTCGTCGTCGTCGTCTTCGTTGTCGCCGCCACCATCATAGTGGTAGTCATCGTCCTGTACTGTGTTTTATCCCTTTATTGTTGTTGTTGTCATTATTATTATCTAATGGAGTTCAAGGATATCATTCTTCTTTCTTTTTTTTTTTGTTTACAACAAAGCACATTATTACTTTTATGATTTTCTTCTTTTCTGTCGTTTTTTTTTTTTTTTTTTGGGAGAGTCCTTTCATCTGAGAACACTTTTGCACTTGTTTTTACTCGACAGAGAGACGTTTTTACACATGAGTTTGCGTTGGCACGTCCTGTGAGTTACACACTTACATTTTTAATGTTTTTTTTGAAAACAGGGAATTTCCGTATCATTATTACAAACAGCATCACTTATGATGGTATTTTGTTTTTCAGCTCCTTAAATAAGGAAGAACCTATTTATTTGTTGGTATCCTTATGACATGTTTTAAATTGAAAATAAAATGGTTGTTATGACCTCCTGCGGCGGACTGGTGATGGTATACACGAGTAGAATAATTAAACTTAAAGCATGTCCTGTCCGATTCCCAGTTGACCCAATTTTACCTGTTATCCTGTTCACCTAGGACATGGGTGACATATACAAGATTCGAAGCTAATTAGGAGAAGTGAACGACAAGAAAAAATGTCATTAGGAGAGGTGAATCGTAACACACTCTTGATACAAGATATCCTGCAGCTAGATTCATATCGAATGGCACTTCCTTTGAACAAAAGGAGGAGGAGGATGTGGTAGGATGGAAATTTTAGTTGTATGAATTATTAAGAAGGAAGTTGCCGCCACATTAAAAGTTAATTGCATTCAAAAGTAAACTGGGTTACTAGGACTGGTTGCGCGCGAGGACATGGCAGAGAGAGAGAGAGAGGGATGAAAGCACACCACTACCAGGACGACGGTGATAATTACGCCTTGACTGAAGGAATAATTGAGAGACAGGCAGCAAAGACTGACAAGCAAGCAGATTATTCCGCTTAACGAATTCCTTATGGCTGCGGTAATTATCAAACAGGTTGACGGAAGCTTGGATGGTTTTTCTGGGTGCCTTCTTCTTCTGCTTTTGGGGTCGAATTGGATAGGTTAAGAACCATAAATAGGTTGTTTCCATGTCTTTCCGGTTATCCAGTTGATTGATGGTTAAGTGGTAGAAATTAATGAGTGATTGGATGTGTTCTTGGGGTGGTTGTTGTGCTCCGCTGCGACATGGGTTAGGGGTAAGTTCTATTTCGGGTTAATTAGAGTTAATCTGTTTTTGGGATGAGTTTGTATTTTTTTTCTGCCAGGAAACAGTTACACGTGCATAAGTTATCGGTTTGTAACATTGAGGGCGAGTGAGAAATATGCTTTGATATCTGTTCCTTGAGGGAGTCTGTTTCTCAGGGAAAGATTTTATCCCCGAGTGTTTTACTGATTTCCATTCCGTTTTGATTTTACACAATCACTCTCTGTTAAACTTCTGACTAACAATAATATTTCAACAACTATCACATCTCTTCTGGCTATTATGGTCGCCAGCCTGTAAGAAAGCGTACAACATCAACAAACTTAACAGGCGCACTTCAGCAGCCAACAGATGCTCTTATGGTCTTTCTAGATCTCCTACCTAAAGATCTACACATTACAAATAAAAGAGACTCAAACAGTCTAAGTGCTGGAGCAAAACTTTATGGGCACAGCAACATGACAAAAATATACTGACAGAATAACAGCGGTTATGACAGGATACTGCTGCAACATGATGAATACTTTAGTGAGCGGGCTATTTCCAAGGCATACTAGTATCCGCATCCCCCAAACAACAATAACGGGTAGGGAAATAATACCACCCGTCACAACTGCAGAAGTCCTTAAGTTAGTGGATTCAATCAAGAGTAACAAGGCCCCTGGAATGGACGGCATCCCTAACTTCGAACTAAAAAAAGGCCATTAAAGCCCAACCAGAGGCTTTTGCTAACCTCTATACAGCTTGTCTGATAGAAGGAAAGTTTCCCCTACAATGGAAATGACAGAGATTGGTACTAATCCCAAAAGGCGACAAGCCTCCAGACCTGAGGGACATTTGCGTCCCTAACTATCTGCGCCGAATAATAACGGACTACTTTGAAGATAGGACACTCCACTATGATACGGAAGAAGGGCCTAAAACACATAAAATTACAGGAGGAGTACCACAGGAATCAGTGTTGGGCCCAGCCTTGTGGAACATTATGTACAATGGGGTACTACGGATACGTAAACCAAGAGGAGTACATATAATCGGCTACGCTGACGATATAGCAGTGGTTGTTGTGGCTAAAACACTAGAGGAAGTGACGCAACACTGCAACAACACAATTAAAGACGTGAAAACGTTGCTTCGTTCATCAGGCCTGGAACTGTCAGAACACAAAACGGAGGCCGTCCTCATAAGCAGCCGCAAGAAAGTTGAGCGCCTAACAATAGAGGTAGGCGAACACACTATCGAGTCGAAGCCCTACATAAAGTACCTGGGAGTACTGCTTGACCATAGGCTAAACTTTAGAGAACACCTAACCCACACAAGCGTAAAGGCAAACCGCGTGGTTGCAGCAATATCCAGGCTAATGCCCAATATTGGAAGACCAAAACACGGGGAGGTAAACTTCTACCTCACTCAATTCCTAACAGGACATGGAAGTTTTCGGGAATACCTTCACAAATACAATATCGCAGATGATCCTTTCTGCCGGCACTGTGAAAGGAAAGTCCAAAACGCGGAACACGTCCTTGTAGAGTGCAAACAATATGAGTCTGCGAGAAACATCCTAGAACGAGAGATGCGAAATGCGGTAACCCCAAGGCGCCTAATAGGTTTCATGCTCTCAAGAAGAGAAGCTTGGGTGTTTGCTGACAACATTATTGCAAGCATAATGCAGGAGCTACGGCTGGAAAACCAAACACAAAGAACCGAAGAAGAACAGAGCCCTGCAGCATAACGAAGAAGACATGACGTCAAAAACCTGCCCCTACGAAGGAATGCCTTGATCGACGGTACCGTAGGGGGCAACCGGACAGTTTGGGGGGCGGTGGCTTAGCACGTAAACATGCTAGAGCATGGAGTCGGGCATAACTTCGTAGTACGGGCTGCGAGTATCCATAAAGAGTCCATCGCCTCCAGCGCATCAAAAAAAAAAAAAAAAAAACTGCTGCAACATTGCAACTGAAAAATAAACCGTCATCCACTTTACTTGCAACTGTCCGGCACTAGCCAGGGCCAGACTATGCACTCTTCAACTCGCTAGAAGTAATCTCAGAAAAGAATATAAGTCAACTCCTGGTTAGGCTTCAACTCCACAGGCTCGAAGTAGAGTCTTCTCCCCAATACACCTTAATAAACAGGTCATTTCAGTTGTGGTTTCAAAACGGCACTCTCAACAAAGAGGAGGACTGATAAAATACACCCTCGTAGGGTTTATTGTTTATGGTTAAAGGTTTTGAGGTATGTATAATCTTTACTGGAACATTCAGCCAATCATTTAGAACACCTCTGGACCACCCAAAGAGGCTGTCATCCCTGCCGACAATCATCAAGAAGACGGCTGCTAGATGTCATGAAAACTGGTCCAGCTGCGGTCTTTAGGCCCGACACAATGATGTCGTACCTATGGATATGATTCCCATTGAGTTTCGAGCTAGAATCCATGATAAAGAGATTTGTGCCAGACAATTTACAGTCCCTTGGCAAACATACCAGAATAAAGCTCAGTGTCCGGCCTGGACACTAGAGGATTCTGTGCAATGAATCTCCATATGACACTGTTAATCGTAGCTCTGCATTTGCGTTCATATGACGTGCGTCGATAACTGGACAACATCTACTAGTGAATGGGAAAACAAACTTCGTCTAGAGTCGAAACCATTGAAATTATGAAGGCTCTGGGTCTAAGACAAGATACCTTAAAATGATGAATCTCTCCAAGGAGTCCAAGGTAAAGACTGTCAGCTCTGCCCTAAGGAGAACACATTCTTTGACAATGCCTACTACTAGATTGGTGGGGGTAAGGTACTCTCCAGAAAGACATGCTTACTTCATTGGAACTGAAAAACTACACTAGTAAAGACGTTCTGACTTTCATAAGAGAGATGGCTGGTCTTTTAGATTAAATCCTCAACTATCTCTTTTTATTCTCTTAGACCTTTATCTACCGGTATCGAACTGTAGTGTTGTCGTTTTCTACAGAGAGACAGCAAATGTCATAGGTCTGGGGATATCCGTTTCGTCAGCCACGAAGAAGAGTTACACCACACACAACTGTCTTCATAAGAAACCCCAAAATCCATGAAAGTCCTTATTGAGGATGTCCGAAAATCCGATTCAGGTTCAGATGGGTTCAGAGCCTGAAACATATTTCTCTGAGCAGTGCATAGCAGTCCTATCGAATATCTCATTCTTTTTGATCACAGTACGACCTGAAACCCGAATTAGAGTTTAAAAGTTCTTAAATTCTCCAACTAGTTTGGTGTGTCGCTTTCCAAAAAGACACCACATCTTGAAGCTGTATGTGAGGATGCGACTATAATCCGTTCTTGGTTCAGACTCTAGCTGAAGCCAAGGAACAAGGAGCAATGGACGAGAAGCAGGGGATCCAAAAAATCTGACTTTTTCACCAGAAACCTGTTAGGTTGTCTACCACGTTCTGAAAGAGAGTCAAACTAGAAGGTCAGAGGTTTATGTAAAGCTAGACACGATTGATTCCAATTACGAGTTGGCTATCCATTGGTGATAGGTAGATTTTTTCAGATGAAACCAAAATTTAGGGACAATCTATGCGTGCTTACAAAAATTCATTCCAGACTGCTCTCAGAAGGCAAAACCTGATCTCTTTCAAAGCTGCGCCCAACCTAGTCTACCTCTCAAGAGGCTACCCCACGCAGAACGCAATACACTGCTTATGTATAAATTTAATCATATCGTGTACCAACCAGTACGTGCTACTCCACAATAAAAAAGTTAAGTCATCACGGCTGGCGCCCTGCCTATGGGATGATATATCGAATCGTAATTGCAAAATAAATCCACTGAGCAGCATTCCGAGCTTTAATTACTCCCTCCATATTGGTGTACTCTTTAAACTCTCCATCGTCCTTGAAGCAATACACCACAAGAAAATGCCGGATTCCAGGAATACCACACCGCAACCCTCGTCCCCCGTCTCCAAGAACCAGTACAGTACTTTATGATGGGCATCATTTTATGATCCGATTAGAAAATCCAATAAGCCCAGGCTTTAGCAACAACATTTTATGATTAATTCTATCGCATTCCCAGAGTCTGAGTCTGAGTTTGAGTCTGAGGAAGCAACCCCCAGCCCCCCCCCCCCCGGGCTGTTGTTGTGTTTCCTTTTAATATGATTGCCTGCAGTCGGCTTATTTGTGTATATTACTTGAATTTTTATTAAACACCTCATAAAATGTTTTACTACTCCATCTCTGCATCTGATATTTCACGATTGATTGGACAAGGACAAACACAAATAAAGAGAAAAGGATATTTTTGGTTTACCCCATTCAAAAATGACGCGTTAACTCAATTTGTTTCGCGGGTAAATTCAATTGAAAAAAAAAAGGACTCCATGCGAAGTAAATTTCCCATGTAAACACGAAACAAATATTTTTAATTTTAATTGCATACATAAATCACCTCGGCTGGAAAAACTTTGTTAATTTTTGCTGCGCAGCGTTCGGCCGCCGCCACTTAAATTTACATCAATAAAAAAGCGCACGACGAGATAACCCAATTATAACATATTTCAAGGATAATTTATTTCTGTCGCGCGATATTAACGCGTTTACACAACAAAACATATTGATGGTTAATCTACTTAAAAAATTTTTTAACTGCATTTTTATTACCAAACTTATGTATGAAAGCCAAACCGACCGACCGACCGACCGACCGGCTTCGTTCAGCTTATCTTCTTGTCCAGTGGTTGTCCTGGTAAGTTTCGCCCCCATTCGACCTAGTACACAACTCAATAAAATTAAAATCCCTTATTATAATTTAATTCGTGTCGAGCAGCCAAAGTTGCAACGAGAAATTGAGTAAAAATCGAATTATTTTCTCTCTGAATGTCCTTGCTTTTGGTTTTCCCTCCTACGAATCGATCGCTCACTACAAAAAGGATAATGAAACGAGGTCATCCTCAACCAACATACTGCATTTATTTTTTTTTTGTACAATATTTACGCATAGGGATGCAACGGGGATATGTATCTTCCCGTTGGCTAAAAAATTCAGTAGAAAACTGAATTCAAATTCATTAGAGAAACTTTCGTTGGAAAAAATTTCCTAAAATTACGTAGAAAATTGAATTTTGTTTTTTTTTTTTTGACTTTAACGATTCAAAGGAGTCAAACTTTCCTGTGAAAATACTAATGAAAATTTTAGTTAAGCAAATATGTACATATTTTGAGAGCTTGATGATTTTACCTGAAATATTAGTTTTGAAAATCTCAAAGGAATGCTATATTTGCTGATTTTCGAAATATTTACAAAAGTATCTTTCAAGAGTTAGCTCTTCGTAGAGGAAAATTGAGCAAGGGAAAGACGGGCTTCGTTTAGTTTTCGACATAAATAGGTATAATTCTTTAGACGCCATCTATTAGTGAGAAAGAAACTGTTCTTAGATCCCAAGAGATCTACTACAATATCTGTTCCCGATGTACGCGTTCGTAAAAGAGCTGTGTCAATCGTGATTGTGATTGATTTGATCATTTCCACCTGTTCACTTGCTGATTGCATTCATACAACCACAAAGTCAAAACTTAAGCCGTGTTTTATTGGAAAGTGTATAACTAGCTCCTAATTTAAAGTCCTACTCACTTTTCATTTTTATCTTCAAAATGACATTCGAATGTTAAATGGCGCTGATTGGTATTGTAGACATCTACCATTAACGAAAAAATCAAACTCTCAACGTAAAACAATTAATGGTTGTTGTCTACAATTAGAGTCTACGGAGCAGTACTTCCAAGTACTTAAGTAGCACTCTCAAGTACTTGAGCAGTACTTTCCAACTCATGTTTCAAGGGAATCGAAGAACTAATCAAGTACTTGAAAGTACTGCCCGAGTACTTTGGTACTTAAGTACGAGATAATTGTTACTTGCGACGAAAAATACTGGTAGGTACTTGCCTTTCTTCAAGTATCAATACCATAGTACTGAAGTACAAGTACATGTCCCGGTACTGGTGCTGATACTTGTACTTGAAATTTAACAGCTCTGGTCACTCATAACTTACATAATTGTGTTCGCGATAGATCGAATCCTACATGAAAACCCCAACCGTTGACACAGGGAGATACAAGTGTTCCTCTGAACATTGCCCAGGTGATCTCATTGCCGTTTTAATTTTCTGAGAACCTAGAGAGAAGAGGTTGAAGGCAGCAGGGTTCTATCAATGTCTCTGTGTCTTATCGGCGTCCTGATTCGTGCAGCGTCTTTCAGGCCAAAGTTCTTGTTTGTCGCACACTCAAACAAACCTCGTCAATCTTTGATACCCATCATTATTGACAGCCAGGCTAGTCTAAAAGCTATTGGCTGTATTTGCCACCACGTCCTTGAAGCTAACTGAACTGTGCAAGGACGAACTTGCCTCGGTGGGGCATCGGTTTATAATCAGTCCCCATTGGGGTCTGTGTACAAAGGCAATAAACGTTCCTTTGGGGGTCTTAAAGGGTAGTATCCATCAAATGCTGGTAAGAGATGGCAGATGGTGTGTAACAGTGTCATATCCTTTCAGATGTGGGCCAAAAACAACTGGAACGTAACACAATAACCAGGAAAGAGAAAACGTGCAGATATTGGAAGAGTTCTGGTAAGTAGTACTGTTCATTGGCCCGTAGAAATCCAGTCAAACAGAATAGGCTTTTGGCTAATACTCCATTCCGCAGCTGCAATATTGCCAAAGAGAAAACAAAAATTCTACACTTCTTCTGCGAATGTCTGACTCTAGGCAGAGCTAGGCAGAGCACACTAGACAAATGTCTTTTTTGACAACCAAAGGAAGATAAGCTTTGGAGATATTCCTGGACTTTTAAGTGCATACTTCCAAGGTATAAGATAATTTCCTACTTCCTTAAAATATCGTCACATGAAAGGATACTAATTAATCCTTCTCTCTTTAAATCTGAAGCAAGCTTGTAGCCATGTCAATCAGCCATTTCTATACACCTAATCGATTGCAAATTACTTTGTACTGTCGTCCTCACCTCCTTTTGTTCCATAAATATTAGGAACTTGATGCTAAATGCTTATTCATACACCAATAACCATTAGCCGGCACACCAAGTTCCATTCAATCGTTCAACAAACTGCTGGAGCACATGTCGCCAGCTATACAGGTTCTTTTAAGATGACCCCCGTCAACTCTTAAAGTCTCGTTAAACCACTCGAGTAATATCAATCAGAACCAATCACTTCCTGTGGTTATTTCTAAAAATTACGAAACACCGCACATGCCAACATGTCCTTGCCACGTTCCTTCTTCCTTCTTCCTTCTTCCTTCCAAACCAACTGGAAGTGAGTTTCAAGAGTCGTCATCTTGAGTGGAGATTTCCCTCGCTGCTTGTGTGTTTTCACCCCACAAAGTCCTCATTTCATTTCTTTCTTTTTTTTTTGGCTATTATGATAAAAACTTCTATCCAAGAGTCGTAAAATGCAAACTGTGTTGAATTTCAAGTTACCAGTCGAAGGAACACAGCACCACCCACACTCCTTGTTTCACATTGTTTTTATACGTATCTACTATACATCCATTTTTGAGAAGGATTTTAAGGATTATTTCTTCGTTTTCCTTATAATTCATTTCTCTATTTTCTTTTTCTATTTTCTATTCTACTTGCATTCCATCTGCAGGGCGTGGGTGGATATAATACTAACACTCCGGTCTGTTATACAACGACAAACCGGAAGGGGAAAAGAATAAAAAAAATAAAAGAATTTTATTTCCAAAAGATTCCAATGGTGTGTTGCAACAAATGGACAGAAGATTTCTCTACTGATTCTAAATAAGCATTCGGGTAGATAGTGTTATAAATTTCGAAGAAGGGACGAATACGGGCACAAATAAGAAAGTTCCTTTGCTCGCTGGATACACCAACTGTCGAATTCAAATGGACATGGTGGAATACAATTAAATAAGCGCAAGGAAGGGGGATTTCCCTGGTTTCTTCTGCAATTCGTAACTATTAACAAAAAGCACAGGCTTACATCGAAAATTTTAATGTCCTGCGAGACTGCATCCGGGGAAATTTTATTGTAATTTGTTTTGTGCACGTAACACAAAAAAATGTATACATTTACAAGAGCTCTACTCTTTTGGAATACGCCGCATCGTTCGGTTGTGAAATACATTTAACTTATGCAGATAGGATGCATTCTGGTTTTGCGGGAACTAGGGCAGTATTGAAAGCATATAAATGAACGTCTGAAAGAGCCAACAATAACATCCAAACTAGTACTACAATGCCGAAAGGAATATGGCAACTCTGAGCACTCATTCCGTAATTCTAAGAACGATAATCTTACGCGCGATAGTAGTCAACGATATCGTCATCAATATAATTCATCACTATCGTCTCGTCTCTCATTTATTTTATACGAAGTTTGAGAGAGTATAGCCGTGTTTTATTGGATAGTGTATAGCCAGCTCTCAATACAACGTCCATACTCAGTTTTCTTTTTTATCTTCGAGATGACATTCGAATCTTAAATGGTACTAAATCCGATTGTAGACAACAACAATAAATCGTACTATCAGCGTAAAACAATTGGAGTCTACGCCATCTATGATTCGACTTTCTCCTCACTTTATGTTGCTTTGTGTGGAAAAATTTACTGACTTGGCTATACACTTTCAAATAAAACACGGCTTATGTATCTTTTAGAAAATATTTTGAAATTCACATCACCAAAAACGTTATAAATAATATTTCTGTGACAACTCTGTGTTTATATTTGATGTCGGGAACGATAAATTTAATTTTTTGGGTTTCGCTTTGAACAGGAAGCTCAACTGGAAAGCCAATATTACGGAGCCCCTCAAGAAGGCCAGCACTAAAGTAAAAAATCGGGATTGAAACCTCATGTCACTCTCTGGTTGCATACGTCTGTTGTTATATCTATCTATACCTCAGGTGTTAGTGCTCTGAACTACTGTGGGGGTTCCAAGTTCGATGCCAGGAAAATAGCATTAAAGTTTTTTCAAGGCCCACTCCTTGTAAGAGTCTAACGAATATCCAAGAGTATTACACTCATGACAAAGCTATAGGTCCCTGCTATAAGAGAATGCAATCATTTCGTTATGTATTCATCATATGCATCGGCCTTAGAATTCTGATGAATTTGTTTCAATAAAAATACCAAACATTTTGAAGTCATGATTTAGCAATTATTTTCTGCAAACATAATTTTGAAGTCAAAATAAATGCAATCACTCAAGTCGGCTTGTAGTCACTAGCATTCATTGCATAGACTTGAAGTCTATAAAGTCATTGAAGTCCTTGAAATCTTTGAAGCCAGTGAAATCTCTGAAGTCAGTAAAGTCATCTATAATCATTGAAGCTTTTGAAGTCATTGAAGTCTTCTGAAGTCATTGAAGTCATTGAAGTCATCCGAAGTCCTTGGAATCTTTGAAGTTAATTAAGTTATCTGAAGTCAATGTTTTTTTTACATTTATTAAGGCTTTAGATGTCTTCAATGACTTAAAACGTTTTCAATGACTTCACAGAGACATCAGTGAATGCAAAGACTTTGACTTCAAAGCTATGATTGTAGGAAATGATTGCTAAGTTATGACTTCAAAATGAATGGTATTTTTATTCTTTATTATTGAAGTCATTGAATTGAAAAATACCTGTGTGAATGAAGTCAAGTGGCAAAATGATTGCATTCTTTTACAACTCAGTAAGCTGCTTTTGGCCTAATATTCCTCGACATCAAGTGAACTCAACATCATGGCTGTTACAATAAAAGAGGAAACATCCCTCTAATGTTCAATGATTAGATCTTAGATTGAGAATTAGAGCCACTTATGTCGTCGTAAAACCCGCACTACCTTCGGCGTAATCTTTTCCACGAACAAAGCCAACATGGTTGTAGTTACTAAATTCATTTGTACTACAAACACTGTTGCCATTTCGTTGGATTAAATGAATTTTATTTGTGCCACGTTATTGTACCTCAATTAAGACGACGCCACCTCTTTTTTTTTGTAGCAGAAACCTGAAGTTGCATTTTGTGTTTTCATTCGTTTTGTAGCCCCTTAAGCAATTAAAAGTTTTCAGCGTCTTGTGCTCTCATACACTGTGTAAGTATCCAACACAACGGTGTACTGAGTACCTATTTGCCATTTAAATGGTTTCACATTACCTACATAGTTACAAGTCAGTGTTGCTGTGTGAGTTTATATATGCATAAGGTTAAAAGGAAAAAAAAAATACAAACAGGAAACAGGAACACGAAGCGAAAATGCGGGTAGGTGTATAGGATAGGTCTTATTTAACAAAGTTTAATTAAAATTGAATTTTTAATTCAACTCTCGTTGCAGGCAAGTAGGTAGTAAGAGACTTGCAGGCGGTGGCTTGGGCAAAGTAATATGATTCGCAGGATTTTTTTTTGTTTTCTCTCAGTAGTTTGTAGCAGCGTTTGGTTTTTTTTTGTGAGAGTTTTTTGGAATTTTACTAAAATAAATTCGCTCAAAGAAGTTAATTTGCGAAATGGATTAAGTTGAGTAGCAGGAGTATTGAGATGGGGGTTTATTTTGTTTGCGTGTGTGTGCGGTTGGTTTGTGTTTTTTTTTTTTTTTTTCTTTCGCACAAAGTACGTGGGTAGTAGACTGAGTTTTTGAAAATTTCAAAGTTCAAAGGAATTATGTGGATTTGTGAACTTTGACTTTTGTTGTTGTTGTTGTTTCAGATAATGGAGGTTATGCAAATTTCGTATGCAGTTTTTGAGTTGTGGTTGCGTTTTTTCTTATGAAAATCCGACTGTTGACAGAGGTACTCTGCTTAAGCGGCTTATGTAATTAAGTTATAAGAAATTTATCTGATTCCTTTGGCTTGGAGCTTAAAGATTGTGAACATGCATAAGCTAATGAAATTCCTTGATAAAGGTTGCCTCGGTGGATAAAGGCTTTGAAAATGACTTCAAAGAGGGGTTTTTGTTTTATTTATTTGAAATAGAGAAAGCATTTTATTCGTTGATATTCAGTCAAAGGGTGGTAAAAAAATAAAAATAAATAACATAGAAGACAGGGCTTTTTAAGGCACACTCAGGCCAAAGCTGACTTACTTGCATCATAGGATCCATTTGGGTAATTAAGAAGATCCTTTACTCGGTGTAGCCATGTATTTGCGTAGATCCATTTGGAGGTACTCTTTTGTCTATGGATGTTTTGACAGATGACGCGTGAGTCATGTTAACCTGTCATATTACTTTTGTTCAGAATTATTTGACATTTGATTACAAAAAGACCTAAAGCTCATAATGAACATGGGCAAACGTAAGCTAATGTCATAACTGAACAAATTGCTTCTCTATATTCTGTAAATTCCATCCAGTGACCATAATATTTTAGCCTGCATTTTTTTGGTATAGAAAAAGTCTGGCTTTAGCACTCAGACATCAACTTGTCCATTGTACAACCAGAAAGCATCCCATTCCAATTTTACTGTATAGACCTCCTCGTCTTTCTAACGAGTAGGCGCTTTAGTTATAAGGAGCTTACATTAGCCAGGACAGTCACAAAGCAAAGGTTTCGCAGTGTGGCCACCCTTAATCCTCGAAGAAAGATGTTTCGCTTAAGTCAATCATATTGAAATGCTTTGCAAGAGCAAAGTATCCTGTAAGAACCAGTCCAAAATTTGTACAAGACAACAAGAACGCCACGTATTGGGAGCATCCATTTGGTCAGCCTACATATAGGAATGACACCAATCATCACCACCGTTGATGCAGGAAGACCTAACGCAGGTTTGGGTCCTGATAAATTTTCCACTGAGCCTTGTCTGACAATCTCATCGGATATCTCATTTCCCATAATACCAGTGTGAGCTGGTTACCCATGATACTTGCAGGTGGTTACGGGTTCATTGCTTCCAATCATTTACCACTGGAAACGCCGTAAAGAAGAGGAGTCTGGTATTAGAACCACTCAGATAGTGATATGAGGTCCATCGACTCAACTTTGCCTTCAGCTCCAAGAAGAAATGACTACCAAGGCAGGACAGGATAGGGCAGGACAATCACAAAACAGGTGACGAATAGATTCGATTTCTTTTTCGTCGCTGCAACTTCTGCAATCGTCGTTATGCAGCAGAGACACTTCGCGTGAAGGCCAATGGCACAATGACTACCCGTGCACTATAACAACTGAGTTTTGGCAGAGCTTATGATCTCTTCTTGCTAAAGGCTGGCCATAGCCAGATGAACCCAGCGTCTATTTGCTCAACCGGTGGCTTCATCTTCTAACTTCTTCGATAAAGAACTGATTGGGGCTTGTTCAAAATGAAGGTGCAGCGTCGGCCCTTTCGTAGCAAGCTCATTAGCCTTCGATATCCATATGCCCTGGTACCCAACTGAACACCGCATTGGCTCTGGACATCTCGTTCAAGAGTGATCCTTAGTAGCTACCTGGCTTGTCTATATAGACAGTGAACATCCTTCCAACGATACTACTCTTGCGTCTAGTTTTCAGAAAGACGCTGGAGTCTTCGTTTATTCCTCCTGTACCATTGTCTATCTTAGAGCCGTCGGTATAGAATACTAACTCCTTTTTCTTCTTGATTCTCCAGTTCATCCAGTAAATTCTGTCAGCTGCAGCCTAGGAGTCATAGCATAATATATAAGGATGTCATAGATAAGACCAGAGTCATAAAATAGGTGTCGTGGACGAGTTGCTCGTTTAAAGCTTGCATGCCTATCTGTCAACCGTCAAATAAAAAATTCATAGTCCCATTTCTTTTTTACAAATTTCAAATCATCATCTGTCATCTGTCAAAATTACATTGCATGATGGTCGCTCTCTCTCTTATGTTCGCTCATCTTTGCAAAACTGGACGAACATTTAACGAATATGCTACTGAATGACAGGTAGCAATGACAGTTGCGTCAAATTTCTATAGATTTTGACCTATTTCAGCTCCATAGTCCCAAATATTCAATAAATCGATCGATTCGGACTCCATGAAGAAGAGACTAAATTATTAAACACCTTTCTCCATCTAAACCATCTGAATAAAGTCGAAATGCTTTTGCACATTTCACTATTTCATTCGGTGACTTTCTTTCACATTCACGGCGGAAAAGAATATATTTAATTTTGGCATTTATATGGCCACAGAGTACGAGGACGAGTACTCCTCTGCAAGAGGAGTGCATTGCATAAAATAATGGTCATTTGGCTTGTAGCCACAAAGTACTTTAAGCTATTCGCAAACAGTTTCGTGTCCTCTATTTTTGGATGGTGGTGGTGGCAATGACAGTGTGTACGAATTTTCTGTTTTCTTAATTTTCCAAACAATTTTTAGCTGTTTTACGGTTCGTTGGAAATTAGAACCAGCGCACGAGGCGGGTACCGGTACCGGATCCATCTTCAATGGGGACACTGTTGGGGGTATCCCTAATTGGTGGAGTCTTCCTCGCCCCGTCATAAGTATATTTTTTCGCTCTTCATACGAAAAATGGAACGACATTCGGTGGATGCAGTTGTCGCACAGATGCCATACCTTTTATGTTTATTGTTCGTAAGTGGATCCTTTTTTTTATTATTCAAATAAGGAACAAGTTTTGGGGGACCACAAACAGATGCTAATTGGCCCGAGTTGGCCATATACAAATTTTTATTGGTAGCGTCAAGACACTCATCTGGTGACTTTTAGTGGGTAATGAGGGAAAATTGAATCTTGTGCGCACCCCTTTAAAAAACGCTCTGGGGGAAAAGTATTGCGATCAAAGAGCTTGAAGACTCCTCGTTGCATGCAGGACATTTGGTGTCTTTACTTTGAAATGGAATCCATATAAATGTAGGCTTAGAGCATAACCTAAATAGATTGACAGAGATTCTTAGATACAAGGTGAGTCTAGAGAGAGTTGTTGAATAAAGTGTTCTGCGTTCAAGTCCCAGTCACAGTCGTTCACCTTTCACCGCAGTAAAATTACATAATTGACTAGAACAGAACTAAGTGATAAATAAAACTGTGGATTGAAAATGAATGCAAAGTTCACCTACAATCAAATCCAGTAATTTGGACACCACCACCATCAAGTTCTAATACTACGTAGTTCACTTAAAGGTACTTTTTGCAAAGTAGAAAAAGTATAAAAGAATTCCATTTAATTGGGCTCTCATTATTATTTAACAAGAGATCCTTTCTTGGCATTTATATTTCAAAGATAACTTTTTTCGAATATTGGCTGCAACTATGATTAACATGGTCCAGTCAAAAGTTCACTTGCACTCACACTAACGAGTGTAGTCTGTTGTTGTTTTTTCTAGCTCCTCGTCAAACCAGGTGTTTCCTTGTGGTGGCCAGTACATCAGATGGCTTGTTTGCAATTGTTTAACTGGTTTTCCGCATTTGCTGCTGGATGCATAGGACTGAGATAGGGATTAAAGGAGACTCGATCGACAAAGGCTATGGTGGTCTGCCCGACGACAAACTTCCTCGGATTGTTTCGTAGATTTCGGTCCGTTCTGGATATCTACATCCGTACCTTGGCGGCAACTAGTTGATGATTCGAGTCCACGTTGGCTCCTCGGAAAGTCCGTATACTGGAAGAGAGCCTTGGGTCGACGCAAGGAAGAGAGCCATATCCCCTTGTGGCTAGCTAGCCTGAATCCGTCCTCCTTTCTTAACGTTGCTTTTAAATCACCTAGGACGACTTTTATGTCAAGGCTAGGGCATTTTCCATACGTATTGCCAAAGAGCTGGTGGAAGTATTCGTTCATTGCATCGTCAATCTTCTTGTAAGGACCCTGAGCGCATATTAGACCAATGTAGTGTCCTTAAAGCTTTAATAATGCAAAAACTTAAAAACTTCATGAATATGTATGGACATGACAAATTAATCAACGTTCTGATTGATGTGATGACTCATGTAAACGTCCCGATTTCACTATGTATCTATCTGCAGTCGTAAATTGAAATTAAAATCTAAGAACGCCTCCATAAATTCATTCCTTCATTATCTATCCGAATTCAGAGGCAGGACGCTAGTTCTAGATAGGTAACGAACGACATTCAACCGTCTACACATCTGCATTCCATCATCCTTATACCAGTTTCACTTGAGCATTATCCTCTCGGATGAGAGAGCATAAACGGGGGATTTTCGTCCTCTCCATGGATGGGGAGGGGATGGTGGTGTGTTGTATTGTCTGTCTATCTTTACTTTCTTTTTATATCTTAAATATATTCCTTGCACACATGCCCTAGTTACAGCTCACACAACAAAAGTGTATCATGCAACCGCATAAGAATGTAAATTTAATAATACATACACCATAGCTAGCTAGATAGGAAGAAAGACTTCAGCAGCCACCCGACGATGGTGACTTTCTCGCAGAGAGTGCAGCAGGAATCCTTCGCATAAATTTTGAAAACACTGAAAGCAGCCATGAGACAGAAAAAGAGAACCAAAGTTGACTGAATAGCGAAAGATTTTTCCTACTCGCTCTTCTACCTCTGATCCATGTTACGAAAACGTATGCCAGCTGCCAACTACGACGACGACGACGAGGATGATGATAATGATGATGACGAGGAGAACGACGATGAACAGGACGATGACGACAATGTGGAGTACGACAACATGCCATATGATAATCTCTCAGTATCACATGCATTAAGGGATCGAATTGTATGTTCTTGTCAGGATACCAGATGGATAGTTGGTGTATGAGGATAAACTATGTAAATTTTTGGTACCCAAGAACGATAGTAATGCCATGTCCTTTACAAGATTTTTCTTCTTATGTATCTATATCTTTACACCCGATGCCCTCTCGCCCCCACCCAAAAAAGGGACGAATTCTATAAATGACAAACAATGAAGTGTCCTTGTGAGATATCGTCGTTGGTATCTCCTTTGTTGATCGCAGCAGTCTGTAGCCACACTCCCACACAACAACAAATAAAATAGCTTTGGCAGAAGATGAAAACAAGATGGAAAGTTATTTTCCTCCATTTAATCTCGTTTAATCAACTGTCGAAGTGACAGAGCATGATTTGCCTATAGAGTGGCACATTCTGTGCAGAAATTTTTCACACACACACAAGTCGCTGGGTTAATTAATTCAGTGACACGCTCCTGCACTCAGTGTGTGGATCCTCGTATAGTTTAACCGCTTATCGCCTCGAGTGGGTACTAAAAAT
This sequence comes from Chalcosyrphus nemorum, assembly GCA_949716465.1. Classification (NCBI taxonomy): domain Eukaryota; kingdom Metazoa; phylum Arthropoda; class Insecta; order Diptera; family Syrphidae; genus Chalcosyrphus; species Chalcosyrphus nemorum. The sequence continues at coordinate 87,428,976 of OX454333.1, forward strand.
CAAAACTAATTGAATAAAAGTCTCACATGGTTATGCATAGAAAGAGAGAAAGAGCAGCAGCAGCATCAAGTCATCTAAAAGTGAACTCGCTAACCTCATCTCATCCAATTGGAATCCTTAAAAGATGCCAAACTTGTAACAAGATTTTTCAGGAGCTCAAGGCTGTATTCTTGTATTAATAAAAGTCATCCTTGGTGAAGATGTTAGACATATTGCTTTCAAGGAGGTGTTCAACTTACTGTAGCCCTGGTATTGGAGGCATGGCTTGACAATTAGTGCGTTGGTTTACTGTGTGTCGGATCAAAAATCCTGCGGAATTTAACAAAAATCTTCCCAAAGAGATCGGAGGATTCTGCTTCTCCATACTCAAAATTTGTACACTGTCTCAAGGACGTGAAGCTGGGTAGAACATCCACGGAGGATGAACATCACGAAGGACCAATTTGTTGTGTTGGCAAATCGATAAGTGAACATCACCTTACTGCACATAGTCTGTTAATCAAACCAAGTTGTGTTGACACTTTAAGTGCTTACCCAAACAGGGTGGGCCATCTAGTGGTTTCTTCTTAAATCATAGGTTTTTTTGACACTGACAGCTGTTTATCGCTCGAAAGACAGAAAGTCAGTATCATACCTTCGCTGAACGAAATGAGTCCCTTTACGCTTGAAAAACATTGGGAAATATTGAAAACTTATTTCCAAATTAAGTGCTGTGTAGCCCAAATAGTGAGTTTTTTTTAAAACCGTGCCTGTTGTGCTTGCTTTGGCAACGTTGATCTGATGAACCTCTTGAGATTCATATCACTATCTGGGTGGTTCTAAAAGCGGATTGGGCACATTGGAGCCGAATGGTTGGTCTCTAAATTAGCAGTGACTTTCCTGTCACAGGGCACCCTTCTACCTAACCTAATCTAACCTAAGCTGACAATCCATCGGATGCTTTGTTAAAGGAAAATCCTTAGCCCTTATCATTTACCTTTGATGAGTGATGAGGTGAATGCACTTACAAAGTGTTTTCTCAGTCACACCTCTAGTGCTTCATAAAACACATTTTTCACCTCTCGTTGACTACATGTTGAATGCAGGTGAAAATGTCACTCATATTTTCATACTCAATGAAATGTAAAGTGCACCATTGGGTTGCATGTAATCGCTCACATGTGATCCGTGTTTGACTGCTATGCATGGATGTTGTTTGACGACTCCAAATCCGCCAAACTCCTGACAAAGAACTATGAACATAACTGCCTTCAAAAAAGTTCTAATAAACTCTTTGTGATTTGGATATGGCATAAAACTGTGTCACTTCTTTAGGTACAAAAATTTTCGTTTAGCTGTGACTTTGGCACACTGCGGACTGCATACGACCAGAGAGCTATGCACAGTGTGGTAAATAGCTAATGTCCCGGACACGAACCATATAGTAACCAAAAGCGCCACCTATTCGTTCGAAGACACATAAAGCTTGAATCTGTCAAAATTTCATGACGTTTGGTTGACAATTGAAGAAGACCTTGTCATTTGATGTTGAAAATTCTTATTTGTTGGTGGGAATGCATCAGAAGGATTCCGATTGTTGCTACAAGTATACTGTGATGATTATTTGAGTAAAGCAATTTTTTTCGAGTGACTTAGAAGTTTTTTGAACGACAGAGAGTCGCTAGAGGCTCAGAAACAGACACATCGAAAGGCCCATTCTGGCTTCTTGGCTTCGCTGGCAGTGCTTCAAGCGGTGGGTCAACTTTACAACTTATAGCATTGCGTCGCTTGTAAGGCATGTAGCGCCATCTTGCTGGAACCACAGCTCAGCTATGTATCGAAACTGTCAAACTCTCGCTACAAAAAGTCAGTTAACATTGTTCTATACCTGAGAACATTGATGTTAACGGTGTTTCCCTCCTCATATCGAAAGAAATAAGGTCCGACGATGCCGTCATGCCATAAACTGCATCACACGAACGACGCATGATAAAATGTGGATATTTTGATAACTCTTGACAGATGTCATTAGCAGCTTTGACAGCTACTGAAATGTAAAATTGTTATTTGGTAACCCTTTTTATTCGCATTTTGAATCAACTTAAAATACTTCCTCCATTCCAGTACTAGCTCTCTTAGAAGTACAAAAAAGGACTAAGCGAAAAATTATGTGAAGTAATTTGTAAATGATGTATCTGCGCTGAATGTAGAATGAAACTAGAAAAGTTCCATCCACGAATGGGGATTCTAAATTCCTTCTATCTGGAGGAGGATTCCAAATGATATATCTCTGAGATTTCACACGTCTGCTCTGCTCTGCTTGGGTGTATGTGTACCTGGTGTTAACAGTACCCGTATGTGTACGTGCAATGGCTAATAAATAAATAATCCATTTTGCAAAGTATTCACCTTGAGAATTTTGATTAAATATGCAAATTAGTCAGAAATTTGTCAACGATATGGTGGTACTCGTAGATGACAGCTGGAAGTCAGATTAGTTAGCAACTGCTGACAACAGTAGGGTAGGTACAAATCTGTATATTCTTTCTCCTTGCCTAGTCCTCATGGGAATAGACGAGTTTTTTCTTTTTCGTGTTTATATAGTGTACAAGTGGAATGAGTTGTATAAACTCAAGGGTATATAGCGGTTTATTATGAGTTATTTGTCGAGAAATTTGTTCACAGGAGAACAAGGTAGCCTTTGAAGGATAAGGGTGTATTGAAGCATTTATGTAAGTTTGATGTGGTGGGAAAACTATGCTGTGAAGCAAAATAAAGGGCTCAGTTGATCTTGCCATGTTCAGTGGAAATACCCCATAAAAAGAGCAATGTCAATCAACGTTCCTACAAAATCCCAAAAAAAAGGCATACCAATTGGATCACACAAATACATTAGCATAAGATTGGGCTCAGTAACAAAATGATCCAGCGCAGGGAAGCCTGCCTTTCTGCTGGTCAAGCCGACCAACTTCACGGACAAGAAGGAATGTAGTAAAGGGTTGTGGTACTCTTACTTCGGCTCACAACCCGCCTAAGGTAGAACACTGTCCAAAATTAGGCTCTTACTATATCTAGAGCCTCCTACAATCGTTACTCTGTGCGACACAACTCTTGAGAAGATCTTTGAAGATTGACCCCTTTCAGGTAGCTTGCAAGTTACTACGATTGTAATGTCGTTCGCAAAACCGAAATTTTGTGTTTCCTCGAATATTGGGAGGCATTAGGTCCCATCGTACATACGTTCCATAGTAAGGGACTTAGTACCGACTCCTTTGGTACTCCACTAGTTGATCTTGTATTATTTGGCTCCATTGTATGTGTCCTAGGATAAGACTCCACCCTTGAAGTGATTTGTCATGATTTCAATGAGATACGCTAGAACTCGTGAGTCTCTGAGTGCCTATTGTCACCTACAAACTTCAGTCTTCAGTGTTGAATGCATTTTGCATTGGAATATTTCCCTTCTATCGCTATTTGTGCAGTTTCAATGGCTACTCGGATTACATCTACTGTTTAGAAGCCTTACTAGTGCTTCGAAAGACAGCTTGTAGTTTCTATCGGCGTTTTTAACCTAATGCTGGCGGCTTAGGCAGGATTTCCTGGTGGCTTGTCACTTTTGGAGAGTAGTATTAAGCTCTGCATTTTCCACTGTCTCTAGGTACTCTTTCTTCTAAGCATCAAACATATCTGGGAACACTTTCTTTCCTTTGAGTACTATATTAGGGCCGCCAAGTACATGGTGACTATTGACTTTATCGTTCGTTCGGTATGGCGATTATGTAGACCATGAGTACACGAAACATATTGAAATTATAGACACTGGTCCAAACTTAGTTATTGAAAAATAAAATGCCAAATAGTGCTGAACAAAAATATGATAACATTTTAGCACGTCTTTTACGTCAACTGTTGAAATTTTCATATCTAATATAGTACTACTACATGAATCACCTTTTATAATAACAACGATACCAACAGCAACGAGTCAAAGTAATGATAAATTACCACGAGGATAAAGGCAGACAAGGCTTGATCCCCAATATCAACAATCTACATGAAACATGGGGAGCTGAACTTCTACCCCTAATGCAGATTCTTACTGGTCATGGATGTTTCCGATCATCTCATCATAGATTTGGGAATGGAAACAACCTTTATTGTGTAAAGTGCACAGAAGCAGTGGAAAACGCAAAGAACATAATGTTTCACTGAAGGCCGTAACCTGTTGGTGAATAGACTGGATGTGGACTTAGCCCCAGAGAGCATCATCAGACTCAGCACCAAAGAAGCTTTGGAAGCGGTAAGTGAAACCCTTGCTACACTTGTATGTAACCAACAAAGAGACCAGTGACATAGGACTCTTACAAATGTTAAATTTAAACTAAGCTCAGTAAGGTGAGGTGAACACCTACCTCCTCTTGCCTATGAGTAGACAATAGGCATACATACATTCATCCTCCTCCTTCTCCTACAGAAATGATAATAATTAATTCTGCTCATTATTTTGTTAACCCGATCTGTAAGGTTTTCCAAATGTATCTAAAATTGTCATTTATCCTACCTACTTCTCTCAAATAAAATACAAAATTTAGTTTCTATCTTATTACCTAATTATATATGTGTGCAAGCAACTTCTCAATTAATTATCCTAACGATAAGGACAACCCCAATAACCACCACCACCAGGACACAGAACACAGAACACACAGCGAGTTTGTCATACAAACCTCATTTCAAAAATGTTTGCCACCTCAATGCATACACACAATGCTGCGCGACAATATCTAACAGAATGGTGTTTAAATTCGAAAATTTTCACAAATTATCATCATCCGTGAATATGTATCTAACTATCAATTAAAACAGCAGCATGCTACCGCCCTCCGCCGCCGCCATGCACACGACTCACATTTGTTGCTCTCGCTGTTAGACATCTTTTTTGTGTCTGTAAAGTTGTCCCGCTAATATGGTGGCAATTTTCCGGTGACGCACACTAATTATTCCAAAAATGTTGCCATACGATAAAACAGAAAAAAGAATCAATTAACCATCATTTTATTCGCTTGCATGATTTTTATTCACAAACGCATTCGTTCTACGCGCAACTTTCTAATTGACAATTTTAATTAAAAGTTTTACTAAAATTTGTGTTAGAAGTTTTTCCTTCTTTTTTTGAAAATTAAACATCTGAAATGATTGCTAAATGGTAAATGAATATATTTAGTTAAGAAGTTGAAAAAACGTTGGGTCAGGTGGTCAGGGGAACTGTCAGCAGCTAGTCCCAAACAAGACCAGCATAGGTGTCCGATTTGATTTAACCATCTGTAACGTAAATGGGGTCAGCCTGTAATGGCGCTTCCCAGTTTGCTCTTCCTCCCAACCAGTACCGAATTTAGGCCTCACCCGGAAGTGTCTTACAATCTGGCAGTGTCCGAACGGGCACCGTCGACTGGAGGCATAGACGTCACCGTCCGCCACTTATATAACCCATATGACTCAAGGCCACAGCACTCTTTGAGCCAGTCCAGACAACAGACATGAAAGGGTGTCCGAGTCTCTGTAGCTGTATGCTTGCTTCTGTGGTGCCTTTCCTAGATTATCCGTACCATCATCTAGTTAGGTTACAACCAACTAGTAGCTGCAGCAGATTCTAAAGGCATTTATCTATTAGATGGATACGTTCCATGCTTAGCAGCAGAATCAATATCCCCTTGGTGGACAAACTCCTTACTCTAGACCATTAGTTGAACTGGAAGCCTCACAGAGAGAGAACCACTAAGATGGCGACTACAGACTTTTAGTCCTTCTCTGGGCTGTTCGGCAAAAGGTGGGGATTTAAACTAAAAATAATCCCCTGAACTTTCCTTACAATCATCACACCGATAATCACCTATATGCATCGCTAGTATGATGAGGAAAGGCCAATGGTCACACAGTCTGTCCTCCAAAGAATAAAACGCTTAGCTTCTATAGGAATTACGGGTGCAATGCGCTTCTGACTGACAGCTACGTTAGAGGTTCTTTTAGACCTTCCACCTCTCCACATAACTATTATGAAGAATGCATCTGCTATAGTGCACTAGAACTTCAACTGCTATGCAACAATTCCTTCGCTAACTTAGTTGGACCCATGAAAATCCTTGAAAGAATTCAACTGCTATCCAATCCAGCAGTGTGCCTCTCAGACTTCATGCTTAAGAGGATCAATCTCCATCACCCCTTTGAGGTCGCTATCCCAATCCGGAGCTCCTGGCATAACCATCAAATCCTCAAACATTCTCCTGGTTAGATTGATATACTGACTGATGGAAGATGTCGAGTGGATCTGGATCTGGAATCTCTGGTCCAAAGTACAAACTATCTACTTCTCAAGGACCATGGCAGTGGTCCTCGCTATCGGGCTCTGTGTCAGAGAATGCATTAAAAAAATCTCCATAAATCCCATATTATCATATTTTCAGAAAGCCAGACAGACTCTCAAGGCTCTCAGATCTTTTAACTTTGAGTCATACCTAGTGTGGAACTGTATCCTGTATCCGGAACTGTCTTGCAGACTGTAAAGTGTCAAGGACTCCTTTAAAAAACTCCCTATCTGTACAAGTAGTCAAACGGTATGAGGAAGAGAGGTTTGAAATGAGAGGTGACATTTATAGCTTGTTATTTTGTGGGAACTTGTACAATCTGAGGATCCTAGTGGTTAGATGAGGTGAAAGGCTGCAGTAAGACTTGTCTTTGGCCTTATAATACAGCAAATTACCTCCAGGTAGCTGGTAAATTAAAACCACTCACATAAGGACATAAATAACATGAAGACTTCTCAGCTTAATCTCATGGCAGGTGATAGAGAGATGTCCCTAGACAATCTACAAAAGATGTATATATAGATAGAATGGCACTGTGCCCTGTTATACAAGAGAGTCGTTGTATGCCAGACATAGGATACTGGCTATTGCGTAAGTGCCAAGTTGAACCCCCAAGGTATATTGATTTGAGTAGATGCTTCGCCTGGTTGGAATCTTAAAGGCTAGGGTGCCTTGTGAGGCTAGCAATTTCGAGGTGAAGTTTTCTATGCTCCCTAGCATGTGTAGTTGGTTTCTTTTCAACAACGAGTCCTCGGGAGGAACAGAACCAGAAGACCCTCTTACCTAGAGGTTACCTATTTAATGTGAAAGGAACTGCTGCTTTCAATCCGAGTGCACCTATACTCTTGATAGACTGGGAGTTGATACTGCTTAGAGTGTTTATAGATAAAATGCATACTAACAGGATCACCAACTAAGAACAAGGAGTGTTGTTGCATAGGCTCGTGGACTTGTCAGCAGTGGAACCTCACAAGGTGGGGTCTTATCAACCCTTCTGTAGAACGTCAGATAGCGATGCAATAGTGTTCTTCGTGGAAGTTACACAACGCCCTTAGGGTCCTTAGTTAAAATGCCTTTAGGATGATCTGTATTTGGGCCGCCGAATGTGGATTAGGAACTAAAACCATTCCAAACATTCCAAGTATAGAGCACCAGTCTTATGACATCAAATTCTTGGGTCGTAGTTTCCAGCTCGAGACTTTTGGTCCAACAGTGACCAAGTAAATGTCGGAAGCGATTCATATATACACTAATGGATCAAAGACCTCTGGTGGAGTGATTGGTGGCGTATACTCCTCTGAGCGTAGCCTAAGCATTTCCTTTTGCCTTCTCGACTATTGTAGCGTATTACAGGCAATCCAAAAAGCTCTATCACAGCAAAAGTGTGTGAACGGGATGCTTGAAACACATCCACAACAAAGATCGTACAAGATTGCTGTTCATCTCTTATGGAGATCTCAGATCATAGGGATAGAGATTGCCAAGATGGGGACAAGGCTCTCAATGAAGCCTGATACTTGTAACCTAATGTACAAACAGGATGCTAGATCAACGATATCTGGCAGAACAGTAATTTTTTCAAAATCTCCAGAGAGCTTTGCCGTAACCTGAACCAGAAACTCGATGGTTCTGAGTCGTCCGGATCTGAGTATTATCATCATTGTACGTAGTAGACGTAGTAGTTTAGGCCTCCCTTCAAACATCTTGTGCAGAAGCATCTTCTCTGCGATGTCCTATTCTACCTGAAGGCTAACTTCTTTTATGACCTAAGTGCTACTTCGCCCTGGGGAAAAACTCCAGATGATAATCTCATAGGTCGTCGGCAAAACATCTCTCCCTCTCCGCGGCCACCTTCTCTATGCGTTTCTGTATAGTTCAGTGTGGTATAGTCCATAGTAGTATCCTTTGTAGTATTGGACCGTGTCTTAGCGTCTCTCTTCCAGTGGTAGTTTTGGCGTATTAGCAAAGGTTATGGATCACAAAATGCTTTGTAGGTCTAAGAGCAGGCCCACTGAGAGCAGGCAGCTCCTACCTAACCTAACCTAATGTATTGCCTTTCCATTGCAACCATAGATTCCGATGAAGGCGTTTAGACTGCGGTTCTTTAAGTTTGTCCACAAAACATGTGTCCGCGGGTATGTCCAGTTTTGGGACCAGTTTCCGTATTAAAATAAATACTACACTTTCAGCAAATATCATGCCACAGAAGGCTCAACTCTTAAATAAATCTGTCAACTTATATTTGCCGGGGAAACCCACACATTTTATTACTTCCTCTGTACCAATGTGTGCGTTAAAATTTCAAGGTCAACGATTTACAAGAAGCCAATACTTTTTCCTCAAGGAATAACTTAAAAAATGGTGACACAGTCACATACATCTATGTATATGTGTACGTTTCCATGATGTCCAAAGTTGGAAACCTTTTTTTTTGTTTGGCTTTAATAAATACACATCAAACGGAATAATATAACTGAAAAGAGAACCTCATAAATCAATCAGGATAACGCAAAAAAAGGGAACTGTTTTTTTTTTATCGTTGTGTTCCTATAAATTTTCATTTTCTTCGTGACATTGGTTGGTTGCCGCCAAATGAGGCAATAAGTACTGAAAAGGATTCCCTATCATGTGCCACACAATAAATTACATAAAAGAACACGGCTTACACTCCTTTAGTATATACAAATTGGATAAAGTTAAAAGTTAATTCCTAGTTAAATAGGTTAAATGTGTCAGTTTGTTTTTTGTTGGTAAATCCAAACAGACACCTACATATCCTCACTCGATCAGAATGCGAGAACCAAAAAATGAAAAAAAAAAACAACCGGCTGTCCTTCGCACTATAATGTGTAACCTCCACAGTATCCAGATACTTGCTATCAACATGCAATATTAACGCGACCGACCCGAAGAAGAACTCATTCTCGAACAAAAGGCCAGAGGGTGAATTTCTGAAATTCCAATAATGGTCCCTATCACCCAGTCCACCACAGTGAACCCCTGTCATCCACTTATCCTTCTTCTCGAGGATTTATTGCACACATAGCCATGGGTATAGATCAACCGTTTTCGATTCACGTCGTCCTTCATATTGCCGCCGTCGACACAAGGAGCAAATAGCAAACAGAAAAAAAAAAAAGAAAGGAAATCCCAATTTTATTGGTACTGCGAAAATTTTGACGGTCAACCGGGAGTATCTGTGTATCTGTTGGAGAGAGAGAGAGAGAGAGAGAAGAAAAAGCGAATTAAAACTACATACCCACACGCAAGTTCACTTCGGTAGAATGGATAGTTAATCCTCGAGTGGACTGTATTGAATCCTTGTGGGTTGGATGCTCCACTTTGAAACGCACAGAGATGCGGCGTGTTCTCTTATATTATTGTATTTAATAAAATATTGGTTTTCCCTGTTTATTGTGTTGAATCAAGTCTCGATGAAATGTGGGCGAACTGTGCTGAAATGGGATACGAATTCGTTCAATGGCAGGCATTTATTTTTTTTTTTTCCTTAAATCCTTTGGGCATTATTTTTAAATATGCATATGTATGAAAGCCACGTTAACGGAAAATAAGGGTTACTCAATATTTTGATTTAATTTTCGTATGTTCTTTACTCTTTGCAGTTTGATACAATTGATGGGAGGGGGTTGAGTATGTAGGCTGACGGGGGGAAGCCTTTAAGCGAGACACTTCAGCGGGAAATTATCCTGGTGGTTAGTTACTGAGAAAGTGAGGATTTACTATCCTTTACTCCATTGATCCTTGCCTAATAGTCTGCCTTAAATCAGCAATCGACACTTGAAGGTTCTTTTGTCTGGCGTTTAGGTGATAATGTCGTGTCTGCATGTCTTCCCCTTTTAGAACAACCCCCTAGAGGTACAGATGTTGGTACAAAGGCAGCATCCGAACCGGTTGACAGATGCCTGAGCATGTGTCCTACTATTGTGTAGTCTCTCTGGCGGTCCTCCCTATGATGCGCCGATTTGTGCTCGCAATCGTGGAGTTCCTCGCCATCAGTTTGGCAACAGGATCGGTTTATCCAAAGCAATCAAAAGTGGCTTTAATCTGGCAATGACTGAGGAAGATGGCTTATGGCTTCCCACTAGTCACAGCGTCTCGTATTGTCTTGGCTTTCTAAGACCAGCTTGCAGTTACAACTCAGTTTCTGGAATGAGTCGCTCTACAGTAAAAAAAGGGAGCAGGCTTCTTATTCTCACCCTTAACCTTCAGGACTGTGGACCGAAGCGTGTGTATCCACAGCCGCCCTTTCCTATCCTTGAACAATTTCAGTTCAGTATTTTCCAGTCACCGGACGGACCACAAAGCATTTTGCTTGTAGCTGTGTGAAGTTGTCCGTACTTAGGCTTTCCAAGTCGTGCTGGGGTTGGGAGGCTTAGAGCCTAGCTCTAACTACTGTCTCAAAGGTTGTTGAGTTTCCATTATCAGCTGGGCGATCGCAACTGGGCGATGTAGATGCCAATAGATCTTCTCCACAGGACTGACTGTAGCTTGTTTCAAGACATTCCCGAGTCACCACTGAGATCACACATTGTTTGGTTATGACCTGGTAGGGCAACCATTGCTTCCAGCTGCCTGTTCCTTGCTCTAAGCATTGTTGATCCCATCAGTTCTTCTCTTCTTAAGAGTTCCCGCCGATGGCAAGTACGATTCTCGCTCCTAAAGGTACGCTTGACGGTTGCTCAGACTCTTGTTTTTCTGCTTTATTTTCAGAGTACACAAACCACCCTGATGATCTGGTAGAGTTCAGCAACTTGTCGATGTGTGAATTAGAGAATTCTTCTACATTTTAAAAGAAGTGGCTACTTAGTAATTTTCTCCTGGAATGTTGGAATTCAGAGCATTGACATAGGCAGTGGCCGACGTCCTCAACTTCTTCCTCATCTCCGCATCCTGTGCAAATTTTTTCATTCTCTCGATGCTGTTTCCTTACAGGGAACCACAGAGTGTTGTGGTCCATAAGGGTCCCCACAAGATGGATCGTCTTTCCTTACGCATAAATCTCTCTGTCCTTACTTCATCGAAGGACGGTCATAGTAGCCTTGCAGTGTTGCAAGCTTCAATAGAATTCCACCCTAAGTTCGCCTCTCTCGTGGCTAGTTTCCATGCTTAAGACTGAGAATGGAAATGGACTGATGAATCTTTCCCATTGCCCGGGGCACCTTTGTGTTCACAAACACAGCTAAGCAGTACCTTGTGCTGTGTTCCAAGGACCTTAAGCTATTCACAAACTTGGCTGTCGATAAAGAAAGTAACAGCTCTTATGGCAGACTCACGGGCGGCTGTTGTCACTGCCAGGACCTCTGCTTCGAAAGCTCTGCTGTGGTCTGGGAGTCGTATAGACCTGGATATCCCCAGTGATTCAGAGAAGATCCATCAGTATATATTGCTACGGTTTCGTTATCTGGTATGTGTCTGTTTGTCCATTCTTCGCTGCTAGGGTAAGCTGAGGTAAATGACATTTTAAGGCCTAGATCAGCCTTACACAAGTCTCTACCTCTATTTCTACATTAAAATGCGAACTCTATGTACTCGCACGCCTCAACAGCGTCTCTCGCAGGACACTTTAAAAGTCATCCACTCCTTGATAAGGTTGAACGTTCAACCTATTTGCATGCACATGATGAGGAATATATTTAAAATTCTGTTGAACCCACTTCATTCAAGGACTACAATGAATAAGTTCCTCGCTTGATTTAACTCTTTCTTTGGTACTCAGACAGATTGCTTTACTACAAGTCCTTCGAGTCAGAGTAGAGAATAAATGCAAGGACTCGAAAATAGAATTATATTTCTCCTTATTTTTTTTTTTTTTTGGCAGTCAGTTGAATGAAATTAGGCAAGAGGAGGATAAGCCACGAGCGTTAAATTTACAACCCAAAAGGATTCAATGCAAGGACTACTGTGAATCATACCTTTCCCATGTGAGAAAAGAGGTCAAAATCTCTGCAAAGTTCTCTACACAAAGAACAGTTTTACAAATAGAAAGCATCCACTTTTAAAGCTCATTACGTTTAAACTTTAACCCAATACAATCAAAGCCATTCACTATAGTTCCTTTTTTATAGCAGTATGTGTGCATAAGGACCATTTATTCACTTGGCACTTGGTACATCCGCCGCCAGTCGGGCATTACGGAATCACGCTCTATTTGAATTCTCGGTGAATTCAAATTGCCGCCCGACAAATCCTGGCGCGCTACCAAATTAAGGAATTAGAGAATCGTCATTCATTAAAATGTCCACCCATTTCCTTAGGGGGGAAATGGTGGCATCCGAACATTCGATTGCCACCGCCACGCCGCTTCTTCGACATATAGGTGGAGTATCTCAAAATCTATCTGCATCTGCATGTGTGTGGTGTGTGGTGTGTGGGAATGGTGTAGGAAAGGAAAGCGAGAAATCTCTGGCATTGCAAGTTTAAAAGTCAATAAAACGCCATCCGGGGCTCTGTAACAGCTGGATGGACATTATTACAGTTTCTGTGTGTGTGCCTCTGTGTGTGTACAGCCATGGATATGGAAAAAGTTCTGCATCTGGCAGGGGGGTGGATGGGTTGAAACCCCGAACCACAGAGAAAAGATTAGGTGCTTGTGTAATGGGGATAACAACATTTGCGTCAACACACGACTGTGTACAATATTAATGCATATATGAGAGTTGTTGTCCTTTGTGCGGAATCCTTCTTGATTAATTATAATTTGTAAATTCTACCCGCGTTTTGCATCTACTTTGTTCTACACTCTCATACAACAGCACACACTGTATGAAGGACATGTGTAATTGATGGCTCCATGCTGGGTTTCGTTAGGGATCAAGTAAATCATTATCCTTTCTAAATTCATTTGCTGCTTTTCCCCGTTTGTAACTCATCGTCGTCGTCGTCGTCGTCGTTGTCATATCCTTTACATGTTTATGCGGTGCATTGTGGAACGCAAAATAGCGAGACATTAGTGTGCTGTGCATGGGTATAAATTTAATATCCTTTTAGTTTGAAGTTGAGGAGTTTAAGCTTTTGACGTTAAGCCAAATATGATAAATAGCCTTCTACAACGGAACTTACGTGCGCTACTAGTTGCCTCCTAGTTTAGACGGAACGGAAGTCGGAAAGGATATGAAATGTTGTATCTTCTTTTGTGTTGTGGCTTTTGTAATTGTTTCTGTCGGCGGAGAAGGCTTTTCAGAAATTAACTGTATTTTTGTTCTTCTAAAGGAGATTTCCTTTTTTGGCGCTCTTACACAGAAAAACATTTAGGGAGATGTTTAACAACAACAGATCCCTGAGCAACTAACACAGCGTGAGAATTCGGAGAAGGACAGCTATTAGAAGAGCTCCATCATGCTACTAGTGCAATGAGGGTTGAGCAAGGTGCTCATAAGTCCAGCGTGTAAAAGAATGGTAATGCTCAAGGGCCAGTCAAGGAAGGCCCAGATCTCAGAGCCGTTTTGAACGTCATCGTTGAGGACTAGCAAGAGTATGTATGTAGACACATCAGTTCCTCTATTGTATTGGTGACGATAGAAGCATGAAAAGAAGAAGTCAGTGCCCCACAAGCTTTAGGCAATAAGAACAGTCGGCGATCGAGCAGGGCCAAATGATGGAGCCTACATGGTCTAGGAGAAAACTTCTTCTTGCAGATACTTTTGCAAGCACCTTTATTGAGGATGCCATCCGGTCCGGGCACTCTATTGCATACTTCGACTGGTGCCTTCCTACATACTTCTAACGTGACAGTTTTGTCTATTGGTCTCTCTGATTATGTTGCACAGCACAGACTGCCTATGGGGCAATAGGTGCTAGGCAAATTACTTGCTGACTGACACCTATGGCTCTCGGCTTTGTCATCACGATCTTGGACGTCATACTTCAAGGGATATGCCTAAGCACACTTCAACTCTTTCCCAGGTGCCGTGCTTCCTTCTCCACTGTTCTGCGCCACGTACTCCTAGGACCGCCGCGTATCCTATCATCCTGGGTAAGTGGGTTCCATTGCATCGCTTGGCTAGCCTTGGATCTGTCACCCTTTCGAAGAGTGTGACCAATCCACTGCCACTTTCGTCGTCTTATGGTTGTGCCTATAGGTTCATGGCCCGTTCTCTGATAAAGCTTTTCGTAAGAGATACGGTTTGGCCAGAATATCCTTAAGATGTAGCGTAGGCACCTATTAATAAACGTTTGCAGCTTCCCAGTGATAGTGACGGTCACTCTCTAGGTACCACATCCATATAGCAGCACGAATTCAACGTTGGAATGGAACAGTCGTAGCTTGGTGTTTACGCTAATTGCATTACTTTGCCAAACTGTGGATAGCATATAGCGGCTGGCTATATCCAGTTCAGTTCCGCCATCGGTTGAGACAATACTCCCAAGGTATTGGAAACTCTCTACTCTCTCAACTATTTGTCCAGCAATGCATACATGAGTTGATGAGTTCGGTCCCAGAGTTGATTTTCAGCCCAACGACGCCTTCTTCCCTCTCCACATTGCCTATCATTTGGTGAAGGTCCATTATTTTGTGAGACAGAAGGCATACATCATCGGTGTAGTCGAGGTGCTTGAGTTCAGATGTAAGAGTCCATCGAATTCCTCCATTTCCTGTTGATAAGGCTGTATTCAGCACATCACTAATCACCAATAAGAACAGTATTGGTGAAAGTATGCAGCCTTGTGGAACCCCTCTTTGGAAATCGAATTCCTCAGACAGCCTTCCTCTGTGCAAGACGTGATATGTGGACCCGTCATATGTAGCCTTAATAATTGCTAATAATTTATCAGGAATGCCTCTCCTGCGCAAGGCACGCCAAATAAATTCCCGATTGACACTATCAAACGCGATGAACAGCAGGTGAAGTGGTGATCGATATTTAACACACTGCTCGATGATGATCCGCAAGGTGTTGATGTGGTCGACACAGGAGGATTCAAATCGGAAACCTACTTGTTCGGCTTCGAGTGTGTCTTCAAGTTGGTCTTTGATTCGCTCTAAGATTATTTTAGCTATTATCTTGGCCATAGCAGGTAGCACGCATTAGATTACCTTTTATTAGTGAGCTTGACGATTATTCCTTTCTTCCACTCATCCGGAAAACTCTCGGCTTCCCATGTTCTCCCGACAAGTGGGAACATTAGCTCAGCCGATTCTGTTGGCGCAGCTTGAAAAAGTGAACACCTATCACGACTTGCATTCTCTGGTATTCACTCCTCAAATCGGACATATAAGTTATAGAGGTTTCCTTTATATGCTTGCTCATTGGTTTCTTGACAGACACGTCTCCCGCCTGTCCACTAATAAGTCTGGACAGTAGAATGCTTACATCCAATGGCAACACAATGAACCCCTGTGGTCTAAGTTTGCTCATATCCACAACTTTAAACTGAAGTTTACATAAGTCGCTTAACTGAGTCCTGAACCCATAATAGAACTCGCTTAAATGACTACAAGTCCATCACAAAAGTTAACAATTTGACATTAAAGCTGTTCGTCCCTACCAAATAAGTGCAAGGACATCATAATGCATAAAAAATAGGACAAAGACAAATAAAAAAAAAAGTTTCAATTATAACTCATATCGCCGAGCAGCAATAAAAAAAAAGGACGAAAAAAAAAAAACGTATACATATGTATAGAGAAAATTCCTCTTTCCCATGGGGTATTTTTCAGATGCACAGCCTGCATGACTATACACGAAAGACATGATGGGAACACAACATCAACTATACCCATCCAGATCCAGTGTCCTTGCAATTCGTGCACATACCACGCATATGGTTTCCAGGCATTCTCGTTCGTTTATTCTTATTTTTTTTGCATTTTTTTTTTGAATTTTATGCAAATACACGAGTATCATGGAAAAATATGAGCATTTTTATTGTAATATCCCATTAAAAAGAGACAGAGAATACACCATCAAGGATATCATTTGTAGAGGCAGCAAAAGGAAAGGAAATCATCATCATCATCATTGTCGTCGTCGTCATCATCATGAGGATGATTTGCTTGGCAAGTGAATGCTTTGCATTCATTGATCTGAGAATAAAGATATTTGGTTACTTTTTTTTTCCCATCCCCGTACCTATTTACCGTTAAATCACACAATACAATGATACAATTGTTCGGCGAATGCATAGACTATGTCAAAACATATCGCCAAGGACGCGTTTGTTTTTGCTGACAATTGGGAAAAGTTGTCGTAGACGACAAGGACGATATAAACAAAAGAAGAAGAGATACTTTGCTTTAGTTTTTTTCTTCAAGGATTTCGGGAGCAATTTGAACTGGGCGGTGGGCTTGATGTTGCTTGGTTTTTGGTCGGGTTTTAAGTCTACGTCAAGGTGACATAAGACATTACAATAGGAAACATTTATGTAAGGATCTTAGGTGCATAAAGTAATGCATTTGTTTGGCACTCTTCTCAAGGGTAAGCGCTTTTGTTGTATAAACTGTTTGCTATTGTTTCGATTGGAAAATGTGGTGGCTACAGCGCTGAAGGAAATCATCTTCAGATGCACAGTTTTTGGAAACTTACAGTAGATCTTCACAAAATGAAATCTGTCACTGTAATCTAGTTCAGAAACAAGGGGTCGAAGCAGCAAACTGTTCTATGAATAGCACCAGGATGGCAGGATACGCTGTTCTAGGAGTACATGGCGCAGAACAGTTGAGAAGGAAGCATGGCAATTGGGAAAAAAATTCAGGGAGATCTGAGGTACTTTTCAAGAAACCGCACACGATGGCGCGTAGGCGTTGTAGAGGCAGTAGGACCCAGAAGGAAGCCTTGACTGTTTGACATATTCAACCAGCTCAACAAGCCTATACTAAAGGAAAAAGCGTTGAGACGGTGCTATACAGTGTCGTCAGTAGAATAGAAAAATCACCAAAGGACGAATACTCCTTGAGAATGAAGGCACCCTCAATAGCGTCAATACTGATGCGGTAAGAAGGCTAAACATTGAAGAAGGAAGGCACATAATTACTGACCTTGCAGGCACAAAACTAGCGCTCTCTGGGCGCAGTTTACTACGTATGAATATGTCAAACAGTCTTTCAAAGGTTTTGAGGATAAAAGAGGTAGGACTGGACCCCTCAAGGCGACGTCAACTCCCATCGTTTTGAAGCCACAGCCCCTTCAAAGAATGTGGTGCTGCCAGTTCCTCCCTTCTCTCAGTAAACAAATCGATGGAGACCTGAAAACTCCTAGTAGATGGTCCAGGAATTGGTCTTGTTGACAACATAGCCTTCTACAGATGCAGCAGGATTTTTGGAAGAACCTGGGGACCTTCTCCTTCCTTCTATGTGAATGTCTATTGTTAGACCCAAACAGTGATTGTTTGCTTCTTAACTTGCCCTATTGCCTTTCGAGGACTGAACTTAAGTTACTTTCAACTTGTTTGGGTAAACACTTTCATTCAAGACTTCAAATTTCAATTAGTTGTTAACTTGGTCATCTTTAAACCCCACTTTTATATTGAGCAAACAATATCTTCCTCTTAATTAAAACTGCTCAAATATGTCAGACTATCTTATTTATGTATCCTCTCTATAATATCTGCGAAGAAACCCACTCATCAATGTCCATTAACCCTGCAGTACAAACAAATTACAAAACCTCAACCCGCAAATATTTGTCCTCGAGAAGGGTTTTGTATTTTTCTTTTGCTCTCTCTCTCTCTCAGGCTAAAAGTAAAGTTTATTTCAAAGTCTTGAATTACCCACCCAAAACCATCAAGTCCAACCCAACTACTTAAAACAATAAGCAACTCCCTTCGAACCATCTTAAAAGCCGCATAACTCCTTCGTCCGGACCAGCAAAAGTTTCTCCTCCTCCTCTCTCTTCCGCCGACAGTCAAATGCATCCGGAAATTGCTGTGGGCAACATCATGTAATCGACCAGGAAATAGCGTTAAGAGGCAAAACTTACAAGAAGAGAAACAAAAAAAGGGAAAATGAGGAAAAAAATTTTCAATAGCCCCCCCCCCTTACTTTGACCCAATCGAACCTTAGGGTGGATCAGAGTAAATAACAATAATCCTTCTTATTTTTTGTGTAATAGATAAACGAACAAAAAAAAAATAAGGACTAGACGAGGAGAACGATTATTTTATTGCATTCTATACAAACCCCTAAACTCTGACATCAATTCTCGTTACCCCTTGGCGTTTGTTTTTTAGTTTTCCACGAGTTTACCGGGGGCAAGGGGTGAATTGGCGCCCCAACAAACTCTCTCTCTTTGTAAACTCTCCTCCGAAAAGTGTATGTCAGATTGAAGGAGTCAATATTGTTGAGAAAAAAAAAATAGAAGAGAACAGTTGTTTTTTTCCTTTTGTTTCATTGTTCACATTTTGGTCCTGCAGTGGCGTGGTAAAATCCTTATTTGGCCACCCTTTCAACAGTGAGAATGGGTGATTCAAACTCTGGGAGTCCTTTTAAATAGTCTGGCCGACGAGGGTGGGAAGGATAAAGTTCCTTGTATAGTTTTTTGTTTCAATGATTCGTTTTTTTTCTGAATTACATTGCACTTAAGTAGAAGTTATTGATTCAATAAACTGCTTTCAGATAAGACCAAAGGATGCACAGGAGCGAGAAATACAAAAAAAAGAAAAAGGACCAAGACAGGGTGAGATTTGAGCATTTTATTGATGAAGAAAATCGAATCTATCTACGATTTGGGTTTCTTTATTCAGTCTAAATTAATGGAGGATAATGGAATTTACATTTCATCCAAAGGGTCAAGTTAGAGGAGACCAAAAGGGGCTAGAGTTTCCTCCAAATATGGATGTAACAGAGGAACAGATTCAATTGGTGTTCGGTGTGTCGAATTCAGTTTGCTTGGAATTCAAATGGGATATGTAAAACTATTGCGAGTTCAAATTTTTGAACAATATGTAGCTAGATAGTGATTCATTGTAGTGTGAAAGGACAACGAAAGGATTCGTTTGTTACAATTATGATTATTTTAAGAAATGTGTAAATTTCCGTCATGAAATTATTTTGCTCGATATCCAATAATGCACAGCCAGAATTGAAGAGCTAGAATTGAACGATATCTATTTCTAGAATTGAATCTATTTAAGACACTATCAATTCATTTTCAATTCGATGCTATTGAGGTCAATTCATTCCAATTAATGACAATTCAATTTAATTCAATTTCAATCAATTCTAATTCAATTTCGAAAAGCAAATTTTGGTACTTAGCTTTAATGAGGACTGCTCAATATTCCTACTCAATAACTTGGGAAAGAACGAAGAACGACAACACTGGCGGTAACAGAGGCGAAAGGTGCAGTGACAGTGGTTTCTTTTTAAATTATAATTTATTTTGACACTGACAGCTGTTTCCCGCTTGAAATTTTGACAGAAACACACACCCTAATAATATAACCTCAAAATAGAGTTAAATAGAGGGAAATTGGTTGTCAATGTCAGCTGTTGCTGTGGAAACTACGTGGAATATAAGCCTTTGGCGTTTAAGTCACAGAATACCGATACTAAAATGACAGTCGAAGAAGTTAAACGCCTGTTCTAATTAGGTTGGGGGAGTATCAGGATACAGTAGATGTTTATAGACTATTTTAGAAATAGGATACTGCGCTACGATAACATCAATGGAATGAGGCAGCATAAAGTGTACCCCAAGGTTACGTACTTGAACCGCTTATGTATAATCAAATGGTGACGTCATCAGACATCTTCGAAAATAATTGACTTATTGAAGAGATGACTGCAGGGCTTGTTCAGGGCTGAATATAGAGGGAAGAAGCAGTGCTCATCAGCAGCAGATGAGTCATGAAGACAACAAGAGTGACCGGGTTGTAGTTACCAAAGGCAAGGCTTACTTTTGAACAAAACGTAGCATGCAGCTAAGAGGGCAGGAAGGACTACTGCGGTACGGACTGTGTCAAATACCTACAGAATAGCTAAGATAGAGTTCCGGCTTTCAAATATAGCCTGGTACCATAGAGATGACATTGTATAGAACGACATTGGAACCAGTTTACAGAAGCAATGCCTTGCGAGTCTGTAGCATCCTACGACCACCGTGATGGTGGAACTAATACGGGATTAATACCAAGTAAAAGTCTCGGAGGAGGAGAGGGAGAGATAGTATCACTTTCATAAAAGCAAATAGATGTCTGGACCAAGAGAAAGAAAAGAAGCAGAAGTTTTACCTGATTCAGTTCCTACTGGTCGTGGATTCCTTAAAGTTTACCTCCGTGGAATCAGTCATAAGGAGAACCCTCCGACTTACGCAGAACCAATCGAGGATGCAGACTTTGTTGATTCTCCACGATTTTATGCGGCAAAGTTCTAGAATCACTAGTCAGATGCAGAGCATGAGAGAAGCGTGGAAAGCAGAGTTACTAAGTCATCAAGGATCAAGGAAGACAGGAATGACATCGAAACGCAGGGTAGCCGTCTGTCAGTACGAACGTACGTAAGGCAATGAAATATGCTGGGAGGACCAGGAATAGAAGGGAGGTGGTTTAAGTGAATGAAAATCCAACACTGTTATTGGTCAAGAGTTGAGTTTCCCACTGATCGATAGATGATTCCATAAACATTCCAAATTTCTTCCATAAGGTCCGACAATCACACATTGGAACCATTACTTGAAACGTTTATGTCGAAAAAAATAGGTAAAGCTACGAATATTTAAAGAGAAACTGCACCACAGTTGTCATAATCGTAAAGCCCAAAGAGTCCTTTTTCATACACCACTGTGTATGGCCACCAAACTTGGCAACCTGACAACAGTAATTTTCACCGAAAAAATCTTTTGTTTATTGGATGATTCTACCCCCAAACAGGCGTCCGCTTGACAACAAGGAAATGCCAACTTTTCGTGAAACTCATTTATAACAACAACCGCCTCCAACCCATAACCAGTGTAATTTATACCCAACATCCTTCATCCAAGTGTTCGATTAAACTGTTGTTTTATTGAATTACAGAACAAAAGTGGTATTTTCTCTTCATTTTCCTTTTCTTTGTTTCTATTTTCCATTTTTTTCTAGTTTTGTAGTCCCTTTCATCGTTGTAACCCTAATGACATCATTGTCGATTGTTTATCTAATGGCGATGACGCCAGGATACCAGCAGCAGTCCCTTTTTTCGCGACCTTTTTGTAAAAAGAAAGAAATAATAAAAATCGGTACGTAAACAATATAATGTTTCCTAATGTATCTCACTCAATTAGTCTGCTGGTTTGCCGGGGATGCTATGCATTGTTTTGTATCCTAGATAGATAGATACTTTGGGTATTGTTTTGCGTTCTTTATTAAATTACATATTTGCCCTTTACGTGCAAGGAATACGGCACGTATATAATTAAATTGAAATTTGGTTATGTAAATATTTGATCCGGCTGGATCATAACACTGGCTGTATCAATGTGCCAGCTCTGTGAAAGGATATTCACGTTGTCCGCTCTGTCGGCTGCAGATCCGTTTTGTCTGTGTGTGTGGTGCAGTTGAATAATATTTTCGGTTAAATATTTTGTTTGGATTGGATTAGGTATGTGTAGATAGTCGAAGCTTGTTTGGGTTATCGTTTGAAATTAAGTTTGACAAAAGGGGTGCGGGTTCGGGGGGTGGTTTTTCAGTGAAACACATACGGGCTTGTTTAATTACAATGGAAAATAGAAATCTATTGATTTAGAATTGTTATGTTTTGTCGGAAATGGATTTAAGTCGATTGAATTGTTAATTAATTCAAAAAGAGCATTATGGCGTTGGATTTGTGTCGAGGGGGTGGGCAAGGAATTTATTGTTGTCCGTTGGAAGGTAGCTTATGTACTTTAGGGGGCGTGCCGTTAAAAGGATTAACTTTTGTGTAGATACCCGTGGGGTTGAGTGTGTGTTCTTTTTTTTACCTTCTGTATAAGTCCATCCCGCCCACTGGAACTTGAAAGGTGTATTCTGTTAAAGGGTGGAGTGAAGGTAGGCGTAGGCTCTCTATTATAAAAGAAAGTATGTTCTGTGCTATGGTACTCAATGGCAAATCGTCCATTATAGGTTACACCCAGCGACTACCAGGCGATAATATTCAACGAGACAGACAACGGGAAGTCCAGGCAGCGCCCCAAACTAACAGGAACGAAATGGAAAGAAGCATCTTTCCACAAAGGCGCGTTCGAGCAATTGATGGACATCGACCTTTCAGATAGTTACGGATCAGCAGAGGCACTACCGCATCATCTGACTCAAGCAATTACCACCTCGTGTTTTGCTGCTATGCCAAGAAGGACAGGGAGCAGAAGAGGTAAACCTTGCTACTGGTGGAATGACGAAATCAGGTAGGTCGACTCATTTAAGGGGTAGGTAAGAGTTCCAGGAACGACTATCTGTGTCATAGCTGGGATGGTACCTATTGACATCCTCGCCAATGGAATGCGAAGACTTATCCCGAAAAAGTAAGATACCAGGCTTACGACGAGCGTAAGGGGGATGAAAGTGCAACATCTACAGCACTCTGGCAAACCAGGTGGAACAACATATCGGAAAAAAAAACTCCTGAGAATCATACAAATACTTGGCTGATTTACTTCATCGTCTGCCTATAAAGAGGTAAGGCTCCCAAGCTTCAATGGACTCATGGTCCAAGTGAGTTATTTAAAATCTCTGTCTAATGTATGGTGAGTTGGTTAAGTCATTTGTCAAAGGATAATGCTGAGCAGGCAGATTCCTCCGAAAGAAGTGACAACCGATAGAAGTCAACTGGGGCCCTCAGAGTCTTCAAACTTCAACTTCAAACTTGATAATATGAAAGGTTGCTCCTAAATAGCATCAGAGGATGATGTGAGTAACACCACTGGACCTGACGGAGTTTTTTATACTTAGAGTCCACATATGCAGTAGCAACAAACACTTATATACTTAGGCCAAATACCTCTTCGAAGGCAGAGGAGCATTCTACCACTCAACCACCGATGCTTTACCGTGTACATTACAAATCTGACAAGATGGGTCATGTGCACGCTCCTGGTAAGGGTATTTCCCAATCAGCACTTCCCCACTGAAAGACAACCCCTCATGGCTGATACTCAACCCGAGAACAGATGAAGAAAGTAGGCAAAAAGGGTATGACCCCATTCAAGATCGGTATTATCCTCCGTGATTCCTATGGAGTCGCACAAGTGTGCTTCGTTAACGGCAACAATATCCTCCGTGTCATGAAGTCGGTGAGTCTGAAGCCCGATATATCAATAGGATCTGTACCATTTCATCAAGAGGGCTATCGATATCCGCAAGCATTCGCAAGGGCAATCGCAAGGACAAGGATTCCATATCCCGTTTGATTCGTGTCCAGTCCAGGATCCACAGGCTCACCAGGTACTACAAGACTAAGAGCGTACTCCCACCTCTTCAAAGGAGAAAGATAACAATCTTTCCTTACTGATCCAGCTGTGGGGTTTGCCGATTCGACTTGAGGAAGAACCAGGTTGTTTCTTGGTTTTCTGCTTTGGTACTAACACTGGAATCCCTTGCTCCATGGATCTGCCGTAAGAGATTGCTTCGCATTGCTCAAAATCTTCTATGTGCCTGTTGTATTTTTGATTTCCGGCTTGAATTCTCCATTATTCTTGACTCTTTTTGCTCATTCCTTGGTAAATTTTCACCCTCTGTCCTAGGGACAAAGTGATGAATGATGACGAAATCGATCGAGTAGTTTGTTTACAGGACACCACTTGGGCCATTGCCGTGTTATGCGATATCCCTATCCATGCATCTATGTTGGAAATGAGGTCCAACTGCCTTTAGCAGAGTTATCCCACCTGTTTTGCCATAGCGATGCTGAGACTGTCCTTTTCTCTTCCTTGATCCGTTTTGCTTCTTGCCAGTTCAAGTGTCACCTAAGGTACAATCTTTGGATGTCGATTGGGACCATTCCAGCTTTGAAGCGTAGCCTATTGTCGAGCAAGACTCCAAGGCACGTCAGTGATTCCTTAGATCGAATTGTCTGATTTGCAACCCAGAAGTTCGCATACTCCACTGGTTTGTGTCTGGTTTTAAGGCTTCAGTTTTGTGAGCGACCATTTACTACCCTATTAGCCTCTTCCGTGGCAGACTCCATCTCGTGGACATGCTTGGCTATTATGACGATTTCTTTGGCAAAGCCAATCATTTTCACTCCCTCAGGCAGTGATAGTCGCAGAGCTCCGTCGTTCATGATGTTCTATAGAAGAGGTCCAAGACCCGATCCCTGTGGAACTCCTGTAGAAACGTTGTATAGAGTTTACCGCCATTATCAGTGCGATATATTAGCTTCCTGTTGCTGAGGTAGTCTGTGACTATCCCTAACAGGTAAAAAGATGTGTCCATTCTGGACTGGGACCTCCAGTTTGCCGAGTTGAACGTATTTTTAACGTCGAGCGTGACTACAGCGCAGTATCTCTTTGTTTCCCTTCGCCACAAATATTTATACATATGTGTCAATGGGAATATATTCCTGTAAAATTTACCCATCAAAGATTTTCAATTTGTTCGCACGAGTGGCACCCTCCTGTCTCTGGTAAAATAACAAAAATTAATAATTTTTCAATATTTTCCTAGTACTTGCTTTCAATTTCAATTTCACCAAATGTCGCTTAGATACATAAGGTGAAATTTCCCATTTCAGCGATCCTAATTAAGGTGGGTTCTGCGAAAAATATAATTTACCTTGACATCAGAGGGAACAAGGTTCACATAAATACCATCACCTGAAAGTGTTTCTTCCAATTTTATGATTTTAGTCCTGTACACGTGCTTCACGGATGTGGGAGAAAGGTCCAACAGTCCCCCATATGGCAGTAGGTACTTTCTCTTCCATTCTTAGGAGCAGAATCTAAAAAGGACGCATTATTTTCAATCCAACTAATCCTCTTCTCGAATTAAAGCCTGGCCGAAGGAATTCGGCGATTTCCTAGAAGCATTCCCATTATCCTTGTACGAGTATTCTTCTCCACAGACAAAGAGAGAAACGAGTACAAGGTGTTGAATGTTGAATGTATCCTCAAGAGATTTGCCATATGGCACCTTTAAAGTTGTAAAAAAGGAGGAGAACAGAAGAAAAAAAAAAAATCATATAATCAATTCCTTTTGTAAGAATCCCAGTTAATCCTTCTTACTATAAGCAAATAAAACAGAATCAGCAGATGATTTAAGACAGCATTGAAGCCACCACACACGCGAAATGCTCCTCCAAATGTGAATCAGCAAAATCGATTTGGCCCCTAATGCCATAAAGTATTCAATACCACCACCCAGAGCACATCCTTCCATCCATTCACCCATCATATCGGTCGGTCGGTCGTTTCTGTGTTCTGTGCGGTACAGAGTAGCCATAGCAAGAAGAAGATTTCTTTACGAAAGCCATAATATCCACTTGAGTAATTTTCTATATAGACAGGATCATCGCAAGGAATTTTATTTGCTCGTTTCGAAATGAATTTTCATCTTCATTCGTGTGAGGGGCAAGGGACAGGACTGAGACAGGACGAAATCAAGGGTATAATATGCCAATGCCAGATCTTCTAGAGAATCCTTGAGAAGCTGTTGCATTTTATTGTTCCTTTGACTACACACTTAAGAGTGGGTGAGACACAAAAAAGAAAAATAGTATGGATATCCTTATCCTTATCAGGGACCACCCACTTCCGGATCTTGGGCTTCTGCTTGGAATAAAATGCATTATGAAGGCTTTTTCCGCTTGTGAAATGATTTGCTAGCTAATTCTTCTGCTTCTAGTGTTTCAGAGTCCCTGTGTGCGTGCGTGTGTGTGTGTGTGTGTGTGTCCGAAAAGTCATGAATTATTCGATTTTGGGCATAAATTCAAATTGTATACTTCCTGCCTGATTTATAGGGTGCACATGAGGATATTGTGTATATTCACGTATGCCCAATAGTGTGTGCGCGCTTGGATGGATCAAGGACGTACTCTTGGGCGATGCGATGAGGAGGAGGAAACTCTCACAATTTTGGACTTGTGTGCATGGTTGTGTTTGTGTTGGATGTGTATGGGAGCGCAAACTGAGGGCGGAAGGAAGATTCATTGTTATTTGTATTCTATTAGCATACAATAGGAAGCCACCAGACCCGGTAGCCCGGGTGATAATAAAAATAATAATATATTTTCCTGTGGGGCGGTGATTTCGTGGCCCTTGGCCTACAACACCGACCGTTCCCGAACCAAAGAGTATAAATGTACATTAATGGGTTTTGCAGAGTTCAGAGTTTGGTTTTTTTTTTTTTTTGTTTCGAGAGAGAGAAAGGGGTCCTCCTGCTCCTCTCCTCTGCCAGGATGATACGAAGCAGTTGTTATTGCTGGGCGGAGGTCCGCATTTTGTACGCATTGTTTATGCTTGTTTTGGATTTTTTTTTTTCTTTTTTATAAATAGGATCAATGGATTACGTGAATGGTGAGGTCGGCAAAGTTGGGGGGGCTGCTGGGGCCCATATAGTGCGCGTGGTGTGAGATGAATTGATATGTGAGTGGTTGGGTTTTGGGGGATGTCAGGGAGAGATACAAAGTGGGTATGTGCGATGAATGTAATATATGGGTGTGTTGTTAGGGACGATAGAGGCTGTAATTTGAGCAAAGTGAGGGCTAAACTGATGCTATGTAAGCTGGTGGGAAATCTCGGTTAACTCATTCGATGGGGTGGTATGATGCATTAATTTGCATGGGAAGTAGATTCAAGTAGGATCTATAAAAGCAGATGAATTAGCCTTTATGGCACTGATTTTGGCGACGAAAGGTGAATATTTTGGAGACCGAAGTGAATGAGTGATTCGTTTTAATCAGGTGAGTGGATAGAGTTGGATCTGTTAGCTATCCATTATATTGGGAAGGTATTTTTGTGTCACAATACATTAATGTCAAGACAATATGGTTCCTGGATGAGAGCGATATCCACCTTCCCTTGTGTGAGGTAGACACAGAGGTTGCCAGTTGCTGCCCTACTATGTTGAAGGTTCGCTTGGATTACCTTCATTTGCTCTCTCGTGGAAGGAATGAACTACAAAGTTTACTAGCCAGTTGGCCTTTGCCTGCCTGTTCAGTTGTTTGGTAGAGTTTCCACTTTTCCGTCTCAGAGCGGGCAAATAGCACTGCCTGTTCTTCGACTACCCTTGCGATCCAAACGGACACCCTGGTTAGTCTCGGGATCTTCGCTGCTGGGACAACCTCAAGGCTAGTTTCCTCCCATCCATATAATCTGGCTGGAATTTTAGTGAGTGACTCAGTCGAGGTAATATCCTGGCGCGAAACGTGGTATCGGTGGCCCTTGAAGAGCTGCGTTTAGAGCATTCTGGAAGGGCGCGTGCAGCTCCTCTGGTATCTTTCCCCCCTCGTCTTTTCTATTGCAAACTACCATCTCCAAGAGGTTAGCTGCTTTATACCCGTACGATCTCTTGAAACGTGATGTGAGGGCTGTTGCTGCTGGTATATATGGTGCATGACGCCTATGTTCCGTTTTGGATTCAGTACTTCCCCCGCTCCTCCCTGGATGAGCTCTACTCTTCAATGGTCTTTTATAAGGGAAAGCAATTTTTGACGTTGACGCAAGGTGACTTGGGTTTGAATCCATATCCCCTTGTGCGCAAATCTCCAATCGCCTTCTTTCTTTGGCCCTTTTCCTCCGCTGGGCCCCAGAAATTTTCCTTCTTCTGTAGGACGCTTCTTCGTCTTTGTATCTCCCTTTATGAGCGGTAGGCTCCGATTTTTCTACTGCAGCACCGTCTTCTTCCCTTATGGGTTTCGCTTCAGAAAAGAGGTGGTGTAACTCAAAGCTGGCTACTGCGTTTTCGGGTGTGAGAGTTATAGCAACTGGCGACTTATTCCCTGTAGGAGCCAAGCCCTCGCTGACAGCCGTGGCTTCTGCTGACTCTTGGATGTATATCCCCATCCGTTATTCTTTATTTTGTTCTGTTTTGTGTTCTGCCACTTCTCTGTAGGTTCTTTTGCTTGCCTTTTAGTTTCAGGACATCTTTTCTGACCTTTTCTGGATCCATTCTAGGTTTAGTCCCTACTCATAGATGTTCTAAATGACTTATCCTTGTTTCTTCTCATTTTTTTTTTTTGTCTCAATTGCGCTTTTCCCCGCAATTTGGGAACACTGCCTCTATCATAAACTGCACCAAACAACTGGTGCTCAGTCTAACACTTGTGGATTATATTAGCTGCATTAATGGCTATTTTGCTTGTTGACATAGTCGCTGATTCAAAAATTGTCCTCGACGAGTTTTTGATCAAAGGCCAGATCTCTGGCGAACATTTCCTGCGTCCAATTAGCGAATCCACATCACTGTCTATGGTTGTCCGACTTCAGTTCTTACATGAGAACAATCTTGACTCTCTGGTGATTCCCAATTCAGCTTCTCCTTCGTGGATGGCGCTACAGTTTGGGGAGAACCTGAGCATCAACCAACAAGCCTCTCCACTTAGCTCAGTCTTTAGCTAGTTGCCTCGAGTTGTGTACACTTCAAGTTGTTTGAGGTCCCCTTCAACTTGTACGCGCCACCTGGGGCGAGGAGGCCTTCTACTGCGTCGTCCCTCTGGGTTTGATTCGAAGACTCTGCGGCCCGGAGCATTGGTGTCCATTGGCTCCATATGTCCTAGCCATCTTAGACGTTTAATAGGCAGTTTCGTGACAAGGTCGATGTCGCTGTATAGCTCGTATAATTCGTCGTTGAATTTTCACCTCCAAAACTTGTCAACACAAACGGGACCGATCTTACGATGCGACCAAGGATATCTTCATCTACTTTTAATAAAGTTTATGTTACAGCGCCTTAAAGCTGAAATGATCAGGGTCTTTAACAGAGTCTCCTTTGTTCTTCAAGGTAGGACTTTACTGTTGAACTGCCTTATTAGGCCAAAAAAACAGCGGTTGGCAAGTGTTATTCTTAGCTTGATTTCTGCGCCTTGTCAGAGGTAATTTTGATACCAATTTTCAATAACTTTTGCATGTTTTACAAGCACAAAGCGATGCTTGATAAAATAGAAAACCATAGCAAACATTCCAACAGCTAAATGTTATTGATAGCTTTGACAGCTGCTAAGATACAATAACTGAAAAAAGTATCACTTTTATCTGGTCACCCTTTAGTCTGGTCAGAAGAAACAGACACTCTTCTTCTCCTTCTTAATGAATTCAATCTAAGAAAACAACCAGGACGAACAAATTTAAAGAATTAATAAAAACGAGTGGAAAAACTAACAAAATTCAGAAGCAAAAAAGGAACTTGCCACCAACCGATATGAACGCCATTTTCGTGTTGTTTTCCGGTTCCGGTTGGTCACAAACGGCGAAGAAAAACCGCAGTGTTAATTTTCAACTCTGTCGCACAGTACTTTCTAATTAGGTTAAGTGGTGTGAAATCCAGAAGGCCACATGCACCCTCTCGTACACACACACACACACATACCAACAGGAATTGCAAGGACAATGGGATCCATTGCATTGCTTCTGGCAGGAAACGACCATAATTCGTAATTACTTATTCAAATTTGAATGTTCGCACCAAGTCGCAGTGAAAAGTTTGGTTACCACTGTCCGCTATGCCACCCACTGCGCGGAGGTTTTCTTCTTTTTTTTTTTTTGCTGTTGGTGAACGGATGGGAAGGACATTCTATCTGCAACTGCCAAAAGCATTGACTAAGAGAGAACCACGTTATATGTGGCTGCAAGCGACTACCAATGCTCGGTGAATTGTAAGGGCAAACCAAGAATTTATTTCATGTTGACAACAGGTTTTTGCATATTCCCCCATTGGGGGATGAGTAATAGTTTTCTAGGACACTAACCTCGAAAATTTGCGAACCAAAAATATAACCTTTCTCGGTAAAAGTTGATCTACCGCCGCCGCCGGGTGAGGGTAAGGGCAAGTTATGAATTCGAAATGGAATTCGTTGACAAACACTAGATAGAGAAGGATATGAGTTCGATGACTTTGTTTACGGTTTTTGTCCTGGTCCTGGGTGCTAATTAGTTAGAAAATTATTTTCGCACAAACTTTGACTATTTGAAGTTGAAATTTTCGGGTTAGAAAATTGAATAACAAAAAAAGTTCGATGGGTTTTATTGATATTGCTTTTAAGGGGATTCGATCTGGTTCATGATTTATTCAATGGATTAATGGTTTAACTCTCTACTTGTTGATGTCCAAGGTCTGCTTGTGATTTAGGAGCGAACTATTGTGACCTATTTTCTCTTCGTTGTTCGATTTTAGCAAAACTACTTGCATCCTTGACCATATAAGGAGAATGGGGCGAAGAAAGTGCGTCCTTTGATTAGTAGACAACATGCATCCAGAGTTGGTAGGCCTATGTAAACAGTGCTGTTCCATGGACTTAAAAAGTGCGTCCGATAAGACATACTTTGGAAGGCTAAGAGTAGATCTTTAGAAGAACACGGGTTGGTAAGATGCAAATTGAGAAGTAAGTAGATTTTTGACCTTTTCTGTGGAATATAACTGGGGACTTTCTCCTCAGAAAACACTCTCCGAAAGGATGACAGGTCCATAGCTAACCAAGCGATGCAATGGAACGCACATGCCATGATATGCGGCGGTTCTACGAGAACGTGGCGCAGAACCGTCGAGAGCACGGCAACTAGGAAAGAGTTGGGGAGATCTGAGGCACATTTCTAGAAATCACACACGATGGCGTTGTAGAGGTTCTAGGATCAAGGGGATACAGGACATAAGTAAGTAAGAAGAAATTGTCATCCACACTGCGAGATATGCCGATGACATAGCAATAATCGTGAGAGGAACATTCATGAACTGTCACAACAGATACATAGCCAAAGGTTAAGTATCTGGGAGTATACCTAGACTCTGAACTAACATGGAACTCTCTGTCTCTTCTGCTTGGGGAAATACATCTTAAGCTATCAAGTTGAGATGGTTACTTTGCTACATAGGTACATTGGTTCATCTGAAAAGAGGACAAATGTGTTCATAACCTCAATGAGTGCTTTTCGCGAAATGAAATGACGCTGCACTGGATGACGGGTAACGTAGGGAACAAGGGCGGACTCTCTGGCAAAACAGGGGTCGACCTTGGGTCGCTTTCGGAGTCCTAAAGTCCCTTCACTCTTACATGGTTATAGGAGGTGGTTCACAAGTTGATACTGGCAGTTCAGGAAATCAAACGTTGTAATGAAAAAGGAGCTACCCATTATCATTCTAAAATAGGATACCATAGCCATATATGGTAAAAGTTAGACCAGTGTTCGACAGAAGAAGCTCCAAACACGTTACATGACGAAAGTTATACAAACCACTCCTTACAGCATAGATGGTGCACACTTCCTCGCCTGCATAGAGAAAAACGATAAAAATATTAACTTAGTTCAAAAATCTTGGGCATATCTGAGCCTCTATCTCCATTTACTGAGATGCTTGCCAAACTTATGAATAAGGCAAACGAAGAAGGTTGGGATCTCGTTGAGGTCTACCCTAACAAGTCCCACCACATCCACAGGGGTAAGCACTGACATCGACGAAAGGAATGATTGATTAAAGAAATATTGTATCATTAGTAGCAATCTTTGTGTAGAAAATATTACAACCCACCATTGTTAGAAGAAACAGAAAAGACCTAGATCGTATCCCAGCTCTTCTAACCTCCAACATGCTGGTAGTCTTAGTTCGAAGGGTGCCTCACACTATCACATTCTTGCATCACAGAATGACCTGCTTCTAAACTTAATCTCAGCAATAAATCGCTAACGTGACCAAATAAAATCTGATCGACTGCCTTTTGAGATGCTGAGAAGCGCACCCAAACGCTCCCTTAGTCAACAAAACTGAAGTTGACTTTCAAAGTAGCGCTTGAAGGATCTTGCCAACTTTGCAAAGGTAATAGAAAACTCAACCCCCAGTACTATCTGATACGAGTGATACTAGTACAAGTGTAAACATTTTCAAAATACACTTACTGCCACGCCCACTTTTCGAAAAATGCGTTTTTTCAACAATTTTACATTAAATTTCATAAAACTTACTTAAGCAAATATGCAGATGATCAGTTGCTAAACATATCTCCCATACATTTGGTATGGCCACGCCTTCCTTTCAGGGGCGTTTTTCCAAAAAAAAAAAAAACTGTTTTTCAAAAATTTATCCAAATAACTTCTTAGCAACAAAATACAAGGTGCGTTCGTGTACCCTCCCAAAAACAGCGAATTTTACGAAAATTGACGAATTTTTACGAAAAACTGTTCGCGTACGAAGAATTTTCGTCCTTTTTCACGGAAAAGAGCGCTTATAAGGGAGTAAGAAATTGTAGTGCAAGAAATTTCTTTGGGCTTTGTTTATGAAAACTGTCAAATCAGTGACAGTTCTGGTTCAACCCGTTCGTTTACTTTTTTTGAGAGAATTTTACCCCCACTCTTTGAAATTTGATAATCTACGAATGTCTGTGCAAAGAGGACGCAAACGGAACTACAGTAAATGTTGAAAAATTTTCAAAATCCATTTACTGCCACGCCCATTTCGTGTTTTGGGGTAGTGTTATACATAAGATCTTTAAAAGCAAGTACACCGGTGGAAGTAGGAGTGGGAGAAAGATATGTTATCATACGAAGCACTGCAGCTTTCAAATACAAATTTAACACCATATTTCGAACGGAGGATATCGTAGGCCCTAGTCAGAAGGTCATAAACATTCTCCTTGATAGCGGTATTTGGACACTTTTGGCAACCTCAGTCTCTTATAATGACTAAAATGTTTAAGTCTCTGTATTTTTTAGCTCAGAATGGACATCGTCTGCTAAATGGCAAAAAGGAATCACATCTTAACCCTTTTCGTGTGCTCACAGTTGGTTAAGGATGCATAAGTTCCACTTTTGATTCTATGATGAATGGCGAAGGAATTATGGTCACATTCCCATCCATTTGAAATACTCCTTATCATTTCTACAACCTTATGCTACAAAATCAGATAGAGCATCAAATTTTCTCCCCTATACACACATCTCATCCCCTTAACAAAAAAGCTGTAACAAAGTGTTCACCCCCAACAAAAATCAGTCAGTGGAAACGTCAGTAAATATGCAGGAGCAGGAATAATGGAGACGAGTTCAACAATAGTATATAGATACCTACTCTCTCCTCCTGCTCAAAACTAAAATGTATTCGTAATAATAATTTAAAATTGTCCAAGCGGAAAAGGACATTTTAAGGAGGTTAATACTTCCTACTGCTGCTCAGTGCTCACCCCCTTTAACACATTCAATTGTTCTCTCCATCCAAAGGCGCCCATTTACAATTCCAATAGTATTTCATTTGAGAACCCCTTGTTTGGTCGATCACACTATTCGAGGATGATGTGAAAGCAAACAGGACTAGGACACATTCTGTGCGTTTGTGTATTTACACTGTATTTGTATTTGGGGAAAGAAAGCCGAGAAAAGGAAAGCATTTAAAGTCCTGTTGAAATATAGCCATAGAAAAGTAGTAGTTCCCCACCGTGTGAGAAAGTTCAGCCTGCTGCTACTGCTGGAGTGCGAGAAACCATAGACAAGGACGAAGAACTCCTCTGGATTGTGAAACGAAACGAACAAAAAAAAAAAAAAAACCCTTTTTCGTTCATTTTTCTCCCAGTCACGGATGGAATGATAGATATTTGTGTTGTATTGAATGCTTAATGATTGTAAACACAAACGAGTGTGTGTACACAGTATATATGGGGTTTGTTGAGCGCCAGGAGCAGCAGGAGCACGAGAGGCGAAACAGGAACAAGAACTGAAAAGGCATAAGTATTCTATTACTACGAACCATTAAATAATTGAAATGACGTTGTGGATTTGTATAGAAATGAAAATCGATAAGCGTATCTTGTATTCTGATGATGATTGCGGTTTAAAGGATAACAGAAGGTATTTATTTGATTTGTATGGGCCATAAAAAGAAGTTCATCATTGTTTTAATTGTTTTAGGATTGAGCGACGTTAATTGAATAACAAAAGCGAATTATGTGCTTGAATGTATCGCTGTTATTCTGTTCTTTCACAGCAGAAGAGTCCTTGAGGAGTTTTTTTACTGCAAACAAAGTACATAGGGTTGTGGAAAACTACGTCTTATAAGGCAGAGTGACATGGTTTGGATATGACCGTCAAATTTCATATTTAGATGCATAACTCTTTTGTTTGACAGGTCCTTTTAGTCTACATCTGTAACTAAGTGCAAAACCGATGAAAGATCGCCCGTAGATTGTCTGTGTTTGCTCCGAGCATAATATCATTTATGGTCCTTCGAGCCGGATAACATGCTCTATACAGTCTCATGAAGGTTTGACAAGTCCATAGAAAGACTAACTATAAAATAGAAGTCTATATACGTGAAATGTTGGCTCAGGAAACAGCTAAGGTTGTCAGTCACATGGTATCAAATAGAGCGAACGATAAAGCGGCTAACTAAACTTCTTTAAGACCACATGAACCTCGTGGTGGTTAGATAGAGAAGTTCTCTCTCTGGATTTCTTCTCGTCGACACTCTGTGCCCTACCAGATTTGACTATCTGGAATAGCCTTCAAAATATTCACCCTAACATCAAGTAACACTTAGGATAGCTCCATTAGAAGGAAGGAACTGATGATCTTTGAAATCCATCTTTAGGAGAATAATCTCGGACTACAATAAATAGTAAAGGACTGAGGAAACTCCCCTGCAGTACATCGATTTTAGGAATTCTTCAGTTATTCCTGCGGGTTTCTGCGACTTCTCGTGTTCTTTTCCGAGGCGTTAAGTTGCGTTGCAGAGCAACTTTAATGATGAGACTCGTTGCGCCCCAGATCAACCGAAACTGATCCTGTTTTGTGGCGCAGGAAGCTCGTCATTTGCCTTTCCCGTTCGCAATTTTCAAAGAAATTTCTAGATGTCACCACGGGGGGTTGGAGTAGGACTTATTAATTGAAATGCTAGGCTTTTGGCTGCAGTCGACATCTATTGGGAGATGCTGCTCCTATGAGGAGTTTGCTAATCGTTTGCCATTCATCTCGTGGCTTTAGCGCCACCCATATTAGATCTCTTGCTTGTCTATCAAATACTTTTCAAAGTCTACCTACACCGTATGCAAGTCTTTTAAGTATTCATGGTCTTCTTTTCCTCTCTGATCCTTATACTTTAGTTTGCATCTGATTTAGTTTATCAAAGACAAACCTGCGCCGTTGATCAGACAGCCGTTTGTATGTAATAGCCGCTCAACGATCCTCATGTAGTATGACAACGATCAACGGTCAACGATCCTTTCCTTTGTGCAAAGGAATAAGAAAACTTGCCCTCCACTGATTAGGTATTAGAACATCATTCAAGAGTCCCCTGTTTCCGATTTCTGCCATCTTCAGAGCTTTTTTTAGAGAGGATATGAATCCTTTTATACATATGTACATACATACAGAGCACTGGCGATAGACAATTTGGAGGAAAGAAGAAGGGACAGGAAAGAGTTGCATTTGAAACCCATGGCTGGTGTCCAAATTGACTAAGGGGAGTTGAATATGATTTTTTGTATATGTTCATAATTCACAGTTTTTTTCGCGTTCGTTTTTAAATAGCTTAAGATACTTCCTTATGGCTAGTAGCTTCTTTTGGAATGTATACCGAGTTCTAGAGCCCTTCACAATAAAGTCGCTTTCTGTGGAGTCTTGAGAATTATTAAAGAACAAATCCCGTGAGCACTTCTTCTTCTTCTCTGACCGGCTATTCGAACTGAACAGGGATAGTTGTCAGCTAAGCTAATCCTTGGGCTTTATAACTTTTGATGCACTAAATCCGAAAAAAGAAACTGAAAGAGATATAGCTTTTCCATCTAAAGGTATGTAATATGAGAGTCCTTAGTAAAAGAACTTCACTGACAAACATGTTTCTTTCACGTCTGCTTTAGCCGTGTGGACCTGGTCACTCACACTGAGTGTGTTTCATACATTCTCTGGGCGAAGGAGTCTTTAAAATAAATTAATCTACCTACTATACTTGTATACGTACAAACATATTTTCTTGTAGATTGTGACATATAGCTGTATCTTTATTATGAAAGACTAGCTGACCCGTGCTCACCTTGCTCCGCAAAGATCTAAGAAACTAAAATAATACAAAACAGTTGAGGACAAAAAAAGTAGCCTATGTCACTCTCATAAAAATTATTAACATTATAAAATTTGTTTTACGTCAATTGGTTCAGTAGTTTTTGAAATTACCTAGGGACATGTTTCGTCTTTATATAAAAATAGGGACTGAAACCTAAATTTAATGTTTAAACACTTTCTCACTAGATTCCCTTTCGTCTAATAAATAAATACATAGCTCTACACTCTGCTCAAAGGCATATTTTCAAAGCACAGCTGGAGGCTATTCCTGGAAACCCACTCCAATAACTGTCAGCAACGAAACAAAATATTAATTGCTTTATCCTTTACACCTACCTAATGGAGAAGACTTCTTCTTTAAATTCCAACAGAGTCAGAGGTCCTAAGCCAGTTCCAGTCTCACCCAATCATATTCGACTCATGACTTTCAATATTTCATTTGGGGTAAAATAATTATACTCATGTGAATCCTTGCAACTAAGAGAGGACTATTTTTTTATAGCGAGGAGCTTAACTGCTTCCATTACGTGACTAGCAATGCCAATTTAGTGTACTTATAATCCTGAATTGAAGAATCTCTCAATTGGAGTATACGTGATTTTTAATTGAATCATGTGGAGCAAGGACAAATACACCAGCACACAAAATACCCTCAAAACACAATCCCAAACAAACATTACGCAATTCAAAAGCGACTAGCTATAGGAAAAAAATTCAAAAAAACAACTTTAAAATAGAAAATAAAATACCGACTCCTGGGAGAAGTTCATCTTTCTATAATCCCATCACGTACAGGAATTTAACCTAAATCATTCAATTCTCTCTAGCCTTAGAGAGGAGAGAGAGCGCGCGCTTCACAGGAGTTGAATTTCACTCTTGGTAGGTATTCACTGTTAATTGAACTGTCTAGCTGTGTGTGGCAGAAGTAAGGGAATTAAAAAACGGAGGAAAAAAAAAACGAATCCTGATGAGGTGTCCCTATGTAGGTATATTTCTGGGGTTATGAGGGTGTCGTCGTTAGGAGGAAGGATAATGTACTTAAAAATTACCTTTGGGAATATTTCTTCCTCTTTGAAAAGAAATCCACTCTCAATCCTTGTGTATCCTGTGTAGCCAGCCATCTTTTCCGAAAGTAAAGAAAGTAAAAATGAAAAATGCAGATGATATTGACGTTGCCTGTGTGTAACATGATATCGGATGGGAAAGGGTTTTTTTTTTCTTTCCTTTTTTCTACGAAAATCAGTATGCAAACAGCAAAGATACAAGGATTATCATTAGTTAAACGCAGATACATACTGTGCAGGGGGGATTCCGGGGTTTGATCCAAGAAGGACCTAGGTATTGTTTAAAGCAATCGCAATTTTGTTTCTTCCTTTTTTTTTCCCAATCGTGGTTTTGTTCCTCGAGAGATGACATTGATGCTGTAAGTAAACATATCCCTGAGTAACCACGTGTTTACATGGGGCACACCACTCTCTATGGCTTCCTGATGGTATGGCTTTCCAGGAATCAAGAAAGAAAGAAGTAGGAAGGCCCCCATCGTTACAATGACAGTCTAAGCTGTATATCATTTGTGCGGGAAATCCTGCCTTAGAATTTAAGTGAGGAAGGTTTTCTGTTTCGTCCTTTTTTTGCTGTTTTTTCGTGCCGCCATGATTAATCCGTTTATAACAAGCAAACACAGTGCTGGTTGGGTATCAGGGTAACATGTGTAGATTTATGATTTATACGGCAGAGAGCATGGCATTTATAAACTGCACGTAGTGAGCTGTGTGTAGGATGGCAAAAGGGATTCCATTCCGATATGGAAGGTGGATTCAGTTGTGATCTTTGTTTTTAATTAGAGTAAGCTACTTTTCATCCGTGGTATTAGTTTTGTTGGTGCCTGAGGTTCTCTCCGCAGAGATAATAGGCAAATTTAAAGAATATCCGCTTTGAGTTTGTTTTACGGCGCCGCGCCGTAAGAACGCACTGGTATTGGAAAAAGGTTAAGCTTATTACGTAATGGCATCATGTTGACGTAAAAAGACGTAGAAAACAACTTGGGGTGCAGCCCTCTCGTTCACATTGTGGAACGAGAGCTAGTGCTGCAGAGGATTGCAAAGGAGGAAATATTATGGATAAGTAGAAGAGACATTGGGACAAGTGAGTGCATGACCCATAAGGGGCTGGAGATCTTATTCTCAAACCGTTTCTATACCACCTCATTGCCTGATTACTGAGTCCATATGTCGTAGATTCGTTGATCCACTCTTTCCACTCTTGAGCCCTCTAATGGGTACCATCGGTTGCTCCGCCAGTAAGACAAAGACTAAAGCCAACTTAGAAATATCTTAACCTGTTTTCATGAGAGCTTCAACATTTCCTCGTCCACTGTGGCCAAAGATCTTTTGACATATCCTTCTCATATTGGTTCGAAAAGTCTCTCACAAATTTCGCAGCAACTTTAAAAGCTCTAATCAATTTCACCACAAGAGTTCCAAGAGTCAACACATAACCCTCCACTTGAATGCGTGCAATGGATCCCGAAGCAAGCTAAGTTAGGTGATCAACACAGTGTTTGCACTTGGTGTCGGTCAACTTACGATCACTTCTCGCCTTTCCTATCCGCAGGGTGAGAGAAGAAACGGTTGATTGCCTATAAGAAGACAGCGGTCTTCCATCACTCTGACGTCGGACCTCGTTTGCGGGAGATCTACTAACAGTACTATTTTTTCCTGAAGATATCCTCTGTCCACTAGTGCTGGGTTCCTTGACGGATACAACACCGCTAAGAGACCCCCGCGAGAGCGTCTCACCCGAAACGCACATCCACCCTTCTTCCTGTTGGCCTTGGTAGGCTTTCCCGAAAAGGTAGAGCACTAAACTTAGATTGATCGGCTCCGGTTGGGTAACCTTCTTGCAATCTAATCCGTTTATCCTTTGCTAGGAAGCGATCCGCCATCAACACTGACGCCTTCGGACGCACTTGCGTCCTCTCTGCATCACGCAACAGCAACCCTTTTCTTTCTCATTTTCCTTCGGTTCTTGGACAGAGCGCAGGGTGAACTACATCTGGAGCCCGTTCAATCATATTGGCTTCCTGAGTTTTACCGTCAAGGGCATCACTCGTCCTGGAGGGAGATTAAACCTTTTCGCCACTTTCTTGCTCATTCCAGCTGATTCTACCGAGAATCTCCGATAGAGAGCTACAGAACTCCTCAGAGAAGAAGAGGTTGCCTCCTGCCTCATCGTAGAGAAAAAGGCTTACTGTTTAATGTCTAGTAAGGAAATATACTCTCTTGGACTGTGGAGGTATGTACTGGACCTCTGCCACACTACGTGGCACTTCATCCATCACGTCCATTTTGGTGTTCCTCAAGGCAGTCACCTTGGTCCACTGATCTTTTTTTTAACAATAAATGGTATTGGTAACATCATAAAAGTCTCTGATTTGTCTTCCAGGTTTCTACGCCCACTTCATTATGTTTGGTTAGGTATATGGATGCCAGCAGCTCAACGGCTCACTTAGATCGCTATGAGTCCATTGTGCCCAATGATTGATGGGAACCTCAACCCATTAGACCACTCAGCTAAAAAAAACAGATATGTGTATGAATCTCAGGAGTTTGTTGAGCTCTATGTTTCCTAGGAAGGGAATAACTCCCTAGAGTATCTTTTGTTTTCACGTCCAGTGTCATGTATACGTAACCATGCACATGCCGCATGATTTCCTATCACGCAGCACCCGGTCACGACACTACTTACTTATATCCCTGCGACTTAATTTTATGAGATTAACAGATCTCCTTTTATCATAGACTGGACATAACGATTTGGCTATAGCACATGTATCTAATCGACACTATCGTTTATAAGCTTCTTCGCAGGACTCACTATCTATTTCCCTGCGCAAAGTGCTTAGCAGTGTGCTGGCCTCAGGAAGGGCCCGTGAAGAGGAGGAGGGTCACCTTATTGGCCGCTGAGATATCGTCCAGTCTTTCGATGAACATTTTTACGAGCTTGGATGGTACCGATACTGTCAGCAACGCTTTAATAGCTGACAACATAGATACTAAATATTTTTCTCAATAATCATATCAGCAGCTTGTTTTATTGCACCAACCTCAGCCTGGAAAACACTACAACTGTCCTTAAGCGTAAAGGATCGATCTATATTTCGAGATTCCCTCACTTAGTTCAAAACTACTTAAATTCATTCTACAAATGATGTGACAAAAACTTTCTTGAACTTTACGTCAGTAAATGTCAGTCCATAACATTCCCTTTGAACCTATTAATTTTGTAACGAGCCTGTTCGTTTAGTCTTCTCTATATACGATCTGGGTATCATTTGTGGTAGGGAGCTAGACTGCCGTTCCCCACATTGATCAAAGTATACTCAAAGCCAATTCTTTTCTCAGTTTCCTAAAATGTTGGTGTAGAGAATTTACGAGCCCATACATTAAAGTTAAAGCCACCTTTTTATGTCACAAAATCGAAATCGACTTCATGATGACAATCTGTCAGAATGAATGCGGTCATTCTCTTTAGTGGTTTGTCATACTATGATAAGATGGGTTGTTGCATGTTACAAAACCCTTGACACAATACTGACGTAAATACTGACAAATATGTCATTCTAGAGCTATGAGGCTAGTAGTTTGGAAGTGACAGAGATGTAGAAGATGCTGAGTTTAAGAAATGACACTACTGGTCAGTGCAACAAGGCCTTAAACTTTAAACATCTGAAAGTTTTGATCATGTTACATAGCCCCTTCTTCCTCTTGTCCTTTGAATTTTTAAATGATTTATCGCCTGAATGATAATATCACAGTTTTCGTCGTCGAAGTATAATGGCAACACTCACTATTGAAGAAGAATAGTTCTAACTATCCCCTTAAAGCGTTCCTTTCCGCAAAAAAAAAATTGTTTATTTGTCATATTTACAACGTCCTGATTGTGGCCGATAAATCCTTTCCACGCCATCAATAGTGTTAAATCGACAAATAACAATAGCGGTTTTTTTTTTTTCAAAAACTCGACTGGTAACAAATCGTGTACACAACGAGAAAACTACATACCAATCGTTCGTCGTCAAAGATTGATTGCTGTGTGGATTTTTTAGTCAAAAATTCACTACCAGGACAAGCTCCTCTATCTGCATGTTCCTTCCAACACCCAGAGGATATGTCAACCGTTAGTGGCACCATTCTAACCGTCAATCGATGACAGAGTTTACTCCTTCACTTAGACGACCGACGCGATACATTCGTGGTAATCTAAGCCGAGAGTGGCGTCGTTCATTTTTCCCCGATAACAGCATGGACTTCCGGCGATATTTTGAAACATTTTCTGCCAATCCTTTGTCCTCGTTCTCAGTATTCTACGGGCACTCAGCAAAATTCATTTCCGACATTTCGAATGTCAATTTTCTAGTTTTCTCGCGCTCTGGCCAACCAAAAGAATTAAACAAAAATCCATTTCCATCTCGAATCCTTCCAAAGGACAACAACTGACATTGTGTTTGTTTTGTCATAATTAAATTGATGCCAAGCGACAATTGAAACACACAAAAACCCCAGCCCAAAAGGCATACTTCCTAAACGAAATAATAAAAGGATATTATACCAGCACCACTTTCTGACCACATACAACAAAGGATTGCCTCCTCCTCACACACACAGAAACACAGTCTTCAGAAAAGCGCAACAATCAAGGAACACTGCACATCATTAAAATTGCACCATTCAGCCTCGAGTTTTTGGCACAAAGCGCAAAGAAGGATCTTTCTCTCTCCGTTAACCGACATTTACTC
Source organism: Chalcosyrphus nemorum (assembly GCA_949716465.1). Lineage (NCBI taxonomy): Eukaryota > Metazoa > Arthropoda > Insecta > Diptera > Syrphidae > Chalcosyrphus > Chalcosyrphus nemorum. The sequence goes on from OX454333.1 coordinate 87,471,209, forward strand.
GTTAGAACGAGTGTGAATGAGTAAATGCCTCTCTGTAAAGGAATGTGGTTTGACGCTGAAAAGGAGCCCAACACTGTGCCAAATAAAATCATTTTTCCCTAATAGAAGAAACCCAGCAGGAGATCATGCTGAATGTGGCGGGTTTTCAAAAGAAACCACACACAGATTCATGCACGGGACCAGCTCCCTTTCCCTAAATGGAGGCAAGAGAAAAAAAAAGGCCATTCACATCAGGATAACAACCATATTTGAATTCAAAATGTCCTAGTTTTGGGTTCTTCTTTTTTGGTGCTAAACGCGGCCAAATGTCCTATTCAGATTGAAGTTAATTATGACAGCAACTCATCGTCAAAAAAAGAAGAAATACCATCAAAACAAAAGGATGCTAAAGGATATAAAACTCTCCACAAGGATGCTGTGCTGGTGGTAAAACTTTCCGCAGAAAAGCTTTTTTTTTTTTTTGTTGTTGAGAACTCTACTCAAAGTGAGAACAGTCTGGCGCAGATGTGTCCCACGTGACTCTGCTCCTGCTGGAGCCAGGACAACGGAGAGCACACACACACAAATATTCGGTCCACGAGATACCTAATTGTCCATAACGGGAAAAATGGATCAGAAGCTTTCGGGGGAGAAGAAACTCTTCAGTTTAATATTTGCGTTTTATGCGTTAGCACGTCGCGACGGCTTGTTGTTGAACCTTAAGAAGGATATTTATTTTTTCTCCTCTTCTACCGGTCCTTAGAGCGGTACAAAACGTGGCGTGTGAGTGACATACAACAAAGAAGAAAAAAATACAATGTGTTGTGGTTAGAATTTGATTTGGTTCCAAGTGAAAAGGGGGAAAACAAAAAAAAAAAAAAGTTCAAAGGATACCCGTATCCAAGATGATTATACGCACTGAGTCTATAGGAAGGTAAATCGCCTCGCTCCCCCGCCCACACCTCTTGTGGGTCACATGTTGGATGGTCTTTTTTTTTTTGCAAGAATTTCAATAAACGAAAGAACAAAAAAAAAGGATTAAGGACACCTTCATAGCAAACCGCCCACTTGAATGCCAAAGAACAAACAAACCGGGAACTGAATATCAATATGCCAACTTCCAGGATCTATCTGACATTATTAACAGCTGTCATTCTAGGAACGGGTAAGTTGAAAGCGCACGAGAAAATCGAATCGAATCGTATCGAATTGAATTGAATCCTTTTTTTGTCAGTTTTTTTTCCCTTAAGTGTGTGTAAAATTGAATCTTTTTCTGTTTTTTTTTTTTGTATACTCATTTTGGAGTTGAAGCGGGGAGGCGAATAAGGAATAACACGAGAACATCCTTCGAATAATCAATGAATTATGCTGCAGCCTCTCTCTGCCTATGTCAACATCCTTTCTTTTCCTGTGTGCGTTGGTTGGTTTCCGTTTTTTTTTTTGGATTTTTCAATTTTCTCAATATCAGTTTCGCCTCGGCGGAAAAAAAAAGGATAATTTAATTTTCCTTGCCTTGAATTCTTAAGCCTATAATATATTTTGTTTGAGGTGTATTTCTACCTCGGAGGGATATCTTTTTGTTCCTGAAAAAGGATCTTCTTTCTTAAACGATGGCAAAAAGTTTATTTTTATTACTTGGTCGAAGGAAAGGAAAGAACAAAAAAAAAAAACTGTTTACCCAAATCTTTAAGGACTTTCTTTTAACTTTGGCTAACTTTGTTAAGGGACATCGCGCGCGTCGTTTCTATGTTTTGAGGGCAAACTTCCTGGTAGTTATGTCCTTGCTCTGTTTTGCTCTGTTTTGCATGTAGCCACATCGACGTCGTCGTCGTCGTGGTCCGCACATTAATTTTGACTGTGCATATAATTTTTTTTTGTTTGTTTGCCTGCTGTGTGTGTGTGTCGGCCTCACCTCTATGGATGGGTACAACAATCCTTATGAATAATTCAGGATTCAATTTGAACATGGATTTTCGGTTGTTTTTGTTGTCCTTACCCGTTTTGTGGAGTTATGTGCTCCAGCACACAGAGAAATGAATATAAAAACGAGTTCCGTTTCGATTGTACTCTCAGATTTCAAGGATTATTGTTATGAAATTGTTTAATTAAATCAAGGATCCGCTTTTGACTAATCTATCTCCAGCGCCTATCTTTTGGGATTTTTTTCCTCCTACTCGTATCTGATGTTGCCTTTTTTTTTGTGTGTGCGGCGGCGAGCACGGTGACCAACTCGATGTTGATCCTTGGAAAATGAAAGCAAATAAAACGTAAGCTAATACAATGGTAACAAGGACTCTCTGTACAGCGGATTCTCGTCCCCGCAAATGCCAATTGGGGCAGCAAGCTGACGACGACGACGACGACGACGGCAGTGAAATGTTTTATTGCGGTTGTTGAAAATGGCGCGTAAGGACACTTTTAATTAAGCACTTATGCCATGTTAGATAAGCACGACAAGGAGTGCACAATGGGCCATTCATTGTTGAAATAAAAGACAGCTCCCCAGCTCCGCAGTTCCGCAGCTCCAGCCCCAGTCGTGGCTCTCTGTCGTTGCTCTCTTTGTCGTTTATCTTTGACTTCTTTGGCAAACTTTTTTTTTTCTTCTTTCTCCGGCTGTTTTCCTTCTCGTTGTGGTTGTGTCTTTAGCTATCCTTGTCTGCCAGGACTTTTGCATATCTTTTGCCTTTTTTTTGCGCTGCGGCTGCTGCTTGTCTTTAGCTCATTGTCAACGCTTGTCATCTAGATGAAGAACAAGTAGGATGTCGTTAAGCAATTTTTTTGCAGTTAAAGTTGTCGTTTGCCTTTTTAATTGACCGACCGGATGCGCGACTCAAGGACTTACACACCCACACCTTTATTTTTGTTCTTTGTAAGGCTTTTTCTGTTGGTAGGTAGGTAGGTGTACATCTTAAAAGGATATTGCTGCTAATTTGTGTTTTCCTTTATTTTTATCTTTTTTATGTGTGTTTGGCGCAAAGTTTTGCGTTAGTGTCTGCTGTTCGTTTTTGTTGTTGGACTGTGGCACAGCCTAAATATGGTAAGTGCCTTAAAAGGGAGATAGAAAGAAAACTCTACAAAAGAGGATACTATTCCCGTTTTGTGCAATTAAGTCATGTTTTATGATCCCCCCCCGGGCGCTGTTCTGTTTAGAACACCAGGTTTGCTGGTGGTAGGTAGTAGGTAGACGTAGTGTCTATTGAAATGATGTCGCTATTGTGTTCATGAGTCGGATTAAGTTGGCTTAGAGTTGACGTTTGATATTGTCCAAATGTTAAGCAAGAAACATGTTTAGCCTGATGTTTATGGCTGTTACTTGAGGTGGTTTTTGTTATGAATAAAACGGTTTAATAGACCTGAGAGGATTTAGCTTCCAACTTAAGGTGAGGAGGAAAGTAATCCTTACAGAGTTAGCTCCAAATAATTCATAATAATGGGCAGTTTAATGTGGAAGTACATTTAAGTTCAGGCAAGGATTATCGAATTGAGAGTGTCTAAGTAGTAGAGGAAGGACTGATCAATCGCAGCTATTATGTATTGGGACTTAAGGTTAAGATCTTCAAATTAATTGAAAGGAATAAGGGATTTTCCCTTGTATACGCCCAAAACGACTGCTGATGGTCATGCCTCTGCATTACAAGTGCCATTGGAAGTTGGCATCTCATAGTCGAGGAATTTGCAAGCAAAACGATTCCAAGAGACAGGAGCCTGAGTCGGAAGTACTCCTCAAGAATAAGCCACCATCATGATGATCTGGAAAGCTTCAGAAAAAATTGAAAAAAACATCCTCTTCTTCCTCGTTCATTAGCACAAAAGTCATTGCCTGAAACAATGCGTTCTAGCGTTAGTACAATGATCAGTTAGTATTCTCAATAGATTAAATATACATCCTTCAAATCTTCAGCAAACCATTTTCAAAATTTGGGCCAAGTATATCTATTTGGTACCATCTCTCATTAGCCTTTAGTTGAGCTGTTGTGGAGGAACTGCGTCTTGCTTTCACTATTGGCAGTTCCACAAAAGTTTGAAATATTTTTGGACAAGTTCCAACTATGAAGTGAGGAATTCCAGTCCCTAGAGTCATCGTCAGTCAAAACACAGTCCCTTAATGGACCAATGACCTTATTAATGGTCTGCATTTTTTGAAGTCATTAGCATTTGCTTATTGCACTCAGTTCCTTGAAGTCTTTGAAGTCAGTGATTGCATTGTCTACCCCGCCTTCCTTCGAGTGACTTCAAAAGACTTCAACTACAAAGTGAATGTAGTATTCGTATTCCTTTACAAGAACTATTCGCTGGGATCACATTTTATTACCTCTCAAAAATGAATCTTAAACGAGCTCCTGTTCACAATCATTCCAAGAAATGATTATTTACCCTTACTCTTTGCTGCCTGGCACTGTATATGGAAAAGACCGTGAATATTTCGATTGGCTCGTGCGATCTTCTATCTATGTGTTTGCAGTGCTCCTTGTTTTGGCCTCTTTCCTGTCGCCTTTGTAGTTTGCACTTCAAGTGTTCTGGGTTCTCTGCCTACTTTTTATGAAATCATTCGAAGAGTCGTGAATCATTGGTACATTTCACTGCTTTTGAATAAATACTCTGATTGAATGAATAATTTGATTGTGAATACTCAAGCATTCATGAATACCAACACCATGATTCGTTTTCAATTTATTTCCAAAGTGAACGTTTCTTACATGATTCACACTCGTTTGTTTTCTGTGTGCGTGAGACTTTGAAAGGCTCGCTTTTAAGCGAATGATTCACACCGACAAACGAAAGGATTCATGCAGTTCTCTGCTAAATACCTATGTACCTCAGAACGCGATCCAATTAAGTTAGTTCCCTGATGGATCAAAAGTTGCTTACGCCAAGTTGCCTTTTGTTAAATTAAGTACATAAGTTCGTCCTACAGATTAACATTCTTTCACAAATTCACTCCCACATCCTGGATGGCACATGCGATCATAAACATAAACACAAACTATTCTAGGAAGTACCTAATTTACGAAGTACATTGTTGAGTGTCCAAGTGGTCGTTTTAGTCTTACGGCAAACAAAATATGACAGCTGTCATCGCGAAGGCAAGTCGGTAACAATGATAGTCAAATTGGTCCCTTGGTGAAGTTTAAAATCGAGTAGCTGGTTACAGTCATGTTCTTTGGGACGTAAAATAGAAAATGACACCACAGGGACCATGCATAAGAATCGAATTGAATCTAGATATTGGTGCTAGAAGTTGAGAAGTCAATTCTGAAAAACTTTGAAGGCATGAAACTCTATTTTTCAAAACTATTGCCCATCAACCCGTTCAGCTAGTTGGGCTCATTGAAAGCCAGACAGGTGGTACATATAGACTTTTCGACATCAAGTAAACGAACCAATTCAAAGAAGGTAGAGTAGTTGGATCTTTTGAAACATCTGGTTCTAATAGGACAGTGCAATCTGCCAAAGACTAATGCGTACAAAATTCCTGGAAGTCTTTCTGGCAAACTGGCATCCATTGTGCGGGGGATTCACGCTCAAAAGCTCAAAAGTCTATGCCAATAATCCCTCAAATCCATAGCTAAAGGATTAAATTATTCGTGCCATTGGTGAAATGAAGCACGGATTATACGGAAACGTGATTGAAAATTGAAATCAAATGAATTTATATTTCACGTAAAAGAGCATCAACATTCGAATCCTTTTTTGGATAATTAGCGTTTACCAAAGAGTATGTGAATATTATGTATGGAAGAGGCATGGGCGATGGATAAATTGAAAAAAGAAAAGAAGCGATAGGGCAGAGTTTATGTAGTGGTATTCTCCTTGGGTGTTGTCCAAATTGACTGGGAACAGATGCATGTGAATTTTTCCATTCGTTTGTAATTTACAGTATTTATTACTAAGTCATATGGCCAGGGACTAGAGCTCCCACAAAATACAATACCCCTAGAACATGATTACCCACACCACAAAGATAGTTCTGGAATGGAAATATAGTTCGTCAGCCTCTCAATTCAACGGTATGTCACAGTGTCACTCATCTGGTAACCAGCAGAGTGGATACTCCGACACCCACTCTGTCCTTGGCATTGTACACGAAAGTAAGAAATCAACAGCAGTCCACTCTGTTGTTTTTTTCGCTATTGAATTCCTGTAGTCCAAACTGAAATTGTATTCATTGGCCGAAACAAAGCCGTGTTTTATTGAAAATGCATAGCCAGCCGTCAATAAAGTAGTACTTGCTTACTTAGGTGGCGCTATAGTCCCGGGTGGACTTAGGCCTCTGCCAACAAACCAATAGCTCGATTATGTGCTAGCTTGCTCAAGTGGCCCAAGTTAGTTGAAATCCTCCTCCACTTGCTTGCGCCACCTACTGTAAGGTCGGCTTGTACTGAGCCGATGTTGTTAGCTGTAACGCTCCATTCGCTCCATTCGTTCTACACGACCCAGCCATCCTAATCGTTGTATGTTAACTCCTCTAGCCAAGTTGATGTCCTTGTATAGGCCGTATAGAATGCCATTATGTCTTCTTCTCCACTCATCGTCTATACAGACGAGACCAAAGATAACTCGAAGAGCTTTTCTCTCAAAATAACCAAGGGCATCCTCATCAGATTTTGTCAAAGTTCATACCTCTATACCGTAGAGTAGAACTGGGATGACTAGTGTCTTATAAAAAGTTAGTTAGTTGAAAATAGGGTTTTGTCTTATAGCCCCTAGAAACACTGATCTCCCCACCGACCGGTGTCATTCACGAAACTCAATAAAGTAATAGAATCCTTAATAGTTATTGTCTACAATCCGATTGAGCGCCATCTATTATTCGAATGTCAGCTTGCCGTTTATTTAACGACTGGCTATAAACTTTTCAATAAAACACGGCTTAAGCATTTCGTGTCCTACAGTTCTTCTTGAGTTTTTATGTTTTGTAAGCTAAAGTTTTGTTGCACGACAAGTTTGTATTTTTCCACATAATAAATGTACTCTCTCTACTTAGCACGATAACAAAAACAACAATTTCAACTTCAACAGCAGATCTAGGACTTAGGTCTAACGTTGAAGTTGCTGTTGCTGTGCTCTGTTCCATTGAAAAGTGTTGGCTGTAAAAATGTCCCCACTATTGTCAAAGGTGCTCTTGCTCTGTCAATGTGGCATTTTTGGGTTGCGAGGGACAGCATTTCTTAACGTAAATCCTTTATTACGTTCAAACGGCAACACTTTAATAAAAAATACACGGATTACTTCGGATTACAACTTAATTTATTTCCGTCGTTGCTGGACGCGTCTTCCTCCTCTGCTGTCAAGTTCAAACCGAAGTCGGCTACAGTTCTACATATTACATGTTAACTCTAATGAGACACAGAGGGCGCTCACTTGGCTTGAGTGTGTTCAGCTAAAACTAGATTACAGAATGCTTACAAACGAAACAACTTATAGTCAAAGAGTGGCATTTTAAATTCTTTAAATTTGATTGTAAGATACTTTTATAAAATTCAAGAAACATTATTTGGATACGCATTACCTTTCAGCGGAAGCTAGCTACCAAATAAAGTACCTTCCTCCTTTTTGTTCCTCAGTAATCGTAAAAAAAAAATATATTTTATGGCAATTACTGGCGGCTGAATGAAAAATAATAAATTGGTAATTATGAACATTTTAATTTGTATGCAATTTTGTATGGCTGCATATTAGCTATAAGTGCACTCATTGGCTTGCAATATTTCAAAGGAATCCGAATGATTAATTTTTATTTGGCTGCTTAGCTATCAAAAATCAATAAAATCCCTTTGGGGAGGACGATTATAGTCTACCGTAACAACCTACTAAGAAAAAATAGATTTTCCTAACTGCCTGGATCAGTTTATATATACACATCCTGTCATTATTATTATCTGCTCGCTTTCGTGTTCGATAAAAATGCAGTAAGCCATTGATTAACTTAGGTACGAGTACTTACCGCTGTTTTCCAAAACGAGAGAAAAGGTGTGAAATTCGAACTTTTATTTGGTGCACGAATCGTAACGTTTGATGTTCTGTCGTAAAATAAACATCAACAGAAATTCTTTCTTTCTTTTTATTTTCATTTAATGTGTATGTTTCACACACATGTCGGGTCATAAGAACCATACGTACGCGCATATCCTTAAATGTTTAAGAAGTCGGATTGCTTGCTTGCCTACCAAATTTCTGGATAAATGACGCCAGAAAAAAAAAGTATCTTAAATTTTTTTTAATTTATTTTTAAATTTATTAGCCTTGGGTGGATACATACATATGTATCTATATGTACCCTTGAAAATATATTTTTTTTTTGAACTGGAATCCTTATTATGTGCGAAGAAATTATGGGGGAGAAAAAAATGTCTAGAAGAAGAATGCAATTCTGAGAAGGAATTCCCGATAAATTTTCCAATCATTTTGATTGGAATTTTAAAGACGACGGATTTTGATTGAATAATTTGGCAGTGATGTTGGAAGGGTATTTAAGTGATAGAGAAGCGATATAAGTTGAAACGTTTATCGAAATTTTATTTGAACGATTTGTAAGAGGAAATAAATGACGCAAATGGAAATGGTTTGCAGATGAATAGACAGGCATTCACTTGTAGATGGCTGTAGGTTGGGTGACATTAGTTGCTTCATTTATTGGACTTTTCAGTCCAATTGCCTTTATAGTGCGCAAATCGACGAATCACATTGGGATTTAGTTGCTTTTTTTGAAATCTGAATTTTATTGTTCTATTTCTCTGTCATGGGAACTCACTACACTTTGTATATTAGGCAATAGGCCAAATAAAAGGTGATCTATTTAAAGGTACTATTTTCAAAAGTACAAAAAATTATGAAAAATCAATTTTATCGGGTTATTTTTGTTATCAGTTAAAAGAACTATTTTTGACATTTTTACAGATTATTTCTTTTAAATATTGCGTTACTGACAGATACGTTATGATCGGCCTCGTCTTCAGACACTTTTAGCTACCACTCCAATATTTTCCCCACTACACCCTGGTCTATTTGATCATTATGCGGCCATCAATCTTTTCAAAACAATATGCCAAATAATTCTGAATAAGCAAATTATAACAGACTAGCATAATTCATGCGTTATCTGGCAAAAAATTCATAGGCAAAGAAGTACTTCTAAACGAATCACCCTTTAGTTGTTACATTTCTATGTAATTTAAGAGACAATCTCGAAACCATTGAAAAGTGGCTCTAAATTTAAGGACTGTTATGGGTGGCTTATCAGGTAGATTGAAAAAAACACTTTCTAATTTCTGTTTCTGCTATTGAAGGACATGCATACAAGGGGTACATATTTGTATGCGAGACATAATTAAGGGAATAATCTCGTCAGTCTTCTGTTTCGGAGCTAACTTAAGATGCAAAAGGCCGACAGACTTTGTCATGTGGACCAAACTATAGGCAACGACAGATAGCTTTCAAAACACAAACCATAAGGATATCGGCAGGATAAGAGCGCTTGCATCGATTGAAAAAATATAACGCACTGTTCCAACTAAGGCCTGACAACCCTTATTTACTATACGAATATATTCGTCTATCGGACGCTAACTATACGTTGGTAGGGTTAAAGTGGCTATTCGTACCTAGGCACAAAAGAAGGTCCCTTTGTGGTACCAATGGAGGGAGTTCTTAAGGGTTTATATCTGTGCCAACCATCTACAAACTCTTAAGAACAGCATTCGCGATAGATTCTGAGCTTTGAGAAAAAGCTATCATAATTTAAAAGTAGCGAGCCAGTAAAGTTGCTGCCAGAGTTATGACTGCCTTCGCTCCCTTGCCGTCCCAGGCACTTTGTTTCAAGTTGTGGAGACCAAGCCTTTTGGCATCCTTGACAGCTTGGTCTTTGTGCCGCATATTAGATATTCTCTTGAAATTTGGGGCTGTTATTAGAAGTTGCACTAAGCTAGAGCATTGTAATCCAAAAGCTCGATATGGCCGAGCTAATTTAGTCGGCATATTTTAGCTTCTTGAACTACATCCACATCCTGTTACAGCTCATAGAATTCGCGGTTGTATCTTCTCTTCATACTTCGGCTTCATTCACTTGAACTGGTTTCGGCAGCTCTTTAATTGCCGTAAATGCCTCTACGACGGCTTGCCGAGATCTTCTGATCATGATGACCTGTCTTGCGCACTATCTACTCCAACACGATGCAGCTTTGGAGAAGCTCAAGTTACACTAAGCATCGCGTATTTTCTAGCGTTACACGAAACATCTGGATAAGTTTTGATGGTATGCAGAGTTGGGCCATCACCTGGTCGAGCCCGAGACGATGAAAGCTGTCATGTATACCTAAATCTCGACCAATAAACCTCTCCATTTCTCTCAATTCTTCGCTAATTGCGTCTAGTAAGGTACTTGTGTTCGCCACAAACTTAGCCACGTCCATCATGCCTCTAGATTAGATTCGAAGACCTGTACTGCCTGTATAGTTCATGAAACTCCTTCCATCTTGAAGCGTCACCCTTACTTTCACTCTACTTACGTCCTATGCGATTCCTCGATTTAGATTGTGCGTTCGTGTGGACCAAGTTTTGTCCTCGACGATTCGTGCCTTTGCTTCAATGGCTGGAAAGCATACCTATGAAAGCCCGCCCAGTGGCTCTCTTCCGATATTGAAATCGATAGAGGGATGGTGAATACCGATTTCCATTCCTTCAGTTGTAATTTTTGTGGATTTTTCTCATCGAAACGATATTGATTTAGTCTGTTGATAAGAGGCTCCAGTCAATAGACTCCAGTTCAGGACACTGGCTTCTTTTATTGTGGATCGGAATGTGGATGCTGAGGTTCTTATTTATCAGGCATTCAGTCGCCTAACGAAATCATAGGCACGCTTCCTAGTAATTCATCTCCAGTTGCCTTGGAAATTTTGGAAGCATTGTTCAGATGTTGCTACCGTCACTGTGCTTTGATCTGGTGGACGGTTACTGTCACCGTCATCATCAATGTTGTATAGTTCATCCTGTCTTACAGCGGAACGTTGTCTACCTTGGTTGGTTCCCCTAATAGAGTCTGCAGAAGTGGTTTTGCGATATTCACAGCACAGATTGCGATCCTATTACGAGGTTTAGGTCTCTACTACCGCAGGATTCTTTTCGGGTTTTGCTCCTTTAGAATCTGGAAAGAACCTTTTCTTTTCATCTTTTGGAGAGGCCGTAGAGCTGCAGTTTTGCTGCTTGTACTCAACAGGATTCTCCTTTAAAGCAGAGGTTCTGTGGTGTGAAACTCAGAAGGTTAGTTGGGGCGCTTCTTATGGCTGGAAGCGCTTTCGTCAATTTATGCTAGCGGCACAGGAAATATGAGAGATTTCTGGATACGTGTTCAGCAGAGAGTTTTGGATATTCGCATTCGTACCTTAGAGAAGTTTACATGGTCTTAGACTGACACGTCTGCTCATGCGCATTAAGTTACCCTTTTTTCGTTGCCGAGCGTGGTACCAAGTAGGATGCTACTTGGGATTACGTACCTTCACGCTTACGCCGTATTGAGTGAGTGCTCTGCCCTCTTATCCGCTGCCCCAAAGGCATATAAGCTATCCAAACCAAACCGTATCAACAATGAACACCTTTATCAGAGAACGGGTAATGAACCTATAACCACAATCATACGAATAAAGTGGCAGTGTGTTCGTGTTGGTCACACTGTCTGAAAGGGTAACAGATCCATAGCTAAAGAAGCGATGCAAAGAAACTCGAGTACCCAGGATGGCAGATTACGCGGCGGTCCTAGGAGTACATGGCACTGCAACTGGGAAAAAAGTTGGGCACAGGCCCTAGAAATCTCCAGCCAAGATACCACTCATTGAATTTGTCGTTTAACATCACCACACAGCATTGATTTTGGTGTTCGTAATTCACTCAACTTCAACTGCATGATTTTTGTTTTTATTTCCGTTTTACGGTCGAGCAACCATTAACCTGATTCCCTTTGAAGGGACAAAATTAACTGACCCAATTGAACGAAGCTAATAACATATACCTACATTGTAGAGTAAAACAATGTCTGTTGCAGTTGCTCTCATTAAATCGCCAATCAAATTCAGACAATCAACATTACGTCAATTCCAAATGAAGGCACTCAACGTCCTGCCCAGGCTCGCAGTTATGATTGCAACAAAACTCGTACAACTGAAAATGCAACAATAAACGCGCCAAACGAATTGCTCAATCAACATTTCATTTGTAATTCTATGATGCAGCATCCACCATGTCCTTTCTCTGACATGAAACATTTCAATTTCACTGTACGACACACAGCCTTTTATAGTCCGTGTAGACGTGGTCCCCAAAAAGGAAGAAAAAGAAAAAGAATCCAAGAAATCTCATTTGAATACGTGAACAAGTCCATCAACATTTCATCAACATAAAATACGAACAATAGTAAAATTCATAAAATACACCCCCGAAGGGAAATAGCATCCCCTAACTGTAGGTTTGGGGATGAAACCTTGTGTACAGATACTACTACTAGGCCCAAGGTTGTATGGCAGTAGGTAGGTAGGTACAATTGTGGTAGTAGGTATATTGCGTGCCAAGATTTGTGTTATGCTCTCTGCTCCCAGGGATGGAATTTGATCACTCATCCCTCGTCCCGAGATAGGGTAGTAGGCGATAAAGCATGATGTTGTTACAGATGCATTCGACTAGAAAGTGAAACTTCCAAGGAATGCTAATTGATGTTGAAGGTTAACAAGGGTCAATTGCCCTGACCTTTGTAGTTTTGCCTTTGAAATGTTCTCCCATGCGATGCAAATTGAATCGACTTAAGAACGAAGTGAGTGTATTCGCCCAGAGGCAGCTATGGACTTTAGTTCTACTTCACTTACATTTTGCCATGAATTGTTTAACTTATAAGTACGTACTGTTTAAAGAGAGAGAGCCAGAGCCAAAGAGAAGGGGGAGCAGAAAAATTCCTGAAAAGAAATAAGTTTCCAATTTGAACTCGGTTGAGTGAATCCTGTAAGAGTTTTTGCTTTTCTTTAAATTTGATTTAAACTTTCCATCTTGAAGCAGATGAATAATTTTTCAATGAAATTCACTTAACTCCTTCAATTGTTAACAAAAAAAAAAAAAATGCCAAAAAAGAGAAAAGGGGTTTACTCTGTTTTGCTTTAGTCATCGCCAAAGTTGAAGAATAGGAAAAGTTGGGTTAAATTGAAAGCGAATGCAACTTGGTGGTGCAAAGTTCGACTTTGAAGTGAAGAGAGTTAGTAAAGTTGACAGTTCTTGGAGCATATTGAAGACAGGCAGTGGGTGTACTTAGACCAAAACTCTCAATAGTTGTTCGCGTTTTTAGTTAACATTTTTAAGATGCTTAAGGTACGGGAAAGTACTTATAAGTTTACTTCGTCGAAGGGGCTTGGAATATTGTATTAATTTCCTTTTGAGAGAAACTATATTGTGAACACTGCCAAGCAAGATGGGATTTGATTCCATAAATGACACACTAACTACTGTCCTTCGATCCGTTTTTCCGTCGTTTTCAACTGACAGCTCGATAGAATACACACATTCTTATGGGAACGGACGGAAAGACGGATAGAGCGGGTTTGCTTTCTACTTTTTCCATCCGTTGATCCGCTGACAGTATACACATACCTAGATTTAGGTGCACACATTCACATATTAAGGTTCACGCATAAGAGAATTGAGAATACGCATTTTGATTGGTCTAACCAGAGAGAGAGAGAGAGAATGTAGAGAAACTGTCATCGCCTTTGACAATCAGCTGATTGATGTGACAGATTCTATAGGACTGTTCTATCCGGCTATACGTCAACTTGAATGTCAAAGTTCAACGGATTGAAGGAACAACGGATCGACGGATTATATGGGTTGAGCCCTTACTACTCATCTTAGTCAATTACGTCAGCACCAAATCTATTCAGGAGACTCTTCTCGAACGGAGAATTAAACAGTAACCCTGCTCGACCCTCGGTAACAATTAATCCACCACATCTGTCGAAAGAGGGTGGGGCATAGACGAACTAAATTAGACTGACAACTTCGGTTCGTTTGACACATTCGCTCCCTGAAGCTAAAATCCGCTAGATTTTGTCATTGTATTTTGACGTTCAAGCGAAAACAATTACGGTTTTTTTGACGTCTAAGGTCGCTGCCACAAAATGGGCGAAGCGCGGGAAATTTTGACCGAAATGAAGACCCACTTTTATAAAACAATTGAGTCACTTACATTTACTGTTGACAACTATAGCACTCCATGAAAATTTGGCAAGACAAATCCAATAAACGAAAGTCAATTTGACAAATGTAACTTCAACAATATGGCCGCAATAGTCTGTCAAAGTTAAGAAATCCTATTTGGAAGAGTCATATATATGCAGAGTTGTATACAGGGCACCACAGGCCTTGGCCTCTTCTGTCTAAATATTTATTTATTTATATAGATATCTTTATTTTCCTAGTACAAGTTGGTTTTACCGGAAAAAGTTTAAGAACAAATTAAATATCATGTTCAGGCGAATGTTTGGCAAACAAAACCTTTAATTTCGTGGTCAAGGTGTGTACATTCTTCTGACATAGTTTCGTTAATGCCAAAGGTCAGCTGACCCGTAGGATCTTGAATTATTGGTTTCACCACCTCTGGCATTTGCAGAGACGAAATTAATCACAAACCATTTTACACATCTGGCACCCATTAAGGGAGTAGGAGTATTTCACTATTGTTTGTTTGTCGTCATCATTAAGAAGACCTGTGACCTTTTGATGAAATTAAGTGCTCAAAGGATGCTTTCGCATAGGGTTTCTCAGTGCTAATTCTTTTGAATCTACAAAGCTCTCTTTAAAACCAATACACTATGTAGAAGCAGGCATTTGGAGGAGCAGATTGTTGCTGGAAACGAGGTGTTCCACAATGCTCTGTAGTGTACGACTTAATCTGCTTTGTTTGCCCACTTTGCAAAGCACTCAAAGAATTCTTTCTTCACACATTATTACGAGCAAAGTCAAAGCGTCTTCGTCGCTATTTATTTTTCAAGTGTATTCCCGTGTGACCCCACAGTGTAGATCCTGTTCCTTTTAAGGCATATACGTATATCAGAAGTTGTTTGTGAAAAATTGTGCCGAAGAAATGACACACAGAACTGGCAGGCAGGCAGGCACCACACAACATACAAAGGTCACTTTTTGACGCGAAGAATATGCAAATAGGGCTGCTGTTCTTCCGCTCCTTTGCCAAGGATGATGACGACGACGACGACGATGACGGTTTCCTTACCTTTTTGAGTGCTCCCTTGAGCGTCAAAGAATGAGCTTTCAGCATGAAGTGTTGCCTTGAAACAGGAAACACCCCACTGTGAAGTGTTGGGATTTAAATTCACTTGTTTCTTTTTTTTTTTCTTTCGTTCTTTCCCACGGAATGTCCTTGATATTTCATCAGATTTTATTTTCTATCTTTTTACCTTTGCTGTCGGTTTGGATTTGAGATGTTTTGTCGCGTGCTTCCGCATATTTAGGCTTTCTCGCATCAAAAAAAAAAAAAAAACGAAGTACTCTCAAATTACGGACGAACAAAGGATATCACTTTCATCGCACACGAAAAACGCATTTTGTCAGTTTTGTTTCGACAGTGTATCCAGATGAAATGTTTCATCTGTGAGAGATACTCGTATCTCTTCGTCTCGATACAGGAAATCCTTCGAAATTGTTTGACTTAACCTGGGGATATGACTTTGATCAGGATCCGCACGTGGTAAGGGTACAAATATCTCTGTGCGTGTGTACGATGAACATGTTGAGCCTACGTTTCCTTGAGGTCCTTCTTCTGCGTGTTGTTATCAAGTGAATAAATCAGAATAACGATTGTCATTTTTGCATTAAGGCTTTCTCTAGCATGGATAATATAATTTCTCCATTTTTTTTTTCTTTTTTGTTGTTTTGTACGTGCGTATGAGGAGAAGAATGGAAAGAATGATAGGCGGGGCAATTGCCTGTGAAGGATGGAAATCCTTCATTGAAGTTTTTTTTTTTTTTCTTTTTTCTCGTTGTTTGGTAAAAGTTTCCTTTTTTCGGGGGAGAGGGTAATTTTTTTCTCGCTTCCTTTGCCTCAGTCCTTGAGATTACTTTGTCACAGGACCGTTTAATGATATTGATACTCATATGTTCCTTCTGCCTCCTCCTGCTCCTTTGTTTTGAGTTTTTTTTTTTTAATGGAACTCATGTTTGAGTTTTGTTCTGTTTCCTTGTCATTTCTTCCTTTGTTCCGGCTGATAAAAATCTAATTGTTGTAGACGCAGTGTGTTTTGAATGGGACTTTGAACTCGTTTTTGTGGATGGTACGTGATTTGTTCTTTCCTGAACTTTCAAAGAGAGGGCGCACATTTGCGAAGCATTGATGCATGGGTGTACTTTAAAGAGGAATTCATATTTAATGTCCTAAAAGAACGCAAGTTTGCTGTTTTTTTAAAAATTCAAAACATAAGGCTAGAGCTGCTTTAAAATCATTAACATCTCCTGTCACAGTGACGTTGAATTCCGACTTCAACATGAAGATGGCGGCAACAAAATCTAGTTCAAGACATCTGACGTTAACATCACTCAAGCTCACTAAATGGCGACGATGATTGTCAAACCAGGGCTGTAAAAGAATGCAATCATTTCGGAATGCATTCATTGAAGTCATCCTTAGAATTTACATGGATTCTTTTCAATTCAATGACTTCAGCTTTAAAATTATTAATCTCCATTCATTTTGAAGTCAAGATTTAGCAATCATTTTGTTAAATTTTGAAGTTCAAATGAATGCAATCATTTTGATTGCTCTGCATTCACTGCAGCTCTTTTGAAGTCACTAGCAGTCATTGCATTCACTTGAAGTTTTTGAAGTCATAGAAGAAACGACTTCAATGACTTCAGAGGACATCACTGACACGTACATCCCAGTGTCAAACAACAAATACGCACCCAAAATGGTTCAAACTTTGATGAATAGGTATACCTTCGGAAATATGCTAAATGCATTCACTAGCTTTTATGGGGACTATACTTAGTGCCCAAAATAAGAAAACACCAAAAATACTGTGTCCAATAGTTTATTTAAAACAAAATGTAATCCAGGATCCAGGAATAATGTTCAATAAAAATTACTGCGATGAACTTCGGGTCGTTTGACGCATTCGCCCCTCCCGAAGTAAAAATCCACCCAAAAATGCATCTGTATTGTGACGTTTCAACAAGTGTCATTTTGACAGCTCAGGCGCAGCCGTTTTATTGATGCTGTATGTTGGAATGAAAGAGCTAACTCGACAAATTTATAGTTAGGTTCTGGTCACACGATACTTAATATCAGGGCAATTTAGACTCGTCTTTTATCGGCAATGAGGGGCAGGGGAAGTTAAAGTTGACCTTTTATTTTGGGTAGTCCATAAGCTTGGAGAGACGTCAGTCTGGTGAGGAAGTAGAGAACACACCGCAAAAAAGAAAAGGAAAAGGATGAAAGACAAAAAAAAAATTGTTCTCTCTATGTTGGCACTACTGTTCAAGTTAGCTGTCAAGCGAGAAGTTACATTGGCGCTGCTGGTTATAAAAGGTTTGCACCTATGATTGATTAATGCGCCACACTTTTTTTGATGAGTGCTGACATCTTTCTGTTGAGGTCGGAAACTTTTCGTTGAAAGATCTTCTGACATCGAAGATGACCTCTTTTGGAACTTAGTCTAGGTTAGGTGGACAATCTCCTTGCTCGTCAGGTTTATTGTGTTGCCACATGAGTCGATGGCCCCTTGCGATCCTTTAGTCCTACAAGCAATTTGATCTTTGGATAATTCTTCTTGACTTTAGAAGTATTCAAATTGGAAATATGCCGTTATTCCATAAGGACTATCATCAATAGCATAATCGACAGACCCATGTCCATTAGCCACGTAAGTGAAATTTTTTATACGAGGTCCTTGTTAAGGTACCTTGCGTTTACGTTGTGAGGAGCAAGATTTTGGTTATTGTACCGAAAGTTAAGTCTTTT
This sequence comes from Chalcosyrphus nemorum, assembly GCA_949716465.1. Classification (NCBI taxonomy): domain Eukaryota; kingdom Metazoa; phylum Arthropoda; class Insecta; order Diptera; family Syrphidae; genus Chalcosyrphus; species Chalcosyrphus nemorum. Next base: position 87,489,189 of record OX454333.1, read on the forward strand.
TCGACGTCACGAACTTGGCGGCTGTGATTCGAAGATCCTCTCGACTAGGGAGTTGTGAATACTGTCCTTAGAGGCTTGCCATGTACCCAATACATGTTCCTTCCCAAAATAATTCCTTCAGGTAAGTGAACGAGGGGAACAATGCGCCCAATGAAGGCCCAAAGGGTCTTAAACCAACCAATGTCGTCCAGGTAATGATTGATTTATTAAGAGATACTTTTTTCAATAGCAAAAAACAGGAAACAAAATCAGTTTTGATCAGGTTATCTTTATTATAAAGCAAAAGGACCATACTTGGCATTTACTTCTTAAAGATTGTATTTTTCAATTACTGGTCATAACAGCGGTTAACGTGGTCCATTCTGAAGTTCGAATTTTCGACGACGCGTCTCTGAATTTTTAGTGGTGTTCAGCTCTATGTGGCAAGTAGCGCCGTCTAGTTTCAATGTTATGTTCTGGAGATCACGATCTTCAATTTAAGGCACCAAGTATTCCACTATCATGGTCCTATAGCGGGCGCCATTGAGAGCTACGTTCTGGCCAGCCTCGTCATCACTTATTGCGTTCACCGCTCCAATACTTTCTTTACAGCGTCCTGGATGTAGTCTATTTGGTCGTGTATTGTCTAGTAATAAGAATTGGACTTCAAACTGTGCGATGGTATAGCGAATCGTGCGTTCGGTAGACCTTAAATTGCTCTAAGTGCAGGAAACACTTTTCAAGTTGAACACTGATTTTCGAATTTATAGACTCCATGCTGGACTGTGTCTTTCTACAATGAAATGTTAAAGAATTTTAAGTAAAATTACTATAACAAGTTTCCATAAGTCATGCGTCCTCTGTCAAAAAACTTATAGACAAAAAAGTACCTCGTAATGAATCACCCTTGAAATCTGAACTTTCACCTTAAGGTGCATGTCTACCGGCAAACCTTTCTCCAAATCTCAGTTGTCGACAAAATTTCCATCATTAATACCTCGAATTAAATTTAAAATATTTAAACATACACTCAGCGACGACCTCGACCGCGTTCCATAATTATCGTTAAGTATGCGAAGCACGAAAGTGCCTCAATTCTTGAATATTTTCGTCAAAATCCTGTTTCACCTTCTCCTCAGGTCTTATCTCACATTTTGTGTTGGCCTATTTCGTTTGTTGTCCTTGTTTTTATTCATTCGGTATATTTGTTTGTTGTGTGATTATCTCATAACTACGCAACTACTCAACAAACAGAAGGCATTCACATTCACATTCACGTTCACGTCTTCTTATCCTGATCCTTCGGCCTCCTCCTCCTCCTTCTCTTGGCTTTTTCTTCTATTTCGACTTTCAAACTCTATCTTTCATCTCGGATGCCTATCTTTCTTTTGGGTGGTACACATGGCGGACTCTCACCCAACCTTCAAATGGTAGTATGTATCTATGCGTGTGTGTATAGTCTTTCATAGTAGAAAGGATCTGCTTTAAAGCATAAATTATGTACAAGCAGAGCAGAGGATAACATTTTGAATAGCAGAGAGAGAGCCGCACATAATACACACAAAAACTTGGCACAGACGATAGATACCAAGAAGAAAACCTAAACTTGTACGTGAGGTTGTCGTCATTGCCGACGTGTTTTACCATGTACCTATAGATGCTTAAGATATGATTTAACATACACAAAACATGGCAAAACGACAACGACAACGACGACACGAGATGAAGAAAGATGTGGCATTGCCGCCGCCGCCACCGCCACCGCCGCCCGAAAAGAGCTTGATTAACTTTTCCTTTAAAGAAATCTTAAGATACCCCAACCGAGAGCGGTAAAAATTAATTATACACTAAAGAGTTATTTAGAGATACACTCTCCTACGAGTATGTGTTGGTTGAGATGGATTTCGATTAAATCCCCCAGAAAGGATGTTATGAAATCCCTCTCCTTTATTTCGGCTTGTTTGCGTTGCTCCTGGACAATGGGTGACCTTCTGAATCTGTGTATGTATCTATCGGAGCGTGGGGCAGTAATGAAACGGAATAAAGTCATAGGAATAATATGTTTGTTTACGGTTTGGATTATTATCCTGCCAATCATATAGACAGAATTAAGCTTTCTTCTATGATTGTATGCGAAGCTCAGTACTACTTTGGCTTAGATGAATGCTTCTTTGGGTCAAATCCCATAGATTTGCTGAAATTAGGTAATCCAGACTAAGAACGAAAAGAAAGGACAAAAAACTACATAGAAAAAGTTTATAAATGTAAATCAATAAAGTTGTAATGAAATTTGTGGAAATCCTTGAACTTGTAATATATGGATGTCAGAGGAATGTTATTTTTAGTGTTTTTTGAATACGTGGGGGAATTGCTTTATAGCGAGCGCTTTCAAAGTTAAACAGCCCAATAAATTTTGGGTTCTCTTAACTGGCATTTATAGGATTCTTTTCTCCTTATATGTATTATAAGACGAATAGTTGTTGTGGGGAAGTACGAGTTAAAAAAAAAAAGGAAACTTTGAAGATAACCTTAGAACTTTGCAAAGAATGTTACAAATTACATAGAAAAAGTGGACCTTATAACTTATAATCTGACTTGAATCGAGACCGATGGATGGATGATTTGAAATGGGCATCTGGTGGGCGGATTATTTGAATTTGAATTTGACCAAGGGAGTATTCGAACACCCTTCTCATCGACTATAGTCCCGTACTCCCCTCGTCCTTATTTAACTCATTTTAAGGCGTCTTAGTACATTTCATTGAATGAGCCATCATACACTGGTGCAATTACCCGGGGGTAAAGCTGATTTTATAGAAGAAATATATGAAGTGTGATGTAAGAAACGGGGTAAATAGGGCTTCGAATGTTGGCCTCAAGCTTGTCCAAATTGGTTTACTAAGAACTTGTCGTAGCCCAAAAGACAACATGATAGCAGAGGCAAATTGATGAACGCTTTCCGTGAGGAGATCCAGTAGCCAAATTGCTCCTTTCCAAGCATGTACCGCCGTCATAGCTCAGAGATATCAATGTTGTCGAACTCTGACCACAGTAGGTCGATTAACATCGCTCTATACCTGAAGCTTTTGATGGCAACCATGTCACCTTTCTCATTTCAAAAGATACAAGGTTGGAAGATGGATAATGCGCCTCGTCCGAGCAGATGATCTTTTGTTCAAAATCCGGATCTCCGGCCAACATTTGCAGCGTCTAATTCGTGAACTATTCTCGTCCGGCTTCATTTCTCTCAACAGCGTGGATGTACATATGCCCAACTGCCGTTTCTGGATCTTCTTCGATACCAGCTGCTACGGTGGCTATGTTTTTATTCAGATTCTACCAATCTCTGTCTAGTTGGTGGTTTAAGTGAGTGTATTCATGCTCAAAATTTGTCCATGATGACGACCGACCTCACGACGAAAATCATGCTGCGTATTTACTACTGAGCCGGAATTTCAATATTATTTTCTAATAACTTCCGCACGTTCGACAGAAATAAAACCATACACGAAAAAATGGCAGATCTTATTGAATATTTTGACAGCTAGGTGTCATTGGTAGCTTTGCTAAATGCTGAAATATAGTCATTGAAAAAAGTATCATTGCTATCTGGTCAACCTAGATTAAATTTATCCTGGCTTCATTGACCCAAAATGGAATTGGGCGAATAAGCCTATTTAGTGGGGGCAAAGAAAAAATATATTGTACTGACCAATAATAACTTAATTGGGTCACAAATACCAACTTTAATAGATCGTTTTGGAAAAATAGGTCAGTTGGGTTTGTCCCTTGCTTAGAACCCAATCCTGCACTTTAAGCTACAGTTTGTACCATCAGTGTTATGGTATTTCTTATAGTCAACTCTGTCCGCCAAACATATCACGAATCTCCTTTCAAATGGTAGCATCAGATTCACGTGATCAGTGTCTGTCTACCCATTAGCAGTTGTTGAATGATGAGAGCTCAACTCAACATGGCTTTACTGCAGTCTTGCCCTCCACACTGCTAAAAGTTAGAATCAAGATCAAGAATGACAGACTAAATATTGACAATAATTTCACACTCTTTCTTGGCATAAATCCCCTTGATATTTGGTCTTTTAAGCCTTTGACTTACTGATTGCACGTTTATAAGAGATTGCGTCTTTCTTGAAGATCCTTTCATAAAATTTAACGATTACTTTCTTACCCACATTTAACTCAAACTCATTTGAACAAAGTACTTTTTTCTACGAATAAATTAATGCGGTTCCTTCATACGGAACGGAGCAACATATTACACTTTTCATGTAAGGAGTTTTTAAAACAAATTTTAATTAGACTTTCAAAGTTTCTGACTGTGAGTAAAATTCCCTTTCCAAGTGACTGTCTGATTCCGTGAATTTTTCTGTCAACAGTCACGCGCAAATTTTTCGCAGAAAATATTACTTTCGTATAACCGTTAATGAACAAAATTGAACTATACTCGTAGTGTGTATAGATTTTTACCTTGGAATAAGGTCACGATTCACAGCGGAATCTTAGATGGTCATGGAGCTAACGAAACATATTCCACAGTACCTAATTAAATAATTCGCTCCGACGCACGGCGCGAACTGTACTACAGTAGAATGCAAAAAAAAAACCGTGAATTACAACCGAATACAAAAAACACATACAACTTTGCCCAATAGTTTCGATATCAACCAATGGAATGTTGCATGTGAGTTTCCAGTAGATCAACTGCACCAAGTCTTTTCTTCTTCTTTGTCTGAGACACCTTCACTCCAGACAGTGCCTACTGTGTACATATGTACGTATATAACCTGCTAAGATGCTGTTGAATGTAGGATACTCGACTGGCTATAAATGTGGTCCATTTTACTGGGCGTTGTCCTTGCCTTAATTGTTATTAGCAACAACCAACCTAAGGGATCGAAGATTTTGTCTGCGTCACTTAATACTGCTCGTTTGGTACACTCAATGCGGAATAACGAGGAAGCTACTTTAAAAGTCGTCTATCCTCGGAAATGTTGTTCCATTTCAATGACTTCTCTTGGCAAGACTTTTATGACTATTTGATGTTCCCCCAATTTTCGTTGAAATTTTTCGCATTCCTTTAGTGACCTTGCACCGCCAAGACAATCGCTCCCTCCGGAATAGTTCGTCCTAAACTAGTTTTTATTGCCTCATACGGGACTGATGCTGTACCGTATGTCTTCAGAGGGGATTTTTTAATTTGTCTCCACCTAAATCAGTCGATACATTTTTTCGATATCAGCTGAAAACACAATTTGGAATGACTTAGGTATATCGAAACAGGAAGAAACACGGATCTTTCTGAATCGTGGGATCTGTCATCATAATACTGTCTAACTACTCTCTAGTTTGGTAGTTGTATATTTTCCAACAGTGCATGATGTGGAGGATCAAAAATGCTTGCAATGGGATAGTTTGCAGGTTCGCCTATAGTTTTTGACCTCATTTTCGGAGTCGGCTTTGAAAATTTTCATCAAAAAATATATTTTTCATTCATCCAGGAGAGTTGAAATTTTAAGAGACTTAATAGTGATAAGTAACAGACGGTAGCTGTTCTTACATCCTCTCCCATCCACCGCAGGACTTGCAGACGGAGTTATACCAAGGAAATGTACAAATCCTTTACTATTGACGCTGACCCTAGAAGAAAATTGGGATGCAACCAGTTCATGACAAAAATGTACCTCGAAAGATTCTATACCATCATAAACCAAGCACAAAAACTGTGAATTAGAACCGAAAGCGCAAATGACATACAACTCTCTCCAGTAATTTAGACACCAACCACAATTGAGCTCCGAGTAAACCGACTACACCCACTCTTTCCTTCTCTCTCATATTCATTGATTTGGCGGGCATAAAATTGACAAAAGTTGCGATGAACGAAAAGAATATCGGGACATATCAAGACATAGGAAGGTCTTGATAGGAAGGTAAACGGCTTAGCGGAGGCCGGAGAGTACTTCCTTGGCATACTGAAGACCCTGTGACACTAATAGATCGGCGATATAGAGCTCTGTTGAACTTTTGTACCACCAATTTTTCTTGTTACTACACTTGTTGAACTTACTCAAGATCGTTTGTATTTAGAATGAAAAGAATAGACCAAGTGGCCTGCCTTGTGGTACACTAGAATTTGAACGTTTTACTGAAATAAATTATCGCTTCTTGAGTCGTTGAGTGTTGGATCTCAAGACTCATAGAAGATGGTTGGATTACTCTATTCTAGAAAGTTTTGCTAGATCTTAAAGGTATGTGGTTATGTCAAGATAATTCGATGTTACGCACTGATGCGACGCAGCGATCGCCTCAGGATGAAAATGGCTACATCTACAGCCAACAAAGTGCCACTTATTATAGGGTTCCAAGCAGCAACGACAACGAAGATCTCAAACATGTAAGAGGGAAACATGGGCCCTGCGAACGAAATGACAATGGAGATCGATTTTTTAAATCAATCGTCGCTTTAGTGATTGTTCTGAAATAATATGTACTGCCGATAATGGGATAGCATGAGATCAGCCATAGTCCAATTACGTACTATATCCATTCGAAGGGTACCCTTAAACTTAAGAACACCAAGGCTAAAGGATCCTTTGGTACGCCAACAGCTATGAGACCGCCAATATTGGCTGAAGTGCTTCATTCACTCCTAGAGAGTTCTTTGGAACTTAAAACTTTTCCCGATGAGCAGGAGAAAATTATGCTTTACTTTGCTCTGTTTTTTTTTTTTTTTTTTTTAATAGGTTTTTATTAATAATAATCGTAACTCTTACATGCTAGACAAAAACGCTTAAAACTAGCTTAAATAACTTAACTATCTTATAATAACTTACTGGCTCTATGCGAGCGCTCTAAGCCAAACTTAATGCTTATTCTATGTCTTTCGACCTAATCTAACTAATGTAATTATTATAATCTATAACTAATTGAGGAACTAAGAAAAATTAATAAAGAAAAACTTAGAAACAGGACATTTTTTATGTAAAAAAGACTTATATACTACCTAAAACCTAAATAAGCTTACATACTACCTTAAAATAAACTTAACTAAAATTTTTTTGTTAGCCAACAGGCTTTTTTTTTGTGTTTTTTTTTTTTTTTTTGTGTTTTTTTTTTTTTTGTATATACATATCTTACCCTAACCTAGAACTAAAGAACGCCTAAAACTATGTATGTCGGCCGAAGGCATGCAAAAATACATGGTGGCCATATAGCCGTACTGTCCCTATCCGGGATCTATAGGGATCGACGAGGGAGCTCCCTCAAGCCACCAGAATTGTTGGTGCTGTCGCTCGACGTCTTGGATATCTCGGGTTGACACCGACCTACTAAACCGGAGACGCTCCTCAGAGCTCCGTACGACGTCTCGCTCATAGTTGAGCCGCCTATCCACAGTTTTTCGGGCTATATGGAAGATTATCGGCACTGCCGCTCTATCCTGGATCAGACCTGCCTGATCGTAATAGAGGAATGCTTCTGGGGGGACAAAGCCGTTAAGGCGCACGCTCTCATGGTACATGGTATTGGGGTAGAAAGCCCCGGAGATCAGGTTATTCATTGAGGTCATTGCTCTCGCAATGTGCCTTCGAGTCATCTTGATTAGGAAATTGTCCACTCTTATCAGACTCGCTTTGTTGTAAAGGATCTCGTTGGAATAGAATTTTATGTACTGAGACTCTGGTGTTCTGTACAAGTGAAGGCAAGCCCGAAGACAGGCCCTCTCAAACACCCGAATCCTTTCCATCCTGCTTGCCCCTATGTTGAACCACACAGGACATCCATATGCGATCATGGGCCGAATAAGGGCCATGTAGCAGATTACCTTCACCCTTGCATCGAGTTGGCTGCTATAAAACAGTCTCTTTGTAAGAGCGAAAGCGCCTCGGGCTCTGGTTAGAGCAATATCTACATGTTTATTAAAATATAGATATTGGTCTAGCCAAATCCCCAGGTATCTGACTACATTTTGACATGCAAGTGGACGTCCGTGCTCTCCAATGATAGAGAACTTTCGCCAATTCTTCCTGGTATCCCAAGAGGCCCCAGACAACGGCGTTCTGAAAAGAATGGTTTCAGACTTCTGGAAGTTGATCTTCAACTTCCAGTCATCGCAATATCGCTGAATCTTATCGAAGTCACGCTGCAAGAGTGTTGCAATGACGTCAATCTTAGGTCCTGATCTGTACGCTATCAAATCGTCCGCGTACGCTATCACGTCTGGAAGAGATCCTATCAGATCAGCTGTGTAAATATTGAAAAGGATCGGCGAATTAACCGCCCCCTGTTGCAGACCATTTTTAATTTCGAACGTCCCAGTGGAAGTTACGCTGCCATTTTTCACAACGAACTTTCTACCAGTGAGCATATTAAGCCACATGTACAGTAGTGGTTTACTTATACCCAACCTGCTCAACTTGTAAAAGAGCCCTTCTAACCATACGGTATCGAAGGCCTTCTCCAAGTCAACCAGACAGGCACCCGTGCATTGTTTCTTACTTTTGTTCCATTGGATATCCGACACGAGTTTAGACGCGGCATGAATTGTATCATGCCCCGCCTTAAAACCGAATTGGTTATCCGGAACAATTTTATTTTCCTCAACCCACATTATCATTGCTCTATGTAGCACTTTCTCGAATACCTTGCTGATATTCGGAAGGAGACTTATGGACCGGAGATTTGCCGGATTGGAACTGTCTTTTCCCCTTTTTGGGATCGGCTGAACCACCGCTGTTTTCCAATGCTCTGGATAATGGGCATTATTCAGTGCATTGTTGAACAGGGTGGCGTAAATGTCTACCGCTACTAGAGGAAGATGTCGAAGCACAATGTTCGATATTCCATCGATTCCCACTGATTTCTTCTTTCTCAGTGATTCAAAGATCGCTTGAAGTTCTACCTTCGATATGTAAGGGGGATGAATCCCTTCAATGGCATTGACATTGTTTGCAACATTGTCATCATTGAACCTGGTGAAGCCAGAATTCTCTGCTTGCCAATGCTGCAAATCATATCGAAGACGGAAGTTGTGTGCAAGGACTCTATTCTCCAGGTCGTGGTTGGGGCGAATGCAAGCATTTACCTTATACACATCCTGAAAAATGGTTCCTATTGCCTCAACCTTCTTCTGCGGATCCTCGATCACGAAAAAGTCGTCATCGTCGACAGCGTCAACTGGATCTATTCCTGCTTCTGTAAGTAACTGTTCATTGTGAGTTGTACGAGGAATCTTCAGACACTGAAGCTCGTTGACATCATTCCTCCGAAATATTTTATTAATGTGGGGGAACATACTCGGGTTATCAGACTTGATAGCCCGAATCTTATTACCCCAGTGCAAATTAGCCGACAGCCTATAGTTTGCTCTAATTAATACTTGGAGATTCTTTATCAACGACTTCAGAGTCCTAACCTCCGAGTTCTGTCTGTCAGTAAACTGCCTATGCAAGTTTTTTAATCTTGTCAGCAGTCTACTTTTTTGTACGTGCAGTGCGTCGATTGTTGCGTTGCGGTAAACGTTGTCAGTTGGTCGATACCGAGGTATAGTACTGTCCATCGTTTGTTTAATTGTCTCGTCCATTTGTTTGAGGTAGCTGTCAATCTCCTCATTTGACAGATTCCTATTGGACGGTGGGTCGAGCGAATTCGAGGAGAGTGCTCTTGTTAAGTCTCGGGAAAAGCGAGGCCAACGAGTCTTACTATAGTTGTAGGAATACGTTTGGACAAACTCTTCCAATTCCGCGATTTCGTTGGAAATAGTTATTTCGGCAATAAGTCCGCAATGGTCACTGTCATACACGAACGTGCGTAAACAGTTTATCGTTTGTCGGTTCACGTCGGTCAGTTGTAACCGTTCGTCGAACAGGAGTAGATCCAGATAGGAGCCGCTTCTAGGAAACGATGGACTATCTGTAGCTTTCAAATCGAGCCGAAACTCGACATTGTGTTGACCCCACCAATTAAGTAGTGAGTTCCCCCTAGTGTTTGGTGTTTGATTTCCCCAATCTTTATGTTTGGCGTTCAAATCTCCGGCCATGAGGAAATAATTCTCCCCCAATTCCAGCCTTAGGCAATTTTTATTGCCTCATACGGGACTGATGCTGTACCGTATGTCTTCAGAGGGGATTTTTAAATTGGTCTCAAAGGTGTTTTCTCTCCACAAGATCCTTCTAATCCACCTAAATCAGTCGATACATTTTTTCGATATCAGCTGAAAAAAAACAATTGGGAATGACTTATGTATATCGAAACAGGAAGAAACACGGATCTTTCTGAATCGCGGAATTTGTCATGATAATACATCTAACTACTCTCTAGTTTGGTAGTAGTACATTTTCCAACAGTACATGATGTGGAGGATCAAAAATACTTGCAATGGGATAATTTGCAGGTTCCCCTATAGTTTTTGACCTCATTTTCGGAGTCGGCTTTGAAAATTTTCATCAAAAAATATATTTTTCATTCATCCAGGAGAGTTGAAATTTTAAGAGACTTAATAGTGATAAGTAACAGACGGTAGCTGTTCTTACATCCTCTCCCATCCACCGCAGGACTTGCAGACGGAGTTATACCAAGGAAATGTACAAATCCTTTACTATTGACGCTGACCCTAGAAGAAAATTGGGATGCAACCAGTTCATGGCAAAAATGTACGTTGGAAGATTATATACCATCATAAACCAAGCACAAAAACTGTGAATTAGAACCGAAAGCGCAAATGACATACAACTCTCTCCAGTAATTTAGACACCAACCACAATTGAGCTCCGAGTAAACCGACTACACCTACTCTTTCCTCTCTCTCATATTCATCGATTTGTCGGGCATAAAATTTACAAAAATTGACAAAAGTTGCGATGAACGAAAAGAATATCGGGGTATTCATAGGAAGGTCTTGATAGGAAGGTAAGCGGCTTAGCGGTGAGTACTTTCTTGGCATACTGAAGACCCTGTGACACTAATAGATCGGCGATATGAACCTCTTTGAACTTTTGTACCACCAGTTTTCTGGTTACTACACTTGTTGAACTTACTCAAGATCGTTTGTATTTAGAATGAAAAGAATAGAAAAAGTGGCCTGCCTTGTGGTACACTAGAGTTTGGAAGTTTTACTAAAATAAATTATCATTTCTTGAGTCGTTGAGTGTAGGACCTCAAAACTCAGAGAAGATGGTTGAATTACTCTATTTCAGTAAGTTTTGCTAGATCTTAACGGTGTGGGAGTTATGTTGTCACGAGCGAAAAGGGCTTATCTGCTGCCACCCGCAAGGAGAAAGGATTTTGACCGCTTGTTACGCCACGATAATTCGATGTTACGCACTGACACAACGCTGCGATCGTCTCAGGATGAAAATGGCTACATCTACAGCGAACTAGGAACCTTAAATTTAAGAAGACCTAGGTTAAAGGATCCTTTGGTACGCCAAAAGCTATGAGACCGCCAATATTGGCTGAAGTGCTTCACCCACTCTTAGAGAGTGCTTTGGAACTTAAAACTTTTCCCGATGAGCAGGAGAAAATTATACTTTACTTTGCTCTGTCATCAGGTACGGATGCAATTCTGTGAACCCTTTCATTTTATTAACTCAGTCAGTGAAACAACTGAAGTAGGTGGCGCAAATCGAAAACTGAAGGTCCTTTGGAATGTTTTCCGAAATATGGAGAAACACTAGTGCATGCACATCAAGCTATAAAAGTTTGTGAACCCGTGCATGCCAGATTTTCTAAGGACATCCTGCCCTAACCGTATCTCCAACGAACAGCTGCATAAGAAAAGGTGTCAGGAACTTATAGACACCAAAATTTGACGGCGTAATTGTCAGTGGATCGGTAACAACCTTCAAAAGGGTTGAAAGGTGAGATCCTCTTACCCTAGAAGTACATGGAGAAAGAGCCCATGAGCTGGGGCAGAGTAATGCAAATATCCAATACAACTTTTCCTAGTCAATTTGGACATATAGGCGGACAGTCTGATGGACTCGATCCAGTCACAATCTGCCCAAAATGGTGTGTGTACTGATTGATCAGTTGTCAAAAAAATTACCAACTTGAAGGTCTCCCCATGACATCTTCCAACTTGCCAGGGGTAATTTCAATTCTCTCCAAGGTTAGCATTTCCCAAAGTAAACACCCGAACTCATGTTCATTAAAACGAATTAAATAAAATTTTCCAAGTGCAATAAAAAAAAAAACTAAAGATAACTACAAAATAGTGATTTAAATTTCTCTGTTTACCACTATATATGTATGTATGCCCAACTGGGAGGACCATCATCATCATGGTCGACCAAAGTCATAATGGTGATGACTTCCATTCAAGCCAAGCGGCTTTCTATACATATGCGCTTGTAGTTTAGCCACGTCCCCAGGGGGCAAAAGCTCCTCATTTCCAGTTTGTCTCTAGTTTCTAGTATTCCCAACAGGACAACTAGACAACAATGACTTTTAACCTTCAGATCCTTAGCACTACTCCCGAGACAATGATGGGGCATGGGAAATTGTCCAAAATCTGTTTATGACATTCTCTTGCAAGACCAAAATCTGTTGGGGCACAAAACTTTTCTTACAACACATCCTTTGGACACACAACTCTAATATTCCACGCCGGCATGTCCACACCCATCCACCCCCACTGAGTAATTTGTAGCTCTCCTCCTCCTACTACTCATCACCTCGATGCGAGGAGCCTCCTCAAAATGTACTCTACTAGTAAAGAAGAAAAAAAAAAAAACTTTTCCAACTAAAATTGGTAGAACACGAAAGAACCACTCCTACCAATTATTCCATTTAAGCCATGCTCATGTTCGTGTCCACCTACTTTTCTGTAAGTTGCTCTCTCGTCGTCGGAGGACGAGGAACACACAACATTTCCACCCTGTATTCTGCCGCTCTGATGACAGGACAACGTAATTTTGTGCATTAGAAACGATTTGTAAGGAAGCGTTATAGCTTGATGTTAGAATGTCAGAGTTGGATATGACGACGACGTCTCTCTCGCCTCCTTTTTTTTGCTCTGTATTTTGACAGAAGTTTAGTGTTCAGGACATGTACCTCATCGTAGTCGTATGCATAAGCAAAAGTCGAGTTCACTTTTTCTTTTCTTTTTCTCTGTATACCTATTTCTGTTGTCAGGTTTTTGCTACATTTGCTGCAAGGATATGAGCAACCATGCCACCATGTATGCTAAGGATGTGGCTGTAGGTTTGCTTTTGTTTTTTGTCTGTTTGTTTCTTTCTTTCAATGAAAATTGATGCCAAAGAGGGTGCAAAAGTTTTCCTCTGTTACGTGACCTAATTTTTGTGAGAGAGAGATAATCATTTTGTGTGTACGAAAACAAGGACACGAGAAGGAAATCAACAAGCTGCATGTTGTGGTATATTAAAATGGCAGGCGAAATGAGAACAAGGGGAGCAAAAGGATTCCATTTCGAGTCATTTAAATAAAAATACATAATTATATTGGATTTTTCGGTACCATTTTCAAATTGAAGTCCACTTTGGAGTTCAAGGATATCAAGTATGTAATCATGGCTTCCTTGCTGTTGAATAAAAAAGAAATAAATTACTCGGAGCTGTATCCTTTTCACTATTATCATCCGGTCAGCATTCAACTGAGTATAAAACTGTAACACTCTATCGATTTGTAGTAGGTAGAGTTTTTGTGTCCTTGCCAAGAGAGAGAGAGCAGCTTGGCGCTGGTCATCGTTTCAAACTGTTCTCACCTGACTTATGCATTTAAATTAAAAATTATCCCAGAGAATGCAAAGTAATGGAGGAAAAGATGATAATCTGTACTGCAGGAAAGAGCGCACAAATTTATTTTAATTTGATTTTAAACTCAAAAAAAAAAAAAACGGAAGAGAAAACAAGTTTAATGAGTTTAAATGAATAGGTGTAGTTCCTTTGTCTGGATGTCAATCCGATTATTTTAGTTAGAATTAATTTTAATGGAGTTATTCTTCTTCCTGTTATCACTATCCACACTCGTATTTTCCTTGAGTTTCTACTTTATTCCATGGGATAGTTCAACACAGATGCTGAGTGCTTTAAGCTTAAAAAAAGCTGCGACTAATTAGCGGTGAACGAAGTAGCTTTTTTCAATCACAGTGTAAGGAAACCGTGATTGCGATCTTAGAAATACTTCTTTATTCCATGTTCGTAGGAAAGAGAAGCAAAGCAACAAACAATATGTCGGTCTACATAATATGTAAAGCATCATTCTGGTATTGGCGTCCTGAATGTTGGCCTCAAGCTCCCGAATATTCTCTGCTCCTAAACGTTCCCTGCCTGAGCAGCACTCTGCCTTCAGCTATTTTCTGGCAAAATCGCCAATTTGGTACCGCCTTCTGGTCTCGGAAAATTTTGGCTCAACCCATTTAGACCTTGAATTTTAGAAAATACCATCTTACTTCTAAATAACTATTCAAGATTTCGAGTTTCGGGCTGAAATTTTTGGAGAAAAATTGCTCACAAGGATAAATAGGCTTAAGTGGTTCGTTGGTTAAGACCGGCAATCAATGAGGATGCACTTAGATCTGAAGTAGGTCCATTATGCTGCTGGTATATAGGGTGGGTAGATCACCCTCTTACTATGGGAACCATTTGGTCCTGTGCAGGCCTTCCTGAAATCATTTAGATAACAATTTCATAGAAGGCGACTTATGGTGTCGTTCTCTTCCTCATCGAGCTTCGATGTAGTGAGTCCCCAAATTTGGAAGCATGTCTTCCTATGGAACAGTATCCGGCAAGAGTGTTAACTATCTTGAAAAGGGATTGTCCCTTGTCTAGGAGTTTACGGGTCTAGGAGTCCAATGGACCTAGTTTTATTTAATGTCCGCGAGAGTAGCCTACCGACTTTATGCCACCGATGATTGGCTTCACTCCCTGCATCGGCGTTGTGTTTGGCTTCGTGCGTTGATGCCACGATATCTGTAACGCTTTCACGCGCCAGTCTCTCACTGTTTTGGATTTTGTTATGCCTAATGCAATGGTTTTGATGGCTCCCTGACTGTCGATGTATATGACAATATCCAAGACTGATACTGCATTAACCGCCAGTCAATCAGCTGCTTGAGGAAGGGCAGTAACTTTAGCTGGAGAAACCCTGGGGAAACTTCAGTACTCACTTTTGGGCTCGTCCATCAGTTAGAGTACTTGTAGCCCGTATTGATGTTGTGCTCGTGGTAGGTGATCTTTGCCAGATGACGATATAGAGTTCCCTGCCATTTCCAGTAAGTTGTTCCTACCATTGTTTGGAACTTCTCAGTCTTATTGCTGAGCAGGCTGCCTGTTGTTTCACGACTATATTAGCTTGAAGTACTGCACTATTAAGCAGCCCCAACTGTATCAGATCAGCTACTTTTCTCACGAGTTGGACGTGTCTGCAAGGCTGAAAGATTCCCGGATGCTTTGACTCATCCGAAATGATTGCAAGCTCCGTAAAAAGGACAACCTACTGCAATAGGGAAATCTTAGAGGTATTTGCTGGAACGAATCGAAAAACACTTGGAATCCCGGATACAGAAATATCCTGCAGACTTTCATAGAGCAGTGTGTCAAGAGTCAAGCCGTGTCCTTACGCAATATCTCAAGATTTTTGTGACCACGGCATCAGACAATGGAACATTCTCTCGCATCTTCGGATAAAACTCCTTTGGAGATTAGAACCTTTTACGATCTGGTTAAGCTCTGAGGATGGTGGGCGGCTGGATAGAAGCTAGAGAGGTAGTTGTCTATGTTTCAGTCAAGGGTATTGGGGGGGGGGGGGGGGGGCTTCTTCTATTGGACTGATATTTAAATCGTCCTCATCGGCACTAGCGTTTGAGGAGAGGTCTTCTGCTAGACCTGTGTCCATAGGAGTGGATTCGTTCAAAGCAGCATCTTGCTCTTGATTGTTATTTCTTAAAGAATTGATTTTGTTCCCACGAGAAGTTAGGGAAGGAAAAACACACTGTTGGCAGAGCCCCGCATTGGGCTTAAAGTGAAACCGGAAGTGGCCAAGGTACCCGCAGTTCAACCCTTCGAAGACACACTAATGTAGTGCCATTCATCCCAAGAGCACGGTAGTTTACACCTGGAACACGGGTTTTTTCAAGTTTTCCTTTTTAGATCCTCCGAGCGTATTCAGTTTAAAACAATGACACCTCGTGAAGGATGTGAGTCTTCGCCACGTACGGACGGTCATTCAGGGATATAAGTTATCTACCCTGCTAGTTCCCTTGCCTCCATAATTTAGTCATAGTCCAATTTAAGGAAATCAATGTCGCAACCATCCATCCATCTGGGGTATTTTTGTCCCAAGGTATTCCTCTCTGCGCAATACACTGTACGTAACTCAAAACCTAATTACCAAAGCTGTCATTTTCGCCAACAGTTCGCGAGATGGTTTTCCCTTCTATCTACTTCCACTTTCTTTAATTTATTTTCCATCTCCCGTCACATAAGTTATGCAAAGACCACAAGAACGAACCCTTACCATTTTCCTTTAAATAAAACAAAAGAAAAACGAAAAACTTTTGCGCGTTACTTTCTTGATAAGGACCCCACCAATAGTGGAAGTATGACATGACCAAAAATACTTCTCAAGGTGTACGAGTACTGGTACATGTACATTGTTCTGTAGTGCGTCCTTTGGAGAATAGAGGGGCAATTCTTTATCGTTACAAAATGAGAGGTAATTTTTGTACGCCACCACAATTGAAGGATTGTTCGCTACAGAGCGCGCACACAATGAAAATCAAAAGGACTTGCGACCTGCCAGCTAGTAGTTTGTTGGGGGAAAATTATGAAAACTCACTGCGGAATCATTAGGGGAACTCTTCTTGGAAAAATAATCACAGCATGAGCCTAGCGGTAATTTTTTTGCACTCAACATAAAGTTTAAAAAAATATTCCCAAAAGGGACATTTTCTAAGAAGCGCTTTTTGGCCGGATTTAGAAATTAAGAGGAAAAAATTTGAAATGAAAACTTTTTCCGTCGCGTTCTGTGGAACGAGGACGAGTTTTTTTTTTTGGCTACAAATCACCCCCTGATGATTTGAAAATTGATTGACGATTCAAAAACTTTTCGCCCAAAATGTGGGCAAATTTCTGGTTATTAATTGCTTGTTAAGAGGCCTTTGTGTTGTGCCTAGAGATGGGCATCCCCATTCCGCCTGCCAATGATGGGAGAATGAATGTTTCAATTGATGTGGTGCTCTCGAGGGACGATAAATTTTTGTCTGTTTTGGTGTTTAAAAGTTAAACAATTTTTCTGTTTTCTTCTTTTTTTTTTTCTTACAGATCGCACAATAAGTGACGCAGAATTTCTTCAAACATTCACTACCATCGTTGGGGAGTCCTCAAGTAGTAGTTTGCCTACAGCAGCAGCAGCAGCAGCAACAGCGGCGGTGGCGATACCAACACATTCACAGCTAATAGCTCCCGAAGCGTTACACATGAATCAAGATGAATTGTATCTTGAGTCGTCTTATGCGAATACACCACCGAAGAACTTTACAGTACAAGAGACGAATGTAACAGTACAAATCGGAACTCATGCATATTTGCCATGTCATGTAAGTTGCTACTTTAAATTTGTCTTTCGAAAAGTTTTGGGAAACTTTTGAGACGGCACCTTAAGCAGGATTGTAGATTTCGCATTCATTAGTTAGGTAGGCGATAATTCTGAGTTAACTTCTTCTTCGAATTGGCCTGGAGTTTGGGCACAATCTAAGCAAAAGGTACCTCAGTACCCTTCAAAAGATTTCTGCAATGTTACTACCAACTAAAACTAATTAAAAGCAATAGCAGACAGGCTTTAAGGTGCTTGTCCACTTGAGAGTAAAATTTGGGCGAGTAGCTCTCAAGCCAAGGATCTGAGAGGAACTCGCAGAGTGCTGGTTTCCTACCCTCGACTTTCAAACTTTTAAAGAGTTCCTCGCAAATGAACAGGTGTTTTCTCACTCTCGGTTATCGCACTCGCACTTTTCCAACAATGTTCGTATTGTGAGAGTAGCTAGTCGCGAGCATACAAATTTTACTCTCATATGGAAAGCTACTCGAGAGTTACTCTCGACAGTTTACTAGCGAAAGTTCTCTCAAGTGGACACGCATCTTTAAAGACATTCGGAATATGAGAGAACTATCTATTTCAAAGGCTACTTCATTGCTGAAATATCCTCGAAGTTGGTCTTGAGACATCACCAAGAACAACCGAGCTCATGTTAGGTCGAAGAGATAGCTACTGAGAAGAAGTCTTAAGCCGGATTCCTAAGGAAGTCATTATACCTAATACATGGAATTGAATATCCTTGCTGAACAGGTATAAAAAATAGGACCTCTTGCCTGATGTTCTTAAGTCTTGGTATTCTGTCCTGAAACCATCCTGAAATTGCTATGAATTGTAGGTTTCTTATAGGTGAATTCTCAGGAAGCTCGTAAAAAGACTTCTTTCGTATTTAGGTAAGAACTGACCCATAGTGTCACCGATTAGGTGAAGAAAGGTAAACCCTTACCCTCTACTACTCCATGAGGTACGTACTTATTTGCAGAGTATACAAACCATCCTGATGATCTCGTGAAGCTCAGCAACTTGTCGATGTTTGTACTAGAGAATTCTCCTAGAATTTGAAAGAAGTATTTACCAAGGAATTTGTTTGGAACTTGAGTCCAGAGAATTGGCAACGGAAGTGGGTGGTGTCCTCTAGATTTCGCTCATCGCCTCATCCTCTGCGAGTTCATGTGGTACCCCAGAGTGTTATGTTCCGTAAAGATCCCCACAAGCATGGAAAGGGATAGTCTGTTGTTACGCATAAGTCTCTCGGTCCTTGGTTTATCGAAGGATAGTCATTTTTAGTCTGGCAATTTTGCTTCTCTGGTGGCTAGCTTCCCTGCTTCAAGTCTAGAGCGCAAAGCCAGTTGCTTTTAGATAGGTTAGTTTATTCCAGTGTTCTGCTTTATCCTTGCCCGGGAAACCCTAGTGCACAGGAACCCAGCAGAGCAGAACCTTGTGCTGTTTTCCAAGAACCTTAAGTTCATCAAGACAGCACTTCACAAAGATATGATTTCAGTAGCAGTAATTGCTTTTTTAGTTGCCTGACTGGTGATAAAGAAAGTGTTCTGGATAGCCGACTCGTGCATAAGACATAAGGGCGGAAATGTCTCAGGCATCCCAATGTCAGATAATTTCTGCTAGATACATAAACAGAGAGCAATATAGAATGAAGAGGCATATGAATCGGCAAAACTAGAATCGGCTGTGGACATCGTCAATATATAGGGGATTGTACCAAATTTTCGTGCTTTTTGGCCGACATTGAAAAGATGAAAACAGAGACCTTGTTGAGATTGGACCGATCCTCTATCTGCATATTTACTGGATCAATGACAGGACGTTGCGTCATAGGAACTATGTTTCTAAAATGGAATGTTGAGTCCACAATTTTTGAAGAAGCTATGAGCATGAAGAAGAAGTAGAGTCAATTCAACAAATGCTGGGTCACTGAGACAGATTGACAGATTGAGATTTGTCTCAGACTTCTCATTCTTTCTAACTGTTTGTAAATCCATTCTTCTATTTCTCTTACCTAGACATTGTTCTACTAAGCAAGGTTTTGCAAGCGCTAAGGATCGACCTTGAGTTTCTCTTCAAACTCATCTATAGGGAATTAGGTTTCCTGTTGAGACACTAAACTTGTTGCCATTCCTTAAGTTGTTTGATTTGGACTAATCATTAGTTTTGGAGGCGTTGAAGCTGTTTTCTGAGCCACTCTTTGATTTATTTTACCTGGACTTGGTAACTCTGTAAAGACGGCCACGTTCATTCCTCAAACGCTCTTCCATCTGATCAAGTGACAATTGGTTCAGTCCCTGTCCTCGTACGACTTGATCTGTACATGGTCACGCTCAACCTCCTGCATGGAGTAAATGCTGCATTGGGCTTATTTCCACGAAGACATTTTTTTTCAAATCCGGAAACAGGAAATAATCACTAGGGGTAAGGTCTGGATTAAAGGGTGGGTGTTGGATTTCTTCGAAACCACAATCTCGCGCAGCAGCCTTGGAAACTCGAGCCGTGTGAACAGGAGCGTTGTCATGATGAAGCAACACACCCGCTGCGAGTTTACCCCGTCTTTTCTTTTTGATTTCCTCCCACAAATTATACAAAGTGGAAGCGTAGGATGTGGCGTTAATGGTTTCACCTCTTTTTTTTTTGTACTCAATGAGCAAGATTCCCTTTGAGTCCCAAAAAACTGTGGCCATGAGCTTCCCGGCAGACGGAGTGACTTTGAACTTCTTCGGGGGGTCTGTTCCTCTTGTTTGCTTTTAGGGTCATAGTGGTGGACCCATGTTTCGTCCCCAGTAACAATTCGATCCATAACACCGTCCGTGTTCGCACTACACATCTCCAAAAGCTCTCTCTGCAGCATGCGATTCTGATTTTTTTCTGAGGCGCTGTGAGCATTCGTGGACCTTTGAAAGGTTAAGATGGTCATGAAGAATGATGTGAATGGTACCAATTGAAAGCTTTGTGATCTCTGCCATCATTTTCACCTTTATTCGGGCATCCTCAAGAATAATTTTTTCGACTTTTTTGATGCTTTCTCCCGGCGCCGGAGCGGGGGTCGTGCTTCAATGCTCTCTCATGAAAATAAATTATTTTATTTTTGTAGAAATCCAACTATGAATAGACTAGGGATTGCCTGTAATTGAGTTCACTTCCTCTAAGTACCAATTTAATTTCTGTCCATAAAAAGAGCGACGTAGATACCCATTTCAATAGTTCTTCCTCCTTATTCCCTTTTTTTTTGCTTTCAAATCATCAATTCACCAAAGTCAATCTACAATTATATTCAGGATGTGAAAGAAAAAAAATATATTATTTCCGGAAAAATGATATAAGATGAGAAAAGAAGCGAAAAGAAAAAGTTGGACTTCCCCAATCAGAAGCCAATATAATGATCCCCTTCTCCACTCGGTGGGTGCTGTGCGTTGGACGGAAATTTGTCATGAATGCATCCGGTTGGTCATTTAGGTTCAATCTCAATTCTTCTCACTCGCTTTCGTTTCAATGAAGAAACCATAAATTGAAAATTGATATCACTCATACGCCATGGTGTACTCCACACACACACACACACTCGTATAGAAGCACACAATAGGTACTTCCTGATTTGAAATCCTCATTTTCTTTACAACTCAATGGGCAATCACAATGATAAAAGGAAAAAAATCCTTATCCTCAATTAGTTGAGCTCTCCGAAGAATACAAGTTGTTCTTGTGACACATATTGTGAGTATTTTTGATTGATAAAGGATATTCTCTTAGAAGGAAAGCTATTTGAAATTAAATAAAAATGTCCCCAGGAACAAAAAAAAAAAGCATCTTTCTTTTGATGGCCTTATTCCCAGATGTGCGTCCTTTTTCTGTAGATGCATCTGAGTTCTATGGCAACGGATACGGAGAAGTGGCCTGCAGCATTCGTTTGTGCAGCAAGTTGATATTTTATAGCCAAGGAATATTAAATTTTCCTTTCAGAAGCACAAATGCAAGACTAGATATTCAATTTCACTAGCTATGTACTTGTATTTGTTGTTGTGCAAGGAATCAAGCAGTTGTGTGTTTAGAATTTTGCCTGCCCAAGGCTAGATTTGTATTGAATATTCATTTTGTGCTTTTTTTTTGCATAGAAATCTTGAAAAGAAATGAAAACATTAATCTGAATACGATTTTAAATCAATAAATGCCTTCCTTCAAGAGGACGAAACAAGGACGGAAACCTGATACTCAATTGGGGCGGTCAGTGGTAAACTCGAGTTGCTTTTGCTTATAAAATTACTCTTCAAATAGATTGTGGTATTTAATTAATCTCAAGAGAGATTACTTTCTCAGATGAAGAAGACGAAGAAAGACTAAACACATGTGAGTACTTTCTTCCAGGAGCAATCTAGTCATTTGTGGCTTCAGATATTTTCCATTGGTGCCTACAAAAACCCCCTACCTGGTCAATGTTATCTTAATATCCAAGCTTGGTGAGCAAAGCCTTCGAAGGATTGAGGAATCTATTAAAAATCTAGCAACCCAGTCTACCAACCTCGACGATGGCTCCTAAGGCGCTGCCTGTAACTTATCAACCACAAAGGTCCAGGGCCACTCAACGTCGTCGTCGAAAGACAACTAAGAACAAGCGGGAGGAGGATTTTGGATCGAAGAGGCTTAGACGCACACACGACGTCGTTATACATTGGGGTTGTCTGGAGTTCGTTGCAGCTTGCTGTGGTGGAGTTCTGAAAGCCAAGTGAAAAGACGATCGAAAGAGCAGTCTTTCACCAAATTCGGAAGAACGCCTACATTTGTCAAAGAGAAATCTCATCATAAGATTACAATGATAGTCTGCTTATTTACTTAAAGTGCTCCCGACCCCTGTAGAGCCTTTGCATGAGACACGGCTACCTTTCATACTTTGTGGGTATGCTAGTTCCAGTTGAGAAGATCAATTCATCCATGGCATCCGTGACAACTTGATCCTTGTACCAGAGGTTCGGCATTCTTCACCATCTCGAACCTGGGAGCTGTATTTCGAGAATTCTCTTGGCTGCAACATTATGGTCCATTCGCTCGATGTGGCCGAGCTCTTTGGACTAACCTCCACATATTGGTACAGCTCAAAGAGTTCGCGGTTATATCTTCTCCTCTATTCGCCCTTCTCGCATTTTGAAGAGCCTGCGTTCCGGATTTGAAACCAACAGCCAGCTGTTTGGCTTTCCTAATGTAGTTGCGCTCGGCAGGCTCCTCCTAAGCAGGATTCACTTCTCTTCCCTTCTTCTGGTCCCGTACTACTCTCTCGCTGCTCTTGTTTTGCGCCCTATTTCGCTGGACGCAATCATCATTGTACCAATGGCTCTCTTTGATGGTGATTGGTAGCCAAGGGTGGTCACGGCTATCTTTGACTGGTGTTGCTGTATTCGTTCCACTGGTTGTTAGCATTTGTGGTGGGTTAGTGCACTGGAGATAGTTTCTCGGCCAGGTGCTCTTTGTAGGCTCTGGCTTCTTCTCGTCGGCATAGTCGGGCTCTGAATTCAGCTGCAACAAGTTAGTGGTCAAAATCAACATATGTATGTCGCTCGAAAGGTACATACTTATGTCCTGTCTTCCCTTGTGGGTCCTAGACCCTCTGCAATGCCTACGCGCCACCGTGTGTGGTTTCTGGAAATGCGCCTTAGTTCTCCCTACTCTTTGTCAGTTGCCATGTTTCCTTCTCAACTGTTCTGCGCTACGTACGCTTAGGACCACCCGCGTATCCTGCCATCCTGGGTTAGCGGGTTCCATTGCATCGCTTGGTTAGCTATGGACCAGTCACCCTTTCGGAGAGTGTGACCAATCCACTGCCAGTTTCGTCGTCGTATGGTTGTGCCAATAGGTTCATGGCCCGTTCTCTGATAAAACTGTTCGTAAGAGATTAGTTGGGCCAAAATATCCTGGCTTTTTCTACAAATTAGTTTTCATTACAGGCTTTTCAATCTTTGCTCCTACTTAAGTACATAGCTACTAAAATTAGCGAAAAGATTTCGTTGCTTAAGAAAAATTTAAGAAAGAAAACTTGGGATGGATTTCTAATTCCTTGAATTGGTTTTCAAAGGCAAGTCATTAAAATCCTTCAACCCAAATCCGATGGCATTTAATTTGCGGGGGTGTAGTACACAAAGAAGGGTAGCAAAGTGGTCCCATCATTAATAATTCTCATACAAACTGCAAACTTCGTCTGCTTGCGTAAGCACAACTTATGCTTCCCCTTCAAATCTGCGAAATCAGCGAAGGCGTTCCAAGAGTCATTAACAGCCTCATTGTCAGAATTCTATCTCTGGTGGTGGGTACCTAATCTCTAAGCACGTGTGGCCTTATCATAAACGAACCTAAAAATTGTTGTTTCATTAGCAGATTCGTCATTCGATTGAGCATGTGATTTACCCCCCACCAAACCTAGAAAAACCATAAAATACACAAACCAAATCCACCATTCAATTCTAATTTAAGATTGAAACAGCTTTAGCTCTTCGATAATAAATTCCAATCGTGAAATGACATTTCCGCACAACCCGAAGAGATACTCACAAAAATCGGAAATTCAAAAAAAATATTTTTCTCCTAATTGCTTCGCGCACGAGAAGATAAAAAGTAATAACGCCCTCGAATCAGACAAAATAATAAAATCTAGGATAAATACACACAAAAAAAAGGAAAAAAAAAAAATCGATAGAGGAAACAAATTTAATATTCGTCATACACCCCGACCTATTGGGTATAAATCCTTCGACACATCCTTTAAGCAAGAGTTCATAACCAGCAGCAGCACGAGATGATCGAAATGATGAAAGTTGAAAGATACACACAAACATATATAAGCTTTACAATGGCTCCTCGTATGATATATTATATCCTTCCCGTATCTGTATCCGTTCATTTTTCATCCAATCATTTTCTATTTTTGAGATTTTTTTTTTTTTTTTGCTTGCTCTCCCCAAAGGCAATAAAATATCACGCACTTGTGCTGAATAGGGATGAGAGGAAGAAAAATTCCAAAACACAAGTTTACCAGAGAGGGAAAGGATCTTGTTTAATTTGCTTTCTATTCATATTCTCTATAGTCAACGTATGCTATGAAGGAGGATTCTCCTCTCATCCATCAGAATCATCATATCTTTGCATCACTGATGATGTAGTGATTATTCTGTTTTATTTATTAATGCACACATTCATCGTGTTACTCTCACTTCATATAACAAGGAAGGGAACCATCTGCATTGAAAGGGACACCAACAAGGACTCTGTGAAAGTGTCTGTGTGTGTACTCGCTCAATTTAAATATTCTCATTTAGAATTTTCAATGAAAAGCTAAAATTCAATTGCAAATTTGATTACAGCCGAAAATGTGAACAAACAAACGCCAGCGCCAGCGCAAGGACATTTTTTTTCGTTCCCTTTCACACACACACTTTTGACTGTCTCCTCTGTTTTTTTGCTGAGCGAATTGTACAGATGGAATATACATGTGACAAGTTAGCTGAGAAATTTCATTTAAAATCTGTGTATCCAGATCCGGAGGCGAAAAAATTTCGGGAATGAGCACATTCCAGAGACAGTAAAGGCGTGCACTAGGTGGGCTAGTAAAATTAAATTAACGCCGAAAGAGATGTGTGTTTCCAGGGATGAGTAACACTCAAATAGATAAAGAGATACAAATTGCGAAGCGTTAAATTTCCACTTTTCCAGTGTGATAGTGTAATTCGAGTTAATAAATTTGCATAAGCTTAAGTGCTTGATGCATCTGCTTGGAGTTTGTTTAAAGTTTTGGTCCTGCGAAAGTTTTGATTGGATTTAAGCTTTAATTGCACACGTGGTAGAGGCGTCTGCTATAAGGTCAATATGAAAGAAATTGAGCACTTTTTTGTGGACAAATAAGCACAGTGACAAGTGACTTTTGAGACGAAGTGACATAAAACACGAGGGTCATTTTCAATTGAAATGCATGCGTTTGGTGACTATTTCACTTTTGAAGAGGACAGTCCTTTTGTTCGTAACATTTTCCTCTCAGGAATGCTCCTTGTTTTGGAAAATTGATAAATGTATCCTGTGCAGAGCTGTAAAATTTCAAGTACAACTACCGGTACCTGTACCGTGACTTGTACTTGTAGTTCAGAACTACGGTACTGGTAATTGAGAAAAGGCAAGTACCAGTATTTTTCAAGAACTTCGTCGCAAGTACCAAGTATCGCATACTTAAGTACCAAAGTACTTGTGCACTACTTGAGTAGTATTTTCCACTATTTCCAAGTAGGTACTTGAGTAGTACATTTAAGTTCTTGATTAGTTCTTCGATTCCCTTCTCAAGTACTTGGAAGTACTGCTCAAGTACTTGGAAGTACTGCTCAAGTAGTTGGAAGTACTGATCAGGTACTTGCACCTAAATTATTGAAAAATATTTGTAATTGCACTTTTTCAAGCTCCAGTACCAGAGTACTGAAGTACAAGTACCAGTAACTAGTACTTATACTTAAGAGGACTGAAGTCCTACAATACTTAAGTACTTTACAGAATTGATCCTGTGCAGTGCAGTTGATATCAATCTCCAATACGCGATTTGATCGTTTGAAGTATTGGTGTGCCTCACTGCGACATCAAACTATTGAAGGACTTAAATGTTAAGACAGATAGTGCCAAGCATTCAGGCTGTCATTATGAGATCTTTAACGAGGTGATGGCATCCCTGCACAGCTTTCATAGGCAGCGCCAATTGCATGGGCTTACTGCTGCTTCCACTTATAGAAAGAACATTATAAATCCTAGAACTTTCTTGATGTGTAAAATGAGGCAATGATCGCCAAGAGAGCCACCTGGATTGCTGCTTCCAATGCCTAATCTAGTATAGGGTGACCAGGTAAGAACGATAGGAAAATAAAATTGGATTTAACAACAATGGTGTGAGATATAAAACTGATTCTGGCTTTAATTTGGAGCAACATTTATGCCATTTATGCCACTTTAGGCTTTGCTGCCCGTACTTCAAGTGGTCGGTCCAATTCTTGATGACTCGGTTGAATATATACGGCGTTATTCTGGCAATAGCATCTTGAATGTTGGGCTTGAGCTTGTCCAAAATGGTTGCCCTGTTAGCAACTTGACATATGTAGCTCTAGAGGAAATAATCGTCAATTGATGAACGCTCGCCGTGCGATGAGCAAATTTTTCCCTCATAACTTCGAGGGCTCCGTCGGTTCTATGGCATGTAGCGCCGTCTTCTTGGAACCTCAGCTGGCCACAAAAACATCGCTCAGACCATTGACAGTAACAGTGTGTCCTTCCTCATTTCGATGACACCTACTGCCATGCCGTAAGCTTCACCAAACAGTGTCGATATTTATGGATGCTGCTGATTCGGTTATCCGGCCAACATTTCCAGCACCCAATTAGCATACTCACGATGTTGTCTATGGTTTGGATTACATTCTAGCGTCAGCACAATCCTATATGGATGTGGGCTCATATCCCACAAAAAATACTCCGAGTTGCCTTTTAGCTGATTTGATTTTCACAAAAATCTCTCTTTGGTTGCTGGCTTAACGTCCAAAAGAGTAAATTCACGCTTAAACATTTCCACGGTTCGAGGAATTACCTGCTCAATGAATTGTCATGATGACAATCGAATCCATGGCGAAAACCAGATGAAACGGCAAGTCTTACTAAATATTTTGACAGCTAAATGTCTTTGGTACCTTTGACAGCTACTAACACATAACAATTTGAAAAAGTATCATTGATGTCTGGTCACCCTTTACTTCTTATAGGGTTGATAGGGTGGATCAAACACTGATCAAGGTGATACGCGGATTGTGCTTCGTCCTACTTATGGTGTCATTCTCTATCTCTTTCTCTATATATTTGCATCTCAAGAAGACTTAAAAATCTTACTCTAAATTGAATTAATTTCCAGATCCGTCGGTTGCTGAATAAACCCGTTTCATGGGTTCGAGTCCGAGATGATCACATTCTAACAGTAGACCAAACAACATTTATAGCCGATCAACGATTTCAGTCAATATTCAAAGGAGAAAACGAATACACATGGTCCCTGCAGATAAAGTACGTCAACGAAGAGGATATGGGCGTGTACGAGTGTCAGGTCTCCACAGAGCCTAAGATGAGTGCGAGGGTATACCTCAAAGTTGTTGGTAAGGCTCAACCAAAAACAATCCTTATTCCTCAATTTATGTTGTTTTTCCTTTTTTTTTTGTAGTTCCAAGAACAGAGCTTATCGGTGATCATAATCGCTTTGTCAAAGCAGGCAGTAAAGTCGCCCTTCACTGCATAGTAAGGGGTTCCTTAGAGCCTCCCTCGTACATTATCTGGTTCCAGGGAGCGAAGCAAATAATGAATGACAACAAACAAGGTTGGTTCATGCAGATCGATCGGAATATCTTTGGCAATTACACAGATCAACAGAATACGGTAAGGGTGTGTATTATTTTATTAACCCCACAACGCATGAGGATACTTATGTTTTTTCATTGAACACTATAGATAGGATCGTTGATCATACCTTATGTGACCAAAAGGGATTCCGGAAACTACACCTGCAGTCCATCAAATAGTGCACCAGTGACAGTGGATCTGCACGTACTGAGTGGTAATTTCATTTCAAATCCATCTCAACTGAATCAAAAAGGACTAAATTTAAGTTTTTCCTCATTTGTTTTTCAAGGTGAATACTCAGCGTCGGCGATTATGTCCTCGGCGGTTATCAACAGACACAATTTCTTTTACTTGTTATTAATATTGTTATTGTTGGCATTTCAAAAGACGTGACTAGCTTATCGAATGTATTCCAGTTGGAAAAATTAGACTTCTTGTAAATATAAAACAAAAAAAAAACAGAAAAACACATTAATTTAATGAAATTTTTTTCTAAGAAAGTGAATGAACGAACAAAAAGTTGTGAAAATTTAATTAACAATAAAAACAAAAAAACATAAATCAAAATTAAATACTTATACCAAAAAAAATAAAATAAATTTAGATAAATTGATAAAAATAAAATAAATTTAGGAATCTAATATGAATGAAAGGACGTGTAAATAGTTAACAAAATGTAAAAAAAAAAAATTAAAATTAAATATTAAATTAAAATATTGAGATTTTCCGATTAAATGAAAATTTAATAAAACAATGGTGACGTTTTTATCTATTTTGTTTTTGTGACTTTGTGCAGAGAAATATAAAAGGGAATATAAAAGAGAATACCGGCCACTAACTTCTATCTGGCTAGGAATACTGGAAATGAGGAAAAGTTTTAACATTTAGGACCAACCCATATTCACTCTTTTTAATAGTAATAGAATTAAAGAATTCACTTCAATTGAAAGACAGGCACAAAGTAGGAGTTGAACCTGACAGCAACTAAGGTTGACATGAGTTTTTGACCAAGCCTGACCACAATCGGTCAGATCACAAATCTTAGTGGACATTTCTCATTAAAGATAAGACATGGCAGTTTCAGAGGAGATATGTTAGTTTGAGTTAGGCGACAGATTGGAATTATCCTTTACAAAGCTTAAAAAGTGGGTAAGAGTCTGTGGACTTAACGTCAATCCCGAAAAAACGGAACTGGCACCATTCACAAGAAAACACAAGATACCACCCTTCAGCCTACCTAAGCTGATATCCTTGCCGATAAGGCTAATATCTTGGTATTATGTTAGACCGGAAGCTACGTTGGAAAGGATTCATAAGGCGTACAATCAATCCCCTTTTCATCTGTATGAAAGAAGCAGGGAAGAAGTGGGGCCTAAACCAGTCATGATGCACTGGCTATACGTCACGATAGTGAGACCCATACTCACGTATAGCGCTCTCTTTGGCATCTACCAAATGGTATATAAAAGATAAATTGACGACGGTACAAGGATCAGCGGGAACTGGGTCAGGAATTTACTCCAAAGACTTGAACCTAGAAATATTTCTAAAACTGCCGGACCCATGCAGTGTTTTCCATGCCGTGGTTCTAGTCGTGCTCAAAGGTGCGGAACTACTTGATCTATATATCTAACAAGGATATTGTTGTCAGGTTGCGCTCAAAGCGCTAAGGTCTTTTGTCATCAAATCTGAGGTAGTCAGGGATTATCGCGCAGTGTCAAGAGATTATACACGCAGAATCACATAAGATTGTTCTGGGTACCTGGACACTAGGGAGAACACTAATCAGAACCATGATCGGGATGCTCTCTGGTCATTATCTTCTAAGAAGGCACGCCAGCAGCATAATGTGTGAATGTGAGGCCATATCTAGAAATAGATTTTTATATCTACTCTGGAAGAAGTTCATGCACCCAAGTGCGGCACTTATTCAAATTCATGATTGAGGTTTTAGGATTCTTCTACCATGAAAGGGATCACGATGGCCCCATTATGGTGCCTAGTGTTCGAACTCATAACCCTTTCTAAGCCTAACCTACAGAGAAGATAAGAAACAGTTTCTTTCTCCTCATCTCTGCACCTTAGGCAAAATTCGTTTGAAGGGAGGCTTAGACGTCTAGCGTGAAGACCAATCAGGCAGTGTCCCAAAAGGGCACCGTTAATGAGGCTCAAAGCTGGTCGACTTAACTCTGTGAAGATTTTGAACAAATTACTGTTCTGCCAAAGATTGTTGGCCTTTGAGCAATAGCTTACACCTAGATGGTGGCATGCCATCTCTCTCAAGTGTGATTGAGAGAGTTGTGTCCAGTTTAGCATCCGCATAATGTGGCTTGGTCTACTTAAGATCTGATGGCTGCCTAACTATCTGTGAAGATGCTAATATCCTCTTCGACGATAGGAAATGCTTAAGCTAAGCTCAGAGGAGTAAACACCTCCATCAGAGGTTTTTTATCTGCAGATTATTTCAAAGACCAATAAGATGACCCTCTGTTGGATGCCTGGCCATATGGAGATCCCCAGGAACGAGAAGGCAGATGAGCTAGCCAGGGAGGGGTCACATCTAAGCTCCACCCAGGCCCTTCCTGAGGCCAGCACACTGCACAGGGACATATACAGTGAGTCGTACGAGGAGGCTAACAAACGATGGTATCACATGCGCTGCAGCCAAATCGCTATGGCCCGTCTATGATAAAAAGAGATCGACCTGATTCCTGACATTCATACAAATATCTGAATGGTTTAGGTTCTCATCAATCTTTGAGCCCAATGACCTCACCACCTATCTGTAGGTTGATTCAACGTTCAAATTTTCATGGTTGAACCAGAGGACTTGAGCTGGGATTGATGGTTTCAGGTGTGACTCTGCCGCGATTCGATTTACTCACGTCAAGCAATTAGGAAACAAGGTTGTTGAAAAGTTAAAAGATGTGAGCAAGGTGACCGACGCTCGAAACAACTCTTAAAACTCTGCTCGTAATTCTAAATCAATAAATTTGCCAACTGCCAAGCCAAGCTTCAACTTGAAACTTTATGCCTTTATGCCAACAACTGAAGGACGCAAGGACATGTTCACTTACGGTGAGCCACAATAGAGCGATGTTTTGGAAAGACAGACGTTCGAGAGAACTATGATAATACCAACAGTACTTTATCCATAGCTTCAAAAACTAAGAAAGTGACATATTTGTCAGAATTTGCATCCATAAATGTCAGTAAATTTCAGTATCACGTCGGTCTTACATACGTACCTACACATAAAAGACCAGCGACGACGAAAATTACCACGTTCATTATTTTCTGACAAATTGTCAGAATTTAGATACTATTCATTTTTCATTCTGACAAATACGTTAATCGTGTAAATTCGGTTAAACTCTGCCTGTGAATAATCACTACTTACAATTAAGCACCAAAAGATGTGATTAATGGCCATATTGCATTAACCGAAAGGTGGTTCAAGCCATATTCACTCATATGTCATAAAATCAGTCATAAACTATTGGTCCTTATTTAACACACGACACAAGACCGACACGCAATGAAATCATTGCTTTACTATCCACTGGTGTGTGAGAATTAGCTCATAATTATTACCACACATCGGCAGCTACTTTGCCAGAGGTAGTGTTCACAGATACTTACAAATGAATGCATATTTCAATGACACCTCTCATTGCCCATTAACATTAATAATTTCAATTAAATGATCCTTTTGCCATACTAAATAAACAACTGAGTGACGATAAGTCCTTTGAGTGTACGCCTGTTGAAATTTAATACGATTCAAAGTGAAGGACAACTCACAACCTGTTATAATACCATTCGATATGTACTCAAACCTTTCAATAAGTATCTAGCGCTTGAATTATTTTCCCATTGAAATCTGAATATCCTTTAACATGTATGTACTATATAATTTAAGGGAAAAAAATCCTATTTGACATCCACCAACTAGTAGAAGACCCGAAAATATGCCAACGGAAGGATAATGGGACGTGTGTTCGTTATATTTAGATGGCCGCACATAACTTATTATTTTCACGAGCAGACATCATCAGTTCCGGTGCTGATGCTGACCCTTTTCCTCCTTTTTTTTTCTAGGCCATTGTCTGTCTGACAAAAAAAAAAAAAAAGCCCAACACAGCAGATGACCAAAATTATACTCGTATATGTGAAAAAATTTACGTTTCGGGGCGGGGGCGCACTTTATTGGACATGAGTGACAGGACCCTTTTCGGAGTTTCCGGTCAGAAAGGAAGTCATAAAATTAGGAATTCTCTATTTTGCCCTTTGAAGTCGAACAGAGGGAGCAGCGGAAATCGGTACAGTATGGAGAAATGCAAATATGTTCTTGTGCCTTTTATTATTTTTAAGATAATAATT
Organism: Chalcosyrphus nemorum; assembly: GCA_949716465.1. Lineage (NCBI taxonomy): Eukaryota > Metazoa > Arthropoda > Insecta > Diptera > Syrphidae > Chalcosyrphus > Chalcosyrphus nemorum. The sequence continues at coordinate 87,521,516 of OX454333.1, forward strand.
TCGAAATAAAATAAATAATGTTATTAGACATTTTCTTCTTCTACGAAAAAAAAAAAAAAGGGGTGACAAAAGAGTCGGGATGGTCCTTTTATAGTCCTTCCGGCGAAATAATAAAAATTTTATGTTCTTAAATACACACACACACAGAGTTTTTTCGTCATATAATTTAAAAGGAAAGTAAGGGAAGGAAGAAGTCCCCCTTTCAAGGACTAGCCGAATGAAACTGATTGGAAAACTTAGTTTACTAACAATTTAATTTTATTTTTATCTTTGCCTGTCTGGAACTAAGCTTAGATGATTTTTATGGGGCCACACATAGTCATATGTACACCAACACAGGGTGCTCCATCTCTGCATTACTTAATCGACTGTTGCGGGATTTTATGTTTACTACTTTCGGTTAGAGTGGGATAGTCAGGGGTTGTAAAGTGTAAAAGGATTTTTATATCTAGTTCAAGGACTGCAGCGGAGAAAATCAATCAAAAAAGGGGATTCATAACAGGCAGCTATATTTTGCGATATCATCAAATGAGTCTAGGGGAGCTAAGGATTAGAAAATGTACAAGGTTATCCGAGATAGGGTAATTGAGTTATGGCAAGCAGAAAGGCGATAATAGTTCGATGACTTTGGGATATTTGTGGCTTAATTTCGATGAAAAAGTAAGGTCATGTGGTATATCCATGTGTCTGCACAAATAATTTTTATATCTCGTCTCCAAACAATAAACTGATGCCTTACACCTATCGGAGTAGGACCTAAATCCATTTGGAAAGCCATACTCTCATCAATTGATACATGAGAATGGCAAACACGATGACATTCCAAGACAGCCTCCTCTTTATGGCAGATGAAAAAGCAAGGTAAGTTCAGAAGCTTACCTCGGTCCCAATCCATAGAATCTATCCACATTGTTCCGATGAACGTTTAACGTTGATCATAGACTAACTAAATTAGACTGCCAACTCGCACTTCCCCTGCCCGCTCTGAAAAGAGGCGGAGCACAGCATCTACAAAATGGCCTCACCCAGTGCTGCCAAACCAGCCGCTTAAATGTCGGATTACGATTTAGTTTTTAGATTGGGTAGCAAATCTGTCAATTGATCGGAAGACAACGCTCTAGCTATGAGGTTGAAAATGACGTACTGCCAGAGCGAACGGTCCAACAAATTCAGTCACGTCACATCAGTTCACAACTGACATTTTTTGGCGAAGAGTTTCTCTCTAGATTTCATCAATGGAAAAGCATTCTCTCAGTTTGTGAGTACGTGAACTTCAATATGAGAATCTGTGAACTTAAAGGTGTCCTACTAAATCCGTTGATTATCCCCTAAGCCTGTTTGTATTCTATCAAGCTGTCCGACAAAAACGTTGGATGGATAATGTGGGATGAGGTCTTAAGTGCTTCTAGTGTGCAAGACATCAGTGACATCAATATTGCTGGAGCTACTTAGGAGTTTGTCCACCTTAAGCCAAGGTATATCACTTTTAACTGAACGAGTAGTAAGAACTAAGTATACACTATGTCACACCAGTCCTACTTCACGGCATTGAAGTTTAGACTTACTGGAGAAGGATTTAGATCCTTTTGTTTAGTTCGAAGAAAACTTTGTTCGTAAGATATCCGTTCCCATTTCCCTTTACTTAATTTGAAGGGGAAGATTTACTCAAGAACTATATGAACAATACTTTGACTAGTGGAGACTGGTCTAGTTATGTGGAGACCTAACCACACAAAGTGATCGAAATAGGCCACCGAGGTACCTGTTATCTTCGGTAAATTAATTAAGACAAATAGACAAAGGCCTCATACCAATTAGCTCCTCATCTTTTGTCATTAAAATCATTGAGAAGCTTTGGGATGCTTCTGCAGCCACTCAAACTGAGCCCCAGAGACAAGTGGCCTTTAGAACATGCCTACCCAAAAAGCTGATCAATTGAAACAGCCCTTGACGAACAGGTCACAATGATCAAAAGATCTCTCTAATACAAAAAAATTAACGTTAGACAAGTGCATGCATTGGTCTCAAGAGCAGAGGCTTGCAGCTCGTTCTATGAGCCATTCACACATTCGTATTCATTCTCAAAAAGTATTCGCTGGGCTTACATTTTATTGCCTCTCATAAAATAAATCTAAAGCGGATTCACATTTATTCCAAGAAATGATTATCTTCACTTACACTTTGGAAGTAAGCAATGAATGTTTCGAGTGGCTCGTTCGATTTTCTATGTATGTACATGTGCAGTTGCAGTCTTTGCGCTGCTTTTGCTTCTTTCCTGTCCTATAAAAACAGTCTTATTTGTTTGTACTTGCTTTAAGAAACTATTCGAAGGCTCGTGAATCACTGCTTTTGTGAGTACTCTCTCCACACAATAAAATATTCATGAATACCAACATTTGATGATTAGCTTTTATTTTGTTTCGCAAAGCAAACTATGTTGTGGCTTTGTACACTATTTTACGCACTTGCTTTCCCCGTGCGTGAGACTGTGAAAGGCTCGTTTTTTAGCGAAAGGTTCACAACGGCAAAGAAATGGATTCATGCAATTGTCTGCTCCAGAAGAACCCTGAATGGAAGGGTCTGATCCCCTTAACTATGGATTGTGGGCGCTATCTATTGAAACCAAGATGCAATGGTTCCATTGAGGACTAAAAGCAAAGACCCTACAACAGGTTAGCATTTCAAGTGAAGTCTCGGATAAAGCATGTTATCTGTGGTGCATACTCGACCTCAAGTTGAGCTGGAGAGAGAATATGTCTAATGGATGGCTGTGTACAGAGTTAGATCGGTCGTTTCATATGGATGCCTTCCTAGCTTCCAGTGGTGCCATCTGCTTAAAAAAATCCAATCTCTGGAGAGTGGCACAAAGTGGTTTCACCTTGATATCAAGATGTTTGAACGGCTCTGGCTAGGACAAGACTACGTCTTTTAGATAAAGCCTTCTTCCATAAAGGTTGCGCGAGCCATTTGGGTTCAACCACTATACTTACCTACCTACCCCAGCAAGATGCCAATAGAAACTGACTGTCTCTCGCCATATTCAGACTTCAGTCTAACCTCCAAACATCCCATAACACTATGACTTCCAAGCCATGGACCTGCACTTCAAGTAAAAGCTAAAAGGGTAGCAGAAACAACAAAGCCCCTATGCATGAAACTTACTTCAAGCTAAGATGCTGACCTATAATTGTGTGCAGAATTGATGGAATAGAATAGAGGCCATTTCTTGGACCAAAGTGGATCCAAAAACAGTCAAATATTCTTATGAAGTCACCCAATAATCAGCAGATCTGAGACATACGCATTCCAGACTAGCTCACAATAAAGTGATCGAAAGAAAATCTACCGAGGGCCGAAACGTTCGACGGATAGATATCCCTCACTTCTTAGGCTGCCTCCAGAAAAATCTGGACAACATATGACAGGATAACAACGCAAGTCATCCTAGCTATAGGACAAAAAGTAATGCTCTCTACTGAAAGAAGAATTCGACTTAGTAGAGATGATCCCTGCAGAGGCAACATGAATAAAGAAGAGGTTTCTGTTTCTCTAAAAAGACAGCTCAAGAAGACGATTTGTCCAACTTCATAACTTTGTCAGGATGGTTTCAGGGAGGCGGTTCCAGTAACTATCATTTTTTTCCAAATAGAGAGGGAACAACTGGAAATAATATGTCTTATCGTTTGGATAGGCTCCCCGCTGTCACATGCACTAGATGCTGCACATCACCTTTCGTCCTGAAACAAAGCTGCTTTCAGACCGTCAATCTTCGCATTTCAAATACTTGAAAGAAAATCCCGTCCCAAGATGTTCTCGTTCATTCAGAACCCATAAGTAAGCTCCAAGTCCTTGAAGAAAGATTTCAATTTTTGGTTCATAGACACCCAGACATTGTTTTTGCTAAATAAATGCTCACATTGCTTAGAAACGGATACTTTATACAAGACCATCACAATATGAGACATCCCAGATGAATACGTCACGGTTCTTTACCAAAGGAGACCTTGCTGGTCTGGTGCTTTTCTCTTCAGTCTAAATGCTCGAGTGCACATCCTTTTGTACGAAAAAGATACTTATTTTGCTTATAATCTGCCTGCAGACAACAAATTTATGCAACACGCTTAACTTAATCATGAGCTAATACATATTTCAATTCTGAAGAAAGGAATTAACCACAGAACCTTAGCAACGGTCACATTTGGTTCCAATCCTTTGTATATTCGTCAGGACAATACAATTGTACGTGAATCCTACAAACGAGAGCGAATCCACTTCCCCATTCATCTGAAAAAAAAAGAAAAGAAAAACAGCTCCACATAACCCTAACAAAAAAAAAAAAAAAATTAATGACACGTTGACATACAAAAGAATAATGAAGATGGAACAAATTAAAAGATCCTTTATCATTTTGCTCAGCCATTTCAGCCGAGAGATGGTTTTCAATGGGCACCGCACACAAACGCATTCACAGTTCGATTCATACCCGTTCATTGCCCTATTGTCCTAACCTAATGAGCGACCATGATTAATTGCTAATCCGATGCCGTAAACCGGAACTTTTGTCCCTTTTTTCTACTTGAATTCTTCCTTTTTTTTTCACTCGCGATTCATTCTTTTTTTTGGCTCTTCCCCCCCCCCCTCTTAAATAAGATTAAGCCATCTAAATGGAAATTAATGAGTCCGTGTGCCATCTGTTTAAAAGCAAACAACAAAAACAGAAAGAAGAAATTCCTTCACAAGGACTTTTACGTTTAAGAAAGCGCAAAAAAAGAAAAGAAGGAATTTCCCTAATCCTTCTCATTCCCTCTTCGAAATGGTCATCATCTTCGACGCTTCGACGGTTTTCCAGTAAAAACCCCGACAACGACTGAGTGAATGAGTGAGTAGATGGCGTCCAAATTGGCTCCATTGTTTCGTCCTGTTGGCAAATGAAAATTAAATGGACTTTTGTTATTCCTTCGTCCGACGGAAGTCAATGTGACGCCTTTTTTTTTTTTTTTTTTTGTGTTCTCCTCTGTGCTGGCCTTCCGGCACCTTTCACTTCCCCCCTCATGTTGTTATTAATTTCTCTCAAGATGAACTTATTTATATGAGTTCTTCCAATCAAGGACCTCTGAGTTGACTGTGTGTAGGAATACTTTTGACGTTCTCATCCATCACAACCGTACGAACGAATATCGATTAATCAGTGTTTGATTCATTTAACTTAAAGCAAAATGTGGGAATAAAATCATACACAAGGACGAAAAAAAAAAAAAGGATTCTCTATAAAGAAACATCATTCTCAGCTTCAAGTTCTTACAAGTCTGTGCAAAAACAAAAAAAGAAGAGAGAAAGGAAAAGACAGCCAAATTGCAATAAAATCAGGATCACAAGCTGACACCAAGAACTCCGAACTCGAAAGGATATTCCATTTCTCTTGCTTGGTTTTTTTTTTTGCTTTGCCTTCCTCATATCAGGACGACGAAGATGAAGGAACATTTTTCCCAAGGTACATATTAAAGGTTTATTTCATATCCATTCATCCGGGCCCAACATCTGTTGTTGAGTTAGGACGACGAAGTCCTTTGACTGTGTGTGTTTGGCTGTATGGCTGGTGCTCCCAATTTCGAAGGTCTCCTCTCGACCTAAAAACTTCCAGGATAGCAAACAGACATAACGCAAAATGAAGTATCCTAGAAAAACATAAGAAATACACAAAAAAAAAAAAAAAAGAATCGAATCGAAGGATAGACATATCCTTCGGTAGCAAATTAAAAACAAATACTGTTCTAGGTATATCGCTATATATGAGTCCTGACAGTTATTTAAGGGGCTTTTATTAGCAATTTTAAAGAAACTCTTTCTTTTTTTAAGGATCCAACCAGCAGAGAGTATATTAAAATTCGGTTATTTTCTTCTTCTTCTTTTATTTTTATGAAGGACGACACGAGTGTGGTAAAAAGATTTTCGGGACTCGTGCGACGACCAGCTTGGAAGATAAATACAAAACTTGAAAGTAATTTAGGGACTTTTTGTTTGATTTTTCTATTCGATTCGATAAATAGGTGGGATATTTTGTTTAATTTTTTTAGTTCAAATGAAGGGTTTATTATTATTTGATCGGGCTGCTGTTGTTAAAATTTGGGTTTTTTTTTATTTTTCTAATCAGCACGTGTCATGGCAATGGGCATAAATTGAAAGGAAGCACAAGGACAACAAGGGAGAACAAAAAGAACAATATTTATTCTTCATTACTGGTGTCCCAATAAACTGGGTAGAATTTGTATGCCATTTTTGCATTCGTTTGTAATTCGAAGAATTGTTTTCCTTTTTGTATTGAACTACATAACTACACTAAGTGCTTTCAAAAAATTTCTGACCCATTAATTTGGTTTCCTTTTTACTTAAAAGTATGGAAAGACTATGGACTATGATGCAGCCTCATGCTACGACTCCTCGGCTTCAGCAGCAAGCCGCTTTCCTTGCATTCAGGCTTGGCTACGGCCAGAGACTGATCCAGGAAAGAAGTGTAGTCGTATTTCCACGGATGGTTCCAAAATCGATCAAGGATCAGCGGCTGGTGTATTTGTGGGAGATGACAAGGCTGCTATCCTCATTCGGCAAGCGTGCCGTGGAGAGGTCGTAGTATCTGTGTCTGTAGTGACAGTAAGGCTACGCTTAAGGACTTACTAAAGTTCTTGACCACTTCAAAATTAGTTGGAGAATGTAAGAGAGCTTTTAACTGTGTCGCAAGATTCAGTTTATCGAATCTCATCCCAGTTGCAAGGGGCTATGTGTGACTAAGGTCACTTTACCTTTACTATAAAGACATCGATTCCTACCTTTCAAACCCCCAAATATCGGTGGCATCGAAATTATCTCAAGTATCTTATGTTCAGCTCGATATTTGACCAAAGTTATAGATTCCAAACTAAACTGTGAAGAAATACGGCCGAACGCATCAGAAAAGCACGCTTTCTATTCTTGCAAAAAGGCAGTCAAGTCTTAATAAAGGATGTTTCAAACCAGCTTCGGAGTACTGCATACACACGGCGGTTGAGAGACCCACTCTCAGATTTGGATGGTACTTCACAAGCACTACTAGCTTTCAAATCTCACAGATCACTGAGGATCACTGAGACCAACACCGTCAGCTGCAATGGAAACCTTGCTTGGTTTCATTCCACTTGACATACATATGTAACAAACTGGCTGCCAAAACCACTATGAGACTAAGAGAAGGCCATCTGATTGGGGGTCTACCAGTAAATCAACGAAAACTGGACACATGAACCCTATGCTAGCATTCGTAAGGAGATTCACTTCGAAGAATTGGAACTGGAGAACCAAGAAGAACAACAGATTTGGCGTTATATACCGATGATTCTAAGATGTTCATTGTCAAGGCATCGCTCCTTTAGAATAAACAACGACTGAAGCGTCTGTCAAACCGAAATCACAGACATCAGATACAGATTGCTGGGATTATAAGAGAGAGTGATCTCGTTTCAAAGGATATCACTGTCGTAATAGACAGGAAGGCAGTCATTGAGGCTCCGGACTCTTCTGGCTACCAAAGCATATGGATATCAAATGAAACGAAAAGGCTAAAGAGCTCGCTATGAAAGAGTCGGCGCTGCACTTATCATGAGCCAACGTTCGAGCAGGCAGACGCTTAAGAAATTCTTTACGTCCGGGGCACTCAAGTTGGCCTTCGGAAAGAAGATCCCTGGTAAAACTTAATCGTTATAAGAACGCACGGATCGCAATTTGGTGAACTTCATAAGGACTATTGCGTCAGAATAATAAGGACTCTTAGTAGGAAGATCTAGATTGGTGATACTGGCGGGCTACTGTAGTGCTGAGCCAATGGACCTCCTAAGATTCATGTCCTCATGTGGTTGGTTCTAATTTCTCTTCACTGTTTCCAGGGTTAAGTGATTGGACACCATGAGCAGTGACTCTGTGCACTCATCTAACTAACGCACAAGACATATTTTCCTGCGACAATTGAGCTTCCGTTGGCCACTCGGTGGTAATGCATACACGGATACGATTGTACAAAAGAGGGCATCCCTGCGACGAATTTTCTTTGCTTGTCGCCTGCCTCCTCTCGCATCAGATGAGCTGACCTGCACTGGTGATTCTTTGAGCTTTTTTCCAGCGCAAAGTTGCTTCTTGATAGAATAATATTGAGTGTCAAGACATTAGGGATTAGAACTCGAGGAATGTCGATGTAAGGCCAAACAGTACCTCTTATGTACGACACGACCATGCAATCATTGTCCTCATAAGGTCATATGCATCATAAAATTCCACACCGGCATACATCAGAAGTAATTTAGTGTTCCTCACTGATCCCAAATTGCTCTCATTAATTACAACAAAGCACTGCAGACTTCCCAATGTACATATGTACACGTGCATATTTGCCAAACAGTTTTCTGTAAATAACGAGTTACACATAGCTAGATACATATGGTATGTGTCTGAGTAAATAATTTTCCAAAACACATGTAGGTTAAGACTTATTGCCTAATAAGCCAATCATTCTATCAAGGAGGTCATTAAGCAGTATTACATTTTATATAGTTCATATGTATACGCAGGTAAATATCCATTACACCAACCCTGCTCCTGTTTTGCATCATCAAATAGAAATAAAAAGCGAACCCGAATCTTGGTATGCCATACATTCATTTGCAGTTAATTCTACCAAAAGTATCTGCTGTTTTCGTATCCACAACCAAAGAGAAACTATCTTGCTCTCGTAGAAGAAGAAGAAGTTTTTATGATGAAAAAAAAAGCACACACCTTTGGTCCTGGCACACACATGATAATTTTCATTGCTCCTTCACGAGTAATTACATTTATCAGATGCCATACGAAGGGTACCTCTCTCTGTATTGAGTGATCTTTGGTACTTAAAATGAGTAATGGCCAGGACCAGAGAGAAGAAGGTTACCACCACTAGTTAGGTACATACCTCCATAAGGAATGGCAGCGGTTTGAGTTTATTAGCACACCAAAATGTAATAAATCGAGGCGCCAAGGTTTTTACCCTTCCAAGCGAAAGGGATGAAAAATAATTCTATCGCTAGACTATGGTAACAAGGCCACTCGGTAATGGGGACGGATCTCTATCGTACTCGACGATGCGTAGAAGACTTTATACGCTTCCATCTATCAGGCGGCGGCTGGCGTAGGTGTTGTCCACTCCTACCTTCTATCATGTGTGTGTACTTTGATTTAGTTAAGTGCTTTCTGGAATATCTCTCAGTGTTTATCTTGGTTCGAAGGAATATCCTTTCTGGATAGTGTATTGGTAGGTGGGGGCTATAGTGACCATAGCATTGCCAACTACTTGCAATTAATTCGATTTTAATTTAGCAGTTCATTCGATTGTGAGTGTTAAGGAGGTCATCACTAAATAGGAGAACATCTTAGAATTTAGCTAGATTGTAGATTGTAGGTTGAGGTGGGAACTAGTCACCTTGTCAGTGCGGCCTAGAGCTCATTCAGTATCCCAGTATTGACTATGAAGTCAACTACGTCTTTGGGTGAGCTAGCAGTGATGTCCTCTGCTTCAAGTTAGACTTTACCTAAATAGCATTGACGTGCAGGACACAGTGATATGGTATATGTTCTGCTGATTCTTCGTCTTCCTTGCACATTCTGCATATGTTATCTTGCGCTATCCCCATGGCCATGAGCTGTTTTTCCACTCGACAGTGTCCTGTGAGGAAACCTGTCGCAATGCGAATCTGATTCCTGTTGAGTTGGAGGAGTTGTTTCGTTCTTTTTGGGAGAGGAGTTTGGCATAAAGAGTTAAGCTTGCCTGTTACCTTCAGTTTCCGTCCAGCGCTTTTCTTTTTAGCCAGTTTTTAAGACACCTTTTACCTCCAATCCCTTCATTTGTCTCGGATCCATCTGTATACCAAACATGTGAATCACTGCCAAATAATGGTTTTTCCTGCTCCCAGTTCAAGACCCCATAAATTGCAAATGTAGCCGTGAAGTTTTGACTGAAGTTGTAATTCCTAGTAATTCATCTTTGCTAAGTTCTAGTTCAATATCTGGATGAATTAACTTAGAATTAGCTTTATCTTCTGCGATGTGCCTAAAGGCATTAACCTTGTCTCTTGGTGGTGGTAGGTCGAGAATAACATCCGGCGCTGCAGTAGGTGTGGATTTCTTTGCGCTTGTAGTACATACACAAGCTAGTCTTTGAAGTTTATTGAGCCTGTCCTGTGTAGTCGTTTGCCACCATACTGGTGATCCGTACATGACAATTGGTCCTGCCATCGCCATGTAAAGCCATAGCATCATTCAAGGGTTTAGACCTCAGTTTCTGCCAATAAGAATTTTGCTGGTCCACAATGCGGTCTATGGCTTTTGTTAAGTGGGAATTCCAACAGAGCTTTGTATCTAGAGTTAGACCGAGATATTTGACCTCCATTGAGAGTTCTACTGTTTCACCAAAGACTGTAGGTGGATTTAATCTGTCTTTCTTCTCTGGTCTCTGGTTAGTAAAGACAACTGTGGTGCTCTTCTTGAGGTTGACATTAAGACCGAATTTAAGGCATCAATCGGCCACGAGATCCTCTCTTCGAATTTGACTCTGATAAGTGTCGCAATGTCGTCTGGACATAGAAACCTTCATCACGGAGTATTTTTAGAAGCTCATTGACTACGATGGACCATAGAAGTGGGGAAAGGGCTCCACCCTGTGGGCAACCTTTCGCAGCCGTGACTTTGAGCTTATTGCTGCCTAGTGAGATGTTTATTTTTCTGTCTTCTATTCAGTTACATGTAGTAACTCCTGTTGTAATAGGATACGTCGGTATATTTGGACATATTCAGTGTTATCGGAGGCCCCTTCGATGTCAAAGAAACACCCAGCTGCGCACTCTTTGTCTCTTAGGAATTCCTCGATTCTTGTTGTGAGCTCCTGAAGAGCATGGGTGGTGGATTTACCTGCTTTTAGGTTGATGGTTCGTAATCAGCACTCCATCTCTGATATGTCTATCAAGAATCTTTTTTCTGAAAGAAGGATGTAAGACCAATTGGTAGTTCTGTTGGTCTACGACCAGCTTTCGGTATGAACTTACCCCTGACTTCCTTCCAGCTAGCTAGTTCTAAAGAAATTGATTAGAAAGGGTGTTAATTGTGGAGTTCCCTTTTGGAGAATCCGTCTCCTCCTGTTGATTTCAATGGAAGGAAGGTGTTTATAGCTCAAGAAAAATTGCTTTTGATCTCTGCCAGTCGTCCCTGGTTGGTCTTCTGATCCTGCTCTGGTTTTAGCTAACAAATGATGCAACCCATTACTCCATCCAGCTCACGGCCATTTACGATTGCTTTTTCATAACACAACTTGGTGAAAATACATATCGAAAAAGCAAATTCTCGACCATTGCAATTTAAATGCTAATTTTTGATGATGTGGGCGAGTTAAAAGAGAGAGAAAGAGAAAAACAAAAGAATTGTCCTATATTTTACCTGTTGTGGTACAATGACCACAAAAAACCTCACTAAACCACTGTTAAGCCTTATCTGCTTAAGAGTATTGTATATTTAAATACTCTGGGTCTGGCCACCCTCAAATACGTAGTACACAGAAATTTGTATATAGATACATTTGCTACCGTACCGACGATGGACGGACGAACGTATTGTTAGACACCGCATACATTACGTTTTCTCGCAAAAAAGGACCAACAGAAAGCAGAGAAAACGAATAATTAAGCCAAGATATTTCCATAACAAGCAGATAAGGATGTATGCCTGGGTTATTGTATGGGCTTAAAGGATTTGGATTATGATACCACTACCCATGCTCATCGTATTCGTATCTACCTACCTACAATATGACTTCCATGGGTTTTTCATTTCATGTATTTTTTTTTTTTTTTTTTCTTGAATATTTTTGAATGATTTTTCTCGGAAATTGTGTTTTGTTTTTTTTGCCTTATTCTGTTTGGAACAAGAGGAGGTTTCTTTCGAAATTTTAAATGTGCATTATTTGGAGCTTTAAGGTTTGCAGAGAAAAATTTATGTGCAAAAAGTTGGTAGCAGTCATGCTCAAATTTCAATTGAAATTTAAACTGATCTTTGGAATGTCAAACCAAAATGTCAGATCGTTTATTTGACTGTCAAATGGAAATCACTTTCTGAGAGATCAACATTAAGAAAAAAAATTGGGCAAGTGCGAGGAGGGCCTCGTGCAATAGTGTTCCGGACATTTTATATTGCCATTAAATAGAGGGCAATGTTATTCATATCCTGCATAGGCACACCTAAAACTGGTTTTGATATGAACGATGTAATGTCTAGTACGTAGGTATGTCCTAGTAATACTGAGCTGACATTCCAGTCCATTTTAACTTGCACTTTCGATATAAAACATGTATTGAATTCGTGCAAAAATTGGAACTCGAGATATGAAACAATTCTGAAATTACGTTGATAGAAAAGCTCATTATAGTGTGTCTGCCGATTCTGTTTGTCTGTCTCTATGACGAGCGAATTAGTTTACTTCAAACTTCATGGTAGGGAGCTAATGCATGGCCACTAAAGGGGACATTGAAATTTTTGTTGTAGCCCTACTCTTAGAGTTCCTTCACGTAGCGCCATTTTCATAAACGCGGAGTTTTCTCCAAAATGGTTTCAATGATTTTGATAAAATTTCATATTTTAGTCAGTTTAGGCGTACCAACCTTTTGGATAAAAATGCATATAACGGTACTTTGCTTGTTAAATGGTTTAAGCATAGCAAAACACTGGCAATACGTGACATGCGAAGGAATACAGCATTTAAAGTTTTAAAAATTTAAGAAAAAATATTTTTGAAAAAAAAAAAAAAAAACTAAAAAAAAAAAATTGTTTTTTAATTTTATTTAGTTTTTAATAGTAGCATAGAGCTTATATATACGATCCATTCGTGCAAATGACTTAGTTTTTGAAAAATCGAAATCGAATGCAGTAGCAGCAAGAGAAGAGGTTGTAGGGAAGTCTATCCGCTCTTCTAAAATCTGTAACTCGAGAACTACTTAGCGGATTTGGATGAAACTTGAAACTTGAGCAAATCGTAGTATCAAAATGATCTACTGTAAAAATTATTTGGATAACATAAAAACAAGCACTGGAAACCAATAAGGCGGTAGGACTCTATCTGCTAGGTATGCTATAAGACACATGCATCTGAGAGAATGCTTACGCAATGGCCATTTGGTTCATTCCGGTCTCCTTGAGTTCATCAAAAGTACATGCACCATGTAACAGAACCGGAAATTCTAAAAATCGAGTCGCACAATCTGTCAATTACTTGTCGGTAGACAGAGATTTTTACGATTTGATTGCTTCGCGGATTAGTGACTATCTACAAGGATTGTGACTCTGGAGGTGCTTTCAGCGTCTGTCCTTAGATTCATTTCGGAAGGCAGTGTAGGAGTTGTTGGAAATGGTATGGCTAACTTTACCTCAAATAATTTCTTTGAGACGGTCAATAAGTTTATTATACGCTGTCCGCAAGGGTATCTATGGAATACGCTTCCATTTACGCCGAAGCGCGATCGTTGTTTGGTATATTTAAGTGCCATTGACTCAGTGCGTTCAAATATGCAGGTTAAAATTCAAGCTCCGTTTCAACTCGAACCTATGTACATTAGCTGAAAGTATTTTAAACCTTAGATCTCGTCGCGAATTGCAATTCGACAAATCCTAAAAATCCTAAATTCGTTACGAAAAAATCTTAAGAAATTTAAGAACTCATCTAGGGAATTGAATGGCAAGTCATCGTCAAAAGTCTTATCCTCACCTCGTTCATAGATTTCCCAGATATTTATCAAAACCATCACAATGCTTTTTCACCCAACATAGCATGTCAACCGCATTCCAAGAAAAAGTAGATACAAAAAGCCCTTCCCACAATCATAAAAATGCTAACAAAAAACATTTCTTTCCAAAAAAAAAAAAAAATAAATAAAATAACACTTAAGTTTTCAAGAAAAAGAAAAAACAAAAAAAAGTAAAAAGATGGATATAAATTCTAAGGAAGGAAGATTAATGAAATGTCCAACCTTTGATAAGGAAAATAACAGTTTCTGTCTTCATTTTAGTTTTTTCCCTTTTTCTTGTTCGCCTTTTTTATTCCTGTTGCTGTGAATTTTTCTGCTGTATTTGCTTTAGATGCAGAGAAGAGCAAAAAACTAGGTAAAGCACAACACCAGCAATATAGTGTGCTTCGTTTTGTTTTTCCTCAGCAGCCGAAGAAAAAAAAAAAAGGGACAGCAGAGCCATTTATATTACCTACTTGGAAGGACGACGGAACTTTTATCAGAGGAAGTGTGAAAAATGATGAAAACTTTTGACAAAACGAGAAGTTTGTTGTTTTTTTTTTTTTTTGCAGGAAAATTATTTCCTCAAGGAAAATTAGCAAAAAAGAGAACTCATCGCAATCATCAGTGGTTTGTCTGTATGCAGAGTTGCAAAAAGGGTCAAATGGATACTATTGGCTTTCATTAAGGTGAAGCATCTATAAGGGACTGTAAATCGCCGATATAACTTCAGATTCAGAGGAAAAAGTATTTGTCATTAAGCTTATAGAGACTTGAGTAATGGAAATTCCAATTAGATTCTTTATTTAAACTCAAAAGATATATCGAGGACAAATGGTATTGAGTTTTGCACTTCTTATAACCTCATAAAGGCACTATTGTTATGTAATTGATGAACAAGCCCTTGGAAATGGATACATAAAAAGTTACGTCATCCAGAAGACCTTCATCAAAAAACATGTCATGTCACATTTTTGAATAAATTTTTGTCGTAGATCCCTGATTTCATTCTACAATTTAACAAGTTGTAGATGATGTACTGGGTTAGGTCTCTCCATGATAAGATGCCAAAGAATACTCACCAAAATGATTGTAACAGATTAACAATACTTATGAGATATTTGTCAAAATATATCTAGACAAAAAGGTACCCCTAAATGGATAAACCTTTACCCACACAGAAATAAACCTTTGAGCATTCGCTTGTGCTCAGTTTGGTTTGCCAGTTTAACATGTTGGTTCCTTTCGCGAAATTGATCAAGTAATTCATACGAGTCCAGGCAGATGTCGATTTAGTCCTCCGAAACATGGACATTGTTGAAAGCGTATGAAGATATCCTTGGTCGTTTCGAGTAAGATTTTATGTCCCGTTGGCATCTGTGAGGAGGAGAAGATTCAACGACGAACTGTACGAGCTGGACAGCTACATCCACTTTGTCAAAAAAAAAAAACTGCGCATTGGACGTCTGAGATGGCTAGAACATGTAGAGCGAATGGGCAACAACGCTCCGAGCCGTAGAGTCTTCGAATCAAACCCGGAGGGATGACGCAGTAGAGGACCTCCTCGCGGCAGGTGGCGTGTACAAGATGAAGGGGAATTCGACCAAATTGGAGGCAATTAGCTAAAGACCGAGCTAAGTGGAGAGGCTTGATCAGGCCCAGGTTCCCCCCGAACTGTAGCGCCATACAAGAAGAAAAAGAAGACAGATGTCGGGAGGTGACACTTAGGCAGCTGTTGGTAGCAATCGTAGCTATGTGCACTCACTTTTAGAAAATTTCGTGGGAAGATCTTGGCTTACGAGCTCGTGTAAGAATGGAATCCGCTTTGTAAGGTACATAATTTTGGGATTTCCCCAGAGATATCGAGAATCGAGGCTCTAATTTGAAGAAGAAATGATAAATGCGAGGAAACGCATTGAAAGTAAACTTAGAGGCACCCCGAAAGGGTGACAAATCCATAGCTAACCAAGCGATGCAACCCGCTTAACGAGGATGGCAGGATACACGGCAGTTCTAGGTGTAAGTGGCGGAAGAGCCCTGCTTGGTGTTGTCACAAGAGCAGTAGGTATTGCAGTTCGCTACATAGGTAAATTGATTCCTAGCGACCTGCAATTTTTTGGTCGGAGCGCGACCAAATGGGAGTGCAGAAAAAGACGCTCGTCTGGCATTGGCCTTATAGCAGCATCTTTCAGCTAGACGATCATCACAGCTGGCCGTTACAAGGTTTATCAGTTCGGTAACTAGGTTGGCATTACGGATTTGAAAACATCTACCAACTGCTTGGGTGATTTCTCTGCGGCAAGTTTCTCAGTCAGGCTTTCTTTTTTACACCTGGCTCCTTGTTCGGACGCGTTAAGGCCTCCAACATTAAGCTTCCTTGTCTAGCATTCTCACAGCTTCTTAACTTTGGACATTTGGAATTCGGCTGCAACAGGATGTTAGAGTAGACGTTTGTTGGATGTGTGTCTTCCGGCGATCGTCAAGGGAAAACTAAGTTACTGTGTGGATTCCAAGACTAGGAAACCCTGTGCCACTTATCTTTACGATGTGCTACAAAATCAATTAGATGGAAACCATTGGCTTTCGCCTTGTAGTGGAGCCTGTGCTTACCGACTTTGGCCTTAAATTCCCCGAGTACTATTTTCAAATCATGCTCCAAAAGTATCCAAGAATTCCATCCAGGATTTCGTAGAACACTTCAATAGTAGGATGTATAGTGTCTTTGGTAGATATGTACTTATTAGACTGATGTAGAAGAATGAAGCTCTTAAGCGAATCACAGCTTATCGACATTGAAGCAATGACTCTTAATCGAACCTAATTTCCCACAAAACGAGTCCGCATCCTAGAATGTGCAGTCTTCAAAGGCATCTGCAATAATTGTCGCACCTATGTCTTCCCTGTCTTTTATGGCTTATTCAATTCATGATCCAGGATTGCTGTATAAACTCAGGGGCTGATTCAAGGTTGTGAGTGGCACCCAAACTGTGCAGAGTTTTTAGTATATTACGTGGTCAGAAGCTGGCGTCTCTTCCACAGTTAGTATATTCTTATTCTGTCTTTGTTAGAGAAGGACATTAAGAATGGACGATTTTTTTTTATTTCCTACACAAGGCCAAGAAATACTTTGTATGCGGGTAGTAGAGCCAGTATTCTATTTCTACTGTCGATAATGCGTTTTATTGGTGCTAATGCCTAGTATTACTTACTCGTTGGTTTTACCCGAGTACTTATAGAAAAATAACGAATGAGTGCAAGTAGTCAAATGTCATAGACTAACTCAATTAGAGAGCCATCTTCAGGTCGTTTGACAGATTAGCCGAGGTAAAAACTGCCGATTTTCATAATTGTATTCTGACGTTTCAGCAAAGTCAAGTGGAAGCTCACACACACAAGCTTAGAGATTTCAGCGGCTGGCTTGGGAGCACTGGATGCGAAAACTTTGTGGACGCTGTGCAGAGCTTTGTCACACGTTACTTTACATTTATTCACAAATACATATGGCATTCATAGATCCCTCCTGCTTTCCGAAATAAACGTGCAGGGAAGAGCGAGATGGCTACCTAGCTTAGTTGGTCTTTGTCAAATGTATACACATTTCACATCATCTCTTTTAGTTGACAGCTGTCACTCGGTGATGAACTCCACGATTGTGAGTGCTGCCACATCTTACATGTTACGAATAGAATTGAATTCATGGTGGGGAACATCAAATCGTGCTGAGATTAAAAAAAAAATGAGCGGTATTTTTGAAATCCAATTAATTCAAAAGAAGTCCTTTAGTAATCTCCTTCATCAACACTTCTGGCTTTTGGGTTTCAAAAATTCTGTTATCTCCTTGAATGAATTCCCATGTTCAAATACTTGAAAATCATAAATAAATATTCCTTGCATGCATGCCACTAAACTCCATCAATTGGTCATGCCCGAGGACACTTACCACATTTCCTGGAGCGCTCTCCACTCAAATTACGAAATCATTGTCGGCCTCTTCAGAAGCATTCAAAATGCAACGCAAACAAAAAAAAAAAAACATCGCAAAATACGGAAAGTTGTCTTTCAATAGGACCATTAAAGAGAAAAACCCATTCAAAAATTTTATCCGTGAATGTCCTGCATCCAAAATGTTCCGCTCGCCGCTACGCGTACAAAAAAAAAAACTGAGTGACATATCCGCGAGTGTTAGACACACAAATCATAGCTTTTTCTAGGACTGGGTTTTTACGCCAGAATTGTCCCGTTCAGAATGCGCTAACGTTTCTGGCAATAGTCCAGGAAGTCCGTAAAAAAAAAAAAAACGAAACTGCAAAGCCTTGCGAATCACCAGGATGCTCCTTTTTATTTTTTTTTTCGTTTCACTTTACGTGACAACCCCACATTGCGCGGGATACGATTTTGTTGCAGTGCAATTAAACAAAATCGATGAGATTGGATTTTTGTTTTTATTTTAAATTTTATTTTAAACGAGAGCGAACAATTTTTTATATCAAAAATATATTGTGTTTGCCTAAGCCATCACCTATCAGTTGGAGTTCATGTTTATCTTTCGGATTTTTGGCATTGAGAGTGCTGTAGAACAACCTTATCGATGGCCGCAACAATGTTTGCTTGAATCCTGTATCCTTTTAAATATATTACTATGGAGAGGATGTTTTTAGTTTTTACTTAAATTGGTAAAAATTTTTTTCTATATTTTTATTTAAGAGAAATTTCATTATCGTGTAGTTATTGCTTTTGGGTGGTTTCGTGCCGAAGAAGTTACAACCCTGGCGTGGTTGGCATCCGCATTTAAGCGGAGTGAAAATGGTAAATGGAATTTAAGTGGAGTTCGATCACGCGAAGTTTTTGCACGTAACAATTTGTTTGACTTGATTGCTTTTGGGAGTTTTGTTAGATATTTATTTTTATTGGAGTTTAGTGACATATTTAAGTTGGGAGAGTGTCATTTTGGGGATCAAATGGGGAGTTGTCATAAGGTTTACCCTTTCAAAGGAATATTTGATTTAGAATTTAGTGATTGTAGCCAGGAGACAGCTTCGGTTGAAAGGCTGTTGATGCTATCTAAGTTACCCATATTTGACAGCTCTGAATAGTCGAGCAGGATGTGTTCTATGGTTTGAGCGGGCATCTCTCAGTAGAAGTCCGTATGTGGTTTAGATTCCACCAGACTTTTCTCGGTAGTTCAAACTTAGATTCGCTGTTTTCGTTTCTGAATATTGAGCTTTGTCTGCCGGAGTTTTTAAGAGAAGTTTTCAGCACACTTCTCTTGGAGGGTGCCTTGAGCGCGTCTCAAGGTGGTTGTGTTTCCTTTGTCAAGGCCTGCTTTCTTCTTACATCAGGTGGGACTATGTTGCTAAGCATTGGGAGCCATTCAACTGGGGTTGGTCTTAGGGTGCCAGATTATAACCTCATGGTGGTGTTGATCTTGTTGGTGTGGCAACAATTTAGCAAAACTTGGGCTCCATATTCTGCATTTGAATAAACCAGCGAGAGAGCAGAGTGGCGCAGGCAGTTTACAGGGGCACCCCAGGAGGTGCCTGCCAGCTTTTGGATCGCGTTGTTCCTTGTCTTTAGTTTTTGCGAGACTATGAATGGGGCTTGCATGTCAAAGTGATACCCAGATATTTTTGAGTAAAGTTAGATGTTGCTACCTGTTCCAGGGTTATGAAGGACTTTTCTTGGAAGGCAAACTATATGTCGTTGACATAGTTTCACCAAGTTGAAATGGTTCATCGAACCAGGGTGGGAGCAAGCCCACAATTGCGACAGGAACTGCACCCGAAATGCGCAGATCCGCAGACGAGGAGTCCAAAACCTCGAAGACTAGACCCAACTAGTACCAAAGTCCTCTCTGAGACTGTAAGGGATAGTCTAGTCGTTGCGATAGTGGAATTGTCGGACGATGAACTGAGGATCTCCTACGAGAAGTGGAGGCTCATGGACGCCAGAGTGATGAACTGACTTTACGAGTGCATATACTTCACAGAGTATCTCTATCCTTTCACAATTGGTTTTAGACTATATCTGGATGCTATGTTATGACTGCGATGTAAGTCTCGTACCAAGTTCCAAGTCGCAACATTCCACGACGTCTTATCCGGCTCGAAGGACCATGTGAACAACACTCACCTTCCTTCCTCACCTGGTTCCCTACCGGATCATGAGCTGCTGTTCGGTTGCTGTCCTGACTCTTGTCCTTGTCACTAATCTGCTTGATGTTGATCGTCATTGAGGAGTATTCTAAAGCTTTTTGGTTGAGATTCAGTGTATTTTCCCTTGGTCTCCTTTCTATGGCATTATCCCCATTGTTTATTCTTCTTATCAGTCCCAGGAAAGAAACAATCTCATACCCTTTAGATACATCTGCAACAAGATCCCCAATCAATTGCATTCACAATGTCACGGTGTTAACTCCCTTTACACATTCATTTCTCGAAAACATCTCAAGTTAAGGATTTCACCCCTTAATTCCTTTTTGCATTTTCCCATCGTCTCGTGTCACGTTGTAGCTAAAATTCTGCAAAAAAAAAAAAAAAAGAAACGAGAACACAGCTTTCTGTAAAGTGTACTTTGGATTATCAATTCAACAGGAGTATTAATTACATTTTTCAAAGGATAACTGGGAACACCCATGGCAGTCATTTCTCACCGACTTACAACCGTTTGCACTCTTTCGGGTGAAATTCTCTTAATCCTTTGAACATTTTCAATTCAACAGTAATGAAAGGGAATAGCTACCCTCCTCTGGCCCCCGAATGAATGATATTGGATTCAATCTATTTTGGGGGTTAAGTGGATAAGGGTGCGTGCTACAACCCCTTTTATATTTTCTTTTTCCTCGAATTGGAATTGAATCCTTGGTCTGTTTTTTTTTTTTTTTTTAGCTAAAGTCATTCATAATTCGTACAAATTATGTTGTCAAATAAGCTGTCGAATTGAGAAATCAATAAGGAAGCGTTTTCAGGACACGAAACACGCAAACTTAAACGGGGAAACGCGAACGCGAATGATTGCGTGATAAAGTTGGCAATTTGAATATCATTTGTTGGAGCGATTGTTTGTTGATTGTCCCGTAGATCAAACAAACGCTTCTCACGCAAGTCACTTCACTATCAGCATGGTGGCAGTTTGCAAAATGAATTATTGCCAGGATAATGAGCGAACGGGTTGGTAGCTAGCTATTTGTTTTGTGACTTTCATTTTAATGACTTGAAATGGCGGCGAGTCCTTTTTGAGTTCTTGGGTTTGAATTTGACATATAAAACGGGGAAAAGGTCATTGCATTTGCCCTTTGAATTTCGGTTTCAAATTTTGGCATCGAAATCCGAGCAGAATAAAGTCCTGCCCAGAGTTCTATTAGTCCGAGAGTGGGTTAGATTAAACTCTTCAACCAGCTTGCGCGTAATGAACGCATGAATACATCCCGGGCAAAGTTCCCAGAAATTTTGGTCTTCGTTTTTGCCTAGCGGGTATTCGTATTACATACGAAGTTTGTGTTCTGCTCCTTTGACTATATTAAATCCTTTTTGCCAAGGAGTACATTGCTCAGTGCATGTAAGGAAATTCAGTCTATGTGTGTAACTTAATGCTGTGTAGCGCGTATGTAGTGTACACTGCAACTGCAACTATGGTGGACACAAACGGGAAATTACAAATAAAGTGAACTATTTCCGTTTTTCTCCGTAATCCCTTCTGGGCGTTATGTGTGAACATAGCCTTAGTTTTTTTTTTTTTTTTTTTTGCTTACTTGTTACTGGGCGACGTTTTAAGTGGATGTGAGTTTAGGCTCCGACAAAAAAAAAAGGAAAGAGGGTTGAAATTGGTTTTGATACTTTCCTCTGCACAGAGAAGTTTTGTGTAGGGAATGTCTGACATGAACTAAAAGGAGTCAAGTGTTTTCTATAACTGCTTTAGTAACTGGTGCGATATTTGGTTTAGTGGTAGATATAATGAACTTCAGCTGATAGGGGGAAATGAGTTTTGGATTACAGAGAACTCAGAATATGTTTTTAAATTGGGATGTCGGGACAAACATGGAGGATTAGCAACAATATGGCAGCTTAACAGATTAGATTTTTCCATTGAAATGTCTTCCCAAGAATGCAATATACTCGTACTTATAAGGACTTTTAGTTGGTAATAAGTAAAGTACTTTAGTAACGCTTTTGGGCGAAAAATGTGGTGCGCAATCTTATAGCCATTTGCCAAACTATGAAATTTGAACAAAATCGTAGGAACCGTTTTCCAGCAAAACGTCTTTTTGTCAACTTGCCCTTAAGTAAAGTACCGTCAATAATAAGGCTATAACAAAAATTCCTAATTCCTCTCGAATTGTGACCCTACAGAGCTCAGATACGAAATTTGAGCAAAATCCGTCCGTCCGTTTATGCTGTAGCCTCGCTGATAGACAGACAGAATTCCCAGACTCATTTTTTTCGACTTCTTTATCATCGTGAGTTCCAAAATTTTCACGAGTTCAAAACTTGTCCTATATTACGTATCAGTGTACTTGCACTGTACTGAAGCACTATTACGTCTGCTGTTATTCAAATTTCGATTACGCGTTGACTTCATTCATATTCATTCATTGACTTCAATAATTCATAAAAACAAATCACTATTCATTTTGAGGTCTTAACTGCAGCAATCATTTTCAGGATTAAGAATGGTGAGGTCAAAAAAGAATGCAATCTTTTTGATTGCTCTGAATTTTTTAAAGACAATTGAAGGCACTAGGATTCATTAAAAATGCAATGCAAAATTAAATTAAAATACTTCAATTGACTTCAGCGAGGTAAATACAACCACTGACTTCAAAGACTGCAAGTTCAATCATTGACGTCAAAGACATCAAAAACTTCAAATGATTTCAAGCAAATGAATACAATCAGTGATTCTTATTGTCGAATCGAAAAGATGGCATTCATTTTGACTTCATCATTCTCAGTGCTGAAAATGATTGCTACAGTCATCATGACTTTATGTTAAAATGAATGGTGATTAATTTGTTTCAAGCTAGGTCCGGCTCTTCCATGGGATGCACATGGCTCAATATAATTATCTGTTAACCAGAATGGTTCAGTGCCATCTCCTTCAACTGGCTTCTTGGCATATATTTCGTGAATAGGGTCTCTATTGGCTCTGACTCCATCTGTTTGAGTGTTTAACTCTAAGTTTTTTGATCGGGCGCAGACTTTTTCCTCGTTTGAAAGGACAGTACAAAAGACTGCTGCTCTCTTCATATGGCACCATATGGCACCGTGGTGAATCGTGGGGCATAAGGGTATCTGAGGGAAAGAAAGGGCAGACCAATCGGGTGGATTGGGATATAAACTTGACTTCTCAATGGGCGCATCCTCCGTTCTCTAAATTCATAAGAAGGTTAGGATGCTGACATCATGCCGTGCCTCTAGAGGCATCCTTCGACCTATATGATATGATGATTTGGCAACAGAGATGCAAAATATATCTTAGGCTAAACTTACTTATTTAAAGGGCTTTCTACCTCTCTAAAGACTTCCATCCTCTACGGTCCTTTGTACGCTGCTTCCAGTTGCAAAGACCAAGCTTCCTGGCATCCGACTTAGGCTGAATAGGTACAATTTGTAGGAGCGTTATTCAAATGGCTCGTGTATCCCTGTATTGAAACAAAGATAATAGCGAATAGAGAGACATTCATCCAGAGTACCTGCATCCTTGAGCGGGGTATGCTAAAACTAAAACACTCATTAGATGCACATTGTTACAACAAATGAATAAATTATTCTCCCCTGACTAAAATATCGACTGCATCTATGCATACAATCGAAAGAAGAGAGAAAAAAAGACCTTATCACGATCAATGTTCCCTAAATTTATGCTGTAATAATGGCATGGAAGGACCTTATCCAGGAATGAATTAATTTAATTATTTTTTCTCCTTTGTTCCGACTTTTTGAATGTCCTTCTCGTAGTATAATGTATGCAGCGTCTAACAATAAGTCCGATAGTGCTACTACACACATATACCAACTTAGAGTTTGAATATTCGCAAAGCACTTATAAGGTAGAGGATACAAGGACGAGGACGACTTAGCAGTGGTTTAGTGAGGCGCTTTTTTTACGGTCATCGTACTTTGTAACCTTACCTCTTTTTGGCTTTATGTTTTAGCCCAGTATCAGGAATTAGCATTTAAATTATAGCCATTGGATGTTGTTTTTTTTATTTTCCAAATATTTCGAAATACATACCCACACTTAGCTACTTGGGTGGACGAAAGAAACTGGCTAGTCCTGTGAATGTTTTTAGTATTCACGTAGCTCTCTGGTTGAGTGTAGTTTTCGTTTTGGGGTGAAAAGCCATTCAAAACATATCGGTTTCTGATTTTAAGAGCAGGATACTTTTGGTTATGTAAAGGATAAATTTAAAATTTAGATTTAACATTGATAAAAGTAGTTTGAGGGATGGAGGTTGTAAAGGCTTTCTTTTTAGTATTTGTAGCTTAAAAATTAAAGTGGAACACATATCAATTTGATACAGTAAGTCAGCCTTATAACTTCGGAAGCAAGTACGTCTTTTTGTGAGCCATTCGAAATCTCCGCTGATTTTTAAGTATTCACACACATTCGTATTCATTCACAAAAAGTAATCGCTGAGGTCACGTTTTGCCTCTCATAAAACGAATCTGAAGAGAGCTTCCACTCACATTCATTCCATGAAATGATTATCGATCCTTACACTTTGCTGCCTGATAATGTATTTGGAAAAAGGCAGTGCAGATTTCGAGTGGCTCGTGCGATCTTCTATCTATAGATGTATATATTAGCCGTGCCCTTTTTATTTGCTTCTTTTCTGTCGCCTTTGTTGTTTCTACCTTCAGTCTTCAGCGTTTTCTACCTACTTTTTATGAAACCATTCAAAGGCTCGTGAATCACTGCTTTTTTTTAAATACTTGATTCAATTAATTTTTTGAATGTGAGCCTACAACGGACTCAAAGATTCATGAATAACATTTTCATTTGTTTCGCAAAGTTAACTCACTCTCTTTTTTTTCTGTGTGTGTGAGACTGTGAAATGCTCGCGTTTTAGCGAACGATTCACAACAGCAAATGAATGGATTCATGCAGTTCTCTGTTCTGAAACATTTTTCATTGAAAACTTTTGGTATAACGGCAAAGATTTTATCTCGAGATAGATTCGCCACTAAATAGGTTATGAACCAGCTGGTTGGTGGTCCAGCTAGGCTCAACTGCAAAAGCTTAGTTACGAGTACTGTAAAATGGAAACAAACGGCTGGGATATAGACGAATGACTTGGAGAAGAAATCTGGCTAAAGAGACCGATCGCTTCCTGGAATATTTAGGTTCTCCTGTTCTCGCTTCATGAGTCACAGCCGTCTCACTATAGCAGATCCCATCCATTAATTGAAAGTGAGTTCGAGAAAGATATCGATAATACTAAGGAATAAGAAATCTCCTGGAATGGCACCGAGAAAGGGAGTAGGATTCACTAAGTCCACCAGCTGCTCAAAGCCTCATAATGGCCAGAAATTGTCGCCTAGGTTCCTAGGTAGAGTAGGACCAATTACCATCATAAGAACAGTGATACACTCTGTGAAAATATAGCACTGAGGATGAATGCTTAATAGGGACGTTGTACCGAAGATGGAGATTTCAATGACAAGATAGAGAGGTAGTTAGCACTGTGCTTAATACTTGATGGAACTCCATGCTTGTGCACGTCTGCAATATCAACAGCATGTTCCTTGCTTAAGCAAATCACCTACCATAAAGTTGATTGTACCTCAAATGAGAGAACTAAGGTAGTTTATAAGGAAAGGGTGGATGATCTGAAGAAAAGGAGTTATAGCTCGTCTCTGAAGGAGAGTCCATCGGCGTTTTTTGAGCCTGATGGAAGTAGCACAATGGAAATGCCACTAGCTGTAGTTTCCGGGCAGCAGTTAGTACTGGTAGGCAACTTAAGAAGCGTGGTTCCAAGTCCTTCACGGACAGGGAAAGCGTGGCTCTGGAATGAGCCCACCACCAGATTTTCACCTCAGCCTTGGGCAGTCTTCGGCCAGCAATCGATTCGAACTCACCAGAACCTGAGGCGACGGACTTGACGAACGGCCGGTGAATTGTTAGAGTCGAGAGAGCCGGGCACCATGCCTTCCATCTCAGGCTCTAACAGACTAGGGCTCCCCACAATTGCTACGAAGGCTGTGGCGATGTACTATCGCTGTCAGTTCGAACCTCCAAGCTGCGATCGTCGATGGTAATAAGTTGGAGCGAAGGCTTAGTGAAGACCAATGTAGGCTCATGGAATTACGCATTATAGAAGGCATTAATGATTCTATAGTCCCAATGAGGGATGATCCCCTTTCTTTGAGCAACTCACTACTTATAAAGGTTTTAAGCTCCTCTGGTGTGAGAGCAACTTCACCTTAAACTGGTTGAAGACATTCGTAGGGCAAATGCCAACAATCATCTTGTCAAAGAGAAGGACCTGCTAGTGTTCAGAATCCTGGTCCTAATATACTCAAGGAGAGGAAAAATGAGAGTTCGGCACCTGAGTGATAGGAAATGAGAGGCAAACTTTTCATTCAAATTCTCTATAAGTCTGACAGCAACATGGCCCACAAAATCAGTTATATGATATCTTAATAAGTTCCACCTGATAATGTAGAAAATTAATTTGCTTTTGGACATTAAATTCCTTCCTCACGATGAATGCCATTCAGCGCATTATCCTTGAGCATATCATTCTCTACCATCTCATCTGCATTATCCATTCCATTCAGCTTCATTCCAATCAATGAATTTGCTAACCGTTTTCAACATCCGATCATCAAATATTTAACGTTTCAGACAATAGGATAGCTATCCTGAACTAAATTTGCGAACAACGCAGCAGCAGCATCCTTGTAGCATTCTCGCCCATAAAATGCCGCAATGGTCAGAAACATTTTCCAGACTTTCGAATCTCTTTTGCGAACTCGGTTGGCGTTTTTGAATGCGGTTTCCATAACCCATATGAACACGACGTACATCTCACAATACAGCAAGGATAATAGGAGTAGTAGGAGTAGCCAACAGCAGCAGCAGCAAATAATGAGATGTGTAACCCAACGGAATGCCGTGTCGAATATGAAGTAGTAGCGCGGAAAGGAATGCCAAAAGAGCTAACCAACTGAATCGTCGTCGGTTGTGGTGGTTAGTACCACCAAGGGTGACATAATGCGTTCCACATAGAACCATATGTGTGATGTCAGAACGACAACGACGACGACGACAACAACTAAAGGATCCAAAGAATACCACCGTTCACCATAAATCATATTTGAACAAGCTGTGTGTAGAGTCAAATTGTGTTGTGGAACAACAGCAGGACCAACAAGAACAACACACCGTAGGACGCTAATATCCCAACAAAAATCATATTGAAAGGTCTTGGTGGTTACTGGTTACTGGTTACCCAGCCACAAGGACACACCGGCGTCGCTCGATGCTTCTCTCTCTTCATGATGACGACGAAATTCAAACTTCATGGCATATGTACGTATGCCACTGCTAAATGATCTAAGTACATTATCTTACGTGAGTAAATCCTTTCAGGCGTAGGATTGAACACAAATTGGCCTATGCAAGCTGTTGTGTGTCTCGTAAATTCGCCATTGTTAGGAAATTTAATATTTGAAATTAAATTGCGCGCGCGCTCGGTGGAGGTGGCACAAAATTGCACAATACACCGGGTTCATGTTGTTCTTGGGGAAAGGATGTGAATAATGGACTATACTCTGATATGAAGAACCAGGACCTGTTTTATCGACCACCAAAAAACTGGATATCCTTCATTATGGTGCACGAATTTAATTTATTAACCCATACACACAAGCAGTGTGTGTGGAATGGAACAGAGGGTGGGGTGCAAGGACATAGCGCCTACGGAACTGCTTGAAGCACTTGGCGAACTAATTAATATTGCACAACGCATCTGTTGTACTCGATATGCGGCCGCCTCGAGTGCACGGACTAAATGTTTGAAGGACTAAATTTGCATGTTTGTTTCAGTCATGTGCAGGTGTATGATGATGATGGACAGGAAATGACATTAAACGGTCAAACCGGAAATGACTGTAATAATTTTGTACTGCTTAGTGGAGACGGGGTTTTCGAATTTACCTTGACATGTGTTAACATAATTAAGCAGTGAGTGTGTGTGGGGCTTTTAAGTGCAAGGACCCTACTCTGCGAGTTATGGTAATTGCTGGAATTTAGGAATTAAATTATCTACATGCTACCGGCAGTCATCTGAGAGTTGAGCTTATAATTAAGTGTAAAGCGTTAGTTGGTCTAGTTATTGACTAAGTTTGTCTTTCGCTTAAGCTAAGTGAGACGATTAGACGATTATGTTATATTTTTAGCTCGTGATAGCTTCATGAATCCTTTCAATTCATCGGTTTGTATGGAGATGTCCTTTGCCTTTCTTAAAACAAATAGAGAAGAGGGAATGGAAGAATGTTTTTGAGAATAAGAGGCGCTCCAGTACGTGTGCCTAGCTAGCTGATACGAGATTTGGTTCAACTAAGTGCTTACCGTACTCTATGCAAGGCAGCATCTTTGTCTGACCACTGTTAGGGGAAACTGTAAGAGATTCAACAAAGAGCTGTCGGGGGAACTATTGGACATCATCACGGAAGACAAGAATAAGAGGGCAGATGATTCTACCAAAAAGAGGAGCCATTTATTTAGAAGGGCTTGTGCAATTGCTTACGGGACATGAATGTTTTCAGTCATATCTGCGCCAGTATATGAACGATGACTCCACCGCTTGTCCATCTTGCAATGATACCGCCGAAAGTGTGGAGCATGTATTCTTTCCCTGCCCACGTTTCCAGCTATAAAGAGAAGCACTGCAAACAATATTGGGAGTAAACCATATCCTCGAAATCGAGAATAAGTAGAATGCAATGAGCTGTTATGCCAAGGATGTACCCCAAAAGCTAAGGAGACTAGAGCGATAAAGAAGAGAAAGCAAAGAAAACGCAAGAAGGAACGGAGTGCAAACGATTCGGCGCGCAGCTACACTCCGAAATCTAAGTACACAGACGCAAAGACAGGCGGACATACGCACATAAAGCGACGTTTAACTGGAACGTGCGAGAAGACTCTAAAGGGACTACACGAATCCTGATGATAAGTAAGTCATAAGCCCCCCTACGATGAAATGCTAAGAAGGCGGTTGGGATAAGGGCAAGAAGGAGCTAGTGGCTAAGAATCACATACTGTTACTGGGTAGCTATCGTTTTAGTGGCCAAACAAAGGCTTGAGCATGACTGCAATGAATCTATAAAGATGGTACAGAACTGGTTAGTAAGCATGGGCCTACCACTAGCAGAGGAAAGGAGGCAGTACTTACCAATACTTATCAGTACCTACTAGTAGCAGGTGAGTTATGGACATGAAGTAACTTGTCCTTAATATAGATGCAAGGTTAAGTCTTAAACAATGTCTGCAAATTTCAACGGAGACAGCAGCAAGAGTAACGGCTGCCTGGCAAGGATCTTGCCATTTTCATCACCATCATCTTCTCTCTTCGCAAGATTTGATGGTGAAATGAAGATGATGTCATACTTAATGCGAAGCGGCATTGTCGCAATATCCCTCCTCGTTAAAAAAAAGGCGAAAGAAAATAGCAACTAGGCGTAGTCGTAAGGAAACACCACCTCGAAGATGGCAGATAGATGGAACTCTTCTGACAAGGGAAGACTGATTCAGAGATTGATGCTCACAAAATAAATCTTTTGATCAATAGGTCGCAGGGATAGCTGAACTTCTACCTGATGCAGATGCTTACTGGTCATGGATGTTTCTAAGCCTCCACAGATTTGGGTATGAAGACTGCTGTCCAACGTGCATAGAAGAAGTCCACTCTACCATATTGACTGCAATCTGCTTTGCAATAGACTGGACGAGGACTTAACCCCAGAGGACATCATCAGACAGATGCTGAGCACGCAAGAATATTGGGAAGCAGTGGCTACCACCATCAAGAAACAACAAAGACAGGAGCTACAACGAACATCAATGTTATCAACATTTATTGGTTGATTTTGGGGAAAATGGATCGAGGACTAGTATGTAGTAGCTGAGTAGGATGGGTGCATTGTCACTGCTCACTTGGTCCAACAGTTGAGGTCTATTCCCCTGTTAGAATCATTCAAAAAGCCAGATTCAAGGTTGCTTTAGATCTCCAGCTCTGGGAAGAAGTTAGTATAAGTAAGACTTGACGTGACTTTCTATGCCTGCACTAAAACCTTGGGTAAGAAGTTTATACACTCCTATGACTAGTCTGGTGTTCAGAGTTAAGGTAAATAATACAACATGCAACTTATCACAGAGTACAATCTCTTTCCACGAGATCTGGTAGCTAATCTTCTCCATCGTGAGCGTTCCCTTAAGAACGACAGCCATCCTACAAAAGTCAAAGTGTATCTTCCATTATATCCTCGAATGTGGTGGAGCTCGCCTCTATGGATCATGCGTTCAGGATGAAATTAAGAATCATCAGTTCGTTTCTGGTTCAGGTTATACTAAAATTCTCTAGATATTTTGAAAAGAATTACCATTCTCCCAGTGAGCGCTGGCCTTACTTAAAGCAGCCAGTTTGAGCTACTTCTTGAAGTAGAAAATGTTGTTAGTGTAGACTAAGGACTTGACAAAGCCTGACCCGATTGGTGTCAACTCACATGGTGCACGCCGTGAGATGATCAAGTCGCCAAATTTCTCCTTTACAACTTCGAGCGTTGCGTCTCCTGCATGGAATGAAGCGCAGTCTTGTTGAAACCACAGCTCGGATATTGCCACATGGTTGAGCTCTGATTACAGAAAATCGGTTAACATCGCTCTATAATTGATACCATTGACAGAAACCCTACCTCTTTTATTATTTCAAAAGAAATAAGTTCGATAGTAGACATAGCCTCTGAGGCTCGCCCTAAAAGATGATTTTTTGCCCAAAATCCAGATCTATGGCTTCAATTCTTATGTCAGGCTAATCTTATATGGTTTCAGGCCCGAATCAGACTGCGAATTAAGCCTCGTGATGTCCAGAGAGCTAATCGGCGTATCGGTGCCTTCGATAGTTATATTTTCTTCATTTCGCATCAGTCTCTATCCGGTTGGTGGCTTAAGGTCCAAAAGATTGTACACATGCTCAAACTGTGCGATAAATAGCCTGCACACTGGCATGGCTTCATGATGATGAACAACACGAGGACATTTGCGTTGTGGATATGCAACTAAGATGGAGTTTCGGTAATAATTTTCAATTTTTCACAGACGTGAATGAATGCATAAAAAAATGGCAAATTTAAGTGAATATTCTGATATCTTAACGGCATTGATAGCTATAATAGCTACTGAAGGGTAACAATTAAAAAAGGTATCATTGTTATCTGGTCACCCTATATTCTGGTGGGGATCTGCCTTTTATCAGTCGAAATGCAGCCAAAATTTTTCATACTTTTGGACAAAAACTGAGTTGATATTAGGTTTCAATATTTATTCTCCTTGGGTGGTATCCAACTTAACTGGGGAGAGAGGTGTGTGTGATTTTTGCATTCGTTTATAATTCACAGATTCTCTTTCGCCTTCATGTTGTTCATGCTCTTTATGTAGTCTAAGTGAGGCAATAAGTACTGTATCAGTGAGAGCATCTAGGGGAAGAAGGACTTCATAAATTTATTTACAGAAATCTTGAAATCAAAGCATTCAAACTGACAAACAAAATCCAAACGTTTAACTCCAATCAGACACGAAATCTTTACACAAAACATTCAAACTGCCAAGACCCACGTACATTGACAACAATCACAAACCATTCAAAGATTAATTGCCTCAGAAAATATCCTTTAAAATTCCCAGAACGTCCCATCGAGACCCCCTCGAGACAATGCAAAACGCCAGAAGCCACCATCATTCTTCGTCGATGGCAATCGCCTTAACTAAAATTAAATTTATTTTCCCCTGATTAAGTGATAATTATTGCGGATCAATTTCAATTTGCCAATTGAAAAGTCACACAATGCCGCGCCGCCGACTACAAAATCAAGGACCAACTTGCTGCCGCCGCCGAACAATAGGACGAACGACGACGACGACGAATTCCAGCTAAAAGGCGAACAACTTCTTGTGGACAAAATGCTTAAAATCAAAATAACAAAAAAAAAAAAACCTAAGAAGAATCCTATCAAAGCGATTCAATAGCGAGTCCCAGGACGAGAAGGAGAAATAAAAGATGAAAGCAAAATAAAATTGAAACCAATTCTACGCTCGTTCTACCTACACACAACAACAACAACGGGCCAAAGAATGAATCAATTGAGCTCCTTAATTAGGCAAAAAGAAATTCCAATTGCTCCTGCTGTCCGATTTTAAGCCTGGATCCATAAAAATTGAATTTCTATTATTTTATCACAAAAGAAGGGATCTGCACACAGATAAATTCTCCATTAATTCAGTCCGACAGTATCGATATTATTGCTGAGTCGAGTCTAAGTATGTTTTTAATTGCATTCGAAGGATTTTTTCTTTTCTTCTTTTTTCTATTTACTCTGTCCTGGGAAGGACTTTGGGGTCCTTCCATTTGATTAGGTGGAAGGAAAAGATGTTATCCCTCAGTATGATTTTATTACGCCAGATTAAGACTGTATAAAAATTAATTTCAATTAGTGGTTTGGGGATTATGTTTCTTAAAGGATCCCTTATACTAGGATTAAATTAGAAGAAGAAGAAGAAAGGAAATCCATTTTCTAAATTCTATTGTATTTCTTTCTTTCTTTAAAGCCTTAAAAGAGAAAATCATATATCGATCCTTGACCCAGTCGCACATTAGGTAGATGTTTTGCTCCTTTATACGAGTACATCCTATTCAAACAGGAATAATATTCCATTCCATTCCATTCAAGAGCAGTCAACATTTTTCACTTCACCCATATCCTTTTCATATCACTTGAGCATTTCTAGTTATCCGACAATCTAGTAAGAATGCCATACTCCCACCAAAAGGAGTGGTGTCCTCCTTATAACACCAAAACCAATGCATATTTCATAAGCTAAGAAAAATTATTTTATTGTAGATGAAAATGCTTGTGGTGATCTTTTCATTGTGGGAAAAGCTTTTGGCGGACTGGTGGAATTCGTACTTCTATCTAGGTACGTGGCGAGGGAAGAAAAATAAATTTATATCAACAGCGGGCAACAAAAAAAAAAAAACAAAAAAAAGGACATACACCACGAAGAATAATTCGGAATAATAAAACCCAAAATACCGTGACAACATGTTTTATTCATAAACGAACACAAAGCAGGAAGGAGAGGTTTTTTTTGTTTGCTGCCTTGCATTAGATTGAGGAGAATGAGTGACAATTATCGTAAAGGACACGAAAGTGGGATTGTACATAAGTGGGTATATAGGACATGTGGGAAATGTAGGCCAATGGATAAATACACTGAAGTTCAAAAAGCCTTGAGCAATTTATAAAATAACAAGTTTACTTACTTAGGTGGCGCTATAGTTCAGGACATGGGCCTCAACCAACAAAAATCTCCAGCCAACCCGGTTACGAGCCAGCTCCCTGCAGTTGTGCACGCCTCTATTGCGCCGTCCATCCGGGGTGGTTTCGAAGACATTCTTCGCTGGAACGTTGGGCTCCATCCGCTCTACATGGCCCAGCCATCTTAGTCGCCGTATGCAAAATCTTCTGAAAAAGGCGATGTCCTTGTGCAAGCCACATAGTTCGGCGTTATATCTTCTTCGCTACTCAGCGTCTGTGCAGCCGTGGCTAATGATTACAACTTTTCATGAACCTTCTTTTTTGCAAAACTCCATGGAACCTGGAAAGAAAGCTTTTCAAAACCCCTCTGCCCTTCGGATACGCCAAAAAATGATAAGCCGCTCTTGTAGTTGCCTGCATAAATTTACAATTGTGAGAAGCTAGACCATGACCCTATTAGGTTCCTTACGGCATAATATTTATTCATTTTGATAGGGTCATTGTGAACTCCATAGACTTCGTAGGACATAGACGAAATGTCTCATGTCCTTCCCTATTCCATAAGAATTGCTCGAGCGATAGAACCAACTGTATCCCTTTTCTCCAAAACTGCACCTGAAATAGGAATTCGTTCATTAGCCGAACTACCTACACGTAAGTGGAACTATTCAGGCTCTGTGTTTCCTTGTCATTACAACCTTCAAAACTCCTCTTCCTCCTTCTCCTAAACCCTTATGTCACGAACTATCTGCATAAGATAGATACCCACCAGAAACCTGCACCAAGTGGCTCATTTTGTGAGTCAGTTGAAATATTCACTTCAT
Source organism: Chalcosyrphus nemorum (assembly GCA_949716465.1). Taxonomy (NCBI): domain Eukaryota; kingdom Metazoa; phylum Arthropoda; class Insecta; order Diptera; family Syrphidae; genus Chalcosyrphus; species Chalcosyrphus nemorum. The sequence goes on from OX454333.1 coordinate 87,555,692, forward strand.
TTGAAGTATTCACACACATTCGTATTCATTCATAAAAAGTATTCGCTGAGCTTACATTTTATTGCCTCTCATAAAATGAATCTGAAGCGAACTCCCATTCATATTCATTCTAAAAAATGATTATCTATCCTTACACTTCTTTGCCTGGCACTGTATATGGAAAAAGGCAGTGAATATTTCGAGTGGCTTATGCGAATTTCTAGAATTGTATTCGCAGTGCTGTCACCTTTTGTTTTGTCTTCTGCGTTTTCGAACTACTTTTTATGAAACCACTCAAAGGCTCATGAATCATTTCTACATTTCAATGCTTTTGTGAATACTCTTATTGAATGAATACTTTGAATGTGAGCCTACTATGCACTCAAAGATTTGTGAATACCTTTCTCATTTGTTTCGCAAAGTCAACTTAGTTTTCGATTCACACTCGTTTGTTTTCTGTTTGCGTGAGACAGTGAAAGGCTCGCTTTTTGGCAAATCCCTAAATATTACTAATTTTCATAGTGACTTAATACATTTGATGCCCACTGTAAGGTAGGTACAACTTGTGGGAGATATAGATTTGGAATACCGCAAACAGTAACAAACTTTTAGGATTTACTGAAGCACGAAACGGAATCACACAATTTGTCGGAATGTTTTGTCTGTCGCTGTGTGCGCGTCGTCCTCGGTCGTCGCGTAGGTCGGTAGGTCGATTGGCACAGTCCATTTGTAAAATAAAAGAAACATTCATTCCTTTCGAACTTGTTTTCTCTTTTTTTTTTCTATGTTTCATCCTCGACCGTGCGTACTTATATCTACGCTCTTCCTGTTTCTATTCCGAAAACATTTGATTTTATTACCCTAAGCGTCCCGGTAATGTGTACGCGAGTGAAGAGAAGAGAAGAGAAGAGAAGAGAAAAGTCTGGCACAGCGATTAACATTGTAATGCGATAAATAAATTTTGTTTTCATTGAAATGTTCGAGGACAATAAAATGTTATTATCCTCGTGAATATTTCAACTTTTCCTATTTCCACAAGAGCGCTAGTCGCTGTGCTGTGCTGTGACATCCTTGAGAAAAATCTCAACAAAAGTAAAAGACGAATTTATTAATGTTGTTTGCCTCCCTCCGAAGGAAAGGTGATATAAACGATCATAATCCTTTAAGGAACCACTACATCGTATACCGCAAAAGGGAGGTCCTTTTCATGAAAATCAAAACCATTTTAATTAATGCTCACCCACTCATTGTCCACTGCTCATTTAATTTGCGAATTTAAAAAAAAAAAAAAGTATAAGGACCATTGTACACACAAATCGTTTATCTACCCATTCATAGGCCTCCTCCTCCTCCTCCTCGTCCTACACAGCAGCATTCCTGAGAAAATATCCTTTTCATTAAAAGCCCATTTATTTCGTAGCTAATAATCAGCACCAGGATTAAGCACACTAAATTAGGATGACCATCAAAATAAGGACGATGGACGAATAAGTAGAGGGTTGCTGGGTAAAGTAATTTCTCGGGGTTAGAGCGGATGTTTGACAAGAGCGTAACTGGCCCACGATAAGGGCAAACAAAGTAAAACAGAAAAGATTCTTATCATTTTGGCATTTACCTTGAATGCGCAATACAAGGAAGATGTACCTCTACCCAAACCGAAGGAAAGGAATTACGGCTATGCGCTTTGTTTTTCTATGCCGTTGAGCAAAAGGAGACTATTTTGCGGAAGGGAAATTTGTGTCTGCAGTTAGGAATCCGGTTTTCCTTTTTGACATCCCAACCAGCACTAACACGCGACAACCACATAACAGAAAAAGTAGAAAAAAAAAGGACGAAACGATAGAGAATCTTGTGTCGAAGGTCAATGCTGATGACTGGCAATGGCACTGGCACAACGACATAGAAATAGATGGAGATGCTTTGAATGGAAAATCGATTAACTTCGAAGGATGAAAATAAAGTAAAATGTATTAAGGACAGCAAAAGAAAGCGTTTTATGGACCAAAGAATTATCCTTCGGCCATCGTCGTCGTCGTCTTCTTCTTCTGTTCGTTAGCAGAAATTTATGATTTTGAATGGCAGCTTATTGCCTTTATTCTTGTTTCCTTTGCCGCCGCGCTGCGCCATGGTGGGTTGTGGCATAATCCTTGGTTGGACACACAACACGTTCAACTGATAATGGAGCCTGATATCATTATGACTGGGGTTTCTTCTTTTTTTTGTCGATATCTTATCTCCTCTTTGATATTCTGTTGTCTGTTTTTTGTTGGCGTTTTTTTTCTTTCCTTTTCCGCTGGCCAGGATAACATCGTAATGTGATGGTTATGGCTGCACAGTTTATTAACCTTTTGGTTGTAGGATAGAAACTACAACTGTCAACCGCAAGACCACAAACAACAGAAAAAACACGGGAAAGGACAAATTGATGCAAGAAACAAGTCCTAGTTGTGCCCAACCCCCGCCCAAAAAAAAAGTAAATGATAACAAGTTTTTGGTGCAAACAATTTCATAAATGGATAAAAAGATAAAGGGATAGAGAGAGGACTAGGTTTGTGGTATTTGCTTTTTATTTGATGGAAGGAAGTGTCATTTGATCTTGGACACGTGGGGGAATTTCATAAATTTCCCGTTTTTTTGCTCCTTGTTTTGTGCCGAAGAATTATTATTGTATTTTCATTTTTTATTTCGTTTCATTCGGTTATGGTTATATGTATTGGTTGAAGGACGCACGTGTAATTCTCACAAAACCAAACTAAATGAAGAAGTAACTTTTCCGGCTCAAGGCTTTTCTTTTTCTGTTTCTGGTTTTTTTTGGTTTCTTTTTTTTTTTTTTTTAATAAAGATGAAAGTCAGCGTGAAGAGGAAAGCTGATTAAGTAATTTACTTTGTGTTACTTAATGTATCTACCGGATTCCTAAAGAAATAGTACAGTGGAGTGGAATAGGAATGAGTCACTTGTCACGTTGTAGCCTAGAGAAAGTAGACATTGAATTTATTTTTAATCTCATTTCTTAGTTTGTGTAGGTACTTAGCTTATTGGCTCGACTAGGTTGTGATCCGGAGTAGGAGGATCAGAACCATCCCACTTTTCTGCATTCCTAGTGGTCCTACTGTGGGGTTTATTGCTAAAAATTGTACTTTATGTCTGATCTTTCACTATTTTTGTACATGCCTACAAGCGTCTGGAAGTACAAAATATGCCAAGACTTAGAGAGTCGAAAAGAAGCACATTTACAGCCTGTTGAAGCTCGAGGATGATTACACTCATGCTGTCAGGAAGAAGAATGCAACATTATCACACAAACGACCGTGAGTACCGAGGATAACCGATGCTTAGGTCCAACAAGCCTGTGGTTAGCAACTCATACTTCTTTAGCTCTTCTTAACTCTTTCTGGACACTTGTCATAAGGAACTATTCATCATTCAGATGGATCATCCTGCCATATCCTAGTCCCACCAGTACAGTGTTCGGCATGATGCGGGACAAGTGCCACCTACATTTGAAACGCCTTTGTACTGAAATTCTCCACGTTTTGTTGTCAACCCGCATTTGAGTTCACTTCTCGCTCCTAAACCTACCTAGTTATTGAATCATTTATCGGTTTTGTAGTTAACTGGATCCACTCCTAGCCATTGCTGTGTCCATGGCTGGTTCTATTTCGTGGAAGTGTATGGATGAGGTAAATTTGATGATGCTGGTAGCAGAGCTCCGACCCACATGGTGTTCCATAGAGAAGTCCAACTTATTCTCATCACTTTGGTACCTAAACTTCGTCTTTGTGAAGTATGGCTATCATTCGTGTTATATCAAGACATCAAGAAGTACACAGAATGAGAAGGCTGACGAGCTAGCAAGTGGTGGTCCAACATCGACCACACCCATCCGTTAATATCCAGTCTTGCATCCTTAAACTTGAAGCGAGGAGAAGCAAGAAATCTGTGGAACTATTTCAACCTATTTTCGTTAAATTCTTTTGTTTTGTGTAGTTTTTATTATGCCAGCAACTTATGTTACACATAACCCCTCCTCAAGGCCTTCAGCTCTTGCTCAGAGCTTCCTTAGACCGAAAAAGGATTCATTGTAGCTGCGTTCTCTGCTGTGCTGAGTTCTCTAGTTTTGCTTTACAAATTATTAGTTGGATTTTGTAACTTTGCGCCACCGAGCAGACGCATTTGATGTCTGTCCATAGTTCATTGCTTTTTGGACAAGGGCTTTGACTCCGCTTCATGCGCTGAAAGTCGTAAGTTCTTCATCATCGAGAGTATCACTGGGTCAGCGCAACTATCATCTCGGCGGCGATAGTGGTGGACCAGTTCGTCAGATTGCTATAAGAGAAGCGCTTCCCAAAAGCCGAAGGATAATGCCGCTGTGACTGACATTCGACTTCCATTGATGTTTAGATTCTGCTCTGTTCCTTTGACTTAGTTTTTGATACTGCTGCCACCAATATATGAGCCGTAGAATCTTATTGACTTCCGACATTATGGTAGTATTTGATTCCCACTCTTTCTTTGCTGAGGCGTCTTTGTGTAGCCACTACCTTGGTAAAGGGAGCAAGATACCCTGCTACGCTTCGTGTTCTTTTCAGAAACTCATGTTCCTGAAAACTTTTAGAAAGACTACCGACTTCTTTAGTGTTTAGATCCGCTTACGTGCTGGGAACTTATACTTAATTCCATCAGCTGACCACAGGCAGTCCTCATTTCTTGCAGTTCGGTTGGTCTTGTGTTGAACCAACATGTACTCTTGAGAAAACAAATCATGTTCCCGAGCGGGACTTGCAGCAAGTCTTCCAGTTTTCCTAAAAACTTCCCATGTAGCGGAAGCGACGGGTTTGGAGGTTGGGGCAGTCACATGGCAGGTATTTGACTGATTCAGTTTTTTCTGTATTATTACTGTCTAGTCTGGTGACCATTGCACCTATCATGATACTTATTTCCTTTTTGTTCAAGGATAGGAGGCTCTTGGTCCTTTTATAGTCCAACTTATGCCATAAGCTGCGAGATATGATGCAGTCGCCTCTGATTGTCCAGAATCTTATCCACTGTTTTTCGGTCTATTTTCTTTTTCAGTACACCAAAGGGGATGGCTACTTGTATCTGGGTGAGTTCTTCATTTGATTTTGACCCGCTGTTTCATTCCCTCCTATATTATTATGTCCGGGAACCCAGCAGAGAGTGACTTGAGTGTTTCATATTCTATTTATCGTTAGTCGCCATGAGTAGACTGCTTTTGATCTAATAAGCACGCCGTCAAGTGTTTTGAGAGCAGCTTGACTGTCTACAAAGACGGTAACCCTGAATGGGATTACTGTGACTGTGTACAGTCTGACGAAGATTTCGTCTTGAAAGATACTGCAGTCATTTGGGAGTTTGTACGAATCACGGATATTAAGAGATTCACAGAAAACTCCAGCTCCGGTTCCTATGTTCATTTTTGACGGCCCTTCTGTAAAGACTTTGAAGCCCACTCATGTCTGTCGGGGAAAATGACGGAGTATTTCTTTTTAAAGTCGATGTAACGTACGATTAGAGAGATCAGCAAACCCGTACTTATGAAGTATAGATCCGTGTCCATATTAGCATTGCTTCCATGTGCTTCAAGCTTTCTAGAAATACAGGACTTCTCAGGATTCTCATATGATTTCTTTGGAAGTCGTACGTCTTTACATTTCTATCACATGGTCATCCATCTCCCAAGGGGATCGTCTATTGAATAAAGCCCACACTCGGCCAGCTGCATCCAAAACACATCGCAGCCTCCAAAAATCCTTCCGTAAACTTAAAATACACATTTTTTTTACGGCAAAGCGGTGGAAAATCCCAGGATTCCCTTTCGTATTTAAATGCATATAATAACCTCTTTTACGCTGGCATGTGGCTCCGTCCGTGCCCAGAGGAGGTATCATCGTTTTACTAATTCTCAATCATAAAATTTTAAAACTAAAAATGCCTTCAGCCGAAACCAAACCAAAGTTCGCTTTTTTGCTTTAATGTGCCCAGTCCCTAAGGTTTCGCTTTTCGTTTTTATAAATATTTTAAAGCCTCGTTACACGTGTTTTCTTCTTTTTTTTTTAGAAAGTGAGAACGAAAGTGAATGAAAAGCTACCTCAACGAAAATGTAATTCCCAATCGTAATCGTAATTAAATTAAAATAAACTTGTATTACTTATTTTACGGCGCAGGGTGAATCGCAGTTAAAAGGAAATGTATCTGTACGGCACGTGTAAAACGCAAACTTTCTTCATTAAACTGAGATTCACCGCGATGAGAGTATAGGTACTCAGCTGTACTGGTTACGGATAATTTAATTCTGTATGAATTTATTTACTTTTTATTCTCAGTTCTTACTGTACAGGGAGGAAACAGTAACAGATAAGATGTATTAAATTAATTGGTTTCCACGTAATTGACATAAAAGCAACCGCATAAATGTGGTCATTGAAGCATTATTCAGCGAACTTGCGGTCAACGGTTAGATTGCAATTAATTAGTGGCATATTGACGGGAAGTTCAGAGATCAATCATTCCATTTGGCAGAAGGGTGGTAAGCCTTTCTGTTTACCCTTGTCATTGAGTTTTTTTTTTTCTTCTTTTTATCGGTTTGCCTTTCTTATTTTTATCATAAAGAGAGCCTTTCAGCAGATGGATACCTTTAATTTCGTTTGTAGGCGTAACAATTTTCGAATGAGATTGACTTCAAAATATCGATTTGTGACATTTCGAATGGGTTTTGAGTTTTTGAGTTGCTTTAAGGTTAACGAAATTAAAAGAGAATTGGGAACGTCGTCTCGTGGAAATGTTTTCCCAGTTAAAGGAAACTTTTACTCGATCTAGTTCTCATACGAATCCTTAGATTTTTGTTCCACTTCTTACAATATGACATCAGTTAGCTCAGATTAGGGATAGGCTGCATTCAATACAGTTTGGCTCGTACCGATGTAGGTCCATTGTGATACCACTTGGCAACAAAAGACAACAAAGCTTGTCAAGGAGATCACTACTGAGTTCTCCAACAAGATCCTACGTCCTATCTAGGTTTGTGGAGGATACAACGCTTGATCCGAAGAGGGCTACTGTCCTTCTCCTCTACCAGACAAGCCATTCAGCGATGTGTTTAAGACACATTTCGTTGTTGCTGCCAAAAGGACGGTTCACGTTGTACAGACTTGCTTGATAACTGAACAAATCATTCTATTTAAAGGATCGTAAACCAAGCGAGTTGTATACTAATTTAATTAGATCCCTTAAGCCAAGGATGACCCAATGGATGTACACAGCCGTTAAATGCCCCATTCTTGCCTATCGTCCGGAGCCTGCCTGGAACAAGAAGATATACATTGATTGAAAGGTTAAAAAAAAGTACAAAAAACCGGCATGTGTTGGTATTACTGGAGCGATGAGGTCATGTCCCACGGATGCTCTTAGTGAACTTCACATAGAACACACCGCTCTATATAGCGCAGTTCGACTTAGGGAATCTGAGTGCTGGACCGGTAAAGCATATGGCCGTAGTAAGGTTCTGGAGACGGTTCCATATGAACTAGTTGCGCCTTCAACCACTTTAAATTTTAGAAAACTGTTCTCAGTCAGATTGATATAAAGATCATGCCGCTAAGGCTTGGTATTCCGCCTAACTCCTTTTGTAGAAGCTGAAAGCATACTAATGAGATAGAACCTCTGTATCACTTCCTCTTTAGGTGTCCGGCCCTAAAAAGATGTAACTTGCTGGCGAACAGACTGGACGTAGCCCCAGAGAACATCATCATATAAACACTGAGCATGCAAGAAACTTAAGAAGCAGTAAGAGAAACAGTGGCCACGATGAAGAAGGAACGAAGAAGACAGGAACAACAACGAAATGGCAATACAAACGAACTGAAGTCCGCCTCGCGATGAACACTATTACCGGTTCCGTTTCGTCTTTGAAAAATTCCCACCGCGCACCGAAAGCAAACCACCAAGTATTCGACTAATTTCGCCATCCTTACCAGCCAATATCAGTTGCATAAGGGTCCGATTGATTGAGTAACACCATTACTTGTTTGTTGCCTCAACCTTCACGGTCCATATCGATAGTTAGGGTTGACTGAGTCAGCCTTGGCCAGAATCCTCTTGAGGTAGGCAATGGTTTCCTACTCTTGGTGATTCATCTTCCTAATCTTGGCCTTAATGTCCTAACTCTTCGCAGGACAACCACCTTACCTACCCTAACAGATTGAAAGAAGATAAAACCAGAGAAAGACTTTGGTATTATGGATCAATTCAGGTGTTACCACCTTCAAAAGTGTCACCAAAAAAGGCTTACATTTTATCATTTTTCATTTCATATTTTTAGGAAAAAGAAAACCTTACAAAGGTTAAAAACTAGCCTCATTCTTTTTCGTCTAAATACATACAAATTGATAATAAAAGCCAATAAAACACAATACATACAAAAAAAGGTCCTTGAATCGAAACAAATGCCGCACTTTTATTTATAGTTCAATGAAACCCAATTTGAAATACCAATAAAAACAATACAAAAAAATATTTATAAATAAACAATAATTCGTATAAAAGCAGCAACAATTTGTTTTTTATTTAATATAATGTACGCTGGTCGTGAATTATCCATATGTAGATCCAAAGAGAATTAAAATTTGTGTAGGCTTCCGCGGTTATCCTTGCATTCGAATACCTATGCTTTGTTTGCGCTCTTTTTTTTTTTTAAATACAGATGAATGCTAATTTATACAAAATTTGATGCATGTTTTCAAATGTATTTTTTCATTAAAATTGTTTATCAATTCGTAGACTGATTCATTGTCCTTCTTAATATTAAGCATTACACTGTGCGGTTGGAATTGTATTTTCATATGAGGAGGCACTACATTTTATCTGTGATCCTTGTGGAACCTTCGGATAGGTTAGTTTGAATAGTTGACAGTAGTTTAGAAGTGATACGGATACTGCAGCGAATTTTTGTGTTTCTTTCAAGAGGAACACAGACTTAGATCCAGACTTAGGCTTGTGTTAGCCTTTTCCCTAGCTTAGGTCCAAAAAATTATATTGACTTCCGTCCTTGGCTTTAAAATTCGGACCAGATCCAAACAGGTTGGAGGTAGGTAGGAGTGTTTGTGCCAGCAAACCTCAGCCGAAGAAGAGAGAAGGATATTCAAATCCTAGCCTTTGCATTATGAAAAATAGTAAAGCCCCCAATGCTTATCTTCCCTAACTCTATTGGGGTATCAAAAAAGAGCTTAGCCCTGCCTAGAGCCGGACATTTACAACATGGGGGTATAATTGTTTCTTGTTCGTTGGTGATCTTGCAGCTGCGACATGAGCTCATTCTGGCCGCTGGAATCCCTATGGGCCAGTGAGTAGTAATTATACAAAGAATTCCTTTTAAAAGAACGCAGTTTCCATTTATTTGTTCTTGTGTTCCCCTTTATTGGAATTTGGGCCACTCCGCAACCCCCGCCACCTTATATAAGCTCTTGATAGATACAGCGCAGTGAGACATTCTTCGTCTCCGCAAAGGAACTATCAAGAGCAGAACTTCTCCTCGCTAGCTCGTCCGCTCGCTCCTTACACTCCACGTTCTGAGAGAGAAATCTGAGCTTGCAAGGAGAGTTCCCCCTTGCACTGTTCTACCAGCTTCGAGGATATGGTGGCAGATACAATAGTCTTGATAGCAACGCGGCTAAAAGTGGATTTGCTTGAGGAGGCGGCAAGCCTCACGTACAGCTAGTACTTCAGCCTGGAAAACGATGCAGGATTCGGAGAATATCCCTTTCTGCGCCCGAAATTGTTATCTAGACTTCGTTTGTTACTTTCTACTTCTCCGCGGTTGGAAACATGCGGTCCGTATCTTGTTGAATTTCATAATCAGGATCAAGTGACCGCGCGAATCCCGCCCTTTGTCATAAAATTTGGATTACTATGCAATCTTGTTGTTGAAAGACCGAAAAATTCTTTATTAGGTAGCCCAAGAGGCATACTAACTCTACCTGGTTGGCTTTGCGTTGAAGTGCATCCCAGAAAGACTCATAGTCTTTATCAAGGGCTACATATGAAGGCTTACCGCCCTGTCACATCTTGCAATGGTGTCGTAAGTTTTTGAAATCCAAAGTGGAGTACGTCAAGGATGCATACTACTATGACTTTTGTTCCTGGTAGTTATCACCCATGTACTCCATGCAGCATTGACGAAAAGCAACTATGGAATTCGCTGGACTATGACATCTTATCTTAAAGACTTTGACTATGCTGATGATATTCGTCCACTTTCACATCGGGTAAAGGAGCATCCTTTGATGGCCCGCAATCTACAAACTTAGGTAAACCTAGGCTTGGGATTTTAATTGAAAAGGGTCACAACAAATGTCCTCAGAACTTCTAACACTCGCGCCCGACCTAACATTGAGCGACAGGAAGTCGAGAAAGTTAATCACTTTCTGTATCTAGGAAGTGTGTTCTCGGAAGGCTAAAGCTGCTTTAGAAATGGAATCCAGAATCTGGGATTCAAGCAATTATCAGCTTAAGAACCAAGCTGTGTCGCTGAATTGGTGCAGTACCTCGAAGGTAGACACCATGAATACACGTAGGCTGCCAGTCATCGTAAATAAAGATTTTAAAAATCACCTTCAAGAATCTTATCTCCAACGAACAGCTTTATACATATGATATCGACCCAGGAACCTCTAAACATTACTATACAAAGAAGAATGAGGCAGTAAATGGGAATTGCATCAAAAGATGCCAAGAGCAAGACGTCGAGCTCTTTAGGATTGTATGTGAGGGAGATCAAACGCGTTGCAGAAGTGCGGATATGATTGCACCCTACACCTCCAGAGAGATTAAGAGATCAAAGTAGGTGGGTAACTAGGTAGAGAAGAACCCATGCATGCCCAATGGCTAGATGACTATCATGATTGACCCTGTCCTTAGCAAGTTCTGAGCAGCAATTAGGCTCAAAACTTGAGTTCACTATTCCTTACGATTTAGTAGTTAAAATGATTTTCACTCAAGACCCACCCTCGTACTTTTTAAACAAACGTTTGAAAACCCATTTCCACACAACGACTTTCGGTTCACGTGATATTGACCGTAAATTTGTTACCTTTACCTATTTCGAGACGAACCCATTTCAGTCAGGACATAAATGTTGCCTTGCTTGTATGTCAAAGTCGTTAAAACTCCACATAGACTCCGTCAAAACGTATAAACACACAAATTTCCCTTGAACTCGTGGAAATCGCTTTCCAAGCCCTAAACCCTGACCTTCCCTACCCTGATGTGGTGGTCATTCAATTAATTTTTTATCAAGCAATCTAAATTGACCTCTCCACATGCTACTAAAATAATGAAATAAAATTATCCCCTTCGGCCGATAAGTGCCGCTGTGTCGCTAAACAAGTCAAGAGTTCAGGACAAAAAAAAGAAAAAAAAATCCTCTAAAAAGGATTCGCAGCCATGCAAAACGAACGAAGCAAATAAACAATAAGAAGCTGTGTGCGTATAAAAAAATGTTTTACTGCCACAAATAAACCCGAATTTTATGCGTTTGATTAAAAATTCTAAATGTGCTCGCAGGATACCTTGCCTTGCCATCATCAGTATGTCCCAGAAATTTTGTGACATTGACAATCAGCCCAACAGACTGAATTACAATTTCCCAAAACGACAGGGTAGTAGTACCTCTCTTTATGTTTTGCTATATAACACCTTTTCAAGAAGGGGGGAAAGGGTGTCCTCCCTGCGCAAAATGAGACTAATTTTCTCTGTAAAGGATAACAACAACGCAAAAAATTTATTCGTCTCTCTGTGTAAATTGAGTTGTATTTTATGAAAGCGCTCGCGACCTAGACTTGTCAAGGAATTTCGCGACAAGTACAGCAGACACTTCAAGGACATTCTCAATTCAATATAATATAAACTCGTAATGGAACGCTAGATTGCCTTACTAGGTCAACGAACGTTAATATCTTAGTTTTCTTGTTGCAAACGGAATCAATTTGTATGGCTAGTGATTAAGTTAAGTTAGATTGCGTAAGCAAATACCTACAGGATCCCATTGATCCCACGCACAATACGCAAAATCTTCCCTCGCAGCGGCGAGTATGAGAAGAGAACTAAAACTTAATCTGTGGCACAAATACCATCCATTATCCTATTAGAGAGAACTGGAATCCTTTGAGGGTCGGGCGTGGTTAATGAGACAAACGAGCTATTGTAGCAATTAATTAAAATCGAGAGATTGAAGCCGAGGAACATTGTCAGACAGGCAGGCAGTATCCAGCAGCAAATTGAACACATAAACACATAGAGCGACCGGCCTCCCCCCCCTGAAACAAATCGAACAGTTCCATAGGAAATGGATCGGATGCTGGAGGTTGGAGGTTAGAGGATTAGCTTCAATCTCGAGGGGTCAAGGGGGACGAATAAATGCTCTTATATTCCAACCTAGGGGGAGGAGAAAAAAAAACTCTTGTACATCCTTAATGGCATTACAATGCCTGATACCGAGCCGTGTGCGTCGTCGTCGTGTGTGTGAAACTAAGTTGATAATCGATGAGAGGACATCGCAGGAGTAAAAGCTGATAAACGAATGAAAGTCCCCTCAGATACCTTATCCATTTTGGCTTGTATTTAGCTCGAAAATCCCTTAATGCAGGTCACTTTGGTTGGTTTTTTTTTTTTTCTCTCCTCTTAGAAGCTGCGTGTAGTTCCTCGCTCCCATGGGACGTAATACCATCCAGCGAAGCAGAGGTCATTTGTCGAAAGAAAAAAAAAAAAAGAAAATCTTTCGAAATAATATTTTCAGAGATTCTGTGTTCGGGATGACCTTCTAGATTGGGATTCCCTCTTCTTAGGTAGGCGCACTAGCTCCTCTAATGTTGGGTTTCAAAAAAAGAATCCTTTTTCTCTCTGTGAGTCTTCCCATTCTTGAGTGGGAGATCATCTAGACTGAATATCTAATCAATTACGCCATCAGATTAGATTTGTATTCTGGCATCGTTTCAATGTTTTTTTTTTGAAGAAAAGGATGTCTAAGGATGTCTTTAAATTGAAATCGATAAATTGGCTTTCGTACTGTTGACGATAAGTTGAAGGTCTGTTTTTGGAAGAGGAAAAGACTTGAGCATAATTTTTTGAGGGGAAACTTTTTCTTTTATTTAATTTCTTAGAGTGTTTCATGTATGTTTTGTTTTGTGTAGTAATGTGGGACAACAGAGGGAAGAGCTTTCCTTATGACGTCGTTGTCGAAAGTTACTGGAAGGGAAACTTTTCGATGAATGGCTGGCGCTTTTACCCGCCCAAATTCATTTGAAAGTCTATAGCTTTCGGAAGCTTTCCTTGGAAGTGGAACGAAATTCATTCGAGTAGGGAAGGTTTCCAGTTCTTGCAACATTGTTGATGGGAAATTCCAGTTTTTCCTTCCAGTAGACTAAATGCACGATGGCCAACAGGTGTTAGGAATCGATGTAGTGGATTGTGGTACTGTGATGCTTAGAATCCAAAGGATAATGGAATAAGAAAGATTTGTGGAACAAATTCTTTTTTAACAGAAGAACCTTCAGGAAGAATTACTCATTTGAGAATGAGTATGGATTAGTTAGAATCGAAAGTTTTGCAAAGAAGCTATCGATAAGCCATCTGATCCTATGACAGCTCCAGCTTGGACCCAAGTATGAGATCGACTTACCTGGTTTTCAGGACTGGCTTTAAGCAGGGTCTGAGGCACGAATAGAGTGAGTCTGTGGTTTACGGTATGTGGACTGCAATACTCATTCTTTTTTTCTTCTTGGATGGCGCTACTGTTCGAGGTGAACCTCATCCAAAAAGCCTTTTTCCTTAGCTCGGTCTTGAGGTCTTTAAGTTCCCTTGAACGCACCAACTGCTGCGAGGAGACCTTCTGCTGCTTCTTCCCTCCGGGTTTGATTCGAAGACTCGGGGGGCCGACACGGTGGAGTCTATTCGCTCCACCAGTCCTAGCCATCTCAGACATTCAATACGTAGGTCGATGACTAGGACTTCTTGTTGGTTGGTCTTTACTGAATACTGTGCTCAGTATGGTCATTACCGGCCTTGAAGGAGCAGCGAGGGTCCTCTATCGTCATCCTGCACAGACGGACAAGTTTGGCAGGGATGTCAAAACTAGACATAAGAGACATCGCTAAAGAGATGATGAGTATTGATGTTGACTTCTTGAGTTTTCTCCAGGACCTATGGGAGTGTGAAGATATGATCGCTGGCGGACTTAAATGTCATTTCCTTTTTTCAGTGTTCCAGACCTCAAAATGAAAGACCTCAAAAGAAGCAAGGGCTTCACATATGTAGGAAATATTTGCTTCTGACAAAATTTGTTGAACAAAAAAGCTTGACAAATATTTGAAAAATGTTGTTCCCCTCCCCTTAGCGGCCAGACCATAAGTCCTTAAAATATGAAAAATTGGAAACACGTAGAATTCTGACTAGATTATGAAATAAATGAAAATCATTACTACAAGATAAATACGATTGGATTTCTACTAGCTTAAAGCTACTGCCTGGAGGCAATGCTGTTTAAGGGGTTAAGTAATTGGCGTAGCTACATTGTTGAAATGGAACAACTGCAAGGCCTTTATGAGCAAATTGTTTCTATATTTAATTGGCCCCAGGTTAGGTTAGGACAGAGTGTCCATCTGCATCTAGATAAAGTCGAATGAAGACATACTTAGATCTATTTTGCCACTGGAGGCAGGTAGTTGCATTCATTAGCAAGCGACTTTGTGGCGTAGTACCTACTTAGAATAGATAAATATTGCCCCGAGGGCTCCTAACGGCAATTTAGGATGAACTTAGATGTCATAGTAGGCGATTCCGGATATATATTCACCGCTTGATTATTAACATTGCATTACCCATAGTTTTTGCGCTTAAAATACTCTGCTGTGGTCAGAAAGGTGGTAGGAGATGCAGATGGAGGAGAAAACAATCAGATTCCTTAGAAGTTTTTGGACTGTCAGTATGCTTAGACGAGTGGTCTGGGATTTACTTTTCAATTTGGGGCTTTATCATGGAAAACAAAACTTCAACGGAACATGGCACTATCATCACGCGATGCAATGGGTGCCTTTGTGAAAGGAAAGCCACTGCTCACTTGGATCCACAGTTCGGGTCCATTGTGCCCAATCGTTGAACCCTGGAAACGCTGTAAAGGAAAGTCCGCCGTTAGAAACACTCAGATAATAATATGAACCTCAGGAGGTCTAATAGCTCAACGTTGCCTAATTCCTTCACCTCTGAGAAGAAATGACTGCCTGAAATGATTTCTTCTTCGCCCCTGCAGCTTTTGCAATAGTCATTATGCAGCATACCGAGACGCTCTACCTGAAGGCCAATGGCACAATGGAGGGTAATTACTTAAGAGTATGACCAGAGTTGATGATCTGTTCTTGTTAAAGGCTGCCCATAGCGCTCTGGGCGTTACGCATTTCGATGAACCCAGCGTCTGTTTGCACGACCTAGCAAGCTCATCCGCCATTCGCCTAATTGGGCTTGAGTCAGCATGGCTACAGCGTTAAGAAGGAGAGCCATTTGACTTGGATTTTTTGAATCATCTGAAGATCAAAGCCTCTTCGGATCAAAATCCTCCCTCTTGTTGTTGGCCATCTCACGACGACGACGTTTAGCGGTCCTCCATGTCTCTTTCTGGTCATTCACAGGTCCTGCCTTAGCTACAGTGGCCTTCTTATAGGCTTTGCGGGTAGATGCTTCTTCTCCCTTTCCATAGTGGTTTGCCTTAGCGGGTGGCAGGAGCACTCCTCTTCAAGCAATTACTTTTATATTTCTATAGAAAGCTCCTCATTGGAGCTGGGGGCTGTAGCGACTGCCGCTTCATTAATTCTGGTGATCCCACGGGTAGCCTATAAGAATCAGAACTGATACCAACGTTGTTTATGTCTATTAGTGTTCCCACGAATAAGGCCGAATTAGGGGTCCACCCCGACAGAACTGTCATGCTTGGGTAAAGCATTAATAAGTCAGAGTTTTGTCTACTTAAAAGCCCCCCAAGTTTTCGTCTTTGGGCAAAGTTTTGGAGTTATTCGCTTCACTACTAGAATTAGATCTCGACTATCTCTTAGTTTCTTGACCTCCGAGAACCGCACTATCCCGTCGTTCCCTGGACAAGCCCCACGACCCCAGCACCACATCGAGGTGGATAGTCGACGCTCGTGGATTAAGTTTATCCGCGTGCGTTATGCAGACGTTAAAGCTTCAATCTTTTAATCGTGTGTAATTTTATGATGTGTTATGACCCAAGCTAGGGCCACAGAGGCAACTTCGGTGCAGGAGAGGAGGGCGGCGCGGCGGCTTAAGCTCATCAGACGGGATGGCATTCTAACCTAAGATAGAGGACGATTCTAAGCACTAATTCCCTAACTTGACTTCGGACGGACAAAGAAGAAAAGGAAAGAGTCGTGCCCAAGGACTTTTGCCACAATACAGAAGAAATATCGGAATAGGATTGAGGCAGGAACACCTGCACCGAAGTTGCCTCATAACAAATCCTTGTAGGAATCCTCTTCTGGTGCCTTCTAGTGCCTCATCTAGCGTTTATTTTCCTGAAAAGAGGGTGCAGGTCCTGCACAAAATTATGATATACCCAACCAGTGTATAGTAATGGACGTCTTCATAACTTTTAGTCCTGCTGTAAGCCATTTACGGATTCCCCCCATCCAAACATATACCATGCCGTTTTCATTTTGCACTTAAATGGCTTCATAATGACCGTAATGGGTTTCATCTTATGTCCCGCTGCTGCTTCTAATGCATAACTCTTCAGTCCCTTCTACAAAAACATAATTTTTTTTATGACATTAATACCATTTTTTGTTTTGCACAAATGAGACATCCAACTATGTAAATTAACCACCAAAAATTTATATCACGCAAAGGAGAAAGGACCAAGAACAACGAAAGAAAGAAAAAAAAAACTGAATAAATAAAGAAGACGACAATTAATGAACCACATCGCTATTCCACAAACAACATTAACAGTAGCAAGACAAACAAGTTCAAAAGTTAAGGCCCCCCTCCACCTCCACTCAAAGATGGTATTTCATTTTTACGATTTTTAAATTGCCCGATAAAATTTCAAAACCGCATAACATCCCATTTGCCTCTATCGCTACATTCGCCACAGCTCTACACTGTCTCGTCCTGTTTCAGTGGAGTTTATGGTCCGTGTGTGTGTAAGTGTGTGTGTTGGGGTATGTTCTTTTGGTATAAGAAATTGAATAAAAAAAGTTTAATGCTGGCGTTAAACTTGCGATGGAAGTTTATATCAAGCTGAGAGAGCGGGGGTGGGGTGGTACCTAAATTAAGACATATTGGTTCCAACTGGGATTTATTTATATTTTGTAACATATCCCGCTGCACAGTTAATGCACAATCAATTCAAATATGTAATATCCCCGCAAATCTATTTCACATTGACACTTTTGCTAAATCAGAATCTCAATCCCACTTAAACCGTTGCTATGCTATGCTTGAAATTTCAATCCACTAATGTGTTAAGACAGCAATATTGCCAACCCACCATCCCGAACCACTGACACCAGGAGAGCACAAGCAAAATGCTTGCTAAACCAAATTCAATGATTTCACATTAATTTCTCCAATTTTATCCTTCAATCCCAGTGTGGCAGCAACCACCACTGGTGCTGCCCCCACATCCTTTCCGTTTTCGAAGCAGGCAAACAAACGAGAAACCAAATGCCAGCCAGCATATCTAGCGCGACAGAGGCAAACGAGATATTGGAGCAACCACATGTAACGAGCATCGATTAGAAGCACCACTAACCACCAACACTACCACCCGCGGGCGCCCCTCCATGCTTTTCGGGGGGCGAGGGGCAAGGGGCTCAACAGAGAGCTGTGATTTTCAGTTTCAAAATGAAACCACCCCCTAGGGGGTGAGCGCAGAGATGAAATGTTCCCATCAAGTTGAGCAGTTCCTTTTAGTGCCCGGGTTTCCGATACGATCAGAATGCGGGACCCACACATTTATGACCTTCTTCCTTGCTCCAACACTCAGTAGACAGTTCGTCGGAGAGATGGTACTCCTTTGGGGACACAATTTTAAATACGTATACGAATGCGAATACCCTCCAAAGCCAATCCTCACTGCACAGTTGTATCCGCGTTGCTTCCGTCAATAAAAGGATTACGTTTACGACATGTAAAATCGTTTCGTCGACAAAATTCCCCCCCCCCCCCCATCCATCCCTCTGTGTCACGAAAAATGAAACTTTTTTTATGGGGCAATTTAAAAGTTTACAGTTTTTGACTAAAAAAAAACCGAAAACCCCGTCATCGTCCTTAGAAAAAGGACTGAAAACTGAAAATCCACCCAAAAACATGTGTAATTCGATTTGGTCGTTGTGTTATTCCGCCGCCCGGCGACCCTTGTGTCTAATAAAACATCCCTTTCAACAGAAAATACTGCACACAGGACTAAACAGGGGGGTGGGTGGCTGGCCCACAGGACTCCAAGTCGAATTTGAATGCAACACAACATTTTATTGAAATAATAAAGGAACAAGATTTTATTTTTCCCTCGTTTGGGATTTTACTCATCTTTTCTTCTTCCTTTTTTTTTTTTGTATAAATTCTGATTTGGAGAAAAGAAAAAAAAAATTCAAAGAAAAGGTGAAGGCGAAATGATAAGAGTAAATAAGGGTTAAAGGAGAGAAGATTTCTTTCTTCCTTATTTCCATATGCTGGGCACAAACTCTCACACAGGACCAAAAGACGACGACGACGACGACGAGTGAGTGTAAGATGGATTGAATGCAAAGGAGATAGTATTATTTTTTTATTTACTTTCTTTGTGCTCGACGAAGGGATATATGCGAACGAGTGAGGCTAAGGATGTGCATATGGTGTGGGTTATTATTAGATACTTTACTGGGAAGTGGAAAATATCATAATGTATGTATAAAATAAATCTCTGAAAGAGGGTAAAAGGACGACGAATTGTTTGCACGTTGTATGACTGATGGTTCTTTCTTTGCAGCGCGGCATAACTCAATCCTTTTTTTTTTTTTTCAGAATTTGAAGATGTTTATCTGAGTGGATGGAAGGGAGATGACGGTTGGTTTTTTTTTTCCTTGTGAATAATTAATATTTCTTCAAAAAAAAGGGCACAGGATGAAGACGTATTGTTATTTAAATTGAAAAGGCACCTAGCGACGGAGAAGAGAGAGACATAAGGCAGGTCTGGCAATATCCCTGTCAGTGTTTTATACGCCATAGGTTAGGTTAGGTTTGCGGACAGCTCCATCGCACTCAGGTCAGAACTGACCCAGTGTGCCACCCATAAGGGTGCCTATTTAACCCATATAAAGTCAACTACCCATGGTTGTACTTTCACGTTTCCCGTATATATACAAACCATCCTGATGATCTGATGAAGTTCTATAACATGTTCAGTTGGAGAGTTCTCCTTGATCCTGCTTATGGAGAGATCAGTCAGTTCACGTGGGTCCTATGAACCTTTCGTTGCTAATTCATCTGCCATTTCATAGCCCGAGACGCCCTCATGCCCAGAGACCCAGCAGAGCAGAACCTTGTGCTGTGTTCTAAGAACCTTAAGCTCTTCGCGACAGCACTTCACAAGCTGGGATTTCATTTCTGTGGTGGTAATTGCTTTGATAGACTTATTCTTGGGGCACTGATGACAGCCGTTGATCTCGTATAAATGTCTAGCGGAGGCGGGTTAAGAATGGTTTCAAGTCGCGCAGTTGGAGTGGTTCTTAGTAGACTGGTAGCACCAATGCACGCTTATCTTTGTCCTTTGCTGATAGCCTTTAGATAGGGGTAGACTTGTTTAACGCTGGCCACCAAACGAGGCTGCCATAGGTCCGGACGGGTCTTATGATAGCCGTGAACATCCAGAGAATTGTTTTTGGTCCCCAGGTCTTCCCATGCTTAGAACCCGTTCTTTTTGAATGTTAGGGAATATTTATCTACTATTTACTATCGGTTTGACGTTGGGCGCCATTTAGGAAAAGGTTCTAGTTGATGCAAGGGGCTTGTAGATCCTGCACAGATGCTTCCTTGTACCCCGGAAAATCAGGAGCTAAAGTCATATTCATTGACTTATATACAAAATCCATCTTCCAAATAGTTATCCTTGTATTTTAAAAGTCCAATGACGGGCGCCATTTAACAAATCATGCAAGAGACTTGTCGTTACTATGAATTTTTGAAATCAGGACAAATAAGGCAAAAGGAAGTAAGTTTTTCATCGTTCTATCAGACTGGTCTAGGGGCCAAAATTATGGTTCGAACGAATTCCAAGACTACTCCATGTTAGAGGTCCGTCTCGATCCAACTCCAACTCTAACGACTGTTAAGGGGTTGCCTACCTAATGGTATGCCTCGGAATCCGCACTTCTTTTGAACAAGTAGTTGCTCAATATTGCTCTCAAGTTTCGTAATCGGGTATTTCCAACTATACTACCACGAAACCTCATTCTGATAGCTTGTATCCGGGACTTTATTCCTTCGGACATTACTTAGACTTCATGATCACTTCTCTGGAATGGATTTCTAGCACCTTAGTAGGGAGACCTAAGAAAGATATAGTTGGCGCCTTGGCCTCAACAAACAGGCCCTCAATTGGCCAGTCTGAGTTGGTCAAGGTCCCCTTGAACTTGTCACTCGGCTTTAATTCGAAGAACTTTCTGACCGGAGTTTTGGTGCCCATTCGCTCTACATTTGCTAGCCATCTCAGATGTCCAATAAACAGTCTCTTGACTAGGTCGATGGCGCTAAACAGCTTTAGTGCGTCATAGAATCTTCTCTTCCAAAACCAGTCAACGCAAATGGGACTGAATATCTTCCAAAGAATCGATCTCTCGAAGTGACCAAGGATATCTTGATCAAAGTCAGTGTTTCAGCGCCATAGTCTTGGGTCGTTTAACCTGTTATATATAGGCCACTTGTTAAGAACTAGAGTTGGCCGGTGCAGACGAAGTGGACATTTCTCGGTTTCAACTCAACAACAAGGCAAAGCAAAGGACACAAGAAATTATGCCTTCCAGACAAAAGAGAGGGGAGAGAAGGAAGCTACTCTACTCTGACTATGGGCGGACAAATAAAGAGGAAACTTAATAGATGGAGAAAGAAAGAAGGAACAAAACCTCACACAAGGACCTCTGCCAAGACCCCAGAGCAAGATCGTGCTACCAAGCATATTGCTTGCATCAACGCAACTGACGCTGATCAAAGCCGCAAGTGCCCTCAAAAACCTGCCAATAAACCGATGCTAATTTATACTTCATCCCAAAACGTTCCGTTAGCTGAGTTATATAGGAGAACACACCTAACATGTACTTCATATCCGAGATTTCCTTTTGCCATTCATCATTATGAGTGGGCTGTAAAATCTACACACACAAACACTTTGGAAGCAGCTAATGAATTTATTTTAGAAAATCTCTCCCGCCCAACAGCAGATCTGAAAGAATAATTTTCAAAAGTACACAGCTTATTTACTGAAACAATTTCACTTAACATTTCCTTCCGATGGCTGTGTTATTGAAACTCGTCCTTGATGTCAGGTTGGTGAAATTTTTTTCTCATTTGTTATCCGTCTGACACTGTTTCATGTCCTCATTGTTTTTGAAAACAACATCATTTTGCGTAAGGACGTCGACGTTGGTTCGTTTTGTTCCTGTACACATACATACATATGTATGTATTTGGTCTTTGTTTTTTGAAATCATTCATTTTAAATATGTCTGCAAGCCGCCTACGGTCCGTAGATGCGTGTTTGTGATGTATGATGTATGATGTGTGTGTGCTGTTCCACTTCTTGTTGTGCAAAGTTAATTTTTTGTTTCGTATTATTTTTAATATCCTTTTCGTCGTCGTCGTCGTTGGCGCAGATTTTTCATACATAATATTTGCTCGTAGATATTCTTGCGAACATGTGCCATGTCAGTCTACATTAAGTGGCAGCACGTGCGAGGCAAATTCATTTCGAAACTGAATGTTAAAATTAACGCAGAAAATAATAATAAATATGAACAGTGTGCGTCAGAAAGATTGATTAAATGCGTAAAAGGATTCTAACCATGAATATGAAGGATGAGCATTTGAATTGATTTCCCAAGACCAGTTACATTATTGAGCTCTGAATATATTAAGAGAGTAAGGACTTCTCGTCTGTATACTTGGTATGCAACAGGAGGTTTCACACTTAAGCTGATGATCCAGAAGGGTGCTTGAGAAAAGGGAGAAGGGGAACAGAGAAGGTGCTGGCGATCATTGGCTTTTAAAGCGTCTGCAATGGAACATAATGTACTCCGAATCTTTCTCTGGTTCTGGGACGTGCCCAAATCTGAAGGCATTTTCGATAGCCACCATTCTCAGACAGGAACCGCGTAAGATCCTTTGTGTTCTTTTTGTCCAAGTTTCAGTGTTGGCAATCAGCTTGTGGGTCCATCTACGTTTGGTGTAGTGTTGTCCAACCCGGCTTGCCAGAGTGCTGCAGATGTTGCCCTTTCTTCCTCCTTTACCCTCCGTAAGCCTGGTACCTTGTCTGTTCGCGATAAGCCTAGTGAAAACCCTTTGCTTTGATGATGAAAGTTTTCTCTTGCCCAAACTGGGACAGCATACAAAAGGATGGAGCTCACCACTTTGGATAGCAGGATTCTCCTTGCGTATCCAGTCCCTCTGATATTTAGCAGCATCCGGAAAAGCCCTGCCTGCATCTGTGACGCCTTTTTGGCTAGAGTCCTCGACATGTACTGTAAATTTTAGTCTCTTGTCGAGCATGACTCCTAGGTGTAGTTCCCGACCTGAAAACTTCCATATTCCGCAGTCCTTCTGCTGGTTATTGGGATAGTTTTGTGCTCAGCTAGTTCGAGGCCGGCCGAGTCAAGCCAATATTTAATCCTGGAGACTGCCTCATTCGTGGCGGACTCTATCTCGTGGATATACTTTGCCATAGTCAGCACGGCGATATCGTCAGCGAAACCGATCACTTTAACTCCTACCGGTAGCGTTAGGTGTAAAATGCCATCGTACATAATATTCCACAGCAGTGGTCCTAGGACTGACCCCTGCGGAACTCCCGCAGTGATATTGTAGTACTTTACGCCATCGTCCGTCTGGTATCTAAGCTTTCTATCAGCAAAGTAGTCTGCGACTATCTTTAATAGATACTCTGGGGCATTCATTCTGGTTAAAAGCGTTTTTAACGTCTACCGTCAATACTGCGCAGTACCTCCTTTCCATCTCCTCCCATGTATTGCTTTGGCTGCTGTATCTATTACCGTCTTTATGGCATCGACGGTAGAATGGGATTTTATGAAGCCATACTGGGAGTCTGACAAAGCTCCTGTTTCCTCTGCCGCTGATAGTAGTCTGCTATATATGATTTCCCTTAGGTAACAACACCAGATGCTGAAGTTTTTATGGTTCAGAGAAGATCCCCTCCTCAAGGCAGCTTCGCATCGTTACTATAAGTAGGACGGCTGCCTTGACAGCCATATTTGGAGTGGCGTCGGGTCCAGGCGCTTTATTGTCACCTATTTTACGTCATGGTTCGTATAGCTGATCCGTTGTGATTTCCGGAATATGTTCCGGAGTTGTTGCCCGCATGGGGATGGGTTCCGTACTTGGTTTATGGGGGAATAGATGCTAAACTATTGTCTTCAGGGGCAGGATATTTGTTGAGACTTATTACTCTACAGTTTCTTTGTCACTATTCTTTACGCCACTCCGGAGGAATCAAGATCTGCTTCTTTAGATAGCTGTTTGAATCATCTTGCCTTGCTCTCTTTGATTGCCTTTTCGAGGTCATGTCTTGCCAGTCTGAATGTAGAAATTCATTCCTGGATCTTCGGTCTACCCCTTGAACGTTGCAATCTGCTCTGGGCCAGAGAGTTGGGTGAAGCAAGCGGATTGACACATCGCTCTCAAAGCTGTTGTATCGGCTATGGCTTATGGACGTATCTAAGTTCCTTTACGAAGGCATAAGTTCATACTATTTTGGGCAACAAACCTCTGTGACAAGTCACCTTTTAGATTATTTCTCAATTGTTTCACAGTACAACACCAACATCCTTATTCCCCCTCCCTAATCGCTGTTGCATAGAATATCCGCGAATGTCGTAAGAGTCTTTTCAAGTTTTGGCGCATAAATTCACAAGCATCTGGCAAATTCATTTCTAAAATGCGTCGATATCCTTTTAAGCTTAGTTTTACTCCAATTTCAATTAAAATTAAATTTTCCTGCCATTTACACTTTGTTCAAACGATGCTACCAAATGCATTTATCTGCATTTTCCACTAGTTTTGGTCCTTTTGCTCCTTTCTTGCGTCCCATTTTAATATTCGCGAAAAGTAATTACTATTTAGGTGCACCATATTGCAGCAGGATGCCCTAATTAAGTTTACAAAAAAAAAAAAAGAATCCCTTTCTTTATTCCAACTCCACGAATGTATGCGTGTGATCATAATCCTTTTGTCGTAGGTTTCTTTCGGTTTTAAGGCAGCCCCCCAAAGCCCATCCAGTGCGCTCTTACATTTTGATGACATTTCAATGCAACTGCAGCCTCAAGCTAATTTTAATTATAGTGAGTAATTATTTTGCGCGCAGCATCTGGTGTGTGCTGCTCCTCCTCCCTTCATAAGGACGATGATCACAATTTGAAATAGGAATGCCACCATTTCTATTCCTTTGCATTTGAAGCAATGCCTCTCCAAAGGATAAGAACAACGCAAAGATTAACTTTTAATTAAAAGCTAGATGATGTATTGGATGAGACCATTTTTTTTTACTTTTTAATAATATTGTTAATGAATGGCAAAAAAAAATGCCTCGCGTATAGGTTTTTGCATTTTTTTCGCATTTGTGTGAACATTTTAATGAAAAATTTCAACCACAAAATTAACAGCTCGAAATAAAAAAAAAATATATATATAAATAACTGTAAATTTATGGGATCATGACCGCAGGGGCTGATAGACCGCAGTAAAGTGGCATAATAATTTAATGGCACCATAAAGCGGGACCTCTCTTCATGTGTTGTTGTTGCTGTTGTTGTATTTCGTGTCAGTATCGACGATATAGGTCGTTTTGAAATACGTTGTATTCTTGGGAATAAATGAGTGAATTTATCACTCATGTGAGCCGGGGTTAATGGTTTGAGGGCAGGGGTTGATTGCTTCGTCGTTTTGTTTGAATTATAAAACACCACGACCACAGTAAAAGAGTATAAAATCGCTGAGTGACAAAAGTGATGCCACTGGAGATTTGACGATAAACAATATTTTTTAATTAAATTTGACAGATGATAAAATTTCCTGCATTTTTTTTTTTTTTCTGAGGAAATATTTTATTTGACGTTAAGAGGTTAGAGGCTCTTAAACTGGTCGTATAGGGGCTTTTTTATTGCGCATTTTTTGGGGATGAATTCACCTTTTCGACTAGGATGTGGCGTATGGAATCGACATAATGACATTGAAGTAAACTCATGAAATAATTCATAAGCTGACCAAAAGCTTGAAGGGTGTTCAGCAATCGCTTTTTCGAAATGCTGAAAGAGGATAGGATGACAAGAACAAGGATACTATCATATTACCTGACAGTTCATCAAATTGGGACTGTCATTCGCTAACGCCAGACCCAATATCTAAGGTTTCCAGAACGCAAATCGATTCTAAGATTCTAAGACATTGCGACTGGGATTAGACTTCATCTGGAAACCCATCACAAACCTGTGGTGCCAGAGCTTAAGGAGCTGAAGGGCACATTGGCCGAGAGACAGAACTACTATTTGAACAAGAAGCTGATTGACTGCCTTCGGTTGAAGGTTGGGGATCTTTCGCAGAAGGAGAAGGAAACTCTGGCTGATATGGTGCTTGGGCCAAAAAAAAAGGGGGAAACCTCCCCGAATAGAGTTGAGTCATCGATTCTCGATAGAACGTTGCAGAAGGAGCTGGATCTGGGGGAACAGACGCGGGTAGAGACCGATGAAATGAGAGTTTGTCAAACATAAAGCAAACCCAAGCTCATCAGAAAACGAAATTTGTCTCCGGGCGTCAGCAGCCAACGCAGTACCAGTCAGGGGACCCTGTTTTCATCGCAAACGAGCTTGCAGCCAGAGATGAGTCAAGGAAGTCTGAGGCACGGTACTTGCAGCGAAACCAGCGCAATATGATTCAAACTGAAGCGTATATACGCCTGCGTCGGAGGCTGTATCGGGGAAGTTAAAAATACAGCTTGAGTAATTTTTGACAGAGCACTCACTGTGCGGGACTGTAGTCTCATTATACAAGCAACCCTGCGATAGGAAGTCCTCGCAAGGCTGCATGCGGGTCACAAATCGCATGGCCAGAGCACGTGAATCTGTTTGGTGGCCTGGACTTTCAAGGTACATTACTGAGATGATTGGCAGATGTATTATTTCAAGAAACCCTTATGCCATCGGTCCTTCCAACCAAACGGGTAGCTATGGATCTTTTTAAATGCCTAGGAAGCTGGTACTTTTCTAGATTTTTCGAGGTCCCTTGGTAGGTGGTTCAGAAGATGAAGAACAGTTTCCTCTCTTCCTCATCCATAAAGCTCCTGCAGAAATCATTTGAAGTTTGGTCCAGTCGTCTAGCATGCGGACTGATCAGACACTGTCTGGTTAGGACACTGATGATGATGCTCAGATCCAACGTTTCCGGCTCAGGTTACGCTTAATTTCTCTTAATATTCTGAAGAAGTGACCATTTTACTAGAGAACGTTGGCCTTCCTAATAGCATCTAGCTTGGGCATTAGTTTACAATCAGCAAGTGACAACCCCTTATCGGGCTCGATTGAGAGTGTTGAACAAAAATCTGCTCCCTGGAATATCACTGTGGCCTGGCACACAAAATAAGTGAAGGCTATATTTGTCCAAAATCTCCATTAGAGATGAGAGGCGATTCCGTACGACCCTTAATGTGGTTGAGAACGATTCCAAGTGTCTAATTTCTTGCCTGACTGTCTGGAAAATGTTATAACCCTTTGCAGATCATGCTGTCAGTATTTCCGCCTGAAGTACGCTACTGAAGGAGATGCTTATATTACTTAAGCTCAGAGGAGTAAAGACCACTTCGTCAGAGGTCATACATAGATCCATCAGTCTAAATATTCAGTGATGACTTCACCTCATTTGCTGCTTTTTTCGTTGTTCAGTGGTAGTGTCCATGACCGGGAATAATGTCCTTCCATGGAATCAAAGTCATCTTCAACAGCTTTAGGTTACCTATGTACTTATACATGGTACTTAAAATCCTTCTCGACTTTAGGAATGCTAGCTGGCATGAGATTTAAGTTACCATCTGCCCTACTCTGCAGCATAATCTTTTTTTTAAAGCATTTTAAAGCCGCATTCCATCTACATCCGCATCAATGTACGCCCATAATTAATCGGAAGGGATTTCATCCAAACACGAGTAATAAAAATAAAAATACAACAAAAACAATTAACCCAAAAAAGAATTTACACCAAAGTTATAAACCAAATTCAAAACGAAATCCGTAAATCTTAAGCTTTCGTTCTTGCTTCTGTCTGCGCGGTTTTTTTTTTTTGCCCCCCCCCCCCCCCCCCCCATCTGGTGTATATTTTGCGTATTAATTTCCGCCAACCAATTTCAACACACAAAATGGAAAAAAAAAAAGGAAGAAAATCCCCTAAGCGCTATGTCAACACTGACTTTCAAATCTCACACTCGCAAGCACGTTTCTTCGGATTTAAACAGATTTTTTTGAAACCGTTTCTCTTCATTTTCAGTAGGTACCAACATCAGGAGCAGCGGCTCCTTTTTATATCGAAACCATTTATAATAAACCCCCAGTTGGAATGTTGCTTGGTTGGTTGGTGCCTGGTGTTGGGTTTTCCTTCGAGCTTTCAATAAATTTACCATTAGAAAACCTCACTTGCACTTGTATACAGTAGGACAAGCAAGAAAGAACGATTTTAAATAGAGTCCTTGCAGTGCAAGTTGCCGTTTGGCTTATAGAAGTTTCTTGCTAAAAGATAAAGTCCTTTATTGAAAAAGATACTATTCTGCAGATCCCTTTTGGAGAGTAAGTAACACCCCGCAACATACTGTTGTATTGCTCCCAAAATGCAAACAAATTTCCATATATCCTCAACAGTATAACAAAATGAATATCCCGTCAAACCAAAGCGAAACATTTTATTCACACGACTCACATTGGTTTGGATGGTGGTACCAACCAACCGACGACGACGACGACGGCGGCGGCATGTGAGAATATTAAAATGAATGATTGTAAGAAACAAAGGATCGTAATACACATCCTTTCCGTGAATATTTTTATTCTAAATATCCCTCCCAACAAAAAAAAAAAAAAACTCAGCAGAAGGATGCAAACCAAACAAACAGAAACAATGTCAGACAGGATAACAAATGAGAATATTAAGCGCAGAAATTTACTTGGGCAGGATACGAGAAAACTTTCCATGCTCTCGGTAATAAAAATACAAAATGCGAAATTAAGGACTTTCTGGAGTTTTCTTGTAGTAACTTTTTTCTAAAGTAACTATACCATGTTTTTGTGTTTTATTTGTGTACAGATACTTTTTTTTTTATAAAAAAAAAAACCAAGAAATGATGGAATTATGATGCTCGTAGATAGCCGGCAGGCGTACATGGATGATAACGACAAATAGTGTATATTTCTGTTGGAAACTTTGAAAGAGAACACCTTTCCTTTCTACTTTTGTTGACTGGAATTTCGTCGCACATATATTTTGTAGTAGATGACGAGGACGAGGACGAGGACGAGAGGACTATGAGAGCCGGAGATGAAAATTTTAATTTGCTAGAGAGTTCAGTTTCAGTCTGTGTTGTCATGGAACGAGCAGGAGATGACGTTTTTCAAAGGAGCTAATGAGACGTTGCCGAGGACATTGTAGCTGAGTGTGATTTTGCAATTAGTTGGGTCCGAGAAAAAACAAGAAACAAATCTGTGAATTACATAGATTGCTTTTAATAGTTCTAAATGGGATGCTTAATAATTATTGTTGTTCTTTAAGTTCTCATATTTTTTGAGAGGTTGTCATTCGAGTCGTTAATCCCGGATCGGCTTACTAAGACTCTTAGTGTTAACACCTACAGCACGCAGAGGCCTAATCTCGTGGCAGCCACACGGTGACAGGATTTTAACGGCCAGATTCCGGACGAGAGTACGTCGCGTCACCATTATACAGTGTTACGCACCCACGGAAGGTTCGTCTGAGGAAGAAAAGGAGACCTTCTACAACCAGTTAGGAGCTGTTTATGATGCAACACCCAACGGCGACATTGTCATTGTGATGGGGGACTTGAATGCCAAGGTAGGCAGCGAGAACGAAGGGCCCAAACATGTTACGAGACGGCACGGATTAGGCAACCGCAATGACAACGGCGAAAGATTTGTTGACTTCTGCAACGCAAATCGTCTTGTTCTAGGTGGCACCATGTTTAAGCACAAGACCTGCCATAAAACCTCCAACCAAATTGACCATTTCGCCATCAGTCGCCGTTTTAGAAGTAGTCTTCTAGACGTCCGAAACAGGCGAGGAGCGAAAATGGGGTTGGTACGAGATCACCATCTTATAATAGCTACTGTCCAATTACGCACTGCTGCCGTTCGAGGACCTTACGACACAAGAATACCCAGGTTCAACGTAAACCGACTGAGAGTTCCCACAGTGCGCCAAGAACTAAGGGACCATCTCTGGAGTGGAAACAATCAGCAGCTCACTGCCCGCCATCAGGTGCTGAAAGGATTGTCGGTCGATGGCAGGGAAACCATAGGGCGTGGCTTTCCGAGGATACCTGGAGAAGGATCAACGAACGCAAACAGTTAAAAGCTCGAATTGCACCCACTCCACGAGCAGAGAGGATCGAGCTAGAGTCCATGTATCGCATGAAGATGAGAGAAGTGCAGCGTAGCGTGAGACGTTACAAGCGCAATTACATCAACGCGCTGGCCACACAAGCAGAAGAAGCAGCAGCAAGGTGCGACAGCAGAACCGTTTACAGAATCACCAAAGAGCTCATAGGTGGCCGAAGCTCTACTCAACACCCAGTGAAAGGCTTAGACGGTTCGTTACTAGTATCGGATGAGGATCAACTGAAGAGATGGAAGAGGAGCATTTTGCTTCGGTTCTAAACCGAGTATTCGCCAGCCATATGCACCCAAGTCAAACTGAAGTATCCGTAGAAAATCTGCCAAGCGATGCAATGGAACCCACTTACCCAGGATGGTAGGATACGCGGCGGTCCTAGGAGTACGTGGCGTAGAACAGTGGAGAAGGAAGCACGGCAACTGGGAAAGAGTTGGGGAGAGCTGAGGCATATATCCAGAAACCGCACACGATGCCGCGTAGGCGTTGTAGAGGCCCTAGGACCCACAGGGGGTGTTACTAAGACTCTCTCAGACTGCTTTTGAGTACAAGGTTGGGACTCAAACTTTAAGTTGCTGGAGCCTAACCATTTATACACTTGATTTGTCACTGTATTCAGGAACCCAGCTTATTTTTCTTCTGACAAAGGCTTAAGTTAAGTTGAAAGGATTCAGTTTCTCTTAATTTTTTTTCTAAAAAGGCGTGACAGACTTCATTCAATCAGACTACCATATCTGTTCATGGTACACCTCAGGGTGGAGTAATATCTCGTCTATTATGACTTATGCTATCAACAAAACTATGTGTAGGCTAAACTGAGTCAAGGTATTTATGTATTCAGACTGCGGACTTCAAAACAGAGCTTGTGCTCTTTACCCCAAAAAGCAAGATACCTCCTCTAATGACCAACCACTGCCCTTATTCTTTAGAGCCATAGAAGTACCAATGGTTGACCATAAACTAGTCTAGAAGCTTCATATAGTGCAACAAAACTTGACAGACAATCAGACAATAGGGACACAGTAGTCGCAATAGTATGGTAACAATAGCATCCTCTGCTACCAAGGTATCTGGATATTCGACTATATAGACACGTCCTGGTCACTTTTCTGACTAATGAGTTCCCTGACTAATGGGTTCCTCTACCGGAACCGTGCAGGGTCTTCCACACAGAAGTGGTTACAGTGACCAAGGAATGCTGTGTTTTTAAGTATAACACGACATCCTTCAATACCATAGCCATCTACATTGAAAGTCGGGTAAAGGTAACCTCTTCTAACGTGTGGAACTGTTTGACGCTGGGTCGATGGTTCATTATTAGTCTCCTCTGGATAGCGCTCCTGACAGCTCCATCACTGGTGTGTTGAATATTCTACTGAGAGGTTTTAGAAGCAGAATTTTTGCTCATTTTTTACTTAAGTCCAACGTAATGTGGAGTAACCATCTGCGTCATAAGAGTTTTCCAATAAGTATTTTCGCACTTTGATAGGTGATTGGGGTCATACTAATGAAGCTACATCTGTCAAATTGGCTGTCATTTATTTAGAATGTTTTGCCAAATCGGGAGCTACACCGGGAGCTACAGCATTCAACAAAATGCACAAATGAATAACTAGTTTCATGACAGTGGCTCTTCTGTTGGAGCAACATTTCGCACCCTTCTGCCATTTTACGTTTGCCAGTCGTTCTTCCGAGAGGATTATTCTAAACGTGCTGGATAAATTCGAGTATAAAGATTCAGTGAATAATCTGTCAATATCCGTTCTTCACTGTATAGTGTGGATTTTGGACTGGCGACATCGTCGGCCATACTTCTTTTAGAACGACGTTGGCCAGGTCATCCTCGTCAACTGCGAGTCCCATCGATCAATGATAACCTCAATTGGATGATATTGACACCGATGACATGTGGTTTTAGCAAGACGGAGCTACATGCTGCAGAGCCCGTGCCACAATGGACATTTTGCACAAGCGATTTCATAACATGGTTATCTTACGCGACGGCGATGTGAATGGGTCACTGAGATCGTGCGATTTGAACGTGTTACACTTATCCTTGTGGCGTTTTCTTAAGTCATAGACCCTTGCCAATAAACCACAAACTATGACTGGCCAAAAAGCCACCATAATCAATGCAAGCGGCGGAATTCAGCCTGACTTATTACTTACTTAAAGGGCTACAGACCCTTGTAGAGTCCCTGTCTGAGACATCGTTGCCTTTCATCCTCTGCGGTACCGAGCACGCAGTGCTTCCAGTTGTGAAGACCAAGTTTTCTGGCATCCGCGACAGCTTGGTCTTTGTACCGGAGGTTCGGTCTTCTTCGCCGTCTCGAACCTGGGGGCTGGGATCCGAAGATCCTCTTGGCTGGAGCATTGTTGTCCATTCGCTCGATGTGGCCGAGCCAATGTAGTCTGCGTATCTTGGCTTTTTGGACTACATCCACATACTGGTACAGCTCATAAAGTTCGCGGTTGTACCTTCTCCTCCATTCGCCCTCCTCGCATAAGGAGTATTTTACTAATATCCAACGGAGTATTTTACGCTCGAAGGTGCCCAATATTTGCTCAGCTTTCTTACTTATCGTCCAGCACTCGGCTCCATAAATCAGGACTGGTAAGATGAGCGTTCTGTATAGCATTAATTTGGTCCGTCGAGTTAGGAGTTTTGAACCCAGTTGTTTCACCAAACCGAAGTAGCAGCGGTTTGCTAGGGTTATTCTTCGTCGGATCTCTACAAAGGTGTCATTTGTAGGATTAATATTTGTTCCGGGGTAGGTAAACTCCTTAAGTTATAGCTATCAACAGTGACGTTCTGCCCAATGTTTTGGACAGATAAATTTTTGTTTGTTGATAACATATCCATTGTCTTGTCCTCATTCACTTCAAGAACAACTCGTTTCGCCTGCTCATCAATAGCCGTAAATGCCTCTACGACGGCTTGCCGGGATCTTCCGATGATGTCAATATCGTCTGCGTATCCCAGCAGTTGGATGGATTTGTGAAAGATAGTGCCTTCCGTGTTGACACCTGCCCTGCGCACTATCTGCTCCAACACGATATTGAAGAAATCACATGACAGCGCATCTCCTTGCCTGAATCCGGTGCACGTTTGGAAGAGCTCCGAAGAGTTGTTTCCATATTGCATAGAGCATCGCGTGTTTTCCAGCGTTACGCCATACATTGGGATAAGTTTTGTCGGTATACCGAATTGGGCCATCGCCTGGTAGAGCTCAAGACGATGACTGCTGTCATAGGTGGCTTTAAAGTCCATGAAAAGGTGGTGGGTTTCGACTTGAAATTCGTTGGTCTTTTCTAGGATTTGTCTCAGTGTGAAAATTTGGTCTATTGTCGATCTGCCGGGAGGCCACACTGGTACGTGCCGATTAGTGTGTTGCGGAAAGGTTTTAGTTGTTCACACATTACGTTGGATAGGATCTTATATGCTGCATTTAACAGGGATATGCCTCGGTAGTTCTGACAAAACTTATGCTCCAGAGTAATGTATGTATTAGACGGACATTTGAATGATGTTATATTTCATACATAATGCCATACATTGGCCTTCCATATAATGAAAAAAAATTCAATGATATCTGACCTACTGTTTGTTTTATTTGAATTTAAAGATAGGAACACTTAACCCTATATAATCTATAGGCACAACCATACGATAACAGAAGTGGCAGTGGATTGGTCACACTCTGCAAAAGGGTGATAGGTCCATAGCTTGGTTAGCTTGGTTAGCAATGCAATGAAACACGCTTAACCAGGATGACAGGAATCGCAGCAGTCCTAGGAGTATGTGGCGCAGAACAGTTGAGAAGGAAGCACCGCAACTGGGAAAGAGTTTGGGAAAGCTGAGGCACATTTCCAGAAACACACGATGGCGCGTAGGCATTGTAGAGGCCCTAGGCCCCAAAGGAGAAACAGAACATAGGTAAGTTAATCATAACCGGCATATAGGACTAGAACTTATAAACAGAATCCATGAAGCTATTGCTAAAGTTGTTAAGTTAAATGCATCAGAATTTTGGTCATCCCTACCCTGTTTGATAACTAATTATATTTTTATTCTATCAAAGACTTTGTTCTACATGTCAAGACATCTTCACCTGATCCCGTAGACCGTAGCATTCTATTCATTAGTCCATGTCCTCATTTCATTTCCGTATTTATTTATAATAGTACGCTCTGAGTACTCTTTTCAACTAGTTCAACCCTTTAGATTGATATCCTTTGAGTGCACACTATAAGCTGAGGAGAAAAACTTGGGCCACTAGTTGACAAGTCTCATTTATAATGCATCTCATTTCAATCTTATCCTGTTCTATCTCCCACCTATGCATGCTTTAACCCGGGAACACACACCTCGGATTGGGTAAATGTATTCAGGATAAACAAAAAAAAACACAAAACTCGTCTTAACCTAGAAAAAAAAGATTCTTTCATGTTTGCCTGTATAGAAATCTTCCTCTTCTTCTTCTTTTTCTTCTTGTGTCGTTTTCTAAGGAAGATCTCAAGGGGATTATGGGAAGACAGTGCTAACGCTTTGGGCAACCAAAAAATGGTTTTGAAGTTGTCTCGAAGAAAATCTTTCTTTCTTTTGGTATTCCCATGTGGAATTCATGTGACCAATTCCTTTTCTTTGGCGTTTTTTTGTCTTCTTGGTGTGAACACTTGAAATTGGATATTTGAGTCAATTGAATCGATTCGTAAGTGTTTGATTTCATTGACTTTGTATTGGTCAAGTGGGGCTTAAAGGCAGATGTTTGCATAGCGCAAGCAGGAGGTGGTAGCTAACTCAAAAATAGATCATGAAAAAGGATTCCAATTCGACTTTAATTTAAAGAGCATACAGAGAGAGACATTCTGTCAGCAATCCAAAACAATAAATAATCATATTTCATCGGCGGTAAGGAGAAAAAGGTCAATAATATTACAATGACAACTCCATTTAAGTAATTACTCAGAAATGCTTTTCGTTCCTAATGACTTATATCCTGTGCATGTAAATTAACGGGGGAAAAAATGTCACATGCAATTTAATAAGGGTTAAACTCAGTCAACCCCAAACAAATTAATGTTCCCTCTCTGGAGCGAGGGACGGATATCATCCACACAACTCTGGCTGATGTGTAAATGTAATTTATCAACTCCATTAAGCTGACCACAAATTAATCATTGAGTCCACACAATCCTGATGCACGGGGTAATGAACAAAGTTTTGACGAAAATTATATTTTTAAAAAAGTTCCTCTGCCTCATATGCCACGTATAATTAATGGGTTTTGATATGTAACACAATTTTCAAAGCCGTTGAAAGATTTTTGAGCTGAAGTAAGGGTTGAAAGGGGGCAAAGGCCTTAAAACTAAAAGTTTTCGAAGACATCATTATTTTTTCATATGTATGCATAAGTAATTCAGATCGTTTGTTGGTATAGAGCCTTTTGTGAGAGGATTGAAATTCTTGTTGCAACCAGAAGATCAATTAAAGTCGTCAGAAACTGCAGGCGAATCAAACGAAACGAATCATGAACTTTGACAGTTTAAGAGTTAGGACTCAATTTCCAGTTACGGTATTTAAATCTAATCGAAATCACTTCAGACCTCTAAAACTGAAAGTTTGGAAAAATTTGTTAATTCGGATGCAAGAGGTCAAGGGCAGATCCAGAGAGGGGCACAGAGGCACCCCTCCCCCCCAGACACGATTCAGAACTATGACAGTATCCCAAATTCGTAAATGCATATGTAGCTGAACACTCGGACCTCCGCGAGCAGATCTGGGTGAACTTTAGCACTCACGTAGGACCGGATGAGGCATCCCTTGCTGACCTGAAAGTGTGCTTCGTCACAGAAGTCCAACAAGACACCCCAGAAGGAGAAGGGAAGGCGGATGAATTGCTCCATAAGAAATCAACGGCGGAATGGAAGGTTTTTGGCACCCACGCTAAAGGAGCTTCTTCGGCATATTCGAAGCTCAGGTCTGTAAGGATTTCCATGACGTCATCAGGGTTATGGAAAAGCGCTTGTGGTGGATGAACCCTAAATGCGTCAACGCCAGCGCTCATACCTCCGAAGTAAGATACTGATGTCGTTCTCTCTAAGAGATGTCTAAGACCGATGAAACGGATCCTCTAGGTTGGGGATTATGAAGTAGAGTGATGGGGTGGATGATAAAAATTCAATATGAGCTCTTGTGTTACTCAATGCTAGTGCTATAATCCCTAAAGATTCTGTATACACTTGCTGGCACCCCTAGATGTAAAAACTTCAAGCTGTGGCTTATTACTATTCACCCTTAAGATAAACTCCCAATAGCAGGCACTAATTAGCCTCCACGATAAGGAGGAATCTTTGACAGATTCAAAATGGTCCTGTGATATGGATTACAATGGCACAAACATTGGCGCAGAGGTACCACCTGAGGCACATTAAGCCAAAATTCCCACCTTCTTCCTAATGCCTTCTCATGGGTAAACAAAATAGACACAAAGTCCATGTTATCTGTCAAACTAATGTACACATTCTTAAATACCTCAAGCAAAATGTTAAATTACCAACCACCAAACCAGACAACAAGGACGAAATCTTATCCTCAATGATAAATGTTCGAAGCAAAACTGTAAACTTCTTTTTTTTTCACAAAAAAAAAGCCTTTATTTGCCTTCAACCCCAGAAAACACATTAACTGCCATTCGACCACACTTTAAATCAAAAGATTTTCTACCGCTCCATTAAATTTAGGGACACATTCAGTAGACCCAATAACTGTCGTTTTAATGGTTTCTGTGCCCTTCGATGAATTATATCCTCATACCCGTCTCTCCCCGAGCTGGTCAATCGAGTTTCTGTTTATTTTTTTTGCTCCTAACAATGATGCTTGCCTCTAAAATAGCTAGCTTCCTTTTTTTAGAGAGAGAGAGAGAGAGAGAGAAACTGTAACCACAAGAAAATTAATGGTGTCCTGTATTATTTATTGAATACTGAGTCATTGAATTTCAATCCTTGTTGTCGTAGATAAGTATATTTTCGAAATCTGTCCCGTTTGCTTACATCACCTTTATTTTTGCTCAATGAAAAGGACATACGAGTACTGTCATCAGACCAGAGAGGCAGGACTCAGAGAAAGGAGGAGAAAATTTAAAAAAAAATTCAAATTAATTAAAAGTTTTAATATAAAGTCGTAAAATCCATCCATGCATTTTGTTATTATCTCTGGCATTCAATGATACATGGGGACGACACGCGACGACGACGGGGATAAAGTTTCACCATCAAGTTTGTGTTTTTGGCTGTTGGTGCTTCTGCTCGTGAGCGTTCTATTTTCCTCTCCTTCAAGCGAGAAAAGTTCGATGGATTTTAAGAGATACGAGTATGATGGGATAATAATCGTTTCATGCAGATGCTTCTTCTTCTTTATCTCCTGCATCATCATTGTCCTTCGATCGTTGTTTGGGGAAAAGTTGAACGAGTTTAAGTTAATGCAGATGTTTGCGGATAAAAGTTATGAGTGATGGTGAGCTATATACTCGTACATATGTATGAAGGAGAACAAGAGAGACATTGAAGACATCTCTACTTCATGTCGAAGAGATAATCAATTTCTTTTTTTGTACGTTGATGCAGATTATGGTTGAAGGTAATCGTGTTTGGGAGAATAATATGCGAGTTAAGTTTTTTTTTTTTTTATATCGGCTTATAGAAGTTGAGCATGAGTCTATGGATTAAGGAGATTCGGGTGGACTGGGAGCAACAAGGATGCATTCAATGGAGTTTTGAAAGTGTTGCAGCTGCTTTCTAT
The DNA here is from genome assembly GCA_949716465.1 of Chalcosyrphus nemorum. Classification (NCBI taxonomy): domain Eukaryota; kingdom Metazoa; phylum Arthropoda; class Insecta; order Diptera; family Syrphidae; genus Chalcosyrphus; species Chalcosyrphus nemorum. The sequence goes on from OX454333.1 coordinate 87,593,413, forward strand.
AACACAAACAATGACAAGCAGTCCATCTGCTCCATTGCAAGGGTTTGTCATGACAGTATCCCCGCAAGTGCTGAGGCGGTGAAACAAATTTTTGATGGTATTTTTCTGGATTGAAACAGGAACCCGATGCACAGTATAGCCACGCACTAACCACTGAGCCACGGCGTGAGCTTACTAACTCAAGGTGTGTTTATAGAAGACGATAACATTACACTGCAATATTCATTGGGCTAGAATGACTCTGTCTTAGCCGATGTTTGGATAAGAAACTCTTAGAGCTCGTCAAGAAAGCCAGAATTGCTTTATACTCTTGTAAAAGAGAGATAGGCCGAAGATGGGGATTAGAACCTCATGTCATGTGGCTTTAGGGAAGCGATCCAAATCTACACTCATGAGTCTAAGATCTCAGGGGGAGTTGGTGGTGGTCCTTACTCCTCTGTGCTTAAGCATTGCCTTCCGCATCCCCTTTCACTGTATCGTATTTCAGGTTGATATAATGGCAATATAAAAAGCCCTGTCATGGCTAAAGTGTATCATACTAACTGTTAAGGATATTAGCATTTTCACTGACAGTCAGACAGCTACCAGGTCCCTGGAATCGTTCACCACCACATCAGATGTCGCACTAGATTGTTCTCGGATCAATACAACATTCACCTATGCTGGGTGCCAGGCCACAGAGACATTCCAGGGAACTGAAAGGCGGTATTAGTATGCCACTTGCTACTTGTAAACTATTGCTCAAACTGGATGGTATAAGGAAGGCCAGAATATCCAAAGAGCTGCGCCCCAAACCCAATCAGAAACATTCAAAGGAACTGAAACGTTCGGACTTGAGCATCGTCATTGGCGTCCTTACATGACATTGCCTCATCAGAATGCACGTCAGACGTCTGTGTTTCTCCTCAAATGATTTCTGTAACAGTTGTAGGGATGAGGAGGAGGAGAACACGATCCTTTATCTTCTTTACAACTGCCTTGCTCTTGCGTCAAGAAGTAACTTCCAACTGAATCCTTTGCTTTGTCACGCATCTTCTCTGCGTGGCATCTTCTCTGCAGAATACAAGGTTCAATGTGGGGTTCGGTGAGTCTGTATCGTCTTATCAACAGCTAGTTAGATTAGATAACCGAAACGTCCAGAAAAATTGGCTCAAGGGCCAACGTGAGTTTCCTCCGTATAAACAGCTAATATCTCAGAAAATGAGTCGTGTCCAAAGCCGTTTTTTTCTTTCCATGGAGTCTCTCAATAGAACACATTGACTACGCTGATGATGTACATCTACTCTCTGAAAGGATGATGGAATTTTTCACTTGACAGCGATTGCATTGTTTACAGGAAGGGCAGAATGGAGTTCAATATATAGCCAGCTGAATTGGCAAAACATAGAATATAGAAGGAAACAAACAGTCATCATAAACGACAGTAAGTCTCAACTAATATTCTAAATGGGGTTCCATAAGACTCCATTTTTGGTCTCCTACTGTTTACTATTTTTATAAATGATCTTTTAGCTGTATAAATAACTTCATCCCTACATATATATTCCGACCATGTACACCCCTATGTAAGTTGTCAGCTATGACTTATAGAGGACGTTGCTAGTAGCCTTGACCATGACTTGCAAAGGACTTCTGATTGATCCGAAAGTAATCTCTTATCGCTAATGATATTATCAATAGTGAGGAACTATGTATTGTTTGGGGATCCCTGTAAAGCTCATGCGCCTATGTAGAAAGGCGTTGGAGAATTCACACTTCTTCGATGAGATCGTTGAAGACTTGTCATATAGTAGTCATGTCCACCATCGTACTAAAGACAGCTGTATGTAATTGAATCACAAGCCAACGTCACAATCGGGAGAAGAGATTTTGATGTCAATAGTCCTTCTGTAAGTAAAAAAGAGAAACACATGAGTCTGGCGGTGAAGGAGAATATCCTGCTCAATAAAACTGATTCCTCATTTTTAGGCCACCTAATTTATGTATCTGTGGTATGGTCAACATAAATTTAGATATTTTTTTCTCATTCCTCATCCTTTCAGCTTCCTTGGCCCACTGCCACACGTTTTTCTCATCAGTTGTCAGAATTTAAACCATTTTAATCATAATCCAAATGTCCTTTATTAACTGCTCTTTCAAATGCAAGAAACCAGAAAATAGATAAGAAATAGTAAGCATTATTACTATTTGCACGAAGAACCTACATAATCCACAAATATACGTGAGATAAAAAATAATGGATAAACTAATACAATAAAATAAAGTACAACGCAGGCGATACAGAAGAGAAGGAGAGGGGGGAATTCTGTGTACAACTAGTATACTATTTTATACAATATTCGAAAGTGGGTTAACCCCAGGACAATAAATTCTTATCGCCGTGTCCCTTGTCGTTTGGGCGTTCACGCTTCGTTGGCTTGATAAAATGTGAATTGGTTTACGGGACACAATGTGTTTGCTTCTTCAAGCGTTGCAAACAACTAAACAGCTACTACCCACTTTAGATACTATATCTATACACTAAAGTATTCTTGTAAATTCTACAGTGTTTTGTTGCATTGCATTCAATATTCAGAAACAGTATATCCTGTGGTTTTTTTTTTATACATAGCTATATCCTTTTTTTTCCCTTAGAGCTTTTGTAAGATTCAGATTCGGATGTTTAGCTGCTTATGCGGAATTGTGTACGACTTCTACGAGTACTTGCGCTTTTTCTGATTAAAAAGAGAAGACACAAAAAAAAAAAAATAATTCAACTTCAACGTTTGGTATAAATCATGTTTAAGGACGTGCCGCAAATTGTCTAATGACTGTAGGACTTTTGGTTATACTAAGGACTAAATAGTGAGGCTATTGTGTAGACTGTGTATCACAGGGGAGGAGACATTTAATTTGATTGCATCCCCTGAGCTTCGTGTAATTGACCAGTCACTTTGATATGTGTAAGGATTCTCTTAGAAATAATGTAGGTACATACATATATAGGTCCAGAGAAATGTTTCACTTTTATCGTTAAAACAAGTAAAAAATTCCGTGTGCTTTCTAGAGGTACACAGGAGCTATTCCTGCATATTTCCACAGGTGATGATGTGATATATGTACATTGTTGTAAGTGCCTATCAAAGGAAAGACGAAAAGCATACATACTTACAAATGTATTAGCTTGATATGGTGTCTGTGTCTTTCTCTGTCTTAAGCTTTTTATCATAGCTCTTAAACTTTTGAACTGTTTTCCATTGAGTTGAAATATTCGAGCTTTATTCTCCATGGGTGGTGTACAAATTGACTGGGGAGAGTATATATTATTTTTTTGCATTCGTTCGTAGTTCACAGTATTTCTGAAAATGCAACTTTATTGTGAAATTGAATATTGATTCTTTGATGCATTCAAATGATCGGAACTGATGATCTGCCAGACAAGGTTACATCCAGACCAAGCGTTGTCATGTTGTAGAATCACTTTTTCTTGCCTCTGCTTGTATCGTGGCTCTGCTTAATCGCATCAAAGATCCATGTCAAACTGTTGAAACCCAGTGATAGAGTCGTTGGGTTCCAACAGTTTGGCATTGATCTTTGTCGAGCAATGCCTTCAATTCAGCATCTTCGAAGGTTATTGGCCTTCTTCAATGTAAACAGTCGTCGGCATCAAAATCACTGTCTTTGAATCAACGAAACCATTCACTTTTTTGAGCTCTCGATGCACTTCAACCGGCGTGTTTATCGAATGTAAGAAGAAAATCAACATTTCCCGGATATTAGGATTATGTGGCACAAAAAGAGACGTTTTCAGTCAAACTAATTTGTCAAAACGGTTTGCTTACCATATGTGTAAGCTTGGTTCATGACTTTTTGTGTGCCAAAATCGACTAGAACTTTCTGCTAGAGGTATCTATTGACAAATAGCGAGAACTTGAGCACCCAATAATTCGCTGAGAAAGCTCTTAATGCATGTCACATCAAAACACCGAAAGCAATACTGTGAATCACAAACGAATGCAAAAATGACAAACAATCCTCCACAATTGATTTGGACACCGCACATGGAGAATAAATATTGAAAATTTTGCAATCGCCGGTGCCCTGTACATCAGTAAAAAGGTATTCGTATCCCCTTTGGCATGTGGTAATGAGAAAAAAGTAAGCGGAGAGGAGGCAAAGCTAGAAATTCTGTGTCCAAAAAGACTGCTCCCATCTGCCTATCTCAAACCTGGGTTATACTTTCGATGTATTATTAGATGTAGATAAAATGAGTTCAAATCGAGCCAAGAATTAGCTCATTGCTACGACTGTTCCGTTTAGACGTTTAGCTGCTATATGGATGTGGTACCTCGAGGGTGACCGTCACTATCACGAGGAGGCTGCAAGCGTTTGTCAATAGGTGCCTGTGCTACATCTTAAGGATGTTCTGACCAAACCTCATCTCTAACAAACTGCTTTATCAGAGAACGAGCCATGAACCATGGCAGGATGGCAGGATAAGCGGCGGTCCTAGGACTACGTGGCGCATAACAGTTGAGAAGGAAGAACGGCAACTGGGTAAAAGTTGGGGAGAGGTCAGGCACATTTGAAGAAACTGCACACGATGGCGCGTAGGCATTGAAGAGGCCCTATGACCCACAATGGTCAGGACATAAGTAAAAGCAACAGTAGTAGCCCCAACTGCGCTTAAAAAATTCTCCGTCAGACCCGACGCTTCTCGTACTGCATTGTCTACCTTCGACTTGAAGAATGGGAGTCTCGCAGATCGTCAGTTTGACAAGTAAGTAGTTTTAGTATAATTGAAGAAAGGTCAGCACCCCACAAGAAGCTCATCCCATACTATGCATCTCGTCTTCCACCCTCTTGACAAAACCTATCATACAGATGTTAAGCACCACAAAAGCGATTTCCATTTGCAGATTACTAACCACATACATACATATGTACGTAGATACATTCCAGCCAAACGTTCATATGAAAATAATTAATTACTTCTTGGACACACACACAGTCAACGTCGTTGGTAGAATTTTGCGACAGGTCACTTGTGAGCTTCACTTGCACCTGTTCCATTTATTAGCTGGCAAGACAATACCATCCGACTAACCGACGACCATGATGACAATGCCCTAGTGCAGGTGTAGGCGACCGAGCAGGGATTGTATTAGCGGTTGGGCTCATTTGTATTAATTAATTGGTATCACCATCTAACTAATGAATACACACACAATTGTGGTTCCTCTCTAGCAAATGGGACTCGTTGCTCCTTGATCCTTCAAGTGAAGAATATGATAATAGCCTTGGAACATTCAAGTGCATTTAAGTAGATAACTTCACTTGGAGCCTATCTCTGTAAGGCGAAGACGACTTTCACATCACAAGTGTTGACCAATAATGCCGCTTCTCTATGCTGTGGTACCCATTGTCATAATTATGCCTAGTGTCCTTGCATCATCAAGTATCAGATGACAGATATCCTACCCTCTCTACACATCCTGGCAAAATAGAAACCATTATAATAATTCTGAGATAATTATTCCATGATGCAAGGTTCAATGGGGCCCTTTGGGGCCCCACTCTCTGCATTCGGCACCTAAGATAGCTCAGCAGAATGTAGACTGCTGATGACACAATAGGTAGGTCCTTTCCTTTGGTTTGATATCAGCAGACGTCCTGCGAACATCTCATTGACACAAGCAATCAGAGTGAACATAATTGATGTTTCAATTAAATGTTGATTATTATGATGATGATGGTGATTTGGTTCAAAAAAAAAAAAAGAAAAACCATAGAAAGGAGGCGAGGGTAAATAATTTTGATCTTAAGTACACGCTGGCTTGTGGTGGTACTAAATTTTATAGTTTTCTAACTTTTCTACTGAAAGCAGAATGTGGAAAATTTATTGCATAGTTGGAAAAACCAAAGGTAAAGAATTGAAAAAGTGTTTACCTCGGACGCGCGGCGTCGACGAGGGCACTTAAATTGTTTTGCGCTATTAAGCACAGGCTGGGGCAATAAATAAAAGATGAACAACGCAGGACGAAGAAGGAGTTGGGGATTTTTCTGTTGTGTTAGAGGACCACAGGGCAGGCCATTACACGAAAGGGTTAACAATTTCACTTAGTGGATGTAGGTATCCCGCTTAAGCCATTATTTACAAAGTAAAAGAGAGAACAATGGGGAATCGAAGAATGGCCAGAGAGTTTTTTGTTTGGACTTTTTTTTTTTTTTTATAAGGAACACAAAGATGTATAGGTTCCTAAATTAGGGCAGAAGCCACTTTCGACAGGTATGTATAGCTGCAGTATAGCTAAGGAGTTTTGGAGCCCCTAGTCTTAAACTTGAAGTAATCTTTAACGAATGAGGGGTATTGACGGACGCGTTATGGAGTCTTCTTAAGGAAATAAATAATTACTTTAATATAAAACATGTACAGAACACCTGATCTTCATAATCGGGAATTTGTAATAGGGTGTCGTGTTACCTAAGTTAAGGAGCCCCTCCTCAGAAACCGAGTATCTCAAAATGCTCCTTGATTTAAATTGCTGCATTATATAAGTACAGTAACATCTGCAATTGGTTTGCGTTAAGAAAGAACTGATTTCTACGGAGAGGTCTGGCGGTTTTTTGGAGGTGAAAGTAGGAAAAGCATAGAACGAAGTATGGCAGTGGAAATATAAGGCGAAGTAGGAGTTTGGTAAGAACCCTATATGGACCCTATAAGGACTATCGCTTAACTTATCCTCTTTAGGGTGGTCCTAGGGCCTCTACAAAGCCTACCGGATATAGTGTGCTATTTCTGGTAATGTGCCTCAGCTCGCCCCAACTTTTTCTCAGTTGCCGTGCTTCCTTCTCAACTGTTTTGCGCCACGAAGTCCTAGGACCGCACCGTATACATATCATACCTTCCTGAATAAGCGAGTTACATTGCATCACTTGGTTAACTGTGGAACTGTCACCCTTTCGGAGACGGTTATTAATCCACTGCCACTATCATCATCGCTTATAGGTTCATGGCCCGTTTTCTGATAAAGATGTTCGTTAGAGATACGGTTTGGCCAGAATATCCTTAAGATGTAGCGCAGGTACCTATTGAGAAACGTTTGCAGCTTCCTCGTGATAGTAGCGGTCACTCTCTAGGAACCACATTCATATAGCAGCATGGATCTTCAGTCGTAAGTGGTCTTTAAGATAATTGCATTACTTCGCCAAACTGTGGATAGCATCCCAAACGCAGATTTTGCTTTGTCTATTCAGCTGGCTATATCCATTATCGGTTGGGACAATTCTGCCAAGGTATTGGAAACTATCTACTCTCTCAACCGTTTGTCCAGCAATGCATATATGAGTTGATGAGTTTGGTCCTAGGCTGATAATTTTTGCTTTTGCTTAGTTAATTGTGAGCCCTACGACGTCTGCTTCCCTCTGCACAATTTGCTGTCATTTGGTGAAGGTTCATTATTCGGTGAGACAGTAGGCACACTGAGTTCAGATCAAATTCCTCCATTTCCTGTTGATAAAGCCGCATTTAGCACATGGCTAATCACCAATAGAAACAAAATTGGTGAAAGTATGCAGCCTTGTTGAACCCCACTTTGGACTTCGAATTCCTCAGTGTAAAACAGAGATACCTTTCCAGTTTTTACACTGCATTAGACTGCTTTTTTTTAGCGAGCCACTCATCCGGAAAACTCTCGGCTTCTCATTCCCGAAAGGTAGGGCTAGTGCAGTTGGCGCAGCACGTAACAGCTCATCAGGTATGTCGTCAAGTCCCTTTGATCGGGTAGTGATCTCATCTTTACTACCTGTTGGCTTCTTTGCGGTTCTATGACGGTCAAGCTGGAGGCATGCAGCTTCCTCTGTTTTTGTAGCCAGCGCATTGGTATAGTTCAGCTTGTCACGTCGCATGTTACGCTACACTGCGATATAAGAACTGCTCGATCCTCCCTACTGCTGGAGTTGCTGCAATTCGAACTCTTAGCTGTCTTCGTTCGTCGATCCTTCTCCAAGTTTCCTCGGACAGCCAGGCCCTATGGCTTCGCTGCGCTCGATTGACAATTTTTCCAGCACCTGATGTAAAAACAGTTTTCCCTGTTTTTGGATGGTGCGGGCAGTGAGGGGCCATAATATTTTTGAGCCCTTCGTTGTCACTTCCTACATTGGCATTCAGCTCCCCCATCACTAATACAATGTCGCCATTGGGTGCTGTATTATAAACAGACGAACCATCGGTGGGGGGTAACACTGTATAATGTTGACGCAACGTACTCTCTTCCGGAATCTGGCCTTTAAAATCTTATTAAGGTCTGTGTACCTAGGGCCTTACGTAGTGTAGTTGTTAACAGCAGTCCAACTCCATATCTACGTAAGCTTCCAGATGGTCTTCCGGAGTAGAGTAATAAATTTACACGTTGGAGATTGATACTCAACCACATCTAACCATCTCCTCCATCAAATCGCTGGCCGAGATTACTTAATGTAATGGTATTCACTCTCTTTAAGTTGCTCTTTAGCGGTTTTGTTTATTGACACACCTATTAGGCCAGAAATGGAGCTCATCCGTGGTAATACTTTTGAACAACATTTTGCCATATTACGCTGATTTTCACATGAGAGCTGACTAATTTGTAGACACTATAGCTGGCTAATCCTTTTTTTATAATAAAATGTCAAAAAAATTTAAAAAGAAAACCAGAGAGAAATAATCATGACTCATGCGTCATCTGCCAGAAAATCTATAGACAAAAAGGTATCTCTAAACGAATTACGCCTTACATACTATACTTCCTGTAGTACTTCGATCCAACATTCATATTTCTATATGCAAACTTTATTTACAAAACATCGATGCTGCAGGCATCATCTGAGGAAGAGATTGCATTAAATTTACATTTTTATACCACAGATTCATTTACTTTTTCCAAGAATCCTTTTAATTTGTCCTCAATATGATGGTATGATCCCTTTTTCTTGGAATAAACTGATTGCTATACAGATACGCACAAATGGAAGCCACTGGCCGTTTTAAAAGTTTAATGAAATATCAAATGCAGTGAAACGCATAGCGGTTGATGTTATTGAAAGGATTGTTGGACCTGGCAGGTTTAAATATTTTCCAAAAATCGTTTAAAGGACATAAAGTTAATTGAAAAAATCCGTCAGCATGTGACCTTTATTTTTAAGCCAAAACTTTACTTTTCCCATGTTAAAGAGACTCAATCGAATCAGCTCCCACATGGGCGATGTTCAGACGACTTCCTTTCTGTGGGAGATAACAAAACGACGCTTTAGCATGTCAAACTATCCTTCGGATAAACTACCTATGCAATTGATTACCTTCGCTATTCAATAAAGCGAACTTGATTGATAGCTTGCCACTTAATTCCAAAGGCAACAAACCGATACTTAACATGTAAATAGCCGCCAGTGTTTTGGAATGCCAATAAAAATTGAAGCCCATTCTCATTTAAGAGAAAAATAAATTCTCTCCAAGTTGCCTTGCTGCCACGTGGAGAAGGTCGAAGGATTTTCCAAAACACAATTAAGGATGCAGCACGTACCATAATGCTTGATTAGATCAACACTATATGGTGTAGATCCCGTTCCAGAGTAATTCAATTCGAAGGAATCCATATACGAGTAAGATGGACTCCATATACTCAGGCGTATACGTAACATTATCAAATTTCACTTTAGTTTCACCTAATTTGGTATTACCGTCTCTTTACTGACTGTCGGTCCGACTGACCGTCTCCCTCTAAGTCAATTCTCATAAAATCCACTTTCATTATTCATTCAATCATCCAAACCATTAAACGCATCCCGGCCACTGAGTAGCGACTGACCGTATATAACATATCAAACACCAACACGCACACACACACACACACGGATACCCTGTTCGACTGGCTTAGATTTGAGATTATCAAAATGGCTCTTACTGTATTCGGTTGGTCGTTGTCCTTTTTGCGTGCTTTTAGTCGAAATTAATTTATCATCAGAAGCTTGCAGTCGACGGGGACTTCGTGAGAGCGTCCTTGTCGATGGTTGTTGTTATGCCATCATATGGCATAGGCGTATGACGCGTCAAGAAATTCCTCTCTCGTTACCGTTAATCCATATTGAGTGCTGCCATCAAATCCCAATGACCGCACATTATGACATCTGTGCTCACATAATTAATCATTTGAGTTCTGGCTCTGTACATCTACACTCAAAGATGTGAAGGATTAGCAGGCGGGCATGATTTATCCTTAGCGCAATCGGATTTAGTATTTACCGATAATATGGTGGCTGGGTAGAATTATTACTTATCCCATAAAATCATATGCTATGGCTTGTGGTATCTACTTGGCTTTAAGTGCGTTCAATCGAAAGGATTAGGACTGTAAATTTAACTTAACGATGGCAAGACATAGAATCTTAACCATCACTACAATTTATGCTTTGGCTTGCTATTTATGACTAACAGTATGTTGGGGTAAATTAAATTAACTAAGTGTGAGCTATGATACCATGAACTGAACCATATTTCTAGAATCCGTGAAATGTGTTACTTCAATGCTGTGGATCAATATTACTACTAATTTGCGTTCAACTAAAATCAGTTGTAAGGATTTGGAGAATGAAGCCGAAAAGTTGGAGCCAGCTACTAATACTAAACTAAGTCCTCAATGTCATGTCATGTCATGGTCATCATGGTCAGTGTCTGAAATTTGCAAGATTCGCGAAGGACGGCTGCTTGGTATTCGACAAAGACACTATCTCGCTGAAGTCCTGGCTGCATTTGATCATTGTAAAGTAACCTGTCTAATAATTTTACTTCCGTAGCCATATATCAGGGACAATTGAACGCTGTTCCATTAGCAGTTACTATTCATTTCGGGACGTCTTAATACCCAGAGGAGTCGAAGTAACCTTAGTACGTTCGCTGCTCTATCAAGGTCGGTAATGACCGTACTGAGAGAGAGAGACTTCATCGAGCTAATAAGGCCCTACCTCAAAGAACTAAGGATACTCTGTATGAGACTCTGATCACTCAGGCCGAGCTAAGTGAAGAGGCTTGTTGGTTGATGCCCAAGTTCACACCGAACTAAAAAGAAGCGATCAGATTAAGGACTGCTAGCTGGTCCACAAAATATCCCACTTCATTAACACAGAGCTTGATTATTGTATGAGTCATCCCTGACTATGGACATCGCTGACTTTTCACTATTCCCTGAGGCTATCGCTTCAAGTTCAATGGTTCGGGCGATTTCAGTTCCTTGCACAATTTGTCATAGGCCCAGTGTTGGGAAGGTTTTTGTCCTGTCAGTAGCCAATCATCGTCTGTAATATGTGGACTGGTGAGCGAGCCTGTAAAGTGGTTCCCTGTATTGATAACTCCTTATATTGTATCCACAAATGAATGTATTTACAAGAGTCTTTAGTTACTCCAAACTTAGGTTCATAGTCAAAATCAAACTTAACTCCAACTCCCTTACAGTTACATACCTCCTAAGGACCTCTATATTGCCTTCTACTTACATTTCATCCCTCTAGACAATGCGACTTAATTTACATGGCAGCCACTCAACAGCAACTTTCATGGTTACCATCTCCATCTAAAGAATAATAGGCTTCCCTCTTAAAAGGTACCTAGCACGTCCTTATTCCTTAAATCTACTTGAGCTACCATTTATTCTCCACACACACACTTGAATGGCGCGAAAAAGTAGCAAATCACGTTCTTCATTGGAAATTAGTATTTTTCTTTAAAAATTCCAATTAGTGAACATTATTCGCGCGTATCCTTTTACTTGCAGTACACTATAAGGATTCTTTTTTCCTTCCCTCTTATTGCGAATGCATTTCTCCTCATTACACTCAAGTTATATCCTAAGGCGACAGTCTGTAGTAATTATACCAAGACCTTGCGGCAGACTTGTCGTCTTCTTCTTGCTCTTCTTTGCAAAGGACCATTGCGACTTGGTGTTTTACGTATTTTTTTTTTGCTCCTTTTTTGTTCTTCCTTCGTTCCAGTTAAATGCTTTAAAAAAAAGCCATTAATCATTTTTATGGACGCGAATGCGGAGCAAAGTCGTTCATAAGTAATTTATCGATTACCATGTCCTCGTTGTAAAGGAGTTTGTTTTATGGGGTGCAAATATAAAGAAGAAATTAAAAGTACATCTTTCACGCAACGAATATTGAATCCTTTCGCATTTGCATATTGCTGTTTAATTTTTTACGCGCGGGGGAAGCTTCGATTATGGTTTATGGATTTTCTTAATTTTCTTTTAATGGGTTCTGATGGTAGACAAATAGGTCATTAAAGAAATTTTTTATTGGGCGTGGGAATAGCAATCATCATTGTTTTAAGAAAATATGTTAAGGGCTTTGGGGTCCTTGAAGAAGACAGCTTATCTTCCCTCCATATTCTCTGATCATGGGCATCCTGTTTCTAGTTCTATGACTTTGTGTGAGCAGTATGAGTCGGGCTTAGAACAGCAAAGTAAGATACTTCAAGCAAGTTACCTATATAATATCGCCTATCTTGTTTTTCTCTTCTTGCCAGTAACTAATGTAACTAAAGTAACTAATTGAAAAAAAAACATAGCTTTAACGTCAAGCACTTCTACCAGAAGTGTATAAATGACCTTTCCCGAGAACTGTCAAAATGATGATTAGTTACAATTGTTACATTTGTTACATAGGTAATCGAATAAGTCACTAGCTTCGTGAGCAGTATGTGTATGTGCCTAGAACCACTGTCGGCAAAGTAAGTTCGAGCAAATTGACCCTACAATTACGCGTAACTAATTGGAGTAAGTAACTTTTCTTTTTGTGTGTAACTAATGTAACAAATGTAACTAATTGCAAATATACAGCTCTAATGACAAACAGTTCTACTAGTTAAAATAGTTACATTTGTAGCGTAACTAATTCAAAAGGTTTCATGTAACTTATTAAAACACGGGTAACTAAAAAGAACTACCTAAGATACACTAGCTGCCTTTCGTACTCTGTGGTCATAGACACGCTGCTTCTAGTTTTGGAGACAAGTTTTCTAGCATCGACGACAGATTGGCATTAGCAGGTTCGGTCTTTTTCATCGCCTTGATCCAGAGAGCAGCGATTAGAGATCTTGTTGGCAGGATGTTGCCGAGCAGTATGTGTGCCTTTGGTTTTTAGACTCCAGCCATATCGTTGTGAGGCTCATAAAAATATGGTCAGGCTAAGAAAAGTAGGTATACCAAGCCTTACCTTGTGACCACAAGTGCATTCTGTATCTGTTACCACCAGGTCTTGTAGCTAATCTAGGCCGAAAGTGAACTTAAGAAATGACCGTCACTGTCAAATTTCCAATCAGGAAGAAGTGCGAAATAGGAAAAGTGATAAATGGCTTGAAAACAGCAACAATTTCTACCGATGACTGTTCAGTACAGGTCTCTAGGGTAGAGGCAGAGATATTCTCTGATTCCTTCAACTTCCTAACTAGTGCAGCGCCTTTCAGGCGGAAGTTATAGCTGTTCCTGAGGCTTGCCGCTTGCTCACCTATTTGACAGCCAATTAAACCACTATCAAGGCTTTGTATCTGCTACTTCACTCCATCCTTAAAATTGTTAGCACAGTTCAACGAGGAACTAGTTTCGCTGGTTCATCGGTTCACAATCTATCTCTTACGGGTGTCGGGTTACTGTAACATAGAGGAAAATGAATGAGCTGATGAACTAGAGAGAGGGACTTGCCACCTTGTCATGGAGTTCATGTGACCAAGATAGGCATAAAGTTTAATGTTAACGAGAAGGAACCGTCCGGCTAAAGGCAGGGCCGAACAGCGTACATTAGGTACACCCTTTTTTGACAACCTAATAGTATTGACGGAGAATAGGCTTGCTGACATTTGCTGCTCCACGGACCAGGAGGAGGGATCTGCTTTCTATCTTTTAGTGACGCAATGACACATTGATCAAGAAGGACCTTTTGGACATGAGGCCGGCCTACAGACAATAAGACACACTGGTCCATATGTAAAGGGCGGGCCAATATATTGGAAATATTGGAACTTATTTTCAAAGTGAATGCTGTGTAGCCCAAACAGAGCGTTTTTTTGAAAATGGCCAAAATGAAGCACTAACCGCGCCTGCTGTGCGCAAGTTTGTGCAAAAGGCTCATGAGACTGGTGTGCTAGTGGACAATTTGCATCCACAAAGAGTGACATTTTGGTGCGGATTGTGGAGTGGTGGCATCATTGGTCCACTTTTCTGTGAAAGTGAGATTGGAAACAACGTTTCGATCAACGGTTACAGAGCCATGTCAACCGACTTTTTTTTAACTAAAATTTAAGACATGGATTTGGACGATTTCTGGTTTATGCATGATGGCGCACCCATGCCACAATCGATCTTTTCGGCACGAAGTCACCAAATCATGTTATCATCCGTCCTGGCGATGTCAATTGGCCGCCTCGGAACGACCCCGTGAAACCGTGAAACCGTGAAACGAAAACGAACAAAGTCTTGGAAATTGGAGTGGCAGAATGAGCTACTGCGAAGCCAGCCGAGGCAGCCACTTGAACGCCGTTGTGTCCCATAATTAATGGGAATCTTTACTCTTACTGATAAAGGCACAATACCTATACATGGAAAAAAAACTCAATTTTGTTCATTTTATTGCATTTTCAGAAAGACACTTGTATTTGGCCCACTCTGTCATAAGTATCCATCACATTTTGTTACTGTCAAACTCCATTTGGTCCTTCAAAAATGCCACGAAACTACTCACTAAAGAATCGCAGAACCAATAAGAACCTACTGAATCACATTTTGTCCTTTGATGGAAGATTAACAGTAAAAATCAACAAAATCTGACGCACTCATTTTTGCGTTGTATTTTCAGTTAAATCAAAAATACAAGGATGGACTTTTGTTTATAGTCGATAGCAACTCCATCCTTTGAATGCATATTGGTAGCCTTATTCAATTTATATTGAATATGGAATCAAGCAAAAATACTCGACGTAAGCCATTTTCAAAAGGAATTGATGGCTGATTGACGATATGGAAACTCTGAGTATTTTATTCTGAAGTAAATAGTGAAAATGCAAATTTATTGCGGAGTATTGCATCAACATTCGCTGAGGACTGTGTACGTATTTTTAACAAGCAATCAAAGTGAAATTTTGCCGTCCCAATTCTCAGATAAAATAAATAAAAAATATGTTCCAAAGACAAATGTTATATCCTTTTGATGTAGTTTACCACAAGCTTTAGTACACAAAGTCTCAGAAATTACTTTCATATGAGAAGACCCAAAATCAAAACTGTTCTTAACGATTCAAATAAAATGAAAACAAATGAATATATAAGGCCTTAATCAGCCCATTGGGGGTAAAGGAGAGCTAGAGTTGAGTACCCCATTCTAAGGTAAAGAGATTTTTTGAAAAGCTTCTCATGACAATAATACTTTTGATGGTCGACAGACAATATTGAGTCGTGAAACACTTTCATGGCATTTTCTGGAATTTGAACTGGGAACACAGCAAGGTAGCTACTTATGCTGGGTCAAAATGTCACGTCCTGCGTCCTGCGTTCGGTATTTTGTTCAAGGCAGGGCGAAGCAATACAATCAGCAGATGTAGTACTTGGAGAGTGACCATCAACATCACAAGAAAACTACCTAAGTAACATCTTAAGGATTTTCTGGCCCAACCGTATCTCTAATGAACATCTCTACCAGAGAACGGGTCAGGAGCCAATAGGCTCGATCATCCAACGACGAAAGTGCCAATGGATTGGGCATACGCTCCGTAGATGACAGTTCCATACCTAATCATGCTATGCAATGGAATCCTTTAATGTAGGATGGCAGAATACCTGGCGGGGTGAAGACACGGCAGTTGGGAAAAATGTTGGGGAGAACTGAGGCACATTGCCAGAAACCATACACGATGGCGCGTAGGCGGAATAGAGGCTCTAGGTGCCACAGGAGATAAGTAAGTAAGTAAAGTAGTCCAACGTATTAAACACTGATCCACGGTCCAAATGGGATCCTTGCCCTTGTTTTGCAGAGGTGTACTATATTATAGCGAAACCTTTACACAAGCACTTCTGCCTATGGTTGGTTAGTTGGTTGGTCGAAACCGACCCTCGCCTCGGTGAGGATGCACTTAGACCAAGAATAGGCCCATGTGTAAGGTGGGTAACAATTCACTGCTTAGTATGAAGCAGCTAATATTAACCGTACAGGCATTGTTGAGATCATTTAGATCGTTGAACAGGAATTCACCTTATGTGGCCTTTCTAATGTTGGCGAGTGCCGGCACGTGCATAGAAGGTGACTGATAGTCTCCTCCTATTCTTCATCTTCTTCTGCAAAAGTTATTGTAGGGGATGCCCAGTCTTTCGGCATACCTTCCTATAGCACAGTGTCCGGTGAGGGTGCTTACTATTTTGGAAAGGGTTCCTCTCTTGTGAAGTCCGTAGGATCTGGTTTTGTTAAGAATGGGCCAAAGCAGTCTTGCAATGTTACAGTGCTCGAGCTGTTGTCCCCGATGGTTGGCTGCATGGATATGGTATTTAACATAAGACGGTGAGGCTTATACTGCTTAGACCTGAGGAGCCTCGTTGGGCAGCTTCACAATTCACTGGTATATTATAGTGACCCAGCAGAAGGTGAGGTTTTACTGCCCAACTATCTCGTTCAGAGATATGCGGCAGTCTTTCACTGGCTTGAATCCCGCTGTGCTGGATCCGAGGGATTTGATGGCTGTTGATGTATATGGCAATATCCGACACTGATACTGATACTCTACAATGTCATGCGCCTCTCCGTAAGCATGAGTCTAGCCTGCTAATATGCTTAGCAAAAGTGAACTGTAAGTCGTTAAGGTGCCATTAATTTGTCTGCGATCTTCTCTGCAGCAAGAATGCCGCCGATTTCTCCCAAAGGTCAAGGATCATCTGCTTAGTCGGTCTACAACCTGGAGACACATGCCACACATACGTGAAGGAATGGAACTCCTGCTGATTGGACCATCTTACGGTGACTGCTAATTACGATCATGCTACTTGACACAACTCTGGCGCTACGTTAAGTCCTTAGTGTACCCTAACAAGCCAACCACTTTCAACGAACTCGAACTCGAACTCTCATATTGTACCAAATCATCATCAAAAATTGGAAGGCCCTCTTGAAAGGCTGACAACGAAACCGAGACAGCCACTTGACTGATGTTCTATTCCACACATAATGGCTTGAGTGTAGCTTCAAAATAAAGTAAAAATCAATTTTCTATCTCACATCGTTCTGGTTTTATTGAAATTTGTTTCCCTACCGTTCTTTTCTGGTCACCCTATATTTTTTTAAGGAGCTTTCAAGACTTAGGTCCCTGACAAGCCCTCAAAAGTAAGCCACACTCATATTCCTGCGGCTCACCTTAATCTCGTCCTTGGGAACGCCTTAACCTTCTGGCGGTTACAATTTTCCCCTCAAGTATTAAATATTTCCACTCAAAACAAATATTAAAAAAGAAAAAAAACAGACTTTCCACTTTTTTAACTTCCTTCTCGCCTCGTGCTGTTGTAAAAAAATTTTTATCAACAAATATGTTCCTGTTCATTGGCCCATTAAACTTCCAGCCAATTATTGAATTTTGTTTAAATAACGAAAAAACAACAAAACACAAAATAAAATAAGAAAATAAGAAAAAAAAAAAAATCAATTCTTCTTCTCCGAGGAGGAGGAAATGACAGGAAATTTGTTTCCATTTTCTTTCTTACAAATTCATTGACAAAAAAAAATAATAATGAACGCAAACAATCGTAAAAGTGAAATTCCCAAAATAAATATTGACAATTCAGCGTAAATGGGAAATAATTAGGGGCACTTAAGTAAGCAACAACAACTTCAAAGTTGAACATTTTCCAAAATTTGCCAAAAGGACTCGGTCTCTGTGTGTGTGTGTGTGTGTGTGTCCTTCGTGAACAGTTTCAATTTGCCACTTGAATTGGCCACGGTCGAAAATCAACCAACGAGCGCAGATCCTTAAAATAAAGTTTAATTGTCAGAAATTTTCGCTGTGCACGTTTTTAAAATTAATCCTGCCAAATGTATGTCATGCCAAATCTATTAGAAACAACTAATTTCCATTCCCAGTACAAACTCCAGGAAAGGAAACCCCAATAAAGCATATAGCAACCACCACCACCATATCAGTGTGCAGATAATGTGATGTAACCTCTTCCATTGGCATCCTTGTCGTCCTTGTCAATGGCGATGGCGAAATAAAATTGTTCACGTCGAACTATACTCCGTCAGACAGATGATTGCGTGTGTTGAAGCCGGCCTGCCACGTAATCGGCCCGAAACCACATGGGACTTAAAATATGGCAGCGCACATATCCTTTGAATACATATGCGACTAACGGAGCTATCTGGCTGCGCTCCCAAAGGATTCTTCAACAGTTCACCACCACTGTCATGCGTTTCGTTTGCCATAAATCATCATTTAACAGGCCTCCCCGGGTTCAGCTGTGCTCCTGCTTTGCCTGATGGTGTTACCACTTTTATAGCCGTTGAAGTCACATTTGGTCTTTGGCTGGAGCGATCTCATTGAACCGTCTTTCTCGGTTGGTCTCTTGCCAGCTTCCGTAACACAATCATCGACAGCAAGGGGATAAGCCATACGAAGCAAAGGATTACAAGCACGCATATCAACGACAGCGACAAGGAAATCAGCTCGGCGGCGGCGGTGACGACCCCGCCCTGAGATATTCATTTGCAGAACACAGTAGAGCACCAGCACCAGCATCAGCAGCAGCACAGATTGCCGATAGTAGTCGTCGTCGTCGTCGATGGCATGGATACGGAGGAGGATGTACGATTACGGGTTAAAGGTGTCCCTTCTAGGGTGCACATACTGATGTAATTTATGGCGCACATTTTCTATGCCATCCCCTTCTGCTACTATCCCCCACACACACCCATACACATCCTTTTCTAAACAAAGAGCAATCGACTGGGATCGAGGGGGTTGTAATCGAATTGGGAGCCTGTTCTAGTACTGGTGCTGCTGCTACTGCTGCAATGAATGGGTAGAGCATTAGAAAATTTTATGATTGAATTTTGAATTTATGTGATTTGCGTTGGGCCCCCATGGAGGAGTGAAGGTCCTGCTCCTGCCTGCTGACAGTGAGGCAAAAACGACAATTGCATGTTATGGCAAATGATTTAAGTTAATAGGATTAGGCAATTAGATGGAATTTAGTTGACATACGAGGTTGCTGGAAGTTATTTTACACCGCGCTCCTTTTACTGGCTCGTGCATGATAGTCATGTCGTCGATTGTCCCAGATTGATGTTTGCCGAGCATTTATGGTGGGTGTAACGAAAAGTACGTGAGATTTTCCATATGTATATACCAACACTTTATTCATCACATGAGTTTGCAAAAGGAAACAGGGATTCAGGTTGAAAAAAAAATGGATTCTTGAGAACATCTCATTTGCATTTTGCACAAAATTTGTGCACTTGTCAGGGAATTTCGTGCCAATTTACATGAATGTTTGAGCAGGAATATTCTGCTTTAGAAAGAGGTTCTTCAGAACAGATGGTGTATCCTTTGACGCAGTCATGGGGGTGCATTTCTTTAGGGAAACTTTGTGCTAAGATGAAGGGTTGCCACTTATATTTTTTGTGTTTGAAAAAGTTTCTAGGTTAACAGTTTAACACTTCGTTTTGGCTTGAATTCAAGAAGTAGTCGATACCAACATTAATTCCAACAAACCACACCAGTAAGGTTCAGATCCTTTTACTCTGGATCATAACCTCGCTGATAGGGGAAAAAAAGGTTTAAGTTATTATCTATAGGTAGAACAGTTAAAAGCTTTTGTTTATTGAAATTTTCATAACACAGCTTTTTGCAGGCTGGGAGGACAAACTTCCCCTTTACGTTGATACTACCAATTCTGTGTGTACAAGTCTACTACTGGCGTTTTCGAGACCTAGATGCTATATTCGGTCTTATTGCTGACCACAGCCGCTCTAGGAAAAGCCATTGATGCTCCTGCTAAAAACCTTCTTGTTGGAGGATCCGTCCCGCACTTCGAGGAGTTTATCTCGCTTACTAGTTATCTTAGTATCTACCAAAAGCAAGTGCTTCTAACTGGCTACCATAAGCGGGTGCTGCCGAGTGTTTGCCACAAGAGAACGCTGCTAAGTATCGGCCACAACCGTGCAAAGTTTAGTATATTTTCCGTTGAATTCTTGTAGTTTTTGAAATACAACAATTCTTGTTATTTTACTAGCCATCGTTCTTTTTTCCTCCAGGTCCCTTTCATCCGTATTCAATTGGACAGTTACACTTTCAATCCACCAAAAATTATTGAAGGTTTACAATTTTTCAAT
Organism: Chalcosyrphus nemorum; assembly: GCA_949716465.1. Classification (NCBI taxonomy): domain Eukaryota; kingdom Metazoa; phylum Arthropoda; class Insecta; order Diptera; family Syrphidae; genus Chalcosyrphus; species Chalcosyrphus nemorum. The sequence goes on from OX454333.1 coordinate 87,613,780, forward strand.
AGTTCGTTAGAAAAGGACATTTGCTCAATGGATACTCTATCACTCTTATTAGAATTTTTCGAAAAGTGGGCGTACCTATGGGGCTATGTTCAATAAATACAATTATTCCCAAGAACTATTATTTTTTTACCAAAAGTGAGAAAAGTTATGTTGTTTAGAAAAATCCCTCTGAATATTTGGCGTGGGGACAGATATTTTTTTGTAATGTTTTGTGACCACCAAACCTTAAATGCACCGAATACACTATCCTTGGAAGCTCACAATCCACTGGGTTCGAGGTCTGATATCTAGACAAAAGTATTCCAAAAACCAATCGATCTATAGAGCACTGAATGAATTCGTTATATAACTTAAGACGCTGTAAGTGTACGTACGGTTTCTAATGCATTTATTTGAAATATGTATCAAATTTTGGTACCTGCATATGATTAAGGTTTCCAAATGAGAAATCATTCATCGTCTGCTCAAAAATCCAAATATCTAGAGGGGTCCTTTAGTCGAAAAGGTCTTATTAGCGACAAATGTTATCGTTGGCAATAGGACAGCTGCACAGGGTCGTTGCACGCTAGGGAACTAGCAATTTTCAGCTAAGTTCTTCCGTACAAGGACGATACTAAAATGTTGTAATCGAGTAGCTCATACAGCCAAAATCATTCTGAAAAACATTGTCCTTGGATACCTCAATCTAATTAGTTTGTGAGTACTTTTGACCACCGATTTTTGGACGAGTTACAATCTTTTTAAAAAGAAAACTGTGTTTAGAGGATAGAGTGTGAGCATCTGGCTAAATCCATCGTTTGTCGATCCCTTAACATACGCTTCGAAAGAAGCTCAATCACCTTCCATCAGACCACTGTATCAATAGGGAATGTCAAAGCATTTCTAAGGATAGTTCATAGGGGTAGTGTACTTTCTTTATACCCCTTGCTTCTCTGTTACAAGTTAATTGCCTCGTCTTCAGAAAAGGCGGTCCTGCATCTTGTAGTTACTACAGAGGCATACGTTATGTATTGTGTGAACGCCTTTAACCACGAATCAGTGGGGCTACTGGGTAGGCAGATCGACTAAATTTTCAAAAGAGGGAAAATCCTGAAGGAAGTCAACAGATATCAGGTCTCAACTCAACACCTATTTTTCGACTTTAAAGCCCCTTGTGACAGGTTTCATAGTCTCGAACGCTACCAGGCGATGATGGCCTAATTCAAGGGTAGTCAATACGAGGACCAGAAGAAGTACTTGTTGTCAATGATAAAAAGAGTTATCAGCCAGAAAATTGGACAGAACGTCACTCTCCTCGGAGTAATTGTATGCAATTTCCACAAAGTGCACCAGGTTAATTGTCTCGGCAAAACAACTGGGTTAAAAATTCCGTACTCAACGTACCAAATGAATGCTCTATAGAACCCTGATCCTACCAGTTCTGCCCTACAGTGCAAGTGCCGGACGAAAAGTAAAAGCAAATATTGGGCAGCGAAAAATACTTCTACGGATAATAGATCCTGGCTTTACCAGGATATGGGCTACATTTGCTAAGGTCACATTGTCTTTTGGACAACAATACTTCATCAAATATGATCTTCGAATGGCAGCACTATCATTCGAAACGAACGAGACCTTCTGCTGCTAGACAGGCTCTCTCTCTCTCTCTCTCTGGCAGAGACTTTTCAAGAAACGGAAGACCTTTAAGTAACTAAGGCGAATTCTCAAGCTGTAACATCTGATAGTACCTTGTCGCCACTCAGTTCTCCTGTCTTCTAGAATCTACCAAGCCTTCCTTTTCCTCTTCAACACGAGTAAACAAATAAATCAATAGAATTCCAACTACAAAAATTTGAAAGCGAGACAAATATTTGAAGAATTTTTATTATATTTACAACTTATGACTAGCATCACATTACATTGTTTATTACATATACATAATAATTTTTATTTATCAAATTTATTTAAATAAACTTATTCGATAGAACTTGAATTTTATCAGTATATTTACTTGTTAACCATTTAAAACTAATTTCTTTTTTCATTTTTAATGTACATTTCCTAAAAGTATTTTATTTTTGAATTTTTTTATTTTAATTTTATTTTTTTTTATGATTTATATTTACAAGGGAAAAATTATAATAAATTTAAATATCAGATTTACGCGATTTCTTTCAGCTGGAATTGTGTATGTCACGATTCGCCGAGAGCCAAGAACGACAGCATTACCACGATAAAAATGCAGTTCTGTGCCATAACACTTGCCGATGACATAATGGCCGAAGCAGCATGCTCACCTGCAAGAGTCCAACAGGAATATTGTTTTAAAATAAAGGAGAAAATAATTCTTTAAATCGATATAACGATATAAAGTGCCAACGATGAGTTTTATTTCGTTGGCATCTGCAATTCGTATAACTAATGTCGCTCAGCACAGCCAGCAAACATCTGTATACGGATTACAAATCGCCATTTGGTCTTACCATTTATCACATTCAGCGTCACTGTGGCGGTGGGACTGTTCGAAGGACTACATGTGTAATTTCCAGAATCCCGTTTTTTCGTCACTTCAATGATTAATGAACCGATCTGTGGACAATACACAAAAGGGCACAAACATTAGGGACATTAGTATAGATTCAGCATGTGTGTGTGTGACTGTATTTTGGGGATTATTACACAAAGGATGACATAAACTTTGAAGGGACATTAGAGAGGGACGCCGCACACTTACCGTACTCAATGCATCGCCTTCGACTTCTGGAAGATTTCTATCGACTTGCATTCGATGTCGGTTTGAGTCGCCCATTAATTGTTCCGATCCATGGTACCACATGATGAAAGTTGGAGGCTCCAAAGCACCTCGGATTATGCATCGAAGGACAACAATACTGCCAGCCTTTACATAGCGATCCGGCTCACCAAGGATTTCCGTTCGAGGAACTGAAAAGAGGAAACGAAGACGAATGATGTTTAAACAGATTTTCAATCAGTCGGTTGAGGTTTTAAGTCGAATTTTGGATGCAATGATTTCCAATGAACTAGAATACAATTTAGGGGGTACTAAAGGACAAAAGTGCACGCTAATCTCCTTTCGAAAGCATGAGGATAAGCAGGAGGCAGTAGAGAATAATACTTTGAACGATAATGAACAGATTCTTTAGAGATAACATTTTTAGGTGTAATTTAAGGAAAGATTAGTTCAAGTGTCATCATTGAGGTGTCGAGGCTCAACCATACGACGGCGAAAGTAGTAGTGGATTGGTCACATTTTCTGTAAGGGTGACAGGTCCATAGCTAACCAAGCGATGCAATGGAACCCACTTACCCAGGATGGCAGAATACGCGGGGGTCTTAGGAGTACGTGGAGATAAACAGTGGAGAAGGAAGCATGGCAACTGTGGAAGAGTTAGGGAGAGCTGAGGCACATTTCCAGAAATCGCACATGATGACGCGTAGGTATTGTAGAGGCCTTAGGACCTACAAGGAGATACAGGACATAAGTAAGCAGTAATTGAGATGTCGAGACAAAGCGGAGAGGATTTATTACACTTGGTAATGAGAGCAGAAACTATGACATTATTATTGACTGAGACTCATGCACCACGAGGTTCCCTATGCGAGGAGGGCGAATGGAGGAGAAGGTACAACCGCGAACTCTATGAGCTGTACCAGGATGTGGATGTAGTCCAAAAAGCCAAGATACGCAGACTACATTGGCTCGGCCACATCGAGCGAATGGACAACAATGCTCCAGCCAAGAGGATCTTCGAATCCCAGCCCCCAGGTTCGAGACGGCGAAGAAGACCGAACCTCCGGTACAAAGACCAAGCTGTCGCGGATGCCAGAAAACTTGGTCTTCACAACTGGAAGCAGCGTGCTCGGGACCGCAGAGGATGGAAGGCAACGATGTCTCAGGCAGGGACTCTACAAGGGTCGGGAGCCCTTTAAGTAAGTAGGTCATGCACCACGAACTCCAGAGGACGAGCTTTTCTAGAGACTTTTGCATAGTTTTTATTTAGTTCTCATACCTAAAGGAAACAAGCTGACTTTTGGCAAACAACACAGAAAAGGGTCAAGGGACATCATCTTTGTGAGCACATCTGCGTGGAGAGTAAGCAAACAAGACACACACAGCGATGCCAGTTACGACCCAGTTATATGTCAAATAGAAAAAAGCAGAGAAAACATTTGCAGAATAAGGGATGAAAACCATACGCCCGGGGCTTCGAAGTCTTTTAGCTTATGTTTGGCAATGTAGCCCTCTATTAGGGTGTCCACACGGAAGGGCTTTTTCAGGCGGACGTTTAAGAGGACGTCTGGTACTCTTTCCTTCTATGGATATGTTGCCGATTACGAAAAGCAGCTCTCAGAAAGAGTAACAAGAGCTTGCGTCGCTAACCTGCCACCCCACCAATATATTGGTGGAATGATGAGCTAGAAGGACTTGACTCGACGCGATTGTGCTAGTGCTCCAAGGAACACATTGAGCTCCGCGATAGATAAAAGAATTTTGAAAGCTGCACCCAAAGACAACAAGACGATGGGTGGACAATATGCTGGAAAATAGGGTGGTAAACATTCAGACAGGAACTTCAAGCCTTAGAGGAAGAGTTAGCATTAGCCGAGGTCTATACACCTACACTCCTGATTTTCTTCTTAGATGACTTATATTGGCATTCACATTGAAGGATATGTCGATGATACAGCAATCATGGAAAAGTGGAAAGAGAACGAAAACCCGGAAGCCGAAAGCAGAAAGGGTGCTTCATCAATGTAAACGAAAGTGGGGGAATTTCGACGACGTCTCTCGCCAGTTATCACTCATAAGTCAGTTGCATGGCATATAGAAAGCCTCCTAAGAAGCATGTAAATAGAAACTAAACTCTGGTATATTCCGTGATCATTGGGTTATTACAAAAAACATCTTTTTGTGCATTGGAAGTGTTCAACGCATTCTGCCGTTGGACCACATCGATGGCATCATCTGCACTGGGGAAAACCAAAGCCAATCTTGGTGTTCTCTGATCTAGATCCGTTTGCTGCAATAAGCAGATGAATGGTAGAACATGGTAAGAGGGATTCAACACCGTGGTCTAGGCAACTGTGGAATGGGACACAGAATCCTTTGTAACTGCTTGAGTTCAGTCATCATTGCCTGTTCGAGAATTTAGTCTTAAATATTAATATAACTCCATTCGTCCAGTGACATTCTCTTCGGGTTCAACCACATTCCATATTTTCCCCAGTTTGAAAGTTGATGACAAATTTGGCATTGTCTCAGCTTGTTATGGGAAAAGGATTGCTAGTTTTTACTGCCAATTTAAGCCTATAACTGGTCGTTGTTAGATACTTTTACCTATTCAATAGGCCCTCCAATCACTTATTCGATAGAACTCATCAAGACAACTTAGTCAAATTTACGGCATCTAAGTATTATTTTCCAAATCCTTTCTTTAATTCGAAAACAAAGCCAATGGCCATCATCCCATTCGGTTTCTAATGGCTTTTCTAAATCGATAGCCATTCGGCATTCCATTAAGCAAATAGACATTCTCTCTTCTGCCTAATGTCCACATATGAATATATCCTTTCTCTCGCCATATGGATTACCATCGCTGAACTAGAGCAAAATTTCAAATTGGATGGAAATCTTCTCCTTCAGAATGTCATCAAGATGGTTAAACGTCAATTGCTTCTATTTCTTTTCCTGCAAACAATCTACCTCTAGCTGTGTTGTAAGCCTGTGCTGAATGCGTCGTCGTTGAAGGAGTTTTCTCTCTTCTCCATAAATACAAATCACCAGGAAATCGTCTCATCCTGAGCAAACACGAAAACGACGCGACGTCAAAACCAAAATCCTAATTTTCTTTTCCCTCCTACGGGTAGGGGGAGCGTCCTTCTTCCTGTACACACATAACACCTGTGTGCCAAAGTAGCAAATAAAGGGGGAAAAATCCGATAACGACCACAAGAATCCACACACAAGGAACTTGAAAAGAGTCCAACTGCAAATTGTATTTTTATTGGATTCCTTACAGAGTTTTCTTTTTTTTTTTATGTTTGATATCCTTTCAACGTATACACACACGTAGGTGCCTTCATAGACAAAGGGATGGGTTGAAGGGTAAGAGGGCGTTTTTATGGATGAACGCTTTAGGTTTTATATGCGGATTGGACTATAAATGACGCGCCTAAGTGTCTTTTACACGTTCGATCATAAACTGCATGGTTATTGCGCCAGAGCTTAGAATAGTTTGCACGTTTTATGACAAAAAAGAGCAGAGCTGAGAATCCTAGTTTTTTTCTGGAGTTTTTTTTATTCTTGAGACTGACCAGAGGCTCTTCTCAAGATTAAGAGGAGTGATTTCTTTTTATTGCGGTAATAATTAAAATCACATTTGAGGGTGGTTGCTTCCGTTCGCATGGTGGTCCTTAAGCCGGAGGCTAACTGCATGCATACATGCCGTAAAAGTTTATTGTTGTCCTTTGGCATGTTTCTTGATGTTTTGCCGGTTGTATAGTTATTCATAAACGTGTCATGATCATGATAGAAACTAATTTGTTCAAGGTATACGATACGAATCTTTATGTGATACTTTTCACTAACGATTACTTAGTTAAGGGTTTTATTAGCAAATTTGCTAGAATGATGTGCAACTAAACTATTTGGCTACAAAGTTGAACAAGCGCTGTGCTGGGCAAACCTCGAGCATTTATACTGGCAAAAACTATTATTTAGGTGCTCTTAAATCAGCCTTATTTGGTGCCTGCAAGTCCTTAGGTATCAAGTTTGTCTGGCTTAGAACTTGGAACTTTCTCGCAAGGATTTATGGAACACATAGTCAACGGTGATTCTTACTTGAAAATCTTACGAATAAAGTGCCCAACACATAGAATATTCCGATCCGATGTTCCGCCGTTTTTAACTGACAGCTCGATAGAGTACAAACATTCTTATGGGATAGACGGTCGTCTTCGAATGTTTTGAATGTATTGTGACGATTCCGGCAAAATCAAATCAGAGCTCACGCACACATTCTCAATCGGCGGTGGTTTTTATAGACACAGCTATTTTGTTGAGTCGTTCTATGTATTTTCTTTTTGTTGATTGATTGGCGGTCTGCTGAAAATGTGGTGTACAAAAGAAAAGAAAGGAACACCACGATTGTTTTTATAGTTACATCTTGTTCACACGTTCGTTCACATTTATTCACAGATAGGAAATTTAGCGACTTCCTCCTTTTGGCAATGTGCGAGCACGGGCATGTAAAGACGCCCATCTATATTAGTTTGTCTATGGCTCTATCTGACAATACGTCAACTTAAATGTCAGCGTTGAACGGAACGACGGAACGATGGAACAACGGATCAACGGAGTTGAGCCCTTATTAATACAGGAAAGCGTAGGATGTAGACCTTCGCCAGATCTACTGTTTACCGACTTTGAGAAGGACTTTTTCAACTTGAATCGGGGTCCTATCTTGCCGATTTCAGGAGAGGTAAATTAGGTTAACTTATAACTATTATCAATGGTACAAATTCGTTTACGTTTTGCACAATGGTAAAGGGTTTTGAACTCTAAAGTGGAGTGAGTCAGGGATGCATACTGTCTACACTATTGTTCTTGGTGGTGATTGTCAGAGATAAACTCTGTGAGGCATATCAACTGTATGGACTCTGATTTCTCTGATGGTCCACACTCTAGAAGTTGAGGCAAACAAAGTGGGGCTCAAAATATTGACAGGCAAAATAAAAGCCATCAGAATTTCTAGACCTTCCTCAAGCTACATTCATAGCTAATAGACCACCGATTTGGTGAACCGCGAACGACACATTCTTAGCACATTTTAAAGAAAACAATTTGACTATATATGACAAAGAAAATGGCTTAATTTATCTATCGATTTATTTAACTGGCTGATTTTCCCGCGAATAAGCGATCTGTCAAATTTTATTTAAGTTCCACAAATGTGGAGCGCAATCCACATTCAAAAGAGTCTAACCTCACAATTCTTATTTACTTTGACAAATGGCAAGCAACATTTGAAGATTGTTGCAACTAGATAAAAAAGTTGCTGTCAATTATATGTCAAAATTTGCGATTATTCGCTCGTTCGTAGTCGCAGTTCGGTGAGTTGTAAATGGACCTTTGAGACTTAAGTAAGCAAGACCACAAGATAATGATATTGATGGCCTTGGGAAGGGTTTGAAGAGAATAAGAAGAACAGAATTTCCTCAGTTAATGATTGAGCAAGGACTTGAAGTATGTCGAAAGTAATGAGAACTAAGGCTAGAAAAAAGTCTTCTCGAACACTGATGAGACGGACATTCCTTGTCAACAGAATGCAAAATCTACCTCTACTTAGACACTTGCATCAAACATTTTCAATTGACAGTACTTAACGTCACATTCACAACCTAAGTAGGGTTCATTCAACATCCGCTTGAAAATATTTCTCCAGAAAACTGTTTACTCAATTATCTTGTCTCCAAATGAACAAAATCTCATCACTGTACGACATGGACGACTACGAGCAAAGGACAATGAATGCCGGGGTTAATAGTGTTAATATTTCAAAAGATTTACTTACCCACAACCTCGAGATAAACTTTAGCACTAACTTTTGGTTCCGTCGACACTTGACATTCATATGCACCAGCATCCCTGGCCTGGACGTATTTAATCTGCAATGTCCAAAATTTATTCGGTTGATTCAGGACAACGAATCTCTGGTCAGCAATGAAGACAGCTCTGCAAAAAAAAAAAAACAAAAAAAAGAAAGAAGAATATAACATTCAACAAAATATATGACAATTGCATTTTGGGCAATGGTTGGATGTTTCACATCCTTGCTACACACACACACATACCCACAAAGTGTTAACCCCATAAAGTGTCTGTATTTTATGACTTTGGGACCGGGAACTTCTTTACTCTTTGCCAGCCAGCGCCCGCCTCTGACCTTTAACTCATGCACTTTAACATTTCCATTGACTTTGTGCCCGTCGTCCACCCCCAACCGACAGAAGTAAAAGGATACTCTAAAATCTCTAAGCCCCCATCAGCAATTTGTAAGTTTTTTGGAAACTTTGTGTTGTTTTGGAATTGTTACTATCAGAAGCGATGAATCTTTAATCTGGGATAAGGCTTTGCATTTAGTTGTTCGGTTGGTTTGGTTGGGGCTTTGTCCGGGACATAAACTTGTAGACATTGAAAATGGTATGCACATTTAGCTTTCAAATGAGACCAACAAAAAAACAAGAGGATGATCTTTACTTCCAGTGGAAAAGTTTCTTCCTACTACCTACTTATGTACGAAGGAAGCGCGCAATTGCCTTGAAACTTTCGAATAGGCAATGACGAAAAGGACCTTCACCGCAAAGAACTATGTTTACGAAGGAAGATGAAAGTCACAAGCATGTACTAGGAGATTGTTCATGGCCTGTGGATTTCACCATGGAATGGGGCACAGCATAGTACACACTATTCCTGCTGATGAACATAATGTTTTATATTACTCTTGCGTGTAATTGTCGTTGTCATTAGGTTTGGTGTGTGTGTATGGTGGGCTCACTGACAGAGAGGAAGTAATTAAATACACTTGCAGTGGTTAGGGGCTGGTTTGGTTAAATGGATCAGATTATGTGTCAATGAATGGAAAGGGGAATCTTCTTTTTTGTCCTTTGACAATTGAGCTAAAGAGAGGGGAGTGCCATTCGAATGCCAATGGAGTCCTTTCTTGCAAAGGGATACGTGTCAAGGTACTAGAGAGACTAAATGAATAATCTTCTCGACATCACTTATAACTTTACTAATGGGAGATGCTTTGATACTATGTATATCCTTAGACAAAGAATAAATTTGCATGAATTGGGCATGGTAGTCTGACATGTACTACCGGTGGAACAAGGACACAAACGGACTTCATTCAAGGACTGTAATGGACAAATGCTGCCGTTTTTCTCTATTAACAAGTCTTCAGACATTGGATTTAATTGAGCTACGTCACAAGGCAGAGGCTTGGGAAAGGCAGGATATTTTTATCTGTTAGAGGTGAAGAGTCCCTGGGAACTACGTATGTATGGTCAATATGAATAAGCAAAGACAGGAGTCAACGAAGAGTTCTTAATGAAAGTCGGTGTACACATAGGTAGCATCCATTAGTGCCATTTTTTGTTCTCCTGAATGCACAGCCGAATTCACACTTCCTCTCCTAAACGGTGAGTCACTTCCCCTTTCATCCAGTGCCAAGTATCTATGTGTTATCCTAGACCTCAAACTTAACTGGAGACTCAGCATAAAACAGCGAGTTAAGAAGGCATCTATAGCTTTCTACGCCTGCAACAGAACCTTTGGCAAAAGATGGGGTTTGCGACCAAAATTCACCATCTGGATGTACAGGTTCATCCTGTTCTGACATATGGGTCAATAGTATGGTGGCCACCGCTTAAGAAAGTCTACAACATCAACAAATTGAGCAGGGTTCAAAAGACGGTATGTATAGGAACTACAGCAGCCCCTCGACAGATACTTTTACGGTCCTCCAACACCTCTTATCAGACTCAAAGAGTCTATGTGCTGGACAGTCAAACCTTACAGGCACAGCAACGTCCTAGATTCTCTACCAAGAGAATTCTCTGCGCCTACAGACTGCATCATCCCCAAATTAAACTTCCTAAAACGTTTTAACATACAATTCCCCACAAGAATGTTATGGCAAGACGGGCAGGTGGACTCTGGCGTCGATGCAGACGTGTTCTCGGAATCGCTAGACATCTCAAAATCCTATAGACTTCCTGATACCTCCAGCATCTTTCAAACTCCATATACCGGCTTAAGAGACTCCTCACCAATACTTTTCGGGCTTTCTTTTAGAGAGCCACCACTACGACGACGTAAGTGGCAGTGGATTGGTCACACTCCCCGAAACAGGTGAATCGAAATGGATTCTGGAGTTGGAGCTGGGGTGTTTGAACTCTACACAAAGATGTCGGTATCAATGGGATGAAATCCAAGCCATCGAAATCTGTGCCAGATACAATCTCCTTAAGCGGATCAAAGAGACTAGAGTACATCTTCTTCTCAGGTAGTCAAGCGGCACTTAGGGCATTATCGTCCTGTAGAATGGGCTCCAAAGCTGCTTCGATGCTCTACAACCCCTTGAAACTCGGCTGAGTCCTTTCACACAAAGGCAACGAATCTTCGGTTGAGCTTTTAGGAACTGGCTCAGAATTTGCGTTCATTGGTCCTGAACGTCAATTGAATATCAGCGAAAATGCTGCTTTACTGAATCGGAAAACAAAATTTATCTAGAATTTTGGGCCAAAGCGCCGGGACTTAGACAATCCAAAATATAAATCAAGCGTTACTCCTATAAGGAACTCTCTAACCCATTAAAGGACATTAACGAAACATAACAAACACTTCCAAAGAAAAGTACCTAGTGGTTCCTTAAGCCCTTGACAGAAGTATATCCTTTGCCTTGTATTCAAACAATGTACCGGGAAGCAACCTTCTAACACAATACAAGAGGAATTGCGTTACACATCATGTTGTCATGTTTCAGTAATTTTCTGCGTGAGCTGAGTTAAATACTTTGACCTTAATAAACACACCCTCCCCCCCGCTACCTGACCATGTGACTTTATCTTCCGGAAGTATTAAGGTTTCATCAATTTGCTCAACATAAAATCTGTATCCCGTATGGTATACCCAAAAAGCTCATACCAACAAAAATTTTCTTTCGAAAACAATCACAATTCATCAGTGGGAATTACATATCCTACCGACCCACTACACTGAGGATCCTTTTTGTGTTCTTCTATTCCACCAACGCAAACAAAATACTTTTTCTTTACTTTGTTTTGGGTGTTTTTTTTGTTTTTTTTTTTTGCTTCACCCAGCACCAAATTATGTGGGCGTGTAAGGAAACCATAAGATATTCCCACCGAACAACACAAAGATCCCCTAGCCCCTATATCCATTGTAATATTTTTCTAAAGACTTGGTTCACCACTACCGAGGCGCGCCAGCCAACTCTTCAAACAGCCTTAGGGATGAACAATTTCATTTCCGCTAATATTTGCGAGTAAGGGTAACCTACCCTCTTACCTCTTTAAACAAAATGAAAGAAAAACAAAGCAAAACAAGGGAAAAACTTTAAAAATAATTCTTTTTTGCCAAAACTTTAAGATGCATTGATATTTTGGGTTGCTCTTTCGAGTTAAGGATGTCGAATTTATGACTGCAGATAAGTATTCTTGAAATTAAATCCTTAAACCCAAAAGATTTCCCAAAAAAAAAAATACGAGAAGCAATTTAAAAGAGAAGGACTTCAGCTTATGTAATGCAATATTAAATGTACACATGAACTCACCACATATCCTTATCCTGCTTCTGTAAGTTCCTTGGAACATAGAAAAGCAACATTATTGCATCTACGCAGTAAAATATTTGTGCAATTGGTGTGTACCTCTAGGTTTAAAATAACCACAAATGCATGAGTATTACTTGACCCATTTATAGAAACAGGATACCTAAGGAGACCATGACCATGGTTTGGATAAATTTGTCGGATGGATGATGCTGTTTATCCAGTAAGGAACTTTTGTTAAATTGCTCATAAATGGATTGATAATAGACATTTGGTTGCTGTGAATATTTTAGTTTGCCCACACAAAAGTTTTTGAATAGACATTTCAAAATTTGTTTCTAAAAGTTTAACTTACTATTTTCCTAGAAACAACATAAGCAAACACTTCACTCGAACAGTTTGTATTTATATTCCGGGAAAAACTTTTACTGTGAATTATAATACAAATGAAATCTAACCACGATTCTTTTTGAAGAGCATATAAAGTATGTAAAGGTTGCGTCATCTATTGGATCAGCCTGTCTGAGGGCCCATTTCAAAAATAGTTCAGTCTCGAATGGAGTATCCGGATACCTGGCGACCTTCGGATTAGCTAGACTTATCTATGTATTGGGGATATCTGCAGAGGTGGTGTGGTGTTTAAACAAAAAATAAAATTTCTGAGTCCGGTGCTCGTAAACTACCGGCTGGATGTACTGCCTCAGAGCTCGCTTCCTGCAGCACAGCCTCTGAAGTGCTGGCAACTAGGACTCTGACCAGCAAATCTGGTTCCAGCTCTGCCAATAGCAGCATGGAAACAACCTCCCGTGGGAACCAGTTTCCCCTCCAAGTCCTCCACGGTGAAGACTACTTCGTTACGCTGTACTGACTCGAGCTCGATTGCCAAGCTGGAGGAACCAAAGGCTGACAGAAGATGCGTGGTTATCGTGGTCAATATGGAATAGTAGGCTTCTTTGGAGGCTTCGGAAGTTTGATCCAAGAGCCTTGGGTCATAAGTGACTCCGAATCACTACCTTATCTAGGTAAGGAATGAAAGTAAATCTAGAGCCTGCATCTTTGCGAAGAGCACACTAAATGTATTTTTGCGCTCTAATTCAGCGATCGTGATACCGTTACGTAAGCCTGGAAGACATGGATTTGGACGACTTCTGGTTCGTGCAGGATGGCGCACCATGCCACACAGCCCACACACTTTTGCGCACTAAATTCCCAAATCGGTTATCTGCCCTCCTGACGATGTCCATAGGCCGCCTCGGAGCTGCGATTTGACCCCTTTGGACACTTTTTTGTGGGGAACCGTGAAGGACCGATGTTATGCCAAAAATCCGAAAACGATTCAAGCACTTAAAGCCAATACCATCTAAGCAATTCGTAAGCTACAGCCCGAAACCATCAAAAAGATCTTGGAAAATTAGAGCGACAGAAGGTGCCACTGCGAAGCCAGCCAAGACAGCCACTTGAACGACGTTGTGTTCCATAATTAATGGGAATGTTTGGTCTCCCTAATAAAGGATGAACCTATGGAAAAACAAAACACACAAAAATATACCCGCTTGTTAGCTTCCAGATGACTCCTTCGAATTGGCTTCTCAAACTTCATCCTTCGGATGGATGACTTTCCCAAGATTTAGGACGAACAAGTACCACAAGTACCAACTGAACGAATGGTGTAATAACCACAACTTTGTCCTTCTGAATTATGAACTATCCTTACATTTGTCATATTTATTACAACAATAGCCAAAAGGCACATCTGGCCTAGGCCTAAGAACACTTTAATTGACCATGACATATCGTCATCGTCACTACAAGGCATCTGCAAGACATCATCCTGAAAATTCCAGCAGGATACCATCATAATTTCCTTTAGCATAACTTAACCTCACTGTGCTCCCTATCGATCTGTTTTATCGTCCGTTCAGTCACTCACACAGTACATATTAATGAACCAAGTAAATGATGATATTTCTGAAATATAGGATATCCTGTGGTTTATATCAACAATAAATGTGATTCTCACTTTGGTGTTTTGCATGACAACATCCTGAAAACATCATCATACCCGTACACAGGACCAAAAGAGTTATACAGACACACACACAGAAAAGTTTTGGGGTCGTCAATGCTTTACCAAAATCTAATTACGTACAATATAAACAAGCCATCAAGTTTCTTAATTACCTGTCAACCGTAAGGATATGACCATCTCGCACACGAATCCAGGAAACTGGTTTATTTCCGAGTTGTTGCACCTGTGTAGCAAGCAAGTACGAAATGGAACATAAATTTAATAAAGTAATAAACAGTTGAGAGAGATGTAAGATGTAAGGACGAGTATATAAAAATGTTTTTAAAGGATTTCTTTTTAGTTGAGTCAAGGTAGGAATAAATTGTTGTTGTAATAATTTAACTTACTTTGCATGGGAGATATGCATGTGTGCCCAGCTGTGATGTGACATTTATACTCAACTGCTCTTGCAAGTGTGTACCGGGATTATGAGACGACGACGACGACGAGGACGATGATGATGATGATGATGACGACGACGAAATTGGACGTGGATAGTGCTTAGAGAGATCAAGGGTGGAGAACATGTCAGCGTAAGCACGGTCTGAAATGATAAAGTAATAAAATGTTAATAAAACTAAGAAAACTTGAAAGGAAATTCGAAAATCCTTAGAAGGGGATATTGCTTGAGTACTTTGAGTTTAAAGTCAGTTATAAAATTGTACAAAAAAAATTAAGAGGAACATAGCTAGGAAGAGTTATTGAAACTCTGGGTGGTAGTTAAAAAGGACATCTTTTACTGATGGCATATATTTATGTATATTCTTCTTACAGTAGTTGCTTCTTTCAGCAGAGAAATCTGCAAGCTAGGACATCGATAACTACTTTTGCTATGGGTAAAATGCGTATGCTCCCTATATCCTTCTAGGGGCATATATTCCTTCCTACTTTCGACAGCTGTCTTCCATCCTTTGTAGTCTGTGTATTCTAATACCAGTTGTCAACGCAAAGTATTTTGAAAATTGCAACAGATTGGTGTATTCACCAGAGTTATGACGGCTCACCATTTCTGTGACGTGTCCAAGATCTGTGACGTTTCCGACTGTCGTACTTGACCCATTTCATCGGTTGTAGCTCGGCTTAGAAATTTGCGCAAGTTTATTGCTTTTCAGCAATGTGTCGCATATTTTATTGATAGGTTTACGCGAGTGACATATTGGTCAGAATTTACTTCAAAAGGTGTCAGCAATTGTCAGTATGTAGTCAAAAACTAGTGACCATCCTAACTTCAGCGTTCAATTCATTCAAAAAATGTCAGAAATCGTCAGTAAGTCTCAATATCTTATAAATGGTCTTCCATTTTTCACTGACAGATTTTCAGAATTTACCTCGTGTTACTTTGTTTTAATTTTTGCTATATTTTTTGACATTATTAGACGTTCAGAAAGTCTGACGAATATGTCACGCGTAAAATCCAGCATAACTATATCCATCATAGTTAGAGCGTTCAATTCATTTAAAAGATGTCAGTAGGTGTCAGTATCGTGGAAAGGGTATTTCATTTCTTAGAAATAATCTTTCCACAGGAAGTTGAAGTACCAATCTAACGAGGGCGTAAAGTACTATAACGTCATTGCAGGTGACCCCCATCATCCCTCAGAGTCCAGTGCTGAGCAGAGCCACAAGAAATTTGGATAACAATCATAATTATCGAGGCAAAAATCAAATCAATCGAGCAAGTACTGGCCAGGATCCGCAGGTTTGGAAATAGCAGACTATTAAGCTTAACTAGTTGAAAGGTTGTATGCAAATATTCGAGTTGTAGCCAGTCTATAACATCAGAAGAAGCAGCTGTACCCATATAAAGCCGGAAGGACTACCCAGTAGATGGCCTGTAAAAGTTGAAGGAGACCCCACTAGGAGTCCGCAATTGGAGGCAACCAGCTAAAGACTGTTTGACTGACTGGCAAGATCAAGAAGAAGACACGGTGCACACAGTGTTCCATTGCAGAATCTTCGCAAAATGAAGGAACAACTTCCACCAATACTACTATTAGCTACCCCTTACAAATTACATCGCTCCCGGGCGATGAACTCATACCAAAACTGATTAACATCACAACTACTCCATCACACTAACTTTGCGTTTTTCTGAAGAAAACAACACACAAATCCAAATTAAAAGGAAAAGAAGGAGCAGGAAAACTTTAATAATAGTGCAGAGAAATTTTCCAATTATATTCTATAGCTTGAAGAGCCATTATCGTACAGCAGCGTCCGGAAGGTCCTTCAGCGGCAAAAGAATGAATCCCCTTAAGTTATGAAAGGATAATGTAATTGAATGCTTCACGTCGCTATTGACGTGCCCTGACCCTTTTTAACTTTCTCTCTCTCTCTCGCAAAATATTGTCTATGCGAGGATAATGAAAACTCTTTATATTTTGACGGGTTCATATTGCCTCAGGATATTAGG
Organism: Chalcosyrphus nemorum; assembly: GCA_949716465.1. Lineage (NCBI taxonomy): Eukaryota > Metazoa > Arthropoda > Insecta > Diptera > Syrphidae > Chalcosyrphus > Chalcosyrphus nemorum. Next base: position 87,630,617 of record OX454333.1, read on the forward strand.
ATAAAGTTCACATGAAAGCTGTGTTTGTGAGTAAAAGGGCGATGTCTTCTCTCTCCGATGTGAAGACAACCTAATTACATCGTCTGTGCACCAAACAATAGGTTTTGCTCTTGAGAAAAACTTCATCTTAAAAGGGGTCCTTGCAAGGCTAATTAATTGTCTGACAGGGAAATGTTATTACTTTTAATTATTTCTGACTTGTTAGGTAATTTGCTAGCTTATTAAAAATTAGTTTACTATTACCAGTGTTCAAATGGAAGGGGTATCCTTATACATGTTCTTGTTCCTTTGCTAATGAATATTTTAGTATCCATGTCAAGAATATAAGTGTGAACCTTAATTATTCATAAAATATTTTCCAAATATAATATTCTAAACCTCAAATTAATTTCGCCAAAGCTCTTGAATATTTCATGTTGAATTAGCGATTAATTGTGCCAATGGATTTTTCCAATATTGGCGTCTAATTGGTTGCTAATTGGCTAATTAGATAATAAATGGTAATTAACCGGTCTCAACTCATTTTTGTGAATTAATTGACGGGTCCGCGAGGCGAACGTCAAACGTATTAAATTGTTGATGACACAAAATATTGAATGAAGACCACGCTTTTGTGGGCGGGATGTCAAATGTCCAAGTGGACAAAGGCGGCGTGTTGGCATATTAGTATTCATTGTATGCAGTGCAAAATGCTTTGAAGGACTTGTAGAGCACATATTTTATTCAGTGTTTGCTATTTGAAGTTTATGAGGAAGCAATGGAAGCGAATGTATACAGTTTGCTATAAATATTTGAAGATATGCCCATTGGGCTTATGGTTCCACATTCAGGTCAAGAAAGTGCAAATATTCTTTGGTCTCTGGAATTTTATTTGAAGAGTATTATTCAAATCCTGAAACATAAACTGCGGCTTTAAGAAATAATTCAAAACAACAAAGACGCTGGCTCTGAAGGGCTTCCAGCCGAACTTTTCAAATACGGAGGTGATGCCTTGGTAGGGTGCACGCACCAAGTCATCAATCAAGTTTCGATAGAGGAACGGATGCCCGACGACTGGAGCTTGAGCTCTAAATGCCCCAACCTCAAGAAGGCGATACTGTGTTTTCTAAGAAGGGTCGAGGCATATCCCTGTTATATGTCTGTGAACATGTAAATCCTTTCACAATAGATCCACACTCTGACGAGACCTGGGAGATACCAACCAATTTCAAGTCGAAACCCACCAGCTTTTCTTCGACTTTAAAGCCGCCTATGACAGTATTCATCGTCTTGGGCTCCACCAAGCGATGGATCAATTTGGGATACCGTCAAAGCTTTTCCAAATGCGCACCAGACCCCGGCAAGGAGATGCGTTGACATGTGATTTCTTCCATAACGTGTTAGAGCAGATCATGGACAAAACAGGTGTAAACATAGAAGGCACTATCTCTTACACCATTGTTGAGGCAAGTTGTCATAGAGTCAAGTTGTCGTGCAAGTTTGTCTTGATATGACTAAGGACAAGACGAAGGATATGCTATCAACAAACAAGAAATTATCTGTCCAAAACATTGGGCAGAACGTCACTGTTGGTAACTATAATTTCCAAATTGTTCGGTACCAATGAATGAAGCCTGAGCACCCTGTCTGTTAAGCTCATCAGCAGCTTCGTTGCCAGGGATGCTTCTGTATCCAGGGATCCAAATTAGTGTGACTTTATTGTGTGCAGCAAGGTGCAAGAGAGATTGGAGACTGTAGCTGACTAGCTTTGTCTCCAAGTTAAAGGATCTGAGAGCCTTGAGAGCTGCCTGGCTGCCAATATGTGTAACAGCGATTTCTTCTAATAAATTCTCTGACACAGAACTAGATAGCGAGGGCCTCTGCTGAAAAGATTTTGGTTGCTTGTCCTAGAAGAGCAGATGGGTTGTAGTTTGGATCGGAGATTCCAGTTCCAGACCCGCTCGACCTCCTCGATCCGTTACTGTACCAATCCAAAGAGTAGAATGTTTGAGGGATTTGATGTTTCAAGCATGAAGGCTGAGAAGTACATTCCTGGACCTGCACCTGCAGGTATACTCTTCATAATTGTTATGTGAAGGGGCGGAAGGACTAAAAGAACCTCCTACGCAGCTGTCGGGTAGAAGCGCATGGCACCCGTAATTCCTACGCATACTAAACTTTGTATTCTTTGAAGGACAGAGAGTATGACCGTCTTTTCACACTTTACTAGGTGACTATCAGACTGATGATTGTGAGGTGAGTCCAGTGGACTATTTTTGGTTTTAATCCCCATGTTTCGCCGAGCAGCCTAGAGAAGGGCCAGAAGTCTTTAATCGCCATCTCAGTGTTTCTGTCTATGTGAGGCTTCCAGTTCAACTTATGGTCAAGAGTTTCATGGAACATGAGGGCCTTAGTCTACTCTAAAAGCCAACCTCTATGGACGAGCTCGGTGCCAATATATGAGCTACTACTGCAGGAATAACGCCGTACATATTGGACCGAGTCAACAAAAAGTGGACTGACCACTTGAAGCAGTGCTATCAAAACTAAAACGGCCATTTGAATGATATACTACTTTACTTGTAATGGCATAAATAGCGCTTCAAAATAAGGCTAAAAATGATTTCATATCATGCACATTTCTTATTTTATAGAAAATTCTTTTCCTATCGTTCTTACCTGGTCACCCTTTACCTAATACTTGACATACAGCGCTGTGTACCCTTCCCAACTCATATGATACAGTGCCGCCCTTTTATCAGAAAAAACTTCACTTTAAACGCAAGTCATTACTCAAAAAAACCTCATAAATAAACAATCTGTCGAAAACTATTTTGGCATTTCCAGTGAATTGAAAGCCAGCGTTCCGCAGCTGTTTGTCTCATGTCATTCAACCCCCGAGGATGTCCCAAAAAATGTGTCTCTCCAACACAAACACACGTAAAATTCCAGCGCATGCACTGGCCCTTACTGTGCTAAATAAAATAAAAATAAATTATCCTCACAGAAAATTAATTTCGCCGTTATTGTCAACGTACATTGACGTCCATAAATCAGGTTGACATCGTCTGTAAAAAAATCCTTTCACATCCTCTCTGGGCGGCATATTCAATTAATTCACTTTATCTAAGTAAAAACGATGTGCCAAAGGCATTACAAGGATTAAAAGAAGAAGAAAAAAACCAATGAAAACATATATATTTTTGCTTTACTGTGCAACTGATAGGTATCCTTGTTGTTAAACATTCACATTACACAGGCTGAAGTAATAAAAAAAAAAAAAAAAACAGAAAACTTCTCCTTTTTCTTTTGTGGAGAATAAAAGATGTCCAATCAATTTTAATATCGACAACAAAATTACTTCCCAATCCGAGAGAGAGAGAGAGAGAGAGCAGGAGGAGGATGTCTCAAAATGGAGTTTGAGATGAAATTTCCATTTTGCTTTTGTATTTGGTTGTACCGTTGGTAGGACTTGGATTTCAATAGGACAATCAGGATTTAAATTGAAGATTTCTTGTGCTATTTTTCTTTGGGATTGAATAGTGATTGCTTGAATTTGAATTGAAGGAGGACGAGGAGGACGAGCACTGAGAGGACACCCTGACGGAGTTCATGGCACTTTCTAAATGCTGTGCTCTGAGTTTTGTGATTACAATGAATTGTTTTTCAATTGAATTCCGGATTAAGAGATTGTTTTTTGTGTTTGATGCTGCTTTTCGTTCGTTTTTGTTTGATTTGGAGATTTATTTCACTTTGTAGTCTTCAATCAATTCGGGGGCTTTGTTTTAAATATTTACAAAGCAAATCCTGTAAAATATTTATTTTACTCTCTTGCCACGGAAGTATGAAAATGGAAAGAGTCACGCGCTTAAAGTAGTTAAGACAATTATTTGAACAACCTCTTGAGTTAGGAATGTGAATTCCTTTTCTAACATGAAGTACATGAGATTTCTTAAGGAACACATGTTCTTGAATGGTGGTCGAAAGTATGTAACACAACTGCTATAGACTCTTGGAGGGAGCCTCACTAGAGGGTGTTTTAAATGGTGGGCGATACCCCAAATAAATTCCACTGAAGTGAAAGTAACCTTCATACCCAAGGCCGACAAAAGCAGCCATACTGCGGCAAAGGACTTCAGAGCCATTACGCAGAGCTAAAGGTAAGGCTCTGTAAAATGCACAACAAGATACATTAATTCTACCCCGGGTTGAAGTTCTAGAGGCATACCCAGGGAAGTGTAACCTCCCAGCTCCTCAGGGTCCTAGTAATTGACCGTGTTCTAAGGGAACATTTCAGGGGAAATTCCTGGACACTGTAGGTGACAGAAGTAGCCCTTATGAGGCTTAAAAGGCGGGCAGGAGACTGTCGTCAGAGCATAGCTTCATTCTTAGGAACACATTGACCGAGACTCTGGAGGAATCGGAACCCAGCGGGAAGACTGGCATAATGATGAAGTTCACCCTTCCGAATGAGTTAGTTATAAATGAAAAGCAATGAGGGAACTCGGTCAGGTATTTACTCAAAAGACTTGAACCTAGAAATATGCGGTGTTCTCCAGGGCAAGATTCTAGCCATGCCCATAGCTGGTTCCACAGCAGATGAGATCTTTATCCAACTCAAAAGACTTCAGACTTCATTGACAGTCAGACTGCGCTCAAAGCGACAGAGTCTTTTGTAACCTAATCTGAGCTAATCAGGGATTAAGCGTAAGATTAAGCTAGGTACCTGGACTCTGTGATATTGAGGATAACGAATGCGCCGATGGACTGGACAAAAAATCTACCATCTGGGAACGCCTTAAACAGCATCAAGACACCTCTGTGTAGGTTACTATTCACCACACTTGTATGACAACTCATCATCCTCTCTGGAATGTTCTAAGCGTGAGCATGCTGAATTTGATAGCACACGTTACCTCCTACCATATGTTGCGGTCGGCAATTTGTAACTTCGTAATTGTTTGTGACATTTGATACAACTTCTTATGAGTACAGTCAAACACATTCCACATGTTTTACATAAGCGGAAACACCGAATCCTTTTCCCCGAATAAAATAATAGATCCGTTTGCCATATCCTCTTACACACCTAATCCTTGTCATATTCCAGAGTAAAAGAGAAGTAACTAAATATCTGTCAAAGTGTAATTGGAAACACTTTGGTTTTTAAATTTGGTAACACTTTCCATCTTATGTCACGATTAAATGTTATGTGCCTGTCGTAACATAAGAAAGCAGAGTTAAAAGATTCAAATAACAATTTCTTCGGAATACAAATGTGTACATCACTCAGCAGGTATCTCCTTAGGCTATGCACATCGTTGAGTTATCTTATATAACCGACAGGTGCCTTAGCAACTGGCAACACTAAAGTGCTCAACCAATAGAATCTGTCGATCTGTTGTTACTCCGTGTTTCACTGACAGCTCGATAGAACACACTTTGATCCGTCGTTACACTAAAGTTCACACATTCACATTCATTGAAGTTCACGCACGAGAAAATTGAGAGTACGCACTTTCATTGGTGGAAGCAGAGAGAGAGAGCGTAGAGCAACTGTCATTGTATTTCACAATCAGCTGATTGATGTGACAGATTCTTTGGAGCTGTTCTACCCCCAATACGTCAACTTAAATGTCAACGTTCAACGGAACTATGGATTGGGTCTTAATACTACAACAAACAGCAGAGATGCCATTATTCGCTATCCTCCCACAGAAGCTTGAAGAGCAAAACAAACAACCAGGATCGAATCTAATATGACACTTCTTCGATAGACGGTGTTGTCCCTGTTGACCAAAGTCATAAGTTGACATTTGATGCCGCACTGCAACTGCATTCATAAAATATGCAAATATATTCATTTCGAATAGCTTTAAATCGAGTACAAGGCCAGAAATATCCAAACCCAAGAAGTGACGACCTTTTTCTACTCTCATGTTTTAAGTCCTGCTGTTTTAGTTAGTCCAGCGCTTATGCATAGTCCTTGGGGACCACAAATATTTGATCAGTTCCACCCGATGAAATTCAGAATTTCTCCAAGCCAAAAGGGAAGACTGCACAAACACACACACACACACACAGACAAACAGAAGAGCGAAAAGGGAGTCAATGTAATATGCTGCATCACCATTGTTCAATTTGCATGTCAGCAGGATGTGGTGGCGGTCATGGTCATTGCAGGATGAGCAAACAAATTTGAAATTGTGCAAATGTCACGACTTTCGATGCTCTTTTTTTTCCCCTCTATCATCTTTTATCTGATGAGATTGTTCTTTGTGGAATCAGTGATTTTTTTTTCTGTTTTTGCATTTTACTTCAGACAGGCATCGCGCAGCAAATTCTCTGGTTATGATGGGTTCCTTTTTTTTGTGTAAAGGATACCCATTCGAGGGCTGTTTGTGTATGCAAGTATATTCCTCTTAAATGATACTTGTGAAGGAAAATTGAAATATGATTCTGATGGTTATAATGAAAATATCAATCAAGTTGTGGCCCGACATTCGGAACGATTTTAATATTCAACAAGGATAAGTGGAATGATTGCAAAATCTCAACCTCAACATACACAAAAAAAAACAGAAAGAAAAACAGCAAAGGATATACATATGTAGGTAACCTAGTAAGAGCAAAAAAAAAAGAAGAAAAATTGATTTTACTTACCCAAGCTGAAGGAGAAAATAGCAGCTGCAAGGAACAAATGAACCAAATGACAGTCCTGTGAATTCATGATGCTATTCTCCTTTTTCGTCATTCTGTTGTGCTTCCTTCTTTGGGTAAAAAATTGTCTTCCTACAATCGTTGTTGGTCCACGTTGGTTGTTAGTATATGGCTTCTAGTCGATGGTATGGATTTGGTCTATCAGTGGGAAAATGTCCTGTCATTTAGACAAATTTCAGATGAAGATTGCACTTCGTAATCGATCTGTTGATGGATGCTTGACTGTCTGTAAATAGAAAAGATACATTTGCTTTTTTAAAGTGAAAAATTATAGGGCATATATAGTTGCAGAGAAATGTTAAGGGGGTTTATCCTTATAAGGCATTAATGTAAGTAATTTATGTCACTAGCCCAAGTCCATGGAGCCACATTCAAGTCAAGTTTTGCTCTGGATTTAGGTGTCCATTGTCAGGCCTATACTCTTGTTGGTATGGTGAACAGCATGCCTTAAGAGTGTCAACCTCGATATCCAAGGAAAAGATCAAAGAGCGGAATGTCTGTGCATCAATGACATTTTAAGAACCTCCTCCTCGGAAGGACTAGAAACATGGTTTCTCCTAATGTCTTCGATATCAGCAGACTACAAGTGGAATATTAGGTCCTTTATTCGAGGTTATATAACCCAGAGTATACAAGTCACCTTTAGCAACTTTAGGAACTTGTCGATATTTGCACAAAACTGAGGGCAAACCTAGGAAGTGATGTCCCTGTCAAATTCACAACAAGAGAGGAGTGTAAACTATTTGTCCCTAAACATCTGCATATCCTATTAGCTTCCTGACTCATCTAGCGTTCTGGCTATGATTGAGGCCTGTCGCCTATTCAAGCTTCATCCTCTAACTTTTTTGTAACAGAATGGAGGGCCTGTGGTGTGGGCATACCCTTTCCTTGCAAGCTTGTCAGCCCTTTGGTTTCCCTTAATATCCATGGGTATATTCTTCTCGCGTATAATTTCAGCAGCCTATGTCAAAAGCCGTGATTTCGTCTTGAAATACCATTTTTCTTAAAACTTTGCAATAAAGTCCTGGCCCTGTCTATCCTAGAACCATGGGTACAGGATGCCAATTTCTTTTTATTGTTGATTCTATAGGGCTTCCAGCGGGCTCTGTCTAGAATTCGTGCAGCGAATCTCCTTTCAAATATAAGCATCGGGCTTGTATGTTCAGTCATCATCAGTTTTTGTCGTCAGAAAGCGAGCAGAATTTCAGCGAAATGATACTGATTAGTTCCTCCATTGCCACTGTGTTGGTGTTGTTCAAAGTCATCCCATGATACCGATTCCTGTATGGCAGATGCGACACAGTTTTGAAAGAAAGTTATACCCGCCTATTGCATCTTCATCGTGGAAGGATCACAACCCTCTGACTCTACTGCATCTGTATTTGTCCGCCTGTGAGTTTGCTGGTTTTTACCTCAGAAAATATCGGCAGGCTTCATAGCTTCGGAGCACTTTGTCACTGAGGACAATCAGATGCTAGTGCTTTTTCATTTGTCGGATTCTGTACGACAGATTGACATTCCCCTTTTGACCTGGTTTCGACGGATCCCTCCTTTGAATATGACAGTACATCACAGGGTTTTATATGAAGGCGTCCTCTTATGTTCCATTTCGTCATTCTAACAAACTTTGTTAATCCTGCTGTCATGCGAAGCATCTTCTCATCTGCTGTTAGTTTGCCCTTATCCTTTTTGCAGATTGTCAAGCATTGTGAACCGCATATGAGCGCCAGACCTACAACTGATGTGTAGATCCTTCGATAAAAGGACTCTACACTCACACGATGGTTGACGTCATCATCACAAGTTGCTTTGCTCTTGATTATAGATCCCTGACATGTGATCGTTTCGCATTTGGGGAAGGACTTTTCCATCTACTAAGCTAAAATTTTCTCAAGCTAACGTTCACAGCAATCGAATTAGTTAAACTCTCGCAAGAACTACCACTTTGTCGCATATTTTTTCCAACCTTTGCTGCATAAAGTAAACCAGCATCAGCACTCCCAAGGCCATAACTACCTCTCAACATGAAAACCTGAAATGGTGCACCCTTTTTTCTCCTCTTATTACATGAACTCTAAAAAAAGAAAAAAAAAAAAAACTAGGACACTATGCAAAAAAAAATCACCACACAATTTGAAGCGACAGAAATGACAATTTCTCTCGCCAACCTCAACTCATCTGCACAGTTGAGAAGTGTGCGTTTGAAATAACGAAAATGTGAATAAAGCAACGATGAAACCATGCATCTGGCATACTTTCTTGTCAGCATGAATAACTCTGTCCTATTTATCACTTGTTTCATGAGTTACTATGTTCCAACCTGTAGTATACTAGCAGCAATGTAAAAGTGTGGTGTCCTAGTTTTTTTTTTTTCCCCTGGAAATAGGTAAGAAATGCTACACTCCTTCATGCCCTCTGATGTGGAAAAAAACACAGAGTGTGTGTGTTCGACGATAAAACTGCAGAATATTTATTATGTACTCCATGATGTATGCATTTTCACTTGTGACTTACATTTGGTGTTCTCACCTTATGGCAAGTGCACGAGGAGACAGTAATTATTATTCTCCAAACCTGGGGCGAATCGCAGTGAAAAATATTCCACATACGCCACCGAGTATCAATGTATCCTTTGAATGTCCAAAGAAGTCATAAGAAGACATATTTGAACTAAAATTCGCAAATTTCAAATAGTGTGGGTAAAATTCTATCAGACAGAGTTAAAATTGCGAAAAAAGTAAGCGAATGAGTTGAAATTTTGAAAATACACTGATTTGAAAGATTTGACAGCTTTCAAAAACCAGACCAAAGAATTGTCGTGCACTAAAATTCGTAGCATGGGGAGATGTCGTGCTCCCGTCTGTGAAAAACTTCAAGAAAACTCCGTAAGGTTACAGTTAGTTTTAAAAATTTCGTAAAAATCCGCTCTTTTCGGAAGAGTACGCGGACAGACTAAATCTGTATTTCGAGTGAAAATAAACTGAAAACTAATATCAATTTCACTTCAAATTAAATTACATTCCAAGGAAATTTAAAGTTTTCTAATGCACTTCGAATTGTTTTTCAAAAAATCGAAATCAGATTTTATTGTATTTTTCGTAAGAGAGGAAAATATATACATTTTGTTCGTGTGATACAAAGTTGGCATCACTGAACACACGGCAGCACCGTTTCGTGTCAGGCTACGCAGCTACAACCATCTTCACACCGGAGTTTGTGAACTGTCACTTTTTGTTTTTTCTTTAAGAGCAATTTAACCTGCGTGTTCAATAAAACTTTCCATTTTTCAATATAGTTTTATTGCGATCTTTGTGGTATAACAGGATCGGAACTAATCCTTACACATTCCCTTTCAATGCGACGTGTGGCCTGAAGGCCCATCTGTCAGTGCCTGGCGAGAACAGCAATTATGATGCTTAGCTCTGAAAGTTTTATTGTAATCAGTTCAGGGAAGAGTTTTTCGTCCAATTTTGGCCATAATTTGCTGAAGATTTTGTACAGGGTATCGTACAGTCCATTTGGGTGGGATTTTACCCGAGTGTTCTATGAATAAAATGAGTTCCTCATGTGATACGGGCACTCCCCTGATCCCCAAGGTCGCTGAGAAATTCTTTAAAAACTCTTCTGGAAATGGAATATCAATGAAAAGTCCTCTAACTTCTATACAAGCAGAACCTGAAGAGCTTCTCCTAAAATAATTCTTTCTATTGTAATATCCATTCTGATCTATGGCAGCCTAGTACGGTGGCCAGTGCTAAATAAGGCCAGCTACCTAATGGCTCTTACCAAAGCACAAAGACTAAGGTGCATTGGTGCCAGCAGTGGGATGAGAACAACTCCAACAGCAGGCCTTGAGGCTGTTCGCCACTTGCCTCTACTAGATATTTCACCAGACCAACGGCAGCCATTAGTGCCTCAAGAATCAGTCAGACAGTGAACTGGAAGTCAAATGCGACAGGGGCTATTCAACGTAGAGACTGGAATCTTCTCTGAATCAGTGAGGCTTTCCAGATCTCTACGATTCCCAGACCACAGAAGTCGTGGCAGTGACTTCAGCGGCCCGTGAGTCTGCCTTAACTCACTTTTCAATATTGAACTTCCTGTTTAGGTAACGATAAAGTACCACATCTGGCACTGGCATTGGAGTATAGGAGGGCGAATGGAGGAGAAGACACAACCGCGAACGAGGATGTGGATGTAGTCCAAAAAACCAAGATTCTCCGAATATATTGGCTTTGCCACATCGAGCGAATGGACAACAATGCTTAAGCCAAGAGGATTTTCGAATCCCAGCCCCCCTACAAAGACCATGCGGTAGTAACTGGAAGCAGCGTTCCCGGGCTCGCAGATAATGGAAGGTAGCTCTGTCAAAGGCAGAGACTCAACAAGGATGGGGAGCTCTTTAAGTAAGTAACTAGTATTTTTGTGTGCCAAAAAAAAGAGCTGTCAGACAAGTCACATATGTAGGTTCATAGTCTATGGCATAAGAGACTGTCAAATTGGAGACGAGTAACAGAGTCTATTGATTGAAGCATAAAACTCTTCTCTAAAGCGTCAAACTTAAAGCATTCTTAATTGCTAATGTCCACCATATCTCTGTCTGACATTTCATCTAATATCCTTAAATTTCCAGTACCAAAAAAGCGCCCAAGCATCACTGCACTTTAAATGAGTGCCATTGGTTCCACCCTAAAAAACATTTATTTAAATATTGGTCCCTTCATCCGGTTGTGTCCCTTACTGGGTACTGGGTACCCTTTTTAGCAGTCATTTTGAAGTAATTTAAAGGGTCGGACGGACGAGTTCCTTTTTATTTTCCCTTTTCTTGTACGTACTTGCATAACCCAATTTGACTACTGTATAAGGAGTCAATTAGGGAAAAAATCGATTCTCTTTCATTCTATTTTCATACAGTAGAAGCGACCCAATTTAAGTGGAACAATAGTGTAAGCAAATCAATGAAAGAAAGAAGGACTTGTTGCAAAAAAAAAAAAGGACAAAATGAAACTAAAATGGGTATATTTGTCGTTGAGTGTAAAGGAAGAAGCGTTTGTGGGTCGAAGTTGATTAGGTTGGATGATTACTTAGATTTGGGGACACAAATTACAGTCATGCAAAGAAAGAATGGCAAGTCCTAGCTAATATCTGATTACTAAATGACCCTTGTACACTCTCTCTCTCTCTCTCTTTGGTCCTGAAAGTTAATTTTGAGGGACATTTTCTTAAATTAGAATAGCTGTAGGCAGACATATGAGATGCATAAACTGTTAATGCCGTTTGGATTGTGAATAGATGTACTTTCCTCCATCTGACTACAATATGATTTATTAAAAACGTGTCATTAATTCAGCATTATTATGCCACCCATCAGCATAATTTTGTTACATTCGGTGTGTGTGCACATTCTGGCCAAATTGCTTGGCGTAAATTTATCAGCAACCAGCCTCTACCTAGACTATGTATCATATAGATAATATCCTGTAAGCACCTACGCAATTTTCTCTTCCAACTGGCCTTTGTGTTACGAGTATAACCAGCCTTCAAGGATCCAGACGGCAATGAGCACAAATATTTTCTTGGAAAACAGTGTAATTTGTTAACTCCCCTGTCGAGTCTTTTGCTGGTATAGCACAGCCGACAGAGAGGAAGGTCAGATGTAGCTAGTAGTAGTGTCTTCAGGATTTATAGAACTCTATTACCGAGGATCAACTTTGAAGGTTCCTATTTCTCTTATGAAAAATTCATGTGCTCTCTTTGAAAGTTATAATGACACATCTTCATGGGTTCATGGTACCAGAAGGTAGGGGACTGTGTACTGGAATGATTAACATTCTCTATTATTATGGCCCGCAAGTGTATGTTGGGCATGTTGTGTGCTGCTACTTCAACTACAAGGCGCCTCTGAACACACACTATACACACACAGTTTTGGGGAGGGAGAAAGATAGAGAAGGTACCCACCGAAGCAGAATATGTAATTTTCGGTTGCTGGGATGTGATTTATGCCCTTTGGTGGAGGGTTTGATTTCATTGCTATAAGCCCGAGTGAACTTTTTCACTCCGCGTCCTACTGTATAAATAAGTAAGAGATTCAAGATTTATTACCATTCTATGATGTGGGCATATAAATTTCGTCCTTAAAATTCAAAATAAAAAACCGAAAATCAATTTGGATGGTGTGTAAGTATTCAAAGACGTGAGGTCTTGTTCGATTTCCATGGGATCAACTATAAATATTTTCCAAGAACATTGAGCTTTAAAGATTTTATGGCAGGCAATTCAAAGGGAAACTGTGCTCCATCAACTTGTTACAGTGAGACTGAAGGGAGTTTGAACTTCCGAAAAGGTTGCAAGACGACACTTAGTTTGAATTTCTACTCATATAATTACTGCAAGAAATATTCTAAACTTTGTAACTAAATAGGCGTGGCTGTTTCCATACAGGTCATTCAGATTTATTAGTCTAAATATAGGGCGTGGCCACACTTGTCTTTTCCTGAACGTCATTCATTTAAATAGGCAACCCTTTTACTCAGGCGAAGGCAACACTTTTGCTCAGGGGAAGGCAAGTGTGACCACTTGCATCTGCGAATAAGTTCTTGCAAATATAGGCTGACCAGATAGCAATGATACATTTTCTAATTGTTGTTCTTCAGTAGCCATCATAGTTATCAAAAACATTTAGACATCAAAAAGTTCATATAAATATGCCATTTTATTATGCATTCGTTCACATCTGTTGAATTTGCGAAAATCGTTAAAAATATTACCGAATTCCCGCCTCAGTTGCAAATGTGTAACGCGAATTTCGTCGTGAGGTCGCTCGTCATCATGGCTTCAGTGTGAATGCGATTGGTCACACCATGGAAAAGTTTGAACGTCAGTACCCCCTTTTGGACATTCAGTCACCAACCAGATACGATTTTTTGCGAAATGAAGAAGATATAGTCGCCGAAGTGGCCAGTATGGAAGAAGACCCAGAAATATCAATTCGGCGTCGATCAGCTGAATTGCGGTCAGATTCGGGTCTTAACCCGCATAAGATTGGGCTGACGCAAGAATTGAAGGACGGCCATACACAAGACCGTGAGTACGCTTATTGGGCTGTGGAAATATTAGCCAGAGATTCGGATTTCGGTCCACAATCGTCTTCTGGGTGAGGCCCATTTTCGGGTCGGCGACTATGGCAAGAAGCAAAATTATCATTATTGGAACAAACAGAAGCCATTAAGCATCCACAAAGATTGGCTGGTGCAGTTTTTGGCAGGGCGGCATCGAAGGACCTCATTTCTTTCTTTGTCGCTGATCTCAGATAAAGAGTGATGTCAATCGACTTCCTGTGGCCAGAGCCCAACAATGGCGATATATCCGACCTGCGGTGCCATCAAGATGGTACTACATGCCATTCAAGCGACGCAACGTTCGAGGTTGTAAAGGAGAAATTATGTGACTCAATCATCTCACGGCGTTTATCAATTGGCCGCCACTATCATGTGACTTGACACCAATCCGCTCAGTTTAAGTCATGTCCTTAGTCTACGCTAATAAGCCAACCACTTTGGACGAGCTCTAGCACAGAACCAGCTGCGCCATATAAAGGCATGAGCCTTTTTTGTGAGTACCAGAAACCTTTTATCAACAGCCTGATTTTGCCCTCCTAGTGAGGTTTCAGGCCGAGCAAGTCCCCCATCGATCAAATCTTCATACTCCGATAGGTCCTGGAGAAAACCAAAGAAGTCATCGATATCGATACTCATAATCTCTTTATCGATTTCAAGGCCTATAAAGATGAACTATATAAAGCCATGCCTAGCCTTGACATCCCTGCCAAACTTGTCCGTTTCTGCAGGATGACGATGGAGAACGCTCGCTACTCCATCACGATTGGTTATGACCATACTGAGACCATTGATTTCAAAGGTTTTAGACAAGATGATGCGCTGTCTGTGACTTCTTCAACATCATACTTGAGCGGATTGTGTGAAACTCACAAACCAACACCAGTAGCACAATCTATCAAAAGTCTGTACAACTGCTTGCATAAGACGACGATAATGATGTACGTGGAAGAACTCAGCGGGCTGTCACCTTAAACAAGGAAAAAACTGTCAACAAGAAGAGACAATCAACCCGAACGAATTGGACAAAACGCGACAGTAGGGAGCTACAACCTACCTTGGCTCTGCTCTAACAATGATACCAACACAGCAATCAAGCGAAGAATAACACCTGCCAACCGCTGTTTTTTTGGGTTCACAAGGCAATTCAACAGTAAAGCCTTATCTTGAAGAACTAAGGAAACTCTGTATAAGACCTTTAGTCCTGCTTTACGGCGCTGAAACATGGATTTCATTGAATGCGGATGAAGAAATCCTTGGTTGCTTCGAGAGGAAAATTCTTCTTAAGATTTTCGGTCCCATTTGCGTTGACAGGTTTTGGAGGAGAAGATTCAACGACGAACTATACGAGCTGTACAGCGTCATCGACCTAGTCAAACTGCGTGTAGAGCGCAGAGTCTTCGCATCAAACTCGGAGGGACAAGGCAGTAGAGGGCCTTGCGCGTACAAGTTCAAAACGACTTCGACCAACTTGGGGTGTGCAACTGGAGGCAATTAGCGAAAGACTGAGCTAAGTGGAGAGGCTTGTTGGTTGAGGCACAGGATCACCCCGTACTGTTGCGCCATCCAAGAAGTATTCGTATTCATCATTTTTTATAATCGAATAAAGTATCTTATTGAGGTCACTATGTCCCCTTGTATTGAAGAATATATTCCATTCCAATCATTAGAGTCTAAGTGCTGTGTAAAGGTTGAAGGCCCTTCAAACACAATCCCAATGTTCCACTTACATCAACTCCTTTCTAATTATCCTGTTTTCACTCTTCTTTGACTTGACCAGTTCACAATAACAGTCCTTTTTTCGAAAGCCCTTCATTTTAACTACAGCTTATGGCGCAAAAAAATATTAACACAATTATGCTTTTTGCACTTTTATACAAAAAATTAAGCAACTGCACTTTAGTTCTTAATTTGTTCATCTCCTTAATTACTAACGCATAACTGCTG
This sequence comes from Chalcosyrphus nemorum, assembly GCA_949716465.1. Classification (NCBI taxonomy): domain Eukaryota; kingdom Metazoa; phylum Arthropoda; class Insecta; order Diptera; family Syrphidae; genus Chalcosyrphus; species Chalcosyrphus nemorum. The sequence continues at coordinate 87,646,381 of OX454333.1, forward strand.
TCCTATTTTCCAAATAATAGCCCCTATTCATTCACATTCACAAGAACCCTCTCCTCGCTATTGAATAACCACCATTCCATCCACCATCCACCATCCACTGTAGCCATCACCATCAGCGCCGCCGACACCATCAGCACACCTCCATTAAGCCCAGTTGCAATGTTCTTCCAACTATTTGCAGAGACACACACCAAGTAAAGCCTTTGCAACTAATTGCAGCGTACTCGAAGGATACTCCATTGAAATCATCTCATGTCAAATTAGTTGTGTGCAGGCACATACCCTTCAACATTGGGAGATGGCACAGTAGTGGTGGTGTTTTCAAAACCGCCCCTTAAAATTAATTTAAAATTTTCAAAAGAGCATCTCATTACGCTACAGTGTAGTATTTATCTCATCCTTTAGAAAAATGCTCTCAAATGAACGCACATCCTGGGTTCATCCTGCTCTCTGTACCTCTGCCGCCTCTTAAGCGATGTGTAGTGCTCAAGAGCAGATAATAATAATTTACGTATTGTATATGTGCAACTACTTTGGCATATGTAACGAATTTCAATTTTGCACACTACAGTCGAGGCCGAGTATCTAGTACTTGGCTGTATCTATAGAAAGTGCACTTTCTTTCTCGACTGCGCGTGATACATACTTGTATGAGTTATGTCATTGACTAGGGATGTGTTTTTTTTTTTCCACTCACCCTTGTGTGAACAATTTGCAAGGATAACTATGACGTGGCACGAATGCAATAACGTATGTCCTTTGCGTGTCAGCTATCATTTCGAATCCTTTTTGCCTCATTTAATTTATAATGGAGCGCTTTGGCTTTGCACAAAAAAGCAACTGGCAACAGTTTCCATCACAAGTGTAAGTTTCCTTTCATAAAAAAATAAAATTTAACAATTTGTGCTCGCTCTCATTAAGTGTCAAAAAAAAGAAAAGTTTACTCTCTCTGTACAGTCGTGTACAAAAGTAGTAAAATTTAAATTTTAAACACAAAACCTCAAAAGGAAAATTCAAGGACCTATACAACAAGGGTTGGGTTTATTATATGTGCAAACATCCCACAAAACTGTACATCTATACACAGATACACCCGAGCAAAAAAAAAAAAGGAAATGAAAATGAGGAAAAATGCTAAATATGCAAAATTCATTCATTGTGTGGTATTCATGTTTTTTTTTCTTCTTTTTTTTCTGACGAGGACGGTTTTCTTGAATTTTGTGTTTTTTTTTTTTCGGTTGTTGCTTTACGTCTTTCGTAGTTTTCACGTGGCATTTTCCATGTTCAACAATTCGTAATCTGTTGTGAAGAGGGCGAAAATTAATAAGAAGAAAAGTTTTATTTGCACAGTGGGGTGCTTCTTTTGGGATCATTTACATATCACGCTGCGGGTACCTATTTCAAATTGAATTCGGTAGAGACGTACTAAAATTTTATACTTTACAAGTTTTTCCTTTTTTTTTTTTTCTTTCACTTTTAAGGAGAAAAAAAAATAAAAATCATTTGGGAAACTTTTTTGTGTTTTTCTTGAGGTAAAAACGAGACTTGGACAAGTTTGAGACACTTTTTTTTTTTTTTTTTTTTGGGGAAAAAAACAATTTATATCCTTTTTATTATTTTGTGTATTTTGTTGGGCTTAGCATTATGTAATGCGTATTTAGTGTAAATATGAGATGTAAGGCGTTGCGTCTTAGGTTTTATCTGACGGCAGTTTATTTAGGGGTATATTTTGCTTAAATTGGTGTAATTTTGTCTTTGAAATTGGAAAGTGGGCTCTGAAATACACTTTATGTGGCTAGCAGTCTATATTGAGTAATTATGTCCACTGTTTGTAGTCAAGCTTGACAAGGGATTAAATTTATATTAGATTTGGAGGCATTCATCATTTATATGCAAATCACCTCCGGTTTTTAATTAGGATACAATTTATATGAAAAATTTTATGATATGCTCCTGCAAATTGAAACGAATTTGTGTTATGTTTCTAAAATTTTCAACTACACCCTGTGGCCTATTTCACCAACTTACAAATTTGTAGTTACAAGATTTTTATTAACAAAATTTATAGAATAGTCAGTGAATTACGTCTCACCAAATTTGTGCCCCAGATTACAGATTTGTAGTTCAGTGGCATATTTCACCAACTACAAGGAACAACTACAAATTTGTGCTCTTAGATCTCAACAAAAAATTTGCTATCCATGCCTTTGTTTCACAAGATAAAGTTTCAAAGCACAAGCATGGTGTAATGAAATTCAATGATTCTAAAATTTTTATGGAAAAATGGTTGTAAATTACAATTTGTAAGTTGGTGAAATATGCCCCAGGTCCACAAGCACAAATTTGTAGTTGTAAGTTCTAGTTGGTGAAATTTGTAAGGACTAGTAGTAGATCTCGTGGTTGCAAGAAAAATGTATCCCAAGGTTGCCCTGCACGTTTCGAGGAAGAAAGGGCCAACAGAGACCTCTCAGCAACTTTCATGATTAGGTTGATAGAGTCCAATGAAGTCGAAGATATGACGACATTCGATTTCGTTCAAAAGGATTTGGATGGTAAGCGACTAATAACGGCCTCTTAGGAGGCAAATAATGACTAAAAGCAGTTAAAAACCTAGTTCAATTAGAAAGCCTCGTGGTGCTCTTTAGAAATTTCTACTAAAATACCGAAGGGGAGAGGACGAATGGCGAGCTTCCTGCCCCGCTTAACAAGATAAGAGTCGATTGGCCTGGGGTCCAGTGAGGTGGCACAACCATGCTCTGAATACGGTAGGATACTAGCAGTTTCTTAAACGTTAATAATCTTCTCGACTCACGCCAGGAAGGGTCTCAAAACGCCAGAGAAGAGTGTCAGTCCCAAGTCTTATCTTATCTTTGAGCTGAACTAGATAAGACGGAGAATACCGCTCACTAATAAGGAACATAGTCAGGCTGTTAATGGCAGATGTGTTAGGAGAAAGCAGACATCTGGAGTACTAATGATGGTAACTCGAAAAGTAGAGCAGTCTCACATCATGGAAACTTCACAGTGACAAGATAGTGATAACTGGATACCAGAGTATAGTAAAAAAAATTTCCATCAGCCAACACTAAAATCCGATTAAAACGCGACTAAGGAGGATTAGGACAATTTGTATATATAGTCTATAATTAAACGCCTAATGCGGACATGGAAAGGTTGATAAGAGACTTCAATGCTAAGGTAGCGAGGGAAAGCAATATGTCCAAGCCGTTTGTAGGCTTCTGAATCATCAGCCGATTTATCAGATTCTATGCAGAGTACATTCGACCAGATTTGACGGTCCTTTATTTCAAGTTCATATATCCTATCAAAACAGTATTGCCTGACTATGAGATGGTGCAAATCATGTCTCTTCTATGAATTAAGTCAAGAATCAAGTATATGGTTTAGGTGGAAACTTTTGGATAGTAAGGTTTAGGAAACTATTTATAAACTTCAATATTTTGAGCACGCTTGAAAAGTATACACACAAAAGTATCATTAGCCAATGGCTAGCTGAGTCGAATGAGCCATGACCGTTTACTGCACGTCCACGTGCAACCAATTGGGGACTTGCTGAAATTTTATACCCCAGGCCTTTTGAAAAATAAATATTAGCCCGACAAGTGTAACCATTTTCAAAATTCGCTTACACACACATGCATTTTTGGCTAATAGCTTTGCCTAACTTAAGGTCCATTCACAGCTCGGTAGGAAACTAACTTAAGGTCCATTCACAGTTCAGCAGGAATTAGCGAACTGTGAACAAACCATTTTTAGCTTTGAGGGCAAGCAATTGACAATTGAAAGAATGCAAAAGAAGTTGAATTTTAATTTATTTTAAACAATTCATTGAATGATTTCTGCTAACTGTCAAATCGTATTCGTATTCACAGATGTGAAATGCAATTCACATTCGCATTCGTGGGAGCTTAAACTCAACATTTTTTTATTCTTTGATAAATGACCGGATTGCTGTGACTACATAACTATTTTCACTGTGAATGAGAAGGACATTGCCCTCTATATTGCTAATTAAGCCCCACTCAAAAAAGGGTTTGTCACTAACTCTGATCTTGTCACCCAGTATACCTTATGACTACGCTGGGTGCCTGAATCCTACAATATGGATAGCCAAGTAATTAAGGAACAACAAAAGGTTAATACACTAGCATTGCCCAACTAAAAGTGCAGTTCTGATATCAGGACAACCTTTGTAGAATAACCTATGAGTACTCGTAAATTAATAGCCAAAGTGCTCGACAATCCCGGATGAAAGACTTTGGGTTCCTGTGGGCTAAGAGATGTCTAATTGAAGAGCCTTGAAAACGTATGTAGTTATGTTTTTCCTGCTTCCTAGGAGAGTTATTATTAAATAAATAATAATAAATAATAATAAAATAGATCTTTTTTTAATGATTTCAAGATTTGCGTGATCTACTTTTCCTTGAAAAGTCTGTTTTTACCAAGTACGCCTTGCTGCCTTATATTTTATTGAGTCTAGTGATGTATTCTTCGCAATGTGGCATTGATAAAATGTGATATTAAATCCTTTTTAGACATGTAATAAGCCCAACAATAAAGAGACCGAAATTTCAATCTGATTTTAGCCTAACCTCAGGTAATTTGGATGCTCATTAACAAATAGATATGTACACGTGAACCACCTGGAGCACTTTGGTGTTAAGACGAAAATGGCTAATTATAATCAGACATCGCAATATTGTTGTTAATGCAAATTGTTATGTTAAAATAATACCTTTTATGAATGAGTACTTGGGGCTGGGAAGTGATTTTAATTTGAGTAGGCACCTAAGTCTGTGAGGTAGGTACTTTTCTCATTATCTTATTGCACTCGTTTTTTCGCCGAAAGACCGAAGAGGGAAAAGTTCTTCCAGACAAGTCCTCTGACGTATATGTTCAGGATGGCAGAAGGGATTCTTGGATAGTCTTAAACAGTCATAAGCTTCACTTTAAACAATTATCTACTGATCTTATGCAAAAGGGAATTCAGTCTAGAAATATGTGTTAGATAGTATTGAGCAGAAAAAAAAACAGGAACGGGAAATGTTGCAGAAGATCTTAGCACTGCAATGATAGTGAAATACATATGAGAGTTAAGGTTCTATTCTAGGAAACTGTTCCTCTTCAAAACCTCTTTCTTTTTAGAAGGATTCGCTTTGGTGGCCTGGCGCTTGTTTGTAGCCTTCAACAGTTGCTTGTTAAGTACCTTAGCTTGTCCTCACGGTCCCTTTCATTTACTACACCGTACTTATCGATCTTAGCTATCTTCCGTGGACGGCTTTCTGGTGGTAACGTTTAAGTTGGAGGCTTGTATATTTTTTCTGGCTATAACTATCAGAGGAACTCTTGCTGGTATTTTTGGCAGTAGGCACAGAGACTGACTCAGATGACTGCTGGTTGGTGTTACTCCTGCCGGTCTCTGTCTCAGTCACGATAGAGGTATGTGTAGAGGATTAAACTATTGAGGAGCCTAGGACCCTATACAATGCCTCTTGGTCTTGACATTGTATTCATTCGCTAACCCCGTCTTGACAACGCACAAGACTGCTGAGTTGGTTATTACCGGATAGAACCTACGAAGAGGTTTAGAAAGAGGTTTTTTACAAGCCAGTATAGTGGTATTTGAAACGCAGGTTTCTCCATGTTGTATCCCAATTGACTGGGTAGAGTTGTAAGTGATTTTTGAATTCATTTGTAATTTACTGTATTTTGTCGAGTTCATGTTAAAACACACTTAGTGCATTTGGGGCGAAGTAGGTATTTAATTTAGACTTGAGGACTGACTAAATACACTACTACTTCACTGCGTCCTTATCATTTTCTTCTTCATACAATATATGATTTTTTATTCATACGTAATTGGCTAGAGTCGAACACCAAAACGGGCTGGAATTTCTTCCACGAAATTTCGAAATTTCTTCAACTACGAACAACGAACTCTAGGTAAAAGAACAAAAGTGTGCACCCAACATTGGGTAGCTCTATCTGAAAATACCCCCATGAATATCCCTCCAAGGAAGTACTCAATATTTGGACCCTGTTTCTCTTAAACCAAAGGACTTAAAGTTATGAAATTTTGCAATCAGCTTTGATTTTTATACGTCTGAGGTAATTGTTCAAATCTGCCATACAAGGTCTGTTCCCGCACTGACTAAAACTATGAAAAGCTACGAATTTTAACGAAAAATAGCGAATTTCGGTTCCCGCACGTCAAAATTTCGTAGTTTTTCACTGAAGAGAGAGTTGCTGCGTATTTTAGCCCAAGAAATTTCTATGGGCACAAAAATGAGATCTGTCAAATGGTTGTGTTCTTGTTGGATGACAAAATAATTTGAAGTAAATCCACACAAAAAAAACTGACGTCGAAGAAGTGGGCAGCTTTTTCGTTCAACTCATTCCCGCAAATATTAGTGAATTTGTATTGTCTATTAGAAATTTGACCATCTGCGAATTTTAGTGCACAAAGTGCGGGAACACACCTACACTTTCGTTGTAATTAGATAGATCTCTTAACCGACAGAAATACAAAGAGCACAAAACTGCAGTGCCTATTTTCTAATAGTTGATAGTCTAGTCACTTATTCTCTTAAGATACAAAGGAGAGGATGGACAATGACTTGGTAAACTGGAAGTTAGTGGAGTCAAGCATTTTTGCAATTAAAATAGTTCTCCCTTGTGCCTATATGGTTCTAGGTGCTTCTTGAGTGAATTGTTTAACTTTTTCACTGGAAAATTTAACACTGATATGGTTGAGATACCAAGCATGTTTGTTCAACAAATTGAGGTCGTTCGTGAAAAAAATACTAGTCAAGCGAACGGCTCTACTTCATATCTCTCTGTGGTAATTCTATGAAGTCATAGACTCATATGAAATCATGTGGCTTATAAAGTTACTAACTATAAATAAATAAATAGCCAAGGCCTAGCTCCTCACAGCAAAACATGTTGGACTGGGTTGGGTATACATTTCTGCACGTTTAGAATGGACCTACTATGTTATGCCGCATTTTGAATTTGTATTTTATTTTATTTCTTTTTATTTCTTAATTTTTTTTCCTGTTTACATACCTGCGAAGCTACTTAACTTATATCTGCAGGAAGTTACTTACTCTTCAACCGAAGAGTAGTAGCTGATAGTAACACTCTTCTTGTCAGGCATTCATTAGAGGTGGGCCCGGGGAAAATAAAGTTTCTGGGATCCGAACAAACCCCATGCAAATTTCATAGCCCTTACCCCAGACCCTCGCCACATGAAGGTTTGAATTAAGGATGAATAACAGGAGTATACCTCTAATTATAAAAACTCTATCCAAGTACACAGTTGCACACATTTCAATATTTAAATGCTAACATTTTTTACTCGCAATTATAAATCATTTTTGCAAAATATCAACGTGAATATAAATAACCTATTAGGTAATAAAATTAATTACACTTTAGGTCAGTTGTTTCACAAAGCCTAATAAGTGCATTAATTGCTGTTAATAACTTGGGCTATAATACTAATTATTAAGCATAGAGTCATTACATTTGAAGTTATCAACATTTGTCAAAACACAAAATCAATATTTGTTACATTTTGAGGTTTGGATTATTGATTGTGGGTCATTGACATGTGAAGGCTAAAGGAAGATTATAAATAAAAAATTCAATAAAGTTTTAATGTGTATTCAAACTCTATTGAATAAATAAACGGTGTTTGATCCTGTCGGTTTACATAATCATAACTTTTTCAGCAGCTTAAGCTGCTACTTCAAATAATTATCATTTTCTATAGCTCTAGTCTAGGGTGGTACTTTCAGCGCTAACTTGCAACAACATATGGAAAGGCTACAACAAATTGGTTACCTTATCCCTTTCCCATACAATCCCTTCCTAAGCAAAGTGCTTTAGCTCAGCCTCAAGTCTCACCTTTTATGAGCTTTGAGACATTGCTCAGTCCCATATGAGCCTAGCTTCAGCTATAGAATGCAGGATTTATTCGAAAAAACCTTATATATGAAAAAATCGTTTCCAAAAGTGTCGTATGAACGAGGACAAAATTAATTTTGGTCCCAAGATTTGACATTATTCTAAGGAATTGGTCAAGGAATAGTTTCATTGTTTTAAGGTAAAATATCCCCAAAATCTAGGCGTGGCCATATACAATGCATAGAATAAAATTTAGGGAGTAAGTAAATATATTCATTTGAGTTACGTTTAATTGAAAGAAAATATACAAGTTTCAGTAGAAAGGATATAAAATTTTCCACTTAAATCTAGTGTTCAATCGCACAAACATATGACTACTGCAACTTTTTGACTAGAACCCTGTTTCAACAACTACTTTTCACTTTTTACTTAGCAATTTTTCAAAGAATAAATTCGTGCAAAATACAAGTGCGATGTGTTTCACTGAAAATGCAAAGTTTTGACGACAATTTTTCAGACTTGTTTTTAAAGTGAAAAGTGAAAGTGTTTCACCAACTAAAAAGCGAATTGCTAATATAGGGAATCTGTATTACGATTGATGGGGAAACTAAACTGACTGTTTAAAACATGGAGTGGACCAGCAGCGCAACAATCAAGTTCCTGGTGTAGTGCTTGCTTTACGTCCTCCTGGTGGTTCCCGGGTAACTACATGTATAAATCCTTATGCATGTAGGCTAAATGACGTACATAGGTTAGCAACTCGTGGCACTGAAAGCAATGAAGCTAACGGAACCGAAACTACGCCTCGGATAAGGACTGATTTAATGCTGACGACTTTTTGGCATTAGAACTGGACGAAGACGCTCCTTTACTCGGGGAAAGAAGAACTACACAATGTCAGATTCCTCCAACTCGAGAGAGAATGCGTACGATATAGGCTTAGATATCCTAGGGATTAGTGAATAAAGATGGTTAGAAGCAGGAAAATACCAGTCCCGAATGCGTAACACTAAGCTGCTCTATTCCGGAAGACCAGCTTGTAGCCGACGAGAATACGATGTGAGGTTACTATTAACATCAACATACCGCTAGGAATCCTATGGCGATAGGATTATTTCGGCTAGATTCCGGACTAGAGTACACCGTGTCACCATCATCCAGTGTTACCAACGGAGGACTCATCTGAGTACGTGAAAGAGTCTTCAACACGACGCCATATGGAGACATTGTTATAGTGATGAGAGATTTGAATGCCAAGGTAGGAAGCATAAACGAAGGGCTGAAGCATGGAATAGGCAACCAACCAACCATTACCAATCCAAAGTAGCGTACCTTTGTAAGTTGTTGCAAGGGATTTAAGAAAGATAAAATGGTGTATGTATACAATTCGTGGTCTTTTTTTTTTTGGTGGCCCCATTAGAATAATAGTTTTCCATTATAAGTACAGTGTACCATACCTTCAAGTTCCCTTTTTCTAGGCCAAAGTAAGATTCTGGAGACGGTTCCACATGAACTAGTTGCATCTTCAACCAACTATAGAACACTCACTTTAAATTTTAGAAAACTGTTCTCAGTCAGATTTATATAGGGATATATACAGATGGTTCAAAGGTGGACTGCCGAGTTGGGGATTTGCCCTTGATAGTTCTCTAACGGAAACTGTCGCTTCTCCGCTAGGCTTTGTTAAGGGCTATATCTTCATATGGTCTAGCTTGTAAATCGCAAGTGGAATAGTGTTACTTATTGCGCCATATCAAGAGAGATATGACCCAGCTGTAATAAACACAAGTCAACTGAGTTACTTAGCAGATCAAGACCTGATATCGCTAGAATTGTGGCTTCAATTACGGGCCATTGGCCAGTCGGAGAATTTCTTTTGTATAAGCTGTAAGGATACTAATGAGAGTGAGTCTCTGTATCACTTCTTCTGTAGGTGTCCGACCCTGGCCTGACTATGCTCTGCGAACCCTTCTTCGAGGACCTCAGCGAGATAGCTGAAATAACGATTGACGACCTCTTTCTTTATTCAAACTCCAAGGATTGGGTTTAGCTGCGCACAATTACAACCAATAACATTCTTCTTAAACAGGTTATTGCGAGTTTGTGGTATGAATACGGTGCGCTCTACCTACCTTACCTACCTCCCTTTTTCTATGAAGCCACCTACTCTAGGAATAAGCCTTTGCCTAGAATAATATTTGCATTATTTAGATACAAAAATACCCCAAGGATCCCCATGTATATCCTATACAGTATATTCCAACTTATAAGTAAGAAAAAAATTGTCGAAAAATAAAATCGATTTCATGACCCATAAAGTAAACAACACCGACCGGATGTTTTCGCCTCGTTCAAACTTTTTTTTTCTACAACCAAAGAGAACCATGGTTGCTTTCATCCGCCCATCAAGCAGCATTAAATCTATTATCCTGCATTATTTCCTCCAAAAAAAAAACCAGTATTATAACATTACCAAGAAGAACAAGTCAGCCATGTCAAATAAGCTTCGACGTCTGAACCAATATTTTTCAGGCTCACGAGGCAAAAAAAAAAAACAGAACCTCCCTCCCTATTTATGACAAACATCCTACGCAATAACAATTTTTCAGAAATCCTCAAGGACATACCTTCAGTGTATAGCTACGGGAAGGAAAAAACATTGCATGATAAACACAAGAGCAGAACATAGGTTTTTCTGTGGAACTGATTATGTTTCAAAATTCCTTTCAAATCCTTAGGAGGAAGAGACGCCTTTCCGGCACCTACCCCATCTGGTGTGTAATCAGTATTAATGGGAAAAATGCGAAAAACAATTCATTGGAACTGAATAAATTCCATAAGCAGTCAGTATAAAAAATTAAATCAAATCACCTTTGAAGTTTATCAGGTCCTTGAACAAGTTACAATGGCAGTTGTAAAGTTTCCGTTCGAATAAAAAACTTTTCACTAAACTCAGCACACACATTTACTGGTACCGTTTTCCCAGATATTTTTTTTTCCACTCTTAATCTATATTGCACATAAAGAAAGTTTTTTTGTATTAATATTTCGCACGCAAGGACACTATTCACATACACGATTGGTAGGCAAGGTATATTATTAGAATGTAACTAGTTGTTGATTTTGTGTTTCCTCTACAAACTGGGTTACACATTAAAAATGCACGACAAATCGAACGGATTGGATATACTCGTATCTTAAGTTGATTAGCCTATTACCCGGAACTAAGTTTCGGACTCCTGTGAGAGCCTCTTGTAACACCAAACACCAGCCAGCACTCGTAATTATTTTTTAAACGTTTTGCCAGTTTAGTTAGCCACAAGCCACATCACACACGCACGTTCATTCATTTTTTTTTATTATTTTATATATATCCACTTATTAAATTGGTATGCGTATATCCATATACACGAAATCCTTATAGGTTATCCCTTATTGAAGGAAACTATTATCCTACATGACACGGCACACCAAAAAAAAAACAAGGACAGAAAACCCGTGAGACAAGTTGTCTTAGCGTGATACAAAAACCAACTGAAAATAAGGATACTGGTGCCAAAGTAGGTAAGGCTTGGCAGCAGATCCTTAAAAAACTTGAATCGGCTCCGCTCTCTCAACCTAACCTTCATTCGAATGGGACTTCCAGTGGAGGAAAAGTCTCCAAAAATGTCGGTATATGAGAGAGGAAGTTATTTTCCAGGCAAAATAATGGAAAGCTACGTCCGTTTTGGTTCTGCTTTCCAGGATTTTCTTGTTTGCATGGAAGATGCTTTTGAAAGTTTTGGTCTCTGTGTATCCAGCAGACAACTCCCTCGTTATGGTGCGCTTACACACACACATTTTCCACTGTAACACTTCCAATTAGAGTTTTGTTGTTGTGTAGGACGATTTATCTCGGTAACGGTAACCTTAGGTTATTTGCATGTTTTATGAAATTATTGGCTTGGATTTTAGTTGATTTTTACAAGGCTCTCCTCATTCTTATAAAAATGTTTCGTCCTTTTGCGGACAGAAGGCATAAAATTCTGTTTAATGTTGGATTAAGGATACATAAAATCAAATCTGATCCAGACCTAGATGTGACTAAAGATAAATAGATTTTTCTTCTTTTTTTTTGTTAAGGACACAAGAGGATTCTCCTTAATGTAACCGAACCGAAGGTGAAGCTAATGGAAGTGAGCCACGGATCATTAGAAGCTCGTTTATCATTTAGGGGCGAAAAGCAGCATTCGTGGATGTGAATTGGTAGTAAAATATACATAAAACTTCATAAAATGACGAGGTAATAAAATAAAGTATTCAAGAGTGATTACTTGGTGAGGACATAATGATCAGGTAAAATGAGCTCACAATCGGCGCGGCGTTAGGGTGTTTTAAGGAAATGTTTCCTTGCCTGAATATATTTTTATGTTAATTTGTTCTTTATCCGTCGAAGTGTTACTAAATAAAATCGGAGGATATTTCCTTGTTAAGAACGGGTCTTAGATCTATGACAACATTTTGGGTTTGAGTTTGGAAAGGATTTCATTTTGTACTGCTGGCAAATTTAGGGATGTATGGCAAATTTAGGGACAAACTGTTTGAAATTTTGACCTAAGATACCATGACCTCCTCGCCTTAACTATTATGAGTGGAATGCAGCTTGTATCCAGTAGGCTTAACTATAAATTTATTTAGGCATCCGACTGTTCCTCAAAAAGCCCAGGATCCTTTGCAATGATTTGAATTTTTTATTTGATATACTTACTTACTTATGTCCTGTGTCCCCTTGTGGGTCCTTGGGCCTCTACAAGACCTACGCGCCATCGTGTGCGATTTCCGGAAATGTGCCTCCTTCGCCACTGTTCTACTCCAGGTACTCCTAGGACCGCCGCGTATTCTACCATCCTGCGTAAGCGGGCTCCATTGCTTGACAACAGTCAGTCAATAGCAAAAAGGCGTCATAGATACCAGCAGTACTTTCTCGGATCCTGCCAAATATCTGAGGGGCTGGATACACAAAGAGAATTCTGCTATCCAAAGTGGTGAGCTCCATGCTTTTGTATGCTGTCCCAGTTTGGGCGGCTATACTTTTAAAGAGGTTTTCCAACAATTTTGGACGAAGCAGCCTATCTCATAGCTGGGATGGTACCTACTGACATTCTCGCCAATGAAAGGCAAAAGGCTTACACAAGGCTTTTCGCGAACAGAGAATATACCAGGCTTACGAGGAAGGTAAAGGAGGAAGAAAGGGCAAGCCAGGTGGGACAACACTACACCAAAAGTAGATGGACCAACAAGCTGATTCCCAACATTGAAACTTGGACAAAAAGAGCACAAGGGGACTGTAACTATCACCTTACGCAATTTGTGTCTGGGCATGGTGGAATCTAATAGACCTCATGATGAGGTCACAGGACGACTGGTTGGCTGAGCAAATTGGGCTGCATAGAATTGAAGCATTAAGAAGGGCGTGTCAATATTAATTCTATGTAAACTTTGAATTAGTATTTTTATTTCATGTTTAAATACTCTAAATGCTTTTAAGGTGATTTGAGCTCCTAATCTTTCATTCGAATGCTAAGACTGGCTATCAAAGCTTCTCATCGAACTCGTCCTAGGCTTCTAGCAGTCTTCTTTATGCCATTTGTTGATTTAGAGGCTATTTCTAAAGTTTCCTTTTCGCTATTGGACCTTCACTTCCTAAAATGCTGGCAATATTTTACTGTTAAGAACATTGTTTCATCTGTAAAACAAGACGTTACCCTTTCTCTCTTACTAGCAAGAAATTAGAAACAATAAATATGAAAGGCTCCTTCATACTAAGGAATAAATGGTTCCCTGAGTAAGAGAGCAGCACAATGGACCAACTACTGGTCTAAGTGCATCCTCACCGAGCGCCGGTTTCAACCAACCTACCAAGAGTAGAAATAATTAGATTAGAAGTTGTAGGAATCATTTATAGAAATGGAAAGAGAGTCGGTGTTAAGACAGACCCCTGCAGATAGATTGTAGTGATTGAAGTGGTCCAGTGGTCCAGACTATGTTTAGTTAGGTTGCAGGACCTTTAGAAGAAGGAACTTAAGTGGCATGTATTTACCTAGAATCCAGACGCAAATGTCAATAAGACCTCATGGCCAAAAGAAGTCCTTCTCTCTACCCAGACTATCCGTCGCGGTGAAAATCAAAATAAGTACTCAGACAGACAGCCAAGGCCAACAAAGGTCACTTATAAGTTCAACATTTTTACTGGCCACCCATATATATTGTTTCTCAACAAAATTCTATCTTTTATTTACTTTCAAAGAAAGCTTCGTTTTCATGTTTAGAATGAAATACATAGATACACTTGCGAGCAAAGTGTTTCATTAAAAATTAACTTCAATTCGGTACCAGACAACAGCAACTTACCACTTAAACTGCAAGTGGACGAAATGTAGGACGATAGTCGGTGAATGTTTCAGCAGTGCCACACAAATAGTCGAGTGGTTAAGACATGGTGCAAGGAGCTGACGTTGGTAGCGGTGGTGGTAGGAGCAATCGAGTTTGAGTTCATTATGATTGCTAGTTTGGTTACCAATAATGAGGACTCACATAGTATTGACTCAATATTGCATAAGGTGGTACATTATAAAAATGCTAAGGGGTGGAATCATGTTAGGAAGCTAGGCGAGTCACCCCACTGATCTGCTGTCATGCTATAAAGGCAGTAGTAGATACCTACAAAAGGTGAAGCATTGCAGGGAGAAAGGTGGAAATGGGGAACGATACTACTCAGTTGTAACGCTCGACGTTAAAAATGTCATCATTTTCATTTCATCATAGTCATTAACTGGAATAGATACACCATACTGCACCAGGAAGCTAGAGTTCCATTCTGATGATAGCGCGAAACACTACAATGTTTAAATAGGAGTCCCTCAAGGATCGGTTCTTGGACCTCTTCTATGGAACATTATGTACGACGGACGTGTGTTGATGACTTCGAAGCTACTGTAACCAAGTAGCCAAGAACATCTACAATGTGGAGTCGGCCAGTTACGACAGTATTTAAAGAAATGCCTAGAGTTTGCTGGTCTGGAACTTGCTAGCCACAAGACTGAGACTGTCCTTACATCTAGTCGCAAGACGGTGGAGTACGTGGATTGCTGAAGTACCTTGGGATTACTCTTGACTATGCTTTAAAGCCCATATAGAGTAAGAAAGTAAGAAGCCATCACTGATACGACCGATGCTTTCCCAAATGTCCCTGAGCTCGGTTCTTCTACATGCTCCTCCGCTATGAGGGTAATGGGCTACTGGCAATAAATATATGTAAAAGGAAACTATCATTAGCATACAGGATCATTAGCAATCAGAGTCATCAGCGTCTTCCGAACTATCGTCGACCAAGCAGCCTGGGTATTAGTCGGAATGGTCCCAATCGACATACTCGGAAAGGAGAGGCAAAGGATGTCATTTAGGCGACCATTGAACTGGCAAGGAACGAAAAGGATCAATGAAAAGGAAATAGAAGTCTCGGCAATGCTGTGGCAAAGCTGGTAAAATCATAAGCTCATTCCCATGGTCAACGAGAGCGGAGGGGAGCTATACCTACTTGCCTACATAGTTCCTCTCAGGGCTATCCAAAATACCTCCGTTGATTCGGACACGATAGTTCACCCCTGTGGTGGCCAGAATGCCCAGAACATTGCTCCTGCAAGAGTGCGAGAGAGAGGGCATTTCTAGAAACTAGAAGAGGCAGGCGCACCAAGGCAACGTATGGGTTTAGAAGGCAATGTTTGGAGGACATGACGAAGACATGAAGACTCTTTGCTGATAAGGAAATGTCATCCATCTATATCCGATGCTGATTGGACGAAAACAATTGGACCAACGCCAGGTTAAAGTGGTAAAAAAGCACACATAACGGCATAGACAACACATAGAGCGCTGCTGGTAGACGAAAGGAAGTCCCAGAGACTCGAAACAAGACAGACGGCTGACAACTGATGCAAATAATTTGCAGCCAATGAACAAGAACTTTGACAAGGTGGTGGAGGAGAACGCGAGAATTCTCTCGAAGTTGTTCAGAGCTAGAGTAGATCATAGTAAGGTTCAAGCCAAGTTGAAGGATGCACTGACTTGATTTACTACCTTCGATTGCTGTTGGAGGATCTGTCGCCGAATAAGAAGGAAGCTCTGGCTGATATGATCCTTGGAACAGGAGCAACGTCAGCCAAGAAAAAGGACATGCAGTTGTTTCATCGATTCTCGATAGAACGCTGCAGGAGGAGCTGCTGGTAGAGACTCGATTTCTTTTATTCTATTTCTGCTAGAACGACCTTTATGTCACCCCAACAATAGCCTCAATTGCCTTGGTTTATACCAGAAAAAAAAGTCCCCACAGTCCTTAAAGAATATCCTGTAAACCGCCTCAGCAGCTCTTTTGAAGCCATAAGAACGAAGACAATTTAATTCTTCACACAGTCGACTATAAAAACCTCATCGAGAATCATCAACTAATTTACGGCATCTCTATTGCTTTTCATTAAAAAAAAAGAAAAAAAAAAAAAAAGACTAAGACATCCTCGTTCTTGTGTCTATAACCTATACAATTGGGGGGGAGGAAGTTCCTCATCTCATTCCTTCCTCCATTCCGTCTAAGAACAATTTAAATGAATCCACAAAACCGGATAAAGCTTTTAATGGGCACAAAATTAGTCGACGCCTTTGCCTTGCTCTATAGCTTTTTTGGCCTTCTTTTTTCCTCCTCTCTCTCTCTCTCTCTCTCTGTATACTCTGCTATGCCGCAAAGTGAATAAAAAATTAATTAGGAGTTGTTTGAGCTCCCTGTTGTCTTTTTTTTTCTGACACCCTCCTTGGCCTTTTCCCCTCTCCTGTTAGAGTAGAATGCAGATGGCAGATTTGGATACTCGTGGCTTTTTATGTCAGTTTTGTGTTGCCATTACCATTATTACGGTTTTTTTTTTTCCTTTTTGTTTATTTAGATTGCGTTTTTTTGGTATACAAAGTTAGGTAAGAGAAGGAAGACATTAAACAGCTAAGAGCCAATGATGACATTCAGTTGGCAGCATTTGGTAGTAAGTCTGGCAATGCCTTTAGTTTGAAGTTTGATTCGAGTGTTGTGTATGATGACAGCTGCTAGAACTCACAATGGCTAAGGCGTTTAACCTAAAAATTTAAGATAATTCTCATTTTATGGCGATCAGTAACAATTTAGAGAATCTTTTCAAATGGAACACAATGCTGGTCAACTGATTTCAAAACAAGTAAACGTTTAGAAGTCGCACAGTCATAGAAGTTAAGTAGAGTTCTTGTTTTTAATGCGCTGGAGGCAATGGTCTCTTTATGGATACTCACAGCCCGTAGTACGAAGATATGCCCTATTCCATGCTCTAGCATGTAGGTACCGCGGATCAAGGCATTCCTTCGTAGGGGCAGGTTTTGATTGTGTTGCAGCGTTTTTTTCTTCTTCGGCTCTCGGTGTTTGATTTCGACGGTTTCCCAAGCTTCTCTTCTTGATAGCATGAACCCTATTAGGCTCCTTGGAGTTAACGCATTTCCAATCTCTCTTACTACAGTATTTTTCGTAGTCTCATATCTTTTGCACTCTACAAGGACTTGTTCGGCGTTTTTGACTTTCCCTTCACATGCATAAAGGGTCATCTGCGTCGTTGTATTTGTGAAGGTTCTCCAAAAAGCTTCCATGTCCTGTTAAGAATTGAGTGAGGTAGAAATTTATATCACAGTGTTTTCGTGTGGTTCACTACTCTTCGATGTTTGGCAACAATTTGTAGGTCCACAAGGCTGGCCTCAACACTGATCCCTATGGTACTCCTCTTGTAATTTTATATACTTTTGGCCCTTCTTCCGTATGGGGAAAGGAGAGTCATGTAATGCAGATAATGCAGCTCCTTTGGGCAAAATAGGGGACGTTCTTTACGTCCATACAAATCTCTGTCATTTCCATTGTAAGGGAACTTAATCATCCAACAAGGTTCAAGTCCTAGCTTCACAGGAAGGGCAAATTGAATTTGTTTAGAAACTTTCTCATGGCGTAATGCTCTTGGAAGTTTGTCAAACGTTTTCTTGGAGTCAAACTTGGAAGCACATGTACAATAGTTTAGGCAGAAGTGATCAATCTGTATCCAGCTCATTTCACATAATAGTGCTAGATAATGGAGGGGAACACTCCTTCACTGACCACGGTTACCCATAATTTAGTCTAAGCGACCCTCAACTAGATCCTCTTAAAATTTGGAAACATAAACGAGCCAACTAGTCCTAGTCCCTATAGTCCATTTTCAGATTCCTCCCCCCTGAGTCGCCTGCCTCTCTTCGTAGTTGTGTAGAACTGGATGAGACTCTAGGAGTGCCCTTAACATGCTTGAATACATTTGTCCCGTCAGTACTCCTCGTGGCAAAAAGGAACCATCGTGACAGAAGTGATAGATAGTCTTGAAGGCAGACGGACAGTCTTTCAGAGCTGAAACTGTCAGGTCCTGCAGAGCATACTTCCACAGTTTTATCTCCATCTCAAATCGAGTTTATCCTTTCAAAATTCAACTACTGACAGACTTTTAGATCAAAATTTAGCTTAGAATTTAGAATCAAAAAAAAATTTAACTTCTATTTTTTTTTCGAATCTTTTGGATCCCAAAATTTTAGTCAAAAAAAGAAAAAAACCATAGCCACAATGAAATTTCTTGCATGCATACGACATGCATTTAAGGTAAATCGTATAACCATCAGATGTACAACATTCTGTAAATATGTTCATCGTTCTTTAGATCCTGCATCACCCGACTTCTCGGAAGAGTGGTTCAGCTGATACACCTAACGGTGCCATATGGAATGAAATTCAAAGTCGCACTAGCGGATCCAGCTCAAGTTCCCACAAATCTGACAAGCAAGTGGTTTCCGCGGAAGAATTATGTCCCGTCGACACAAACACCACCGATGGAAAGCATATGGAGCAGAAGACCCTTCACGACAATACAATTTCGGAAGTTGGATCAGGTCTTGGCCTTACTGGTGTCGAAGACTTAGGCAAATCTGGATCACATCAGGTGCAGAAGGAACTTGTTAGAAGTTTCTCCACCGATGGTACCAAACCACCTGTTGATGACCATGAAACGCCAATTGTTACAGTGGCCACCAAGAGCGGTGTTTTGGGCAACCAAATCCAAGTTATGTCCTTTGAATTGCCCACAATGCTAAACAATGAGCTAAGAAATATTCCTGTCTCGGGGATGCAGCTAGACCTGGAGTTGAATATCACAAATGTTAGAAATACTTTACTCAATCCAAAAAATTTGTCAAAATTTAAAGTAAAAGAGAATAAGCTCGGCGAAGCCAAGATGGCAATGACGGCTAATGTTCGTTTGGATTCGAAGAAAACTCCCACGATTCCTCTTCAATTTACTGCCGTGATGAATGGCAAGGCCGAGGTTAGCTCTAAAGATTTAGGCAGCCTTAAACTAGAAGGCCTAAAGATGTCCGAATTCCATAAATACGTATCCGCATTGGCGGCCAACCTGTGCAGTACAGCACTGAAAACAGGATTTCCTGTAGATAAATTCGGCAAGATAGATCGCAAAGCCTTAAAGAAAATAAACGCAGTTGAAATAGAAAGAAAACATAAACCTAAGACCACAAAAGAAGACAGTCCACCGAGAAAAAGAAAAGACAGTGAGGGACAATCAGTTCAACCAACAAACTATGAAAAGCTTCGAAGATTTATTGAAAAATATGACATAAGAGTTCCAGCACATATGCGGCTCCTTGAACAGGCTTCAAAGCAACAGAACTTATCAGAAACGGAAGCCATTCCCAATGCCGGTGAGTCATACCATCTGCTACATCTCGACAACACAATTGACACATACAAAAGTGATCAGAAGCCATCAGAAGCAAAATCATCGCCCGATCCCAGTGCGAAGACTCCCGGTCAAACTGAAAGGAAAAACCAATCATTCTATTTGGCATCGAAGCCAAAAAAACCGAAGCAAACCCGCGAACGTGAACCACCAGACTCTAGACAACCTAAAAAGCCAAATCGAAAAGGATCAAAGGAACGCGAACCAGACCCTAGACAAACTAAAAAGCCAAATCGGAAACATCTTGCAGCAAAAAGAAATAAAGCTAAGGCATCAAACCAAACAAAGCGCTTAAATGATTTATTAAATCAAGCAGCAGCTGCTGCAAATGCTACCAATAGGCAAGAGGAATCCTTGACTGGTCTTGACTATGAACGGAGTGAAACTAAACACCCAGCATCTGGAGGAGCTATAAGCGACCAAAGAGCATCCTCGTCAAGCCATTCCAATGAGCAGAACCAAACTGCACGTGCAAATTCGTCAGCTGGGCTCGAAGCTACTAAAGGTACAAGTGACCAAAGAGAATCATTGTCTAGGGACCAACAAGAATCCTTGTCTGGTCGTGCCAATGAACGGAGTGAAACTAGACACCCAACTGCGTCAACTGGCCTCCCAGCTGCAGGAGCTATAAGCGACCAAAGAGAATCCTCGTCAAGCCGTTCCAATGAACAGAACCAAACTGCACGTGCAAATTCGTCAACTGGGCTCGCAGCTACTAAAGGTACAAGTGACCAAAGAGAATCATTGTCTAGGGACCAAAAAGAATCCTTGTCTGGTCGTGCCAATGAACGGAGTGAAACTAGACACCCAACTGCGTCAACTGGCCTTCCAGCTGCAGGAGCTATAAGCGACCAAAGAGAATCCTCACCAAGCCTTTCCAATGAGCAGAATGAAACTACACGTGCAACTTCATCAACTGGGCTCGCAGCTACTAAAGGTACAAGTGAGCAAAGAGAATCATTGTCTAGGGACCAACAAGAATCCTTGTCTGGTCGTGCCAATGAACGGAGTGAAACTAGACACCCAACTGCGTCAACTGGCCTTCAAGCTGCAGGAGCTATAAGCGACCAAAGAGAATCCTCGTCAAGCCGTTCCAATGAGCAGAACCAAACTGCAAGTGCAAATTCGTCATCTGGGCTCGCAGCTAATAAAGATACAAGTGACGAAGGAGAATCATTGTCTAGAGCCCTAAAAGAAGCTTTGTCTGGTCTTGCCAATAAACAGAGTGAAACTCGACACCCAACTGCTTCAACTGGACTCGCATCTGTAGGAGCTATAAGCGACCAAAGAGAATCCTCGCCAAGCCGTTCCAAGGAGCAGAACGAACCTACACGTGCAGCTTCATCAACTGGGCTCGCAGCTACTGAAGGTACAAGTGACCAAAGAGAATCATTGCCTAGGAGCCAAAACGAATCCTTGTCTGGTCGTGCCAATGAACGGAGTGAAACTAGACAGCCAACTGCAACTAGAGACCCAACTACGGCAACTGGTCTCGCAGCTGTAGGAGCTATAAGTGACCAAAGAGAATCCTTGTCAAGTCGTTCCAAGGAGCAGAACGAACCTACACGTGCAGCTTCGTCAACTGGGCTCGCAGCTACTAAAGGTACAAGTGACCAAAGAGAATCCTTGTCTAGGGACCAAAACAAATCCATGTCTGGTCTTGCCAATAAGCAGAGTGAAACTCGGCAGCCAACTACAACTAGAGACCCAACTACGGCAACTGGTCTCGCAGCTGTAGGAGCTTTAAGTGACCAAAGAGAATCCTTGTCAAGTCGTTCCAAGGAGCAGAATGAACCTACACGTGCAGCTTCGTCAACTGAGCTCTCAGCCACTAAAGGTACAAGTGACCAAAGAGAATCCTTGTCAAGCCGTTCCAATGAGCAGAATGAAACTACACGTGCAACTTCGTCAACTGGGCTCTCAGCCACTAAAGGTACAAGTGACCAAAGAGAATCCTTGTCTAGGGACCAAAACGAATCCATGTCTGGTCTTGCCAATAAGCAGAGTGAAACTCGACAGCCAACTACAACTAGAGACCCAACTACGGCAACTGGTCTCGCATCTGTAGGAGCTATAAGCGACCAAAGAGAATCCTTGTCAAGCCGTTCCAATGAGCAGAACGAACCTACACGTGCAACTTCGTCAACTGGGCTCTCAGCCACTAAAGGTACAAGTGACCAAAGAGAATCCTTGTCTAGGGACCAAAACGAATCCATGTCTGGTCTTGCCAATAAGCAGAGTGAAACTCGACAGCCAACTACAACTAGAGACCCAACTACGGCAACTGGTCTCGCATCTGTAGGAGCTATAAGCGACCAAAGAGAATCCTTGTCAAGTCGTTCCAATGAGCAGAACGAACCTACACGTGCAACTTCGTCAACTGGGCTCTCAGCCACTAAAGGTACAAGTGACCAAAGAGGATCATTGTCTAGGGACCAAAACGAATCCTTGTCTGGTTTTCCCAATAAACCGAGTGAAACCCGACAGCCAACTGCAACTAGAGACCCAACTACGGCAACTGGTCTCGCAGCTGTAGGAGCTATAAGTGACCAAAGAGAATCCTTGTCAAGTCGTTCCAAGGAGCAGAACGAACCTACACGTGCAGCTTCGTCAACTGGGCTCTCAGCCACTAAAGGTACAAGTAACCAAAGAGAATCCTTGTCTAGGGACCAAAACGAATCCTTGTCTGGCCTTGCCAATAAACAGAGTGAAACTCGACAGCCAACTGCAACTAGAGACCCAACTACGGCAACTGGTCTCGCAGCTGTAGGAGCTATAAGTGACCAAAGAGAATCCTTGACAAGCCTTTCCAATAAGCAGAACGAAACTGCACGTGCAATCAAGCCAACTAGGCTCGCATCTGTAGGAAGTACAAGAAAAAAAAGAAGGACATTCTCTGGTCATTCCAACAAACCAAGTAAACCTAAGACTGATACCTCCTTTGCAGCCCCATCAACATATTCCCTGAAGAAGAGAGAAATATTCCCTGATATTCCCAACGTAGAAGTTACTACAAATGTATGCGCCTTAGCTAACATAGCTCTAAAGGATCGTCAAAAGAACTTGCCTGGTCTTGCCATCGAACGAAACAATGAATATGCGACATACCTAGCTATTACTTTTGATCCAAACAAAGCCACGGGTATTCCAGCCGGCCGAATCTCGGAATACCCAAAATACGAAAATAAGAAGACAAGATCGATTTCAAGAGATTTCGCAAACAATTTTGGCCTTACAATGAATCCGAATATAGGAGCAGATCGCATACCTACAACATCTGATCAACTTGATGTCAATATATATAATACATCCGTTACAGATGGAGGGAGTAGGACTAGTGATGCCGCCTCCTCCTCCACCGGTCTTAGTTATGAGCCAAACACGGATCTAGTAAGCACAGGTGCTATTGTCAATGCCCCGAATCATGAGCCACAAAACTCCATGAAACCGGCTACAAACTATCTAACTAGTCCAACAAGCTTAGAAGACTCAACAGAGCTTGCGGCAACTCATAATATTATATACGAAGTTAATGATTCCGAAAGAACAGAAGACCGAACTGATTCAAGGGAGTCAAGCGATACTACCTTCTCGAGTCATATGTATGAGCCAAATAAGTCTGTGGATCTACGAACCGCACTTGGTATTGAGGATAATAACAGAAATTGAAGACTATTCAAATTTGGAAACTTGTGAAGGTAGTTCGCAATAGACAGATCTTGAATCTTGAGTGTTCAAACAAAGAGACAAATTCTAGTCCAGTTACTTGAGTAAGAAGCCACCGAAGAACCTACCTAATGATCCATATTGTGAGTGAGTAGATCTTGCAGCCACTTGAAAGTAAATTGAAGGAGCAAGGACTACCTATTCAAGAGCAAAATAAGTCAGTGGATCTGGGAACCACTATTGGTCCAACCAATCCTCCAGAGACTAAATCAGATTCACTCAAAAGATATTCAAGCTTTGAAAATCGAAGGATCTCGAATGGTCGCCATAAGAACCACTGACGCAGCCCCCTCTATGAATGAAAGAGAAGAACCTCTCTTAGAAATAAATCAACAAACCCATCGAAGAACTATAGGACTATTCCCACACAAATTGTGCGTTTCATTTACAAAGTTTTTGTAGATGATGCTCACAGTTTTTCTTCGTTTTTTTTTTTTGTAAAAAGTGATGCACTTTGGTATATTTTGACTGTGCTTAGGATTGTGCAAATTGATTGTGAATTAAGTTAAATAAAAGGTCCTTTATTCACGTCATCCTGCAAATCTACATGAGCATTTTGATTACATACTTTTGGTGCAAAAAGTCCTAACTTAACTAAACAAACAATAAAGTTAATTTGAACTCAAATATACTTGTTGCATGTTGCATTCACATTTTAG
Organism: Chalcosyrphus nemorum; assembly: GCA_949716465.1. Lineage (NCBI taxonomy): Eukaryota > Metazoa > Arthropoda > Insecta > Diptera > Syrphidae > Chalcosyrphus > Chalcosyrphus nemorum. The sequence goes on from OX454333.1 coordinate 87,670,559, forward strand.
TTTAAGAAGAATTTATAGAAGAAGAACTCGAAGTCGCCAAAAGGACTTGACGTAATCGCCGTCAGAGGACTCAGTCGCAAAATTTCTTCTTCACAAATTTGGTCGTTGCGTCGCGTTGGCACCACAACTCGGATTCATTGATGCTGTCAAACTCTGGCCACAAAAATTAGGCTAACGTAACTCTATACCTGAGGCCTTTGACGCTAAAGGTTTCTCCTCCCTCATTTCGAAAGAGATAATGTCCGATGACGTCGCCATGTCATTATCTGCACCAAACAGTCAATCTTTGTGGATGCACTGTAGGGTGTGTGCAGTTGGTACTATTTACAGTCTCTAAGTAGGCTTCTTATCCTTGACTCTGTTACCTCTGCAATGCTTTCGAAGAATCTGTGGCCTAAGTTTCGAAGGCGTTGTTCTTGAAGGGCGGGGCAGTGGTACAGCATGTGTTGGATTGACTCTACCTATTCTTCAGCTTCTGCATAAATCGTTGGACTCTGCATTGCGGAGCATTCTTTCTATGACACAGTGCCCTCTGACTACTCCCGTGACGACGCGGATAGAATTTCGATCCATAGTTAGTGGCGTCTTTGCTTTCAATATTTGCCATAGGCTACGTGACGTAGTATAGTCCTTTCTGGATAACTAGGAGGCGTTGCCCTCATTCTCTATTATGTCATCAATAATACTAAACAATTTTAGGATCGGCGGTAGTATGGATGTGTCAGCCTCAATGATATTCACAGCAGACCCTCGCCTTACCAATTCATCCGCCCCTTCCACAATGCTGTGGCCAGGTATCCAGCAGAGTCTGTCCAGTCAGTCTAAACAATCCTTAGCCGACTGTATTGAATATTATTGATTTCAGGGCCGCTTGACTATCTACAAAGATTGTTATATCCGACAGAGGGATGTGGCTATCTTTTGTTGATACAGCAGCTTTTTCTAATCAGCTTGAAAGACACTACATGCTTCTGGAAGTCTGAAAGACTCCTCTTTTTGTAGTTCTTCTGAGTAGAAACCAGCTCCGATGCTTATATCCATTTTGGATCGATCAGTTTAAATCGTGATCTCGTGATTTTCATTACCTTTTTTTGACTCCCAGTCTCTCGACTTCGGTATATGACGGGTATGACTTCTTTTCACATGTTGGCTTCTCCCAGTCTGAGGGCTCCCTTTCGGGCACTACCTATAATGAACAAGTTCAAGGGAAGGAGAGGAAGGATCACTGGCAGAGTGTTGCCAGTCTTCGTTCTGTATTTCAGTTGTTGTCCACCAGACTAAAGACACGTTGATGATGATCGGTCTGATGATGGCTGTGTACATCCAGTGAACGATGCGTGGTTGTAAACCCTATCTTCTGCCAAAGGATCTTTTGTAGGCGTACAGAGCATTCAGACCTATTCTCATTCTTTCTCCCAAATTCCTTCTCTACAATAAATTAGAGCCCAGAATTACACCGAGATATTTCGCCTCTTTCAAGGCAGAGTTGATGAGTTCACTGATTGTTGGCAGAAATTTGCCTTTAATCAGTATCACTAGGTCAACGCAAAGATTTTAATTCTTTTCTCCTCGAAGATCTTGAGAACCTGTTGACGTTGATAAGCCAAAGCTATCTGGTCTGGTCACCCTTTACTACTTCTTGCTAGCGAAAACTTGAAGAAGTCTTGTGCGACGTATAATTAAAAGAAATGTTCTTATCACAACATCAGATATATCAAACGCTCTTCATGATCCTATTAGCTCTTCGCATCCTAGACATTCTCACTCCAAAGAGAAAAACAAAAAGCACCCTCAATGAACACCCTCTTTAAGTAAAAACTAAGCGCACGTAGGTACAAGTATCTAGATACTGATTTAATCAAATCGAATACTGACAGCATACCATCATTTATTTGCACAAATTCAAACAGAACATTCCATTTGCAGGTCCTTTCACCGAAGACAATATCGTACAATTTATTTAACACTGTCTTCTTTTGTTTCACTCCTCACCAGCAGAAAGGTCCATTGCTCAAACAAAACAATCGCCCCTCCCACAGAGGTCCTTACCTCGCTTCAAGGTGGATGTGAAACAATAAAACTGAAAGAACTGCAATACAATAACGAAAGTCAATTTGATTCAATCAAGGTGATGTACAAACTGCTGCTACTGTGTTTTTTATTTCACTTTAACAATTTATCTACTTCATCGCCGAGAATTGATATATAGAGAATTGAAAATCAAGGATTTACAATGGTGTATTGAAATAAATTGCATTGGCCAGATTGCAGGGGAGAAAAAACAAGTCATACAGACAGGCGGGATAGGATGTAGATACTTCCCATTGAAGAAGAGACTACTCAAGATCAGCCGAATCAATTTACATAGAAACCAATCGATGGAGAGGATTTTGTATAGATTTTGAAGAGCATCGGCGGCGGCGACGGCGGCGGCGGAGAGCTCTTGTCAACAAGTGTGTGCAACGTTCAAAGGAATGCTCACTTGCAGGAATTTTAAAGTGCACACATGTACGCATAGTCTTATGAATAATTCACCATTTCTTCAGACGGATTTTGGTGAAGTATTTTTGTATCAACTGGTCCACTTTACTACCAGAAAGCAGCCTATTACGCCCCCTTTTACTGTATAAATTTTTTCGTCTTCCTAATGAATTGGAGTAATCGTTTCTGTGACGAGGAGCGTACATTAAAAGCATTCACTACATTCGCACCTAGAATTTGTAGTCTGATACGAACAAAGACTGGACAATCATATAGGAAGTGTTCCGCAGTGTCGTCACCCTCTCCACTGGCGCTGCAAACCGATGTTTCACTTAAGCCAATCATATTAAGAAGCTTATCAAAAGCGAAGTGTCCTATAAGATCGCCAACAAGTTGTCTGCAGTCTTTTCTGCTAAGAGACAACAAGAATGCCGCGGACAGTTTTTTAACTCTTGCACGTCACAAGGAGGAGTTCTCTCTCCTATGCTTTGGCTTATCAACGTCAACAGATTCTCAAGATCTTCGAGGAGAAAAGAATTAAAATCTTTGCGTTGACCTAGTGATACTGATTAAATGCAAATTTCTGTCAATAATCAGTGAACTCCCTTAAAAGAGCGGAGGGTGGGCATAAGAGGTTTATGAGTTAATCCCGGTAAAACCGAGCCAAGTCCTGTTTACCAAGAAAAAGAAAACGTCACACTACCAAAGCTAGAAGGCATCACAATAAATCTCTCAACTGAGGCGAAATATCTCGGGGTGATTCTGGGCTCTAATTTATTGTAGAGAAGGAATTTAGGAGAAAGAATGAGAATAGGTCTGAATGCTCTGTACACCTACAAAAGATCCTTTGGCAGAAGATAGGGATTGCAATCGCGCATCATTCACTGGATGTACACAGCAATCATCAGACCGATCATCGCCTACGAGTTCTTAGCCTTTTGGACTTCAACTGAAATACAGAACAAACACTGGTAACACTCTGCCAGTTATCCTTCCTCTCCTCCCCTTGAACTTGTTTATTATAGGTAGTGCCGGAAAGGGAGCCCTCAGACTGGGAGAATCCAACATGTGAAAAGAAGTCATACCCGTCATATATCGAAGTCGAGAGACTGGGAGTCAAAAAAGGTAATGAAAATCACGAGATCACGATTTAAACTGATGGATCCAAAATGGATATAAGCATCGGAGCTGGTTTCTACTCCGAAGAACTACAAATTAACGAGTCTTTTAGACCTCCAGAAGCATGTAGTGTCTTCCAAGCTGATAAGAAAAAGCCGCTGTATCAATCAATCAACAATTTCTGTAGATAGGCAAGCGGTCCTGAAATCAATAAAATCGAATACAGTCGATTATGGAGTGTCGAGAATCACTGGTCACCATCAGTCACCAAAAAGTCAAACTCTGCTGGGTACCTGGACACAGCAATATGGAAGGCAGCTATAAGACATAATAGAGAATGAGGACAACGCCTCCTGGTTATCCAGAAAGGACTGTACTACGTCACGTACCGTATGGCAAATATTGAAAACAAAGGCCCTACTAACAGTGGATCGAACTTCTATTCGCGTGCTGAAGGGAGTAGCCACAGGACACTGTGCCATAGGAACTTGCTCCGCTAATAGTTATGCAGAATCCAGCGATTTATACAGAAGCTGCGGAGACGAAGGAAGATGGTAGAGCCAATCCAACACATGCTGTGCCACTGCCCCGGCCTTCAAGAACCACGCCAGAGTCGCCAGAGGCTCTCATTCGAAACTCTATTGCCGAAACAACGCCATGCTCATTGGATGGAATCATCAACAATTGGACCGACCGTAAGAGGCAACCATTTGAATAGTTTTCTATTCCACACATAATGGCATAAATGTAGCTTTAAGACAAAGCCAGAAAAAATTTTATGTATACCTCTTATTGTTGTTGTTTTCGCAAGTCTTTTTTCTATCGTTCTAATCTGGTCACCCTACACATCTATAGGTAATGTACTACGGTCTTAAGAAATTAATTAAAAACAGACAGATTTTGGTTTCGAATTTCAAAATTCCTTCGTCCTTGAAATAATGGCAACTCTGCGTCTTACAAAGTATCTGTCCCGCATGACTTGATTCACATTTCGTGAGTAAATCATTTAAACAACCGTTTCATGGTTTATTAATGCAATTTATTGCTTACAACAAACACGTGTTTGCTTACTTCTACTTGCTCGTTGAGTAAAATATTATAGATACAAAAAGCCCAACAGAAGAAGCCTGCGTGGCAAAAGTGAGTTGTCTTCGTGTAAAACTCATAAAGTGTTAAACATTTATCAAACCCATTGAATCAAAAGATGTTACTTGCTTGCGGGCGTAACCAATAAATTCCACTGGCAAATCCTTTCACTGACGACATTTACACCAATTCACATAAATGAATCAACTGGGGGATTTAAGGTAACGAGCATGCATCACAGGAGTTGAACAAATTCTTATACAGAAGGAGGAGGAGGAGTAACCTTCCAAGCCGAGAGAGGGAATATAAATTGTTTAAAAAGTATCTACATATCTACAAACTTTTCCATGGACTTTATTTACTTTTTTTTGTTGAAAAATGTGGTCCCCACACAAAAGTCCTTGAATGATTGTTGGAATAACGAGACTCGTGAGTGAGCAATTAAGTGAGTAATTGAATGTCTGATGAAGAAGGTGCTGAAGTGAGGGTAAGTTGAACTAAAATGTGTGGCCAATACACAGTTAACTAGGGGAAAAACTATCATGAATATTTGAGAGCGCACTAGCGCAACCTCAGTTGAGATACTCTCCATTAACTTTGTGAACTTGGACCTTGGACTACGTGAGTTGTTTTATGGAACACTATCATTTTTCTTCGAGCAGGAGGGGGTGCGATGAAAAATGAGAGTTTCACGTTTAATCGAATATGTACAGTTTTGATTTAAAAACTATCGCAATGAAAGGAGAAGATCCTCCATTCTCCGGTCTCCCTATCTGCACGAGCTAAGGAAGTGCAGAGATAAACTAACTTCGCATAAATCATGTTAGAGAACGTGCCAAGGGAACGAAATGATTACAGTCATTCCTGTTGGTCGAGGGGGATTGTATCTTTTGGAGTAAAGATTTTAACTGTTCTGCCAAGAAATAAGTGAAATTGGATTTGTATACATTTTTCGATCTGGTAACTTGGGAAAGTGATCAAATTCGAATATAAGTGTTGGAAGGGGTTGTAAAAAAATTCAAGGAAAAGTCAACAAAAAAGTGTGAAGGCTAAGAGTGGGCGCTATCATTCGAGAGGAGATTCAAAACAAGAATTCCTGTCAGAATCTACTGAAAGAACTGAAGAACAAAGAAGTAAAAGGAGTTGGTGTTCTATACCGACGATGGTTCTAAGGTGGACAGTGGTACAGGAGCCGAAGTTTATTGTAAAGCTCTACGAATAAATCGCTCCTTTAGGCCAAACGACGACTGCAGCGTCTTTCAAGCCGAAGTCACAGCCTTCATAGAGCCTACTGACTGTCACAGCCATTAAGGCTCTAGACTCGTTGCAATTAGGCTTATGAGTACCTGCAAAACCCTCGTAAACGAGATATCCAGGGACTGGATACCAGGGAATATGAATACTAAAGCAAGCGATAAGGCTGACGTGCTGGCTAGGAAAGGGTCGACGCTGCACACATCGCACCCTTTTATACCAGCCCCAATCAGTTTCTTATAGAAGATGTTAGAGCCATGGTACTTGGGCCTAAAGCCTTTAGCAAGAAGAGATCATCAACTCTGGTTACCCTCAGTCGTTTCTGGCGTTGGCATTGGCCTCCACGCGGACTGACTGTGTGTGCTGCATTGCATAATGACTCTTTCAGAATTTGCAAGGGTGAAAAGGAAATCGAAATATAATAAGTGACTATACTGGCATATCCGTCTGCAGAATGAGAACTCTTGGTAGACATTTCCTCTTGAATCTGGAGGACTTAGGTAACGTTGAGTTGATGGACTTCTTGAGATTCATGTCACTACAAGTTTAAGTTTAAATAATTGGGCACAATGGACCCCACTGGTTGGTCTATGTGAGGAGTAATGTTCTTGTCACAAGGCACCCATCTACCATCACCTAACCTAAGATTGATAAGCCACTTACTTGACCTGCTGCGTATGAAAACTGCCGCTTCAAAAACATTGGAAGGGAACATAAACAATCGAATCAAGAAGCCCTACGTGGCTTCATATGCCTGCAGGCGTGCTTTTGGGTAGAAACGAGGATTCAAGCCTCAAGGGGTATACTGGTTATACACCGCGGAGGTAAGACCTAACTCAACCTATGGATCAATGAAATCAACACCAATAGCAGTACTGGAAACAATACTAAATCTAGGAGCTAGAAATGCCCTCAGACAAAGGAGAGCTGGTCTATGGACGGCAAAGTCCGATGGTCTTGACTGAATTCTGAGCCGAAAGAATATATAGTCTAGACAGGAGCAGACAGTATCACATTAGTTTCAAACCGTAAGCGGAGATTTTATATAAGAATTCCCAGCAGGGAGGAATGGAACATATGTAGACATGGTTTGTGCTGAATATGAACTCGCCATCTATACCGACGGATCCAGTGTCCATATTGGCAGTCAAGCAGCTTAAATGGCCAGAAGAGTTTATCAAAATACGATACGTCAGTAGCTAAAAAGGTGACAATCTATCGGATGCCAGGTCACGTGGAGACCTCCGGCCGTCAAAGGCCAGATGAACCAGCCAGGAAAACGTCACATCTAAGCAAGAACTACCTGAGGCCAAAACTACGTCACAGGACTACCTATATGATCAGTGGTTAGTATCGTGACAGCGCACTTAGTGATAGGCACGACTAGGTATACCCAATTGCGACTTTTGCAGAAGTTGAACGGACGAAGAAGAAATAAAAATCCACTGTGTTACGCACTCTATGCAGCCGTGCAGATGTGTCACAGAGAAATTTAATATGGTGGAGGATAACAATAATCGCGTCCTTACTGGGGGTGGTAGTACATATTCGGGTAATACGTATTTGAGGCCTCGGAAAACTCAGTCAGAGGGTTTAAAACAGTAGCTCCTTCTATCTCTAGACTTGCACCTCATCCGAATAAAGCAGTAAGCAGTAAGTTTTTCACTGAGCCTTCTCTAGAGCTAGTGCGACCACCTGTCAGTTCTTTAGTGATTCTGTAAACGGATCCCTCTTTTCTGTAGCCATTGGATTGATGTATGGTGGACTTCCCTCATCTTTATGTCCTAAAGGGACTCTAGCGCGATTCTTCCTGCCGATGGAATAGCTATGATGCAAGCTTTCAGTTGCTTCCCTTGGCCATTCTCCCTCTATGTATACAGGGTAAGCCACTTCTTATGTCTTCCTTGTGATCGATCAATAAGGATGTAAGAAACATACTTTTACAGCACTCCAATGGTCTTGGACAGCAATGAGCTGTTGATTGTATCCCCTTCATGTGAAAATTGGTCCCTTCATTATTGCCGAACTGTGGGATCTTTAAGGCATTCAGAATTCTGCTGTGTGCTCTTATATGTATCTGCATCTCTTCTGTTTCGGACGCCGAGGAGACTGTACTCCTAAACAGTATTCTTGGACACTTGTCTTGTCGCTTTTCTCGTGCCATGATTCTCTTTACAATGGAATCTTCCTAGTACTCCAAAGCAAATCACTTCAGACTAAAGCAAGCTTACTAAGATACAAAAGCAAAGACTAAAGCAATTCACCATCACTCGCCAAAGAACTCACTCCCCTAACAGCTTCATATGTCCATTTGAAACTTGATAACATTCCAAAGGAATCAACCATAACCATGATCATCATAGCAGAACTGTTCCATATAACATTTCTCCCCAAAAAGTCCCCTTAATTGGGAAAAACATAATGAGTTCCGAAAAGACAAACTCGTTGCTTTGATCATTTCATTAAATGAATTCCTCTTTCAACACACTATCCTCTCGGAACAATTTCTGCCAGGACATAGCCAAATGAATGTCAACGCAAATGTGAAGCAGAGACATCTAAAACTATCCACACACACATGATGGAAATGCTCTACTTTGACGCTAATAACATTTCATAATTCTTGATATATGAAACCAAATCTTGTTCAAGCTGACTCGACTCCTTCCTCGTCCTTGTGTTTGTTGGCCAGGCCATCTCCTAGTACATTTATTATCCAATTTCGTTAAAATCAACGCATGTTGTAGCTGTTGCTTGTTTCCCCCTGGACACATCCACCAAACAAACACCGCAAGACTTTTGTAAAACCGTATAAAACCCCCAACCTCCATGCCCCCCCCAAAAAATCCGTGGCAACCATGAAGATTTATGAGATTAGCGGTGAACATGGTGATTTGACCTCCCTTTACTTTATCATTGCGGTGCGGGTTCTCTCTCTCCCGTCGTACACGCACGTTAGCGACAGGATAATAAATCCCATTGGAGCCGTTCTCATTCATGTAAGCTTCGTCCGCTTTCCAACAACATTGTGTCGAAAATTTTCAACCGAGAAGCTCATTAAGTGTCGAGTCGACCCACCAACCAATGTATGGTGAACATCAGTGCAACTTCACTTAAGCTGCATGCGATGTCCTTGTCGTATGATAACGTTTAGTAATTAATTATTCCTCGTCCTCGTGCGCCTCGTGAACTTCATTTGTGTGTATGTGGGGTTGAGATTTCATTGTACAGCGAATATTTATCAAATTCCTAGTTCTGCAGCAGCGCTGCATAAGATGATGTGCAGAATGCGGAGAGGCGAGCATGAAATTTATGAACTTTTACTCTGACAGTTGTGCGGTATTCATCTATCCTGCCTGCCGTATAGGGTTTGCATAGTCTTTGCCTCGGTGTCCTGTATACTTGAACTCGAACTCATTTTGGTGACAACATGGGATGCGTGCAGCATGCCTAATTGGCGGAAGGCTAATTGAGATGACAAATTTCCCTCTAAAATTTAGTCTTTAAAGGTCGAAAATAAATACTTTATGTCAAGGACAATCGAACTGCATTTATAGAATTGAAATTTACTTGCGTGCCAGCACAGCACGCGCAATCCGAATCATGTCATCAGGATGGGGAAATCCCTCCGAGGGATAATTCCCATTATTTCATTCAGCGGTGAAGTTCAAGTGGGGATTTGGGGACTTGTGCTCCGGTTATGCATTATTTTTTAATTCAGGAAATGTGGCCAGCCATAATGCCTTTCTTTTTTTTTTAAATAAATTTATAATATCCTGAGTATAATATTAATTCCTCTCACTAATTAGCATAACAATTGCAAATGTAAATGAGTATTAATCGCATTTTGGGTAAAGTGCAAGGATGATTTCATTTCATAAATGTTTAATGACTTTAAGAAGACTGAAAACTTTTATTTTCTTTTTTTTTTTTCTCTACCCTAAACGAAATGATATTTTCTTTTCTTTTTTTTTTAATTTCAGTGGAAAATTTTAATGTGTTATGGTTTTAATGGGCAGTAAGCTATCTGCATGCACTTAAAAAACATTAAAATATTACCTTCGGCATTGTGAGAGTATGTATGTATGTGGATACCGTTACATTAAAGGGAATTTTATAACAACAACATTTTTACAGAACAATGGCTTGTAGTTTGTCTTCATGTGGATGCGCTATAAAACAGTTGTAAAAATATAATCATTCTCATCGAAAAGAATAAAAAATAAAAATGTATCTTTAAATATTTTAAGGTTATGTGTGTAACGTGTCCTTCTGGATCATGAGTCGTGTATTTATTTTATAAAGAAAAGTCCACAAAGGGAAGGTTTTTGAAGGGGAAGCCTTTGACTGGAGACTCATTTGCCAGGGAATCAGATTATAACAACTGCTCAGGCAGCTGACACCTTTGTAGAGATCCGGCGAAGAATAACACTAGCAAAGCGCTGCTACTTCGGTTTGGCGAAACAACTGGGTTCAAAACTCCTAACTCGACGGACCAAATTAATGGTCTACAGAACGCTCATCTTACCAGTCCTGCTGTATGGAGCCAAGTGCTGGACGATAAGTAAGAAAGCTGAGCAAATATTGGGCACCTTCGAGCGTAAAATACTCCGTCGGATATTAGGTCCCCTATGCGAGGAGGGCGAATGGAGGAGAAGGTACAACCGCGAACTCTATGAGCTGTACCAGGATGTGGATGTAGTCCAAAAAGCCAAGATACGCAGACTACATTGGCTCGGCCACATCGAGCGAATGGACGACAATGCTCCAGCCAAGAGGATCTTCGAATCCCAGCCCCCAGGTTCGAGACCTAACCTCCAGTAAAAGACCAAGCTGTCGCGGATGCCAGAAAACTTGGTCTTCACAACAGGAAGCAGCGTGCTCGGGACCGCAGAGGATGGAAGGCAACGATGTCTCAGGCAGGGACTCTACAAGGGTCGGGAGCCCTTTAAGTAAGTAAGTAATGTCTGTAACAACTACCCATGGTTGTACTTACTCATATCCCGTATATACAAACCATTCTGATGTTCTGATGAAGTTCAATACCATGTCGGTGTTAGCATTGGAGAGCTCTCCTAGATCCTGAAAGAAGTGCTTGTCGAGGAGTTCGTACCGGGAATGTTGGGCACTAGCAGAGGAACTGGGAGGTGTCGTATCTAGTTTCCCTGCTTTAAGCCTGAGGATAAACGAGGTAAGGCCGATTGGTCGGAAACCCTTCGAGGTTGTGTGGCTAGTCTTTGCGGCATTTGAAATAAACGCCTGTTACGTAAGATGTGCGCATAGGCTCACAAACAGCAGTGTAGGGCACAGCTCCCCCAAATGGAATGATCAATTTTTCGACAAGGGCACTTTGGAGCTATCAATGTGAGCCACCGATATAACTTCCACCGTAACAGCCGACACTCTGTCGAATCTACTCAACCGTCCTGTCAGCCAGCAAAATAGGTGCTCAGAGCAATTTGTCTGCAAGCCCGACGCAGAGTACAACAGTTTAGAAGGAAAACCGACTTCCGAGAAGAACTGAGATGCTTTCCGAGTAAAAAGGCGGGACTTAAAAAGAGCGATATGGTATAGCGATGAAGCTTATATAAACGTAAACGTGTCCGATAATACTGAGGTCCATATTAAAGCATTTATATCCACAATGCCCATTACAGAGGCAATTGCTATAGTCTTCTCGGGTAAGCTATCTGCAAGAAGATACGCGACGACAGGGCGATGACCCATTTCATACAAACCAGCCATTGATAGGTTAGAGAGTTCCTCTAGATCCTTGAAGAAGTGCCTTCTCAGCAGCTTATATCTTGCATGTTGGAGCTCGTGGCAGTGGCATAGAAAGTAGGTTGTGTCCTCAATAGCTGCCTTATCACGTCTTCCCTAGTTCGCAGTTTTTCAAATGATGCCGCAGAATGTTATACCCTGTGACGAAACCCACGAGGGTGATTTCTTGGTTTGTCAAGCGTGGGAAATAGTAAAGACGCCAATCTCTATGGACTACCACCTGTAATCTCCCTCACTCGTCGCTTTTATCCTTGCTTCAAGTTTGAAGGCGCATGCCGGCATGTACACGAATGGGTGAATTGATTATGTGGTCGATGCTGAGCCTCCTCTTGCCAGTTCGTCAGCCCTTTCATTTTACGGCAATCCACCGGAGACCCGTTCCAAGAGCCTTGAGTTGTTCATTACAGCATTTCAGAAGTCGGTTTTAGTTCAGGTATGTACTCAAAAGAGTAGAACCTAGAATTGTCTCTAAAACTCCCGGGCCTATGCAGTGTTTTCCAAGCCATGCTACAGTCTGCGGAACTACTTTAGAAAGGATCAATATCCAATATGGATATTGCCAGCTTTATTGACAGTCAGGCTGTGCTAGTCGCTAGATTCTTTTGTCGTCAAACCTGAGTAAGTCAGGGATCGCGCGCAGAACCACGTTAAGCTGGGCTCTGCGTTATAACGTTGGCAAAAAACTGCGCAACTTCCATCAGGAGTGTTGCCAGAAGTGGAATCTACAACATGGATAACTGCAGGATGACTATTCTGGAAGCACTCAGGGTATTCAAAGCTCAATGGTCAGAGATAAGTCGTAAGAAAGCCATGGAAAGCTATTAAGCTAGGTAGATCAGAGCCATGAATGGAATACTACCTGGACTACCAGACTTTTGAGGAAGTCTGCCATTAGGATTAGTATATTTGTCGGTATTGCAGGGAGGATACTATGTATATACTGTGTAAGAGTGAGGTCAGTTGTATAGAAATTTCTTCTTTAGTCATCTGGACGAGGTAGGTTTCGATTGAAGGATCTGTTCAACTACTGTACTCAAATGCTTGAGCACTTGCATGCTTTTTCCTGCAGTTTAGACTTCAATATTTTGTTCATTACGTGCTAAAGGTAGTCTATTTGGCTCTTCATTGTCTAGGAATGACTATTGGGTTTCACATTTTTCAATGATGCGTTCGGTAAGCCGATTATGTCGACCACAAGTTGCACCAAGTGCACCAAACAAATTCTTCATAGAACGTTGATTTTTGTGCTAATATTTGGGCATTGTGCTCATCTAAAAATAAATGTCAGAGAATACTGAAAAAAAAATTCATGAAAAGTTGACACAACTCACTTGTCATCTGTCAAAAAGTCCATAAAGAAAAACGTACCTCTAAATGAATCACCCCCTACATTAAAAGAGGTGCAGGTGGTGCCATGGTGAATCGTGGCAAATAGACTTGATAGCTTTCCTTATATTTAGTACAATGCCTTCCTTCTTATTTTAGTTCGTCTTTTAGGAAAAAAAAAAAAGAAACGCTAAAGGAGCAAAAGTTCTGTGCAACTACTTAGATTTAGAACCTTCAACCTAATTATGTTACTTAACTTCGATTGATATAAACTACTGTGCATTAATTCTTGTAAAAAAATACATTAAAAAAGCCGTGAAAATATCCCTGCTTTGAGTGACATACAAACATTGCCAACCGCAGCCAACTTAAGCCAATGCGGCCATGATGAAATGTCAACAAAATGAAAAACGACTGCCAATTACCAGCGACATTTCCATTAGCCGTTTAATGCACTTTAGCAGGTGTGCTGATATCACAAGGCAAGGTACCCACCCTCTCCTCCTTCCACTTGAGAATAATTTTTGCAAATATTTTTGTTCTCTGGAAGAAAATTATTCAAAGCACCACGCAACGGTCTGAGTAAAAGGCCACTTATACCAGACACAATTGCTTGTGCCTGTGCTTTTGAATTTAATAAAATCCACTTTCCGCTAGTACAAGACGCAAATTGATTGTGCGCTCATCTATCAAAAAAGATTTCCTTCGCTCACAAATTACAACAACAAAAGCAAAATATATACATAGTAGCAACCGCCACAATAGTAGCCGTCTCGCATATGAAAAAGATGAATTGCCGCCTGCCCTCGTCGTTGCGAGTAATAAACATGAAAATGTATATTCTCTTATCAGGACATCAATTCCGTTGGAAATATTATGAAATTTAGAGTCTCTCAGTAGTATCTCACACCATGCCAACGTCACCATAGTATCTCTGCACTTTGGATAATAAGTTCCGGGCTTTTGTCATTAGTTTAGCGGGCTGGTGGATGATAATATAAGAGAATATAAATTGAAGGATAAAGACAAACAGTTCCTGTCCTGACAACGAAAATATTTGGCTAGTGTGTAACAGCACAGCCAGTGATGTGTGTGTGTCGCTCTCGCCTAATGGTGCTAAGCAGCCTTGAAGAACGAGAGCTCCTCTTTTTTTTTTTGGCCCATCTAATGGAATGAAAACATCCTTGGTAGGATTCCTAATAAATCATTTTTTCCAATTACATATCAAGTGCCACCACTAGCTATACCCGAAAGGATGCCATCGATCATTATTTTTATTGATGCGATGCAGGAGTGTACTCTCCGATGAAAGCTGACACATTTTCCTTTTAATTGTATCCTTCAGAGTGGATTCGCATTCGCTAATTGTTGTCAAATTCAAAAAAGGATACCACTCATCTTTCATCCCATAAAACTATTAAATACGCTTCCCTTTAAACGGTACACAGTTAGCCAAAACCAAAGGAATAACAATCTCCATCGACTAAGTAAGAGAGAGAGAGCGTTCCAACGCACACACACAAGGAAAAAATTATTAATGGAATCCCTATCCCCGCAACCATGTTATTGCTGGCTATACGAGTACTCGTCCGCGCTATTATTATTACGTTCCTGTGCTTAATAGCCAAAACACTTTAAGTGTCGTAGTCAGAGGTGAAAACTTTACCAATTCGTTTCATCGTCGTCCGTATACGAGATGCTATAAATTCTCAACATTCTACCCCCAGTAAAAGTTAGGAAAAATATTAAGAGAGAGAGCAGAACAGGAACACAAAAATAAGAAGAAAAAAAAAAATGGAAGAGAAAATTAAAAATTATAGTGGTTCACGCTTAAGGGTGCTTCAGAATGAAATCAATTGCACCACTTGAAATATTTTTCCTTCTTTCTATAGAATTCCTTTTTTAACTTTTTTGGAAGTTCTCTCTCTCTCTATGGCTACTTAATTTACGAGTTGGTGAGACGGCAGGCGGCAGGAGGCAGGAGGAGTGCCCTTAGGAAATAGACAAGTTGAAGATGTTTAAACTATGAGATCATCTCCAAAATTGGAATAGCTGTTCCTGAGTGTTTGGGTTTGTCTAACAAAAATACGAGTAAATGCAATAGTTTGTTGGGGACTCAAATTCCAAGGACCTTGGCTTACTTTTCATTAAGATACTTAAATAGATGTTGAGTAAGCTTTAAATGATTAGCCATTAGGTTCTGTGGGATTTATATTTATCTAATTTGCAGCTGTCAAAAGGGATATGAATGCCTTCAAAAGGACATGGGCCTTTAAGTGAACAAAAAAGGTTGAAGGTTATACTTACTTATGTCCTGTATTCTCAGGTGGGACCTAGGGAATTTATTACGCCTACCCGCCATCGTATACGGTTTCTGGCAATAAGCCTCAGTTCTCTTCAATTTGTTTCCCAACTGGCGTGCCTTCCTCTCGATCGTTCGTTGCCATGTTCCCTTCGAACCACCGGGACCGCTGTCATCCTGGGTTGACGGGCTTCGTTGCATAGTTATTGAACTGTCACCTTTTCGATAGGTTCCAGAGCCTTTCTCTGATGGAGGTGTTACGCAGGCACCTTTTGTAATTTTCTTGTGATGTTGATATTCACTCTTCACGTTCAATATCCATATACCAGCAGGGATACGTCTTTGAGGCGGAACAGTCTTAACTGATTGCATTGCTTCGCCATACATAAGCCATCTGTTGGCTTTATGAACTTCGATTTCACTCACTTACTCAGGTGGCACTACAGTCCGAGGTGGACCTGGGACTCAACTTCTCTCCGTTTACCAGCCAGCTCCATCTAATTGCGCACGCCAAGTTGGTCGAGGTCCCCGTCCCCGTGTTTGCGCCACCTACGGCGATGTCGTCCTCTGTTGTTCCGTCCATCTGTGGTGTATTCAAAAACATGCTTAAGTGGACCATCCTAGTTGCTGGCTGTATGAAAAATTTTCTGAAAAAGGCGATGTCCTTGTGCAGGCCCCATATCTTCTTCGCCACTCACCGTATATGACCAAAGATCACTCGAAGAACTTATCTCTCAAAATAACTCAGGGAATCCTTATTCAGTTTTGTGAAAGTCCAGGCTCTTTGTATCATTCAGGAAGACTGAGATGATTAATGCCTTAGTATGAGTTATCTACGTAAGTAGTTCCAGGTTGGGCAAGTTTGATTCTTGCTTTGATCTCCCCATCAATGTCATTCGCAGAGCTCACGAAAGACCCCAGGTAGACAAAGTCCTTTACTACCTCGAAATTAGATCTGTCTGTTGTGGCATTCTGTCCAAGACACCGATGTTGATTGGCCTTTTTTGTAGACAGTATATATTTTATCTTGCTTTCATTTACCGCTAAAGCCATCCTTTCTGTTTAGATCTCAATGCTCGCAAATGCCCCTCTGATGGCCCCCTGAGTTCTTCCGATTATGTCTATGTCATCGGCGTTAGCGAGTACTCGTAGTTGTATAGACTTAAACAAAATTGTACCTCTGGTATATACATGAGAATAGAATTCTTTCACCTCGTCCTTTTGCATAGTCGGACGAGCAACGAGCTTCGCAAGGATGCCAACACTAGACATGGCTCTGTATAACTCTTTTCTACACACACTATCATAGGTGGACTCTATCGGGCCTAAAACCGCACTGATAAGGATCTAAAAGGTTGTTGACGATCGGTTCTAGGCGTTCACATAATACGGACAGGATCATAAGTTTATTTAGTTGGAGCAGTTGCCAGGATCTCCTTTCTTGAGAAGTGAGTAAGCGACGGTGAGGTCTTATTCATCGGGCATACTTTTGTCCGAAAAGATTTAGCAGATAAGCTGGTGCAAGCTTCTTACCAGTTCATCCTCTTCTGCTTTGAAAAGTTCAGCGGCAAGACCGTCGGCACCTACAGCTTTATTGGATATCGCTATCCTCACTTCATTCTGATTGAGTTGACAGGAATCTTGATTATCATCGTCACTGTTACTTATCCTCAGCACCAACTGTGATTCTATTATTATATTTTCATTTTCGTCCCTGCAGGCTTCTGTGCTGGCTTTGAAATCCTGGAATGTTCTCTAGAATTTTTGGATATCATTCCTTCAACCTCTTCGATCGAGCGCTTCTCATTTCATACACTCTTCGCAGTAAATCAAATTATATTTCGGGGTTCAAGTGCTCAATTGCTTCTAGTGTAGACATGCGCTTTTCCATATCCCCAGAAAAAGTAATCAAATCGCCATTCGAAATATTCACTGCTTTTCACGTATTCAATCACAAAGAGTACTCGCTAGGCTCACATTTTATTGCCACGCATAAAATGAATCTGAAGCGAGCGCCGATTCACATTCATACCAAATATCTATCTATCAATCATTACACTTCGTTGGCACTGAATTTGGAAAAAGGCAAAGGCTAGTGTGATCGTCTATCTATCTTTGTTTTTGCTTCTTTCCTGTCACCTTTGTTGTTTGTGCTTTTAGTGTTCAAGTTTTTCTATCTGCTTTTTATGAAACCATTCGAAG
Organism: Chalcosyrphus nemorum; assembly: GCA_949716465.1. Taxonomy (NCBI): domain Eukaryota; kingdom Metazoa; phylum Arthropoda; class Insecta; order Diptera; family Syrphidae; genus Chalcosyrphus; species Chalcosyrphus nemorum. Next base: position 87,688,110 of record OX454333.1, read on the forward strand.
GCTCGTAAATCATTTGTACGTTTCACTGCTTTTGTGAATACTCTGATTGAATGAGTACTTTGAATGTGAGCCTACATTTATTTGTTTTCATTTTGTTTCCGAAAGTGCTCGGTTGTTTTCTGTGTAGGTACGTGAGACTATGAGAGGCTCGTTTTTTAGCGAATTATTCACAACGGCAAATGAATGGATTCATGCAATTCTTTGGTGGGGACCAATGATTCGGTGTCCGATATTTGGCATCAGTTTTTCGGCCTTATATTTGTGACTAGGTTGATAAAATTTTGTACTTAAGGTCTTTGGAAGAGCAGTACATTTTCCAGTAATTTTACACAAAATTCTCTACTCTACAGGTCCCCCATAAATTAGTTAAATTTAATAAGCTTAAAGGTCCAAAGTAAAGATCTGCTTTAAGGACTCTTTAACTCTGAGTTCGCATATGCCAGTGGCATCCTTCTCCTTCCGTTCTAGCACCTTTTTTCAAATACAAGTTCTTATTATCCTTTCTCTGACGGTTACTTTGTTTGCATTTCTTCCTTCTTTTCCACATCAGTCAAACGATTTCTTTAGAAAGTCTTTGCATCATCCGCGGTGTAATATAGAATTGCGTCGATAAAAAACAGACATTCTATACATAGCATTGCACTTGTGTGAACTTAAGGAAGTGCAGGAGCTCCATTCTATAGGAAAAGAAGGCTACAATGGGAGGTGAAGCTACAAAAAAGAAATAGAAATAGAAAAAAAGCAAGATTACAAGGTATTTTTGTCTAGGAAACAGCTGACAATTTCTAAGATGATTACGGAAAGAATAAAATGAAAAGAATGTAATGCGCTTTTCTATAGAGATTAAGGCTTTCCTTCACAAAAGGATCCGTGAACTGAAATGTAACCCAAGAATCCTTACAGTCGGTATTCTTTGTTTCGCTGGAATTCTTTGTAGATTTAAAAAAAGAGGAGAGCGCAGATGAGAAGATCTAAAGCAGCGACAAGTGAGGACAATTAGTAGTAAGTACGGATTTATTGTTAGACAAAAGCACTTGCATCGCGGTCAATTTAACGAGTGGTGTTTGCTTTCATAGCAATCTGGTTGAACATATGGATACAAAATCCAATAAGTTGTATAACAAATGAGACATTTTTCAATTAGTTAATGATATCAGCACAAGCTATTGCTCAGTAAGCCTTATGTCATGAATGGCGTCATTTGACCAAATGTCCTGTACCTTAATTCCGATTAAGTAACTCACACCAAGCTTGATAGTAACTTATCGGCTATTGATGTATCTGTGGTAATTAGATTGCAAAGATTAATGTGGATTCGTTTTCACACGCACACCGTAGTTCCAAGAAATCAAATGCTGATTAGATTTATTGTTTGGGCAGGACTTTGCGGTGACAATTGGTCTAGATTATTGAACATTCCTGGAATGAGAGATATTGATGTATTGTAGGTGACGTTCGAATCTAATGCAAGGGTAATTGATGTGAAAAATATTTGTGGAACTTAAATTATCCAACAAATTGATTACAATAGAAGGCTGTAGGGAAATTTATGGCATTTCGGAGGCTAGTTTGTGGGTTCCAGAGAGAATATCTAGGTGTGGTAGGAGTTAGCTGCAACTGGTAGGTGGAGCCTGTACTCAGATCTCACAGGAGGTCTGCGAAAGGATAAAACATATAACAGCAGGATGGACCTTGAATCATCCAGACAATTTTATGGAGTTAAGGGGGCTTTGAGAAGTTTCCCAGGCCGTTAAGGACGAAGTTGGCTTGGGCCGTTATTTCTTGAAAGGAAGGATTGGGGAATACGCAAAGCAAATGTCCTGAATCTTGCTTTAGATCTGTTCCATCACAGCCCTTTTTTTTTTTTTTGATGTGCTGGAGGCGACTCCAAAGCCTGTCCTGCTGTCCCCCTACGATACCGCCGATCAACTCATTTCTTCGTAGGGGCGGGTTTCAATGTCCTGTCTTCTTCATTATGTTGCAGCGCTCTGTTCTTCTTCGACGGTTTCCCAAGCTTCTTTTCTTGATAGCATCAACCCTATTAGCCTCCTTGAGGTTACCGCATTCTCAATCTCTCTTTTAAGAGTTTTTCTTGCAGTCCTTTTGCACTCTACAAGGACGTGTGCGGCGTTTTTTGATTTTTCCTTCACAGTAATGGCAGAAAGGGTCATCTATGTGTTGTATTTGTGAAGGTATTCCCGAAATCTTACATGTCCTGTTACGAATTGAGTGAGGTAGAAGTTTTCTTCCCCATGTTTTCTTGTGATCCACAATTCGATGTTTGGCAAGAGTTTGTAGGTCCACCCACCGTTTTCTGACGTCCTCCATCGTCGTTGCCTTTCCACATTTGCAGTCGCTTTGATGGTGGTGCTTCTTTCTTCGTCGCTTTATTGTGCATGCATGCTGCTATTCTGACCACTAGCTCGCTGGGCATTCGCGACTGTCCTATATGCGGACCACGTTCTAAGATATTCCCTTCTGTGCACCGAATTTATCCACCTCATGTATGAGATTATGGCAACGACCCGATTTGGCTTCATGCTTGTGTGAGCTAGGTACTCTCTAAAATTGAGTCTATGGTCAAGGAATACTCCTAGGTATGTACTTTATATAAGGCTTTGACTCAATAGAGTGTTCGCCTACCTCTATTATCAGATGCTCAATTTTCTTGCGGCTGCATATGAGGACGGCCTCCGTTTAATGTTCATCACAGCCCTAGCGGGGGTCATCCGTACCTTATCGCATTCTTCTTCGAAGTGCCACCAAATGGTTGTGGCCGGTTGTAATTCAGATGAGGAGCCTTAGGTTTTGTTTACTTACCGCAAGGTTATTGTCTAATCGTGTTTCGTCCTGATTTGACAAGCTCAATAGGCAGGGTAACACTCATTATCGTGGGAGTCCTTGTGTCTTGAGCTTCTACAGAGCGTTATATGGTGTCTAGACTCTAGAAGGTAAAGGGGTTCAACAAATCGAAGTACATCTTTTGCCGATATTCAGAGCGGAACTGTTGATCAGCCAGACCATAGCAAGTAATAATCGATCGGCGCAATATCTGGGAAATATGGCGGAGGATATAAGATTTCCCACTTGAGCGTCTCCAGGTAGGTTTTAGGGTTTGGCAACATGAGGCCGACCATTGTCATGCTGTAGAATTACTTATTCCTTCCTCTGTTCGTATTGGTTCCATTTTTTTTTCCCCTCAGTGCTCGGCTCAATCGCAACAACTGCAGTCTATAGCCGTTCCTCAGTGATGGTTTCAATTCAGCGTCTTCAAAGGATTTTGGCCTTTCATTCTGCAGACGGTCATTAACCTCGAAATCACCGTCTTTGAAGCGAGGGAATCAAAAACGGCTCGTTGTTTCAATTAGAGCAGATAATTTGGCACAAATTCAGACATTTTCAAACAACCAAAAGTATATGACGGCAAAACAAAATCACTAATGTGTCAACACGGTTAGCTTACCATATGTCTAAGCTTGGTTTATGACGTTTTAAACATTTCAAAACGATCGGCATTTACTTACTGCTAGAGCCATCTATTGACAAACAGCGAGAACTAAGTCGCATATCTAAAGTGCCCAACCCATTGAATCCGTTGATTCGTCGCATTCTTATGTAAGGCGGCCCATAACCAACGCAACGGATGGATGCTTTCTACTTTTTACCATCCGTCAATCCGTTGACAGTACACACATTCATACATTTAGATTCACAAATAAAAGAATTGAGAGTACAAATTTTCATTGGTGGAAGCAGAGAGAGAATGTAGAGAAAACTGTCATTGCCCTTGACAATCAGCTGATTGATGTGACGGATTCTATGGGACTGTTCTATCCGGCAATACGTCAATTTAAATGTCAACGAAACGATGGATTCTCTGTGTTGGCCCCCTAATTCCGACGCATAGTTTCTGATATTTTTCACGCGACTTCTCCTGAGTTCATCCTTCAAATAAGAGAAAAACACTTTCATTGGAGTGTTTGAACTCATAATAAATTCATAAATCATTATCTCTCAGTTTTCTTATTCGCCTAACTTTCCTAATCGTCAAAGGAGCTATAATTTCCCCCAAAAAAACTGATAGTGCGTCATTAACTTTTTTTTCCATTGAGATGGAAGGACCAAAATGACTACAAAACCGTTTGTAGTTTCAAATGATATAAGACCGCTGACCTTGAAGGCAATAAATCTTCAGCATTTTCTGTATCCAAATATTAATAAATTTAATAATGCTCAACTTTTCTCAGTAGTCAAGTAGGCGGTGATAAGAACTTTAACATTTTATTTGAAAACCTATAAATTTCCCAACAATTATACTCCGAAAATGATAATATTCGAAATTTTCCACACATTAGAAAATAATTTTGCAATTTCCCATTTCTCACATAATTTTTGGACGAGGAATGAATTATGAACATACTCGTACTCGTTCCATTGAAAGAGGAATCTTTAGAAAATCTTTCTTTCATGTTTCCTTCTATTCGCTTGTCTGCGTATCTGAAAAATAAAAGACTCAATATTTTATGCTTCCATGGAGAATATTGTATTGTATATTGCAGGCAAAAGGAATAAAATCAATACTTTTATTTCTTTTTCATTTTTATTGTGTTTTTTTTGGTCGTTCAATCGATTGGGGGATTGCTGTGCTATTGCCAATGAACGACGAATCCGGGAACCAGGAAGTGTGAGAAAACAATACACTTGGTTACAGGATTAAACTTCTAACAGAAGTGCTGTTCGTTTTTGGTCGACAGCAAGGACGACTCACCCTCGCCTTAAAACAGAATTTTCAACTGCAGATTATTGGATTTTGGGGAAATTTCCCAGTCATTGATTGTGTGAGACAATTCCCGGTGAGCGAACGGATGAGTTTTAATCTGTGAAAATCTGTGCATACGGTTTGGTATTATCAATAGGATTTGGTTGATAATTTTGTTACTTTTTCTTTTGTCTTTTGTCTCCTTGTTGGCACTCCTGATGCTGGTAAGGAGGACTGTGTGAGGGAAAAGTTCTTCTTCTTCTGCTGGATTTATTTGTTTGAAATATTGAAATTCGTTTGAGAGAAGATAGAGTTTGGTTTATCTAAAGTGACAGGTATTGGTAGGGCGGCACTCCCTTTAATAAAATGGTACAAAAAGCATTTGATGTAGGTGCATATGTATGTGTGTTTGAAACCTTTAATGGCTAGTTCTACCAATTGAAAATTTCACCTCCTTCTTTTCTGTCACTAGACTGGAGCGGGACATCTGTATGTCGACATTCGACAGCCCATATGACGTTAGTCCCATTTGTAAGTACGTGACTTGACTCTGAAGGATCTTCGAGTATTAGCATCCTTCTTCGAGATGGCGAAGAAGACCCAACCAATTTGTTGTGGGTGTCAGAAAACTTGATGTACATATCTGGAAGCAGCGTGTTCGGCACTGCAAGAGATGGAAGACCGCATTGGCTCATGCAGAGGCTCTACAAATAAGTCCTCTAACTTGCAGGAGGAACCTTCCAGTCTCACGGATTACGATTTTACGTTTCATTGATCTGGGAAAAAGACTTATATCTCACTGTTAGTCACTCACTCACGCTCGTCACTCACTGCTGGTCTCACTTGCCAAGATGATTATGATGTCGTTTCCAGAGCTTTCATATACACTGAACAGATCTACACTGCCACGAAATTTGGGCTTTTGTTCTTGAGTTTTTCACATAACACACAACACAGTGATCATCCAAATATATTCATCTATCAACTGAGAACAGTTTCACTTAACACCAGTCAGAACAGAGTGTCCTGTTCAATGAATCGGTCCTAATCTTTATGAACGCATCTTAAACCGAGGATCGAGCATCGAGTCGACGTCGGATCACTCAGGAATCTATTTCTCTTTTAACTGCTGACTGACATCGAATGTGTATTGTAATCCACACCTACTTCTTCATCAACAGTATTATATCTCATACAGCACTGTGAGACCTAGGCCTAGGACTTGAATAACATCAAATCACCCAGTGCCAAAACCAGGTCCACAAGTTTCCTGAAGCCTCATGAATGCCTTCAGGAGGTAACTAGTCAAAAGTAATAAACATCCTCACTGGACACTGTGCCATGAAGAGGCACTCAGGGACTGGACATTCCCTATAAAGGCTTCGGCGGAAGCTATAGGGCCGAGTTGAACGGAGATATTCACTTGGTACTAGCAGGATTACTGCAAGAGTAAAAGTGAAACCTTTCCATCAGCAGTACACTGAACCTATTCCTAGTCTAAGTGAATCCTTCTCAATCAATAATCATGGCATAGTTTGAGGTAAGTTTTACAACTGCTGTACATCCATATGTAGGTACAAGACGTCCGCCTACTTGGGTCTCAATGTTTCTCAAAAAGCCCCTTTTGTCTTTCAGATTAACAGAAGACAAATAAGAGAGTGGGTTGCTGTTACTAGACCAAAAAGATTTACAGGAACACTCAGCAGTTCATTGTCTTACCTTTTTCAAAGACGATGCGGTTCATCGAAGAAGAACTTAAAGAAACAGCATTCAAAGACATACCTCATCCATGAGAACTGCAGTCATAAATACTTCAGCAGTACACAGAGTGACAAAAAGAACAGACTGACACTAACATACACGATATTCTCATTCGAAATATTCTCCTCCCGATTCCATACCCAGTATTTGTTAGAGCGGTTTAATAGTATAATATTCAAATGACTGCTGTAGGTTTTTTTTGCCGAATTACGACACGAAAAGGCCATCATACATAGGAGGAATATTACCCTAGAGTAACACCGGGGTATTTTTAACTCCCATCACACACTGGATGCATAATGCGAGGTAAGATTCTGAATAAATGAACTGACTTTCATTGTAGTGGTATTTCTTCTAAGTTGACAGTTCACATTGACAGCTAACAAGAACTATGTTTTTTTGCCTGAAGGGGACGGCTTTGTTAAATACTTGTTGCTCAACGAAAATTCAATTTTGAATTTTGAATCCATTTCATTTATTACTACAAATGAAATGCGCTTACAGTTTCTAATTTCACCTCGAAATTGATGGTCTATGTATGTATTTGCCCTGATGTCCAATGGCTTCAACACTGGATGAATAGTTTACCCCGTCTCTTACTTTAGACCTAATCTCCTTGAGGTCAGTTTTACCCCGGGGTAATTCCACCAGATTTGGCCCAATGTCGTCAAAAAAGCATAATTTCAATTCAATTTCTATTTCAAGAATAAAAAATTAAGTCCTCAACCATATCAATTATTAATCATTATTGAATGTGTGTGGAATAATTTCTGTACACCTCTTTTTTGTGCCCAAGTGCTCGTGAGGAATAGCGCCTAATTTATGTTTAAGGCATCTTCTATCATTTTCGGTGAAGCATTGAGGTATTCTGCAACAAAATCATGCACTTTTTAAATCATTTCAGGGGTCCGAAGTAAAATTAGCCGTCCATTGTACTTGTCATCCTCCAGCCGACCAAAAAAAACGCTTAAGCCACTCAAAAGCAACCATCACGGTTCATCTACTTGTTGCATCATTCGGAATGTTTCTGACTGTGACAACTCTTGGTTCCACAATGAAATGTCATTATTTTGACAGATAGAGTAGATTTAAGCTTTAAAATGCATGTTCGAACATATAGATGGCGCCCTTATTTGCTAAGATATGGTTCGTGTCATGGATATTATTTGCCACACTGTGAACAGAATCATGCTCTAACTATATAAACCCGTCGCAGATATAATAAGCGATGTTAAGAGCTAAGGACATCGCCAAACGCCAGAATCGGAAGGTTTCCCAAAAGTCGGTTTTCGGCCATGTGATAGATATTCCATGCTTCGATTGAAGTGCATGTCTAAGTACAACTGCTGCTGAGGTTTCATTGGAACTACCCCTTTCCTTTCAAGTGGTGTATAGTTGCGAATTAAACAGATTTTTATGAACGATATCCTTTTCTCTCATTCTTTTCACCCAACTCTTTCTTCTCCTGTCACCCAAAATGCAAAAAGTATCTCATATTCCAATTTGTATCGAAAAACATCTGTTACAGCCTTGAAGCTATTCAACAAAATGAAATATGTTTTGTAATCCCGATTTCACGTGCTTCATTTTTTCGTTTGGTTGCCGCGCAGCCACCATCGAATTTGAAGAATAATTCGCCCACCACCTGTGCTTTCACTGCCGCCAGACACATGATACTGATGACTCCAGATGAATTTACATAAGTCTATATGGAAATAGACATACCTAATTGAAATAAATTTTAATCAATAAATATGCGTAAAGCGTGGCTAGCACGTGTCAACATAAAACGTCAATACAAGAATGCTTAAGGGTCATTCCTTAGAAGAAATGTTATTTATCGAACCGTGTAAATAGGTTCTTTTTCTTCTTGCTCCTCTCTATCCATTCTATCATTTTGAAGTGCCTATCAATATATGCACAACGCATAAGAAGAAAAAAAAAATCAATAAACAACAGACGATAAAGGAGCAAGGAATGTGGTAGTGGTGTCATTCCAAGTTTCTGAAGGCGTTTTGCTTCGATATGTTTGATCACAAGCATTTTCATTTCGAATGACATTTTAATGGAACAATGTCTGCTCCTTTGTCACATAGCATTGTGCTAAAGGTGTTCAAGAGAGAGAAGGAACCTGACAACCAAAAAGGCGAACACAAGCACAATTTAAATGTTTTGATAAGTCTCTGTCTCTCACACTCCTCTCGTCGTCGGTGCTGACAACCAAATTGATTTGGAAACATATTTTTAATGATTGTTTCTTTTTTTTGTCCTTTGTGACGCCACACTCTGCAATACATGAGGAAAAATCCGTCTACTATCAAAAGGATCTAATCGTCTGAGTGTAATTCACTAGGAAAAAATTTTATGAAAAGCCGACAGATACTGATGCGACAACATTCGACATTTAAATCATTTGGTCGGATGGAGCTAACCTTATCTCGTCTAGTCGTTGTCTAATTTTTTTGGAATATTTATTTATTCAGCTAAGCTCTTCGTAGAAAAATGAGAGTAAGGATTTATCCGTGGGGCTTTTCATGGAAATTAAAATAAAGCGAAGGACGTTGAAATTAAATATCTTGCGGGCATTTTTTTTTGCTTCTGTACATATTGCATGCTTGAAGTATCTGAAGGTTACTAGAGGTCTGGAGTGTGGAAAATTTGTAGAAGACGCGTTGAAGTATGCTTTGACTTTTGACTTTAGTTGAATTGCCACTTAGGGTAACACCATATATTGTAATTGGTTCTTATTAAAGCAGATGTCTGAGGTGGTAAGTTTAGCCAATCAAAGCTTGTACGCTGTGGGCCCAATAACGCATCATCATCTTTAAGCGATGCTCCGTGGTCAGCTCTGTAGTATGAGATCACAATGAGCATATGTCAAATACATATCTGGCACGCACATCCTATCGGATGAGGCATCTCTTGTTTACCTGAAATGTTGAAATGCTTCTCAGATGTCTAACAATAGTTCTCAGCAGGAGGACTAATGCTTTCTTATGTCCTGGGTTCTAGGCAATGCCTATGTGCTCACCAACTCTTTTCTAGTTTCCGTGCTTCTTTCTTGACTGTTCTGCGTCACATACTCCTGCAACCACCGCGTTTCCTGTCATCCTGAGTAAACGAGCTCCATTACAATGCGTGGTTAGCAATGTCACCTTTTTGGAGAGTTTGACCAATCCACTGCCACTTTCAATGTCGTATAGTTGTGCCTATAGATTCATGACCTGTTTTCTGATAAAGCTGTTAGTTAGAGATACGGTTTAGGCAGAAAATCTTAAAGATATTGCATAGATACGCTTGCAGCTTTCTCGTGATAGTTGCGGCCACTCTCCAAGCACCAGATTCATATAGCAGTATAGAATAGTCGTAGCTTTATGTTTAAGCTAAATGCACTAAGTACTTTGCCAGATAGAAAAGCATGGATAGCATCCCAAACACAGAGTTTGATTTGCCTATTGATATGACTCTATCCAGTTCGGTCCCGCCATCGGTTGAGACAATACTCCCAAGGTATTGGAAACTCTCTTTGGTCCCAGGCTGATCATTTTTGTTTTTGGCGAGTTAATTCTCAGCTCAACGACGTCTGCTTCCCTGTTCACATCTATTGTCATTTGGTGAAGTCCATTATTCAGTGAGGCAGGAGGCTGACAGGCGTAGTTGACGTAGTCTAGGTGTTTGAGTTCACTGATGGCGAAGGTATTCTATATTAGTATGCACAGAGTACGTCTGCGTATTAAGTACATATCCAACATACTTCAACCACTCTTCTCGTGGGACTGCTGTCAGCTATTACCTCTTACATCGCTCTTCTCAGTGGTTCCACACATCGCAACAGAATCTGCATGCTAACCAGCCCACCAGTCGTCTCCTGGCCCCATAACTTCCAGACGATTTAAGCTATCATGCCCAACCCAAGTCTTTGAAGATATTTTCGTCCTTTTTGTCCAGGCCCCAATGTTGATAACAGCTTACGTATCCATCTATGTTTGGCTATATCGTCGTTCCTGGCTTGTCATAACGCCTTCTTCATCCTTTACCCTAAGTCTAATGTAAGCCCTTTGCAAGTTATTGGCCACTACATATACTTACTTACTTAGTTATGTCCTGTATCCTCTTGTGGATCTTAGGGCCTCTAAAACGCCTACGCGCTATCGTGTGCGATTTCTAGAAATGTGCCTCTCTCTGCATCTTTTACGCTAGAATAGTAGAAATCCACTTTCAACTTAACTCGCAAGTATTTTAATGTCTCCTTGCATCTGACGTAGTTCCCAACCAACTATGACAGTATATTTTATAGTCAACTAGTTTAAGGCCAGTCTAGTTAAGCCATTTATTGATTTTGATGGGCTTTATATTATGAATACAGTACCCATGGTGATAGCGTCAGAATTGCCAATCCGTCAACGCCATCATCAGTCTGTAACATCAGTTTCCTAAGAAGTTCGTGACTACCTTTCTTTAACTTATGTGTGGGTATAATCGTTCACGATGTTGGAAGCCAGAAGGAGCCGAAGCATACAAAGAACCACTGAAGAAGAGTCTTAAAAAGCCAACAAACTTGGTGCTAACTTTAAAACAGGAAAGCAGGAGAAAGAGAAGATTATCTCCATGAGAGCAAATATAAGCCCCGCATATGACATCCTTGTAAAGTTTCAGAGTCGAGTAACTCCAACAAACCGCTTCTACTTTTGTTTCGAATATCAACTGGGTTTAAAATTCCCAACTCGACAGACCATATCTTAAGATGTGCTCTATAGCGCCAAGTGAAGGACGATAAGTACGAATACAGAGGAAATATTGAGTGCCTTCTACGCCAGAAGATACCTAGTTGTACCAGGATTTGGATAGATCCCCAAAGTCCATTAAACGAATGAACAACAGCACAAACAGTAAAAGGTTCAAGCTACCTGTCCAAAGGGGTGAAAAAGACGAAGTTGCCACGGGTGTCAAAAACATCGTCTTTATAACTAGCAGAAGCGTACCTCGAAAGGATAGAAGGCAAGTAGCTGTACCTTAGACAGAGATTCTTCACGATTCCTTGAAATGACTTGTACAAATATATGTACATAGATATGTATCTAAAGTACTCCTATCCCAAAACTGCTGTACGTATCTATAAATCGATGGATTTAAAATGCATTCTTAGTCAATAGTTCGATTACATAAATTCCCTCATAAATAAATAACAAGTAATCGTCACGAATTCTTTTAAAATTGTTTCCATTCCCTAAAATAGCATTGAAAGCCGAGTAAGGCCTGTGCTTATTGCTGGATTTTTCCATTATCACCAACGTCCAGGAGTGGTCATATAATATGCATCGAATTGACTTTTACTCGCTTGTAACCGATAGTTAGTCATGCATTCAACAGAAATACAAAGCGTTGGACTCATCCTGAAACTGATTCCAGTTCACTGGTCTGTTTCCCAAGTGTCAAATTGCTGTTGCTCTGAATGCCATACCTAGAATGCAACACATTTTGGGGCTGGTCGATACATCCAGATTACATATGTTGCAAAATTCAGGGCTTTCATTTGAATGGGTGGTGTTTGTCACCACTGGTCAGTTGGGTTGCTGCATGCTGTTACTGTGGTGATAAGAACAATGTTGCAAATCGAATTTTACATAAGAAGAACTTATTCAATTATAGCAGGTGAATGTGTTTAGATATAAAGATTTTGACAACTTTTAGTAGGCTACAAAGTATAGAAATTGAGTGTTTCTTGTGGAAAAGTCGTCCTACTTTCGGGCAGGACATTGTGTACAACTAATCTTAATTGATGGCATTTGAAGTTATTGAAAAGTCTTGTTTCCAATTCACAACAGATACAACTAAAGATATTGATAACGAAATATGTGGGCATTTATCCTTAGAGCCTGAAATGCTTTCTTGAAGTCGAACATAACCACCGGAGCCAACAGTTGGTGTGGCAGAAGTTGTTGTGCTACTACTCTAGCAAACCTATGAGCTGGAGAGTGCAGTCTGTAGTCATAAGCCCATAAGCTTCACATCAAGTAACAGTTCTCCAATTCTTTTGTCAAAAATCTCTCTAAAATCCTCAAGGAAGCGCTTCCCTGAATGACGAGTCAATAAATCTTCAAAGTGCTTTTACATTTTTAGAATCAAATAAGTAGGTTGGTAGTTGCTGACTTATTTTCTAATGATTTTCTAAAAGTATGTCCATTTAGGCTACTAAAGAACTAGCCAGATCGGGTTCCAAGTCTCCATCTACTAGGTATGCTGAGGTCAAAATAAGTGAAGCACTTGCATCACTATCAGATGACGCTATGAATGGTCCCGTGACACGAAGGCATCCCAGGAAATGAAAAAGCGGACGTGCTGGGAGTAAGGGTATTGGAAGAAGATCATTGGAAATGAGCATTTTTGCTTGTTGTTTGCTCTCGAATACAGATCACACAGCTCTATGTTCCACCACTATGGTTGAGATCCTCTGTAAGCCCTTTTGATGGGGCATGCCTTACAGAAATAATTTTCAATATCCTGTTGTGTTGGATTCAGTGAGACTTCTTAGTTCAGCAATTAGATGGAGACAGATTCTTCTTCAATATCCGTAGTAGAAAAAGCTGAAATGAAACGAGGAAACGCTGAATAGAGTTATGCATATCGTTGACCATAGAGTAGGTAGTGGTAGTGGCTGCCAGCACGTCCAAAAAGTAGTTAGTGTTTAAGGTGAATCAAACCTCTCGAATTATATCATCATGTTGGATCAACTTACAACCCAGCTGGACTGTCCTTTTCGTGTACCAAACTTTATACACAGAAGAAATAAATAAAGCTATTCCTCTCATACGGAATAGGGCCTCAACAACGCCTGCACCCCATCTTGTTCGTACTTCTGCAACGCCTTTGTGCTCTCTCCAACTTATCTCTAAAGAGCTCAATTCCTCCACGTCTATTCTGCGCCACGTTTACCTAGGATGTCCCTCTATTCTGCACTCTTGGGCTGAATGGATTCTACTGCATGTCATATTTCATAATGGAGTTACCTTCGCGCCGAAGGGTGTGTCCAGTCCACAGTTACAGTTCGGCCAGAAAATCCTCAAGATGATAGTATCCATCTGCACCCATAAGGAAACACCGATTCTACGTTTGAGGGAAACAGTCTCAGTTTGTTTCTTAAGCTGATAACACTACTTTTTGGATAGCATATCGAATACAAATTTGGCCCTCCTGATTCTGATGCGCACAGTTTTGTTTCACCACAGTTTGCCGAGATGACACTCCCTCGATCTAAAAAGTTGTCAATTTCCTCGACTTCTGTCAATTAATGATAAGTCGGGCGCTCGTATTTGAAGTGCTCAGGGCTTTTTTTTTGGCTGGGTTAAGCCCCATTTTATTAACCTCAGCTTCAGATTGTGGGCCATAAGTCGAAGGTCCTTAAGCTGGCGTGAGAGTAGACATACATTATCAGCGAAGTCTAGGTGTTTAAGATAAGATGTCATAGTCCATTTCACTCAATTCCACATGATAAATATTGCTGATAACCACCAAAAATAGCAACGGTGACAGTATGCATCCTTGACGTACTTCACTTTGGACTTTAAATTCTTCTGACACCTTACCATTGAGCAAGACGTGACACTTACTGCCCTCGTATGTAGATATTAATTAGTGGGATGACTTTCCTGTGCAGGGGCAGGCAGATAGTAACTCTATTCAAACTCTATACATGTAGCGGAGATCTGAACCCAACGCATTGCTCGATTATGATCCGCAAGGTGTTATGTATACTTGTTCGACGTCGAGTGTTGAATCTTAATGCTTCTTGATCTTTTTCAGTGTTATTCTTGCCCTTATTTCTTTAGACCCCATTCCGATTCTGATCAGAAATTTGATCCTAATCAATATTCTTCCCACTCTTACAGCCAAAGTGAGTGAATCTCTCATAAACTAAAAATTGTTGTTGTTTTATCATTTGGCATCTATGTATAACAAAATCTACCTTGTTCGAGTGTAAAAAATAAAATAAAAAATTAAAATCCATTATCCGAGATATCAAGATTTGAATGTCCTTCGCATTCGGTGTTTTGATTATATTCCTCCTTCCGGCCATGAACATGACAATAATCAGAAACCTCTCCAATGTCAAATTTTTAGGTTAACATCCAAATGCGACTTGCCTTTTTGTCGCTTATCTCTCTTCCACTACATGAATATCAAATATTGATATCGCCTTCTCAATTTCAAGTCGAATCCCCGATTAAGTACGCCTCAGAGGGACATTCACGTCATTATACGACAGGCTAGATATCATTTCACCGTAACAAAGGTCATTTCCACAAAACAAAAAAACAAAAAAAATGCAGACACCACGATATTAATCTTGTCAATGATTGTACCTACCGTCTTTTGTATCTCACACCATCACCATGCTATTCTTCTGAGGATAATTTGACCTTCCCCCCCCCCTCAAACAAAAAAAAAAAAAAGGTTGGATGGATATGGGCAAGGATACGGGGGGGGTGTAGGTGTAGGTTGAATTTTGTCATAGAACAACCCCAGTGTTTATCTTTTTAATAGCGTGCTCGTAAATTCTCTTAGGGGGCTCAACCAACACTGACCTGTGACAGCCGGACAACACAGATTTTGTGTGCTAATCCAAACAAATCGCCCCACTTTGTCATAATATTTTGCTTTAATTTGCATTTTGATGTTGCAAAGGTGGGCATTTTCGGACGATAATAATCTCATGTCTCATTAAAATTAAGGTGAGAGTTACTTGCCTAAATAACTTGTAATTTGAGTGACTTATTAGATTGAAATATGTTTTGGGGGGGTTGAGATGACTCCCCCCTAATCCCAATGCCGAGTATAAGATAATAACTTTTAATTTTTGTCTATTTGAAGTTTTTTTCTTTTGCCTTTTTGCGGTCTAATTTGGTACTAATCACGGATTCAAAACTCGGTCGTAAAAACGAAAGATTCTCAGAAACCACCACAATTGACAAGATAACATTCACTTTTAAGAAGAGATTTCTATTTGAATGGACAGCAGTATTTCTTTTATGTTTTTTCTTTATCTTTATTTTGTGATTTTAGATCGTCCATGTCCTCTAAATAACATCCGGCTTCCGGCTGTCTTCTTCTAGGGACGACTACTTCCCCCGTACAACAAAAAGCAAAGAGTTTTCAAGTCATAGTATAATTGGAAAAGTTTTTCAAGAATTCAGGGAGGGGGGAACACACCAAATGACTAGGAACGCAATATTCGCTAGTAGCTGTATGCAAAATAAGATTATCTCCATTTTGAGTTTTTGTATGTGTGTGGTTGCGTAGGAAATGGCGCATTGTGTGTCTTTGGTTGAATTTTCATTCGATAACTGGATGTTCAAAACAGATTTCTATTTATTTAAGTGTTCTTTGAATGGCTTTTAATTTTGGTTTTTGGAAAACTTATTTGTTAGAACTGTCACACACACAAATGGCATGGCAGTGACAACTGACAACATCAAATCAAATATTGACATATTAAAGCAGAGATCACAAATGAGGAGGCGTAAGTGTCCTATGCTTGTGTTCTTTTTAGTCCTGTAGAACATAAAACTGTTGTCACGATGATAGGTGAATTATAAAATAGGTCATACATCAATCATGTGTCCTTCCCACGCTATTAACTGTCTTGATTGTCTTAATATAAGTTTGACGTCATTTTCTGTAAAATATATGTACATGAAAAAGGTTGGTTGTCATTAAGAGTTTTTATTTTATATTTTGAGGCATTTTTCTTCTTTTAAAGTTTAAGCTGTCATTATTTGAGAGGTGTCAAGTAGAAACTACATAGTTTGAGAGAGTTTGACTGAAAATGACGTATGAACTCAGATTTGTCAATTATCTATCTATAGATTTATTTGTTCAGGCATTCTGCGAAAGCAAGGTTTTTCATTTATATTGCTTAGAGTCTAGCTTAAGAAATGTTGTATGTCCTATGATTACCTATCATTCGAAAGCTGAAATTTAAACTTAGACTGTTTACACTTCTATAAATTTTCTACACATTAATTGAAAAGGAAATTAAGTTTAAGAGAAAGCGTTATCATGCATCTCATTTTAATATGCATAGCTATTACCAAAAGCCTTTCAAAAGATGCAAGAGATGGCGCTAAGATCAGTAGCAGTACCCACGTTTACTGGAAGGCGATTAACAACCGGACTACCACAAAGAAGATTGCAACCCCACGTAAGGACACTGTCATTCCTACAGACTCTGAGAGGGACTCTAAGGTTCCTACAGATTTGCAAGACATCGACTCTCCGCTGAAGGAAAGAACTCCTACCAGGAAGCTGTCAGTGACTGAAGGGCCCACAGCGGGTAAGACATCTCCAAGCGAACGTCGTCGCCGGAGAAAGCGTGTGACAAATTAAACTATCAACTTGACCACCTTCGGCAAGGTGAACAGTCAGGATATGGAGTATGTAGTCATTGACATTCAGCAAGCAACCGTCACCAAATAAGATAGTTCCAACTCCGGTCTCGTTTGATTTGTACACAGGAAAGCTTCGCTATCCGCATGTAGTTCAGGATCCAGAAGATGAACCACGTAGAATCTGAGGAATATCCCAATTTTCGAATAAGAGACTAACGACTTTGTTGGTTGATAAATAACCAAGGTGAACGAGGAGTCGTTCGAGGGTATAACCAACATCCGCACTAGGAAGTTCATTGACGAAGAGTCAAGGCCCCAACGACCAACACCAACCCTTGTTACTGGAGATAATGTGGACGATGAATGCCTTTTAAGTGTCCATATGACAAAGTCTTTAAATTCATAAGCACCGCTGAGGAGGTTAGTAAGCCAAAGACCTCCGGTCCATTCTGTCGTAATGTTTTAGAGGAGGAAGACGTAAGCCTCTCTCCGCCTGGAAATAGTGAGCTTCTTGTTCCGCAAAACAGGTTGAACTGGAGCCTGCGAGCCTCAAGCGTAAAACGAAAACGTACGCCTGCAGTAAGAGCCGAAAATATGATGATGACCATTAGCTAGTTAACCCCGAGAACAATCGGATTCTGGATCGATAAGACCCTTTTGAATTATAGGGTAGATCGATGCTCTACTCTAGTAAACCAGCTAAAAGTGCATGTTGCGCCGGAGTAAGACTTGTGCTAACTCCAGCAGCACGTAGGAGCATCTTGAAGCCTCTATAGATGACACTAGATGGGATTAGATATTCTCCATGGTTGATGTCCAAATTGACTGATGAGAGTTGTATGCGATTTTTGCATTCGTTCATAATTCGCTCTAGATTCTTTTTTTAGATTGCTCTAAAGTTCGGGGTAAATCTGGGCCTCTCAGATCTCAAGATCAAACCTCTCCACTTCGCTCGGTCTTTAACTAATTTCCTCCATTAACGCACTCTAAGTTTTCGACGTCCCCTTAAACTTGTACGTGCCACCTTTGAGTTTGATTCGAAGATTCTGAGGGCAAGATCGTTGGTGTCTATTTGCTCCACATGTCCTAGCCACCTCAGACGCCCAATACGTAGTTTTTTGACTGGCTTGATGCCACTGTACAGCTCGTATAGTTCGTCGTTTAACTTCTCTTTATACCTATAGTTCGGCCATGCTCTCGATGCTGCCATAGTCGGCCTTGAAATCGATAAAGAGATGATGATGAGTAGGTATCGAAGTTGACTTCTTGGGTTACCTCCAGGATCTGTCAAAGTGTGAAGATTTTATCAATGGTGGCCTGAAACCGCACTGATGTCTGAAAGGGACCAAGGTAGGCAATGTTGAGGAGACTTTTGCCTTTTTAGTTGGCGCAATGTAGGAGTGGTCCTTTCTTGTGGATCGATGAGTTGCTGTATGCTCTCTTCCAATAAATCCCAATAAAGTTCGGCCTTGACAAGTAGTCAGATCCAGCAGCTTTGTTGGATATTAGTTCACTTTGATCAGGATGAAAGAATGCAATTCTTGGACTTTACTTTCTTTCCCAAAAACTACAGTCAAAGTGCACCATACTCCTCAGGTCTGGTAGTGACAGGGCTTTAGGGCATTTTTTCCTGCCTTGGATGAATTAATTGTCAGTGGGCAGTGCATATGTGCCTGTTCACATTTGTGTGGAAAGGACAAGGATAAGCAGGTACATCGCGTTCACATTGGTGGAACCATACAAGAACTTTTGACAACTGGAACACACTTGAATCGGGTCATTTTGTTTCCATTACCAGGAAGTAATGATTACATCTGATAATCAAGTGTACCATGTTTATGCTTCGAAGGTTATTTACAAACGAGAAAGAAATGTCAAAAATGGAATGAAATGGGAACAAAACGGTTTGTTTCTGAAAATGGATTTTTGAGGCAAGTACTTATTGAAAATGGTTCTCTCTCTTTCGAACAATTTAGCGTGCATCCATCAATGTGAACAGGCCCTATGGGTTTAGACCGATTCAAACTTCATTCTCAGTTGTGGCATTTTGTGTTAAAAACTATAACAAAGACGTTCCCTTTCGATTTTATTCCTAGAAAGAAGTATACTCATGTCAAAATTTGGGGAAAATATTACATGTCCCGTGCTTCTATATTTTCGTACACGATGTACAGAATATTGAACACAAACACACCATGGGTAGGTATCCTTAAAACGAGAAAACTTCCAATTTCTTTGGAAAAAACACATTAAACTTTCACCGGTCCCTTAATTGATATCTGTGAATAGACTATTGATCCGCGCACGAGTAGTATCCTTATCGCATTGCTCACAAATCGTCTTCAAGTACATATTTGCTTCTATTGTCCTTTTCAAAGATTAATGGCCATAGTCGATGATTCTTTACACTTTTCTCTGAAAAGTTAAATTACCTTCAACCAAACAACTAGTGTGTTCCTAGAAGGCAACAACAATACACACAATGAAATGTTGTAATTCCCACATACATATGTGCACTGGACAATAAAAGATTCAGCATCATGATATGTTTTTATGTTTTGCTATCTCCTGCTTTTCTTTATTCATCCTTTGTTCCTGGTTTTGTTCTTTAAAGCAAAAAAAAAAAGGGTTCCTTTTCGATATGTGAATAAGAGTTGATGAATAGAATCATTTCAGAGGTGGACACTGGATACAAGCGCTATCCTGGAAGGTTTGGTTACTATTTTCCCTTTTTTGTGTGCTGGACTTGGGTGTCTGAAGAGAAAAGTAAATACAGTCTTCCGGAAAATATGAAGGATATTTACTCTTCTTTTTTCTTTTTCTGTTCGTCTTTGGGGGTAAGGAACAAAAGATGCCTTTGTAATGAAGGCATCAGACCACATTAAAGATCAATTGAGAAGCGGGTTACATTGTCAATATTTGACATGTGTGGTGAGTGTCTTAGGTAAGGACACGTTACATTATGTGAGTCGAACGATTTTGTGCGGTTCAGTGCGTTGCTTTCACTTAGCTTTCAATCAGTGAGCAAGAAATTGATCCCTGTCTTTGGCAGTTGAAATTGGAAGTATAAGAATTGATGATGTGACTTGACATGTAGGTGGGTGTGTGAGGAAGGATTTCCACCTGAAAAGCGCTAGCACGTGGGTTATTTTCTTCTGTCTGTGACAGAGTTTGTGGTATCATTTATAAATTCTATTTGGCTTTAAAATAAACCAACTTGTGGTCTTGATAGAATATGTCATTTGATCGCTTTTACTTCTGCGACTTCATGACAGCCCTCAGCGAAAGATAGGCAATGGTTCCTCACTGTAAAGCCTTCTTTTTCTTTCAGGACACTGTTAATGCTGACCCTTTCCATACTAATCCATATCTTGTTTCGTTTTCTTCTGTCGCTATGTCCGCTAAGGGTGGTTCATCTTCTTTCATTGTCATCTGCTAGCAATTATCGGCTGACAGCTTTAAAAAGATTGTGCCTTCAGTTCCTACGTAAACATAGTCTCTCTGGCGCTCTAAGAAGGCTTCGCTTGGATGGAAACTATTACTACCATCTGGAGTTTGTAGGAGGTTGACTGATAGCCAAGCTAGTTTCTGGCGTATGCTTTGCAAAGAGTTTGTAAGACAGGTGCTCTTTATAGGGCTTCCAACGACGACATCCTCAACCTTCGAATCCCAAAATCGTTGAAAATAATTTGCTTCTCCAACGATATAAAGCATGACTGCAATGAAGCCATTGGTACAGGCTTGGCTAGTAGCAGAGGAAAAGACGGAGGTAGTACTTATCAGTAGCAGACTTTGAGAATGACCGTTGGCGATGATATTGTAGTGTCTAAACCAGAACTGAAGTACCTTGGTGTTACTATAGATGCAAGGTTAACTTTTAAGCAGCATCTGCAAAAAACAGCGGAGAAGGAAGCGAGAACAACGGTTGCCCTGGCGAAAATCCCTCCAAACATTGGAGGACTTAACCGTCGATGATGCTCTGTGGCGCCCAAATATGGGCCCTGGCAATGAGCACCAAATAACACAGTACAGAGAATGGTGCCAATAGACCTCGTTACAGCAGCCGCATGGAAATATCGTGCCAACAGGAATGAACCGAAGTGATGATGAAATACCCCAGGGAACAAACTTTGAAAAATGGCAAGATAGATGGAGCCGACAAAGGTAGATGGACTCAAAGACTGATTCTCAATATCGACCTTTGCATCAATAGGAAACATGGAGAGCTGAACTTCTACCTGACACAAATGCTGGTCATGGATGTTTCATAGTATACCTCTACAGATTGTGTATGAAAACAACCCTGATTGAAGCAGAAGAAAACGCGGAGCACATTAATGTTCCATTGTCCACCATATTGTCTGTTGGCGAACAGACTGAGTGTGAACTTCACCCCAGAGAACATCAAAGGACTGATGCCACCCAAGAAGCTTGGACTACCATTATGAAGAAGCAACGAAGACAGGAACGACAACGGAACGCAGCGCAGGTAGTTGCGAATACGAAAACGAGTCGAGTAGATAAAGCTGCAGTTTCTCTTCGCGATGAAATGCTTGACGGCAGTGCCGCAAGGATCAGGGGTAGAAGGGGAGGTAGGCTTAGTGGGGGGAAATCCCACACAGTTACGGGCTTAGTTTCGTCTTTGAAAGATTCCGGATGGGCTTTTGCCTTCGACGAATCAGCATGTCATCCTGCTACGTCTGTAGTTAACGCTAGGTTTATGCAAAAGAGAGAAGAGAGAGCTTGAGATGCAGTTCCACGCCTCTTCGATGGAGGGACAGTTTGATAAAAATCTGTGTCTGTATTAAGCTTTAGAGACTTAGGGTTCATCCACTAATTCCCTGATCATTGAGGGGCCTACATGTACCTGCCAAGCCTTATTCCACCTCCTTCTGAGTACTCTTCATAGACATCTGAGATGGGTTTCAGCCGTTCAGGTCAACAGCCTTGTCCCTGTGTCCTATATAGGTTATAGGTCCAGGTCCACCCCGGTCTATCTCGTGAACGCTTGTAAATAAGCTCCACATACTCCAGGCGCTGTAAGTTTAAACTTTACCAGAATCTGCATACAATTACCGAAAACCATTATCATTCGAATAAATACGCTTATCACTAAATGGCGCGCAAAAAAACCTTCCACAAGTTATGTCCCTTATTAAGCTCTTTAATTGAAATACCAATTTTTACTGCCCACAAAAATTGGGTAACAAAAAACCTGCAACCGACCAACGGAACTTAATTGAAGCTTCAACAACCGCAAACTAATTGATTTCGCACACACGGTTCCGAAAATTCAGTTTGCAAAAACCTCATCCAACCCATCGATCGGACGACGAATATTCAATTTAAATATTCGACAAATGGCCATGATGATGGTTTCCATCATTTCCATCCGATGAATGATTATTCCAAAATGAACCTAATTAAGTACCTCGGCGGCTTCCGGTCAATCACCCGCTGCACGATCTGCTAAATAAATTCAATTTCAATACTACCCGAACCTTTTGGCACATTTGAAAGTTGATTAAACAGCGGTTTTCGACACCAAACTGAAAACTCTAATTACAGATTGGCAAAACCTATGGTTTCAGTTCACGAATTCGTGGAAATTCCATACCAAGACCAACCCATCGTGTGGGTAATTAGTCTGTTTTAATAACTTGAGCTTTTCAAACGAAAAATTTTACAAGGGCTTTGCATAATGAGGGTGCTAGCTATTTCCTCCCCCCCAAATTCTAACGGCACTCTGTCGTTAATTCCATAAAAAAGTATTTAGAAATGAATAAATCATGGAACTGTACAGACGTACGCACCTGTACTTAAGCCGAATCATTTTGAACTAGTACAGTACGAATCAAAATGCTTTGCAGAAAAATAAATTCACACATATTAAAAGAAGAAAAAACGAAATGAAAGGCGCATAACGGTGTATTCATGAGATTTTATTAGCTCGTAAAAAGGATCAGGTGTAAGTGAAGTTGTAATAAAAGTGCCCTCGTCCTTGTTGTAAGGCAATTTGTTATAGAAAATCCAATAAATGAATACCAGCACTCATATGAAAGTGTTATACACGATGCGCCCCCCGCTGGATTGCATTTTATTATTTTTTATTTTTTCGATGTGTATCTCTTGGATTGGATTAGATATGACCTTTAGCTGGAATTGTGAGGAATGGGAATTGCTCAATAAAATATATGAAAATTCATAGAATTTGTTTTTGAAAAAAGAGCAGGCATTGCATAACAGGGAATGGGCCTAGACAAGGCCATGAAATTGCCTGGGAAAATAGCCTCATAAGTCTTGTTTATTTTTAGACTACAAATGTGTGCATAAATACAGTATTAAATCGAAATTGCAAAATTTTATTTTGTGGCCTTGGAAATGCTAACACCGCAGGAAAAGTAAAAGCTTGTTTTGGACTGTCACAATGGATTGCGATTCCAAAAAGTGGGACAAAAATTTGGGTCATCGATTGCTGAGGTAAGAAAGATCTGTCTTCACTTTGGAACACGAAGGACAGTTGCATGTTTCCGGAGTACCTACGGAAGGAAGCGAAAGAGAGTCAAAGAGCTGTGAATCCAAATTGAGGCCATGAAAAACTCCTTTTCTTCTGAAAGACCAAGAACAACGCAAATACAACTCCAAGAAAGCGAAATAAGATACTTCTTTGGGAAGAAAAATCCCCTTAAATGTCTAAGTTCAAGTTCTTATTAAAGTCACAAACATTCTGCATTCAAGCTTAATTTGGTCCCAAAACGCTCTGAAGGACTAGACTCAAGGTGCATACAGAAAACCCTAAAACACAGAGGAAGATCAGTAATGATTTGAATACGTTTCTTCTTTAGTCGATTTGAAAATCTTGTTTAACTCTAACTAACATTCGAAAACCTAGGTTCTTCTGATAGTGAAATATCTTTGGGATTTCAACAGCTAAGAAACTGTTCACCGAAAATAATATTAATGTTGATAATGGCCACTCAAGTTCACCTCAATCTGCAGATCTTACTCGAGCCTATGATCGATTTTAGATGAAAGGACTCCATTGGATAAGTGTCACAATCACAATGAATGGCAAAAAACTTAAAAGTTATAACCCTTCAGTCGATGAAGGGGGATCCACCAGGAAAGCCTGCCGTTTCGACGTCGAGAGTTCAAGCTAAATGCTCCTTGATCCTTTCCAGCAATTTTCTTGCAGTTATTTTGGCTACGGCTGACAGAACACTCCAGTTTTCACAATCTCAGCTTGATGATGATCCCTCTTTTTCAAACCTGCGGAAACTCTTTGCTGTTCGAAGCTCTTTGTATAGTATTGACCCTTACCGTAGGTATTCCCCGATTGCTTCGTCTCTATTACTCTATTCACGAGCCTCGAAGCCGGGTCTCTCGTCTTCCGGGAAGAAGAATGCAATCCTTCCAGTTAAAGTTTAATAGTTTCACTAAAAGTCTGATTCATGGCCAAGGAAATGGAATAGCTTAAGGCGAAGACATGGGATTAAGGATCGAAGCTCTTTATATTCTGACTTGATGACTGATTTACATCTTAACTCGAATCGAACAGAATTTGTATCAGAAGTACAATATTCCATAGAATTTTCAATTTGTTTTTCTGAATTCAACACCCACACCCACATTTTCCATCAGCTTAACACCTAACACCACACCAATGACAGAGAGATGGTAAACAATGCCATCTATTAGTCACCTAAAGCTTTTTTTCAATTTCCGAGTTGGTAAACAGAAGAATCTTTCAATCGCAAAAAAACCTTCTCCTAACAGATGCGCAACAAAACTTATCTTTTTGTATATCTGTGTAGGTATCTGTATAATCAGCAGCTTCAGCTTCAGCATCCTACATCCACAAAAGAACATCCTTACGCCCGGCCCGTTTAATAATCACGGAAATGGTAGACAATGCGTCAAATACCCCAAAGGCGCGCGCTGGCTTGCTTGCTTATTGTAAATTTGAATTTCAACTCACATTTCCATTGCAGTGCAAATATTTGATCGTCTTTTTTGGGCACAAAAACGCAAGGGAGTGAGTTGAGTCAGAGTCAGAGTCAGAGTCAGAGAGAAGGACATCCAACAACCTTAGGCGGTAGATACATTTTCATAAAACCCAAAATGTTTGTCTATTCAAAACGTATCGCCTGACGACTGAATATGTTTTTTTGAACGGAGAGAGGAGGGCTGTTTCGCGTTGGTGGGGATTTTACCAAAATTGGCGCATTTCTTGTGAAAAAAAAAAAACCAGGAACCTCACTGCAATGTATCTGCAGGTGTTGTGTTACTCCAAGTATGGTATTCAAAATGAGCGACTAAATTGAATTTAAGGAAACACGTTGGAAGGTATTGTCAAAGGAATCGGAAGAGAATTAACAAACGAAAACATTTTTCCATGAAAGTGAATACATTATCATGGGCATGGCTGTCATGGGGGGGGTTGTTGGTATGCTAATGCAAACGTGTCCTGGAAATCGCTGTTTCTAGTATGTGTGTGTTTGTAGCACACTTTGGAGGTGTGAGAAACAAGCAACTGAACCAAATTTTAGTTGTGGAAATATGTATTCTTTTGGCAAAGGTTGTCGCCCATAAATATTTTGAGTTAAATAAATCGCCAGTAGGTGGCGGTGGTTTAGTATGTGTTATGTGTGTTTTTGTGTTTTTGTGACAAAAATAAAATTGTAAAGCGCCAACGATAACTTTTTGATATCCGCAAAACAGAACTGGTGGGCGTGTAGACTGTTGTAAATGGTTTCGCCATAAACTGTTGGTCGCAATTTGTTTTAAAGAAGCTAATCAACTGAGCTGGCCTGGTTTATGGCGAGAAAACATATGTTTTTTTGACATAAAAAAAAGTCCCGATTTTACGATAATATTTAACGGTCATAAAATTATCTTTCCTAAGAGCTAACTGGCAAAGTTTTTATGCGACTTTGACACAAAGGATCATATAGTCTTTGTCGATATGGTTTCTGTTTACGTCTTCTTTTGAACTGTAACTAAAGAGAAGAGGGAGTAAATAACTTTCCAGAGATCACATCAGCTATAGTTAAAGCATTGACTGAGGGTAATGACGGGCAAAAAGGTCCAATGAACTGGATTAAAAATGACAAAATGAAATCAAATATACGAGATAGATGTTTGGGATAGTCTGGTGTACTTTAAGCTACGTTAATAGCTATGAATAACATGAATACATTTTTTTAAGGGTCAATGATAGAAAATCCTGCAGAAGACATGTTGATACTAGAGCTTGGTGATGAGCAGTCACTTGATATGCACTCGTCTTGCACGCGACACCAAGCGAAAACCTATGCCGGGAGGACCCGTGTTATGACCATTAAACTTCATCAGAAGATCGCCGTGCACAACGCCTTGGTCCTTGCACATACATATGTCTACATATGTGGCTTCATCCTTTTTTATACCCTATCCTAAGGGTATACATATTAAGTTTGAAGCATACTTTGTAACAGAGAAATATTGAAGGTAAATACAATAAAGTCTGTCCGTCCGTCTGGCTGTCACCAATTTTTGGGCCTTCAATTTTGAGCTAGATAGATAAAATTTTGTATACGAGGTCCTTGGATATCGGGAGAGAACAAAATCACTGACACGCTCACTTTTCGAACTAGGCCCTTTTTTCAGTAATCTTACATGAAACTTGACAAAACTTATAAGAGCAACTATGTAGCTTTTCAATTACTCTACAAATTCTCGATACATTGTATATGACCACGCCCACTTTTTAGGGTAGCTTTTCTTAAAATAGTGTTTTTCGTTGTATTCATTAGAACAATATCGCTTTTCAGGAACAAAATTTAACAAATGTTGAACAATTTTCAAAATCCGCCCACTACCATGCCCACTTTTCAAGATTAAAGTAATAAGAAATGTGAAAAAAAAGTTCAATGAAGTCTCATTGCTGGAAATAAAGAGCTATATACCTTTAGAAGGGATAGGGTATCACTCTCATAGTCAAAACTCAGTAAGAGTGTGAGACTTCAACTCGTTTGACCTACATCCCACCCTAAGCATGATCCTCGCGATACTGCTTCACTAGCTGTGGCTCTTGTCTCCGGTGTTCCTTCATGACAGTAGCCACGGTTTCACTGACTGTTTCACCCAAGCCAGCAGGTTACTATGTACACCATGTTTTTGACTGGTTCTGTGCACGTTGAACAATAAGAGTTTTCTTCTCTGGAGCTATGCTCCGAAACATCCACAACCAAAAGTTTAGCTTCCTCTTAAAGGTCTATATAGGAGATCAATCAAAGGAGCTCCATTTATCTCACATTCTTTCTGGTTAGGTCTTTGTGGAGCTTCACTATCACTTCAATTGGTTATTCTTGGCATCGTTGTCCTGCTGGCTATCAACGATCGATTTAAATCACTTAAGCTCACATGGTTAAAATAAACTCTTTGACCTAATGCAGTGAGCCTCTTATGATACACATCAACAGCACAAAGCACTTAATTTTGATCTATAAAGGTCGGCTACTCGATTTTCTCTAGCTCCTGGTCCTGGAGAATATCGAAACGCAGGCAGACTAACTGACTAACTCTATAGCTTGAATACTAGCTTCCAAACTTGAGAAGTCCCCTCTCAATTATCTGTGGCGCCATCTCTGATACCGTACATGAAGTACAGCCAGGGATGCCACTTATCTACGACATATCTCTAAATTTGTTATATAGATTTTCATAGGTATGGACAGACAGACAAAAATGTATGTATTTACAACAAAAATATTCCCCATTACAATTAACATTTTTGGCAAAAACCCCGCTGAAATAATTTATTTTTATACTATTCCCTATTTTGCTTGCAAAAAAAAGAAAGGACATTCTGAAAATGTCGTCCAATTAGCAAACCAAAAATTACCGAAAATTACTGTAATAATTCAGAATTTCTGCTTTTCGCAAACATACAATAGCGCCCATTGGAATTCGTAATTAGGTTTGTTTAGTCCCAAAAATAGCCTTCTATTCGTTAATAACTGTATTATCTGCATAATCTCCACACCTATTTACTTTACGATCTACTTTCACTAATTTGATGAGC
Source organism: Chalcosyrphus nemorum (assembly GCA_949716465.1). NCBI lineage: Eukaryota > Metazoa > Arthropoda > Insecta > Diptera > Syrphidae > Chalcosyrphus > Chalcosyrphus nemorum. Next base: position 87,716,080 of record OX454333.1, read on the forward strand.
ACACATTTGCATAAACACCATAAATATTCCTAAATCGCCCATAACGAGTGCACAAATACACAATCCTGATATCCTCCTAATGGCGATAAATTATCGTTTTCTCTGGAAAAAAAAAAGGTCAATGTGCTTGATTTTTTTTTCCCCCGAATCCACCCAATCAAAACTATGCCAACAAAACTTTTTCTCAATGAAATCATCACCATAGGTATAGATACACACAGAGAGATAGGAGTATCTATCTATTTTCCTCATTTGACATGTGAGTACTGGAATCGAAATAGGATGTGCCTCCTTCCACCGTTGAATACACAATAAACTACTGGGGAAAAAAAAACTTTTCCAATTATTCCTGGAGTTGGACTTATTCAAATCTTCTGTCCGAAGCGAGTATCAGTGTCAGTGGAGGAAAGAATGGTTTTTTAGGACAACCAAAATTGAAAGCAACTTGTCCTCCTTCTCTCTCCCTGTCTGTAGGATGTAAGATCCTTTTGGATTTAGTTTCTACAAACTTTTTACTATAATCATTAAATTGACGAAAATTCAAACAGTTCAGAACCGGTCAAGCTCTTGTGCAAGGATCTACTAGAGCCAGTTGCAATAAGTGCAAGCTTTTCCTCTCCAACAAAAGAAATCGAAATTGGACACAAAAAAGGAGAAAAAAAAAACAAAAAGGTCTCCTCCATGTGCGCTATTTGAATTAAAATATTCCTTCAATTAGACGGATGGAGACGATTTTTCAATTAAAAAGTCAAATGTGTGTGTGGGAGTCGTCCTTTTGTTTGCTCAGTGAATGACCCTCTTTTGCTGATCCTTGTGTTTTGTTTGCACTTTTCGGTTCGATGTCATTTTGTTTGAAGAGAGAGAGAGAGAGAGAGCCAGACTCCCTTTTCTATGTCTAGCAGGACGAAAAGCTAGTCGAGTGTATGTACTTGTAATTGAGTGCTGTTCTTAATGAATTTTAAAAGCAACGAGATAGAAGGACATGAAGGATAAGTGCAGTTAATGGATGATACGAGGTAGCAGCCTATCTATTGAAAACTCTCTGCAGATAGACAAGTGTATGCTTGGAAGGAGTGCTATTAACTTTATCTGTACTACATGCGCAATTCTGAATGGTTTGAGTCCTTAGACTTTATTGTTGCCGAGAGCAGCTGGGGTCAAGAGTTTGTTTTTTTTTTTTTTAAATAAATTCGGAATTTTCAGAGCTCGAAGGTGCTCTACACCTACAGAAGGGAACTTGAGTTCGAAGGCAAATAATGAAAGCAGGAAACGTTTTTGAATTAAGTGGAGAAGGACACTCAGCAGATGACACAAATTTATGACATTTAGTCTCAAAATGGTAAGCTTCGTTATACAGGATCAACATTCTGTTCTGCGTTAAGTCCCTTTACACAGTTTAGTAGACTCTTGCCAAATATTGATAGTTCACTCTTGCATCGGATACGTTTCGTTCTTTTGAGGTGAGTGGACCTCAAGGATTTAGCATAATGTGCCTATGAAACAAGTTGGAGAAGGTGAAGGAAATTGTGTACATGTACGTAGGTATTTTGAAAGACTTGATAACCAAATCAAAAAGGTGGTAGGACCTATTCTGCGAGTCAAATGGCTGAAGGACATATCATCTGTCTTGAGCAATCTTAAATGATGGCTTTAAAGTGTCCTTCTCATGACTAGAATATAATTTGCTATCCCGGGACGATATTTACATTTTGACTGCTAGTCAGGCTGCAATTAAATCTCTTGTTACCCTACACAGCTAAATGTGCTCCTGATTGCCATTTATCCCTTAACGAGGGAGTTTAACAATTCAAAATTCATCTTATGTGGATGCCTATCCACAGGAGCATTTTGCTATAATTGCATGGCCGAGGACTCTGTCGATTCAAATGCATATGGGGAATCTCAGCATGGCACTCGCCACGTGTAAAGTGCTAATCAAACCTAATGCATTACCAATGAGAGGTGGTCGCAACTTGCCACGTGCCTCATCGCCAAACAGGCCATCCAGTATTACAGTCGCGGCAAATGTTCAATTACACCAAAGATATAGAAGAGGAAGCTATGAGAGACTATGCACCAAGCTCTCTCTGCTAATAGAAAACCGTATCTAGGGGCATACTTCTTTGATAACCTTGGCCGCCTACAAAGCAGCTTGGTCAACTGGCAGTCAAGACAAAGACACAGATCCTTGTTGCATATGACTTACTTACCTACTTAAAAGGCTCACGACCCATGTAGGATCTTCTCTTGAGATATGGCTGCTTTCTATCCTCTGCGGTTCAGGGCAGGTTGCTTCCAGTGGCGAAGACCAAGGTTTCTGGCATCCAGGACGATTTGGTCTTTGTATCGGAGGATTAGACTTATTCGCCATTAGTTCGATCTAGCTGAGCCAATGTAGACGAAAACGATGCTGCAGACAGCTACATTAGTTCATCGCAAAGACCTACAAAAGGTTCCTCGTTTTGTGAGCCATTCGAAATATTTACTGCTTTTCAAGTATTCACACACATTCGTATTCATTCACAAGAGTGTTCGCTGAGCTCATATTTTTTTTAGCTCTTATGAAATGAATTTGAAGCGAGCTCCTATTCACATTCATTCCAAGAAATGATTATCTACCCTTACACTTTGCTGCTTGGCACTGAATTTTGAAAAAGGCAATGAATATTTCAAGTGGCTCGTGCGATTTTCTATCTGTGTATGTATTTGCAGTGCTCTTTGTTTTGGCTTCTTTTCTGTCGCCTTTGTTGCTTGTACTTGCAGTGTTCTTTTCTACCTGAAGTCATTCAAAAGCGCGTGAATTATTTGTACATTTCTTTGAATGAATACTCTGATTGAATGAATACTTCGAATGTAAGCGTACTATGCATGATGATGATTCGATTTTATTTCGTTTTTATTTAGTTTTACACATGAATAATACTTGCTTGTTTTCTGTGTGCGTGAGACTGTGAAAGGCTCATTTTTTAGCGAATGATTCACAACGACAAATGAATGTATTCATGCAGTTCTCTGGTTTATCTGTGCACCATGGTGCTTTTTCAAGGTTGGAAAGCAAAAATCAACAGCAATACTTTTCTATATCCCCTGAGTCCAAAACAATTATCATTTTGTTATTATTTTAAGTTCAAAGCCACTGAAAAAGCCATCCCTTAAGGTGCAAATGGATTCTTGGCTGACATTTGAGGAAAGGGATACCGCCTCTAGTGGCATTAAGCCACATCCACGCTGGCTAATAGAAATAATGACTGTCAAATGTGGGTGAGCTGTAAGAAGCACTTTATGCCCCCCCAGTGTGTGGGGGCCACACTCACCGCATCCTTTCAAGGTAAACACACATTTTATTATTCCATTTCTCTTCTTGAAAACCTAAATATTTCAAGACGCATTCATCAGCCGTAAGGATTTTTCGCATAACTAAAGAAAAATTATTCTCTTTTTACCTTACCCACTAAATAACACATTTAAATGTATGCACCTCAGAACACACACCATCCATTCTCCTCTGGACGTTTGTTATGACCAGTTGATGCATACAATAACTGTATACATATAAGAAAAAATGCTCTCCAAATGCATCCTAGAAAGCTAAAACTACTTGAAATGTATGTCGACCGCATCGTATTCTTTCCTCTGATGGAAAGATGAGATTCGTATTTGTGCACAGAATAGCATTTTACCCAAGGTAGAGTCCTTTTCAAATATTTCTATCTATATGTGTGTGTGTGTTCTTTCCATGCCTTAGTGAGAAAAATATGTTACATTTCCTGAAGATACTCGTACATATTTTTATACTCACCCTCGTCTTTTTATTCATAAAATATTCCACATACGTCCTGTGGGGTAGCCGAAAATAAAGAAAAATCCATAGAATAGAATAGGACTCCTCCTTGAAGATAACAATTACAATTACGAATGATATTTCCGACACTTTTCACAGCAATTACTGTAAATTGTAACAATTCGTTGTGAGATGAATCTTAATTGTCCTTAATTGAAGGACTATCACAGCTGAAATGGGAAATACAAATAGCTCATTAAAGGGCAACGTTAACTGACGGCATTCAAGGGGAAATTCAAGTGCCTAACAAAAAGGACAACAAATATTAGTCGCATTATCCTTTTTTACCTAAAAAAAAAACGCGCAAACGACTGTAAATGGGAAAAATCTCTCTTTTATTTGGGTGTTTATGTCCTTCCATCATTCGTCGTCGAGAGAGAGAGAAAGAGGGTAGCATTTGTTGTGTGAAATAGTAAAAGATTAAAACTTTTTGAATGACGTTGGAGGATGGGATTTCTTTTTTTGGTCCTTCTGCATACACACATACACACAATGGGTGCTGGTAAAGTGCACGTCAAGGATTTACTGTGTGCAAGTGCATTTTGTACGTTTTGTGTTTCTTGGTGGGATTTTAGGAAAAATCCTGACATTTGTTTGTTAGAGTTTTTTTCGCCTTCTTCTTTTTTTTTCTAAATTCCCTTTTGCCTTGACGAATGACACATTTTGTACTGTGACAACGGAGGTGCTGAGCAAATCAGTTGTGCAAGGATTTGGATTTAGTGACGGAACTTCAACGCGCTTTAGTTTGGCGGAATTCATTGCTGTTCCTTGGGAAGGTCCTGGATTTTTGTTAAAGGTTTGATAAAGAAAACTCTGTGAATGTCCTCAGGATGTGCCGTGTCTTCATCGAGAAGGAGTTAGTGACTAATGAGAAGTCTGTCAAGCCGAAGTCACAGCCACCATACAGTCTGGTGAAATTATACTCACGAATGAATGGAAAGACGTTCACTGTATATATAGACAGCCGAACAGCCATTGAGGTTCTGGACTCCGCTGTCATTAGGTCGAAGCTTGTGAAAACCTTTAACTCCTTCGATGTCAATGAGGCGCTAGAGAGTAAAAGAACACTTACTATGCTAAACATTGATTATATCCTGATTGCTTACTTTAAGGAAGGCACATAGGTACTGAACTTGAAGGCACAAAACGCCTCTAGAGTTGCCCGTCAAGCTGAGGTAGCTCACCCACTACTCAGCTGTATCTCGTGTTAAGGCCATGGCTTATGTGGACGATATGGCGCTGCTGGGAAGAGGCAAGTTCTTCCCTACTCTCGCTAGAGCTCTTTATCCCTTAATAGATGGTATAGGAATTGCGGCCTTACTATCAACTAGAGCTCTTGATATTTATGCGTAAAGCGAGAAGTTAGAGGATCTTTACGGGATATAATCTCTTCGGGATGAAGAACTCTCGTGAGACTGATATGCTGATGGACAATACTCATGGTCCCATGGAGTGTGGGACTCAATTTGCGAGCGACGTTTCGGTCAAAGGTGGGCTTTACAGAGCACATGGATAACCGACTTTTATTCTACTGAAACTGAAGACATGGATTTCGAAGACCTCTGGTTCATGCAGAATGACGCGCCATCCCAGACAACCTTTTGCGCACCAAATTCCCAAATAGTTTTATCAGCCGTTGTGGCGATGTCCATTAGCTGCCTCAGATCTGCGATTTGACCCGTTTTTTTGTGCTGAACAGTGAAGGACCGATGTTATGCCGAGAATTCGGAAACGATTCAAGTACTTAGGGCCAATATCATTCAAGCAATCCATGAGCTACAGCCCCAAACCTTCGACAAGGTCTTGGAAAATTGGAGTGACAGAATGCGCTACTGCAAAGCCAGCCGAGGCAGCCACTTGAACGACGTTGTGTTCCATAATTAATGGAATTATTTGCCCTGATATATAGATCCTCTTCCGCCTCATAAGAAGCCCAAAAACGAGGTGAACCTATGATCCAAACTCCGTGGCATCGCAATGGAGCTATCACCTACCAACCAATAGTCCTTAAACCTTTCACATGCATATAGCATTAGGTCACAGAGTTAAGGTTTGTCAATATGTGTCTACTCTACATCTTAAAGATACTCCGGCCAAACCGTATCTCTAACGAACAGCTTTAACAGAGAACGGCCCATGAACCTATAGGCACAACCATACGACGACGTAAGTGGCAGTGGATTGGTTACACTCTCCGAAAGGGTGACAGATCAATAGCTAACCAAGTCCTAGAACCACAGAACAGTTGAGAAGGAAGCACGACAACTGGGAAAAAGCTGAGGCACATTTCCGGAAGGCGCGTAGGCGTTTAAGAGGCCCTAGGACCCACAAGGGGATACAAGGCATGAGGAGGGAAGAGTAGCGCTAGAGCTCATCCCACTAATTCATCATACTTTCGAAATATCCTGCAAACCGGTAGAAATATTCTTCCTTCTGGGAATATCCTTTCTTTGAAACAGCAGAAACTAGTCATTCTATATCTTTATTTGCAAGGATTTTAAAAATACACATTCACAGCGCAACCACAATCAAACATAATTTATGTAGATACTTTGGGAAAAAATATATTTCCGATAAAATCCGCACCACAATCCAAATCGGTATAAATTTGTGGCCCGTGTATATAATTCAAAAGAACTAAACTAATCCGATTCAATTTAATTTTCGTCTAACAAACAATTCAATTCTTTTCGGCAACAAATGAAAACAAAACTCCAACTTACTCTCTCTTTCTCTCTCTCTCTGACAGGAGAAGAAATAAAATCCTTTTCCTTTTTGTTCCCGCGGCGGCGGGCAGTAAATATCGCCCGTGGCTTCTAGGTTGTGTACTTCGTTATTGTTTCTTTTTGGCCAATAAATCTCATGGCATCAGTAAAATATCTATAAACTTTATGCTCTTCGTATTTGCTTCCTTTAAAATTGAACAAAATTATAACAAAAATGGCTGCCATTGACTTGAGAAAGGAGATCCCATAAAATATGTGTAACAAAGAGAATTTTTATGTTTCGCTGGAGAATTATAAAATGTAAATGTGTTTCGATTCGATTTAATGTATTGTATTCACCACCGCCACATTGTGTGTTTCGTGTATTTTATGTGGGGGCTAGGAAACAATGAGAAATTATTTCGAGTGTGTAATCCTTGGCAGCAAAAACGAAACCAACAAATGTCAACGATAGGAATTCATTTTTTTGTGTTTTGTGTATTTCCAATTGAATTGCAGGATAAATTTATCACATTATTGTATTCAAACTAAAATAACAAAAATAGAATCCAGTGCTGGAGAGGTGCGTGGGCTGTTTACTTGGATTTTTTTTTGGTGAAAATATCTACTCGAACGACGTGTGATTCATTTAGAAAGGAAGAGAGAGTCAAGCTCCCTGAAAAAGGCAACCTAATGAAGACACACTCGACGCCACTCCATTCTGCATCCTTCTGTGTGGACCACCTTGCAGATGGTGGATGGGAACAAAGAGAAGATGCGTTCTGTCCAGTTTTTTACAACCTCATCAAGCACATACCAATGAAGAGCCTTTGTTTGGATTTGAATGAACTGAGTACTGGGCTATACACCAGGAATTCTCCAAGTCAAAGACACCCTAAGCATGTGCAAGTCATAAAGACTTATCGTGCTAAACATTATGTTTATCAAACTAAGCCGGCACCTGATCCCTTATAGCAGTGACAGAAACCCATGGTAACAAGTTTCATAAAGTTTTAAGTCAAAGAGTGAGACCCTGACAGAGAGGATCAATTGAGCTGAGCTGGACCAAGAAACTGGTGTAGCTTTTCTTACCAGCATAAGAGATTAGCTCTTTTCCATCATCTAGGACGTCGGAGATCTGCACTATAGAGGTCTTGATATCAAATCACTGCCTGGAATATCGAAAGGCAACTGCCATCACTCCAAAGAAACATTGTGGAAGACAGAAGAAGCTAACGCAATGTAAGGGAAAACAAAACGCCTTTCAAAGCTTGGTCAAAGTGCTCTTCTACTAAAAGAGATGAAAAAGCTCGCATTAAAGTGATATGTAGATGTTGCAATTATCTCGTGAAGAAGAAAATAGTATAAAAGTCCTCTATCTGCAGTTGGAGGAAATATGGCCTTCAGCGTCTAATAGGAAACAACCATCTTCAAAGTTCAATAACTCACCTAACTTCTTGTGGAAGACAACTCTGACATTCTACACTGATAGTGACAGTATTGTGAAGTTCTCTGAGTTCTGGAAGATGGAAGGCGTCGATTCAAAACGGCTCATGATTCGCATATCCAAACTTTTGAACGGTGATCCAATGCCTTAGCAGTGGAGCGAGTTGTCTTCATCCCTTACGAAAAGGCGGTACGCAAAACTCCGACAATTAGCATTCATTCAAGTTGATCTACCTCACCATGAGCGTGGATTAGATGGCTGACTGTGAAGAATAATTTGGCTCTCTACTCACAGGAGACACCGAAGAGTTCCCAATCAAAGCCGGTGTACACCAGGGAAGCTTCCCAGTCGTAGATTATCTCCTTGAATGAAAAGTGAGGGACGTAAAGGAGTCTATTGCAAGCAAGATAAAGGACGTTGTATTCGAATGAAAGATCCTTGGAACTTTGTTAAAAGGGCAATATCAATCAAGGTTCCTACACTATCACGGCAAGAAGGCAGACGAAGAAACAGCTGAATCGCACAAATGCAAGAACACCAGCATTTGATTGGCTTCAGTGAGGAAGTGATTTGAAACTGGAACGCCTGCTGGTACTTCCTGCTGTCAAAGCGGAAAACAACACAGAGGGACCAGTTTTATTTTCCATTTGCTGGGAGGTGGTAATCCCCGTATCAAGTAACCACTTCTCCCTTCTTGTCCGGCACCGCTTTTTTGGTATCTCATCGTTGGGGGCTTAAGACTTACTTGTCATCTGGATTCATGTAGTCCTTTTATGCTCTTGTGCGCAGAATTGTTTAAGTTCCGTTGTCTCCTCCTTGTCACTCTAGTCACTCTAGTCTCCTAAACTCTTGGCATACATCCTTGGCTTACCACCTCACTACATTTCACTTATACTCCGATTCAAAAATATGGCGGACTCTATTCTTCGCCGTTGGTGTTTCTCCAAATACAGTTTGAGGTGCTTCTCATTGTAACTGGGAATTTGAGCAGTAAAACAATACCTGCTCCACGTTTCAGCGGGACGGTTGTGATCCACTTACTCTAGACCATAACCTCGCCTTAGGAAGAAGTAGAAACCATCAATATAGGAATCCATTTCTATATGTCATACAGCTTCTCTCTTCCTTCCCTTCCTTGCCTTCTATAATCAGTATAAAAATATTCACATCCCCTTAAGAGAGCTCAAATCAACTGCACTATAATCTCTTCTCCCTTTGATTGCTATCAAATGAAATTAGAATATTCCTCCTTAAACCCTTAAGTACCCATCACGTTGCATAATTAAGTGAATTCTCTGCTTTCCCATGCATGAAAATATTTGATTGAAATTTCCATAAACCAATTTCACAAATAAATATTCATTTCCATATGAAAGTAGCTGGCATAAATTTCTATTTCAGTTCGAAATTTATCTTATAAAATCGATAAAACCTGGTATCTAATCATTGTACCGAGTGTATCTACTGCCATTCGTTCAGTTGTGATGTAAATAAAACGAATAAAACATATCCTACCTTATATAAAAATGACCTGATGAACTTGTATAATTATTTTCACATCATTGTCCTTATGAACACACTCGCAGCGGGCCTACTGCGCATACCTACTCCAATAAAACGGCGATAATTAATTAACAATTGTTTCGCATAAATATGCTGGTCATTATCTAAACTGCACATATTGTCGTTAGTAATGCACTTGCGAGTTAACCGAGGAAATAATTTCCTGTGTATCCCCTAAGTGGTATAAATTATAAGTTTTTTTTTTGTTCCTTGTGCTTTACATCGGCCAGCAAACGGTGGTGGCCTTCTCCGAGGAATTCAGCTTCCACTTAATGGTGCTTAATTAACCGAAAAAGATAAGCAACGATGTTTCCTGTGTAATAGTCCTAGTTGTAGACTCTTACCATGATTTGCTAAACAGGCTAATTGCATGTTAAGTACTCCAATGGGGGGGCTTTGTGTATACGCAAAAGGATTCGTGTTCGTTCAGTTCAAACGACTGAGACTGCAGTGACTGTAAATTCGAAAAGCATAAAGGGAGATATATCGAACTTCAGATATGTATATCATTTGGTAAATATGAACATTTTTAATGGATCCTTTGAGTGTCCTTTTTTTCCACACAACGTGAAAGACGAACTATGTCAAAGGCCCTATACTTACGTGTTTACCAAAGTGCATTCGCGTGGCTGTGTGCATGAAATACCCATCGATATTAGTATCTTTGCACTTGCCTGTGTGCCATTCAAATGGGGGTTGATGCATGCATGTACTAGGTACAGACAATTCGTAATTGACATGCAACACAGGGCTGGTTGAGTAAACATGAACGGGCTAGAGAGATTGCAATGAAATGTGAAACATCATTTTCTGTGGTGTGTCTGCATCGATGATGTCATTCGATTTTCAATTGGAATATCGCCAATGTATCTATGTGTTACCATCTGTTGCAACCTACCAGGATATTCATTTCAATTACCTTAATGTAATTATAAAGTTTGAAGAACCCATAAGGACCTAGAGCTTCCTGCTTAACGACTAACACTTTGAAGTATTGCTTGCAATCACGCCACTACCTGTTGATAGTACATCGTTAAACGTGTTGCATTCCTCAAGAAGTATTTTTTTTTTCGAAGCAATCGTGCTCCTAGCGGTAATTTATCGAACACGATTACAATCCTTTTTTGCTGCAACTCACAGCACTTTTGCCATTAACATGCAATCGAATTTATTTGTAACTCCTTGAGAGTTGAAATCATTAAAAGTCCGTAACATCAATTAAAATAAAAGACTGCTTCCCCTCTTCACACCATTTCAATCTATGAAAAGTAAAAAGCGAAAAACACTCATCGTGTAGCTAACGTGTCAAGTGTGACAAGAGAGTCCTTTGGCTTTCCCCCCTATTCTGTTGGCTATATGCGATTCGAATTTCAAAATCATAAAACCTGTTGCTAGCCAGAGAAAGAAATAAAACTCCAAAGAAGAGACACACATATGTAGGAGTCACATGGAGAACAAGAGGATAACAGTCATGCATGTCAAAATCTCTTTCAAACAGAGAGACCAAAGTCAAACACGATTCCACACTTAACCCACCTTAAAAACTGCCACACAAGTGTCCCCGGGGTTATGACTTGTCAATGGTCTACTTCTGGGAAGATAGTTTCTGGGGTTGCTAAGTGTTATTTACCCTCAAGAATTAGATTCAAAAGTGAAACAGACAAAAAAGGAAAGAAATAAACTTCTATAGTGGTGGCCTGTAATTGTGGTGAATGATGAAAAGGGATGAATACAACACACTCTATGCCTTTGATAGTGGGGTTGGGGGTTGGGTGGGTCTGAAGCATACAATTACATACACTCATTTGTATTTAAAAGTCTCTTTGGTAGAAGACGTAATTAACTCAGTGACATTTTTGTTGTCAAAGTGTTTGCGGTAATTCTCTAGGATTAGTAGAGAAAAGGGATTATTGTGTAACTTTATTTTTGCACTTTTTTACTTTACACTCACATTCCATGGAACTAAACCTAAGTCTGATGTAGGAAAAAAATTCTCCTTCAGTTTTAAGTCCTGGTTTATCCAACTAGAACTATAAGTAGCAGTATTTGTGCTGAGTTTTAGTGTAAAAGCTTTTCATTTGAATTGATTTGAACTTTTAAGCGCAAAGCTGTAGTTCTTTGACAGCTGTCAAGTAAGAACTAGGTGATTTAAGAATGTGAAGAGAGACCGAATAGCTGTAGAAAAAATTAAGACACTTCGTAGAGTTTGCTAAGTAATAGAGTCAGAAACACTTGGAAAGCTATAGTGCCCAACCCGTCATTTTTAACTGGCAGCTCAACAGAATTCATCCAATCTTATGAAATTTGGCCCATAACCAACGGATGGATGAACTTCGAGGGATAAATTAAGTTCGCGTTCTACTTTTTCATCCGTCAATCCGTTGACAGTACTCAAATTTATACATTTAGATTAACACATTCACATATTGAAGTTCACTCATAAGAAAATTGAGATTTTCATTGGTGCAGAGCAGAGAGAGAGAGTGTAGAGAAACTGTCATTGCCCTTGTCAATCCGCTGATTGATGTGAAGGATGATGGACTATTCTATCTGGCAATACGTCAAATTAAATGTCAACGTTCAACGGATCGACGGATCCTATGGGTTGTGCCCTTAAGTCAGTCAAAAGTATTTCTAATGTGCCTAGAATGGATAAAAATAAATTTAAAATTTTTAGCAAACATTCCATGACTATGTGCAAATGGAACCTAGTTGCCCATGGGCTTGACGAATTAAAGGGGTGTTGGAAATGCAGCCTCTTTCGTTCGTGAGGCCATTTCGTAGAAAGAAAGGTACCAATGACTTCGCTGTTGTTAACATCGTCACCAGAATGGCAAGAGAGATGGTAGTACCACTCTGACATAAACAGATGGGTGAAGAAATTTATCCCCAACATAGACGTCTGGAATCTGGATCAATGGGAAGCATGGAGAGCTCAACTTCTACCTGACGATTACTCTTGTCTTGAAAGCTTCAGAGCCTACCACCAGTGAATTGGACACGAAGACAACCCTTACTGGCCAATCTGCACAGAAGCAGAACATTTCATGTTTCATAGTCCAGGAACCCTGCTGGTGCACAGGCTGAGCGAGAATCTAGCCCAGACAACATCACCAGACAGATGCTGATCAGTAAGCGATACTGTGGCAACCTTCCAGAAAGAACAACAAAGACAAGAGCGACTATTGGCCATGGAGTTTCTTCAACAGAATATTGACAAACTATTTCCAGTCAAAGTACAAGACTTGACGTGACGAGGCTAAAAAATATCATGAAAGTCATCTACAGCTCTTCACGAACTGACATTTACTTGACTAGACTCCTTGATGTACGAGCACACATACAACCCACTTGGTAAGCTTAAAAGCGTAGAATAAATTTACCACAGCGTAGGTGTAAGTTTCCACTTAAGCGCCCATCAAATGGCATTTTTAAATTGTTTAAGTAACTTTTCAAAAAGAAACTACCCAGCACCCTCTGACATTTCACACAATCTCTCCCCACTCCAAGCGACACTCCTCTTCAGATTCTTGGTTCAAGGTTAATCCCGGGCATGGCTAACAGATTAGTTATTGATTTTTTTTTTTTTTCGTTGTTCCTTCAATTTCGTCTTCAAGGATTTTCACAAATCATTAATCCCATAAAATTATCATCAACATCCCATCAGGATTTCGAATTAAATAGATAAATTAACTAAGACCATGGTTCGAAAATCCTTTGCTATCGTCAGTGTCATTACCGTTGGAGATCCTCCTTGTGAGGGAGGGATGATGTTATGCATAAATACATACACAGAAACATCCCCATAGAGACAGAGAGAGAGATAGACAGAAGAAAGTAAACAGTTGTCTGTAGTAATTTCCATCCATTATCCATTCGTAATCCTTTGGGGATCTTAATAGGACAAATGAGCTAATGTTGTAATTAATTGAAATCGAAGGAATCAAGCAACAAATAACCAAACTCCATTTTAGTATGTGTTGTGTGGGAACGAGACAGGTGGGGATTATGGCTGCATTAGGGGTTGAGAAGCACTCCTTCAAAATGAAGTGCGGTAGTTCTCTATATGAGAGAGGAGAAACTTTCTTTCTGCTTGACTTTGAAGATGAAGTATTTTGACTGCGGATACAGAGGTCATAACATAGCCTCTGGCTCTCAAATGTTAAGGAACCATAACAAGAGGATGAGCTCAAAACAAAAGTTTAAAAAGAAAAATACTTGAAAAACTCTTGAAACAATGCTAGACACAACTTGAAGAGAAACAAAATTCTCGCTCAGACGCACAAGGGTAACCTTGCACAGACTCTGAGCTTCTTAATCCGAAATCCAATTCAAAAACAATCCATAGCAATCACCAAAAGTACTACACAGAGGCTTTAGGGGTAGCAACCTAAGGTGGTTACAACGAATCTCATTTCGTCCTTTTTTGCTATGACAAAAGAAATTTTGAGTAATCACCATGCAATTCAGTCATGTCAAAGAAAGTTATTGAAAGTCTGATTGCCCCTATTGAATTCAAATAAGGATACGCATGAGAAAATGGGGCGCTTCTGTTCGTTCTTTTCGGTTGTCCCTGGTAATATTCCCAACATAATTGATTCCTTCAAGTGGCAATTATATTAGTAGATTTGTATGTATATGGGGACTGGGAGAAAACGTGACATAAGTTTGCAGAATATGTGCCATTGGCCAAGTAACCACTTATCGATATTACTCTACCATCACATCGTTAAATACATAATTTCCCCCCAGAGCTAATCAGATTTAGTTTGTGGCTACGAAGATCTAATGTCACACCGGATGCGCTCATGTTGTTTACACGGAGATGGTTGCTGCATATTTATGGTTGACAGGTCATTAAGGTGCTGATAAGTTGTTTATATTGCGCGTAATTAGATTGTGGTCAGTTACTGGCGCAGGACCCATAAACATATTGTTGCATCGTCTTACCGGAGGAAATTGACTTTGCAAAATAAACAATCCATTGAGGAAATTATATCTTCCTCACCCTTTGGGAGGACACAAGCTTCATAAGGATATTAATACTTTCCGGATCGTTGTGCAGTGAATTAGTGATTTGCCTATAAGAGTTAAGATGTGGTTAGAAAAAGACATAGGCCATATTGTTGTAAAGCTGGGCATTGACACAGCATGTGTTGGATTAAATCTATCTCCTCCTGATGTCCTCAACTTCGGCATAAATTTGTGGACTTTATAGTTCATATGCCTCAATGACCTGTGAGTACTCCAGTCAGTTTACCGGTAGAGGGTCGATCCATTCTCAGTAAAAGTCGTTGTTTTTGTTTGTCAAAATGTTTCCTCACTTACTTATGTCCTGTATCCCCTTGTGGGCCCTTGGGTCTCTAAAATGCCTACTCGCCGTCGCGTGTGGTTTCTGGAAATGAGCATCCGGTCTCCCCAACTATTTCCCAGTTGCCGTACTTCCTTCACAACGTACTCCTAGGACCATCGTATATCCCGCAATCCTGGATAAGCATCCATTGCATCGCTTGGTTAGCTATGGACCTGTCACCCTTGCGGAGAGTATGATCAGGTTCATGGCCCGTCCTCTTATAAAGCTGTTCGTTAGAGATACGGTTTGGCCAGAATATCCTTTAGATGCAGCTTAGGCGTTCATTATCGAACGTCTACAGCTTCATCGTGATAGTGACAGTCGTCTTCCAGGTACCACATCCTTATTGCAGCACAGGAACAGTCGTACCTTGGTGTTTAAGCTAATTGCATTACATCGCCAAACTGTGGATAGCATCCCAAACGCAGATCTTGCTATGCCTTTTCAGCTGGCAATATCCAGCTTGGTTCCTCCATTGGTTGAGACACTTCTCCCGAGGTATTGGAAACTCTCTCTGGTCGTAGGCGGGTCATTTTTGCTTTTGCCGAGTTAATTTTCAGCCCATCGACGTAGGCTTCCCTCTCCACATCTGTTGTCATTTAGTGGAGTTCCATTATTCAGTGAGGCAGTAAGGATACATCGTCGGCGTTATCGAGGTGCTTGAGTTTAGATGTAAGAGTCCATCGAATTCCTTCATTTCGCGTTGATAAGGCCGCATTCAGCAGATAGAAAGAGTACTGCTGAAAGTATGCAGCCTTGGCGGACCCTTTTTTGGACTTCGAATTCCTCAGCCTTCCTCTGTGCAAGACGTGACATGTGGACCCATCATATGAAGCCTTGATAATTGCTATTAACGTATAACTCTCAAAGATTGGGAGCTTCATGAGATCTGAATCGAAAAAGCGTGCCTTAAACGTTCCCAAACTCAGTTCAGGATACCAAGCATTTTGTATTCTAGTTATCACCATCTATTTGGGTTTACAAGGACTTTCCTTAAAAGTACTCACATCACTCTGTGTACATACATACGTTAGAGCTCATAGTCAATTTGTGAGTATACCAAATTTCGTGCGCACATCCTTCTAAACACATATCCAATCAATCGAACTACATTCGAGAAGCTATCGAACCAATATCCTTGACAACCACAATATTCCCGAGTCCGAAGTAAATCACTTCCTCCAATAAAATGTTTTATTCAATATACAAGTACAGTACATCACTCTAACCACATTATCGTCCTGGAAATATTATTTGTGCGCCAAAAAACAATCCACTCTCTGCTGTAGTAGTTCTCATAAAACAGGATACCGAAAATAAAACGCTTCACATTCATTACATCCTTCTGCGCCAAATAACTGTGTATTTCTTGGAAATTCTAACAAAATTACCTTAAAATATTCAAGTGTGTGCCCATGAAAATACGAGTAGTAGTGCCAGTGACAAATGAATGTTTATTGATACGGAATATGTATTTGGTTCTTTCTTTTTTCCAAAATTTTATCCTTGTGGCTGGTTAAGCACTATCACAAATCGTTTCACAAATACCTAATGCTAGCTTATATATCTGTGTATAGGTACCTCTGGAATAAAAGTAATAAAATTTGTGTTATTCGAATAATGAATAGTGATGAGGCTTAGACCAGGAGCACCACCATCATATCCTTGAATTGATTCGCTTGTACATTATTGATTGGAGTGGTGCTATAAGCAAATCCATAACTTCATAACAATATAATCAATTGTCTGACCATGGATGGCGGCCGGTTATCGATGGCATAACTCGATATACGAAATTGGAAAAATGATTTATTGTTGTCCGAATTGATAAGAAGGGAGACGTGCATTATATTTAATTCATAATGGAAATCTGTGGGTTGTTTTTTGCCTTTGTTTTCAAAAGGAAAAGGGACCTCTTTTCATGTGAACACTTGAATTGCTTGGATGTACGGAGGAAGCACTGGTTGAACTCAGCCTTGTGGTATTTTGATTGGAGATTATTTTTAGAGCTTGCTGTTCAGGTGGATGTGTGGGAACGTGGCCTTGGGCATCAGATGGAATTAGAAGTAAAATAAACCTCAGCGATGAATGAATTTTGATAGACGGAGGGAAGTGGGATGACGACATATGAATAATTCATTTCAGATTTTAAAAATGTGCCTTGCAATATTTTTACTCTTTAAAGTGGAAGGATGTTTGGGAGAATCAGCAAATGAAGGACGCTTCTCTGCACAATCTTGAGCGTTGTGGCCGCTTAAATTGGATGGAGATGGCAGAACTCTGCATGCTTTGAAAGCTTGGAGCATACCTAGGTTCAACATAAGCCGACTGAGAGTTGCCACAGTGTGCCAAGAAGAGTGGAAACAATCAGCAGCTCATTGCCTGCCAAGACCAAGATGTAAAAACTGTTTTCACATCAGGTGCTGAAAGGATTGTCGATCGATCGCAGGGAAACCATAGGGCATGGCTTTCCGAGGATACCTCGAGGAACATCAATGAACGAAAACGGCTAAGAGCTCAAATTGCAGCAACTACAGCAGCAGGAAGTTGCAGTCGCATGAAGATGAGAGAAGTGCAGCGCAGCGTGAGACGTGACAAGAAAAATTACATCAATGCGCTGGCCACGGAAGCAGAAGAAACAGCAGCGAGGTGCGAACAGCAAAACCGTTTACAGAATCACCAAAGAGCTTATAGATGGCCGAAGCTCTACTCAACTCCCAGTGATAGGCTTAGACGGTTCGTTGCTAGTATTGGATGACGATCAACTGAAGGGATGGAAGGAGGATTTTGCTTCGGTTCTTAACCGAGTATTCGCCAGCAATATGCACCCAAACTGAAGTGTCCGTAGAAAGAAATTCTCGAATTTACACTACAACCCTCAGTAAGCTGCCTGCTGTGGCCAAGATAATAGCTAGAATCATCCTGGGGCGAATCAAAGAACACCTTGAAGACACACTCGACGCCGAACAAGCAGGTTTCCGCTCTGGATCCTCCTATGTCGACCACATCAACACCTTGCGGATCATCATCGCGCAGTGTGTTGAATATCGATCACCACGAAGTCCAAAGTGGGGTTCGGAAAGGCTGCATACTTTCACCAAAACTGTTTTTATTGGGGATTAGTGATGTGCTGAATGCGGCCTTACCAACTGGAAATGGAGAAACTCGTTGGACTCTTATATCTGAACTCAAGCTCCTTGACTACGCCGATGGTGTATGCCTACTGACTCACAAGATAATGGACCTTCACCAAATGGCAGCAAATGTGGAGAGGGAAGCAGACGTCGTTGGGCTGAAAAATAACTCGGCAAAAACAAAAATGACCAGCCTATGACCAAAGAGAGTTTCCAATACCTCGGGAGAAGTGTCTCAACCAATGGCGGAACCGAGCTGGATATTGCGAGCGTTCTGCTGCTATCCACAGTTTGGCGAAGTAATGCAATTAGCTTAAAGACCAAGGTACGACTGTTCCATTAGAACGTTGAATTTGTGCTGCTATACGGATGTGGTACCTGAAGGGTGACTGTCACTATCACGGGGAAACTGCAGACGTTCGATAATGGGTGCCTACGCAATATCTTAAGGATATTCTGGCCAAACCGTATCTCTAACGAACAGCTTTATCGGAGAACGGGCCATGAACCTATAGGCACAAGCATACAACAACGAAAGTGGCAGTGGATTGGTCACACTCCCCTCCGAAAGAGTGACAGATCCATAGCTAACCAAGCTCTGCAATGGAACTCGCTTACCCAGGATGGCAGGATACGCGGCGGTCCTTGGGGAGAGCTGAGGCACATTTCCATATTATCCTCCATCTTCAGCTTAATAATCCCGAAAGCTGTTAAATGTGGCAATCAATTATGAATACTTTCAATTTGAAATCAAACACTTTTCACCCAATAAGCCAATTAAATTCATCGTATAACTTTCTTACAGGCCACTCAACTCAAACAGCACCCTCACTTCTGATCAATTTGAGCTAGACCATCAGACATCCATAAATTCAATAATCACACATCAGACAGCAGACATCAGACAGCAGACAGCAGACATGACTGCCAGCTCATTTGCATATCTCACGATGTGAACGTGCTTAAAAAAGTTAACTCAACGATTATCCTCATATTAATTTCTATTTTCCACCATCAGATTACCGACATGAAAATGCATATGTACACGTTCATAGCCTCCTAACGTATGTGTGCACAAGGATATGGATTGGATATGCGAACAAGCATTTCGCTTTCACTCATAATTAACGCTATAAATTTCTCCTCAAGGCATTTTTACTCCTGCAACGAGAAAAAAACTTTCATTTGTTAAGAAAAATGTTTGAGTAATAACGGTCTCATGTCAGGATCATAAATCAATGTTACGCGTAAGCGATTCATTTTATGGAATTATGCGTGACAAGTAAGTACTTCTTATCTTTTACGAATATGAATACGAATTTTATTGTTGCTTAGACACCTCAAGCTGTGGGATATAATAAATCATCTAACAATGGGCTCGTGCCAACCAGAGATCCTTCATCTACTCCAGGGAACATTAAATTTTTTAAAAGATGCCATAAAAAATAATTCTTCTTCACCAAAAAAGAGAGAACGCCGCCGCGCTGCTCACGCCGAAGACAGCCAAGTGAATTGTTTTGATATAAACAAATAAAATTTTGTTGTCATGTGTTTTGTGTGGCCCCCGCAGTTAAGTAAATGGAGATAAATTTAGACTTGGACAAGGACACATGTGAGTGCGAGTACGTTGAAAGGGGGTTCTGGAATAATTGCACAGAAAAAAAAAAAGAGTCTTACCTTCATCCTTCGTGTGGAATCCTTAGAAGAGATTTTCTCCCAACGAAATATGAACACTTGACATCCTTAAGGTTAAGGATAGAAGTTTATCTATTGAACAAAACGAAGTCACTTTGTGTGTTCGGTATAATCTAAGTACTCCACAAAAATGCTTGTCTATAAGAAAAAAAAAAATATTTACTTGTACCACCTGAATGACGCTAAGAACGAACGCTCAGTTAAAGGAAAGACAACATTCAGCAGGATTCAATTCGAAATCGACATCGTTAGGTTCTTTCTTTTTTTGTGTTCTTCTTTAGCATCCTCAATGAGGGATACCATTAGCCGCAACTTTACCACGCCAATCTCCTCATAGCGCAAGCAACCATTTTTACCGTTGGCTTAGGATATACCTACTCCAATCCATTCCAGACGACGATATATAAAAATGCATTGTTGCTCCTTCAATGGCTTTTCGTAAAAGTGCACCACTCTCAGGTAGACGGGGATATAAAAGAAATAAACAGAGAGAGAGAGAAAAGAAGGCAAAAAGGAAGGCAGATGCTTCTAATTATCTTGATGTAAGGAATTGATTGTCTGGTGGGTTTGCCATTGATTCAATCTGCGGATGGAAGCCCTTCTTTTCCTGTTTTTTTTTTTTCTTCCATTCTCTATGCCGTTTCAACACGAACCGCAGAGGATTTAATTGCTTGCTGGATGTGCTTGTTATTAAATCGATTAAAGCTGGCAAAGGACTTTAATGTCAGTTGTTACTACTAAGTGATAGATTAAAGTGCATAGCTCTTTAATTTCAAATGAACCATCATCATGATATCCACTGGCTTAAAGCTCTGCCAGAGCAGTCTGTTAAATCGATCGGAAGATGGATATATTAGCTTATGTAAAGTACGAGCTCCCTATTTCAAAAGGAGAGAAGGACTTGACGCTAAGTCTACAGATTAGAAGTTGTTTTGGAGAGATGCCTAAGAATTGAAGGTCGACAGATCTAAGTTTAGAAGAATGACGCTAAGTTTTAATAAGTTTCATGAAAGGATCCAAATACAAGTTTATTTTTAAAAATTCAATAAACTCCAATTCCTCAAGACCAAGGTTTCGGGCTGTAGCTCAGGCATTGCTTAGATGATGTTGGCCCTAAAAGCTTGAATCGTTTCCGGATGTTGGCATAAAATCGGTCCTTCACAGTCCAAATCGCAGCTCCCAGGCGGCCAATGGACATCGCCAAGGCGGCTGATAACACGATTTGTGGAATTTGGTGTGCAAAAGATAGATTGTGGCATGGCGCGCCATTCTGCATGAACCAGAAGTCGTCCAAATCCATGTCTTCAATTTCAGTAAAAAAAAAAATTGGTTAACATGGATCTGTAACGCCTACCGAAACGTTGCTCGTGAATTGAGTCCTACACTCTCGGCTACAACAGCCACATCCTCGTCCTGTCTGTATGACGACGAGGACCATTAGTGTTGTCCACTACCATACCAGTCTCACGAACTTTTTGCACAAATTTGCGTACAGCAGGGTTTCAAAAAAACGCACTGCTTGGGCTACACAGGACTTGCTTTGGAAATAAGTTTTCAATATTTCCCAAACGTTGTTCAAGCTTAAAGCGACTCATTTCGTTCCGTTCGAAGTATGATACTGACTTTCTGTCAAGATTTCGAGCGGGAAACAGCTGTCAGTGTCAAAATAACCTATGATTTGAAAAGACACCACTAGATGGCCCAGCCTTTATATGTTTTTGGGAGCTAACTTGTCAAAACCAAGGTCTCGGCTACCTCTTGTAGAAAACTGAATACTGAGGTATTCAATTTATGTACCTTGCTTGAGGTCCAGTCAACCAGTGAACTTCATCTTGAGGCCAATGATGGGCTAAAGAGTTCCTCTAGCTAGATCATTAAAGTAGTGTCTCCTCAGGAACTTATATCTTGCATGCTGGAGCCGGTAGAAGTGCCATAGAAAGTGAGTTGTGCCCTCAATGACTTTTTCATCGCCTCCGCAGAGCTTATTTTCCGTCCTTTGTAGTTATTTCATATAATATCGTAGTAGGTGACGATACTCACAAGGGTTGAAATGGATATCCTAACAAGTCTCTTGGATCTTGATATATCAAGAATGAGCCATAGTTTCCTCGTAACAACGCAGGTCTCTCATCTGAAATCTGCCTCTCTCGTGGCTTTTTTAACTGCTTCAAGTTTGAGGAAGCAAGGCGGGATGTATATAGATCGGTGAGTTGGTTTTCTGGTTTATTCTAAGCTACCTATTGACAGTTTGTCAATCCTCACCACAATCACCATCCCTCAATCTTGTTCTGCGTACCATGAGCCTTGAGTTCGCCGCAGTAATACTTCACAAGCTTCGATTTTTAAATTCAAGATTAGAAGGGCATTAAGTTTTTGCCCAATCGCAGTTGCTGCTCACAATAAAGTCACTCTTGAGTAGGCACTTGAGTATACGGGAATTCCCGGCAATAAATCCGCCGATGAACTTGCCAGATTAGTAGCCCAGTCTTGTTCAGGAACCTAAAACTTTCTGTGGCTAACATATCAACCAGATAAAAATAGTGCTCAATCAATGGGAACGCCAAAAATGATGTCTCAGTGGAATTCGCAAAATGGCTAACAACAAGATACATTCTCCCAATAAGCAAATGTAAGGTTAAAGTCATAGCCGACTTCCTAACTAGTGACTGCGTTTTCACCTATTATCTCAAGAAAATGGATCATGTCCAATAACAAGTGTGTCATCTCTGTTTTAAGGCACGGAAACAACCCAGCATACACTGTGAAAATGTCTCAGCTTCTGATGTCAACACTTTTTCAACACAAATTATCTATAGGTCTTTCCTTTTGTGAGAATGATTACTTTGACTTTTAAGCTGAAGTCGGGGTGTGGCGGGCGATAGTTGGTGCCCTTTTATAGAAGAGCCTATAGCGGTTTGTATAGGTGCTCTACATATGGGCAAGAAAATCCAGAAAAACACCATCAAAGTTCTTTCACGGCCCCACCTCTTGCGAGCGTCAGAAAAAAGATCCAAAAGTATGTACTATAATGAGAAAGCTCTACCGTTCGGATATGGCATAAAGCTGTACGTCCCTTCTGTACGTGCAGAAATGACCACGCAAAACTCGTACAGTTGTGAGAATCTAGATTTTGGTACTCTATGGATTCCTTGAACCTCTATGGAACCTGGAACCACATGTACAATAGTTGAAAGCCCTAAACACTGAGTCACGGCAACCATAGCATCAAGGGAGGGGAATACCATTTATATAGAGTAAAGTATCAACTGATATTATGTTCGTCTATAGACACCAGATCCTAGAGCATTCTGAGATAATGTTTCGAACCTAAAGACTAGATCTAGATTCAATTAAAAGAACTAAAGAGTCGAGTTTCAAATACCAATTTTACGGCCACCAAGCCTCAGCTAATATTGGTCCTATCTTAGTCCTTTAATCAAATTCTCCTCCTCACACTCTTCTATCACTTAATGTACATATGTATGTATATATTCTCAATGAACAAAATATCAAAAAACACATCTAACCTCTTCAATAAACACTTAGCATATCCCAATAGTCCTTTCTTAAGCTATAATTGTAATTTAGTTTATTGGTCATAATCCGTATCGTAAATATACATATAACATTGTCTAAACGATATAAATCCCTATTAAAGGACGATAACAATCCGTATGACATCATACAAATATTTGTATTTACCTTACCTTAACTGGTACAAAAAGAATAGGCTTTCTACATAGAGTATAATGGGTCTGTCTCGTTTTATCACACAGAGAGTGCATAGAGTGAAACGAACTTGATTCACCGCAGATAAATTGGTTTGTATTCGGTATAATTTTATGAATTTAAATTTGCTACAATTGAATGTGTCTGTTGCAACTTTGGGGATCTCTAAGTGCATCATTATATGAAATTTGTTTGATTGAATTCAGAGCAATTGGATCCTCTTTATATGCACAGTACAAATCCTTTGTTTTCACATGATTTCGGAAGCGGTAGTGCGAAACCAGTCTTCTATCATTATAATTAATATTTGTATATGGTATTCTGCACCGCGTCCTACTGATCTATTGTGTCCCCTACTAGCCTTGGAGAGATTTGTACCCTCTTTAGAGTGGTATCTGAGGGTCATGCTCTCTTACTTATCCTAGGTGAGAATAGATCCCTTTAGAGCTCTCTCTCCAGACAAGTTGCTTGCAAAAACTTATTCTTAGCTGTTATTTGGTGCTTTCCCAAATATTTCCATCATTTGTGGGTCAATGTTCCACACGACTCTAGGAGGTGCTCCGGAGTCTCAGAATCTGCAAAGGCCTTCACTTGTTATACCTAATTTCCGTAGATGCTCCCTCAGTTTGCAGAGTCTACTTATAAAGCCAGTAAGGATGCGTAGGTTATTCTTGCTAAGTCAGATGCATGCTTCGAATCTTTTCCAGTTGTAGCTTCCCAGTAGTTTCCTGGCTTGTCTTAGGCCTGTAGTATTGTTCCAGGGTCTTTCCCAGCCTACTTTTCTTCCTGAATTTTTCGCGTGTACTATGATAGTTAATACGAAAGGCTCCTTGTCTAGTCAAGGCGTCCACTTTTTGGTTACCATTGATCCTGATGTGTCCAGGGATCTATCAGAGCCTAACCTTGTGATTCATGCCTAGGTTATTAAGTTTATAAAAACATTCCTCTATATTAGCTTCGATTTAATGATGTAGGATGATTGCTTGACTATCTGACAGTATTGCTATTTCGCAGTTACTGTATCCTCTTTCGAGATTGATTCGGATGCACCTCTTTATTGCTCATATTTAAGCCTGAAAGATGCTAATACTTTTGCCCATGGGTTCTGATTGTTTTGTGCTTGACCCAAACACTCCTGCGCCTGGTCCTTTCTCGGTACTCGATCCATCTGTGGTTGCTTAGCTCATATATTGTAGATTCATTTCGCAACTCCTTTTTATGACTCAGCTCCAGCTTTAGTTTTGTTTCCTTTAACAGTCATCCCTGGAGACAGCAAGTAAAGTTTCTTGTAAAGCACGTCATATTCTCTTGAATCATGCATTTCTCCCTTCCGGTGCCTGCTTTAGAAGATTGTCCCTTTTGCAAGTTGCTCCACTACAAGGTGAGCCTGCGTGTGTTCTAGTACTTCCATACCTGCGGTTGGTAATGCAGGGGTACGCCAGTCTTAGCAAGTGACTCCTTCGTTGTAACCAGACTGCTTCCCCTTGTCCGTGCTGTCGCGATATGAATGATCCTTGGCATCACAACGCTAGTGTAATCCATCTTAGAAGTACCTGCTTGGCCTCTGCATATCATTAGAGCACGGGTGATCTCCTCTGTGTGTTTTTTCCACTTGCTTTTCATCAACCATTCAGTTAAGTTCAACAGTACTGTCCAATAAAAGTGCCCTCACAACATTAATTGCACAAACGCTAATCACTTTAGTCCTTTCGCTTTGACTAACAAAGCATTTCTAAGGATACATTCTATGTATCTTGGAAATGGAATACACTCATTTAGTAGAAAGAAAGTATCCTCAAAGCTACACCAAATCATCAGTTGAAAGTATCTTTTAAGCGTTCTTTTCTGAATTAAATTTATTTATTTTAAATCTATGCTTTTAGCCGACATCAAAGCCAATACCCTTTCACAGGATAACACACACACACACACACACACTTGAAATCAATACCTCTACCAAACATGGTATCACTTTAATTGGAATCCAATTTAAATTGGCAAAAAAAAAAAAAAAAGCAGGAACCATTTTATCTATTCGACGAGGAAGAATTTTCTTTGATCATTCCCAAGGGATTACGAAAAATCGATCCGGCGGCGCGCGTGGGAGCAAATAAATTAATTAATTTCTTTTACGAGCTGAGAGTGGGACAGAATTACTTAACGTGTCGTCAACTAAAACTTTTCTCTCAGAAAAAAGTGGAGTAGGTAATTGAAATTTAGACCAACTCGATATTTTGTTTTTTTTTGTTTATTCTGGACATATTCAAAATAATTCACTTGTAAGCGAACCATATTCATTGCAATTAAGTATCTCAAAGTGTTTGTATGTGCTTTAACACAATTTGGGTGCACGATACCACGAAAAATACAAATTGTGGAAATATGCCATGTTTTAGTGTGCACCCGATGCACGACTGGTTATGGTAACTTTGTTCACACTCTAAAATGTAACCTAATTAAACTGCAGGTGTTCCTGAATTAATAATTACCCACGAGTTGCTAGAGAAATCTGGTAACAAGGGAATTTTATGCATCACCAAATTTTGCAACTGTTTTAATGCTGCCAGAGTATTTACAGGGAAGTTTGACAAAACAAAAAAGGATGGATTGAAAATGCGTTTCATTTCCTAGAACACCTTTATGGAGTCATTTAACACAGTGTTGCAAATATTATTGATTCTCATCACAAAGCAGTTGTTAGAAACGGGGATTTCGAGCGAATTCTATGCATATTTCGAAAATCTGTAACTGAACTTTTACTATTTTCGTGGAAATTTGAAATCGTATGCAAACATTGTATCCACTCCAACTTTGTGTAGGGAAATTATTGAGATTCCAATGAAAGGGTGAATAAATACTGCACGTCTGCCCATCTGTATCTCTTACTAACTGATTCGTGCTCACCTTATTTCGCGTGTATTGAAACTGCTAGCCGAAATAAACCAAATCGTATTCATTCATAATTAATGGATCAAAATTTGCGAACACAATTTGACTCCAACGAACAATTTTTTGAATGGCCTTAAAGTTATGAATTTTTATGTTAGTCAACCATTAAGTTTGCTATAACATAAAAAACTTTTAAACAAAAACAAGTAGCCTATGTCACTCTCATGAAAATAACGAATGTATTAAAATTTATTTCACACTGATCGGTTCAGTCGTTTTTGAAATTACCTGAGGGCCTGTATACCGACAATAGAGAGCAGAGAACTGCATGAATCTATTCATTTTCAATTGTGAATAATTCGCTAAAAAACGAGACTTTCACATTCTCATATACACAGAAAGCAAGGAAGATGCAAGAAAAGATAATGAAGTTCCCATTGCGAAGCACAATGAAACCGAATCATCATCATTCCTAGTAGGCTTACATTCAAAGTATTCATTCAATTAGAGTATTTACAAAAGCAAGTAAATGTGCAAATGATTCACGAGCCTTCGAATGGTTTCAGTGTCAGGCAACAAAGTATAATTGAATCTGAATGGGAGCTCACTTTAGATTCATTTTATGAGAGACAATAAAATGTAAGCTCAGCGAATACTTTTTGTGAATTAATGTGTGTAAATATTTAAAAATCAGTAAATATTTTGAATGGCTCACAAAATTAGCCACTTAGCAACACTATAGGTGTATTCCTATGTTCAACTCTTTCTCTAGCAAAGTCCTGACTGTAGCAGGCCTCGTTATATCCACACCCAGTGACACGCCCACTTTTTTAAAAAATTAACTTTTTTCAGTAATTTTAAATGAAACTTGATAAAACTTAATTAGGAAAATATGTTGACATTCCGCTACTCTATACATCTTCCATACATTAGGTACGACCACGCCCACTTTTTAAGGGCATAACCTGACCCCACGCCTCTCTTACGAACAACTAAAAGTAAATAGCTTTAAATCTCCTCCTAACAGCTCCTAAATTCGTCCTTTTTTAAGGCAAATCTTAAATATTTCTCTTTTAAGTAATCCCCCACCTTTATTTGGTACACTTTTGAACAAAAAGAAATAACTCTTTCTGTCATATTTCATTTTCTAACGCAATTTTGAAATATCCGTAACACCATACACCGACACCGATACCGGTCCGCTGAATGTTCTTTTATGGAGAATTGCAACACCAAGAAATTTCACATGAATCAAATTTAGAATCAAAAGTTCCACACAGCAAACAAACCAACCTCCAACCAAGGAGCACAATAAATCCTAAGAAAATCCTTAAAACGGAGACATTTATCCCAATTCGTTCACATAAATGGATGGGTATATGGGTTAAAGGTAGCAAAATGGCACCGCAGGAGCAGGAAATTGCAATAAAGCCAAACCAAGCGGGAGGCAAACTGACTCAAAACACACACACATACAAATACACAAAATGGGTTGTTTGTCATACACGAACAATTGACACCATTGTTGTTGGGTGCAAATGTAGGCAATGAAAAAGGAGCTTTCCTTTTTGTATTTGTCTAACAAAAAACAGGGCAGGGTGTGAACAAGGACAAATGTTTATTAGACTGAGTTTAAATTTGTGAAATGTACGCCCCCCGTTGATCTACAAAAAAACAAAAAAGCAAATATTTTAAGCTTTAATGCTTAGCGGTATCATGAAAATGATCAAGAACAATAGTCCTATTTTGATGTTTCTTTCAAACAGAGTCCAAACTGCAAATTCTGTTGTTTCTCATTTAACGGTCTATTCAAAGCTATTGCATTTGCCTATGCGTTTCAATTGAATATATGACAACATGTATGCATGAAAGAATTTCCTTTTTCACCAAAGGATTCATATTTATTCATAGCAATATGTACGAGTACATTTATATTTTTAATACAATTTGATGATGGAATTTCAATTCCTGAAACTACCATCTAGTTCTGTGCAAACGAGAAATTGATCCATTTTCTATACCACTGAGGTGGAAATTAGTGATAAAGGACTCAAATGCTTTTGAGGGTCCTTAAACAAATACCAATATGAAAGGTATACATATCGTACTAAAACGACTAACAGAGTTATGAATGGTTATGAAAAACTTGCTGAATATGCAGCTAGGCATCGAGTTGATGAATTTCACGTAAATTTTGTGAAATTTTGCATGAAAATTCATTAAATGAGAGCACTTTATGCGTAAAACTATATTTGGTCTGTTTATTTTCATATTTTATACCAGCCTGCATAATTTTGTAAATCATAGCTTAATTGACGCGCTCGTTATGTGCATGAATGATGCAGGACATTATGTCCGTAGATTTACACATGAACCATAAAATAATTTTACGCAGGGGTTTATTAAAACTGTACAAGTTGACATTCGACCAAAATGAGGAATTGGATTTGTGATAAGCAGGCATGCAAAAAACCAAACGGCAAGCTACAATCCGACTAGTGCTAGGATAAGCCGACTACATCCAGCCGACCAAAGGGTCGGAAGCTCTTTGATTCATTTAGAGGTATAGTTTTCAAAAGTAAAACACTTTATATTAAATCAAGTCTATGGAGTTATCTCTGTTACCAAATTAAATAACTATTTTCGACATGTTGTTTTAATTACAAATATGAGTATTTTGCGTCGTATTTGGGTAATAACGCAAGTAATGTTAGCCATTACCCATTCCTCAACCATACCCGGCTTCCATTTGGACTTTAAACTTCGCATAGCCCGAAATGAGCAAATCTAAAGGTGTGACATCACCCGAACTACGTGGCCAAGTACACAATCTGATGCACGAAATAAACTGTTCATTAAATTGTTTTCGAAATACAGCCATGGTTTCACGGGTATATGGCAAGCATCGCCGTCTTGTTGGTAGAAAAGGTCCTAAATAGAAAGGGGTTAAATTTTAACGAAAACTTCATTATCCTGGCAAGATAACAGAGGCCACTGACAGACTTGTTCTTTTGCTTATGAAAATACCCATTAAGACAGACATTTCATTCATCACACTGATCATAAGTTGCTGTAAATACTCAAAAGCATTTTTCGTAGAACGCTGATTTTCCTAATTCAGCTGAGTAATTTTTAGACACTATGCCAGGCTAAGTATTTCTGGGATAAAATGTCAAACAATATTGAACAAAAATGACAGGATAATACGAATACGTTATCTGTAAAAAATTGAGTAGACAAAAAGTACCTCTAAATGAATCACTCTTTAGAATGGATAGAATATGTAAATACCTAAGTCCATTCGACGCTTTTAACATAATACATAGAGAATTTCACAAACCAACATCGGAAGTGCAATCTTTTACTTCTTAGACTGTAAAGCTGGTCGCCTACCCCGATGACATCAACATAATTTGGAGAACTGTACAAGCAGTCATTAAGAGCATTGAAAATGGGTAGGCCATGTTGAAACGATGGATATCAACACTAAAGTCCAGAAAATGTTCGTCCGAGCTGAACGGCTTTAAAGATCGTTTAACCTGCGCATGTTCCCTAACCCAATTCTAAGACATCAAGGTCATCGAAGGAATAGGACCCCAAGTGGAGGTTCCTTCTTGAGCAGGGAAGTTACACAGAAGAAGAGGGATCGTTTCGTTGTCCTACTCATCCCTGCAATTCCTGCAGAAATCATTTGAAGAGAGGTCTTAGGCCGATCAGGCAATGTCCTGTGAGGACACCGATAATGGTGCTCAGGTCTGAACACTTCAGAAACATCAGTTCGTTTGAATGCTTCTGGGTAAGGTTGGGCCAAAATTCTATAGATATTCTGAAAGGACATTGTTTACATTGTTAAAGCGTCCAGTTTGAGCATATATTTAGAAGTATCAATTGGCATGCCGATCCACGTCTTTTCGGATTCAATTGGCAGAGTTGTGCCAAATTTGACAATTTCATCCGCCTTTCAGTTGCCTGGAATGTCCCTTTGGCCTGGCACCCAGCATAGATGAATGTTATATCGATCCGAGATCTCCATCAGAGATGAGCGGCAATCTACAACGACCTTTGATGTGGTTGTGGATGATTCCAGAAATTTGATGGCTTCCTGACTGTCAGTGATAGTACACTCAACTTTAGCCAAGACAGTGGCCATTATTTCCGCCTGAAACACGGTACAGTGATCGGGAAAGCGGTAGGAGATGCCTAAGTAAAGCACAGAGGAGAAAACACAACCACCAACTCCATCTGAGGTCTTAGATCCATCAGTGTAGATATGAATCCCTCCGACGTCCACCCGCTGAAGATTAAGCCATAGGTCACGAGCTGGGAACGAAAATTTCGACCAAAGCTGAGTTGAGTTGGGATGTAGTCAGTCGTTTCATTAAAAACAGAGGAGCGGCCAGCCACAGTTGAGGCTTGTCAACTGTCAAGAGGCAGACAGACGAATCGCCGTTGAGGCAGCCATTTGTTTGCTGACGATGTCTAGAGGCAGAAGGTGAAGAATGGTAACTGGTGGCGCAGAACAGTTGAGAAGAAAGCAGGATAACTTGGGGAAAGCTGGGGCACATTTCCAGAAATCGCACACGACGGCGCGTGGGACCCACAAGGCGATACAAGACATAAGCAACACGCACTGCTCATTGAATGGTTATAAAGTAAAATAAAAATAAAGAGTTAAAAGCACCGAAGCCTGTAATTAAAACCCTCGCATGGGGAAGGACTTAAATTTCACGACACTCAAATACATATATCATTTTCAAAAGCTTTTTCAACTGAACAAAATACCAAAAAGAGAGGTATTTTACTTCAAATATTTGTTTTTGGTCTTTTTGATGTCCAGCCAACCCTGTTAAATAATCCTTCAGCATATATATGTACTGTACACCCCTCTGTTTTGACACCTTCCGTAGTTCACACGT
Organism: Chalcosyrphus nemorum; assembly: GCA_949716465.1. Lineage (NCBI taxonomy): Eukaryota > Metazoa > Arthropoda > Insecta > Diptera > Syrphidae > Chalcosyrphus > Chalcosyrphus nemorum. The sequence continues at coordinate 87,747,352 of OX454333.1, forward strand.
TTTCATGCAAAAAAAAACGGGAATATAGCTACTTTATGTATAGGTATTTATTTTTATTTGAAATCATAAATTCCATTCTCGTCATTCTCCGATAAAAGCTGATGGTCTTAATTTATTTTTAATTTATTACATTTTTTTTTTTTTTTTTATTACGTGAGCACACACAGTATGGCACCTTCAAAGCGTCATTACCCCCAAAGTGGGGGAGGGGGGGGACAATATGCAATTATATAAAATAAATTATCTGCGCATTCACCTTGGTGTAAAATCACATCCGCATATTACGTTTTATTGTTTTATTGTTATTAAATTTTTTATTTTATGTCCGCCATGAGGCCCAGAAGGTATACTTGGAGGATTAAATAAAAAACAATATTTTAATACTCCATGATATATAGCCAATATTTAACAATTTTAATGAGATGGCTACGGTTTCAGAGTAATGCCAGCCTCGTGCTTGTGATTAAAATTTCACAAGCTGGTAATTACTTTAAAAAGTCGACACATTCAAGTAGCAGATACTCGTCAATGGTTGACATTGTCCTGGGGCATTGTATCTACAATGAAATGTTTACTTGCCGAGGGAGGACCATTTAAAAGTTCTTTCGATTGTGAAATTTCTGAACATCTTGTTGGTTTCTAGGAAACAATAATTATTAAGGGGTGAGTAGAGTACATCTGCACGTGTCGGCTGACTTTATGGGTTGAGGGATAAACAGTCAATATCTCCTCCGGGTTGACATAGAAATAAGTCCCAATAAAATCATATAAAGGTCATTAAAAAATAAATGTCGAAACATTACCTTGAGGTTAAGATTAATCTTTAAACTATGACTTGCAGGAGAATACTTACTTACTATGTCTTGTATCCCTATGTTGTTCCTTCCATTGTTTGCATATTCTCAGTCTTATTGTTGAACAGGGAACCAGTTGTTTGCTCACGATGTCAATTAGAAGCAGAGCTGTAACATTTCTAAAGTACCAAAGAACTTGAGCAGTTCTTAATGAGTATTTTGAAGTACTTCCAAGTACTTAAGCAGTAGTTTTAAGTACTTCATTAGATCTTCTATTCCCTTGAAACATGGGCTAGAAACTATAGCTAAAGTACTTGGAAGTACTGCTCAAGTAGTTGGAAGTACTGCTCAAGTACTTGGAAGTATTGCTGAAGTATTTGGAAGTACTGCTCAAGTACGTGGAAGTACTGCTCAAGTATTTGGAAGTACTGCTCAAGTATTTGGAAGTACTGCTCAAGTACTTAGAAGTACTGCTCAAGTACGTGGAAGTACTGCTCAAGTACGTGGAAGTACTGCTCAAGTACTTGGAAGTACTGCTCAAGTACTTGGAAGTACTGCTCAAGAGGACTGAAGTCCTGCAGTACTCAAGTACTTAACAGGTCTGGTTAGAAGTAGGTTGAGCATGGCTTGAAGCGTTCCGCTAGGAGAGCTTATTTAGGCACCAGTAAGTAACTTGAGGCTTAGCTATTGATTAAGATTAATCTTTAAACTACGACTTGCAGGAGGAACTTTTCTTCCAGCTTTTCAATATTCCCCAATCGATAACATAGAAAACTAATTACAATCATTTTATATCCTTGAATTAAAAATGAACCCCATTGACTAAAATTAAAAATAGAAAAAAAGGTGAAAAGTGTCAAAGTATTAGCATATCCTGCCACTTTCTATGATAATTAGATTCTTCTTTTTTTTGCCTGTTTTAAGTTTTAAAATAACTGACCTAACTCATTCAATATTCAAAAAAAAAAAAAAAAGGACAGCATTAATTAAATATTCTACAGTGGTACGAGGATGTAATTAATAAAATCGAGGGAAATTAAAAATCGCAACCATCTATTGGCAGGAAATTAAAATGAAAATTTTCCACTCAAATGAAAGGATATAAAATGTATAAAATGAGTGCTGTCTCCAGTCGTAAGGATATATTAAATTCGACAGTAAAGTTTATGAAGAGATAACAAAAAGAATGTTCCCTGTAATTATCCCCACAATTATCGACCACGAAAATTTAAGCATTAATACCCAAATGACCATTTAGGGAGTTTTTTTTTTTTTTTTAGAAGAATATTGTCTGCGCGCCCTTGAGGACAAATTTTTAAGAATCCATTAAACCGGATAAGGCTTTTTAATGGGGGGAGAAAATTAGCTACCACCTTTGTATTGGAAAAAAGTTTTTTTTTGTTTTTTTTTTTTTTGTATTGTTTTTAGAGGGGCGTTCGTTCGTCTTTGGTAGGTATATCAAGTGCAGAATGAAATTAATTAAAAGTTGATAATGTTCTTTAATTATGGTGACAGATTTCATTTGGCCCCCAGCCTGGGGTGTGGGCGTGTATTAAGACGACAATCTTTTAAGTAATTCGAGGAATTTTAATTTAAATTTTTTGAAAACTTTTCTTCTTTTTTTCAGTGGTGGCCTTTTGTATTGAGATAATAACACATAGTAGATTGGGTATTTTGTGGTATGGATAGTTGGAAAATTAAGATTGAAAATTTTGTTTAAAGGCGAGGAGGTTCATTAATACAAGTCCAAAATAAAACATATTTGTAGGCACAGTCTCTACTGTACTGAACTAAACATAAGCCCTGTTTTATTGGAAAGTGTATAGCCAAGTAGGTAAATTTACCCACACAATGCAAAACCAAGTAAAGTAAAGATAAATTAAGCCGTATTCTTCTTCGAAAGTGTTTATCCACCTCTGAATAAAACTACCATACTCACTTTTATATTCATTTCTCATATTTATCTTCAAAATGACATTCGAATCATAGATGGCATAGACTATATTGTAGACAGCTACTATTAATGAATAAATCGTACTATCAGCGTAAAACAATCAAGGGTTGTTGTCCACAATTTTAGTCTTTTAGTCTACCCTAGTTGGCATTCACTTTTGGTTACTGAGAAATTTATCCTTGCTTTGACTCAAATTGTAGACACAAACCATATGTTCGTTGATGGTTTTTGTCTACAATATGAATCAGCGCCATCTAAGTATTAATGAAAGTGAGTATAAAAGTCAGTATGAACGTTTTATTGAGAGTTGGCTATACAATTTCCAATAAAACACGGCTTTAACAACAAGAAGAATCGCTTTGAGAAGCTAGGGCGTAAGTCTAATCCAGCTACTCATATGTTTATAGACTAAGTGGGTAATAAGTTTGAGAAATACAGACGATAGTCCCTCTAAAGCTTCTCAACCGGTGGAGCGCGTTGGGGCTCTAAAGGAGGGGCATGGACGCGATTTGAATTGTGAATTTTGGATGCAAAGAATGTACAAATGCTGAAAGTGTGTGGACATTCCAACCCTTGTCGCTGAATGTTTTTTTTGACTGAAATTCTAATTGCTCGAGAGCCCAGTTAGCGAAGAAACGGTGTAGTCTATGGTCATTAACCTTGAGCTCCTGAGTCAGTTGAGTCTTTTATGTGTGCAATGCCAAAATTTGCCCATTTGTGGTCTGCGAAAGGAGTGGAGTGCAATTGAATGCCTTGAATTCTCCTGCACAGTCTCACGGATAGCGGCGATATTTTCGGAAGAATTTGCATTTCCTGAACCTACTTAAATTTATCCACCACGTTGCGAATATTCCTTTCTGAAGGACGATTATGGCCATTGTAAAATGGGCGAAATGCGAGGAATGTTTCATAAACCAATTCCATAATTTGCACATATTGTTCAATATTATAACTCTTTGTGTTAATTTGGCAAAACAGACTAAATGAAACAGGCTAGATTTGATAGATGTAGCTTGAACAATGTGGCCGCAGTCATATGTCAAAGTTTAAAAATCCTTATTGAAAATACTTATTTTTCTGGGAAAAAGAACAAGAAATTGTTTTTGGGGCGGGGGGAGAAGAGCAAGAGACTTTTCAATTAAAAAAAGGTTGGGAACCACTGCTCTAAAATATTTACAAATACAAAAGTGTTCGGCTTATTGTAATAACATTTTAGATTTCGGTTGATTCCACTCAAAAATACCGTTATTAATAACTTCATCACTCACTCCCTAGAAAAACGAGAGGACCCACTTGAACACTGTCCATTTTCTCAATATTTTGCTTCATAAGCTTAGCACGTTTTTGTAAGAAGCCCTTCAAGTATTTTTCACGAAGACTAGTCGATTCGATTGAACCATTAAGTTCGTTTTTAGGTCCTAAACTTTGAGTTTTATCGAGAGAAATTTAACATACAGGGTCTTTAGAAAAGTAAGAACACAGCTCATCCACTGACATGCCCACTTTTTGGAAAAGTCAAGGAGGAATTCTATCAAATAGGTAGTTGTGACCTACCACCAAGGCGCCAAATAGAACCCTTCTGTTATAAGCAAAGGTTGGGCCACAGAGGCAATTTCGCAATCATGCGGTCTCTCGGCTTAAGCTGGTCGAACGGGGTGGTTCTGGTCAACTCCACCTTACACCATCTACTCAACATGCCAAGAAGGATGTAGTCCAAAAACCCAAGATACATCGACTATTCCAACTCGGCCACATCGAGCGATATGGCAACAACACTGCAGCTAAAAAGATCTTTGAGTCCCAGCCCCTAGGTTCGAGACCACATTACAAATTGAAAATTTTGTGTTAGGTGCGCAACTCAGTACTCGCTGTTTTTTTTTTATAAAAAAGCTTATTAAAACTTAAGATATTTTTGACTTAAAAGCAGTTAAGATCTCGTACGCCTCCATTGCTCATTTTAATAAATATTTTTCTTTCGGTTCCTAAGCAGCTGGCAAAACACTCTTTCGAATCTTCGAATAGGTTCTATAGAATCCAATCCACGCATAAATAAAATAAGCTGAAAAAATAATTCTATAAGTGTATATATTCCAAATAAAGACAAGGATCTTACGAAACAGAAATAATGCCAAGAGTGTCATGTATGTAGCAGGAAACAAGAGTAATATGTATATGCCAGTTAGGATCAACGCTGGCAACACGTAAACATGTTTGTTCTGCCAAAAATCGGACTCATATTAGCTTCTAGGAATAGTTTTGACATTTAATAGTACAAACCTCTGAAATAGCGTCTAGCACCAGCCAACATGCAAATATGTTTCCAACATTAACCACCGCATACAAGCAGAATGCGATTGTTAAATCACTTCCGAGTTTCCTGTCAAACTTCTCTGGGAATATGGCCAAATACACCATCACTACGGTCAGCATCGCTGACGCTAGAGCCGTTTGCCAGGCAACACGTATTCCAAAGTATGGATATTCCATATAGAAGTACGTATTTTCATCGTAAAAATTCATTTTGATATTTGATTTTTGAAAGCAAACTTTAATGATTACTAGTTTTGATCAGAGACTGACAAAAGTCTTACTAAATGTCATTAGATGACAAAAAGTTCCAGGTATAAATTAAACTGATTCAGTTGTAAGTAGTTTGATGGAATTTAAATGATGAACTGTCTGTTGTCAAACGATTGTTTCCAATGTTACCACTTTGCCATTTTGAATTTTGTTTGTCAAAAGTTCTGACAATTTCTGTTCGTGATCGTTAACAGTGCCATTGAATGCAAAGCACTCAAGTTTCGATCACCATTGCTGCAAGAAAATTCAATAACTCGCTCGGAAAGCACTTAATGTAGTCCAATACTGACGCGAAACAAATACTGTGAATTACAAACGAATGCAAAAGTTATATACAAATCTCTGAAATAAAATCAGAAGGGTACCCATTAGATATAACCCTATGTGATACATCTGGTGTCCAACTAGAAGGTCAGTAGTGAGATCTCCTCTTCGGACTACAGATGGTTGAGTTCCGACCTTGGAATGGAAGAACTGGTCCATCTTTGTAAGCACTTTACAAGCAAAGATTGCACCAACTCAGTGTAACAACTTTAGTGATATCAATCTACTGAACAAAGAAGTCCTATTTAATGCCGCCTATCTTCTAAAACCGGTGCCGAGATCCTGACGATAGAAGGATCGCCAGACAATGCCTGAATAAAGCTTTAAGAACCAACGTAGAAGCGGACCGGGAATCATACAAAGAAAGCAAAAGAAACTTCAAGAAGCTCATCAGAGCTGCCAAACGGGAAATCATGGAAAACTTTCTTCAACAACAACGGAGCAGCGTAAATCAAGAAAATCCTGTCCAAGCGGCCACAAAGCTACCAACTCCTACAGTCCTACAGGCAGCAACTTGGCAACCGCAGCAGATACCCTGGAAGCGCTAATGAACGCCCACTTCGCAAATTGTTTTACTGAGGGTGGTAACCTCCATCCAGGAGCCGACTGACTCAGGTTGAGACAAAATATGAAGATACGGAAAGCAGAGTCGATGCAGAACAAGTGGAATGGGACATCTTTCTGCAAAAAGGGATAGAACTAGACAGCCTAAAGAACTCTGTGGTCTGATTTAAATACACGCCAGGACAATGGCAGGAGGTGAGGATGGTGCTCCTACCTAAGCCCAGGAAAGATTTATCGACCCCAAAGGGGTACAGACCTATCACACTAACATCATTGCTTCACTAGAAAGGACACAGATCAAAAATCCGCAACAGAGCTCAAATCTTAATGCACTAGGTGGTTTCCACAATTGAGGATGCGTTTGAATAAAGGGTTTAAGTCGCAGGGGTTTTCTTAGATATCGAAGGAGCGTTCAACAATATAAAAACTCAAAAAATTATTGAAGCACTCTTTATATACTAGGAGACCAAACAAGAAGGGGAATTGTCAGTAATGGAACGCCACAGGGTGGGAATAAAATCTCCCCTGCTATGGGTACTCGTCATGGACGACCTTCTGATCTCTGAGTCCATCTACTTTTGTCAGAAAAATTCCATCTATCATGCAATTCTTCCAGGTTTGTTCTTCTTGGTACTTAGTCATCACTTCGACTTGTTGCTGTTGGGGTCTATTGGCACCATTCCAGCCATTACAGACAGCGTGTCATATGAGGTTGTCCCGAAGTCACTGGGTGCTCTCTATGAATGCATAGATTCTGTAAACTGCCTCTGTCCATCTTTCACTGCCTAAGCCCATATTCGGGAGCCGTAGAGCATCATGGACGTCGTAATTCTTGCCGAGAGTAGACCTTCAATGTTTAGCATGTTTTTTTCAAGAGCAGTCCTTTTTGCTCGCTGCATTCTTAAAAGTATACCTTGCATCTATACCATCCCGATGGCTTCATTGCAGTCATGTTCTAACTCTTCAAGAGGTTTTGCCTAGTCCAACGATCGCTATCTCGTCGGCGAAGCCAATTATTTCCGACTACCTCGGGATTCGAAGATTGAGGTGGTCGTCGTACATAAGATTCCACTTTAGTGGACCTAGTACAGAGCCCTGGGGGATACCGCCTGTAACGTTATACTGCCTTATTCCGTTGTCGGTGTAGTAGTGCAATACCTAATTTGTAAAGTAATCCGTCAGTATCTTCTGAAGGTAGTCTGGTACGCTCTTGGCTGTATCCTAGCAATATTCTCAGTGGGTGCTTACCTTAGGTATGGCTTCCGCTCGATGATATACTCACTCACGCTTCCGAAGGCGTTATAACCTCTAAACTATACTTTAATTAGCGTAATGAATGCTCATTTACAGTTTTTTGTTTATTTTTCTTCAAAGAGCATCCAATTCCTTTCAGCTTTTAAAAAAAAAAAAAAATAAAAACCTCCTTCGCCACACAGTTGAATTCAGAATCCTTTGAAAATTTTCAATGTGCTTCCTTTTGAACATTTTTTTTTTAAGTCTGCTGCATGCATCACCCTTCTGGCAGCTCCTGACACTCCTGACACTCCTGACAGCGTCATGAAAACATCACCTCCAGTGACTGAAACTTTTCATGCATCATTCGTTACAGAGAAACTCCATTGCCAATTAGTCCCAAAAACCCGCCGCCGCACATAAATTAAACAGACCTCGCCCCGCTCTCCACACATATGTATTTCGTGCACATTTGATTCGCAGAACTTGACAAAGAAACAAAGGAATAACTGAACATTACTCCAAAATAAATGGTACCGCACTCATTGCACTCCACATCCAGCAGATCCTTATACTCGTATACCAAACAACAAAAAAATTCCTACAACACTCCTCGCTCAAACGAAATATGAGCGCTCCACTGAATTTGTTTTGCTCGATAAAGGACATTTTGCGACATCATAGTCGTTTGTTATTGTACCCCAAATGGTGGAGGGTTGCCACCCAACAAAATAAAGTTATGGTATGAAAATAACTACTGGCATTCAGCATTGCATCCAAGGCAGCTAGCTAGCTACTCCTGGCATTCGTCCTGTTGGTTGGCTCGTGTGCGGTTGATTTTGATGCTGAGGACAACTTACTTTTGCTCTACCTCTTGGTATATATGATATGCACTCATGCATTCAGTGGCAATGTTTATTTCCACAAAGGACATCATGTTGAAGTTTTCATACATCAGTCCGCTGCGCAGTGTGTGCGTGTGAGCACAACATTACACACACACACAGGAGACATGGGAATGGAAAATTATTCTAATATAAAACACCCAGAAAATAATTTCATATAATTTGAACAGTTCTTCTCAGCATAGGTACAGGATACACAGGAACTTTTTAATGGCAACTCAGCTCCGCAGCGGAATAACATCTTGGAAAGTCTTCTAACTTTTAATGGTAAAAATTGTTCTTGCGAAACATTAACCAGGAGGCGGCTGTGATTATATGTACCGCACACATAAATGCATCCGCCGCGTTGCCACTCTGTCGTCGTAAGTTTCATTAAAACAACTGTATTAATATTTATACTCATTTACGTTGTGAGTAAATTCCTGTGGGATGTGCAACAGATGTCGCAACCAGTGCCAACGCTGGAGAACAAACTTTTCGCCACAAAAACTCATTATGCCCTCATTAAACTTAGATGAATGTTAATTTTTTCATATTAGTGTTTTGGTGTAACAACGCAACGTATCCTTATGTTTATGGGCCTGTATAATCCAAGTAAAGGGTTCTTATTTTTTCCAAAGAAAACGAAGTTAAATCTCAAGAGCTGTTGACAGTTGGTCGTTATGTTATGTGCCTTACAAAAGTTTGATTGAACTAATTTGCTTGAAAAGTAAGTCATCAAAAGAAATATGCGCAGCGCCTTGTCATAATGAGTAAATATTTTTTTGATCAAAAATCACCTTCAGGACACCTTCAACTTGGAAGGTGGCAAAGTTCACCACAGATGGCAGCAGTATTCTCCAAGAGCCGCTTCTACCATCATGAAAGTATCTGACCTAACTGTTGAAGAAATAAAAGATGCAGTTAACTGGTTCAAAAAAACGAAAGGCAGTTGAGCCAGATGAGATACTCTCTGAGCCCTGTAAGAAGATGGGACATATTGGCTCTCACTTATGAGCGGTAATTTCGTGGAGTAATATATATATATATATATATATAGTAAATATATATACTAAGGAATCGAAATGATTCAAAAGCCTTTGATACACAACTAAAAGAGCTTATGAGGTTTGCGCTAAGGTTACAAAGAATCTCAGAAACCTACAGCTCTGCATGAGTCGCCGAAGAAATCTCAATCAAAGTCGGTGTACACCAGGGAAGCGCCCTCAGTCCTTTGCTCTTTGTTGCACTCAAAGACTATCAGCTTAGAGGAAAAGCGATGAGCCTCAGGTAATGGTGCTATCATAAGATCAGATGTCCTGCAACGAGTACTTGATGTATGGATGTATGTTTTTGATGGAAATAAATACCAAATTAGTTCACAGAATACAGTGTACCTGCGCTGCCTTTTCCTTTTTAGGATGTATTGTCTGGGGTAAATAAGGGCTGTCCACAGGGTGGTGTCTTGTTACAATGCTCTCAATAGTTGTCACATCTACTCACAGGCATATGCAGATGACATCGCCGTGCTCTCTGTTGGTACATGCCTAAGAACTGTCTATTCACAGACTCAGACGCGGTGGCTTTTGTTATGAGCCGCACTGGAGCTTTTGTGATCTTGCACGACACCTATCCTATGACTCTGGTCTTATGGATTTGCCGTCTGATGCTATGAATCTGAAGCTTCAGCTGCGGCACTTGTATTAAGTCTACTTTCCAGGTATTCACGACTGGCTACCGCCAACGTCTGAGCATTTTTTCACAGATCGTTCCAAACCCAATCAAGGATCAGTGGCTGATGTAACGCAAGACTGCAATACTCATTGGGTAAGCACGTCTCTGTCTTCCAGGCCCAGATATTTGCAATGGCTGCGAATCACATCATTAGGATTAGGTGGAAGGGTCGTAGTATCTGCGTCTGTAGCGTCTTTAACCACATCCAAATTAGTTGGCCTTGAACTGGTCCAAGATTCAATTTATTGGCTCTTATCTGGGTGCCAGGTCACACTGGTATCACGGGTTAGAAGATATCCGATGAGATTGCTAGAACAGGCTGCGTTTAGTCTTCCGGCATCAACAGTCAGGGCTTCCATTGATGGCGAGGTTTGTTATGAATGCAATTATGCGTGGCTTGTTTGTACTGGATGTAAGCTGACTAAAGGGATGCTCCCCTATGTTGTGAATGCTGTTAACGTAAGCTGTGCCAGTACTATACTACTGTAGAGGTATTCATATTCCCTTTGGCGCTTTCGGACTATAAAAAATTTGCATATAGTGTTGTTAGTTCAAAAGTTTCAACTTACTGAGAGGACTAGTACGCCAGTGCACAAATACCTCCAAAAACTAAGGAAATATCTTAGCACATCTTCCAAATCAGTCTTTAACTTTCCAATATACATCAAGGTAACCGTAAAAGGATTTACCACTCTCTAAAACTAAGTCAATTCCTTCGGATGTCTCCATAAAATACCATGTAACCTCCAATTTTCGATTTCCACTACATTGCTACTATGTTACGTACAGCTACCGATATTTTATGGCTTCAAAACAATTTCAAAACAAATTCATGTCTTCATCTCAAAAACTGGTTTACGAGTATGTCTTTGGGTTTATTCCAACGACACAGTCACATTAAACTCAGGCCACAAACTTGCAATAAATGCTTACAAATTTTCCCGCCATAACTCTTTTCATAACAAAAATTTATGAACCATGCAATCGTGTTCTATCTCACAAGTCTCACCCATACACACAGGATCTTTGCGCAGGATGACTCTTAAGGAATGTTAAGACGTTTCGCGTGGCATAACTCTTGCTCATTATTGCTTACAATTTCCATAGCTTGTTGCTCTTTTCATAAACATCACCTCAGTTATTGACATCGTCTTCATCGTTGCCAGCGCCACCCTTCTCAATCCTTTTGAATGCAATTTAAAGGTCAGAGTTTTACTTTATCCGTGCTTATCCTTGAATCACGAATAGGGAGCTTGTTGATTAGCTTTCATCTACTTTCAATAGATTGTGAATTGAACAAGGTATGCGATACGAAGTCGTGCGAGTCCTTTAAAAGCAAATATACCGCGCTTTCAGTTGGAAGGAACTTTTTTTAATCTGCTCTCTCTTTAGGAGATTCTGATTTGTTATTCAACGCTGGAGCATTAAAATTTTACATAAATCTGCGAGATGTTGTACTGCTTTCATTGAGCAATTTAAATGCCATCAAGTTATCAAAACCACTTCATTCGGAGGGCGCGCACTTAAAACATGAACACGATATACTTGGTTCTTCGAGACATTAACTTTGTTAGCTTACGAACTGGAAAGGATGCATCATCTAATTTGTAATCCTTAAAGGCTAAGAGGGTCTTCACCTGTCTCTCGTTCGTTTGGCTTCTTAATAAATCTATAAGACTTCCCCGAAAAAAGGATTTGCCAACGAAAAGGCAAAACTGAATCTTTCCAAGTCCAAGGGAATCAATTAAGGATGTGATATTCATAAAAAAAAAAAAGAGAAAACACTATCTCCTTTTTCTGAGAAAGGGCGTGCAATAAACTCCCATGTGAAAGTGTATTACGTCCAAATGTATCTAAGAAGGGGAATTTTGTGTGAAAATCCCATGATGGAACCTGTAGAAAGGATATGAAAAATCCTATTCGACCTTGAGTTGGACTTGCTCGTTTTTATATAACTCATAAAATAATACAAAAACACACACATTCGAATGTACAAAAGATTTTTTACCCAAAAGGGACTTATGGGAAGGGATGCCCTCAAAAATTCCACAAACAAAAAAAATGTTACAAATAAGAAGAAAACTGTATACACGTGTTTCTAATAAAATGTGTATTCTCTTTGGAATTATAAGTTTAATAATGATCCTATTTATAGAAGGTTTCCTTTTGCGGTAACGCATCAACACGAAGACACCATATATGTACTCGTGATGGGAGTGTAACTTTAAGTACGTGCTATGTAAACAAGCAAGACAATTCGCATGAATTGTGTGACATGTAGTGTTTAAAGTGGACTTTTAGTAACTTAATTCAAAATACGTCTTTTAACCATCGAACTGAAGCTCATTTAAGTGAGGTTCCTGTTGCAAACATTCATCTTTTGCTTCTTTTTATTTCATTAACTTATATTTAGTTCAGCCCATAGACCCACAGCAATTACCTTATTTTGTTCACACACATTCATATTCCTTTACAAGAAGTATTTGCTTGGCTCGCATTTTATTCCCTCTCATAAAACGAATCTGAAGCGAGCTTTCATTCAAATTCATTCCAGTGAAAGATTATCTAACCTAACACTTTGCCCAGCAGCAACTCTATTTGGAAAAACGTAATGAATATTTCGAGTGGCTCGTGTGATCTCCTATCTACGTATGAATGAATTTGCAGTGCTCTTTGTTTTTGCTGTTTTTTCTGTGTCCTGGGTTTCTACCTGAAACCATTCGAAGACTCGTGAATCATTTGTACATTTCATTGCTTTTGAATGAATACTCTGATTGAATGAATACTTTGCATCTGAGCCTACTACGCACTCAAAGACTCATGAATACAAGCACCATGATGATTGGCAAAGTGAATTTTGTTTCCTACATGATTCATACTCGCTTGTTTTCTATGTCCGTGAGACTGTGAAAGGCTCGCTTTTTAAGCAAACAGTTTACAACGGTAAATGAATGGATTCATGGAGTTCTCTGGTTCAGCAATGCTTTCACGTTGATGGAAGAAGCCTGACTAGAGACACCTATGTTCATATTTGAAATATTTCTAAGCAGAATAACCCAAAGTTCGCTTTGGATGGACGCACAATCATCCACAAAGTCGGATTTGAAGATGACATTATGATGGGCAATGGGCTCGAACTGTCAGTCTCTTCCGCCAATCAGCAGACTTTTTCTATTCAATCAATTGCATTTACTGCCATCTAGTGGCAAACTGGCATCCGACTGAGCACTTTCATTGCATTTTAATTAGGCACTGCTTAACCAAATCAACAAGAGATTGTTTATTTATCTTTTTAAAAGAAATGTATTACTAATTTTAATATTCATAAGAAAATTATTCCACTGAGCAGCCATTGCTTGCAAGGTCCTCTCAAATATATGCAAAATTCCCACGGAATATATTTCATGATAAACACAGTCATCCATTCGCACACAAGTGCATATGGGACGTTAAATTCTTACTTATAAGTAAGGATTCACTTTAAATTAGTATCAAAACGTGAAGCTTATAATTTCACTCTTTATCCTTTAGTAATTTTATTACTAACTTGTGTGTGCGAAACTACTGCACGTACTAAAGGATTATAACTTCCTCCCTTCATTTGAATTTATCTGTTTTTTTGCAAATGTTTTTAGCGAAGTTGGACAAAGTCAGAATATTTTGTTGTTATTTTGAAAGGACGAACGGAATGTTTCCGCTACAGAGTAGTTTGACTTCTAAAATTTAAGTCTACTGTCGGATGTAGAAAGGATGTTAATTAATAAGCGAATAGAGTAATTCTTGCTAACTTTTCTGAGAAAACATTGAAGAATCTTCAAAAACTTTCAGACTACGTAAAATCCTAGCCTAGGTGATAACTTCTTCGATACTTTAGACTCACTCGTTGACATGGACATCAACCACTTCAACTCCTGTTGGTTGAGGATACTTGATTGGATTTCTATCAGAATATCAAGAATTTCATGGCTTAAGTCTGGCTGCAATGCTAGCCTAACCTTATCTAACCTACGCAAGGATTTGCTTGAAGGGATTGATCCAGAGTACATCTTATGTACATCTTCATCTAATATACGTTCCAACGTCCTCAAAAAGAAAAAAAGACAAGCTTATGAGTCTGAAATACTCTAGGAATTTCTGTCCACGTTTCCTCGCTTTCAGGATGAAAACAACACGAACACATCTTCAGCTTGGCCTAAGAGAATATAGCTTGTGCTAAGATTTCTTCATGAACCTATGCAAGAGTCAGTATTTTCTAAAATCACTACGCTCCTTGACAATCGAATAACAATGGATTTATAGTTCTGTACGCCTGGTATTTACGATCGCAGTCCTGAATAAAAGTACTCGTCCTTCTACCTACTAACAAACACAGAGTAAACACATTCTTCTTCCAACTGTTTCTCAGCATACTCTATGCCAAAATTCAGTGCCAATTAATTTGAAAATTCTTAACTACTTCACTTAACAAAGGGAAAACCCATCCTTCACCTCCGAAAGGAAGAAATTGAGAGGGAAAAAAAAATATTAGAAAATGTTATGGCGCAATTACGCGAAATTGAACTTCTCGTATTCACATCCGACCCTACTATCTGTTCGAGAACACAAAACCCCCATTGTGCATCAATCAATTGAGGATATATCCTGATTTTGATAACTCAATGCTTTTACGGAAATCAACTACGATTTGAAAACATGATATCTATCCAACCAATTGGATTCGGAAACGTGCCAGCACTCATAACGCCGCCGCTGACGATTGCTTGCTTGGTGGAAGTACCTACACAATTGTACAGATCTATACAATAATGAGGAGATGATTATAATGATGATTCTGCTGATGATTATGGCAGGAGCGCTCTAAGTGGAATATAATTGGGCAGAAAATTTTGTGTTCAATATCACTTGAGAAATGTATGCTGCAAAGTCAGCAATGCGATTGCCATCAATTGCACTTAATTGACTAAAAAAAAAGAAAGCAGAATCACACTATTGATTATTTTGCTTCTAAATAATTTGAAATTGAACAATTGAGGAGGATAAGATGGTTCATCTTTGATATTTGTTGGCACGTTTCCATCGAGACAATGGGAATGGAGGTGGTAAGGGCCGATGGAACCTAGCTTGCTGCAACCATGCGGGGATGTTTCTGAGACATTTGACAATCCATAATGCTCTTTATCTGATCCAAATCATCACCAGCAACTCCCAAAAGCACCTTATTTGATCTGACGACCCTTACGAAAGAATAGTAGTAAGTTTGTGGACACTTTCGACTGTTTCAACTCGCGGATTTGTCAGAGTTTATAGGCCTATCTGCAGACGCTCTTCCTCTGTGTAAGACGTGATATATGGACCCAGCATATGTAGCCTTGATAATGCGGCAATCATGTCAAACAAACTCCTTGTTGACACTATCGACTGCCTTCTCGAAATCAATGAACAGCAGATGATGTGGCGACCAACACATTTCTCGATGATGATCCGCAGAGTGTTGATGTCGTCGATACAAGCCTGCCTGTTCGTTTACCTCTTGCAGCTCCGTCTGATTTGCCGGCGAATACACGATTCAAAACCGAAGAAAATACTTCTTCCATCTTATGAGCTATTTTCCATCCAAACTAAGCTAAGAGTTGTCTAGGCTTCTCACCGGATGTTGGCTGAAACTGAGACCACCTGTCAGCTTTTTTTGTGATTCTATAGACATCCTGCTGTTGGACCAGCATGCAGCCTCCTCTACTTCTGTAGCCTGCGCCTGTAGCCTGTATTTGTCACGTCATTATTCTCTCATCTTCATAAATTCATTCAATCAGAGTATTCAAAAAAAGCAGTTATATTTACAAGTGATTCACGAGCCTTCGAATGGCTTCATAAAAAGCAGGTAGAAAACGAAGAACACTAAAAGCACATACAATAAGGCCACCGAAAAGAAGCAAAAACATACATAGGTGCATTGATAGAAGATCACACGAGCCACTCGAAATTTTCATTGTTTCCTAATTCACTGCCAGCCAACGAAGTGTAAGAGTAAATAATCAGTGCTTGGAATAAATATGAATGGGAGCTCGCTTCAAATTCATTTTGTGAAAGGCAATCAAATGTGAGCCCTGCGAATACTTTTTGCAAATGAATGCGTATAATTGCGAACGAATACGTGAAAAGCAGTGAATATTTCGAATGGCTCAGAAAATGAGCCACTTACTTTTGCATCATCCCATGAATTATGAGTTTTCGAGAAGCGCCTTGTGATCTCTGGGATTCGAATCCTGATCCAGCTGCCACGACACATTTCTATGTTCAATTTCAATATCGATTTCTGTTCACATCTCCCAATTGGAGCCTTAACATTTGCATGAGTATTGATAAGACATAAAAGAGAGAGAAAATTAAATAGCATACACATCAGGCCTATCAAAATGTGTAAATGGATCCATAAATACCAACCTTTACAGTCAATTTAAATCCCCAGCCTGTGTGTAAATATCCCGTCGTTTTTCTTTGGTTTAACCCAATTTTAATCGGTCGTCGAAAAACATCAATCTTCAGCACTCCCCCGGGGGTATCTGTGCATTATTTTCATTTTACAAAGCCTGCGGCAGAGAGAGAGGGAGACTTATCTGTTACAAGAAGAAATGAACACCATTGTTAGATCCGGAGAACAAACCCACTCAAAAGTAGAGAATCCTTTTTGAACGTGAAAACACCCCCGGGGTTCGTTTATTGTAAAATTTGAACCTCAATTCAAATTGTAAATTGCATATTTCACGACTGTATCTATGTGTATATCCTTCTATCCTTCCATACAAAAGGTGAATTCGTTCGTTACCTCGAAGGCATATGTAATCTAAAATCAAAATGTTTATATTCACTTGATGTGGGTGTTGGCTGGTTGGATGGATGGATGGAACTTAACCCAGGGATCCATATATTACAAGTAACGACATTGTCATAATGGGGCGTTGCAATGAGAGAACCAGGGTAAATCGTCGTCAACCAGGTGTGTGCGTACAGGAATCTGATTTTGTCACAAAGTATAGTGAAGACTTCAGCATTAGCATAACAAAAATAGATTTCTTTAAGAGATATACATTCATTTTTGTCGGGGGGGAAAATACTGCCCGCGGGAGAGCAAAAAGGAATACACATCCAAATGTGTGTGACAAAATCAGATTGAAAATATGTAACATTTTTTGGGTGCGTCTTTGTCGGCGTCTGTGGCCTTTTGTTGAAGTGCAAAAAGTCGCCCCTTTGGTTATGTCAAGTAATTGAATTTAAAAAGGAATAAAGTGCTCCTTTGCTAACCCTTTTTTTCCGCTCCAAACCGCATTCGAAAATATCCATTTAGAAAATTGCGCTAAGGCACTCTGGTTCTTTGAGTTAAGTCTAGCAAAACAAAACCCTTCTGTAGTGGATAGATGGAAGACTATTTAGCGAGGATGCACTTTAAATAATGGAAATCCTAGTCCACCATGAGGACATTAATATTAAACACTGGCACAGTAAGTCTATCAACTCCAATCCAATCCACGTGCGCATAACTTTTCATTTTAGAAACACATTAGGCTCCTGATAGAAAGGACTCACTATGCTTTATGCAACTTTTAGCGAAAGTGCAATCCTTTTTCCATTTTTTTTTTTTTTTTTTTTGAAGAATAAGAAGAAAATTATAAAACCACTCAGTTTCACCCTCGAGTTACCCTTAAAGCTGCTAGCACGAAGGAGCAAGAAAAAAACTCGCTCTATTTTTAAAGTTTTCCCATTAAACAAAAAGAATGGGAAAGGACCCCAAAATGCCCCATATGCCTTGCGTCCTAGGCTTTCGACTTGATGTACTATTGTACTTTCACAACTGAAAATAAAAAGAAAGTACTGCACTCGATTCTGTGTCCGGATTGCTGCTGCTTCCACCCTCTTCCACCACGAAGAAGACACATGAAAAATGATTGCAACAACAGTACGCTCCGCATAGAGTTGCAAAATTATGAGAAGATGGTGTTGGATGCACAGAACCGAAAACAGGGGAGTTTTTTTTTTTCCCCGAATACAGTGCCGGGCTTTTCGTATACTCTCCTGAGGGTATTGTATGGTTTATGGTTTTCTTTTTGTTGCTACATCCTGGATGGCAATTTAAGAAACAGAACAACAACATCCAACATCAATGCGTTATTTTTGCGAAAAAAAAACTCCCTGCAACCAAATGCAGCACGATTCTCTGCGGAACATAACATCGGGATAGGCAGTGAATAAAATGCATGATTCACAATAAAAAATTTAAAAAGGTATACTCCGTTGTGTTCCCGTTATGGATTGTTTTCTTAGTGTATCCTTATTTTTTGCCCGCGTCCATTGAGAGTTATAAATTTAAATTTTTCTGATATTTCATATAAATTTACTTTTGAGAGGGCGTTTTTCAGCCAAAACTGGGAATGACTCTCGCTTTTGCTGCAAAAGGAATAGAGTGCTTTAAGAATCTGACTTAAAATTTAGCTTGAGTCAGTTTGGGAGGTACCTAGTTGATGTGGTGGTTCTTAGGAGAATCCAATTGGTCCTTCTGTTTGCCCTCCAAGTACTACGAACTCCTTGTAAGATCAGCTGAAGATCTGCAAAGACAGTGAAGAAAGGTTCTCTGTCCTTCTTCCCTGCTACGGTAGAAGGTGTTGTAGGGGATGTAAGGTGTGGCTGATTATATGAAATGTCATCTAAATGGTGACCAAATAGCAATGATACTTTTTCCAGTTATTATTGTTTAGCAGCTGTCGAAATTACTAATGTCATTTAGCTGTCAAAAGACTCACTAAAATTTGCCATTTTATTGTGTGTCATATCATACTTGCTGAATATGCGGCAATAATTGAAAAATACTATCGAAATGACGTCTCAATTGCAAACACGCAACTTGAATGTCGTCACGAGATCGGTCGTCATCGTGGCTTCAGTGTGCAGGCGATTCATCGAAACTTGGAAAAGTTTGCCAAAAATACACTCCTTGTGTTGCTTCAGCAATCTTAAGCCACCAACCAGACAGAGATTGGTGCTAAGTAAATAAACCTTTGCCACCGTAGCTGCCGAAGAAGACCAGAAATATCGGTGCTGCGCTGATCAGCTGAATTGAGCATGAGCCAGAGTGTAAACCCGGCATATTTTGCAGCTGAAGTTGGGCCTACATTGTTACAAGATCGTGCTGACGCCAAAATTGAAGCCGGATGACCATAGACGTATGTAGGCCGTGAGTTGGCCAATGGGGCTCTGAAAGTGTTGGCCGGATATCCGAATTTTGGCATCAATGTATCGACAAAGATTGACTGTTGAGTGCGGTTTATGGTACAGCGGCATCATCGGACCTTATTTCTTTCGAAATGAGGAAGTAGACACAGTCACAGCTCTATCTCAGGTATAGAGCTATGTTAACCGACTTTCTGTGACCACAGCTCGACAGCATCGACACAGGGCGCTATATGCCAAAGAAGGGATGGAAAATTTGGTGACTGATTCATCTCACGGCAAACGTTCATCAATTGGCCTTCGCGATCATGGGACTTGACACCATTGGATTATATTCTCTATGGCTGCCTTAAGTCTTTAGTTTAAGCTTACAAGCCAAACACTTGAGCGTAACATTGACGACGATGTTGAAGGAATAACGCCCCACATAATGTGCTCACTCATCTAAAATTGAACCGATTGCTTCAAGCACTCCCAGCAAGACTGAGGCAGTTATTTGAATGATGTGCTATACCACGTATAATGGCATGAATGTAGCTTTGAAACAAAGTCAAAATCAATGATCATATCTTACACCGTTGTTATTTTATTTAAATATTTTTTCCTATCGCTCTTATTAGGTCGCCTCATAATTTTTCCACTAAAATAACTTGGAACTCTCCTGCATGTTGACCAATAATTATCCATGACATTCACAGTGTGTCATTCGAAGAATTTGAAAACTACCCTTCCCACTCAATCCTCTTCCTCATCCCCATTCAAGACTCCCAACAACCTTCAGCAGGCGCATTGCACTTGCTTGTCACGTTTTCTTAACTTGATTTATGCCCATAAAGTTTATACAACAATGTCTTGCTTATTTTTTACTCCTTTTTTCCTAAACTATTGCAGGAAATACGATATTGCGGTCACCACATTCAGCATGCTTCGGTTTGCTCATCATCACCAAAGCGACCGGCAAGGAAGCTAGGTTACTGGTGCAGATTTAAACATTTTAACCTTGTTTCAGTTAAGATGGGTACACACCAGAGCAATGGGGAATACAACAAGCACATTGTCCGATCCAACGAAGCGTAAGAGCTTAAGTGACAAGGGACACAGAACGATAAGAATTTATTATGCTTCGGTTAACCTATTTCCTTCTTTGAAACAGGTAAACGAATATAAGGGCACGTTCGCCTTAAGGGTAGCATACGACTAGGTAAAGGTTGTTATTTTATTAACTTTTCTTCATCTTTGGTTGGTTTCACTCACCACCACCGCCGCCGAGTCTTTGGGATGGGACTCTGCATACGAATTTGTTGATATTCCTGCGTTGTCTGGAGGAAATTAGGTCGATACTGTCATAGGAATGACACTGATTATGAAGGGATCGTATGACAGTTTGAAGGAGTATCTGTTGTTACTTAGTAAAACAAAATGAGAGAAACGTAGCTCGAATAGTAAGGCAAGTCAACCGAAAATGTTGCAAGTGGGTAGAACTTGCGGAAACAAAATTGGGTAGAGACAGTAGAATAGTAGATATTGACTTATATTCAAGGAACTCTTCACGTGAGGTTTCTATTTCAGTCAAACTCCACTCTTCCTCAATAGCCATTGTTCTTTCTTGACGATTAAGTACCACAGTGTCAGCTTCAGTTAGTGTAGCGACATTAAAGTTCGTTGAAGAAGTGTTTGCCCAGAAGGAGACATAGGAGTTTTGTTCTTAGTAAGTCCTGCCACAGTCTTTGCAGAGTTGTTATTCCGTCAGGCACGCTTTCTTTGTGTAGTACAGAGTATTGTGCTTTCTGTACAAATCCCTTGGTCCTGATTATCCAACTGGCTTGTGATGAACAAGGCTTCTATTGAATTCCACCTGGTACTTGCTGCTCTTGTGGCTTTTGCTCTTGCTTCAAGTTTGAGTATCCTTCTCCTTCTGTTTACAGAGAAGACTCTTTCTTTTGAGGTCGATGTCGAGCCTGATTTTGGTAGTTCATCAGCCTTCTCAATGCCTGCTATTCTATTCAGAGACATACTTACCCAACGAGTATTGCAGTCTTGTATTATCGTCTTCCACAAATACACTAGCCCCTGATTCTTTATTGGGCTTGGAACCATCTGTGAAAATACGATCGCCACTCCGTTCCTGGCTTAGACGCTGGCAGTAGCCAATCCTGAATACCAGGGAAGTCGACTTCATACTTGCGCTACAGCTGAGGATTTGGAGCCATAGCATCAGACAGCATATCTATAAGACCAGAGTTATATGATAGGTGTCGTGCGAGATCAGCCAAGCTCCAGTGCGATTTGTCTGAGTCTGTAAATAGCTTTTAAGAAACACTCTAAGATATAAGTATCAAAAGGAGAAAGATTCAGCAATGCATCTAGAGTAGAGCCCGGTGAAAGGTCTGCCATCCTTACTTCCATGTTCAGGAATATTGGTCCCACTATCTGAGCAGGGCATCCTTTTCATTGAAAAGATTCATACAGTTCTTTAATATTTAGCCTATAGATCAGTGATCAAGAGTTCCCGACCTAAGAACTCTTTTCCTTCTGATGGCTTCTTGAACTCTAGACGTTCTCATCAGCAGTCCCCACATCAATCGAATATGCAATTATCGTTTAGCTTTAGCATGTCCCAGCCTTTAGTTCTGACAACATCTTGATCCTTGGAATAGCTATCACACGCTTTCGACTTAGCGAATAGGATTTTTTGCATCACTTACAACGACTTTATCCTAATGAATATCCTCTCTAAGCCATCAGCCCTTATAGTGGCAAAGAGCAACATTAACTACAAAAGTATAACCCTTATCCACCCCATCATCAGCTATACAGATACATAATAGTCCTGCCGTCCTCACAACATGTTAACGCATTATTCATGGAAGTTTAATCGATAAATTCACAGTGGGCCTCTAGATAGGATATAAGCATAAGCAGTGCACATTCGCACTTATGCAAAATACTCCCAAGGTCCGAATGCAAATTCTTGGAATCCGATTTGGGAGTTTAAATCAACAGCCGGAAACAGCAAATGCTCGCCACATCCGCTTCCTAAGACCGATTGGTCCCTCCGCACTGTCCGCGCTTTATATGTGAATAACTTTATTCATTGCCAGCCTGTGTATGTGTGCGCGCGCCTGAGTCCTCCTGTCTCCGGTCATCACATGTGTGCTGTGCGTTGAATTAATATAATCCTCGTGACAGCGAGGTGTGTAGCAAGGATTTTCTCCTGTTTTTTTTTTTCCATAATAAACAGCGGGAGGTAATATTATTGAAATCGCTTCATAGATCATATTAAATGCTCAGCGCGACGTCAAAGAGGATTTTGTCATTTAACTTTGGTCCTTGGATCCATTCATCACAATCGGATATTGTGCAATTATAAAATTTAATTATTTGCCAAGCAACGCGCCCTGTGCTCAAATCGTGAGATACATTTGCGATCGCTGTTGTATAGAGGTGCGTTTGTGCATAATGCAAACGTGATTATTAATGAGAATGTAGCTTTTAAGCTGACACAAATTTTACCATGAAATATGGAGGCTTAACATTTAATTAGATTTCATCAGGGCGGGACAGCGTGGATAGCTCACGTTTTTTGCCAGCCATGACGTAAGGTAATGAGAAGAGATTGTGTTAGCTAACCGCGAATGCAGAAATGATTTTAATCAGAGGGTCTCTAGGGAGGAAAAATTAATTTGTGATTTATGTCGACGGAATGGGCGGGGCCTTCCAAACTTGCTTGTTTAACATTTCACCGTGCCATTGGCTTTGGATTCTACTGAAATTGGTTAGTTTGTGGCAAGTTTGGCCAGAAATGATTCTATTATGAGTTTGTTGATATAGGACATAGTCATAGGGTTGGCAAAACGCATCTAGGAATACTGCAGAGTTTTCCACACAGGGGACTTGGCAGCTGCAGCTCCTTGTAAAGTCCGGTGGAAGGTGGAATATATCACCTTTTAAATTGACACAACAGTCAGGCAACTCTAAAAGCAACGACTCTTACCTTAAGAAGAGCAACAAAGGATTTGTAGTGTAGCTTTTAGCTTCGATTCATTTAGCTTTTCGATAACTTTTTTTCACGAAAATTTGACAGTCAGTTGGGGAAAATTGTGAAATTATTTTATACATACACATAAGGTCTGTCCGCGTACTTTTTAAATTCGTAAATTATCAAATTTCGAAGGGTGGGGGTAAAATTCTCTCAGAGAGAACTAAAATTACGAAAAAGTAAACGAACGGGTTGAACAAGAAAAAGTTGAAAATACACTGATTTGACAGTTTTCACAAACCAGCCCACAGAAATTTTTTGCACTAAAATTCGTAGCATGGGGAAATTTCTCACTCTCTCGTGAGCAGTCTCTTCTGCGAAAAACTACGAAAATTCTCCGTACGCGAACAGCTTTTCGTAAAAATTCGTAAATTTTCGTAAAAATTTTCTTTTTTAGGAGGGTACGCGAACGGACCTATTATCTTGAACGAGTCTTACTATTTTTTTAAAGAAGACAAAACTAATCGGCGAAATAACTTGAGAGAATACATACTCTTATTACGGGGAACTTATGGAAAGAATTTCACTAAGAAAACCTTAAGCCTGTGTTAGCTAGTGTCATAACTCAAAGAAAATTCGGCTCAAGTGCTTCCATAACTGCCATATGTCATATCGTTTTGTTTGGCTCTCAGACAATATAGTAACCATCAGCTTCCCGTACGAAATGTACCAATTAAACCGCTCTATTCGTATGGAGCCAAAAGTGAACGAAAACTCGACGAAACTGAGCGGAAAGTCATAATGGTTGCAAGTTGCAATTTACAAATTATGTCTATTCGTATGACTTCGTTCGGCAGCGTTTAGGGCTTTAGTATAATTGAACAGCGGACGTCAGTGGAAACTTGCATTAGCAAAAAAAAAAGATTTGGCCGTCCTTTGACGATGACAGAACGAAGAAAATGCAGAAAAAGTGGGTGAGTTGTCATAATTACGGAGCAGCGACTCCCTCCAATTGAGCGATAGCCAAAGTGTTCGAAAAACTCTGCTCCTAAGTGTAGTCTTCTATGAGCGAAAAGAGCTTAGCGTATGCATAAAAGTTGTAGTTGAGTTTCTTTCTCCTTTTCGTCCATGCGGCTGCTGCAAAAGTTGTTGTTGCAAAGAGGTCTAGCCCTAATGGCGTGTCTGTCTACGAAGCAGTAGCTAGTAGTGACACCTGTTGTTGGTCGTGAATGATGACTTTCATTCTATTAATCAGATTAAAGGTTTGTGATCCAGATTGGGCTAAATGTGCTTCGTGAGGCACAGCACGACCACCTGTATTTACATTGACTTAAAGTTTACGTGTAGCCAGAGTTCAAAAGGATGTCACTACTAAGAAGGAATTATAATTTGATTAGAATGGATAAATTACCGCAGGACAGTACTCCAAGTTAGTTGCGGTCCCCTTGAACTTGTGAACTGCGGTGAAAAAACTTTCTACGGCGTTGTCCCTCAGGGTTTGATTCGAAGACTCTGCGGGGCGGAGCGTTGGTGTCCATTCGCTCTGCATGCCCTAGCCATCTCAGACTCGCAGTTTTTGGACTAGGTGGATGTCACTGTACACCTCGTATAGTTTGTGGTTGAATCTTCTCCTATCAGATCCGTCAATGCAAACAGGAACAAATATCTTTCTCTCCTGACTAAAGATATCTTCATCCGCTTTCAATAAAGTAAAGCAGGACTGGAATAATCAGGGTCTTATGAAGAGTCTCCTTAGTTCTTCATTATTGTTGAATTGCCTTATTAGCCCAAAGAAACAACAGTTGTCAGGAGTTATACTTCGCTAGAATTCTGCGCTGGTATCATTGTCAGCAGAGCCAAGGTAGACAAAGTCCCTTATTACCTCGAAGTTGAACCTAACCACTGTGGCATTTTGTCCAATTCACCGGTGTTGATGGTCCCTTCTTGTTGACAGCATGCACTTGGTTTTGTCCTCGTTTATCACTAACCCCACATGAACGACTGTATTCCTTGATATGTGTCGGCTACAAACATCTAGGAGAAGCATATTGAACACTATATCTGAAGTCTCCGATAGATGATGCTTGCAGGAGATGTCATCATGACAAAGAAGAAATAGGAATTATCAAGCACATTCTGTGCGACTTTCCCCTGCCCAAAGGACTGGAGGACGAAGTACAAATTTCACTCCGGAAGGTGATATAAAGGGCACAAGGTGGCTTATCATAGAGTCAACCGACTAGGATAGTGATGACACCGAACTCAAATGGAATCTCAACCGATCAATGGCCCCCATGTAAGGACCCTTTCCAATTCACGCCCCTTTTTTCACAAATATTTGTTCCTAGAGAAGGTTATGATACCTTCAAAGAGTGGCCAGGGAATAGATTCTTCGTTTGACGGTCAATAAACAGTACAACAAGTTAATCCAATGCAAGGAAGAAGAAATCCAAAATCATCCCAAAGTATTGCTAAGCTTTATCGTAACCGACTTACATGTAAATATTTCATCTCCCATTAGACATAATGCCATTAGAATAATACAAAATCCCTTGTCATGAAAATTTGAAGATCAAACTTAAAGAAGGATCAAGACAATCCCTTTTACCACAAGTGACCCCAACATCCCTCGACATCATTCATTCATTCCTCGTGCAATGCAAACTATTGAGGTAAACCTTTTACCCCAATCTAACATCAAATAGAATTATCGCACACTCACACTCCTTGTATATGCATTCGGAAGCTTTACCGCAATTTGCTTCGCAAACACCACATTGATGATGCACACACATTAACATTAGTGACTTCAGAATCAATAGATCTCTCATCTCCTGTAAACCAATAAACTAGGTCACCCTAATAGAATCCATTGAACACCAGTACCAGTCCATAGGTACAGAGAGGTGTCTCCATCACAAAATGCAAACATTTATTTACACACCCCCAGTAAAAACGCCACAACCTATTAATTGTGTTTGATATTTACACAGTACTGATGGACGATGGCCAATGAAATGCATATAATTAATGTCCTTCTCTGGAGCAGAATTTTGCGCCTGAATACTGCAATCAGAACCAATAAATCTCTGTCTCTGTTGCAACAGATTTTTGATAAATTTCCAATGCATTAAAAGAAGAACTTTACCCGGCGACTTTATGCATATCAAATTAAGTAAACAAAGCGCTCATTTTGCCAGTGTCGTCGTCCTTATAGTATCCTTGCACCATCGTCGCCGAAACCACACACACACACACACACACATAGAGAGAAGGAAAATGGATCGCATGGTATGCCATGTAATTAATTACGGAACTACTATCGAGCGTGGCTTGCACGGACTTGAGTGGTGAAACTTACTTTGGCGACCACTACCGATGAGAAGGACCTCCTATGCATACATTCATTAATTTCAGCCATGTTAACTGGCTCGATGCTTAAGAGGCATGCAATCACTACATTCACGTCGCAAAGGTTATTTGTGCGAAAGACAGAGCCTGCTCCTTTTACCCCACTTAATAAGTGGGTATGTACAGAGCTTGAAAGGCACCGAGAAACAACAAAGAAAAAAAAATTTAAATTGCTCCTTTGGAATAAATTTATTACACTTGAGCCGTTTGTATTGGGCGCGCATGTGGTGGGCCCTTTTTATAATCGGCGGCTCGATGTTGGGTGGACTTAAGCAAGATAAGTTGCCAAAGAGGATGTAATGGGGGAATTTATTGAAAAGATAAAAGAATATTGTTGATAAGGGATTTCGCGAGCCCCATCTCGAACAACTTAATGAGCGAACAGAGAATTTTTATATTCATCGAATAATTGGAAGGATACACTTACACTTATATACCAAGGGACACGACAATGTATCAAGATGATAAAAGAAGAATGAGAGCCAACACGAGTTTATGGGAGGTCATTACACCATCAGCACAGCACAGAATCGTCTCTCAAATTGGAACTGGAATGGGAATGTATTGTTCCAGCCAAGTTTGAATTAAAACTCACAGGGAATATAATTTCAGAAGAGAGTAATGAGTGTGGTGGTGCAATCGATTGGGTTAATTAAGTCAGCCACCAAGCCATGAACAAAAGAAAGTTGCTTAAACATCAATTCAATCATTTTGATTCCTTTACATTCATTGAAGTCCTTGAAAGTCCTTTGAAGTCATTGATATTTTTACATTCGTTAAGACCTTTATGACTTTAGATGACTTCAAACGACTTCAATGTTTCCAAACTTTGAGACTTCGGCGAAATCTAGTTGAAATATCCCTTTGAGCTCGTCCTTCTGTGAGAGGTTGTAAATTCGAACTAGCCTACAGCGGGAACAACATGGTATTTGTTTTCCTGGGCACGAGTGTGTCCCGGGAAATGGAAAAGCAGATGAATGAGCAAGGAAAGATTCATCACATCAACTAGAACTAACTGATCTCTCTATAACTATCCCGCCTTGCATCAAAGCCTTGAAGCTGGGAAACTAGCTACGAGGGAGGCGAACAAAACATGGGATTCCTTAGAAACCTGCAATATTGCAAAACAATTATGGCCATCATGTGATAGAGTAAGGATCGAGAAACTTATATGCAAGGACAAACGATCACTCTCCATGCTTGTGGGTATCCTCACGAGTCGTAACACTCTGCGGTACCACTTGAAGAAACTGCATCATACGGAGGAAGAGCTCTGCAAAGGATGCGGCGATGAGGAGGATGTAGAGGATACCACCGTTCACCTGCCAGTGCCCTAGACTCCAATATTTATTTTTCAGAACTGACAAGTTATAAACCTAAACCTTAGTTCAGGTAATTAGTGCGTTGGACAACTAGGGATTTGATGGCTTGAAACTTCCATTTGCTGCTACGCTGAGCAACACCGGGACAAAAGTTCGCCGACTTGTCGTTTTGAGTTACACAATTTTGTTGGGTCTAGGATCGAAAATGTCTGCTTAAGGTGCATGCATAGGTACCAGATACCTGCAGAAAGAAGCTCGTTTTATGAGCCATTCACACATTCGTATTCATTCACGAGAAGTATTCTCTGGGCTAACATTTTATTGCCACTTATAAAATTAAAATTGATCGAATCGCTCCCAAGAAATGATTATCTACTCTTACACTTCGTTGGATGACACTGAATTTGGAAAATGGCAATGAATATTTCGAGTGGCTCATGTGATCTTCTATTAATGTACATACTTATGTATGGTCTCTTTGTTTTTGCTTCCTTTCTGTCGACTTTGTTTGTTGTACTTTCAGAGTTCTCAGTTTTCTACCTGCTTTTGAGAAAACTAGTCGGAGGCTTGTGAATCATTTGCACATTTGACAGCATTGGTGAATACTTTGAAAGTGAGCCTACTACGCACTCAAAATCTCATGAACACAAGCAACATGTTGATTCGTTTTCTTTTCTTTTCGCAAAGTGAACTTTGTTATCGTTTTCTACATGATTCATACGCGCTTGTTTTCTGTGTGCGTGAGACTGTGAAAGGCTCGCTTTCTAGCGAATGATTCACAATGGTAAATGAATGGATTCATGCACGTCCAGATACAACAAAGTAGTCTAATTGTAAGAGCAAAACTATTATTTTATCGACTTCGCCTTAAAATTTGGACTTCTTGTTTGTAGATCCCTGTCATGCAAGGAGATTAGTAAATTTAGAGACCTTCCCACCTTCTAATGGAATCCCTGTCGAATGCATGTGAGCTATTACCAACAGCTCTATCGATCTAATTCCTCATAAATTGCTGGGATAAAACCATCAAGCAGACTAAGTGAATAAGTATTTCTTAAATTACCTCCTCATTTACTTCCAGAATAACAAGGAATCGCAGTTTTTTTTTTTTCCTTCTCGTCTTCTTTCTATAATATAAATCCTTTTTCAGCAAAATCTACTCACACAAATTGCCACTCTTAGCTCCCCAATAAGAGAGCGCGCGTCTTACAATTTTACGAAATAATTTATAAGAACCTTTAATTGAATACTGCACGAGAGGGAGAAAACTTAATCATTCCATGTGCCAGAGGAGCGATATCACATGATTCATTACACCAAGGATGTGTTGTGCGCATTCTAGCCAAGTCCCATGGATGAGTTACGTGCATCTATTATGATGTTAAAAAAAAGAAGAAGAAGGAACTCAATTTGCCATCACACGTGTTCAGGGATACAGAGCGATATACGAGTATGTACGTAAGTACATTTCAAGTATGCGAAAGGACCTTTATCAGTTTCATATCTTTGTTTTCAGTTTCACACGTGTGTACGCTCGAAGAAGGATGAATGCGACTTATTGTTCTCTAGGGAAGGTATTTGTTTATTTTATCTATATTGTAACTAATAAATAATAAATAAGATTGTTATTGAAAGGGTTCCCGTTTACTGAAAGATGGACCTAATGAAGGTCAGATGTATTGTACTCTTGACGTAAGGATGTGCTGTGTGCCAGGGCAGTTGTGTTGAAGGACATCATCATAGACTTACGCATACATTTAATTCAGATTATTATAAATTCAAATTTGAATTCATTCAACTTTAATAAATTCCAAACAAATTAAACGACATGTCCTTTCAATTCGTATTCGTACACTTTAATTCCCCATTTACATTGCAGCACAAATGAATTCGGAAAAGATTAATATGCGAATCTGTCCACTATGAATACTTAGCTATATTTGTATGTATGTATCTCATCTACCTTTTGGCAAAAAAGGAAGAAATAAATCGAAAATGCAAATGATATACTCGTAGCATTGACATTTTCGGGGGGGAATGAATAAAATCCTTATCGTCATCAATTCAAATGGCGTTCTACTAGTTCACCCGTCCCCCCACCCTCTGCAAGATAGTACCTATCTAGATACAATGCTATAACGATGTACTTAGATGTAGGACTGTTGTAATATCGATTGGAATTGTAATGAACACAGGAAATATCTCGAGATGAATTTTTACTCATGGATTTTGTTTTTTTCTGAATTCCTGATCAGTACTCAGGGAAAAGAATCTGCCGAGCACGAGGCAATATATAAAATTCAGTGCTTTGTAATTCTGTCCATCGTTGGGGTTTTTTTTTTTTTTTTTGGTTTCTTCGAAAAGATTTCTAATTCATTTGTATAATGGGCCGTGTATAAGAGCGTTGAACTACATACATACAAGCATGGGACACGAGAAGGACTCACTTCAAGTTTGAGATACTGAATTGGGGGATAGGAAGGTTATTTAGTGAGTCAAAGCAGCGGATAGTCATTTCTACCGATACACTTAACAAAATGTATGTATCCTTGAAGGTTACATATTTAAGTATAATCAGAACCACGTGCTGTAAAGGAAACAGGGTGGGGATTCTATGGGTATGCCGATATTATTTGGTGACAAAACAAACTTTTGCCTGTAATACCTTACCATATAGTCAAATTAAATCATCATCTGTATTTTCCAATAACCCCTTCGTCCTTTATGAAGCTCAAGGGTGCAATGATACTCGCCACCCTTCTTGATTTTTTTCCACCAATTCCTACTTCCAAAAGGGATCAAGGTAGATGCCAGATTTGATCCAAACCTTTCTCTCTAGGATGTGAGATACGTACTCTCAGTGAAAATTGGAGCTACTATAATGATAGGTCTTCCAAATTGTTGACAGAATAGAGACTTTTGCATTTACAAAAGAAGACGGTGCGCGGCATTGTGAATAGCACATAAGACTTCCGTACGGAAGCTATGTATCCAATCTTCCAAAGCATTCCACGCGTTCAAATTCTGCTAATATCTACCTGAATCCAATTCATGTTTAGTCCTGACTTCCTTCTTTCCCTGTCCTTCGAATACAACATACACTGTAGGTGCTTTGTATTGGTGTAGGAGTTTAAACAAAGAATAGGAATGGTCGAATATGGGATCTTATTCTACTGTCGATGTCATAAAGACTCTTTCAACTGGACATAGTACATTGGCAAATCACTGACGACTAGAATGAATGCACCAGAGGATCTATTAAAGATAGCCACGGACCACTTTACTGAGAGAAAGCAAAAATACCAGACGGATAATATAATGGCGTTCAGTACTACAACATCACGGCAAAAGGTCCGCAGCTACCAGTCCTAGGACCACTTCAGTGGAATATCATGTATGACGGTGATTTTCGCCTAATGCTATCGCAAGGAGTTATATCTGCGAGATTGAGTCCTCCACGAATGAACCAGTCGGCAGGGTTAAAAATTGGCTTGACTACCTCGGACTTGAATCACAAGATTGAAGCTACCTTAACAACTGCAAGTTTTCGAGTTGGTACGGTCTAAGGAGGCCTACAAATACTTCGGAGTCATGCTAGACAATAGGCAGAAACTCAAAGTAAATGTCGGTCGAGCCACAGATGCAGACAACCCATTTTAGAATGCTACTAAACATCGGCGGCCCTGTATACGCAAGGAGAATTTTGCTATCCAGAGTAATAAGCTCCATAACGTACCTAAAGGGATAAACACGATAGTTAGACCCATACTCGCGTATGGAGCTCTGTCATGGTGGAAAACAACTAGCAAACAGTGAACAAAATATAAGGTAACAGCGCATGATGCAAAGTTCAGCCAGTGTTGCTATCATGAGTGCTTTGCGTACAACGCCCACTGCAGCACCTGAGATGTTCTTAGACCTTCTGCCCTTCGGCTCACAAATATAGAATCCTTTAAGGGAAGAAGAATATGGCATAGCTCCATTCTTAAGAACACATTCCCCGAGAGTCAGGAGAAATCGGATCGGATATTTTGGACATCGACACAACGTCAATCTATCGTGAAATCTCTAGGGTCTTTTGTTATAAAATCTAGTCAGGGACTTCCCTGTAGAGCTAGTGGCATTCTGGACGCAGAATTGTGTTAGATTATGCTGTGTATCTGGATAAAGCTAAGGATCTCCCATCAGGGCACGTCATCAACAGAAGTCACATAGAGTATCCAGGGTGCTATGGGGCCTATGGCCAGCGATTAACCATAAAAGCTAAGGAGAAATCATTAAATAAAAGAGATAACAAATTAGGGCTATAATTGAAGTCCTCTCTGGACGATGTATTCTCAAAAGGCACGCCAGTAGATCGGGATTATCAGACTTGTATATTGATAGGTATTGCGAGGATCTGAACGAGTCAAAAGATATTACGCACATACTGTGCGATATCTGAAATAGATTTCTATATCCAGGCAAGTACTTCAACCACCGAAGGACCTACTCAATTACTGCAGAGCAGCCAAATGTTTGGGAGGCATTATTTAGGTTTTTAGGTTTCTTTTTGCTGTTTTCAGGCTTACAATAGGGATCGGCATGTGCCAATTATAGTGTCTAGCGACATGTAAAGGCATCATTTGACAGTTTACATACTCATTAAAGCTCTCAATATATCAATCGATTCAAAAGTTATAAGGCTTTCATAGAAAGGCAATCACTCACAATCAGTGTATAGGTCTGGAGAACTATGTATAAAACACAGACTTATATCTTCCTTTCTTTGAGTCGAAAGCCTCCATGGGAATTTCAGCTACATGTGGTCTATAGAAGGATACACATCCCACGTATAGACTTACAGGTCTCATTACATCCTTTTTTATATATAACACAGCAAATGTCAAATCGTCCTTCATCATCACCAATGAAGTAGTGTGAGATATAGCGCTTCACAAAGCAAAGTTAAATCCTCTTATTTCAATTTAATCCTTATATGTGATACATTCAATTTTTCAAATCATTTATTCGGTAAGCCATAAACCACAATATGAACATTTTCCGAACAACATCAGTTGAAATGCATGTTTTTTATGCTATAACTGCTCTTTTTTGCACATTAAACCGTCCGTAAACAACCATTTGTTCGAATGAATGAATTAAAAAAATACGATAAAATCAATTTTGATTTTTTCTTTTGTTTAGTCGGACAAAAGGAGAAGATTCTGCAATCAATGGTTTTTTTTTGTTCGCTCATTCATCGATTCTTTTGTATTCTTTTTTTTTTATTCTATTTTTATAAGCAAAGCAAATGGAAATAAAATACAACAATTGGGGAGAAGAAGTCTTATAAATATTAATTTATTTTATTTTATAAATATTAGACAATTAGGTTTTATTGGAGGTATGCATTTTATTGTATTTTTATTATATTTTCGAGGACTCTTCGTGATTGATAAACCATAAGCGACGGTAAGAGGAGCAATACAATAGGTACAGCCAAACCAGCTCCTGCACCGTGAAGGCTCATGTCTCCCCAAACTTCTGCTGCTAAGATAAATCGATATTTGGAACTTGAAAGGTTTCGAAATCGTCACCGAATAGTTGAGCGGTTGAGCTTTCTAACAGACTTCGAATCGTTAGAGGGACAGCTGAAAGTCCACTCAGGAAACGATGCTCACGGTACAGCATAAGCGACATGCTACGTATGGAATTCGGTCGCTTTCACCAGGATTGGATGGAGGCCTATAGGGGTAGAGTCATTCTCCTTCATCAGTCCAGATTTTGTCTATGCTCATCAGATGGACGTAGTAGAGTGTGGAGATGATCTATTGAAAGAAATCCTTCGCAGTTTTTCATCGGGGACATTTCCGTCATAATGTGGGAATTGTTATGTCGACAACATCCTGGAGGAAGATGTGATTCCATTCGCACCATTTATTGGTGAACATTTTTTGCTTATGCAGGACAATGCAAGACCGCATGTCGCTGGATGGTTTATTGAGTGGGTTTGTAAGAAATGAAAAACGACCTGATGGCTTGACATGCTATGAGATATGAACACGTCTAAAATGCGAAGGACTTGAACCTTGAAATGTCTCCATAACTCCCGAACCTATGCTGTATTTTCCAGCCCTCTGTCCTAGCCGTGCTCCAGGCTGCCGAATTACTTGAGATAGGATCAATATTCAATAAAAATATTTCCATTTTCATTATCCCTCAGGCTCCGCTCAAGGCGCTTAGGTTTTGTATCATCACATCTAAGCTAATCAGGAATTGCCACTCAATGCTCAAGGCATTATGGTCTTAAAACCACGTTTAATTATGCTGAGTACCTGGAGAGGGAGACTGTGATATTGAGGGTATCGAGTGTACTGATAGACTGGCTGCCGAACTAGGTGCAGGAAAGCCAGCTCAGGGAACATTATAGACAACATCAAGGTACCGATGTGTGTTGTCAGAAGAAATGTAATCTTCAACGTGACTAACCGCAAATTGGCTTATTTGGTTTGGTCACAGTGTGTCCAAAGCCTTATGGCCAAAGACAAACCGTAAAAAATCAGATCAAAGCCATGATTGGAATACTATCTGGACATTGTCTTCTGAGAAAGCACGCCAGCAGATAAACATTATCAGAATCGAATATTTGTAGGTATTGTGAGAGCCTACATGCATCGAAGGCGTGAGTCTGAGGGCGCTTCTAGAAGTAGAGCAGTGTCCTTAGGCAGGTACTTCTTTAGTAATTTAGAGAATGTGGGTTCAACGAAACATCTAAAGGACCTATTAAACTACCAAGTGCTAAGGCGACGTAGTTAAGCTTTATTTTCGTCATTAAGGCTCATTCTAGGGCTTGTGGTTTCGTGACTAGTATTTTACGATAACCTCATAACCACACTTTGACTTAACCTAACTGAATCCAAGACTCACTTCAGACTTTGATTATAAGAGACGGTTGTCCAGGCTATTGTCTTGTCTGATACATACTACAGATTTCTCTCAACTTCTGTATGGGGCTCTTGTTAAATAAAATTCACGAAGCAAACAGTCATTCAAGGCAGTTATCTCCAGCCAGTAGTCTCCTAAAGAAATAACTGACGGACCCAGCCCATAGAACCCGTCGATCCGTCTTTCTGTAGAACGTTCGCATTCAATTTGACGTATTCCCGAACAGTCCTATAGAATCTGTCACATCAATCAGCTGATTGTCAAAGGCCATGACAGTTTCTCTACATTCTCTCTCTATCGAGCTGTCAGTTAAGAATGACGGACTAAAGTATCGACTAATTCTATGAGTTAGGCTCTTAACTTCCACATATGTTTCCGCCATCACCCTGGCGATTACAACTCTATTTAAAGCACACTTTCACCTTAAAGTTTCATCAATAAATCTACTTTCCTCTTCCCTCAGTGGAATCCTTTGCAGCAGTCCAAAGATGATAGGAACTTAATCGATAAAAGAAAACGAAATCGGACAAAACTGTGTTATCACGTAAATTTCAAACGTGACAGTGTTATGTAAAAAAAAAAGTTCAAAATTATATTCAACCCTTAATACCAAACCATTTGATACTCTCCGAGGTTTTTTTTCTTTTTTTTTTTTGTATAACTTTCTAGGAGACAGAAAATCCATTTGCCAACTTCGAGGACACTCACAGAAGAGGTTGCTTCTTCGGGTTTTTTTTTTCTATTGAATTACACAGAAACCAGCAGGATTTCGGTTTCATTGAATACAATTCAGGAAGCTTGTTGTCAATTGATTTTAATTCAGATGTCAGTTTCTTGGGCGTCACTGGGGCGTTTCACAGAAAATCCTTAAGCCTTCGAGTACTTCCGCTTTGGCAGAGAATCAAAAGGAGACTCGTTTTATATTCATATTGGCAAATAGTTTCGATTTCTCATAATTTGTGCAAGCCATTAAAATTCCAAGTGAAATTTAGCAGAAAAAAAAAAACAAGTACTTACCATTGAAAGGACATCAAAAAAGCAATTAAACTCAGAAACCTCCTCCAGTAAATGGGGTTCCCTTTTTTTTTTTTTTGCCGAGACACAGCAAAGTGATTGCACTCGTAACAAAGCAATATTTAATTAAAACTTAAATAATATTAATCAGTTCATTGCAGCAAAAGACACACAAGATGTCACATGTCATCACAGTTTTCATAAACATGTATCAACTTTGAGAGTATCCCTCTGGAAGTCTTCTAGGCAAAAAGATGAAAATATAGTCGCACACCACTTTGTCACATGTTCACTGTCAAAATAGAGTAAGAAGACAAAAAAAAATAAAGGACTTTGCTGGAAAATATGTGGATCCTTCTTTTTCTCTCATTTTCAGTCAGAGCACAAATCAGAGGGACATCACATTGCTGTCAACATGAAGTCTAAATACTGACAGTTGGTAGATAACTTTTGTTTCTGCAGTATCCTTTCCCAAAAGAAGCCATCACACAAAAAGAGAAACCAAAAAGGAACACTGACTCATAATGGGGACTATTTTGTGTGCCATAAAAAAAAAGGATTTAGCCTTGGAGGATGTGTAAGGATATTTGTTTGAATATTATATTGACTAATCGCCCGTCATTCATTTTAATTTAAACTTTCTAAAGGAGCAATGACATTATGATTTAGGAATTTAAGGATACAGACCTTCGATGGTAAGCTACTAGGACATCATCTCTAGATGCAGACATTTTTTTAAATTGTTAAAGCAGTAACGTTCTTAGAATTCTATTCCTAACAAGGTCTTCGTATCTATGGGACATTTACATACATATGTATCGTATATCCTGACAGTAGCTGCATGCATTCATGTTCAATAGACTTCGCGTTCTGCGGTAAGGCCTATGCAAGGAAATCGACTTGGCTAGAAGAATTCGCATACAGCGACTAAGATGACTGGGTCATGTAGAGCGGATAGAGCCCAACGTTACACCTAATAACGTCTACCCCGAATGGATGGTGCAATAAAGGACGACCTCACGCTAGGTGACGCAAACAAATTTAGGAGCACCTTAACCAACAGGGAGTGCGCAACTGGAGGAAACTGTCTC
This sequence comes from Chalcosyrphus nemorum, assembly GCA_949716465.1. Lineage (NCBI taxonomy): Eukaryota > Metazoa > Arthropoda > Insecta > Diptera > Syrphidae > Chalcosyrphus > Chalcosyrphus nemorum. The sequence continues at coordinate 87,784,382 of OX454333.1, forward strand.
GTAACCGAGCTGGCTGGAGGGCTTAGGTTAGGTTAGGTTTGTGTGTTGGCAGAGGAAAACGAAATACCCCGTCAGCACTTACCCATTGTGTTGCCCATTTAGCCCATAAATATCTGTAACAACTTCTCATGGTTGGACTTACTCGTTATCCGTGTATACACACCATCCTGATGTTCTGATGAAGTTCAGTAACATGTGCGTATTGTCGTTCTCCTAGATCCTGAAAGAAGTGTTTGCTGAGGAATTTGTACCTAGAATGTTGGAGTCCAGGAAGTGGGTAGTGTCGCCGCATCCTCTGCAGAGTTCTTCTTCCGTCTGACGTAGTCTCTTAAGGTAGTACCGCAGAGTGTTGTGACCCGTCAGCATCCCAACGAGTAAGGACAGTGAACGTCTGTCCTTGCGGATAATTGTCTTGATTCTTGCTTTGTCGAAAGTTGGCCATAGTTGTTTTGCAGTTTGGCACGTATCTAGGGACTTCCATCTCAAGTTCACCTCTCTCATAGCCAGTTTCCCTGCTTTAAACCTGAGAGCGCAGGACGGGGTGCTTAGGGAGAGGTCAGTCAGTTCAAATGGGTCCGATAAAGCTTTCCTTGCCAATTCATCTGCCTTTTCATTTCCCGGGACGCCGCCCTCGTACCCAGGGACCCAACAGAGCAGAAACTTGTGCTGTGTTCCAAGAACCTTAAGCTCTTCGCTTGGATGTTATTTCTATGGCGGTAATTGCTTTGATAGCTGCCTGGATGTCGATAAAGAAAGTGATACCTTTTGGCGGTATTGTTCTTACGGCAGGACCTCCGCTTGGAGAACACTGCTGTGGTCTGGGAGAATCTGGATCTCACTGGGTGATTCGGAGAAGACTTCGGATCCTACACCGGCGTCCATTTTGATCCATCAATGTAAATAGCTATGGATTCGGCATTTGGTATGCGGCTGTCTTTCCACTCTTCTCTGCTAGGTTAAGCTGAGATAAATGGTATTTTGAAGTCACGCGTAGTGTAGTCTGTTTTGGGTGTATGGCTGAAAAATCTGCCAAGGATAGTCGCGTACCCTATCGTACTTGACTTCCAGCAAACAGTCTGACTTATTCTGAAGGCACTGTTGGCTGCCGTTGATCTCGTGTAGATATCTAGCGGAGGCAGGTTGAGAATAGCCTCAAGACCCGCAGTTGGAGTGGTTCTCATCGAACTGGTGGCACCAATGCACGCTGGTTTTTGTACTTTGGTGGACTTGTTTAATGAGGCTGGAGAGCTTTGTTTGTTGAGGCTCTGGACTATAGCGCGACCTAAGTAAGTAGTACAGTAATTTGCAACTTGATAGTCCAACTTGATAGTCTAGTTTGTTGGTCAATTCCCATCTATGCATATCGCAATGTATCCAGCTTAGTCTCGCAGGGTTCTGCATGAATAATACCTCGAGGATCAAGCGGGGATTCCTAACTAGTCTAGGTTTTATAACAGATGACCCTCGATCTTCGTATGCAGACTGTCAGTGAATATATATCCTCATTATGTATCTTGAGGTCAAGCGGTATGGTATGGAATTTAGAAGGGCATCCCTACTTCCACTCTGTACGCACCGAATGGCACCCTAGACTGCAATAGTACCTGTGTACAACCGCCTTTTACTCTTTAACAGGGTATAGACCAAATTATGCCCATCTTAACTCCTCTGTGCAGATCAACGTAGCTAGATTTACCCTATGAAAGTAACCTTGAATTTGCAAAACATTCCAAATGAAGATGAGCATTAAAACTAAGTTGATTCGTAAAATGTATTCGTATAAACCATGTCCACTCAACCGCCACAAGGATGATCATACTCCTTTTGATATGAAAACACATCAACAACCGTAATTTAGTCCAAATTGTATGATAGTTAGAGGGACTTGGAAATTTTCTACTCTCATTACAGCTCCTCTTATGTACTTTCATTAGGTCTTAATTTAGTTTAACTACCCCCTATGCTCGTTTTGATTAGAAGCAAGGATCTGGATTCCTTGAACTTTTAACGTCCGTCCGGCCAAAGCTAATTACTAAGAAAACGAAAAAGGAAATCATCGTTAGAAAGTTTTATTTTTCCCTCAATTTTTTTTCTGTTTGCAGCGTTACCCTATCAAAGAGTAACAAACATCAGAAAGAGAGAGAGAGAGCTCAGTTAAATTTTACGACATAATTGCGAAACTATTAAAATAAACATTCTTAGGATGCAAGAGTTGGCAAATCGTTAGACGCAAATTACATCTCATGTAAAAGTAATTTAAGGGTGTGAGCGCCAAACGCCAAACACCACGAAAAAGGACGACCAAAACTCGTTAGCGTGCAAAAGGTTATAACCATATACATTCTTGAACCAAGAGTTTGAGACACAAAAATTCCTCCAACCACCAGGAATTTTATGGTCAAATTGATTCTGCTGCTGGTGAGAACTTTGCTACTTTGGCTCGACAACTTTTCTGCTGCTTTGACTTTGACTTTATTTGCTAATTAACCCTTTCATTCGATGTGGGCATGGTCCTGCAGAGTACTAGTGGTGGTGGTGGTAATAAAAGTAAATATTTTGTCATAAAAAAGGACTTCATTCTGGAAGTAGGAGTGGTTCTCGTACATACAAATACTTAGAGGTGTTATTCCAATAGTTGAAATTAATTTCATGTCCTGGCATATAAAACTACTTCATGTCCTTTTGTCGGTGTGTGTGTGTATGTATGTTGTATAGACGATTTATCGGTGAAATAAAATTTTCTTATTATTGCCCTCCTATGGATTGTGCCTTGCCTTGCCAGAGTTGAATACACAATTAGGACCTTTTTTTGTTCTACTCAAGTGGATAATTTCATATTTTATTGTGTTTGGGGCTCCATTAAATTTATGTCTTTAATACAATAAACATTAGAAATCAATGGGCTGGGATCTGAGAGAAGAAATGGCATTAAGAATTTTTATGTGTTGACACTCTGGTCGTCAGCGGTTGTTTATAGCCCCATTAGGAATCAGGAGGTATTTATTACTGGAACAGATCGAGCCATGGCTGCTAGCGCCCAGCCCAGCCCAGCCCAAAACAAAAGCAAGGGTCATTTTCATTTTAATAAAGTCCAGGCAGAGTTTAAGCAAATGACAATTAGTAATTATAATACAATACCTTCGCATTGAGGGTTACTTTTCTTTGGGATTTATTGACTGCAGCAAAGTCAGTAATGTGGTCGTCTACCTACAATTGTGGCTTACCTACTTTTAGTAATGGTAAGGTGGTCATCTTTAAGGAGACTTCAAATGAGCTTCGGCTAAGTACAATCGGAGTGTGCCCTGGAGATATGGGAACGACTCCCTTTCAAGGACGAAAATGAGCCCGATCTCAGCAATATTGTGTAATTTTCACCCTCTAAACCTACCTCTACCTTCTTCCTTTTCTACCTCTGGCTCTACACCTTATAGCACTACTGTCAATCATTTCTTCGAATTTTATTCTCATATACACAGCTCATTTGTGTTGGCAGCTCCATGCTCTGCCTTTCGTTGGCGTTCCCGTCTTGTGGTAGCCCTAGTCTAATTACTGCTTCCCAAGCTGCTTGTGTGCGAAGCATCAGTCTGATGAAGTTCTCTGGCCTTCACGTCCCATGATATCCACTACTTCTGCTCACATTGGACAGTAAGTGTTGTCTTCATATCTGTGGAGGTATGCTTTGAAACATCCAGGCCGAAAAAGCATTTGGGTCAAGTAGAAGATCAGCTCTCCATGTTTCCTATTGATCCAAAGGTCTTTATTGGGAATCAATCTCTTCGTTCATCTAGCTTTGTCAGAAGAGTTCCAGCTATCTTGCCACTTCTTCTTCATCGTACTTCATCATCGTTGCTGCATACTCTCAACGCATTAATTCTGTATATTGCTTCTTTCTTTAGTTATCTTTAAGTTCGATTCCATCGATATCGCCTTCAGGGCTGGTCGAGGTTTCTTTACGAAATTCCATCTTCCACTTGGGGATTAGAGTATTAGTTGACTGTTAGTGCAGATGTCCTCGCTTAGCTTTGTTCTCATTAAATGCCACTCAGTTGCTTCGCCATTTGTGCTTGGAAAACGCTGAATGGTTTAAGTATTCTGAAAGATTGCCTAATGGCAAATAGAGCTAAGATCATTCCAGCTACAACTATGTACGAATGCCTTAGACCCATCAATTTTATTAAGATCATAGACTCTGCCGTAAAGACTGACTGAATATCGTTTCTAGTTCTCTTCCTAGATTTCCTGAGAATTACCTTTGGCCTAGAGCTGTCTCCTAGATGAAGGAACCTACAGTTGTTAGTCGTATCCGAAGGGCAGTAACACTGTTGGATGTTTGTCTGATGCTCCCAAGAGGTAGAGCCATGAAAAAATCTTTGATGATATTTTCTGGGATTTGAACTCGGAACCCTACGCTCAGTCTTTTCTTAGGAACTAAATACTAAGCTACGGCTTATGATCATGGTATTTCTTTCTGCGAAGGCAAGTGTGTCATCCTGTTTCGCAAGTTTTGAATATCCTTCCCGCCATCACTTTTTTTTTCAAAATAATTCCTAGAGTGCCGCTTCCTGCTTCCAAGCGTCTTTTGTGCTCATTATCTGCCTGATTAAGTTGTAAGTGGTTGAGTCTTTACTCAGTTTGTTCACCACAGCATCCTTGCATGTGCATGTTAGACAAAACAGTAAGCATCTGGATCAGAAAGCAAATTCAGCTTCCCATACTTCCTGTTCATCACACAATTTGCCACTGTTCGAGACTCGTTCTTCTGTTGGGACTACTTCAGTATCATTTCAATTCCTCGCTGTGTCAGTGTCCTGCTGACATCCCCTTCAAGTAAGTTACATTGCATCAGGGTTTTTATTTTACTTCAAGGCGCAATGCATAGTGTATACGTACTCATACTGGCAAATAATAAATTAAAACTCAAGTGTCACTCTATTTCACAGCACTTAAAGTCCTTGCAATTTGCATATCTCAAAACCCAACCACATTACTTGTTAAGAAAGTTTTAAGGATACCTGTGCAAAATTTGCAAGAAAAAATATCCTGTGCGTGCGTATTACACCAGAAGGATTAATTGTTACCCCACGTTTGAAACCAGTCACGTTTTTCTGTTCTTTCTTTTTTCATTCAGTTCTCAAACACGATATGATAATTATGCAGAAAAGTTCTAATTCCCAATTATTCGGGTTTAGAATTAGACACATGCCAGCAATTTTGCAATAATTCTCAGCACAAGCCAAGAGAGAGTTAGCAAAAGTTAGTACAGTTTGACTGATGAAGTGGAGTTTCAAAAGTTGAAATTTCATTTGGCGGAAAACTTAATAAAATTATTAGCAGACACTTTCTCATGTATCTATAGGTATAGCTGTGGATAGATTGGAGAAGACATTCTGTTTAAAGGATGAATTGTGCAAATGGGAAGGGGGGCACTTGGGAGATGATTTCATAACAAACAGCACTATTCTCAACCACTACATGGTTCAGAAGATCTAAAATGGACACAATTCTGTCATCCTGGTGCAAAAGTATTCTAGAAGCGTGGTGAAGTCGCAGCTGTCATTATATATGTAAATTACAGATCATTATATAAATGACAGCTACGACTTCCAATAAAAAAAATTGGGCAAGTGCAAGGAGGGCCTCGTGCAATAGTGTTCCGGACATTTTATATGGTCATTAAATAGAGGTCAATGTTATTCATATCCTGCATAGGCACACCTAATATTGGTTTTGATATGAACGATGTAATGTCGAGTACGTTGGTATGTCCAAGTAATACTGTGCTGAGATTCCAGTCCATTTTAACTTGCACTTTCGATACAAAACATATATTGAATTCGTGCAAAAATTGGAACTCGAGATATTAAACAATTCTGAAATTACGTTGATAGAAAAGCTCGTTATAGTGTGTCTGCCGATTCTGTTTGTCTGTCTGTATGACGAGTGAATCAATTTATTTCAAACTTCATGTTAGGGAGCTATTACATGGCCACTAAAGGGGACATTGAAATTTTTGTTGTAGCCCTACTCTTAGAGTTCCTTCACGTAGCGCCATTTTCACAAACACGGAGTTTTCTCCAAAATGGTTTCAACGATTTTGATAAAATTTCATATTTTAGTTAGTTTAGTCGTACCAAGCTTTTCGATAAAAATGCATGTAACGGTACTTTGCTTATTAAATGGTTTAAGTAAGGCAAAACACTGGCAATACTTGACATGCGAAGGAATACAGCATTTAGAGTTTTAAAAATTTAAGAAAAAAATATTATTGAAAAAGGCCAAAATTGAAAAAAATATTATAGTTTTTTAAACTTATTTCCATTCGTGCAAATGACTTAGTTTTTGAAAAATCGAAATCGAATGAGGTAGCAAAAAGAGAAGAGACTATAGGGAAGTCCATGTGCTCTTCTAAAATCCGTAACTCGCGAACTACTTGGCGGATTTGGATGAAACTTAAAATTTGAGCCAAGGCTAGTATCAATAATGACCTACTTTAATAATTATTTAGATAACATGAACACTGGGTGAGATACAGTAGGGTAACTAGATACCCCATTTTTTTAATTTTTCTCAGAAAATATATAAGATACAGAAATTTCTGTACTTATTTTACAATCTACACAAAATTCTACGTATCTCCAATTTTTTTCATATTTTTAGCATTTATGGTCTGGCCGCTAGGGGAGGGCGGGGTGGGGGGACAACATTTTTGAAATGTTTGGCAAGCTTTTTTGTTCAACAAATTTTACCAAAAAAAAATATTTCTTACATATATGGAGCCTTTGCAAAATTCTCTTTAATTTGATATGCCACATGATGGGAAACAAAATATTTTTTTTTGCCCTTCATACAAGGTGCCCAAAAAAGAGCCCCTAAAATGAAATTCATTGCCGCCATCTTGTGTTGGCTCCCACATAATGTATACATAGCGAAAGTTTCAGCTCTCTATGTCTAATGGTTCAAAAGTTACAGGGCTGTGACGTCTTCCCTTTTAAGGTCCGGAACACTAAAAATCGGAGACCTCTTTACTGAACTCGGTTCTGTCGACTAAGGGCTCTGAAATGGGAGCGATAAATGTGTTTACACAAAGTCTGCGATTACTTCGTTTACATGGAGGGAACTATTCGACTGTTTCTTTTATTGTGGAAGCTGTGGAAGTATTGGATGAGCGGGGCTTAGTGAACATTTGGTTTGAACAAACACAGCACGAGCTACAATGGATATTGTGAAGAAAGGGTTTTCTAATCGCATAATCCCCCGTTTTGGCAATTGGCATTACTTTATAGAATCTTACCAAAACTTTATTTCCATCTCTCAACTGTTTAGTTCCTTAAGTAAGTTATGAAATGTTTATTTCGAAAATTATATTTCATTTCTCGAAATAAACTCTCATTTAGATATAAAATAATAAAGTCAAAACTATAACTTGTATCGTATGAAAAACCCTTGACAGCTCAGCAACAAATCCTATTTGAAGAATCCAAACAAAAAGTAAGATCTTGACTTTCTTTGCAAAAGCATGACACGGACAAGGGTCCTTTAGTTTTAGAAAGAATCCCAAGCCAAGAGAATTGAACTTAAAACAATTCATCTTATCGACAGGTAAGAACATTACAAATCCTCTTCTCTCGAAACTCAATTTGAAACTTTTGCTGAGATTCACATGGTTGCGTTTGTCACTCTTAACATCAAAAAACACACAACACCATGGTCTGGAGCAGGAGAAGGAGCAGAAGCAGGAGCAACAGTAGCACAGAGTTACAACTGAGATTTTATTAGCCCCTTAAGATATTTTCTGAAGTGCATCTCTCTCTCTCGAGATGGTCGTCGCCGGTCAGCAAAAAGTTCTGTGTGACAAGAGTAGAACGTGCACTTCTTGACTTGAGTCTGTATTTTGATTGCAAAGAACAAAAATAAATTGAGAGACCAAAAGGAGAAAAAGCAAAGAACACAATTCAATCAGAGAGGAAGACTTTCCTCTGTATATCGAGTCGAGGATATTTGTTCAAGTATTGATTCAAGGAATCAAATTATACACACCAGGAAGGAAGATGGTACAGAAATAGAAGAAGTAGACCTTGTTGACACTTGGCGATATTGAAATTTATATTTCATGTTCCTGGAAAGCAACATCAACTACGAGTACAATGAAACAAAACTCAAATAATTGCCGACTCTAAACTCAATGAGACCAGAAGTAATGAGTTTAGTTTGCTTTGATCTTTTGAGATGTATTTCGTAAATATAAGAAGAAGAATCGGAGTCAACTACGCATCAAATATTTTGTGTGAATGGAAGTTCCTGAGGGTTTGGATGGAATATCCGCTTTCTAGTCTGCAGTTGAACGTTTTGAGTGAAGGTGTGGGCAAATATTGGGCATCTGGAGCTGGAATGAGAAGCAGCCAAGGTATTTACTTTGCTTTTTTGTGTATATCTTGTTGAGTAAACTCTTCGGAGGCTGAAAAGAACATTTGCCTTGATATTTAATTGAACTTGGTCTCGGGGATGGTTGTTGGTTGTTCTGAGAAGTATGGACGTGGCTGTGACATCAGCTAGACAGACCATGGTCATCTGAGTATTGTAAGATAGGTCGTGGTGTACGTTGTTGATTCACAATATCTACGACTTAGGAAGTCGCAATAGCGAACGTGTACCAATTGTTTACTAAGAGGACTATGCCGCCTTGAAACTTATATGTGACGGCAAGCATGCATGTACATCATCAAGTCCAGGGAATTGAGTAAGCAAGGAGAGGCTATAATCCAGTGAACGAAAGTCCGAAACAAGTGGTCCGAACGTTTTTGGGTCTTTCGGAGTATACCCGCTAGTGGAACTATGCACACTAGGCAACGCCACTAACAAACCATAGTAACCAAAGCGGACTACCCAACCGATTGGAACGTAGGAAGAGGCACTCCAGAGCCTGAAGATGGCCTTCAGTACCCTTCCGTACTAGCTTTATTCGACCGGGAATATCCACACGAGGTCCGCACGCATTCGTCGGCATACTATTACAACTTGGGAAGAAGGACAACTCGCTGTGGCCAGTGTTCTTTTGCAGTCGAAAGCCGTCAGTCATATGAACTCGAGCCTTTGACTATAAGTGAGCGTCCGAACTGCTTCCATGTGTATCGTCTGTCACGGACTGTGATTCAAGCTGATTCCTCGCTTGTGGCAATGGTGACTCAAACTCCAAGAATTCGACAACGAGACGGTTCACCAGCCGAGAAAGTGGGCCGCCCTAAGTCTGCAACCAGTGGAAGATTAGTGATAGTTGAAGCAAGTGTCTGTGCCACTACTGCATATAATAGTGGCTCCCTTGGGTGGAGCCCATGCAGTGTCAGGACTCGAGTCTACAAGCTATGATCGTCACTGACCGAGGAATAGCTTTCACATAGAGAATGCTCGAGTAGTTCTGTCAGAAGAACAGGGTGTAGCTTATCATGGCCGTTGTAAGGACGCCCAGAGCGAATGGTCAGGTGGAGAGGAGCAACCAAAAGATCCTCTCGTTGCTAAAATGCCAGGGGGGGTGAGACTGAGCCGTACTTACTTATATCCTGTATTCTCTAGTGGGGCCCAGGTTTCTGGCAATGTGCCTCAGTTTTCTCCAACTTTTTTCTCAACGTCCTGCCTCCATCGCGACTTCTCTGCATCATGTTCTCATCAGGCTGCCGGTTATTCTGTCATTCTGGACCACTGAACCTTTCGGAGCGGGTGACCAATTTGTTGCCACTTTCTTCGTTGGGTGATCGTGCCTATATGTTCCTGACCCATTCTCTGTTAGAGGTGTTCATTAGAGATACGGTTGGGCCAGAAAATCGTTAAGATGTTACGAACGTTTGTAGCTTTCTTGTTAATGTTGGTCACTCTCCAAGTGGTACATCTGGCTACTGTGGCAGTGGGGCATGAAAACCGCTCGAATCTGCTCGACGAAGAGAAGTCCACTCGACTTGCTATTTGCTTATACGCCGAGGAGTATTTTGGGTGATAAGCTATTGCTGAAGCTGGGAGATCAAATGCGGGTGGAAACCGATGAAATGGGACGGCGAAATATTTTTGGGCCTGGTGCTGCTTAAGGGGTTAATCAGACTCAACTGACACAATCAAACATGTCTCATAGCACCTTTTCCCTAGACCATTGTGATTTCCCAAACCAGAAACATTTTTTTAACAAATATGCTCCCGACAGTTACCACCGGTACTAATGTACAAAACTTTGCCCTCCACAGGCATCAAAAGGCAGTTAAAAAAGCAACAAAACGACAAACAAATTCAACATTATTTATAGTTGAATATGTAGATACAACACTCTTGGCATTTAACTCAAACAACCGGGATTGTTATCGCAATCATCATAATGTTTTTCCTTGACTCATTACAAATCCAACTTTCAAACTCAGTTTTCAGTTTACAATACTGTGTACAATTCTCTGCAGGGACCTTTGTCCCTTTGGCTTTTTCTGTTTTTTTTTTTCTGTTTTATTTTGTCCTGTTTTATAGCTTAACATCATTGTATTCCCTCAATCGGAGAATTAAAAGAAAATAAAATTTACATAGCCCTTAGGTTGCCACTTACCTGAATGATTTATGTACATACTTTTGTCAAGAGAAACAGTAAAAAGTTAAAATTAAAACAATTGGATGCAAAAAAAGACCAAGGAAAACATTTTAATATCGCAACGCAACACAAACACCAGACAAACGATTAGAATTGAATTTTGTTTGTTTGTTAGTATGTTTTGTTGTTTTGTGTTACATTAAAATGAAAATTTGCATATAGAAGTAGCAGACGAAATATTTTCACAATATTTGCATAGGATTACACAGTTTTTTCGTTTAATTGGATTTTTTTCTTTCAAATTGGAGGTCTCAGAGGGTTGAGAAGGCTTTCTGCGTTTCTCGGATAATTTTAGAGCAGCTCTAAGAAAAAGGCGATTAACTCGGAATATTTTTGTGAAATTTTGGGTGTAGTGTGTCAGAGTTGAACTTACTTACTTATTTGAAGGGCTCCCGACCCTTGTAGAGTCTCTGCCTCTCTGCCTGAGACACGGCTGCCTTCCATGCTCTGCGGTCCCAGGCACGTTGCTTAAAGTTGTGAAGACCGAGCTTTCTAGCATCCGCGATAGCTTAGTCTTTGTACCGGAATCTTCTTCTCCATCTCGAACCTGGGGACTGGGACTCAAAGATTCTCTTGGCTGGAGCATTGTTGTCCATTCGCTCGATGTGGCCGAGCCAATGTAGTCTGCGTATCTTGGCTTTTTGGACTACCTCCACATCCTAGTACAGCCCATAGAGTTCGCGGTTGTATCTTCTCCTTCATTCGCCCTCCTTGCATAAGGGACCGAATATCCGACGGAGTATTTTTGGCTCGAGGGTGCCCAATAATTGCTCAGCTTTTTTACTTATCGTCCAGCGATTGGCTCCATACAGGAGGACTGGTAGGATGAGCGTTCTATCGATCATTAATTTGGTCCGTCGAGTTAGGAGATTTGAACACAGTTGTTTTGCCAAACAGAAGTAGCAGCGGTTTGCTAGGGTTATTCTTCGTTGGAACTCTACAAAGGTGTCGTTTGGTGAAGGTCCTTGACTACCTCGAAATTATAGTCTTGAAGAAATCACATGACAGCGCATGGCCTGAATTCGATGCTCGCTTGGAAGAGCTCCGAAAAGTTGCTTCTAAGTTGCACAGAGCATTGCGTGTTTTCCAGCGTTACGCGGCACTTCTGGATAAGTTTTGCCGGTATCCCGAATTTGGCCATCGACTGGTAGAACTCAAGACGGGTAATGCTGTTATAGGCGGCTTTAAAGTCCGTGAAATTCGGCGGCTTCGACTTGAAATTCGTTGGTCTTTTCCAGGATTTGTCTAAGTGTGAAAATTTGGTCTATTATCGATCTGCCGGACTGGAAGCCACACTGGTACGTGCCGATTAATGTGTTGCAGAAAAGCTTTAGACGTTCACACAATACGTTGGATAACCAAGCGATGCAATGAAACCCGCTTACCCAGAATGGTAGGATACACGGCGGTCCTAGGAGCCCGTGGCGCAGAACTGTGGGAAAGAAAGCACGGCAACTAGGAAAGAGATTAGCGACATTTAACAGTTATATGCCTCGGTAGTTCTTAAAAGACATAGGATTTCCTTTGAGCTGATATTCCACTCATCGGGCGTTCCTCTACCCAGGCTTGGTTGATGACTTGATGCATGCACCCTACCAAGACATCATCTCCGTATTTAAAGAGTTCAGCTGGAAGCCCATTAGAGCCAGCGGCCTTGTTGTTCTTCAATTTTCTGACGGGTACATTAACTTCTTCAATACTGGGTTGAGTGGGAAGGCGTTGCTTCTTCATTGACTGGAGGTGGGTTCTCTCCTTGTCCTATCACTCTCTCTATTTGCTGCCCGTTAAGCATTCTCTGTACGTCGGTGACTAGGTTGGCTTCGCTATTTCGAAGAGCCTGCGTGCCGTGTTTTTAACCAGCTGCCAGCTGATTGGCCTTCTAAAATCACGACTCCTTACTAGTCGTGCAAAATCAAATAAAATCTGTCTCGCGTGGGTACCAGGGCATGAATGTGTACCAGGCAACGAGAAGGCAGATGAATTGGCAAGGAAAGGAGATAGTTATAGTACCGAGTAACAACATAACAAAACGAGCCATAAACTTAAGCAGAACACAGTTGAGGCTAATGGTGGGCCTCACTACAGGTCACATCTGATACAACAATCTGCGCTGACTGTGAGGAGGAGAAAGAAGATTCCTCTGTCACTGTCCAGCCACAGCAATGTTAATACTAAAGTTATTGGAATCCCCAGTGATACCAGACCTAATGAACCTCAGAAAGAGAGGAATGGGTGAGATACTGAAATTTGCCAAACTTACAAAACGCTTTCCCGATCACTACACTACTTAGTGCAACTCATACTCCCCATGTTCATTACCCACATCGTCTCCCAACATAAGTCCCACATAACTAAAACAAGTTCCAACTGTAGAACCAATGAGTGGAACACAATGGGCCCAATGGAGGCCGTAAGCTTACCCTCACTAAAAAAAACAGCCAAGCATGGTTTGCAACCTCTTTGAGCATGGATAGCGAAAGTAATTGTATGCCTAAGGCTCAAGCATTTCCAATAGTATCAAAATTACATGTATTCCGAAACGTGTGCGAAAATATACTGTGAATTACAAAAGAACATAAAAACAATCCCATAAACCGTGCCCAATAGTTAGGACACCACTCATGAGGACATACTCCTAAAACGTTTTAAAATCATCTCCACCGACCCATATTTCTTCTTCTATCTTTCCTTATAGAAAAACAAACGCTCCAAACATATAGGTAGATGCTGTATCTGCTTTAAGTAAGATGCATCAGAAAAGTTATAAATAAAGAACAGTACATAAACTCCAACTCACTTCAGCACGTCGTCTAGCAAAGTTAGAGATGCTGTCAAAAAGGATATACTGAGTCATGTACATGTATACGTCTACGTAATTAATTAAAGTAAAGAGTGTAACTATGTCTCCTTGTAATAAGAACTACCAAATCCCTTCAATTTCTGCCCAGACGATGCTGTCAAGTCGTCAAACCCCTACAAAGTATCTAAGGGTGATTGACAGTTGTCGATCTACGTACCACATAAATTGCAAGCAAATATTACATACATATGTTTATCTGCGTAGATAACGATTTTCATATCTAACAACATCTACAAACTAAATAACTCTTCAAAGCTTACATCCCACTTGGCAATAACCTGTCCCACTAAAAGCTGTGTAGGCCTCCCATCACCTACTTTCCAGAATCCACAGGACGATTTCCAATGCAACCTTTTAGTGGAGACTTTCCAATTTCCAGGAGAATTTTCTCAGAGAATCCTTAAGACTCTCAGAGCAAGTGAGAGAGAAAGAGAGTGTATTAAGCCACAGGGTTGTCCCAATTGGCAATCCTCACCTACTTGGCACTCTCGTCCTTCCTTCTACACACAATGCTTTTGGATCGGCAAAGAACGGAAAAGCATAGACGCATTATGGGTTTCGGGAATACGTGTATTGTCTTGGTCAGTTTGCGAGTCATTTAACCGACACGATAACGAAAAATGTCATGAACGGATATACTTTGTTATACTTGCTCTCAGCTCTCAGCCCACAGCCTCCCAACACCACCCCAACCCCAAACCCCTTTTAATGTTCGTGCGGTCGTGCGATTGTTTGCGCGACTTGGTTAAGGTATTTCCCGGTACCAAAAAAAAAAAAAAACAAAAAAAAAGGACTCGCAGAAATCTTTAAATACGTTTAGTGAAAAACCCTTAAGGATGGTCTACTTTTTTTTGTTGCCATTTCCTCTAGCGCAGGAAGGACGACGGATTACAAGGCGCTGGTCGGTGATGAAGAGTGAAAATATGATTCCAAGAAAAGGATTCATGTTATGTCAACATTGAAAAGGCAAAAGAAAATATCTTCTAGTCATCGACCTATTTTCCACGGTGCTCCTTGAAAATAAATCCCAAATTAATTATGCATGTGAAAACATCCTTTTTATTAAAAAATTCTTCAAGGCAACACAACTGTGATATTAGATTCACTGCTCTACTTCTGGTTGTTGCGCTGGCCATGTTGCTCCCAATTGTAGGGTGTGAACCAGAAATTTAGTGTTTTTGTTTGTGGTGTCCTTTTTGTGTGTTTTTCACATTCGGGGTTCCTGTTTTTTTTTTTTTCAGAGAGAGAGAGTGGGGAGAAAAAAAATTATCAAACCTAACTGTTAGACAATTTTCACGAGTGGCCGATGCTTGTTTTTCGGCGGTTTTATATCCTTTTTGAGGTTGCAATTGCAAATATAATTCTGATTTGAATTTGTGTGTTTTTGTGGTCGTGGCGCAGTTATTTAAAAAACACAAGAGCGACGAGAGAGAGAGGGAAAAACTAATCAAGAGGTAAATAACTCGGTTTCGGATTTAGCATACACAGGAGGCACAGTTTTGTGGCCAACCATTATTAGCTGGAAAACTTCGTATGCAGAATGATTGCACTCTTCGTTTGTTTTCGGATATAAATCTATATAACATAGGTAGATATGAATATTTTGTGTGTGTTTTGTCAAAACCGTAACTGGTGTTAATTTTGTTTATTTGCATGTTTATTGTAGATTTTGGCTTAGCGTTGCAATAAAATTTAAATTCCCGTGGCTTTAAATATTTATAGTGCGGGATATATTATTTTTTATGAACTTTTAAAGCTATTCAATGGTTATCTGGTTGACGGGCCAGTATTTTCCATAGTTCTCTGGCTTCTATGTACATATACAGGTAAGGTACTAGAACAGACAATACAACTTCTTCTTGAGCCTTCTTCCTAAGGAAGTAAGTCACGCCCAGTTTTGAAAAGACACTTATTCTCTCTTTCTCTATATCTCACACATGCTCTAGTCTTTATGCTTCGACCTCGGTACGGAACGAAAGAAATTTCAGGCCAAAAAAGGGACCCATACGTACTTGAAGGGTGTCATAGTCGCTCTCTCTCTGGAAGTAGGACTTGAGACTTCTTAGGGTATCTTAAATCTATTCACTAAGAGATTAAGTAGCTTATTATAGAACTTACTGGGTGGACCTGGGCCTCAACCAAACAACCTCTCCAGCCAACACTCGCTCCCTCCAATTGCGCACGCCAAATTGGTTGAGGTCTTCCTCCACTTGTTTACCGCAAGATCGTTCACTACTGCGCCGTCCATCCGGGGTGGTTTCGAAGACTTTCTTAGCTAAAACGTTGGGCTCGTTTCTTTCAACATGACCCGGGCATATTAGTCGCTGTGTTGGAACTCTTTTGACCAAGTCGATGTCCTTGTACAGGTCGTATAGTTCGGCGTTATATCTCCTTCGCCACTCACCGTCTCTGCAGACGGGACCAACGATAACTCCAATAACTTTTCTCTCAATATAACCAATAGCATCGTCATTCAAAGTTCATGCCTCTGCGCCATACAGCAGGAGTAACCTTAGTAATTCGAGATAGGGTTTTGAAACTTAATTGGATTTTTAGCCCAAAAAGAAACACCAATTGGCAAGAGTGATTCTTCGTTTGATCTCGCCACTGGTGTCATTCGCTGAGCTCACCATAGAGCCTAGAGCCTAGGTAGACAAAGTCTACGCTTATGAAAAGCAAAGTTTAAAAAGAACCCAATTAGTGCTAATGAACTACAGAACTCGTAATAACATACTTGTCGTACTGAGCTATGATGTTATGAAGGTCTACCCAATTTATACTGATGACTCGAGGATGTCGAAAGAGACAGGATCTGGAATCTTTGGTCCAAACTACAGACTCACTTTTCCTTAAAAACAGTAAACCATTATCTTCCAGGCAG
This sequence comes from Chalcosyrphus nemorum, assembly GCA_949716465.1. Lineage (NCBI taxonomy): Eukaryota > Metazoa > Arthropoda > Insecta > Diptera > Syrphidae > Chalcosyrphus > Chalcosyrphus nemorum. Next base: position 87,800,738 of record OX454333.1, read on the forward strand.
AGATCTTCGTCATAGAGCTCTATGTTAGAGAATGAATAAAATAGATTGTGCGAATATCCATCCATAGCTTGACTGAGACTCAAGTACTAAAACATACGGCTTACATCGCCTCCACTTTAAGTCATAATATCCTTATGAACAAGACTTCTGCTATGAAGCTAAACTTCAAGCTTACGTCGACGAGAAGCAGTCCCGCTCTGCCTGAAATAGTCTGAGACTTCCAACCAGCGGTCAGCCTTATCGACTTCAGAGTCGCCGTACTGGCAAGCTGCATTGCTAGTTTTTACCCATTTTGTGAAGGTAAGCGTTGAAATATCCGTGCCCGGTTTGAAACTAACTGATGTATTTCCCTGTGTTTTCATTCTTTCCAGTCTGTAATGTTTTCTATCAGCTTTTCAATCCAATGCCCTCTAGTTTCTGAGCTCCATTTCCATCAGACATATTTCCTCTCTGCCGCAAGAGGGTCAATGGCAACCACTCCTGCTGGTTCTAACACGGTTCGGTATGCGAAGAGCAATCACCCTAATTAAGACTGGACGAGATGAAGGTGACAGGCCTTAAAGAAGACTAGCCAACTATCAACGGGGTCTGCTAGAGAGCTATAAAAGGCCCATCCTCACCTAGCCAACTCATCAGTATGCTTATTACCCTCATAATTACAGCCTCGCAACTCAGGTTATATATTGATGGTAAAACAGATAATTAATTAAGAATCAAATCGAAAAAGGATTGAGTTTGATTGTAGAAACACATCACAAACAGCAACAACAACTTCAACTCCAACAGCCGATTTAGGACTTACGTCTAACGTTCAAGTCGCTGTTGCTGTTGCTGTGGTCAATGTGTTTTTCCCTCTCTGTCAAACTCAACCTTTTAATCCGCGTTTGTATGAAAATCCTCAACTCGATACTCAACAATCTGCGTTTATACGGCACTCAACTCAATTGAATTTGGATTCTATCTGCCATATAAATGTGGTATATAAGATATGCTGTCATTTCAAATTTAGGAAGCGCTAATGTCAAATGCTCGCTCGTTACTCGTTACTCGTTACTTGATTGTTGTATTTCGGCCACAATATTCTGTCTGAAGAAGACTCTGTACAACTCGAGAGGGGAATTCCAGCGCTGCTTCCGATAGTTCCAGAACCATTAACAGAACTGCATGCTGGCTCAATTTTGAAGTTGAGTTATGAATCAAGGTCGAATACTCTTAGATCTTAGACCGCACCACGTAAGAGCCTTAGGTTTGTATCATAGCACAGATTGCAAGGTAGATTCTAGTAAAAGAATCTATAAACAATGGCTTGTATTGTGTTTTTAACTAATTTTTCTTCTCACACAATTTTCCTAAAAATAATTTATTCAGGATGTGTAAATCGTCCCAAATTCCCTAATCTCCTACGTCGTTTCAATTATGTTATTGATTTTCTTGTCTGTATTTAATAAATAATGATACATGACTCAGCATAGTTATAAATTCTCAAAACTATTGCCCTCAAACAGTTCTCAGAAATCATATCTATAAATAAGCAGCAAAGGAATGATTCGTCAATTGCTCCTAATTAAGTTATTTTCCTGGAATCGTTAACAGATGGCAGCTATTTAGATTAAAGTTCAGTGATACGCTTAATTCAGCTTCGGTGGCTCTCATCGGAAGGAGAACTATAATTTAAGTTATTTCTTGGAACTTTCGTCGGTAGGTTCATCAGCTGTAAAAATATTGAATTTGGTTTGCGAGTTCAAACAGACTTTCATTCTTGGAAACACTTTATACCTTCCAGATTGTCCAGAACTGGTGTTAGCTGATTGAGATTAGAGTTAACCACTTCCTCAAACACATCCGGATGCAAAAAAACAAGTGCCCGACAGCAAGTAAATAACCCATCAAGTAAGCTTATAAGTGATGCCAAATCCAACAGTTCCCTTTTCAAATGAAATAAATTCAAAATCCCAAGAATTGCCAAATGCAAAATACAGATCCATTTTGACTGAATTCCAAATATTTTGTTGCTTCCATAAGCCAAGGATAATTATTCTTTTCGGAGAAATGAATGTTGGTAGATTTAATCCTTGCCAGTTGGTACAAAAAAAAAATATCTTAATGAAGAGATATTCTCAGGAAAGGATTGGGATTACTCTTCCTCTAACCGGAAATAAACCTTAAAAACTGGATGAATAATTGTCACTTTTCACAGAAGTAGAGCCAAATCAAGGTTGTCAAGGATCTACACATATATACTTAGGATGCTTGTACCTTACATAAAAGTATACAGTTTGTCGTATAGACGCAAGGAATTTCGCAGAGTTATACTTTGAAACCAAAAATTTGGTTAGGTAGATGGAGGCCTTGTGACTCTCCACCTGAGAGCCAATCAGAAATTACATTCTAAAACTTACTTATTTGAGGCCAGTATGCCAACGCTTAGAAGAGACCTACAACTTAATGCCTTCCGCAAGGGACAGACAGTTTTTGAGAAGCTTTCTCGTGACAGTACAGACGCTCGTGAGAATTGGTTTTGTGAAAAAAAGTTTTGGTACAATCTCGGATTTGAACCTTGAATCTCATGCACAGTAGTCATATCTAAAACCGCACTTCAATGTGCTTTTCAGGCTATTGAAAAATCTTTAAAGACTTTCACACAAAACAGAGGTCCCGAAATCAACTAAATTTTGTGTAATACAAGGCTTGTACGACTGCCACATCTGTCAGCACTTATGTCAGATGAACAACTAAGGCTCCTCAAAATGTGTAGGGTCCAATATACTGGACAAGTTTATAGTATCGATCGAAATAAATTCAATTTAGCTGACGGTCACTTAATCCATTCTTAGACAACGATATCGCTTGCCAGCTATAGACATGTAATATGCCTCTATCCTTCTGCGTATATACATACTTTCATATCGCCAACTAGGAGGTAATTCTAACCTTTGCGTTTCTACTACCCTCTTCGTCCTTGAAGCCTTCATTACTGAGTTTTAGTCTGGATATTTTCCTTTCAGTAACATTTTCGATTTTGTAACTTAGCCTCGGTATTTTCTTGATCGAGAAACCCAGCACAAACAAACGCTCACCAAAAAGGATATGTGTTCTTCTATACTGACATACAGGGCACGAGCAATGCGTAAATTGCTAGGAAAGAGTTGGTGTAGTGGTACTCGAAACTTAAGTGTGATTAGGTTTCAATATTTATTGTCTTGTCCTTGTTCAAATTGATTTTTTTTTTTTTCGATGCATTGGAGGCGATGGAATCTTTATGGATACTCGCAGATCGGAGCCCATGCTATGAGGTTATACCCGACTCCATGATCTAGCATGTTTACGTGCTAGACCACAACCCCCCTAAACCTGCCTTCTAGGATACCGCCGATCAAGGCATTCCTTCGTAAGGGCAAGTTTTGACGTCCTGTCTTCTTTATTGTGTTCCAGGGTTCTCCGTGTTTGATTTTCTCTCCGTATAATGCTTGCAATGATGCTGTAGGCTCGGCGGTTTCCCAAGCTTCTCTTCTTGATAGCTTGAAGCCTATTAGTCTCATTGGGCTTACAGCATTTCCAATCTCTCTCTCTAGAGTGTTTCTCGCAATCTCATACATTTTGCGTTCTTCAAGGACGTGTTCGCCGTTTTGGACTTTTCCTTTCTTTCGGCAGAAGGGATGTTGTATTTGTGAAGATATTCTAGTGCACCGAATGTCAGAATATGTCAGTAAATCTCAATATCGTGTGAATAGTGTTATATTTATCAGAAATCATGCTTCCTTATTCTGACCAGCTATGGGACATTGTTTTCTAACACATTGTCAGAATTTTGTCGGCATTGTTTTTTTTAGAAATGGGCTACTATGCTTTACCATTTTGCTCTTACTTTCGCATTAATATGCAGTCCTATGCCTCCTAACTGTTAGGTGCTAACGTTCACCTAAAGTTGCCTCATTGGTACGTGTCCTCTTCAATACGACATTCGGCAAAGAGTACTACAATTTCATATCTACCTATCATACGCTTGGCATTATCAACCTCTAAGACCTAAACCCCTATGAATGTAACAACAGCAGGTCTCACCAAGCCGTCCTCATAATGTTATGGCAAAAAAATGATAAGCAGCCTACTTAAATATCTAAACAAAATCCCAACGATGCCTCACGAGATTCTTATTTAAATATGGCTACAACGAGCTAAAGTAAAAAATGTTCTTTTTTCTATTTTCCCCAAGTGTTTTCCTTAAATACAAATACTCTCATGCTTTACCACCTTTTGCAAGGAAATTTGAATCGATTAGAGGGTACACCTTCAAGGTAAGACCAACCAAAGAAGGAGAACAAAAAAAAAGTCCCTTAACAGCTTCGTGCTGTGTATAATACGTCTGCCGTTATGCCTCTTTCTATTATGGAGCAACATTTAATGCCCTCTAATAACAGTATTAAAATAAAAATAACATTTGCATAGCCCCTATATAGTCTGGGAGGCGAGTAGGTACACTTTGGCGCCCTTTTTTTCTTTTTTGCACCTCTCATCCGGATTCATTTACATATTTTCATCCAAAAAAAAAGAAGTAGGTTCGAAACAAGGAGCAAGGAGCATGGAGCAAAGAGCTATGAATATCAAGGATGCCGCGCATATACATACATATACAAGTCGAAGGCAATTGAAATGAAAATTCACAAGATAGGAGGTAATTGTGCATTAAATTGGACACAATGTACGACGCGATAGGAAAGCGCCAAGAATATTTAAGTAACTTTAAAAAAAAATATTCAAAAATGTTTACAAGATGTCTTGTCGTCCTTTTCCAGGAGTCGTTGTCATACATGTGGGTGTGGTGTAATTAAAATTCCAAAACGAGATGGTAAACCTAAATGTCAGGATATTTTTAAGACAAATTTCACCAGAAAGGCTCAAGAGCCTCATTAAACATTTAACACTTACTGTGAAAACTATTTTTACTTTACCGTGCCTATTGTTTCACATGACATGCTTCCCATAGAGCAGCCCCAGAACATATCCTTGGATTTTTCCGAAACATGCCAAACTATTGTTTACATTTATAATTCAATTTCGTCATCAAATACACACCCACGGGTTCCGGGAACATGAACCCTCTCCAAAATATAACAGTGCGTAGCGTAGCAACAAAGCACGTTACGTAAGTCCTTCGCAACTGTTGACGTAAGGAGAAAAACTTCCCATCTAGCTGCTATATATCGATCAATTAAAAGTTAATTAGCTCAAACCAAAATTATTTCTCTCCTCAAAAAGAAAGGAGGAGAAAGGACGTGGGTGTGCCGCCTCGGCCGTATGTATTGGGTTAGATAATTCTTTTTTGAGAAGCCTGTTTGAGAATGATATCAATTTTATGTCCGCCTGCCAGCCCACACTCACCGTTTAGCATCTAAATAGCTACCTCAAAAGCTAATAACAACAACAAAATACGTTTCAACGATTTCATCCCCATCAATTTCACTCACTGGCAAATGAGGGTGTGAACAGGACACAATCCGATATCGGAAAAATGACCCAAGGATAGGATTTCAATTAAAATCGTATCTTATTTCGTATAAAAGCAACTGAAGTGGAAAAACAACCAGTAGGACCAACCAACAACAACAACAAAAAAATTATAGAACAACATAATCTTAGAATATGTCCCCAGTGGGTCTTTTCATTAAATGTTTACCCCTAGCGACAAATACACAGATACGGCTACATAATGGCATCCAGCATGAAAACAATGGGTTAGCTATATGAATTTTTATGTGGGTGGGTGGCTGCTCCTGCTCCTGCTGCTGTTGGAAATGGACTACAATAATCATCTCATACAACAACAATAAAAAAAAATCTCTGATGAAAGCTGTGATGTAAAAATTGGTATTTTTCGTTGAATGTTATTGAAAAATTATTATACAACAAATTTTTTTCGGTTTTGTTGTGAATTAATTGAACGTTGTTATCTTTTAATATTAATTCCGAACTCAGAGTGGAAAAAATGTGAAATGTTTTCCAACGAGTGGATTAATTAGTGAGGCGCGCAGAGTAATGAAAAATGCATCTCATACTTCAAATACTCTCTATTCGATCAATAAAATGAATGTTGTAAGCCAATTGTGATAATATTATTGCTGACCTTTGGTGGTTATTATGTGAAAAGGACCTGAAAGGAAGGCTGACCAAAAGGCTGGGCTTTGACAAGGTTATATAAGGATGAGGTTATGAGGAACAGACAACACTTCGAGAATGAATCATTGGACTATGACATTTGGAAAGCACATCATATGATCTTAAAGCTACAACAATTCATTAAGTGGGAAGAGACAACAAATAGCGCCGATGGTTTATCGAATCTCAAGACTTGTTCCTCCTTACATTCCAACAATTGGCCTTACGATTTACACATCGTCAGGCGAACAGGAAACAGCACACGATTAAACTGAAACTTACTTACTTACTTATGTATGTATGGAGGTATGTATGTCCTCTATTCAATTGTGGGTCCTAGTGCCCCTAGGCCATAATGCGCCTTAGCTCTCTGTCTAATTCTTTCCCATTTGCTGTGCTTCCTTCTCAACTGTTGTACTCTACGTTCTCTTAGCGCCGCCACGTAGTCAGTTCAAACCAGTGGTATTCTTGGAATCAGGCCTTTGAACTTTCCTATGATTATCCTTGCTTCAATTACGTTTTTCTTAAAAACTAGTCTTGGTCCATTGCATAGCTTCAATTTGTTCCTTGACCAATCTAGGAACTCAATTCGATAATTGACGACATCATCTGGATTGGTAATTGAATCGTTCGACTTATATGAATGCATTTGGCCAGTGACTTGATTTCGGATTTGTATGTTCAAGTCTAGACGGTCCTTATCGAGCTTAGAACATCATCCCAAATTATAACGTACAACGTTTACTTTGAAATAATTTACTTCGAAATAGTTTGTCATAAAATATAAGACCCCCAAGTAAGACTATTACAATCACTGGAACCTAGATCACACCGCCGAAGCAATGATTGGCCTCTCAGAATGTGAGTAAGTCCTTGAGCTGATTCTGTGAATGTAAGCAGTGGTGGTGGTGCGAAACATAAGACTAGAATGGAAGCAAAATTCTGAAACACTTTCTTAATACCTGTAGGTTCCAAAAGGTCTAAAAGGTCTATTGTGTTAAACGGTACGATCTAACTCAATAGACATGGCATCTCTTTTTAAAGGTGAGTATGCCTTCAGTAAAAAGTTTTTGAAGACTTCCTACCGAGAAACGTATTTATTTGTGGCTTTTACGTCACCTCTGGGCTTTTGGAAACCATGTTTATGTTTACCTTCATGCCATCATGGCTACAAACCTTTCGAATATACGCTTCAAGTTCGATATGACATGACCCAAATAAAGATGACAAATCGGTATGCCTCATAATTTGGAACACCCTCGGCCGCGGCTGCGCCATAATATCCAGTTCATATTCACAATGAAAAGAAGAGAAGAAAAAAAAAAACACCCTTCTAACGCCCACTCTCAACGGGCATCTAAATGCTAAAACGAAATTTTCCAAAACATATGTAGATTCTTTAGTTTTTACTTTCAGCGTAAATCAAGGGTGAACAAGGATTCACCAACCCAATATATCAGCTGTATATAACAAAGTTTGCCTCGGTGAACCCTAGAAGGCATATACTTATCCAAATCTACGAAACGTGTGTAGACCATTTTGACATACACCCAGTCCTTCTCAAGTACCATTCGAAGAGTGAATAACTGGTCACTTGTGCTTTTGGGATTGGTCATTTCCCAAACTTCGACGACAACTCTCGAATGGGCTTCTAACACCATATAGCAATTAATTTTCCACAGAGCCTCAAGAGGGATATGCCCCTGTAGCAGTCTCTTTACACTTTAAAACTTTTAGCGATTTGATTGCTATTGCTATAGATCTCAAATCTTCAGTGCCCTGTTCTGGATTCTGGATCTGCGCAAGATAACCGGTGGATGGTGTGCCAGAACATCTTGCTACAAAATATGTAGATCTGTGGACACATCCCAATATCTCAAACTCCAAACTCCTTCCAAGACTATTATTCAACTACCTTCACAGCTAATTGCCAAGTTCTTTGTACGTCGGTGTACCAAATTCTACAGTCGGAGTCCTCTAAAGAGATCACACTTTCAAGGTTAGTTTCTTATCTCTGATTTCTTTCTGAACTCGAGTGGCTCTGTCCGAAAAGGCGGTGTTCAAAAAATTAAGAACAACTTCTCTCTGTTCGTGAAACTGTCATGGTCATCATTTCTTTTCAAGCGCAGTATCTACTTTATTTAATCTGAACACGCTGACTCAAGGTTTGGTAGGTATCCCTTCATCAAAGATAGAGCCGACAATTTAAGCCCAAAACTTAAGATCGCAATGCTCCTTCCTAACAATATCCACTCCAATACTAGGTCTACAAATCTGGACACTCCTGCATGAAAGTGTGACTCCTGACAATAAGAGGTTCCATCCCTCCAACAGTTCTATAGTTAAAGAGCTACTCTGTTTTGTTGATGAGACGCCAACTGCTTCTAGTCGACGATGCTCAAGATTCTCCTCTGTAAGCGAGACTGTTCGTTTTAAGATGGTCATGCCGTCTGACACCACGAAACTTGAATTGCTCATTTGTTAGGCTTTCCAATTAGTACTCTACTAAGCAAGTGCAAGTACTCCCTTCAATGTCACCTATTTCATCAAGAAAGAACCCAGCCCTGACGCCTCACAGCTAGTTTAGTTATCGCTTTTCCTTCCATCTTCCACAAATTATTATTACGATCCAAGACAGTTGGCCAAAAATCTTGATTTGACCTTTTTTCAGGAGGTCAAAGGCCTCACAAAAATTAATTCCTCACACTCCGTTCCAAAATGATTAGGCGAAGGCAATGTGCCCCTATGTAAGCTTCATTAAGCCAAACTTTTTCTGCAATAAGATTGCCCTTCCCGAAGAAGTCATAAAGGAACCAAAATAATTAGATTCAATTATCCCTAATCTCAAGCATAAAAGGACTCTAATTATAAGTCTAAATATCGCTTCGAAACTTAACTTAATAAGGTCAATCTGAACTAATCGAATAAGAAAAAAAGGGATAATTAAGGATCTTAATGGCCGAGTAGGATGCATACATATTTAAACAGTTAAACGAATGGCAAATGGAAAAACAATCTTAATGCTAATATTTGCAAGTGTTGTGATTATGTTTGGTATTTTATTAATCCTGTAACTGAAAGCGAAACTTAAATCTTTAATAAATTATTTATTTAAGGCATTATGTCCTGCCATGCTGCCATGCTACCCTTGTCAACAAGTTACGAATATGTTTTCCCTTTTTCCTATAATATTGTGCCTAACCCCGCAAATCAGTATTTACATACCTACACGCGCTCGAACGTCCTACAGGAAAGCACCTTTGAAATATGTCCCGCACCGCCTATAGCGCTCGTAAATTAGATTATATAAAGCGTTTTGCCGAGGGGCAAAAAACTACAAACACATTTATAATCATTTGCGTGTCAAAACCGATAATTAAATAAGACTACACAAGGAATAACGAACCAGCAGCAGTCGACTAAGAGCCACCACGCAACGAAATGGAATTTCTAAATTCCTAACCTACAATGAAAAATGATTTTTCGCATGAAGAATCACCCAATTGTAATCCATCCAACAACGAAAAGGACATCGCTTGGTTTCACCTTCTATCCACACCACTCTCAAGTCGCATCCACAAAAGGATAATTTATACAGAGACAACGCCGGCCGCCGCCTAGGTAGGACGAAAGAAGCAAACAAATATGGACGAAAACAAACACACAACACAAATATGACAAAGTGAGTAATTTGTTAAGTTACACGCAGAAGCTGACGTCCAAGTTGCTTCACTTTGGGTCAGTGTTAAGCCTTCAAGGATTTATGGAATGTCATTACAAGGATAAACTTTGTCTTTTTTGTTATGAAAAATTCATGCGGTCGTTTTCGCAACTAATAATGACGTCTTCTTCTTCTTCTTCTAAGTCGTTGTCGTCTTGTCTATACATAACCTCCTGTTTTTGTTTTCTGCCAGAGGGAGTGTCACAGGAAATTGGAATGTACAACAGGATTTTCTGGACATGTTTTGTGCAAGTGAAAAAGTAAACCACTTTGATACTAGATTTGTTTATATATGTGAAGGAGTGGAGGGTTTAATAGAAATTACCCCAACTAAAGGATAGATACATTTAGGCAAGACTATAAAACAAATTCAATAAAGTAAGTGAAAGAGTCCCGCATGAGGGTTCACTTAGTTGCTGTTTATTGGATCACTTTTTGTTCAGAGGAAGTAAGGGAATAAGGGAGAGAAAATTATGGAGCATAATTCAGGACGACCTACATTCTCAAGGATTCGCATTGCAATGTGAGACAGCAATTACCATTATCATATCTTAAGGATAAACTTTGTAAATGAACGCGATTTCATATCTCTTGCACTTAGGGAGCCTTCTCCTTTTAACATATGAAAGGTCGTTGCAGTTGAATAGAGCCTTGCACAGGAAGTTATTTGAAATGTTTGCCGCTTTTGTGTTTAAAGCATATTGCCTCACGTGGATGGTTTTGAACACAAATGGTCCTAGAAAGTGTGTTGCACAAATTGGCGGTGGAGACTTGTTACTATTACTACTCTGCTTGAGAGTGACTGGCAAACTTTCGAGAGGAATGAAAATAAATTTAGTAGAGTTGGTGTTTGTTTCAGCAATGTCCTTTCCTGTGCCAGCAGTATCCTAGAAAAACAATGTCAAACTTGGAATTTGTAGCCCCTTGTTTCCTGCAAGAAACCAAACGGAAGTACATTCAGAGCGTCCCTTGCGGATCTAGCTCTACAAATCAAACTAAATGCCTAAAGACATTTTCCCACTCCAAGATGCAAAAAGTCTGACCAAACCCTAGTGACTATGCTAACATAAAAAGATTTTATTGGAGACTTACATATGTCCATTAATTTCATCGACAAGAGACATGCCGATTAGAGGTCCTTTCAGGAGTCGGTTGTAATGCAATGTCACCTAAATACATTCCCGGTTGCTGAGACAATTCTTAGGTTTACTGCTGCTGAAGATGAAGACGAAGAACTAACTATAACTTTGTCTAAATCTGAGCCAAATATATTATTACCCCCATCAGATTTTCAACAGAAGAACAATATGACTTAAAAGACACTTCGGTCTGTGGAATGCAGTTAAGCCTAGGGTTAAGCATTTAAACATGAAATAAAATTAAACTACCAAGATTCCATTCAAGTTTATTTTAATCGTAAATGGAGAATAGAAACAAAACTTTAGTCCTAAGGACTTTCGAAGTGAGGTCTAAATGTTGAATAAAATTGCAAACATGTGCTGTTTCCGTAGTACATTTCTAAAAACAGGCTTTTCTACATATGCATGCTCACCGCAATGTAGTTGCTTCATGGAAGCACAATAAAGTCTACGAGATAGAAGCAAAAACCTTCAGAAAAACAATAGAAGTTGATGCTAAGCAAGGTAAAGCTGAAAAGGCAATGGAAGGTACTCTACTCGATAAGTATGAACATCTTAGTCTTGATTTAAGAAGTGAGCAAGGACCAGTTGACCCATTGAACGATGTAGATATCATGCCAGAAATGAGAACATTCTCACCAAATACTAAAAAAATATCTAATGTCTAAAAGCTAATACTCAAACAAATGGCTTATAAATTCTAGATCAGTCTTCAGATCCAAGTATTCATCTGCCACATCTGCCATAACATCGAAATCCCATCAAAATCCGGGGTTGCTAAAGACACAAATCATCACCGAATTACAGTGAGACTCCATGCACAAATAAATCACAAGGTCTGAGTTTGAATGAATTGCGTTGTGTATTTTGTGCGTTGTGAAAAGCTTTCAGCATTTTTAAGCTATCAGAATGACAGATATCGACAGTTTCTTCACATCTGAATGACACAATGGCAGTGATACCAAGTCAAATGAATTCGAATTTATCATGCACAGAAAAACTGCTTCACCAAGGGTCAAGAGAAATTAGTTATCATCAACCGATAACTCTGGCCGTTCACGGTGATTGCCCGGCCAAATTCATTCTCAATTCTCAAAGAAGTATGTATTGCAATTCGGTGGATCTCACGTGGATTATTATCGTTCCCTATACGACGATTTTGCCTTGATGAACCCATTCATAGGGAAATGAATGCGAAATAATGCTCGAACAGAAGTCCCATTTTCATAAAAAAAAAAATTAATCATTTGCTGCTACTGAACGCTATAACTCTTCACGTTAATTTGGCAAAACAGATTATACATGACAGCTAAGTTCACAAATGTAGCCTCAACAATATGGTCGAAATCACCTATCAAAGTTCGGAAATCTCTATTGGACATCAGATTATGTTTTTTAAAGGGGCCCGCTCTCATACTTCAAAGCACTAAAGGAGTTTGAGTTTGACACTCCTGCTCTACATTAATATTAAATCTGAATTATTAACTCTGGCTTAACTCCGATTTAGCTCAGCACTGAAAAACTGCTTCTTAAAGAAGGTGCTTTTTTCTATAACTAGCGCCTATCAAAGAGGATATGAAGAAGGGACAAGAAAGAGGAGCTACAATGGTATTTAAAACTTAGGTGATATTGGAAAGTTGTTATGTGATTTTTGAATTCGTTTGTAATTCATAGTATTTTTTTCGGTGTCCTCTGTATAAATTAACAACTATGGTTGGGACTTGAACACTGCTACTAATATGGAACCAATCTTAGTTTAAAAGATGATGCCTGTCCTCAGGCTGTGTTGTAAGTCGCTTTAAAGTTCACAAATATAGCACGTTTGTCAACTTATTTTCGAAGCTTTATTCCATATGAGTGGCTAAGGCTGGACAAGGTCTTTAAAGCTGTGACCTGAAAAACAAATTCCTCAATTGGGGCTTTATTATTTTGACCCCTACAATCGTATTTTAAATTAGAAGCTCCAGGGTCTCACAGAAAATGCCTAAGAGGGCTATAGGTATTAGCTCTATTGGTTTTGGAGGTTTCCACAATTTGGTTCATGACAAGGTCTCAATCTCAAGGACTCATTCTTGGGCCTTGCAGACGAGATGGAGTTGGTGTCCTTTAGTTTTCGAAGCAAGCCATAGACCTCATCTCATTTGGGTGCTAGGATACAAAGATTGTAATAGAAGTAAATAGCTGATCAACCAGAATGGGGTTGACATTAGGCTTCATGATACTGACAATATCTAATCATGACTACATGGAAACGGAAGGTAACAGCCAAGCCAAGCTGTTGACCTGACCCACAAAAGAACAAAACAACTCAGACAACTTAACAGAAGTCATTGAGAAGGAACTACGGCAGCTGGGAAAGAGTTGGTGAGAACTGAGACGCATTTTCAGAACCCACAAGCGGATACAGGACATATGTAAATAAAGCAAGTAATAGGAGTCAGATTCGAATTGCGAAAGGATTCGTTACAGACTACTGTAGAGTCAAAAAAGATGTCATGATCATGGGAATAGCACAAGACAAGATATGTTGATATGTTGAATGAAAACGAAGAATCAGCAGAGCATATCTCATACCACTGTGACTGCCTAAACATCATCATTACTTCGGTAGATTCCAATTGAAGATATATTCGGATTCTTCATCAACACCGGTATCTTAAGTGAGCCCTTAAAAAAGAGGATATCACAATAGGCCCAACTCTGGCCGCAGTGATAAGGTGACTATGTAGATCCCACTTTGTTCCACAATCTACAAAAAGCGCATCTAACTCCTATTCTAATCGATATTTTTCGATATTGAGACCACTTAGGAATTGTAAGGCACCCAACAAACTAATCCTTACTACTCCGACTGCTGGTCAAAAACTACCTGTCAATCGCAAATGTCAAATGTTCTACTTAATTGCTACATTTGTAGTTGACATTTAATTTACGATAGTTTAATTAACCCACCCTCTTCCTCGTGTTCTCTACCGAACCCCAATACCCATTGTCACAATACCTAATCCTTTTGTTCATTTTTCAAATGTATAACCACTGCCCGACCGATAACAATGTCATAAGTTAAAATATAACATTTTCCAAGAAACTCAAAACCAAATGTCACACTCATTTGCCCTTGTCATTGCCTAATCGACCGACACACAGTGACACATCTCTCATCTATCACGTTTAATTACTGCATAACAAACTCAATGAAGCATAAAAGCCAGCACAACAATGTGGCATCATTAATGTTGCTAATGACATGAATTGCTTACGCTACTACACACACACACCCCTTGCGCCCCCGCCCCTCAGCATCAATCTAATTGCTATTCACAAAACGCATAAACTCATTAAACTATTATCCGCTTAAATAGAAGCCTTCCGGTCCGGCTCTTAGGCACATGCAGCAATCTACTTAACACCAAGCAACGCGCGCGAAACACCACAAGTCCTAGCAAACAGAAAAAAAAAAAACCAAAACACATTCCTCCCCATCGAACAGGAAAGGGGGAGAAAGAGAGAAACACGTTCCACAAGGAGTACCTCCTTCAGTATAATTAACAACTTTAATCATTATTCCATTTAAACTCCTACGAGACTAGAATTCATAAAAAGAACTGAAAGGAATAAAATTCATGCTCCTAGCGGTATGAAACTCCGAAAGATCTGCTGAACACAATTCGATTCGGAATCGCTAACTCAAGTGCCCGCAAAAGTTTCTTTGCACTCCTCAAAGAGCAACAGCCAGCGCTTGGGTAATAGCAACCACCTAATCATTATTCCTGATTTTATTTAACCCTCCATTTTCCCAAGGGAACCGAACACTACTGCACACACAAAACTAAACAGAGTGCGAAAAAGGAGCAAAAATTACGCTGTTGTTGGGTCCCTGTGCCATCGAAAAAGTTATGACGAGTGATGGCAAAATTATTATAAGGGTAACTAAAGAATTGAAAAATCCCCATCGCACTTCTGATCCGGAGAAAACCCGGAAAAAAAAACTTTTTCCTCCTTCACTCAACACCACCAACGGGAATAACAGACCGAAAGTTTTCATTTCCCCCCAAAAAAAAAGGGATGGCGCGGTGGGGTAGGTCGAGGTAGGTCTTGGCGAATCACGAGTAGTAGGAGGAAATATCAATACCAAATCAGTTGAATCTGGAGAGTTGCCGGCAGCAGCAGAGACAGGGAAATAGAAAATTGAAAAATAAACCCCAACAGATTTGAAGACTTCGATAAAAGGACACAAGGATGCGGCGGCGGTGGCAAAAAAAAAAAAGAAAAACTCCAAGTTGTTCGGCTAACTTCGGAGGAGGGTTGGCTTCTTTTTTTTTCTATCTCTCGTTTCTCGAAGGAGAATGAATTAAATTAGAAGATATTTTATTTTTGGCGCCAAGTTTTGTGTTCGTGAGTGATGATGATGATGATGGGGTGGAAAAACTTCTTCTTGATAAGTTCCTAAGGCAATCAGGCGCCTATTCTTCTTGAAGTTTGGACGAGGAGATTTTTTTTTTTTTTTTTTTTTTGCCTTTCATTCTCGAGAGATGAAAACAATATGTATTTCTCCAGCAAATGATGGTCTTAAAGCCTTTGGCTTCTGGATGATTTTCGTGTGTTAAGGAGTGATACTTTGACGGTTGCTAGACCTAGAGATACGCGCTCATGAAATCTTTATTTTGTTTATCAAAGAAGACTTAACACTGTCTTCTCCATTCTGTGCCAGGGGGCAAATTCAGTTTATTTTCAAGGTTCCCTCAGAGTCTTGAGCTTGAGATTTTTCTACAATTTTCTTTGAAATAACTCCTTCCTTGAGTTTAGTGACTAGATACAAGGCGCTCAATGTCCTGAAGGAAGAAGTTTGTTAATAAAAGTATTTGATTCTGTTATTCGTTATGTTTACTTCGACTTTTGATTTTTTGTTTTTATTTGAGTTGAAAGAATGGGTCTAGTTAGAGCCAGATTGTGACCATTACTCAAACCTTTTTTCGATCATTGGAGGAGGCCTGACTAAAACCAAGTGCTTACTGGTTTCTTTTTTAAAGGAAAATTCAGAAACAGTACAGAAACCAACTCATAGGATCCGTCGTTTTTAACTGACAGCTTGATAGAATACACACATTCTTATGGACCAACAGATGGATGCTTTCCACTTTTTCCATCCGTCGATCCATTGACAGTATACACATTCATACATTTAAGTTCACACATTCACATATTGAAGTTCACGCATAACGAGATTGAGAGTACGCATTTTAATTGGTGGAAGCAGAGAGAGAATGTAGAGAAACTGTCATCGCCTTTGACAATCAGCTGATTGATATGACAGATTCTGTGTTCTATCCAGCAATACGTCAACTTGAATGTCAACGTTCAACAGAACGACGGATTCTATGGGTTGGGGCCTTAATTCTTTATTTAGCTTAAGTTTGGTTACATATTCTCGTAGCAGACAGCTGGACAGTCTACTGACAGTTTTGTAAGCAGAATATTTGTTTCCTATTAGATGCTTTATTCTCTGTCTGAAACAGTATACACAATAAAATCTTCACCTAGTTACTTGAATAGTAAAAGCTGGCCAGATAGTAATGATATTTTTTCCAGTTGCTATGCAGCTGTCAAACTTACCAATGTCATCTGTCAAAATATTTAGTAAGGTGACCATTTCGCATCGTTTCATGGCTGTCAAACGTGCGGAAATTGTTTTATCGAAATTCCTGCTCAATTGTAAACACACAACGTGAGTTTCGTCGTTATGCTTGTCGTCATCATGGCTTCAGTGTGCAGGCAAATCCTCGCACGGTAACCTTAAGCTATCAACCAGCCAGAGATTGATCTGAACTGAGGAAAAGATTGCCATTGTAGCGCCCAGTATCGAAGAAGACCCAGAGATGTCCAGAAGAAGACCCCCAGATGCTCGAAGTAATGAAGGAGGAATTTGGCGACTCGGACATCTTACGGACTAATGGCATGAATGGAGCTTTAAAATAAAGTCAGAATCATTTCTACATCTCAAAATATTGTTTCTTCACATACTTTTGTTTTTCTATCATTTTTATCTGGTCGGCCTATATACCTTTTTCTTTAGAGGATTTTGGGTACTTATTTTTTGACTCGTTAATCACTACTCCATTGTTGAGAAACCAAATGAACCACCTCTTTTTAATCTTCTGTACCACCTTTGCTGCTTCTTCCGGAGAATTGCAATCAACGAAGATTGCTGTAACAAACGTATAGGCGAATGGTTTACGTTTGTGTAAAAGATAAAGAGAAAAGGACCAAGCTTCGATTCCTATGGAACTCCATGCTCTACCTTATTGTTCTCGTCACAGTAATCTCTAAATCAAAAATGTGCACGACTGGATCGTACGTACTTGCACCTATATGCTCTTAGTTGGATGTGCACAAATTTTTAATAAAAAAAAAAAAATTAAAATTTTTGGATAAGTTTAAATGCCACATTTTGTTAAACATTAAATCTGGGCCACATTTCGATTTTTATGGAAATCCATTGATTTTTAGCGGAGAAATAGCCATATTTCTAAAACCAGTTAATAAGAAAAGTACCGTTATACGTATTTTTAGCCAAAAACGTGGTACGCCATGTCTCTAGACTAACTCAAATATGAAATTTAATCAAAATCGTTAGAGCCGTTTTCGAGAAAATCATGTTTTTGTAAAATTGGCCTTAAGTAAAGTACCCTTAATAATAGGGCTAGAACTAAAATTCCAATTTCCCCTCTGGAGAATACACAACAGACCCCAGATATGAAGTTTGAAGAAAATCGGTCCACCCGTTTGGGCTGTAGTCGAGCGTACATACATACAGAGTGACGGACAGACAGACAGACAGACAGACAGACAGACAGACAGACAGACAGACAGACAGACAGAATCGGCAGACCCACTTTTTCGAGCTTCTCTATCATCGTAATGTCAGAATTCATTGTTATCTCGATTTCGAATTTTTGCACGAATCCAATACTTGCCCTATATTATAGGTGCAAGTAAAAATGTGCATCTGCGTCTGAGTCTTGCAGAGATGTCAAGACTTTGTCGCGCGGCTCACAGCTATAGCAGGCAAAATGAAAGAAACGGCTTACGGCTTTGTACACGTCAAATATTTTGACAGATTTCGACTCAAATTCAGACGCAGATGCACAATCTGTTGGGCTCTTAAATTGTGTATAGTCTAATTGAAATCCAGTCCTTAGAGTATTCATTTAGACAAGTTAAGGATTTCTTTAAAAATAGACTCCTAAGAAGAGAATTAGAGCTCTTGGTTATATTTCTTAATTTAAAAAACTTGAGCTTCAGTACTAATAGGTCGCATTTCAAAAATCACCATACCAAATGATTGCCTCTTGAGTTGTTGACGTAAAATTCTTCTTTTACGGGTAAATATGCAAAGGCAACAGCCAACCTCATGTTTCTTTTCTGCATAATTCCATCGTCCTTCACAATGCTGGGGTATTTTTAGCTTCCAAAATGAATAAACATGAATTATACAAGGTAATGAAAGAATTTTTCACTTTGCTTTCAAGATGACGATGATGATGATGTACCAAACCAGATAAACGCAAAAGACATCCTTTTGACGACACAAAAGTCAGTCACCCAACCCTTGAATAAAAATGTATATTTTCATCATCATTGCAAAGGTATTCATGCTTTTTTCTGGTACAAAGACGCCACCAGAATATATAATTACTTTGGCCAAATTAACTTATCGTCTGTCGTGTACGTTAATTAAAGAAACATTAAGTCTTACATTGAGGTAGTTTTTCATGATACTCGTACACAATTCCAAAGAAGTCGTCGTCGTCGTCGTCATCGTCGTCGTTATGATTACCTCAAAGCACGCAAAATAATTATTTAAAAATGTTTCATGACAGATTATTAAGTCTCCTGTATACTCGCTTAGCTTATGCAAGTAAAAGTATTGTTTTCAATATTTTGTTTGGTTAACTCCTTTTTGGAGTTCGGAATGATTATAAATACTTTTGACATAAATTTCGAGTAATTAATTTGAGATTTAGACTTTGTAAAGAATTTTGATACTTTTTAAGAAGAAAACCGTCTATAGGCAGTCGTTTGAAGACTCTTCTACAAAGCACAAAGCATAGAGCACAGCAACGGATTTACTTCGAAAAAACACCAAGGAACTTTGGTCATTGAGAGAAGGCCTTAGTACTCCAGTTTCAACTGCATGTTTTTACTCAATTCCCATTGAAAGCACTCACTATATTTCAACATGAACGCGAAACAATTACTGTAAATTATGAACGAATGCAAAAATCACCTTAAATTCTTCTCAGTCAATTCAGGCACCAACTATGGAGAATACAAGGTGGGCCATCTAGTGGTTTCTTCTTAAATCATAGGTTATTTTGACACTGACAGCTGTTTCTCGCTCGAAATCTTGACAGAAAGTCAGTATCATACCTCCGCGGAACAAAATGAGTCGCTTTACACTTGAACAACGTTGGGAAATATTGAAAACTTATTTCCAAAGTGAGTGCTGTGTGCGTTTTTCGAAAAAAAGTTTTGGCCGAAATGAAGTTTGTGCAAAAGGTTAGTGAGACTGGTATGCCAGTGGACAAAACTCATGGTCCCCGTCGTCGTACGGTGCGCAAAAAGGCGAGAATGTGGCTGCTGTTGCCGAGGGTGTGAGACTCGCAATTGAAGTTGGGAACAACGATTTTGGCAACCTCCAGTTTATGCAGGATGGCGCGACATGCCACAAATGCCTCGGAGCTTCTTGGAACTTTTTTTGTGGGTAACCGTGAAGGACCGATGCCAACAATCCGGAAACCTAAGTGGTCATTGGTCTGTTTATTACCAGAAAAAGGATACATTATACCCCCTCAATGCAGTAAGGTAGTCATGCCCAATGAGCTCTTCTGATAGAACGAATGTGCCTATCTACATTCTTAGAGCTTCTGGCTCAGTTGGACTACTGAATCGAATCCCATGTAATAACTAAAATGTTTTTTCACAGTCTGACCTCTAGTGAGTATGTGACAAACAGAGAAATATTCCAAATGAAAATGAAAAGGAGTACAGAGTAAACAACACCGTGTGAACATACCCCTCTCTGTGTATGATTTTTTTTAATGTATTTGATCACTTAGGACTAGAGTCCTTTAAAGTTATAAACCCAGTGATGGAATTGAAAGGAAAGGCTCTTGGAAGCTAGAATTTGATAAGAAAAGGAAAGGGAGTTAGGTGACGATGCGCGATGGTTACGTTGTCAGTGCTGATGAATTGGACGAGGCGCTAGGTAAACTTATACGTTTGGAGCAGGAAGAAAACCAACAAATTAAAAGTGGTTATAGTGTTTCTAATTTTAGCAGATTGCTTCCTCTAAACTCATTTCTGGATGACAGCGGTATGCTGCGCGTGGGTGGTCGACTAAGCAAGGCTGCATCCCATCCCATATCCCATGACCAACGCCTTCCAATTGACTTGGTTGCTCATTCAACAAATTCATCAGAGTTCTCTTTATGGCGGTACGCAGTTGATGCTTCACAATCTGCGCAGCCATTATTGGATCCTGCAAGCTAGACGAGAGGTACAGAGTTCTGTCATCTCCGATTCAAAGCGATTCAAAGCTCCGTGTGACCATTAGTCCTAGTTGCTCAGCATCATAGCTCTCTCTTTGTTTGACCATACTACATGAAGGTAAAGAACATAATATGAAGGTGCAGTGGTAGAAAGTACGTTTAAGGATTCATCTGGAAATGTTCTTATTGCCCTCATTGTTTGATGTTGCAGTCTTCTCTTAGCTCAGACCACAAGCCCAGCGATCCGTAGGAAAGTATAGAAGAGTTGAATAATCCAAGCTATGGCTAATGAAGTTCCAATTGTTTACCAGTAACCAACTCAAAGTCATGAATAGGTTCCATTCTTGTTAACGCAGACTTGGAATGCAGTCTTGAACTAAATCAAAGCTCAGTGGCTAGGACTTCAGCTGGAAAAACAAGGTTTTAAGCGCTCCTATGCTGAACACTCCCAATGTGTTCAATACCAATGTTTGGTATGAGAGCCATTCTTTTATAATGCGCATCTTCATAAGCAGAGGACATATTGTAAGAACTCATCCAGCATATAAGAGTTTCAGGTGAATTGCTCCTCATTCATCTAATAAACAACGTCCAATAAATCCTTCACAACTGCCTTTAAGGACTCTGTGAAAACCTTTTGTCAAAATTGTGTATTATACTTCTATCATACACCTTATGCCTGCAACTAGTATTCAAATTGAAATAACGTCTGCAACACAAAATACCAAACAAAATTTCCAACTAGAGCGGAATAATTTGTTTCTTTTACTCAAAGGATAATAATTGAAACCTCCCACTGCATGTAATTTACTTACAATACCTCATCGTTGGCGTCTCTCAGTCATCTTGTGTGCCATACATATGTCATTTGCTCAACTGCACATGAATAACATAACATCCCTCCATCCCAAAAAAAAAGGATCATCCTCCTCCTGTACACTGCACACCAGAGTGACAATAGTACGAAATACGAGTATACACTCATTTACTCAATTCTGCTCCAGTGGTTTTGTTTGTCATGAACACTGCTAATTCCATCATGCACTTAGAGAATAGAGAGCTTTTAGGGACATTTATCGCATTCGAGTGTCTGCATTGTGTTTAAAAAACAAAAAAACAATAAACATAGCCTTGTTCTAAAACGAACGCACAGGGACAGTAGTAGGTTCCTTTTTAAATGTGAATACACATCTTAGTATCGTATGTCCTCATTTTGCTTGTTGTCGTCGGCCGACGTTATTAAGATGAGTAAAAGAAGGAATTTAATTTGAATGCAGAGCATAAGGCGGGTTCTACTGTATGATGGTGGGAGGAAGGACATTGAACTCTGGTCCCTTTTAAGAGTTTCTTCTCTTTGGTATTTAAGGTGACAAATTGTTTTGAAAAAAAAGATTGACTACAGTTCGTTTTTGTTGCAATTCATCAAGCAACCCTTACATCCTGTGTTCTATCATCCCCTACACTATCTATGATCTGGGGTGTCAGAAAAATGAACAGGCTTCATCACCATCACCATCAAACATTTCACCTAAAATTCTAAACGACTCCTGTGCTGTGCAACATTTTTTAAAAGCACCTTCACATCATCCATTCAAGTCTTGAAAGTGGGACAGCTCCTGCCGCAGTAAATAGGGAACACAACTCTTCTTGGAGCAGCGGCGACGCGCGGTGGTGGATAGTAGTTTGTGTAGACGTCTATGTAAAACTTTTCCTTCATGACACACAAGGAATTTATTCCTTTTTCGTGTGAGTTTGCGAGGTAGAATCATGACTGGCTCCGACTCTGGTGGTTTTCAACACAAAAAAAAAAACAACAGGATGCGTCTATGAAGGAAGGAGTTTCTTTTTTTTTTTTAGTTTTCCCTATGATGAACGAGAAGAAGAAGAAGTCAGGAGCATTCTTTGTGTTCTAAAGTTACTTCTACGTAGACGAAGGGAAACGGAAGCTTTCATTCAGCTTCGCATGTCTCCTTTGTATCATACGTGTCCCTTTTGAAATTAATGAAACATGAAACATTTTTTCTGTTTTTTTTTTTTTTAATAATTATAGTGAACCCTAATGTTTCAGTTTTTGTGTGTAGAAATTGTATGAGAATATTTTCTATGAAAAGGAAGAATTTATCTGAATTTATCCTTGTAAAGAGGAAAAGAAAATACAGAATGGTTGCTGGTTGTGGAGGACCTGTGAGTAATTGACAATGATGCAAAGGGAAATGTATGAAAAGGAAAACCTCAGGTTGTTTCTCTTTCTCTGGGGTTTCATATGTTTTATAGAAACATAACATTTTTTTGAGTGGTTAATGAGAGAGATCGGTATTGGGTGATAGAAGCAAAAGATGAGTTTGGAAATTGTGGGTTGAAGACGGCCACAAACTTTTGGTTACTCTTTTGTGCGTTTTTGAGCTCTATTCCAGAAATAATTACCAAAGCGAAAGTCCTTATTCCAGACCAATTGCAAGGGTTGGACTGTAGAGAAGAGCTTTGTGAAGTTATATATGTAGTTGTTTCGCAAGAAAGCGATGCGAGAGGCGATGCAAGTAGTGATCCGAGATGCGATGTGAGAAGAGCTGCGAGAGGCGATGCGAGAGACGATGCGAGAGGCGATGCGAAAAGCAATGCGAGAAGCGATGCCAGAAGCGATGAGAGAACCTATGCGAGAAGCTATAGATGCGATTCTCTAAAACTCTTACTGAATACTCACTGCCCGCGCTGGCATCTTGAATATGGGCCCACCTATGGATCTGGTCATAGAGAATAGAGCAGATTGGAGAATTACATTATTTTCGCCCTACAAATCCACAGGTTTAGATGGGATCATTCCTATCATGTTGCAGAACACAACTAAGACGATCTCTCATATCTCAAAGATCTGTTCGTGAACAGCCTGGAGCAGCAGTATATTCCAATTACATGGAGAGAGGTAGCTTTTATTCCCAAGGCAAGCTATATGACCGCGAATGAGTTCTGTGCAATCAGTCTTACCTCTTTTATCCTTAAACCCTCTGAAAGACTTATTGACATATAGAACTACATATGTACGCACAGGTGACCTTTCACCAGCCCATCATGTCTACACTAGGAAAAAAATCGTTGCGACAGCCCTCCAGAGTGTTGTCAGTAAAAATCGAACAATCGCTCAAAGACAAAGAGTACACGGTCGTCGCATTCCTTGACATTGAAGGAGCTTTCAATAATGTCAATCCTTAGGCGGTAGGCAGAATATTAAGTATTCTAAACATTGATGACATCCTGGTAAATTAGAAAGTCAGTATAGTTAAGGAAAGTCACTTTGAGGCACAAAATTATAGGTATACGCCTATAGGGGTTCTCCTCAAGGCGGGGCCATTCCCCAATACATGGTTTTGAATGTAGCCCTTCAGCTTCTTGAAACATCTGGCAATAAAGCCGTACCCTATTCATACGGTGTCGTATTGCTATGAACGGACAAGTTCCTCCCTACTTGAGTGAGCAAATCGATGAAGCCCTTAGAACCATTGATAGAAATTGCGGCCTTACTGTCAATTGAATTGGTTTCGGTTCAATGCACCATCTGTTGAGGATTCTCCCTAAGAATCTGGGAAGTTTATCGATAGAAACTTCCTACTATGGCCATCTTTTGATAACCTAATACCCTGTGGGTGTTGTAGCTTCGCGGTTACCCTATTGAACAACTGTGCATGGGGTTCCAAGCTCGAATCCAGGAAAATACTATCAACGTTTTTTCCACGACCCACCCTTTGCAAGCGTCTGACAAACATACAACAGTATTATAGCATAAGACTGTAAGTAAAGAGCTCCAACCAAAAACGAAATCCTAACAGCAATCAGGTTCCTCAAAAAAAAAAACAAGGCGGCATCCCTGCCGAGCTATTTCAAGCGGCGGCCAATAATTTGCAGCTTGCATTAATACGGAGAGATTGGGATGGTGAACAGAAGTGGAAAGGGGGATGACCACCAAGGTTCTTTTCACCAAAAACCTGATGGATTGTAGAGGATACTGGCAAGGAGTACATATGTATGTGTTCTTCCAGCGGTTGTTGTCAAAACAATTACAAGAATAACACTGAAAATGATAAGGGAGCATC
The DNA here is from genome assembly GCA_949716465.1 of Chalcosyrphus nemorum. Lineage (NCBI taxonomy): Eukaryota > Metazoa > Arthropoda > Insecta > Diptera > Syrphidae > Chalcosyrphus > Chalcosyrphus nemorum. Next base: position 87,825,387 of record OX454333.1, read on the forward strand.
TAGCCTCTCGACGGAATACGCTGGACTATGGGACTTTACTTAATGCACCAAGCCTACTCTCACGCTGGATAATACATCACTATCTTATGGCCCACAATCTAGAAGCTGAAAGGAAACAAAGTGAGGCTCAAAACTAACACAGCTTAAGCAAAAGCCCTTAGAACAACTAACACCAGCTCTCAACTTAACATCACCGGAAGGGAACTCCAGAAAGTTGACAGTTTTCTACATCTTGAAAATGTGGTTTCGGCTGACTGTGGTGGCACCAAAGTGGCGGAATGCCTTGCCACCTCGGGGTGGCTAAAGATGCGTTCAGAATGTTAGGCAAAGAACCAATGTGTGACTGTTTTGCTCGAATCGGTGCTGCTTTATGGATGCGGCATCTTAAATCCTCAAGCGAGCCATTTGATCGGACGAGCGTAACACTCTGCTAACCCAGACTGGAGTTTGAGCCTCAAAGTCAATCTCTACATCTATTTGCTGCTAGTAAATTCGGTCTTTATGTCCTGTGGCGCCACTTCAAATCTACTATGGTTTCCGTATACCCTTTAGAAGGTAACTATAAGTATTAGGCTGTTGGAGATTGGTACTCACATGCTTTTAAAGTGCATACTGAAATTCTGAAGCCCTATACCCTAGACAAAGTGGTCAAAACTTCTTTCTCGGTAATGCTGGTCCAAAACTTGCCATTTTAGCTGCCATTTGGACAGATTGATACCTTCTCCTATGAAACGATTGATTCCCTCAAAATCCACGACTCAACTCACAACCGTAGAACTGTGTGTCCTTGTACGGTTATTTAGAGCATTTTAAACAAATATTTAGATGACCGAAAAACTAAAAATATCTTTTATCTCTTATGTATTTTCAGGCGCTGCCAAATCGAAGCATTTAAATTCATTCATCCAAAGTGCTGTACAGTTTAAGAAATTGCCAATCCAATAACAGCTACTAAAAAGAATAAATCCGCCTCCCTTTGGCGAAATTAATCCTGCAAAAGAGAGGCAAATTATAGCATCCTATCGATCGTCAAGGATTATTCATCGCTAAATGTGAAGCAGAAAACAAAACCAACCAGTGGTGGTAGGAATATACACACATACAACACTCTCGCTATGGATGAAAGAGCAGCAAATAGAAAAAAAAAAGGAAAAATCTAAAACTAGGACATTTGTCTGCTGATATATTGATGTGATATTCCAAAGGATTCAGTGGCACACGAACAAAAAAAAAAGCAAAAGCAAAACAACCTGAAGCAAGCACAGGACTGTGAGACTTGCAGTATCTTCCTTTCAAGAACACTAGGCAGATAACGCTCTTATGTGTGTGTGTGGTGTGCGAGAAAAAGGGAATAAAAGTGAAAAATATAGCACGTTGTTCGCCCGGACACAGAAATGGGAAATTGCATCATGAATTCACAGTACTGCCACTTGGTTCATTTCCTTTTCGCTGCAATTTTCCACACTAACATGGGTGAGTTTGAAAATTTATCACCGCACTCGCATTTATGACTTTCTCATCTTTTCATTCGATGCCAAGTTACTATCCCCTGGGGATGTTCAATTTCGATGCGTTATTGGGCGAAAAATTAAGCGTTGAGGAGTAATTATGCGTTACAGTCGGTTGTAAAATCCTTGAAATTGTAGAAGACTGTAAGTGATACCTTTAGGTGCTTGTCCACGTGAGAGTAAAATTTGGCCGAGTAGCTCTCAAGCCATTTTCGAGAGAAATTTCGTAAGTGGACACGGACCTGAGAGCAACTCGCAGAGGATTGGTTTACTACTCTCAGCATTCAAACTTTTAAAGAGTTAGACAGATGTTATCTTACTCTCGGAGATCAACTCAAACTTTTCAAACGTATTTTGAGAGTAGACTTCAAGGAACTGAATACAATCAGTGAATGCAAGTGACTTCAAAGAATGCATGTATCCCTAGGCCTACTTTTGGCTGGAATCAAATGTTTGTCTCTATATAAAGAGATCTACTTTCAGCTGATTAAGCCTTGCTTAGTTTAACACTGGACTTTAACTGTCAGCTGTTAAATAGTTTGACTGGTGCAACTCAGGCCCTACTAAAAAATCTCTCCTCAATGTTTGTCACCATATCCCAAAACAGACGAAAAAAGCAAGAAGTGACCTACATATTCTAACCACTTCTCTTTAAAGCACTGTTCTCTTAAATTTTAGAAACAAAATGTTTGCCAAAGTCTACAACCTCTTTATTTACTTGTACCTACATCCTCTGCGCCCACTTCAACCACCACTCCATATCCACTCGAGTACCGATGTTGCCCTAGATTTCAGGATGGCACTTGGCAATCCGATTGTTTTTCATTTGCATATCAAATTTCATGAATTCCACCTGAGTGAGTTCACTGAAATTTTTATATACATATTTCTGTTGAAAGGAACAAAACAAACCAAAAAAAAAAAAGAAAATATTTGAATGATGTCAATGGATTTACTCCTGACGTTACAATAGGTCAATATAATACATCCCTCGCAAATTTTGTGAATCCCTGACAAAAAGGTCGTTGTCCTGATGCACAAAATATAACACAAAAAATAGAGTCCTGAATATTTAAAATAGAATTTAATTGCTGTGCGCTATGTGCTCGTACATATTTACTCTGTTCACACAAAGGACTCATACCAAAAAAAAAAAAGGATATTTGTTCAACCGTCTGTAAATAAAACATGTTGTCATTTTGCACTTAATTAAGGAGACCAATTACACGGAGACTCTTTGTTCGCAATAGTATCGAGGGTCCTTCAAAGCTCGACTCCAAATAGGAAAAATATGTAAACGAAAGGATCCATTATGACAGCACGTGTTGTCGTCATTACACACACTTAATTCCCTTTCAATATTCGCTTTAAAATACCAGCATTGATGTTGCGTGCTAGAAGGTAGTTGGTGGTATGATGGTGGCACAACACTCACTCTAAAAGGTAGTCCTTTAAGATTTATTTTATGACGAAATAAAAGAGTGCACAACGGACAATAAAACGCTCCTTTTTAGATACTTGGTATGCACATAGTTATTCCCTCTTTATATACATAGGTATGTATGTTGGTTGGCTTTCGTACATGTTATCGCAATAAAATATAAAATACGACTTTGCATCCGATTCGAATGGTAGGTACCTCCCCACATCCGGGATGAATTATTGGTGCTCACCATGAAAAGAAGAAGAAAATCGAAATAAATCTCACGGATGTGTTCGAAAAACACCGTGTTACTAGGGTATGTGCCTTACATTTTCATTCGATGAATGGTTTGTTTGTTCGTTATTCTCTCAATTCGTCATTTCGCATCCAAAACAATGTTAAAATCGCTCGTACTCTATACCTATAGATGCAGGACGAAGGAAGATATCAAACATTGCGGATTCGGAAAATATTTTATGCCCATCTGGGGAATTGTAAATCTTGACTGGGTATTGATTTTATAATTTTTTTTTTTTTGCTGTTTTTGCTGCTCCTGCTGCCTTGTGCTTTCGTCGATATTTTTATTTCTTCTGTTTTTGTGTTTACTCTTTTGCCTTCTGAGAGCGGGTTGGAGTCGGGGGGGTTGCAGTCCGATTGGGGGATGAGAGAGAGAGGAAAAAAGCGTTTGTTTTCATTTCGAATTCTTAAGGTTTTTTATTTTTATTTTGCTTTCTTGTTGTATATTTGTATTCGCATTGTAATCAGGAACAATTGAATTTTTAATGATCAAGGAGATTTCAGAATATCCAGGTGATTGTAATTGGATTTGTGAATTTGTTTGGGGACTTGGAACGACGACGACGACGACGATGAACGAAGGCTGGGGTACAATTGAAGATGATTTGTATTGGCTTCATTGTTTGGAAACTTAATAAAAATGTGCTTAAGGTGATGAATGCGTAAATAAAATATAAATGTTGTAACTTATGTAAAGTAGTATTGGCTTGTCCTTTACAGAGCGTTAGCCAATTGGCCTAATTTGAACAGTTTTTATGGGTTTTCAAATGTATTAGGTCGCCTACTTAAGTTTAAAGTTGAGATATTCAGGACGATTGAAGGCAATGTGCGCTATAAGCTCCTAGAACAACCAGAAGTTTGGATGATGTCCTATAGGCGGTGGCGTTGTTATTATAGTCCTTTCCTTTTTAAGAGTAATATAGGGTGACCAGATAGCAATGATACGTTTTCCAATTGCTATGTTTCAGCATCTGTCAAAGCGACCAATGACATCAAGCTGTCAAAATATTTAATAAGGTTCGTCATTTTATGGTTCATCATTCATGCTTGTCGAACGAGTGGAAATATTTAAAAAATATTATCGAAATTTTGAAGGTCATGGAATATGACGTAATGATGAGTCATGAATTCTCATAACCCAGCCCAACTTTATATAGGATTTATCACAAGTTTCAAGCGCCAAATTGTGAATTTTCTTTTCGAAAAAAGGGCGTGTCAGTGGAGGGCATATGAGGTCTATCAGTTTGGTGATTTTGGAGTCTAAAGCACACATACAAACATTAAGTTTTATGTTACAGCGTTTGAAAGAGGACCCAATTTTGGCCGAAAAATAATCTTGAGCGGCGAGGCGCCTTTTAGGATGAATGGCTAACTTGCCGAATTTGGGACTATGTAAACTGCGGCAATGCATTTGGTGCGACAGTGTTATTGATCCGCACTTCTTCCAAATTGACGTTGGTAAGGGCATCCCAGTCAACAGCGATCAATGGTGACACATTTTCTCTTGGACATAAATGACATGAAGTTCTAGAAGATGCAGAATTGTGAACGCCACAACGAACATACTGCATGAACGTTTTTGGGAAAGATTTATGTCTCGTGGTGGTGAAGTAAATTGACGACCAATATCGTGCGATTCGACTCAGTTCGAATTGTGGGCTTTTCTGAAGTCGCAGGTTCATTTCAATATGTCGAAATCAATCTATCCCCTCAAACTCAAAATAACCCAGGCCATCGCTTAAATTCAGGCGGATCCATGCGCCTATCATTGAAAATTGGAACTCTCCTTGCCACTGTGTGAAGTTGCGGCGGGCATTTAAATGATGTCATATTCCATAGATATGGTACTACCCTCCAACATCGACCTAATCTTATGGGGAAACCCTTTATTTGTACTCTAGGGGGAACCCTTGCAAGTTGGTGACATACAATTATAAGACCTTGTTAATTCAGAAATATAATAACATTTTGAGACAATTTCCCCCTTTAAATTTGTGTACTCTAATACAATCCAGAATAAAATACTGTGAATTATAAGCGAATGCAATAATCACATAGAGTTTTCCCCAACAATTCAGATCATACCCACGGAGAGTAATTCATGAAAGATTTTTTTCCGATTTGTTGCCCGAGTTCAAAAGAACTGATTATAAAAGAAAATATATCGTGTTTCTAATTAGACAATAGATCTGTTCTCGCACTGAAATTGTGTGACATTGTACGAAATATAGTAAATTCCAGTCCCCGCACGGCAGTTTCGTAGTTTTTCACAGAAGAAAGTACCAAATTTAAGTCCAAAAAATTTCTTTGGCCAAAAATATAAGTTCTGTCAAATGGTTGTGTTGTTTATGGCTGTCAAAATAATTTGAAGTAAATCAACACAATGACGTCTAAAAAGTGGACAGGTTTTTTCTTCGATTCCTTCCAGCGAATTTGGCCATTTGTCTTTCTCTGAGAGAATTTTACCCCAACTTTTAGAAACTTGACCAGCTGCGAATTTCGGTGCACAAAATGCGGGAACGGACCTAGACAGAACATACTTATACCTGTAACGGTGATTAATTTTAGATTTTCTGTGATGCAAGTAAATTATAAAATAATATTCAACTTGCTTTCTGTTTTACTTTTCCAGTAAATATTATGGTGCTTATCCACTCTCGAGAGTAACTCTTGAGTAGCTTTTCATATGAGAGTAAAATTTGTATGATTGCAACTAGCTACTTTCAGAGTATGAGCATTGTTTGAAAAGTGCAACTTGATCTCCGAGAGTAAGATAACATCTGTCCACTTGCGAGCAACTCTTTAAAAGTTTGAAAGCTGAGAGTAGTAAACCATCCCTCTGCGAGTTGCTCTCAGGTCCGTGTTTACTTAGGAAATTTCTCTCGAGAGTGGCTTGAGAGCTACTCACCCAAATTTTACTCGCAAGTGGACAAGCAAGGGGCTGATTGATGAGATATGTACTACAAAATTGAGGAACCGCGATAAATGTAACGTCGACCCTTTCTTACCAAGCTCGTCGGCCTTTTGGGTTCCTTCGATATTCATATGCTCTGGTACCCAGCTAAGGGTCACCGTCTTAGCTCTAGATATCTCGTTTGCAGGTTCTCACAAAGCTGACTACATAGACAGTGAATGTTTTTTCAACAATTTCAGCAGCCTATTTGATGGCTATGGTGGATGCCGTGGCGCAGTGGTTAGTGCGTTGGACTACGTAGGGGGTTCCAAGTTTGAATCCAGAAAAATACCATCAAAAGTTTTTTCACGGCCCTACCTCTTCCGAGTGTCTGACAAACATTCAAGAGTATTACTGTCATGAGAAAGCTTCTCAAAACCCCTCTGCCCTTCGGATACGGCATAAAATTGTAGGTCCCTTCTGTATGTGTAGAAATGTATACCACGCACAACATGTTCAGTTGTGAGAAGCTAGGCCTTGACCCTCTATGGGCTGTTTACGGCCTGATATTTTTTTTTTTTATTTGTTGAATTATGGTGCCGGTGCTTCAGCTTCATTGTAAACTCCGGCTCCCATGCCGATGTCCATCGTAGAACCATCGATATAGAATACCAACTCCTTCTTGATTCTCTAGTTTTCTCAGGAATTTTTTAGCTAATTTGCTTTCAAAAGCTGGTATCGGGCTCATCAGATCAGTTTCCGGCAATGCACTGGTAGCTGCAGCTCGTGACAGAATGGACGACTGGCCGTAAGAGTTCGATAACCACAATCGGACTTTCCTCAATCCTATAGCTGGTTTGGCTGCCAGACTACTACGCCGCCCTCTGGACTTTGGTTTGTGACTCGTTTTTTTTCCCAATGCTAGACGATTTATAAATTTGCTCTTAGATATCGATTAGTGGTACACAAAATGAAGCTAAGATGTGTATTTCATTGAAAGAAGTTTCTGATTCAATTAACGATTCACCCTTATGCTAAACGTTTGACCTCGAAACTAACAATGCAGAGCAGGCAATAAAATCCTGTGGTGTGTCATTCTTATATCGATTGTCGTATGATTATGGTGACATTTCTGTATCAGCAGACAACCAGATAGTCGGAGTTTTGGATGCTTTCAAGCGGAAACATGAATCAGAGTCTAAGTCAGTCGGGATGGCTCACTAGTCTAGAAATTCATACAATTATAGTGACTGAATTTATTTTAGTGTTTCTCTTAATACTGCAGCTATATAGGCCGAGAAAGTGTGCTTGAGAATCAGAGACCATGACACAAGTAATCAGAAATATTCTCTGGATGAGGTTTGCATACAACCAGAAAAAAACTGTTCAACTTTCATGTCTGATATGACATAGACTGTCATCCTTTTTGATTTATTGATATTTAAGGTACAAAGTCAAGTCTCAAAAGCCCATTTGAATTTGCCTATGAATGCTTATCATCCAACTGACATACATATGTACGTTGGAATATCTTTTGTATATTTGAATACACCAAGCCCCTCTCTAAGGCTGTCTACTTAAAATTCAATGCAATTTGTATCAGAACGCTCGAATCAGTGCCATAGAAACGAAAGGCGAAACGACATCAAACCCAAGTATCTATTGATTATCACTTTCTCCTAGACAGTCTCCTGAATCCAGTCGTATCCACCCTGCTGTAATGTAAATATATGTACATTCCAGTCTAATGGATTAACTCGTCCACAAAATGGACAGACAATAAATTCTCTCTACCACCATTCTCTCCCATTCAACATTTTTATCGTCTGCGACATAACAAACAAACAAACGAAAAAAAAAAAAAAAACTGATTCTGACATCGTTAAGGTCTGCCATAGAGATAGAAAGACTAATGGCAATGATCTCTCTGCAGAGTGCTCGCTCTCTCTCTCTCTCTCACGGTGCAACAATAAGCGGCGTCGCCCACCTGTCTCTCTAAATGGCATCACAAACTATAAACTTTTTGCTTCATCATACGAGAATTTCACCTGAATTTCATCATTTGGCCAAGTGCACTTTTTATTGCATCCATTTGGGGTGCACACTTCCCCAAGTAATCCCCATTAGTCTATAAATCTTCCCTTTTTTTTCTGTCTGTCCACCCACCACACACAAACTACTGTCATAAGAGAGTTTTTTGATTAATGGACTTCAAGTATTGTTCAGTTGTGGTCATATAGAGAGAGATTATGAAGTTCACAAAAGAAAATAACAGATAATGTCTTTCGCATTTCTACGTTCTAGATACTTGCCGTAACTCTCTCGGTTGTTAATCTCTCAAGGATCACGCCAAGGAAACACTTATTCTCATAACTTTTTTCGGGCGAAAAAAAAAATAAATAAATTGCTTCTTGGCATCGACTCAAAATTGAAAATATCTTTGCCAAACTCTTCACATGAGAATGCATAATTTCCCAAACAAGTGTGTTAGCATTTTCGCCTCTTAAATATTTGCACACACATCTTGATGGGGAATACGAGAGATACATGGGAACGAAGACGTCAATCAGCTAGAAAACTAATAAATTCCAAATGGGAGTGGATGGGGATGGGGATGGGAAACAAACTTGTCAACGAGTTAAAGCCGTATGTCAATTTGTGTGTGTATCTAGAAAGTATCCGAGTCGAATGTTGACTAGCGTTGAACGTTACACATCACACAAATCACTATTACACTCTCGTGGGTATGATTGGTTCGCTTTAAATGTCCTCCATCAAGGAGTGCAAATATCTTGCTTTCAATCAATATATCTCTAGCAGATATACCGCCGCACTGCCTCTGTCATATTTATCTATCATCTATCATCAATCTATTCCCTCGGAGATATGCTATGCCTCCTACTGTGTAGTTTGTCGCGAAGCGCGTAAAAGGATCTAGTATCTCTTGGGTGGAGGGTGCTGATGGTGGTGGTGAATTGTCATTCCGTTTTGCTTCAATCAATTGGGTAAATATGTGAATGTACATATACTGAATGTGAAGGATAGATAATTTAGATGTGTTATCCGCCGCGTTACCCATCAGGCGTACAATTTCAACATATTGACTTGTGTGTTCCATCTAGCTACATATATGGATTTAACGACAAGGACCCTGCCGAGTGTGAAAAGACAAATAAACGTGGGATAACGAGAATTATTCTAATTAAAATTTACATTTCTTGACAGTCATTGGCGTAATTAGAAACGTACACGACTCAGTTAAGCTTCGACAGGAAAGTAATTAAAATCTAGTGCGGGAAAATAATATTAATGCAAATTTAACATAAATTTATTTATTCTTATATTTTTATAAAATGAGCTTGGAAAATATGTCAAATCTACCCTTCCACATGAAGGTTTTATAAGTTTTTAGCAACTATAGTGCGGATTAGATTGCTAAGAGAACTTTTAGTGATCAGGTGCGTTTGGCTAGTGAAATATATAGCCATTGTTGGAACGGATGTCCTCTGCGCCAAACCACAGACCAAGGCCGTCAACTTGAGTTTGTCTTACTTCAGCATTATCCACAGTTCAATGGTTTAGTAGAACGTTGGCATTGATCTCTAAAATCAGCGCTAGTTGCACATCTCCCCGATCGTTGGCTTACCTCACTTTCCACCGTGATCATAGGCAAAGGACCCTGTAAGCTTTATGCAAGAAGTTTGGAAAGCCCTGCCAACATTTCCAGCATTCTTAGGCCATCATTCTAAGCCAGTATTTATCCGCAGAGACTTAGGTATCGCATCACACGTTTACTTGCGAAATGATCTTGTCCAGCGTCCTCTAGAGCCTGCCTATTCTGGACCGTATATGTTGCTCGAATGTCGAACGCTCGTCTTCAAAGGTGCCATGCCATTCAAGCCAGTCTTTGCATCTAGAGCTTACAGCTTAGACCTTCTTACATGATACCCTAATCTAAGGAACATGATAAGCCATTCAATCCAAGGACATCCGCCGGTTCATCGGCTGTTAAGAGCATAACCTGCACAAGGTCGGGCCGAATAATGAAGCCGCAGTGGCGCCTTGCTTCCATTAAGGGATGAGCCTTCTAGCGGATGAAATTATTTTGCAAATCTCTAACACAGCGCTGCCCACAGCGAACTCTTACACATATATCCCAAATTCATGCACCGGGGCCAACTTAAATCAACCCAAATATAAGTAATATTTGAATCTTCCATTGACGATTGAACTTGAACACAATTATGTGTGGCATAACTCCCCTGGATGCGGACTGTGTCAACGCGGTAATATTCTTATCTTAGGAAGGACTACAGGCTTCTAATTGACGTTCTTATAGGGCATTTTACTTTGGCATAACAGGTGAATCTCTATCTGTGACTGTGACATTTGGAAAGAGGACAACAATACTGTAGAATACTTTCTCTGCCTTTCTTTTTCTCATTCTAGAATCAGACTGCAAATTTAGTCTGTCTTTAAAGCTGGGGAATGAAGTCTTTACTCGAGACACCGTAACGAGACCAAAACAGAAGTCAGTTGTGATCCAACTATACACTTCTAGGCCTACCAAAGGAAGTTAACCTGATTGCATGGCATTGTCATGTTTTGAAATCTATTTGTGGTATCCAAATCATCGGAGAATAAATCATTCTAATGTTGTTCCATATTGGGTTACACTATACTGGATCTCTGAATATGACGGGGTCTAAGGTAACGAAGGAGAGGACTCCTTGGCAAGACAAGGAGCCGCAGAATCCCTTACTGGATAGGAATAGGGGATCACACTACAAGCGAAAAAGAAGACAGGGCAAGAAATTGGAACAATACTGCAGGCCTAAGACAAGCTAAGAAACTACTGGCAAGTATGGCCTACGCATACCAACTGGCTTCCTAACAGGTCACTGCAAACTGAGGAAGCATCTACGGAAACTAGGTATAATATGCAGAATTTGCTATGAGTGAAGAGAGACCCCGGAGCACCTCCATGAGTCGTGTGGGGCATTGAAATTGGGCAAGTACCAAATATCAGCAGAGAATACGCCAGCCATGCACCCACTTCTCATTCTTTAAAGAATGGTCTGGAGAGAAAGCTGTATAGGGAACTATTCTCACTATTCCAAGGGAATTGTAAGCGAAGTGGTACTCTGGCGAGGGTAGAAACCTCTTCAAGGTTAGAAGAGGGAACTATAGACGTAAGTCGTTGGAATACTACCAACACGACTGTCATGGCAAAACTCAAAGACAGTAATGCTAAGTGCCACAAGAGTCAGTATTAGATCCTATCCTATGATTTTTGGTAGAGTTCGATTCGACGAGACCTGCCTTTAAATATTTAACCAACGATCATGCTCTTCCATTCAACGAAGGACATGCACTAAATTACTAACCAGTCACAATAGTAACAAACTTCTATGGGGAAAAGGGTTGAACTGTGTTTTGTACAGGATGTGAGGGATTAAGAGAGTCGGCCGTAGAATAGGCAGAAGTAGTAGAATAGGCAAAATCTTCGTCCACCTGACCTACTATACATAAGTGAAGTGACGATAGCAATATTCAAGCTGAAATCTTACAAAGCTACTAGATCTGACGCCTTACCGGCCGAATTTTTCAAGGCAGCTGGGGATGAATTGGTAGAGAGCATACACCAACTCATCTCTAAGATCTGGTCAGATCAATGTATGCCTGATGAATGGAACCTCAGCATCGTTTGTCCGATCCACATAAAAGGAGACCCCTTCAGTCTCCTCAATATTGCGTAAAAGATCTTTTCTATGAGCGCCTGATTGGTCCCTATCAGGCCTAGTAGGTCCACTACTGATCAAATTTTCAAACTCCTGGAGAAAACCCAAGAATTCCACATCAATACTTATCATCTCTTTATATATGTCAACGCTATAGAGCCGAACTATAGAAAGCCATGCCGAGTTTTGACATCCCTGCCATACATGTCCGTAATGACCATACGGAGACTATTGATTTGAAAAGGCTTTAAGCAAGGTGACGCGCTGTCATTTGGCTTCTTCAACATCATAGTTGAACGGATTGTGCGGGATTCACAAACAAACACCAGTGCCACTATCTATCAAAAGCTTGCATACGCCGACGCTATTGACATAATTGGAAGAACTCAGCGGGCTGTCACCGGTTCGCTTGCAAGCTTGGAGTACGCAACTGGAGGCAATTTAGCTAAAGGCCAAGCTAACTGGAGAGGCTTGTTGGTTGAGACCCAGGTTCCGAACTGTAGTGCTATCCAAGAAAAAGGAGTTTGCTTCCATTCCATTTATAGTGCACGAGTGTACTAATACTGTAGGCTCCTTGCAATTCCATACCTCTTTTTTGGTTTCTAATTTTCCTAGCAGATACCTAGGGTCTAAATGGAATTACCTTCAATTGAATGCGTCACATGTTGTAGCAACAGCTAGTTTCACTCTGAAAAAGGAACTTTAAAATGTGGACTTTTCATCGAGGGTAGCGATAGGCAGACAACTCTTTAGACTGAACCCCGAAAGCACTATAAAGTGAACGACATCTGAATTTAAGTTAGACAGGACGACGTCCTGCACTACTTAATACACATAACAACAGAGTTCCACTAGAAATGGAAGCGTTAGTAAACACAATTTAATTCCTTGGACATCAATTAAATTTCCCGCTCTTACACAGTTTTGTAAGAATGCTGAACATACATATCTCAAAAGATACTCTCTCTCTAGAATTTCAATGTTACACTAAACATCCTGCTGCTGCTGCTCCTCCTGCTGCTGGTGGTGCACACAATATTCAAGTGCACACGTTTCTGCGCGCGAATGAAATACCCTCGAGAGGTCAACATTGAATGTGAGCAGAAATCTAAATTAACTTCCAATTGAAATTGCACGTTCAGCAACAGCAGCTCAGGTATTAGTACCGAGAAGCATTTATGGGTCAAGTGGGAATTTAATGCATGAAGCGATTATGCAATTCTATTATCCTGCTATAGTCGTACACATGTGAGGTAGAATATTCTGTTTTGAAATTACCTTCATTCCAATTTTTCGCATGACATGTCAGGATAGGTGTTGTTTCTGTAAATAATGAGGGACCTTAGTGTAGGCAAAAATTTGCTTTTCTATCTACCTAATGAGTCCTTTTTAGAGAGCACATTATGCAAGTACACAATAGTGCAACCTCGCTTTAGTAGCTGTCTATTTAACAAATAAACTTTTCATTGTTTCACAGATTTCATCAGAGCGACCTTAGCTCCCGCTATTGATACTCGTATGATGCAACACAGTCACAGATCATCATTATCCTTATTGTCAACATTAACCTATTATACAGACCCGTATATGGACTTTCTAGATACAACGAGTGTGGCAGTCCAAACAGGAACACACGCATATCTGCAATGTAAGGTGAGTTGGAAATTAATTTAATTTTTTTTTTTTTTTTTGGTTAATGTGTCCCTGTCAAAAGTGTAATGGTGGTTATGGTTGCGTGATAAAGTTATAAACAGCGGTAATTCTGTTGGTCAAATTATTTAACATGAGTTCCTTGGATTAATTATTGCGAAAATCACGCAATTTTGTTAAACAATGGAACATGAGCCGAGGTCTTGTTTGCACTGTATTTTAAATGCTGCCAAGTGAGAACAACAAGGTCCTGCATGTACATAGGCCATGTTGATGTAATTAAGAACCTTCTTGTCCTAAGCTGGTAGTTTATGACATGCAAGTATGTTTTTTTTTTTTTTTTTTGTGAACCCAAACAAAGCAGTAAATCTTTCGCCTTTTTAAGGTTAGATCGGTGCGATAAGAGGCTAAACATTTAACTATTTAGTTCCGGGGAAAAATTAATATTTCATTTCGTATGTAAGGATTTTGGGTAGGGTGTGCACTTGATAAGGAATTATATTAATTGCGAAATTCTTCTCTAGTTTGGGGCTAGTTTTTTCAGCTCTTGTATGCTTCTATTGAATTGAGGAGAGGTGTGAAAGTGAATCAGGGCATTTTTGTCTTTTTAAGGAAGAACTTGCGAGACTTCTTGTCAACCTCTCCGATTCAACCCCTAACTTGAGCGCTTCAAACTTCTTGGAACCACTTGGACTCCTTCTGAATGGATAGCTTTGGCTTAAAAAGCTTGACTTGGACAACGCTTAGAACGAAAAGGTACCTTACTGCTGATTCTTCCTTGATCCACAATCTTTTTCAGCAGAAATTTGCATTTGTAACCACCAACTGCCTGAAGATTTTCTTTTTCTGTTAACTACAGTACATCAAGCAATTTCAAACCTCCCCCAACGATGTATATAATGCGAGCGATAGAAGCATGTCGAGATCGACTTCCGGGACTAGTACAAAGAAGGTTAAGCGTAAGAAATATTCTTAAGAACTCTTCTCTCTTAACCTTTAACATTTTTTCTTGTTATCTCTTTCCCTTCCGCAATAAAATCATTAATCAGATAGCCATCCCTACTACCTATACAAGTCTTCCATACCATTCAGCAAATAATCGATAAGTACCTTCACAAAAGAGTGCTGCTAACTGCGATGTTCCACAGGGCTGCATTCTGGGATCGCTACTATGCAACATGATGTACATTTATTGAGACAGGGAGTACAAAAGTACACAAGTGAACCTTGTCGAATAAAGAGTTTTCTAAATTTCGAAAAAGTATTTACCCAGAAATTAATTTCTGGAATGCCAGAGTCCAGAGCCTTGGCAAAGGAAGTGGTTGTTGTTGTCATTTGGTGAGTTCTTCTCTCTTTCGACGCAGTTTCTTCATATGGTATGGCAGAGTGTAGAGATGAAAAGATCCCCACAAACGTGGAAAAGGATCGTCTATCCATACGTATAATTCTCTCGATCCTTGCTTGATCAAAGGATGGCCTTAACTGTCCCTGCTTCAAGCCTGAGAACGCTAGGTGAGATGCTTAAAGAGAACACAATTTGTTCTAGTGAATCTGGTAAAGCTTTTATTGCTAATTCATCTGCCCTTTCATTGCCCGGGACATCTGAAGACAAATCTTACGGAGTCAAATCGCACGATCTCTGCTGAGCGGGATGGATTGCCTGGGCTTCTCCAGCACACTCTCACGGACAGGGACGATATTTTCCGTAGATATTGCATTTCATTGACGTACGTTTGTTGGCAGATTGCCAATAGTCCTTTCCAAAGGGCGATTATGGCAACCATAAATTGGATGGAAGGCGCTAAATGTTAGTCGACACACTTTCATAAAACAATTAAATCATTTGCACATGTTGTTCAACGCTATAACTCATCAGATTGATTTGACAAGATAGGCTAAATAAATGACAGTCAATTTGACAGATGTGGCTTATGGCTGCAATCAACTGTCAAAGATTGGATTGGATTGAAGGGTTTCGATCCAAATACCATATTCAAATGAACCGAGAGCTACGTATGTATACGAGTAAAAAGGTAGAACTGTAAAAGAATATATTCATTTCAGAATTAAACTCTTTTCGTTTCCACATGAAACTATACTCTCGAATAGTGCTTTACCAATTTTTGACGTTCAACGAATGGTTTTTCATTCACTTGCATTGATTCTTCCAAAATCATTTAGCATTCATTTCAAAACGATTGCATTTCATCATTCATTCTTTTAAGCTTTTATTGAATATGAGTGAATGAATAAATGTATTCGAATCATTTATTTCATTAAAATTTAAGACATAGTCTGACCTGATTTACAGTCACAAAGTACGATTACATATACAATTATCCTTTAATCTGCTCCTTAATTTCGCCATTTGCATCATTGACATCATCATTGCACCAGATTCAGTATTTGTAATCCGATATACTCAGATTGTTACGTGCACATTCAGCTGAATAAGCTACTTTATGTTTTCTGTATTCCACATTCTGAACTCTGTGTCCTTTCTTTCCATTGAACAAAAGTCATCCTATTTCAGAGGACCACCACCACCACCACCATCACCATTACGAACGCTATAATATTACGTAACACAAACCACTCATGGTCATAGTCAACGTAACTCCCTGCACTGGTGGTCAGATTTCTCATTAATTTACTTTACTTCTTTCAATTCCCAGGTGAAACAGCTCGGAAATAAATCCGTATCCTGGATTCGAGTGCGTGATGGTCACATACTCACCGTTGACAGGTAATTACGTCTGAAAGTCTATTGAGTTTTGTTATTGTATAGTCTATAACTCTATCTCTATGACTTTGCTTGGTAATTAGATCAGGATACTAGAGTGTATTATCCTGACCTATTCGCGTTCAAACAAGTTCAACTTCATTATGGGAATTTCCCCCTCGAGAGGCTTTTGTAGCTTAAATTAACCTAAATTAACCCAACGGGGGTAAATGTAACGCGGTTTTTATTGCTTGCTATAGGCTGAGTCCTTCCTTTGCAATATAATCCGATTAAATCGACTAAATTCAGTTTAAATCCGCATCACAGTATCATCATTCATTGAGAATGCATTGGATAGCATTGAATACGAGTTTAATCTAATGACCAGAAGCGGATATCTGTTTTGTACACACCTTGTTTCGCCTTTGGTCACCAATAAGCATTTACAGGAAAAAGGACCTCCTTGCTGTAGAATTTCAGATTTTCTCCTTGGAATTCAATAGAAACTTGCTAAATAAACAATAGGCTGGAAATTAAGTTGAAACTGTGTACGAAATCCTGCCTAGGATACTTGGAATTCTACGGGTCCTGTTATATTATATTGGCTTTTCCGATTCGATTCAAATAACACACACACACACACACAGATAGAGAGAGAGAGAGAGAGGAAGTCCTGTATAGATGGGAGGGTGTAGGTGTATTATGGACGAACGGGTTTATTGAATTTTTCGAGTGTGCCACCCCGGAAAGGACATTAAATAAGAAGGTTTTTTGTTTAAATATTGAGGACACGTATTGTGGTAAAATGTTCTGAATTAAGAGAAAGACAACAACGAGTTCGACTTCGATGACGACGACGACAACGACGACGACGACGACGACAACAACCACTAGAGAAGGAAAGGACGACAATGTCATTCGATTGGAGATTACTATTGTGTTTGGGGATTTCTTTGAAAATTTTAGATTCCACTTGTTTTTGTGTGTTTTTTGGGTAACTGTAACGTCTATATTGAGCATTGGTCCTTTGTTTATTTTATCACATGAATGTGCCGCAAGATATTAAGGTATCCCCATCGATTTTACTTGTGTGAAGACAATAACTTTGCTAGTGCAAGTCCCAATTTTAATGCCGATTTGCAGTTCTATTGTCCTTGCTATAATAATAGTTGTATTGTATGTGTTGTTGGCTTTAAATAGAGATAAAAGTTCTTTAAGGATTTAATTATTCGTGAATTCAGGAATTGCAGGCTTTTGTTTGGTAGCTAAATAAATTTTAGTCAACGATGCTTTGTGTTTGATCGAATTTCTTTCGGATATAAAGGACTTTTGTGAGGTTAAAGGCATTTGTGAAGCTGTTTGTGCACTGTACACTAACCTTAAAGAAATATATTGTCCTGGTTATTGTTCTCTTTTGTGGGGCTAGAGACCATGCTGTTGTTTTGCTCAGTTCAGTTGTTAGCGCTAGTCTTTTTTGGTTGTGTATACATATAATAGGGATACTCTCTTGGCACTGTCTTCCAAGGAAACACGCGAAAAGACTAGGTCTATCGGACATAAATATGTCCAGATACTGAAACAACATAGCTGCTCAGAGGTCTTGAATACAACAGCAATCAAGGAGCCTCCTCTAGAGGCACTATTGCCTGTGCTACTTTTTGCTTTTTGGAAGATATTGGGCTATAGAGCAATAATTTGGGCACGAATATTTGCCCTGACCTCATCAACGGTCCGAGGCTTACTGGTGTTCACTTTGCTCACTCAAATAACCCCAGAAAGAGAAGTCCGAAGAGATCAAATCTGTAGATCTGTCTCCATTTTCGCAGTGTAGCATGGCGCACTGTCTTATTCAAACCGGTAACAGTCCAACCCTTTTTTCCATAGACTTTTTTGCCTTCTTTAAAGAAAAATGGCCCAATTATTGTTTTGGCACAAACGACATCCCACACAGTCACTTTTTGGTCATGCCGTTCGGTATGCTCTCTACATACCGCCTGCAATTGAGCAGTTCCTCCTTTTTTTCCTTCTTTAGACAATTTGGGCAGAAAGGCGAGCTGTGGAGTCCGAACAGGAACTCCATAAGGAGAGGATGGGGATCTGGGAATTTGAAATCAACCAATACATTGATCTGTCTTTTGCTAATATCCCACTTAGCTTGTCGCCTTTTCTTCAACCAAGGTGATATTGGAACATTAGTAGAGTTCCGATTAACTCTTAGCCTTATGTCTCGTGGGCAATCCTTTCGTAAAGACAAGTCGGCTATAATACAAGCTGCTTTATTAAGATATCGCATATTATTCTAACTGCACAGAGCATATATGAGGACGAGAACTACCTTCTTTCTTCTTGCGTGGAAAGTGTAACTGCCCAACCGTTCAAAGACCACTTAAAGACTCCCCCGGTAGTCCTGTAGTACTTGTCGATGGCTTTGTGTACTTCTCAAATTCTTGATGGTGAAGCGATTCATAACTAATTTCAGTGGGCACTGTGGAGTATACATTCCGGCCATGGATCTGGTAATGAATGCCATCTTAGAATAATTACTGATTGACTGCACTGTATCTCTATATGCCTCCTCTTTACATTCTCCCTGCATGACAGCAATACCAAAGACTGGAATTTTGATGGTTTAAGGAACAGGCTCCCATAGGCCATAAATCAGATTGATGCACACCTTTGTATAGAACTCCATCGGGCGATGATTTATGTTCCTTTCAAGCAAACGTTGTTTACAAATCTCCGTCTAAGCACAATTTTTAAGCAAACTTTCGAAAGAAAACTGAAGATGTCTTTCGCTTGCTATTAGATAAGGGCATAGTCCCCAGGGAGTACGCAAAATATTTGACACTATTTGACAATAAAAAGCTAAGTATATTCTCAACGGCTGGTGAGAAAAGTAGGCCATGAAATCCTGCATATATCCTCGCATCGAAATAGGTGGTGCTACAATCCTAGGTGGGTCTGGCCTTCAACCAACGAACCTCTTCAGCTAGCTTGGTTAAGAACCAGCTCCCTCCAATTTAGCACGCCAAGTTGGTTGAGTTTGCCTTCCACTTACTTCCTACCGTTAGGTCCTCCTCTACTATACTACGCTGTCCATCCGTGGTGGATTCGGAAACATTCTGAACAGTCCTCTTAGTTGCTGTGTGCTAACTTTGCTGACCAAGTCGATGTCCTTGCACAGGCCGTATAGTTCCTCGTTATACCTTTTTTGCTACTCACCGACGGGACTAAAAATCACTCGAAGAACTTTTCCTGCTGACATCCTAGGGTTCAAGTTAGCTGCGCCTGAAATTAATCCGAAATGAAGCCTGCAGAGCATATTCTTCACATATGTCCCTACTTACACTTTTTATTGCACTTTTCATAATAGTTATTCGCACTATTGTCTGACCCTTTACCATATGCAAGAAACTACTTGCACAGGATCTCCCAATACAAGCTTTTATCTCGAGCTAGAGTAATTACTTAAAACCACAAGGCACTCTAAAATACAGGACATGTGAGTAAGGAAATAAACTCGACACATAAAGCTTTTTTTTTGCCTGAGTTTACACACTCTGGTTGTCTACTTCTCCTCCATTAACTCCGCACAGAAAAAAGCCCACGTAACCCACCCCTAGGCAATTTGTACAAAAGTGCTCAACTCATCCTCCTATCGAAAAGGAAAGTATTACAATGGCACCGGGAGTCCTATCCGCCACCACACCGTATGCACATGTATAGCACTTTCGCATTTATAAGCACTCTACTAGTGCTCCATTTTTTTCAGAAAATAGTGACATCTCCAACAATGATCGTAAAGTTAAAAATTATGGAAGGCGGGGATGAACCCAACACCCAAGTACAATGCGAGTGCTTGTGATAAATCGCGCGAAGGGATGAAAAATAAGGATTTGGGTTCTATTTTTTTTTTTTCTTCCACCATCGTGACTACATTCAAGCAGCTTTTAGGAGAAACTGCATCCAGCATGCAGCAGTACTATTTACGTCGAGTGTTCTAGCTAGCACCGCGGGACATAGCATCATAGAGGGTAGAGAAAGGACTAAGGATTGAAATTGAATGCACAACTTCGCATTTCGTTTATTCCGCTGGGATTTAGAGGAGCAAATTCAAAGTCAAAGCAAAACTTGGAACAAACGCCTTTTTCTGCAATAAAATAGATGAGAAGGGGAGGTGCACGTTGCGCACATACAGAGTTGAAAACCCTTCTTGGAAAATTACTATTGTCTGGGCTCTGGGGTTTGTTATTGTTAGTTTACAACAAAGCGCACTAAGGAATAGTCAAAGGCACACCATACACGCTTGGATGCCGGTCGCATTAGTTAAAAGGTGGTACATTGTACATAAATTTCATGCAGGTTTTGGCATATTTTCCAAATGGAAAAGGTGATTTCAGTCGAACAAATGTTTTTTGGATTTCAGGGAGAATTTCGCCCTTTTGCTGTTTGTTCGATTGAAAATATTAACTCAGCTTTAAGGAACCAGTATCGGATATTAGGGTGCAAACTGGCAAATGTTTTATTCGAGGATTTATGATAGCAATTTATATGACCAAGTTTTTGGAAGCAAAACCTTGACCTTTCGAATCAAGGAGATCAGATCTGGATTCTAAGAACACCGAGGCAGATCATGAAATCGACTCTGGACTCATTATCTCATTGCAAAGCAGTGAATCCATTCATATGCTGAGGTGAATCATTCGCTATAAAACGAGCCTTTCACAGTCTCGCGCATACAGAGCGATAGCGAAAACGAATCATCATGCTGCTGGTACTAATGAATACTTGAGTGCGTAGTAGGCTCACATTCAAAGCATCCTTTCAATCAGAGTATTCACAAAAACAGTGAAATGTACAAACGACAAAGTCGAGCTTTTCTTTGTTCGTTTCGAACTTCAGATTCGTTTTATGCAAGGGAGTAAAATGTAAGCCCAGCGAATACTTCTTGTGAATGAATACGAATGTGTTTAAAAAGTAGTGAATATTTCAAATGGCTCACAAAACGAGCTACTTGCTGCAGGTCTCTGGTGTAAACTTAGAAAAACAGCTGTAGGGGTCAATAAACATGTCGGTAAAGTAGTATAAGAATAATGTAGAAGTAAAATGTAAAGGTCTATAGCGACTAGAGCTTTTAGGCGAGATCTTAGTATCGACGGCTTGCGATACAGCGCTCTACGTCTCTACATCAACTCTACCGTCTTTTAAACATACTGGTGCTCTTTAGGACGTGTCGCCTGTAGTTGAATCGCCTATTCAAAGGTTTCTTGAACGACATGGACAATTTGGGGAAAAATCACTTTATTCTGACCAACCAGATAGAGGAATGCCTCTGGTGTAGACAAAGCCACTCTCATTGTACTCGTAAGGGTGACCAGGTAGCAATAATACTTTTTCCAATTATTATGGTTCATCAACTATCAAAGTTATCAATGAAATTTAGATGTCAAAGTATTAAATAAAGTTTGCCATTTTACTATGTATTATTTTAGGCTTGTCAAACGTGCAAATATTATTAAAAAATTTCAATCGAAATTCGGACTCATATACGTAGACAATGTGAATTTTATCGTGAGATTGGTCGTCATAATGGCTTCTGTGTGGAGGCAATTCGTCGCACCGAATAGAATTTTATTTGGTCATCGCCAGATAGTCAACTCGGCTTATTTTGTGGTGAAATTTTTGGGTCTGCATCCGGATAAGGTTGTGTTGAAGCAAGAATTGAAGCCAGGCAGGTTCGCTAATTGGGCAGTGAAAATGTTGGCTAGAGATCCGGATTTTGGTCAAAAAATAATCTTCTCAAACAAGGATTGACTTTTTGGTATGGATTATGGCAGGGTGGCATCATCGAACCTTAGTTCTTTCGAAATGAGGAAGAACACACTGGTGCCATGAATGGCCTCAGGTTAGATCGATGTTAAACAACTTTCTGTTACCAGAGTTTGATAACATCGATATATCTGAGCTGTGGTTCCAAAAATGCTATACCAGCGACATGATGCTTGAAGTTCTAAAGGAGGCCGCCGCGATCATGCCATTTGACACTACGTCACGTCCTTAGAGTACGCTAACTTTGGACGAGCTCGAGACAACACCATTCGAGAAGCTCGTTGAAATAGAATTTTATGTTCAGAGGCTCGGGCGTTCTGCATACTTTGGCAACCCTGCTTTAAAGAGTGACCGAATTATGCAAGCATTGTAACAAGACAGAAGGGCAAATGTCCTATCTTTCCTGTACTGACTATTTTTGTAAGACAAAGTATAGACGTAGAAACTGACTTATCCTATTACGATACCATTGTCAAAAATCATTAGGTCCTTTTGATTTGACATTCAGTCAGTCTTTCAGATTCCGAATGGAAACGTCTAAGGTGTTTCTATCCTGCATATGGTTTGGTAGACAATGTCATCACTCGCTTACTTTAAAGTCGTTGTTCCTCGCAATTCATTATATTTTGACTTATTATGACCTGGCAAAATTTTACACCATCTTATAGGAACTAATAGCTACTTGAAGAATCAAAATCTTTAACTTGGAAGCGTAGCAATAAAGGCAATCAATTTCAAGTCGATTTCAGTGTTCCACTAAACCAAACTGACTCCAATGAAATTCGAAACTCTAAACCTTAACCACGGAAACTATTCCCCACCAGCTAGGTAGGTACATGTACTTTCCAAAATTGTCCATCATTTATCCCAACTTTAGTTCACTTAAGCAAATTTCCCATGTAACATACGTACAGAGGCAAAAGAAAAGCAACAAATTCCCGACAACTAAAATTCGTGTCCGAAAATTGAAATAAAATTACACTCTCCCGCCCTTAGGTGGTGACAAATGAATTTGCTGGCATGTATTACACAATTCACAGCTTCCAAAATCTAGAACAAACCACATACCTCGTACAAGTTTGTTCTGCACAAAATGGAATAACATTGGCTGTATGTGAGCAGCAGAAAAAAAAGACTTTCCTCAACCTCAAAAGATGCAAATTACTTTGCTCCAGGCGAGCAACGCCTCTGAGCTCTTCACCACAAAATCAATTGTAACAAGGAACCGTTGTCGTCGTTGAGAAAGAAGGTCGCTTTAAGCGACCTACATAGCACATACCCAGGCCATATCTTACCAAAATGAAGAACACTACTCTTCCGGCGATATTTGTGGAGGTCGTCGTCGTCGTTGGAATCCTTCCCCGCCTCGACTGGGATTTGGATTTTGTGTAAATTTTGTGTGTGGCTGTTGATGATGGAAGAAATTACGAAGGGCACCCAATTTTCTTTTCCTATCTTATTGTCATCCCCCGAGGAATACATAAAGAGAGCTCTGTGCAGACCATATTAAATATTTATCATCCCGATTGCATCTTTTGAATTGCATAAAAGTTCAAGTAGAGTATCTCAACTGAAAAGAAAAAAAAAACTTTCAAGAGGCTGAATGTCAAATTTTAGACGCGGCAGCTAAACTTTATCCCACCAGCGCCACCAGCAGTGGTCTGACAAGCTTCCGAAAAGAAACATCCCCACGTTTCTAATCCATAAACTAACAGACTTTATGGGTATTCCACTTTTGTTGCACTCCAGTTGATCTGACCTAGTTCCCAAGCAGATTCCTGTAAAGTTTATCCATTTTTTTCTCTCTCTTGCAGCTAGATACTCTGCATGCATGTGCCAAAGTCACAACTTGCGACAGCAAAAAAGGAAGAAAAAATTATATTTAAATTATTATTCTCCTCTTTTCTAGGGCAGTATTCATAGCTGACCAGAGATTCGTAGCGCTTAAACAACCCGATAAGTTTTGGACGCTACAGATTAAATATGTGCAGTCGAGAGATGCTGGCATATATGAGTGCCAAGTGTCAACGGAGCCAAAAATTAGTGCTTTAGTTAATCTGCACGTTGTTGGTAAGTATCTGCAACTGTGTATCTGTACGTGTATGCCATCTTATCAAGAAGTGTGCTCAAGGTGACTAGCGACGACGAAGACGAAGACATTTTGTCAGATAAGCTTCGTTATTTAATTAAAAATCTTACTTGCATATTCATGGAGAAATTATGCACCAAGGTTGTAGCTTGTAGCTGTGGGGACACCAAAAAATAATTCTGCAAAGTTGCTGCATGACATTTTAAAAAATAAACTTGGGCAAAGAAATTTAATGAAGGCATGAATATTGAAATTGGACTTTTGAATTTTCAAGGACTTTTAGGGCATTTAAGCAGTTCACTTTCCACTGCAGACTCATTTTTCACAGTCAAATTTGTGCAGGACCTTAGATTAACCTTCAAAAGGAAGTTTACAAATTTTTAGTACGTCTTGCAAAGAGTTGAAATTTATGTGTTTTTTTTATGTGTTTACAGGGAATGTTAGAACCAGAGAACTGCATAAAACCATTCATTTTGCGTTGCGAATCATTGGCTAAAAAACAAGCAGTCTCACGCACACAGAAAACAAGCGAGTATGAATCGGTAACGAAGTTCACTTTGCGAAACTAAATGAAAACGAATAATTGTTGTGCTTGTATTCATGAATCCTTGAATACTTAGTATTCATTCAATCATAATATTCATGAAAGCAGTGAAATGTACAAATGATTGACGAGCCTTCGAATGGTTTCATAAAAAGGAGAAAATACAAAAGACTGAAAGTACAAACAACAAAAGTGACAGCAAAGAAGCATAAACAAAGAGCACTGCAAAAATACATATGTACATACTACATACATATAAAGTAGATCGCATAAATCACTTGACACATTTATAGCCTTTTTTTCAAATTTAGTACCAAACAACGAAGTGTAGATAATCATTTCTTTGAACGAATGTGAATGGGAGCTCGCTTCAGATTCATTTTTTGAGAGACAATAAAAAGTGAGCTCAGCGAATACTTCTTGTGAATGAATGAGTATGAGTGTGAAAACGTGAAAAGCTAACAAAACGAACTACCTCACATTCCACAGCATAGCAAGCGACGAATGAGCGAACTGTGAACAAACCGTTTAACGGTACGCAACTGATAGCTTTACTACTCCCACATTCGAAGGAGCAAAGCATTCGCGAGAGTTTAAGCTCACAGTATTTTTTCTCTTTCACTAATGACAGGTGAAATTCGGAGATTGTTGTGACTAAATAAAACAAAAATAGCTCTTCCGTTTCACAGGTCACTGAGCTGTGAATGGACCTTAAAGCTGTACTAAGTTTCTCTTGCTGATTTAGAATCCTGAACTTCATTCCATTGTCGCTCTTCTTATTATAGCTTCTTATGGTCAAGTGCTAAACTATGCTTTCCCTGAAAACTCTGGTCCAATAATTCTCCTTCTGCTTGGTAACGCAAACAATGGAACATTGGTCAACACACTTCAACCACTCTCCTCTCGTGACTACCGTTAGTATTACTTCACGAGACTGGTTAGCAATTATACTATAGTCTCCGAGGCCGTCTCTTATGCTCTTCTTAAGACACACTATGAATGAGCAGATCTCCATCCACTAATCTTCTGATCCTGTCATGTGACTTACGAGATTTTCTGGACTTGGCAAGTTTCCTGTATGCTGTAACCCCAGCAAAGCATCTTTTTAAAAAACTGCATGCTCCCTACAGTTACAGTTCCCCCTCGCTCTCTTTGTTCATGATGTAATGGTGTGAATGAGCTTGTCTTTAGGAGAATTGTCTCACGTGGTTTGCCACAACGTTGCCGAGACTGCTCTTTCCTTTTGCTTGATTCTTTTTGCCTCTTGCCAGTTCGAGAATCGCCTAAGGTACATCCTTTGCATTTCGTTGGCGAGGGACTAACTTGCTTATTGCCCCTCCTGGGTGCTTCATTGAAATCGTTCAAATCACAATTACGAATATCATCATCAGGTTCCACAGCCAATGCATTGTCTTAAGGATTTTATTGAACTCGACAGCTCAGTTCCTTTAAAGTTATTTGCTGCAAGGCTATATGCAACTTTTATCTGATGATGAACGAATAGTTCATTATGAGTTGCGGCTCGAACTCCTAACTTGCACTAAGCCCAATGACGTGAGAGAGTGCATAAAGACAATCTAGATCCTTAGATAGAGTGAAGATTAAACCGTCACCCTTTTGAGCAATTAGTTGAAGCAAAAGAACCAACTGCAAATCGTTTAATGAAACGAAAGAAATTGAATACCAATTGTGGGATCCACGGTTAACCACGTCCAATTCATTACAATTCATAATCGACAAATTGTCAGAGGGCAACAATTGGTGGATATGGAAACCTCACCCTGGAGCATGTGTGTGCGGTGCGGTCTCTTCCATTAAACGGAAATGATATACAGTTAACATATTGCGCTGCTAAACAACACTCATCTCTACCAGTTAACTTGATGATTTCTATCACGTACTAAATTCATCCCAATGGATTTCCTCCATCTCTGCATTTTCACTCCATTTATTGACATCTTAAATCTGCCACATGTCCTCATACCCAACCGCCCACATCACGTAATGTCCTTGTATGAATGTTTTTACATGCAAGGGCATCCATACCACTTTTTGTGCCCCCCCATCCGGCTCACGGTCCTGACAGAATTCTGATGCATTTCATATGCACAGCAAAACGCACGAATCAGGAATATAAACCAGAATTTTTCTTGACAATTTATATTTGCATACATACACTGAATAGAATAGGATACATATGTATGTTTTTTTTTCTAGTCCCACGAACCGAAATACTAGGAGATCCTGATCGATATGTCAAAGCTGGCAGTACAGTCGCTCTGCGTTGTATAGTTCGAGGAGCACTCGAGGCACCCACGTTCATTATTTGGTATCATGGCTCTGAGCAGCTGACATCCGAATCCGCTGCCTCACATCGAATGCAAATCGAGAGGAATCTTACAGAAACCGTAGGACAAACCCGCAATACGGTAAGTGCCACGAGTCCTTTCCAACCAAGGATGTGGGGGGTAGTGAAATAAATTGCAAATAACCGATAACCATCTCTTGAATGGAAGCAATGGTTGCTGTCGCTAAAGTGTCGGATTATTTACATTTTGTCTTCGATGAGATACAATATCTTTTCTTCTTTTCTTTTCTATTTACTTGATACAGATCGGTTCATTAATCATCGAGGTGGCGAAAAAGCAAGATTCTGGCAATTACACATGTAGTCCATCGAATAGCCCCAGTGCGACAGTCACACTGAACGTAATAAATGGTGAGTACCGAGTTCCTATACGATGAGGAGGATTCTTGGTTGATTTGCGTCGAGCATACAAATTAGGAAAATTCTACTTTCTTTTTTGGTCATAGGATGTCCTTTGGAATGGATATTTGTCTTCTGCTTTTGGTTAATTAATAAAACTAACTAAATGCATGGGGATGAATGTGGAGATAATAGATGTTGACAAATGTGCCCGGAATAAAATCAACAGGGCGTTTAAGGTGACATGTGAACGTGACTCTTGTCGATTCCTTCCCCCTGTGGGGGGTTGGAGCAAGGGTAATAAGAATAATTGCGAGTTTTTTGTTAATCCCTCTGTGACTTGCATACATTTTCGAGATATTTTGTTGCTTTAAATGCTTACTCATCTGAAAACAATCATTAAATACGAGTACAAGTTTCGGTTGGAAACTTTTTGGTAATTACTTTTGGAATGTGCTGCTGAAAGCAAAGGGGCGACTTGTCTGTGCTTTTCTTCTTTAAAAAATACTGAAACAAAAGCTGATGACAAAGCAAATTTATACAAGGGACATGTACAGTATCCATACACATGGAGGTGTTGTGAACACAAACATACATAGAGAATTGTCTTGCTTAAAGTTTAGAGTCTACTATTAAGAGTTTACGAATAGTGAACACATTCAGGCGCTCACCAAAGGGCGTATGAATACCCTTATACAGAGGATTCAGGACGCGGGCGTTCAGGAAAAGGAGGAAGAGGAACAGAGGCGGTACCGGTGCACGCTGGCTATAAATGCTTGAGGGTGAACTGATGTGCATTCAAAGCGTGACGGGTATTGCGAATGCCATTTTGAAGAGAAGGAATGCAATTGGCTACTTCACTGGAGCATTTTTGGCGATAAAACAGGGAAAGACATGAGCCATTTCTTCAATATTTTAGTGAGACTATGGAGCTTACAATGTCTATAAGGTTTCACAAAGGCTTCTGGATACTATATAGTTAGAAGCAGAACGGTCTTAGATGCACCAAGAGCAGATGTGGATATTGTATTCCAGCTTTGGGCGAATGTATGCCTTAGAAAGAGACACCATCCACCATCCACCATCGGGGTAAAGTATTTCTTGCACCGGTTAAGGAATTCTAGACATGATGATCCTTTTTTGGCGACCTCGAATGAGTGATCGTTGGGAGGTCTGGTAACGCTTAAGTGACAGGAGACAGCATTGTGTTTTGGATGCATAGAATTCCACTCTGTTGGTTGAATCCCATTGGATTATGCTGTCAAGATCGGAATTTAATGAGATTAACATACGTTGCCTCTCCTTTTCTACAGGCAATGGGCAGGGTCATGAGTTGGGAAACAAATATGAAGAACTGAGGGTACTGTCATCGCCGAAGGAATGGATTGGGCTAGAGATATCATTTATAAAAATGAGAAAGAAAGTCGGAGACAGCACTAAGCCTTGCGGGACTCCAGCGTTTAGTGGTGTGGATATCAGACTTGAAGCAATCCAGTACAACTTGTATTGAATGTCCCGATAGGTAGTCTTTAATGCTTTGAAGAGGAGACTCGTCCATTCCACATGCACGCATTTTCAACAAAAGAGTCTGATGGAAAATTCTGTCCAATTCCTTTTGAAATATCAAGCGCAACTATCTTTGTTCTAACGAAGTGATGAAGAGAATGTTACCACTTGTCTACGTAAACCATATTGCCGGACAGATTAAGAGGTTGCTCGCCATCCGTCAACTTTTGGTCCTTCAGTAGTCACTACGAAAGTAGTACTTGGGGTAGCTCTACCTTTTGACAGACTTGACAGTTTTCATAAACCAGTCCAAAGAAATTTCGTGCACTAAAATTCGTAGCATGGGAATATTTCTTACTCTCTGGCACTTTCATCTGTGAAAAACTACGAGCATTTTGCGTACGCGAACAGCTTTTGGTATAAACTCGTCAAATTTTGTAAAAATTCGCTGTTTAGGGAGGGTACGCGAACGGACCTATTTGTACATACGTAAGTACGTGGCCACACTTGCCTTCGCCTGAACATAATTTGTCATTGACAGCTGTTTACAAATGACAGCTCAGTTATGAAAAGGTGAAACAATGTCTTTTTTTGTAATATATTGTTATGAGATTGTAGATGTCACTGTGGGAATGTTGACAGATGAGGGAAAGAGACAAAAAATTTGAGGGATTAGGGCGATTGTATTTTTCTGGTTTGTCAAAGAAAAGAGAGGGTAAAAAGTTTGAAATAAAAAAGGCGCGATCTCGTGACATTCTTTGAGAAAAAACTGAATCAAACTTGTTTTATTTCATCTAACGTTGTTACAATATCTATTTGTGAGTTCAAAATTCAACTGTTTACAAGACTTGAAGCAAAATCTCAAAATTCCTAATCAATTACTAAACAGCAACTTGAAAATCAAAGCCAATTGACTGATTGGCAATACTTCATTAGCAAATCAAACTGTGCAATCAATGCTTAATTGCCGATTCATTTAAACCATCGACAAAGAAGAATTACTATTTTCCAAAATAAATCAATTAGCATGGGCAGTTATTTTCAATGCCAAGGTCGTGGTTGTAATATTTCACATATAGTACCGAAGAAAGACCTTCACCATTCCATTTCCGGAAAATGTCGCCGCGCAAATTGAAAATTCAAAGTCAACCGTTAATTGAAGGCAAACACTGACATGTAATTAATTTTCACTCAATCCAAAATTTGCTCAACTTTAAATTAATTTCATCTAAAGTCGTCGACGACGTTACGCCTTCGAATCTATTTTACAGAAAATTCCTCCCTGGATTTGGTCGTGACTCTACAGAAAAAAAAAAAAAAAAAAAAACAAGGAAACTCATCCTGATCTCTATGAAAACGTCTCTCTAGCCCAACCACTTTCGGGGGTTTTCTTTCTTTCTTTTTCCAAACTACTGACAGTGACTTTTCGTTTTAATTAGAAGAGGCCCCATCGAAATTGCAAAAGTGGAATTTTTAATGACTTTCATTTTCGTTTGTTACGCTACACTGCCTATTCGCTACCCGTTTTTGGGAGATTCATCGACAGATTGAATTAAATATCGAACACAACCGTTGTAATCGATTGGAATTACTCCTTCCCGTTGCCTGGCCTTACCCCATTTGGAGAAGTATTTGAAAAATTTTCGACAAAGGCATTTCGAAAAGGAAGAAATCTGTAATCGAAAATTGTTCTTAATGGGCGTTAGGAGTGGGTATATCGCGCGTACACAGTATGTATGACAAGAAAGGAATGTGAGACCTGTCACTGTGGTATCACTATGAAGAAGAGAAGTGCTTTCCCACAGGAATTCAAAGGAAAGAAATATTAAAGAA
The DNA here is from genome assembly GCA_949716465.1 of Chalcosyrphus nemorum. Lineage (NCBI taxonomy): Eukaryota > Metazoa > Arthropoda > Insecta > Diptera > Syrphidae > Chalcosyrphus > Chalcosyrphus nemorum. The sequence goes on from OX454333.1 coordinate 87,856,129, forward strand.
ATCAAGTGAAACGAAGACACTAATTGGATTCAGTGACGACTTTGGAATCAGGAGCTGTCAATATTTTATAAATTGAAAGTTGAAGTTGAAGTTATTGAAAATGTTACCAAAATTGAGCTGAGTTCAATATTATTACTGATCTTTAAACAACAACATAAGCTCCATTCACAAACTCATATGCAAACGTTTGTAAATCTATTATTACATCTGAAAATGTTTAAACGCCTACTGTCACTCGCTTGACAGTTTTCATTCTCTCTCGATTTAGGGTATTTGACGTTTTTCATTTTTCTTTCAAAAAGTACCGGAATGGACCTGAGTCAATTGCAATTTAAATGTCAAATAAAAATTAAATGCAGTCATTTTGTGAGAGAAAAGTAAAATGTCAAATTCATTGCCTGTATATATTGTCATTGGTATAATCTATAAGCTCCACGTGGCAATAAATTGTACACAAATGGCCGAACTCTTGTGCTGTCAGGCGAGTCACTCAAAACTACACTTTTATGTATGAGCTCCATTTTAGTTCTGCTGAAACGTCAAAATACAAATACGTTTTTGGGTGCTTCTAGCTTGGCGAGCAAGACTGTCAATGAACCCAAAGTTGACTGCCTAAATCAGTTCGTCTATGTATTAGGTTTCCGGTGGATGGTGCCCTAATAACTACGAAGAATTGTTCGTGATTTTGGCATTCCTTTATAATTCATTGTATTTGTATTTGTTGACCAATTGCTTTCCAATCTAAGTTCTTTAGCTGTGACAATTGAAATAATGAGAGCTCTGGGTTGCTGAGCAACAACAAAGTATTCGAGCAGCATCTGTCTATGTTTGGGAAGTCCAGTAATTAATGAGAAAAAGGAACACCAACTTAAACCTTGAATCTTGTGCGCCGAAAATTGAATAAGTATTGATTTCCTCTGACGCAGCTTACCACTGGTACTTCTAAAAAGAATGACCTCAGCTGCAGAGAGGAACTAGCTAGAGGCTCCATACCTCCATAGGGAAGGAGGAAGTGCAATGTACTGTGAAACATTACAAACGATTTGCCTCACATTCCAGTTGCCGTGCTTCCATCTTAACATCGTCGGCGTAGTCGAGGTTTTTGAGCTCAGATGTATGTAAGAGTCCATCGATCTCCCCCATTTCCTGTTGATAAGGCCGCATTTAGCAATCACCAATAAAAACAGTTTTGGTAAAAGAAGGCAGCCTTGCCGCACCCCACTTTGGACTTCGCATTCTTCAAAAAGCTTTCCTCTGTGAAAGATGTGACATGTGGACCCATCATATGTAGTCTTAACAATTGCTATTAATTTATCAGGAATGCCTTTCCTATCCAAGGCACGCCAAATAAATTACCGATTGATACTATCAAAACGCCTTTTAAAAATCGATGAACAGGAGGCGAAGTGGTGATCGATACTCATCACACTGCTCGATGATGATCTGCAAGGTGTTGATGTGGTCGACACATCATCGAATCGGACACCTGCTTCCTCGGCGTCGAGTGTGTCTTGAAGGAGTTCTTTGATTCGCTCCAGAATGATTCTAGCTATTATCTTGGCAGCAGCAGACACCACGCAGATACCTCTCCAGTTTTTGCATTGCATTAGCTTGCCTTTTTTAGGGAGCTTGACGATCATTCCCTTCTTCCGACAACTGGGAATAGTAGTATGCCGCTAAATCCTACCGCCTATTTGGTTCTCTTTCTACAGACACTTCAGTCTAACTTGGGTGCATATTACTGGCGAATACTCGGTTTAGAACCTAAGCAAATTACTCCTTCCATCTCTTGAGTGGATCCTCATTCGATATGAGCACCGAACCGTCTAAGCCTTTCACTGGTTATTGAGTAAAGCTTCGGCCACCTACAAGCTCTTTGATTCTGTAAAGAGTTCTGCTGTCGCACCTGATATGTTCGGAACTAAAATGAACAATAACCTAACTGCTCAAGAGGAACATGACTATGAACACTATAGCATCTTTGGTGAATTATTTCCAGTGGCGTCACACATTGACTGATCTCCTACACTTCGTCATGCAGAAAAAGAATAGAAAGATGAAGCCCAGAGAAGAAGGACGATCACTAAGTTGGTAACTTAATAGAGTTTGGTTACCATTGAACGACTGAATCCTTGGAGGGGACACTGTATTCCTTCCATCTTCTATAAATCCGTTCAGTATCGCCCTGAAGAACAGCCTGTAAGCCGTTGGTCTAAAGTGTAAATGATTGAAAAGAACACCAAACTCCTTCCCTTTCTCGATTTTCACAAAAAAAAAAAAAAAAAAAAAGAGCGTCGAAACTTTTTTAATTATTATCGTTCATCATCAGAACTGCTCGCGAGTACACAGCGAACGAAAAAAGAAACTTTCTCACGCCGCCGAGTTGTTCACTCAAATGCTATACAAAACATTGTCATCATCATCATCATCATTGTCCTTAATATTGTCGTTGTTGCCTAGCATCTGACAGCGACAATAGGAAAAGGGGTGAGGAGAGATTGTAGGTGACACCCTGAAATTGGGTTAAGCCCTTGTGAAAGTTCAGATATGCTAGAAAGAATTTGCATAAAAATTCGATTGAACACCATTCCTTTGAGAGTGTCGTCCTCCTATAGTCGCCGGTCTCTCTCTCTTGTTAAGCGACAGTATAAAAAGTTTCTCTCGATGGCAGTGATTTGTTTTCGAAACTAACCCTGCCTCTGTAATTGATGGTATTACCCGGAAATAGGCGGTAGCTACGAATCGTTTTTCGATGGCCAAGTCTCTCCAGGAAGTGGAACTTTGCCCCATTGCCAACGCGCGTATGATTAAGGAATTTTGTCAAAATTTTAATTCCCATTAAACAGAATTCGTTCCGGAAATATGAGCAGAGAGTACGGTCGATCTCTGGGCGCAGCGAGCAGAGCTGGAAAACTTTTCGTTGCCATCGAGAACGGATAAATGGTGAGGGTCCTTCAGGCGGGTTATGGTTAAAAGTTTGAAAATTTAACAGAAGGGGTTATTGAAAGCAGTAGTTTCGAATGAAAAAGAAAAGGTTTCCAGCAATTTTCGATGGAAATTTAATTTCTTTTTTGGTAATATGATTTTGCAACCGAAAATTGAGGATTTTAAAATCAGATGAGGGTTGCAGGCAAACTTAAGGGGATTAATGATTAATCCGCATTTGGGATGAAAGGCCAGGAGAATTGTAAGTGTGCGATTCCAGGAATTTTAATGGTCTTGTCTTAATAGGTTCTCCTTGATGGTTTAATTGAAACCAACTAACTTAGTTCGTCAAAATACGTATTGAATAATTTCTCATCAATTCATATTCCTTTTGAACTGTTCCGTTGCCTATGTATCCGAAGGCGATGAGGGTATTTAAACCGAACTTTCATGTTTCATAAATTCTTCTGCCACCTACTATCAATATTTAATAGATAGGGCGCTAAGATTATTCAACTAATGACCTTAACGAGACGTGTACCGCCTCCGCCTTGCTAGTTCACCACCTCACTCATTGCCATCAATGTTTGTGTCACGAGGCACCCAAAATAGACTGATCCTGAACCGATGACGAACTCCTATTTGCACTATTCCACAAGCTCGGAGAACGTAGTAAAAGATACAATAGCCTAGATGGCTATCAATCAGGATGGCTTTGGTGTTAGGTTTTGCTTGCGTAGGTGACACGCCTTACGTATAGAGAAACCTGGAAGACATAGCACGAACACAGAAATATTGAGGGAATCAGAGAGCTTTTGGATCTCACCCAGCTGGGGAACTTACAGTTGCTGCTGGTTCTTGTAGTAGCAAATTCCACAAACATTATAATGTTTGGTCTGCTTGCTACTCTGCTACGGCAGAACCGTTTACAGAATCACCATTATACACAGAGGTATCCTGCTAAGATAATAGCTAGACTCATCCTGGAGCGAATCAAAGAACACCTTGAAGACACACTCGACCCCTATGTCGACCACATCAACACTCTTACGATCATCATCGAGCAGTGAGTTGAGTATCGATCACCACCAAGTCCAAAGTGGCGTTGGGCAAGGCTGCATACTTTCACCAGTACTGTTTTTATTTGTGATTACTGATTAGCGATGTGCTGAATGCGGCGTTATCAACAGGAAATGGAGGAATTCGGTGGACTCTTACATCTGAACTCAAACACACAAACAGAATAATGGATCTTCACCAAATGACAGGAAATGTGGAGAGAGAAGCAGACGTCGTTGGGCTAAAAATTAACTCGGCAACAACAAAAATGATCAGCCTAGGACAGAACTCATCAACTCATACACATATGCATTGCTGGACAGACGGCTAAGAAGAAGAGAAGAGAATTGCCAATACCTTGGGAGTATTGTCTCAACCAATGACGGAACCAAACTGGATATAGGCAGCTGGAAAGGTAAAGGCTATCCACATGAGATATCGACGAACTAATGTGAAAATCATGATGAACTTGAATCAGCTGTCATATCGGTTGTCACTGAAAAGTGTTGCCAATTCGAAAAAAAACTGCAATACTGATGACTTATTCTCAGCTCTATTCCGAAATGGCTGTTAATCGCAATGTCATCTGTACGGATGTTTGTTATATGACATATGTCAACGAGTATCAGACCGATTGTATACATTTTATAGCATACCTGGGCATAGTATTGACGTTTCCCACTTTGGAAGGCGTTTAGTTGTAACATCTTTAATCCTGATAATCAAAATAACATTTAACTTATTTCAGAATAAGCTTATGTCTGTTTTTTTCTTGTGACCGTTATTTCTTGCGACTCTCTTTCGCTTAAATGCAATTCCTAAGAAATCGTGAAACCCAGCTACTATCCGTATCCGTAGAATAAACTTTTGCGACTTTTTAAAGGGATATCCATAGTTATTGCACTTTAATTCGAAATCCAATTAAGTAATGACTTTTCTGCTTCCTTTCTCTTCGCTTAATTACACTCATGTGGATGTGGTTATAAATTTCCGGGTATAAAATGTAAAAATCTCCATCCGCGAACTATTAAGGCCCATGGTAAGTAAAATTAAATATACTTACAGACACTGCTTGCAGGAAAACGAAAAGAAAAAAAAAAGTAATATTAATGAAAATTACTTGCATCATTTCCTAGCAGTTTTTTCCCCTGCCGCCAACACATCCTCGCACACAGCTATTAATGTAAAGTAAAAAGTCCATCAGTAATGAAAATAAAAATTATTATGTGCAGTTTACTTACCATTTTCTTTTTTTTTTTTTTAATTTTCATTATATCCCAACTCTTGGTGTATGTTTTTTTATTACTTTTTGTTTTTGTTTTTTTTTTTTTTCAGGTGAATCGTCTGCTTCGGCTGTAACTTCATCCGGTACTGTTGCCAGAGGGAATATCCTGGGAATATTACTACTCCTTTCGTTGATTATAGTTCAGACATGACATGCTGCTGCGCCAACAGCCACTTGTGAAATGTTTAGTCTTGTAAGCTAATTAAATTTTTCAAAACTTCTAGCTAGATATGAAACATACTTATAAGGAAAAATAAAAAGAATTTTACATGATACTATGCCAAAAGGAAACCATGAATTTGCCAGTTTTTCACCACATTTATGTTGCTTTATTCTTCTTCTCTAATTAAACTTTAAATATTTGATAAAGGATAGAATTTACTGTCTCAATTTAGTTTTAGTTTAAGTTTTTTCTTAGATTTATGTAGATCTTAGAATGTGTTTTTAAATTGTAACAAATTAGTATTTAAAAAACAAAAAAAAAACATTTGCGAACAATTTTCAGTATAAAATCGAAAGTTTTACTAAATAACACGCAGGATCCTAAGACTGAAATAGTGCTCCATTTTTATTTTATTTTGTAACTGTTAAATATCTTAGAAGTACAAGTAGTTACAAGTTATTGTCTTTATTTCATTATAAACCTCAAAGTCACAAATTTTCAAAGCACCTATGGAAAGCAATGAGTGGGACCAGAGGTATAAACTAAGCATACTATACATACATATATTTCAATGGAAATAGGCCCGAACTATGCAATTAATGCCCTCCATGTGGACCACGAAAATCCACTTAATTTTTGACACTTATTTGACATTTATGACATAGCTGGAGTTTATTTTACGGTTGAAAGTGTACAATGAAATTTCAAAAACCAAGTGCTGCCACACTGTCGCATTTTCACACCTCGCGAAACCGCAGAGACTACGGGTTAAGCTAACTCCGCAGGATAGCGCAGGCGCATGCCTTGCCAATCCACGATAACACAACAGCGGTCTACTTAATTTAAAACCCAAAGTACCTAGTTGGCCTTTGTACAATTTAGAACCTTGATTCCATCGAAAATACTTTGCACAGATAGATAGAGAGAGTTATTTGGAAGTAATGTGACCAGTCGCTCTCAATTTCTTAGTATCCTGAATGGCTATAAGTAAACAAACTAGTAAAAATGTTCACAATATGCGTACATGTTCAAAAACTTAAGTACTTACTTTTAATACTTTAATATAGTAGCCCGAAAGGCAACATAAATTAGTTAAACAAAAAGCAACTTCATTTCAAATCAATGAATCTACATGAAAAAGGGCATCGACTGTCTATGCTGCAGGTGGTCTTGGACATGATCGATGAATAGTGGTACTACGAATGGGCTTTCGGTTGTTCTCTTTACGAGATCATGATCAGTTTGACTCAGCCAGTACTAAAATTCGTCACCATCTCGTTCTCAGATAAAGTCAAATATCTAGGAGTAATTCTGGATAAGAAACTTTTCTGGTCAAAACATGTAGAATTAAAAACATCTTAGTCGTTCTCAGTTTTCTGGCAGTGTGAGGGTGTTTTTAGGCAGACGTGGGGCTTGTCACCAAAAGAGGTCCTCTGGATTTATACGTCCATGATGAGATCATCTTAGCTTATGCGTCCATTGTTTGGTGGAATAGTCTTTCGTGTAAATACGTGGTTGTCTCTTGCGGCAAACTTCAAAAAACAGTCTGCCTCGGGTGTACGGGAGCCTTTGCGACTCCTTCGGACTCTGTTCTAGACGCACTGCTGAATCTCTTTCCTCTAGATACTTATATCATGGGGTGCTCGTTAAAACCTATTCACAGACTCAGACGAGGTGGCCCTGGTGATCCCTGGTGGTGGATCCTGCAGGACATCTATCCTATACCCTGGTCTAATGGATATGCCATTTAATGCTATGACTCCAAGGCTTCAGCTGCGGCTTAAGTATGAGGTTGACTTTCCAGGTATTCAGGACTGGCTACTACTAGCTTTTGAGCCAGGAATGGGGTTTCACGGATGGTTCCAAAACCGATTAAGATTCAGGGGCCGGTGTATTTGTGGAAGACGATAACACAAGACTGCAATACTCATTGGGTAAGCATGCCTCTGTCTTCCAGGCGGAGATTGTTGCAATCCTAATGCCTGCGAGTCATATCGTTAGAAATAAATGCGAGGGTCGTAGTATTTTGGCTTTTAGAGACAGTCGCGCTTAAGGCCTTGCTTAGCCCTTTAACCTCATCCAAATTAGTTGGTGAATGCAAAAGAGCTTTCAACTGTGTCGCAAGATACAATTTATTGATAGATAGATAGATTCCCATGCAATAAATTCCTTTTCTCTATCTTTATGAAACTTTAATGCAAAATAAATTCTTTCTCCAGATTAAAGGACTTAAATTTCCATAAGATCTCTTCTTAAAAAGAATCGTTATTCCTCTGGCCAATTATTACAACCTTGGAATAATTAAAATACAAGCGTTGAAAACCATTAAATTCCACTCCCTCTCTCTGATAACATTCACCAAACCTGTATCTCCATCTCTCGACATATACATAAAAATAAACACAAAAAAATTAACTCAAAGCCTGGCAATAAAAACTCATAAAAATCTTACTTATCGCCTGGAATTTGTTGTTTTTTTTTCAGCGCATTTCATTGTCCGTACAAGGGTGGTATGGTGCTGCACATATACACCATTTTCACATAAAAAAAAAAAAGAATATTTCCCCAAAGTAAGCATGACATCAAATAATTAAATTTCCATTACAGAAGGAAAAATTTTCCAGCAATAAATTTCAATATACTGTGAATTAAATTTTCGCACGAATGGCAAAATCCCCTGAGCGCGTTGAACCGCAAATTTCGAGAGTTGAAAACCGATTCAAAAGATACAAATTCGAATATGTGCGTATGTGTGTACACAGAGACTTTATATCTTTCGATGCCTTTATTTGCCTCTGATCCATTAATACAACAGAAAAACCCCACATACAGCAGATGATGACTTTGTCCAAGCGCTTTAATTGTGGCGTTAATTCGAAATAAAGCTAATTGCGGTCGAATAAGCCGTCCGCAATTCTCATTTCATTACCCAGCGACACTTTCAATTTGCCATTGAATGAGGGGAATAGTAATTAAACGAAAAACCGCACAACTATTTAGTACTTTTTTTTTTATTTTTATTAACTACTTTCATTTATTTTAATCTCTAAAAATGATTATATTTAAATTTTAGGCCCTAAAAAACAGTCCAACCGCTAAATATTTAAATATTTATAAGGCAAAAAAATGTGCATACTTATTTTTAATAAATAATTAAATATATAAAAATAAATACGAAATAAATAAATTTAATTTTAAAATCAATTTTCCCAGCATCTTGCCAATTTTAAGAACTTTTATCTCAGAAAAAGAGAAACTTTCCTTCCAATCACCTGGCTGCCAGGAGTTAAATCAGTTTCATATGAACTTTCGCCTAATCTAATCCGTCACACGCCCCAAACTAAGACCCATTATCCGCCCAACCTACTCGAAGATGTGGGAATCCTTTTCACAATAACTTCAACCTAAAAGTAAGTTGCCGTTTTTTTGTTCTAAAATGAAATGAAAGTTTTTAACAGAACTTTGATAAGAAACCATATCACCGAGCGCTTGAATACCCATATCAAAAGATGCCGTTCATTTTGTTTCACTTTAGAACTTTGCTCATCTACTTACCTTTTTTAGGAAAACTTTTCAAAAATAAAAGTAAGAAAAAAACCAACCAACACACACACAGGAGCAAATCAACTCACCAGAAACTTCCTCAAAATTCCTTATCACAATCATAACAAGGATCCAATTTGTGTCTACGACGAACTTGAACTTTAAATTAAAAAAGTAAAAAACACAGTCGGAGGGTTGGTTACAAGACAACTGAGTAAATTATGTTTTATGGTTTAATGGCATTGACAAGCCGCAGAGCAGTTTGGGCCGCATAGACTCCATAAAGTACACCTGGTTTTTGGAAAACCCTAGAACGAAACCACAGAAGGGATTAACTTCCTTGGAAAAGTTTTTTACATGTGTTCCGGCTTGCCGGTGTAAGTAATCAGAGGGTTGTTTAACGGTATATCTTAAATTGATGGTTTCCTTAATTATTTTGTTTGTTGTTTGAAGTGATTTGAGGATGTAATTGATATGAACTTGATCTATTGGGGGAGTTGGTTTGTAATGAAGCTTATTGGAGGCAAGGGTTACCACACCTAAATTCCTGTACCCTTGAACACGCGAAAAAATTGCCTCCATTTTTTGACAGTTAAATCGTTTGGTGGTTTTGTCTCGGAGACGGTATGAAGTTAGTCGATAATTGGTCATTGGTCAGCGCCTCTCCAGCAAGAGATTGGCTCATCAGGGAACAAGCTCCAAGAGATTAATTTCCTTTAGAATATTGCTGCTGTGGCTGCAGATGTCCAAGAAGACTCAGTTGATTGTCCTAGAGGAATAAATAGTTTGATTTCAGCTCCAAACATCCTCCATCAATTTCCAGAAAGAAAGGAAGATCTTTGAGCGATTTATTGATTATCCCAGAAGCTCCGGTTTGGAATTGAGACCTGGAAGGCTTGATGGAGATGGATTCTTTCAGACATGAAATCTGAGAGGCCTAGAGCAGGCCCAAAAGGCTTTAGTCGCCTTCTCAGTGTAGTACCTATGTGAGGCTTCCAGTTCAAATTATGGTCTAGAGTTACCCCAAGACATTTTGTTTATTTTGAGAAATTAATTTGAAGACTGTTTATTGAAGGGTTTTGTAAGCACAACATATTTTAAAAGGAGCTTTAAAAATCGAAACAAGGATGACCCGTTGTGTGAAAAATGGAAACTCAGTGCATGCCATGTATCCCCTTTTGATTCCTACACTGTACTCTTTCCAAGTTGCGATGATTTATTTTTGTGCTTCTTGGATCGCGGAGGATTCTGCCATTCTGTCCAAGGGGGTCTTATTGTTCGTTTAGCTATGCTTGTGACTATTGGTATATGGCCATGGCCATAAAATTCTAAAGCTACTACCAAGAAACCTATTACAAGTCGCGTAGGCAGTTCTCTCGTGACAGTATTGGTCATCATTCAAAAAAAACATCATCATGTGACATCACAGACTTAAAGTTCGAAAGAAACAGTCATGCACAAATTGTGTAAAGCATCCGGAACGCAACCTTGTCTTGCCTTGCCTATTCAGCTGTCAATATCTGAATCTCATTCGTTCGTCAAGTAAGGTATATAAGTATGAGCAGATGAGGCTTTCATTTTCGGCCTTTGCCGAATTAACTTTCAACCCAACGACATAAAGCTTCCTTTTCCACATTTGCAATCATTTCTTATGGAAGTCCAGTGTCCTGCCAACACCTTAATTATCAGGGCAATTAAAATGGTTCAGTCCTGATACAAGACAAGAGTCTGCCGAATCCGTCCGTTTACCATCAGAAAGCGGCTTTAAACTTACTAATTTTGTAGCTAAGTGGTTAGAGCATTGAACTACTGTGCATAGGGCTTAAGGTTAGAATCCCTGAAAATAGCATCAAAGTTTTTTCACGGTCCGAAGGAAACCCTTTCCTTTATACAGTGAGATTCCGAGCTTTAAACTTTGCCATAAATCTATCAAGTCTACAATTTGGATTAAAGCATTTATCAGAAACACGATGTCAATCCACCGAAAGATGACATTGTTCAGTGGAAGACTAATGTCTTCTTTCTAAGTAACCTAAATTTGCAAAAAACGCTAAATTTTTCCTCCACGCATAGATATCATCTTAAAAGTTATTGCCTTACAAGCTCAGTGCATACAATTTGTACACCAATTTGCACTAAGCAGTAGCTAGCAATAAGTACCATAAAATTGAATTAAACTAACTTGAACCTGTTCGTTTAAAACAACAAAATATCATTTTACAGTCTAAAGTCAAAACAGAAAAAAGAGAAATTCATTTGTTTTCTTCCTTATTTATGGGACAGAAAAAAAACCGTTTTTTTTATCGTTTTAGTGCAACTTTCAGGCTTTTGCGATAAAACAAACGCGCAATCCAATTCTACTGTGTCGCTCCGGCTACAGTGACAGTCGTAAAAACGGAAACCGAAAAATTGCAAACGATAAAAAGGAGTTATTCCTGGCGGTGTGTGTCCCACCACCGCTGACTCAACGACCAAGTGTATGACTCTTGGGTGTAGTATATGCCTGCGGTGAGTACAACAATGCAATGACAGCAACGGGAGCAATAAAACAAAGAAAGAGTTTTTCGGGGCGCAAAAAGGAAGTGCAATGAATCCGTAACCAAAAGTCATACATATTCTATGGAGGAATGACTTTATTTGGCGGCCATAAAATATTGATGTCCTCCCTGCAAGAATGTATACCATTTGAATATTTTTTCGTTCCTAGTGGTTTATTGGGAATAGTAAATCAAAATCTCATGCACAAATAAAAATTCTAAATTGTAACTATACCTAGACCTATGAACGCAAATTCATTTCGAATGCAACAGAAAGTTCTGCAAGGACGAAGGTCTGAACTAGCTACGTGAGAAGTTTGTACAAAGTTTTCATTTAACTGGAGCGCTAAGCCTATTTACATTTGGCGTGGTTTCTAGAGATCTAATTCGAAGACAGCAATCATGCTTCATTTTCCATGAGATGTTGTCCAATTAAGCCTTGTCACCCCTGCTGTCTTGTAAGAACTATCGAACCATATCCCTGTTAAATCGTATAGAATGCGTATTGTGTAAACGTCTAAAACCATTCTGCAACACACTTATCGGCATATGCCAGCGTGGCTTCCGAGCCGGCAGATCGACAATAGACCAAACCTTCACAGTCAGAAAAATTCTGGAAAAGACCAATGAATTTCCAGTCGAATCGGAAGGCCCCAGCAAGCTATCGTATTGGCGTTTACGACTATTGATGAGCAGGCGAAACGAGTTGGTCTTGAAGTGAGTTCAAAACTTCTAACTTGACCGACCAAATTAATGCTCCATAGAACGTTTATCTTACCAGTCCTGCTGTGTGGAGCCGAGTGCTGAACCATATGTAAGAAAGCTGAGCAAACATTGGGTATCGTCAAGCAGAAAATACTTCATCGGAAATGAGGCCCCTTATACGAGGAAGGCGAATGGAAGAGAAGCTACAACCGCGAACTCTATGAGCTGTACAAGGAAGTGGATGTAGTCCAAAAAGCCAAGATACGCAAACTACTTTGGCTCGGCAAGAGGATCTTTGAATCCCAGCCCCAAGGCTTTTTATATGGTGATCTTGATCGTCCATGGTAGGGAATCTTTAAATTATATATCTGAAGCTGTATGGCCATCGAGTAAGTTGGTACCTCAAAGCATGCTTACGGTCCATACAATAGCGAGAACATCTCTTTCTGTTCCACCCGATGTTTGTAGCTCAAAGGATATTCAATAGGATGTTCCTCAGATTTCTCCTCCTATACCAAAACTGCACCGATAGCATAGTTGCTAACATCCGTCTTCGAATGAAAGTTTTTCTATCGCAAGCTTTCTTAAGGATGGATACACTTGTGAGAAGGGTATTCAGAGTTTCGAACGATGATTGTTCTTCTTTGTTTTTCATACCATAGATGCTTATCAAAAACCCCCGCAAGAGGTGAGGCCATGTAAATCTTTGTTGGGTTTCAAATCCCGATCTATTGACTATAACCACGCTCGAATATCCTGCTCATAAGCTTAGAATTTAAAGGACGCAGATCAACAAAATACTATCCCTCTTCCACGTAAATATGGAGCATTTCTGTATAAAATCTTCCTTGTTAAGAAGAACATCAAAAAAAGCACTTCCTCGAGCTTTATTCTTCTTTTTCCAAGGATTCTTTTCAACACTACTCAGTTCTCTCATAGCATATTCTCCTATGGTTCTCGTTGACTTTTGTTTCATTAAAGAGCAGCTATATACGAGTACATCTTGGTAGTGCTTAATGTCCAAGTCCAGTCCAGTGTCTGTACCAATTCCATCACATGGTATTTTCTGCTTCGTGGTCGAGAACTTAACCCCATACACACAGGCGAGATTAATCGGATCTTCTTTGTGGGGCTTCCCTTTCAACAATATCCTACGTACGAACTGAGTGCCATTCGGCTAATGGGAAACAGGAACCCATTCCGTTCACACGTTACGCAGTCCATTTCAATTTATATTCGTGTTTACCAAAGAGCACCCCATGTTTGCATGCTCTTACTTATCTTCCACCCTACCTGTCCTTTTCGGGCCTGATTATATCTGGGATTACACTTTTCCAGTGTGCGTTTTTTTTTTTTTTTTCTCCATTTTAACGAAAATTTTATTTCGTTGGCCTTTAACCCCTGTTGCTATCCTTTTGTTTCGTATCTTGTTGTATACCCACCGTGCACAAAGGTCCTACTGCTGCAGTTAGTCTCCTCACAATTTCTGGCGCTGCAAAATGGTCCTTTGTGGTGTATGCCTTGTTTGAGTATACAGTCGACGGTAGTTCGTAAAGCACTGATTATCCTCGGTACAGATGATGCTCAGTGTGATGGGGGTTGGAGAAATGAACGAGGGGGTAGTTCTCTGTTGTCTTTTCGGCAATACGCGAAACGTGGAAACGTTGGTGCGAAGCAAACTATCATCATCACGGGGTATAACAGGGAAATTAAATTCAGTGCAAATTGGAAACATAGTCCTTTGAATGGCTGAAAGGCAACCTAGTATGAGAAGTTAAAAAAAAAAGTATGCAGCATAGATTTGGGAGCAGAGGGTTCAACTGGGTCGATTCGAGATGCGCAGATTAACTGACAGTTTATGGACTTTTGGCAAAGCCTTTCAGCGGAACGCAGTTGGTAATATGGCGAAGGAATGGATGGCGTATGGGAAGGTAGCTGTTATCGAGTTAAACGTTGCGCTGAATTGCGATTTACGCTGACTGACTCTAAGAGGAGATAAGAGGGTTTCAAACGAGTTGTTTTCTTTTTTGCGGGACAAAGTATTGCCGGCTTTTAATTTGCTTAACAGTTTAGTTTGACGTCATTCTTTGGCATTCGGAGATAATTTTTTGTGATTTTTTATTCGCTGTTTAACGTTGGATAATAAAGTGCTCCTTTTGTGTTAACAAAAACTTATAATGCAGTATTCTGTTAACAGAAGTTTGACTTCAGGAGTTCTTTGAAAGTTATGGCAGTTATAGCAAAGTAGAACTAATCATTGTTGGGTTAACATAAGTTTGTGTTTCCCAATCTTGTCCAAAGAACTCAATCAACCTTGTTATCCTGGTGCAGATTCCTACCCATATGGGTTATGCAATGCAACCAAAACGGTTTCAAAACCTGATAGTTATCCTCATAGAGTATATCCTTCGTAACATAGTGACATAGAGAGACGCATACCTTTGTGGAAGGCAAGTCTCCTTACCGAACATGATGCCTGACATTCACAGAACATGTATTGGGATGTTTCGTCCTCATTCGAACTCAGCCATTAATCTGTGGACTGAAGGTTAGGTTTAGTTAGGCATGGGACACGGTGAGGTTAGTGTAGACTCATTGTGATCGTTATAGTCAAACTTCTTGAAGAGCTAGCGAAGTCATCGGAATGGTACAGTACTTACGACTAGCAGAGGAAAAGAGGTAGTGCTAATCAGCAGCAGATGGGTTATGGACAGAGTAAGAGTGACCGTGGGCGATGTAAACCAGAACAGAAGCGAGAACAACGGCTATCCTGGCAAGGATCCAAGGTAAATATTGGTTGACCAACAGAAAGAGATGTTGATTCCCAATATCGACCTTTGAATCAGCAGGGAACATGGAGAGTTGAAATTCTACTTGACGCAGATCTTAATTGGTCATGGATGTTTCAGAGCAAAGTACCTCCACAGAGAACAACCCTTATTGTCCAATGTGAACAGAAGCAGTGGAAGATGCGGAGCTCATATTGTACCACTGTCCACGATATCGTGAAGGCCGTATCCTTTTGACGAAAAGACCAAGTGTGAACTTAACCATCATACTGATGTTTACCATCCAAGAAGCCTGCGAAGCAGTAAGTGAAACAGGGGCTACCATTATGAAGGGGCAACGAAGACCAGAACGACAACGAAACGCAGCGCAGTTAGCAGCCAATACGAACAAGCCGAGTAGATAAGACTGCAGTCTACTTAATTCCTCCCCTCTGGGAATCCTGAAAGATAATCTCCGCTGATAGTTTGAAAGTGGTATGACATCCTCCGTTTCCATCCGGCCAATAACACAAGAAGCTATTCAGGGTGCTCTTAAGAAGGTCCCATTAGTACCGTGTTATAGTATCCTTTTTAACATCACGCATATATGTATTTGGAACTCCTCAAACTAAGTAAACTACGCGTGCTTTTGTGTCCGAAAAGACTCCTTCCAAATTGAATTGAATCTTCTCAACATCCCTGGATTATTTCTTCCCAATAACATCTTCACCTCCCAATTATCTCTCTATAATTCAGAAACACCTTCCCACGGCACACTTCCGGTAATCCAGCACGTACCATTCTCTTTTTCAAACTACGTCATTGTCGGATCCTTTTCCCATTCCAAAAAGCCTCAAATCACCTCGTCACAGGCTCAACAAAATGTTTGAAAATCGTTTTTCCATAAAAACGTCAGTCGATTCCCCAGCCGCAGAAAAGTACTTTCAAACATTTATTCGATAAGTTAAATCTGCTCTTTTCACGTAAATCCATTTTCCAAAAAGGAAAACACACCCAAAAGCACATCACGAACAAAAAAAAATTGCTTCCTTCAAAATCAAAGTTTCAAACGTGTAACCACATTTCACTCTTTTTATCGAGTTTTACTTCCGCAGTTTGGTATGGTATCCTCCCTTTTAGAGGCTTTTTTTTTTTTTTTTTTTTTGATTTTGTGTTCCCCTTTCGCGCGCGAAAAAGTTGTGTGTGCGACTGATGTTGCTCTTTGCGTGCTATTGCATGTAAACACATCAAGTTAGAGGTGCCCAAAGGCCTCGTGTATATTCGAAGAGGCGAAGCGGCTAAGAGGGGGAGAAATGAAATTCCCGCAAAAATTTTGAAAGCAAACAAACACTTGCTCCCCTTTTCAGTCAGTCGCTATAAATCCTATTTGCCCTGGAGGATTACACGCGATGGGTACAAAACCAACATATAACATGCATAAAGGAACCGCTTACAATTTTTACTCCTCCTGGCCTGGCCTATACTCCCGAGCCGAGCAGCCATATGCACACACACCAACCACTCGCATGGGAGATAACGTATGAAACTTTCGTCAGAATCCGATCACGAGATGTCTAACAAAGTTGATTTTAGGCTTTTTGCGGTGTTATTATAGGTACTTTCCGAGGAAAAAATGTACTGCTCTTTGCGTAAAGGGAAAACCTCAAAAAAAAAAAACTGTGTACAAGGATTTTTTTTTGCATCCTGCGGTTGCTTATAGATAGTTGCTTTTTGAATGAATTTTTTCGATCATGAATTTTGTTATTCGAGCTTAGGGCTTTGGCAAACAATAGGCTGTTTGAGCGATACAAACATAATTCCATAAGGATTATCAGGGCGTTTTTTCATTGTAGTCTCAGGACTTTGTTTTGATATCTGGGTTTTGGAGAGGAAATATTGTGGCGGAGTGAAATAAGTTGGGTGGATTTAATTTGACAAGCAGTTGAAGCTACAGATAGGTATAACATTTGATATACTTTTTTTTTGTTTTTGGTAAAGGCTTCCAAAAATTTGGTACAAATCGCGTAACTTTTCGAGTCACAGCAGCGAGACTCTACTACCGTGTTCCAGGCAGAGCTCCTCGCGATTCGAGAAGCCTGCCGGGTTCTAAGAGATCACTCAACAACCAACCAAAATATTGCCATTTATACAGATTCGAAACTGTATTAAGTAGCCACTTGAAAATTACCCTTGTATTGGTTTCGGGACATAGTAGCCGACGTAAACTGTCGATTCTCCGTTTGGCTTTGTTAAGGGCTGCCTATATCTTTATATGGTACTGCTTGCGAATCACAAGTGGGTCTTACTAGCTGCGCCATATCAAGAAAGACAATGCCCAGCTATAATGAACACTAGTCAACCGAGATCATGACCTGACATCGCTAGAATTGTAGCTGTAATTACGGGCCATTGGCCAGTCGGAGAACATACGGCTAGGCTTGGTATCCCGCATAACTTCTTTTTTAGAAGCTAAAAGCTTTGAATCACTTCCTCTGTAGGTGTCCGACCCAGACCTGACTATGCTTGGCAATCCCTTCCAGATTTGCTCAATATTGACAAGAATTTTCAAACATTTTCATTAATTTGAGACACAACGTCGTTCAAGAAGCTGCCTCGGCTGGCTTCGCAGTAGCGTATTCTATTACTCCAATTACCCAAGACCTTTTTCATGGTTTCGGGCTGTAGTTCACGGATTGCTTGGATAATATTGGCCTTAAGTGCTTGAATCGTTTCCGGATTGTTGGCATACCATCGGTCCTTCACAGTTCCCCACAAAAAAAAAGTTGAACGGGGTCAAATCGCAGCTCTGAGACGGCCAATTGACATTGCCAAGACGGCTAATAACACGATGATTTTTCGCCCAAAATCGTTGTCCAATTCAAGCTTGTCTAAGGCCCGAATTGCAAAGCGATAACGAACCCGATAGTACGCTTCCAATTGCTCAGTCAATTGGATCTTGTTAGCGAATAATCTAGCAATGTTCGTGAATTGAGTCACACACTCTCGGCTACAGCAGCCACATTCCCGTCTATGCGCAACGTACGACGACAGAGACCATGAGTTTTGTCCACTAGCATACCAGTCTCACGAACTTTTTGCACAAACTTGCATACTGCAGATGCGAAAATGCACTATTTGGGCTACACTCACTTTGGAAGTAAGTTTTCAATATTTCCCAACGGGAAGGCCAAAGCTGCGTTCGGCATGCTGTCCACCATCTGGAAAAGCAATGTTATCAGCTTAAGAACCAAGCTACGACTGTTTCACTCCAACGTAGAATCGGTACTGCTTTATGGGTGCAGTACTTGGAAAGTGGACACCATTAACACGCGCCGGCTGAAAGCCTTTGTAAACGAATGTTTAAGAATCATCTTGAGGATCTTTTGGCCGAACCGTATCTCCAATGAAAAGCTTTATACGAGAACGGGCCAGGAACCTATAAACATTACGATACGAATGAGAAAGTGGCAGTGGATTGGACACACCCTTCGGCGCGAAGACAATTCCATTGCGAAATACGCTATGCAGTGGAATCCGCTTACCCAAGCAGGCAGAACAGCGGGACGCCCTAGGCAAACGTGGCGCAGAACAGTCGAGGAGGAATCGAGCTCTTTGGGAATGAGCTGGAGAGAGATCAAACGAGTTGCAGAGCTACGAACAAAATGGCGCGCAGGCGTTGTTGACGCCCTATGCCCCCCGAGAGTTACATGTGGCGACCATAATCGGTATCAGGATGAGTTGATTGGCTTGTAAACGGGAACATGTTTACTTAAATAAAGCGTCGACACGTGCTTTGATTGGCTTGTAAACGGGAACATGTTTACTTAAATAAAGCGTCAACACATGCTTTGATTGGCGTACAAACGGGAACATGTTTACGACAATCAAGCATCAAAACACATTTGGGTTTTTTCCACAGCCGAACCCAAGCCAAGTACACATGCTGCTATGCTCTCCTTAATACCGGAGCTTTAATCATGCCCATCACACGTCAAGTGCATGGTAAGCCCAATCCAACCACATGTTGTTTTTTCCACAGCCAAGCCAAACACCAAGCCAAGCCAAAAACACATGTTGCTATACCGGAGCTTAAATCATGCTAAGCTCACGTGAAGTTTATAGCATGATAAGAATGGCTTTGGCTTGCATGCTTTCTTTTTGTTGTTTCACTTTCTCTTGTTTTTTTTCTCTCTATATGTTATCCATTATTTGTTCTCTTCATAACTTAAGCTAAGTTAGAATTAACAATCACTCTGTGTTTGGTCATCGATCAATAAAGTTAAAAAAAAGTATTAAGAAAAAATTTTGTAGTTTTTTATTTTTTTTTCATTGGGAAGCCGAATTCTTTTTACTCGAGGGGTTAAAGGATTAAACAACACCCTTTACTATGGCAAGTATACTTCTACACTTTCTAGGTTTCGTCAGATTGAAAAACTTTGATTTTCGACAACTAAGTCTTGGAATTTCAGAATTTTAAGACTTTCTTCTGAAGATAAGAACTACCTACCACGGAAGTGCTTCCTCTAGATCTAAATTGTTTGACTTTGACCACGGGTAATCAATAATCACATCCTTAAAAGAATTCCATTTAAAAGAACCCGTACGGTAGATACCGTTTTAAATTGAGAAGTATAAAACCCTTTAAACCACTAAGTTCCTATGGCAATTCTGTTTTTCTTGTGCAAATTGATCTAATTTTCCTCAAAACAATGGCCATTTGTAATCCAATCTTGTCGCAGGAGTAAAAGAATAGACTACAAAGTCTCTCCTTCATCACCTAGATAAAAACCTCAAAACCTTTCAGAAGAATATCATGTTTCACCCTCAAAGTTCACATGTTATTTCAGTCTGTCCGTATCCGCATCCGCAAGAAGATACCTTTAGGTATCGTTATACCACCTACATTCGTCGCCTGACTTTGGCATACATCATAAGGATACATGTCGACCGTCACCTCGAGTGTCTATTAGCAAAATCAAATAATTGGCTAGAGAGGAGAGTATTTCTCTCCTCGCACAAAGTCACTTATCTCTATACACACACACACAGAGGGAACTCTCTAAGATACACAAAAGAGGACAGAGAAGATTTTAAAAGCATTCAACGACTTGAATCGGCAATAGCAACAGCAACACTCAATATAGGTACATAGGAGGCTTCCTAGAAATCATTTCAGCGCACACAAAGTGTCAATAGGTGACACACTGACTTGCTTGCTACAAGCCAAAGTGCGGAGGCAACCTTTTGCGAGATGCTTGTTCCATTTGCCAGCCAGAGGAGTATAAGGTACACAAATTGGTATCGTAGATACGGCGGGCGGTGGCAGCGGCGGCGGCGGCATAACACGGCACATAGACACCGTCCGCATCGCAGAGATCCTGTGAATCTCTTGTGTGCACAAAGCTTTTAAATCACATTAACATCTAACACCTATCTGTTATGTAAGTGCACCCAGAGACTTCCATTAGGTGTCATGTTTCCTTTATTACCCGCTCCGTGAAATTTTTGGTAGTGTCACACCCTCGCACACACAGTCTGTACGGAGTGTGTATCTCGAACTCATAACCCAGAGATGCAAGATTCTATCTCAAGCATGAGCAGCATACACTCTCTCTGCTGTGGATGTGTGTAAAATGGATTCACACAGAATCGCATTGAAGAAGAAAGTTCTCCTTTTATTTTTTGGGACACGTCCCACCTAGCGCTTGATCCATGGAGTGAGTGTATAAGAGGACATGATGTTGTGTTCGTTTTGCACAAATTATCCAACAAGGGAGTTGAATTTTCGGCATAAATACATTGCATACTTGTGTACACCGAGAGCTTAACCAGGGAGGCACATGAGGTTAACGACTGTAAGCTGGCGTTGTATGGCCCCCGATAAACCGAAGGTCGGAAGCTGGGATTGTTTGTTTTGGTTAGGTAGCATGATGTTATTAAAAATAAAAAAAATTAACCAAGAGAACATGATAATGTTTTCCAATTACACTTTGGTGCAGTTGATAAGGCAGACAACGACATGAAGGAGCGCTCTTGGCGGTTAGTTGGCACAATAGTGAGTCTGTTATGGAAAATGTTGTTCGAATCATGGTGGGATTACATTTTCTTGTATTTTCCATGAAGACCTAAAAGCACGTAATGCACCAGAACCTAAAATCCATCACTAGATGCGTAAACAGACGAGACACTCGCGTTTCGTTTCAAAAAAAAATTTCAAAATGTTTCGCTCAGTCTGGACGCAGCTTTAGATTGAGGGTACTTAGTTTTATAGTTCAGCCGAAGAATAAAGTCGAAACAGGCGCTATCTCGAGCTCGTTCATGGAAAGCCATTTAGACTCTCATCTGGTTCCTAGATTCCTTTTCTCTGGCTTTGTTTGGTCACTTGATAATTCCCACAAAACAAACTGTGCTGTAGTGGAAAAATTCATTTTTGTATGTTCCTCCGTCAGTGCGACAACGTAGCTATCGAAGTCAAGAAAATATCACAGCTCTAAGTGCTTCAGTTTAAAATAAGCCAATTCAGTTTGTTCTACGCCTTGCACTGGAATAAGGAATATCTCAGGCCATACTTTGCGTATAGATCTTGGCCTAGTGCTCATGGATTTTGTTTTGGCTTTGTTAATTTTGAGCCTCACTTTGTTTGCCGCAGCTTCTAGATTGTGTGCCATAAAGTGGAGGTCCATTATCCGATGGTGAAAACAGACAAACATCGTCAGCGTAGTCTAGTTATAAAGTAAGATGTCATAGCCCAGCGAATTCCATAGTTTCCTTCCGTCAATACTGCACAGAGTACATCCCTATTAATCACCACAAACAACAGCGGTGATAGTATACATCCTTGACGTACTCCATTTTAGACCTCAAATTCTTCTGTCACCTGACTAACTCCTACATATACATACGTTGTTGCATCCATCATCCATCCTCCGAATTTGATAAGGTTCATAATATTTCCTGATGTTCTAGGATGTTCTCTACGTCGTGAAAAAAGTGTCTTCATAATAAGTTGGTGCTTACCACTCTTAGACTCGAGCAGCGGCAATAGAATGGCCGGGCTTGTATGTGAATGCGGCAGTCAACATGGAATGAAAGCTTCCCTTCCCACTTTACTTCCTGTATCAAGCTTAAGTGTGCATGTCGAAATAGTCACAAAGGGATCAGCTTGTTCTGATGAAGATATCGAGGCTTCCCTTGCTTACTCGCAAGCCTTCTGGCATTCCTTCATATTCCGGAACGCAGTACAACTTAGCCTTGTTTCTTTACAAGGTCTAGGTATAAAACCTTGTACTAGGTTAGTACCTATATATAAACATTCAAGTTTACATGTCCTACGGCCCTTATTTTATTCTCAGACCCTTCTTCGGCTAATTCACGGCGCCATCCGGATGATCATCCTACGCAAAAGAAAAACTTTTTACATGATTGTCCTGCCACTGGGCTGACATTGATTCCATCTCCTTCCCATGAAGCAAGCCAATTTGAATGAACAACACAACCAACAACATAATTGATTTGAGCATTCAAAAAGTCGTTCCCCCTTCTGTGTGTTCCAAAAATTGATGTCTTACGCATAATCTCACAAAGGGACCACACACAAAAGTCATGGCTTCCCTCTGACCGGCCATTTTCACATGATGTATACACTAAGCAACGCTTGTTCACTTTGCTAAATGTTACAAATGCTGTCGTCCTGAAAATACATGAACTTTGTTGTGTACTCCCTACAGGCACCAATCATCGTGTATATTCTGTTCAAATCAAAGCCCAACAATTCAAATTCAAAGATTTCCAGTGTGCCAGAAGTTGGAGAAGAATGGTATCCCACACAATGGTGGGAGTGTAACTCCTGGTGCGGGTCGCTTTTGTTCTTTATGTCCCTACTGCTACTGATGCTGGACTTGGAGCACTTTGTTGGATGAAAGTTAAGTGACTTGGAAATAACTTGTTTCCACCTCATAAGTCAAAGAATTAATTTCTGTCGAAAGTGGCAACGAGTTCAATCCTTCGCCATTCCTCTTCTGTTTTTTTTTTTTTTTTTTGCATTCATTGACCAGTCTCTTTCACATGCTATTTCATCGAGCCAATACGTCCTTGTCGCCGCTTGAGTGGGTTGTGGAGACACAACTCTCTGTGGTACGGCACGGAGAGAGAGAACTGAGGTTTGGATAGCTAATAGATAAATGCAACATGGCAGTTCAGTCAGGAAGAAAGGCGACCGACAGACGTTCGGTACAAGCCCTGTGAAATGGTATATCCATGATCCGATTGTTTGCAGGTAAGCGGGCATAAGTGGTAAGATATTGTAATTAAATTGGAATTGGAATCATTACATATGGTTGGTAAGTTTGGTGAGTAATTGATGCTGGACGAAGACCAAAGGCAAAAATAAAAAAATAAATAAAAAGAGTATCTATCTAAACAAGGACGAGAATGATTTCAGGAAAATTGACGTCAAGTAATTGAATACATTGGCTTGAAGGATAACAGATGGAATTACTGGAAATAAAAATGTGTATCTATGGTCAGTTCTGGCAGTAAGCCAGAATTCTGATATACATACCAACATGAACTGTAGCTTTAGGGATACATATCAACATCTGTTTCCTGAGTAAAGGAAAAGTGAATGATAGCAATTTGATGAACGTTTCGTAGTTACCATTTGGTCTTCAAAAGAAGTTATTGTATCTATAAAAGTTTCTGCAGAAACAGGTTTCATTTCCAAAAATCAGATATGTATCTGAAGGACGTTTTTGTTTATGTTGTTCATATATGGGTAGGTGGATTGTTTTTCTCGTGCGCAAAGGTTGAGCTAAATGTAGGTCGCATTCTGTAAATAATTAAACGTACCTACGCGTGGAATTGAGGAGGTCAGCAATTTAAGGAATATTTGTTTCAGAGGTCAATGAACTGCAAGACAACTTGTACTTGAGTCTTATAAAGAGATATGACACAGAGTAGATTGTATAGACAAAAAATAGACAGTCAACACGCTAAAATCGCCCAAGATTGGTAATTGTATTCTGACATTCAAGCTAAAGCAAATGGGAGCTCACAAAGCTCACACATACAAGTAAATATCTCAGCGGCTGACTTGACAGCTATGGACGCACCCATTTTGTACATAGAATTTTTTGTTGTTAATGTACTTGTTAATGAATCTAGTACTCTTTTGGCACAAGCTTAATCTATTCTCTAAGTCAACTGTCAAATATATTTTACATCAGCTGGTGTTTTCCAAATAAATGTCAAAATTTTCAACTCGATTTGTCAAAATAGTAGCAAGTTTTGGATTGATCTAGGTGTAGCGAAGGTCTTTCTCGCTAGAATCTGCTAAAATTTGGTACATTTTTTGTCCTAGAGGCCATTAAATTCGTTAGCAACAAATCTGTCATTCTGGTGCATAAAGTATACTAGCAAAGATATATTGGCGAAATGTCGGAAACCCGCTCAATGCTTCGCTGATCTCATTACAAAATCTGAAACGGGATTCTTCTGCTATGCCATGTTTTCGTAAGCTCCTGAAGTGCCCAACCCATTGAATTCGTAGATTCGTTATTCCGTCGTTTTTAACTGACAGCTCGAAAAAAAAAACGCACATTCTTATGAGAGGAGGCCCATAACCAACGAATGGGATGGATGAACTTTGACAGTAGGTTCACTTTCTACTTTCACCATCTTTCGATCCGTTGACGATAGACACATTCATAGAGTTTAGTTCACACAGTCACATGTTGAAGTTGAGAGAATTTAGAGAAACTGTCATCGCCGTTGACAATCAGCTGATTGATGTGACGAATTCTATTTGACGGTCCTATCCAGCAATACGTCAATTTGAATGTCAAAGGAACGAGGGAACGACGGATTTTATGGGTTGGGAGTGCATAATAGTGCAGAGTTCATATTCATTGAAGTAATCCTTTTCCACTGACCTTTCCTTTCCAAATAAAAAGTACCACCACAAATATTTCAGACAACTCACTCGACCTCATCAGTAATCGGCTCCCAAAACAACATCTCCATTTGAGGGCCCCCGAAAAACACCACGGTCATACTCGTATGTAACTGCATTGCGACTAAAGTAGTTAATTATATTCATTAGATTAGTCCACCTCCCACTCGCGCGTCGTCGTGCACACACTCAAATTTGCTTAATCTCTCACTTTAATTCCCTAAACTAACTGGCAAACCGTCCGTATGCTTGTGGTACTGCTGCTGCTGCTCCACCAGCTACTGTATACGTGTGTAAGGATCAATAAACAAACTTAAATTAGCTGCTGACATCAATGCCATCTAATTAACGGTTATTGCAAATAACAGTGTGCGCCAATGTGGTTTAGAAGCTGATTAAAATCTCCTAGCCATCCGGATACAACAACCCTCTCGCTCTGCCCCCGAAATTTGCTTGTCGAAAATAGTACGAGCATTGTATACTTTAGAGTGGATGTCGTTGTTGTGCCTTATGTGTATATGTGTATTCATAGGGAAAAACCCTTACCCTGGTTTCAATTCCAGCAGCCAGTGCCTATCAAGTAAACCATTTTAACGACATATTGACTTTTTAAGCTAATATCGTGTCGTTCGTCGTTCGTCGTACGTTTACCTTGAATGGAGTCTGCTATCACAACAGCAGCAGCGCACCATTATTTTAAGGGTGAAATTTTGGTCGTCTAATTTGATTTTAATAACCCTTGATGTTGTATACACCGGTGCAAGTACTTTTATTCGTTCGTTGCTGTGTTGCTGTTGCTGTTGATGTTGTTGTACCGCATTTGAGGCGGCGGCTCATGCCACCCAACACATCAAGGACGACGAGACTCTATGTTGCGGTGGGCCGGGATTGCTGTTGTTACCTTTGCGTGGGTTGGCGACATCCTAAATGATCACCATCAAGAGTTAGGGGTGTGTTTGTGTGCCAGGTGAATGGGTTTTGCAGGTGAAACACACGGAAGTGTTATAGGGTTGGGCTGAATTAGTTTCGTTCGTACTTACGTAGCAACGATGAATCTATTAACAGAGCAATTTAGGTTTCAGCACTTTAATTGTGAAAATGGGTACTTTAGCTTATTGTCTATCCTTTACGAAATACATAGTATAATAGCATTCAGGACTCTCTCTCCTTATCATTGTTTTTAGATAATTGTTATTTTACTTTGACTATGGCTTTTGTGTGTGTGTGGCTTAAGCGGTTGAATTTGTGGCAATGGATAAGAAAAGTTTTGAAGAGATTAGCTACAAAGTGGGTATTAGGGATGATAGTTTCGGCTATTATTTTGGGCTTTTTATCTCTAGAACTTGATCGTATGGGAGCTTACTTTACGTTCTTTAGAATAATAGACATTCTTTCTCTACATTTGAAGTAACTGTTTGAATTTGGTTAAATCTTTCAAAATTCTTCCTGGGGTCATCGTTATGAAGCCACATGATTTGCACAAGTTTATCAATCTCAACGGATGTATATATGTACATAGGTATCAAATTAAGATTTAGAAAAATCAGGAAGATATTATAGTAAATACATTGAATAGCACTCAGCAAGCTGTAACAACCATCGACGCATCAACCAAAGGAAGAATATCCTGTGCTCCTAATGCGGTATAATGTATGTACGTATTGCCGTGCCGGGTAGAATTCTATAGGTTGAGATGGAACACTTAAATCAACAGAGTGTCTTTTAATGTCGTTGGTCAAGGTCCCCTTGAACTTGTACAAGCCATGGTTCAGGATCAATGACAGTGTTGCCGCAAGAGTTTGGAAAAAAGTATCTCCGCAGACTGAAGTAAAGTATCAAAAGGTATCATAAAAGAAATTATGAGTAAAACTGCCATTATTACTATTTTGTTAATAAAAAAAATAGGACAAGCTATAATGCCCAAAAAAACATGAATATTCTCAAGTCTTTTACAAAAAATCTATCCATCCAAACAGGCGCCAAGTCAACTACAAGAAGATTTAAACAAATTATCAAAAAAAAAAACGGAATAATAACTCACAGTTCAGTGAATAAGAGTACTGCCTGTCATATTATAGTATTTTGTTATCGAAAATAAAAAGTATCAAAATAGGTATTTTACAGAAATCGAAGTATCACGTCGAAATTAAGTTTAAAAAGTATCACTTTTGATACTTTGGTATCATTGTGGTAACACTGATCAATGAACGGAGCCTGAGCACTCTGTCTGGCAAGCTCATCAACAGCTTCGTTGCCAGTGATACCATTCTAACCAGGACTCACATTAGCTTGATTTTATTCTTTGTAGTAAGCTGCAAGAGAGATTAGAGACAGTTTCTTTGACTCAGTTGAAGGACTTTAGAGCCTTGAGAGTGATAGAGGAGTTGTTACACAACAGTTAAAGCTTCAATGTACTAGGAGCTGCAGTCTTCATAATAGATATGTGGACGGATGGAAGAACCTCCAACGCGTAATTCTTACGCATGCTAAACGTTGTATTCTTTTGGCAGACCGTGTGACCATTGGGTTGGTCTTTTCCCACCATACTAGCAATGCGTAAGTGATTATCGGAGTAACAATAGTAAGGTAAGTTCTGTGGTTTATTTTTGGTTTTACTCCCCCATGCATAGAGTAGGCCCAGAAGGCTTTAGTAGCCCTCTCAGTGGTTCGTAGAGTTACTAAAAATATCACCATGAACTAATTTAGGTCTCTTCATAGGCTTTCAAGATTTAATAATGCCTCCCATTAGTGAAGACATCAAACAAGAAGGCAATTAAAAACGTCCGGATTACTATTGCACGAAGTCCTACTCGCTCTTGACTAATTAATAGAACCCATAATAAAAGCCAAGTATTGGTTTCGTGCAAACTTCCACCACCCACCATAGTCAAGTGCTGCTATTCATTTTCTCCTAAACTCCCTCTTGTCTACTTCTGTACAGTAATTGCGTTTTAATTACTTGAATTGGCAATCAAAAATATACCAAAGGCAAATCAATAATTCTTCCATAACCACCATGATTGCCTTTATGACTTCCGCACGTCAGACATATACTTCTCATAAATACCTTAGAATTTTCCTTTCTTACTTGTTTATTATCGACGGAGAAGAGGAAAACCTCAATTCAAATGAAGATATTTCGCATTCAGTTCCTAAAAAAACCAACGAAACAAAACCACAACGGAAGCGAGTAAAAATCAACCAACCATATACACCCACTCCTTCCGTGTACATCTTTTAATTACCTGCTTAGACATGTGCAGTTGGAGCAGTCTTGCCACCTCCTCCTTCGGGGGAATTATTCCAATTAAAATTCCTTTCAAATGCAGTCGAGAATAGTAGAAGAAAATCCTTCCGTGCATTGCCTTTGCACATACACTAAATAGATTTTTTTTTCTTTCTTTACTTTCCTTTTGTTAAGAATGTCCTTGCAATTTGAAAAATTCAAATTTTCCTAACAATTAAGGCGCTTTAATGGCAAGCAAAAAGCAAATAATACAAAATTGAAAAAAAAAAAATCAACCAAAGGAAGTAATAATAACAATAATAACGGTCGACGGTATTTTTGTAAATTTTTCTTTGTAATATTTGAAATAAAAGAATTTTTCCCTCAAGGATAATGAAAAAAAAAATTATTACATGGCAGTTGGTGTGCAAATATCTAGCCAAAGGGGGGAACACAACAAAAAGGGAAATATTTTTGTTTTGAGAGGAGAGGTGGCGGTGGGTTGTATTTTTTGCATATGGACCGTAGCATGCGCCTCCTCTGTCAAGAAATTAAGGTGGTTTACTCTAGTGAGTCCTTGGGCCATGTAATAGCACCTCCGGTTTGGGAAAGTGGAAAGTAAATTCATAAAGAGCTAGTAAACCGGTTCAAGCGCGTGTATACATACATCCGAGAGCAATGATGACTTCCTTTGGTGCTGGCAGGCAAGGCAAGGCAGGTTACACATTAATTGAAAGGTTAATTAAAGTAGCAGAGTTGAAAGAATAGAAGGCAAGGCGTTGCCGTTCAGTCCTCGTGGAAATGTTTGCTGCCAATTAAGGCGACGACGCGGAGAGGTGAAATCAGAAATATTGATCGAATAATTAGCCGTGCTTTTGGTGCGATAACCTTTTAATAATGACCTTGGAATGGAGTACGTGAGCCTTCTTTTTTTAAAAAAGGATAAATCATTGCTCAAGCTTAAGGTTTTGATGAGGGGCATAGAATCAATAACTCGGAAAGGTACCTTTTCGGAGCACACCATTAAGAATTAAAATATCGGAGGCGTTGGTTACCAAAGCGATAAGGTCCTCAGTAAATATGTTTCTCGTCATTTGGTCTATTTGATTCCTAATACCTCGTGGCTGCGTTTGGTCTCGATGAATCGTACCATGCTTCAATCCAGTCGATATCCGGTCTCCATTTAGAATACTCTTGGTAATAATGTTGGCTTTGGAGGCTTTTCTCGCCTACTAAGTTTTACTTAAATCAAGTGTCCATCTGAGAAAGATAGGGCATCTACGCAATGAGCTTCAGCTCTCGTTCTTTCAGAAAGTTCTCTACACCCATTTGCCATTACATTTTGTTGGAAAGGGAATCCGATTCCATGCGAAGCTTGGCAATGGAGGATGTGACCAATACATTAACATTTTTTTCGTCGAATTGGGATATAATTAGAACCTCATAGCTGCCCTTAGGATGATTCGCAGACAATTTAGCTGAAAGACACAACTGTAAAGCATAGTATTGGGCAGCTTCTTCTGAGCACCCAGGAAGGAATAATCATATTCCATACTTTTTCTCCACCAAAGGTGCATCCATCTTATATAGCTACTTTTGGACTAATAATTGTTTTTTAGGAGGTGGTTGGGAAACGGGATTCTTTTTCCATCCACTAAACCCACCTCGTCCATCCATGATGCCCGCAGCACTGCCGTCAAGTATTTCATCGCAAGGGGGACTTTAGCCTTATATACTCGCCTCGTTCATGTTGTCAGCTACCTGCTCTGGAATCCACGATTTTACTAACTGCTTCTCAAGATTCTTACATGGTCAGCATGAGTCTGTCCATGTTCTCTGGGTTTAAGTCCACGCTCAGTCTTCTTGCCAACAGGTTGTGGCCTTCATAATATCGTTTACTGTGGAATGTTATGTGTTTCACGTTTCCCACTAATTTTGTCCACGATGGACAGAGGATCGTCTTTATGATAAGATCTGTGAAAGTTTGCTCTGAAATATTCATAGCCATCAAACTATTAGATCTCCATGATTAATATTTATCCAAGGATTTGTATTGAAGATCAATCACTTCCTCCATCTAAATTTGTAGACATAGTCTATCTTACCATTTTTCTAGGCTTACTCTTCGTGGTACTTCATCATCACTTCGACTGAATGCTGTTGGCATCGTAGTCCTGCTGGACCAGTATTTTTATTCAGCTACTTTAAGGAGGAAGTCTATTGGCATCATTCTAGGCAATAGGCATGCAGCTGCCCCGTCTTATGATCCAAGTTACCTTATACATGTCAAATTCTTCAGTCAAAGTATCAAAAACGAACTCTGCTATCTTCCAAACCTTTATTCGCCGATCGAGCCCGATCGAACTGGTAAACTCCTCGATATCACTCCATTTTTCGCAGAGAGAGCCTTCTTTTTTTTTTATATTTTTGCTGTCTTAACGTACGATCAATTGGAAAACTATTTGAGCGCCGAAACACTCAAGTCAAACCAGAAAATGCTCTGTGTCACACTGTGAGCAAAAACTTGGGTTAAAGTCTAGAAGTGGCACGTTCAGAGCCCTAACCTTAACCCAATATCTCAGAACAGATCACCCATAGAGTATGGCACAATACAACTCCCTCTATATGCCAACAATCGGAGTGAAACTATCCATAAAATATGTCCAATTATACCCCTCTTAAGGAACCGTTCACCGAAAATCTGAATTTTATTTTCTTCAAGTAATATTCAACTCAAGTCTTCCATGAATTATTCACTTTCCTTCAACATCTAAGTTCGCCTACTCGCAGCTCACTGTCATGACCCAAGGTGAGTCCTTCCTTCATCCAAAGTACCTCTCCTTTATTCGCCTTTAAAGTCCTTTAATCACAACAAAAATTCGTAATATTCTTTAGTCTGGCTTCCAGGCGAGTTCTTCTCTCCTATTATCCTTCTTAGCAAGTCTTAAACGAAGCGGGGGGTTAAACTCAAACTCATTCCTTCATTTGCATTCCCCTTTCTGACTCAGTTTCTAATTATTACGAAAATACCCTATTCCGCGCCATATTCTCTCGTCCTCCTGCTGTTTTCTTGATAAGGACCACTACAAATCAACCAGTAGAGCAGTAGTTACTCGCCATTTTTTCCCTATCTTGTTTGTTATACCAGTTAATTCCTTTTTTCAAAAAAAAAAAAAAAAAAGAAGAAGAAATTTCATCTCTCCCTGATTGTCTATCCTGTTGCACATTGCGATGCACTTTGCCTTTGAGACGGGGGAATTAAACTTTTTCTTCTTTCATGTCCCTGATGAAGGAGCAAAGTTCCTTTTGCAAACGTGGAATGATAAGACAACAAAGGTACGTAACTAGAGTGGTTGATGTGCTCCAAGGATGTTTAAGGGAATTTCCAGGGATATAACTACAAGATAAGTTTTCCCAAGAGCCAGAGAAAATTCCAAGTGCTAAGGTGAAACTTAAGCGAGGAGAAAAGTTTTTACCCCGCGCGCCGCCGCCGGGTAGTAAGTTCATAAATAAATTTTAAGGAACCTATTTCGCCTTCTGCAAATCATAGCTCTTTGAATTAGCATTCAAGTTTTATTATTATTTGTCTAGGATAAGAACGAGGACGTACATAGCTTAATTTCCAGCAATCTGTTCGTTTTATTTAACCAGACTGCAAGGCATCGATAAATAAACTGTAATTTGAGATTTTTTTTTCAAAAAATCAAATTGAATTCATAATTATGCAACTATAAATAAAATATCTTATCTATGAATTGCAGTATAGCTAATTGTCACTGAACTAACGTGTGCATAAAAAAATTAATTTAAATGCTAATATTTTTTAAAGAATTTCGTACAAAAAAAAAACTGGATTTTGTTCAATGTGTATTGATAAATTGTATTTAATAATGAGCTGCACGTTTTGTCCACAGACAAATTAACAGCGGACATTATTTTCAAATTAAATAAATAAATCATGTGAATTGAATCACAAACTTGAGTTGCATAATTAAATACACGAGAATTAATTATTTGATTTTTTTTTTTCTGAAAAATAGTAAATACAAATTGAAATGATTAACCGTTTTCTTTTAATTTTGTTGAACAAGTATATGTATAGCCAACATGTTTTGTAAACAAAGTAATATTTAAATTGTTTGATGATACTCGTGTGGTGTCAGACAAATTCCAGGAGATTTTAGCGAAATGCGTTGGGTAATTCATTTAATGCAAATAATATTACAAAATCTTTTCCAAATGCATAGTACATTGGACAGACTACTTTGTATGTGTTCAATGAAAAAAAAGCTATATTAAGTCTAAAACGCGACCTTGGACACCACGTCCCTCATTTTTTAGCTTTGTTTTTTAGTGTTCCGGACCTTAAAAGGAAAGACGGAACACTTATGGGTTTGATACGGTGTCTGTCTGTCCGTCTGTCCGTCTGTCCGTCAGTCTGTCACAGCCCTGTAACTTTTGAACCATTAGACATAGAGAGCTGAAACTTTCGCTATGTATACATTATATGGAAGCCCGCCCAAGATGGCGGCAATGAATTTAATTTTGGGAGCCCTTTTTTGGGCACCTTGTATGAAGGGCAAAAAAAAAATTATTTTGTTCCCCATCATGTGGCATATCAAATTAAAGATAATTTTGCAAAGGCTCCATATATGTAAGAAATATATTTTTCTGATAAAATTTGTTGAACAAAACAGCTTTCCAAACATTTGAAAAATGTTGTCCCCCCCCCCCCCTAGCGGCCAGACCATAAGTGGTAAAAATATAAAAAAAATTGGAGATACGTAGAATTTTGTGTAGATTGTGAAAACAATACGAAAATTCCTGTATCTTATATATTTCCTGAGAAAAATTAAAAAAATGGGGTATCTAGTTAGCCCACTGTATCTCCCCCAATTTTCATGTTATCCAAATAATAGTTACAGTATCCGTAGAGTAGTTCCCGAGTTACAGATTTTAGAAGAGCGCATGGACTTCCCTATATTCTCTTCTCTTGCTGCTACCTCATTTGATTTCGATTTTTCAAAAACAAAGTCATTTGCACGAATGGATCGTATATGTTAGCTCTATGCTGCTTTTGAAAACTAAATAAGTTTAAAAAAACTATAATTTTTTTTAACTTTGAGTTTTTTTTTTTTTTAATTTTTTTCTTAAATTTTTAAGACTCTAAATGCTGTATTCCTTCGCATGTCACGTATTGCCAGTGTTTTGCTTTGCTTAAACCATTTAACAAGCAAAGTACATGCATTTTTATCCAAAAACTTGGTCCGCCTAAACTAACTGAAATATGAAATTTTATCAAAATCGTTGAAACCATTTTCGAGAAAACCCCGTGTTTTGTCGCTACGTGAAGGAACTCTAAGAGTAGGGCTACAACAAAAATTTCAATGTCCCCTTTAGAGGCAATGCAATAGCTCCCTAACATGAAGTTTGAAATATATTGATTCACTTGTCATACAGATAGACAAACAGAATCGGCAGACACACTATAACGAGCTTCTCTATCAACGTAATTTCAGAATTGTTTAATATCTCGAGTTCCAATTTTTACACGAATTCAATACATGTCTTATGTGGAAAGTGCAAGTTAAAATGGACTGGAATCTCAGAACAGTATTACTAGGACATACCTACGTACTAGGCATTACATCGTTCATATCAAAACCAGTATTAGGTGTACCTATGCAGGATGTGTATTAATTGCCTTCTATTTAATGATAATATAAAATGTCCGGAACACTATTGCACGAGGCCCTCCTCGCACTTGCCCAATTTTTTTTTTTTTTTTTTTTAATTGTGGGCGTGTCGCTAATTATAAACCGACCAATAATGTCTTCATTTCCTAGACTCCCATTCTTTTGACCAAAGGGTCAAAGCAATCATACAGCTTGTGGCGAACAGCAACACATTTAACTTCTTCCTTCTCCCTGCAACTTTTCTGCCATTGTGTTATGAATCGAGGAGTTTCGAATGAATAGACATCTTCTTGCTAAAGTTTAGGCATGTGCCCACATGATCCCATCATAAGGGGCCAGTTATAACTATCATTCAAATACATTATTGGAACGAATCACAAGATCAGAGGTTTCATTTTCACAAGTCAGTTATAGCATTCATTGAAAAATTTCTGTCAGTGGAAAGCTCTGTCCGTGAAATGGCAACAACAAAGCATAGGTAGGTTTTTAAGTTAGAGTTGATAATTGAAAGCAAAACTGACAGATGAGAATAGAATGGGAAATGAACACATCAGTGAAACGATTGTGTTCCAAATTATAGAAACGACATATAGTAGATATATTTTTGAAATCCAACTTTAGTACAATTTTAACCATGAATCGCTTTTCAGGGAAACAAGGCACCAATATAGTGAAGTTATATGTATAAAAAATAATCGTTCAGTTCTGCTAACTCAACGTAGGTACATACCGTTGAAAACAAAAATCACCGTCTGACAACACTATTCGTCGTTTGGTCTCAAATTTTGTTGAGGACGGGATAGATTTTTCAAAGAATATACAGACCCATTCAATGACACAAATTGTTTGCATCGAGAATGAGCTTGACAGAAAAGAAAAAGCAAACCGCAAATGAGCGCAAGTATCATTCTAGAGGCCATAAGGCCGTCAAAGTCTTAGAAACACACAAAATCTTGACAAGAAAATCTCATTTGTCCTTTTCATATAATTTTCTGAGCAATTGGCCTTCAGTTCAAAATTAATCGATCGGAATCGATGAGAGAAAATTTTCAAAAATACCTCATTATTTGATATGCACTTTTTTCTCATATCCATAGAAGAAGTTAAGAATCATTTCTCCTGGAACTAAAAGTTCCTCTCAAGAATTCACAATTCCTATATTCATTCCCCTGAATGGATGCATACCTCACCGACTCCTTGATTTGTTCTCTATATAGTAAAGCCTCCAACTAACTCCGAAGAAACTTCCTCTCCAACTTAGTTCAGGTCCCGCATGCCCTTCGTATGAATTACATTAATTCAGATCTTTTGCGTTCCTAGGTATACACATAACGCAATCCAAATCCGACAATAACTTGAGTAAACTTTTTAAACTAACCAGCCAGCCAACATGTCACATAACATAACATTTCCGCGTGTGTATTTGTTTTCCATGACACGATATCTTTTGGTGGCAACTACCAAAACCCTGGCTCTGCCACAACCAGCAAAAAGGACAAACTTCTTGACATAGCTTTTGAGCAAGCAACCCTCCTAATTCTACGCAAATCCAAGAGCGATTTTCCTATGCATGTTTCCACTAGCGCTTGGTGTCCTTCATTTCCCCAAGAGAAATCTCTCTAACAAACCCCTTAACCAATTGACTAACAACATACCGCTTGTGCACACACAAACTACACACAGCGCGCGTTCTGCTTCTGTGGTTTCTCTCATTAGTGTTGGACTCTGGGAGTTCATTTCGCTGCTGCTAGTTGATCCTTGTGTTTCCAAAGCATGATATTCCAGAATGTTCACAACGAATTTCGGTGCAATTGCCTCGTACATAATACTGTGGCCAATGCTCTGTACAAAGGACTCTCGCTAACATGTTAGTTTGCAGCTACAATAAACAAATATAAAACTTATTTTCCTAGAGCAGCTTACACAAAAGACGGCCGGCCGGCGTTAAAGGGAAGAAAAACGTTTTCGTAGGAATAATTTTCCCACCCATCAAGGGGTGCTGAGGGCGCTAATTATAATTACGAGGGTGGTAGCAGTAGGGCCCTGAGGCGGAGGCGCTTTGATGGAAGTTTTGCCAGTGCTCCACTTTCTCTCTCTCTGTCAATGCGAAGAATAATGAAACGCATTTTTAGGGAACCAGAAATGCTGGCCATCCTTTAACCATATCTGAGGCTTCTCTTGCTGCTATCATGGTCTCTTTGTGCCAGAAGCGAACAGTGTTGGTGGTAGAGTTGATGATGGTGGTGCTTTGTGCCCGCCCCTTTTGCTCCTGGGGGCGGTATGGGGTTAAATTGCTTATTTAGTACTCGGGAGGATCCAAAAATGTCTTTACACGCAAACACACACACACACACTCAAACAAATCGCCAAAGGTCCTTGTGTTGTGTGAATGAAATTTTTACCAACAACACTGAAAGACTGAAGTTTTGGAACAGAAGCTATTGTTGTATGTCCTGCGCTTCTGCTAGTGATGATGATAAAAAGGATTTTTTTGCTTGCAATTACAATGACTGTTTTGTTAGAATTCGCGGTCCAGGGGGCTCGGGTGACTGGCATTTTAATTATTCCTGATTATGTTGGTTTTATTTGATTACACACATACAACGCGAAGGAGCGCAGTTTGGGAGAATGTTCGGGGGTAGTTTTGTGGTGTAATCTTTGGTTATTATTGTCGTAAATATTTTTTTTCTTCTTCTTTGGACCAACAACCCTATGCCAATGGCAGCCATAAGAGGATGGTAAACGAGTTTGGTTTAGTTCACTTCTAAACATAACAAACACAAACGAGTACTTTTGTGGAGGGGGAGATGCTGGGAAGACACTCTGATAATGCCTCTTTGGAAGTCAAGTTGGTAATTTTCGTTTTTTTCCGGCTGATAGTAGCTTTTATCACTCGAACAAGAATTGTTTGTATAGCGGTTTTTATGGTTAGGTTGACGCTAATTTTCGTTCTGCACAAAGGTTTGGTATTTAAAACGAGAGATACGGAGCATTAGTTTTATGTAAGTAATGATTTAATGTGAAAAGGACATTTCACGCTCAAGTAGAGTCGCGTGAATGATAGATAGCTAGCTGTCGTAAAATATTGTTCATTTTATGTGACTTTTATGGGATATTTTGGTGGAAATTTTCTTCCTCTCTGAACGTACATAAATCTTTTTTAGATATTTTGTGTATGAGTTAGGCTTTTATACACGGGAATTGCGTTCGTAGATCAAGACCTGCAATTAGATTGTCATGAAAGTAATGATGCAAAAGTTTAATAGCGTGGGGGTAATTGCCCTAAAGATCGATCTGGAGAATGTAATAGAAATTAGAAAACATCATTTAATTTGAATTCTGTGTAAACGATTTTGTGCTAAGGCATTGGACTCTTAAATCGCTCAGGACTTTCACAGAAAGGGAATCTCTCAAAAACAATTGAGGAAGACTTAACGCTTTAACTTCTCTTTCAATGCGATCGCTTGACTGGAGCTGATGATGGCCTTACAATAAAAAGTTGGGTTTTCCCTAATCAAAGAGAACTTCAAGCATCTGACTTGACTTATCTGTGTGTAAGCTCTGATCTTGGTCCTCCTTCATGGCGGTGTCTATAAGGAAAAAAGATCTGCAGCCGTATGTAAGACTGGGTACTACAATGGCTGAGTACGTCCAGAGGATCGTTTTAGGTATCACGGGAAGAGGAGAGGAGAATCTGAGTCTTCCTGCATCCACCGTCAAGGATTCTATCAATGTTTATGTCTCCTATGACCGCAATTGTACGTGGTAATGGATGGATGAAGTTTGGCAAAATAGATGCTTCCCAGATGGTAGAAAGGATATAGTCCTTTTATAGTCGCTTTTGCTAAATACTTAACATTTGTCAGCGCCCCATCATTGAAGGGCTTACTCGAATCCATTAAGGAGACGAGAAAATGTACCTATGCAGTAAAATAAGGCATATTGGGGAACTTTCTGAAAGTACAATGGACTAGTTGTTGGCTGAGTGTTCTAATGCAGCAGATAAATTTCTAGATTTCCCTTATAGCTTAATGGCACAAAACAAGGTCTGACTAGAACGGAGGAAGGAAAAAGCATTAAAAGTCATGTGAGAAGCTCAGAATGGTTACCGAAACCTATCACATAACACTGGTGGGATCTAGGATCTTGAATGGATAAATCCAAGCAAAAGATATGCCGGACGGGTTAGCAGGGAAAACTTTTCGATCTCTCTTAGTATTTATTGATTCCCGCACTGACTTCTAACGACAATGGGACAAAATCATACCTCATCTGTCTCATCATTCCGCATCTGGAGATAACTCCGAACCTACCGCTTCACACTTCATCGTAATGTCAAGATTTGAATGTTGTCTCGAATACGAATATTTCAGGTGTCCAATAATTGTCCTTTATTGTATGTGTAAGTAAAGAGAACATATTCAAAGTCAACCAAAGTTTGATTGCGGACGTTTCAGCCAGATTTCCTCAGAAAATTTGTCGCTTAATTTCAATTTGAATGCAAATATTGAATTTTACATTAATCATTTTGTGTTCTTATTTCAAGGCAACAATATCAACCTGTGGTATTAATTTTGTACATACACATGTCTGTATATGTAAAGGAACAATATTAAGTGCGGTTGCAGGAGTTAAAGTCTTGCAAACATTTAATTCTCAAAAATAATTTAATTTACGGATGAACGGCATTCGATTTTCGCTGTCAACCAAAAATTAAGCGTAATTTATGTCTGTATATGTAGATATGTATGTATGTGTTCGTTCTTTTTAGCAAAGGATGCATAAAATAGCTTCTGGCATTTTTGTATTACGCTACATTGCGAATGGCAAATGTTTTTTTTTTTCGCGTTGCTTGCTTGTCGCATTTAACGTCCTTGCGAGTCGAGTATTCTGGACAAATGGAAAATTTCACTTGTCGGCTTTACTGCTAAGTGATAGATTAAGAGCTAAGGATGGAATATCCAAAAATAAAACCTAGTCCGTGCAACTCGTCGAAACAAGGAACTATGAGTTTGAGAAGCATTTAAATGTAGAACCATATGTATGTAGGTATAGTACCACTGCTCTTCATGCTTATTGCCGCAGTGTGTCATATTGAGTTGAGTCGAAACCACCGAAAATATATTTATAATTATTCCGGGTTATTTATCTACAACAACACATATGTATGTACTTCGTCAGAGATCAAATCAGATCAGAGATCTCTGCAACTTTGACGGCCTTCCAGGACCAACCAACTGCTGTTATTATTGCAGTAGTCTGCTTTAGCGCCCGCCTCTTTTTTCTCGTGGGGGCTCTTCAGTCCCAGAAGATATCCAGAGTTTACCCTTGACGTCATAAATCCTTCTCGTATGCGATCATAGTCATCTCAGCTTGCTTCGCTATTGGTAATAGACTATACAGATATTTAATCTTTTGGCAC
Organism: Chalcosyrphus nemorum; assembly: GCA_949716465.1. Lineage (NCBI taxonomy): Eukaryota > Metazoa > Arthropoda > Insecta > Diptera > Syrphidae > Chalcosyrphus > Chalcosyrphus nemorum. Next base: position 87,895,407 of record OX454333.1, read on the forward strand.
TTGAGAAGCACTGTTCAAAAGTGATTTTTCTGGCATATGCATGGATGGATCAGGGAACGGGCTGTACAAATGTTCGATACTTTGTGGACTAATCGGGTACAAATTTCTGTGCTTAACGTTCATCTAAATTTCAATTGCTCGTTGTAGTAAATGCCTTCTAATCAATGGCTAAGTATAGCAATAAAAAATAAGGTACTTAATACGCTTCCCTGATGTAATCCATGTTTGATGAGAAATTCTCGGTGATTTCGACTATTACAGCTCCTCTTTGATTCCTCGACCCTAACCGTCAGTATGCCCTGTACCCTGTTCTACGGCCTTTACAATGCCTACGCGTAAACGTGTGAAATTCCTGGCAATATGCTTGACATAGACGAACTAAATTAGACAGTCAGCTTCGGATCGTTTGACAGATTCGCTCCCCCAAGTTAAAATCCAACCAACAACGCATCTGTGTTTTGACGTTTCAGCAAAATTAAATGGGACCGCCCCATACAAATGCATTTTTGGGTATAACAGTTGACAGCTCTGGGGCAGGGGAAGTTCGAGTTGACCGTCTAATTTAGATAGTCTATGGTGCTTGAGCTCTTCCCAACTCTTTCCTCCTTACCGTGCTTCTTCCTTGACTATTCTGGATCATGTGCTTCTTGAACCGCCACCATCATGTGTCAACTGATTCGATTTCATCTCGTGGAACATGTCAAATTTTCGGCAAGTGCGATCAATCTAATGTCACTTTTTATGGTGTCTCTGCTTATTTTGATTTAAAAGTGAAAAAGTTTGCACATTCCTATAAATGAAAAAACTTTATAGGCTTATTAATAATTAAAAAATGATTTAACTTGAAAGTCAATTCTTTTAAAACGAACAGCAACTTTGTCGTGCAAAAGGATTTCGCAACCAAACAGAGGCAATAAACAACAGAATAACCATTTTTTTTTCGCCCATTCTCCCTACACATGACTTTCCAATTATTCATCCCCAATTTGTCCACCAAATAAAAGTCATACAAGCTGAAAAATTAAATCCTTCAACAATAGAGCGAGCGGTGAGCAGAAATAAAAGCACGGAACGGACCAAAATACACAGATTTTCAACACAAAGTGAAATCCTTTAAATAATTGCGAATTCTCATTGTCTTTCACTAGGTAGCTGGTAGCATTGTTTTTGTGCCACAGGATTATATTCTCTCTTCTGTATTTAAATTTAGTTTACCAAACAACAAGTGGACAAACGACACGGCTACAAGTTGCAAGTGATTACAGGTGGATACTACTGCTAGTGATGTATAGTCCTAGGAAAAAAAACACATCGACAAGGCAAATAGAAGGCGGACTAAATTAAGGAGACATTAAATATGTGGAGCTGCCATACAATGTGTATATGTATCCTCTGTCGGTGGTGATTTTTTTGTTGTTTTTTGTTATTGAGTACTTAACGTGTAAACAATGTAATTCTGCTGAATGACATTGATCGATTGATGGTGATGGTTTTATAGATAATAATGCTCGTGTAGGCTTTTGATATCCTTGGGATTTGTAAACATTAATCCATCTAATTGGATGTACTTAAACAAAGTTTTATACTCACGAAGGACATACCTACTCTGTGTCTTAATGACACCAATTCAAAGGAATAAACTAAATTAAAAAAGGGGCAAAGGTGACAAATGATAAATGACAAATGACAAAAAAAAAATGCAATTTCCCAACAAAAGACCATCCTTTTTTCAACTCTGCACCTCATTTCTCATTCAAGCCCTGTCAAATATGCTTCCATCTCGAACAAATGATTGTTTTTTTTTCTTTTTCTCCCTTCTGTTTGAATCGCTCATAACCAAGCATTAAATTTGACCCAGAAAACTGCGCTTTCCGTTTATAGTTTCTGTTTTGCCACAACTTCCAAAGTCAAATAATTCATTATTTCATAATTACTTTGCCACCATCAGCACCCTCACCCTCGGCTGAGTCGTCGTCTTCGTCGTCGTCTTCGTCGTCGTCGTCGCCCACGGCAACGACAGACACCCTGTCTTTTCTTGCAACTACACATAGGGGTAGAGAATTACTCCAATTCCACAACACAAATGTGCAACGTTGGGAAAATAACAAGAAAATAACGATGAACATTTCAAAATTGCATTCCGACCATAAAGTAGGATTTCTTCTTCTGAATATTAAGTGATCCGTAGGCGGGGGGGGGGGGGGCGGGGTACCAAGGTGCACGTAAAATGTGAATGAACACCACTCATATGTGTGTGCGCCCCCAGGCTCTCCTTGCACACGTCCTGGCATTCATTCAGTGTTCCATCATTATCATCATCATCAGAGGGTTGGTTGATGATGATCAACATTTACCCCATTAGCCTACTTATTTGTACATTTCAACATTCTCTAGATTTCTGGGATTTTTTTTCTGACATCCCTTTTTTTTCTTTTATGTAGCTCGCTCCCTTCGTGACACTAACATTCTACTGTGTGAGCACACATAAAATATACTTTTGCCCGTTAAAGGATATTCGAAAAGATACACAATTTTATATTATATTTCTCTTCCGCATTGGAAGATAAACATAAAAGCTGTATGAGCTCAGCGTACTTTCTAAATGGCTGAGATATCGCCAGAGCATTAACAAAAAAAAAAAAACCAACCCCAACCCCAACCCGCCACCGCGTTTGGCTATTCATTGAAATGTATGGAGCATGTGTGTTTGTTTTGTTGCAGGCTGCAAGTAATAGAACGTGGGGAAAAAGGATATGGAAAAGAAAAATGGGTTCCTTTGAATGAAATGGACTGGTGGTAGAAGTAAGGCATTAAGTCGTCAAAGCGATAATTAAGATAGTTACGAGTACTGTTTCAATTTATATGAGAACTAAAGGAAGAAAGGCGATATGACGGGAAGGATAGTATCAATTTAGACCCACACCCGCAAAGCTAATAGCTAGGAGTGGAGCGATTCTTTTTCCCTACAATGGACTGGTATTATGTAGTTTTAAGACGCAACTAACATTGTACTGCAGTGCGGAGTAGAGTTGCCAGCGTCTCATTACATAATAACACAGATAACGAAATTTTTGGTCACCATTTTGAAGAGAAGTCTCGAACTCATCTAGGAACTTGTTCTGACATTGGGGCTGTCAAGATTTCCAATGTTGGTGATGAAACCGACAGAGTCTAGCAGATATTCGATATCCTTCAAGGTAACGTTGACGTTTTCTGTTTTAACAGTGACAGATGAAGTCTTCTGCTGACACTTCGTCCTAGTTGCACTCTCTAAATGTGTTGTCTTGTGCTATTACCATTGTCATGAGATGTTTTTTGACTCGACAGTAAAAGGGGCAGTGGGCAATTTTTTGGCTATAGAATCCTTTTAGAGGAAGAGTTCGAAGTAATTAAGTTGGCTAAATAGAACCTCACCCATAAAAGTGCAGTTTTGTGCATACAATCTGACAGCTCTGGGCGCAGCCATTTTGTTGATCGATTAAGGAGTGACAGAGGTAACTCGACAAATTTATAGTTAGGTCTTAGTCACACGCTACTTCACATTTATTCCGCCTGTTTTCGGTAACGAGGGGGCAGAGGAAGTTCGAGTTAACTGTCTACCATTGCATGTCGAAAAGTGTCAGCTAATCACTTCTTGACTTCTGTTAGGTTAGGTATTATGTAAAAGAGATGATGATTTTCCTCGCAACACTCAGGTCAGTACTGAACTGACCCATTTTGATACCCATATTGGGACGAACGAGATTGTCCTTTACCCGGTATAACTCTGTAGACTTAGCGTGCTGCGGGTGGTATCGTCAATAGCTTCCTCATCAAAACAACCTTTGCAGAGCTGCTGCAACTCCTGCGCTCATTTCTAATTCCTGCTGCAAAACACGAACTTTTCACTCACAGATTTGAGTGCCGTCAGGCTATTTAAGTTAAGAAACTATTATTTGCAAGGCAGCGGCTATTCGAAATGAGGGATTCAATACGTCACTATATTTCAGTAAACATCCCCTTTAATCGTTATCTTTAATATACAAAACAGTCATAAAGAAAAAACTCCTTTGATCTGGCAACTCTGTCTGTATGCTTTCGACAGCTTCGGATAGAATTTTGTTATTTTGCTCTCCAAACGGGAAATTGCCACAACGATGAAAGAAACAAACAAACAGGCAAACAAAAAAAAAACACCAACACTTCTTCTTCTTCGATGAAGAAGTATCCTGTCATGGCAATGGCATCCTTGGCATTGTTGCAGCAGCATCTAATGCATCACAACTTTGGGACTGTATTGAAGGCAAGTCAAGCACGAAAAAATGTTAAAGAACGAATCCAACAACAGTCAGCTGTGAAGAGTTTTGCTTGTTTCATTTTTTTTTTTTCCCACAGAACTCCCTGGCTTTTCTTTTCTTCCCTTCATCCGTAAGTCAGACAGTGCTTTTATGAAATGTCATTCTATGTCACGATGTTTTTTCGTCTGAATCCTAGTAGAGGATTCGCTCCAGGAGGAGCGAGGAAAATTCAAACTTCTGGAAGAAAGAGAATACACAGCAGCGAAATGAATGAAATCTATAGTTATAGTATCTGTCGTGAACAATTTCATCTACCTACTAGTATATAGATGCACAACCCCTAAATTACCGCTATACACAATTGTTGCAATTCTATGCGCGAAATAAAAACTTTTCTTTCTTTTTTTTTTCAAAAACTGTATACACGTTGGTGTATCATGCTACATTCGAAGTATTTTTCTACTGAATGTTGAAGAGAGGGGATGACAGTCTATCCAAAGGATACAAAAAAAAAACTGCATATAGAATCCAGGGATTCGAATAACGCGTTCAGTCGGGGTAGATGGTAGTAATAACAATAATCGTAATAATAATGACAAATGATCCACAGTGCTTGGGTGTTGGAACGGTAGTTTTCTTTTATTATTATTTTCATTTTAGTATTGTGTTCCTTTTTGGGAAAAGGATTTTCTGCAAGTAATTGCTGAGTGTTTTATAATTGGACAGAGATTTTTCGCTATGCAGAGAATATAAATGAAAAATTTCCGGTAGAACGAGACAACTTCTTTACTTTTTATTTTTATTATTATTTCAAAATTAGAATAGTAACGATGAAAAAGTTATTTTTGGAAAGAAATTCTAGATGGGACTTTTGAACTAGCATTCGTATTCGAGGATAAAATTTTGTTAAGTGCAATTAAGAAAGGAATTCAGACATAAAAATTCGCACATAAAAATATGTAAAACTTAAAGATGGTTAATAGAGATGAGAAGTTATAAGCCTTTGCACATTTATCAGATTAAGCGGTTTAGGAACTATACAATCCGGTCTACCTGCAGTCATGCCCGACAACAGGCTGAAGTTCAAAGTACATGTCGGGTATTCTAGTAAAAAGGCGATAATGCAAATCAGACAGCGCTTTCTCAGATGCTGCCAAACACGGACACTCTAAGAACACTTCGCTAACGTACATCGCAGCTCATGTCAAGTAATACACCCCAAGCCGGAACATTCATCACGAATGCCCAGGTAGAAGTAGCTTTGTTTAGCACTCAAGTACAGCTCAACGCTAATAGATACTCAGTGTCAAGGATCTATCGAAGCTTCTTCAAAGGCCAAGTCAACGTCATCAAAAAAGTTCAAGGCGGCTTCATTGCAAATGAAGAGATTGGAAAAAGAAAGGATGCTTAAGGAGAGAAGAGGTCAAAAAATTTGAATTCATGGAAGAAGAAGAAATGACATCCAACGAAGAAAATAACGATGATTCCTCCACCACAGCAGTAAGCACAGTAGAAAAGTGGATGACCAGCCACAGCGCTAAAGGGAAACGAGCGGAAACACTTCCAAAACACCTAAACAACTAAATGAATCCTGAAGTCCTCGTCGATTTTAAGCAAGTGGCGGACCAGTTTGATCTAAATGAGACATGGGTAAGAGCGAACATTAACGCAGTTTCCACGAAGTTGCTATACCACAATGACCCAAATAAAACCAACCCAATGATAACAATTATGTTCATAGCCAACAGTAATGTCCGAATGAAATATCCTTTTTCAAGCCCAAACAACGCTACTCTTTCGTACCTGGTAGCACCCGTCTGGGTCTTAAATGATCAGAATCCGAATCCGTTCTAAGCTTAGAATATGCCATGCATTCAATCTAGTCTCTGTTGCATACAGCGTCTGTCTACAGTTTCTTATAAATATGTTGCATTGGAGAACAAAATCGTCCCCATCGAGCCAATAATTTTACCAATTGCACACAACTTTTCTTACTTTCTAATTACACCCTTTTCCAGATGACTTCACCACATTTTTTTCTTTTAATTTAAATAAGCATATGAGCCCATTCCATATTGCTTCGAATTGGAGTAAAAGATATCAATGAGTGATCCCTCATATCCGTAACTAACCAGAAGCATAATTTAATGACATGATATTTAACCACTACCATCAACTAACCGTTACCATAGGTCCTTCAGCATCATGAGGTACTAGAAATTCACTATCACCACCGCTGCTGCTGGCTCTGCACTCAAAACCATCATCGTTATCCTAACCGCGCATTTGCATCGCTGACCACATCGCGTTAGCATACAACTCTTCATGGCGCGTTTAAAATGCGCGCGATTTTCAGGACGTTATCCATATTTAACACACTTCCAACCGTCGGTCGTCCATAGAGATGGCACTCTCATCCGTGGTCATCCATTGAGGCCGATGGGACACATTTTCTGCTTGCCTGCGCTTGCATACACACAAAACCGCACACATTGCCATTTGTGCCATAAGCCTGAATGCTTCTTTAATGCTGTCTGGTGATAGTACTGTTGCACTTGATGGTGTAATAATCGATGCAAATTGAAAATTTTCCAGCTTCCACCACCTTCTGCCATTCCAATTCAGTGCAGTGTAGTATACTTTCCAAAAACCAACTCTTACCGGGGCCATAGGCAGCACTAACGCTGTCACATCCACTGTCATCATCATCATCATCATCATCATCGGTATCACAACGAGAAACGTATCTTAATTTTTAGTCCAACGATAGTAAGGAGCTGTTAAACCAATACTCACTTGAATTTGAATTCCATTAGCAGTCGGAGTCCTGGAGTGGTCGCATCCAGTATGACGGTAACTGTCATGCTTGTTGGTGGTGAGATAATTGTTATTTGTGCGTCGAGTGCTAGTAGTTATGCTTCCGGGTAACTCGATGTTGGTTAAAGGATACTGAATTTTACACAGCCGAAGGACTCACGTAGTATGCCTTGTCAGTTCAGTTGAACGTAAAAATACGCACAGCCTAGAGACGACGAAAAATCCCAGAAAATGTGTGCACTGATGGTGACAGTTTATTTCACTGGATTTGATATTCCTGTGCATTGAGATTTAATTGACTTAGAATCATTGTTCGAGAATATCAGGCATGCAGAAGGAAAAATAACAAGGTTTCCTACAAAACAACAGAGCGGGACTATTGCTCTCTTTGGTTTTAATGGGATTTAAGGACTGGATGAAAGGTTGCTAGTCCAAAGGCAGAACCGTAATGGACTTAGATGAGCTCGCAGCTTTATGGAGTGTCCTTTTATACAGAAATAGAAACGCATAGCCATAATGGGACTATGCTCAGTTTCTGCGAGTTTCGTTAACTTCTTTGGACTTAAGGAAGGTGTAAATGAAATTGGGCAATTTGACAGTTCACACAAGCAAAAAGGTTTAAACATGGATAACTTCGGATTACAACTTAATTTATTTCCATCGTTGCTGGAGGCATCTTTCTTCTCCGCTGTCAGGTTCTTTAACAATTATCATGGCTTCAACCTGAAGTCGGTTACAGTTCTACATACTACATATTAATTCTAATGAGACACAGAGGGCGCCTACCTATTGAGTGTGTTCAACTAACATTAGATTACAAAGAAAACAATATTCGGCAATAAAATTAAGTTGTGAATACAATTTTATAAATATTTTAATTCCAATGATGCTTGCAAATTAATGGCTCTTTATCTCATCCATAGAAGATAGTTTATTTAGTTTATTTTCGTTTTTATTTTCCCCTTTTTGATAGGTTATGAAAGTTCATTTCCTGCAACTAGAGCGGTTGAATGCAACATTTGGTTGGAAGAAATTCAGTGCTCTTTTCGTTCGCTTTTGACATAAGGTTAATTCCACTAAAGTCCATTATGGTTGAGCCTTGAGCCTACCACATCGGTTGCAACTTTATCGTTGCATAAATTTGAAATAATTTGTTGTTACTTATTGAATTTATAATGATGCATCTGTGTTTTACATGAAATCCCCTAGGCCTGCTTTTAATTAAATATCAATAACGAAACCAAATCCGATCATCACTAACAATAAGTTTTTGTTTTTGCTGCACACTTCCTAAATATCCTTCAGATATTTACAATTCAAGTTATAGGCATATACATACCTACATGTATTGAAAATTGAAAACAGAAATTTAATTAAAACTATATCTGTTGGATGTTGGTTGTTCCTTGCAACAGGATAAGTATCATAATTTATATAATTTCTTATTTGCTAAACTAAACTAATAAACTAAACTAATAATAATTCCATACATCCAAAGTGTACACATTCACGGGCTGTGAACAGGTAAATACCAACTCATACTGTTCGCCGTACAATTGAATACAATCGTAACGCAAAACACAGTACAGCTCTCTGTATCTCACTCTCTTGATAAATAGAATACAAGAATCCTTTCATTTTGCATCCGCACTGTGTGGAAATTCAAATACACACAAGCTTCTGGAGCTCCCCCAGGCATTACGTTCGACATCCGCAAATACCCGCATCCTGATTAGATGGATTAAATGCGTTACATTCCAAGCCAATAAAATTGCATCTCTCCTGGTCCTGGTATACGCACTCCAGTGCACCGTGGGCACTGTGTATCTTTGTGCGAGTTCTATGTCAACATTTTCGGCCTGCAGACAACTATGCTAGTAGCCAGTAGGTAGTACATAGGTGCAATCTCATCACACACAAAAAGTTGCGGCAGGTGTTTGCGAATCGAGTTGCACAAAATTTCTGATTGAAGATCGAAACACAGTGTCTGATGTGTGCACAGTTTCGATTGATGATACAGCATCCGCAATACAAATGATGCTATAAAGTATCTATCTCTCTAGCGCTCGCGATGAGTTGATCCGAGAGAATTTATAATTCTTACTTTACCTACTATCTAGGTATATCCTTTAGATACTTTTTGCAAATAAGATGTATTGTTTCATCTTGCGCATCGAATTGCCAGCTAAAAATGAAAGAGGACGAGCAACGATGGAATTGAATTTTCCCAAGCGAATATGTACATATATAAATGGGTTGTGCACTGTTGTGTTGCTGCTACTGGTTGTGTTGGCGCGGTGCTCCTTCAAGGATAAGAACAGAAAGTCTCTGGAGTGATGTGAGGCGCAACCGGATGGAAAACGGAAAATAAATTCATCTGCCAATCATTATTTCACTTTATTCGAGCTTTCCTTTGCTCGCGTGCTGGAATACGATTTCAATTTCTCACTTTCGCTTGGGTTTTTCTTCGCTTTTTTTGAAATATATTTACGAAAGGATTTTGGTGTTTTTCTTTTCTGATGATTTGCTTATTTATTCATTTTATTTTATTTATTTATGTTTTCCTTTTTGAGCTAGAAAATAGGAGATACTTTGAGGTTGAATGCTACACATATTACTTTTCCGTTACACAAGGTTTGATTTTCGTTTTTTTTTTCCTTAAAATCCTCGTCAATTTTGAGCTAGATGTGAAATTTGAAGAGATTTTTGACTTTATTTAACTCTAGTTGAAGGGATTTATTGCATTTACATTTTGTTGACGAGTGTATGACTATTGAATTTTGTATTCGTAACAATTTGTGCAAGTTTGTGCCCCAGAGGGGAACACCAAAGCAGTTGTCTCATCTCACTGCATCGAATGAAAGTTTCTGCCTGAAAGTAAAAAAAAAAACTTACTGCGGCAATTATGGCGAGCGCGTTGACAAGTCAAATGTCAGATGATGACAACCCCAACGCCGCCTATCGTAAAAGGCGAAAAATACGAATAAATCGATTTTCCGAAATTTGCTTTCTACTTAGACCTGAAATACATACATCGATTCCAGGTTCGTGTCCGGAAAAATATCACCAACCATTTTTTTTATTACCCTACCTCTTACAAGCGTCTGACAAATGACAAGAGTATTAATTATTCTGCCCTTAGGATGGGCTTCAACATGGGCCACTGATCTTCCTCGTGATCTTGACTTTCAACCACTTTGTTTGGAACCGCCCTGTTTGGAACACCTTTGTTTGGAACTGTCCTGTTGAACCCCCTCTGTTAGGAACAGACCTGTTGAGCCTCATTACAGTTATATCCAGTACAAACACCAAAAAAATGTTCTAACAATTTCAACTCATTTTTAGCTAAGACAATCTGGTCCATGATCCATGTGGCTTACAAGCCCCATAAATACACTGCTAGTGAAAATGTGACTTTTTCCTATTGAATCAAATAGTTCAACATCAGTAAATATTCTCTCTATTTATATTCGAATCCCATCTGTCATTTCCCTCATAACCGAACCATCATGGCCCACATGTTTAATAACCTGTAAATTTTTTTGAAGTGCGTCCCCAAAGTCTACAACCCCTGAAACCACTAGAGTACACTCCCATTGGTGTTGAATTTCATGTGCAGTGTATATTGTATTCATAGAATGTTAAAAATAATAAACTATCTTTAATCAAGAACCATTAACTGACTGTCCCCACACACACATACACATATTTCCAACCCCCAAAGTTTGCCAGAAAAAGGAAGCCCCAAATACACTTGTCAGTAACCATAAATTGGAATACAAAAACGGAAAAATGTACGCTATAGCTGAATTGCCAAATTACGGAATTTCCCGGGACCACTTTTATTTATTTTTTTTTGTATTAAATTCTGTAATCCCTTCAGTGCGCTAATTTTCTTTTATAACGAAGCGTCCATACTGACCCAACACACCCCCACCATGTGCCAATGCCCTCTGTTGGTTGTTGATAAAGTTCAGAGAGTTCGTTTTTTGGCTCTCCCCTTTTTTTTAATTTCATGTCACTGCGTGCTTAATTGGGGACGAAAAGTGTAAAGTTGAAATATCGAATACGGTTTGCTATTTTTAATCGATTAAGTAATTAATTCGTTTGAAGTTCGTTCGAATTTTTGGTAGGGTATAACGGTTTTTTTTTTCTTTTTAATTTGATCCATTAGTTGATGAAGTTAAACTTTACGAAATGGGGGTAAGTGCCGTTTTATATCCTTCGTTTTGTTTTAATATTTCTCATATGATTATTAATTGATGACGACGCGACTTATTGCCATCAGGCCTGCCTGGGGGGACCACCACAGAAAAATCCCGGCGATAAGTCCTTGGAAAGCACTTTGTTAATTAAAACCTTTGATTTGTTATGGCTCGTGATTGATTTGTTTCCCTGGTGGCCAGACAAATCGTCGAGTTGAGATACCTAATTAACGTTGATAGGTGTTGTGATTGTTTGGCACATTATTTATGAAACAGATTTCTTCTTGAAAATGTTTAAAAAGTAGTGGAGTGCTAGATTTTTTTTAAATAATAATTACTCCGTAGTTACTTTTGGAAAGTGCACTGTACGGGTCTCTCTTATTAGATGGTCTTTGTGTGAATGCTCGGCATTACACGTTCTTTGTCTATACCTGGAACTACAGCCATTCAACTGAACTTATCTATCTTTTGCGAACAAATAGGCATAGAACAACCCACACATCATCCTCGCTGACTTTTGGAAACAAATTGAAGGTTACACGAAAAGGGAAACTTAAAAGCTTTAAAATTCTTCACAACTTATCAAGGATATGTCTGAAGCGAGGATACTGTCTCAGAAAAAACAATCTTTTTTTTGGATTGGAGTCCCTGCATATGTCAAGGATAAAGGGCCAACCATAATTGAATTAAGGCTCCGGATGTTGGTGTACGTAGTCATGCGAATACACATAAATTGTATACTGCACCCATAATAACGATCAGTTTCGTCGAGTTTCGTTCACTTTTGCTTCCATATGTAGAGAGCGATTTCATTCGCACATTCCGCACGGAGCGTTGAGGACGGCTACGTTGTGTGAAAGGATATAACGCCAAGTTTTCTTAATGCAATTGTTTGACGTTACGCAAAAAGGTCTTAAGTCAGAAACTGCAGTTTTTCATAACCAAAACGAATATTTATGAATTTTTCTGACATATTGCTTAAAGACTAAATTATAACGATGAATAGCAGTTGTGCTAGACTTAAGTCAGTAATACCAAACGAAAGAGAACAAAATTAAGTAAAACCGAATCAAAAACCCAAAATTAAATTTTTAATCTAGGACCTCTCTGCCTAACGTCAAAGAATTATAGATGCGCTTGGATTTTGACAGCAGAACAGAATTTTTTTTTTTGGGTCTTAAGTCTGATGATCATGGTTATTCGTCTCAACGCAAAAAAGAGAAAACACCCAGGTATAAAAACTGGAGAGTAAAATACTTGGTATGAGCAGAAATAAAACAGAGTAGGGATATACTTCTAACTATCAAAACATAGCTCACAAAACCCAGGTGACTTTGTTCTCGGGTATAAGTGTATTTTTATAGCCATTTCCACTAATAATCTGTCAAACTCTTTCATTACTGTACAACCATTCTTATAGTCAATACAAAAACCAGTTCCCCACACAGCTGTCACTCTGCCGGGCGGCAAAATTTAACCTCGCGAGTTAATAAAAAAAAAATCGTACTTCTACCCATTTGACGTTTGATTCGCGTTTCGAAAAATTTATCACCATCCGCCTCGTTGGTGCATTTAATCGTGCACCACGCGTTCTTTAATTCCAATTTTCATTCAATTAACTACGCAGAAACCAAACCATGTCGCTCGCCTTCCAAAATGCCGACTCCATCAAACAAGCCCTCTTCGAGGAGCTACAGAATATTCTTAGCTCCGAAACGGCCATTCGACAATCGGCGGAAGCCCGAATGAAACAATTGGAATATACCGAAGGTAAGCATGAATATTATAAGACAATCACAAATTACTAACATCGTACATCTAGGCTATGGAGTCTATCTCTCGGAACTGATTATGAATCAATCTTTTGAGCTACCTTTGCGACAAATGGCATGCATCATGCTAACACGTTACGTGGAGAACCATTGGTCTGAAGGCGATGACAATCCACAAGAGACAGTCGCCACAGAGCAAGCTAAGAAGACGATTCGCAACATCCTTCCCAATGGTCTTTACGATCCGAATAGCAAAATTCGCTCGGCAGTGGCACATGCCATCTCTACAATCGCCGCTACTGACTGGCCAGGAGTTTGGACTGATCTGTTCCCCATTATCATCAAATGCTTGGGTGGCAATGAGGATTCCATTCATGGAGCGATGCAGATTCTTCAGGAGTTCTCCTACGACGAGAAGCAGATCAAGGAGCTCGGTCCGTTCATAATCTCGGAGGTTTACCGGATTTTTGAGAGCGAACAGGCATACAGTATCAAGACAAGAACATCGGCCATCAAGTTGTTAAAACCGTTGTTCATGTCGATTGGTTGTAATATCAATAACAAGGTGCAACAGGCTGCTCTAATGGAGCCCGTATTGAATAATTTCATGGACAAGCTGTTGCAATGCCTTGCTATGAACAGTGGGACTGCATCGAATTTCATGCTTAAAACAGAAATTGTTAAAAGTAAGAATGGCAATCTATTGTTATTGATTTTTACTAAGATTTTGTCCTTGCAGTGTTCACATTTTTGGTCATCGATATGCCAAAGTACATCCAGCCGTTCATGAATAGGATACTTCCACCGATTTGGCAACTGCTCACGCAAATCGCTGACATCTATGTAAAGGTCACAGTCAACCAAACAGAGGAGAACCCATTTCCAGTCTCAGATAATGAAGGTATTCAATTATTTTTAGCAGCCTATTACCAAGCAATATTTCTCCAGAAGAGTGAAGATTTGATTGCTTCTCTCAAAACCTGCACGATCTACGCATTCATACCTATAAAGTAACTCAAAGCAAGAAGATTCATTGGTCACATATGTGTTTGTATATTTTCAGATGAAGACGAACTGACTAACTTCTCCACGATGATCATTCAAATCTTTGAATTCATCCAGTGCATAGTGGGAGCTGGAAAATTCCGTTCCACTATAAAGAACGTCCTCACCGACTTAATCTACATTATGATTGTGTATATTCAAGTGCCAGAGGAGCAAATCGAATTATGGAATGACGATCCAGAGAAATTTGTCGAAGATGAAGACGAATCAGGAGTTGAGCTTACAATTCGTTTATCTGGTCAAGATGTTCTGATGTCTCTCAACGATGAATTGGGTCCAATAGTACTTCCATCTCTATCTGAAGCACTCGGTCGTCATATGAATGTTGCCGAAGCAGAAAAATCTGCCGGTAATCAAAATTGGTGGAAAATACACGAAGCTTGCATGGTTGCTGTGCACACTTACAGGGAGCTGATTCTCGAAACTGAGGATCAATTCGATTTGTTAAACTATTTAACGCTGGTTCGCAATCTTCTGAGCTATGAAGCATCAGCTCATCTGGTTGGACGATGTTTGTGGACGTTAAGTTCGTACTCCAAGTCAACTTTGTATAATCCACAAATGCTGGAGGAGATCCTCTCGGTGACACTTAACAGTTTGTCGCGGGAGAAACCAATTGTACTGAAAATTAGCGCCGTGAGGTAAGTTCAAAGCAAAGCTTTCTCTTGTAACATAAGTTTCAATTGCTTAATCTCTTTAGAGCCATCCATGGGTTTGTACAAAGTCACGAGAAATCAGACGGCGACAAACGACTTCTTATTCAATCGAAACTTCCAGGCTTTGTCGAGGGCATAATTGATTTGATACCAGGTTGCAAGAGCTCTGTTCTAGGACTACTCTTGGAGTCGTTAACGACAATTATTTCGGTGAGTTCTTTTTGGCGGGGCGCGGTAACACTTGGCAAGAAATAAGTGAAACTCGACAACTATTCATCCCAAGATGGTGTACAAGTACTTGTGTTATGACCCCTGCTTATAGCCTAGGAGAAGTTTAATTTTTATTAATTTCTCCAGTTTGACCCAGCATTTGCTGCCTCCGTGCATAATAAATTGATTCCACTTGCAATAGCTGTATTCTTGAAATATCCAGAGGACCCTTTCATATTGGAACTAGTTCAGGACATGTTAAAGGTACTCTCACAGAATCCACACTGCCTTCAACCGCTGCAGGAGAAGTTTATCCCTACTATCGTAAGTCCTCCTTATAAGCAATAAACTCAAAATAAAACTAACCCCAACATACAGGTCAGCATTTTAGCGCTTCAAGGTGAACAAGCCAATTCAGCCAAACAGGACATCGCGCTTGACGTACTGACCACAATCGTTAAATACTCCCAGGCACCGCTAAGCAGCAATTTAATTGATAGCGCATTCCCAGCCATGATTCACTGTGTCCTCCGATCCGATGATCACTCTGTTATGCTGAGCGGTGGTGAATGCTTGCGAGCATTTATCTTTGTTTCCCCCGACCAAGTTTGCTCATTTAAGAACGGCGAAGGTCTTAACTACATAATGCAGGTGACGACCATGCTGCTGAATCCAATGAACAACGAAATGACAGCCGGACAAATAGGCCGCCTTGTCATCACAATTATATCGAAGATCGGCAATCTTCTAGGCGAGAACATTGACCTCCTCCTCAAGGCAGTCATCAGTAAAATGCAGCTAGTCGAGTGCCTAAAAGTTATAATGAGTCTTGTTGTGATATTCGCTCATCTCTTCCTCACCCAAATGGATGCGGTTCTCAACTTCCTATCGACAGTGCCTGGTCCCACTGGTGAGCCGGCACTTCAGTTTGTCTTCACCAACTGGTTGTCGAAGCAAACAATGTTCTTTGGCTCCTATGAACGCAAGGTTACCACAATGGCATTATGCAAACTCTTCGAATACGGAGTCACAACACAAGACAATCGTTTGACTTCAATCACTGTCAAGGAACTATTGACCACTGAAACCTCAAATAAAGTGAAAACCCGCTCGCAGGCAGCCTCACACTGGGTTACCATTCCAGCGTTGGTTAAAATGTTTAAACTACTTATCAACGAATTGGGTCACTTGAAGGAATCAAAACTAGCCGAATTGGACTCCGATGAGGGCAATACTTCAGACGAAGAAGACGCATCTGGGGAGAAAACATCACCCGGCAAAGCACGTTACGTGTCGGACTTATATTTCAACGATGATGAGGAGGATAACTCGGATGATGATCAACTAATACAAGAGCTAATGAAGGATCCCCTATTTAAGGCAAATATGGAAGACAACCTTACAAAGTTCCTACAGAACTTTAGTAGTAATGAACATTTCGCAATGTTTGTCGGACATTTGAGCGAATCAGAGAAGACTATCCTAAAATCGATACAAGTTGAAGTTGTTTAACAAGTTGAAGTTGTTTTGAATTGGAAGTCCTCTCCAAGGACTTTACATAAACTAATGTTATTTATTATTACTATTACTATTATTAACGAAATTTATTTTTTGTATATTTACATAAAACGAGAGATATTTAGAGAAACGCAATACTGTATCAAATTGCAAATAAATAAATATTTTCAAAAATAAGTCAAAGCAGGCGGTATCTTTTATTTTACAGAGAGCAAAATGCCGTGGAAGAGCTTTCAACGTATCTTATCACAAGAATGTGATGCTCTTTTTGGTAAACAAGAATCCACCTCTTATCATCAGCACTTTAGAGCGGCCATTATGCATCTTTGAGCAGTAAGAAGAAATTGTCTACAGGTCTCTTAAGAGGTTGGTTCTCATCTCTTTGATATTCCCGCAGGAATAGACCCTCCTTTGCTATATGTAGCATAGGTTATGCATCTATACTTGCTTAGATCCTGCAGACACTTATGGAACAAGAACCATCCCATGCACTTTCTAGCAAGGCAGATAGGATTTCGCACACTAGTTCAAAGCATCTCCGACCTATAAATCTGTCATTACTCCTCCTGAAAACCCTGGAAAGACTGATTGATATCCATTTCTGCGACTCACTCTCTCCATAGCAACATGCATACTGTGAAGGAAAATCGGTGGAGACTACCCTGCACGTATAAGTACGTGTTATTGAACGATCCCTGAGAATGAAATGAATGAGAATGTTCCCTAGTAACCGTCTTGGATATTGAGGGAGCCTTCAATAACATTAACCCGGACGCAATCACTCATGCACTAGACAAACTGGGGCTCTATGCTGGGTTTAGGTGGCTGATAAATTAAATGGTGACCAGCAGGATCATCAACACATACCAGTACTCTAGTTGCAGAGTTGTCAGCCTTGGTATGAAACGTCAAAACTAACCAATTGCTGATTGACCTTGAGGCCGTTAGATGTAGGGTTGTTGCCTACGCAGACGACGATGCTTTAGGTTTCTCCGGAAAGTTCCCCGATACTCCCACAGAAAATTCTCTCAAACTGCTCACTAGTTGGCCCGCACTCTGTGGACTAGGGGTTAACCCTCAGAATACGAAAGTAGTCCTCTTCACAAGAAAATACAACATTTCCAACATAACCTCCCTTAACAACAGTCTTATGTTTTCCGACAAAGCCAAATTTGTTGGTCTTGGATAGGAAAGTCAACTGGAAAGCCAATATTATAGAGTGCGTCAGAAGTCCAGCACTGCCCTAAACTCTTGTAAAAGGACGATTGATAGAGGATGGAGATTAAAACCTCATGTCACTATCTGGCTATATACATCTCTTGTCAGACATATACTTCTTTATGGCGTGTTCGTCTGACGGACAGCTCTTTTAAAGACTGTTAACCTGGAAAAATTCAAAGAGACGCATGTATTTGTATATGTGGAGCCCTTAGAACTGAAGCCTCTGAGCTTAAGGTACCATTCTTCACCTCCTGCTTCTAGACATCGTCAGCAGACAAATGGCTGCCTCTTCACAGTCCTTTCAGAATATCTAGAGAGATTTGGCCCAACCTTAACCCGAAACGTTCAAACGAACTGATGTTTCTGAAACGTTCCGACCTGACCATCATTCTCGGTGTCCTCACAGGATATTCCCTGACGTTTGGGCCTCCTTTCAAATGATTTCTTTTGGAGTTGCAGAGATGAGAAAGAGGAAGCGCTTGCCTTTCCACCCAACAAGCGAACCATCGATGTATAAGGATGGATCACATAATAGACATGGAAATTTTTAATTTTGGTTTTGCTTTCGTACCCATAACTTAGTGAGTTTTCATTTCTTTAGGTGGCACTACAGTCTGGGTACAAACCTACAAAAACATTTCCAGCCAGCCCGATTACGAGCCAGCTCTCTCCAATTGCGCACACCAAATTGGTTGAGGTCCCCCTCCACTTGTTTGTGCCTCGTACCGTGAGGTCGTCTTCTACAGCTTCGCCCATCCGAGATGGATTCAAGGACGTTCTTAGCTGGAAAGTTGGCCATGACCCAACTGACGTTGCTGTATGCGAACTCTTCTTTTCGCTCGATATCCTTACACAGGCACTATGTGGCGATATAGTTCAACATTACATCTTCTCCACTCACCGTCTATGCAGGGGTCTCCAAAAATTCCTCGAAGAACTTTTCTCTCAAAATAGCCAAAAACCGATTTTGTCAAAGCCCATGCCTCTGGCCATACAGTTGGGATGATTAGTGTCTTGTAAAGAATTAGTTAAGAGTAGTTCGAGATAGGGATTGGCTTCTTAGCCCATAGAAACACCGTTTAACAAGAGTGTTTCTTCAAGGTCCATGATCTCCTCACTGGTGTCATTCACTAAGTTCACCGTACATCCTAGATAGACAAAGTCCTAGTCCTATTTCCAAATTACACCTTTCTTTTGAGTCATTCTGTCCAAGACGCCGATGTTGAGTTTCCTTTCTTGTAGACAGAATATAGATTATTTATCTTGCTTTCATTTATAACTTAGCCCATCCTTGCTGGTTCGATCTCAACGCTCGAAAATGCTCTACTGACAGCCTGCTTTCGAATATGTGCCATCGGCATAAGTTGACAGAAAAAAAAAAAAAAGAAAAAAAAAGAAAACAACAACCGTTATATTCCTTCGAGCCGGATTTGAACCAGCGACCTATGGATTTCTACAAATTGATTCTACAGTCCACCGCTCTACCAACTGAGCTATCGAAGGTGTTAACAGCCGTCTGCCCAATTTCTTACTCAAATCACTCTATAGAACAAACTACCTTATCGATAGAAATTCTATTTCAACCAACTGAGAAGCGACAGATACACACTCATACTAATTCAAAATAAAAACCACGACTCCAACTGGAAGTCCAATTGGAAACCACCACACCAAATTGCAAAAAGCAAAAACAATTTCCCACTCGATGATGTAGTTGAAAAAGTTATAAGTACAAAAAACATTTACCGGCACAGGGCAGCAAATTTCCGTTGATATCAGTTTGCTTTCGTTCGCCGTTCGACAACGACTTGGAAATCCAATCTCTCTATCTTGGCTTTAGACTGTTTTTCTGTTTTTTGGAGTTAACCTCGTGAATTTAAAACTAAAACTTGTAATATTACATTCGAGTGAAAAAATGTCGTACCATAAGCCAGAAAGCAAGACCATCCAGGAATTGAAGGATATCGCCCACCGTCTGCGTATCCATTCGATTTCTTCAACTCAGGCATCCAAGTCCGGGTAAGTTCTTATAAAGTATTCTTTTTTCTTCCATAAAATATCGAATTTAAACACAGATACAGTGTTTTGTTGTTTTGGTTGTATCGAATTTCGTAGTCATTATATACTATGTACATGGCGTTATTTCGTGGGAAACACGTGGTTTGGTTAAAAGCAATCTTTAGATCTAATCTAATGAGAAACATGTTTAAATATATGCATCTGGGGCGATTAACGAAACTGCATTCGGTCTCAAGTTAAGATTAATAAAATTTAAAGCCGAAATGACCTTTTGCGACCTTCTAGTGTGTTCTCATCGCAAAGCGAAAGGTTCCAGTCTGAGTAAATGGGAGTGAGTGAGTCTCCGAGTGGTGGAGCTAGAAACGTTCTAACATTCACGAAATAAAAACACCACCCACCCCCCGATTAACGTCTGTTGCTGGCTCTAGAGCGTTGCCGGTGGAATTTGCCTTGTATTGGTGGAAAGTAAATAAGACCTTCACACAGAGTAGGTACCAAGTATATGATAGAGTTGCACTTCGATTGCACTCAAGGCGTAATGGCCTGATTTCTATTTACATTTTTTTTTATTTTTTCCATTCATTTACACATTACAGCTGAGTGATTAACTAATGGTTTTTTTGATTTTATTATTTTATTTAATTACACTGTTTGTTACTCATGTACACACTTGCGCCCGCGTGTTTTTTCCTTGGAAAGTGATTGGAATGTTGAATGGAAAAGAGTGGAGCTGGTGAAGCGAGGATGGTGGTGGAGTATGTGTTGTTGTGTAGGAAGATCTCAGAGGGGGTCAATCTAATACGTTGTAGTTGTTCTCGCGTCATTTGAGAATTAGGTGAGGGATAGTAGTACATTTCAAGTTTAACAATGTTTTGATGCTTAATCTTTAATCTTGAGGGGGCTGGGCAGGGACGGATTTTGTTTGTCTGGCTGTGTATGCTCCTACTAGTAATCTTTTTTTGTGGATTAAACAAGTTTTGTCCACATGGTAACTGATTGAAGTTTTAGCTAGCTCACCAAATATTCAAAGATAATGTTTGGTAGTTTGTAGCAAAATATAAATAATTCAACAAAAATGAATTTCCGTTGAAACGTTTAAGATAAGAACTCACGTGTAGTTGGGTAAAAACGTGCTTACTTTTGGTAGCGAGAGATTACAAATGAATTAAGCGAACTTGATTAAAAAGCTGCTTAGATCGATCAAATTTTAAAATTGATGGACAGGGTAGAAAACTATTTAAAGAGGAATACATACTAGCTTTGTTCAGTGACTGAAAATGTAGCACAGCACAAGTTTGTGAAACCTATCAGAACATTTGCAACCGAAAAATAAAACCTTCTGTTCAATGAGTCAGTAAGTATCCCAAAGCATTTTTCTTATTAGCAGTCAAACGTATTAAATCGCAAATAATATTCGTTGTGATACCTCTCACGAATATGTTCTATCCCAAAAGTAGGTGCAGAAAAGAGTGTGCTGGACTGTACAGTACAGACTCATTGAACAAAAAGGAGGAACACTTTTGGACGATATTTGTTCTCATTGAACGCAATAACCTGTAATATTTTGTTACACCTATTCTCGAACTCAAATCTGACCATAGCCGCATTTTGTTACTACAAAGTCGTTCGTAAGGTACCTACGACTGTCTAATAACTAAATGCGACTATGGTCGGGCTCGTCTGTCGTATTCGAGTTCAAGAACAGTGATGAGTTTCTCTTGCTCTGTGGTAGCTTTCTCTTCGGTAAATCAATAAAATATGTTGACATGAGATAAGCTTTGATCAGGACATCCTGCGAATGTTGCTTTCTTTACTGTCTCCACCGTTTAGCCAACAATTGATTTTATGATATGATCTCTCACTTTGAACTCAGCCAAAGTAGCTCGCAACCATAACGGGTAAACTTACATACGTACATACTTTCAAGTCCTACGATCTAAAGGTAAAGATAGATTGATAAAGATTGATGGTATTCTAGATGAACACGAATACAAAAACGTTTTGGAAGAATATGTGGAACTATACCCTGATGAATTCACGCGCCTATTATGGAACTTTATCTACGATATCTAGTAAAAAACTAGCTCTTGGATCAGAAAATATGGGTACTTGATTTGCCAGCCAAATGTGCCAATTTAAATTTACCTAAATAGAACTTTGATGCAACTACTTATCACGTCGCATGCTACACTGTACTTCTCCCATCTTCATGCAGTAGACGGATTCTTGCTCGGCCAATGCGATTCTATTCATAATTCTGTTGTATGTGATGAAGGATATAATAAACAACGCTTTAGATTCAGGATACCTAGCATTCCCTTAACATTAATCAAGTCGAGGACTGTCAAACATATACATTGTTGTACACAGAAACTTCCAAACACAATGCGTGATTCGACAGTCGGAATTACAAAACGATGATCTCATACTGTTCCTACATCCACTCGGAGGTCTAAAAGGCTACTTACCTCTAAAACAACGCTTCTCCTCTATCTGTATTGTGTTTTATAAATGATTTGTGTTCCAAGAATTTCATTTTAAACTATTCTTTAAACGTTAAATTTTTGCCTTCATTTGGCAAGATACTTCATTCTACCCACCAATACACAGAACGGTTTTTAGTTAATAATTTGTCTGTCAACAACTCAGAACGTCGGAGAGTTTATTCCTTTTAAGATCCGCATTTTGAATGCGTCATAAAATAAAGGTATAACGTACTTCTTTCGTGCGAAAATGCATACAAATATTTTCGCCTTTTATTTTTGCACAAAACCTAGTACCTCGCATCTCGAGAATATTTGTATCATAAATAGTATGAATGTCATTAAGTTGATGAGCTAAAGGTGAAGATTAGACCGAAAAACAATATTTGTGGAAAAATACAATACTAGGTAAACCTGTAGAAAGTCGTGATTAAAATAAAAAAATTTAACCTCAAAAGTTACATTTAGCCGATTGTGTTGTTTTTTTCACACACACATTCTAGACATCAACACTCTGCGTCAGATGGGTTTACCGCAATAACATGCGATTTAGTAAAATGCACACAATCCTATACATATATGTACTTCGAGCGAGACGATGCGTTTTACCCACAATTTGTGGAAATGCCTACCAGCTAAGCACTAACAGCTTAGTAACAGTCATGTAAAACGCAAATAATTAGTTTATTACACGTGAAATCAAATTTGCATTCCTTATCAGCAACAACCCAATTAAGCAATCATATAAAAGCCAACAACTTTTTCACTTATCTACCCCAAAAGAGGCATTCTTATCGAGAAATTGTTTTGATGTTTGTATCAAAACCATACCGTCAATGTTATCAACCACTAAATTGAATACAAAAATAGAACAAATGCAGCCGTAGTATCGTTTTTAATTCCTCATTCTTACACATCGAATGTGCCTTCAAAAATTAATTACATTTTGCCACACGAATGGCATCATCGAAACTATTTTCTACTACCCACGCAAACTTGGCAACTAAAACTAGAATAGAGAGGAAAATCAACAATCGCCGGTCATTAACCGATACATCTTGACATCAAATAGATTTTTCTATTTTGCGTCATTTAATGGTCATGGCCACACCTTCACTTTTGCTTTTTCTTTTGAGTACTATTTCATTTCTAATTTGGAAAATGTGCTTCTCTAATTTTTAGACATCCAACATCATGTGCCTCAATCGCAGAAATTATGTCGGTTCTGTTCTTCAACACAATGCGCCTGAATTTGAAGGAACCCCGTGATCCCTCCAGTGATCGCTTGGTTCTATCTAAGGGTCATGCTGCTCCAATCCTGTACGCTGCCTGGGCTGAGGCAGGCCTCTTCCCCATATCTGAGTTGCAGAATCTTCGTAAGATCGACAGTGATCTTGAGGGTCATCCCACACCTCGTTTGAACTTTATCGATGTGGGCACTGGTTCCTTGGGCCAGGGTGTAGCTGTTGCTGCTGGTATGTCCTACGTTGGCAAGAATTTCGACAAAGCCGATTATAGGTAAGTTTTTTTTTTAAATCCTTAACGAGACTGTAAGTATTAATGTTTACTTTTAAGGACCTACGTTGTTGTGGGTGATGGCGAGTCAGCAGAAGGCTCAATCTGGGAATCTCTCCACTTTGCTGGACACTACAAGCTAGATAACCTCTGTGTTATCTTTGATGTCAACCGTTTGGGACAGTCCGAACCAACATCTCTGCAACATCAAATGGAGGTTTACCGCAAGCGTTTGGATGCTTTTGGCTTCAACGCTCTCGTTGTCGATGGACACGATGTTGAGGAATTGTGCAAGGCATTCTTTGAAGCTGCCAATACTAAGAACAAGCCCACCGCTATCATTGCCAAGACATTTAAGGGTAAGTTCTTCCCAAATATCGAAGACTTGGACAACTGGCATGGAAAGCCTTTGGGCGATAAGGCCGCTGAAACTATTAAGCATTTGCAAGGCTTGATTGTCACTGAACAGCGCACTTTGCGCCCTCAGTCACCTGTTAAGACCAAACCGGCACCAAAGGTTGACATTACAAATGTACAATTGGCCTCACCACCATCGTACAAACTGGGTGAACAAGTCGCCACTCGATTGGCCTACGGAACTGCTCTGGCTAAGATCGGTGCAAATAATGATCGTGTTATCGCTTTGGACGGTGACACCAAGAACTCAACCTTCTCTGAGAAGCTCAAGAAGGCATACCCAGAGCGCTACATTGAGTGCTTCATCGCCGAACAGAACTTGGTTGGTGTTGCTATTGGCGCCGCATGCCGTGATCGCACAATCGCCTTTGCTTCGACCTTCGCAACCTTCTTCACAAGAGCCTTCGATCAAATCCGTATGGGAGCTATTTCTCAAACAAATGTTAACTTTGTTGGTTCTCACTGTGGCGTGAGTATTGGAGAGGATGGTCCCAGCCAGATGGGCTTGGAGGATATCGCTATGTTCCGTACAGTTCCTGGCAGCACTATTTTCTACCCATCAGACGCCGTGAGCACCGAAAGAGCTGTTGAGCTGGCTGCCAACACCAAGGGAATCTGCTTCATTCGTACATCTCGCCCCAACACTGCCGTAATTTATACTAATGAAGAGCCATTTGCCATTGGAAAAGGAAAAGTCGTCAAGGAATCAGCACAAGATCATGTTTTGCTAATTGGCGCTGGTATCACCCTCTACGAGTGCCTTAAGGCCGCCATTGAATTGGAGAAGAGTGGCATTAACGCCCGAGTCATTGATCCATTCACTGTGAAACCCATCGATGCTGCCTTGATCTTAGAGAATGGCCGTGCTTGCGGCGGACGTATTGTCGTCGTTGAAGACCACTACCGAGAGGGAGGCTTAGGTGAAGCTGTTAGCGGAGTCATTGCTGAGCATCGTAACTTTGTTCTTAAGCACTTGTATGTACCAGCTGTGCCAAGGTCTGGTCCATCCGATGTTCTCATCGATATGTTTGGCATCTCAGCAAGGAACGTTGTCAATGCTGTTAATGATATTTTGAGGCTATAAAGTCAGGATGAGCTATGATTTTGTAGTATATAAGTCAAGTTTATACCTATCCCCCGATTTATTGAAATTGTTATACACTTCAAGTTCAAAACAAAAAGTTGTAGATGTTAAGATGTTGAAGTTATCTTTGGAATTTGTACCTAGTTTGTTGAAAGTTTTATTTCAATGATATTAAATTTGTTTATAGTACTTGTTGCACTATAATTTTTCCCAATATCCAAGGTTTTTTTTTTTTTATAATCCCATTCCAGTGAATAAGCAACGTGTCTTTGTAAAATGAACGATTTTTTTCTTTATAAAAAACCAAAACAAAACGTTTTTAAATAAATGCATTTTCAGCGGAAGAAGAATGTTGTTTTTAGTTTGTATTGAATTTCTTTAGAGTGTATTTATAGATTGCCGGTTCTTATGAATTGTAAACATGTTTTGGGGTAAGCAAATGAACAGTTCAATGGTATTAATTACGAAGTGGTAAACTAATAGAAATCGAAAAAGAAGTACCTACAGAAGGAATCTATTTAGAGAGCATTTCCGTGAAAGGTAAGTAGGTATAAGACGGAGAAGAATAGAGAAGATTCCTGTGCATATTGAGGTTAAAGTGGTCAAGGGATTCGGAAGAACTCAGCGGGCAGTTAGTGGGGCACTTGCGACCATTGAGATCGAAGCAGCAAGGATGGACACTCAACATCGGCGTCTTGGACAGAATACCACAATAGACAGAAATAATTTCGAGGTAGTAAAGGACTTTGTCTACCTAGAAACGAAGAATCACTCTTGCCAATCGGTGTTTCTCTTTATAAGACACACAGTCCTGCTGTATGACGCAGAGACATGGACTTTAACAAAATCGGATGAAGACGCCGTTGGCTATTTTGTGAGAAAAATTCTTCGAGGGATTTTTGGTCTGCATAGACGGTGAGTGGCGAAGAAAATATAACGCCGAACTATACGGCCTATACAAGGACATCGACTTGGTCAGAAGAGTTCGCATGCAGCGACTAAAATGTCTAGGTCATGTAGATTGGATGGAGCCCAACGTTACAGTGAAAAATGTCTTCGAAACCACCTCGGATAGATGGCGCAGTAGAGGACGACCTCGCAGTAGTTGGCGCAAACAAGTTGAGGGGGACCTCCACCAACTTGGCCTGCGCAACTGGAGGGAGCTGGCTCGTAACCGGGTTAGCTGGAGAGGTTTGTTGGTTTAGGCCCAGGTCCACCCCGAACTGTAGCGCCACTTAAGTAAATGATCAGGGGATACAGCTACATATTGCTGTTTGCAGTGTGTACATCCGAAGATAGGCTGAAGAGTAAAGTACATCGTACTGCGAGCTAAAAATGCGGAATTCAACTGGCGAATTCCTTTTAAGCATAAGATAGGTAGGGTCAGTCGATTTTCACAGCGATGAAATAAAGTGATGAGAGACTACAGTCTCTCTCAACTTTAAACGCGTTTCTGTAACCAACCTAGAATCTGTAGAAAAGTCTTGTTCGTCTTGTCTTGTTCGTACAGATAATGCGGGACAGAGCCTATGTTGTCTTTTACTTTCTCTTAAAATGTTTACAAATACGTGGATCACTGCATGCAGCCTAAGAGACATTTAAGACAAACGAATGGAAAGACTTTGTAAGAAATATACTGCGTCTCATAACAGTTCCCGATTGGGAGGACGGGCAATAGACACTCACAATAGAAGCCAATGTAATTTCAAGCAAATCCACAACAAGCTAGCTACAGCTTAAACAATCTTCGAATTAAGGTTAAGCCTCCTATACCTCCTATACTTTTCGTGCATCGACACCCAATTAAGTAAGGGTTTATGAGTGAAGGCATATCTTTAATATTTTTATATATGTAGACGTACTATAACTTTAAATTTTAATCGTAATACCAATCTAAAAATAACAAAGCGAATGACATAACTAACAAAAAGAATAACGACCAAACGCGTAAGCCTGCATTCCTTTGAATTGCTTGCTTAATTTGCTCATTAGCGTCCTTTACGTTCTCCGTAGAGCCTATCACTGCATTTGCTATGCGTTCAATATTGTGTTTTTGCAGCGAAACCTAAAAAAAGAACCGTTAAAATAGTGAATTACAATACAGTGGATAAACCAACCTTTTCTGTGAAAATATCCTGCAACTGCGCTATGTCGACGACATTCTTCTCAATTTGTTCCACCTCCTCGGAGAGTCCTTGCAACTCGTGATACAAGTGGATGTTCTCCTCTTCGAACATCTGTATATCTTCTGGACTTAGTTCTTTTGCCTCCTCGTCAACTAGTTGCTGAGATTTTTGCATGTCTTCGTCAAGCGCAACCTTTGCTTCGTTTGTTTCTAAATTCCTTTTTATTCGCTCGAGCTCACTTTGAGTTGTTGTTTCACCATCGTCATCGCTCTCCGAATGAGCCGACGAACGTTGACCATTTGTCACTGAGTCATCATCGCTACCATTCAACAGCAGAAGCTCCTCTTCGCTTGACGGAGACGAGGATAGCTTGCCATTTACGTGCTTCTTGACTACTTCTCCACCTGGTCTCACTGGAATCTTTTTTTTATCCGACGCTAACTTTAGCAGGCGATAACTGTCCAGCTCATGTTGCACTCTGTATTTCTTCTGCTCTAGAAATATGTTGTAAACGCTCTTCAAGTATTCCGTTAACAAGTCTAGTACACTTTCGATATGCTGCTGCTGCTGACGTTTTCTCTTGATCTTCTTCCAGTCGCTGCGCAATTGAGCCAGATGAACGGTGTAGAAACTAACAAACTTCTCTGATTCACGATCGATGAGGTCTCGCTGGCCGTCCGTCATTTGGGCGGCGCTTTTAAGGTGCATTCCAACCTTCATGTAGGCTGCCCGATTCTCGAGAAGGACATTGCGCAGAGTGGTGATCTTGTTGCAAACATCCTTCGCCTGCTTTGCAAACTCATCGCGGGGACGGGTCTGTAGGATTCGATTTTTGTCTGGAATGGGAACACTGTCGTCGTTTACGGCCTTGACGCAAGTCTTAAAGATGTGCGTTTTATCCATACTGCATGTAGCATTACATTTAGGAAAATTTTGATGATTCTCAATGGATTTGCATCAATTAATACAAAATACGACGAGGAAAAGGTGGAGAAATGTATTCCACGTCCGTTGACAGCGGCTTCATGACATTTCTGTGTGTTGACACATCACTAAAGTTCTGACAGTTGTGACACAATTGGAATTATTCGGCAGGGAATAGGGCAAGTCACCCTTTTATAGGATTTCCCTACACTTACATCATTTTCCATTGGGCAAAAAAAAAGTCTCCCTTTTATCTTCTGAAGAGAAAAAACACTGCCAATCATGAACTCTTGATAGCTGGCCAGCGCACAAGAAGTTTGTGTTCTAGTATTACTTAATCTTAGAGAGTTCTCCCTTCATTCAAATGCCGAATAAGGGGTTACTGAAGTCAGATAAGAAGTTGTGTTCTCCTCTCTTCACTTCCAACTACGATATTCATTTGCATGAAATGAATCAACATTATTTTTGGAACTTAATTTAAAAATTCAACAAAATGAGATATTTTATTGAAACAAAAAATATTAAAATACTATAGTATTGATGTTTTCTGTGCCTTAGACCGGTTGAAAACTAATCGTTCGCTGAAATTCGCAAGGTATTATCAGGTGATAAGAATATCCCAATAAGTATGCTTTGTTTATACAGTTTTGATAAGCAGTCAATGTTTACTCAATTTGCAATCCATTTATTGTGCAAAACAAAACAAAAAAAACTAAGTATTCTTCTTTAATTTGGTACACAAGCCAGCGTAAGCACATTTAAAATATTTCCGAGTGATCTTTGTTCTTATAAAAAAGGCTCGTAGTAATGACTATGCATAAAAGATTCTGATAAGGTGATTACTAATTTTTATCTAAATTGTGTTATTTTTGTTATCAATTTGGCATCACAATTAGTAAGGCACCGACTATTAAAGCTTTCAGATGATCAAAAGGGTAATTTGAATTATGGACAAGTTTACATTATCAAAACGGTTCCAAGGTTGGTGCAAAACTGTAACTCAATATTTTATTTATTTTTTTCAATTGGTCTTATAATTTGAGGAATGAATATGTACCCTTGGCATTAAAATACAAACCACTTAATCTGGGGCAAGGATTTCCTGACTTCGCCGCTCCCCAGTATGTTACAGATGCCTTAAGCAAGATTATTCAAAGTGAAAATCCATTAATACACCAGTATACTAGAGGATATGTGAGTACATTTTGCTGACACTTAGAAAATTTAGTAAAAGAACCTTATCTTAGGGACATCCACGCTTAGTACAGGTACTGTCTGCCCTTTACTCAAAGTTGACCGATCGCAACATCGATGGAAACACTGAAGTAATGATCAGTTGCGGTGCTTACGAAGCGCTTTTTTGTGCGATTTTAAGCAACTTAGATGTTGGGGATGAGGCGATTATCATAGAACCATTTTTCGATTGCTACGAGGCAATGATACGAGCGGCTGAAGGAATTCCTAGATTTATTCCTTTAAAGCCTGTGAGTAATATATTTAACTGAAGGCGCGCGCACTATACAACTCTTCTTTTTTAGATGAAAACTGATGGAGTCATTACTTCAGCGGATTGGGTTCTTGACGAGAAAGAACTGGAGAGCCTGTTTAACGAAAAAACAAAAATGATAATTGTCAATACCCCGCATAATCCAATTGGAAAAGTATTCACTCGAAAGGAACTGGAAAAAATTGCAAATCTATGCATAAAGTGGAACGTTCTCTGCATCTCTGATGAAGTCTACGAATGGCTTGTATTTGATAAGGTGCAACACATCCGTATGTGTACACTTCCAGGCATGTGGGAAAGAACGGTCACAATTGGCTCAGCTGGGAAAACATTTTCGGTCACGGGTTGGAAAATTGGATGGGCATATGGACCAGAAAATCTTATTCATAATCTTCAGATGGTACACCAAAATTGTGTATTCTCTTGCTCAACTCCACTACAAGAAGCTATTGCCCAGGCTTTTGAAGTAGAAATCGCGAGATTAGATTCACCAGAATGTTATTTCAATAAGTTGCCAGCAGATTTGGAGAAGAAGAGGGATTTCATGGCAAAGTTTCTACAGGAAGCGGGTATGAAACCAACAATTCCTGAAGGAGGTTATTTCATGTTGGCCGACTGGAGTAGTTTAGGTAAGAATAAGAATTGAAACGGGGATTTTTGTTTTATGAACTTCGTTTTACAGAGAATAAAGTTGATCTAGCATCAGAGACCGATAAGTACAGGGACTACAGATTCACCAAATGGATGACAAAGAATATGGGCCTGCAGGGAATTCCACCAACTGCGTTTTATAGCGAAGAGAATAAGCCATTGGTGGAGAACTATGTCCGCTATTGTTTTATAAAAAAAGACGAAAATCTCAAGAAGGCCGAAGAATTGTTCAAAAACTGGAAATAATATAATTTACGTATACTAATCTGAAATATTTGTTTCTCAAGATTTTCATTTGCTTATATGAAGTCATTTGGAGTATTTTAAAGAAAGATTGGCATCGGAGATAAGAGCGACATCTTAAATGAATAAATATTAGACCATACGCGGGCCATAGAGGGCCAAAGCCCAGTTAACAATACGTGTTCTGAGGTAAAGGCGGTACGTACATTTCTGCATATGCCATTATTATGCCATATCCGAAAGGCAAAGGGCTTTTATGAAGCTAACTCATGACAGTTGTAGCTATACACTTGAATGTTTGTCTGACGCTACTTTGAGGTGGAGTCGTGAAGAAAACTTTTGACGATACATCCTGGGGTTCGAACCAGGAAGTCCCTGCACGTTAATGCAGCGCACTAACCACTGAGCCGCACCTTAAGGGCCAGTTATAATTAGCTATAATTAAAATGTATAATTTAAAATTTTGATTTCCGATTTAAGACGATTGAGCAAACAGTATTAGTCTTAATGGGTATCAAAATAAAGCTAATCACTTGTAGAATAAACATATAAAATAATATGAAACTTTTTTTTGTATAGAAATAGAATCAATTTCAAATTACAAATGAAAAGTGTAAGCACCACCTTGGACTGTTTCAAATCGACTTGTTCCCACTGACATCACGAAACTGACACGCGATTACAAAGTGTCATTCTAGTCGCAGTAAACAAATGCAATAATAAAGAAAATTAAATTCTATGCGCAGTCGAATAAAAGGGTGGTGTTTTAGTTCTATTTACCCAATTTACAGCTCATTTAGCACGCAAAGTATTAAAGCAAATATAGGCAATTGCGACGGGTCCGCATTTATAAATAAATCCCATCTGTCACACCCCCACAGTACCTGTTGGGGCAATAATTTACTGAAATCTAAGCAAGCGTCTGTCTTAAATTAGTTTAATTGCCCCCAATTTAAATGCTTGAAGCTCATAGGTAAACAAAAAACCCTTAAAATTCCCCGAAATACACTCGAAGTTAAGTTTCTGTTTTGGTTATTAATTCCTAATGCGCATATTTACCTCTTGCAACTTGTCACTCGGTTACGCAATACTAGAACTTACAGACTAGACACATTTGTTCGTTGTAACTCGCATTTATCGCACGCTCTGTGATCTCTATAACCTGTACTGTACGAATGAAAGGGGTCAATAAGCTCAGATAACCCCGCTGAATGTCTAAAACAATCGCTTTTATCTAAATTTTCATTATTTTTTCAGATGTACAAACGTTTTATAGCATCTAGTAAATTACTAAGTGTGAAACCTATTGCAACTGTTAGTAAATTTAGAACAAGTTGCCAAAAAAGTGGTCGTATGGACAGATTTAAATTACCAAAACGATTCCAAGGCAGTACAACAAGTGTTTGGTGAGTTTTATAGTGAAATTGTAAGCAACATGAAAGTGAGGATTTTCTATGGGGATTTTCAGGAATGAATATGTTCCTCTCGCATTAAAGTACAAACCGCTTAACTTAGGACAAGGATTTCCGGATTTCGCTGCCCCCGACTACGTAACAAGCGCATTAGGTAAAATCACGCAGAGTGACAATCCCCTGATGAATCAGTACACAAGAGGATTTGTAAGTTAACTTTTGCTGATGTTATGATTTTTTGCTGGACTATAATTCCTTTTAGGGTCACCCACGCTTGGTGCAAGCGCTGGCAGCACTGTACTCAAAGTTAGTTGGACGGAAGATAGATGCCAATAGTGAAGTTATGATTACATGTGGTGCATATGAAGCGCTCTTCTGTTCGATTCTGAGCAACGTAGATGTTGGCGATGAAGTTATCATAATTGAACCATTTTTCGACTGTTACGAACCAATGGTTCGAGCTGCCGAAGGTGTGCCAAGATTCATTCCATTAAAGCCAGTAAGTTCCCTCATACTAGGTTATTATTACAGTTTGCTTACTTTGCAATCATGAAACATTTGTTTTCAGCTAAAAACCGATGGAGTCATCACCTCAGCCGATTGGGTTCTTGACGAATGTGAACTCGAAAAACTCTTCAACGAAAAAACAAAAATGATAATTATAAACACGCCACACAATCCAATAGGAAAAGTTTTTAATCGAAAAGAACTCGAAACAATTGCAAATTTATGCAAAAAATGGAATGTGCTTTGCCTCTCGGATGAAGTCTACGAATGGCTAGTATATGACAAAGCGCAACACATTCGTATGTGTACCCTTCCCGACATGTGGGAGAGGACAATTACAGTTGGTTCGGCTGGCAAAACATTTTCAGTCACTGGCTGGAAAATTGGATGGGTATATGGACCGGTTCATCTGATTAATAACCTCCAAATGGTTCATCAAAACTGTGTGTTCACTTGTGCAACGCCACTGCAAGAGGCAGTTGCTCAAGGCTTTGAGCTAGAAATGACAAGATTGGATTCGCCTGAGTGTTACTTTAATTGTTTGCCAGTGGATTTGAAGAAGAAAAGAGATTATATGGCAAAGTTCCTATCAGAAGCTGGTATGAAGCCAACAATCCCCGAAGGAGGCTACTTCATGTTGGCCGATTGGAGTTGCCTGGGTAGAGTATTTGCTAGCGTCTATTAGAATTGTTTTTCTTATCTATAATATTACAGAAAACAAAGTCGATCTAGCATCAGAGACAGATAAATACAGGGACTACCGGTTCACGAAATGGATGACAAAGAACATGGGTCTACAGGGAATCCCCCCGAGTGCATTTTACAGCGAGGAGGACAAACCGCTGGCGGAGAACTACGTTCGTTATTGCTTCATAAAGAAGGATGAAAATCTGGAAAAAGCCGAAGAAATACTCAAAAAATGGAAATGATATTTTGGCTAGCATTTGTTGTCTAATTAATAAATAATGTATGTTCTTTTGTATGAAGGTTTTTGTGGTGTTTTAATTGAGTGGTATGGCATTGATAAGATGCTGTTTTGCTGTCTAATTTTTTTCCTGCCTTGTCTTTTTCCTGGTTTATCGTTTGTTAAACTCGATCAATCTGCACTTCCCCTGAGTTGGTGTACAACCTCTTGGCATATAGTAGGTCACTGTCTTAGGGATATGTTGAATTTGAATTTGAAAAAGGATTTTTGCAGGTAAATGAAGCTTTGGTGGATGAGTAAGTGGTAAATACATTGAACTGTGCATCAAAATTCAGATGGGAGTCAAAGAAAGTATCACCAGCGTTTATTCACGGCCACGAGCAAGCGTCTGACAAACATCCGGGATATAACTGTCATAAGAAAGCTGCTTTCTTTCCTTCGGATAAGACAGAAATGTATGGCATGAACAATGTAGTTTTTTTTGGGGTCAAGTCTCCCTATTACCGAATCAAATTAAAAAGTAATCGATTGAATAGTCAATTTTTTTGAATGCCGGTATTCATTCGCAGTCTTTACTCTTAATTGTAAAAATGGTGGCCGATACGGCCTTAGATGCGAGCATGACAACCGCAGTCGTGACTTTTTGCACGACAAACTAATGACTAATCTTACCCACTTGATCCAAGTTATTACCCCGCCCGACAAAGAGTTTCAACGACAGTCTCATCAATCTCCTCTTTCCTCTCTAATCCCAAATCCAATACATAAAAAAAATATTTATTTTTGCAAATCAAGATTGCAGAAGCTACTTAACTTTCTATAACAACAAAAATCCTAACCTCATTCAAGCAAAAAAAAAAAACTTATCACCCTCAGACCCGATTACATAACCAACTTTTTGTTCGTTTAACAATCCCGCAGAACATTTTTATTTAGAATGTTTGGCTCTTTTACAATTGTTGCTAGTACATAATGATCGGTTAAATTTAAAGGTCGTACACCGACTTCAATGCCAATTCGGGACTGTCATAGCCAAGTTCCTCGGGGGTTGGTACACCGAGTTTGGTGAGTGTTGGTCTGATTTCGTTCAAGAGGTATGGGTAGATCTCGGCGGTCTTGGGGCCGCACTTTTCCTTGCAGCCTTCAACCCACCTGACAGCCAAGGCGAAGTCGTTCACACGACGGCACGCGTTCAAGCCAGCAATGATGATCTTTGGATCTGGAACCAAATCCATGCCAAGCAAATCGTTCATTCCCTTGCGGATCTCCCAGCCATCGATATCGGCACGGTTGAAGTAGTCTTCGTAGCGCTTGTCGAACTGTTCATCGGTCTCGCTCGAGTGGGACATACGTACAGCTCCAACGGCCGAGAGGCGTGAAGCAGTCAGACCCATTGAGCCCCGGAGGACTGTGGTAAACTTAGACGCAGCTGATCGCAACATTCTAAAAGCGAAAACGATTTAATTGGAGTCTTATTTTCAGAGAGTCTATTTAATTAATGATTTTTTTTTATAAACGTATTTCACAAGGCAAAGGCGATTCAATTGGAAAAAAGGGAGTTAAGTAATACCTGTTCGATGAAAAATTTTCACACAAATTCACTAGACGACGTCAAAATACGGCTGCGAAAAATGTGAAAAAACTGACATATGGAATTGGGTGTATTCGAAGTGGGAACAAAGTCGATTAGGTTTTAAATGGTAGATGGCGTATGAAGGAAATTCGCTACTTAGGGTTGATTCACATTGGGAGCTCTTTAGTTGTTTTTATTTGTATGATTTGGTGGACAAAGAGATGGAATGTCAATTTGATTGATTTGAAGATATGACTCACCAATTCTGTACATGATCTTAATGTACCGTTATATCCTCCTAAAATGTAAGCCCAAGTGTATTTCTTTCAAAAACAAGAAGCGTTTTGGTTTTAATAAAGAATTCTAATGGAACAAACAATTTGTCTTCCGCTTAATAGTTTATGGGTTTGTGTTTTTGTTTTAAAAAGAAAAAAATGCTGATCCATGCTATTGACAAGTAGCCCAACGAAGGGTTTATGTGAGTTAGTGTATTTTGAGTGTCTTCCAAAATGAAACCGGAAACTATGACGCTCCTCCAGAAGATGC
The DNA here is from genome assembly GCA_949716465.1 of Chalcosyrphus nemorum. Classification (NCBI taxonomy): domain Eukaryota; kingdom Metazoa; phylum Arthropoda; class Insecta; order Diptera; family Syrphidae; genus Chalcosyrphus; species Chalcosyrphus nemorum. The sequence continues at coordinate 87,931,080 of OX454333.1, forward strand.
TTCCAAAGAGCCAATTTGGTTCCCTTCCGAAGACAAAAGAAAGACTTCTTTTTGCCCATTAGACTGCTTTGCCCATTAGAAAATTACAGAAGTGTATTAGTATTTTTGAGAAATCTCATGATCTTATTTTTTAGATAGTCATTTACGAAATACTTCTCAATATCGTGTATCAGATTCTTCCCGCTAAACTCCATTTTTGTTTTTTGTCTGATCAGAAGTAAGTAGTATGTAGAAAGTTAAGTAACGTAGATTCACTGGGCTCTCATTCATCGGGCCTGAATCCTTTATCAAAGAGTTATCTCCTCTACAATAACACTTTTGGAAGCTAACCTTGCTGTATAATATACTAACTGAAAAGTCTTGTGGAAACCGAAAAACTTGCTTAGTCCAATATTTTTTTAAAAAATTATGAACTAAAAGATTTACTGAAAAAATATTTTTTTCAATTTTTTTAAATCCAAAGTCGACACTCCACCTTACTGATGCACTTGGCATTTCTACTCCCGCCAATATGAATGTGTATACCTCCCCCACAGCTAGGTGTCTCAGCCATCAGTTGATAGAAGAATCGCCTCATCCATAAAACCACTACTCACTCGCTGGTTTCATTTCTTCCCTGCGGACAAGTTTTTCACATTTGTAATTTTGCGGGTGTGATATTTCCCATTAATCGCTTATAGTTTGTTAATTACTAAGTAATTGAGTCTAATTTATAAAGAGCAAGAAAAACAATGTCTGCGGCACCAGTGTAAGTACAATTCCACCAGTTATTCCCCATCGAATAAATCGAAAAAACTAATTCGTATGCGGCAGTGTAAATTTATACGCGTGCTTTCTCCCCCCGGCGTCCATCTTAAAAAAAATTGCTTCTCTTTCACTCCACCGCTAGGCAAGGGTGCATGTAATTGAAATCATCAAATTGCAATCAATAATTATGCTCCACAAAAATGTGATTGTCATTCGACTTTAGTATTCCATTTGTACTTGTCATTCGTTTGGTATTGGTGGGGGGGTTCCCAGCAAACCACTAAACTGAACAAATGGTGTGGCCAAGTGCGGCCCTTTTTCGGCGATGACTGCGCGCCGTGTGAGGTTATGTTCTCCATGGAAGGGAGTTTCTCGAAGAATTTTTCGTGATGATACGTACTCGTCGTTTTCACCTCCCTCCCCGTCTAGTGGTTTGTGGCTAGTCGACGTCTTCCGCGCGCCATATTTCCACTGTGGGGCGGTTAAGTATGTCGGTGATCTGGTGACTCTAGCTTTATGCTAATTGTTTGAACTATACTTGGACGGCTTTTCAAGGTGCACACGTTCGACGTAGTGATGAGCAAAGTAAGACTTTGAATTGGCCATCCAGTTGAGTTTTGTCTCAAGCGTCCTTCAAAGGCCAACGTTTTCAACTCTATCTCTGTGGTCTTTTTGAAGTGTAACTTCACCTTGATGAAGGTCCTTCAGACAATAGTTCAAGGAAAGATGCATTACATTTTGAAAAAAAAAGTTGAAATTCTAATGAGAGAAAATGCTGAGCAATCATATGAGAACGCCCATCTCCATCTTTGACATGTATTTTCCTTGGTTACATAGTCCTTGCTCATCAATAAACAACTCGGATGGCGTCATGACGACATCACGGCGCCAGACGTACAATTTAAGTAAAAAATTAAAGTATATACATATGTACGTATTACTGTTGCAGTAGTACAGTACCTACTTTCCGGAATGTAGGCAGTAGGCATTTTGTGATCCTTGATCCCCTGTTTTTTTATTTTTAGGTGCAGAAAATCGTGTGCTGGACTGAGCAGTACAGATTCACTGAACAAAGAGAAGAACACTTGTTCTTTGTTTTATTTGAACGCAAAAACCTGTAATTTTCGGCCTTGGACTGTGCAGTACAGAGTCACTACACAAAGCTATAAATAATAGGATTAGATCCATTTCAGAGACTCCCTTCAGAAATGTAAACTCTGCAAAGCAAGTAACCTTGTGCAAAACAAGAGCAACAAAGCAGTTGACACGTCAAACGTGTACTTTCCCGAACAATAGTTTGCATTTGGCTTGCTTTACTTTTAATTATTTCAAATAAGGAGTTTTATCTCCTGATGCGTCCAAGATCTCGTCTCTTTAACCTTCGAAAGCAACTACATTCCACCAACAAAAGAAAAAACGCATATGCATTCCCGTATACGAAGTTAACGACCTCAGAGCAGTGCTTAGGATCGTTGACCTTCACCAATTAGATTACATTTAAAGACTTGTACATCTCCGCCCTCTGTTAGTTAGTTAAACCATTACCAAACCGCCTTCATGTTTGATGATTTTCTTCATATATCTCAGGTCCAAGTCTTTTAGTTGGAGTCGTTGACTGTTATTTTCGAAAGTAAAAAAACAATAAAAAGTACGCAATCTTAAAAACATGGAAAAATACATTCCTACACCTGTTCCTATTTATGGCAACGTTTTTATCACCCACCTTTGCCGATGCTGGAAACATTTCGAATTTAAAGTAGTTTTGGTTAGCATTTCCTTATTACTTAGCAAATAAATAGACGTAACCTTTAACTGGTATTATTCGTCGTTCTTTGCATTTAAAAAGGTTAAACATTAAAATACTAAAGTTTTGAAATTTCTACAACATTCCTATAGCTTTGGTAAGCTATTAAGTGTCTCACCTAAGTTCAGCGTCGCGTCGTTTCGACTCTTATGTCGAGTTGAATAATACATTGAGCCAATAACACTTTCAATGTGTTAGAAATTTGCGTTGTTTCTATAATAACTGTGTTTCATATTTTCATCAAATGTTGTGTGTCATATATTTGACGATTGATTGATAGCATCTCTATACTTGACGTGTGCTAGTCACTCTTTAAGCACTTGTAATTAATTCAGTGATAATTATATTGACTGCTGCTGGCTACTCGTAAATATATTGTCATTTGGTACCTATTTATGTAGTATGTACATGCATCGCGTGATACTAACAAAAAAGTTTGCATTAAAAACATAAAATTGCCTCCTTTTTCGGCTTCAATTACTCATGCTCAACTCAATTTTTACATCTCTTCTTAACCCTTATAGTGTAGCTCATCCCTCGGTTTCCTGGGCTCAAAGGAATGATCTTCTGTACGTTACCATCGAAGTTGAATGCAAGGATATTGATTATAAGTGAGTCTCAACAATTAAATAACCACCTCTTCACAATAATGAATGTGTTTTTTCTTAAAAAAAGAGTTACAGATAATTCCATGAAATTCCATGGAAAAGATGCGCTCGACAGCAATAAAGTATACGATCTGCAATTGAATTTCCTAAAGAATGTGGATCCCGAGCGAGTAACAAGTAAAAATATCGGTAGATGCTTGGAATTTACCATTTATAAAGTAAGAACAAAAAGCATTCAAACTTATATATGAGATTACAAATGATTTTTTAATTTTTTATCAAAACAGAAAGAAAGTGGACCTTACTGGTCGTCGTTAACAAACGACAAGACCAAACTGCACTTCCTGAAAGCGAATTTCAACAAGTGGAAAGATGAGTCTGATGAGGAAGACCAGGAAGTTGGTGAGTTGTGCCCAAAATGACTCGAAATGATCACAAATCATAACTTTCCAACTTGGTTATAGATATGCAAACTGAATGGCCCAATTTTATGAATCAAACATCCGAGCTAAAGAACTTCGACGACTTTGAAGACGATGACGATTCGGATGACAACATCCCAAGTTTATCGCAAAACGACGAAGAAGACGAGGCGGATGATAAAACCAAGGGAGAAAAAACCGAGCAACCAGCAGCGGATGAGAAGAAATAATTAGGTCGATATCTAATCTTAATCATTAAATTTTAAATAATAATAATGAGCGTTAATAATATTAAATTAATAAAATAATTTGCGCGCATGGGATTATATTACAACAAAGTATGTATATTTTGCATGCAGAAAACAAAACATACGATCAGGAACACTAAATGAACTTCATTTCTACTTCAACCAAATTTATTCTGTTTTTTTTTTTCTTGCATATTTATTTGAAAGATACACTACAAGTTTTACTTCCATTATTTTTCGTTGGTTTTTAATCTACTTTTTTTTTTTCTTAATTTAACGAAGAAGAAAAACTAATTTTGAGAATTAATCCTTTGTTATACACCGAAACAGAAAAAAAAAGAGCTAAATAAAAGCGAGCAAGCAAAGCAATCCTAAAATTTTAAAAAACAAAGTAATAACGTTATTCTTTAGCATCAGATCTGATCGATTTATAGGTAAGTGCTTTGTGCTAACTGCGGAAAGATCTGTAACCGTAATTAAACAAAAAATAAAAAATAAATGCGAAAATATGTATAGTATAGTTTTTAAAACCATACTTAAAGAAGAAAACAAAATAAAAGGATAAAAAGTTTTATAATTTAAGAAAATCTAAAGAGCGAGATGTTTTCTTTTTTTGTTTATAATTTTCTTAATTCTAAAGGCTCAACTATCAGCTCTACCATTTAATCCATTCGACCCACGGTCATTTATTTTCGTATTCTTTAATCCGGCGGGTATATTCACCTCTATTCTGGGACTCGAATACGACAGTCGAGTTCGTATCTTACGAACACATATACGACTTTATAATAACTAAAAAATACGACTATGGTCGGATTCAACTGTTGTTTTGGAGCTCAAGAATTTGGGTGACTGTTTTACCGACCACTTTTTATCTTTGAAATCATCTGTTCTCTCATTTTGGATATAAATAAAACAAGTGAGCTTCTGCCAGTTAGGAAGTAAATAAAAAGAATTGGATATCATAACTATTTTTTCGAGGATTTGGAAACATCTGCTTAGAAGAATCCATCGTAAGAAATGTACGAAAATTCTTCTACGCAACGAATCCCAAGGGAATCAATTACCCTTATTGTCATCGTCATCTGTCGAAAACAACTGGCGATATCTATCGAGTCGGTTGATGGTTGAATGGCGCGAGTCTCTCACAAATACATCTCAGACGACTTTTGTCAATCATCGCCAATGCCAAAGAGTCATGGACGACAACTTCAATAAGGGTGAATAGTATTGCCTTACTGAATTTCGAAATTCGAAGCGAAATGTTTTCTACGACGGATCCTGTGATAGTGCTTTCGTAATTTGTAGGAAAACGCCTATTACGACGGATTCCATGATAGGGGTGCGTATAAACATAAAAGAAGTGTTGACTAAAGAAATCAGTAAATAATCATTCACGTTACCTATATTAGATAGTCCACTTCGAGGGATCTTCTCGTTAACCTAAAAGATTTACAAGTTTTTTTTAGTACTAACACTTTCTCGCTCATCAGTATAAAAGCTTGTAGGTCTTCTCCCTAACCTCTCGAAGTGGACTATCTAATATAGGTTATTTGTGCCGACAAGTGAACGATTCTCCTAATGATGGCGATGCTTAAACTTTGTTCGATAGTTACCTTCGGCTTACTTAATTGCACGTTTTTAAGACTGAATACTACGTGAAGTTTACTTCTTCCATAAGTTGTCCATAAAGGCAAAAGCATTCATTGGTGGAAGCAGAGAGAGAATGTAGAGTAACTTTCATCGCCCTTGACAGCTGATTGATGTGACGGATTTTATGGGACTGTTATATCCGGCAATATGTCAACTCTCAGCTTCACAAATGCATGAATTGACATCATTGTTAAGTAGAGAATTCATAAATAATATTCAGCTTTATTCACTGAGATTGGATTCGCTTTTTTGCAAGTAAACTCAACGAATTGAAGCTTAAAGCTATACCGGCCGCACAATACAAATATTTGTTTTTACGCTGTTACGAAGTGATCGTAAGAGAACTGAGTGTAGATCAAATTAAGAACTTGGAGCGCTATCATGGTTCGCAAGTCAACTTATTTTGCTTAAAATTCGCCAAACTTTAAAAGCTATTCCACTACTTGTTTACCCCTAGAAATTTTAAATCAGCCTTTCTTTACTGACTATCCTTCTTCGATCCATTTCGAGTGTACAATAATCGTTCATTTTGGATCTCCAATAACCGACTCAAGTTTAAACATATGAACATATTAGTGTCTAACAAAAGAATAATTCCTTCTTTAAAATAAAAATTTGAATAAAGAAGCTATATATATAGCTTCATTTATTTATTGTGATTCCACCTTTATTATGTGAACGATTGCCTAATAAAACTCATCATCACCGAACTAACCCCCTATTGGAACTAGTATTCCCTTCGACTCACACTTCACATTCGTATTCCAATTGTCAAACTCGGAAGCAAAAAAAAAAATTGGCGAAGGTGAAAACCAAAGCGAAATCCAGAAGAACAAGAAGAACCGAACAAATTTGTATTTTCATTTCTCTCTCGCCTCCGAAGAAATGGACGTGCCCGTTCTCATCGCAGAGAGAAAAAAACTAGTAAAAATCCATTTTTGAAATAAACGATCAATTTCCAGTCTACGCTCCTCAAACTCAAACTCAAATCAAAAGCAAATCCGAACCGAGAAGAGAACTTACTCCAATTTTTTTTTTTATTGTTTTACAACTTTCTCGTGTGTGTGATTCGTTTTCTTTTATTTAATTTTTATTATTTCTACTCTTCTATAAGCTAGCTAAGAATTGTGTGTTATAAAATATAAAGTTTTTGAGTGCACAACACCAGGAGGACGTACCCAAAAGACGAGGCGTAAAACGAAGACTACTCTTCTTCGAACGGTAAGTGTTTTGTGTGTCGCCCTCCCCGCAAAAAGAATAATAAATTCCAATTCTACATTCGAAACCCGTTAATAATTTTAGGATTTTCCAACAAAAGACGTGCTTTTTTTGATTGAAAACAGGGCGGCCTGAAATAATTGTTCCTTTATTCGGCGGCGCTGAGTTCTTGGCGAAATTTTTCTACCCGTGTTCCGCCGTGTGCAGGAAAAAGGGAATAAAAAACGAGTCTAGCCCAAAAATAAACCTGTCTAATAGTGGAGCACACGTAAAGTAGATCCACTTAGAGAAATGCATTCGCACTTTGCTTTGGGGAGGAAGTTTTTTCTGTTTTTTCATATTTTTTTTCCGAGCTGTGTGGTTAATTTTACTTTGGAAGAAGTCCCACAGCCGGTCTGGTATTTAGTGCGGAGAAATTCAGGGAAAATGCGGCATTAGTGCGAGCAGCTGCATCTTTGGCGGTGACAATCACTGCAGGCAGCAGAGAAATGCACTTTCAATAGATTCTTCATAATTTTTTTTTGTCCAAAATCGATGAAGTGAGTGAGAATTGGGAATTCTGTTATTTTGCTCTTTTCTATTTTTCTTTTGTGGATTCTTTTTCCTTGGTTTTTTCCTTACTCATATGATTTTGTGTGTGCTCTTTGCTCTGTCTCTGTTTACATGACAGTTTTGATTCAGAAACAGTAGCTAGCATTAAACATGTTACACTTGGACTTGGGTATTTTATTTTTAGTTTTAATATAAGTCGCGAAAAGCGTTAAGGTTATTAAGAACATATAATTCTTTGTTAATCTTACTTCATGTGTCCATAAAGCAACAATGCGAGCATGCAACAGTATGTAAGGTGATGAGGAGAGTTGCTTTCTGCTTTGTTGTCATTTTTCTGTCATACAAGATAGCAGAGGTTTCCCAACGATTCATTCATCCTACACTCAAGCGATGATTCATTTCGTTATCATAGCTTTTTATGCTCGTTATCATAATCATTATTATTTATCATTTTTAGAAGCTTTTTTACGGCAATAGAACACTTGGATGTTTGTCAGCCGGTCGCAATAGTATTTTGGTACTTTCTCGGATTTAAATCTGGAACACCATTAACTCCTGAACAGTTCACACAAGCCCACAGAACAGTATCACACAAATACTATCAGCAGAACAATGCACAGATAGCAACATTTAAATAAACTATATTTTGAGTCTTCCCGAGGAATGTTTTGGAATGTCGTCTCGCATTCTATTAAATATTGCTCCTGGTTACACGGAGATACATATGTTAAACGGGCTTTCATGTGTGTGACATCAGCTTGTTGAAAATGTGATCCGATTTCGACCCTTACTTTGTACAGAAACAAAAATTTCTCTCAAAGTTAAGAATCATATTTCTAAGTTTTAAGATGAAGAATACCAATTCAAGCGAAAATCACATGTACTTTCGCCAGCAACTGAGTAAGTGAGTTTGTAAAAAAAATTTATTGTTGATCCTCTTATTGGAAAACGTCGGTTGAAGTTGATTAAAGTTATTGAAGTTATTGTACAATCGTTCTTCGAATTTGCCAAGGCTGTATAGCTATTTGACGATGTGTTTTCTCATTTTCGTTGTTTTGACAATATCGAACGATCGTACAACGATCGTTTCAAACCACAGATTGTAGAAAATTTGGGAGGAAAAACTTGTAAAAAAGTCACGGAGATTGCGTTGTGGGATTGCAATTGGTCCGATATTGGCACAACACGCGATTGCTCAAGAATTTTATCGTGTACTCTCTTCACCTTTCCTGCTCCAATCTCTTCAACTCTTGGCACACTTCTTTGCCATAAGAGCTCACTGCCTTTCATCTGTTGTCCTAAGATCCCTAGGGTTGGTGTTTCTCCCAGTACTAATTGTAGTAACTTCAAACGTGGCCTTGAAAGAATACACGCTCCATGTTGTCAGGAGTAATACCCCTACTTCCCTACTTGGGAACTTACCATAAAGTAACCATGTGCCTTAAGCAGTAGAGGTTAACTTTACCTGCGGTTAATCTTAGGCTCTAAATCAGTTATGTCTAACGGCGTTGGAAGAAATGCTCCAGCGTTGCTGCCACTATAAGATTTGGGCTTTGTACTGTATTGTCGGGTTCCCCATAAGTTAACCTTTAAGTTAACTTCTTTTGAAGGTTCTTCTTCGTCCTGTATAGGTATTAATGAGAAGCATTTCTGCGATAACGCAGGCTGGGTGATCCCTGGTTTTGCTGCCGCCCAATTTGGTGAACTATAATGCACTACGGATGTGAATTCTTTAGCCTAAGACTATTCTTCGGCATATCTTTGTAAGCCTTGTATTTTTTGAGATATTCGTACGCCGAAATCGACATACTGGTAATTTTTATAGATGGGAATTTTACTTTTTCTGTCACTTAAGGGATCACTTAGGGAACCTCCATTGTAGTCTTATAACCAGCCAAGGATCTTACTAATTTACTAACGATTTAGGCAAATGTAGACCTTTTCATTATTTTTGTTTATTTAACAAAGAGTTCTGGCAAGAAGTCTTTCGTTAAAATCACTTGAAAAAAAAAGACAGCATTGTTTTCATTAAGATTCAAATTAAAAAAATATAATAGACCCTACGGCCTCTAGTTTTATTGTACACTTGTAGGCCACTGATTGAACATGAGCACCGATGAAAACAAATGTAGACAGCATATACTAAACCGCAACCGTACGCTGCTGGTGAATTAATAACTTGTAAACTTGTATTCATACGACCTAAGTTAACGTCTCGCCTAACTTTTGCACACAAGTGTTTCTTAGTTGCGCATACACAGTACATATTATAGATATTAGTTTTATTTTACTTCCTCTTTTCATTTATTCGCTCTCTTTCTCTTGTAGTTTGTCATCAAAGCAAAGCAAAGCAAGAGGAAGAACATTTTTTAATGAAAATGTTTTGGTTCTTTTTTTGTTGTTTTTATATTGATAATACCCGCCCTCTTCATATCACGATTTGTGGTTCATCTTTCGTCAGTTTAATCCGATACTCAGTTCTCAAGGGCTGATGAGAGCACCGTTTGCTCCACAATACACAAGTGTTTGGGTGTTACTAGTGAATAATTAAGAAGTCTTAGCTTTTCTCTTAACTTTCTCTGTTATTGTTTAGAAAATTCTTATTGCTTTGACTTATTTTCTTTTGTTATAAATGACATCAAGCTCGAAGATATCGAAAATTGTGACGGCAGTGGTTGGTGGGTGAATCATTAGTTAATTTTGTTACTGAAATTATTGATATACTCGTACTCACGCATGAAGGAGTTGGCATAGTGGCTGGACTTCTGGGGGTAAGTGGAGCACATTAAAGTTAGTTAGCACAGTGAGCCGCAGACGTTGACATAACCCATTCGGTCGAGATGGACGGAGAAACAAAAAAGTTTCGCGAAAATCTTTTGTTTTCATCTTAATTTTATTCATATGAATTGTTAAATGCCAGGTGATGCATATTTCTAATATTTTGCAGCTTATTTGTTTGGATTTACGTAACTTTATACAATCTCTTTCACGTAATGCTCTGGTATAGTTGTGAGCACGCGATTTTGATCTCGCAGTAGTCTCCGTGGGATTGAAAAGAATCAATTGTGACTAAAGCAATGGTTTGTTTGTATAATTTTAGTCTCGAATGGTTTCTCCCTTGCATCTGTTTCGATTTTTCAAATCTCCTTGGATTGTGCTGGATGGATACTGACACATGGCCATCGACATTGCACATTGTCCTTGAGAGGAAATAGGAGACAAGAGTTGCAAGTGGATAAAGTATTCGTTTTGGATCACCCACGTGAATTCAGATGACATCATATGAAATGTCTTACAATGGACATACATAGATATGTTTATGTACATATATCAAATTGATTGATTAGCTAGTTTCTATGGAACAGTTAAAGACAATCGAAAAATTCAGATCTCTGCAGATCGCAGTTCCTTTTGTGGAAGATAGACAGCAAGGCTGACAAAACACAATCTGTTTTTCCTATTTGGAAATGTAGCTTTGTTTATTTATTATCGTATTGTCATAGCAGTCTCAAATGGTTGCTCAGATTCGTAGTGACATCGTTGCAACCTTCATATCGCTGTGTAGAGGGACTGCTTGGGTCAAGGTCTTTTTACTGTTCCTGTTCTGTTCACTATCAATAGACCTTGCTTAACTGTTGTTGGTGTATATTTCAAAGCTCCAATTACACAAGGGCATATTGTTCAAACTTTGCTTGGTGCACTTTCAAGTCTCTTACAAGAACTTCCTATACCTTTCTGTTATTAGAAAGATTTGAAAGGGAACATTATCCACCAAAGTGTTTTCACACAGTAGGGCGTTACTTATTGAATTTTATTTTTAACTGAGTGCACAGAATCTTTCTTTATGGCTCGTCGCAGTCTTTAGTTTATCGTTGCGTAGAACCTCCTCTACGGTGAGAATCTACGTCCCGCACAGTCTTCTACTTTTGTCATACCTTCTGCGCTTATCACTCTTTTCACTATTTGATCTTTACTTTTGTGAATGAAATTCTCTCTACCATTACAGCCTTTGATCTCTTGTGTAAAAACACTTTTAAGATTTCCTGTAATGTAGCGAACACTGACGTAAAGACTTGGCCCTGTTGAATATTATCTTCATTATCTTATTTCTGTTGTAAAAATGTTCTTTATTTACCCTTAGAACTGCCCCCTCCGCAGCATTAGGTGCCATTCTCCACCTACTACCTCTAGACATCGTCAGCAGACAAATCGCTGCCTCAACGGCGATTCGTCTGACTGCCTCTTCACAGTGGCTAAGCCTCAACTATGGCCACTCCTCTGTTCTTAATGAATAGAGTCTCATTAGCGAGACCACTGACTACATCCCAACCAATCTCAATTTTGGTCGAAAGTTTCATACATCAATTCCGGCTCGTGACCTTTCGTCTAATCTTCAGCAGGTGGATGTCGGAACGACTCATATTTACACGGATTTAAGACCTCAGACGGAATTGGTGGTGTTTACTCCTCTGCGCTTTTCTTAAGCATCTCCTTCCGCCGCCCCGATCACTGCAGCATATTTCATGCGTGAAAGATATTAGCATTTTCACTCACAGCCAGGCAGCTACCAGATCTCTGGAATCATCCACAACGATAAAACGATCCCTTATCTTCTATCTAGCTGTCCTGCTCCAGCGTCAAGAAGGAAATTCCATTTGGAGTCCTACTTCTTCGATGATCTTGGTGACTAGACGGGTCTATCCATCAGACGCCTTCTGCGCTTTATCTAAAGCTCCGGCTAGTATGCCTGACTTATCAGCTTAACCCCCTATCAATGACTCCCTCTGTTTGTTTAATCTACGTTGCAAAACTTAGCTTCCAAACTCCTCGTAGTCTCCTTATTCTGTCCTTTTCGTAGTGGTATTGTCAGTATTGCTGTTTTAGATCCAGTGGTACCACAATGGGCCTTTTTAAGCCTAAGTGAGCTAGTGCTCATCTATATTTGGGCAATAGCAACCACTCTAACCTAACCTAACCTGCCTGTCTATTCCGTAAAAGAGACGCCAAATATAAAACTTTCTTCAACATTTGATTGGTAATACATACCTAGCACATGGCATTTACGGACTTACTACAAACTAAGGAATTTACATCATACGGCTCCATATAAAACCATTATTCTTCGTTAAGAACTTACGAACTCAATTACGTACATCTAAATACAAACCCCGATAAAAGAGTTCACCATTTCCGCCGACCAGTGACTGATCTATTTCGTTATCCAGTCTCAATTCTGCAACCATCTGTGCGAATGACTAACTATTGAAATACACCCACAGTGGCAAACAAAACTCAAAAGACAAAATAGCCGGCTAGAATTTCTACAACCAATCGGCACTCAATCCTATTAGGTTTCGATTAATTGAAAACATATCAAATTAGTGCCAGCGAATGATGTTCTAACTTGAACCAAAGCTCTGTGGTAGTGGTTAATCACTCAATTGAATCGCCTTACAAACTCAAAACATTTTAAATATGAATAAATTGCTGTTTTCGTCGGAACTCTCACATGGCGCTTTGTGCCTATATTTTACATCACACTACTAGGAAGTGGTGCAGGTAAACACCAAAAGCGCAAATGTTACTCTGCCCATTTGTGGCCATTGGGGCCATTGGGGATTATGCAAACCAGTTACACGTTCTCAATGAATAAGGTAATACAACGTTTGTTCATTTGGCAACCTGACATGCATCCACTTAATGTACCTGCAGCGAAATGGAAGTAGCACAACTTTGAATTGAGATCGTAAAGCAAAGATTTGAGGATTTGTGGTTTCCAATAAGCCTGCAAGTGAACTGCAATATCTCAATCTTTCAACAAAAAAAAAAAAAAAAACTATCATCAACAGGATACCAGCGCATCCTTCAACAAATGTCCAGATTATGAGCTCAGAAATCAATATCTCCTCTAAATGGAGCACCAGAAAATAATATAAGGGATAACTTATGTTCCTTGCCAACAAAGTGCATATAGAGATGTGCTGTGAAGTAGATAATTCTTTCCTCCGTTGAGTTGAGGTTTTTTATCATAAAATATATGTGCTCGTCGTGATGAACAATGAGAATGAGAATGCAAGCCATGTCTACTGCGAGCTGATGAATAGAAACAATTGTTTGGTTCAGATTAATTGTGTGGCTTATAAGAATAGGGGAATTATTTGTTTAGTGTTTCATTTTTGTTTTCATCTGCTAATTGAAATGAGGCTGAATTTCAACCATGTGGACGGGTGCTGAAACTAGTTTTGTTAATAAAAAAAATATACATCCAAACACTCGTTAGGGTAAACGACCGACATTTTGATGACGTTTCAATGGTGTTCCCAAAAACAGCAAAAAAAAAAAATCAATATGACTATACTACTTTGTAAAACTTGGATACTAACCCGTGCATAAATAATTTATAGGCAGTGGGTGAGGCAACCACTTGGCGGCGGGAGGAAGAACGTGAAAATATTTTTTTGCAGTGAACAATTGAAGCGAGAACGGAATACCGTATAAAGACAGCTTATCTGTGGTGCGACTGCGGTCATCTGTTTAAAGTAATTTTTTTATTACGAAATCTTATTAGAATATTTATTTAATATATTAGGTATTGCGTGTTATAAATGATATTAATGTCGTCATCTTGCTTGAATTGAGAGTGAAAATAACAACTGCGTTGACATAACAACTTACTCGCGTTATCCTTGCACGATGAATGCGTCGTCTCGGTTATGTTCTTTTGGGCATAGCGGAAGCTGATGATCAAATAAAATTGAGGTTGACCTTGATGGCCAAGTTTAAGTTCAAACTAATAAGGTATAGGGTAGTTGTGGGCTGATGTTTGCTAAATTCAAAAAACTTAAGATTAAGGTCACTTCTCATTGGTGCAGGTCGTAATGACACTAAAAACTGAATTAGGAAACCTGTTAGCATTAATTTTTGGAAAAGCATGCATTTCTCATGCAAATATAAGCAAGCATCATCAACAGGAATGAAAATTCCTTTCGGTAAAAGCTAGTTAAAGCTTGTTGACCTGTAAGCGGGTTTACTTTAGACGCGTCCATTTACCGTTAGTTTTTTTTTAACCATCGACTGGTAAGCGAGAGTTTGTGGTCTTCCTTGACTCCTATGTCCGGTATTACACGCCGACTTACTTTGCGTCGCGTTACGTGAATTCTCTTTTGAAGAGTCATCCTGTAAGTCTTGTGTATCTTCGGATGAATTAGCTTGTTTGATGGTATTATGTTCATCAGCTTAAAGTGGATGTTGGTATGCTTGCTTGCGTCGTTAAAATCCATAAATTTTGCAAGCTCGAGGATTTCGCATCTAAACCGTTGGCATTCTATTGCAACCGTTTGACTATTGCGTGGCATTATTATTGAGACCAACTTGATGTTACAAGCCAAATGTGTATTTTACATTCCGAACTAAACTCCTGTCCGGTTCAACGTCAGCGTGTAAGAGTTTTGCGGAGCGATGTAACTGGAGCAATGGTTCCCAACTGAGAATCGTTGGATGCGATTTGAATAGTGAATTTTCGATGCAAAGAAAGTGTTTATGCTGAAGGCTTCAACATTTATTACTAAAGTGTGTTGACATTTCCACCTTTTCTTCCTAAAGGGCTTTCTTTCCCTTTAAATTTGAAGAAAACCAACTGCTTGTGAGATGTATGCCACTATGTATGGAATATAACATCATTTAAATATCCGCCGCGGCTTCACGAAGGGGCACATATTTGAGACTTCCAATTTTCCATAACTCTGGCGTATAAATTAGGCTGACTTTTAGCAATGGGATTGTTTATGTTGGCTTTCAGGGCGAAGGTGGTTTGTAGGTTATGGGCATAGAACTGTGACTTAAGAAAACCCCACAAGAAGAAGTCAAATCGCACTTTGAGCTCCTGAATCTTGCACAAGTGTATGCCCATGTGCTGACGCAAAATTTGCCAAGATGTGGTCTGCGAAAGACCGAGTTCTTCTGCGTGGCGAGGAATTGAATCTCTCGGATTCTCCTGCACACGATATTTTCGGCAGACATTGTGATTTGTTGACGTATGGGTTTTGACTGATTGTTGGCTGAACCAGTCAATTTAAATTCATTTACCACGTTGCGAGAAGTTCCCTCGGAAGGAAAATTATGGCGACCGTAAAATGGGCGAAGTGCGCGAAATATTGTTTTAACAGAAGCCTCATAAAACAATTCAATTATTTGCATATATTTGTTGAACGCTATAACTATCCATGTCGATTTGGCAAGACTCTGTAAATGACAATCAATTTGACAGATATACTCGTAGCTTCAACAAAATGGCTGCAATCACCTGTCAAAGTTCAGAAATCCCTATTGGAAAATTCTTTACTATTTACTTATTTGGGAAAAGAATATGCAGCATTAGAAATTGCAATGAACATCAGAATCGCATAAAAAGCTACTTGTTTTACATTACTAATAAGGAGTAGCCGTCAAGATGCTTTCGTCTGTACAATTTATCCTCGTTGAAGCCGACATGTGTTGGTTGTCTCTTACGAACTTTGCTGATTGTGTTCTTTCTAATATTTTGGGGGTTTTTAAGTTCTCATTCTATCATCAGTTATTTTAGGAAGAAACTTTAAAGACTGCTCCGTTCCCTGTTGAAGAGGTGGGGCCGTGAAAAATTCATTGAGTCACGGCACCCACACTCGTGCAAAACCAGTTTTCTTCTTTAAACTCCAATTGTTGCTTTGAATCAAAAAAAAAAAAAATCTAGCTATAGACAGGTATAATCTCAAGTACGTAAATTAATTACTCTTGGATGTTTATCAGAAGCTCATAATATGTGGGTCCGTGTAAAAAGTTTGATGGTTTGAGAAAAGTCCAATGCAGTAACCACTAAGTCAAAGTAACTACTCTTCTCTCAAGGTTTTTCAAGTATCCTTCTAACAATAGATATTCCCAACATAGGCCCAACCGGATATTTAAAGCAAAGTTATTTTTAACACCTTAATATAAATATCCTTCCTACCGTTTTAATGGCTTTATACTTTCTTTATTTTCTTGAAATTCGTGCTTAAGATGAGGGATGCAAAGTAGGACCCCACAATAGATTAATCAACTATAAACTCGCTCATAGTTAAATGAAAAACCATTCATTAAATAGAGAACTTGTGGTTTATACCATCTCTTTCCCCATAGCTGGCCAAAACAAAGTTTATATTTACAAAACTAAAGGAGACCTTGAACTTTTACTCCCTAATGTATACAAGTCGAACGTCGTTCTGCCCAATGATTCATCATTCGTTTCTCCGTTAATATCTAAAAATGGAAAGCAAAAAACAAAAAGTGTAAATTCTTACGAAAACTCTTACAATTTGCATATGGCATGTCTTCTTCCCGACTATACATAATCAATCGGTTTCCAATTGACTGATTCCCATTCTCACATATGTACGTACAATACAACTCCCTAAAGAAATCAGCATACGAAAAAAAACCGAAATTATATGTTTGTCCATTCTTCTTTCAGCTGTAACGAGGCATAGAGCGCTCTCTCTCCTGGTGTGATATAATTGCCGTAGCCATAAAGCACAATGGCCGAAGACACAGAATACAAGAAACTCCCCATCGAGGAGCGATGCGTCCACAAACTATGGAAAGCTCGTGTGGATGGCTATGAAGAAGCAGCAAAAATTTTCCGTGAAATTGACGATGAAAAATCGCCAGAATGGAGCAAGTTTGTTGGCCTTATCAAGAAAATGGTTGTCGATTCGAATGTAGTCGCCCAAGAGAAGGGCTTAGAGGCTGCATTGATATTTGTTGAAAATTGTGGCCATGCTGGCAAAACAGTTGGAGACGTTATGTCGGGAATTGTACAGAAATGCATTGCGGCGCCAAAGGCCAAGACAAAGGAGCTGTCTGTTCAAATTGCTCTGATGTATATAGAAATTGAAAAACACGAGGCAGCTCTCGAAGAACTCATCAAGGGCATGGAACATAAGAATCCAAAGATTGTTTCAGCCTGTGTATCAACAGTGACAACAGCATTGCGAGATTTTGGCAGCAAAGTAATCAGTGTAAAGCCTTTGATTAAAAAATTGGCACCGCTAATGAGCGATCGCGATAAAGCGGTGAGAGATGAGGGCAAACAACTAGCCGTTGAGATTTATCGGTAAGTTTAACGCATGCCTTCTTTTTTATTGGATACTAATACATTCTTTCAGTTGGATTGGAGCTGCAATGAAACCACAAATAGCATCACTACCGCAGGTTACCATCACAGAACTGGAGAATGAATTTGACAAGTTAAGGGGTGAAAAACCCGAGCCAACAAGGTAAGGATTTGGCATTTCATCTGCATCTTGTCATTTATGTATGCTCCCTTAACAGATATCTGAAATCCCAACAAGAAAAGCAACAGGCCATCTCCGCAGCTGCAGCAGATAATGATGATAATGGCGAGGGTAATACAAATTAAATGCATATAACCGCTTCCTGTTTCGTGTTTTGTTCTTTTCTTGAATCTTTTATTTTTTCTGTTTTGGTTTGTGTCTAATTATTTTATAATATCTCTTTCACTTTCATTTGATTTTGATGTTTTGTTTTCTTTTACTGATTGGTGTTTGGCATGCTTTAAAATAAATTATTAATAGATTGGGAATTGATTCGGAAGTCAGCTTGGGGTGTTTTTGGGGACTCGATTAAATATGAATGCGACTCTTACTTTATTTGTTTTCAAAGGTTAAAAATGACCTCGTGTGTGTGAGTTCTTTTAATGGTCATGTTGTACCGGATGTATTGCATGTAGTTCCCGGTGTGTAGGGAAAATATGTACATACATTAGTAACGCATCATTGAGATTGTTCGAATGAATTGCAGGGAACCATGCAGTCTGCATAAAGGAAGTTTGTTTTTATTACTGAGTGCGGTATTTTCTTCGGCATCGCTTCCTCTCTATTTAATGGAAAGTCAAAACAGTTTCCGAAAATACAAATGGCATTCTTCGTTCCTGAGAATTGGCTTCTTGGAGATGTAGTCCTCGTTTTCTTCTTCCTGGAGATTTTCTTCAACATAATGGCGAATAAAATATATATGAAAGACTTTATTGATTCTTGCTGATATTTAGAAATCTTGGAAACATATCGCCGACGTTATGATCCGGAATAGAAGCACCACAATTAGGATTGTGGAGCAGATGTGAACGCCGAATGTATAACTGAGGTGTAGAGCCTTCCGCTTAGCTAAGGGGCAGAAGATAGCGGACTTTTTCGCCACTTCACTCCCATGCGCTTACGCATTGATTGATGCCATCGTTATTTCCTTAATGATTATAAATACCAGATATTTAATCTTTTCGTCACTTCACAAGTACTTTTCCTTTTAAGAAAATGTCTGGAATAGGCCATTGTGCGGCGTGCATCAGAATACGACACACATTTGCCATCCACTTATACATCAACCGCTCGTTGCTCAGACGGTTGTCCTTCACTTGTGATAGTTCAGTCATCCACAAGGAATAATTGATGCACTTTGGCGTCCGTCACACTTCCTTTATTTCAATGACCCCTCTGGAGGAATTTTACTCTTTTTCTTTGTTCCCTCATTCATGGACTCTTCGTTGTTTTAGCCCCACCCATATCATCTCTTTGTTGTCTACATACTTAACTACTTAAAGTGCTCCCGACCCTTACAGAGTCTCTGCCTGAGACACGGCTGACTTCCACTCTCTGCGGTGAGGCACGCTGCTTCCAGTTGTAAAGACCAAGTTCGAACCTGGGGACTGCGACTCGAAGATTCTCTTGGTAGGTGAACTCCTTAACTACCTCGACTCCGCAAAATCCTTTAGGAATCATAATGGTTTTCCATAATGTTTTTTCATTATGATCCTTGTATTTTGGGTTTCATTTGTTGAGGATTATCCCGAGGTAAAGCCGCATTGGTCAGCAAATAGTTGTATCATTTTGAGTAGGTGGCAATTTAATAACTACTCAACGATCTTCATGGTGTTTGACATCAATTTGACCGAACAGTGGCTCACCGTTTATATGAGAATCATGAGCCATTTGGATCCAATGTCGTACAGCTTTTTGCAGGAACTAGGGCATATTTCTTCTGGCCTAAGTGCGTTCCTTTTTCGGGAGTATTTGACCGCATTATTAACTCCGACTGCAGTAACGAATAATATCTGTAAAGTAAGGAGCGGCTATTGGAAAGCACTTTGACCAGTGCTTGTTTTGATTTTCAATATCAGATCGAACGAATACTGTTCAGAATCCCACTTTGAGCTTTGAATTCTATAGAGAGCCTTACTCTTTGCAAAACGCACGTAATGTTGGAACGTGGAATGCCTTTTCTGCGCAAATAAGCATATAAGCCATAAGCAGTCCGTAGATAGCTTAGCTTCCCACAACTATCCGTGTTGTACACAAAAAAAAGGTTTTAATTTACCCTATCGGTTTTTTAAAATAGATGAACAGTAGGTGAAGCTGTTCTACGCACTGCACCATTGTGATACGCCGTTCTAGTTCTAGTAAACTTGGGATTACTAATAGAGCTGCAAGGTTTTCGCCTGCAGTGGGGCTGATGCTCCTACGAGACCCTTGTTAATCGATTACCATCTAAATTCATTCTTCTTCTTCATTCTTACTTATACGAACATCTGTACATATACTGATCCTTACTTGGCAGATATTTATCATAGGAGCCTTGACGAAATAATAGAAAGCAGTCAGGGGACTTTTGTTTCATCCTAAATGTCAGAATGATCCTCTCCGATATTTATCGAAAGACTATTGCCTTTTCTTTGTCATCATATGGCTGCAACAATGTTCAAAGCCGACTCTAATATGAGTGAAACCTTATTTGCCAATTTCCGATTCTATTATCCGTAATTAATATCGGAAACTTAAACGACTTATACCATACATGATCATTTTGCAATCTTAATAATGAAAAGTTTAATCTTCACGCTTATAGCACTGAAAATATTGACGCTAAAAATATTTTTCCATCAAAATCTAATTACCTCGTTATTCCGCAATAGTTTCCAAGTCTTCGAAACAACAATCCTCTTGTCGTCGTTTACCGCATCCAAATATATTTAGCTGATGACATACTCAATTCAAGGCACAGTCAGTCGACGCGATCTCCTTCCTTCTCCAATGAAGCATAGCGGTTTACTTCGCAAATTTCTTGTAAGGTCACATTCTTCTCGTCTACTACATACAGCTGTTCACACGAGAACACGGTTACAATTTCGATTTCTGACTGACATACATGGGTAACAAGTAAATAAAATCAATGACCCTCGTCGAGCTAATGTTGATTTTGCCTACCCCACCCAGAATTGTGTTCTCACTAAAATTAATTTCTGATTTTCTTACTTTCAATCTAACACCCTCGCTGACAAGAAGTGCATAATTTTAGTATCAAACTTCCATCATAAAGATGAACACTAAAAGAAGGATAATTCGTGCTTCGACTCCTTCGAAAATCCCAGATAAATATGTAATAAAAAATTTAATTTTTCCTGCAGTCGACGAAGAAGATGGCGCTGGAGATGAAGTCGATCCAATGGATCTTATAGACCCAGTTGATATTCTGTCGAAAATGCCAAAGGACTTCTTCGAGAAGTTAGAAGACAAGAAATGGACAATCCGCAAGGAGTCATTAACTGCCCTGGAGAAACTAGTCACAGAGAATCCAAAGCTGGAGAGTGGAGACTATGGCAATGTTGTGCTGGCGCTGAAAAAGGTCATCACAAAGGACACAAATGTGGTTCTTGTTGCTATGGCTGGAAAGTGCATGGCAATGTTAGCCAAAGGATTGGGAAAGAGATTCTCTACATATGCAACGGTGAGTTTTGTTTTTATTAAATTTAAGGAACATTTTTAAGAAAAAGGCAATTCTTTTGTTTAGGCCTGTGTTCCAGCTATCTTGGAGAAATTCAAAGAAAAGAAAGCAAACGTAGTAACGGCTCTTCGCGAAGCTATTGATGCTATATACCCTTCGACGACAATGGAGGCAATTCAAGAAAGTGTTGTCGAGTCACTTGGCAATAAGAATCCGAGTGTTAAGTCCGAAACGGCGTCATTTCTGGCTCGAGCATTTGCTCGTACACAGCCAGCTTCATTGAATAAAAAACTACTAAAACTTTTAGTGACATCCTTGCTGAAGACCTTAAACGAACCAGACCCTGTGGTGAGAGATTGTTCAGCAGATGCTATTGGAACACTCTTAAAGCTGATGGGAGAGAAGTCTGTGAGTTGCTTTTTAACAGATGTTGATGCCCTGAAAATGGCTAAGATCAAAGAGTGTCAAGAGAAGGCTGTAATCACAATTAAAGTAGCTGGCGTTAAGAAGGAACGTCCTTCAACAGCGCCAGCTAAGGCTACAGCTCCACCTGCAAGAGGAGGAACAACCGAACCAAAGCCAGTGGTCAGACCAGCAACAGCTGGTGGAAAGAAACCAGTAGTGAGGAAGGCAGTAGGTGGTGGAGGAGGTGGCGGAGGAGGGAGTGGACAACCGCTGGCAAAGTCTACTAGTTCCGCCAAAGTATTAGCAACTGAAAGAGAAATGGCATCCGAAGAAGTTGCTGGCAAAGCTGAAGAGCTACTGGCAGCGGACATTTTATCGGGTTTGGTCGATTCAAATTGGAAAACACGTTTGGGTGCTGTGGAGACCTTAATTGGACAAGTGAAAGATTTCGATCCAAAGACTCCCGGTCTCGCCCAGATACTTGTACGAACAATAAGCGGGCGAAAACCAGGACTCAAGGTGAGCTTAAAGATGGTGCAATTGTGAATTGTATTTTCTGAATTGATTTCTTTTTCAGGAAATGAATTTTCAAGTTCTCAAGATAAAACTGGACATCATCCGGCTGGTAGCTGAAAACTACACATTCACAACAACTACAGCTGAGTTTGTCATCAATGAGGTGACTGAAAAGTTGGCGGATGTAAAGAACGGTTCGGTTGCAGCTCAAGTTTTGACCGCTTTCGCTGAGGCAACAAAACTTGAATTCGTTGTTTCCAAGGTGATGACATTCGCCTTTGAGCAAAAGTCCCCAAAAGTTCAGTCAGAAGCGCTGAATTGGGTCAATCAATCAATACAAGAGTTCGGTTTCCAATTAAATCCGAAGATGCTCATTGAAGACGTTAAAAAAGGTGTCCAGAGTACAAATCCCACGGTACGAGGAGCGGCAATCTCTTTGGTGGGCACAATGTCTATGTACATGGGCAATGCGCTGATGATGTTCTTTGACAGCGAGAAACCAGCTCTAAAGGCACAAATTCAAACTGAATTCGATAAGAATATAGGTCAGAAACCTCCGGCTCCTATCCGTGGAGTGAAGAAATCTGCAGGCGGAGAAAGCGGAAACCCATCGGACGGAGAAGACGACGATGAGGCACCTCAGGAAACAATAAACATAGCTGATCTCTTGCCGCGAATTGATATTTCATCACAAATTACTGAGTCTTTATTGACTGAGATGTCGGACAAGGATTGGAAGACCCGTAATGAGGGTTTGACTAAGCTGCAGAGTATTCTGAATGATGCAAAGCTGATCAAGGCTTCTATTGGTGATCTGCCAACAGCTTTAGCTCACCGATTGGTGGACAGCAATGCTAAGATTGCTCAGACTGCGATGGCAATTTGTGAGCAGCTGGCCACAGCAATGGGCCCTTCATGCAAAACACATGTGACTACACTATTCCCAGGATTCCTACATGGTCTTGGTGATAATAAGGCATTCATTCGTTCAGCCAGCTTGACTTGTATTAACGTGTGGGGTGAACAGTGCGGATATAAGGAGTTCTTCACTGGAGAGATGATTGCCGATGCCTTAAAGACGGGTAGTCCTGCTCTCAAGACCGAACTCTGGGGATGGGTAGCTGAGAAATTGCCCGGCATCACACCTAAAACCATATCGAAAGAGGAACTTATCTCGATGTTGCCTCATCTTTATGCAAATATATCTGATCGTAATGCAGATGTTCGAAAGAATGCCAACGAAGCTGTGCTCGGCATAATGATTCACCTTGGTTACGATGCAATGATGAAGGCATTGGATAAACAGAAACCCTCATCGAAGAAGGATATTCAAGCAGCTTTGGACAAGGCTCGTCCAAATTTGCCAATGAAACCTCTGCCAAAGGGCAAACAGCAGGCACCTATAATTGAGGAAGTAAAGGTCGTCAAGGGAGGAGGAGGCAAAGCACCCAAAGCCCAGGAGAGGCAAGCTAAAGGTGGAGAGAAGCCTGCGGTTTCAAGGAAAAAGGAGGAAGAAGTCGATACTTCGCCTCTTTTGGCCATCAACAACACAAAGAATCAACGTCTGATTGATGAACAGAAGCTGCGAGTGCTTAAGTGGACATTTACTACACCGCGAGAGGAATTCACTGAACTGTTGCGTGAACAGATGAGTACCGCCAACGTGAACAAAGGACTAATGGCCAATATGTTTCATGATGACTTTAGGTAGGTGGGAAAATTGTTAAAAAGTAAACTAGTTTAATGTGTGCTTTTTGTTGCAGGTACCACCTAAAGGTAATTGAATCGTTGAACGAGGATTTGCCGAACAACAACAAAGCATTAGTCTGCAATTTGGATCTTATTTTGAAATGGTTATCATTACGTTTCTACGATACGAATCCTTCGGTTCTGCTGAAAGGATTAGAGTATCTAAACTTAGTTTTCCAATCGTTGGTAGAGATGGAGTATATCTTGGCTGAAAATGAAGGCAGTGCCTTTATTCCTCACTTGTTGTTAAAGGTCTGTTAAAGGTGTGTTTTTCAGTTTGTTGTTTATTGAAAGTGTGTGTTTCTTTTTTTTTGTAGATTGGTGACCCTAAAGATACAGTTAGGAACGGCGTGCGAACACTCCTACGGCAGATTGTGCTAGTGTATCCATTTACAAAAGTTTTCGTCTATGTGATGGATGGTCTCAAGTCGAAGAATGCTCGTCAACGAACAGAGTGTTTGGACGAGCTGGGCTATCTCATTGAAACTTATGGGTTATCAGTATGCCAACCAACACAACAAGTTGCGCTTAAAGAAATCGCTCGACACATCTCAGATCGTGATAATTCAGTTCGAAACGCGGCACTCAATTGCGTCGTACAGGCATACTTCTTGGCAGGTGATCGTGTCTACAAACTGATTGGACAAATGACCGAAAAGGATCTCTCAATGTTGGACGAGCGTATAAAACGTGCTAAAAAGACAAAGAAGCCAACACCTCCTTTGGAAGTAACTAAAGTCCAGGAGCCAACCGCTAAACCATCTGTTATCCACCAGGATAGCATTGAAATCGAAGACCCTGTAGCCAATACCAGCGATGAATTACCTCCACCAGACGAGCAGCAATCACCGACTGTTCAGAGGTATGTTTTTAGGAAGAATTCCAAATACAACTACTTGTGGAAGAAGACGGAATCCAAGCATGATAATATCAAATGAGTGGTTGAAAGCTTTTTTAACACTATTATTTATTTTGATTGCATTTTTTGTTCTTATTATTATTTGACACATATTTCTCTATAAAAAATGATGTTCTCTTCATGGATCTTTTGTAGTTCTCAGTATTCGGCCGAAGCGAACAGCTCCAACGAAGAGAGAGAATTGAGAACTTCTCTGATAAGACAAGCGTAATTTCCACTTAATTATTATTTTGTTTGTTCTTTTGTTTCATATTTTATTTTATTTTGTTGGGCATATGTATATTGTGTATACTCAGAGTTTTCATATATTGATGTCCAGTTTCGAACGCAAAAACATAATATTTGATTGATTGAATAGTGTCCACCCGTACCCACTCTGACTGATAGAATGTTCAGTTATTGTTTGGGAGCGGGCTGGGGTCCTTTCCTTTTTTGGTGTCTATACTTTTAAAATTCAAAACATTTCATATTTTGTGTTTGTTTTTTGTCTCGATGTACACGTTGTTAAATTGTTTTATAAATGTTCTCCTCTCCTTTATTATTATATGCTCTCTCCCCGTATAAAAAACCGTTTGTCTATGTGTATGTCTGTCCATTTCCACACACATGCCTTGTGTCACACATACGTATATATATGTATATGTGTATATTTGTCCTGTTAATAAAAATTACTTCTGTGTTAAGTCAAGTAAGTAAATAGTTTTTGAATGGGATTTAGTTATTTTGTTTCTTATTTCAAATAAAAAAAACTGTAGTTTTGAAATGTTCGTATTTTGTGAACTTCCTAAAAAAAACATTCATTTTTATGTGGTAGATGTATTTTATATATATTTTTTTAAAAAACAGATAATACAAGTAGAACATGATATACATACATATTTTGTGTTTAATGAAATTACCTACCCAAGAAGGATAATGGGTTAATTACGTCTAGAAGAGCGCACATTGATTCTTTCGATAACAGACAACCCACAAGCACAATGACGAACGATTTGTTTTATACACAGACTTTTTATTTCGTAGGCTTAAGAGTCCTTTTCGACGCACCAAACGATTTTGAACTAAATAGCACATTTAACGAATATACTTTTGCATCGTAAACTTGTTGGTTTTACGTTCTCATCGTGTATTAGCACTAATTTCATTTCCTTCTTAACTGTTTTGATTGTCGTACCTTCTTTACAAGTCTTAATATTTATTCGTCTGGAATATATCAAACCTTCGCGCCCTCAGGCACTTTTAGAACGACTGACATGATGCCTGAATAATAACTTGACTGATACCCTTTTATTCCTGGTTCAAGTCTCTCTTCAGTGACTCCAAACTCGCATACGCCCTGGCCTACAAAATACCCCAAATTCAGAAATCAAGCGGGTTCAAATCATGCTTGGACGACAGCCAAAGTGCATGCAGAATGAACGCTGGAAGGTTTTCTTGGAGCCAATTTTGGGTTCTTTTTGCCTTTTGTGATGGCGCCGAGTCTTGTTGGAATGTTCTTCGCTCCGAAGCATAATGTTTATGTGTCTGCTGATTTATTTTGACCTTATTGCGGCTCATCGGCAATAAAACGAGTAGAGATCTGCCATTTTCAGTAACAGCAGCTCATACCATGATTTGATCGTAGAGTGATGCGTAATTCATCGCAATGGTCACTCACACGTTCTGACAGCCATTTTCGATCGTTTTCCTGATTCAGGAACTGCTCAATGCGGAAAGTTTTCTCTTTAGAGATCACCAAATTGGGCAACTTGCCTCCGCATACCTAGCAGCACTTTCTTTCTTTTTCTTTGCAATGCCGTTCCTCCGACTGAATCGCTTGAAAAGTTTAGTACTGTCGGTCACCGCGCCCGGGATTTCGCAATCTCTTGCGCAACATTTCAACGTTTGCACGGACAGTAGGAATACATCGCCGGCCTCTACCGTAACGTTTTTTTAACGCTGCCGGTCACCTTCTAACGCTTGATGGTGTGACTGACGGAAAGTTTGGTCAATTTCACATTCGCCAGGGCTCGACGTATTTGAATATTCTTTATTTCTTACAAATAAAGACCAATCACCAAGTTTCTTTTTATTTAGAGATCACACATCTTAAAAGACTTCTGACTAACAACGAGATGCTTGATGCTTTTGTTCTTTAATAGACACGTGGTCAAAGAGCATTCCTGGTGAATTTGAGTCAACATAACCTATTTCTGCAATTGCCGAACTCGCATAACATATCTTCCAACGATTGTGCTTAAAATAATTTTCAATCATTCAAAAGAAGCTTCTGATCTTCACTCCGCCCATCGGATATGGGATAAATCTCTATTCTATACCAGCACAATTTAACCTTTTGCCCGTTACTATCACTGCTGAATTTTTTTTTAAATAATTCTTAAACTTTTACTTACTTTATTTTAACTTGAAGTGCGACAAGGCTTGCCTGTACATAGCCACTGAATCCTCATCTTACTTATTGTGCGAATGCTTGCCTCTTCGCTCCAAAATTTATTTATGCTTTGTGTCAAGTACAACTGTCAAGTATCTCTCTTTATCTTGAAAACATTGTGCGATTTTACTAATCAAATTCTATTATGAGATTTTTAAATTTACGATATTTTCATTTGACTGATTTTGATCTCAACTTCAGAAAAGGGAAAAGGTGTTTTGATTTATTTTTTAATACATAAGCATTGAAGCTTTAATCTGTTTGACTGATTTTAAAGGCACAAAGCTGCCGTTGATCTCGTAAAGATATCTCGCGGAGGCATGTTAAGAACAGCCTCAAGGCTTGCAGTTGTGGTTGTTCTCATCGCTTTGTACATTGGTGAGGGCTATTAAGTAGGTTGACAGCCATACGAGGCTGCTATTGGTTGGGAATGGGTCTTATAACAGCCGTTTACATCCAAAGAATTATTTTAGGGGAAGGTCTCTCAGGTTCTCCCGCAAATGCTGTATTCAATTTTTATACCATCAGCGCTGTATTTTTAATACACAGCGCGGTATCTGCATTCGATTCCTAGATTGTCTTAACAACCTGAGTCTCTAAAAAGCAACTACTTTCTGTCTAAATGTAATCAGTGTGATAGAACCAGGGCTACAGAGTCAAAGTTTTGTTAAACAAAATGTTTTTGTGTATGACTACAGTCTACCTCTACCTCTGCGTAGGCAATTTTCCCTACATTGAACAATATTTAGTTTATTTTGATGTACACATAGCATCCACTCATAGCACTTTCGTTCTTCCGATAAACTACAGCCTACAAACACATAAGAATCTTCTTCTCCCTCTTGTTGCAGTCGTTTTATTTCAAATTGTGGGTTTATTAATATGCATCAAGTTCAACATGACTATTTGCTGCATGTGTAATGGCGAAACATTGCCCTTAGTATGTGAACATTATATTTTAATGCTGCGCAAATTGCTGTTCTCAGTTTAGGTAATTATTTTTGGGGATTTTCTACACAATATTTATCTCTTACGCAAACCTATCGGCAAAACTCATCCATACCAAAGTTTATAATTTCTTTTCATGTTTTTTTGTGCGTTTTAATGTTGTATGTGTAGCTTTTTGTGTTGCTTTGTTACTTTCTTAATGTTTCGTGTTTGTTGATTGATTGTTTAAAGAATTTGAATTTAATAGAAAAAAAAACAAAAAAATATTTTCAGAACTTTCGATCAGCCCACAATGTCAAGCAATCCACCAAAACCATCGGGACCATTCGGTCTCGATCCTAATGTTATCGCCGAAATTGAAAAAGATTGGGTACGTGTGGATCAAATAAAACAATCGGATCCAGCACGCGTAGACATATCATTGCTCTACGAACCAATTAAAATAATTCCAACTCGTGACGGTGTACGTTATCCCCAAGAAAAATTCGAACAACTGATATCAAGATCTCGATATATGCAACCAGCAGCACCGCCATCGGCGGGTCAACAACCGTACAATGCATATAATCTAAGCCCCCAACAGCAGCAACCAATGATGTACACACAACAAAGATCATCGGCAAATAATTCACCAAAGTCAGTTGGTTGCACATAAGGTTCTGGATGTAAGAGGGATTAATATTTTTGTTTTTGTTGTTTCTAGTTTGGCTGATGTCTTACCTAATAAACTCGATCCTAATCTAGTAAAGATTATCAAATCAATAGCGAATCCTGATTCAATAACCGCTCGAGCGGCTTTGAACGAACTCACAGATATTATCGAATCTCCAGAGAAGCAAGCGGTATTACGCGACTATGAAGAGATTTTCATACAGAGTTTGCTGGGACAATTCAAGGTTAGTTACACATAGTTGCACTTTCTTTAAAAATGATAAAAACGGTTTGTTTTCGTGTAGAATCTCTCGCAACTACCGCTGGCGGAGTCACTGATAATGTACCAACCTCTGCTATCCATTACGTATGCCTTTTTTAATTCTAAAAACCTGGGCAAGACACTAAGCATTCCATGCTTGAAAAATATTATGTCCGTACTGCTAGGATTAATGGCTGATCAGAAGCTCAATAACGGCGACGATGGTCAGTATACGAAAGTGATAAATGGAATTTGTCTAAAAATCTTGGATAAGACAAATTTCACCAACTTGAATTGGTGAGTTGGCATTGCCTCTATAAATTCTTCTTCTTGATAATTGAGTGGATGTTTTTTTTAGTGCTCTTATACGTCTTCTAAAAGAAACCTGTCCCAGTGCTGGTCTACCAAAGTTCACAGATCTTTTAATGAAATGCATTTGGCGAAATGTTAAGACAATGCCAGAGCGATCAAATGAACTCGATTACGATGCAGTTCTGTATGAAGTGCATGACTTTATGTTAGCATTGCCAAGTACATGGTGGCAACAACGTCCATCGGATACCCCGCTACGAACAGTAAAGACAATTATCCATAACATGGCTAAAATTAAGGGTAATTCTATCCTACAACATTTGAATAAGATTCCCATGCATTCGGAACTGCACGCTTATCTCATAAGGATCTTAAAGGTGAGTTGTTGGATCGCGTTGGTAATTTTCAGTTTATTCATTCTGAATTGATTTAGAACCTCCAGAAAGATGGCAATATCCCAGGCGCATCACCCCAACGTTCGTCATCAGCTAAAGACATTCAAGCGAAGAGGATCTCAAATCATGCCCACGAAGCAATGTCACAAATATTCAAACTAATTTCAGACAAAGAAACTAGTCAGCAGGGATTAATAAAGCTTTATGAATTTAAGGTGAGTTTAAGAAAGAAAGCTTTAAGGAAGTCTGAAGGCAAGAAATACTTTCGTTTGTTGCAGGTTAAGAACCCAGAAATTGATGTGGTAACGTTCTTGAAAGGGGCCAGCCCCAGTTTCCAGAAATACATCGAAGATGGTCTATTGGAAATTGAGCGAACACAAGGACAGAATCAAGCAACTACAAATGGTGACAATAAATTTGGTAAGTATCTTTTAAATAGAGCGACTCCTAGAGCTATCGGGCGAATAGTCTGGAAGTTGGGTTAGGTATATGGGTGCCCTTATTGACAGCAGGTTTTAGCGGTCCATTGTGCCCAAAGGCCTTTAGACAGATATGTGAATCTTAGGAGTTTGTTGGGCTCTATGTTTCCTAGATCATCCAGCTCCGCAAGGAAAAAGCTCTCGGGGATCTCTATGTGACCTGGCACCCAACAGAGAGTCATCTTATTGGCAGTCTTTCGATGCTCATTTTTACGAGCTTGGATCGTACCGGTGCCGATCGTACGGCAACGCTTTAATAGACGATGTTGTAGATACTGATTATTTCTCCTGAAATATTTTGTTTAGCCTGGGAGTTGCTCAAATTGAAAGCGAAATTATTTGTTAGCGCTAGATGGACTTGAACTAAGATTAACTAAAAACATAATGCCACATAGGCTCTTCTTTCACATGCCACTTGAACATAGAAATGAAGCTCTCCGTGGCATCGGTTGTTTTCGACTTTAAAAGATACATTTACAATTTGTTTTAGGAAGGTAACAGGCCGCGAAGCATGCAAGTCGTAGGATTCGCGGCAATTTGATCAGTTTTGTGAAGGAGGGAAGAAATACGACCCCACAAATTAGGTCAATTAGCCGGTGTCCTGCCCCGTGCCCTGTTTCTTCTTTACTCTATATAGTTATCGATAGAAAAGATACCAATGGACTTGAAGGAACACGCTTCGAGATAGAATCTAGGTCCTTTTGAGACGTTGCACTAATTTATAGGATAGGACTTACTTGGCGCTTGATTCTTTTAACCAATGTCATACGATAGCACTTCTGAAATTAATTTAATTTTTTAATAGATTCGAATTTCCATCAAGCATCCACTGGAAGTAATTTTGGTGGTGGTGTAGGAGACAAGGCTGATCCAGACTTTTGGATGGACCGACTCAATCATCTGAGAGCCAAAGCAAACCTTGGTCCGCATCGAAGTCCCGAAATGGGTGGTCACATGATGGACAATAAGGTAGCCGATGAAAATCTGAATTTGAATCAAATATCACAAAAAGTCTCATTAATTCGAAAGGACGTAAGTAGTCATGTACGTACAATAACCGCCTCATTGTACTCTTAATATATTTAATATGATTTCCATTTTTTTTTTCTGAAGAAACCTGAACTTTCTCCAAACCGCCTGCAACACATCCAAGCAAAGTTGGCCCAAATAAAACAGCAACGTCAAAGTTAAATCCGCCAACAACTCTCTTTAATATAAAAGGAGTGCTCAAATGCATGTGGCAGCAAACAACATAAATTAAGTCAAAATCTATTTAAAAAGAAAAAATAATACAGGAAGAAAAACAAAAACACACACCTACATAATATAATACAAAACTTTACCTAACCTGCTGATATTTATTACGATATAAGTATTCAAATTTTGTTTTAAATGAAAATGAGAAAAGAAAAGAAGAAGGAAGGTAATTTATATAAAAACTTAAAGATATCAATGTAAAACAAGGTTCCGTTACTCATTTTTAATAGACATGTATACTTTGTTCGTTTTTTTCTTCAAATTACGTTTTTAAATATTTATTAAATAGAAAACAGTTTGTTAAATAATATATTGAGAACAATGCAAACACACACTATGCATGTTAATATTTTATGTTTTTGTTAAAAAAAAAAAAGAAGTTTGTTACCACATTCAACGCAGGAGAATACGCATCCATCCATCCATTTCTCTCAGAACCCATACACATACATACTATATAGTATTTGTTAATTTGTTTGAGTAGAAAAACACGTACACGTTTGTTTTTTTTTTATTAATAAATTGTTAATTATTTTTTTTCCTTTTAATTTATATAAATTAAACTTATAATTCCAAATTCGATTAATAAATATATAGAAAACTATTCTTTTTAACAAAACAAATCATTTCATTTCATCCATTAAAAAGAGATAATCACGTACACACTCATATAGATTTTTAGATATCAACTATAACTAACTTTATTTAAATCATGTATAATTTGTTTTCGCTCATCTATTATTCTTTGCTCAACAAAGAGTATGTATTATTTTGCAATGAAAATAAATGTTAGATAAATGAATGCTCTCTCTCTTAATTATTTTTATAATTGTTAAGATTTTATTATTTTATGTTTGCTCCTTGATTTCTTTTTTTTAAATATTTTTTTAAGTTACTAAAACAAAAATAAAATATTTAATTTCAAACAAAACTTGTTAAGTAAAATTATTTCTTCCAACATTAAATGAAAGTGTTTTATTGTTGTTCATTGGTTGCTTGCGCTGCATTTGGTTACACATAATTGGAATTATTCGGAATGTTATCTAGTCTTGCTTGCTGATTTGATTTGTTGTTATAAAGTTTATGGCAATAGGACATATTCTATTGAATGGACAATCATACATAATTGGCTTGAAGATGGGAGGTGAATGTTTTTTGAGGAATTTAAAAAAGTTTTAGAAGCTGTCCCTTTAGACTTAATTCGTCATTGTTTCTTTAAAATTACTTGTTTCGCTTTTGTTCGTATATACATATATGAAGAGAAAAAGCTTCTTTTTCTTCTTTCGTAAAATATCATTTTCTGTATTGGTGCTGTGGTTGGACAACTGTCTTAACTTGTGGGAGTCCTTAGGTGAACATCTCAAAAGATTCCACTTTGTGATCCCGTTCTGAATTTCGTTGCTTTAATTGCTTATGTTAAAATAATAAATATTTGGCTATAAGCAGCCCATAGAGGGCCAAAGCCTAGCTTCTCGCAACTGTACGTGTTGTGCGTTATATACATTTGTACACGTACAGAAATGACCTACAGTTTTATGCCGCATCGGAAGGGCAGAGGGTTTTTGAAAAGCTTTCTCATGACAGTAAATACTCTTGGACATTCCTCGGACGTTCCTCAGACGTTCGGAAAATGTTAGGCCGTGAAAAAACTTATGTTTAACTTGGAACTCCTTGCGCAGTAGTACAACGCGATCTTAACTTAGAGGAAACATGTTATTCTTCTTCTTCTTTAAGCGAGGCTATGATCCGGAGTAGGAGAATAAAAACCCTTCCACTTTGCTGCATTCCTCCTTGGCCGCTTATGGGGCTATGGACTACATCATTCTTAACTCGGCCGATTCACTTTTTAGTTTACTTTCCTAGTTAAACATACTACTTTACCCATTGATATTACGATATTATCACCCCTATCGTGGGATCCGTAGGACCTGAGATCCACTTCATCTATTAGATTCACGTGAACATAAAAATACTATCGTGAGATCTGTCGAATACTCTACCTTACCGACCACTATTGTGAATTAGTAATCACAATTGTGCCAGCTCATTTCAAAAACGATGCGTTCGTTTTCTACGATGCAGTTAATCTCATTCATGGTGCCAACTTGCGGATGGTTCACATCTGCGGATTGCACGATTCAAATTTATCATTTTGATAGGGGTGTATATTTTTTCGTGGTTTAAAGGAATCTAGATTGTTAGTTTAATATACCACTTTGCTTTTCCAAACAAGTAAAATAAATGAGGTAACTTAAGTTGTCTTGCGTAAGGGCAGTATTTATTATGTTCTGCTCATCATTAGGTGAAAAGTTTTCATAGGAGATGTAGGTATGTACATCTTATTTTCGATCGTCATCTTTAGGCTTGAATTGAAAACTCTGTATGAGAGTTTATTGGAAGTATTCATACAATAATATCCGTCAACATTTTCTGCAAATAATTAGATGATTGGATTGGTTACATAAATCTTTAGCAGCATTTCGTAAAATCTCTGAAAATCATTCAAGGTACAGTTGAGTACAAAAGATCACCTCTTAATTCCCTCACTCAAGCCCCTTCTCATTATTTTCGTCTCTTGTAATATGTATGACTTTATTTTTTAATAAAAAATATAAACCAAATTATTTTCCAGATAATTTCTTAGTAACAATCTAAAAACAAAACTTAATTCTACAAAAATAACTAGTTTAAAATTTTGCTTATACAATTTTCTGAGTTCCTTAAAAAAACAAAAAATATGCAAAAGTTTGGTGCTTTATTAAGATTTTTCAATTTATTATTTTTAATATAACAATTAACACACAATATTAAAAACAGTAAAAAATTATTAATACATCAGTTTCGTCTATTTAAGTACAGGTAATTAAATAGTTATTTTTAATATAAAACAACTATAATGAAAGAAATGATATAAAGAGTTTTTTTTATAGAATAAGAATGTAACCCAAAACATGCATATATTTATTTACTTAATTATAACTTAAAAAAAAAATATAAATAAAGATGATGAAGGAAAATCACACAAAACAAAGTCCTAATGTAGTTGAAATTTATTACAATCTTATTCACTATTAATTAGTAATCTGTAAGAAAGTATAATATTTTATTATAAAAGAATGGATTAATTCTTTGTATAAGTAAAACAAAAAATCGATTAAACTTGGCAGGCAAAAATAAATTTATTAATACAAATACTATTTCTTGTTTTAGAAATATATTCAAGGATAAAGGAACAAGTGACAAGTGACTCTGATACTATTTTTCAGAGCTTTATTCCAGAGCTGCAGTTGCTGATAAACGTTTTGAAGAGATTTTGAAGGTATGGCCCAGTTCATGTTCTTTTAATATTAACTTGGTCTGCAATATTTGATAACATAAACAGAATCCATGTTACTTAAGTCATAAGTGGTGGATTATACTTACATGTATGTCCTGTATCGCTTTGTGGATCCTAGGGCCTCTACAATGCCTGCGGGCCAATATGTGCGGTTTCTGAAAATGTGCTTTAGCTCTCATCAACTCTTTCCAGTTACCGTGCTTCCTTCTTAAGCTATCTGCGCCACGTACTCCTAGGACCGCCGCGTATTCTGCCATTCTGGGTAAGTGGGTTCCATTGCATTGCTTGGTTAGCTATGGACCTATCACCCTTTCGGAAAGTGTGACCAATCCACTGCCACTTTCGTCGTTGTACGGTTGTGCCTATGATTTTATGGCCCGTTCTCTGATAAAGCTGTTCGTTAGAGAAAAGGTTTGGCCAGAACATTGCAGCTTCCTTGTGATAGTGACGGTCACCCTCCACGGAATCAACGTTAAAACACACAAAAGTATGTACTTAATCCTATATCTTTGCTTCATAACCAGACTTATATGTACATATGTATCACGAGAAAGTCAATGAGATTTGGAAAATAAAACGACTGTTTATTCCTCAACAAAAATTTTATTTAAATTTATATATTTACGTCAAACCCAAGATGCATAACAATAAGCAAAACTTTACTCTTAAGCAGCGACCATAACCTCATTTTTCGTTTCCGTACCTTCATTCCCTTTCTCTTCCCCATTTCCCTCAATATCTTCAACTTCTTCAATAGTTCTATGCCCACCAAACCTTATAGATACCATAGTCACTCGAATCGCAGCTTTAAACATAACTCTAGCCTTCATTTTGGCCAGCTTAATCTTCCAACTCTCATCACGTGATGGCAATCCACTCAGATAGTCAATCATTGACTCTTTGTTGGGATCCACTATAGCCAAAACTGACATGCATCCGTCCACTGTGCCCAGCACTAAACACTGTCCATCCTTGGTGCTCTTAATGGCTGTAAGTTCAGCTTGAAGGCGATAGTTAGCAATCATTTCAGTGTCACCAGTTCGAAAGACTCGTATGGTCTTACGACCACTGTGGTAGTAGCAAACATACTCATCGTTTTCGGTAAAGAGACAAATGACAGAGAAGACTCCCTCTGCAACTTTTGGAATGAAAGTTTTCACTGTGGTACCCTTGCGAAGCTCTAGAAGTTCTAAGCCACCTCTGGTCGGAGCGTAGAGACCAAACTTTCCATCTTTAGTAATGTTACCGCCCCATTTGGGTATCGAGCGTATGTGCTTCTTATTCTTAATATCCATGATGCTACCCTTTTCACTGCTGATCACTGCGACTTGATGGACCTTGTGTGGCATTGGAACAAGACATATGACTTCCTGTATGAAGACAGAAAGAAATAATAAATATTTTAGAAAGGAGCCACGCAAAATAAAAGCATCAACGTACTTTAATGGAACAACCTCTGAGTAGAATCTTTGAAACATGATTACCAGTGGAGGCATTATAAACCGCTATACAATCCTTATTCGCTTTATCAACAGTGCACACGATGATGTGAGCGGCGTCAGCTGAAATGACCGACTGTCGGAATGGGAGGCCGGGTATCATTCGAACTGGAAACTCAAATCGAAAGAGAATATTGCCATCTGGTACCGATCTCATGGTGGTGATCGCTGTTAGCCGATTTCCATCATCACCTCCAGCGTCTTTCTGATTTATATTCGGGCATGAGACTGTCATAGCTCTAGCACCATCATCTAGGAAGGTTATTTGCTGTATGCCAGGTTGATCATCACGAAAGATCACTTGCTCAGATACTCTATTCCAAATGAGAAACTTTCCGGTTTCCGACGAAATTACATACTTTCCATCTGGAGTAATGAGTGCGTGAGTGACAATGGCGCCTAACGGACTGTCAGCCAGCGTTGTCAACAAGCGTCCCGATCGAGTTTCCCAAACTCCAACACAGCTTCGGGTTACTGTCACTGCCAAATCCACCGAAGACAAACTACAAAGAGAGATTACAATCCATTTGAAAGGGATAAGGGACCAACCATAATTGAATTAAGGTTCTGAACGCTGCCGTTCGTAGTCATGCATAATAATTCTGTTCCCGTACTGACAAAAACTGCAAAATTTAACTAAAACTAGCGAATTCCTGTTCCCGAATGTCAAAGTGTCGTTGCTTCTTACAGAAGACATCATTGGGCAAAAAGAAGTCTTCCTTTTATCTTGCGAAGCGAAAACAATGCCAATCATGTACCATTGGCTCTTCGGAAGCATCTTCTGGGAGAGCTTTTCGCTTCACGATTTCATTTAGGAAGATCCTCAGAAAACACCAACACACTTTGGACTACTTGTCAATGCCATATGACTCAGCGATTTTTCATTGTAACAATAGAAACAACACCAACAGATAAATAGTTGAGCGGAAGACAAATTTCATGTTCCAAAACGCGATCAAAAATTTCCCTATGCTGGGAATTTTAGTCTACAAAATTTCTTTGGGCACAAATATAAGTTCAAATGGCTGTGTGGTTATTGGCAGGCAAGATAAGTTAAGAAAAAAAGTGACGCTTAAAAAGTGGGCAGTCTTTCTCTAAGAGAATTTTACCCCCAATCTTAGAAATTTGACGGGAACAGACCTAATGACTTTTCTCTCAGCTTCGTCGAGTTTCGTTCACTTTTGCTTCCATACGATGAGAGCGGTTTCGCACAATTTGGCGGATGATGGCTACATTGTGTGTAAAGATATGACATACGTTAACGTTTCCTTAATACAATTATGAATCCGTTCAGATTTTGACAGTTTGCTAAGCTGACGCTTAATGCAATAACGGTTTGTGCTTAAGATAAGGATTACCTAATATTATCGATCTGCAACTCATGCCTATCAATGACATGCACCTTCTCAAAGATATTATTAATGTTCCACACCTTAACCGATCGATCAATAGATGATGTGATCACACTGTTCCAATTGCCAATGGTCAGGGCCTCCAGTTGAATAATTCTTCCAAAGTGAGCATCTAGAACTTTCGCCAATTGTCTCGTTTGTAAGCACCATACGTATAGATTCTTACGGACACCAGCTACGGCGTAGTTGAGTTTTGAGCTGACCATGATCGAGTTAGATTGCATCATTTTCGTAGCAATATTGCGCACGCCATGTGGTAAAGCCAGATATATGGCATTCTCATCAATTCTCGAGTCCTCTTTGCCAAAGTCCCATATAACAAAACCCTTTCCAGCTGTACCTAGTAGCATGCGATCGTACTGGTCGAGGCGAAGTTGCAGGAGCATTTCTTTATCATCATTTTCAAAGCGAGGAAGTTGTTCTTTTAAATTCCAGGATATACTGTCTGTGGAGGCGTCGGATTCGTACTCGAACATACTGACCTAGTCAGAGGAATATTTATGCAAATGAGACCGCTATATGATTCATTTTAATACTTACTTGATAGTTATCAGCTGTATAACAACAATAGATCCGATTTCGGGGTTTGTTAAAGACCATGGCACTATGGAATAGCACCGGATCACATCGCTTTTCTCCCCTGGTGGAATCGAGTCTCAATTTCGTGTCACTTATAGTTCCACTCCAGTAAATTATGTTGCAGTCATCCACTGTAAGGAACTCCATATCTAAAAACAAGGAATATTAGATAAAGCTGACTTTGGAGCAGTGCTAATGTTTATACTTAAAATTTCCCAATCCAA
Source organism: Chalcosyrphus nemorum (assembly GCA_949716465.1). Classification (NCBI taxonomy): domain Eukaryota; kingdom Metazoa; phylum Arthropoda; class Insecta; order Diptera; family Syrphidae; genus Chalcosyrphus; species Chalcosyrphus nemorum. The sequence goes on from OX454333.1 coordinate 87,969,513, forward strand.
GACATCGCATGGTGCTGAAAACTGCTTCACTAGATTGCCCCTCATATCAAATCGAGCCCACTTTAGTTTAGTGTTCACAAAGAGGCTAGATTGAAGCTTGTTATGACACATGATAATGGTAGAAGAAGCTTCCAAATCCTTACCTGTGGTTCAACAAATAGAGCCCCGTAACTTGGTCGAACTCCTCGAAAGGATTCTCGATGACGACGAACTCACTGGATAGCATGTTAAGCAAAACCGTCTGATTGTTGTTCGAGTATGCAGCGGCCCACTTGTTATCCGGACTCAGAACTAACTGCTGCATGATCCCTTCTATCCCTGGATTCACATCCCTTGTAAGATCAGATGTCGACAAGTCGAACGTGATGAAATGTGTTGAGATCGAAACCATGTATCGAAAATCACTGGTAAGACAAAAGGCAAACACTGCAAATTGATGTCCCTCTAGAGAATACTAAAAAAAAGATCTTAAATTGTTACATGTCTTTTGAAATGTCGTTTTAGGAAGTCTACCTTTAATGGGCCACCTGGAGTATGCAAGCAATGGTTGACTGGGACCAGAGAGCAATCCTTTGGTCCACTTTGATCACAAGCCCTCAGAAGCATCTTAATGTTGGCATTTCCTCCAATCTCAGGCAGCAAGCGACCGACGAGTTGTGGAGCCAGCATATTTGGGTAAAGAGCTAGAATAGCACCGCCCAATCGCAAAGCATCAGCCACGAGCATAAGTTCACGTTTCGCCTCTTGATCATCAGTATTTGAAGACGCATCTTCAAAATCAGCCAGGACGGCTTGTAGAGGACAACTGGAGAGTTTAGCATGAAGCCATTCGTAGTTGAAGAGCACATGGAAGAAGAGATCTTTGAAACGACGTGAGCGAACAAAATGGAAAGGAAGTTCACCAAACTATAAAAGATACAAACAGTTTGCCGTCCTTTATGTAGATAAAGTCGTTTAAATTACCTTTCTCAAGTTGTACCGTGTAACCGAACCATCTTTACTTGAAAACATAAGCGGCTGAATGGGAACCTTACGATCAGCAGATCCTTCTTTATCGGTCAAGTTGAATCTATGAAAAAAGACTAGAATAAATCGGAGAAAGGATATAAAGCAATTATAAAGACTATTGTCAACCTATGCCTTTGGATTTCAGTAAATTTGAAGGGTTTCGGAACTCCACCACCCCAAATACCCAGGTAGTAGTCCGCAATCATCGAATGGAAGTACATTGCCATATTCATATTCTTAAAGTACCTCTCCTTGGCGGTATCTCTGAACTGCCTGTGGTACCAATTCATAACATTGACTCCATCGGCTTCTCTTTCACTCAGATAATTGGGCAGATCATTGCGAATACGTGTCCATAAGAGCGGTGGAATCCTTCGCACCGGTGGCAAATGGTACTGATATACATCATCGAGGACCTTATCATCTAATGAAATCAAATCTTCCAATTCGCTCTCAGACAATCCTGACTTGGCTGCTGTTATATAAGCCAAAGCATGGAAAACCAAGATCCTGCCATGCTGCTTCTCAATCCTCTCGAACAGCATCATAATCGAATCCATAACGGTTGAGGCTAAATGAGTTTCCTGTGGACGGGTATAGCTTCGCCAACGACATATCTCGGCAAAGACAAGCTTCACGAAAATAGGTAAGGAGCACTTGCTGATGGCGTTTGCCACCAGGCGCCACTGATAGTTATTCAAATCTCGACAGGCGGTCTTCATCCACATTTTGATGACGTTCATGGCTAAGTCTTCTCCTAGAGCGGTCACTTCAATGAAGTTCTCCTCGATGTCGATCATTTTGCAAAGGACATGATATTCTTGGGAAACTGTTGGGTTTGATTCTTCATTCGCGCAGGATATAATGATCTGGAAAAAGAGACTTCGAGGCTTGTACCAAAATGCTGATGATGTTCGGCTGTAGCGTTCCGTGAAAATGTTATATTTACAATGTATGCATGCAGATCCAAGGATGCTGAAGTATTAGGCACCTTTGGTATTGAAAATATTTAACAAGGCACAAGCCAGGCAAATGGAAACTTACGCTTATCTCGGAGTAGTTGCGAAATGATGAAAGTATTTACAATGATTGAGTTTGATGTTGGGTAGGTTATTTACAAAGATGGGTCATTAGGGAATTCTGAGTCATAGGAAAAGGAAAGGTCGCCCCATGCTCAAGTTTACGTTTTTAGGGAGTGCTTGTTTTACACAAGGATCCCAAATTTCTTTCTAGATTGTGAACAGAAATTTGCTATTAATGCAGATTCAGCAACATGGGTGATCATGGGTCTGTAGCACTTAGGCATCCATGGGAGTCGTGTTTTGATAAGATAACCACAATAAATAGTACTTGCTACCTGGGCTTAGCTATTTTAAAATAAAAGCTGAAAGGTTAGAACAGATTACTGCATGAATTCATTCATTTGCCGTTGTGAATCATTCGCTAAAAAAAAGAGCCTTTCACAGTTTTATGCACTGAGAAAACAAGCGAATATGAATCATATGCGAAACGATAACGAAGTTCACTTTGCGAAACGAAATGAACGAATAATCATGATATTGGTATTCATGAATGCCCACATTCAAATTACTCATTCAGAGTACATATCCACAAAAGCAGTGAAATGTAGAAATGCACGAGCCTTCGAATGGTTTCATAAAAAGTAGAGAAAAAACGCAGAACTCTGAAAGTACAAAGAACAAATGCGACAGAAAAGAAGCAAAAACAAGAAGCACTACAAATACATGGATAGATAGAAGATCGTACCAGCCGTTGGAAAAATTCATAGCTGTTTTCAAATTCAGTGCCATACAAGGAAGTGTAAGGTTAGATAATAATTTCTTGGGATAAATGTGAGAGAGCTCGCTTCAGATGTGAGCCCTGCGAATACTTCTTGTGAATGAATACAAATGTATGTGAATTCTTAAAAAGCAGTGAATATTTCGAATTGGTCACGCACCGAGTCACTTGCTGCAGGGCTCTGTAGAAACCTTCGTATTGTATCGACTTTAGGAGTTAGAGATGGAAGGGTTTTAGGGATTAAGGTATTATGCAAAATTCTCAGCACTTGGCGATGGAAGTTGATTTAAATTCAGAAGCCATAAAGTGATGGCTTTCAGTAACCAGTACTGATCGAAAGCAATCTTGCATTAAACGCGGTTTTTATTTAATACTTCTTTTGTTCGCTTTAATTAGTATTTGGCTCACATCTGTGTAGATATGACACAACTTGAAAAATACGAAAATTGAAGAAATCACATACAATCCCGCCCAGCAATTTGGACTCTAATAAACTGCAACAGCCCCAAAGCAAAATTCAAAACCGAAATCTGTCTGAAACTGTCTTCCAGGTGGAATTACTGGCGAGACGCATGCTGTACGGCTGTCCCCAGAAGTGCACATAAAATGTAGAAGAACTTGATACCTGGCAGAAATGTCTACTGGCAATATAAGAAGCTTACCGTCTACTGCAGACTACACCCATCGCTGTGCTCCAAGCTGCTGAAATAGTAGCTGTGTTTTTTTGAAACCTTGCCAGCCAGTAAGTTTTAGTTTGATCCTTCTACCCTTCATCGTTGATTGCCAACATTGGCATAAAGATTTAGGAACAAGTAACTAAATCAGACCTGTCATTTAACTTAACTAAACGTGTAGCTAATGGGTAAAATGAATCTCTAGTCCGCCGGATATAATGATATGGATGAATATAAATAACAATGACACGCCTCCTGAACTCAGTGAAAGAAGAGGTTAAATGGTATAAGGGACCGCTGAAATTGGCTACAAAGAATCACTCAAAAATGTAGATTGAATAAAGAACATGCAATCACATCTATAAAATTTAAAAAAAATATTTCAAGCCGACACATTGGCTGTTCGTTTTGAATTTTCTAAAAAAAAAACTACATGCACATGCAAATTAGTGGACCTAAATGCGGCTTTAGAAATCCGTCCAAAGGATTTTATTGCCTTTATTTACACCACACAAAAATACCTTACCTTACAATGTGGTGGCAATCTGGTTGGTATCCAGGAAACTTTATTTGCATCTTGTGTGCCAGTTAATTGATCCACTGAATCGAGGTACAGTGTTAAGGGTTGTGAGCTACTTGCATAAGTTAACAATTGCTTAAAATGTGCTGTTAAAGGTACTAAATCGTCGGGAATATTCTCAAAAGGTAACATGTAGTTATATGATATCTAAAATTAAAGAGTCATTAGTTATTAAGTTTTGAAAAAAAAAAACCAACAAAGAAGTTAGAATAGATAGAAGGTTTGTCAACTTACTTGTTGACAAATAGAAATCAATGTCGGTGTCAGTGCACTGGAATCGGGTGTTGTACCCAAAAATCTGATCACATTTAACGGTCTTTTGCTGGCAAACCATTCACTCGCAACCAATGAAGCACTCTTCGCCAATAAAGATGTCTTACCGCAACCTCCTTCGCCATAAAGGACAAGTGGCTTATCTGAATCCCCCAGCATATAGCGCTTGATATGTTCGAGATTTTCTTCACGACCATAAAATACTTTAACGGAATTGTTACAAGCGTGCAAATGCTGAAGGATCTCAGTTACTATTTGCCCCTGTGCACTGGAGTCTTCTTTGCGCATCGCTCGATCAACTAGCTTCACGATGTTCTTGTAGAAGTGAGATATAAAGTGATTGAGGTACTCTTCGTGCGTTTCAATATCCAGACCTTCTCGACCAATCCATTCGACTGTGTATCTAGAGAAATTTTAACTTTAGTCAAGCCTCAAAGGATGAAGGGTACAGGTTTACTTTTGCATGTTGGAAGTCTCAATTTTGTTTGGAAGCCTCTCATCACGCAGGTTACCAAGAAGCTTTGAAGACTCTGTATCCAGACTGCGGTTGATGATGTCCACAAAGAGGGATGCCTTCTTTAGATTCTGGAGATTAATATTGTTGATGTAGCGGACATAAGCCAGGCAATGGTTCTTAGTGTTTTTGACGTCCAGAATTCCATTGATTACTTCACGTTCAGTTACTGAAAGAGCCCATCATGTAATATTTAGGTGATTCAAAGGACAGTGTATAATTTACCTGACATGAAGTAGTTATGCATAGTTTCCTTGTCCATTTTATTATTAGTATTCAAAGAGAGAGCTGCCTTGCGAAGAAGCTTTTGCATTTTGTTTAGAGTATCCCACCAAACGGCTTGGTCTTCAGCTTGAAGTTTTGGAACTCGCTAGTAAAAATCTTTATAGTTTTAATACAAATAAAGATATACAGAAAATGACAAACCTTATTGTTAAAGTTGATGAGAATCGAAGAAATCGGTTGTAATACTGAGATTGGGGGAACTGCATTGCTATCCTTTTTATACCAGAGATCGAGTAGGGCGCCATCAACACTCATAGAAGTCAGCTCATCTCTAAAGTATCACTTGATCTAAAGTTTATACACTAAAAGGCTCAGGTATGTATTTTACCTTAGCAGCTGCAATTCTGATGACACAATGTATGTCGGGATAGGCCGGTATCCATATTTCTGACCAAGAAATACCACAAAGTTAGGCCCCATGGATAAGCGCTGACAATTAGCAATCTCTCGCATACAAAGTTCAGTTGTCATATGATCATCAGTTGCTTCATCTCGGACACCCCAACGCATGTCAACGACCTATAGAAGAAGAATTGTAATAGGAGTCTTAAAATGTTCAATTCGTCAACTATAATTGCGGAGGATTTTTGAGCTTTAAACGGGTGTCTAATGCGAAAAGGATTATAGACCTGTATTTCTAAACATCAAGGCCATTTTGTTTTGTAGGATAGGAAAGGCTTCACTAGAGAACTCAGGCATCAACCCCATTTTACTGTATGAATTGTGTTGTCTTCTTAATGAATTCGAGTAGGCTCTTCAGTGACGACCATTCACTATAACCGCACCTAGAATCTGCAGTCCGATACGAGCAAAAGCAGGCCAATCACATAGGAAGTGTTCCACAGTGTCGTCACCCTCTCCACAAGCGTCTCAGATATATGTTTCGCTTAAGCCAATATTAGGATTAGCAGGAGCGAAGTGCCCCGTTGGAACGCCAATAAGTTGTTTGCCGTCTTTTTTGATGATAGAGAGCAAGAATGCCTGGGATTTCTCACGAACGTCTGGGAGCATCCGTTTAGACAGCCGACATCCAGGAGAGACATACCACAAACAATTGTGTTCATAGGAAACCCAATCATCAATGAAAGCCCTGTGCAAGTGCTGTGGACACCCTACTACCAACCGACGGTTATACGAGTAACATGGACATTGGTACCGAAGCCGGAGTTTATTGTGAAGCCCTAGGAATAATCTACTCTTTTAGAATAAACGACGACTGCAGCGACTTTCAAGCTAAAGTCACAGCCATTAGATAGCCATTAAGGCTCTAGACTCTCTTGTTATTAGGTTTAGGCTTCTGAGCACCTGGAAATCACTTTTAAACGAGATATCCAAAGCCAATGTGGTGTCCCTCAGCTAGGTATCAGCGCACATGGATATCGAAGGAAACGAAAACGATGAGAAGCTCACTAGAAAAGGGTCGACGCGGCACATATCAATGGCCCTTCATTTTGTAGCAGCCACAAATCACTTCCTACGGAAGAAGTTAGAAGATGAAGCCATCAACCGAGCAAACAGACGCTGGGTTCATCTGGAGACATGCGTAACATGGCGCAGAACAGTCGAGATGGAGGCACGGCAGTTGGGAAAAAAGTTGGGTAGAACTGGGCCATTGCCAGAAACCGTACACGATGACGCGTAGACTTAGTGGACGCAATGGAATACAGGACATATGTAAGTAAGTAAACTCAGGCCATTGTGCCATTTGCCTTCACATAGAGCGCCTCGGTATGCTGCATAATGGCTATTGCAGAATTTGCAGGGATGAAGAATACGTCGAATCTATTCATCACCTGTCATCCGTCAGAATAATGAGAACTCTTGGTAGTCATTTGTTTTTGGAGCTTGAGGACTTAGGCAACGATTAGCTGGTGGACCTCCTGAGGCACAATGGACCCGAATTGTTGGTCTGAGTGAGGAATGACTTTTTTGTCACAAGGCACCTATCTACCTTACCTAACCTAACCTATTTTAAGGCCATCTACTGTCTCTGTCATCTACTATTGTCCAACCAGATGTAGATGGCATTGACAGCTCAGTGTAATAAGCTGGATGGATCCCGCGTCAAACAGTGCAGAAAACGAACTCCACCACGAGTTTTGAAACACTTGTGATTTCTCACAATTCGATTGCCAACACTTTTATGACATGAGCTCGTTGAACAAGGGTTACCATTTCTGAGTAATAAACCTCAATAGACACAAGGAAATAATAAAATTTGTCTGTATGTTGGCTATACTTCAATAAATACTTTTCCTTATGGATTACAATATCCCCACTCATCTAATAAGCAATTCTAACACTGTACTTTGTCAGCGACTTGATTAATTCATGAGTCTTTATATCGTTAGCTAATTGCCATTTTGTATCCTTTTGACATACGTTCAGCTCAACCTGTGCTAGACGATGTTAACTATTCAAACTTTTACGTTTACAGTCGGGGAGAAGTCACATCAAGTTACTTCTACTCGTTCATCGTTTTTATGAAGTTCTCACACGAATGGGTGACTAAAGAACTTTTCGGCATAAATAATGCAGGAACTTGTGAGTGCAAGTTGTGCTCATTTCCGGTCTACGAGAAACATGAAACAACTTCTGCCGTGTCATGTGGACATATTTTGCTAATGTGATTTGGAAGTTATTTGTTCACGTTTTATACATATCTTATATTCATGTTTTGAATACTATGCAGTGAAATTTGTAAGAATGCAAATGGTTCTTCGGATTCAATTAAAGTTTCTTGAGGGGTTTTTCCCCCTTGGGAAACAAACAATATTTCTCCCTTCAAACTGATGAAAAACTGTGAAAATTTATTTATTCCAAGAGGAAATTATTATTATTTTTTTCGGGAGGGAATATGAATGAAGCACATATGGATTTCCTTTTATATCACCTGCATCACGATATAAAGCCTTTATAGGTTGACGACTTCGACTGAAAGTTTTAATTTGAAATGAGTTCAACATGATTCGAAACCGAATGTCTTCTGGGGTAGCTGGAAAATATGTAAGTTCAAATCTTATCCTTTATCCTTGACAAGATTCCAAGAGGGCGAGCGAAAGTTCAGTTAAAAAATATTATGAAATTAACCTGACTTTTTTTGTGAAAAGTGGGCGTGTCTGTTTAAACTAGTTCTATCGGTTCAGTCTGGGTATTGTTGAGTTAAAGTTTTTGTTTGCTAAGAACAAAGTTGAAGGTGTAGGAACATGTTATGTGTACAGGATGCTTCATAATTTAAGGCATCATTCGACCTAAACGCCTGCCGTATACTGCATTTACAACACGTCTAACCAACTGAGTTTAAATTTTAATTCAAACTGAAGAAATTTATAACCTCGTGATGAGCAACAAAATTGCTAAAAACTCAATATGTTCGTCTTAACTATGTTGCGAGACCTCCTCACATAGTAGTTAATGAACCTATTAATTTGTCCAACAGCTTCATACATACATTGTATTGTGACACAAGTTAAATACCACGTATGTATGGCGGATTGAAACTGAATTCAATTCGGCTTGAATGCCATGTAAACATGGATCGAAAGATTGATTATGAAAAAACAAGATAAAGAAGTAAAAGACATTTCTTATCCTTTCGTGTTCTTTGTTGTAGAGTTCTGATATTGTGCGGAGTAAACTAAAAAGTAAAAAATTAGGGGAAGAAATATTTGGAAAATCAGTGTCAAACTCAATCCTCTTTCGTTCTAACTCCATCCCTTAATCCAAATACAACGAAAACGTGGATTGAAACTGAATTCTTTTTCAATCCAATCTATTAATTCGGTCATATCATCATATGTAGGTACTTAAACACAAGAAAAAACATCGAGCGTTGAGCACCACGTTCAGCGGGCGAACGCCGATTAAAAACTACTGCGAGGAAGACCTCGTGCAATAGTGTTCTGGGCGTTTTTTGAATTGTCTTCTAGTTCTATATTGTCATTTAGTGAAAGCAATATTGATCATATCTATGCGCATATGAATAGTGCAAGTTTTCATATACTGCGACGAAAAGACGGACAGACACCGTGTCAAACTTATAGGTGTTCTGTAATTCATTATGACTTTATAATCCGGAGCACTAAAATGTAGAACCGATTCTTGGTCTTTCTTTTTTAATAGTGAAGAAACTGGGTGCACACACAACACATAAATGTACCACACCAGAGAGTTGATCAATTCCATGCTTCAAGTTGCATCGATAAAAAAATGTCCTTACCATAACACAACTCGCACTAATGAAAAATTCTGGAAGCTGAGAAACGTGTTGGGCAAATAATGTGCAGTACATTATTTCGAAATCGTTACTCGGCGCTTAGCACAACTAGCAACTTGATCTCTTTTAATTCCCGATAGAACTTGTGCAACGATCTCAATCCATCTTCAACGACCTGTTTAAATAGAGTTGAGAACTTCCTATATTATAGTTGAAATGTGTTGAATTTAATTGACATATTACTTCGAATGGGTATAACCGTGATGTAATTTTGACAGTTCATGGATTGAATAGACTTACACTAGAAGAATACTAACAAGGAAACGTTCAAAATTATTTTCAAAATCTGTCTCCAAATGGCGAAACGTTTAGAAGATTACGTGGCTTTTTAATCGATCTATTGAGGTTCCTACTTGTCATGCATTGGATAAATTTCTTACACACTTTATGTGACACAATGTTACATAGTAACAAGTAAACGTAATCTGCATACAGAAGACACTTTACCCGCTGTGATTTCAAGCCGAAAAACTGTAGCTTAGAACGCCGGTGTAGGATCAGTTAATATAAAATAAGATAAGTTTTTTAAAGCTAGTTTCAAGCCTATATGTTTATGCTTAATTAGTTAAGATCTTTTTAAATTAAAACCTTTTTGAATTTGAAATTAAAAGCGCTGTGAGCTTAAGTGTGGCAAAAGATCTGGAATTGTCAGTTCGGCGTCGATCGCAACAATTTGGTCATCTTCATCTTCGAAATAAAATTCAATGCACATATTTAGTGTTTTCTATGTCAAACAGTTCAAAAGCTTCAAAACTGTTGCAGGCTAATAGAAAGACCAACAGACAGACAGATAACTTATCAAGCCCATATATGTATCGTCTTCTCTCCTACATACTAGTTCGTGAAAAAAACCCCTCTTTTTATAGTTTTTTGCTCAGAATCCATCCAAAGTAACTTTGATTATTGAATTTTCGCATTTTCGCGTATGTTTCACATATTGACGATGTTCTCCAATTTGTATTTAAAAAATAAGAAAGACGGAACAGCTTTTAAATCAACACAATGGCTTCACCTTTAGTGAGACCGTTTGATGTAGGTATAATAGAAAACTAGAACCTTTAGTAAGTACATTAGACATGATACAAATATGGTTCTTGACACCACATATGTATGTACATATGTAAAAGCAACATATTTCGTACAAAAACAATGCCGATAAAATTATGACATTTTATCAGAAAAAATAAACGACTTTTAACAAATACAAGATCGTTTATCACATACTGACATTTAATGACATGAATACTGACAGATGTGTCAGTCGTTGATTTCGGGACTCATAAGGAAAACTGCATATTTTTTACATGGAATTGGAAAAAATGAGAAAAAAACGGCTTACGAATTGAGGATTTTTTTCAAAAATTGTCTCCAAAATTTGGAACTTGACAAAGAAAAATCTGGCATTGCCTCTACACCTTGAGTAAATTTGTGATCGTAAACTACCCTGATTGTCTTAATATATTTAATTTTGGAATTAACAGTAAGCCACATTCACATTTCACAAGAAATATACCATATCCTTGGCCACAAGGAATAACTGCCTATGTCGACTTAAGAAGGAATTGAGTTAAGTATACCACAGCATTCCTAATATTTCAAGTACGCACTGACAATTTTTCATTCCAAAATTCTTAAAACCAACGAGATATTACCGTTTAGATCAGGTATTTCGTAGCTAATATAGACTATTGATTTCATACTCCTTACCCTTACGGTAAAAAAGGCATATAAAGAATTGCTAAGGACAATCAATAAAATTTGGCACAGATTTAAGCACAAATAACTACCACATCGACACATAACGTGCGACTTATAAAAGAACTCCTTCGAGAAGTAATCATATCCACGAATACATAGAAACCTCCTTCTGCGTTCTACTTAAAACTCCTACTTAAAGATCAAATTTCACAACAACTTACTTGAAATTCTAATCCATGTTTCTCACGGCAATAATCTTTTATTCTGGGATAACATTTCGCCATCAAGGTGTTTCTCTCCATTGTTGTATCTAAATATGTGAATATCACACGATTACATAACACAAAAGGTTTTAAATTCTCTTATTTTTACCCGTAAACGTAGAGCTTGTAAAAATTCTCACAATTTTCGAACTCACTGGAGGCAAAGACTCCAGTGAGCCAGAAAAAATCAAATCTATTGTCTTATCATCCATTTTGTGAGGAAAATTTTCAACTTTAAATCCGGATGCCCTTCAAAAGGACACTTTTATAGTCAAATATCCACCGAGAAACTCTTTCGAAAGTTTTGAGATATTAACGTTTGAAATTCTGAAATTAAACTAAATGCAATGGATACAAGTCGAATGCTTTTTTACCTCATAAATTTGAGGAATTTTTTGTTTGATCGATAGAGGGTTTTTTTTTTCGGAAAGGTATCCTTTTTTTTCAAACTAAATAGTTGTCAGCTGGAATTGTTTATGTTTTGATATTAGGATGGGATTTTTTTCAGGTTTGTTTGGTCTTTTTTATTGAAAAACAACAAACCTGTTGATATTTGTGTTTGGAGTTTTTTTTTCTTAGCGGATGTCCTGGTTCCAACAAGTTTGTAAATAATTGGCATGTCGGTTGTCAAGAGCGATATTGAATGAAGCAAGTGCAAAGGCATAAAGTGTCGTGTTTCGAAGGTCAAGGATATTGTTGTGAAAGAGTGAACTATTTAGAGAGTTGCGTGTTTCTAAATCAGGGTTGTGAATGAAAAGGTTGATGATGTTAGTAAAAACTTTATTTTTGTCTAAATGGAGGAAGAGCATTGAGTGCAAAGTTTCAACAGTTTTGACAATGACCGACATTGATAGGTTAATGAAATAAAAAAAAAAGGGAGTGGCAGAATCAACCATGACACGATTTTCTTACTACACAAAGGGTTATTGATTTATTATTTAAAATAGAAGGCTGAGACAAAACTATGATACAATGGATTTCATTGTTAATTGAGTGCTAACTGTTATATGGCGAACTTGGAAGGATCAGCTCGATTATGTTTCAATCCGATCGATGATCGCCAGTGATTTAACTTGCTGACGAGTTCAGTACAAAAGGTCTTGAAAGAGCCTAATTTTGGACAATGAGTTACAAATCTTGAGTAGCCTACAGAGGGCCAAGGCCTAGCTAGTTGGTGGTGTCTTCAGAATCTTTCTTCTCTGCAGAGCTCTTCCTCCGTTCGTACCGCAGAATGTTATGACAGGTGAGGATCCTCACAAGCATGGACAGGGAACATTTGTCCTTGCGCTTAAGTCTCACGGTCATTGCTTTATCGAATGATGACCTTAGTTGTCCTGTTTCTATAGAATCTCATTTTTTTCGCTGCTTCAAGCCTGAGTACGCAGTGCGGGCTACTTATAGAGAGATCAATTAGTTTTCTTGGATTTAATTCATTCTAATTCATCTGCCTTTTCATTTCCCGGAATGCGATCGTGCCCAGGGACCCAGCAGAGCAGGACATTGTGCTATGTTCCAAGAGCCTTAACTTTTATAGCAGGCTGGCTTTCGATAAAGAAGCTAATATTTCCTGGTGGTATTGTTCTTACGGCAGACTCACGGGCGGGTCTTGTCACTGCCAAGACCTCGGCTTGTAAAATATTGCAGTGGTCTGGGATTCGTATAGTTCTGGATATCTCCAGTGATTCAGAGAAGATTCCGTACCCTACGCCGGTGGCTATTTTTGAACCATCAGTATATTTACCTATACCTGGGTACATGACGAAACATTCTATAAACGATGGTCGAACTTGTCTCCCAGTAAGTTAGTAAAGATATCTAGCGGAGCAGGTTAGAATAGCCTCAAGACCTCTAGTTGGAGTAGTTCTCATCGCGCATTTTGGTGAGAGCCGTTAAATAGGTGGTCTTCTCTAGCCCTGGCCACCACACCACATAGGTCGGAATGGCTCCTATAACTGTCGTGTACATCCAAAGTACTATTTTAAGGGAAGGTGACCAGGTTCTCCGGAAAATTCTGTTGGCTTTTTTTTTGACTTTTTCGCTGATATTCAAATTCCATGTGAGTTTTTTATCGAATATAATTCCCAGGTTTCTTTCGTTGTCAGAGAGTCTGAGGGGAGTAGGAACCTTCCTATTCATTTTTCTGAGGGGTGGCAGCAAGGCCGTAATTCCTAGATGGTCAAGAGTTTTAAGGGCTCCTTCGATTTGTTCACTTAAACTGGGGAGGAACTTGCCTGTTCCCATCAGCATCACGTCGTCTGTATAGGCTATGATTTTAACACAAGGTGTTTCAACCAGCTGTAGGGATTCATTTAAAACGATGACCCAGAGAAGTGGGAAGATGACCTTGCCTTGAGGGCTACCTCTAGAGGCGTATACATCTAGTTTTGTGTTGGCAAGTTCAGTGATTATCACCCTTATTGTCGACGTCGTCCACGACTCTAAAAACGCACGACACGACTGTTTGGCATTGGCGGTGAAGAATAAATCACTTTTGTCGAGGTGGTGATCGACAAAATTCGTCTGAAATGTTGAGTAGCGTCGTTTTAGTTACGCAATGTGAAATTCCAAGCGCCTAGACTCGACAGATGACGCCAGTTGTTTTCGACAGACGACCACGGTAATAAGGGTGTATTTTTCTTTCTTAACGCACCAGTTTATCAAGGTGTCATCAGTATTTAGCATACTCAATGTTCTACTTACCGCCTTTTATTTTTCTATAACTCCCTACCTTTGGCAGGACTAGAAAAATGTTGTAAAGTACGATTTATAATGGGAAATAACCCACCCTAGAAACTTCATGCACCATCCAATCCAATGCGTTTGCCCTTAAAATTAAAAAAGACAAAAACAAATTCTTTGAGTTAATAACAATCGTTTATTTTACTTTATGATATTTTGCAAATTATATGCACAACTCATACATTGATTTATTTCCTTAGAAAAAAAAACAAATCGTTATTACAATATTATTATAAAATATATATGTTTTCCAATTATGCAAGTTATGTGTATTATTATTGTTGTTATTTGATTTTACGATAATGGATTATATACTCATTATTATTTGAATACATTTTGTTTTTGCTGATTTAATCTATTGAACTGAAAAAATAGCAATAAAATTAAGAAATAAAAAAACAAACAAAAAAATAAGTTTATTAATGTAATTAAATTGGTTTTATTCAGTAGATAACAATTAATATAAATAATAATAAAAATACAGATCTATTGTTAAATATTTCAGAGTTTGTTTTAATTGTATTTTGCTTTGTTTGCTTTCTTTCTTCAAATTAACTACGTTTGTTCTATTAAGTTTTGATTTTATTTTTTTATTTTTTACATAAAAGAAGTTCTAATATAATTCACACATTTTTTTTTATGTTAAATAAATTTACAAAGGTTGAATGAATAGTATTGCCTATTATTTATTGTTTTATTTGTTTTTTACTTATAAATCGATTTGGAGACTTTTCTTACAAATTATAAAATATATTATCTATATATTAACAAATTCTTTTTACTTAAAAAAAAATAAAAAATAATAATAATTATAATAAAATGAAAAACAAAAAAGCATTTGAAAAAAATCTTATGATTTATGAAAAATGTATATAATGCATATGTATTTTTTGTTTGTTTTAGTTTCACTGATGATGATTGATGATTATTATTTATAGAATATATAAATTTAAAAATTTTATTTATTTCATATATTTAAGTTTATTGGGAGCAGCTTTATTTAAATATATAGTTTTATAATTCTTGAATATGATAGAAGAAACGATTGCCATCTCGTTGTGAATTCAAATTGTAGCAAGCTGTTTTAATTATGGTTTTTGTTTCATTTATGCGTATGAGGACTCGCCATTTTTTAGACTATTACTAATACTATTTGCATTGCCGCTGATGGATGTCGTTGATGGTGACGTCACTGTGATCCTATAACAAGAAAAAGCTGTGTTTTACCATACACGCGGAATGCGTACAAAAGAAAGAAAAGACAAACACAAAAAAAGAAAAGAGAGAAAACATATTGTATGATGATGATTTGAAGATATTAACAATGATAAATGGTAATTTTGTCTAGTTGCTCTGACTGTGTTTGTGTGTGTGTGGAGTCTTGAAGGTGCTTTTGTGTCCTCTAAATAAACTACTGTGCTGAAAATGACTGGTATTTGTTGGTGCGATGAAATGAGAGAGAGTATTGTGCTAGGTGATGTCGGCATGCTTTCAAACAAACTCAAATAAGTTGAAAAGACGTATGACAAGATGATAATTCAAATTGAACAAGACAAAAAAGTTGATGGGGTAGCTTAACTACAAACAGAAGAAGGCGTTTAAAAAGACATTGTTCACTAAGGACTAATTAGGAGAAAAAGTCTATAGCCCTTTTCTGAATCCGAATCTACGTTTTGTCTATACACAAAGTTGTTTGTTACTACTCGCTGAGAGGTCTGTGATTGCATTAGCTTTCGATGGGTGTATACTACTGATTGCCCGAATACTGATTGGTGGAACAGCACACGGTTCATCTGAGGGAGAAAATTATATTCATAAGGATTTAGAATTCAGTGCAGTAGGCAGTGATGGGCTCATGTTATCTGGAAACACGGACTAGACAACCGAAAGCCAGTACTGAAAGATTTGCTGATTGCTCCAACGCAAATCGTGTTTGCTTTGCAAAGGAGGTATGTTTGAATGCAAACCCTGCTTTAAGTCAGCTGGGTGTCAACGTCCATTTATATTAAGTGTTTAAATGTTCAGTTCAAGAGTTAATCATAAGAGTAGCCATTATTGGATGGAAACTGAAGGTAACAAACAAGCAAAACTCTTCTCATAAGAAAACAAAATAACTCCTCCAACTCAGCAGGAGTCAGATTCGCATTGACACAAGTTTCCTCACAGGACTTTGTCGAGTCTCATGGCAAAGGGGATAGCACAAGACAATTTATGTAGAATTTGTAACGAAGGCGAAGAATCAGCAGAACATACTGTACAACACGTCATCGTTACTTTACCTGGAAGCAGAGCAAATAACTGCCAGCTATCTCAAATAAGTTGTTGATTTCATCGTCAATTCTGACCTGAATGAGCTCTAGAACGAGGAATTCACAATAGGCCCAAAGTGGCCGCAGTGACAAAGAGACCAGTTCCCACCTCAACTCAAAATTTTCAAGGATAGCCTTCCAATGTCTATAGGCCGCTATAAGCAAGTGATAGTGTACCTATCCAATGCCTAGACAGTGAACTGTTCTTACTTAAAATCTGTCAAAATTCTTTTGAACGAGGTCTTGAAGAACCAATATCATTGAATAACACTTAGAAAGTAATGCTTGTGATTAAAATAAGTGTCTAGTCATTGCTTTCTCTCCTTCTATTTTCTGAGAAGTAGTTCAACTGAGCTTTTAAGTAAAAAATCGAATCATAATGAAATTAAAACTAACAATCATCGTTAACTAGACTATCAGACTATTCTATTAAACATGCATACATGAGACATGAAAATATACAAGTACAACATGCAAATTCAGTATCGAATAAAGAATAAAAAGAAAAATTGAATTAAATTAAATTACAAGAAAACTCTTAAAGCAAAGAAAAAGCGCACAACCTCCACACCTACCTTGGGCTGTTCTCACTCTTTTTTTCTCTTATAACTAATGTTGTATCACTACCACCACCCACACCATTTGTTGTCTCCTTATTCTTCGTTGATATCGGTGTTCGTTTAACCTGAATCGGTTTGAGACGTTCTTCTAAATCACTAAGCGAACCATCTGTGCTGTCGCTGTCGTCACTAGAAAAATAAATTCCAAATCAAACTTTTAGTTTAAAGGATTTAAAAAGCCAAAGACTCTAACCTTTCACTGACATCATCGTCACCCTCTTCCATGGCGTGTTGCAGATCTGCAATTCTTTGCAAGGCCAAACGCAAATCATTACGCAATGATACCGCTTCGGATTCAGCACTTTCCAATTTCTTCTCAAGATCTTTTCGTCGGGTGATCGATTCTTGTTCTCGATTGGAGATGACATGGAACTCTTCGCGTAGTTCGCGCAAGCTTTTCTGTGCCTTCTTGAGGGCATCTTGAGCATTAAGTTCTCTCATCTTTGACTGTGTAACTTCAGTTTGGATCTTTTCGACTGCTTCCTTGTGGCGGGTGATTTGCACCTCAAGACGTGAACGGGTGGCTTGTTCCAACTCAAGGCGGGACTCTAATTCTTTGGTGCGTATTTCCAGGCTGTAAAAAGAGATATATAAAGATCCACAAATATAAAAGGAAAAGTAACTAGTTACCGTTTCGTTAGCATAGCAGCTGATGGGTCACTCATATTCTCCACAGTTTCCAGCCTTTGCTGCAACTCTCCCACCTGATCCTTCAGTGTATTGCGCTCGGCTTCCAGCTCTGATATCCGGAATTCATACTCTGACATTGCTATTTGTTCTGTGTTTAGCTGCTTCACTGTAGCGCTGTATTTCTTCATCAATTCAGCCATCTCTTCTTCGTTCTCTTCGATTTGTGCTTGAAGTTCAGCGCGATCTCTCTGTGATGTTGTTGCCCTGTCTTCTGCATCGTTGCGTGCTCTTTGCGATTCCTCAAACATTGCTTGAACTTCAGCTAATTCTGCTTCAGCTGTTTGTCTGGCCTTCACCGCTAGACTCCTTGTTGACTCAGCATCTTCTAATTGATTGCGCAGCTGACGGATGAGAGTTTTACCTGGTGAATCAGCCTTAAGTCTCTCTAACTGCGCGTGAGCATCCTTCAGTAGAGCCTTATATTTACGAAGATCCCGCTTGAGTTTTTGCGTGATCGCTTCTTCAGCCTGACGATCGACTCTGTCTTGGTCTTCCATCGAAGCGAGACGACGCTCCAATTCGTGTTTCTCGCGTAGCAGAAGAGTACGCTCTTCGTGTTCGGTTTCAAGTTGACATTCGAGAGCTGAATTAGAAAAAAAATCTTAGAAAAAAGTCTTTTTGAGGAAATATCAAGACGTACCTTTGATTTTTTTGTAAGCACTGCCGCGTGCTTCTTCCAATTCATCGTCTCTCTGTTGGGCTTCACGACGTGCCTCCTTTCGCATAGTCTCTAAAGTCATCTCTAGCCGAAGTTTAGCTTGTTCCAACAATTGCACCTGTCCTGCCATTTCGTCCAATTCTTCTTCCTGCTCCTTCAGTCGGCGATCCATATCCATTTTGGAACGTCGGAGCTGAGCGATTTCCTCTTCGGTGCCACCACCGAAAGTCATCTCTTCCAATTCTCGCTGCAACGATGCTAACTTCTCTTCCTTGAGGTCGAGCTCAAGACGAGTGTCCTACAAAATATACAAAGATCTCTCATGAGTTCAAGTAAAGGCAAGACTTTCTTAATTTAAAAGATACAAAGTGCATTATCCACCCCCATTCTCAAGACGAATTGCTTCCAATTAAGCAATTAAATCAGACTCTCACTTCCCTCACATCTAGGGGGCATCGCATCATCATTACTCACTTGATTAGAGGTTTCCGACTCTGACCTCTAATGTGTGATGAATTCAATTATGTATTTGTTTAGGTCTTAAGCGCGATTCTCACTTTAGGTTGTGTAATTTTTCTTGAAATATTTTCTGTTTTTTTGAGGTATGAATGAAAGTGAAAAGGGTTTAAGGGAAATCGAGGCGAACGAAATGCGTATTTGATTTGATGATTGACTTGGCGCGTTGACTGATGACTGTCTCTACGAAGTGGAAAGTGTGAACGTGTAATTAATTGCTTGATTAACACACTTGTATTTATTTAGTTATTAATAGGAAAGATGTTTTTTCACTTCATTATCAAGTATTAGGAAACATTTAACAGATCTGTTGAGATGTAGCTCGAAGGGAAGGTCAAGAGTGGAAAGGTGTTATTTAACAAAGTAAATATCTACTAGTGAGTTGTTGTTAAGAATATTCATGAAATATATTCAAATGGCACATTTTTGAACTACGAAATATAGAAATATAAAAGTTTAAGTCTTTTAATAGAAAGAAAACTCATAAAATTGTCATAAAACGCAGCCTACATTTTGTATTCAGAAACGTTTTATAGGTTAAGGGTGATTCATTTAGAGGTCTTTTTTTGGTTATGCATTTTTTGACAGATGACGCGTGAGTCATCTTCACCTGTCATGGTATTTTTGTTCAGTTTTGTTTGACATTTTACTATGAATAGACTAGGCCCGATACAGTGTCTACAAACTATTCAGATGTATTACGAAAATCAGTCTTTTACGAGGAATGTGTTTCGTGCACTTATACAAAATTTTCAGGCCATATTTCGCCCAAGGAACAATCCAAAGAGAATGAAGAGCTGCCATTACATTTAGACAAAACAATTTGTCTTAAATAAAAGTCCATGATATGGAGGATAATTGGTACCAACAGGACGGCTTTTGGCGAACAGCCCGTGAAACCATGGCTCGCTTTTCGGACCGATTAATTGGGCACTTAGATCGCGTGATCTCTAGAATTTCAAAATGACGTTAAGTTCAAAATCTACATGGCTAAACCGAGTACGATTAAGGAATTCGAAGCCAACACTACTAAGGTTATTCATCAAATACCATTTGAAATGTTTCACTGGAAAACCCAGACATCAACTTATCTATTGTACTACCAGGAAGCACCCCATTATGCCTGACTTCTTAATGAATTCGAGTAGGAGCTTACATTAACAGGATTCATCACACCCGCACCTAAAATCTGGAACCTGATACCAACAAAGGCAGAACAATAGCATAGGAAGTGATCCACAGTGTCGTCACCCTCTCCACATGCATATTCAGTTGTTTAGCAAAGGCAAGGTGCCCCGTGAGAACGTCAATTGTGTTCATAAGAAACCCAATAATCAATTTAAAGCTCTCTTGAATTCAGCAACTAATTTGGATGAGATTAAATGGCTTCGCAAGGCCTTAAGCGCAGCTTGACTGTCACTACAAACACAGATACTACGACCCTTCTTCCTATTCCTAAGGATGTGAGTCGCAGTCATTAGGATTCCACAAATACACCAGACCCTGATCCTCGATCGTCTTTGAAAATGCGATTACACTCCATTCCTGATTCAGACTCTGGCCGTAGCCAGTCGTGAATACTACGAAAGGCAACCTCAAACTTGCGTCATGGCTGAAGCCTCGAAGTCATAACGTCAGACGGTATATCCTAAGAGCAGAGTCATATGATAGGCGTCGTGCAAGATCATCAAAACTCCAGTGTGGCTCATACCAAAAGGCACGTCGTTTGCGTCTGTAGATAGGTTTTAACGAGCACCCCATGATAAAGGAGAGAAGGGATATTCAGCAGTGCATCTAAAGCAGAGCTCGGAAAGGCTCCTGTGCACCCGAGAAAACCCGTTCTTTGTAGTTTGGCACAAGAGGCCTATTTCCTCTCGTATTTACGAGAAAGACCCTTCCATCAAACAACCGACGCATAATCCAGAAATGGTCTTATCATAGGCGTACAGTCCAGAGGACCTTTATCGATGACAAGCCTCAGGCCTTTCCAAAGCATCTTTACACTGCCCGAAAACAGAGAGTGAGATGGATATTAGACCGGCCATGATCCTTTTTCTCATAAAGAGAACAACCTCACCAAAAACGTGACATATCGATCTGCAATTTGAATGCGTCAGGTCTACTAAATTATTTCGCCGTAGAAGTGAAGGGGTATTCAAGAAAGTCATAATTGGATTATTTAAAACATTGACCGACGTAAAAGGCGTTTGAGTCAGGGAACTTATTTAGAACAATATCGAGCAACCCATGTGCCTGTGGGCAGCCTGTGCCACCTCAACGGAAGTTTCAGCTCTTCGAAGATGCAATATTGGAAACAGTCATGTAGTGTATTACTTATATTGAATCACAGACTTCGAAATCAAATTACTGATGCAAAATACCCATGTGAACAAACAGATTGCAATAATTACACAGTAATTGCATGAATTTGTCATCTGGAATGCAATCAAGAAACAAATGGAATTCTATACATGTGGACTGTATTTTTGTTCGATTAATGGGTTTTGCGATCAATCACTACCAAAGCTTAAAGTCAGACTTAAGAAAGAAAAGAAGACTAAGCTATTCTTGTTAGTCCTATATTTATGGCCCTTTTTTGCAATCGATCAGCAATCGCCCCTATAAATTTTGTTGATTGCGTCGATTGATATTTAGTGTCGTATTGTGTAACTCAATTGACAGAGATGTCATTCAAGAGATGACTTTAATTGAATGGATTGCATTAGTGGTTGCAGAGATTCTTTATAAAAAAATAAGAAAGATAATCGGAAACAGAACTGAGTCCTGGGATTACTTCACATAAAACATACTGCTCCATGTAGTGCAGTTCGACTCAGAGCACCAGGGTGCTGGACCGCTTCTAAGAGATCAGAAAGTCAAGCCGCTATTAAGGCCATTAATGCGGTTTTCACTTCTTCGAAACTGGTAGAGCAATGCCGTTTTGAAATCAACCAATTAAGTATCCACTTGAGTATTATAAAGGCAACGAACAAGGGACCAGCGGGCCATAGGGGGATCTACCCTTGATGGTTCTCTAGCGGCTGCTTATATCTTAATATGGTCCAGCTTGAGAATCACAAGGGGAATAGTCTTACTAGTTGCGGCATATAAAGAAAGACATGGCCCAGCTATATAATATAACACAAGACAATCGATATCTCTAAAACTGTAGCTGTAATTATTATGTGCCATTGGCCAGTCGGCGAGCATGCGACTAGGCTTGGTATCCCGCATAATCCTTTTGTGGAAGCTTTAGGCATGCTAATGAGAGAGAATCTCTGTATCATTTTCGACAAAAGAGCCTGATGCTAAACTCTGTTAAATGCCTTTGAAACATCAAGCGTAACTATCTTCCTTTCGCCAAAGTGGTGAGAAGAATAAGATTAATTCCACTTTTCGGTGAGATATGCCACCAGTGGACCTGTTGCTTCGAAAATCATACTGCCAGTCATTGAGAAGTTTTTGTGATTCAAGATATTTCATAATCTGACGATTTATCACCGTTTTCATAACCGTAAAAGGAAGGAACGTACATACATAGGTCCAATGGGTCTGATTGGTCGGAAAGGAAAATTCTCCAAATGCTACTTTCCCTGTACTCGGAAAGAGCCCCGAATAGTAGGACAGACAGAAAAGCTTGCACATAATAAGGTTTCTTATTTATTATAATTCCCTTGCTGAGCTTTTGAGCCTAAGTGCTCGCGATGATCAAAGCCTTCCAAAATTCAAGTTCACTTATTTGTTTTCTTTACGAATATAGATGTTTTTTGATGCTGAGAACTCGACGTTGATGTTGTTGATACAGAACCAATCGCTTTTTGGTCTTAAGTTTTTCGAAGACCTATAGATCCAGGTTTAAGTGTTGGAATTCTGTTTTGCATTTCTAACACCCTCCTAAGTCATAGCTCTTGCACTGTACCTACTATCTTATGTCAGTCATCGACTGATATTTTCTGAATGTAAAAACAATAGAAAAGAAAAAAAAAACAATACGATGACAATCTCTTCATTTCTCTTTGCAGGTCATCATAATTTCAATGAGAAAACCTTCCTCAAATGTTTTATAACCCCCGAATAGTGCAAATATGCATAACGTGCCACACACAAGACACAACGAATGTGCTTCCGTTTCTCCAGCCAAACAGACAGACAGACAGACAATCAAAACTAATATGTGTCACCGTAAAACATAAGAAAACCGAAATAATAGCATAAGATATTATAATTATTAAAGTGAAAGCATTGTTTATTTTTGCATGCGAGGCAGCATAAGACACACACGAAAGCATAAACCTATTATTTTGTCTCTCTTGTTTTTGTAAGCCAAAAAACGACAAAAAAAGTTAAGATAAATGAACGGGAAAACTCAATGGTCTCAATTACTTATCAAACAAAAAAAGGGGGGACACTTTTGATAATAGAATGTTACCCAACAGATACGATATACCGCCTGATTAAATATTCAAATGTCGGCACAAAAAATTAAGCAAAAAACGAAATGTATAAATCTTTGGTTAGAGTTGATTCTTTACAGGGAATATACACCAACCGATTTCACAGAGTCATACACTTCGAATTAAAAAAACAACATAAAGATACAAGATACTAATCAAAAACTAGTAAAAGATACAAGAGGAGGTCAAATGTTGACATACTGTCCACAAACGAGTATAATAATTCAATTAAAAGATACATACTTGCAAAATTGAGCACTTTATATAGGTACTCATGTCTCCGATGTCGAATGAAAGTTGTCAATTTCCAAATTAAAAGTGAGGGTTTCCAAATTATGTTCTTTATCACCTGAGTTACACTTTGGTATCTTTGAATTACTTTACGTTATCAATGTACTTGCAGTTGATAAACCAAAACAAATGTGTGTTCACTCCAAATTAAGCCAGAATTTTAATTAATTATTTGGAAATTCAGAAAAAATAAAATGAAGCAGAACGGAAAGGAAGCCAAAAGATACAAACAATTTCTTTCTTATCACAAGCAGAACAACAGCGTTATGGTAGGCATTGTGCAACACGACCGACGAACGCACTAAAACTGAATTTTTTTTGACAAAAATTCGACCGATTGAGACGGTCTTAAAGAGCAAAAAAAAAAAAAAGATAGATATACAACTTTTTTTTTTTTTATATCTCTGACAATAGTTTGGATTGTGTGTTGTGTCGCTTTAGGCTGGGGGGTTCAGCTTCAGACTGCGATACACTGTAAGAAAAATAGTGGTGGCTGACTCTGGTAACATTTTTGGTGGGTCTTTTGATCCGTGAAAATATTCATTTGAATGGAGGTTTTTTTTTCTTTTTTTAGATACTTGTTACCTTATGTGCGCTTGAAACATTTTTAAGTACACTCGAGGGCTGGGAAAGTGCCAGAGTTAAATGAAAGGGATCAGTCTGTTTGTTGGCTGCTAGCTGCTAGTTGAGGTGTGTGTTGCGAATAAATAACTAGATGCGTTGGGAATATTGAAAAGTGTAGATTCACTTTTTTTTTCGTTCGATACTTGTTGTGGATACTAATGAGATGAGAGAGAGATGTTTCATGTTGAGCGCGTGAGGTGAAAATTTTTCTAAGGTATTAAATGCGTTGTTATGTTTAGTTATGTAATGGATGAGATAAGAAAAAAATCTAGGAAACGCATTTTTTACGGTAAGAGGGTACTTTTGATGAGACTTGAAGATGGGTTCTCTATGGATTGAATTGTTTTGGGGGGATAATACTCGTGGGCTTTTGTTGGGAAACGATTAAGTGCGGTGTTTAGCAGCTTAGAGAAGAATGGAGGTTTCAGTTTTTAACACCTTATTCAATAACAATGTCACATACAGTATAGTTAATTGTCTGGTTTACCTATATATCTACCTTACCTTTATAGGTATTGCCAACAACTACATATTCTCTGAGATGGTGGGGGAATAAACTTTGGTCTCGCAGAATACAATTTAGAATTCGGACTATCAAAATGAGCTTACATGGAGGATACACTGTAAAAACTGTACTTGAAAAAGATTGAGTAGGTTAGTTAGGTTAGGTTATTTAGGGTGTGGATGGAAAAGAAAGACATGAGATGCATTCGAAGACACTGAAAAGGTCCACTGTGCTTGGACTTTGGATAGGTGTAGGTCATTCTCCGTGACTTTGCTACTGCTGCAATGCTATAGAAGAATCTGTGGCCTAAGATTCAAAGGCGTTGTTCGTGAAGAGCGGGACATTGCACAGCATGTGTTGGATTGACTCTATCTCCTCTTCGTCTCCGCAGCTTCTGCATAAATCGCTGGACTCTGCATTCAATTTGCGGAGCATAGTTCCTATAGTGCAGTGTCATGAGACTACTCCCATGAGCAAGCGGATAGAAGTTCGATCCATTGTTAGAAGGGTCTTTGTGTTTAGGTTATTAAATTCTGGCCATAGAACCCGTGAATAAGTGCAGTCCTCCCTGGAGGACCAGGTGTCGTTGGCCATTCTCTATTGTCATCAACAATTCTATACAGTTTTCTGATCGGCGGCAGAATGAATGTGTCAGCCCCACTGATATTCATAGCAGACCCTCGCCTTGCCAATTTATCCGCCTTTTCGTTCCCTTCCACATTGGTATGTCCAGGAACCCAGCAGAGTTTGGACTTGTGGTGATCAGCGATTCACGACACTTCTTAACCGCCTTTGATTTGACTCTATTGGATTTTATTGATTATAGAGCGGCTTGACTATCTACAAAGATTGTTGTATTCGAGGGAGGGATGTGACTTTCTTTTATAGATATGGCGGTTTTCTCTATAGCCAGTATTTCGGCTTGGAAGGCACTACATGCTTCTGGGAGTCTGAAAGACTCCTGTTTTGAGTTGTACTTCTGAGTAAAAACTTGCTTCGGTGCCTCTTGATTTTGTAATACCTTTTTCGACTCCCAGTCTTCTCGACCTGGGTATAGGACAGACTGAGTAAATTATGTATGTTTATTGCAGAAGAATGACGATACATCAAAGAGGTATGATTACTTTATTTAGACTAGTTTTAGAGAAAACTATTAACATCAATCAACATCCTACACAATCGCAAAAGGGCAACCTTTGTATAAAAAATTGACTGGCCTCAGTGATCCGAAAAAGGAAAGCCTGATGGTACTTGGTAAGGTCAAACCGGAAGCAGGTAAATGTAATTTTCTTTATGTCAGGCAATAGGCTATCCTAACTATAACATCATTTGCTCCCAAAACGGTCTAACTCATTTACGTTCGATCTGTACCACTGCTGTTGAGTTACTAAGTCCGATAGTGCAGTGCATAAACTCGCCAGAAAGATATAGGGAGCACTTTGCTGAAAGCAAATAGCTTTATGTGTGTTCAATGTTTAGAGGATGACTTCAATAATACTGACTACGGTTTGATGACAACCAGTAGTTGCAACCAATGGATAAGGTGCAAGCTCCAAAAACGAACTATAACTTCCTCTTCCGGACGAGTTTCGGTTCCTGCAACTGCAGTAAGAAGCTGTCCCAAATATAATTCCTCTATCCCTTTGTGTCTAGTCGTCGACAATCTTCAGAGATTAGTTATACTACCGACCACGACGAACACTTCAATACTTAAGCAAGGAGTTTTACTTCATCTGTAACAATGATGAACAAAGAATGACCTTGCATGGGGTACATGGTTCGAGTCCCAGAAAATACCAACAGTTTTTTAAAGTCTTGGCATTTGCTGGCGTCCACGATTGTTACTCCCAGCTCCACAACTTTCGAACTATAGGTCCCTCATAACCGTGCAAAAATGCATAATGAAAAGCTAGGTACTGTACATGACCCTAGTGTTTTTTTATGATAGCGTTCATGAAAACCATCAGAACCTATACAGACTGACATATGTACATATGTCTAGTCTCGGCATTACTGTCAAGCTCGCTGATCTGTGCAGGATGTCGTGGAAAACTCTCGTTGGAGGGGAGCAATATTACCAAACATTTTGATATAAAAAAAAGATCTTCGACATGGTTGCTCGAGATGCATATGTAATGTGACTTTATAAACATTGTAATTGAAAGAATTGTACAAAATTTACAGGTCAGTGACAGCTTTTCGCTGTCATTACTCTTAGCTCCACATTACTGACATTGACATTAGTTGGAGCATTTGTACTCGTAAGTAGTATGTCCGTTCGCGTATCCTCCTAAAACAGCGAATTTTTACGAAAAGTTGTTCGCGTACGGAGAATTTTCGTAGTTTTTCGCAGAAGAGAGCGCTCACGAGAGAGTAAGAAATTTCCCCATGATACGAATTTTAGTGCAAGAAATTTCAGTGGGCTGGTTTATGAAAACTGTCAAAGCTGTCAAACCAATGTATTTTCAACTTTTTCTTGTTCAACCCGTTCGTTTACTTTTTCGTAATCTTAGCTCTCTCTGAGAGGATTTTACCCCCACTCTTCAATTTTTGATAATCTACGAATTTTAGTGCAAAAAAGTACGCGAACGGACCTAGTGAAACAGAAACTGTGAAGCAAAACAAAATAGTAGATACTGTCTACAAAAAAGAATACCAATATCCACAATGTGGAAAAGACGCCACAATGAGAGGTATAGGCAAACTTGGTAAAGAAAGATATGCTCTTGCCAAGCTTGCTTAGAAGTAAAGTGCTTTTTCGAATGACAGGGGCAAAGCTTGTAAAAGACCTTTATAAGAGGGAAGGCTTATAGGAGGTGGCACAAGCACCTAGAAAGGGAGGTCGACCAACCTGACGCTTAGAATGTTTAGGATACGATTTAACAATCTACAATTTTGTTGATATTTTGTTCAGCTTTTAGACCACAATACGCAAGTAACCTTTAATTCATTGGAAAAATACGCTCAAATGCCGGTTTTGCTTTTCAAAATTGTCCCACTGAGTCTTAAGAGTGGGAAACTTGAATTGAATTATCCAGATCTGTAGCATCAAGACGGTCAAAGGCTTATCGACTGTTTAAGTTCTATTCGGCGCTTTCTTCACTCATTGGCTTTCGTCTTACGTTGATTGGCAACTCATCGCTATTAATTCTGGTAAATTCTGGTAACTCCTCCTTGCAGATTCTTCTACAGATTGGTTGACCAACATCCACAAGTCCAGTTCGTTTAGTTATAGAAGATCATCCTACCGGAGGCTCATGCTCAGACAGAGCCAAAAGTAGTTTCTAAATTCAACAAGGCGGGTGAGTTCTTAGAAGTTATCGGTCTCGGTTCTCGGCCTTTTGTAAATTTGGTCAAGAAATCAGTTTTATTTTTAGAGCTAGAGTATCAAATTCAATTCGAGTTGTGATCCTACATGTTTTCCTTTGTACAAACTTTTAGAACTGATCATGGGAATTCTGAGCGAAAGTCCTTTTCTAGCAATAGAGCAGTAACAACATTTATAACCAAAAACTTACCGCTAAAGTTTGCTCCAGTGTGAACTTCTCTGCAATAAGCACATCTTTTTCTCTTGACAGGCGATCCTTTGACTGCCTCTCTAATCTTGCTGCATCCTAAAATAAAAGCAAACAAAAATTCGTATTTAAAAAAATTGTATTCACTGAAAGAGAATGTACTGAACAAAAGCCCTTAAGTCTCTTTAGAATTTGGTAAATCCTATTAGTGGTTAAATCTTAAGCCGTTTGTCATACACACTTGAGTATCATCAACTAACCTGCAACGCTAGACATTCCGAGTCGAATTTCCTTTGCTTTTTCTCTAGCAAATTATTGCGGCCATTCTGCTCTTCCAAGAGCATACGCAGATCATTCATTTCATTCGTCATCTTTTGTGCTTTGCGCTTCCATTGGCCAACCACTTGACGCTGTTCCTCGACTTCTTCGTATGCATCGGACAGCTGTTAACACAAGACAAAAACATATAAAACGTGTGAATAAATGGGGTCTTTCTGGATGCAATAAAAAAGAACAACCACCATAAGATACAAAAAGAATAGAAGCATTTCCTGTGTGGAAAAAAAAGGTAGGTAAATACAGAAGTCAAGTGTATCTTTTGTTGATGATAGATTCTTGACATTCTTTTGGATTCAAATGAAACTGAGAACGAATGATAAACATAACACTGATACAGTCAATTGTATCTGTTTGTGTAGAAAAAAAATTGTTTCGGATGTTTACATAAGATTACAACTCCTGACATTGAATCAATGCTGTGTATCTATATCTCAACAGAAAATAAACAAAGAAAAGAAAAGAGTGCTTACACCAACACTTTTCACACTCACCTTCTTCTCCAACTGCTTCTTTAGTCCAACTAATTGCTCCAAATCGTGCTCATGCTGTGATTGAAGGCGCCGCTTCGTGAACTCCAACTCACGGGCCACACGCTCATACTTCAGCCGGTATACACCGCCGCTGTCTTCATTTTCAGGATCATCGTCCTCAGAGATACCATTGAGTTCAGATTTAGCACAAATCAACTCCATCTCCAGTTTCTCAGATGTCTCCTGAAGATTCTTAACCTTTGTCTGCTGCTCGAGCAGTTCCTTTTCCAGCTTCAAGCGTTCAGCGGTTTCAGCTTCCAATCGCTCACTGGCCATATGAGAGCCAGATCGTTCTTCTGCCAAATCGACTGTCATCTCGGATAACTGCAAAAGATACAACCGATGAGATTCGGATTAGATTAATAAATAAAAATTTGTTATAAAGTTTCCGTTGAGGGAAAATGTGGTTTCAAAATATGATACAATCCCGTGGGGGAAAATTCATCAACTAACTGCAAAAGGTGAGGAACGGAGATCTCTATCTTTAAGTCATTTTTTTTTTTGTTTTAATGGGGTTTTTCTGTATCTAGATATGAAAAACGACAGAGAGAAGATGAAAACACGGTGATAGCCTTTCGAGAATAGACTTAATAATGATATTGTTGTCGTCAGCGTACTTGAACTTGTTTTCTACTTTTTATTCTGTGTTTAATGTCGCCTCGGGTAAGAAACAAAAGTGGATTTTTGTATCTGTAGAGCAGCTCTCAAAGCGACAAATCGGTCTGAAGATGTCATGCGGTCACAATGCACTGAAAATTCTGCATTGCGGTTGAGACACGGTAGCACATAGCGCGGTAGTGATAGTTCATTGCATTGTAGATACAAATACACCTAAGCCTCTGGTGTTATAACTAGTAAGGTAGTACGAATTTCACAACAAACATGTGAACAGTCTCAGAAAGGTGTATAGCTTTTAGTATTTTCAAAATCGATAATTGTGGGGAGGTTTTTTCCGCGGTTACCGTAAGAATAAAATGTGCTAATTCGTTGTTGTTGCACAGTGTGGATTGAAGTGATATAGTTGTGTGCTTATCTAACTAATGCTAGTGCTTCTGGGTCATGACCTTTAAACATCCACTGAGTATGTGTCGAAAGACTTTATTGCATGAGTATGGACAATTAAAAGGGATAGGGCTGTTAATACGAATCCAAGTTCAGTCAATGGCATCAACAAACAGTGTAGTAGAAAGTGGTATGCACAAAGAATCATTATGCATTACGGAGTACTAACTAACATCGAAAATGCAAATAAAGTGATCCCATCTCAAACTAGACATCGTGTGAATTTCATCAGTGTAAACGATTTGATAGAGCTCTCAAGTTTTTAGATCGGTGCCTCAGTTCCCTCAGGTTAGAATGCAAAAGTTAGGAGGAACATTTCTGATACAACACGACGTCAGTCGCTACGTCTGTCCACCACTATGTCTCAGCCTCGAGAATCCTGAATCGTTTGACGTTGAGAAATGACATTTTCGACACACGAACTAAACTAGACAGTGCCTCAGTGCCCTCAGAAATATCACCCTTCCTGCCCTAAATTATGCCGAGTCTAAACTGTCTTATTTGTGAATAGAAGTGCGCTTGCGTGTACCTAGACCTTACTATAAATGTGTCATGCTGTTTCCTTTTTTCCTTTTAACCAAATTATTTTTCTTGGTTTGAATTAACAACAAAATTTTGTTCACAGAGCATCTACAAAATGGCCGCACCCTAATGCTGTCATCCGAGTGCCGAGTCACTCAAAACTGCACTTGTAAGGGTGTGATCCTATTTACTTTTGCTGAAACGTCAAAAAACATAATCGGTCAAACGACCAGAAGTTGAATGTCTAATTTAGTTTGTCTATGACGTAAACTATAGACGAACTTAACTAGACAGTCAGATCGAACTGCCCTTGCCCCCTTAGTGCTGAAAACAGACAAGTAGCGCGTGATCAATAAATTTGTCGAGTCAACATTTAATTCCTTTTAAATAAACGTTTTTTTTTTTTCATTAACAAGAACAAATTGTATATACAAAATGGCTGTGTCCAAGCTGTCAAGTCAGCTGCCGATACCTTTACTTCTACTTGTCAGCTTCCATTTGATTTTGCTTAAACGTCAAAATACAATGACAAGTCTCGGCCCGAAGTTGAAGGTGAAGTTTAGTTCATCTATGACGTAAACGTAAGTAGGATTATTAAAATCCTGAACTTGGCATTTTAAACTATTATACTAGGCAATGTGTTCAACATTTTGACATATGGATATTGCGAAGCACAAGATTTGAAGGTGCTTTATAAAATGTCTGTCTTTCACGGTTCCCAACAAAAAAAAAAGTCCCAAGGAGTCAAGTCGCAGCTCCGAGGCGGATGAAAATGAAAATGCGCCTCGTCGGAAAAGATGATTTTTCGCCCAAAATCGTTGTCCAATTTAGGCCGCTCTAAGGCCCAAACTGCGGAGCGATAACGAAGCGGATGATCGTGCGCCTTCAATTGGACCTTCCAAGCGAATAGTTCGAGATATTGGTGCAGAATTCTCCTCAGGCTAGTGCGTGAAATGTTGAGCTGTTGAGATGGATGACGAGTTGATGTTCGTGAATTAAGTCTCACACTCTCTGCTACAGCAGCCGACGGGGACCATGAGTGTTGTTCACTAGCATACCAGTCTCACAAACTTTTTGCACAAACTTACGTACAGCAGGCGCGGCGCTGCTTCATTTCGGTCAAAACTTATTTTCAAAAAACGCACTGTTTCCATTTCACAGCACGCTAAAATAAGTTTTCAATATTTGCCAACGTTGTAAGCGTAAAGTGCCTTATTTCGTTGCGCGGAGGTATGATACTGTCAAGATTTCGTGTGGAAAACAACTGTCAGTCTCAAAATAACCTATGATTTAAAAAGAAACCACTAGATGGTTCACCATTTATAAACGAGGCCATCTTACCTACGAAACCGATAGAACAATCGCTGGCAACAGTATTCTTTTAAACTCATTCATTGAACATAGGTCTTTTGGACAACTCGTGGAAGTCTATCCGCGACCACAGGGGACGTGAGGCTGTTCTGCTTTAATGCTGCTGCCAGCAACGTGGTATGGTGTCATTAATGTTTACTTAAGCCAAGGTGAGCAATCAATTGTCATACCATCATTATTGAAATTATGCGACGCTGCTGGTACAAAAATGTTTGAATGCGTATAGCGGTCTTCACCCCCAAACTTTTGATGGGTTAGGAACTATGCTAAGCTATAAAAAACTACTGGATGAGGATCTTAGTTGAGTACCAAGGAAATATTTTTTATCAAAATTCTAATTTTAAGTTTAATTCCTTTAATTTTAGCACAAAATGTACACATGAAGTAGTCCCTAAACCTTGAGTTCGTTAAAAAATAGACTTAGGTCGCATGCCAATATTTCAATTAAAATTATCCATTAGTTCATTACGATGTAATAACTTTTTATAGGGAAAAAGGGTCATTAAGCAGTAGGTGTAGGTGGTACCCTAATATCAAAAATATTTATTTAAATCATAATAGATCCATTACGATGTAATAAATATTCACTAACAGCTCATAATGCGTATTTTAATTTCTACGCAGAAAAAAAAATCATTCTGTTTAATATTTTGAAAATAAAACAGAAGAAATAAAAAACTTATTTGTTTTCTACTTCTCTGTTACCGTTAAATTATGTTCAACAAAACATTGTGTCCAATAAAATTAACGACGAAAATAAAAGAACAGATTTTGCACAAATTGTAATGTTTTATTCTTGAAAACGTATGTATTTTGAAAATATCTTTAATTTCCAGAGTAAATTTAGCGAAAAGTTTGAAGGCCGCCACTAGCCTCTAGACATGACATCAACATTGCATTGCAAAAATATACCTTCTCCTGACCTAATATCACTCAATTTTTTTTTTAAATGGTAAACACACATGCCAGCGGATGAAATTCGATTAAAAATACATCTCTTCAACTGGAGATTTTAATTTTCTGTGTGTTCTCTTTTCCAACGCCCACATGTTGATTTAAAAAAATAGAAAAATAAAAATCCATGCACATAAAATCAAAAAAATTGAAACAAGTTGTCTGTTTTTTTTTTGCTTTTATAAATTTTAAAATTTGAATTTAAAAAACCAATAACTTCCTGACGTGTTAAGTTGTCAAAATTACAATAAAAATATTAATACTGTTTAATGCCTCCATCACTGGATGACTGCGGTGACAGTTTTACTGTCAACGTTACGCATTTATTTTCTAATTTACCTGGCGTCTTCATTAAATTATGAATCAGAGAGCAGAGCAGCAGCGATTAAGTTTTTTTCAAAAATAAGACGAAAACAATATATTCGCGCATCATTTTTGAAACAATGTTTGAGAAAAGATTTTTAGGAACTTGATATATGACGTCCGTGACACATAAATTGTTTTAATTTGCTTTGCTTTGTTTTTTTCTTCAGATTTCGTAATTGTCAAGGTTACATAAATATAGTTGACATAATGTCTTATAAAACATGTGTTTACTAGATATACAATTTTTGTATGCC
Source organism: Chalcosyrphus nemorum (assembly GCA_949716465.1). NCBI lineage: Eukaryota > Metazoa > Arthropoda > Insecta > Diptera > Syrphidae > Chalcosyrphus > Chalcosyrphus nemorum. The sequence goes on from OX454333.1 coordinate 88,003,203, forward strand.
AAATCAACAAAGAGACGCCACTGTATTTGCTTGAATGACAGCCGAAAGTATTTAAATTTATTCATTCGAATTGTTTAAATTCTTTTAAATCTGTGCTATGTTTTGATTAATTTGTTTATATTTACTTGAAATTAACAACAAAATCTGTTTATTCTCTGAACAACCGCACTTGAAAGATTATTTTTTGCCCTAGAAAATGTAAAAATAAATGTAACGAACCGTTCCGAATTTTTTGTGTTTCTGCTTATACTCGTGTGTGTGTGTTAATTAACTGGAACCGTTATAAATGATTTAAAGTGCAAATTGATTTGGAACGTGTGTGGAAATGGAAATTGGGTCAGCAGTAGAATTTCAATGTCGCAGAGTGCTAAGTGCATCGTGATTGAATTCGAATCTGGTAACGTCGCTATAAATATGAAATGGTTTTATGGCGACGTGAAAGCTATTCGTGACAAGAACCAAACTGGTATAATAGAAAATAGTCAACAGTGAGAGAGGGTTCGTATACGTACTTTCGTTCGAAATTCGAAGGTGATACGAAGCCAAGGTTTAAACCTCGAATTGAAACCACCATAAAAGTGGAGAGTTGTTGAGCAGTGTATAACAGTCGAGTTGAATAGATGTATGCACATTCTTACTTTGATTTTCGATAGAAGGGGAAATATATATATTTAAAACCTATTTCCAAAGTGAGTTCTGTGCAGCCCAAACAGTGCGTTTTTTCAAAAGAAGTTTTGGCCGAAATGAAGCACCCACTGCGCCTGTTGTACGCAAAATTGTGCAAAAAGTTCCTGAGTCCATTGAGGTACTATGTATCTGGCGATCTACTCCTTTTGGTTGAAGAATGAGCAACTAAAACAATTTAAAAAAAAAAGAGAAGTTGAAAAAGGGATTAAAAAGGAAAGTGCATAAAATCAAAAGTATTTAATGCAACAACCGATTCTGGCCATACAGCCCAGTAGCACACAGTAAGAGTATTCGGGCAAAGACGTTCATAATTCCAATGACAATGAATACATCAATTGATAAATAGTGGAGCTAGATAGGGTCTCAACAAGGCACTGAACTGCTACGTCAGAACTTGTGTGGGTTTGCCTGCAGAAACTTAGTGAACTAAGTAAACTAAAGAACTGGATACCTGGTCATATGGCTGTGGATAGAAATGGACCACCAAAGTCCCTAACAAGAAAGGGTGCGTCAGAAACATTCACACACTATTTTGCGGATTTCTGCATCGCATAGCAGACTTATTTCACTGACTCTTTTCTTTGTCCCATATCATCATCAGGTCTCAAACTTGAGTTGGGTTCTCCTACTTTGCGAGGGGGAGTGGTTTGACAAATCTGGATATAGACTTATTTAGCAGAAACTCTCAGACGCTAATAGGACATTTGCTGTCCACAAATAAGTTTGTTTTTGGATTAGAAGATAGAAGCAACAATAAAGAACTTGTCTAGCCAATTTTGGTTTTAGAATATGATTGGTCTCCGTGGGTGGTGTCTACATAAATTTCTGGCAGAACTGGTTGTGATTTTTGCATTCGGGTTAAAGTTCACAATATTTTGAAATAGACTTGGTGCTGTTTGAGAGATTTATTTAGTTTTATTACTTGAAAAATTAAATGGAATCGAACACGCAACTTTCTACACATTGACCAAATATGCGACTATCTTGAATTGAAGAGAACTTTTCATCAATCGAAACTTACCTCTAAAGCAAACTTACATAAGAATCTACTTGCTTTCGATCTTCTTTGGCTTTTGATTTGCTAAACAGTCTACGAAATTTTGTAGAGAAGGCCATCTCCGACCGAAATACCGAAACAAAAAGAAAACCTCTTTAACTCTTCCCCGCTACAAGTCAATCTGTTTTAAGCCAACTATGTGAATATCAAAGTTCCTGGCACACATATGTCTCTAATTAAGAAATTAATACCAAATTCGGGGAAGTGATTGCGATCAAAATAGTTCGGATTGTCGCAACATTATGCAAACAAACGGCTAGTTTATTCTAAGAATAGTCACAAAAAACAAACAAACAACGAAATCACCTCATCCAAGTCGTTATCGTCCTCCTCTTGTATCGTGCGATCATCATCTTCGGAAAAGTCTCTCGCCACCGAATTGCTTCGAGATGTAGTTGTCCGCGGAAGCGTTCGCGCCAATTGGAAACCTTTGATCAGAATATTTGTTGCACTTCTTGAGCGTGCCATACAGTTACCACGTTCTGTGCTGCGCTCCCTCTGCTTTTCGATCAGACTGATCGTGTCGTATTGATCGTCAATTAGCGACGATGCAACCGATGATGATCGTGATCCTGAATTTTTAAGTCGATTAAGTTTTGATCTCCATCCGAGGGCGGCCCACTCCTCGTTCACATGATCTGTGCGTTTGAGGAAGTTCTGTATCTTCTCTGTGAGATAGTTTGAGGCGGTCTGAGGATCAGTGTGAGATGGAGATGGTCTGAACGACTGGCGAACGGGTTGTTTCTTACATCCGAGGACGAATTGAAGATTCGCGTCGAAAACCACTGGCGATGATTCCATTGAGGAGAGTTTGAAAATATCCATCGGATCGCCTCGGGTGTAACTCTGGGGGAAGACTCGTCGCGGCATCGAAGCAGAGGACAGATGAGATCGGTTGGAGTAGTTGGATCCATTGCTTCGCAGGGATATCGAAGGGCTGGGCGAACGCGACGTAAAGATGGAGGACTCCCGCGATGCGTTCATATCACCAGCAGATGGCCTTCTATTAAAGGGAAGTTTTAAGGATGCTTCAAGTGGAACAGAGCCGTCGCGGAAGGATTCTTTAGCTGAAATAGAGTGGGATACGGATATAACTGGTGGTGGAGTTGCGGTTTTATTCAATGATCCGGCTCGAAGTGTTGGACTTTTTGCTCGTGTCTTCGGTATCAGACGAATTTGCTTCCGGACATGCAGATGGGAAGAAGGACTTGGAACAGGTGGTCGGCTGATGTGCCCATTTGTCATGCTGGGCCTACAAAGCGGTGGTTGTGATTTTTTGGAAAGTGCAGAAAAGCCGGGATTTAGGAAATTTTGTTGCACTGCTGCGCTTGCTGTTTGGCTATCCATTGAAGAAGGATCTGTTTGGGACGGCTCTGAGCCAATTGATGCAGATGGCGGATTTGGCGGCATTCTCATTATAAAAACGCACTTTCATTAAGGGAAGAATTTTATATTTTTTTTTTAAATCACATGCTTTGAATTCAAAAGGTCGTAGAATATATTATTCACTAAAATACATTTTCTATCTGGTACTAGATATCGGATTTCGGATTCGAGGAAGTTCGGATAAATCGGTGAAAAAAAAGTATATCTTTAAAAAGCACCAACACTTTTTTGAATGTAGTAATTCAGGCTAACTGAGGGACGGGGAAAGAAAATGCACTGTCTACGAATAATTCTTTTTTTTTTTGTGGCTAAAAACAACCCGACGTAGACGATTATACGACAAGTATTCTTCTTGCTCGAGACGTCACGACACGCTTTTTCTCTGGGCCACTTCTCACCGCTGACTAAACAGCGAAAAGCGTTTTTTTCATCCATCTCCCATATCCGAATCCGAAATAATCATTTCGCGCTAACGAAGAGCACAGATTGGTTAAATGCATATATATTTCGTTCGTAGTGTTCTTTTTCAAAAATTGAGATGAAAAATTCTATTTTTTGTTTTGCGAGGCGATTTTAGCGTGAGCGGAATATTGAATTGTTAGAGGAAACTCTGTAATAGAGATCTGCTACAGTCGGGGTATAAATAAATGCGACGATGTGTGAATGAAATGATTGCTGGCTTTTTGGATAAATTTCAAGGTAAACAAATTTGATATTTCGCAAAAAGAGTTGTCAGAATTTTGGTGAAATTTTGCTTTCAAAGGCTGAACATTTTTAGGTGTCGTCTCTGAACTTCAAGGGTGACCGTCGGCCATGGTTTATTCACCCTGCGATGATGGTTGTCGCCTTTATTTGGAATAGATTTACAAACGAGGTGCAAACTGCTAAAAAAAACAGTGCAGGAACTTCGTTACCAAGTTCCAACCGAGTGAGAAGCTCAGTCCCAAAGAAACAGGTGGCTAAAACTGATTGCGAAATATCCCTGAGCAGTACATCAAGGCTACAGTTTTGAAGCCAGACGAAATTAAAAAGATTTTTTTAAAATCATTCATCAATCTTTTTTGTTTAGTTCCCGGACGCATGTAGTGTTTTCCAGGCGGAGGTTCTAGCCCTGCTTAACAACTTGAGATGGAATCTATGTATAACAAAAAAGGATTTTGTCATCTTTATTGACAGTCAGGCTTCGCTCGCTTTGTCGCGAAATGCTTAAGGCATTATGCACTCAGAATCGCGTAAGATTATGCTGCGTTGTAGGTACATCGACACTGTGATATTGAAGGCAATGAATGCGCCGATAGACTGGCCAAGAAGGCTGTGGAATTCCTATCTGGGAACGTAATCAACAGCATCAGGGCAGCTCTGTGTGTTGCCAGGAGAAGTCTTGGCTGACCGTAGATGTTCTAATCTGGAGGGACATAGGGTATCAGAGCATTTTGGCCTGAGATCAGGTCATAAGGAAGAATGTGGAGTTGTGCATGTGCACTCCACTTCAGCAGAACAGTTTTTTTTCTAATGCTGTATTTAGGGCGGTTAGTTTGGCCGAAAACCATTTGTTTTTGTACATTTTCTACACTCCAGCGTATTACACTTGACAAAAGAAATAGTTCGAGTAACAGAGCCACGGTTTCTTTGGCGGACCTAGCTGGTAAAATAAAGTATAAGCGGATTTAAAAACATTGCCATAACTCCAGGAGGTAGAAAGAGTGAAGAGTCAAAGCGAAACTGACCCAACGATACGTCTTCAGACATTACCTATACGTACTGATAGATAAGCTTCCCATTTGCGACAAGACAGTGGCTGTTGCTTAGAGGTTCGTTGAGGTGATATGCTCATGGACCATCTGGTAATCAATCAAGTAGAACCGATCCTATGCTTTAACCGAGGTCTTTAGAGCAGTCTTCTGGAGAAGCCTTTTCAAACTACAAGAATAACTTGCTATCCACGAAACGCAAATACAATATGAGGACACAATTTTCATGAAATAGTCAAGTTGCACGCTAATTGTTGTCCCAGTGTGTGCGGGTGCCGTGGCTTAGTGGTTAGTTCGTTAATTCCAAGTTTGAATCCAGAAAAATATAATACCATCAACGATTTTTTCACGACCCCACCTCTTGCGAGCGTCTGACAAACATTCGAGAGTATTTACTGTCATGAGAGTAAAGTCCCTTTGCCCTTCGGATAATGCATAAAACTAAGGGTCCCTTCTGTCTCTCTATGACCTGCTAATATTTATTAAACCATTGGTGGCAATGTTCCAGTGTTTTTTCGTTCGTCAGCCAATGTGAGCAAGTTCGAGCACTAGCAGGGAATAGCAACACAGTCACCTAGACCTATTGGTTACAGGGAACCATTGCACCAAATAAAGGTTTCTGCTTGGTAGTAAAATGGACATTGGCTGGGAATTGAATTTACTTTTCATTTAAAGTTTTTTCTATTAAGAATAAGCTGGCATGTGAGTGACATTCTCTAGAGCATGGGAATCAAACTTAAACTCCTTTAGTGCCACTTTCTTGTTTGAAGTATGGCAGCGAGCCAACTTAAAAAATATAGTGTGGTTTTCAATAGGCATTTTCGAACTTTGACAGGTGATTGCGACCATATTTTTGAGACTTTGAATTGCAATACATTCAGAAAAGTCAGACTGGCGGCAACACCGGTCCTCACTTCTTTGAGAACGAATTTGGCCAGGCCATCACCGTCCACGGCCAGCGCAATCGGTTGATGATAACGAATATCTTTTGCTTCCAATGGGAGAATATTGACAAAGACGACATGCGGTTTCATGAGGACCGTGCCACACGTCCCGAACCACAATGGACATTTTGCACTAGCAAAAAAATATATGGAATTGAAATTTTGTCTACATGAAATTAGAGCATTACATTACATGATCGATGTCACAAGTTATTGTATTGCGGGCCGTATGTTTGACATTCCTGCTTTAGAAGCGAGTATTTTATAAAAACGCTTCAAAATTTGCCATTTCGCTGAAATTATCAGTTTCATTTCGGTGAATTTGTCCTGGAAGACGTGAACTATAGTTTCTCTCAGATTTAGAACATTTAATTAAGCCCCACTGTTAAGATTATACCAAAATTTATATTTCTCTCTATTTTCCTTTCACAAATTTATATTTCTTATTTTCCTTCATAATCAAGAACTTTTTCTTGTTGTTTTCTTCTTAATTCAAAACATTTCCATGGCTTGAAATAAAAGAGCAAAAAAAAAAAGAATCGCATTTTTATATCATTAGTGTCCGCGCTTTTTTGTCATGTCACTTGTCCTTTTCATTGCTGCCCGACTAGAATACATTTGGTGTCGAGAATTTTTTTTATTTTTTTTTAAGACACACTTTTTTTCAAAAAATGCAATTAGAAGAAAAGCGAAAAATAAAAGAATTTTCCACATAACACAAACGACTAGCGCTACTGGCCAAAATTTTGAAATTGTATCTGTTGATTTTCTGGCACGCGCAAATGTGCCTATTTTTTTTCGAACAGCTTGCATACAAAAATACAAAAAAAGAGACACAGTAATGAAGTAAGTTTTCTGTTTCAAAATAAATTCGAATTTTCTATTATTGTGGCCCGAGGAAGCGACAAACAAGACAAATGCATATGTTATAGGAAAATCCCAATGATTGTTAAGATGAAATACGCACTAATTTGGCGATTGTTTAGGTTCAGATACTAGATTTATATGAGAAGAGGCTGCCTAGCTATGAAGTGCGTGTGCATGAAGGGAGGTGTTGTTCTCTTTTTGTTGGCATCATCAATGGATTCATTTATAAGTGAATAGACGAATCTTATGAACTCTTTTTTTTTCTGTTGGTTTTTGAAGACTGCGGCTATCGATGTTTCAACAAGAAATATGTTGTGCGGTGGATTGGATTAAAAATAGATTTTGATGTTATAAGTTTGGCAGAACATATTGAGTGGAAAAAGATATGGTTATTGGGTTAAATGTGTCGATATTGGCAGTTTAATGCATTGGTCAATTAATTGAACATGAAGGCTAATGAGTAGTACATTTTGGTTTGTGTAATATCCTTTATGTAGAAACCCTATGATCTAAGAGAGAGACCTCCACAATGAATGAGATATGTAGCATCTGCGTGAGGTGCTGGTTGTTTGTTTTCGGGAAACTACTTATGCACCTGTAAAGATTATGACTCACAACTGAGTGGTTGCTTTGTACTTGGAAAAGTGTGGGCTAATAGAACAGCAGAAAGGTTTAATTTATAGAATTTGGTAAAGATATTTTAATCGCATAAACGTTTTGAGCCAGTTTTAGTTGATATCCATATCCCTGGAAATTTGGGACAAAAGCTTTGTCTTTTTAAAGATTCCTTTGACATTTGTCCCTATACTTTCTTAGCCCCAAGTTAACTTCAAATATAAAATCATAAAAAAAGAAGCAAAGTGCGATGTGAACGCACTCTTCATTGTCTAAAAAGCGAACGCACCCTTGACACTACTACATTCGTTTGTCATTTGCGGGATATGTCACAAGTCACTGTCAAACGACCCGAAATTGAGTACCTAATGCCCAATTCACACTGTCTCTCTTTGACATATTGAGTAGAAACAAAAACTCGACCTCATCGTCTGATTAGAGCTGTTCTCTACTTTTTCGCGCGTTTGACAGCTACTGGCTATCAGCTGTGACAACCCACATTGTGAACTGTTCGATTTGAAGGAACAAAGTTAGTCAGTAGGTCGTGTCTCTAATTGATTTTGGTACTTATCTCGAATTCTTCAAGTTGGCAACTGTGGTATCCCAATACAACAACAAGTGTTGAAACTACAAATTTCCACACATACTTGGCCCCTGGAAGTAAATTCACATGGGTGACGTTTGAAATGTTGAGATTTTCTCGGACCGATATCCTGGAAGTTGGAAGTAGAATATATAGCTTTGCTAATGAAAATTATCTTGGGATTTAGCCAACAAATGTTGAAAATATAAGTTTCCATGGAGTGGCCAGGATCGTATTGGCTAATAGAACTGCAGCATGAACATCAGTTGGTGAGAGAAGGTGTGGATAAGGATCAATTCCATTAAAATTAAGATCCTTAACCTTTATAACACCCCGAGATCGTAATCATAAGACCGAAATCAATCGTTGTCATGTGCTAACTATTACTAACTTAAAGCATTAAACCCCTCGAAGGGCATAGGGCGTCAACAACGCCTGCGCGCCATCTTGTTTGTACTCGATTCATCCTCAACCATTCCACGTTTGCCTAGGGGCGTCCCGCTATTCTGGAACACAAGAAGGAGGTCCATTATCCGATGTGAAAGTAGAGGAACATCGTCAGCGTAGTCTAGAGTCAATGCTGCACGAAAAACATCACTGATAACCATAAAAAATAACAGCGGTGACAGTATGCATCCTTGACGTACTCCACTTTGGATTTCAAATTCTTCTGATGCATTACCATTAAGCAAGACATGACACTTACTGCCTTCGGATATAGCCTGAGTTTTTCTGGGATACCTCTCCTGCGCAAGACCAACCAGATAGCTTTAGCTTTCTATTCAATCGTCGAAAGCCTTCTCGTCAATAAACAGCAGATGTACCTGTACTCAACGCATTGCTCGATTATGTTCCATAAGGTGGCTATGTGGTCGATGCAGGAGGATCCAACACGAAAGCCTGCCTGTTCGGCGTCGAGAGTTGAATCTAAATGGTTCTTGATGGCTACGGCTAGCAGACATACATATACCTCATCAGATTTCCCTTTCTCGGAGGCTTGATGATCGTTCCCCTTTTCCGCTCCTGCGGAAATTGTTCGCTATGCCAAGCTCTACGTATTATTAGCGGATGCAGCAGTTCCGCCGGTATATTTGGCGCCACTTGAAATAGTTCGGCAGGGATACCATCAGTACCCAACGCCTTGCTTTTCTTGAGCATTAAATTATTGCTGACTGGACAAAATTCAAAATTGTTAGCCAACAGCTACGGAGATTAATGAAGCTAATGAACGTCATGTAACCTAGAAAGTATTAATTAGACTTTTGTATTGTATGCTTTGTGTTTGAGGCGTATCTATGTAGAAACAAAATAAAGGACACAAACACACTTTGTTTGCAATGTAAAGTTGTCAAGTTTTGGCTTGGTATTTTCCCTAAAAAAAAAATTTTAGTAAACACTTTAACTGACAGCGTAATGAATTACGTACTGACAGTCCTGTCACTGTCATCAGACGTTGCAGTCTTTCTTGACATCACACAATTTATCTGTAATATGACTCATTTCCATTCCAACTACCTTACATTAGCTTCCGAAAACAAACTTCTCACAAACGCATGTCTAACAAATCAACGCATCCAACCAAAACTGCACAGACATCGTAAATCTTTGAAAAATCCTCTACTTTTGGCAACCCTACACGACGATGCCACTAACCCCTCATCAGCCCTGATGTAATAAAAGTGTGAGTTCCGGACAATTTATTCACTAAACATCGTAAACCCAGAAAATCATCTCAACGGGGAAAATTTCGTCGGCCAAAAACGTTCACGCCTCTATTACACCACACTGCTACACCGGATGCAGTCGAAGTTTTTTTTATTTATATTCGATTTTAGTGTTCTTTGTGGGTTCGATTGCCAAAAATTAAATAATCTTTAATTTTATTTTATTGTTGGCTGAAGATGTAATCTTGTTGCCACTAATGTTACAACAGCAATCAATCGTGCATCTTAGTTGGACAAAAAAAAAAAAAAACGAAAATCATATGACAAATTTTCGAATTATGTCAGCGGGTGGTGTTTTTAATCGAAAAGTTTAAGGGACTTGTATTGGTCTGAAGAAAGTTTAATTCATAAGGTGAAATGTGGAAAACAGTCTTAGTATGGTATATAGATTGCTTTGAGAAAGTGACAGGACGTAAGGCTAGTGATGGGCTATTCAATTCTCACAATAACAAGTATTACATGACTAACTCAGGAAGCACTCTGTGCAGTTGAACATGAAAAAATGTGAATTACAAACGAATACAAAAATCACACACAACTTTCACCAGTAGTTCGGACACCACAATACGTACGATAGGTACGATATGAACCGCCACCTATATTGACTTTCCTATTTATTTTTGGTAAAACAAAGAGACGTTTAGTCATAAAATAAGTGAAAACCGTTATATAAAGTTCGCCATTCGTTCATAAATTTAACTGAAACGCAAACATGAGCAAATATATGCAACACAGATATGTCCCTAAATAAAGTATTGCTTTTATTTATGCCAGTGACAGAAAGGGAAATTAATTTGGCACTAACAAATTATTTTTATTTACTTTTATTAAATCATCGAATACTACAAGCGATTTCTGCTGCCAGCTTGTGCTTTGTAATTCATTTGTATAAGTTTAAATACAATTGACTAAAGCAGTTTATTTTTAATTTGAAATTTATTTGCTTATTTGTTTTTTGTTTTTATTATTATTATTTAATTGTTTGCATAAAATCTGTCCGTCTGCGTATTTCCCGATGACACATAAATATTAAAAGCTTTTTAAATATAAAAATCTTTTTAGGTAAACTTAATAAATCTGTCACCATAATTTTTCATTTACTCAAATTTTGTTTGTCTCTTTAAATAGCATCTTAAAGGTATTTTTTTTTAAAAAAACGCGGAATTTTTTGCCAAAATGTCATTTAAAATATACATAGATAAAAGAAATTAGCTTTGGCTTTAGTAACACAAATTTAATTTTAAAATTACTTTTAAGGTGCAGAAAACTTTAATCAATTTCAAGGTTAGTGAAAAAATATATTTATTTGAAAATTATCAAAAGATATAGAACATATGACCCATATATACTATTTGCGTGATTGAAATAAATTTCAAAGTGTCAAAAGCCTAATTTTAGGAATTATGTATGTGATAAGTTTTGACAAAAAAATAACAAAAGATAGAACTTAAAAGATGTCACTTTTTATAAAAAGCCAAAAAACGTGATGAGTAATGCGTGTAGGTGACATTGGTTAGCGTCCAGAGTTTAAGTGCGTACGTCAGCGTTTTAAACTTTTGGCTGGCTTTTTGACAGATATAATCAGCGCCAGCCAATTGAATAAGAAGTGTGACGTGAATTTACTAACGTGACTGGACATTTGGAGAAGTGTTTTTTATTTTAGTTTTGAAAGAAAAAAGTGCATAAAACTTAATGGACTAACCGAATCAGCAACCAAGACAAGGTGGAGGAAGCTAAAAATCCGGTCTTATACAGCTAATATACAATTTACGCCAACAAACTGTAGGGGCGAATACCCGTCCGTACATACTTGTACCATCACAAGGAAGTCATCTAGCGAATATATTTACCGAAGAATGGGACAAGAAGCACACCAGAGACCTGCAGCAAGTAGCTGATTCTGTGAGTCATTCAAAATTTCACTGCTTTTCAAGTATTCATACACATTCCTATTCATTCACAAGAAGTATTCGCTGGGCTCACATTTTATTGCCTCTGATAAAATGAATCTGAAACGAGTGGCAATCTCATTCATTCCAAAAAATGAATATCTATCCGTACACTTCGTTGTCTCTCACTGACACTGAATTTGAAAAAAGTCAATGAATGTTTCGAGTGGCTCGTGCGATCTCCTATATATATATATGCTTATATGTATGTATTTGTAGTGCTCTTTGTTATTGCTTCTTTTCTGTCGCATTTGTTATTTGTACTTCCAGTCTTCTGGGTTTTCTACCTGGTTTTGTGAATGCTCTGATTGAATGAATACTTTGAATGTGAGCCTATTATGCACTCAAGCATATTCATGAATACCAACTCCATAATGATTTTGTTTCGCAAAGTAAATTTCATTATCGTTTCTTACATGATTCATACTCGCTTGTTTTCTGTGTGTGGAAGACTGTGAAAGGCTCGTTTTTTAGCAAATGATTCACAACAGCAAGTGAATGTATTCATGCAGTTCTCTGAATTACACACTTTCCGAAAAGGTGACAGTTGAATTGCAAATCAAGCAGTGAAATGGAACCTGTTAAGGCAGATCACGGAAAACATGATGAAGGACAATGAAGACAGAGGCGGTTGGCATGGCTGCAGCATGTTGTCAAAAGACGTTCGACGGTGCAGAAACGTAGAGTGAAGATGGGCAGAGAACCCATGGGCGAAAAGTTCAACTGAAAGCCAGGAATTTTGACCTGGACAAGTATTGGGGGACAGGACTAAATAAAGTACCAACTTGGTACCAATTTGGCATTGCAGACTTATGCAGTACCAAGGTTTTTAAAGACAGTGTCTAAGGATGGATCATTGAGGTTAAGCTAAAGTACAAACTTCTCAAATTTAATTTCAATACGAATTACAATAGCAAAGGATATCTAATAAATGTCCAAGGTGTTAGAAGGATCTTAATAGAGAAATAGGACGAAAAACGGCCAGTGAAATTCGAAATGTATACATTTCTTTTTACAAATTTGTGTTGACTTAGATGAAAATTTGAGGCCCAAAAACTTGCGCCACATAGACTGACTGACGGATGGACATGACTTCATCGATTCGCTTATGCGATACAATATAAACATTTTAAAAATATTCCTAAAGTATTCTATAGATTGACTAAGCTATCAAAACCAATGCAATGTTTTGTTTGTTTACACTCATTCCGCCTGTGCCAATGCTGTTGATGACAGTTTTACATTTTAATTCCCATAAAAACAAACTAAACCCACACTTTATGACACTGCTCGTCCAAAAATAAAATTTTACTTTATTTTCGAACACAAATAGTTGATTTTAGTAACTGCGTCAACTGGTCAAATTTAGTAACTTAAATATTTATTTTATCGTTCCGTAAAATTGAACTGAATTTCCGCGAAAAAAATTCTGATTTTTACTACAAAACAAGATGTCAATGCCGAGTGGGTGGCCCAAAAGCGAATTTCCTCATTAGAGCCATTCGGATCATTAAGAGCATTTGGGCAACGCAGACTGCATGTATCTTTTGGACCGCATCCAAAATGATTGAGATTTATTCTTTCCCAAACGGTTTATGGAAAAACTATCAAACTAAGAGATTCGAAATCAGAATCCGAAAAGCAAGTGCAATTTTATGATTTTGACCGTTTTCAATAGATTTTTCTGACTCACCTTATTTTCCAGTTTCTCGTTTTCAGTCTTAAGTGCGTTGCGATCGTTTTCGACTTTTTCCAGTTTCGTTCGTAGTATGTGCAACTCATCGCTGGCGGATTTTAATTGCTCTTCGGTGCGATGCACGTTGAGGAGTGGTTGTACGCGGATTAAAAGACGCCACCAAGGCCAATCGCGGACAGCTAAGAACGCTTTGACATTGCGTTGAATGCAGCGGACGGCTATTTCCTGTAAACAAAAAATGAGAATGAGGTTATTTGAAGTAAGAGTTTGATTGTTATTAGAGTTTTGAGATACTACAACTAATATATGGAATCCAAATATGGCCATAGGGTGGCAAGTATTTATCCCTTCAAGTGGTAAACCTAAGAAGCACTTCGACTTAGGTTGATCTTTTGTGCTAGTCCCTAATTATTTATATGTGTTTAAGCTGTTGTGCTGTCTAGCTAAGGTCCAGTCTATTTATGAAGCTTAAGACAGTTTGAGCTTAGGCAGAGGAGGCCTTTGTTAAATTTCTTAAGTCTCAGCCGAGCTATGACTGGACATTCACAATATATAGTGGGCTGTTTCAGTGTCTTCATGACATAAGCGACTTGTTTCTAATTGCACCCGGCCCATATTCTTGAGATGATAATTTAGACACCAATATCCAGTTAGGAAGTCAGTAATTTGCTTGTGAGAGAGCATTTCTTCGTTCCCATCTATGGAGCTCTTTCCCTATCTATCTATATCCAGGGAACCACATTAATGTGATATAATGGTGTGCAGCAAGCTTCAGGAGAGATTACAGACTCAAAGTAAAAGGATCTTAGCCCCTCGAGAGTTACCTGGCCTGGAGGTTTCTCCTAATGCATTCTCTGGCGCAGAGATTGAAAGCGAGGATCTCTTGCTTAAATATAGTAGTTGCTTTAACTAGAGCTTGTAGTTTGGGCGAGAGATTCCAGCTCCAGACCGGTCAGTATTCTAATCTGCTAAAGAAGATGTTTGAGGGATTTGGTGACTATCACAGGAACATCGTTTAGTGATTACGACTTCGAGGGGATGATGGAGATGGACTTTCTTACTTTGATACTTTTAACTTCTAATGGACTGCGATACTAGGTCTTTCCGCATTCAGTCAAAGAGCTCTTCTTGGTCAATGAGAGACTCTACACAGGTCTCTGTTAACCATTTCAATGAAGGTTCGTGGAATAAGACTAAACTTCCATTTACATCTCAGCGACTTGTGAATACGAACGGGCGAATATTCGCATATTTTGACATTTCACAGCAACTTTTTTATCTAGTCGCTGCAAAATCTTCGAATTTCATTTGTCACTTACCCGACGAAAGAAGAATTGTGAGGTTAAACTCTCGAGAACGTGGATTGCGTTCCACTTTTGTGGAATGTGAATAAAATTTGACAGTTCGCAAGAAGCATTCAGCGAATTGTTGATAACTTCGAAGAAACTAATTACAATTTAACTTTTTTTACACAAATCGATGAATAAATTCAGCTCTCCTCTTTGAGGCCAGTAGAATTGTCAATTGTTTGCCTTGAAATGTGCTAAAATAGGTTTCTTTTCAGTTCGCCTATTCGCTATTCACTTAGCTGTGAGTGTTGTTAAGTTATAAAATAGTTTTAAAATCTCTCTTTTTCTCTCCGATGAAGCCGACTGAGGATGAAGTTTTGCAGGTACTTTTATGAGGAATATCATCAGCAGAGGGAATCATTTTCTCTGAATCACATCATTATTTAGTCTAATGCCACCACGCTAGTTACTCGTAAATCACAAAATATATCTAATAAACAACAATGTAAAACAAAATAGTATCTACTTACTTGTACTCTGCGCTGCGAAACTCTTTTTCTGGCCAAATAACCACGACAATACGCTTGCAATTGTATAATTCTATCAGATAAAAGTTCATCACGTTTCGCCTCCAATTGGCTTAATACACCCGACCGGAATAATACCTGCAAAAGTAGACAAAAAAAAAGATACAAAATAAGCGAAATCAAATTGCAAATAAAGAAATCACAATTGAAAAGAATCTCGAACAATGTCCGTCTCCTTACTTCTTCTCTCACAATAAAAACGCCTTAACACTTCTGCAAAAGATTGTTATTTTTTATTTTTTATTGATTTTTGTTGTGTTAGCCAGGTAGATACTTTAACTTTATGAAACCTGAAGGTTGGGATAAATTATGCAACAATGGGCTTTAGTTGTTTATTGTTTGTGGTCGTGAATGCGAAAATAAGTCATTCATGAAATATTCTTATGCTTTTCGGTCTAGGAATACGCATGGATTTGGTATTTTTATCATGCCTAAGCTATGCATGCGCGTTGTTGGGATTTTAAATTAGAATAAGTATCTAGTTGTGGCTGCTTGACCGTTAACGTTTGCCAGTAAGCGAGTGCGGGTTCATTGGAATCAGGGTGGAGAAGTTAGAATTTCAATTTGATGGATGTTGTGGGGAATTTTAGTCAGATCCTTTAAGAAGCAAAACAAATACGAAGAAGGTTTTAGATTGTATCTGTAGGGGATCCAAAAGACAGGTGCAAAATAAAGTGAAGGGAGTCTGGAGTCTAGATTCTATTTCTGGAATATTTATTCTTGTTTCTGTTTTTTCTTTGCCAAAAAACTAGGTAGTCAAACGTGATAGTCTTCAGAGATTGAATAAATTATCATTTGAAGAACGTTCCTCTGAATGTTTTGTTTATATAACGTAGCATCTGTTTCTGAATTAATGACTTCTGATAGATACAACCCAAACGGTTTGTGCCTTCGGGTTTTATGATGAATATCCAGAGTTCAAACAAAGGCTGGCTCATTTTAAAATCAGCGTTGACTTAGATAGAAGGTTGTGCCGAAGATATCGAAAATAGCAAGACACTAAGCGCAATATACATATGTATAAGCGTAGAGTTCACTTATTATTTACAAGTGAAAGCTTATGCGGAATTACATGGCGGAAAAACATGGATTCGTAATGTAGTGCTTGCTTTACCTCCTCGTGGTGGTCCCCGGGCAACTGGATGTTTAAATCCTTATACAGACCAGACTAGCTAACCTGAGCCAGCAATCCACGTTGCCAAAAACTTCAAGCTACGGAAACCGACACAATGCGTCGGATAAGGACTGATAACACGTTGACGACCTTTGGCTATCGTACCCGGACTAAGACTGGTTCCTAAGAATGAAAGACCTCAGAACGCCAGATTCCTTCAAGTTTATGCGATATAAGCTGGACATATGGGTGAGTACCAATGCGTAACACTGTACTACTCTACTCCAGGAGACCAACCCCGTGGATATGGAGTTGGACTTCTGCTAATACCTACAGCACGCAGATGCCTAATCTCCTGGCAGCCGCACGGTGACATGATTTTAACGGCTAGATTCCGGACGAGAGTATGTCGCGTCACCATTATACAGTGTTACGCCGCCACGGATGGTTCGTCTGAGGAAGAAAAGGAGACTTTCTACAACCAGTTGAGGGCTAGACGACATTGTCTTTGTGATGAGGGACCTGAATGCAAGGTAGGCAGCGACAATGAAGGGCTCAAACATGTTATAGGACGGCACGGATTAGGCAACCGCAATGACAACACTGAAAGATTTGTTGACTTCTGCAACGCAAATCGTGGCTTTCCCAGAATAATAGGTGCTACAACAGAACCGTTTACAGAATCACCAAAGAGCTAGGGCCGAAGCTCTACTCAACACCCAGTGAAAGGCTTAGACGAGGATCAACTGAAGAAGCAGCACTTTGCTTTGGTTCTAAATCGAGTATTCGCCAGAAATATGTACTTAAGTCAGACTGAAGTGTCCTTAGAAAGAAATTCGCACCACAACCGCCAGTCAGGATGAGATTATTACCGCTATCAAAGCATTGAAAACCAATAAGGCGGTAGGTCTTGACGGCATACTTGCGGAGCTGTTTCAAACTACGCCAACTGTATCAGCTGAGCTACTGTTCCCACTTATCAGGAGAAAATGGTAACGCGAGAGTTTTGCTGATGAGTGGAAGAAGGGAATGATCGTCAAGCTCCCTAAAAAAGGCAATTGGAGAGAATCATGAATGGAATCATCCTGGAGCGAATCAAAGAACACCTTGAAGACACACTCGACGCCGAACAAGTAGGTTTCCGCTCGGGAGCCATGTTTTGAATATCGATCGCCACCATGATCGACCTGCTGTTCATCGATTTTGAGAAGGCGTGGAATTCGTCTTACACAGGACAGGCATTAGGTATCAAGACTACATACATATGATGGGAGCACGTCACGTTGCACATTTGACAAATCCGGAACCATATTTTGAATAAATTTAGGAAACAGAAGGAAAATGGACACAAACATTCGCATTGGGCAAAGCTATGAATGCTGATCACTGTCATCAGTAACAGCAGGAAGTTTAGATTTATTTCTGTGTTTTGCCTTCTAGATACAAGTATTTATTAATATGATCAAGGCAACTAAAAATGTTGTTCAGGTTATTAAGTTATGCACACAAAAGACACAAGTTATGAAATCGTTTAGCAGATATTTGCATCACCCATAACTTACACTCCAATGACAAGCAAATGCAACACGTCAATTCGAGGCCTTCTTGCTTACTTAGAAAGAAACAAACAAACTCCGTGCCAAATTAAGTTCAAAGCCTCTTTCCCATATATCAACCGGACGACGAACAAAATTATCTCACAACACAAAAGCAAAACAATAGACAAAATTTTCACCAGAAATTTATGTCAACTATCAACAATTGCATCTCTGAATGTCAACAACAAAAGCGTACACGCAACCAGAAGAAACTTTGAGCAACAAATTTCTTGCCGCCTTTCGGAGGGACTTTGTGTTCACCATGAAAGGGGTTTAAGCTCCACCTGCATTAACGGTACCAAAGGTACAATATAATAGAGCATTTAATACCCCCAAGAAGATCAATGATTACGGTCACACGTTACTGCGCCTCAAGTAAACGCAACAGAAATACGAACGAAAAACCGGAACGTGGTAAACATTCATTAAGTTAAACAATTTAATTCAATGCGTATCCAGCTTCAGAAAAATACGAGTATGTGCATCATATAGTGACAGTGCACAGTGACAGTTAAGAAAAAAGTTATTAATCTTGATTGGTAAACTGCGTTAAATGTATGTTACTGGGGCATGACGGATGTCAATGTGAATGCCAGACGGTCGTAAATTTAACTTAACGAATGCTGGACATTATTTATTGCATGTTCGGCATAATCAACAAGATTAGCGAAAATTTAATGAAATAAATTAAGTATAAGGAAATTGTATTATGAAGAGGTGAAGATGACAGATGTCATAAAGGGCATCTTTTGTATCTGAAGACATTAACGTGATTTATTGACAAGTTTATGAACGTGGTTACATTTACATATATTCGCGAGTGGATTTTTGATCGATCATACATATGTATATTGCAATAAACGATTGTGTAAGAGTTACTTCACAAACTGCATTTATGAACCAATTTCAGTGCTTTGACTCCGAAAGAGGCTTGCAAAGTCAAAAGGATTTTCTGATAATCACGTAGTCTGAATTCAGACAAAAGATTGGGCTCAGGAAACTACTCAAAGGACCCCGAAAACTCATTATCCTAGCGATAGCTGAATTATTCAAGAATCGAATAAAGAAGTTGATATTTGCCGTGTTTTATTGGAAAGTTTATATCCAGTTCTCAACAAAACGTTCATACTCACTTCTAATTTGCATCTTCATTTTGACATTCGAATCTTAGATGGCGCTGAATCTGATTGTAGACTATAAGTTCTGAAACATTCAAACGGTATTTCTGTCAAACTTTTCGAACGCCCTCTGCCTTCGTGGCATTAGATTTCCAATTCATTCGTGCGTATTATATTTTGTGTACCATTTTGTTCCCCAGCGCTGCCTATCCACCTTGACGTGGGGCTGTGGCTCAAGTAGGGCTTCGGTAGGACGTCGTAGTGCTGATAAGCGGCGGATCTCCGATGTCCAAAAACTAAAAAATTGAGCGAGCGACCCTAAGACCGTGCCCCAAGGATGGAAGGTTGGGAGCTTTAAATAAACCAACCATTAACGAGCTCCCACAGCTAGCGAGTGGGTGCCGTGGCTCAGTGGTAAGTGCGTTGGACTACTGCGCAAGGGGTTCCAAGTTCGAATACAGAAAAATACCATCAAAAGTTTTTTCACGGCCTCACCTCTTCCGAGTGTCTGACAAACATTCAAGAGTATAATTGTCATGAGAAAGCTTCTCAAAACCCCTCTGCCCTTCGGATACGGCATAAAACTGTAGGTCCCTTCTGTACATGCAGAAATGTATAACACGCACAACATGTACAGTTGTGAGAAGCTAGGTCTTGGCCCTCTATGGGCTGCTTACGGCCTAATATTTATTTATTTTACAGCTAGCGAGGTCTGTGTTATAAATGCTTTACACCGGCTTTGCTGCTCTGGCGGGATAGACAAATAAAATAAAATACCGATACCAGTTCTGATGCTGACATGCTACTCGTGGGAGTACCAGAACTGAGAGAGCAGGCTGTCGCTATCGGCCGGCAGCTTGGATTAGGAGATCTCGGAGGAAATTGTGGAGCAACTGATTGCAGATCCATCCTATCAAGATCTCTCCACGTCTGAGACGACACGGCGCGGTTGTTCCTTAGAACGACGCACGTCGAAAAGCTTCGCTAAGGATCCATCATCCCTCCCGGAAAAGGAAAAGAACTCCCTTGCTTGGGTATCGATATTGGGTGGTTCTATGGTGGTTCAATGGACCCGAATTATTGGTCTAAGGGAGCATTGACTTTCATGGCACAAGGCACCCATCTACCTAAGCTTACTTATAATATCATAACATTTGAAGCGCGCAGTGGAGCAAAACTATCATTGTATACTGGATTATGGAAATGCCTTAGAGTTCCAAATCACCATAAAACAACTCTAGGCATGAGCGCATAGAATCTAGGAAACAAGTCCAAATCAATGGCATTTGAACTACCTAAGGTTGCTTGCAAAAACATATAAAACATTCTTGCTTTCTGACTCACATTTCCTCGAAAATATGTTGGTTAGTTTTCCAAGAATCAAAGAGCCAATTAATGACTAAAGAAAATACTGTCACGTATCAAAACGGAATGGAAGAAAACGAACTTAGTAATTTGATTAACGTGTATGGCATAGACAAGACGACTAACCATAAGGTTACCCCTTCAGACCAAGACCATTTAAAGGCTAACCAGACAACAACATCCGATAAGTCACCGTCACCTGCTCTTGCATTTCTTTATTTTGCTTTCTTTTATCTTTTCTTTTTTCCGCATTCGAAGGTGCACATTGCAAAGAATAAAATACCAATTGCAGTCCTTGGTTCGATAAGGAAACGTTTCCTGCAAATTGCCACATTCCATTGGTCGGTAGGTATATTGTGCATTCCTTTGCTTTTATCTATCTTTTTCTGAATCCTAATTATGGACCCTGATCTTGTCCATTCGGTGGCTATATCATTATATGGCAATTATCTTGGTACAGGTTTCACAATTAAATGGTATCTAATCGATGAAACCGCTAAACGCATTCAAGGTACACTGAAGATGGCATAGAAAAAGAAACCATACAAATTGTAAAAGGCAAGTGCAGTGTCATACGGGTGATGGTGGTGGTTGTATGGCCAAGGTAGCAATAAATGAAGAAGATTAAATGATGATACGATTTAGGGTAAAAGGTGCAATTACCTAGAATTGTAATATATTTCCTGCTGTTCGTATGATTTCCGTTTTGTTATTAAGTATACTTTGGTTAATTGCTTGAAACTGC
Source organism: Chalcosyrphus nemorum (assembly GCA_949716465.1). NCBI lineage: Eukaryota > Metazoa > Arthropoda > Insecta > Diptera > Syrphidae > Chalcosyrphus > Chalcosyrphus nemorum. The sequence continues at coordinate 88,024,278 of OX454333.1, forward strand.
GTGCAGCGGAAAAGAACTATATCTGAACAGAATTGGATCGTAACGGAGTGTAATAGATATTTGATTGACCTGTGATTGTCTGCATCCATATGGTAGATAGAAATTAATCGCAAAATAAAATCTGCGCTGAAAAATATGCTGCGAAAAATTACCTATGGCTTTGTTGCAACTTGCAATTGCATATAAATATGAGTCGAACTTTCACCACAGGAGTTACGCAGGGGTCAGTGCTAGAACCACTTCTGTGGAATATCATGTGCGACTGTGTTTTGTTCCTAACGCTATTGCAAGGAGTTAGGGTAATCGGTTTCGCTGAGGATATCACCGTGGTGTCTGTGCTGACTGTGACCAAGCATATCTACGAGATAAAGTCTGCCACGAATAGAGCAGTCGCCAGAATCAAAACTTGGCTTGACTCGACCGGTCTTGAACTAGCTGACCACAAAACTGAAGCTAAAGTGGGAGTAGTTCTGAGAGCACCACTGATACAGATGCATACTTATCTATTGCAGTCCACTAGACGGCCACGCCATAAGTGACCAATACCTGGTCTGACTATAGACACACGACACATGAAAGTGGTTAGTTAAAGATCAATGCCTGGGCTTTTAGTCTCTAAATAAGGGAAGCTACTTGGATGATAGATAACTTTCGTGTTGCAGGCTAATGGGCTTGTCATAATACACCATAAGCTATATGATTCGCAACACACAATTTTCCGCTTCTCATAGTATTTTTTTCTCCTCTCCTAGTACAAATCCGACGCTGCACAATACGCGAATGCTCAAGACCCTTTTTAAGACCTAAATGACTAAATCGCGTGCCTATTTGCCACTTTTATGTCGCAACAAGTACTTTTTGCTGGCATTTTGTAATTTGTCGTGAGTTACGGGAGCTATACTTTAAAAAAGTTAAGGAAGTTGCTTAAGTGTTACTAATTATCATGTCACACGATGATATTGCCAGGGTCCATTGCCCTCTATCTCTCAGACATGTAACTAAGGCCATGTTCTTGAGTTTACTGAATAAATTGACGGTGACAGTTTGTTGATTAGTAAAAGAGTGCGTTCATAAATTAAATTCAAAGTTGTCAAGTTCTTATTGGAAAACCCTTTACATGATTATGTTATTTTTACGTTTCCTGGACACGCCCATAATTGCATCCCAATAAATTTAACACCCTGCATGCTGGGTGAAGTATCCAGCTGGGTGATCTATATATTTTTCACACCGTCTCAGCGCGTTCCTCCCTGCCCTTTTTGATAATGACGAATGTGTTCTCGGACGATTAACGCCCCCTCTTTTAATGAGGTTTTGAAACCAAATTAAAGAACTAATTTCAGAAGCTATTTTCCAACTGCAAACAATTGCCAAATAAAAAAAAATACCGACAAAATTAAGAATACTTTTCGACATACTTTTCTTCTTGGCCGCCGCAGTAAAGAACTTTAATTTTAAGCACAAAACTATAATAAATTACAAATTCATAACACACTTTTTTATGTTTTAACACCAAACGGTCATAAATTAAAACCTAAATGAGAATTTATTGCTCCATAGCCTAGGGCGAGCGACTGTGTTCCTAATGAGTGATTTATTTCCCACAAACAATCAAACTTTCGAATATTCTTTTTTTGAATTAATTTTCTCTCTCAAACCAAAATGATCACAACTTAACAACAATTAACTGAAAACAAATATTTTTATTCATTAAAAAGATAAACACAATCGTTCGAGTAGAACGTGCTTTTCTGGCGTCCACTTATTCAGATGCACAGATTAACAAACAAATATTAATCTGTGAGGTTAACGTGTGTAAATACGAGTTTATAGCTAGAACCATCTGTATCTTATGAATGCAACGAGTTAACAATGCATAAGTACACACACCCAGTGCACTGTATCAACAACTTTTTTTGGGTTTTAAGTATGCATAACACGCATTCAAGACCGTTTACAAGATAACATACAAATTTCGTCTGTAAATTTTCTCACTTCTCTGTCGGATTGTGTGGTCAGAGCTAGTCTCTTACATAATCTAGCTTTAGATCAGATGTGCATGTGGAAAATGTCACAAACCGATGAAAAGTAGTATAAACACTTCTGGGAGCTGAGATACATTATTTATTTAAGTATCTAGCTTAACGGTATTTTACAAATTCAAAACAATGCTCATTATGCAAGAAAGCCACCAGTGGTGACAGCGGAGGAGACAGGTCAGTGTTTTAATATGCAAACCCAAAATGAGAGGCATATCTTGTATCTAAAGCAGATGAATCAATCGGGGATTAGAGATGAACCATCTGACGCGAGTTTCAAGCTTGTTTTTTCCCATTCATTGGGTTTTCGTCGTCGACTCGGGAACGAATGCGCTGAATTAATTAATTTGTCATTTAATCGTTTGGAAAAATCTGGAGTGGAAATTAATAGTTGGACAGGTTTTCTTGAAGTCGACTTCAACTTTGTGGAAGAAAAGCAATAAAATATCAATTTTATCGAGAGAGAGAGAGAGATGTTATGGAGGAGCTCCCACCGAGTGCTGCATATTTATGGTTTCGAAATAGTACCGGATTATGCGTGCGCTTAGTAGGTATTTCCGTGTGAGATAGATTTTGGTAAGAAGCAAACGGTGAGCATGGGAACGCATGTGCACATTCTATGTGATTAAAATACACTCAAGCTAAAGTAATTGGTTAATAAATAGCATTATTAGGAAATTAGAGCTGATGGTTATTGTTTCGAAAGAATGGTCTCAAATCTAGTTTAAGGTGAAGGCCATTAAATGGAGGAGGGATTATTATATAATGAGGTAGACCAAGGGAATATGAACTGGATGATGAGCGTGTCGAGATGCAGCATGATACTTATTATTAGGTAATGCCGGGTCGTAAATCGGCGGTGAGTACTTACGTAGGGTCTTCTCTTTTGCTGTTTATTCTGCTAAGGGGAACTGTAATAAGGAAGTCAAACTTCTACGGAGAAGCCGTTTACTACTTGAATTTAAACAAGATCCCCAGCAAATGGAAGATACATAACTTTACTTTATGGAGTTCCGTATCGTAGAAATGCTGGCCCTGTTCACTTAAGTTCATACGGTGGACAGCAACAGAAATAAAGAGCTATTAAAATGAACAAAGTGCAAAGACTGCCAACACTTTTCACCACAGGAGTAATGAGAAGCTCAAGCCGGATTGGATATAATTCTTCATCTCCTGCCGCAAAAGGAGCCTCAGATTGAGGGAATCTTACATGGGGAAACAAACCAACTATGGACATGCTTCCTGGCTATCCAGAGAACACTGCATTTCTTCACGTGTCCTATGTAGTCATTTAATAAAATGAAAACAAAGACCCTACTAACAGTGGATAGAACTTTTATCCGTGTCCTCGCGTGAGTAGGAGAGTCCAGTGATTTATACAGAATCTGCGCAGACTAAGAGGAGGTAGAGTCAATCCAACACAGCCCCGCCCTTCAAGAACAACGCCTTCGAATCTTAGACCACAGATTCTTCAATAGCATTGCAGAGCTAGCAGAGTCACGGATAATAGTAGTCACGTTAATAGTACCAACTGGTTTAAAGGGAGACCGAAGATAGACGTCAACCCCCAGCACTTTTTTGTAACCTTCATTTTTTCCCATCCCACTCCTCTTAAGAGGTAAGCACAATGGACAATGGACTGAATTCCGTCATACACCCTCAAAACCTAACCTAACGTAACCCAAGGGAGGGCGCTGCCGACTGCCGATCTTTTTTCAAAAAAGCAATGCAAATATTTGCTTCACTTGACCGAGTCTTGATGATAAATAAATATCTGCCTTTGCTGGTGAAATTACTGTTCACTTTTAGTGAGATATGTAAAAGTGAATTGCCGTGATGTGATTACAATGGGTGTCCTAAAGATATCTAAACCTAACATAAACAATAGAAACTAAATGCAAGAGTATCTTAATACGTTTACACTTCCGCAAGTGCTTTCGAAAAATCTGAATAGAATACATCTGTGGACCAACAGCAAGGTAATTTAAAATCTCATTAAACGACTAATGAAGTTTCTAGAACTTTCGAATAGCCGAACAATTTAGAATTTCGAAATACAAATTGCCCACTTTTGATTAGAAATGTTTTGACATTGAGATTGTATTCTTCTTAGCTGACTACTCAGTAGCTCATTAGAAGGTGATTAGTAGTATAAAGCCTTGTTTTCTTTTAAGGTTCGAGTTAGCTCTGACTTTTTTGGAAAGGGAAATTTTATTCTAATTCAATCTATCCCTACTCCGTATAATAAATGCTGGCATATTTTGAAGACAGAATCTTCTTCTTCGACACTGACGAAAGGCAAAGAATGAAAATACTAGACAGAAAAGATCCACTGGATCACTTACTTATCTCCTGTATTCCCTTGTGGGACCTAGGACCTCTATTACGCATAAGCGCCATCGGTTCCTTGAAATGTGCCTCAGTTCTCCCCAACTTTTCCCAACTGCCGGGCTTAGTTCATGGCCTATCACTTGTGAAAAAACCTTAAAGGTAGTGACACAACCTTAAAAAACTTAATTAGGTCTAAAACTCTCATATATTATGGATAGGCTCAATAACGTTAAGAGTCTGACCATGCAGGTTGGGGAGCTACGAGTCAGAGTCATACGTTGAATATCAAGAGAAACAAGTGAGGCATTCACGAGAAGCCCTAAATAGCAACATCGGCATGAAAGGATGCAAATCCTAAGGCGAGTCATCAATAAGTATGCAACCGTGATCGTGCATTTGAACAAGTGGATATGGTGCATACGTTGTGCTAGCGAACAAGCACAAAAAACGCGTATACGTAGAATATCTCTAGAAACCTACCATCCCAAATGACATCTTGATGAAGGCGAACTTCAAGACGCTGGATTGCTCCTGGAATAAGTTTAAAATCTGGTAGTCGTAACCACCGGCAGACTAATAGCGTTTATGCGATAGAGCTGTGTCAGGCATCAAGAGCAATATTGCAAAGATCTGTGATAAGAAACCCAGACAATAGAATTGTAATAGAACTTTCCAATTCCAAGATAAAAAAGACTTGATTTCAAGTCTTCCTGTAAGAAGTAAAACTTTAACTAGCGCCTCCAAGGCAGGGCTAGAAAACATACAAGAAGAGAAAGTTTTAAGTTTTAGCATGGAATTCAGAAAATCAATTCAGTTCGGAACTGTCATCAAGAAGACAGTTGAGATTGCGTCCTTCCGCAGGTTTATTTGTTTCGAGGTTGTATTACTTCCAGTTCAACTTAAGACTTGGTGTATGTATGCTTTATAATTATTTTCCGTCCACAAGCTGAACTGTTAGTAAGGCTGCCAGTTATCCCAACAATCAAAGAGTTTCTTCTGGTGTTTTACTAACCTACCGGTCTTCTGGAATTTCTACGAAATCTCCAGTTTTTTTAAGTAGCAAGAAACTCGAATAAACTTACTGAAATGAATACATTTGTAGATATTCACTTAACTCACAAATCTTCCATACATTATGTATGACCACACCCACTTTTTAGAAGCGGTTGCTTTGAATATTAAATTGTTGTTTTGTTAAAAAACTTTAAACAAAACATTAAAATCCTTTTTCTCTATTATTAAGGCTTTAATGTTTTCTTTTAAACATTTTCCTTATTCTCCCGTTTTTTTTTTCTTATTCTCCAGGAGTTTTTCCTGAAACCGCCCGACTTTTTGAGAAATGTTTCTGGCAACTCTAGACATTTTACTGTCAACAAAGAAGGCAGGAGGTGGCGCTAAAAGCAATTGTAATTGTCACTAGCGACGTGGTGTTGCCAAACTGTGTTGGGCGTAGCTTGTTTAGGAAAAATAGAAAATGTTGCTTATCCTTGCTTGAATTTTCATCAAGGACTATCAAGATATTTTTGTTCCTTATTCAAGTGTATGGTTGTCAAAATTAACTATTAGTGGATTTTGTTCTTAAAAGAAGTTTAACGAAAAGTATTTACAATATGTAATACTTTTTTCCAAGAACTCTAAAGAACTTTTTAGCTAACTCCTTGAATTATTTTACATTTTTGATGAATTTGATCAAGTGCTTCATTGCTATTGCTTTAACTCGGCGAAAAATTATTGCATCAACTTTAAATTCAAGTTTAATTATCCACTATGAGCACATTGAAACCTCTGTTCAGGTGAGGTAATAACATTTTCATAATTAAGCTCAAAAATTATACAAACAATAATATTATTGCTCCATCAACCCGGAATTCAACTTTGCGCAGTCACACGAACATATTCGTGTGACTTAAAATGCAGTATATTTAATTTTTATGACTTAAGTTCAACGTTAAAACCTTAACATAGCCCATTTTCTGGTTATAAGTGAATCAAAATGTGTACATAGACTTGAACTCTGACAGTAATTTTGACGAAATTTAGTATTTTTGATAATTTTTTAGTTTTATTTATTATTTAAGAACAAACTTAAATTAAAAGAAATAAATCCAAAACTACAGTAAAATCTACTAGCCAATCCACCTATTCGTAGATCGTAAAAGAAAGCTGAAAGTAAGGCGAAATTTTAAGCGTCCAAAAAAATGTACAAAATTATTTAGAAAAGAAGTTTTTTTTTTGTAAATAAAAAGCAAATACCATAGTTTTTATAATTATAAATTTTATTATATTTGTTTAAAACTATTTTTAAAAATATCTTACAATACAACGAACACCGTTTCTTTTATTTTTCAGAGAAAACTCTACACAATACAAAAGCAACTAAATATATATTGAAAGCAAACAAACCAGCATAAAAGAAGCAAATAAAATAAAAGTTAAGTTTAAGTTAAAAAATAAAATTGTTAAAAATAAATATTTATATAAATTGTTTTATTTTTGTTTTGTTTTGAAAAAAAAAAGAAAGCAAAAAGAAACACCCAACTTTTTTTCAAACAGTCTATAGTAAGTAAACATAAGTGTATCTAAGTATCTAAATAAAATGCATCCTTCTTCTCACCGAATTTTTTGGAATTTTTACAACAAACGTAAAATTACCTCTTTGCTGTAGGTTGGATAGATCTCAATGTGTGTCTGTATGCATTTTACTGGTTCTACTTCGGCGATTTTCATTGCTGTGCAGATTTTCTTTGATGGTATCTGCAACTGCTGCTGCTGCTGCTGCTGTTGCCGTTGGCTGTTGTTGTGTTCGAATTTCTCCAAGAGTTCACTGATCTTTGTCGATGCGGCTGCACGTTGATGGGCCACTAAAGCTGTTGATCCTGCTGATGGGGGAGGACTGGACTCCTTACAGCTTCCGTTTGTACTATCACTGCTGCCACAATCACCACTAGTGATGGTGAGTAGTTCATCGTTCTCATTTGAAATGTGTCCCGAATCATCTGAGTCATGATCAGAGTCTGGATACACGTCCTTATCACCGCTGTCCAGGCGATTCTTGCATATTCTATCGATCAGAATGGTAGTTGTGGCTTGAGGCGGCTTAACTTGTTCGGGTTGTTTCGTTTTGACATTCACAAGAAGTTCAGCGTGCTCCTCAGATGTGTTGCCCAAGATGGGTGGAATGATTTTACACGATTCAAGGCGAGGGAACTTAATTGTCTCCTCCTTGGCAAAGAGGAGTTCTGGAGTTGTCTGTGCTCCGCCGTCGATTGTGTCTTGATTCGTGGAATTGCGATCTTTGTTCGATGATTGAGTGGATGACGTCTTTACATCGATTTCGGTGTGCTTCAGTTCTTTAGAATTGTTTGTGCTTGCTTTCGGATGATCATTGATCTTTCCGATGATCTTGCTGTTGGTTTTGGAATTCTTTTCTTTCAACACCTTGGCGTTGCTTTGCTCTTTCATTCGAGCATAATTTCGTGGTGAAATGGAGGCGGGGGATTTCTTTATTGTTGTACTACTGGCTGCGATGGGAGATCTTTGTTTACGATCGAGTTTTGTTACGCTTCCAAAAGCTTCGACTTTTCTTAAGATCTCTTGGCCCTTTTCGAGGCATTTGTCGAGAAGAACATCACTGCTTTGTTGCTTTTTCAGTGGCGCATATCTGCTGGCTGTTGCTGGAGACGCCTTCTTTAAGGACACTTCACTATTGGCTGGTTTCATGGTCGATCGTACTACGATCTTCGATGAGCTACCGATCTTGTTCAATGAATGAGGCGTTGAAACAGCTGGAGCGAGACTCTTCCTTCGTGGGTTGATTCCAACCGAGGACATCTTTGGGGTTGAAGTAGCTAGGTTTGTGGTCGCCCGATTAAATGACTTTAAAGGAGCTGGTGACTTTTCATTAATATTTCTCACGATTTTGCTAACACTCGGCGGTGATCGTGTCTTCTGCGGGCACTGAACATCACAAAAACTATTACTGCGACTGCTCAGTGATTTGATAGAGGAAGTCTTCATAATGGGAATCTTACTGCGACTAGCCGAGATAGACTGCGTTGATCCTGACAACTCCCAGACACTTTTTGATCGTAGAGTAGCGATCTTCACAGGTGATCTTGTCGCTGCTGTTGAACTACCTATTGATTTATTCAAAGCCGTCAGTCCAGTGAAGACGGGAAGTTTGCAATTTTCAAACCTTTCCAACTTCTTGCCTGACTTAGCAAACTCCTCAAAGTCCTTCAGATTCCAAAGACTCTTCGTTGTGTTGAAGTTCGCCTGCTTGTGGAGCCCGATTGATAGTTTGCCCAGATCATCTTTGGGATCGGAGATGGATTTTTTCAAAATGCAACGCGATTCAATAATACTGCACGTTTTGGATTTTTGAAGCTTTTTAGGCGATGGCGTTGTCGCAGAGCTCACAGCAGGCAGGGACATATCCAAAGACTTGTATTCCGTGGTTGGCTTCATCTGTTTTGCTTGGTTGAAGTCGGTTAAAATTTTGTCGAAATTCTTCAAGACTGCACTTAGTTTTGCCTCGTCATGAGCGACTTTTTCTAGTTCCTCGAAAATTTCATCCTCGAGGGAGATTTTTGAGTCATTCAAGCTCAGTCTGCACTCCTCGTCACTATCCACATAGACTATGCTTGGTCGACCATTCGGATTCGATGAGACTACTTCAATGGGCTCGTAAATTGAATCCGGTTGAGATTGGCTCTTGACCATAGCCGCCTTTGGAGCGGAATTCTTTCGGCAGTCTTTTATCGGAGAAGTCTGCACAGATTTGGTGACCAATCTTTGGGTCTGAACCTTCGGTTTAGTCTTTGAGGGCGCATTTAGAGATGTGAATTTACCAATTGGAGACGATGTCGATGCTGATGAGGAGTGCTTGGAATTCTTATGCAACTTGGCTGTGATTTTTGGTGGAAGATCTTCTATCTTGTGGCGAATTTTAGTGTAGAACTTCTGAACACCTTTTGTAGTTGATGTTGTTGTTGTTGTTGACGCTGGCGACGATGCTAAGCTTTTACGCGACTTTGCCAAATCCATTGTTTATTTATATACGACGTTTGAGATACTTTATGCAATCCGAAAGTCAGCTCTATTGTTTTGAGCGATACAACTGGTTCAAGTGCAAGAGTTGTGTACTGAAAGGAGATATCGCGATGATATTCATCCACTGAGTAAACTGGATTAAGTTACGCGATGACTCGCGTCATAATTTCTGTTCGAGCACTGGTTCAACACATCAAGGAACACATAAAAGATACAGATAGACAGAACACAGATACAAAATCTAGAAACGATGTTGATATGGATGAATTAATTTACATTTTCCTCAATTTTTTTTTTGCAATTTTATTTTCTGTGTGTACACTGTAAAATCAATCAATTAATTCCGCACCGATAAGAGACACATAGATACACCACACGACGAAACGCGACGACGACGACGAGCGCACGGAAGACGGATTGTAAGAAATTGTAAGAAGTGGCCACGGTCACTTTGAGCCACCAGAGCGTACAGCGTACAGCAGGCGACGTATGAGACAAGAGTAAGCGCGAGTATTTTAGACCGACGCTGTTGAGGTCTTTCGTTAAACTGAATTGTGTAAGTTCGGTTCGGTGGACAGATACTGAGAGATAGTTTGTGTGGTGCGGCGCGTCGTATACGTACTGGATGCGGGTTTGGTTTGGATGGATGAGGTGCTTCGTGCTTATCACTAAGATGGTGTGGCAGCGGCTGGGTATGGCTTTCCAGCTTTGGAGATATTTTGCCATTTATATTTGGCCATTTATATTTTTGGCTGGTGTAATGGAAGAGGAAAGAGAAAATATACTTGTACTGGGCAGAGAAGGGAACGCAAGCCATTAAAAGAAGTCGGGCTTGGAAATGCATGAGAAAGAGCATAGAGAGTGATGGATGAAAGAAAACAAACGATAAGTCGATAGAAGGTGACGAAGAGAAGAAGTTAATGCATGGCACAAGACAGAGATTGAGTTGGAAGCACGTTGCATTAGGTTTGATGGTTTTTTGGGACTTCAAACTTGGCTTCGTCGGCCTTAAAAAGACTATTTTCTTTAATTAAATCGAAAGTACAGGGAAGAGGTAGAACGACTGAACGAAGAGGAATAGATGAATGACAAGTGCAACTACATACGCTAACAGATGAAGAAGGAACGAGAATAAGAAGAATGCCTTTATGATTCAAGATTACGCTTCTCACAGCTATGCGTCGTATTGAGCGCCGTATAAATTTCTAGATGTACAGGAGGGATCTGTAGTTTTAGGCCGTATCGAAAGGGGATCTTTGTGAAGCTTTTACACTAATATATGGCAAGGTTAGGTTATAAGGGGGTTATGAGTTTGTCATAAAAACCATGATGGCCCCATCGCTATTCGCTTAGTGAGTCTGAAATGGTAGAACAGAACCTAAAGCCTAAATCAAGTCGCCCAAGTAATCGATTGCCCTACAGAAGTTGAAATGAACCTTCGGTTTGTAACCAACCTCTTCCAGGCTGCTAAAGAAGTGCCTTCCTAGATGTACAATTCTCTTTCTAGAAATACCCTCACATTCACACAATAAGTGTGTAATATCCTCCGAGGAGTGTAGGTCCTCACAATATCTGCAAATATCAGATTCAGTTAGTCCTAACCTGCTTGCGTGCCTTCTTAAAAGACAATTACCAGAGAGGATCCCAATCATAATCCTTACTAGCTGAATGATTTCCACTGATCTTTTGTGGTTGATCTCTGCCCACAGAGCTTTGGTTACCCTATGTATCCTATACATCTATAGTAGTCCATCTGCAGTTGGCCAAGTTGTTTACGGAGTTGGTGATGTTTCTCTCACTATATACTCTGATGTTTGTCAGACACTCGCAGTTGATGGGGTCGAGAAAAAACGTTGATGGTACTTTTCTGGGATTCGAACTTGGAACAGTAGTCCTACGCACTGAACACTGAGTCACGGCAGTCACTCCAGACGAGGAAAGGAGCATTTTGCTACGCTTTTGCCAAGTATAAGTCCCAATAATCCTAGTAACAAGACCATCATTATAGCGAGCAAAGCACTTAAGAACAAGAAGGCTGTGGGACTTGACGGCACATGCGTGTACCTTTAAAGAAAAGTGTTATAAGCAATGGCCCAGTAGAACACACTCAATATGAAACCAACACCCTGCGGGTCACCATCGAGCAGTTCATAGAATATCAAGTGGCACTTCAGCTCTTGAAGTGAATGGAAAAGCCGATGGAATTCAATGAACCGAGTCTCAACTAAGTGAACCGAAGTCTACTTCTTGACAGGATAAGAACTACATCACCACCAAATGACAGCGATTACGGAGAGAGCGGAAGTTCATCACAAAATTCGGGCAAACAGTCAAGAGTTTCAAAACCTCTCAGAATTTGAGCAGTTGCTTCATTTGGTGACTAAAATCGGACTTCTTTTGGATAACCAAATTGTTGATTAAGGTTGTGCTACCAGTTCTAGTATTTGTAGTTGAGAGGACTGAATTATCTTACTGAAGGTCTGGATAGAAGGAATGTTGCTCTGCCTTGGGTTTTATCCACTACTTCGTTAGCTCTGCTCAGATTGGGACTAGTCTGCGAACTAGAATTGAAGGAGGTTGTTTTTAATTTAAAACAAATGGTATAGACTCCAAAATAGGGTTTAAAAAAAAATTCTACTGCTAAATTCCAGAAATTTAACGCCTTCCTTTCTCAGGGTCCATCAGTTTTTAAAGGAAGCTCCTTTAAAAATCTTCAAAGCAATTCTTTTCATTCTAGCTTAATATCTTTAAATAAAAGACCCCACTTTTCTCAGGCAATTTAACAGCTCATTGGCGGGGGTCAATGTTCCTAATTAATGTACAACAAAATGCAGCCAACAACAATGCATTTCCCACTTGAATGCTAGGGAAAATGTTTTTTAATAAAAAACAGCAACAAAAGCAAAAAAGAAGAAAAGAGTTTGCCCACACCACCGGTTGCACTAGCTGCAAGCCTGAACATTTAAATCATAAATTCACAGTCAGTTGCTCGACATAATTACGTTCTCATTAATGGATTGCTCACCCCGTTTCTATCTATCTTCTAATGCATAAAGAAGAGCGCACAAACTTCCGGATATATAGAGTAGGAGTATGATTGAAGCTGGAGAAGAAGACTCACGTCTGCTTCTATGTCTGCGACCTACGACGACGAGAGCTAATTAGGTGCATTCCAAAACGAGGTGTGCGTGTGCTCAAGTGCTGAAGTGCATCTGTGTATCTAAAAGAGACTGGGGGTATAACAAATATTTGAATATTAATTACTCGTAGTGTGACTAGTTTTAGTTTTTTCTTTTATTTACTTGTCGTGACCCTGTAGCCTACTGAATGGAGAAGATCTTGGCAGAAAGAAACTTTATTGTTTGGGTTCTGTTTTCGCAAAAAGAGTTTCGTTCTTTCTTGTTGTTTTGTGGGTGTGAACTGTGAATGAGGTTTTATAGCTAAAATGGTATATTGTTTATGGTTTCAACTTCAACTTGTGGGTGAACATGAGCCATGATCATTGTCATAATCGTATGTAAGCGAAGGGTTTAGAGTTATGGTAATTGTTTTCAGAAATGTGGACACCAATTTTGAAAATTAGCGGAAACTGAAATTATCTTCAGTGACCTTACAAAGATGTGTCTATTTAGGGCATTTTGGGAAATCAACTCACAGATACGATGTCAATGAACTTTTTCTGAGATAAGTATGGATCCAATTCTATTCGTGACCTGGGGTGAATAAAATGAACACTCGAATGGAACCGATTCATTATTCCAACAACAAAGAATATTTCTAGTCCGGGAATGCGATGCTAATTCATATGTCTTTCAAGAATGTGTAGACACCACAGCTTAACTTCTTCTTTTCTGTCTTCAAAAGGATTTAATTAATTCGTTTCGAATACTCTCTGAGTGTGATGAGGTGATTCTCCTGCTTCTTTTCTTCTGAGAGTGTTAGTATAGCTTCTATGAGTCAAGGCGTATATGGTCACCATATTCAATGTGTTTGACAATACTAATATGTTACGTCTCTGCTGCAGAAGCCTAGTTTTTGAGTTCAAAATACCTCGAAAAGTTTGAGGGTAATGAACTATCCGACGTTACTGTCGAAGGAGTTACGAACGCGGGCAATTAAAAAAAAAAAACGAAAAGCAATTGGGGTAGACTTTATTGAAAGCGGATGAAGATATTCCTGGTCGCTTCGAGAGAAAAATTCTTCATAAGATTTTCGGTGTCTTTTACGTTGACGGGTTTAGAGGAAATCGACGAGCTATACGAGCTGTACAGCGACATCGATCTAGTCAAAAAGCTGCGTATTGGGCGTCTGAGATGGCTAGGACATGTAGAGCAACGCTTCGACCTACCGTCTTCGAATCAAACCCGGAGGGACAACGCAGTAGGCATGTACTCCACATGCGTACGTACAAGTTCAAGGGGACCTCGACCAACTTGAAGTGCGCAATTGGAGGCAATTAGCTCTAAAGACCGAGGTGAATTAAGAAGCTTGTTGGTTGAGGCCCAGGAGTGCTAAAAGGAGTCCAATAGAAATATTGCAAATCCGTCTCATGAATGACATGTATGAGGGAGCCCAGACAAAGGTAAGATGTCCCTCAGAAGTCACGGAAGAGTCAAAGTCGGTATACACCAGGAAAGCGCCCTTAGTCGTTTGCTATTTATTGCTGTACGTACATGATTATTTGCTGGAAGGAAAAGTGATGACGATGGAGCTATTATAGGTAAAGATCAAATGTCTCGAGCATATGACGAATGGGTGGATGTTTTGGAGGGAAATGGGTACCCTTGTAGTTAAAACAAGACAAAGTATCTGTGCTGCCCGTTCTATGATTTACATCCACCTATTTTGGACATTTACTTGAATGGAAAAGTCTGAGTTCTATGATCAATAGCAAAGCAACTCCTTCGAACCCGGTCAAAGGGCTATGTCATTCTTGAATCATGCGACTGTGATGAGCACCAGAAAATTATCAGAAAAATATTTAAGACCATTTGCGCCAACATTCTCAGATCCTGTTGATTATTGCAAGAAGTACGACCACCATCAGTTCGGTACCTAGACAAAGTCCAACGTACTCTAGGTCTTGTAATAATTTAACACGCAACTCTAAGCACTCCAGCTACCATTTCCACCTATTCTTTGATCTCCAACACGAAACGCATCAAATTCACTTCCAAGGACTTCAACTTCTATCTCGAAATGGACAAAACCACTTCTCAACGCACACCTGAATCGCTTACAGTTCTCAATATACAATAAACTTAAAATAAAAATAGCAGGTATCTATACAAAGCAATAAAGAGACGAAAGTGATTAATATCATCAAATTGGATGTATCTGTAGAGTGGATCAATGCACCACACCGACCGACGATGCGGCGCGGCGACGGCAGCGTACAAAATCGATTGCCAACACAAGGAGACACCTGAAGGATCCTCACTTGCGCGCAGCATTTGCCCTTGCCCTTGTCCAGCAGTAGAGAAACGAGTCAACAATGGAAATCGGGCACAATGTAATGTGGAAATGATGACTTAAGATATTCCATCGCAGCTCCTCAAGAGATGTATCTCGAGAAAAAAAACAAAGCCACCGCAGCAGCAGCTGGTGTGTGTGTGCCACCAATGTTGTTGTCCAACAAAAGGATTGACGGATCCGATAGGATGTGGATAAACTGAATAAGTTTAGGGGAAACCAACAATTTTTTTGTTTTGCGAAAATTGCAAATCAAAAGTGGAAAATTATGAAAATGATTCCAACTTGCGCGCGCGAGAGAGAGAGAGAGAGAGAGAAACAGTCATGTGAGCAATTTTACCAGACAAATAATCATGTGTGAGTGATTGGCTGAAGTTGGCGCACAAAAAATTGGCAGCAACTGTCAAACAATACAAAAGGCTTTCTCTTGATTATATTCATCTCCTTGATTGGAGATTGAATTATGAACTGAAAGTCTGTCTTTTTTGCGCTTGGCGCTTCCTGAGCTCTTTGGTTCATAATCACGTTCGTGATTTGTTTTTTTTTTTTTTGTTAAGGCCAAGGTCTAGGTTTCATCTGTGAATGGATGAGGAGGCATTACGTATTCATGACATGGAGCAATGGGTTCAGTAAATCTCTTTGATTGTTTGAAACTAGGGAAAGCAAGATGAGTTTCATAGATTTGGTTCACATGCGTTTGAGAAGTATCTCTGTGGACTTTTATTTTTCTCTGAAAATGTTGTGAACTTGCGAGAGATGGAAAAAAAAAAATACTATTAGCCTATTCTACTACTTTTTAGAGTTCTAGTCTTGCAAGTTAATGGCTGCGTTCCCTTTGCACCGGGATGACAGATTTGTCGCTAACGAATCTAGCGGCCTCTAGGACAAAATCTGGCATCTCTGTGCAAAAGTAGTCTAGTTAGATAAGCGAAGTTTCAGGAGCGCAGCTAATGTATGGCTTATATCGGCGGGAAGTAATTTTAAGGGCACAGACTTTATCGCACTCTGAAAAATTTAGTCCAGCATTCTAGACAAATAAACATGCAATACGTCATAATTCACAGGTGCTATTTGCCTTTGAAAAGACTTTGACAGTTGATGTAGGAAAGCTGACCCTTTCGAGTGAACCAGCGCAGTCTTTTCAACGTTCATTCACTGCTCAGCGACCTGCTAATACGAACGAGCGAATATAACAAATTTTGACATTCACTGCAATTCTTTATCTAGTCGCAGCAATCAGCGAAATTTATTTGTCATTTACCAAAGAAAGAAATAATTGTGAGGCTAAGCTTTCGCGAGTGTGAATTGCGTCCCACATTTGGGAAATGTGAATTAAATTTAACAGTTCGCCAGAAATATTGTTGATTTCTTCACAAAAAACTAATTAAAATTTAACTTTTAATACATAAATCGATAGAAAAATTGAGCTCTCCACTTTGGAATTAGTAAAATTGTGAAATGTCTACCTTTGAGCCAAAAATGGTTATTTTGGTGATTCGCTGGTCGCTAAGTTGTGAATGTACCCCTACTATGTCTTCACGTGATCAGCCATTATGAATCGCCAGTTTCCGTGAGAAGTAAGACGTGCATCCTAAGAACTACGATTCAGACTCATGAGAGCATACAATTTGGATGACCTTTTCAAATCAGACGAGCGCACTCTAGCAAGAACTCTCGGAAGAAGGACGTCTGGCAGAAAGATTTTCTTGAATCAATTGAATTCTTCAATCAAACCAGCATACATGACCTACCGCGATGGCTCTACATAAGACTTTGCATGGCTGCAGCCAGGACGTTAACCAGGGGAATTGGTATGGTGCCTGCAATCTTTGTGTGGAAACTAGTTGCTCAACTGGGTTTAACTTATGTTCTGGTGATCATCATACCATGTTGCTGGCACCAAGTATTGCTCTGCATAAATAGTTCCCAAGCACGTTCTCTGCAGCAAATAATAATGTAAGATGTAATGACCACCACTGGCAATATAAGATCCAAATTGCCGCCTCTGATTCTAGCCACAAAGAAGCTCTTGCTTTTGTGAAAGTTATAAATGGAGAAGAAAACTTGGACGGAAGAAGAAATATAATATGAAGCACTCCATGGATGGAGTTGGGAGCGGTGTTTTCTCAGAAGTCTTAATCTCAAGCGCTCATTCCGTCTTCCAAAGTATTGTAGCGTGTTTCAGGCGTAAATTATGACGATTGCAGAGGTCTTATCGTAGCTCAAGAAAAACGTGATATCCATTAAAGATATCATTATCTTTTCAAACAGCCAAGCTGCTATCAAGTCCCTGAACTCGATCTCTATATCTTCTTAAGTAGCCCTAGAGTGCCGATCGTTTCTTATGGAGAGCGCCGAGCCCTGTGTTGGGTGCCAGGGCATAGGGACATTCCAGGGAACAATGAACTCGCCAGCGCAAGTTAAACCTTTCTTATTATGCCGAGCAAAGGCACTGCAGGTTTACTAGATGCAATAGAGCGCACAAACCTTAGGTGGACAAGTGGTACGAAATGTCTAGCGACGAACCAAATTTGTCCTGAGCTGGATTTGAAACGCTCTTAGACTTTGATTTCAGGTTGAACAGGTTGCATAATAATAGGCAAGCACGCAACAAGGCTAGGTTTGCAGGGATGAGAAAGAAAAGAAGACTATTCCTCACCTCCTTTGTGTCTGCCCAGTTGTCTCCCCTAGAAGAAAGCTTCAATTAAGAGCTTCATACTATAACGACTAAGGTGATCTAGAAAACGTAGACATAACCTTTTACGCTTCATAAGAAGCTCGAAATAGTTCTAACTAGTATAAGGCCAAACTCCGTGGTGTCACAACGGTCATATTTCTGGGTTGGCGTTAATCAGCTTCCAACCAACCAACCAAAGGCAAAAGTGCCATACACTTTTAGGTGAAATTTGTTCTCACTCGTGGTGAGTTATAAACTAACTTGAAACTTAAGAGGTGTGTTTCAAAATTTGCTGCACTTCCCTGAGGAGTAGAAAGCGCTCAACTGTACTAAATGTTCGAATAATTTTTAGGTGAAATTTGTTCTCACTTTTGGTGTGTATCATAATTTCAGGTGAAATAGAGTAGAGTGCATTGCTATGGCTTTATAGCCAAATTAGTTAGATCCAAGTACAACTTGCGTTTTCTGACCAATTTCTTTAGGCTTTCCCCCCACAAATTGAACCACTTCCGACTTCATTGCCTTTATTTAGCACTCCCAAATATTAATCGAAGTGAAATTGGCAAATCCGTAAAAGCATAACCATTTGCGCGGTTTCGCTTTGGTCATTATAAATCACAATCAACTTAAAAGCGCGCACACATCTAGGTGGCTTAAAGCCATTTCAATGATTCAAATTTTTTAAAACGTCTAAACAAGGTGAAATTTCCCTCTACTCAACTAGAGTAGGTATTTCCCATAAAATATTTCACTAGTTCACACAAACAATTTTTGTGCTCAAGCGCGCACAGGCTCAATGTTGAGACGATTAAAAAAGTAATCACATTACCAGCTCGCGGAGTTAATACCATTTGACAGTTTAAACGACTCCGCCACCAGTAGCATTACTTAGTTGTGCACCTCCGCCTCTGGATTAAGTGCACAAAACGCGCGCGCAATTAGCCGCTTCTTCCTCCTTCTGCCTCCTCCTCCTCCGCTTCTGCAGCGTTGCCTGTGTCCAACATCATCAGTGTGTTCCCTTGGGGGGAAGCACAAAATAAAAAAAAAAAACACCAAATACCGTCTTAACCAATTTATAATCGATATTATTAAAGAATAATTGACTTTCACCAACGGTACAGAGGCCGCGGTTAGCTTGGCTACCTACTGTGATGTTGTGTGTGTGCAGTGCAATGAATTCGGCAGATACACGTATGGAATGCATGCAGATAATTCCTCTCAGCAGCAGCAATTTTACTTTTCTTTCAGTTTGCAAGTCTCTCTAATAACCACTTAAGGAGATGAACATTTTTATTTAATAACACATGTTGTGTGGTGTCATGTTGGAGATTTTTACATACACCCTCTAGCGGGATAAACGATCTCTGTTGTGGGCCGTCGTCGTCGTTTGCAGAGTGATAATTTGGTCATACATTGTATGTGGCAGTGACAGGGTGCAAAAATGTTACAAATAAAATGAAAATCTCTATAATTGAATTAATTCCAATTGGTATCCTTGAATTATTCCTGGCAATGACTTATCATTATGTAATTTATTTGTCTCCTAACACTGAAAGCTGGAACGAAGAGAGAACCGGACTACCTACAGAGTGGTAGATGGGACTACGCGATACCGACTGACGTCGCGATAAGGCAGTATAAAGTCACAGGCGGGGTCCCCCAGGGCTTCGTACTAGCCTTACTACTTTATGATGACGTTCTGAAACTTCGAACCTCGAAATCAATGAGAATAAGTGGCTTCGCTGACGATATAGCGATCGTTGAAGTCGCCCAACTTCTTCAAGGGGTAGAGCAGCCCTGCATAGAGACAGTCCTGTACTGTCGAGTAAGCATGGAGCTACAACTACCAGATGAAAATACGGAGACAGTACTTATCAGCAGCAGATGACTGATAGTTTCTAAGCCTTCGTGTTACTATATATATTGGTGGAAGAAAAGACTTCTTTTGGCAAGAGTTGCGATGTCGATGATGCTCTAAGGCTCCCAAATATGGGCACGAAATCATACAGTAGAACCATTCAACAGTGACGATGATAGTCAAGATTCCCATCAACCCAATCAGAATAAACTGAAATCCAACAAAGCTGCTGGAGCCCATAGCCTTGCCGCCGAACTTTTTAAAGAAGGAGAGGAGGAACTGGTAAGGAGCATGCACCTGCTTATCCCCAAAACCTGGTTGGACGAAAGTATGCCCGATGAATGGAGCTCAACGTCATTTGCCGAGTCGTTAATAAAGAAGATCAACCGAACTGCGCTAACTATAAGTCGGAAGAACATACCGGGTCCCTAGTGGAGCATTTGCGAGCATTAAAATGGAGGCAGCAAGGATGGGTTAAGCGGTAAATGCAAGCAAAAATAGACACTTAACTTCGGTGTCTTGGATAGAATGCTATTGTGGCATTCACAGATGGATGACAGATATAAGTTCGAAATAGTAAAGGACTTTGTCTACCTAGGCTCTATGGGGAGCATCGCGAATGACAACAGTAAGGAGATCAAACGAAGACTCACTCACAAGGCAATTGAGTAACAAAACCGAACTCGAACTACTAAGGTAACTCTTTATAAGACACTAATCATCCCAGTCCTGCTGTATGGCGCAGATGCGAATAAGGATGCCTTTGCTTATAATGAGAGAAAAGTTCTTCGAGTAATATTTGCTCC
The DNA here is from genome assembly GCA_949716465.1 of Chalcosyrphus nemorum. NCBI lineage: Eukaryota > Metazoa > Arthropoda > Insecta > Diptera > Syrphidae > Chalcosyrphus > Chalcosyrphus nemorum. The sequence goes on from OX454333.1 coordinate 88,044,513, forward strand.
AGTCTGCATAGACGGTGAGTGGCGAAGAAGATATAACGCCGAACTATACGACCTATTCAAGGACATAGACCTGGTTAGAAGAGTTCGCATACAGAGGCTAAGATGGCTGGGTCATGTAGAGTAGATGGAGCCCAACGTTCCAGTAAAAAATGTCTTGGGAACCACCCCGGATGGACCGCGCAGTAGAGGACAAACAAGTGGAGGGGGACCTCAACGAAATTGCCGTGCGCAATTGAAGGGAGCTGGCTCGTAACCGTGTTGTGTGTAGAGGTTTGTTGATTGAGGCCAAGGTCTATCCCGACCTAAGTAAGTAAGTAATGATACACTAGAAAGGCAGAGTATGCAAACGCCTTCAAACCAATCTAATTCGACGTGGCATGCGTACTGGCTGGAATGATACCAATAGATCTCCTCGTTCAAGAAGCCAAATGGAAACATCGTGTCGTTGCCATACTTCGAGTCTGTCAATTTGAATTAAGACCTTGCTTCTCGCGCTTGTCTTCTCAGTCATTTAGCTGCAACTGAATCGGATGAATCGGAGTGCAGTTCTTCGGGGAACCTGAGCAGCCTGAGTCATCGCGTTCGGGTTAGAGCTTCTCTAAAGTAACAGAGCAATTCCTTCGCTCAGAGTCACTAGAATAAAGTTTGCTTGCGGCTGGAAGAAAGTGAGTGTGCTTTTCTTTCGGTTTTTGAGCTAGGCGAATTGACGATCTGATAAGAGATTGAACTCTTAGGTCAAATGCAACATTTAGTAGCCTCAGTGTTGTAATAGGCTGACAAGGGTGTACTGCCCCAAGGAATCTCACAAGCTTTGTCACAAATTAACCACAACAGTGTCTCTATAATCCAACTGAAGCCGCAAACAAACTCATGAATAGACAATGCTGAATGCATAACAAATTCTTTTCATCCAAATCGATAACAAGCTGATGAATTACAGCACACCAAAGAGGGCACTTCAATTAACTTTGATTTAGGACATACTATTTATGTTTTTCGACGACATTCTCTCCAGTTGCATAATGCGCAGAGGTCAGTGCATTAACCCACTCCAATAAGTATCTACAAACAAAATTCAAGCCATAAAATCAAATAAAAACCGTTAGCTTCAACACAAACGCACAAATTTTCAATCAAGAACATTAATTTGATTATAAACAACACTCCCGCCAAATGGGTCATACATATGCTTAATTATAAGCTAAGGAGCCCCCCCAAATAAAAAAATAAAGGTTTGCCTAATTTGGCCCTAACCAAAAATCGATTCAAAATGACCCACATTCGTCCCACAAAAAAACAAAAATCAGGTCGATGAGTTAGTTTTCCTTAATCGGAATCTAAACGCATAAAATTTGACTGTTTATTTGTTTTTCAAATATAAAGCACTATTCAATCACAATTTATAGACAACACTCACATGGTAAACAATCACAAATCCATAGCACAGCAAGATCAATCTCCACATCTCTTCAGGCATCCGGCGGCACCAATGTCAACCAAATTTAAATTGTACTATCATGACGTCTCTAAATATTGTTTATTTTTTTTTTTGTTTTTTCAGATTTCAATCAACAATTACTCAACTCAAAAGTGACACAAAAGTCGAGGCAATAAAAAAAGTATCTACACCCGGCGAGCGAGTGATTAACCGCATCATCTCATTCGATGAAATCGAAAGCAGATTCATCGATATCACACGAAATATCGATGCGAAAATAAGTAAAAACTCTAAACAAAATCTACATCCGAGTGTCGTTGTCGTTGTCGTGTTTCCAACCTGAACTTGACCGTAAAATATAAATAAAAAAATTAATGCAAGATACATAGCAAGCAAGCTCCAGATACATCTAGTTGTAGTGGGGGTATCTCGTTCGTCTCCTCACAAGTTGCTTGCCATTTCTAGATGAAAATCAGCAGAAGACAATCTGGAGCGCGATGCAAATGTATCTTTTCTTTTGTCGATCAACGATCACGCCAGGTAAGTGGAGAGTGTTGTTTGTATTTAGGTGACAATGCATGCGGAGACAATAGGTGGCGCACATTGCACGTTTTATAACCCAGGACGACGACGATGGTGTTGCTATATCTGTATCATGGGGGCATCAGGGATGTCGTATCGTAGATACTATCTCGTCTCGTTGCCAACGACGACGGCAACAATTCACATGAGAAATCGATCCTCGGTTTGCACGTTTATTGTTCGAGTGAGCCATGTGAGCGCGCACCGAGAGAGCAATTGAAAAACGCAATTGTTTTCTTCTTCTTCTGATTCGTGTTGGAAAAGGGGTAAATAATTGGCATACAATGAAAATCATGGATGCAAAACAGCGTGGAAAAAAGTACAACAGAGACAAGATGCTGGCTGGCTAGCTAGCGGTGCGGCAAAGATACTTTTAAGAAGCTGCTGCTTCGGGAGTTATATGTGCGGGTTCCAACGACGACGACGACGACGACGGCCATGCCACCATTGTAATTCGAGATGATCGTGAGGTGGGAAAATGACGGTGAGGAAGGAGTACCTTTTTTGTCATATTGCGTATTCAGGAGAATACGAGTGGTGCAGATGGCAACTGGGCATGTCAGTGAATACACTTCCACCCAAGGGAAGTTTCAAGCGATTCAGATATAAAGGTTACAATGCTCCTCAGGTTCTAATGGTGAAAATTTTCTATTTACTGCAATCAAGGGCTTGGAAGGAGACCGTAGCAGAGATTTCGACTCCAATTATTTGTCATCTCATCTCTCTTTTTACAACAAATCGCAGCCTAGATATATGTATGTGCATCATCAACAATAAAGGCGATCTTGTAAGATCTATCGAGGCATATCCCTATTCTCATATGTAAGATCCCATCCAACGTATTGTGTGAACGTCTGAAATCCTTCTGCACTTATCGGCACGTCCCAGTGTGGCTTCTGGCCCGGCAGATCGACAATAGACCAAAATCTCACCCTCAGAAAAATCGAAACACATCACCTTTTCATCGACTTTAAAGCCGTGTATGACATTCATCGTCTTGATCTCTACCAGGCGATGGCCTAATTTGGGATACTGTCAGAACTTAACAACGCTTCTGCGGCAAAACTAATGGGTTCAAAACTCCTTGCACGAAGGACCAAATTAACGCTCATCTTACCAGTCTTGTTGTATGCAGCTGAGGGCTGGACAATAGGTAAGAAAGCTGAGCAAATATTGGGAATCTTCCAGCGAAAAATGGGGGACAAGATTCAACCGCGAAGTCTATGAGCTCTACCAGGATGTAGATGTAGTCCAAAAAGTCAAGATTCGCCCACAGGTTTGAGACGACAAATACGACCGAACCACCAATACAAAGAGCAAGTTGCCGCGGATGCCAGAAAACTATAAACAGCTTTCCCGGGACCGGAAAGGATGGTAGGCAGCCATGTCTCGCACAGAGACTTCACAAGGGTTGGAAGCTCTTTTAGGTAAACTAAGGTAAACATATACATAGTTATACGTGGATGGCCACGGTGTAGTTATACTGTAGTTCGACCCTTAAATCCTTAAGAAAGCAATTGGTGTAATTCAAATCGAGTCTGAACGAAATACTGTGAATTAAGAACGAATGCAAAAATCACAAACAACTTGCCTTAGTACATTTGGATACCACCACCTTTGTTTCGAGAAGTCTGTGCAATTGATTAGCTCCATCACAACGGTATATGATACGTCTATGGTAATAAGGACAACGAATACGTGCTACCCACCAACATCTATGGAATCTCATGTACGATGACTTCGTCTTGAAGTATGCCCAAATGTTTATTTTATTTCTCACCTTAGTCCTGAATAGAGTCAAGAAAGGGTCAATGAACACTTCGATATTTCATGCCCCTGATCTTAGTTTACAAAGCGTCCTTTATCGTCTCACAATACCCGTCTCAAATCATTTAGCAAACAATTCCCACTTTCAATTAAGGCATTATGCCAATGGCACCCTAATGTCACAATAAAATAACTGCCAAAGCCGAAAATAACAATATCATTTGTCTGTTGAGCCGCAAAAATTATTAAAATTACACCCAACGCATTCAAAGTGCAAATTTTACAAATTTTCAAAAAAGTCTCGCCCAAAACACATTCCACCACGCCTTCCAGTCAAACCCATCATCTTTATATGACAAGCATTCAAACTGCTGTCACTTAACTGCCAACTTTTTTTTGCTGTCAATCAAAACGTATGTATTATGGCGACATGTCGCTCGATAATTTTAATTTCTATTTTATTATTTTCAAGTTGAAGACTCGACGACAACAATAAAGTTTGGTTATGTGCGAAGCGAGTGACATCTCCACCCTGAAAACGAAATTTGAATAAATGTAATTTATTCCATAGAGCTATTGATTACAGCGTGCTGAGGATGAGGACGTCCACCAATTGTCAATCATTTGAAATAATTTCACGAATCAATTTATGATTACCGAGCGAGCTGTAATTTTATTTATCATTTGGAAAAAAGGCTTGACATTTAGATTGGAAAGTACTAAATCAAGAAAGTTGTTACTTCATAAATTGTTTAAACATAATATGTTACGAGTTTTTATTTTAACATTAGATGCGCAGCTAAGTTCTCACTTTTTGTCAATAGGTGGCTCCTGGAGTGAGTGCTGTTCGATTTTGACGTATCCAAAACGTCATGAACTAAGCTTAGACTTACCACCATTTTGACACATTAGTGCTATTATTTTAGGCATCGTACCATTCATCATTTCGCATTCTAGGCACTTGGTAGTCAAATGTTTCTGATTGGCAGACTGTCAAATATTCTTTTGCCGCTACATACTACATGTTAGGCCTAGAGTGCGGAACGTGCTCTAAGTGAAACACTGTGCCGTCATTGGTTCCATCGCTTCAAAGACGGTGCTTTCGATGTTTACGATCGTCGGATTGAAGGAAATCCAAAATCCTTCGAAGGCACCGAATTGGAGGCATTGTTTAATGAGGATCCATGCCAAACGCAAGAAGAGCTTGTTTCGGCATAAGGATTTACTTGGCAAGCCATTGCATTGCGATTGCAATGCACCTTTGCTATCCATAAATCTGTTTAAGCCTTGAATGCACTACCTGGACCTATGTATCTACCGACTGCGAAAAATATAAGAGTAGTTTCATTAGGATTCCTTGGGTAAAAATAAGGCCCCATCTTGTAGTCTGTAGAGAAAGTTCCAGCCTCTTAACCATTACCAGATGAACGCATATTCCGCATGGACCTCAGACTAACTGGCACCCAACCTTGTGAAGTTCTGTCGCGAAGAGGTAAAGTTCTCTGCTGGGTTCCTGGGCACGAGGCAAGAAAAGCTCCACCAGATTCACTAGAACAAACTGAGCTATCTACAAGCACTCCGCCCTGCGTTCTCAGGCTTGAAGCAGGGAATAAAGCAACAAGGGAGGCGAACTTAAGGTGGAATTATGTAGAAACTTGCAACATTACAAGACAAGACAGCGCGGGGATCTTTGGGAGATATAATACTCTGTAGTGCGATATGAAGAAACTGCACCGAACGGTCGAAGAACTTTGTAGAGGAAGCTGCATGGAGGAAGATGTTGAGGACACCACCCACTTCCTATGCCAATGCCCTGGACTCTAGCATTCCCAGTCTAGATGAACTCTCTAGTGCAAACATCTAGAACTCTAAAAACAAGTAAGTACCCCATAAAGTTGCTCTTAGACATTGTAAGGGTGTTGTAAGGTTGTAAGGACAAGGGACCTTTGGGTGACAGAATGGGTCAGCTCTGACCGAAGTGCGGCGAAAGTCTTTTTCTTCTCCCATCCCGCCTACCTAACCTAATCTAGCTAGCACCCTATCTGAACTTTAGCCTAATACTGAGAACGAGCAGTGCTGTGCATCAGTGGTTAGTAATGGGGTTTCAAGTTGGAATCAATGTTTTTCATAGCCCCACCTCTTGCCAGCGTCTGACAAACAACCAAGAGTATTATTCTGCGTTTCAGATACGAAATTAAACTGTAGGTCCCTTCTAAACATACGTCCAGAACTGTTTACCACGCACAACACGTACTGCTCTGAGAAGCTAGGCATCGGACATCTGTGGGGTGCTCATGGTCGAAGATTTATTAATTTTTTAGTGCAACTGCAACCTCAGACTCTTCTCAACAAATGGAATTATAAAAATGATAAAAATTATCAAAAATTCGTCTAAATTTCCGAAACAAACGAAAACTCTTCCACAAGAGATTCACTTTGAGAGAAACTTTTCGACCAACTTGAGGTAGTCTCAATTCAGGTCGTAAATTCGAAATGAACCTCTAAAATTTCATTCAAACCAAATCTGCCACAAATAATATAAACAAACAAACAATTGGTAGGTATCTGCGCATTTCCCACGTCGAAACCACAACAATCATCAAGAAGACGAAGAAGACTCCCCCCCGTTGGCCCAGTAGTGATGTAAACGCTTTTGATTTGCAAAAGCAAACAAACAATTTCAAAGAAAATCTCAGTTCGTTGAACTAACAAACGTTTTGTCATAAAAAAACGTCAAGCGGCGAAAACACCCACTAAAAGTGCGCAAAGTTTTCCATTCCAAAGAAATGACGAAAGAAACTCCTCTACAGCGCCCGCCTTGCATACTAAACTGAAACAGAGAAGTCGTCAGTATTCCACCTGCACAATTGCCGATTTAGCATTCAGAACACGTCCCCTACTCTATCTACGACAAAAGAAAGTATCTCTCTCTCTTGTAAAGGTCTATTTGTGATTTTAATTTATCGACTACCAAGTTAATTTCACCTACCTACCAACTGCCGAACAATTTCTCAAAAAACTTTTTTGCTAAACATTCCGAGGATAAGCCTCTGGCTTTGTTGTCTAGAGAGAAGAAGAGTCACATAGAAAAATGTGTATCTACAGAAAATAAATTTTCATTTCAAGCCCATTGTTTGCGGTCTGCAAAGTGTACACAGTGTACCGACACCTTTTATTGACTTGTGTGTCCCCGCGCATAAGAGAGTATCTATGATTGTGTCTAGGAACACAGCGAAAGTGTTGAGAGGAGATTTTAGCCACTGATTTGACTTCGCCATAGGTCATGATGATGTAGCTTTTTTTTGTCATATTCCAATTTAGCCCGAGCAATTGTTGTGAGCCTCTCCCCCAAAAGAGTGCCACTCGAGCAATTAAGCCGAACAACAACACCATTACTTGAGTCGTCATCAACAACAACAACATTACGATCACCTGTGTGTCTTGGCAGGTAAAAGTAAATGGGTACTACCTCAAGTTGATGGAGCGCTTAGGCTTGGATGAATAATTTCAAAGCTGTTGACTGTTTAATTAGAGCTACAAGTGTGCGCCACGCTCGAGCCTCAATGGGCATTAATGAATGGGAGCGCGCCGCGCCGTACTACTGCCGATTTCATACTTGATTTAATCGAAATCAATTAAGAGTTTGTGGAATTTACTTTTCGTTATTTGCAAAGCGGAATTCTTTGTTGAAATAAAAATTGCTGCTGGCTGCGGTTTTAGGCGGTGTCTTACTAAGTGGTTTGGTTGTTAAGTGTTACGTACGTGAGTACTAAATGGTATCACAGAGACTAGGATTCTAGGAACGATATCACAGTGTGTCCTGTGGTTTATAGATAGGGATTTGATTATGATTCACAAATTCCTTTGAACACATTGTGGTTCTCTTACTTATTGTTTGTAATTATCATAATCTGTAACTTTATGCAGGGGGTCTGCAGGCATGGGAGTCTCAATCAGCATGTGACTCACTGATCTTTCATATAAAATCTCTAAAGTTATGAGAATCATTTTGGTGTATGTAATAGCTCCATAAGGCTTATGAGCTAATTATGTTTTGGATTTTATGGTTTTCTAAGGATTTTAGAGAGATTTTGCAAATTTCGTTTGAAGATTTTAATGACTAACATTTTTCTTTAAGCATACCATGTGAACAGTCCCGCAAATAAGCTTTTCTACACCGCCACCTCTTGGGGGTGTATGGCAAACATGCAGGACTATTTTTATCATGAGAGAACTGCTTTTGAAAACTTCTCTGCCATTCAAATACTACATGGAGTTGGGTCTTTAGGCTAGGCTGATTAGGGTTCTGGGATCGGTTTTAAAAATAAGAGGGATCATGCTATTGGTTCCAACCTGTAACCTGCCTTTCAAATATATCCTTGACCTTGTGCCCTTTTTCGGTTTAAAGACAGAATTCTTTAGCAATTCTCCCCTGCCAAGATGCACTACTTTGTATCCAAGACAAGGATGCCTTGAGTTTAGTCAGTCGAAGAGCCCTTTAGCTCACTTGCCTAGTAGCAAAACAGACAAGATAAGTGCGTCTGTGGGCTTTGTGTGATGACTGTTCTCGCTTCTCTTTTTACAGTAGCCAATAAGAGCCAAGAAGAGCAAAAAGGAACTCTGCGACAACCTAAAATGGAGCCAATTTTGTTCGAGTATAAGGATCACATCTGAGGTCAATAGGCTTTAGAGAATCATCTCCAGGGAACCTGTTTCCAAAGTTGGACTCATTTGCGATAGAACGGGAAAGAGTGTGCAAATGCTGGATCGAATGGAATGAGGTCCTCATAGAGCGACACTTTTCGGGAAGAACTAGGTCTAGCTTGTCGTGTTAGTCTATGGAAATATACCTCCGTTAATCAATCCGAGATGATTGCTTTGGACCAGCTGAATGAAGGTCAAGCTGTGTTGGAATCTGTCCTTAAGCTCAATGAATGCTCGAAATGAGATGACACTGCTCTGGATGATGAGAACAAGGACAATGAAAAGGCGGAGGAATGGCCTACCTTGGAGTTCTCTGATCAAGAATCCATTGCTGCAATTCGAAGAGAAGTGGTAGAGCCAGTGATTAACGACTGCGTTGCGGTGAAACACTAGAAAAGATGGTTAACCTCGAAGGCTTACAGACAGGCAAAAATGGCTAATAAAATCGACACGATTGGCACCACTGTAGCGCGAAACTCTGTAATAGGTGGTAGCGCTAACTACTCGTGTACAGGTTATGGAAATTTCGGGCTTCACCTTAATAGGATGGGTATTCGGGAGGATGATATCTGTAAACTGTGCCTGTCAGAAATCGAAAAGGAGGCACATCTACTGTATCAATATCTGGCATGGCAGGTCTTGGGGAGTCCCTGTGTAGTAACCCCGAAGATGAACACAGATTTCTGTTAAACAGATGCTTGAGTTGACACGAGAGATTGAGGTCAGAGAAGAATGTTGAGAAATTGAGAAAGTCTCTCTGTCTAAGATGAGAGGAGATGAGATGCTCTACAGACAGTATCTCTCGCTCCTAATAAAGGATCCTACATAAACGTCATTGTATGAATGGTGTATAATGGTGTGACCGCTATTATATTTTGGGATAGATGGCGCTGTTTCAGTTCGCTACACCGTTCATGGATTCTGACACACATTAGACCTAAAATCATATCAAGAAGAGATGTAGTCTTGGCGCCTGATTTGAGTTGTAAAGACTCACCACGTACGTTTGTCTCAGGACAAATAAGTCCAACTGAGGATGTCCAAGAATCATTTGAAACTATTATAGCGAACCTACTCAGTTGTTGAGCGTGTTAAGTGCCCAACCCATAGAATTCGTCGATCAGTTGTTCCGTCTTTTTTAATTGACAGCTCGATAGAATACACACATATAAAATAAAATTATAGGAGGCGACCCATAACCAATTTTCCGTCGGTAAGTTACGTTCACACATTCAAATATTGAAGCTCGAAGAAAATTGAGAGTAAGCATTTTCATTGGGCGAAGTAGAGAGAGAATGTAGAGGAACTGTCATCGTCTTTGACAAACAGCTGATTGATGTGACGGTTTCTATAGAAGTGTTCTTAATATCCGGCAAAACGTCAACTTAAATGTCAAGGATCAACAGAACGACGTAACAAGGGATCGACGGATTCTATAGGTTGGGTCCTTTAGAGTCTTTCAATCAGGAGTTACAGTTATTCTCAATGTCATTCAATATTTAAGACATAAATATATATACCGAACAAGGAGTGTAATATCCTTCATTAGATTTAGAATTAACAAGCTGTTTAGGTCAGTCTCTATGCAGGACCGTTGTTGAGTCTTCTTTGACCCTTTTGTCACCTGTTTGTGACTGACAGAGGAAACTGTTAAGAGCACGATCAAAGCCCTTAAATGCAGCACTTGAAGAGTCCCTTTTACCAGCACAAGAAGTTTGTTTCTTCTCACTATATTCCTCTTGTCCTCACACTGATAAACAGTTCATCTGTGCCCCACTTATGTATCTTTGCAAAAAAATAACATCAAATTCCAAGTCTTAACCAAAAACTGCTGGAAAAGCCAATTTTTTATTTAATTACTTTCACTCTTCAACGGACGATCATTTAAGAAAACAGCAAAGAAAAAAAAAATTGCCATAAATTAAAATAGTAAGAAAAAAAAAAAAGAAAAGATTGAAAAGCAAAGAAAAAGTCGCAGATACTACTTATACTCGTTTAACTCCTCTTTCTTCTTTCGATACAAGTTCAATCCGTGCGCTGCGCTGCATATGAGTAGATACACTGTTAACTACGCGCAAGTCAAGTGTCCTCAGGGCAGAGGCGCAGAATCTTGTAATAAAGTTAACCATCAGCTCTCAGCATTGTGATGGTCAGTTAACATGGTCATATCTACACCACACCAGCTCTTATACAATATTTTTATCTTCTTTCTATAGATGTTCGCCAAAGTTGTATGTATCTGCAAGTGTGTGCATCGTTTTTTTTTTTTTTTACATTCAATCAAGTTATACTGGTTGATTAGATACACGGTGCACGCGCACGGACAACACGGTAAACGGAAATTTATACTTCGATTGTATTTTCAATATTTATACCACACACAGGACCTACCCGACGAAGTAGGATGGTTTTCATTACACAGCGCAACTGGATTTTTCCACCCAAGGATTGGAGGAGAAAAAAATCAATCTCCAGCTAGCGTGTAGTCCAAGCAATTAACTGATAATATGATAATTGTAATTAAGTGCAGCAAATATTAAAAAAAAAAGAAAAAGATCTACAGTCAACCGTTTGATAAGAGAGACAGAGAAGTAGTCCGTTTAATGGTGATTGATTTTGCGAGATGCTTTCCGCAATTAATGGATATGTGGATCTCATCAGCGAAACTAGGTGGGGCTGTTTATCTTTGTCTGTTAGATAATATTTTTCTTTCTAACACACATCTTGTTCGTTAAATGGAATAGGAATAGGTTTGGTCGTTACGGAATTGATTGACTTGTTAGAAAGTCCAGCTCTCACATGACACCACAATCAACGAGACGTTATACTGTCTAGCACATGATATTTGAACACACCCTAACATTTTGATATAAGAAATTGTCAGATTCCTTATTCACAAACCGACAACTCTCATGAGATTGATCAACTTGGCAGATGTCATAATTAAAATTACATGAGCAAAAATGTCATACCATCTTTCAAGTCCATGTTGTAAACTGAATACGGGGGATCTAATGAGGGAAAACTTGGAAAAACCCGGAATCTCAGGTGTGTAACCGTGCCATGGGGATCCCTGGCGATCTCCAGTTTTAACCTGATTTCTTCCTACCTGCATACAGAAAGGCAGGCATCTTGTTAAAGGAGAAGAGAGTTAACCGATTGAGCATTCCTAGGAATAGTTTATTAGTAGGACTTGGACTTCTCCAAGGGGGAAAGCATTGGAACAATCGATGCTAATCTAGAAAGACTCTTTCTGGAATCAAGCGACACCTGTTCCATCGCCAGCTCATCCCTCTCTAATACGTCGACTAGTTCTAAACGAACGACAAATTGTAAGCAGATTGTGTAGAGATTGGGGAGTAAAGTGAGAATATTCTCAGAACAGGGGCGCAGGAGATTACAAAACGCTCGTGCTTATCTGCAGGAGCATTCTCCGATATGCGGTCTACCATCGGTAAGCAACCCGAAGGAGAAGGCCTCTGTGGATAACAAGAGTGCGGATTTCTCAATGGTATCTATAGCCAGCCGCAACATATGGTGGTCTCATCGACGAATCCGGAGCCGAATCCTAAGTCAGCGCTGTCAAGACCGACTGACGCTTCTCCTTCCACCACAAAAGGGGCAATCCCATAGGTGAATAAGAAGATGACCGGCGAAAGTGATGTGATGGGAGTGAATGATCATATCGTTGCAAGCCATAGCCAGTCTCGATGTGGTAGTTCATTCATAGCGCCACTGATAATGGGAACTCAACAACTTGCAGCTTTGCGACAGTAGTCAGCGCTGGTGAACATGGTCGAGGACTAGACCCTTCAATGTACAAATTTAGCAAGACTAGGAACGTGACGTCACGTACCTCTATTCACAACCAAAGCCCTAAAGCTCTAAGGTTGATAGGGAGGCTCAAAAAGCAAAGTTCCACAGGATTTATCTAGAAGAGCAGTGGACCATGTGACTATACTAATCAGATACTCGCAACGCTCATAGCAACGCATTTCTTAAAAAAAAAATGAAATCTTCAAGATGTTTCAGTTGACTACGCTCCCCATTGCACGTCCTTTTTTTTCCAGACCATGCACCGGTAATACCTCAATGAACGCGTAATCTTGATTGCTCTCCATAAAAACCGGGTGGATACGAATACATGACTGAAAAAAACTCCAATCATCGATTAATTTCTCGATGTCATAACTCAACATAAACACCCGCCTGCCAGCGTGATATGAAACAGGTTGAATCTGTTTGATTAAACAAACTATTGAGCCAGTAAAACTAAACTACATATGCGCTCTTGCCCCCTGCCACTGTGCTGCGCACATTTATCTCCTCGCACGTTCCAGACTCATAAAAGCGTCGTGCGGTGTGGATTTTCTTCTGACCAAATACGCCAATTGGTGGGCTCTCTTATTATCCGCACACAATGGGTCACTTTGAGCACGTATCACCACCGTTTCGAGAATTTTCAAAAGAAAGTTTAACCCATTGCGGTTCGAAGAGGGACACAAATGCTTTAGCAAAAACAAAAAAAAAGATACAAACAAACTCCGTTGATGACATGTCCCAATGTACGAGTAAAAAGAGGAATCTTTGGTTAGTGCGTCGTCCCGGTAAAACGTGCGCGCAATCGCACTTTCACTTTTCATGTTTTTAAAAAAGGAATTTGGCGGTTTTGGACGAAGAGGTGTCCCGCATTTGTTTTATTCCGCTGACTGCAAAAAAAAAAAAGTCATTCATCTTACGCAGGTGAGTGAAATGCATTTATCGGCGTTGACCATCGTCCGACATTTGACAAGTCGGTGAACGTGGTTTTTTTGTAATTGGGATTGGGATTGGGATTGCTCAGCAAATCCCTACAAGCGAATGCGGAAAGCACTCTTTTCTTTTGACTGACATCTAGATACAAAAGCTACGTTTTCGCACTTTTTTTGTACGCAAACAACGGGGTAACTTATGTCTTCTCAAATGCGGTAATAAAATAGTATTCTTTATGGTTGGGCTGCGGGACTCGTTGTCGTTTGGCTTGAAGGCTTGTCATAGACGTCTTGCAGCAGGGAAAGTGACCGGCCTACCAGTTGTGGACAAGTGACTGACGATTTGAATTGAGTTGTTTGGAGTTATTATCTATTTTGTAAATACAAACTGTCCGCTTTGCGATTGAGGAAGGTTGGGAATTGTAAATATTGATGACTGTCGATTATTGTCTTCTAATGAATGTAAATAAATTGTGTTTTCACTTGGAATCATGTTGCGCTGACGGCGCAGTGTTTACAGATTAATCTTCTGGTAGAAACTTCTTGATTATAAATGAGTAGTTTTGTGGACAGTGGAGTACGCTAAATTGTAGAAGTACCATAGGAGTTTATGTTGGGCTTACTCCTTTGGAACGTTATGTAGGTATGGTGAGACATAACCTTCCCTTATACGAACAATCTACAACTTTGGGGCTCGAGAATGATGTAGAAGAAGTCATGGTTGCCAAGCTATTGAAAGAGAACTAACTATACAACTTTGAACGCACCCTTTTAAGTCTTTAAATTCGTCGTTTCGCTACATAGAATATTGACTTTCACAAGAACTAGAGGATATGGTGCAATTTCCTTTCTGGAACATGAAGTTTGCCGAGCACGTGCATAGGAAGTGACTGATGGTCTCCTCTTCTTCTTCATCTCTACAGCTTCTGCAGAAGTCATTGTAGAGAATGCATGTCTTCCTCTAGCACAGTGTCCGGTGAGGGTGTTTACTTTTTTGGAGAGGGTTCCTCTCTTGTCTTTCAGAAGTCCGATGGACCGGGTTTTATTTAGAATGGGCCAGAGCAGTGATTCAATCGAGAAATTGAGTTAGAATCCAATCGAAAGACGATTGAGTTTAATACATAGTTTGACAGCAGACGAGTGTGGAGACCTTAAAGATTAGGCTGCCATTTTAGTTTCATGACGGCACCTACAGTATACCACATTCTGTAGCCACAGTATGCCACAAAATGATAACCAAAATAAATGGAAACATTTCCATTCGTTGCCAAGTAATTTCAATTCGAGTTGCGTTTATATGACATTCAACTGAATTGAATACGGATTCAACACTGGTGATTTACAATCGATTTCAATTCGAGGTTAACAGTCGCTAGTCAACAATCGACGAGCAACAATCGAATTGAGATAACAATCGGATTGTTCAATTGCGTTTATTCGCAATCGCCTATCGCCAGCGATTGTAGATGGTATCAAACTAGATGCTCTCAAAAATATAAAGGCTTAAGATTTGGCAAAAGGTCAACAAATAAACCAATATTAAGAGGCCACATATAGAAATTGTTTTCTATCTGTGCAATTAATCGACAATTCCAATCGATAACGTGTAGTACTCGTATCTTTGTTGTTTCGGTCGACGAACAATAGTGTTTGAATGAAGTGACACACTACGTATGACGTATGCAGTCAAATGCTCAAATATGACAGCAGTAATGCCAAATCCTCTTCACATTTCGATGATGAATTGATCGTTATCGATTGTTATACTTCAGCCCCAGATCCACCGAATAAAAATGAAAGAATTTTTGGAAATTTTTAGAACGATTTGTTCCTAAAAAATAACAAACAACATGCAGTATTCTGAGTGAGAAATTCTGTCGAAATTGCTGATAAATTTTAATATATAAGTCCGCTTTTTTAGCTCTGTTTGCACACATAAAAGGGGCAAAATTGAGTAACAAACTATAAGACATAAGTTTTATCATGATATCACTCAAAGCTGTCATATTTTCGACATCAGCGATAAAGTTTGAGAGGCACTATCAAGTAAAACGAGCATCAAAGTTTCATCCACCATCATTATTCAGATGACGTCTACTGGTTTTCGTCGCTTGTGTGTCAGCAATACACCTGCGGCATCTTCCGCCCATCAACTAGAACAATCTAGACTCTAGAGCACGCGTGTCGAATTAAAACTTGTTTAGAACCCACTTTTTTGTTTGAAATATAATAGCGGGCCACACTAAAAAACATTATGTTTTTTTCAGTAAGGATTTCTAAACTTTGACAGGTGATCGCGACCATATTGTTGAAGCTACATCTGTCAAATTGGCTGTTCTTTATTTAATCTGTCTTGCCAAATCAACATGAAGAGTAATAGAGTTTAACAACATGCGCAAATGATTAAATTGTTTTATGAAAATGGGACTTCTGTTCTTCTTCTCTCCGGCAACAAAGTTTTTTGTCTTATCAAATACCAATCTAGCAAAACTTCAAGTGAAAACTTTAACCAATTCAAGATTTATTAACTATGAGCAATGACGCCAAAAAATAACGATTAAAATTGTCTGTGACATCTGACACCGACATCATTCATACTGCAGGTCATCATCTATCATTACCTCATCGCGTCGCAGGTGAATGATTCGCTTTCAATTTTCTACAAAAGAATGTTGGTGTGCAAACCAGAATGCGAAAGGTATTTCGTACTTTTATTTTACGATACCTGATTGAATTTGCACAGAGACGTGATCTAGGACATGTTCGAATAAAAGTTTGCTTTAGTGAATGTTCGAACCGAAATTCGAAGGTAGTCAACAAAAATTGAAGCATACTTTTTGGTGTTCGGGCATGAATGCCTGAATGTATGCACTATTTTCTCAATCGCGTGTGAGAGAAGAAGTTCAAGCAAACGTAACAAAACTTACCTGACTTGGCCCAATTCTGTAGGACGACGGGTCAATCTCATTCACCATCAATATCTGCTCGACACTTAAATCCTTCGCAAGTGCTACATCGACCAATAGACCAAACCTACGTATAAACTCATTCAGAGGAACTGATTCGGGGAAGCCCAAGCGATGTAATCGAGCCGCTTCGAGTAGTTGTGACCCGCGAATCTGAAAAAAGAAGAGAATCAATGCTTAGTAAGCATATAGAACCCATCTAAGACTCTGAAACTTACTTGACTCCTCAACAAAGGAACATTAACCATCTCCTCTGAGCCTTGAAGCGAACTAATCGGTGATCCTGCAGTCGAACCGGAATGCAAGCCTGCGTTATGTTGCAACAAGTAGCAATGAACAAAATGCGTCCCAGTACGTCGCAGTGTATCGATAACCCCATCAACAGTGAACTTCATCTGCAGCATCACAGAGTTACGCTTCACCCCAGCCGAGGTGAACGATCGACGGATGCTCGAAACTCTTCGCAGAGATTGAGTACCTTCAAGTCCGACAATTGATCCACAGAACACCATGCCATTGCCTCGCGTCAGCGAACCAACATACAGGCGATTGATCTCATCTTTGGAACTGTCCTGGAGCAGTGAAGCTGCATTTCGAATTGATGGATGTTCACGGCTGTGCTTAAGCCAGCCATGTGCAGTGTACAGCACGGGGTTGGTGCCTTGCAAGTGCTGCAGGATAAATTGTTTCATCCCGCTCGCTTTTCGTATCAGATTCTGGTGTTCTCTATCGCCGTAGTGTGAGAATAGACGCTCCAGGAAGCTGTCATCATTCGAATTTGGATACATAGACTCTTCGTCGAGAAGCCACAGTAGACCACGACGATCTTGTTCACGAAGATCGCGCTGTGATGTGCGAACGACATGGTTTTGTGGGGCCTTATCTATCAGCGAGACCAGGGGGCCCGGGTGGGATTCTGGAAGCCCCTCGGTGTCTATTTCAACAAGTTCCTACAAAAAAATGAAATCAATAAAGTAAAACGTGCTATTCTGCTGTAAAACTTACTTGAGCATAACGATCTCTTGGAGCGACCAGTGTCATATGATGGAACAGCAACTGCAGACGCTCCTGTAGGTAATTGTGACGCAAGTCAGATAGCGATGCTCCAGTTTGAACACCACAACTGGCCGGATTTTGGAATCCCGGAGTATCAACCAACAAAATCGAAGCGATCGTGTGAGTAGACGTACAGATCGCTTTGTTGATCAGAGCAGACACCGCAGACATAGCTTCGGAATAGAGACCAACAACTAGACCCTCTAGACTTTCCCAGGCGATATCTGTACTGTCTGTAGGAGACTTTGCTGGACTCGATCCTCCCTGAACATTGATAGAAAATGCAGCTGCCTGCAGATCCTCGAATGAAACCCCCAGCAGGGCAGATGCCTTTCGAGCTGCCGAGGGATTCGCAAACTGTATACGAGACGTCGGCCCAGAACCAACTGAAAGAAATAAAATACTCCTTAGTCCTTGTAAGCAAGGAGTGCTCCTACTTACTTTTTGTAACACCAGCAACTCCAAGGTGATAGATCGCCGCCAATATAGCCCAAATACCCTTCACCGCTACCGCATCGATATTCAAAGTGTCAAAAGCCAATGCGGTGCGTGTGAACTCTGAAGCCGCCCTATGACGGTCCTCCAGCTTCTGTGACAGCGACACAAATGGATGGTTGTCTTCTGACGAGATATTCTCCAAACACAATTCCTTTTGCAGTTGACCTTCGGCACCCGCCAAGAGTCGTGTCATTATGTGAAAACTATGTTCATTAAGATAACGCCTGCCCGCTCGCTGACGTTCTGGTAATAGAACCTGTAACATTAATCCAACTTGAGTGATTTACATTCTTAGTGTCACATAGCATCTCATCACACTCACCTGAACAGATGCTGATGCAATCTGTCCACTTTGATCAAAGTCAAGACTCAGAATCTGTGTAAAACGTGTTGCATTCGAGTTGAGACTAGTTTTAGTGTTGCCAAAGGCTTCTAATATTGTATTTATTGCGTTGACTTTCTCGGCAGTGAGGAGCTTATTTACGGAACCTGGAATTAAAAAGAGTGAAATGAAGTTTAGAAAAGTGAATAGATTAAGCAATAAGAAAGCTGAAATCGAAAGATTAGATAACCTGGTATGGTAACGAAGTCATCCACAATTCCACTGCTAAATACATATGACCATACATACTGGGACGTCACACAGGTTATCGACCAACCCTAACCATCCTTTCATCAGCTGTCAACAACTGCCGACAACTTAACGCTTTGCTTTTGTGCTGTCACGCGAATAGTGATGGAAACTATCGAATAAATTCGACTATCGATTTATAGCAACTGAATGATTGCAAACTATCGAATAGTTTTATTCATTCATTCAAATCGATAGAAAAAAAGTAGTTGGATGTAATGACCAATGAATAAAAATGTTCGGACTAACTATCGAATGAAAGAACTTTTAGCTACAATCAAATAAGTAAATAGTTTTTCTTCGATAGTTTCCACCACTATATGCGTGTTGGTTGATTTAGATTTTCTTGTAGAAAAAGCTATTATAAACTCTTAAGAAATTCGTAACAATAGGTATGTTACGAGGGCGAAAAAGCCTTAGATATTTAGTTAGGTACCTTTTACTTTGCAGCAACTCTGATCAGTTGGTTAACACAGAACGCGGTAATGCCTTATTACCTGACTATATTCAAGACATTCGGATACATTCTTGGACTAGTGGTGTTAATCGGACTCATAGTTTAAAAAAAAAATTGGTAATGAACAGAAAGTTTGGCCTTAACCCGATCCAGAAGAAATGTTTGAGGGACCAATTTGTTTTCTCGGAACTATATTTACGGAATTAAAATTTTTATCATTTAGAGGGCTGTACAACCTCTTTCTTGGTTGGTGCCAGGATTTTATGTTCCGTCTCTGGAGTCTCAGAGATATCCTTCTTGAGTTCGACGAGACATATTGTCTATCAGCGGCTTCTTGGGTCCAATCTTGTAACATCTTGATACCCAAAACTCCCTGGCGCAACAACACATGACGTGACAGTCTCCAAATAATCGTTGTAACCAGAAAACCATCGACGAATTTTATCGACTTTGCACGCTGACAACGGAACTTGTCGGCGCAACAACTTCGCAGCCCTTGGTATATGACTGACTCCATTAAAGAACAGAGCACAACCAATCCTTCGATCAACTTGTAATGAAGTTATTCAGCATACAGCTCAATGCGGCAGGCGTTAAAGATGCAACTCTTCTGGACCATGGCAGCTAACGAATGTGACGTCCCTTCTCATTCCTTGGTCACTATTCTTGAAAAATTCGTGCAAACCTTTTTCAGGAGTCATTTCCACTTACCACGTTATCTGACACTATATCAGTAACTGCTCATGCAAACCCAATATTTGAAAGCTTATCATTTTTTGTCACAAACAAAGAACGCAAGTACAATGATTCTCAAGGCATACTTAAACGCTTTAGTAAACCGCCATAACCCCAGAATAAAACTTTAGGAAACTGAAAGTATGAAGCGGTTTATATGAGTAACTTCTTCTACTTTGAACTCCTGTCGAGCTCTATCATGGTCTATGCCACTCGCTACTTCCCCAGAAAAAAACACAAAGCCTCCAAGATCACTCCATATATGCGTCGTTCCGCTTATAGACGACTCTCTGTATTTGACATTACGTCCGAAGTTGGGCTGTCACATATGTGGTTACTCTACGACATGCAACCATTATGACTGATTATGACATCAGAACAACGTCAGTGTCACGTGTGTTTAAAACCATTTACATCTGGTGTCATTCGGTCATGTCCACAAACATAAAATGTCAACGCATCTGGAAGTCTACTACCCATAGTTTGGATCATATCTTTGGAATTATTTGAAAGGACCTACCTACCAAGTTTGACAATAACATCGTTCAATTTAAAGGCGTAAGTCAGAATCATGCACACATAGCAAGATCAAGATCTGTACAATGTACATGTTGCTTTTGAAACAATGGCTATGAAAGTGTTTGTAGGTTCATCATAATACTTTTCCGCCAACTTCTGCTCACCCATGCATCACTAGACAAACTATATTGCTGCCACCCAACATGTCAACCCTAACCACACACCACGCTTCCCATCATTTCCAATTGATTTGAGCGCCTACTTCTAAAGCCCACCCGAAATATATATAAAAAAAAAAAAAGATTCCATTACTTACCGGCAGCTAATGCCAAATAGTACAAAGCATGTTTGAAACTTGTTGTCTTTCCGGAACCAGATCGTCCCATGAATATCAAACTCTGATCGCGACGTGTCTCCAGCATTGTCCTGTAGGCGGTCTGTGCCAGTGAATAGACATGCGGAGGCATATCCTCCGTTTTACATCCACGGAACATGGACACCACCTGAAAAGTTGTAATATAATTATTTTTGACTTTTTTTTTTGATGAGATGAAAGATTTTCAATTCAATTTCAGTGACAGTGTGTGGATTGTAAACTGATTTGTGTGTGGATGAGAGTGAATTAGGCGTAAGATACATTTGCACTTACCTTCTCTGAGTACAGGGATAGCGGTGCCATTGGATTGACCACCATTAGGATTGGACCAGCTTTTGTATGAATCAGATTGCTGGCGTATCTTTGGCGGAGGCAGTGTAAGACGGACGCCTCGTTTAGGTGTTTCAACTGGCAAATATCCTCGACCAGGTCCAAGGAGGACGGATTCGATTTTTCGATATCATCTTCATCGACTGTCAGCTCTTCGCCATTGTGCAGCAGTTGAACAACTACCTTGTGGTGTTCGATATGTTCTTTTTGTTGAGGTAATCTAGCGGCGGCACAGAAGCCACCACGATGCACCAGCCATACGTGTTCACCAGTAGCGGGGGTTGAATCCTCATCGAATTGGGACTGAAAAGAAACCAAGAACAAAAGGAATTTTAATCAATGGACAACTTGTGTATAAGATACAAATGCCATTCATCTCCAATCTAAGATGAGACTTTAACATTTTATTGAGAATGCATTTACAAGTAAACTTCTTGTAGTATCTGATTGAGAAAAATGATTTCTTGATTGAAAGCCACTTTTCATTGCAACTTTAATTGAATAGATATATCTTTTAGCAAATAACACTCTGCGGATACACCCCGTATTAAATGCCAACCTCTTGTAATGATTACTTAACCAACTGCCTACCAGCCATTGTATCCATGAAATGTTATTGATTTTTTATTGCCAACGTGATGGATAAGCACTTAAGCAGTTAATGATAATTTTTATCTGTCTTTTATTTAGATACAACTACAGACAGTAATAAGATTGATTAAATTATGAGAGTTGTGACATCTACAGATCATGGCATGCAATGAAATTAGAGATTTTTAATACCCGAGATAGAATTTATTGTATTGCGATATAAGGACAAGTTTGAGGATGTCTATATTTAGTCACGTATCTGAAAGATTTCATGGAATTGCCGCTAGTGAATAGACCAAATGAAATTTATTTAACAGTCGAAGAATGTTTAGAATACCCCGAGGAATAAGCCCTTAAATGGTGTGGACTTCGGGTGAAATTTCTACAGCGCACTTGTGAAATAGGAATTTGTAGTTTCCTTCGGGAATTAAAGGAAAGTATGCAAGAGTCTATAAGATGTCTATGACTTGCTTTACTAATAGTTCTGTTTTGCAATGGCAATTGGTCTGTTTATGATTGAGCCGTTCGAAATATTCACTGCTACTACAAGTACTACTACTACCCACATTCGTATTCATTCGAAAAAAAAATTCCCTGGGCTCACATTTTATTGCCTCTCATAAAATGGCTTTACTGTTGAATTGCCTAGTAGCTCAAAAAAACAGCGACAAGTGTTATTTTTCGCTTGATATCTGTGCTGGTATCATTGTCAAAGTTAGTAGCAACGAAAAGGTGGACAAATTGAACAGGATTCAAAGGATCGCATGTAACTATAGGAGCTCTGAAGTCGACTCCGACAAATGCTCTTACCAACATTATATTACATAGCGCAATCAGACTCAAAGTGTCTATGTGCTGGACAGCCAAACCTTACGGACTCAGCAACATCCTTGATTCTCTATCGAGAGAACTTTCTGCACCCTCTATAGACAATTCGCCACAAGAATGGAATGGCAAGATGGACAGGTGATTAGGGACTTCGACCTCAACGTGTACACCGATGACGGTTTGAAAATGAACTGTGGTGTCGGCCGGACGTCTTTTCAGAATCCCTAGACATCTCCAAATCTTATAGATTTCCTGATGCTTCCAGCAACTTTTAAATGGGATTACTCGCTATCTGCGAAGCATGCCGTCGATTCAAACTACACACTAATATCCTAGCAAGACATTCTCCAAATTAGTTCTAGAATGCTGATATGGGTTCCAGTGCAAAGCAACGTTTATGGAAACGAGCGTGTCGATGAACTGGCCATGTGTCCAAATATATCGGCTGAACGGTTACACCAAAAAAGTGACAAAAAATTATCATGGAAAAGAGGTACCTTTATGCCTTTTGCTCAAGATAATAGATATAGCCATATTAGGCCAGTCATTCAACTCTCAACATCGAACAGGTAGGCTTTTTTGATTCGAAGTAGAAGAATCACAACCCTACTGCATTCTAGTCCAGCATGTGATTTGGAATGTGTCGAATACAGCTTGAATCGACATCAATAGCATCTGCTTTACCTTGCACAGTTCTTACAAGAAAAACTTGTAAAGTGTCACTTGTGTAAGGTACACACAAAGTATTTGAAGTTCTAAGTGGAGAACGTCAGGAGTGTATACTGTCACCGCTGTTGTCTAAACTACTTTTATATCGAATAAGAGCCTTCATCTGAAGGCCCAAAAACTAGAACTTGAAGAAAACAATTCTACACACTTAAGAAGTGTGTCAAATTGGAAAGGCTCCTGGAAAGTCTGTTGAAGTAGTGTTCCTCGCACAAGAACAACTACAACTTTGTTCAATATTTGTCTCTGCAAGGTATAGCTTTATCGGAGAACGAGCAAAGACCCTATAGGCATAACTATTTGAAGGAGAAAGTCCTAGTCGGTTGGACTCCTCCACTGCAATGCATTTGTGGACCCCACTGGCAGAAGTAAACGCGTCGCAGGACTCTCTTTTGGAATGGGCCCTAGTGCGCTGTAGAAAGTACACCTATTAAGATGGCGTCAAGGGTAAGTTATAAGGGTGTGTGGTGGAAGTGAAACACACTCGGAGACATTAAACGGTCCACTGTGCTTATCCTTGTAAGGGATGTCTAGGTATTGCTAAAACAGTTTGCAATAAGCGCTCTTTTTTTCGCCAAAACCTTTCTGAAATTCGTTTGAAGTCTGTAGGTAGTTTTAATTTATGTGAAACGTGACTTTGTGCACTTTATTGGTTTGCTAATTAAAGAAGAAGCAATAAAAGTTTTGCATCATCAACACCGAACCCAATCGCGACAAATTTAAAACAAAAGTGAAGCCTCATTTCAAATTTATGACTAAATAAACGTTCTAGCGTCCACACAATACTTAAAGTGCACAAGGGCAAGCAAACTTAGATAAATTTCTATTCAGTCTCACGTTTTAGATAAATGTTGCTCGGAACACTTAAAATTTCAAAGAAGATTGATTGTGCAGCGAAAATCTAAATCTCACCTTGTTGTCTAAACTTCAATCTCACACTCATCTTTGAAAATTATTAGAAAACAAAATAGATGCCTCCCAGCCACCATTCACTCATATTCATCACCCACAAGAGAAGACTCACCAAAAAACGTGAGATACACAGTTTTTTTATTCGCAAAAAATAGATACACCTCTCGGCAGACGGACGGACACCATGCAGTTTCCATTCATCACGATTTTGAATCCATAACCAACGTCCATCATATCTTTCTTCAATTAAATATGACAGCTGATGCTGGTGGACTTCAAAACAAAACACAAAAAGTATCTACAACATCAAAGCAAGTAGGCAGCCTCAATTCAATCATTAAAACTGCAAACACGATAAGTCCATAATTGCAAGAGACTCTTAATTAAACTAATTAAATAAATTATGACGGAATTATTACAGCGGTTTAATGATCAGATATTCTTGGAAATCGCTCTCAAATTGTAGGTAAAACAATCCATGATTTATTACAGGTTTGCATACACTCGTAAATCTGTCCCGAAAGATACGAGATAAAGACATAAATAAGTATCTCAAAGGGAAACCAATCCATTTGACCTTCAAATTGCCAGGCGACTCCGCCTTAAATCACACCTCGGGAATGCGCTTTAGAATCAATTTCCAACATCAAAAGTGTGTCGGGTCGATTCGGTAGAGAGCGACAGCCACAAAGATGAGACAAGCAAGAGACCTCGCCTAAAAATTGCATGCCAAAGTTGAGAGAAAAATGTTAATCCATTAGAATGGAACGTGAGTTCGCAGACCGCCTCACAGATGATTGAGTGGCCAAGTCGAGACTTGAGATACACCGCGCCGCCGATCGAACGTGCACAGATTTAAATAGAAGAATGCTGTTGTTGTTACTTTTTTTTTTTTTTTTGAAATTTAATACCCAAAGCCGGAGCTTCTAACGACACGATGTGATGGGGCAGATAGTTTTGCAATTAGAAGCTATGAGGGCATCGATGACTTAATGACAATGACCCCATCCCCATCCATCGCATCAGTACTCAAATCAGAAAGTGTTTATGGTGTCAAAATACCAATCGGATTCCCCTATCCATTCCAATTAGGAAGATTTAACCCTACTTAACCGAAAATACTTTTTTTTTTTTGGAATCCAAAGCCCCGAATGCCCCCGAATAAGTGAACTAATGGACCGTAATCAACTGACGTTTAAACTTTCTCCCACCGCGAGCGACACCGTCGCATTTCAAAGATACACCATTGATACGCCGCGCCACCGCCGACTCTGTTATTATTAATTTTTTTCTTTTGAAACGTCAAATACACTTCCCATCGGTCCCTCGTATCTCATCTCATCATGTGTCAGCGGCGAGCCGTGCAGCCACGGAAGTTCCTATCAAAGTGGCTGGCTGTATGGTCGTCGAACTATTCCTATTCGTTTACGTTGAATTGGAACAAATACCGGCGTTAGATAGTTTTTTTTTTTTTTGTTGTTGTGTACTCCAGGGATGGGGATCATAACATATTGCGTAAGAGCCCGGACCGGTCAGTGTGGGGCGCGTTTGAAGATACATTGATGCTGATAGTATGTACTTCAAGCGGTGCAATATGCTGACACAAAAATGAAATTTTAATTTTGAAGAGAATTTTTTATTTTCATTTTTTTTTTTAATTGAGTGAAAGAGCACATAGACTGTATCATTATGGAGGAGCAGATACATATGATACATATGAGTGATGTCCCAATTAGTTAAGAGTGTTTATGGTCAATGATGCTCTATTTAGATGGTCAGTAAATTATTATGACTTCAAAGTGTTGTGAAACATCAAAGCAGATGAGAGAATATTTGGCACATGTGTAACATACATGGAGGTAGGTGCGATCGTGGAAAGGAGAAGGACAAAGGAGTGGAACAGGGTTCTAAGATGCTATTTTCGAAAAGAAACTTCAAATATTTGGGACTTTTGGAACAGATTAAGTTTTCCCAAGCAGATAATAACAATGAGTCTTGGAAGGCATTTTGACCACTTCCGCCCAAAGTACTGCTATAGCTATGTTATACTGGAATTCTGACATTCCGTACTGCGTAGGTACTACCGAAAAGCAAATTATACTGCGCAACTGCGCTACCCAACAATTTACTATGCTTTAGGTTAAACAAATGAAAATTCGGATATATATGCTTACTATATCTTTTTTTAAGAATGTGTGCCTGCCCTAACCTTTAGAACTGAGATTTATGTATTTCCGAACGCAGTCCTTTAGCTGTCATTCGTTTGAAAACTAAATTAAATGGGTCCTCATTCTCACACATAGAGGTCCAGCTTTGGATAACTTGGCTAGAACTAGGGTACGGCCATTTTGTAGATGATGTGTATACAATTTGTTGTTAATTAAAACATAACCTTCAGAAAGAATTTTGATCAAAAGGAAAGAAGGAAGCAGCAAAACAAATTTATACTTAGGTTTTGGTTACAAGCAAGTTTACATTAACAGATAAGACAGTTTAGGCTGTGCTTTTTAGGAAATAAGGGACAGGGGAAATGTCTATTATACCTAGTCTATGACATTTTATGTCAACGTCACCGTAGAGGCGCCCCGGTTTGATTTTGTAGATGCGAAATAGGTAACCGAGCCAAAAACAAATTTTAAACAGTAGCACTCCTCTGGTAGTGCGGAACACTACTGATTTTGACAGCTGCTTTGTCTCTATGTTTTTTCAGCATCAAATTGATCCAGATGCTTGAGCTAATGACAATTGATTGGGGGTTTTCAAGAAAATAGGGGAAGCGGGAGAATTGCTTGCGAAGTTTACAAACTGTCACTTCAAGTGCACAGGGACATTCCGGGAACTACAACGATTTATTTTAAGTTTATAGCAATTATCAAGGCTACATATGATGAGTCCACATGTCACGTCTTGCACAGAGGTAGGCTGTCTGAGGAATTCGAAGTCCAAAGTGGGGTTCGCCAAGGCTGTATACCTTTACCAATTTTGTTTCTATTGGTGATTAGCGATATGCTGAATGCGGCCTTATCAAAACAGGAAATGAAGGAATTCGATGGACTCTTAGATCTGAACTCAAACACCTCGACTAGCCGGCGATGTATGCCTACAGTCTCGACAGAATAATAGAACTTCAACAAATGACAACAATTGGGAGGGTTGAGAGTGGCAGTGGATTGGTCACACTCTCCAAAAGGGTGACAGGTCCAGGCTAATCACTCCATCTAATGAAACCGCATTCTCAGGATGGCAGCATATGCAGCAGTCCTAGGATTACGTCGAGAAAGAAGCACGGCAACTGGGATAGAATTGGGGAGAGCTGAGGCACATAAGAACAAACAGAAGAACGATTTAGTTTATATACCACCCATTGAATCCAGCAAAACATGCGGATGCGTTGGCTGCACTTACTCAAGGTGAATGTCGCTAAAAATCCAACAGTCTTTGAGACGATCTTACTTTAACCTTAGCCTTATGTTGGTTGTTCTTACCGACATACACGTTAGAAGTGTGCTAAAAAGATTCCTACAGGAGCTGAAGACACGAAAAAGAAGAGGAAACCATCATCTACCAACCCTGCCCTGTCACACAAAAGGAAACTCCTCCTTAAGTCATATTTCTTTGACCGTTGTCCAACTCCTTTACTTGTTTGTCCTTGTTCTTTAGTTGATAGTTCTTGTCTTCTTTGTTCCACTACATAAATCAGCTTTTGATTTGGTGGCATCTGAATAAACATACCTATTGTTGGTCAAATTGACACTAAGTTATCCAATTCCATCGCAACTGAAGCCTAAGTAACTCAACTTTAACAGAAAATCTACACGTCATCCATCGTACATGGTGTTCGGAAACTAGACAAGCGATTTGCCACGAAACTCATCTAAAGCGACGAAGCGCATTCTCACGATGGTCAAGAAACGAATCTTGGCCGGCAATACAAACCAGTTTCCAAAACTCACAGTCGCAGGTTCAATTCACCGTTTAAAAAAACACATAGCAGTGATTGCGATTTGTCACAATTAAAACCTTTAGAACAGTATGAACCAAGATTTATTGTTTACTCCATCGCGACTCTGAGATATTGCATCTGCAACATATACTCTACACAGATCGCTTTGTATCTGTAACCAAATTAAAAGCTTTAAAGAATTCTCTCTGCCTTAATATTTCATTCGCCTTCCGTTGCGGACAAATCTTACGCCATATAAATTAAAACTATTCCGTCTAGACTCATTCCTCTTCATACGAAAACTATTTTAACCGCACACATGCGCTCGAGATCCTTTGCAGATCATGCCCGATCATCCTCTTGCAGAGATCATTTGTTAGCTTTTGTTCCACCGACCAACCACCAGAGCACTCCCTGACAAGTGTCACTAGTCAAGTCAAGCCGTGTCCGCACTCTCTCTACAGCCCCCAGATGGCTACACTATCCAATGGTACGATTCGCCATTCTCCCTGCTTCAATTGGTGTAATGCCAACATTTATGACTTGGCGCCAACTCTAGCGTGCGTGTTGATATTTTGGACACCAAACATTAACCCGGAAGAAAATGTTCCACGGAATTTTCTGTTTTGCTTGCCACCACATTCATAAGAGGAAAATTCTTCTTCTTCGTAACTTTGCAACATTTTCGTTTACAAGATGTGATTTATGCCAAAAAAAAGATACATTAAAATACCTCACAAGCAGGCGCAAGCGATCCGATCACCCTCAAGGTTCCTAGGTGTGTGCTATGATTTATTTCGCAATAATAATTGCAAGTAATTGGGTAAATAATTACACAAAAAGATATAATTCGCTTATTAGGATTGTGAATCTATAACAACAACAACGCATAGTTTTGCAATCAATCTCAAAGATCGAATTGCAAAGATACATTGCCGCGATTCATGGCAATCGATCGATACACGCGTGTGAGATTGCACTCGTGCTGAGTGTTAAGAGTGGCGATTGTGAGTGGAAGGGCGTGTGAATTTTAATCGAAAGTACATAGTACACTTCATACTCTAATGAGTTATGGGAAATTTGGTGGTGGTCGAGAGTTGGTATGCAGCCTTGGGACGAGATATTTTAATGACTGGTATTTATTTTCTCCCCCCGCTCAATCGATTTGCGAGATCTCTGTCGTCTGGGCTATAAAAATTCCCTAGTAATTGATTTATACTGAAAATTAAAAAAGAAAATGTGCAATTGCATCGATAATTATCGATTGGGAGGCTTTGACAATGATGCATCTTTATACTGTCGGCATATAGACAGATCGTTAGGGTGGAATAACCCGCTTCTACTGTCGTCAAGCGGAGGTTGTGTTAGACGGAAAGCTGAAGAATTTTAAGATGATGTTTGATTGTAAAATATTGGTACTATTGCGCCATCTGGCACTGAAACTTCTTAAGGAATCCCTCAATCTGCTGATGAATATCCGTTTTCCTAGCAGCTGAAGGGCCTACTTGGATTCAATTGCAGTCTCGACAAGGTCGGCATCAAGCAGCCCCTTCAATCTAATTACTAAAAGCATTATTCTTTGGGCTATCAGTAGCTTCAAACCCTTCAAGTCTCCAGGACCCGATGGAATTATTCCTGCAGAATTCCAACGAAATGCTGACTTGATACTCCCCTCTTAAGAAGCCCCAAGTCGAGGACAGAAATCAACGTGATGTTCATACACAAGGTACGCAAAAGCTCACATGTTAACCCCAAAGATCTGAGACCCATAAGGTTGTAAACTTTTTTCCTAAAAACTCTAGAGAGAAAGTGCTTGACGTCCATATTTGCTGCTAAACTCTGGCCAGCCTCTCAGATCTCAGTAAAGGGAAGTCGGTAGAAGTCGGTAGAAACGGCGCTTCACTCACTCCTAAATCTTTGAATTGCGGAGAATACACCTTGGTTGCTTTCCTTGACTTTAAGGGAGCACCTAACAACGTTGAGCCTATAGCAATTATAAACGCAAATCGATGGTTTGTTTGGTTACCTTCGATCAGAGTCATTAACTCTAAGCTAGGCGATACTTCTGTTTACAGGTTTGACAGCAAGGGCACCCCTCAAGGAGGTATTATCTCTTCGCTTCCTTAGAGCCTGGTGATAAATTAGCTTTTTTTAATCCTGGACGAGGAGGGATACAAACCCTATGCGGACGAAGCATGTTGCTATTGATGTTTTCGGCAAACAGCTAGACACGCTTGATCTCATATAGAATGCCCTAAGCTCTCTAAATGGACTCGATAATGCGGTCTGGGGGTAAATCCTCAGAAAACAAAACTAGTCCCCTTCACCAAAGTACAAAATCCCTCCGAATATAAATGACACTCCTTTGGTACTCTTAAGTGTGGCCAAGTACCTAGGCCGCATCTTAGATAAGAAGGTAAGCTGGAAACCCAACAATCTTGACAGAATCAAGAAAGCCACTACGGGGCTATATTGCTGCAAAAAGGCTCTTGGATGTTAGGTCTTCTGCCTCATATTACACATTTGTTGCATGTGTCTAAAGTCAGGTTAGGTATAAATCATCTATGGCATGACCCTCTGGTGGACTGCACTAGATACGGTGCACTTTTAATCAAACAAAATGCGTCCATTAAAAAACAGATCTGTCTCAAGCTGGATCTAAATAGGTTCCACAAAGCAAAATGGGTGCCATGGTAGAGCTTCATCACAGTGAGCCAATCTAACCTAGCCTAACTTAACGCCTACAAGAAGCTGCACAAAAAACATAAATTTTTAATAAATTCCTCTTTCCACGACGCTTGGAAACGATATGGCCAATCATCAGTCTTTAACTTGATGAGAGTGATCTTTTGCTTGAAATGCAGTCTGTCTTCCAACAGCTGCTCCACTGCCAAAGTGGCCTTTAATAAGATTATTACTGCCGTCTTATACCAACAACTTGCTTTTTGATCTGTGTAGGTATTGACAGAACCCAGACAGTTGTGCTCGGCAAAGCAACCTGGGAACCCAAAAGCCTTCTATGGGGAGTACCACAGGGTTCAATATGGGTCTTATTTTATTCTGTGTCTTCGTTAATGATTTACGAAGGGTTTCCTGAACAAAAACGCTTAAAAAAAAAGTTACTCTTAGCCCTTATTCACCTTCATGGTTTATTCCTCATCCTGACAGAAGATGATAGTCACGGTCAACCATCGGAATCAGTTTTCATGTTTCTTTTGATTACCAAGTTATACCCTCAATCTTCCCTGTTATTGAAATATTCTGGATCGAAGAAGATATCTTTGCTAATTAACAGAATACTAGCTGCAATAAGACGATTCCCGCTGTGGAGTCAATCTATAATTAGTGGCATATTCGTCAGAATGTCTGAATGTCAGAATTTCTCAACCGGCAAATAATTAACGAACGCATTCCTTAATTTAGTTCATATCTGTGACTGGGACATGAACTCTGGAGTCCCAACAAACATGCTGGGGCCTAGTTCGTACTGGGTTCTGGAGAATAGATTGATGAGACCCCAAAATAAGGTTCAGAGGAAGACTTTGCTGTGTCTGCCTGTATCCTTGCTTCAGTTTTAGTTCAGCTTAGTGATTCCTCGTTGCACTCTCTAATTGTTCTCAAGGACTTAAATTTTTGTACATAGCATTTATTACTCTTACGACACTTTGATTACCCGCACGATAGGACATTAAAGCACACATGTCACCATTATCCCCAGGTTTTTTTCAGATAGAAGCTTATCTCAATCTAACAGCTTATTAGTGTCTTTCAACACATTTCAATTTATGGATTTCCTGCAACAGGAAATGCACTCAAAACTTTCCTCCCATTACAGTGCTGCCACATTGTATTCCAAAAAAGGAAGAAATCATCTCATCCCAAGCGTCATCGTGTAAAGAGCCTCCCCAAATAAGTCTATAAGCTGTGTTAAGACACATTTAAGCGATTATCTATTCCAAAGCGTATGGGGCATACCATACAAAACGAACAAAAAAAAAAAGTAACTAAAACGGCAGACAACTGCCATAAATCTCATTAAATCGTGTACGACAAATTTTTCCCTGTCCCGTCGTCCCGAAATAACTCCGCGCGCCGTGGAGGAGATATAGTACATACTTTTGTATGGTTTTCGATGCGCCTTCCTCGCCTCCTACTTTTGGACTCCATCTCCATGCAGTAATTCCTTATTTTTCCCAAGATTTTTCCTTCGATTTTCTGTTAAATTGGCCGATTCTTATTTTAACCACAGCCACAGAGGGGGAGTGTAGGGTGGTACTTTTAGTTTTTCAATAAAACTCCCTCCCTGTGGTGTGTAGTTGCTTGCTGCTGCTGCCGTTGTTGTTGTTGTTATCGTTTTTTTGGGAAAACATTACCATTTGCGTCTGATGGGATTGCAGCAACAAGTCAGTCACGGTAATTTTCATATTCAGCGGAAATTAAAAGAAGCCGGATAATTATAAATGCTAAATATAAAGATTAAGAGGGAGAGAGAGACAGAGAGAGAGAGACATTTCTCAGATGCGCACACCGTGAAAATGTACACAAAAGTCTGTTGACTGTCAAAGAAAAGGAGGAGCGGTGGGACTGGGTGGCAGGCAAAGGTGCGCTACACGGTATTACATTGCCATTGCAATGTTGCAGTTGCAGCATTCCTTTTTGCAACGCGTGCCGGCGACCAGCGGCGGAGTGTTTGTTGAATGAAGCTAATTGAAATTTGCAACAGATTTGGATTTGTTTTGATGTTATGATTGTGTGGTGGACTCTATTAGATGGATGGTTTGTCCAAAACGAGAAACGAGGAACAAACCGAAGAGGTTAATGATGCTTGCTCTAAATTTAGCAAATGACAATCTTTAAATAATTGTTGCTTGCTACTATAGAAAACATATTATTTGGAGGGTTCACGAAAGTGACATTTTTGGTGTTGGAAGCCATTAGGGTTTAGCTTTTAACGAACTTATCGAACTTAATGATGATGTAAACAAAGTTTCTATGAACTGACATACTGGTACATGAACCGGTATACGGTACACGCATCGTTCGGTAACAGCTTCTTACTCACTAATTTGCCCCTAGATACACAACTCTTCAACCCCTAGAAGAGACTTCTACAGAATTCCAAGTAGAGATGACTAGAATACCAATGGATTCAAATAGATGAAGGTACTGGCGCTGGTCTCGAAATACAAAAAGTTCCTTCAGACTTAACGACAGTTACAGTGTTTTGTTTGGTTAGGTAGATGGCCTTGTGGTAAGAAATTCACTGCTCACTTAAGTCAACAATTCGAGTCCATTTAAACTTGGAAAATGCTGTAAAAAAAGCCTTCTAGTAGCGGGCTCAAATTAGTGATATGACCCTCAAGAGGTCGGTCAGCCCAACATTGCCTAAGTTCTCCAAGTCCGAGAAGAAATAATCAAAATTTCTCATTCTTCTGACGGACAGGGCAGGACAATCACTCAACAGGTGACGAATAGATTCGACTTCTTCTTCGTCCCTACAGCTTCTGCATAGCCATTATGTAGCATACAGAGTCGGTGAAAGCTAGAAACGATCCGTGCGTTACAACTACAGAGTTTAACTAAAGTTGATGATCTCTTTTTGCTAAAGGCCGGCCATAGATGCACCAGCGTCTTTTTACTCGACCGATGGCTTCATCTTCTAACATCTTACGTAAGGAACTCATTGGAGCTGCTACAAAAGGAATGTCCAGTCTCGACTCTTTCCTAGCGAACTCGTCAGCCTTTTCTCTGATACCCAGGTGAGGGTCCGCATTGGCTCTGGATATCTCGTTTAAGAGTGATTTGCAGGTTCTCAAAAGCCTATTTACAGCAGAGGCCAGAACCTTAATGGTCACCGGGCTGTCTATAGACAGTAGACAGTGTATGATGGTTGTGACCTCGGCTTTAAAGGCGCTGCAGTTGTTCTGTCAGAAAGTCTTGTAGTGCATCTCTTTTCGATTGCAAGCATCTAGTTTTGGGAGCTAGACAGCTACAGTATATATTAAGAGGAAGGAAACTAAGCAGTAGGTGAGGTTTAACCTGCAAATGTCACACGGTGATTAGTACGGTTCCGGGCAGCGGAATGGTTGTAAATCAAGTCACAACCTCTCTTGGGAAAGAAATAAAAAGAATGACATTGCCTCCTTCATTGACTTCACTGAAACTTAAATGAATGCAAATTAGAGTTATATTCCTTCTTCAAGCCTCTCTTGTAAGAAGCTTCCAATTTAAATAATTACTTTCTCCTCTTTCCCTGAAAATTGAATTCCAGTTTTCATTATCTCCAAATAAATGTTAATTTACCTGATGACAACTAAAATATCGCACCTCCTACTAAATGTCGTAAGACAAATGATTTCCTAAAGATAGGCATTTATCCATCCTCAATCGAAAGCTAATAAAATGCATTCTCCCCCACCCACTCGGGAATTAATCGAAATTTAATTCTTTACAAAACAAACACACCTGATAATCTGACTGTCATCGTGACGACAGTTTAGATTGGTCGGTGCCAGTCTTCTCCCTAGGGCCTTCTTACCAAAGAATTTCTCTATCAACGTCACATCTTTTTGTGATCGTATCTACTAGATGCTCGGATACATACAATTTGAATTAATTACGAAAAAAGAAAAACCCATTGCATTAGCATTTTAATTTTTTCTTTGTGGTTTAAAGGTAAGCTTTTGCATTGTTAACGCCTTTTGTGCTGCGCTTGTTGTTGTGTTGACATTTGTATCTTGTATCTTAAGTTTATGAATGAATTTCAGTGAAAAACAGAAAGAGAAAAACTGGTTTTTAATTTCCATTTTTCTCGAATTTGTTTGTCGACATGCTTGATTGAGTTGCTGTGTGTGAAAAGCGCGCTTGTAAATCACTAATTAATATATTCTGCCCATTTTGACATTACGGTTGAGAGATTTATAATTACATGTTGGTAACTCCTCTAGTTTGCAATGACATGTGAAAGGGTGGATTGATTTATGTCAAAAGGTCAGGAGGGACTTTTTAGCTTTTGTGTGACTTAATTTGGGAACTCTTTCTTAAGGTATTCATAAATTTCGGATAAACTAAAGAAATAATGACGATTTTATGAGCCGTAAAAGGAAATTAAGTTGGGTGTGGCTCGACCATGCATGGCGCACAAGATTGCCAATGCAGCTACTATTCATTGAATTTGAAAAGATCTTTCGAAACTTCTGACAGAGTGTTGGTTTGTATACAATCACCACACCTTTTTGTGGTGACAATCAAGCCCTTAAATCAACCACACGCACTTCAATTATTTACTAGTGAGTCATTCTATGGAAGACTACTTGTCCGACATCATTTATTTATTTTTCTTTGGTTGGATTTTGAGATGACATTTCATGCCTTTCTAAGTCAACGATTTTGTCACAAGGCACCCATATACCAGACCTAGCCTTAACTATCCAATTACAGGTATCAAGCTTATGACAGACTTACAACAAATTTTGATCAAACAATCTCCATTCCAGTTTAAGAGCAAGACCATCAAATAGCCTTTAGCACACAGTTAATGAAGAACTCCACAGTTCTGATTGAGCAATTTGCTATCAAACAAATGGAAGCCTGAAATATTTAAATATTATAAAGTCTCAAGCTAAAAATGTCAAGCAATATATAGGTGGACAAAAGAAGTGTTTAAAGCGCATAGGATAGGACTTTTTCTTCTCAAAAACATTTGACAGCTAACATTGAAGGTGTAAATGGGTGCCTAAAACCTTTGAAAACTATCAAGTCCCAAGCAAATGTAAATAAGAAACTGCTTAAAATCCCAAAGATTAAGACATTTTCAATTAGACACAAAAATTACTTATCAACTAACATTGAACGTGTGAATGAGTCTTAGACTTTTGCAAGTTAAACATGTCAAGGCATATATAGGGTGTCCAGAAGTCGCTATAGACAACAGAGGGTGAAACTTCTTCCGGACTTGCCCAAATATACACAAAAAATACTTGTCAAATGTCATTGACCGTGTAAATGAGTTCAAATTTATTAATTCCTAGGTTAAAGATGTCAAGGTATGCAAAGGGTGTCCAAAGGATTGCTGGACAGAGGACGAAACCCAAGCTAAACGTGGCAACAAATAAATTGCGTGTCCAAGAAACTGCTCTAGATCACAAAGAACGAACATTTTTTTTAGAAATTCTTTCCCTAAATAAGATTTTATGTCCAAATTCATGTACAACAACTCACCTGCTTTCCGATTGCCCCATCGAATGACTTCAACAATCCGCCGCCACCTCCGACGCATCGCATTACCAGGGATTTCTCATACAAAACAGTAAAGTCCACAGACTCTTTCCGGCGCAGGGAGCTCCTCAGTGAAGTGGTCCTATTGAAACTATTATTCCTCGAAGTGATTGCTGGTGAATTTCCACCTCCACCGACGCCATTCCTCGGACTATTACTACTGCTGCTGCTCGATGGTGCTGCAACTTTACTCTTCGAAAACACTCCCTGCCATGGCGGCTTACTAGGCACACTCACCAAACTCAAAGAATTCCCCCCCGATTGGCCACGATTCTTATTACTCGAACCCAGAACTCGAAAACTCCTATTACGTTGGAAATTCAATTTGTCATTCGCCGCCAATAGCTGACCACCAGCAGCACCAGCACCTGGTGCTTCCTTATCACCATCGCTATACAATCGAGCACGACGCTGCTGTGAGGGCGATGAACGACGATCGGTCTCATCGATTGATGGCGGCGGTACGAGTGTGTCAACGATCTTCTTCCGTCTTGCGGCTACTGGGGAATTCAATAGACTTGGCTTTGTCTTCATTTCGTGGCCGCAAACGTTTACTATGACACGACTGCCATTACCATTGCTGCAGCAATTATTATTAATATTCTGTTGCTTCCGCAAATGTGGACGACTCAACTCATTAGAATTCCATGAGGAGTTCTCGGATCCGCTATCGCTTATCGTTTCCGAACTGACACTATTCTTGCGATGGTTTGTATTTGTAGTCGAAGACGACGACGAGGGTGATGGACTATGGACACCATGGGTCGATGGATAATGATGATGATGATGATGGTGGTGGTTATGGTGTAGGTGATGATTGGAGACGACGTTACTGCTATGATGATGGTCGTCATGCGTTTTAGTGTTGACAACTTTGGACTTAAGTGTGCCACATGCATGCGCCTTGCCCGTACATCCTCTATGGATTTCTGGTTTTAGGCCAGAGCCAGGCTTGTGCGGTGTCGATGGTGATATTGAGGAACGGAGCGATTGCTCAAATGATTTTGGTAGTATGAACATTTGCTGTTTTTAAAATCTTTTTTTGTTTTCTCTTTTGTCTTTTGTTTCTTTCACTCGCGAGTTATACTTGTGTTTTGCTTTGGCACTTGTTTACATTTCGGGTCACACACTCTATTCATAGATACAAATTCACATTAGCGATTGATAGAGGTTCTTGAAGTGTCTTTTCAATCTGATAGCAACCTAGGTCATGTATTGAATAGAAACACTATCATTATTTATCCTAGCTAATTAGCTGTGAGATACCGGGTACACCACTTAAGATTAGATGTTATCTGATCTTTATCGCGAACAAGGAACTTGGAAATGACATTATAAATTGTTCGAGGGCTTTTGTTCGAGTTTAGATTTCGCTTTACAAAGTGTGCAGAACCTGACGAGTAACCTTGGCGGAGAGATATTTAAAAGTGATTTTTTCAAAACCTAATTGCGCATGATTTCAGGTGAATTCATTAGGTAGCTTGTAAGCGAATCTGTGAAGGTGATGAATTGCCTTTCAATTAATGTAGGAGGGAGGAAAATTGCGTGCTGTGATTAGTCATAGTTTGAAAGTTTCACTCCAATGAGAGGAGGTGTTCTTTCAGCCGAATTCGATGGAACAAATCTCTGGCATCAACAAGGGATAAGGAACAGGAGCTCAGGTTAAAGAATAAAACGGATTCAAATGGAATCCAGAATCAAAATCTACCTCTATGGGTCACAGATGGATCTGAAACGGGAAGTGGAGTGGGTAAATGTGCAAATTGTAACTGTAGGATCTGAATTTGTCTCCTTAGAAGGCACTGTAGGGTGTTCCAGGAGAAAATGATGACGATAAAGGAGGTCTTCTTATGGCTAGTGCTTAAGCTGGTATCCGCAGTCTAACTGCAATCAAATCGCTGGATTCGATTATCTTCAATTCTAGAACTGGTGGCGAAATACTTCTAAATTCCTCTGAATTGGATGCCGGGACTTGCCAGTCTTGGAACAACTAAGCCGATTCTGTCGGAATCTCAACATGCCTAGCGCTACTTCTGTACTTTTTATTAAACAGAATGTGTGATGCTGCTAACTTCACAGTGTTTATGCATGGAGCATGGAGCACTTTGTCTTAGCTAATAATGGATCAGAACTGTGGTGGGAGTTGTGTCTAAGCTCGTTTTAATAATTTTTGGTATTTGGATATACGTGTAATCATTTTTAAGGTTCAACAGGGCGGTTCCTACAGGGCACTCTTAACCGGATTGGCAGGAGAGCTTTGTTCAGGTCCACTTCGGATTGTAGTGCCACCTTAGTTAGTAACCTAACTGGGTTGCGCTTTTCATACCTATATTTGGTGTAGGGCTTGACTCTATTTATTGCTCAATTGACAATCAAAGTTACATCAATACCTGGCTGTATAATTGAGTCAAGTCTTCCTACTTTGTTGTAGCTCAGACGACAAACTCTTTCTTGGACAAAGAGCCAATGGACAAATACAATCCACAATACAGCGGCGAAGTTGTCAATCAAAGTCGGAATTTTCAATACAAGTTCGTGGTCTTATACCTTAGGCAATATATACCACTCCACGCAGCAAGCTGTTCTCATGACTCATCCTAACCCGATGATATGCTTTTGTTTTCTTAGTTCTCGCATACACCTTGATACTTTATGATCTATGACTGGCATCACACAGCAATCTGTTGTAACCCATATCTAAAGCGATACATCTTCGTATTAACTGTATCTTAATCCAACCCACATAACAATCTGTCTCTCTGCCTACTCGCGCTGTCTCTTCCATCAACTCGAGAACCCCCATGTAAAATGCCACTTAATGTCAGGCGTATAAGTTTCAATTTGATACCAAGGTCGGATATGCCTCAAGAACACCTTTGAGAACTCATTTACTCTGACAAGTACACCGACACAACACACAAAAGGTACCAAACACAATACATCCGCAACCATATTTAAATCTTGAAAACTGATATTAGATTTCCTATTTAGCTTGCGAGTCACAGAATGTATAGAACTGCTCCACGAACAAGAGCGCCAGCACCTAAAAATACAACGCAATGTCTCCCAGGTTATGGTTTCGTTTTCATTTCAGTCAATGATGTTAGCTTATGATGATAGTATCTCACCAACCTACACTTAAAAGTGCATCTGACACATTGCGGCTCAAAAGCCCACCAAGAATACGAAGGCGTCACGAGATGTGTGCAGAAAGACCTCATGTTCTGCTCCTCAACCAAGAGATTCATTTGAATTGTCGATCTTCGTCGTCTGCTGGCCCACAAAATGAAATTGATATCGAAAAAATTGTGGCTCCACCGCACTTGTATGCTCTGGTGTGTGCGTCATAATTAACGCTCCGAATGAAATTATATTATTTTCCATCGGATCTGATGGTTCCATTTCGTTTGGCATAAACACTGACCATGTGCGCGTTCGGTCTTCGCCAGCGACACGGTCTTTTGTGATGCAGATACTTGGACGAGTATTATTATGCATTTCAAGTTTTGCTTGCATTTCCGCACGAGATGGTTGATGCTGTATATTTACACGTGTATCTATTGGACGTCTAATGTATCTACAAGTGTTAGCTTGGTTGGAGTAATCTAGTTTACCAAGGAACTTAGTTTGTTCAATGCATATTTGTGGAATGAGGGCATTTATAAATGGAATTATGCAATTTTCAGTCCAGAAAGTCCCCTAAACATGCTGGATAAATGTCTATTGTGACAGTTGATCTGAGAATAGCAACCGAACTAGTGCGCGTATGTTCAAAAGTCAATATTTTAAATGACTTATTCAATAAAGAATATGACTTCTTGTAAATGACAGCAAGAATGCCGCTTAATTGTTTCAGATTTGAAGGACCATGCGTTTCATCCACTTTGGATTATTGACGTGACAATAGACGTATGCCCCGTGGTTTTCAACATATCAGTAAAGGTGAACTGGATGGGCCATCACACACTGGTGCAATTACCCTGGGGTAAAAATGACATTATACCTAGAAAAGGGAGATGAAGTTTGAAGTAAGAAACGGGGTAACATTTTCATCCAGTGCTGCAGAGGGTTGAAGGTTGAACAACGGGCTAGAACTATAACCAAATGAGTAGAAATACCACTGCAATAAAGTCGGTGTATACAGAATTTTACCCCGCATTGTTCATCTAGTCTGTGATGAGAGTAAGAGATACCCCGGGGTTACTCCAGAGTAAAATTGCTGCAGTGTGTGATGGCCCGATAGGAGTAAAGCATACTAGGTGCTTTATCAACTTTTCGAGCTTACATTCAATTGCTATCAGTGGAAGGCTCTGTCTATCAAATGGCAACAACAAAGCATAGATTTATAGGTTAGAGTTGATCATTGAAAGCATAACTGACAGATGAGAATAGAACGACAAATGAACACACCAGTGCAACGATTGTGTTCCAAATTATAGAAATAAAAATCAGCTGTTCATTGAAATCAATTTCAGTGAAATACAAAAAATTGGATTTAAAGAAAAGTTTTAATCTGAATTAAGTATTTCACAAGTTGCTTAATCGTCTTAAAGTTGGATGTCAAAATTTTCAATGATGCACTTGAATGACAACTATAACCGAACCCTTAGTTCAGAGCAGAGCGTGAGCTGTCAAAATAAAAGTTCAGCGCTCTTTAGAGGATGATCACAGCGCGCTCAGTAGTCTAAAAAATCTCATGAGTACCAACACACTCGACTTCGTTTTTGACAGGAGCAAAATGAAGTAAAAATAATTAGAATTATGACGGCGACATGTTGGTCTGGCTGAGAATAAGTAAAGTACAGAGGGGTCTCCAGAAACGAGTCCTATTTGCTGCACGCTTTGTGTAACATTTCTGAAATGTTTCTCGATTTCCATTCGGAATGGGAATATATTTCTTTTATTTTAGGTTTGACAAAATATGTCATTTCAATGAAAAGGGTTTTTCTGCCTGTAGTTATCGTGTCATGTGCGCTCGAATCGGACTATGGTTTGAAAACGGTTTACTGCCGATAGAATTATCCTCGTGTGCTATGGCCCATTCACAATACATACTGTCAAATGCAGTTTATTTGGCTGTCATATTTGATAGATAAAACGTCAGTTTAATTACCACTTTCGGAAGTAAGAGCAGTGTAGCTGCTGCATTTGTGAAATGTACCTAATCATAGAATAGTGGGACACAAATTTATTAATCGAGACATAAGACTTTATAAAGAATTCAACAATAATTGAATAAAGACTTTGGACGCTGCCGTACACAAATTTGTATACTGCACTCGTAATGACGTTTCGTCGAATTTCGTTCAGTTTTTTTTCTATACGCAGAGAACAGTTTTATTCGCACATTCCGTACGGAGCGCTGAGGATGGCTACATCATGTGTAAAGATATGCGGTAGCGTGTCCTTAATGCAATTATGGGTGCGCTCGGATTTTGACAGCAAGCGAGCAAAAATTTCGTTCAATTATGACATTAGCTATGGCACGCTGCAATTATGGTTGATGACTATGACATTTGACTGAAGTTTGTGCTGCAAGTTTCAAGATTTAAGAATCTCTATAGAAACTCAATTTTACTGACTTGAGTTAACCGAAGTAAAAGGGTCACCCTTGATAGAAAAACGTGACAATAGCCATAAAAGTCACAGCCTACACGAATTCAAAGATCAGTATCACAATTTATGCACGATGCGAGCAGGGTTTAATCGTAAAACCAAACACACGTAACGAAAGTCCAAGATTTTGTTTGTGGATCTAAAAATAACGTCCAATTAAATTCACACAGAGAATATAAAACAACCTTGCCAGGTACGAACGTCAGATGACTAATGCTAATTCGCGAAAAGAAAGCATGTGACACCAATTTTAATCTATTAACCACGTTATCTGTTCTTCAGTACTTTCTCGTGCAATGCCCCACCGAGTTCTTGCCAATAAAAATCACCCAAAACCAACAGCCTGTATCCATTAAACCAAAGAAATAAAAACAGTAGTGAATCTATTTCGAATCATTTAAATATTTGCAAAGAGCAAACAAAAAAAAACTTCCAATTTGCAAGCGCAAACACCCTACAGAAGAAAAAAAACCAGCCTTTTCTGCGCTGTTAGATACTGGCTGCTGGTATCGCGCAAAACTGCTTTTAACCTTTCATGTAAATTAAAAATATTATTGTGTATCTAAACCTGGATGGATACTACCTGACACAACAGTTTTCAGTGCTCTGTGCTCGGCGTTTAGTGTTTATGTTTCTCAAGAGGGTGCGATAAGTGCAGACCGATAAGTATAACAAAACAGAAGTCAATGTGATGTTGATTAGTTGAGTGTAAATTGATTTCATCAATTATACTGTTTGCTATTGATTTATAACTTTTAAGTTAAACAATTGAGCGCAATCAAGATAAGCTTGCGCTCAAAGGGTATCTCTTACTGACAAAAAGGTTTCAAACGATTACAAAAAGATTTTTTTCCTTTTTTTTCTTCCAAATAAACGGATACGCAATCAATATCGTCAAATTCGTCAGAATTCTGGTTCATGGTTTTGTGCTAACGCCAGCACTAAATTGACAAATGATCATCGAAAGTGTTGGGCTGGTGGACTTGAAAAATTTGAAAGAACTGGTTTTATTGATTGTCATCAGGTTTTCTGTGTTTTTGTTGATTTGGCCAATTCTCCAGAAATTCGATTTTATTTTTATTTTGCGTTTAAATTGGTAAAATCTTAATTTATTGACAGGAAATAGGCAACAAAAAAAGAGGAAGAAAAAGGAAAGGATCTGATTGCGAAAAGGGGACCATCGCTAGATTCTGCTGCGATAAAAGTACAAATTCATTAATAAGTTTGGAGATATTCGCCAATCCAACTTCAGTCGGATTGATTGATGAAAGAGTAGTAGGTACCATCAATCTTTGGATTTTTTGTTTTTGAATACTAATCACGTATTTTATTTGTTTGTTTTTAAAATCATCGGAGTTTCACTTTCTTTCTTTCTTTTTTTGCGTTGACTTGCGGCGAGAGTTGCCTAACTAATTGGTACTACTTAACGTCAACAAATATTACCTAGGCTGTTTGTGAAACTCCTATGATTAGTTGCTCCTTTTCTTTGTGTTCCAGACCTGAAAGAAGTGGATGTCGGTCACAACCTTGTAGCTTTTTAACAGACATTAGACATTGTATAGGCTGGTCACACTGGTTCGGTGATTAGTGCCTCAGAGTACTATGGGTGGAATTAGGGTTCTAGTCTTTGAAACACCAACCGAGGGTTCAGGTATGAACTGTTGATATGGATGAAAAAATTAGATAAGTCACGATAGCCTTATATAGAGACCCTTTCCAACACTCTGGATGGACATGATTACTATAAGATTCATACTGGATCTTGGCAATTTTGTATGAGGGGCAGCTCTAAATAAGGCTACCTGTCTAATGGCCATTGTGAGCGTTTAAAAACTAGTGAGTATCGGCACCACTAGTGCGATAAGGAAAACTCCAATTACAAGCCTATCAATAGACAGACGTGTACTGCCATTGTGAGGCCAATGGCGCGATAGCATGGACTAAGAGAACCAGTCTGGTCACAAGGAGGGAGTCACTCACTAAAGCGCAGAAAGAAGGCATCGAAAGGGAGAAATGCATTGGTTCGAGAGAATATGATGCGTTTTTCAAAAGACTTCCGCTTCCTGCAGTCCTCAGGGATGACTGTAATAAGGAACTTAGCTTTGTAAAAAACTTCTGCATAAAGCTGAGTAACAAAAAGGAGTGGAACACAATATATGGTATGGAATAAGAAACCCACAATAAAGTGATACACAGACGGCTCGAGGACCGAAGAAGGAACGTTTGGGCGAAACATTCAGGATCTATGGACAAGAGTACCAGCAGCTTTCAAGCTAAATAGAGAGATGCATCCGTATCAATCTCGAAAAAGGAGAAAGTAACTGCGAAATAGCCTTGATTCCTACATCGTTGAATTGAAGCTTATATGTGAATGCCTACACAAACTTAATGAACTAGGAATGAATAATAAGGTTACACTCTATTGTATCCTTGGAGACGTCGGCAACAAAAGTAATGAAGAAGAGGTCGCCTTGGCAAGACAAGGAACCGCAGAGTCCTTCAATGGCCCGGAATCATTTTGCGGAATAGGGGATCAAAATATACGAGAAAAATTCAGGAAGACGGAAAAAGAAGACAGGACAAGAACGTGGCCTATGACAAGCACAAGCTAAATTCGATGCTTGCATCTGTGTCAACAAGAATAACCTACGCATCCTAACTGGGTTCTTAATAGGACACTGCAAACTGAAGGAGCATCTACGGAAACTAGGTATAACAAATGGCCTTAGCAGATTCTGCAATGAGTCGAGTGAGGATTGACCTACAAAAGATTTCAATCTTTGGGATGCACCAAGTATCAGCAGAGAATATGCTAGCCATTGACTCACTTCTCATTCTCAGATTCTTAAAAGAAGCTGGTCTGGAGAGAGAGCTCTAAATGGAAGAATTCTCACCTAGGCTAAGTAAGAGTGCATGATCCTCTGACGAGGGTACTAACCTAGGTTAGTAGAGGGCACAATACAACACTAGGTCGCAGTAGCAGGAA
Organism: Chalcosyrphus nemorum; assembly: GCA_949716465.1. Taxonomy (NCBI): domain Eukaryota; kingdom Metazoa; phylum Arthropoda; class Insecta; order Diptera; family Syrphidae; genus Chalcosyrphus; species Chalcosyrphus nemorum. The sequence goes on from OX454333.1 coordinate 88,089,202, forward strand.
GCTTAAGGTTCTCGGAAGATAGCACAAGGTATTGCTCCTCAGGCTTGAAGCCGCAAAGACAGCTATGACAAAGGCGAACAAAACATGGTGAACCGCACAGGGGAAGGAAAGACTTATTGGGAAGGACAAAAGAGCCCTTTTCATCCTTAATGGAATCATTACGTGGCATAATAGTCGGAGGTACCAAATGAAGAAAATACCCCGAAAGGAAGCTGGGTTAACAAGAGAGTTCTAGAGGACATTGCCTACTTATTATGCCTCTGCCCTTGTCTTCAGCATTCCTCGATCAACTTTCTGGAGAATAGCTTCTTTCATAATCTCGAAGAGCATAAAACGTAGCCACACATGAGATGATGCTTAACTTTGTCACATCTTCAGGAGGGTTTGTATTCGGAAACGAAGTAAGAAATTTAAGTTGAATTAGTTTGGATTACAATGGGCAAGGGTTTACCTTCGAGGATATCACAAGGGTTGAACACATGTCTACATAACCCAGCCGAAGGTCAGCTAAAGAGCTGAATGCTGAGTCGATTGGGGCAGCTATATTTTTCATTTGAAAGCAAGAGTCTTATGAGAGCACTACTTTATAAAGAATGTCTTTAGAAAAACCCTAGCCCCTGTCAAATGAGCCACCAAACGAAATCCTGAATTTCATAAGATTTTCAGCATGTTAGCAGGAAGGCCGTTCTATTGAAAACTAATATCCTTTGTTTTAACTCCTATCTTTCGGGCTTCACTCATTCCAAAACTCCAATACAATGGGAACTTTAGAGTTCCAACTGCAGACTACTTCGCCCTAAACCTTCCTTAAGATGTGAAATCCAGTATACAGCGTCTTAGACGTTTCCTTCAAGTTTACTTATTACGTCAATCCGACAAATTATATTCATAAAGTAACAACTAACACTCAATTCAGGAAATATTCTTTAAGTGGTATCAAGAGTATCTTTGTGAATAAAAAACCACATTCTTGAATAAGAAACAAATGAAAAGGTTATAAGGAAAACCTTTAACATTCCGAAACTATAGAGATGCATCTCAAGTGATTAGCATTTCTATTTGAATATTACTTAGTTCTTCATACGTTCATTCGCTAGATAGTTTGTGTCCTCAAAAGAACTAAGTTATCAGCAACCAATAAGCAAACAATTAGGCAATAATCCGCAGTATTAATTTGCTGATATTATTCATGTGTACGGTATAAAGAAAACCTACGAAGTTCCTCAACTCAAAAATCCCTAATTTGTGTCCTCGCAAAATCTATTGCAAACTAATAAATTTACTTATGTCACACTCGACCACCTTGAAGAGAAAAAGACACATCAAAACCGCATGAATAGAAAAAAAAAACTCGCCCACAATGTTCAAAATATTTACAAATGATTAACCAAAAAACTCATAAAAGCAAAAATTTGCCACATCGACAGCAAATCTTCACCGTGACACTATTTTTATTTTTTTTTTTTTCAAACAAGATGCAAATGATTCTCACTCAACTGCTAATGACAAAATTAAAATGAAATAAAATTTTATTTATAATTTATTCATGCCGCGCGCGAAAACAAGTAACACATCCGCGACAAATCGATAAGAAACGCACTTAAATCCACAGCACTAAGATCGGCCACGATCTGCTATTAATCTTGTGATAAACAATATTCATTTCGCGACAAGCTTTACATACGATCTCTCATTGCGTCTGGCACACGATCTTCACCCGCGCGCTTGAAAAACTGCCACCCGATCGTGGCAAAAGATACAAGTATCTCACAAGCGATATAAATTTATCTTTAACTTTATGATATTAGACACTCTCGACGATCCAACACACGATATGATCTTCAGCGAGACTCTAAGCGCACTGAACACGATCAAATTGGAGTTTGGAGTACGTACCCCCAACTAATGCCCACTCTACCACTGATAGATACAACAGCATAATTCCACACTGCAGTGCTTATAGGGTCTAGTATCTAGTCTTTTCGTGTGCTGTTGGGTGTTTTATTTTGAGTCTTCTTTTGTGGTGGACCTCCACTCCATTCATTCATAACTCAGTGGCTTCAGTGCGATTGAGTTCAAGTTTTGAGTGAATATTACTTTATTTGAGTGAGTTGAGGTGATGAATTTTAAAATGCAAATCGAAATTCATTAACAACTTATTTTTTTTAATCAATGAAAATATTCCGAATGCGTGTTGTCTGTTTGTTATGTAGATCAGTTTGTTTTGTTGGTTTTACAGAGGAGTCTTATAAAAAAAGGCGCCGGGTTTTTAGCTGTTTAATTTTACATTCATAATGCGTAGTTGGAATATAAGAAAACATTGACATTATGCATAACTTACACGAAACATGACACAAAGACAAATGATTTCATAGATGACAAAATATTAGAATTTTTATTACTAGTTGCGAGCAAGCGAAATAAATATTCTAACTAAGGTGTACACTCCTTAGAACTAGACACTTTTAAGCGACTTTATTGCAAAAAATTGTCATGGAAGTTACGAGTTCGATATACATACATATTAATTAAAAAATTAAGAACCTCCTTATTTTAAAAGTTACGACAAGAAAAATATGGTTTCGTTGTAAAAAGATTTATGTAGAGACACGCTCTCTATTTGGAAGTTCTGTTTCCGTTGTTGTTGCAAAAAGAAAAGGGTGTCTTTGGAGCAATGGATAACAGTTATGGAAATAGATTTATAGCTTCTGGTTAACTTAGATGGCATCACTGCCATCATGGCAGCACTGTTTCGTGTCAGACTACGCAGCTACAACCATCTTCACACCGGAGTCGGCAAACTGGCCCTTTTCACATAAATATAATCGTCTAGTTTCATTTAACAAGTTGAAGTTTTTGAGAACACTATTGACACTTAAACCTAAAATAGATCATTAAAATACTCGTAGATTCCTAATTGTTTTTTCCTTTTGTGACAGGGAACATAGTACGTACAGGGAACATGTGGCAGAATGTTCATGTTCTTCGTTCATAAAGCTTCTATACACAAAAACTAGTTTGCGGATCATTGTGGCTGTCATTGCTCAGCGACTAGAGTTTTCGACTACTGTGTATATTGGATCAAAAATTCTTGCGAGTATCTGATAACCTCCCAAAATGATTACTGCCAGTAGATAACTTCTCAAAAATCAGCATAAAACTGTAGGTTTCGTCCAAAAAATGTACACCGCGCACAATGTCTATAGGTATAGTTGTTTGTGGATTGTTAGTTACTTATTTTTGACATGTTTGCCTTTTAAATTGTCACCAGTGACAACGCACTGACAATCTGTTTTATCGTCAGACACCTTATACCACATGACGGCAGGTAGAATGTCTCTGTGCTCCGGTATCGAACACATATGAGACGAATGGGAATGTATTCAATTTTAAAAGTACCATTTGAAAGCAGTTATTTTTGGAACTCACTTTTACTGAATCATTGGTATAACATCAGTTGCCAGGACATAGAAATGAAGCACCTAAAATCTGCAGCTTGATACGAAGCAGGTCCCACAGGAACGTTAGCTCTTTCCAGTCTCTTTTTCGGAGAGACACGAAGAACACAGTGAAATTTCAGTTAACGTCCGGGAGCATCCATTGGAAGGTTTTTTTTATGAAAAGCAGTACATCTCAGAAAATGCAAAGAAAAGTTTGTACTTGCTTCCAAATACTCTTCCATACTTTTCAGTAGGAACAACAACAAACATATAATCATTTTTATTCGTAACTGTGCAGCAAAAAGAGACACTTTAGCCTTGTCATAGACTACTTAAGTTAGACGAACAACTCGCACTTCCGCTGCCCCCTTATTGCCAAAACCAGCCGGAGCCTAGATTGCCACATCTGTGAATATGTGTAAGCTTGCGTGTGGACAAGACCTTACAATAAATTTGTCGAGTTATCTCCTTCCTTTTGCACGTTTTTATTTCATTGACAACAACAAATTGTATGTACAGCATCTACAAAATGGCTGCGCCCAGAGCTGTCAACCGATATGCCCAAAATTCTGTCCCATTTTATTAAAATGGAACGTCAGAGCACAGATTTTTGGGTGGATTTTAGCTTGGGAAAGCGAATGTGTCAAACGTCTCACAGTTTACTGTCCATGGACCAAAGTTCCGCAGTGAGAGTTCGCTTCAAAATTGTCTGCAACAGTAATTTATTCCACGTAATTGGGTGAAAAATATATAGAATTAAACATAGTATGTACAAACTACTTACAGGGGTTCTTAATTTACTTAAGTTCATAATTACACAACTCAAGTAATGAAGAATAATAATAACATATTAATCTAATTATTCAATTTTTTTATTGAGGAATTAATAGATCAATATTACATGATTGACATAATAATAAATTATGATAGCATGCAATTGCTTATTAAATTATCTGGTTACTGTAATGTTATTATGGGAGCAGTAGCTCACTGGTTCGACTACTGCCCATGGAGTTCCAAGTTCGAATTCAGAAAAATTCCATCAAAATGTGGCTCACGTCTTTTCAAGCGTCCGACAAACATGCAAGAGTATTACTATAATACTGATCCCTTCTGCACGTGTAGAAATGTATACCACGCACAACAAGTTCATTTGTGAGAGACTAGGCCTTATGGCCAAATAATTAGACAAGAGGTCGAGAAGAAGGGATAGCAATTCATGCAATGGTATTTGAAACTCAGGTGATATTCGGTTTCAACATTTATTCTTCATGGGTGGTGTCTAAATTGACTGGGGAGAGTTGTATGTAATAATTTGCATTCGTTCGTAATTCACAGTATATTTTTTTTTTTCGTTTCTTTGTTATTCCGAAAAGAAAAGCTGACTAACCTCTCCATAAGCACCCTACCCTGCATTCTCAGGCTTGAAGCAGGGAAACTGCCTTCGGTAGAGGCGAACCTAAAATGGAATTCCCTAGAAACTTGCAAAACTGCAAAACAATTATGGCCAACTTTTGACAAAGAAAGGACCGAGAGAATCATTCGCAAGGACAGTCGTTCACTGTAGAAGTGGAAGATGTTCATATGTGACATTATCCACCTCTTGATATAGTCGCAACTCAAGCCCTTTTTGTAGTCACGATTGGCGCCTCTGCAACTGTCAAACCAACCGCCCGATAGCTAGAGTCACTCTATATCCGTTGTACATTCCTTCGATTGACAGTGTTTGCAAGTTTTCTTTTTCTTAAATCGACCACACGGTCAAAGTCAAAGCTACCCATTGCTGTCGTGCATAAAAGGTCTTCCATTAAGTCTTTCGTATCTTTAATAAGTCTTTCAATAAAATAAACTGTGAATCCAAAATTCACACTCAACAGCGACGCCCTCTGCATGTATTGCAATTTGGTGGATTTCGTGTGGATTGTTATCGTTCCAAACCCAAACCCATTCATCCAGAAATGGGTCTCTTTCCTCGGCTCCAATAGTAGACCCACTTTCATAAAACAATTGAATCATTTGCGCATGTTGTTGAACGCTATTACTCTCCAAGTTGATTTGGCAAGACAGACCTTATAAATGACAGCTAATTTGGCAGATGTAGCTTCAGCAATATGGCCGCCATCACCTGTCAAAGTTTGTAAATCCCCATTGGAAAAGTCTTTATATGAATAAGTAGAAATCAAAATCACAAGAGGATGTCATTATCACATAGGTAATAGATTTAGCTAGATTTTGTTGGAAGCTACCTTCCCGGTAAGTGTTACCCCTGTTGGCGGAAGATTGAAGAATTTCTATCTCTATGACTTTACCAAACATATCCATCTTGTAAGCATAAGCTCATTGCTCTGAAAATCAAATTAACTAAACTCTAAACAAAACAGAATGCACTGAACTCCTTTCGAGAGAACAAACGAGCACCACTTGGCACTCATGGGTTCATAATCCTATAAATAAAAGCCTAATCAATTTCTGTTGATGTCAACCATCAATCAATTGCTTTTCAATCGAATTCAATTATAAACAACAAAATCGGCACAATGTTGCACATTTTGCTCTGTCATTCATCATAAATCATAGGAAAACAAATTACATTCAAATAGTAACACAAAAACGAAAAGAAAACAAAACATTTTCTCAAGTCAACAAGTCACCAAACCACACAAATCGTGATTTGCAACTTTTTTTTCAATTCGCCTTTGAAATGGCTTTGACAAGAGACCTGCATGTGTCACACAAAAGATACAAAAAAGGCCTCATAACTTCTATACCTTTGAATTGAATGGGATGTTGTCTCTCTAGGTTGGCAAAACATTCAGATACACACATAGACAGATACCGTCCTACGGAGATCTCTTTAAACTGAAAAAGAATAAATGAATCAAAGATAGATATCTCAGATATCTACAGCACAAACCACTAATTGGGCCGACTGTGGTCCAGTACGCACATAAATATTAGTCGATGGATAGATATTTATTTAAAATTTGTTGCTTGTCACAGAGAGCTTAACACCAATACCATCAGATTTTGAGCACGTGGGTATATTCACAGTCCAGTTCGACCGCTTTGCACTGAAATGCATTTTTTCTTTTCTTCAGAAACTACTCGCATGTAGGCGGACTAGATACTAGAAACAGATGCCTAGTGCTGCGGTTGACTAAGTGACTAAAAACTTTTTTGTATCTATAATTATTCAAAGCGGAAATGCATCTTATTCACAGACAAATCTATCGCAACACCTCGATACCATTTGAATTGCACACCAAACCGCTACCGCTACCGCAACCGCATATCAATTGAATTATAGCAATTTGAAGTGCAATCAATTTCGGATTTGTAGCCACAGGAGAGAGAGACACAAACGGATTCGCAATTACCAATTACCAACAAGTGATAGGGTCAAGTTCAGCAGAGAGGTGAATAACTCACTTTTTGAATTGTGCTTAAAAGATACTCGTACTTCGCATCTATCTATTCACACAAAGCGGATTTTGTTTGAAGTTAACTGCTGTTTAATTGTTTCGATTCGATTTAAGGCGTGGGTTAATGATATTTCGGCTTTTGTTCGAACCAAGAGGTCAGATTTAAATTGAACTTTTAAGCGTATTTTGCGTTGTCTTTTCAAAGGTTACGCTTTTTTTTTTGCACAAAAATATCTTTTGGGTAGATTAAGTGTTTTAAAGAGATATCTCATTGCTTTAGTGGATATTGTAGACTTCAATCCAAGTGGTAGCAGAAAAAAATACTGAACTCATTTATCGTAAACATAAACACAAGCCATTTGCGGCAGGGCGTGTCGAAATAAGATTTCTAAAACTTTGGAGGGATATTTTATGTATCTTATTTTGTAAGGAGCTGTGTACATGGAAACTTTGAAGTGCATTTTTATTACAATGTTTACAATTCTGTATTGGATTGTGGAAGATAGGTGGTTCATTTGGTTCGTACGTAAGTACGACGAATCTAGGCAATCCATTTATTCATGAATTTCATTTCGTTAAGACTTTTGAGGCACTAAATGATGAAAAGCTGATAGAAACCGAGCAGAAAGCGACTGGGAGTAAGAGGAAAAAGATTCAAAACCGCATGATTGGGAGGATATCTCGAGTAAATATGAACGATGCAAGCAGCGAGAGCACAGCGGTTTTTCTTGGAGTACCACAGGGGTCTAAACTAAGACTTTTATTGGTCGTTTTGTTTAGAGTGCACAGTATGATATCCAGTACAAACCATCGAGGTTATTTGAACTTATAAGTGCTTGGACGTGTCTTTGTACGGAATAGGCATCGTCACATTGAGATCTTTACTACGTTAAATTCCAGTCGACACTACGAATCTCAAAGAAATTTTAAGTTGCGCTAGTTGCCCACTAACTAGGTTGTAAGTTCTTATGTCTTATGTAAGATATTTGTTTAGGCAATGCACTGAACACACCTACTATTCCGGCTCATGTACCATGTACCAACACCTTTGAGACTAAATTGCTGCATTACGACCCTTGTCTTGCATTTACCCTATCAGGGACGATTTGAAAAATGGACATTTTCCTCCGACTCGCTGGGTATAGCTCGGTCAATCTGGCTCCCACACTACAGAAGTGTCTTTCAGGCGGAAGTCTTGGCAGGGAGAACAGCAGCCCGTGATCCTGCGGTAAAAGCAATACCTACTGACGGTATTACCTTCTTTATTGACAGCCAGGCTGCTATACAAACAATTACTGCCGTTGAAGCTTGTGAAATGCTGCCGCTAAGAATTTAAGGCTATTGGTATGCAGCACAAAATCGAACTCAGCTGGGTCCCGAGACACGAAGGAATACCGGGAAATGAGAGGGCTGACGAACTGGCAAGAGGTGGCTCAGCAGCGACCACAGAACCAATTCACCCATCCATGTATATCTAGACGTGCGCCCTCAAGCTTGAAGCAAGGAATACAGCCACAAAAGAGCTAGATTATAAGTGGAACTCCATAGAGATTCCAAGGAAACTATAGTACACGCTTGATAAATCAAGAACCAAGAGACTTGTCACAGGGACACAACACTCTGTGGTATTATATGAAAAACTTCGAAGGACGGAAGAAGAGCTCCGCAGAGGCTGTGGTAATGAAGAAGCTTTTGAGGACCCGACCCACATTCTATGCCATTGCTTCAGGCTCCAACATGCATGATATAAGTAGAGGCACTTCTTCAATGATCTAGAGGAACTCTCCAGCACATCAATCAACTGGCAAAACGTCGGTTTAAACTTGAGAAATAGTTAAACGGAGTTTAAACTCGCCCTGTAAAACTAGGCATTAGGAATTTTTCTTTTTATGGAGTCGCGCCCTGTAGTATTTATCGGTTTGACCTTATAAAGTACCAGTGGGCTTAATGGTTTCAGATCACTTCGTCATTGAGGCCAATGATCGGGTCATTCACAGGAAGGCTTCCGCGAATCTTTGAACTTCTTGTTCTATCTATTATTCTTGCAGTTAATTTATTATTTTTTGTACATTGTCCAACATTGTGAACTGTATGTAAACAAATAATACCGAACGAGTCTGGTGCGAGTTCTTAAAAAAAGTTTCAATCAATTCAATGCAAGTGTCAAAATACACAGTGACGCGAGACTCGTTCTCGCGTTCTTTTCGAAAAATTGAGAAACTCTGGCGACGTGACGCATGGCAGAAGGCTGATTTGACTTTGTAAAATAGCCAGAAAGAGAAAGCGTTCGATTGTAGGGTTATCGTTATAGCATTGCGGATCGGTCACAAGTAACAAAAACTTTAACGCAAGGACCCACAAAAGCTGAAACCAATTCACATATTGAAAGCAACTTTCCGTTTTTAAAAATCTGTCAAAATAATAGGTGGCCACTCATTTCTGACAGACCAGACAGACAGACTCACTAATAACTAAAAGCTGCGCCCACATACATATGTACAATAAATCAGCTAAATCCAAACAAGCTTTAATTTGGTGAGACCAAAATCTGACCCACACGCTGCTTATGACCCATTTTTTCAAGTGGACATCCAGGGCAATTTGCATTAAAATTGCACTCATACTCCTCTACAAATATGATCGTTTCCTTATTTTAATTATATTTTGGCTCTATTATGTCAGTGCAGAACTCTGTTATAAATAACAATATTACTTTAATTATAAGCAAAGGCTCATAGTTAATATATTTTCTTTTGCTTTGATTATTTCACTTTATTTCAAGTTTTTTTATGCGTAGCACGCTTAATAATTTGGCTGATGCAGATGTTGAGTTAGACAGAAGTTTTGTTGTCATCGTCTTAACCTCCATCTTATGCTTCGACCTAACCCTCCTGACATTAGTTTGACAGCTGTTTTTCGAACTCGCAATAAATACATTTTCGCAAAGATTTTTACTGTACAAAATTCAAATTACGCTGAAAATTATTTACCTTTTTAGATGATAATTTGTTTTCTTTTGGTTGTTCCTTAAATTGTGCTAAGGTACTTTTACACATTTTCTTCAACGCGACGAGTTCGTTGTATATTACCTCCAATGTGATGACAGGTGGATAATTCACATCAGCAGATTGAGGTGATACGTTATTAGAAGAGCTCGGAAGGGCTTCATCTTTATATATTTGTTTCTCTTTTTCTTGAGAGGGTGACAATGACTGTCCACCTTGATCACAAGAAACACAACGAAAGGGTATGCCGTTCCTTTTCATATGTATACTATCTCTTTTTTGTAAATTAACACAGCGTAGGTGATAGTAAACCCTGCAGTCAATGCATCGAATTTTCGCGCTAATTCTGCCAACTTGCAGACCACAATTACAAGACATTTCTAAATATATTTACAAAACTACTGATTGGATTTAAATTGTTTTTGTTAACTGAATGATCTATTTATGATTTGTTTATTCAGTTCTGTCTTAAACGTTAAGAAAATGAAAAAAGATGAGGGGGAAGACCCAAATGCGTCTACATCTCACGGCACTAACTCAACTGTCATATGTCACATGTCACATTTGACGGAGAGTAAATTTTGTCTACGGAGTTCGAAAAGTAAAGGGAGCCTTAGCAAAGATGCATTCTTACAGAAATAATATTTTTATTGGAGACTAGTTGAGGTACTTAATCGGGTTTTTGCGGGGAAATTAAAAAAGTCATATGTTTACAGTGCGGAAACCCTATAGAGCAATAACATAAGAACTCTCCGCACTTTCAATGATTGTTTTAATGCTTTTACCTCCGCTGAGTTGAGGAGTTCGAGGGTTGCTATCTTTGACCAAATTCGTCTAGGTATGTACAGGGTGCGCCAAATACAAGGTTTCTTTTTAAAAATGCAATGAATTTTTTGCACAAACTCGTGTACAGCAGGTGCGGTGGGAGCTTCATTTCGACCAAAACTTGTTTTGAAAAAACGCGCACTCACTTTGGGAATAAGTTTTCAATACTTCACAACGTTGTTAAGGCGTAAAGCAACTCATTTCGGTCCGAGGAAGTATGATACTGACTTGCCCAACTTACTTACTTACCACTAGATGGCCCAACCTGTACATACATAAGTAAGGTGACGTTGTAAGCAATTTAGATAAGAAATCAAGGTGGTTCTCGAACATCATAATACCAGAACCGGATAATTTCTCGAGTAATAGTTTCACATTCAAAGTATTCATTCAATCAGAGTATTCACAAAAGCAGTGAAATGTTGATTGATTCACGAGCCTTCGAAGGGTTGGATAAAAAGCATAGAAAGCCCAGAACACTGCAAGTAAAAACAACAAAGGCGACAGAAAAGAAGCAAAAACAAAGAGCACTGCAAATACATACATACATAGATAGAAGATCGCCACTTGAAACATTCATTGCCAAGTGTAAGGATAGGTTATCATTTCATGGAATGAATGTGAATCGGAGCTCGCTTGAGAGAGGCAATAAAATGTGAGCCCTACGAATACTTCTTGTGAATGAATACAAATGTGTGTGAATACGTGAAAAAAAGTGACTACTTCGAATGGCTCACAAAACGAGTCACTTTCTGCAGGTTTCTGATACAAGTACTGGGTCGTGAACAAAATTTGTGGGTATTTTGAGGGATTCGAAGCTCTATGCACTTACCACTTTGCCACGGCACCCGAACCTCACTTCGTTTAGCTAAAAATGAGCTCGGCACCCTAGGATCGAACTCAAATATGAATTTTAGGAGAATCGATTGAAAGAGTAGCTCCTCTCTGTATATTGAGGCAGGCCTGGCGATTACGTCTCGGTTATTTAGCACAGCCGACGAACATTTCCAAAATTCACAAACGATGGCGTTCATACCTTGAAGAGGCCACTTTCGAATGTAAGAATCTATTACTAATTATGGGAGTCTCCCGCAATCTAATAGTAAAAGTTAATTTTCTACAATCTCACCGAGATCTACATACAACAAAGTTGGCAATTAAATCAGAGCTGTACATTGCCATTTAATTTGGGTTACTCTGGCAATCCAAATTAAATCTTTCAACACAAAATCGTCTAAAGGCTGTCTACCCAACAATCACCGTAACAGTACAACTTCATGTTAATTAAAATCAACTCAATCTTAATTAAAATGCAGACACTGACCAGTGACCACACACACACTCGGTACAAGACATGTTACACTCTTACAGACGACGAAATAAAATGCATTTTCAATTCCAACTAAAAGATATCGCTTTATTATTTAACAACGATTTTTTTAAATTCCATGCAACGTATCATGAACATGAATTACAAATCGAATCTCGGACTCATTGAACCCGAACGTTCCTCAAATATAGTCCATGGGACAGCACATCTTTTCTATGAATAGATGGGGAAAAATATCTTGTGCACACGTAAACAACCCATAATTTGTATATCTCCTAACAATGCCTCTATTTACGTTCTAGAATAATGTTACTTCACTGAACACAGCACATCAAATGAGCCAACCACCTCCAATCAAGAATATGGAGGGAAAAAAAAGTTCCTGTCCAAGTCGCTGAGCGTCTGTCCCAGAGACAGATAGACAGACAGGAAGTTTAATCAAGCGTTCTGTGGAGTTCTGCGTGTGGTGGTTAGGAATAGTGTGGTCGCTTGTGTGTAGCATTTGTGGAAAAAACAATTCATGTAATAATTATCGCCGCTATTCATGGACTATGAACATAACACGTACTTGTTGTCGAACGTTGTTATTGCCGCGCTACCCCACCGAATGCATGTCGTATAATTGTTTCAACAGAAAGCGTTAAACGGTGGTTTTGTTGCGGTTGCACATGGAAATATGGCCACAAAGCCAAAAGATAGACGACTGACGCACAAAAAAGGAACCACATCCTCGAAATAAATGAAGCGGGCTTAGCTATCTGATTTTGGACGCCAAGAAATCGGTTTTCCTCTTAGATACTCATTTCGAGGAGTCGACATGGCTGCAAATGAAAGAATTTACTTGAAACCAGCAAAATTCATAGCAATGGCTAAAACTTGTCTCCAGTGAACAATCCGTTTCAGAAACGACTGAATACAAAAGAAATCAACCAATTTGATGCAGTCATTGAAGAAGACACTTGAAGTCATTTGAACTGAATGAGGTATTTACAAAGATCACTCCAAACCACTCACACCGTGTGTATTACGTTTTTATATTCACTCGACATGGTTGGACTCCAAATGATAGGAGAGAATAGTATGTGATTTTTGCATTCGTTTGTAGTTCACAGTATTTTCTCTCGCTCGTCGTAACAGTAGGAGCTGCCCGAGCGATCTGTTTGTTTTTCTTACTGTCAACATTTGATAGATATACACATTTGCTTGCAACTAGTAGTCTCTTCAGTGATGAGGAGTTTTTAATCCAGCATTCTCCAGTCTCCATATCCGCACCCAGAATCTGCAGTCTGATACGTATGAAGTGTTCCGCAATGTGTCGTCTCTCCACAAGCTTCGCAGACAGATATTTAACAAAAGCGAAGTGCCTTGTAAGAACGCCAATAAGTTGTCGGAACTTCGTCAGTATTTTCTGCTGAGAGACAGCTAGAATGCCGCGAATTTTTCACTGACATCTGCGAGCATCCGTTTAGTCAGCCTACATCAGTCTAGGAGAGTCACAATTGTGTTCCTAAGAAACACAATCATCAATGGAAGCCATGACCGCTGATGCAAGAAGACCTAACGCTGGTTTGGGATCTGAGAAACTCTTCTCTGAGCCTTGTCTAGCTATCTAATCGGATATCTCATTTTAAACGATACCAGTGTAATCTGGCACCCAGATGAGAGTTAAAGAATTGAATCTTGCGACACAGTTTACGGATCTCTTGTGTTAAAGGATTTAGCAAGGCTTTGTCACTACAGACACAGATACTACGACCCTTCCACCTATTTCTAGCGATGTGACTCGCAGCTATTAGAATTGCCAAGGATCTCCGTCCGGAAGGCAGAGTAATGCTTGCCAAATGAGTATTGCAGTCTTTTGTTCCCGTCTTCCAAAAATACACCAGCTCCTGATCCTTGATCAGATTTGGAACCATTTATAAAAATATGACTACACTCTGGTTCAGACGCTCAGTCCTGAATACCTGAAAAGTCGACCTTATACTTGTGCCGCAGCTGAACCGTCGGTGTCAAAGCATTACAAAGCCTTTCCATAAGACCGAAGTCATAGGATAGGAGTCCTACCAAAACCCACCTCGTCTGAGTCTGTGAATGGTTTTGAACGACAACACCCCATGATATGAGATTCAGCAATGCATCTAGAGCTAGGCCCGGATTCCTCGAAAAGGTTCCCGTGCATCCGAAATAGACTGTTTGTAGGTTGGCGTAAGAGGCAACTACAAATTGAGACCTAATCTTTTCATAGCCCTTTAGATCCAGAGGACTTTTTTGATGACAACCCCCACGTCGTCCCAAAAGCACCCTTACTCTGCCAGAAAACTGAGAGCGATTTGGATGTTTTTGGCTCTACATGTTTTGACCAGAGAAGTTTCTTAAACAGAATTACTCCTAGATATTCGACTTCATCTGAGAGCGAGGTGGTGAGTCAGACCGGTCATGATGCTCCTTCTCGAAAAGAGAACAACTTTCGTCTTGAGAGGATTGACCGAAAGCCTATTTCTAGTACACCACTCATTGATCATGTCCAAGGCCAGTTCTTAGGCATGTGCGGACGCACATTAGCACAAACAGTTCTTAGGCATGTTCCAACATAGAGCACGTCGATGTCAGAACTGTTGAGAGCGGTCAGCAGAGAGTCCACCACCATGCACCATAATAAGGTAGACAAGACACCACCCTGTGGCAGCCCTTATTTACCTCAGACAAAATATATACTAGCCAAACTCTCCGTCAATTCTGGAGACCAGATTTTGCATCGCAGTCTGTATTCGAAGAGCAACCCTCCGCACGTGAGTCTCAACCAGGCTTTCCATACCTTTAAGTAGGAAGGACGCCAGGCTAATTGGTCCGGAATTTTTAGCCAGCGAATAGGACTTCACTTTTGGTATAAAAGCCACTCTACTCGAAACTCTAAACGGCAAGAAGTAGGGACCCAGGCCCGCAATGAAAGTACTTTTCAAAGTTGGCAGCAGCTGTTCTATTCCCTGTAGCAGCGAAGCGGGGTATATTCCATCGATTTCGTTGTTGTTACTGTCAACACAGTCTTGGCTTAAGAAATGCAATAGCTTGTTTGATAAATGCCATCATCTCAACGACTTGCGAAGACGGACGGGCGAACATTCTTTAACATTTTTCACAGCAGTTTTTTTTTTATTTTGACGCAACATCCTGCGAATTTCATTTGCCATTTGTCAAGCAAAAAGAGATTGTGAGGTTAAGCTCTCGCCAATGTTTTGATCGCACGAATGTTGTTTGCATTCCACATCTGTGGAATGTAAATAGAATTTGACAGTTCGCAAGAAGCATTCAACGAATTATTTATTTCTTCGCAGAAACTAATTTAAATTTAACTTTTTTTACATACATAAATCGATAAATAAATTAAGCTCTCTTCTTTGGGAATAGTAAAATTGTCAATTGTTTGCCTTTAAATGTTCTAAAAAAGGTTTGTTTGGGGTTCTAGCATTCGCTGGTCGGTGACCTGTGAATGCACCTTAAAACCTTTTGCACCGAATGAAAGCTGTATTCAGTCATCTTTTGAGTACATTTTGAGTCTTGCTGGAAATATTTTCTGGTATTTCAAAAAGCCAAGAATTAGTACGAATAATAGTTTTGTTGGATGTCTAAATCCCCTTTTCTCACATTTACCCTATACGTCTATGCAAATAGGAACTAGCTAGACCTCAAATTAATTACCCATTCACAACTTGAATTTTAACAGAAGTACACTCAAGATATTCTAATCAAATGACGACCACACAATTTTGTGCTTATAAAACTTATTAAACAAATATTAATTCATTATGTACATTCTAATCATTCTACCAATAAGCAAATGCATGGGTGTCACAGTCACTGTCACATTGCAACAACTATATGACGGTTACATCGTCAAGTCCCCCAGCCAGTATACCAGATTCATATGTGCGGAAATACACAACCCGCTTCTGATTCTATGATCGACGAGGCCATTCGTTTGCAGCTGGATGAATGCCGGGGAGAGAACACATATAGTCAATATTGGTTGTGGGTAGATCTGACAGAGTAGGTTTCATTCGCGCAAACAGAACAGTTAATTAGTGATTAATTTGTTTTATTGTTTTATGTAAATGTTGCTAATGATTTTAGGGATAAGCCGGGTAAAAAATAGAAATCTACAGCCACTGTAAATTAATTCAAATTAATTTGTATCAACAAACAATAGAATGGAATAACTTTCGATTGGTTTTGAATTTCATCATTATATCATTGAAGAACAACTTGTATGAAGATGCATTTTAATAGATCAACGTTGAAATTGTTCATGCTTAGCCCACTAGTAACATTTGACGATGCACATCTACGACATAATCTATTAAGTTTTCCAATAAACTCCTTCGGCAATGGTTGGTAATAATAATGCCGGTTATACAGATTAAGAACTATTTTACCGACCAATATATGGAAGTTCACGGTTCCACCTTTGTTGAGAAAATTGGGAAAACAAATTTACTTCAAAGCAGACGAGCACTTTTGGATTTTTTGTCACAAAATATGCAATGTGTAACGTCAGGGAGCAGTAACGGAACTTGTGCTCGCGGAATTTTGGTTCCAAAGATAAATCTCGGACTGGAAGACCACGAAGACTAGAGGCAGAAGGAGAGCAAGGAAGGTGGTGGGTGAAAAAATCAAATTAAAATCAGTTTTAGAGATTAAACCAGAGAACTGCATGTATCCATTCATTTGTCGATGTGAATCATTCGCTAAAAAGCGAGCCTTTCATAGTCTCACGCACACAGAAAGCAAGCAATCAATCATGAATGAAAACGAATCATCATGGTGCTCATATTCATGAATGCTTGAGTGCGTAGTAGGCTCACAATTATAGTATTCATTCAATCAGAGTATTCACAAAAGCAGTGAAACGTTCAAATGATTCACGAGCCTTCGAATGGTTTCATAAAAATCCGGTAGAAAGCCCAAAACACTGAAAGTACAAGCAACAAAGGCGAAAAAGAAAGAAAAACATAGAGCACTGCAAATACATACATACATACATAGATAGAAATTCGCACGAGCCACTAGAAACATTCATTGCCTTTTTTTCCAAATTCAGTGCCAGACAACGAAGAGTAAGGATAGATACTTAGTCATTTCTTTGAATGAATGTGAATGAGAGCTCGCTTGAGAGAGGCAATAAAATGTGAGCTCAGCGAATAGTTTTTGTGAATGAATACGGATGTGTGTGAATACTAGAAAAAAATCTTTCGAATGGCTCACAAGACGAGCCACTTCCTGTAGGTCTCTGATGCTTACCTTAGTTTCCATCACTACTTGTAGTTGTGACGCTGGTTGGCGGTGTGCACATGTTCTATACCATTAAACCTCCGTAGAACCATTCCTTGTGGCTCTGGGTGCAATTTCTTGACTTAGTAATTGAGTTTGAACATCTAACTAAAGAGCACAATGAATCGTTGTCCTAAATTGAACAAGAATTCGCTTTTCGGTGAAATTGTCTGAATCATATCATAAATTTCATTCCATATCCGGATTCCGTTCTCCTCGCATAAATCCTGTGAAATTTGAGTGCCCTATGTAATCCACACCAAGATTCAAATCAAAAAGTATCCCAAGCAATCAATACATGTCCCTCGTAGATGTGAGAGATAAAAATACACAAAATATCCTTGCAGCAGGCACGCAATCCTCATAAAAGAAACCATTTCAAGGTCTTAGAAATTCCACACCTAAATTCTACACGGTTAACTGTGAGTTACGAGCAAACAGCAAAGAAGTAAGGAATTCTGCACCAGCTACCAAGCTGGTAACCCACCAAACCCAAACCTAACCGTGCCGCCTATCCCAGAACAGCCACCAATCGACTGCGACTCACACCTGTGGGTGTTATGACAACACATTGTCATTGTCAATTTTGTGTTTTGTGTCGTTTATTTTCTGCTCCCTCCCTTCCCCCATTTTCAATCATTCTGGGCAGAACGCCTACACGCCAAATTCCCAATCTGCAATCGATTGAGACACATTAAATTCCAACCTCAATTTTCCTATTGTTTAACTATTAACCGGTTGCTGGTGGAGTGCAATCTGTGCGATACAGTAGATAGATACATTTGCAAATTTGCAACTTGACTGATTGTGTTAGCACGTTCATAGCAGGTCTTTGTTTTTTCCTTCAAACTTTTTGTTGACTTTTAATGAAAAAAATGTGATCAGGGTGTTGACATTAAAAAATATGTCCAAGAAAAAAATAACAGCCATCTCAATCCATCAGGGAGTGACTTCAGACTTGACATGTCTCGCGCAAAAGTCGAGATTACCTAAGAAGTATCTGCGGTAGCGGCAAAATGTATCTTTCTATTGATTTGAAGTTGATTTATTTAGCCGAGCATAACCCTGAGGCTCGACTGCCTTGCGGCTAGCAATAAACATGCAAAATATGGATATGGCTAGATCGAATTATCAATGGGCTATGAGCTAAAAGCTCCCGCGCACATTCAGTACGTGACCAATTCAAAGGATTTTTTCTCGTTTCGCCTCGGTCTTGGTTGAAATGAATTTCTGTTTAGATGTTATCAGTGTTTACACATGAGACTTTGTTTGGAGTTTGTCCCATTTATATTTTTCTCCCAAAGACATCGTCCAAATCGTTGGACGGCTTCCAATGTTTACATGCTATTTTATCGAGTGACACAAGACGTAATTTAGTTCATGTTTCTAGTTTGATTGGCTATGACTGTGTTTGATCTCATGAATTAGCGGAAATTTGCATTAATTGCTCATGTCTGTCACGGAGAATAGAAACAACATAACCCACATCCACAGTTTGATTAATTAGTCTAAGAATTGTGATTAGAGTAAGTTGTTAGAATATGAAGCGTGACCTGTCAAGTAGGGCTATCGACTTCCATGGGTGATGATTGGAGATTAAATTGTTAGAATAAAAGTCCACCAGCCTTCTTAAGAGGATTTCTCCAACCCTTCATCATTATTTTGTTCGTTTTCAACTTACTTCAAGCATAAAGGGTGAGCCAATAGATGGCGTAGATGTTGGCTGTCAATTACTGTCATTCACTGAACTCAGGGAGGTTAATCGTTTTGACAGAAGTAAAATCTATGCCAATTTTGGTCATGGAGGCGTTTATCACACAACAACGCATTGGGCGACCTGTTAAAGTCATGAATTTTTCGATCAACATAATCGTCCTAGTGAGTCGAAATTCGTGCAATGATGAAGGGTTTTGAAGACAATGATTTGGTGTCGGGTGAAACTCCATATCAGCATGCTCGGCCAGCACGTACAGGACAAGGCATTTCGACAGTGGGCAAAAGTGTTCAAAACCAGCCAGTCACCGAAGTCAATTGGGCCTTGCTTTTGGACTGCCAAATTCGACAGTTTTGCTTGTTGATGAACCCATTCATCCAGAAATGGGCCTCGTTCGGGAATTGATTGTCCGGCCGATGTCGAACGCTATAACTCTCCAATTGATTTGTGACAAGACGGACTTAATAAATGACAGCCACTTTGACAGATGTTGCTTTAACAATATGGCCGCAATCACCAGTCAAAGTTAGAAAATTCCTATTGAAAAACCCTATAGTATGTAGATGCTAATGGAACATATACAAGAAAGCAAAGATACGAATGAGATGGCTTGTCCGAGTCCCCAGACTTCGGTGTACATCATACAAGCATCTAAAGTCCCGGAAGGGTAAAGCGACGGACATAACAGTGCATCAGTTACCATTAACTAATGAGGGATTATGCATCGCTGCAACGATCATTCGTGTCTTGGAGCAAAATAGGTATTAAATGTGTGTATACTGTCAACGGACCGATGACAGAAGGAAAAAGTAGAAGGTGAACCTAGTTTTTCTGTCGAAGTTCATCCATCTGTTGGTGATGGCCGCCTCCCATAAGAATGGGTGTATTCCATCGAGCTGTCAGTCAAAAACGGCGGAACAACGGATGGATTCTATGGGTTAAAGACTTTAAGTTCTTTTTAGTGGGAAAAGAAATCCATCTTACGTATCTTTAAAAAAAAAAAAAGTGAACATTTAGGACACTCAGTAATATTTTTAGCTGAACATGGCTTAGTTCTGAAAATCAAGACACTTCTTGACTTCATTTTTAATTCAAATTACAATTTCTTCATCCAAAAAAGTTTTTATTGTTTGAAGTTTACTGATAGTCTTACAGTTTGAACGCCTATGCCTAATCAAACAAAATTCTTTGCATATCTCTAGGGAAAATGTCAGTTCAGGCGGTTGGTGTACATGATAATTATATGCACCAAAAGAGCTTTAAGCTTTCAGTGATCTTAAATAGAATATGAAGTATATACGTCAACGCCGAATGAAAAATCCAATTAAATCGCAAAATATTAATTAAATAGACTCACCTGCTGTTTAAATCGCTTGCTAGCACTCCTCTTCAGCGTATTACAGTCGACTTTAACCACTTTTCGATCTACTTCATCGGTCTCAGTGGGACTAATCATGCATCGCCGACTCAACTCCACCAACTCTGAAACTGGTTGCACCTGCAATTCAAAGAATTCCAAATAAACACAGAGACATAGATGCAAACGATCCACTTACCTCAACAGTAACCGATTCCCCGCTATTCCTAATCATCTCGATGATAGTCTCTCGTGTCAGCTCACTCACCGAGGTTCCATTCACTTTGAGCAATCTATCCCCCGGCAGTAGCCCCGTTGCACCACCACCAGCGCCGGGTTCAGCAAATATCACCGGCTTAAAGACCGGCGCAGTTAAGCACTCACTCCGATCCAGGCACATCGCCTTACGCAAGCTAAAGCCGAAATCATTTCGCGGTGACTTCTGCCGCTTGATGACAAACTCCCGCGGAGGCGGAAGCTTGACTAGTGTAATCGGAGGCAGTGGCAAGTCGATATCTTCGAATGTGTGCACCCGTGACCATCGATCTGTGCCTTGTGACTCGCCGATGGGACTCAACGAAAACGGAGGTGTGGCAAATGAAGAATTTGTTGTGTCCGTGAGGCTCTCGGCGCTGGGCGATGGCGATGTCATCACATGCAGATTACTTAATGGTGATTGCGTGCCCAGGCGTGGTGACGACCCATAAGCGGCAGTGTTGTGTGAATAATAGTGTGAAGGACCAACAGCTGTGCTCGGACCGATGTCACTTCGTAGGCTCTCTGCTGATGTGTAAGCTGGATTACCGGCACGCTGCTCAATCGATTCGAATCCCATTTCATTTTGTATTGTGTTGCGCATGAGCAGCACCCGTGAGTCTGGTGATGGATTCTGTGGGAACTCCTCTTGAATGCTGCTGCGTGAACCCTTGAGGATGCCACGTTTTGGTGGCTTTGGCGGAACTGGAGGTAAAAATCGACCCTGAAATGTAAATAAAATAAAAATTTAGTTATTTAAAGTTTTTACTCTTTAAAAAATAAGTGAGCGTTGCATAAACTTCATGCAGAATGGCTTCGAATGGATAGCGTGTATGGAAATTCTGTTTTCTTTTTGCGCTTGGTCATACCTTGGACTGGGATATTCCCACTAGAACCTTGAGTGCGCGAGAAGCAGAAAAATCGATTCCAATTGATAGATGAATTATCGATTTCAGAATTATGGCGGGAACAAAATACTTTTATGAACCCGACACTGACACGAATTGATTCAGTGGCTTAAGCCAATAATGGAGAAATTTTAATAAAGATTTTGTTGGAGGGAATAAGCAGAAGTGAGTAAGATATTTAATGGAAAATAAATCAAGTATAGGCGTAAGTAGCATCAGATGGAAAGGGCTTCTGTTGTGCCAACCCTAACAAAAGTCTATGCTCTGGAAACTCAACGTAGAGTAGCGAATAAAGAAGGCATTCATTGCAGTCTATACCTGGAACAGAACCTTTGGCAAAAGATGAGGTTTGCGACCAAAATTGGCCCTCTGATGTATGCACACCAATATCTTACCTAGACAAAATAAATCGGCATCTTTGTTGATAGCCAAGCTGCTATCAAAGCCATTGACTGAACCATATCACCCAAAGAGAAGAAGTAGCCTCGCTGGGATACCAATTCATGATAACTCTCTGGCCGGAAAAGGCTCAGCTCTTCACTGCTTACTCGCGGAGCTATTTCTTATCCTTCTTGGGATAATCATCAATCTTCTTAAAAAAATATCAATCTCAGATGGGCTAGATGTGGCCAAGGTACAACATGTCCGAGACAAACAACTTACTAAACAAAACTCGCTCTAAGGCGTTCACAAGAAATTCCTGGCATTCTCTGTCTGTCTAGCTCTTTTCGAGCTCGTGTGCTAGTATTCGCCCGAACCACGACCTTGAGACCTTGTCCAAAACTTCTACCTTCGACATAGAGAACTGGCGATCAGTGAATACTAGTTTTACTGGGTTCAGTGACGAAAACCTGGCAAACAATGCCATCGACAATGAAAGGTTTCATCGGCCGTACTTATCGAAGGTAGATCTCCAAACGATCTTCGAATTATTGAGAAGGAAGAAATCGGTGAGAATCGATGGAACATCGAACATTGTGCTTCGACATCTTCCTCTAGGAGCGGTGGAAATTTTCAGGTGTTTGAAAGGACCTGCCTGCAGGCTTCACTTATAGAGAACACCAGAGTCTCAGTACATAAAATTCTCTAAACGAGGTCCTATTGAACAGACCGAATCTGATAAGAGTGGACAATTTCCTGATCAAGATGACTCGAAGGTACATAGCAAGAGCAATGCCTTCGATAAATAACCTGATTACAGGGGCTCATTACCTCAATAATATGTATCACGGGAGTGTGCGTCTTGTCCCCCCAGAAGCATTGTCTTATTTCGATTAGGAAGGCCTGATCCAGGATAGATCAGCGGTGACGTTAATCTTCCACATTTCTCGGAAAACTGTGAAGAGGCAGCTCAGCTACGTCGCACAGGGCACTGAGGAGCGTCTCCCATTTAGTCGATCTGTTGAAGTGCCAGGGTTGTTGTATAGGACCAGCTTATATAGGTTAGGTGAGTTAGGTCTCTAGGTTAAGGTAGAGTAAGCATATTTATTTAGTAAGAGAGAAAAGAAAACACAGCCAAGTACGTTCGGTTTGAACGAAACTTCAGTTGTAACGCCGGGAAGGAGGACGTGCCAGATTTTTTCTAGGGTACATCAGTAAATCCTTTCTTACTTTCTAGCACCGAGTTTGGAATGGTTGCGATGAATTGATGAAACGATATGACGGCGTCACTGATCTCTTTTGGAATCACCTTAGTGTGAAAATTTGATCCATCACACATATTCCAGGCCAAATGTTCGAACAGAGCAAGACTAAATCTTAATCTCCAGATTGCTAAGAGAAATTGGATCAGAAAGAATGCTCTAAGGCAGATTTTTTCACCAAGTCTTCCCTAAATTGAGTCTTCGAAGTCTTACTTTGACAGATCTGTCAAGTAGTTCTTGAGAAGCTCTGTATACTAAAACTAGTGCCTCTGTGGCTCAATTGTTGTACTGCCATTTGAGAACTATATCTTTAGAAGACTTAAGTTCTGTTCCAGATTTGTCCCAAATACTGCGAGGGATTAATGAGCGCGTTCCCAACACTTCTATAATCTAGCTGCTAGAATGCATTCGCACCGGGATAACAGATTTCTCACTGACGAATTTAGCGGCCTCTAGGACCTAGAGGTGTAAAAATACAATGGCTACTGTACTGTACTGTACTGTGTCTTCAAATATTACATCGCGATGATATACGGCACACAAAACCCTTTAAATAAATTATATACGTTTGTAGGTATGTCAACGTTTCGTTAAAGCACTTATGAATAACATTTTTACGTCGAACTTTTGTTTACATTGCGAGCTGAGATAACCTCTTCCTACAGCGGTCCAGTCAACAGGGAAATCTCTTGCAGTTGCCATCCAGTTAATTGGTATTTCCAAATGACTGCAACCTTTTTTTTATGATAACGATAACGAGGTTCTAATGCTCTCACGTTTGCTTATTGCAAATTGAAAAAATAAATAAAAATCTGATATATTCCGCGAAACAAAAACTCGTCTAACAAGCCATAAGCATACAAAGATACATAAATAAGAAAATAAAATTGCAATGAAATCATTAGTGTGTAGCAGCACCCCGGTTTGCCCCAGTCACCCAAGCCCAGCGCGGACAGCATTCCAAATCCAGTTCTACCCGTTGAATTCATGAATTCACCACCTTATTCGTCTTAAAATACAAGACCACTACTCTGAATAAAGACAACAACAAAAACGTGACCAACTCACCTCTAGCATATGACATAATCTTAATGCCATCTAAACTACGACTACGACTACGACTACCCGATAGACCGAATGAAGAATCAAAACAAAACAAATAAAACAATCACCACGACGAATTTGAATACAAAGTCAATCGCGTAAGTCATGCTGCCTGAAATGGGTCATTGGATTCGTGTGGCACAGGGAAACACACTCAGTATTTCGCAATTCAAATTTCGACTCACTCACCTTACCGTACTAAATACAGAAGCAGGCATTTGTTCATACGATCTAGACTTCAGGAAGGCATAAAATGTGCTCAGTAACTCAAAAGATCACCGTTTAAAAGCACTCAAATGTCCCCAAATAAAACCCCAAGGATACTAAACACTAACCTGTGGTTCCCCATACAATGACTTCCGACTTAGATTGTTTTCCTTCTCCTTTGTCTATTAATAACACAAACTCTTTATTTTGTTTCCACTATCAGATTGCAAATAGCATCAAAACAAACAAACGAATGCAAAAGGAATGACAAATTTACTTCGTTTGCCTCCAAGTGTTCATGGGAATTAAATTTGATACTGTTATCTATAATAGAGCGGCAAAATAATAATAAATACACAAAATGATTATAAGGTGAACGGTTACTGGCAAATTCTTTCATCTATTCTCTTTTAAATTTTCATTCATTTTTTCCCAATTCACATTCACTTTCTGCGGCAGAAATCATAAGAGAATTCGTGTGTGCGGTGTCTCGTTACTCTGGCTTCTCTTCAGTGTCGAATAAATCTTTCGCCTTTTACTAAAGATTTCCGTGGAGAGGAGCACTCTAATGAGTCTAAAAGCAATTTTTTGTAGTACCCAGTCGTAAGACAGGGTCATAAATATTTCGAAATACAATAGATTTGGAGAAAAGTGTCAATTTGTCGTTGTAGTCGAGTAGGAAATTAGTTGAAAGTTGCAACAGAAACAGCGACTTGTGGAACTGAAAGACTAAGGTTATGTCGGCTGACAGACAGACAGCAGTGTCGTGCTAAGTCACTTTATCAGTAAAACAATACTAGGCAAGAGTGTTGCGTACGTTCACACAACATCTTGCGAATGTTACTCGTATATTGCATACCATAATGGGGTCTTGCTGAGATCTGTAATGTCACAGCCGAAAACCAATAGCTGTCAAACGCGATATCAACGTTAAAAACAGTCCAAAGCGCGAACGCAATATTGAGAATTGGACATTCATCGTTCATTTGTGCTCGACCCACAAAAGAGAAGTCCATTTACACGTAAGTCATGCTGCCTGAAATGGGTCATTGGATTCGTGTGGCACAGGGAAATACACTCAGTATTTCGCAATTCAAATTTCGACTCACTCAAAAACACTCAAAAAAAAAAACTGACAGCTAGTCTGACAAGAAGCAAACACTGTCTTCAAATCAGTGCTGCCATTAGCCACAAAGCACATTATAGGAGATACTAATAATAAGTTTATTACTTAATTAGACAGTCAACTTCGGGTCGTTTGACGGTTTCACTCTCCCAAGCTAAAAACCTCTCAATAACATTTATGTATTTTGACGTTTCAGCAAACTTTAAAGGGAAGGTGCAATTTTGGGACTCGCTTGATAGCACAAGCACAGCTGATTGACAAGGAACAAACACTGTCTCCCAATTAAATTTCGATATCAACTTTGACTTGGACAACATTTTGTTTTGTCCCGTGCATTCACCAGTAGTAGGCATCCAAGTCCGAATAAGAAAGGATCTGCATCACGATCTCTAGTAAATCTACCATTGCATCCAGTCAAGACAAAACTTCAGCCAAGATTCAAGTCATGACAATAATATGGAGGGCTCACAGCTGTAACGAATCAAGAATGACTTGTGTTGACAACACTTTTATGAACTTGACTTGTAGTTGGACATCTAATTCAGCCCTTTTGACATCAATTTTGACTGAAATTTGACATTGAAGCTTGGCAGTACTTTTTTATAAGAAAAATCATTTGTTGTGATTTATTGGTGCTTAGAACTTGACGACATAGAGTATTGGCAAAGCTACTCTATGTGCTGCCTTCTATGGCTAAGGCAGTAACTAAGATTATCCTAAATGGACTCAAAGAACACCTTGAAGAACTATTCGATGTCGAACAAACAGGTTTCCACTATGGATCTTGCATCAACATCTTGAGGATCACCATTGATCGGTGAATTGGAGAGCAAACGTTACTTTACATCGATTTGAATCGATTCAATTCGAAATTCAGATTGAGAGTCACGGCTATATACATATATAAATGGACAGGGCCTAAAAATTTGAATCGCATCCGAAAGGAATAAGAGGCTTAAAAAGGTTCTATATGATAGAAATGCTACTGGATGTCTTTCAGACATTTTAAAGAAAAGGAGCCGTAGAATAATTTCTGGGTATTTTCCGGGTTTGAGCAGAGGTTTTTTCGCGCAGTAGTTCGACTAACTAAGGTCTGTGTCAGGACACAGGAAGCTCTTATCAAAACTTCGCATTTTGCACAGAGAGAAATTGACATTCAAAGAGGGACTCGGCAAGGTTGCATTCATACACCAATATCGTTTTCGTTTGGTGATTTGTGATGTATTTCTCAAGGCGACAAGCATTGAGTACATTCGGTCTCAAAAGCATGAGGTTTAAACTGCATATTTTGGGTGCCACAAGTACATATGAGAACAGAGCTTATACCTACTTTCATATAGGGTAATGGACATGCATGCAGTGGATGTTATAAGGTTGAAAAATATATCGGACTAGCAAGAATTATCACCCTAGGATCAAAGGGCGAAGCTTCAGTATCCTACAGCATGTGTTAGCCACTGTTTAGAGCATATTTTAGTAATTTGGCACCGAACTGGGTAAAGTTCGATCCAAAGAACAACTATTGCGTTCTAGAGTTAAGTATGTGTTCTTGGGTAGAAATCGAATAGCAAAAATTAAAAGTATCAAATACTAGCTTCAAAAACAAGCATTACAGCTCCCAAGCATCATAGCAATATATAAAATTTCTTGGATACGTATTTCTTTTAATAATTATTTGTTTACTTGCTTCAAGTTTGCTATAATTGATTGAAAAGCATACACAAATTCGGTAATCGATAATTAAAGGTAAGATAAAAGGCTTTTACGTCAATTGCTGGAAGTGCGAATTGAAATTGCGATAACCATACGAGAATTTCAAAATGACATGATGATGAACGAAAACATTGCTTCAACTAAATGACCGAAGAGTATGACAAATAAAATGCGTTTTGTTTTTTTTTTTTCAAGCAAGCTTTTAGCAAGTAAGTTCAAGAATTTTGTTTTTTAGTATTTCTACCTTTATTTTCTTTAGTGCAGTCCATTTAAATGCATTCTAAGGAACAAATAAATTGTAAAATAAAGTTTTTAGATAAAATTAGGAATCATTCTACTACCTTTATATAAATGGTTGATGGCATACTTTTAACTTCATATATTTGCTATGGCCTACTTTGATTTTAAGCGTTTAAGTACTACTAGATGAGATAGACATGAACTAGGAGAACCATAGACTAAATAAGACAGTCAACTCGAACGAATGTGTCAAACGACAATAAGAAATGCTGCCTTTGCGAGCACTGGTCTAAGGAATGTGTTCTTGTGTCTCTGTTTGTACAACATAAAGTCGTATATGTCTGTATCTGACAGGTTTCTTTTGTTTAGATAGTACCTGACTGGATTAGCCCATACAATTTTACATTGCTCACTGAAAAAACATACCTTAGCTTAAGCAATTCAAGCTGTTAATTAAGCCTTATTCCTTCAAGAAAATCCTTAACTTAGAAAAGAAAAGCATCAAAGAGCTAGTGAGCTATCTCTCTGGCAACTGCTTTTCTAAGAGAATAGGAAGATAAGTTTTTGCTTTCCCGCTGGGTCCCGCAGATATTGGACTACGAGAGAACTTTATCGTTTACATAAAGCCTAGACTCAGGACTGTTTGAGGCATTCTGGCAGGTTTCAAAAACTACCAGATGGCCTTTATGCCCAATACATCATAGCGACTCGACCTCAGCTACGCATGGCGTTTATGAGTTAAGACATAGGACATCACTGTACTTTACCATAATTTCGCAGTCGCTTCGACCTCGACTTCACGTTTTGCATTCGGCGAGAGAAAAAAAACAACAACGTAATGCCACGCAACGAGACCCAAACTCGAAGCAGAAATTGAAATGAACTTTGACAGGAGAAAATGTACAGCCCTTGTTCACATGGAGATGTCATTTCAAAGCGCTGTCAAAGCAAATGGAACGTAACGAGACGAAACGCTATTGTGTTTTGGGCACTAAAGCACTGGTTTTCGGTCCACGTAGAGTAGACAGTTTTTCCACATTCTCGCCTGGCAAGACAGTTTGATGTAAATCAATACAAAAAAAAGTGACGTCTAAAAAGTGGGCAGCTGTTTTGTTCAACCCGTTCCCGTACTTTTTTCGGAGATTTGTCTTTCTCTGAGAGAATTTTACCCCTCTCTTTGAAATTTGACAAGATGGGAGTTTTGGTGCAGAAAGCACGGGAATAGACCTAATGAGTGCGTGTGGATAAATTCGAAATGTCGCTGCGCCGGGTCCGCTTTTGAAAATTCCCCATATAAATCTATTCTCTACTATGTAGGGCAGTTTCTGCTCTCGGTAATATTTTATCGGCAAAACACCAGACTGTTCGCGTATATGTAAAATATTTCATAAGAAAATATTTCCAAGCTAAAATTCAAACCAGAAACATTTTGATACAATCACCAAAACAATAGGTACATCTACTAGAACATGAATCCACTTAACAGATGTTTTCTAACCCCTTATACGAGTTCTTACTGACAAACAAGAATTCGTTTACAAATGAGAGATCTTTTTCCCCTCAAGTGGCTACACCATGTCTAATAGAATCCAAGCAAATCTAAACGATCTAGCAAAGTGAGTGATAGCATATTGAATTCTAAATCGAATAATTATTCTGATTTCTCTTCGAGATGATCACAGTCGAGAGAAGAAGAAGAAGTTGTTTTATTTTTCGGTTCAATAACACTCACCTTAATACTATTCATCGTGGAATGTAATGCTGACTCCATAGTACTATCAGACTGAATTATTAGCGACGATGTTGATCGACTAGCTGCACCACCATTTGTCGGCGGTCGATCTATAATTGTTATTGGAGTAGCAACAATTTCCTCATTACCACGATCCAATTCAATGCTACTACTACCATCGGGTAGAGCTCCTAACGTCGATGCACGATCGACATCCAGGTGTGCGAAAAAGTCTGGACAATACGTAATATCGGCGGCAGTAAGTTTCTCTTTTTCTTTGCGTCGACCACGAATCTTGAGCGTTTTTCTGACCTAGAAATAGAACGAGGAAGAAAGAATTGGTAAAAAAAAAAAACAAAAAAACAGAACAGATACATATTAGAGATACGATCAGTTCCCCTAATCGGTTGAGTTTGTTTGTTTATTTTCTGTGGATTCAACATTTTTGAGAAGAAGAATATGTATGCGATTTTTTTTCTGTCCAAACCAGAAGAGAGAAAAATATTTTGGAATTTTAAATTTTTGAACTCTTCTTTGTACCATTAATCAAGGAGTTAGTGAAGAATGAAGCGAATTGCATGTGAGATACAATTTCTTTCAAAACAAATTACCACCGCATATGGATTTATCAGTGTGGAAACGAGATACGGTGATTTTATGTGTGGGAGATCGTGTGGAATCTTGGAAAGTAAAGGCGAATCTTTTTCTTCTTTTTTTGAACTTAATAGCACTATATTTTGCAAGTCAAATCTGGCAGTCGATGAGATATTCTTGAAGAAGCTTTCACTTTTTTCTAATTCAAATCCACTAGATCTTTCTTTTGTGGTACACATAAAAGCAGATTAAGTATCTGATGAAATGAGATTCTATGCAAATTTTCAGAGGAGTGCCATTGAGTCACATTATGACAGAAACAAATTAAATGGTTACACTCCCATTCACACATTTTGAATCGCTTTTTTTAGTAAGTTTTTGTATCAAAATAGAACCACCACCAAACAAATTTTACAAAATATTTACACTGATTCGAAGTCACAAGAAAATTTGACACCTCTGACTCTTTTGTTTCAACAAATGTAACTGATATTAAATAAATAACAAATGAGATTGAGTTGCAATTAATCTTCAATTCCACAGATACTTTATACTGGCAAATAAACGTTGCAATTTTATACAAAATATCATATTTCCGATATTGAATTCATGTAAATCAAATTCAGGACTAATCCCAGTGCACGCCCTGGCGCAAATGCAGTGAATTTATGGTGGTCACACTTAATCCAAGGATTAAAGTTCCAGACAGTTGAGTTGGTAGACAAAATGAACTCAAAGTTTTTGGTGCAAAAAACGTAATGAAATTTGATAGGAAACACATTGTATGTCCAAGGGGTGGATTGGTTTTATGATTTCGACGCAAGGGCAAGTGTATAATGAACTCATTCAAATGAAGAAGGACTCCGCTGGGGACGTGTTTTTTAGAGAAAACTAAAGGGACACTAATGAAGTGCGTGAGACTTTAATACTCAGCAACATTTTGAGACAATCAGTGTTCAACACTGGGTAACAGAGAGCAGCATGAATCCATTCATTTGTCTTCGTGAATCATTCGCTAAAAAACGAGAATTTCAGAGTCTCACGCATACAGAAAACAAGCAAGTATGAATCATGAACGAAATGAAAACGAATCATCATGGTGTTTGTATTCATGAATGCTTGAGTATTCATTCAATCAGAGTATTCACAAAAGCAGTGAAATGTACAAATGATTCACGAGCCTTCGAATGGTTTCATAAAAAGAAGGTAGAAAACCCAGAACACTGAACGAGCAAACAACAAAGGCGACAAAAGAGAAGCAAAACAAAGAGGACTGAAGATACATAGACACAAGATCGCACAACCACTCAAAACATTCATTGTATTTGTTCAAATTCAGTGCCAGGCAACGAAGTGTAAGGGAAGATAATCATTTCTTGGAATCAGAATGTGAGCTTGCTTTAGATTTATTTCATGAGAGGCAATAAAATGTGAGCTCAGCGAATAGTTTTTGTGAATGAATACGAATGTGTGTGAATACTTAAAAAGCAGTGAATATTTCGAATGACTTACAAAACGAGCCACTTGCTTCAGGTCTCTGCTGGATACCAAACGAAATGTTTACCTCGACTGGAACCTATACAAGGCGAGTCAGAGAAAATTTAAACGAGATTTAGGAAAGTCCTTACTATAGAATCCAAAGCCCTAGGATCCGTAAAATACCCTGAAGGGAATTCCTAATTCTCTTAAGCTTTAACTGAACACTCACTTCCCGGGTTGAACGACAACGCCATGAAATGAAAATTGGGCTGTTAGTACCATGGATATGGTTCCACCTGTGGATCTTATTACAGAGGACAGAATTGAGTGGGCTATCGGATCATTTTCTTCCTTCTTTGAAGGAGCCTACAATAATGTCAAGACTGAGGCGACAAAAAGAACACTGAGTATAGGTACAAAATATTGATAACACCTTGGTAAACTGGTTTGAAAGACACTGAACTTGGAGGCACAAAACTAGATATATACGCCTCTATAAGTACGCCTCAAGGCGGAGTCACTGCTCTGGGTCATCGCCTTAAAAGCAGCCTTGCAGTTTCTTGAATCAACTGGTGTTAAAATCATAGCCTATGCAGACAACGTGGTGCTGATGGGAACAGGCAAGTTTCTCCCCACTCTAGGTGAACAAAACCATGGAGCCCTTAAGACCCTTGATAGATGGCCTAGAAATTGTGACCTTATTCACGAACAAGATCCCTCGCCAAAGTATAAGGACTAGCGTGCATTGGTGCTACCAGTGCGATGAGAACAACTCCAACTAGAAACCTTGAAGCTATTCTCAACCTGCCTTCGCTAGATATCTTAATGAGATCAACGGCACCCAATAAGAATTAAGTCAAACAGCGAACTGGAAGTCAAATGCGACGAATCACTGGGGATATCCAGATCTCCCAGACCGTGGCAGTGTTTTGCAAGCGAAGGTCCTGGCAGTGATATCTGCCTTAACAGCAATACCACCAAAAAGTATTACTTTCTCCAGCGACAGCCAAGCAGCTATAAAGGCAGCTGGTGAAGTGCTTGCAAAAGGGTTAAAGTTTTTGGAATACAGTACACAAGGTTTTACTCTTCTGGTTCCCTGGGAATGAGGGCGTCTCGGAAAATGAAAAGGCAACTGAGCAACTGATCTCCGCCCTGCCAAGACTAACTTGCAATATTCCAAAAGAACTTTGGCCAGCATTCGACAGAAGATTCCTGTCCATGCTTGTGGGCATATGGACACGGTTCATAACAATCTGCGGTTGAAGAAACTCCATCGAATGGAGGAAGAACTCTGCAGAGGATGCGGCGATGAGAAGAGTTCAGAGGACACCATCAACATCCTCTGCCACTGCATTGAACTCCAACATTCCAGGAACAAGTTTCGCAGCAAACACTTCTTTCATGATCTAGGAGAACTCTCGCAATCATCGACAAGCTGCTGAACTTCAGCAAATTATCGGGACAACCTGAGTGGATTGGAAATATTTAGCCCGGAAAACTAACTTAACCTTAGTGTTGCTTACGTTTGATTGGTGAGCCCATGACTATCTATCATCCTTGTAAGTAGTCAATTGAGTGTTTGTTCGCTCGTTACCCAACATAGGAATGCATGTTTCGAGTCCCAAATAAACGTCACTCTTTGACACATAAAGTGTGATTCATTTAGAAGGACTTTTTAAACGACGCGGCATATCATTTGTTGGACTGTTCCATTCCACTAAGTCCATCTATAATAATTTTCCACAACTGGCAACGGATACAGAAAGTTAAAATACTCTCCTAAAAGAACAAATAACCACTTCCCTAATTAAATTCCCTAGAGTCCAATCAAACGACTAAAAAGCCAACAGCCAAATGACAAACCAGAGACAAATGTCACAAAAATAGACAAAAAAACATATCTCCTAGTAAAATGCAACGAGGAAGAGTTCTAGGTCTGTACGAATATACAGACAGCAACAATCAAACTGCAAAACGAAGCTAGAGCTAGGTCGCCTCTTCCATTAGATACTCGTACTCTAGAACCACAACAAGTAAAGCATCCGTTCTCTACGTGAACGGAGGGCAAAAGAAAAAAAAAAGGAAAACAACAATCGAAACCAATTGATCTGTGATGCTGATGTTCCTTTTTCTTTTTCTTGAATTTCCTTGATTGAAACTAGGAAGACGTCGTCGTCTATGCGTTGTATCTGCCAACTCTTCCCCGCGTAATCTTTTTTTGAGCTCTATCGGATGATAATGGAAATTTGTTGTATTCTATGTGCAAAACGGGCAACGCATCCACCAGATACACCTCGCATCTCAAGATGTGCACACAGATACACACACACACACCTACCTAGAATGCAGGTCCAATTAATGACGTGAGACCATGAGAGGGAAACAACATCAATGGGTGGCGTTGGAGTGGAAATTTTAATGCCGCACAGTCCCAAAGTGGATCCCATTCCGTATCCCTTCGTGCTAGTGGAAATGGCATAAAAGGGGATCATCGACCACTGATGGCGCATGTACCGTCTATCTGCAATAACTGTTCTGGTTGTGTTGTGCGATGTTATTGTTGTTGTTTTCTTTTCGCGTTATCTGGGAGTTTATTTTTTTGGTTTTGGTTTTGGTTTTTACGGGATCCCACTTTGGAATCGATGTCGATGTTTGCTGAAATGGAGGAGGCATGAAATGCGCATTGTTCGAGAGTAGGTATTTTG
The DNA here is from genome assembly GCA_949716465.1 of Chalcosyrphus nemorum. Taxonomy (NCBI): domain Eukaryota; kingdom Metazoa; phylum Arthropoda; class Insecta; order Diptera; family Syrphidae; genus Chalcosyrphus; species Chalcosyrphus nemorum. The sequence goes on from OX454333.1 coordinate 88,123,326, forward strand.
TTGAAACAAAGGAATGTTACTGCTGAGCACTTTATGTGCGTGTGTGTGTGTAAGTATGTTTGGAGCGAATTCTCAAGTTCATTGGCGATGAAGTTAAGGCATTGACAATGAAATTGTGTTTCATTTTTTTTTTGCATTTTCTTTTAAGAAAATACTTCTGAAGGATGTGGTTTCTATACGGATACTTAACGCATTTTCCTGCAGGTGGATGCTTTTGTTGGATGAATTTGAAGTGGGTGTAGGGTTCTCGCGTAAAAGAATCATTTTATCCCGCGCCTGTATGGAGACCGTAGAAACTGATTAAAAGAATTTAAATTTTTACCTAAGGTGATAACATTTTATACAAAAAGCAGTGAAGAATAAAAACTTAATGTAAGCGACTTTAAAAGTCTCTCCCAAGTTCGACACCATGATATGCTAGCTAAGCCCCAAACCCGTGAGCCTAAATACATGCAATAAATGTATTACCCTACCCATCTTCTGCTGTAAATTACTAGATTACGAGATTTCGAGAATAAGATGACTTAAGTTAATTCAAAATAGTACGAATTTTGAGACCTTCGGAAGCCAAATGGTTTAAGCTTCTTTTTTCAACAGTTCAAGTCGGCCAAAACGAAACATTTACAACACTGAAGACTTCATTTCATGTTCAAACATCCAATTTGGACCCTAGCCAAGTTGCCAGAAGCAAAATCTAGAGAACACATCGAAACTACCTTAAACTGTCGTCCTGTCGCGTCAAGCACTTTTTCATTTATTTAACTTGTTAAGTAACAAAATAGAGCATTCGTTCCAAGGAGCCTTTCGTCAGTTCTGCATCGTTCATGGATGATAATAATTGTAGCAAAATGGGTCCCAAATCAATCGAGACTAAACCTGTTTTGTGGGGCAGAAATTCAAAAAGAAATTCCTATGTGATACCGCGAGGAAGGGTTTTTTTTAGTAAGGGACAAGAGAAGGTGGGACATTTCTTGACGTTCCCATCTATTTTAGTTAGTTTTCAAACCACAAGATGGTTCACGATCAATGAATGGAATCGGAGAACTTTGTATGGCAAGCTCATTAGCAGCTGTTTCCAGCGACCCGCGTTAGCGTGATTTTACTGTGAGAGAGATTAAAGACAGTTCCAGACTAGCTTTGACTCAAAGTTGAAGCATCTGAGAGCCCTGAGCCTGGATATCTGAAAGTATGTTTATATGTTTATTCTAATATTTTGTTTGATAGCTCGATAGCGAGGACCTCTGCCTGAAACAGTCTGGTTGCTTGTGCGAAAGTAATAGATAATTTGTAGCTGATCCGTCAGTGTACCAATCTCATAAGAAGGATGTTTGAGGGATTTGATGATTATCTCCGGGACTCCGGATTAGAGTTGCGACCTTAAAGGGGTGATGGAGATGGATTCTCTAAGGCATGAAGTCTGAGAAGCACGCTGCAAGGAAGGCTTGCTAATAGACCTGCTTGATCTTCAACTTCAGTGGATGTTTCTCGTTATTTAACGGACGAACGTCAATCTATTGGTGCTGCTTCGCGAGACCCTTGTTAGTCATTTGCTTTGTGTTTGGAATCTGAAAAATAGCAAGAATCCGATACCGTGTTTAAATTTTCACCAAAATAAAGAGAAAACTTGAATAATTGGCCCTTCAATGCGTCATTTGATTGCAAAGTCTTGAAGGCGGCTAATTTTGTATAAAAATTCTATATTTCGCCGCATAAATCAATGTCATTTACCAAAATTACATCCCATGCCTCTCAACGTTTCTGACATATAAGCATGTCGCCAAAATACTTCAATATATATGTAAATTTAACGCTTCCAGTGTCACGTATTATCCTCAAAATCACGTTGCCTACACAAGATGTATATATGATATCCTCATCCACAGACCGTAGAAACCACCAAATTAGGAGATAGCACTGAATACTGCTAAGCAAGAGAACAAATCTGACAGTGCATCAACCGCATGCAGAGAATCCGGATGAGAAATTCTTTTATTATTGACAAGTTGAATTTCATAATCCAAAGGTGGGTATGCCAACAAACCACTTCACCAAATGCGGGCTCTGCACTACGGCTAGATTCAACCACATTCGGTTCTTGGCTTTTTTTGATCCCATACTTTGTTTCTACTCCTTCTGAGGTTGCTTGTAACGAAAATACATAATTAAAACATACCTACCTGCATTCTTATGGATACGAGATACATTTGCATTGGATACAGTATAAGTAAAAAAAAAAAAGAAGAATTCTGAATGAATTTAAGAATGAAGGCACTTAATACGAAGCAGAATGGAGGTTTTTTCTCGGCGCAATTTCAATGCATCTATTCAGTTCAGATGAAGATACTGTGAGTGCACTTCCTGCACTTTTACTTTATGCAAATTAATTGTTGCATGAAATATGTACTCTGAACATCTGTGTATAGTTGTGAAAGAATGTTGTCTATTTTATGACTTATAGATTTGCTGGAGTAATAAGCTTCCTTCCAGAGAGTATCTGAGATGCATTCTGAGGGAAGGAAGAAAATATTTTATTTGAATCTAATGCTTTCGAGTTTGAAATGAAACTACATGCGCGTACTAAGGATCAATTATACTCTCTAATTGCAAAGGAAATTGTTCAGCAATAAAAATTCTAACAGCTTAGCCGCTTGAAAGTATTTCAAAAGTGACCAGTCGCATATTACAGATACATTCCTTAGTTGTAACTGCGTTTGTTGTTAGCGGTAGCAGGCAATTATTTTTAATCAGATACAACTGTTTGAATGAAAGGAATTTCTGTTACACAATCATTTGGTTACCTCCAGCGGAGCTACCTATAAATTTTCATAGTTAATACATCATTATAGCATTGAAGCATGCAACTGGGTGGGTTCAGTCAAAATATATTTTATTTCATGCACAAGCCAAATGAGTTAAATTTTGAACTGACATCTGATTGGATTTTAAGGTGGAATGCGGCAGGTGTGCATACTATCACCGCTTTTATTCTTACTGGTCGTCAGATTACCATTTAGTTCAATGGATTATGACACATGGTGTTGATCCTCTACAAACTATTTCAAAGATCGACTCCATCGACGAAAAAAGGCATACCTAACAGACGGTGGAAGGGTGGCAGTAAACAGTACTGTGCAATCATCACACTTGATGGTAAAATAGCCTTTAATATCGCAAATTGGAGCAACATTCTGCAAGAACTTTCTGCCAAGAGAAAGAATAGAATACTGCACTACGACACCGAGGACGGGATAGGGCAGTATAACGTCAAAGACGGTGGCCCCTAGGGCTCCGTACTAGTTCCAGTACTGTGGAATCTTATGTACGACGACGTCCTCCTCCTTCGAATTCTCTAAAATAATTGGTTTCGCCAACATCTACAACAAGCAGCGGTGAAGACAGCGAGAACAAGGGCTCAACTGACAACGGTTATGTCAAATATTAGAGGACCTTAACAAAGGTAAAGACTACTCTTGGAGAGTATGCATCGCCTTTCGAACAGCCTCATAGGCCTCGACGTGCGTAGTAGCTAGAATGGTGCCAATAGACCTCATTGTTAAATAATCCGCATGGAAATATCATGCTAACAAAACAACGATGCCATCGAAGTGATAATGAAATACCACGAAGAACAAACCTTGAAGAATGACAGGATATATGGAACTCTTTCGACAAAGGGACACAGAGATTCACAATATCACCCTTTGGATCAACAGGAACCAAGGAAAGCTGAACTTCTACTTGACACAGATGCTTACTGATCTTGAATGCTACAAAGTACGAGGATACCTCCAAATTTTTGGGCATGAAGACAACACTTATTGCCCAACATGAAGCAGTGGAAAACGCGAAGCACATAATGTTCCACTGTCCACGATATTGTGAAGGACGGAACCTGTTAGGGAACATGCTGGGTGGGAACTTAACGCTCCACTGTCCACGATATTGTGAAGAACGGAACCTGTTAGGGAACATGCTGGGTGGGAACTTAACGCCAGAGAAGATCGTCGGACTCATGCTAAGCACAGAAGAAGCTTGGGAAGCAGTATGTGAATTTGTGGCTACCATCATGAAGGAACAACGAAGACAGGAACATAGTTCTAAGCACTTTAATCTGCCCAACAACATTGATGAATAGAAATCGTTTTGTTACCGAACCAACCGAATCAACCAAGACCTGTGTTCGGAGTCCATGCAAAGTCTGGAGAATCAATCAGAATAAGAACCGTGGTCATTTCGACTTTTTGCGCCAGTCTTACTTCAAAGACAATAATACGATGGGACATTACAAGAACGACACTTTGTAAACATTGCTATGAAAATGATTTCAATCCATTCTCTTCCTGTGACTGAATCTGTTCGACTTATTACACAAAAGCATGAGGATCAAAATTCCCTTGTCAATATTCCAACCATAAAACCAAACAAAACCAATTAAGTAAGACCCCGCTAGTGTTTGTCTTCTAATTTCAATTTTTATGAGACAAATTTCTCAGCAAGATAACACACTTTAATTGTCATGAATGTACGTGCCCCTAACACTAAAAATTCACACTTTATTAAAATGAACACGAGGCGATTAGATAAAATATTAAATGCTCTCAGCGCCACTTTACGATCAATTAGAGCTTGTGTCGAGGAATTCCACGATCTCCACGAGATCACTGTACTTGCACAAGAAAAAAAAGAAAGAAAATATGGTTCACATATAGATAAGTTTGTGTGTCATGTAATAAATTGATAATCAGTCTAAAAAATTCATCAGAAAATTGCAAAAGCGCATTTTAATCAAATTCAATAATAATAATCAAGACGGACATAAGGTTATAGGCGAATAAACATCAGACAATGATGTCAATTGATCAATTAAAAATGCCAAGATTTGCGAAAATATTTTCCTTTCCATTAAATGGATGTTGACAGACAAGTAGACTGACTGATAGACAGGCCCCTAATGGACTCTACAACGAGATGCATATTAATTATAGTATACTTGTGCTAAGGAGTTCAAATTGAAAGATATATGAAAGATTTTTTGAAACAGGAAAGACTTGTTTGTTTTTGGGTGTGCGATATGTATGGAACGGACGTGAGTCCGCCCTTTCACCACATTTTAAAGAGTTCCCAAGTTTTTGTGCCTTTTAAATTTTAAGTTTCAGAACTTTCCAAAAGGTGAGAACTGCTTGAATCTATTTATTTGCCATTGTGAATCATTTGCTAAAAACACGAGCCTTTTACAGTCTCAAGCACACAGAAACAAAGCAAGTATGAATCATGTAGAAAACGATGACGAAGTTCACTTTGCAAAACGAAATGAAAACGAATCTTCATTGTGCTGGTATTCATGAATGCTTGAGTGCGTAGTAGGCTCACATTCAAAGTATTCATTCAATCAGAGTATTCACAAAAGTAGAGGAATGTACAAGTGATTCAGCCTTCGAATGGTTTCGTAAAAGGCAGGTAGAAAACGTAGAAAACTAAGAGCAAATAAATACATTCCTAAATACACTTGAAATATTCATTGTCTTCTTCCAAATTCAGTGCCAGGCAAGTGTAAGGATATTTAGATAATCATTTCTTGAAATGAATTTGAATGAAAGCTCGCTTTAGATTAATTTTATGAAAGGCAATAAAATGTGAGCCCAGCGAATACTTTTTGTGAATAAATACGAATGTGTGTGAGTACCTAAAAAGCGGTGAATATATTTCGAATGGATCACAAAATGAGCCACCGAAATACAGGACTCTGATCCAGACAAAACAATGGTTTGGTTTATTTCAAATACTCCAAATATACTAGCTTCTGTTATGCCAAGGTCCTCCTACAGCAGACTATCCTAAAAGGTTCAGGTCAGAGGACCACCAGCTGCCAAGAAAGCTAAGGCAGGACCTATACCCGACGCTCGCACTTTCAGTCAGTTTGAGACATAATCACTAGATTCGAGTAATCCAGTTATGTTTGTGATGTGATGCAGGCGATTTCGTGTAGTCGCGCTTATTAACTAGAATTTTGTATTTGCATTTGGACCTTCACCTACTTATATAAGGCCACACAACAACTTAATCATTTTGCGAGATAAAATCTAAATGCCACCAAAAAACATGTATAAAATGATCTAGTTTTTGTTGAACACACTCAATTAGTGAGCGCCCCCTGGGTCTCATTAGAGTTAATATGTAACATGTAGAACTATAGCCGACTTCAGCTTGAATCCCAAAATGTGACAGCGAAGGAGGAAGACACCTCCAGCAACGACGGAAAGTTGTAAACCGAAGTAATCCGTGTTTCTTATTAATGTTGCCGTTTAAAATGTATTTATACAAAATCTCAGGCAATTTTTATGAACACAAGAAAAAAGTCCAACTGTGTACATTTATGTAATATTTGCACTTAGTTTTAAATGAAATTCGCTCAAAGTACTTACAAAGTGCGTCAGAAAAAAAAAATAAACAGGTCTTTTTATCACTGTTTTAAGTACCATCGTACGATTTCATCATAACAAATCTACAAATACAGTAGAGCACCATCAACAAATGTTAGGGTACAACATATAGGTAATACAAGTGTTGAAGGAAAAAACCAAGTCAAGTATGTTACTGTCACTTGATACGCCTTCGGAAGAGAAACTCAAGACTTCCATGTGCCAGGAACCTTGTTAAAAGCTCACACACAAGTTCTCATTTAGTTATTTGTCATATACAAACACCTTAAGAGCCATATACACTAAACAAACCGAGAAATACAACAAAACACACACCAGAACGTTGTTGGGAGAAAATGAAATAGAAAAGCAAAAGCACTTAAAAATTCAGCAGTCGGCCAATTTAATTACTAGGGCAAGAGGGCAACCGTGTTAGTGAGCCTGAGCAACCAACCAACCAAACTACCGCTAGAAAGATATCTATTGTGTGATAGTAACGATGAATATTTAAAACAAGCACCGTAAAACAAAGCAGAATGTAAATACCGAGCTCATAAGCATTGTGGTGAGCCTCCAGATGACATGTGCTTAGCAGTTCTACCGGCCTACGTTACGTACACACAAGCAAACACTTGTATCTATGTGTGTATCTAAGCGAACTTCAGCAAGTGAGACGAGACTCAGTGAGACCAGCATTCCTCCTCCGACGTCACTTCCAGATATTGTGTCATTGACCGTTGTCACTTGGGACTGGGAGTCGTACAGAAATGTATATTTCTTTCTTTACGCTGTTGCTTGTTGTAAACATGTAAAGGTACTCTTGAGCGCAGTTACATTTCAATAGATACTACCTACTACTGGTGGTGGGCTTCAGATTACCAACATTATTCAGATGATGAACAAAATTATGAGCACTGTGGTGGTGGCTTTCCCACATCCCGCAATGGGATGGCATTAGAGGAAAAGTAACTAGGTCTGTGTAAAAGTATCCAAGAGATGTTTATTTCTTTTTTTGCCGTTACTGAAATCCAAAAAGTGCTATGCGGCTTGGTTGGGTGAACGAGAGGGAGAAGAACGAACGAGTAGTGGTCTGATTGCACACAGTTGTGTGAGGCGCTTGAGAAATTAAACCGAATTGCTGGTAATTTACATGGGAAAATGCATTTCGCACAGCAACGAGCAGAGATACTGGTGACAAACATCAAATGAATAGTAATTTACTCGTACTTCAACCAAAAAAAGGAGGAGATTTTTTTATGAGAGAGTGGTAAACGTTTGCGTAGCACTTTGCGTTTAATGTGTTGCCAACTGTCTAGAGGTTAAATGCAGTTGCACTGCTATAATTGAGTTAAGTACAAATAAAGATACTGTATCTGATGGTGATACTTGATATGACGCACTATGTGTAGGAAAGTTTACATTGATACTTGAACTTAGGGTTAGTGATATCAGATTTTTCTGTGGTATGTACGATAGAAATGCAGGCTTGAGGGTTCAATGTTCAACTAAGTGAGTGAGTTTTTGAAACAAGGACCTAGGTAAAGGTAACACTCACTGGTTCGAAGAGGGAGAGGTGAAACATAGACATAGACTAGACACTAAATTCACAGAGCTCGACAAGCACTGATTCAGAAGTCAGTTATTACAAGCCCTTTGAAGTTTTCTCTCCCTCTAGCTCATTCATTGGAGCCCTTTGTCGGTAGAGGTGGATGAGATCATACAGCTGACGGAGTTAACCGCGACACGAAATCACGGAGAAGGGAGGATCCGGTTAAAATGTGCTACGAGACTGTAGGTGTATAAAAATGGCCATAGACTAGGTAGGAAACCTAGGTAGGAAACAAATGATTTAGCTGCCATCTGTTTTGGGCAGACAGAAGAAATGCCTGAAAACTGGCCTTGACAAACTTTAAAAAACATTAAGCAAAGCTATATTCACCAAACAATTGCCGTCATAATACATTTTTCCATAGGGAGATTTGCTGAAGGACTAGGCATCCTCAATGATAATTCCTAAGAAACTGTAGAGACTAAGAGGAAGAGGGGAGCAATGTTCACTTTCTATGCACTTTTCATACACTTGCAAACATTAGAAAGACTATAAATAGGTCCTTCAATGATCTAAACGATCTTAGTAATACATGCACGGTTAAAATTAAATCTATCTGAGAAGAAAGCAAATGGTTCCATGAATAAAGCCCCTCTCCTTCCATTCACATCGACAGCACATACCTTTTATTTCAATGTACCTGATAGCTGGTACCTGGAGTGCGTAAAATACTACTGGCCCTGAGTACTTCAATCATAGTTATTTGTTAGTCGTAACTTCTGCCAATTGAGTCAGTCCCTACATCCTGAAAACATCTCCTTGATTTGGAGCCATATTACCACACAGATGTCGCGCAACACGAGACTAATAAAGCTTAATTTGGCATGACTGTTTAAGAAATCGAGTATCGAAACTTGGCTTTCTCTTATCGGTGATCGAGTATTTATTTATAAATGACAGTGAGCTAAGGTTGATATTGGTGAGTTTGAACATTTCTCAAGACATTCTTCTTATTAGCAGTTAAAATTACATAAGTTACCAAACAATTTTTCGTTTAAGACACTTTTAACGAATATGTTCTTCCGCAAGAGTAGATGCGAGAAATCGTATGCTGGACTGTGCAGTACAGATTCACTGCACAAAATCTTTTGTAGGCAAGTGCATAAGCAAATCATACTCACAGAATCTTTCTATCCTCCAAAATTTGGAACTAATTGTAGTGAGGCACATCCTCCAAAATTTAGCTTGTCCATTGTGTTCAAGAATGCATTCGTACTTAACCTGAATCTTTTAATAAAACTGCAATTCGAATTAAGACAATTCGAATAACACGAAAGGTATTTTTTGAGAATGGTCGCTTTAATCCCTTGAAATCTGTTGATCAATGCATGCATTCATAATGAATATCCTTTGAATTCCAAGATGAAAAATAAAGCAAATGTTTTATTTTTAAATGAAGGCTTTTCATATTTGGCAGCCATCTCAAATCAATGTAATAGAATAGAAAATAGAGCAGTACGATTTTCAAAGTTCACTCGATACGTGATTCATTCTTATGTGATTATCTTACACGATATCGAATGGTTTCACTCACTCGTTAACTGATGTCGTAATTCTATTCATATAGCTCGCAGTTTTTACAGGGAAACATTTGCCTTATTCTTTGATACATATGATATCTGTGGCCAATGTTTTTCGAAAGTTCATTCACTTCGTATGAAATATGTTCTGTTGAAAGTCAAATCATAAATTTTAATGGAAACATAATTTTCTCACGCATTTTTGAATATTAAAAGTTTTCTTTGTATTCTTTAGTTGAAATAATATTATTTGTTTATTTTATTTTATTTATCCCCTTTCTGAACAATTCATTTATTTTTCTTACACTTTGTTTTCGCAGACGAACAATGTCAATGTCATAAAAATCAGGATCCTGTACTTCATCTCACTTAATTTATCTGACACGTGGCATTTGTTTTCAGTTTCGTTGTTTTTCAGTTGGCAAATATCCAACCCATAATATAATAATCACATCGCATGCAAATGCTGGCCACTCAAAAACTCACAACGTCGAATAGTGCGGCATTTTAGAAGCGCAAATAGTAGTCGTACCTTCATTTTGCTCGCTTGAGTGCAAAGGCAATTGCGTGCCAATTGCACACGTTTCTTAATGATGCGTCATTTTACGAACTACTTTTTGTTGGGTAAAACAAAAGCAGAGGAAGAATAATGTTTGAAATTCACGCCTTATTTACTAGTAAATTACGCAAAACTTACCAGATACAAATGCGAACGAAAGTGTATTAAAGAATAATGATTGTCTGACTGGAAATGTAAGCATTGTGCCTATGGTTGTTTTTATTACAACACTTGTTGTGGGTACTTATTCTGCTGCCGATGGGTATTATACCACTTTGGTCATATTTCAAATTTAATAACATTTGTACTTAGCGCAGGTACGACGACCTTACATAGAGTACTTAGAGTAAATATTTTATGTGGTGCCCAGGGCTTTGGAAGTAGATTTTGGACTGCGTCCCCGATAAGAAGTTTAGGGCTCATTGGACAGAAACCTCGTGTAAGCTCAGAGACAGAAGATCTTCTGGTGAAGGGTTTCAACAATTCTGTTTAGCTTGGTTGATTGCCTCAATCTTATTAGAAAAGCAGCAGGAAAGATATAAAAAGTGTGTCTATTCGCGACTATTTCATCTGTCAGAATGATAATGACTTCTTTTCGGAACTGGAAGAGTTAAGTTATGTTAGACTGATGCATCTCCTAAAATGTATATTTATCACTATTTGGACACAATGTACCCAAACTGTACTTAACTCTTAACAATGACTTAATAGGTGAAGTAAAGATTTATCACATAAACAATGAACTCAATCCAATCAATGTAATCAACGTAATCAACCACCGACATGCATATTCAAAAAGATATACATTTTCCTACACAAATGGATCACAACAGGCCTTAGCTGACAGCCTAAGCTCTAAATCTGATTATAGTTGGACAGTAGCTCAGCTCCTTCATTCGGTTTCTTGCATTCTTGAGACAAACAAGATGTATCTAGGCCTCTCCAACAATGTGTAATCCAAATTTCCTTTCTAATCGCTCAAGTTATTTTACATCGTCTTTCTTTCACTATTCCGGTTTATGGAATTACATTATACCTACTATTCTGTTTCACTTTTGTCCATCAAAATTTAATGCGCATGCATCGAAAGTCAATACCCCACCCACTCCCAGATTCGCTAAATCTTTGATCACCAAAAAAAAAATCAAGTTATTTCTCATTAAAATTCTGACGGTGTCTGTCCCATAGCTTCTGTGTGAAGTCGAATAATTCAGAGTTAACAATATAACGCATAACCGTTGTTTTCTTTCTTGAGGGGAATACTAATTAAATAAACTGTCGAAGCGTTCTATTAAGCGCAAAGTTCTTAGACGTACTCGTACATATTTTTAAAGGCCACATTTTTGCACTGTCATTTGACCACTTTCGAGCACTGGACGGGTTTGAAATTTTGCAAAAGAATGCGAGTGCTTTGGATCTGAAATGTGTCGTCTATGCTTTGCTATTCAGGTGGTTTTGGTTTAGCTATATTTCAAGGCAATGAAGAAAATACTTCCGCAAACACGGCCTCCTATTATTTGAGTCAAGTGGTGTTAAGTACTCTGGCAACAAATTTGCTGAAGCCATAATGTTATATTGTGAAGCACTTGCGACCCTTTGACTGTCATGGAGGGCATATGCCTGTCATGACATAATTAACAAATTCGAAGCGATGACATTTCATATGCACACATTATGTACAAATGTAAATCGTATCTTTATGTCTTTTTTTATGCTTGAAAGACAGGTATAGCTGCACTTTTTAATTCGAGTATCGTGTTTTAAAGTCATCCTTAAAAAGGGAAGTGATATGTCCTTTTGGTCGACTTTTGTGTGAAACTAATCGAAGTTTTTTTATTTGGAACTAAGGGAATTGTGAATTTCAATTACACGATTGAAGATAGAACTTAACTACCGCATTAAATAACCAGTTAAACGACAGATGAGAATTAGCCATAACATAGATTTCATAACAGTAACATAAAATAATAAAAATATAACTTCGAATAAAATATCAACGCAAAATAAACGTAAGTAAAACTCTAGATCGGAAACTATATCAGGGTTTCGCCCATAAGGCCTCAAAAAGTATCTACAGGCCTTCGGTTTTGGATCACTTCTTCACTAAGGTCAATAATTTTTGGGCCTGCTTCTTTTCTACACTTGTACAGGAGCGTTTATTGGCAGGGTTCTTAGAATCCCTGCTTTGAACATGACAATACCAACTTAGCATTTTTCGAAATAGTCTTTTCGATGTAAGGTATTCCTTGTATCTTTGAACTTCTAATTCGATTAAGCTTTGTTCTATCTGTAAAGAATTGTTCCAGGTTCAAATCCCAGAAAATCCTATTAAAGTTTCTTCATCTCTTACGAACTTCTGAGCGTCCAAGAGCATTTAATGCCATGAGAAAGCTTTTTAAAAACCCTTTGTCTACTTTTTGTCCATGTCCTGTCCTGTCTCACCCAATCTCCTCCGATTCAACAATTGTATGCACCAGAGAACTGCATGATTCTGTTCATTTGCCTTTGTGAATCATTCGATAAAAAACGAATCTTTCACCGTCTCACGCACACAAAATATAAGCGAGTACGAAGTTCGCTTTGCAACACAAAATCAAAACGAATCATCATGGTGTTGGTATTCATGAATGCTTGATTACGTTGTAGGGTCACATTCAAAGTATTCATTCAATCAGAGTATTCACAAAAGCAATGAAATATACAAATGGTTCAGGAGCCTGCGAATGTTTTCATAAAGAGCATACAAATAACAAAGGCAAAGCAAAAACAATTGCAAATACATATACATCCATATGTACATAGAGAGACACGAGCCACTCAAAACATTCTTTACCTTTTTCCAAATTCAGTGCCAGACAACGAAGTGTAAGGGTAGATAATCATTTCTCGGAATGAATGTGAATGAGAGTTCGCTTCAGATTCATTTTATTAAAGGCAATAAAATGCGAGCCCAGCAAATCCTTTTTATGAATAAATACGAATGTGTGTGAATACTTAAAGGGCAGTGAACATTTCGAATGAGCCACTTGCAGTAGGTCTTTGGTGGGCACCCTTGTGATGGTTTCTGAAATCTAATGTGAGAAAGTGGCTTATTAAAAGGATTTGGATGTTTGGAGTGTCCGTTTTTTCTGCCTTGTGCCTTGTTTTTCTACAAAAAAAAAAAAACCAAAAGTGATTCAAACAGAAACTCTCCCTAAGCTTGGAGGCAAACACCTAACTAGTACTAATTTGCCACATTATTCACTACTTTTTCTGCTTATTCACTTCCCGTCTAGCCATGGATCCATGAACACGAAAATAACTCTTCTACTCTAAAACTTGATTATGATCCTTAGCGGTCTCCATTGGCCAGTCCAACGCCAATGCAAATCAATCAGACATTTTTATCACTGGCAAGCCTAACCTCATCTACATAAAAAAGCCTCAAGTGCTAGAAACTTGCTGACTTGCTAACTGCATAGAGGCACAGACTAACGACATTTTAATATGCGCACATTACGTTCTTCAAATTCCTTTCCTTTCCTTTCCCATCTCTTCTCAACGAGCTCCGCATCTTAACTCTACCGGTTTAAAACTTTTCATTCACATAATAAACACTCTACATACTTAGCTACCACCCCCTTTTAATTTTCCCAACCCGACAAACAAAATGATGCAACAACGAAAAAAGGAAAACATACACAACAACGAGAGGAAAAACTACTGAAAAGAGAAAAAACACATCTCACCTCATCTAATCGCAACAACTCCTCGGTACTCATACTGCCCGAAACTCCTTTTGCCTCCTTTCGCAGTTTTTTCTCCTTCTTCCTGCGTTCCTTCTCCTCACGGTCGGACTTTTCCCGGTCCTTTTCGCCGGTTCCCTTTTTCATGAAATTAAACATCCTGCTGCTGCTGCTGCTACTGCTGCTGCTTCTGTGTGGGGGGAACTATCGCTTCCACCAGGGGAATTGGATGAAACTGCGAGGTTGATGAATATTGACTTTTTTTTTCGTGCGTTTTGCACTCGTTTTTATTACTTTTCACACTTTTCTCACTTAGTCACTAAATATTCATAAAATTGATATTCTTCTTCGAGATCTTAGCACTCTTCGTTAGCACCTAAGGGGACAGATAGTAGATTGTAAAAAAAAAAAAATGCACTAAATCGATAGTTGACGCGACGGCGAAGGAAACACTACCCGGCTGCACCCGAAATTGCAGAAAAAAAAAAAACACGAAAATCTCCCCCGCAAATCGAAAAGAAAAAAACTACTTCACTAGAGGACTACACTTTTATCAAAAGAAAAAACGTACTGTAGTAGATTAGACGTTATCGATATCAGTACATTGGAAAACAGAATAATTTTTATTTTCACTGGAAACATCCCGTTTTTCACTGGCTTTTGCGGAAAATTCGTTTTCTCCAAAAAGCAATAGGACAACACAAACAACAACAGCAAAACACGACCCAGCCATTCACAAACACACACTACTTTAAATGACTGTACATGAGCTGTCAAAAACAAGTTAAACGCCCCTTGTGGTAGATGGTTTATTCACCACGGTTTTTTCTATTCATTTTTTCTTCTCAATTTTGCAGATAATTCTTGTAAGAAAATTTTAATAGAATTCACTCAGAACAACAAATCATTACACGATATAAGATTTTCCGCACATCTACCGCCCATTAATCAAAAACAAAAACACAGAAGTACCGCAAGTGTAGAGTGCAATACTCTTGCCTTGTATTTTTGTACGAAACTTTTTTTTCGCATGGAATGCAGACAGAAGAAACGAGTTTTCGTTTTCTTCCCTCGCCTTCGTGTTTACTTTCCAAGTGACGAAAACAAAGTATACGATGAGAACCTTTTTTTGAAATTCTGTTTATTTATTTGTTTAATTGAGATTTCCCATTGAAATATAGGATTTTTTACAATAAAATTAGCAAGTGACCGCGACGAATTTTACAATCATACCACGACCGACGACGACCAATCGCGAACTCAACACTAGCCTATCGTCATCCCTGTTTGAGAGGTGTTTTTTCTTCTTTCCAATTTGATTTCACCACGGGATGGGAAAAGGTACTCTTAAATGCGCAATGGCAATTCTCTTTGATTAGAGTTTTTGCTTTTGTTTTGAAAGGTTTTCCGGTTGTTTTTCTTTTTTCTCGCTCACTCGCAGGCGGGAAGCGTCTTTTGTTTCACCAGTCGATATGGATTATTTTGTTTGGATTTCTTTTGACGTATTTTTCACCACCATCGGGAGAGCATTGAAATTAGAAGAGAGAATCTCTTAATTGGTATTTGACGGAATAATGTAGTAGATTGGCATTGGATGCACGCTAGAAATGTGAATTAACTAACAGATAAAAGAAAACTTATTCTGAAAAAAAATATCGCCGTTTTCCCACTGTATTCTTTAAAAAACAAATACCTCTATAACTTTTTGCTCATATCTGCTTCGGAACTGTGATACGCTTTTCGTTAAATAACCGAATAAACAGGAGATGCAACATATTGCATCTTTAAAAACGCACTTGTCAAACTTATAAAGTCCGCTCGGGGGCTCATCCACTTACTACAACTTTTCAAGACTTTTCCACAAATACAGAGTTATATTTTGGCTACAAATTAGAAATTTTTATCTTGAAAACTTTTTCAAATGATAGACTTTATTTTTACCAATTTGAGATCCAATCCGCAAATATTCCGTATTCTGGAACAGATGCAGCATGCAATAGGTCCGTTCGTATACTTTTCGCGCCAAAATTCATAGATTGTCAAATGTCATGGAACATTTCGCTACTTCTACGATAGATATGTGGCGTACCACAATCGCGGTGTCATCTGCATATGCAAAAGGACACATATTTCAGAAGTTCATTAATGTATAAAATCAAGAGCAGTGGGCCTAGTTTTGAGCCTTGTGGCACGCCATACTGCACTATTTGTTCGTTCCTGTAGCTGCTTTGATTCGCACGCGAAAAGTTCTCTCGGTAAAGTAATTTATCAACCATTCTGCCAGCTTTCCTCTAAAAAAAGAGTGGGCCGAATACAAGTTTCCTTTTTAAAAATGCAATAAAATGAACAAACCTAATTTTTTTTTCATGTATTAGCAAGAGCAAATATTCCCATTTATTATAGAACACATCCTCGTTCAAGTGCCTGGCTTCGCAGTAGCGCAATTTGTCACTCCAGTTTTCCTAGACCTTGTTGATGGGCTGTAGCTCACGGATTCCTTGGATGATATTGGCTTTGACTGATTGAATCCTTTCCGGATTGTTTACATAACATCGGTTCCCCACAAAAAAAAAGTCCAAAGGGCACAAAATGCAGCTCCGAGGCCGCCAATTTGTCGGTTAACATGGCTCTGTAACGCCCACCGTTGACCGAAACCTTGTTCCCAGCCTCATTTTCGAAGTCTATTTTTGCAGAGAACTCAAAAAATTTTAATTAAGCATATTACGCTAAAATATTACCGAGTGATGGATGATCTTCGCATATTCGACTTATCAAACTGCTTCGAAGATTTATAAAATACTGCGTCATACTCTTAGGCGCATTATTGAATTGTCCGTCATCGATGCAGATAAAAACAACAATTTCAGTGCTGCGATACTTACAAAAGATTGTTTTGAAAAGTTCTCGTTAGCATGTCATATTTCCTTTTTTATAATACCGTATCATATTTTTAACGAATATTTCGAGATATTTGCATGGTTAACATATTTGCAGTTAAATGTTATCTTTTCTGTAGCGATAAGTAGGCAACACTAAGTTATCTAAATCAGTTGTGATCGATGCGCAGACAAACCGAGTGAACACTTTTCAAACCCATTTGAACTCAGAAGGATAATATCGTTGTAACCAGCGCACCAAAGTTTTTTTCACAGCCCCACCTCTTGCGAGCGTCTGACAAACATCCAAGACTATTTACTGTCATGAGAAAGCTTCTCAAAAACTGTTCCGTCAGTATTTTAAATATTCATACATCCTTTTATTATAAAAAAATATACAGTTTCACTTAAAATAATGATATCTTTTCACTCAACCACCTTATCTTTACGGCTTAATACTTTATGATGGTATGATTTCTTAACCAAAATATGTACTCATATCCTTAGAGTAAATTTATATAATTTTAAACTTCGTTCCAAATGAATCCCTTGTCGTCCCACAACTTAAAACTATATGCCCCCCATATATGCATACATAAAAAATATTAATAAATATTTTAGCTCAAGAATATACTATCGAAAGGTACTTTCGTAAAGATCTTATTTGTAATGTCTCTGAAGATCTGTCCCATGCTCTTCTGGTAACCGATCTTCAGCTCATTGAATACCGTCTCCCAGTTGTCATTTAAGAACTTATTCATTGTTTCTGACAAGGTTTTTTCTCCGAATAGATTTTCAAACTGCATGTAGACACGTTTTGGATTGAATACAACTTTGTAGTCCTTCAGGCGCATATACTTGACACCATCTTTCTCGTAGGGCTCTCCAATAAGACGATGTTCGATCTTGGTGTTGACCAAAGTGATGTTGGCCTTGCCATTACCAGTTATTGGAAGGAGTAATATTCTGCCAGTCATTGTATAATCTCCGACAAGTTGCATTCGGTCTGTCTTACTGTCACAAATTATCAAGTATTTATCTAAATCAGTTCTGTGAAAATAAATGTTAAGATCATTTAAGTATCGCAAAAGTTAAGAGGCTTTAGGAGTTCTTACCGATATCTAACTACTCGGCTGGTGCTTATCAAGTCATAAATTTTAAAGTCCTTAAGAGTTTGTTTGAGATTGATGGGAGCATTTCCGGCGTCAACTACTAAGCTCTTCACTGCCAGAGGTTCCAATGGAGGCACACCAAATTCCGCATTTCCTAATGGAATAACATTAAAATTTGATTATATACAAACAAATCTATTCGAAAAGCAAACTTTAAATCAGAAAAACTTGTTATTCAATTTTCTCTGGTAGAATTCTTCACTTCTGCAACTTATATTCAATTCACAAAAGGAATGGCTTCATTTTGTGAGCCATTCGAAATATTCACTGCTTTTTAAGTATTTACACACAGTTTTTTATGAAACTTTTCGAAGGTTCATGAATTATTTGTACATTTCACTGCTTTTGTGAATACTCTGATTAAATGAATACTTTAAATGTGAGCCTGCAACGTACTCTTGAGCATTCATGAATACCAACACCATGATGATTCGTTTTTATTTCATTTCGCAAAGTGAATTTTGCTATCGTTTAGTATATGCTCCATAAATTCTTGTTTTCTGTGCGCATGATACTGTGAAAGGCTCACTTTTTAGCGAATGATTCACAACGGAAACTGAATGGATTCATGCAGTTCTCATGTGTACATTGAACAACCAAAAACTAATCAGCCAATATTCAGCGCATTATTGGTAAGAAAGAGTGTTCCGAAATTAGACCGACAAGATGTGCTTCGAATCTAATTTATTCAATTTAATATTTGAGAACTTGTCCTATGGCAAAACCCGATTATTCCGAAGAAATCTTTTGAGTTCATGAATAAGAACTGACTAAACTACGACCTCCCTTCAACTTACCGTCTTTAAGCAAAACCAGGGCCTTATTCACTGCATCTACCAAGCACTTGTCGAAATTTTCATCTCTCTGGCACCTTTGAAATGTTTCAGCTGAAATGAGAGAAAAGAAATAAATTAATTAACAACCCATACAACCTTTTAACAACCCTCAAACTAATTAAAACAAGCATATTCAAGGACCATTTAAAGAATTCTTATCAAAATTAATTAAAATGTACTTTTTAATTCACACCGTCACCGCATAATACTCGCAACCTAAGTAGGTACGAGTGTATTCATTCATTTAAGAGTGCATGGCTCAAGGCAAACCATTTTTTTAAAGGTTTTCTTATTTTCGTGCAGAAAATAAATCGCAAATCAAGATTCAGAAGGCCATTTTATATTTTTTTGTATCTTTCTAATTGCTTAAGAAAATAAAACTCATGCATGTGCAGTGTTCACGGAAATATTTAAATTTTTAATTTTTTTTTTTAAATGTCAATCATATCCTCATCAAACTGCTTTTGTTTGGGATGATGCCAATGAATTAGTTAGAGGAGTGTCTTTGAGATGCGTTACGAATTCTGAGGCTTATTGCTAATCCTAAAACGAATGCTCGTACATATACCGAACTAACGAACTATTAAATGCGGATATTTTTTTGACTTGATGCATAAATACATGAGGTATTTTATGTTTAGCAATTTAGGGTGAACGAGGTATGAATTAGTAATAAGGGTGGCGAAATACCACGAACGTGATTGATATTATTAAGCACGCCTATTTGAGTATTTTGACAGTAAAAATCAAAACAAGTAAACAGCTTTTAGACGCAGAATTGATCACAAGGCTTTTGTTATAATTCAAGAAATACCTAATCATGAACGTTGCAAAACTATGGCTTTGGTTTTTAACAAATAAAAGTATTTCAATTCATCCAACTTTCCTAACGCTGTGTTCCAATATTCGACAAAGAAACATCTGAAGAACTACTTCTCCCAGAGAGCTAAAAGAGACCCGAGTCTTTAGGGCCAAAGGACTTAATTAGTTTGGTAATATTTTACACCCAAGCTAACCAGCACTGTCACACCACATCGCCGAAAATTTAGGAGTCGATTTATTTGCGAGTTAAGCTACATTCACAGTTTAGCGACCAGTGAATGGGCGAACCGGGAACAAACAATTTTTAGCACAATTGAATTTTACAATTTCAAAAGAAGAAAGCTTATTTTTTCGATTTATCTAAAAAAAAAACTAAAATTGTAATTAGTTTCTGCCAATAATTCTATAATCCACAGATTTTTCCGCGAATAAGCGAATGCTTCTTGCGAACTGTCAAATTCTATTCATATTCCACAGATGTCGAACGCAACCCACTTTCGCGAGAATTTAACCTCACAATTCATTTCTTTAGTAGGTAAATGACAAGTGAAATTCGCTGATTGCTACTACAGACTCCGCTTAGTCTAAGCAAACCAACGCTAGTATACCCGGCAATTTATGCAGGCGATTTCTGACTGGGCAGAACCAAAAAAATAAATAAATAAATATTAGGCCGTAAGCAGCCCATGGAGAGCCAAGGCCTAGCTTCTCACAGCTGTACGTATTGTGCGTGGTATACATTTCTGTACGTACAGAAGGGACCTACAGTTTTATGCCGTATCCGAAGGGCAGGGGTGTTTTTTGAGAAGCTTTCTCATGACAGTAAATACTCTTGGATGTTTGTCAGACGCTCGCAAGAGGTGGGGCCGTGAAAAAAACTTTGGTGGTAATTTCCTGGATTCGAACTCGGAACCGCTTGCGCAGTAGTCAAACGCACTAACCACTGAGCCACGGCACCCACAAGAACCAAGCAGCCTTTCAATTATTTTTGAAGCTAAGAAAAGCTAAGGACTACACCAAGAATTCGAGCAAAATTCTGACCAAAAAGTTGAAGAGGAACTCCTACAATCCCTCCACATCTCAGAGGCCAATAAGGTGACCCTCTGTTGGGTGCCTGGTCACATGGAGATCCCCGACTTAGCACACTGCACAGGGACATAGACAGTGGGTCCTACGATGAGGCTAACAAACTTAGATCTCACGCGTTTTAGCAGCAAGGCATGGGGCTTACTCCGAAAACTAGGGGGCACCAACTCTATATCATCATAAAGCCCAAGATTGATCCCGAACTTGTAGCAAACCGCATTGTGGAAACCTTCATATCGAAAGCGCACACAAGGTCCACCAAGAAAGCTGTAAAGGAACTTAAGGAGACGACGGAAGATCACCCTGAATACTCTCAAACGTTCTGAATCGATAAGGTAGAAGCTGCAAATGTAGGAAAGCTGCAGGAACTGACGAGTTCTACCCTGAATTTATAGAAAAACTGGAAGAACAAATCATTGGAACAGTGGTTTAATTTGTTTGACAAGTCAGCTATATCAATCATTGAATAATTGTTATAAGTGGAAAGCTCCGTCAGTAAAATGGCAACAACAAAGCATAGGTTTTGAGGTTGGATTTGATCATTGAAAGCAAAATTGACAGATGAGAATAGAATGAGAAATGAACATAACAGGAAAACGATTGTGTTCCAAATTATGGAAACGAAAATCAGCTGTTCATTGAAATTGATTTCAATTAGTGAAATAATAAAATTGGATTTCAAGGAAAGTTTTAATCAGAATTAAGTATTTAAGCTTCATGTTGATACCAAAAAAAGCCAATATTGTTTGCTTAATCTACTTAAATTTAATAACTGGTCCCTAATGCCTGCAAAGTATAATTTTCATTGCTTGACTTACACTTACAAGATAGTACCAAAAAATACTCGTAAGTAGCAAAGTAAAAACAATACCTACTCACTGTATCTGATTGTGTAACTATTTACAAGTACGACAACCTACTCGCCCAGATACTCTAGTACAGATATTTGTTAAGTAAATTTGATACTCCCAGAATTCTATTGGCAATTGGCTGCCTCTGCAACTAATGACAAATATTGAAATAATTAAATAAACTAACTCCGCGCATTCAATCGAAATACTCGACTTACCACACATTACTCACGTGCAGGTACGACTATATACATATTAACTTATGCTAATAAGTAACTTTTAGCGCAATAAACCATAAATTACAAGGATAATGGTATTGTACTTAATTTTACTTAAAAGTTGTTGAACGAATGTCAAATGTTTCGTACTATCAAAAGTTGCAAAATCTGTAATTGGTATATTTATGTTATTAAATTTCGAACAAAGACAATAGACCAGTGACATTACTCGTATATCTGACCATAATATACGCAACCAAATGGTATCCATCAGATACAAGGTGTACAGAAAAAAAAAAGCATACCTAAAAAACCGGACGGGCAGACGGAAGGAAGGTTATTGGTCTTTTGGCCAACATTCAAAAGTTATTATGCTGCTGGAAGATAATTTCGCTTTCGCCGGTTGCCGACATTGAACTAGAAATTCGGAATTGTTTTGGTTTTCATTTTTTTTTGTAACCGGTTAGCCGATAGATGGATGGAATTTATGGATGGAAACTAATCAAAATGTTGCATGTGTCTTGTAGAATAACTGAATTTAATTAGTTTCCTAAAATGCGTACGGTGAGCAGGTACTTACACAGGATGGGTCAAGTTGAATGATTGCTAATTTGTATCGACAAGATTGTTACGCAATGATTTGAGTACTATCCAGTAGCGATTCGGGCTATTGATCGGGATTATTACATATGAGAATGAAACGATGCAATGAGAAAAGTTGTGTGCGAAATGGAAACTAATGGAAAGTATCTTATGTAATGATAGACAGTATTTCCATTGACTCGGAAAATTATGTTTTACTATTATGTGGTGCATTGAGATCACATACTGATTCCGATTTGAAGTTACACTTCTTTTGTCCCGGAAGGATTTTCATTCGGTATGAAAAATTCAAAAGAGCGCAAAACAGAAATAAGTGCTAGACAATGTCTCTCTATCATTATGCTCCGATCAGATGTAAATTTTGACAGTTTGTATGGCAGTCACGTTTATGCGAATATTATAATGCTTTGTGAACATGGGTTCTATTCAAATTGGTTATCACAATTCCCACCAACGCAGGAATCGGAGTGGAAATAATCACTTAAAACAAACACGGACTTGATAATAGAAGTCTTCCTTTCCTTTCGGACAGCTTATGATCCCGACTAGAAGTGTCATAACCCCCTAAGTTACTGTCACCTGTTCTACCTCTGAAATTTGTCTAAATGATCTCAGGAAGTACGGGCAGGTTTCCAAAAAATACAAATAAGTCTGAAAATAATTATAAGATCAATAAATATGCAACAATGTCTCTTATTTAGGAAAGTTAAACAACGGAAACAATTTAAAGGAGTTACAAAGTCATTAAAATATGTTTGCTGCCCAGGGAAACAATTTCTAAGAACCCTTTGTATTTCCATCTGCTCCTTTTTCTCCTTTTTTGGTTTTTGGAATCTCAAGAACTATAAGGTTTAATTTTTTCTGAAACTATAAGTTTAATTATGCCGAAGTCATTGCAAGGCAATTTTGAGGACAACATCAATCATCAGCTAACGGGCAAACTAAAGGCAGAACTTCAAGGCATTTAGATGAACTTAAGCCAGCTTAATGGAATGTCCCATTAAACAGCAATGGCCATAATGGAAATATGCTCAGTTTCGTCGAGTTTCGTTAACTTCCATAGACTTACGAAAGGTGTAAAGGGCCATACATAATGGACATTGGGAAGCATAAGCTAATGTCACAACTGAACGAAATGCTTCCTCGTGTTCTGTCAACTTCACCCGATGACCATAATTGTCAAAACAATAGACTATTTTTCCTCGCTCATTGTTGGTGTTAAGTTTTTATTTTACCAACTGTCAGATTCGCATTTGCAATGACCAACTGAGAGGGCTCTCTCCAATGTCTAGTTAATTTTACATGTGTGACCAAGAACTAAACCAATCGACGTTGGCTCATAAGAATGTGAATACTCGTGGATTTACATATGCGTGCATATGCAGCTAAGTTTTGATTGACAGCTCACACAAACAATGAGGAAAAAAAAAACTTCTACAATAGAATTAAGTTGTGAATACAATATTATAAATATTTTAATTCCAATAATTCAAGTAAATAAATGGGTTCATTCATTGCAAGATGGATGAATCGTAGTTTATTTTGCCCTCTTTTGATAGGTTACGATGAAAATAGTTTTAAAGTACTAGAATGAATAGATTGAAATTGAAAAACTCCACCAACATTTTCAAACAAGAACGTTTCAAACTTAAAACGTACATTTGCCATTTCGAATTCAGACAGATTTGTGCCTAATTGACTACATTTGAGTGAATTCTAGCAAGAAGGAATGTAATAGAATCAATTAACACTTCCATTAAACGTAGTAAATCAAGTAAGCAAGTGAAAAAAATTAGTTCAAACTAAAACTAAAACAATTGCGTAATATTTTAAGTGGACTGTCTAATTTTTCTTTTTTTTACGGATAAGTACTTTTTAACGGCTTCCTCTGCTAGTGTGTTTAACGGTCTAGTGACAAGTAAATTCCCTGCGTAGAACTTGGCCATTAACGCTGAGTAATACATTTCTGAGCGAGCCTGTCTAAAAGCTGCACGTTAGCTAACTAAAAAACCGAATAGAAGCTGTAGAAGGAAATCTAATAAATAAGACTGGTTGAACTTTAAAAGACTCTCAACTATTGCCCGAATTTCAAATTTACCAAAATTTGTTGTTAAGTCACCTAGATATTATTTTCATATACATAACTCACTCAAAAGACCCACTTGCAATATAATTTAGTATTAGTCCACAACTCCTAAACAACAAAATCCATTAGCACTTTTCACTTTCACATTTAAAATAAGTTACATTTGAACTATTATATAATCTTAAGTCATGATGTAAATCAATTCAGTCTGTGTTACCTCTACCGTCTATTACTGTATTTGTCAATGCAATTCACACATTATTTTGACCACTTTAAGCGAACCGAAATACCACATTCCCCAATTATTTCGATAGTCAAACCAAAAATCAAAACAATTTAACAAATACACAACTACGGCTACATTTACAAAACAGAAAATATTTCTTAACAACCCCAAGGAGCATGATCCCCGCGAAAAGATACATAAGTTTTCTGCAATATTCGATGGTAGCACTTGTATCTATCATGCTGTTAGCCAATACCCAAGTAATTGCGAAAAGACAGATATAACCAACCAGGCTATTACTGGTAAATGGTAATACAATTGCAGCAACGATGTTTAAAAAAAAAAGAAACGTATTTCTTAAGGCAAAACGGGTAGTAGCCACTAAAACCAATCCAGTATCCATTTTCATGCTCTAATAGTCGATATAATTTATAAGTTTACATACGCAATTCCTTGCTGAGACCAAATCCTATGCAGAGGAGAAGTACTATCACCGCACTATATGCAGATCTCGTTATAAACATGATTTTAAATTTATTTTTATCACAGATATTTAACACTTTTTTTAAGTTATTTATTTTTTATTTAAAATCACAGCGAAAGTGATAATTCAAGCGATAAAACAATGCTCGCACTTCGGCTCCTGACTGGTAAATGTACGGTGAGCCGCACAAATTTTGTATCTCGACTGTAATGCGCAAAGTTCTCGCGTTAAATTATCACTAGAGTCTGAAATGGATGTTACTCAATCTGAGCTTTTATATGCCAATACCTGAAGAGGTGGCGGCATAAC
This sequence comes from Chalcosyrphus nemorum, assembly GCA_949716465.1. Classification (NCBI taxonomy): domain Eukaryota; kingdom Metazoa; phylum Arthropoda; class Insecta; order Diptera; family Syrphidae; genus Chalcosyrphus; species Chalcosyrphus nemorum. The sequence goes on from OX454333.1 coordinate 88,148,727, forward strand.
TTGTCGTCCGGTTATTTCTTTTTTTTTCCAATTCGCTTGCGTTAATCGTTCATACGATTGAGACAAGAAGCGACGACTTATTGTGCGTTGGACAGAGGGGTCAGCTAATGGATGAAGCTTTTTGTGATAAAATTTTTTTCTACGACAAACTTGAAAAGTTAAAAAATCAGTTGAAATATTCATTCTGCGGTACCTATTTGTAAATGGAGGAAGTTCAGAGTGAGTTGTCCAAATTTTTTTTAAAACGTAGACATCAATTTGATTTTGTGTAGTAATTGCAGAACGACTGTGATTTTTGAAGACAAGGCAAGGTCTTTTTTGCTGGTGTTTCAGCGGTGTACGCTGTCCAGCATTGACGGAAGGAAGCCATGAGTTCTATGGAGATTATTTTTGTCTACTTTCCATCATTAAGCTAAGTTCAAATTTTATTTTACAATATTTATGATCCTCTTCTCAGCATGGGTTAAATCAAAATCAAAACTTTGGGCTTAGAGGCCAGTTACATACATCATTCAAAATGTTACTTTAAGAGAGTTACACAAAGAATATTGGCTTCAATTGTTATCAAAATAAAGATAATCACTTGTAACAAATTACTTTACAAAAAAAAATACTTAATTGTGATTAAAAGTTTTCTTAAATACAATTTTATTATTTCACTGAGATCGAAATCGATTTCAATGAACAGTCGATTTTCGTTTCTATAATTTCGAACACAATCGTTTCACTGATGTGTTCATTTCTGTCAGTTCTACTTTCTGTAATCAACACTAACCTCAAAACCTATGCTTTGTTGATGCCATTTCACTGACAGCAATTTTTCAGTGATTGCTAAAACTTAGTCTGTTCCCATATTTTATGCACTAGGTACAATAAACACCTTTCCAAATTCTCTCAGCGAAACACAAATCTCCAAAAATGTATGGGAACGGATTGAACAAAAAAAACTGCCCACTTTTTACATGTCACTTGTTTTGTATTGATTTACTTTAAATTATTTTGCTAGCCAAAAACAAGACAACTATTTGACAGAACTCATATTCTTGCACAAAAAAAATTTTTGGACTTAGACTCAGACCATAAGCAAATTTCTTACTCTCTCTTCGTACGGGAACAGAAATGCACTATTATTCGTAAAGTTTTGTAGATTTTCGTAGTTTTAATCAGTGCGGCAATAGACCTACTGCCTTGTCAAAAAAAATGAAACCACTGTTCCACTGATTTGTTCAAGTGATGCATTTGAATGATAGCTATAACTCGCCACTTAGTCTTAAGTTCTGACCCTATAGAGTTCAAACATGGAGCTTATTCCAAATCCGCTCCGTCGTGTAGACTATTGCCCTGCGTAAATGTCACAGACAGAATCAGCGGACCTACTTTTTCGAGTTGCTCTACCATCATAATGTTAAAACTGAGTGTTATACCGGGCCCAATTTTTTTGACGAATCCAATACTTGGCCCTTATTAAAAAGTGGGGCTTATAGGCATGACTAAAAAAAAAATCACTTGAAATGCAAAAAAGCTCTTTAGGAATGAGACATCACAAGCCCCTTGCGTAATTCAAATAAAATGGCGCGCAGTAGTTGTTGACGTCCTATGCTCCTTGAGAGAAGAAGGATTTACGAAGGATTTTTCTCTTGAAATTATATGAACCTCCTATTTTTACGCAATCCTTTACAATTGCATAAAAACTTAAATTAATGAAAAAGCTGTGTTTGAGTAAAAGGCGTTCAATTTGTACCTCTCATTGGTATTGGAGCACCGCAAGGTTGCGTTTTGTAGCCTCTCCTTTTCGTTCTGTATATGAACAAGCTGTTACAGCTGAACTATGGTAAAGAATATTTCAAAATTAAAGGCGCATTTTTCAATCATTCTGTCATAGCATACAGGACCTTAGCACACACATAAAACGTTCGTATGCAATAGTAGAACTATTTTGAATTAGGAACTTAAAACTTTTGATGTCACTGTTTTGAATAATACTGGCACACACAATGCAAAATTCAGTACAAACTCTCTTTTAAGATGCAACAAAAACATGCAACTTTGACCTAAAAATCTGTTTTGAATTTTTTTTTATCAATTTTTCTATTTGTGATGAAATGCTTCTAAGAAAAGAATTTGGACCATTTTGGGTTAAATTGTTAAATTTGAATTTTTTCGACATACGACCTTGCTATTTTCAACTGCTAAATTGTGTTTGACACTTACATAAGTCGTAACTAAACATATTTGATTGGAATATATACAATTTGGCGGAGTAGTTTCCTCCGATTGGCACCACACTCGCCCACTGGTCAAACTAGATGCGTTTTTTTCATTTTTGCTTTAGTATCAACAGTATGTTACGAACTTATTGTTAGTGGGGAGATCATATGCTTTTAAAGCCCAGTCTTTTTTTTTCAGCCATTCCATTTACATTCACAAACATCTTTCTAATCGACATGACTGGCTGTCTGTCTTAAGCAGAACTCCTTCTTACACCCTAAGCTAAGACCAAGATGAGTTTCACCCAAATATTATACGACATTCCAAAAGACAAACAGTAGCAGCCTTGGCGCGTCAGCAACTCTGGCGTATACATACTTAGCATTTAATTTTCTTTCAAAGAAAAATTCACATATAATTAATTTTATTATGAATTTAGTTTCAGTTGATTGATTAAACTGATACGCTAGCATTGGAATTCCTTACTACATAATATGTATACTGCATATGTTTAAGAAACGAAATTCTTCCGGAAAGAGATGTTTAACATGCCCAATATGATTAGGCCAGGGTAACCTTACTAATGGAAAACTTTTTGAAAAGAATATGGAATAAAACAAACCGGAAGTAGAAGAAAAGACAAAGAATGTGTCTTTTTTTGAATAGCACTTGAGTAAACCAATTATTTAGACATGTTTTAAGAAGTGTAGATGCGGATGGGATTAACTTTAAAGTTATGAATAACTCGTTTTTTTTTTCCTTCCACTTGCAATGAGGTTTAGTTGTGCATATGTATGCTTGTACTTGTCCGAATTTTCATAGAAATTAAGATAAATTGTTGTTGACGAATTCGTGACATGAAATATATTTTCATACAAATTGACTTGTAAGCCATGAAATGAATATAAATATTCTTATGATGATGTTTTATGTTTGAAACTTTTTATTACTTTGGCGTACTTGGTCCATATGAATAATGAACTAATCTCCATTTTGCTGTCAATTCGCACGGCGTTTTCAACTGACAATATGCCTTTGACACAAGCACGTTTGTTTTCTAGCATGTATATCATCGCAAGCAAACAAAGTTCATAGTTAGCAGGTATTCTTAAAGGTTAGGAAATAGCGCACGTTTTGGAGTTCACATTATTATCAGAACACAAAAACTCTATTTGAACTTCTTAAGTTGGATCAAAATTAGTTAACTACACATATTAATAGTTTTAGAATAAGGCGATCAATAAGGTAGTCTTTCCAGAAGAAACAGGCATTATAATGCAAAAGGTCAAGCCAACGTCAAATTGCACCAAATAGATAACCAGATTTCGAATCATTGAAGATGATTAGTGGGCATCCTGCTGCTTAAAGATGTTGGTTTATTGGTTGTTTGGAAGTGGTTACCAGATGAGAATCGCCAAAAGACTGAGACCAGAAATAGGTACATTAGGCTCAATTATACCACGGAGTTTGAATCATAGATTCATCAATACTCATTAGAATCATTTTAAGCTTCTTATGAAGCGTAAGAGACGTTTAATGTCTAAATTTTTTAGATCACGTAAGTTATTATATCTAGTATTAAGCTCCTAAATGAAGGTTCTTTTTGGCGAATTCATTGGCCTTACAGTTCCTTGGAATGTTTCTGTGCCCCGGTACTCGACACAGGTGAATGTTGAACAGCTCAGCTATCTCCGCAAGAGACGATCGGCAGTCGAGGGCTACTGGAGCAGATATAGAGATCGAATCCAGGGATTTGATGGTAGCTTGCCCGTCTGAAAGGAAACGAATTTCTCGTTAAGTCTTCTTTAGTCGCCACAATTTCTATCTGGCACACGTAACAATAGCTTGAAAGACGGGAATGAGATCTTAAGATTAAGACTTTCTGAGAAAATACAGCCCCAACTCCAATTTTACTCTTTGAACCGTCATGTCAGTGAAAATGTGAATCGCATTATCTTCTATGAAATCATTCTAACTCCAGGCTGATCTGGAGGAGATGGTGACTAGAAAATTCTTGTCAAAGTGTAGGCATGGAGTAGTGTAATCAGTATTTTCGGGCGAGATTCTGAAATTATTCAGAATAGAAGCGACCACTGCGAGGTTGCTTCAAGACGAATGGTCGCACTCGCTGCCATTTTCTTGTTGAATAAATCAAGAGGTAATAGATGGAGCATGATCTCCAGTGCCGCAGAGAGTGTAGTGCGTAGTGCCCCGCTGGACCTCGCTTAGAAGATTGCAAATTATTGTTTTCTGTAGCGCGTGCGATTTCTGGAAATATTCCTCAGATCTCCCCAACTCTTTCCTAGTTGGCGTGCTTTCTTTCCCACAGTTCTGCGCCACGTACTCCTAGGACCGCAGTGTATCCTACCATTCTGGGTAAGCGGGTTTCATTGCATCGCTTGGTTAGCCATTTTCGTTGTCGTATGGTTGTGCCTATAGGTTCATGGCTCGTTACCTGATAAAGCTGTTCCTCAGAGATACGGTTTGATCAGAATATAACAGGAGGGTCCAGATCTTGTCTTCAAAGTGTTCTCTGATTCACACCAGTGTGTTGTTGTATCTAGTTTCTGTAGATGTTCCTTCAGCTTGTACTGCCCTGTTAAGAAGCCAGTTAGGATGCATAGGTTATTCTTGCTAAGACAGATGCAAGCTTCGAATCTTTTCTGTCCCTCGCCGTCTTCTTTTTTGGTCTTCCTGAATTTTTCGCATATATAGTGTCCCCCTATTCCGCAGGTCCAGTGAAGAATTCTGCGGCTGCTTGTATTGCCAAGGCGTCCGCTTCTTCATTACCCTTGATCTCGACATGCCCAGGGATCCAGTAGAGTGTTATCTGTAACTGCAACTGAATTCATCTGAAGTTGATCAAAGTTTTGAACTTTGTATCAGAATCCGCAAGTGACCTTTTCTTTTGGACGAAAATGACCAAAATTAGCCTAAAGCTATTGTGCACTGTACAGCGTCCTTGAAGTTTCTTCTATATTTATTGCACTTTTAGAAGAAAATACTCTTGATATTAATATTTCATCGTGACTTTAATCCAATATATGTATGCATAAAATATATCAAGTCTTAGATAAATATTTTATTCACGTTTGTCGGAGAACTTATCCCCAGCTAGTGCCACACTTGTTGATCAAAATAAGCAACTGATCTGAATCTGCAATTTGTACACTAATCGCACAACCAGTGTTCGGACTAGATCTACTGCGATTTTGAAAAATATTTAAAATCTGCTGCGCCACTGCGCTTGACTTGAAATCTACTGCGATTTTTGAATATGAAAACGGTTGAAAATTTGATGTTTTCTAGATGAAAAACGTAACACAATCTAGAAAAAACGTAAATTTATTGATGGAAAATTTCTTTTAAAAACTGAATTTAACTGAAAATTAATCAGTTACTAAAAATTTTATAAAAAAATAATTTCGTGCAAAGATTTGTGATTAAATTTACTTGAAACTGTGCAATTTAAGTTTGTTTTAACCTTATTTTATCGTAAAAAATATATGTGTATAAATCTAAACTCCATTATTGTTGTATTTTTTGCAACAAAAACAAATCTGCTGCGGAAAATACAGATCTGCTGCACTTTCTGTAAGAATCTACTGCTAAATTTTATTATTGAAGTCCGAACCCTGCGCACAACTTAGTCGAATATTTTAAACTTTATTACCCTCAGAAATCGGCACACAATTGTCTTCCATAAATCTGTGAGCTCTGCTTGCCAGTCATTCGGTCAAACAAAAGTCCCATCTTTTTTTATTTAAATTCTAGCAGCACTCTAACTCTGGGGTTTCTCACTACTTAACTTACTTTTATGTAAATATTTGGATTTTTAAATATTTATTTATTACTAACTTGTACAATTACCAGAAGAGATTGCGCTGTGCTGTTCGTCATGAGAATTATTTATTTACCTTGATATAATAGCCGCAAAATGCACAAAGACTACCGGTACGGTACTGTGTAAATAAAGCAACTAAATCCAATAAATGCATTCACTGTGGCTGAAGTGTACAGTAAAGGTCATTGAAAATAGAAAATTTGCCAACAATTTGCTTTAGCTGTCGGCTTTCGACTGTTAAGTTGAGTTTGATTGATACAAAGTTGATTTGCATCTCAATTTGATTGTTTGTAAATTGGTTCTTCTCTTGAGTTATGGGCTAACCTTGAACTTCATTCAGAGTACTATCTGTGATGTACGATGCAGTTGAATAACCTACCTGGGGTGGGGTAAAATAAAAGCTCGTAAAGTTGCATTTATTTATACGCACCCAAAGTACTATATCTTCTCCAAAATATCACGAACTATACGTGCTCAGCTCGTGCATACGAGTATCTTTACGGACAAAAAGTAGGTAGAGAGATGAATAAATCATCCATTTTCATTATGTTTTGTTTTCTTTTGTTTATTTTAAACTTGAATGGAATAGGTATCCCTCCGCATTCTTGGGTGAAAATCGAGACGCTGGCTGATGAATAATGCTCGTTGCTCAAGTCTTTTGTTTCTTGCCTGATCCGAACGATGGTAGTTTGTTTATTAAATATTGTAACGATGGAATTGAGGATGTTAAATGCGTCAGGTCATGATACACTTCCTGAGATGCAAACTATAAAAAAAGTATAAAGGAAATAGGGATCGTAGGTGTGTTTTTGTTTTTATTCCGTGAGCAACTTCAAGGATTCTCACTCTCATCTACATGTGTACATCCAAGTGCCTTTAATTGTTGCCGATGCGAAATTACAGGTTTTTATTTGTTCCCCATATTACTTCCGGCACGTCCTTATTGGTGTTTTATTAACATGTTTCTCATTTTGTCTTCTCGTGAGACTATCAAAAGTAGTCTGTTATTTATAGTTATTTTTTTTATTGGATTGGCATGTTTTCATTGTGAATTCGGTGGTACATCAACTAGTACTACTGGCCATGGGAATCAAGGTAAGATTCGCGGAAAACACCCACGAGTTCTTTCACAGCCTCACCTCCTTAACGCACAGTATACGAGTATGTGGTCGACCTTATCTGCACTCTATATTGTTGGTGTTGTTGACTTTTATTATTTCATTAAACATTTAGAGGCTAAGCATGTTGGCAGGCAGAGAGATGATTCTTCTCAACACTCAGGTCAGTACTAGCCCATTGTTGTGTCCATATTAGAATATTTGCTTGCGTGTTAAAGTCCATAGAAAGATGTCCTTTACAACTTCTTAATCATCACAACTTATGCAGAGCTTTTCCTCTGTCAGACGCAGCTTTTTCATGTGACATCGTAGATGGTTGTGCCCTTCGATGATACCCACGAGGGTAGAAATAGATTTTCGGTCTTTCCGAACCGGTCTTTCGGTTCTCGCTATGTCAAGAGCGGGCCCTAGTTCCCATTTAACGTCGCAGGTTTCTCTGTTGCTCTATTTTCTGCCTCTCCCGTGGCTTTTTTTTTTTTTTTTTCTGTAGTCGATGCTAAGCCACACCTTGTCAGCTGTTCACACCTCTTATTACACCCAGTATTTTTCATGTCCAGGAACGCAACAGAGTCAACCTTGTGTTGCGTATAAAAAGCCTAAAGTGCTTCGCAACAGTTCCGTTCGTCTTTCCAATTGCCGATAGTGCTATGTAATCTACGATCGCGTCAATATACGCCTATCAAGCAGTTTTCTACAAGTTAGAATTTTCGAAGAGCAGGGAACCTTCCAGCTATATTCTCCATTAGAATTAGTTAGAGATAACTTCGTGGGTAGCGGATATTTAATGATCTTATTTCCAACCTTCTGTCTAGTTAGCCATCAAACTAGACATACATACATGTAGAAAGGATCCTACAATACAATGCTTATGTTCATATTATGTATATCCAATAGATGTACCGGACTTTAGATTTTGCTAAACTTTCTGTTGTCTCTTACACATTTAGAGTCCGTCAAAGACATCAATCGAAGGCATAAAACACTTAAAACCAAGCTTTTCTCACAATACTCATCCAATCACGATTAAAAGAAGCAACACTCCTTAATATCGACCGCAGCATTAGCATTTATTCAACAAAATCTTTCTAAAATTTAAATCTTAAACTAACAACCCATAAAACTAACATTCAGTATGTCTTTTGATAACTTAGCGCTAAACTCTTCTCAGGCAAGCAGAGTGCTTTTTTTAAGAATTTATTCTTTTGCTTTGAATTTTTCAACTTTTGTCGCAATATATCTTTTGCTGCTATTTTTGGATCCGCTATTACGGCCTTCTGTAGCCCATTTTGCTCCTTCGTTTTGTCATATGACTCCAGGAGGCCTCTTTCATTCAATGCATACAATTGAGGGACCTTTTCGGGAACTTTGTTTGAACTGGGGGACCGGGAGCGTTTACCCATTGAATAGAGACTAGTCGTACTAAGACACTCGTCAGCGTTTCGCAATCGAAACTCTTGTAACTTAACAATTTGATCGTCTAAAAATAGTTCTGACTGGGTTCGTTCCTGCCCTGGTTGTTGGGGTATTCCCAAAAGTCTCACATCAATCTGATTTAAAACACCTTTGGACCGCTCGTAGAACTCTCGCCTTTCAGTCAATCGTGGTTCAGATGCCAAAGGAGCACTTAATACAGACGTCGATGATAGAGAAGTCATCAGAGTTGGCGCAGAACTAGCCATCGAAGAAGAACCACCACGAAATCTGGTAGATGACTTAATGCTGCTACCCTTTTCATTGTTGGTTTTAATAAACTTGTGCGATAACGTTGAATTTTCCACCGACTTTTTACTTCCAATGCAGCAACAGAGATTGCCATTTTGGCAGTAACACTTATTTATATGTTGCGCATGAAATCTCGTTTTAGAATCAGAAAAATTCATTGTAATTCTTCTGATAAATCAGAACTTTAAAAATTGAAATGATGAATATTTTTGTTTACTATAATTGTTGTCATAACGAAATTTGTTACGGTTTCCTTACAAATTAGCTATAAAAGATGTAGGTAAAGTTGGTTCCCTATTTAACACTATGTGGCGCTGAATAATATTCTGTGAGGGTAGTTTAAGATTTGAAAAACAAAATTTAGAGACATTTTATTTTGTACTTTTTGTTTAAAATGAGTTAGATAAAGCTAAAAGGCGTTGACTTCATGAGATGCATATCTGTTTACAGCCACACGACCATTGAAATCTAGAACTTAATAGCTCTCTCCTGCAAAATTATGTATCGAGCGCTTAAGACATTTGTACGCTAGGTTTTCAGGTCGGTTATTGTAACAAAACAAAATAGTGCTTTTCTTAAATATACAGGGTGCGCCAAATACAAGTTTCTTTTCTAAAAATACAGGAAAATAAACAAAATTAATTTTTTTCCTTGGATTAATGCTTTATTGGTAACACAACGTCGTTTAAGTGGCTGCATAGTAGTAGCGCATTCTGTCACTCCATTTTTCCAAGATCTTGTTGATGGTTTCGGGCTGTAGCTCACGGATTGCTTGGATGATAATTGGCTTTAAGTACTTGAATCGTTTCCGGATTGTTAGTATAACATCGGTCCTTCACGGTTCCCCACAAAAGAAAAGTCAAAAGGGGTAGCCGCCGAGATTAAAATGCATCTCATCAGAAAAGATGATTTCTCGCTCAAAATCGTTGTCCAATTAAAGCTGCTCTAAGGCCCAAACTGTGAAGGATGGTCGTGGACTAAGCGAATAATCCGTGATCTTTGTGCAGAATTCTCCTCAGGCTAGTTCTTGAAATGTTGAGCTGTTGAACTCGATGGTGAGTTGATGTTCGTGAATTGAGTCTCCCAAAATCGGCTACAACAGCCACAATCTCGTCTGTACGCACCGTACCCCAACCATGAGTGTTTTCCATTAGTATACCAGTCTCACGAACTTTTTGCACAAACTTGCGTACAGCAGGGGCGGTGGATGCTTCATTTCGGCCAAAACTTATTTAAAAAAAAAACACATTGTTTGGGCTACACAGCACTCACTGTTGAAATAAGTTTTCAATATTTCTCAACGTTCTTTAGGTATATACTGATTTTCTGTCAAGATTTCGAGCGGGAAACAGCTGTCAATGTCAAAATAACCTATGATTTAAAAAGAACCCACTAGATGGCCCACATTAGACTTTTGCATTCACTTGAAGTCTTTTTAGCCATTCGCTTTCAATTGCCTTATTTGTAGTCTTTTACATTCACTTGCATTCCTTGCCATTCTTTTGCATTCATTGGCATTGTTTGTCATTCGTTTGACAGTCTTCTGTCACCCAGTCTAGTAAGGGTTCTTCCTATATTTGGGCGTCTACTTTTAAAGTACTTCCATGTTTTCCATGATATTTCCACAAACGTTTCCATTCATCTGTCAAATCTATTGTATGATGTTTTCAATACGTGCACATTTGCATCCCTTTCATTGAAAGGGATGAGGTCGAAAAGAAGTCAACTCTAACCTAAATTTTCGAAGAAACTTTGTTTTGTCCCGAAATTAGAAGAATTCACACCGAAACCCTGCAAAGAATACATGCGATCCTTACTGATTCACTTTAGTAATCCGTTGATTTTGCAGTGCGTCTATAATCGACCTTATTAGATTCCGATTGCTTCCATATTTACCCATAGGTGAGTAATGTTTGACCTCAAAGGTTCTCAAAGATAACTCTGATTCACTTATATAAATACTGGGTAAATACCACTTAAGTGACACCCACCGGTATTTGCCCATCTCTAGCCCCATATCGTCTTACAGAATCAAAACGATGAGTAGTAAAATTTCCCACAGTCCGAAGCCCAACCTCTGAAAAATGAGAAAAACCCAAGCGCAAAATTATGAAAACAACAATTTATTACTGGTTTTACTCTGAGACACCTAAAGCAACGGTCAAGCACCATTGTCGTACGTTGAGTCATTCCGAACTTTTACGTTTCTGTTTTTAAGCTTAACACGTTGTTAGTAATTTAAGATGCTCATGCCTTCTTAGCCCTTGAAAAACCAAAACAAAGAACAGCACTTAAGTACACAAATGATTCATTATAATAAATACATACTTTTACAAAATCGACATTATACAGAGATAATTACAAAGCGCAAATGATGAACTCACATTACCTTATACATTATGTATTTTTTTAAATCCATAAATTTTGCCTCTATATGTATTCGTATCATATCTATTTTATTTGGAAATTTTTCAGTATTTTATTGTACAAGAAAATATTATTTAAAGTTATATTTATATATTTATATATATATGCAATGCATGTGTGAAAGTTTATATCATAAACATACACATTTCATGACAAATAAGTGATCTTGATTGATTTTTCATAAATTTTTCTTTCTTTCTCAATAAATTTACCTTAGTATATAAGAATGTCTATAAGAAATATTTAAGATATTTCAAATTAATACAAGTATGACAATGGCGTTAATTTAATTAATTCGCACAGTAAAACAAAAAGTATTCACAGAATTTAAAAAAACTCAAATACATAAACCGTCCTGCTGGAGTGTTCTCCATCGCTTACGTACCAAACAGAAAAAAATACTTATTTCAGTAAATTATTTTAATAATATAAGAATTTTGTAATATTTATCATGTACACTACATTCAGTAAAGTAATTTTATCATATATACGTTACATTTTTCTTTTCTTTTGTTTTTTTTTTTTTTGTTTACAATTTAATTTTTGCACGTCGGAAGGAGAAATTGTAGAAATGCACATTTGTTCTTGCTCTTGTTAGTAGATTTGTTGCTGTGGCTGTTGTTATTGTTGTTGCTATTACGGTTGCCATTAATATTTTTTTTCATATTCTTTTCGATTTTTTGCTTATTTTCTTCTCTGTTCATTTGTTTGACACGATCCTTTTGCCTCGTATCTTCGCTCGAGTTTCAGTTCTTTCGGATTTCTGGATGAGATATTTGGTTTCGTAAGGATATTGATTTTTTTTTTGTTTCGTTAAAATATGTAAAATAGAAAAATTATCTTAGTAAAGATTTTTTGTATAAATTTTCATTAAAAATAAATAATAAAAGCTACTTATTTTTTTAAACGTTTTTTTCTTTCCTTTTTTAAAACAAAATATAAAGGTTTATTTTGAACCAATTATATTTATTGCGATTTAAAGTACATACTAAAATTTGTGAAAGGATCTATGAACTATACCGTGGCATTTCTAACAAAATTAATTACTTCACGACTAGGCACTTAGACGAAAGATTTCTCAACCAGGGTTATCGACAATTCAGACGGATTTTTTCCCCTTCGAATTCTACACATATTTTGTTTTTCCTCAGTAAAAAAAAATGTCTGAAAACTTGGAAAATTACAGGGAACATTTTATTTACTATAGGACTGACCTCTTGCTATTATATCGTAGCGAAGAAAGGGCTCAAAAACTGAGCAAATAGAAAAATTGGTGAAACAGAAACAAATAGATTGGTCTAATAGACTAATAGTTATTCAATGACATTTAAGTTTAGCTTTTCAAGAATCTATAATTGCTATTAAGGTGTTAGAACCGCATTCGACTGTTTATGCATGTGTATGTATATAAAGGGTGAAATCAAGTTTTTCTGCACAGGGTTAAGGTTAAGCCGCTCTCATATCTTCTAACAAAATGTTGAACTTATGTCCCATCACCAAAGTGGGACATTATAATCTATTATGTCCCTGCGCCTCAGATTGATGTATTGAGGTAGGTATTCGATATACGCTTCCCGACGTATTCTAAGAATCTTGTATTGTAATAAAGGTGACCACATGAGAATTTCAACTAAACTTCGCCGAGACTTTCTAGCATCGAATAGTTATAAAATTAAAAAAGTGGTACTGGCAGTAAATATATACAGACATTGTCAACAAATAATCTGAGAGATATCGTAGTTCACTTCATGGACAAATCAGAGCTGCAACTTTAGTTTTTTTGTGAAATAGATTGGCTTTTATATTGCCACAATTTTGTCCATTACTGTACAAGCAAATATGGTTCCAGCTTTACTTTTAGGTGTTATTCATGGGGGTCCACTTTATTGTTCGCCGCGAAGTGTAATGTTTGGCGAACGAGCACTTTGGTACTATGCAATCAGCCGTCGAACACATTTAACGGAATTTATTTAGTTCGGATACTAAAATAATATAAATACCATCCAAGGTTTTTTTTACGGCCCCGACTCTTTCGAGCGTCTAACAAACGTCCAAGAGTATAATTGCCTTGGGAAAGCTTCTCAAAACCCTGCTGCTCTTTGGATACGGTATAAAACTCTCGGTTCATTCTGTACGTGCAGAAATGTATACCACGCACAACGTATACAGTTGTCAGAAGCCAGGCCTTAGTCCTCTATGGGTTGCTTACGGCCTAACACTTTTTTTTACCAAATTACATTCTCGTATGAGGAAATATTTTCAAATATAATACATTCGGAGGATTCATCAAATCACCGACAAGTGAACGATTTCCATTGACACAAAAGTGAAAATTTCGTTGGATTGTCGCTTCCAAAAGTTGAAAGCTTTCAATCTGAATTTATCACATTCTGCCCTCAAAAAACATGAACAATAATATCCTCTCCTAAAAACTGTAAAATTCGAACAAATTGCAAATTGAAAAAAAATTTTCTTTGTAAAACATATCGTCTTGTAAATATTTTAGTTATCTTCAAGACAATTCGTATCGTATTTGTACAGCGGGATAGTTTTATTATTTTATTTAAATTCAAACTTCGCAAACTTGAACAGGCTTGGTTTTTAATTGTTCGCGTTATCAAGAGTTGCAGAGAAAATTACATAGATTTTCGTTGGTAGAAGTCAATACCATACGGTGAAACGTATTCTGGAATCCATACCTTATTATGGTAAGTCTCGAAAGTTTTTATATACATTAAACGTCGACCCATTCATAAAGTTATTCAGAACTTAATCCAATCTATACCGGATATACCATCCTTTCACAAATCTTTCTCCGCACTATTTATGTATAAATATTTATTTTCTCATTATTTATATAAATATGACAAAGAAAAATAAAATTTTATTTTGTTGGCAAAAAACAAGCGATGTTTAATAAATCTTCAATTTTTCTTTTTAAGTAATCAGAACTTATTTTATCATCGAAAATATATGTTTATGTATTTATTTTCTATCATTTGCGCTTCTTTTTTTTAATATTTCCATATGTCTGCATAATTTTTTGTATAACCATTGTGGAGACAAAACTCACATAAAAAAAATAACCAAAAAAAACCTTCTTATTTCCAAGGTTATATAAAAGCTTATTTTTTAAAAAAAAATCGTTAATAATGCTTAAAAATCCAAGTAGACGTAATTAAAAGGTAAATCACTTGGTTAATGGGCGGACAATAAAACTTCAGAAACAATGCAAACATAAATTCAACGCAATCTACCAAATAGATTCAATTTTTATGAGGGAAAGAGAATAATCAATGCAAATAATGAGGATAGTTTGTTTCATGGCAATTGTGTTAGTAATTTAAAAAAAGTCATTTACAAAAAAATGTGCCCGTGAATTAAAAAAAAAACAAATTAAAGTGTTCAAATTCTGTATAAAAAAGAAAATGATTAAAAAAATTTACTCAAAAACAACACTTTTTTTCATTTTAGTTAAGCAAAAATTAGGAATAAAGGTTTATTATATTTACAGCGTTAAATAAATCACATTCTTACAAGAGGAAAAAGGTTTTCTTTTTGAAGAAATGGAAAGCAACAAGTGGGTTGTATTTTCTTTTGTGCAGTTAAAATTGTGTGTTAGTAAACAGAGAAAAACAAATAGAAATTTAATTTGTAGTATATACTCACGAAGAGAAAATGAAAAATTATTTGAATCTCGAAAAAATAAAAGAAAAATTATATTCAATTTATTCGTAGGCCAAATATATTTATTACTTTTTGTCTTTTTCTCATTTTTTGTTTTGTTTTGCTTAGTTTCTTCGTCTTACACAACAGTTTATGTTAAATATTATTTTCTTATAAGAACATTTAATAATATATAATATATGTATAATTTTTTTTTTATTTGTTTGCCTTATCAAGTAAATATTTATTTCTTTGTATGTTGTAAGTTGTAAGTTGTATTTATTCTTCATATCCTTGTATTTTTTTTAAGAGAATATGTATTTTTAAGATGTTGCTTTTGCATTTAACAAAACTAAGAAGAAAACTAAACACAAGTCGAACATTTTTCCTCATTATCCACACCAAAGATCCTCTTTTATCCAGTGATTTCCATCGCCTTCATAATTGGTCAATATTACTCCTTACTTCAACAAAAAAAAAAAAAAAATTCGAACAGTTTGCTTAAGGATACACACAGAAGGATATAGTATGTATACCAACTAATTCTATATACCACATATTAAACATTTAAGAAACAAAGACCACGTACACGTATAAGACCTTAAACATCGTTTGTTAATACCAACGTTGAATTGTTTTTCATTTACCAAAAATTGAAACAAATAAAACAGAAAATCAAAACAAAAAACCAATATTTGTAGAAGAAATTTAGTTCGTTAATAGACACCTGGAAAAATTTAGACACAAATAATTTCAACAACTATTTCAAACAAACGGATACTCTTCAGGTTTTGTGTGTGCGAGTGGGTGTGTGATTGCGCGCATATGTATTAGGTTTGGTGGCGAATGACGACGTTTTTCTATATTTTCTTTGCATAACAATGGGTTTTTTGTCTTTTTTAATTATTATTTAAGAAAAAAAACATGTATTTGTATTTAAACATAGAATTTTATCGGCATAAAAAAGGAAACAAGAAAATGTATATTTTTTTTGAATAGATATCATTTTATTCTTTATTAGTACTTTTTTTTATTTATATTTTTGTTTTGAAGGGGAAAATATAAATTAAAAACTCACAAGGAAAATGGATAAGAAAAAAAAATCATAGACAAACTGAAAACGGAAATTAAATCAGAAAACGAAACATTAAATGCAGAAAAACTGAGTAAGAAAAAAAAAATAATAAGAAAAAAACACAAGTTTTATTTAGTCCGTTCTAATTGTTGTTGTTTTTTGTTTTTGTTTTTTTTTAGGGCAATTCATTTCAACTTTAATAAATTAAACAAACAACAATTCACATTCTTTATCGAGTGAGTGAGGGGCGTGAGAGAGAAAAAGCTAAAATGTACATAATATCTTATATTTTCACATCGAATTTTAATTTTAGTGATGAAAAAATATTACAAATTTTATTTTGTCTTCTTATAACAATTACACAGTTGTATGGTTTCATTTACTCAAAAAAATTGTTGTTTAATTAATTTTTTATTCATTTACGAAAAAAAAAAACGATTTGATTCTGTTTTCTAAAAATATTAGCTTTAAGAATTTAATTATTATCTTTTTTTTAAGAGAAAAAAACTTAGTGTTTTCTTTTTTCTTTAATAAAAAAAAAACGAAACAAATATTTAAGTCGATTATCAAAAAATTAAAAAAAAAATGTAAGCATCTTTCTATTTAAGTTAGATTTTGTTTGTAAGGTTTATTTTTTATTATAATAATGATCTATTTGTAATTTGATTTTTTTTGTTTGTTAAATTTCTTTATATTTAATATATTTTTAAAATATTTATTGAAAAATTGATTTTCAATTTATTTATTTTTTTTGTTGTATGTGGATGATTATGAAGAGAAGAGAGAAATTGATTGAAATTTATTTTTTGCCTGTAAGATAGAAAAAAAAAAAGTTTTCTATTAGAGAGCGAAACTTACGTTCATTTCATTTGGTTTGGTTGTTTTTTTTTTTTTAAAAAAATACTTAAATAAAAAAAGAAATAAACTAAAATAAAAATAATAATTGATTATTTATGCCGACAAAATTCTAGTTCAATTTAGTGTTTTATTTTTATTTCTGATATTTGCACGAAAATATTTATAGTTTTATGCTAGGCGCGGAGGAACCCCTTTTTTTTGTAAAATATTTTTGGTTTATTGTATTTTTATTGGACAATCGGTGATCAAATTCTTCTTTTTTGTACTTTTGTTCTTTTAAATAAATTTGCATTTATATGATTGTGTTAGGCACTGTATTACACTTTGTTTTATTTTTATTTTATTGGAAATACTTATTTCAATTCCTTATATTCTATTAATTTATTTTGTATAACATTTTTAGCGTATTGTATTTTAACAGTCCGTAAAGCTATAACAAATGTATGCGTCAATGGTGAAAAAAAAAGAAAACCTTAAATAGAACCATCTGTACCCAGCTCTTACAAAGAAATACTTGTTTATTATAATAAGCACAAGAAAAGCAGTGTCAGTTGTATTTACAAACAACTTATCGATACAAAATAGAACCATTAGCCAATAGAAAGCCTACACGCATTATTTCAACTTTCTTTTTTTAGTGGAAATATGCATATTTTTGTCTCAAATAAAAACACATAATCGTAAAGTTTGGGAAATAAATCAAACATATAGCTATGTACACATTATGGGGGACAAATCATCTTAAAACGTTGGAAAGCATTAGGTCTGTTCCCGTACTGACTAAAACTACGAAATTTAACAAAAAGTAGCGAATTCCTGTTCCCGTACGTCAAAGTTTCGTAGTTTTTCACAGAAGAGTAAGAAATTTTCCCATACTGCAAATTTTATTTTAAGAAATCTTACCTCTCGCTGAGAGTATTTTGCCCCCAATCTTAGATATTTGACAAACTGCGAATTTTATTACAGAAAGTACGGGAACAGACCTATTCACCCTTATTATCGTTGTCGTCCACGACTTAAAAAAAAAAAACATGACACAACTGCTTGGCATTGGCGATGTGAAATTAACGACAGGTGGTGATCAACAAAATTTGTCTGAAATATATGTAAGGGAGAGTGTCGCATCGTTCTAGTTACGCAATATGATATTTTAAACGCCTCGACGGATGTAGACAGACGACGACGACAATAAGGGTGATTATTTGTCAGCACGACAGGATGTAGCCAAGTGTTCTGTTGTTTTGCAAAGATTTTAGAAAATTCGAAATTTTTACCACTTTCTGCTGATCAAGTTGGAATTCTCCAATTTTTTTTAACAATATACACAAATTTTCTCTGAGCAACGAAAAACCAATAGAGATGTGTGAAGTGGAGGGTCCTGATCCTCGAAATCGTTAAACCACGCTGGAAAAAACGAAGAGTCTCCGTATAGGTTTTTAGAGTTTGGTTTAAAATGACTAAACACTCAGAGCTGTAACCTGTGCAAGGTTCTGAACAAAATAAGCTGAATTTCAAAATTTCATTAGCGTATTGCTTAAGAATACCAAACCGTGACTTAAAAAATAATCACCCCTATCACAGAAACCGTTGTAACAATTGTACTCAAATTCTTGTATGTTACGAATCCGAAAATAATCAGCTGAATTGTTGAACTCGAATACGACAGTTGAATTTCACCATAGTCGTATTTAGTCGTATATTTTTGCGCCAGATACGACTATGGTCGGATAAAATACGACTTTACTCGGATTCGACTGTCGTATTCAAGTACAAGAATTGGGGTGAATGCTATCACAGAATCCGAAGGGAATTGATAATAGTATTGCCTTACTGAAATTCAAAATTCGTAGCAAAATGTCTTCTACGATGGATTCTGTGATAGTACATTCGTAATTCGTAGAAAAATTCCTATTACGACGGATTCTATGATAGGGGGGAGTACCTTTGGTGTTGATATAAATCGGAAACTGAACCAAAAACAATTCGAACAGTAGGGAGAAAGAAATGGGAACAAAGTTTCCTAATAGCTAGATTTAGAGTTAGATAACTGATTTCATAAGGCAGCTCTCGCAAGAAGAGAGCTTTTCGGACATTTTACATTTACACTTGAGCTTATCAGAACTTAGATAACGTAGAGAGAAACTAGACGGGGTTCACATTGAACAGTTTGTTTGTTCACCATATAAAGCCCAGCACTCACAGCTGCAACACGCTTGATAGACTTCATCAGTGAGAGGATATTTGAAGTGAGACCATGGCGGCAAAGAAATCGAGCCAAAACTCTATTTCCTAGTTTGGCGTCAGCATTCAATAGCCTTGCCCTCGATGTTCACACACGGAAATTCAAATTAAAAATGAAAAATGCTCTGAAGTTGTACAACTTGTGTTCGAACTTTAGGATAA
Organism: Chalcosyrphus nemorum; assembly: GCA_949716465.1. Classification (NCBI taxonomy): domain Eukaryota; kingdom Metazoa; phylum Arthropoda; class Insecta; order Diptera; family Syrphidae; genus Chalcosyrphus; species Chalcosyrphus nemorum. Next base: position 88,168,048 of record OX454333.1, read on the forward strand.
GTCGATTCCAAAACCAAAAAGCTCAACTTCCATACGACAACTCTACCGATCGTGTACGTCTAATCTCACTCTAGGACGGGTTTTTGTATGTATGGCTTAGGAAGCTGAAATGGCTGAATGGGCTTCAGATTCGGTACACCCTGTACAGACCTTGTCCAAGAGTCAAAGGAAAAGTATAACAGGCAAGAGAGTCTGAAGGCCCTTCTCCCTTTTTTGAAAGCTTAAACAGAGCCAAAAGGAAGTAAAGAGTCTGGGCACGCTCAGTGCAACCTTCTCCCATTGGCAATGAAGTTATATGCTCTGGGTGGAGAAGTAAAATGATCTTATGTGAAATTGTGTGAGTTTCTTAGCGACTTCATCGGGGCTTGAACATTTATAACGAGCATCATTTTGAAAAACATAGTTGCTGTAATCAACACACAAAGAAGTGAAAACCAAAAGAGGTCAATACAAAATTTTCCTATCTTAGAAGCGATTCGTGAGGAGAAACTATTATTTCCACAAAGTGCTAGTTACGAGTCACGTTTTAAATGATAAACAATATAAACCCTGCCAAAAGCTCAATGATCACTGGTAAACTGTAAGGAAAGCAAGGTGATTAGTATAATCTGGTAATAATTTTATCAATATGAAATGTTCCTTTTTGTTTGGATGTGTTTGATGAGATTAGAGTTTTAAATCCAAATTTGAAAAAAAAAAAATAATAAAATTATGAATACAATGCACATTAGATGGTTAATGAAAAAAATTCAATAAGACGATGCAATTAAATAAAATGTTTGCTTCTGCTGATTGTTAGGATAGCAATGGCCTTTGTTTTGTGTAATGAGGATGCATAATATTCCAATTTAAATATATACTATGTATTGCTGTATAAAAAATGTTAAACCAGTTTCAACTAATTAATCTTTATAATAACGTTAAGACATTTGCACATTCACAAATGCTTTTCATACTTTGTTACATACAATTTTTTATCGTTTTTCTTAATAAATAGATCAAGACAAAGGACTACTACTGTGCTTCATTTGATTTTGTGATAATAATTCTTCTTTTTATTGACACAAAAAAAAATTGTTATTTTCAACAAAACTTACACATGTACTACCACAAAGTACTAAGAATGTGAATAACAATTAACTTACCCTCATTAAGATTCCTAAATTATTATTATTTGTATTTTCTTTTTAATTAAAAATCTTAAAAACTGATTCTTAAACAAAAATAAGGAAAAGTTTGATCACCGATATTAAATTTTAAATATTTCTGTCAAAACTTATGTGTTTGTTTTTTTTTTTGTATGTAGTATATGTTTGCTAAGTTTGATGGGCCTGCAAGAGGCCTACCAAACAAAACAAAAACCAAGAAGAGTGCGTGTTTTTTCGTCTATTTGTTGAAAAACAAAAAAGGAAACATCCGTCGCGTGTAATCACTCAAAAAAAAATATATACTATATAAAGAACGAACGGAAAGAATTGTGTAATTTTATATAAAAAAAATAATACTGCTTCGCATTTTTAATTTCTTCTACAGCGTAGACTTGATTTAATATATATTTGCTTTGTTGTAAATTCGCTTTTCGCAAGTAAAAGTTGTAAATAAATATTTTCGTTTATCTTGGCAAATTAGAAAATAATTCGAAAAAAAGGAAAGAAAAACTACTATTTTTTGCTTCTTTTTGTTACGAAAAATAATCAGAAAAAATATGAATAAAAAAATAAATATAATTAGAATTAATTATAATGGTGGTCGGGGTGGTCATGATACGTTTTTTTCTTTTTTTACTTGTTCACATGAATTTTATTTTTTACTTTTTGTCTTAAACTTTTGTTGGTTTTATTAATTTGCAAGAACATTTATTTCAAATATGCAATGCAATTTAATGTAAAACAATAAAATAAAATGTGAATTTTTATATGTATTCTTTTTTTTTTTTTACTTCTTGTGGCGCAATTAAGAAAAATAAATTCAGCTTATTTGTAAAATTTTACCAATTATTCAACTATACATAAATTTAGTGCCTGTGCATTAAAATCATACGTTGATTTGGATTCTTAATCCTTATAATTTATTATTACTATTATCAATACTTTTTTTCATTTAAACAAAAAAAAAAAATGTCTTATTTTTTTGTGAGTAGAGATAGAGAGAGATAAGAGAAAAACAAATAAACTAAGCTAAGATATATTCAAAAAAAAAAAAAATTATGTGTATACGTATTGCAAAATAAAGCACAGCAAAGAAACAATTTTGATTTTTTGCTAGGTTTTGGTTTTTGTTTTTTTTATCATTATTATTTTAGTGAACTTAATTTTAAGCGATATATATATTTTGTCTAACGTTTGCATTAAAAGATTAGTTTGACGTGTGACGAAAGAGTTAAGTCATGCATGTTAAAAATGTGGCATCAAAAGTAATTTAATTTTGTCGCGCTGCAAGCCATTTCAGATCAAGAGCTAATATAATTTGTTTGTTTTTTTTTTTTTTCATATGAGCAATGAGAGAAGGAATTTTTCACGCCTCAAGTGTAGATGATGGAAAAGAATAAACTTTGAACTAATACCATTAAAATACTTTAATCATTTTAACTTCTAATAAGGAATGAAGAAAATTCGTTGAAAATTACTTCTGAGCCACCCTCTACACGAAGAAAAATAATAAACGATGAAATAAATGAATGATTTAATGAAACCCTAATAGAATGACGTTCTTGCTGTCCCCTAATATTTGGTGGTGAAGAAGAAATATTATGCATATTTCTTTTAAATATATATTTTTAAACTTTAGAGTTATTCCTTCATACATTTTCTTTATTTTAAACCTAAAAAATATAAAAGATCTTTTTTCTTTGATTTTTTTAATTTTCAACAACACTCGTGCCTTTGAACTGCTGAGAGAAATTAATTCAACAAAAATGTATAACATTTAAGAGAAAAAAAAAATACATTTGTATCAAGGGTATTTTATGTATTTTTTTTTTTTTTGTAGTAGTAACTTGCATTTAAGTATAAATTAAATTCTTTTTTCCATTATCTTATTTTGTGTGTGTGTAGTGTGTGTTGAAAAGAAAAATAGTTTTTCTTCTTCTTTTTAAGTTACGTAATTTCCTGTTTAGTTTATTTGTTTTTTTGTTTTCCTTAGATTTCTACAAAAAATCGATAACAGTAAGAAAATTAAAAAAATTAACATTGAAACGCGAATAGTTCAAAGAACCATAAGACATAACTCGAGCGTACAGAGAGAAAAAAAAGTGAAAAAAAAATTGTTTGTTATCTTAAAAAAATAATAGTAATAATAATAATAATAATAAATTTATTTCTTTTTATTTTTATTATTTGCGCCACGTGGTGGAGTCACTGGTCGCCCCGAACCACCAAAGTTAGGATAAACAAATCTACGTTTATCTGCAGGTTTCAATATCTGGAAAGAGCACATCAGCGTATCATCCACGGACATCATTGCACCTGGAGAGCGGTCGGAATACAGTGTATGTAATGGTGTAGTCATCAGAAAAAGATATAAAAAATTGTAAAGAATTGTCCATCAATAATGATTAGGGGTAATTTGAAATTTTTAAAGAAAGTTGTAAATATTTGTTGGAAAAAAGAATCACTTACCCGCATTATCAAATTCACCGCAGTAGTTGGGAGCTGAAAAAAGCGTGACCAATTGTCGTTTGGCAAAGAATTCATAGCCGTCCTCCACGACTTGATGAGCCCGGCATATCAGATCAAAGTCATGCTTTTGCAAAAATTTATTTACCACCTGAAAGAAAGGATAACAATGGTAAGTGAAGTGTAGTTTGTTGGTAAAAGTTTAATAAAGAAGTGTGTAAAGTAAGCATCTTCAAGGCGAAGGAGGGGCTATCAAATCCTACGTTATAAAGAGCGTTTGTAGCTTCCACTGCATATAAATTCGATGTAGATGATCGATAGAATAAGTAGGGTCAGCTTTTGACTTTACTGGAACATCAAGTGGTATAAGATATACAGTAGACTCTTGATAACGTGAACCAATAAAAACCAAGACAGTTCACGATTGCGAAAGATGCATTTAACAAGAGAATAGGAGAATCCCACAGTAAAAAATACTGATAGACCAAATACAAAACGAAATGAACAAGACGGGATGTTTCACCAAAAAAAATCAAGTTTTCAAGTCATCTTGCTTAAATATCACAGTTATTTGGAGCGGAAATAGTTCTTCATGTTTTAGAAATGTTAATGTTAAAACAACATTGTTCACGTTAACTGGTGTTCACACTAACTAGAGTTTACTGTATATGAACATGAAAAACCACAGGTTGAGACGCAAAAAACTGAGGTAGCCGTAGATATTCACTCGACAATGGGAGTAATGAGTTCCAAAATGAGGCACTAGTAAGTAACAACAGCTGCTACATATGTCGAAGGCAATACCATCACAAAAGGCATCACATTTTTCATTGAAGGCCATTGAGTTTATTGCGATATCAGAATAAGAAAGGGATTATTTATAATTGTAATTACATCAATCCCAGCTCCCGACCTATGGTCTAATCTTGAGCAGGTGGATGTCGGAGCGATCCACATTCACACTGATGGATCTTAGACTTCTGACGGCGTTGGTTTTGATGTTTACTCCTCTGTGATTAACATAAGCATCTCCTTCCGCCTCCCTGATCATTATAGCGTATATCAAGCGGAAATAATCGGCCCTATCATCGTAACCGATCGGAGAGGAATTGTCTCCGATTTCTCCGAAATCTACGAATTTTGTATCATGGTAAGTGTTCCGATTGATAAATCGGACAAACCTCCGAAGAAAATACAACGTGCCGTTGAAAACGTCAAAATCGATGTAACGCGTTGCGAATTCATGCGATGTATGACGATTAAATGTTACAATCACAGCAACGCGTCTCGAAGTCATGCGATGTATTCTTTCCGATTGTCTCCGACAGCTAAATGGTAGTGAAATTTTTTCCGCAGAAAGCAAAAGAATTACCGGAGGCCAAAAAATGGATATTGATCAAGGAAAAGAACTGTAAGCAACATTTTATTTTATTTTTCCTGTATTTACATAGGTTTTTTTTTTTTGTTCTAGAAAAAAAAAAATCAAAGACAAACCAAGTGCAGTACGACCGGCTGGTTGAGTTAATGAACACAAAACCAGACATTGCCCGAAATTTCACAATGTTTTATGTCAACTACATGCGTCGGTACGCGTCTATATTTCTCCTACGATTCGGATACCATGAACACAATAAATGTGTTCTCTCCGATCGGAGATTTCTCCGATCGGTTACGATGATAGGGCCGAATGACAATCAAAGAAGCTCTGTCATGGCTAAGGTGTAGCGTACTATCCGTTGAGGATATTAGCATTTTCACAGATAGTCAGGCAGCCGTCAGACCCTTGTAATCGTCGCCCTAGATTGCCGCTCATCTCTGATGGCGGTTACAACATTCACCTATGCTTGGTTCCTGGCCACAGGAATATTCCAGGGAAGGCGAATGAAATTGCCGAACTTGAAAGAAACCTCACATTGGCCTGCCACTTGCTACTTGTAAGCTAATGCTCAAACAGGATGCAATAAGGAAAACCAACGCTCTGTGGGAAAACTAGCCTTTTAGAATATTAAGAGAACTTTGATCTAACATAAAGCAAAAGTGTTCAAACGAATTGATGGATCGTTCGGACCTGAACATCATCATTGGTGTCCCTGCAAGACATTGCCTGATCGACATCCCTTCAAATGATTTCTGCAGGAGTTATAAGGATGAAGAGAAAGAGGAAACGATCCCTTATCTTTTCTGCAACTGTTCTGCTCTAGCGTCAAAAAGGAACCTCCACCTGTGGTCCTACTTCTTTGATTGCCTTGGTGATTTGACATCTTCTGCGCTTTGTCAAAAGTTCCGGGTGGTTTTTCTAATTTTCAGCTTAACCCTCTTATCAATGTGTCCCTCTGTTTAACTTTATTCCTATAACTCACTCCTCGTAGTCTCCAACTATCCATCCGTCTAACCGTCGTCCCCTTGATTACTTAAAATGTCTGTCCTTTCTGTAGTGATGGTCTCATTATGGGTTTTCTAGATCCGACATTAATGAATGAACAAAGGCGTTGTGTACTACTCCCCAAAAATAATTCTGATTTTGGAAAAGAAGAAGAATCGATCCATACACAACGATGACGTATGAATACGATAGTTATCTATCTTCTAAAAGAAGGAAGACGAGCATCACGAAGACGAAAATCAAAGCGAGTCACTTGAAATAGACAGATGCATAACCTAAGTCCCCTTCCTGCTACGACATTGTAAATCATTTTCGACGGCATAATCGTGCAGCCGTGATCGTGATTTTTTGTGTAAAACATATCTAATCATGAGAAACCTCAAAAGAATGTCAATCGCCCTTAGTTACAAAATCAAAAAAAAAAGCTCTAAGCCACTACTTTTCCAAAAAAATAAATAAATCAATCAGTTAAAGCATAAGGCGAAAACAGTATTCAGTTCTTACAACTCCCTTAAATACAAGTGTAATGTATTAAAGCCCATATCATTGCCAAAGTCTCCATATCATTTATAAACTTAGACTTTGATTAAATATTGTTTGTTTGTATATAATTGATAAACTAATGCAACAAGCTAACGAACAAGGTGCGGCTGTTAAGAATTGCGCAAATAGCAAACCGGTGAACTTTTTGTTCCCCTTTCTGTGTAAGTTCAACTAAGGGTGATGTAGACATTAATTAATCTTCAAAACACACTGATAACAAATTCACAAATTATAAGGCAATTATTTAAACAAGATAGTTGAGTGTCGTATTCGGATTTTAACTGTCAGCCAGGAGATAAATTATTGTACTTTGTCAATTGCTACAAACTGCACTTTATTGAAATCAGCCAGTGAGTCACAATATTAAGTTTTAATGGATTTTTTTAACTACAACAGTTCATAAAATAGACCTAAAAGCGAAAAGCGATTGCATAAGCCATTTTCTTAGTTACTAATTCCCTTTAAAGATTTATGACATCAATTAAAAACTGCAGTCAATATGAAACGCTCTAAACTTGATTGGGATTTTTTACTTGTTTTTCTGTAATCGGTCTACTGGTTGCTAAAATTACAATCCTAGTGCAATTAACAGTATAATAAGCAGAATTTTAAATAATAACAAACAACCGGAACGAGAAATAAAGCAACAAAAATATTTAGTAAGCATGATCTACAGAAAAGAAAACAAAAGCGAAGCACTCTAGCGTACGCTTAAGTTATGTAAACAAATTCGTAGGTTATCAGCGATTTGCACAAGTTACTCAGATAATTTGAGTTTCTTCAAAGGTACAACGACGAGTTGTTATGGTAGATTGCAAATAGACGTTAATTAATCTAACGAGAAGTGTGTGTGTATTGAAATACACCAAAGTGATAATCCTCAGTATAAATATATTTTTTTAATCGAAAATGTAGAAAAGAAATAACAATTTTGGCTGGCGGCGTATCAGCAGAGGCGAAATCGTGCTGATAAATTTATTCATTCGGCCAATAGGCTGTCTACCGTCATGTACGCCGAAAATGGTTCATTTACTTGAGGAAGAAAAAAAAAATATCTGCATTGGGATGTGTTTCGAAGTTTATAGAGTAACGACGGGAAGCTGTAGAAGTGTATCAAAGTAAATGGTCTTATGATCACGACTAAATAAGTCCTCAACACGATTAGAAGATTTTGAATTCGTAATATTACCAGGTTTTAGTGTTGGGTGAATGTATGTTAATGGGCAAGAATCATCTATGAAAAAAGAAAAACAGCCATGCTATTGGAGCCCTTGTGAAATATTTAAAAAGATATGTAATTGTATCCACAAGCAGGTCATAAAGAGCCAAGTTCTTACTTCTTCTAACAAACATAATATATAAAGGAAGGAAGAAAGAGTATGAGAAGCTTTCTGATCTAAGACATTTATCAGCTGTTCACTAGGAGTGAAATTGTTGGTGTTTCCCGGAATAACGTCACTGACCATTCACTCAGTAGTCCAAAACATTTAGGCTGTGCTGCAGACGGCTACGCCGAAGCAGTGAAAGAAGCCAACCATCGGTGGCAACAGCTCGGCCACTGTAACACTGCCAGGCTGTTCTGGCCCACTATAAGTAAAACCATAGGACTTCTGAAACACAAGAGAGGAACTCTCTGCAAAATCGTATACACCCTTAACGGACACTGTGCCCAAAGAGTGGGCATCACCTACAATTACTTCTGTAGAAGTTGTAGAGATGAAGAAGAAGAGTAGACTATCAGTTACCTCCTATGCACGTGCCTTCTTACGAAGGAGTAAATGGTTCCAGGATAAGAGGGTGCCATACCCACCTTACACATCGGCAGCACAATGGACCTTTCCTTAGTCTAAATGCATCCTCACTATATATTAACATCGCTCTGCCTAAGCAATGAATTTAGGTTTCATACATTAGACTAGGACTAGCTTAAGGCTATAAATGTCCTATGTTTCCTATTCCACTGCCTTTTCTTTAATCTTTTGCTATCGAAGAACATCCAATTGCTTTACCACCGGACAAATCCTAATTCACAAGCGTAGTCCACAAAATTTTAGAAGAATAGAAAATCTGGTTTCAACAGACGTAACTCTTTTTCCCAACTTTGTAGCATAGATCCACAAGTACAAATTTACTTGTATTTATTGAAATAGGCCACAGACATAACCTTATTCCAACTTTAGCGATTTTAATTGAAAAATTAATGTAAAACAAGTACAGAACTTATATGTAACCACAAATGATCTTACCTCAGCTCCGAAAGTGAAACTAACACCACGATCATTTTCACCCCATCCCATTGTGTCTTTGTCAGGATCAGACCACAAAAGATCACATAGCAGTCCTTGATCTGGTACATCTGTCGGTCGCATAATACGTCTTATTTGTTCCATTGATGACAAATCGGGACTCAAGCCACCATGGCAGCAGAAAATCTTCTCATCAACTAAAAAAAAATATATAAAACGATTTTATTAGGAAACCATTAATAACTGTGACACAAACAAATGTAAACAACAATTTTTATTTTTTGGCAACACTCACCAATAGCTGCAACTGGCAAGCAATTGAAGCAGTCTGTAAATGTCTTCCATAACTTAATAGTGTAGCGTCTTTTGCATTCATCGTAGAAACTGAAAAACGACAACAACATTTATGGACATCAGTCATCATGGGGGACTTTTGTAAATATATATCTATATTTTGTTTTTAATTAACAAAAACCACAACTGAAGGTTATTCTATAGGTACACATGCAACTTTCATGTATTGCGGTTGTCCTTTAGAATATTTACAACGAATTCATGAATATTTGTTGACATCACGCAAATTAAAATGGTTTTTTTTTTTTTTTCGTTTGCAATAACTCTTACCCATAAATTCTGTTTATGCTGGCACACTCATGATTTCCCCTGAGTAAGAAGAAGTTTTCTGAATATTTTATTTTGTACGCCAACAGTAGACATATCGTTTCCAAGGACTGCTTGCCACGATCAACGTAATCGCCCAAGAACAGATAATTTGATTCTGGTGGGAATCCGCCATATTCGAAGAGACGCAACAAATCATAATACTGTCCGTGAATATCACCTGAAAAATAAAACAAACAGATATATGTTTAATAAAATGTGAGGTCAGAGAGAAGGGAATTAACACATGCTAATGCTGAATGCCAGCTTATTTTACAAGTGCTAATGAATACAGTTTTCTTTCACGAGACAAATGCCAAGATTTACACACACTTGATGTGATGATTATTATCGATGATCGAGATGTATCTATTTGTTAAACAGAGCGCGAAAAGAGACTCCCCCAAATACATATGCTTAAACACACTAGAGTCGAAAGATCTTGATGACATCCATTTGAAGGCAATAAAAGAATAAAAGCGACATCAGACCAGACAACAATGGTGAGCGGCGCGGCGTTCAATCAATTAAAACTAAACAGAGATCTTAAACATCGAATACAATGAGTGGTTTATTGATTTATTTTTCCTGCTGCTGACTGAAAGCGAAAGACAACGACCCCCACGCAACGAACACGTGAACGGCGCAGTGTTAGTATGAATCAAAGTTAAATAATAATTATAGTCTATTGAATGGAAAAAATATGTTTTATCACCAGTTGACCCAAGATTGTAAATAATTTATTCGTAGCTTTATGTGTTTATATGTGCAAATACATAGAATGACTCAACTGGATTGAGCTCAAGTGCTTAGCTGACGTTTCGTAATCGAATTGATAAAGCAAAGATAACAGCAACACTTTAACGTGATTCTAAAACAAATCCGAAAAGTGAAAAAATTCATTCGAAATAAAGAAAATAGTTGCGTAATTCTGATATCACGACTGTCAAAGAAAGAAGGCACGAATAAAACATTTAAGTGTGCTCTTGTAGGTAGAAGAATTAGTGACCATTCTAATGCCATTTTCCATTGGGCAAAGAGAAGACTTCCTTTTATCTTCCGAAGAGAAAAAAACGCTGCCAATCACATTCTATTGGCTCTTCGGAAGCATCTTCTGGAAAAGCTTTTCGCTTCTCAATTTCATTTAGGAAGACACTCATATACCCTTTCATTGAACTACCTGCCAATGGCCCAGCGATTCTTCAGGGTAAAGAGAAAAGCAAGAAATATGACGGCTCACCAACAAATAAATAGTTGAGCGGAAGACAAATTTCATATTCCATTGGAATCCAGAAGAAGAGAATTCTTGTTTACAACCAATGAAAAACGACACAAGTGATCATCGAGCACGTGCCCAACACTTCGCTAATCTAGCTGCTAGAATACTTTTGAACCGAGATGACAGATTTGTCGCTAATGAATGTATCGGCCTCTAGGACAAAATCTATCATCCCGGTGCAAAAGTATTCTAGCAGTTAGATTAGTGAAGTGTTGGGAACGCGCTCATTGTACAGGTAAAAAAGAATGTAATAGATTTGTGATTTGCTTATCAACAGATGTCACTTTAGAAAACTCTTTCAGCCATCTTTTTTCTGCACGGCCATATTTTCTTTGACGCCATCTTTTTATTGTAATTTATCCGCCTTTTTGACAGTCATTAAAATGCGAATAGTCCGTTTATTTCTCTTCTTTTTCTATACTTCTATACTTTCGGACTCATCCTGATTTATACGGCCTCTAAAACATTTTAGTACACTGGTGCAATTACCCCGGGCTAAAACGGACTCTACAGAGAGAGAGAGATGAAGTTTGAAGTAAGAAACGGGGTAAAATCTTCATCCAGTGTTGAAGCAGTTGAATTTTGTAAGCTCTAGTTCTCCCGGTGTGTGTGCGTACACAACCAGCGCAAAACCCAACATTTGATCCTTCGACCCAACTTGCTCACCCTTCATCGCAATTCATTGCTCCAGATCACATTCACTCCATTGCCAGCCGCTCCAAATCCAACATTGGTAGCGCTGCTCACCTTTTAGCCACCGCTCGTCGCATCGCTCTCCATTCACCATCGCTGATCCAAATACAGCTATTGGCAGCTCAGCTCACCGTATTGCACTAACCACCAGATTCCACATCTGACAGCGTAGCTCAGTGCATTCCATCCACCGCCCGCCGCTCTAAATCCAAGTTTGATAGAGCACCTCATTGTATCAATCACATTGCAATGTTCTTCATATTTCTGTTTGACATTTCCGACAATAGAAACAAATTGATACGTTATTTATCGGACACGCATCAATGTATCAAATTTTTTGGATATTCACCCTCTATTGCGGATGTTATCTGTCAAAAGTGACAAGCGGGGCCAACCGTTTTCACTCAAATTTTTTGCAGTTCACCCTCATGAACTATACAAAACATTTGCATACAACAATTGCATGTACATACTTATATGCCAAATTATCTACAATTTTTTCAATAACTTGTTGCAAATTCGACTTACTTACTTACCAAAATAAAAACAATACCATAAGAGAGTAAAGTAAATCGAAGCCATACACAAACCTGCAGACAAAATAGAAGCCAAATAAGTATTGAATTTCTTCCCATCCATCAAAGGACACTAACAAATTTCCAATATTCCTTAAATTGCCTAGTCTGCGCTTAAGTGAGTGGCGGCTTCGAAAGTATTTTCTCCAAACAGAAATCATTCGACGTGTTCAACACGCCAGGGAGCATTTTCAAAGCCAACCATAAAATCAATGTTCTTCCTTATTGAGTACATGAACACAAGAGAAGATTGCACTCAACTTGGCACAACTAGTTTGATGTTTAGATTATAAAGCGATATCATGACGAGACTACACCTTCTTTAGACTCCCTTGTATCGCAGCTCCTATGTCTATACAAACGATAGTGAATCCAAAGAGCAAACTATTTCTGGATCAAGTGCTTTGAGAGATTCACTAATTATTACGAAATGATTGACGCTTCCCGTATGGCTGGCTGTATTTTGAAAATAAAATTTCACTTGAACTGCACCACACAAATTTAATTATAAATATATTGGCAGTGATTTGCACTTGTAAATTTCCTCTTCAAAGGATCATAAATATTTTATAGCCTTTTTGTATAATTGTATGATTTTCCAAATGGAAAACATTAATAGCGTCAATGCAAATCTCATTTCTGAGATGAATTCAATTGGAAAATGTACGCTTTTAATCTCATAAAAAAAAATGAAGGGAATGAACGATAAATTTACCGGAAATTCTAAATTAAAATACTTTGTATTTGATGGATGGGGCACAGGATATTATTAACTTTGTATAGTTGAAAGTTAAAGAGGCAAAACATTTGGAAGATTTAATGTCTATTTACAATTTCGATAGCATGTGTTTGCTATTAAAATAAAAAGTTTACGAATAAATATTGAGAACTGCAACAATTATGTGTTTTTAATTTTAGTTTATGTTTGTGTATGAGCTAAACACACAAAGTCGACAATTTGTTTACATTAAGAGCAAAAACACAGAGCCTGAAGACAGTTGCTGCTGATGAGTTATTTTCGATAAACAACTCGAATCCAATATCAATGATAAACAATTTTTTCTTATAACTATTTGAGGCGCAGTTTTTGGGAATCTCTTTCTTCATTATTCTTTTCGATTCGATCGATTAGACAAAGTTATTGAACTTACTTTTTCTCCCAGATGTTCTACTACTGCTGACCCATAGCACATGTTGTGCAGTCTCAGGCTAAACTGAACGCGTTCCCAAAATTTGTCGCTAAAGAATCTAGCTCCCTCTAGGACAACATCTGTCATCCCGGTGCAAAAGTATTCTAGCAGTTAGATTAGCGAAGTGTTGGGAACGCGCGCAGTAAAAACAAAACTTTTTTTATATTTCTGTAAAAGATGAACAACCATTTTATTTTTGCGTCTCTAGGGTCTCTATTTAGCTTAATTTACAATCTATTGAACTCAGACCATGATAGCAATTTTATTTGCCAGAGATTTAAGTAATTATTGCTTTAAGTCAATATTATGATTCACAAGAACTTCAATTTACAAACAGGTGTGTAGATCTTTTCTATTGAAACTTCTCTTTATCACTGTTCACCTCTCTTAACGACAGAATCCACCACACGTTAAGTTGGATTCAAAATAACATTTCTACACTTTTTGGCGTGGAACACACGCATTACATTACATTAACATTACGTTAAATGTTTTCGGCGTACAAGCCCATTGGCAGATTGATTTAAGCTGTTAATATTGTACTGGTAATTCTAAAGACAAAGTCGCATTACCTATGAATGACATAGCATTTTACTGAATTCACAATGCCGCGTTCGCGCGGTCGCTTTTCGACATATTGAGGAGACACAATGTTCTCTTATGGGGCAATCCGACATGTGAAAAGCCCATTAACGCATGTAATTAATAAATTATGAAATACTTTTGTAATACATACTTAACTTGAGGTTGTGAAGGAATAAACTACATTATGTAGTAAAAAAAACGCAAAATAAGACATGTGGCGGTCTGGTTATGCTGTTGGCAGCACCTAATCGACGAACGCATCCGAACAGGCTAAATTCCTTAAATGTCAAAATTAGTAAGGGATGACATTTTTGGCTTTTATTCGCAATTCATGTTTCAATTTTCAATTTTAAAATGTTCTTCTAGTAATAGGCATACCAAAGTCCCTTCAAAATAGAATACAGCCTTTGTAAAAGACTTCCAAGAATGATGTGCATTTGAATTTGAACTTCGAATTAGACCCGGAGGAACAACCTAGTACAAAGCCTCTTCGCCGCAGTTGGCGCGTACAATTTGAAAGGGACTTCAACCTTGGAGTACGCAACTGAAGGAAATTTGGTAAAGACCAACTTAAGTTACGAGGAACTGCAGCACCATCCAAGAAGAAGAAGTTATAGAAAGCCTGCATTAAAAGCTGGAAGGAATGATCAATATAAGGACAGGAGATACGATATGGCAATATAAACAAGAACGGAGCCCTCTTCAAAGCAGCCGGTCATAAAAGAATAAATACTTAAAAGAATAACTCCCCAAAGCTCATTAAGAATGTTTAATGGGGCATTTCTATTGATGCTGCGATATGCAATAAGAGCAGGGATGAGGACAGACTCTTCAAAAGAGAATACATGTCCGAACTATCGAAGCTTGCATCGTTACCCCTAGCTCTAATGTAAGCACTGTTCTTCGCTTCGTTAAAGTGGCTTATTGCAGCTCCAATATGGAGCGATTGGATAAACACAGCTTTAAGTCAACTTCTTTCTGGAAGACAACACAATTTTTTGCAGGTATCAATAGTATTAAACAAGGACTTTTTGTTTAGTGCTTTGTGCTTACCCTTTTAAGTGGGGTGGGAGGGGAAAAAAAAGGGAGGAGTAGTGCTGGGAGGTGGACATCTATCTTAGTGTCGGTCTCGCCTTACACCAAGGCATTAACGAAACTATGTAGGTTAAAGATTTAAGACTTTGCAATGTCGTCGAAAAATCGGTGGCCTAAGATTCAAAGGCGTTGCTTTTGTAGGGCAGACCAGCGGCACAGCGGCACCTCCTCTTCGTCTCCACAGCATCTACATAAATCGCTGGACTCTGCTTTCCTTTTGTAGAACTATGGCGCAAAGGGACAAATGAGACATCCGATCAGATTCCTAGACAAGGTTCAGAGGAGAGTTTCTCAGGACCCGAATCTGCTTTAGGTCTCCCTGCATCAAGGGTCAAGGCTTCCATTGATGATTGGGTTTCTTTTTAACATAATAGTGCGTAGCATTGATTCCTCGTTTGAGTGCTGCAGTGACGGACTTCAAAGTGCATACTTCACTCGTTCTAACAAGGACTTTCTGATTGTGTGGATGCTTTGAAGGGGAAATGTGTAACCCATTTAGATCGAGGACTAGATGCAAGATCAAGTTTTCTACAGCTAAATAAAAATAAAGTCTTCCCTCAGAACACATTCATGCTTTCATGGTTTCATCATTTAAACTTTGGTATCAATGTACTACAAATATTATTCTTGTTTACATCTATTACCACACAAGTTCTATGCCAACCTTTAAATTACCTTCAACAATTGAGGTAACATCGTGATAAAACACTGATGTTACAAAAAACAAAAGTTGTGTCATGTGAAAATTTACTATCCGCTGACGTGGTTTATGTTTATGTTCACACAACCATCTGTACATAAATATGTTTATGGCTAAACTGTAAAATGGTAATGAAATATAAAACACGCATGATGACATGAGTCATTCACTCGGCTTGGTATGCCGACAGTCAGTATGCTTAGTCCATTTAAAGACAGACAGACAGACCATCAACATGGCCATTAAAAAACAAATGCCAGCAAAAAAACTAAAAATTAAAAATCGGAAACATCACACAGTCGCGTGTGGCTTTGTTTTTTTTTTTTTTGCTTCTCAAGTCAAAGTCTATGGCGTAGGTATCTTTCAAAAAAAAAAATGTTTAAAAAAATGATCCCAGACCATTTAAATTATTTATAACTTCTCGGACAGTCAACAATTCTACAGAAGCAAAGCCAAATACGTTTGCGTCTTAAAATGAATTTAATTCAAGGCAAATTGACGCAGTGGAAATCAAAAGTGATCCATTATCGCACGCATTTGCTGATTGTGCTCGCTTGTAAATCCTTTCAGTCAGGGTCAACCCCATTACAGCCAGTAGTCGTATACATATCTCTCGAGCAGGTCACGTTTTATTCTCTTGACCTGTGTGTATCCCTTGTATCCAGTGCGAACAGTCAGGGAGTGGGTATGATGATGGGAAATGACGCAGCCACAAAATTTAATTAATTACACGTACATACTGTGTGTATGTTCTGTTCGTTTTCATCGTCGTCATTCTCGGTCAATGTAATGTGCTGCTGCAGAAAAAAAAAACACAAACAACTGCTGCTGTTGGTATTTATAGACATTTTATTTGACTAAAATGGCAAAGCCCGAAATAATTTCTCATTTTATTTTAACCATTCACCATACGAATAAGACAAAAGCGCCAACATACCAACATCTTGCATAAGTTCGTGAAAACTTTTTTTTTTCTCTTTTTATTATTCTTCTTTTGTTTTTACATTAATTGCTTGTCTCGGTTTATTTATACTTGCAAGAGAGATGTTTTTCACCCCAACCTAAGCCCACTTTTGAACGCTTTGTGGTGCGTTTGTAAAGAATATTAAGTAAATCTTTGCTCAAGGTGCGACATTTCAGATCCACACACACTTGGCAGTTGTTGGCGGTGATCGAATTTCTTAGATACTTTTTCGTTTTCGATCGTTATACCCTGTGGCTGTTTCGCTACAATTAATTCAATTAAGTCGTGATGGTCAATTGAAAACAATGATGTAAATGGGATCAGTGAGAGAACACAAGAATTATAAATAGTGACAACGTTGCAGCTTTCATCATCCATCATAAATTAGGTTGTCTCACTTCGATTTATTAATAATGCCTTTCATCGACTCTTGGAGATTGATTAGAGGAAAAAAACGAACGTGTAATGGACTAGAATAACAAAATATTGATGTTGTCATGAATAATTTAATGAATTGATTGAGAAAAAAATCAATGAGAAATCGCTTTACACTCGAGGTTTCGTTCGATCGCTTACAAAAGTCCTCAACTGAAATGAATAATATTTTATGTAGGTACTACACTGCCCCGAGATGTTTGTTGATTCTGTTTTCTGGTTGCTGGTATGTGCATTGGAAATGTAGGTTGCCATGTTGAAACATAGTATACACAACACATGAAGACCGAATGACACATTTCTGAGGATCATTCCATTGAGTTTTCTCACCACCAAGGAGTAAACTCGCAATTGAAAAAAAAACTAACTCAGGTCAATGTTGCAGTGTTACGATCTACAAAAGTATTGTCTGTCAAAAGTACTGCTGTCACTTTACACACCCTACCATTTATAAAGGGTGGGACATCTAGTGGTTTCTTTTTAAATCATAGGTTATTTTGACACTGACAGCTGTTGCTCGATCAAAATCTTGACTGAAAGTCAGGATCATACCTCCGCGGAACGAAATGAGTCGCTTTACTCTAGAACAACGTTGGGAAATATTGAAAACTTACTTACAAAGTGGGTGCTGTGTAGTCCAGCAGTGTATAGAAAATAAGTTTTGGCTTTAATAAAGCATCCAGCGCCGCCTGCTGTACGCAAGTGTGTGCAAAAAGTTCGTGAGACTGGTATGCTAGAGGACAACACTCATGGTCCCACCATCTCACCATCGATCCCAATAGCTCAACATTACACGCATTCCAATTGACTCAGCAATCGAAGGCGCACGACCATCCGCTTCATTATCGCTTCGCAGTTTGGGCATTACAGCAGCTTCAATTGGAGAACGATTTTGGGCGAGAAATCATCTTTTCTGACGAAGCGCATTTTAATATCGGCGGCTACCCCTTTGGACTTTTTTTTTCTGTTGAACCGTGAGGCAAAGATGTTATGCCCACAATTCGGAAACGTTTCAAGTACTTAAAGACAATATCATTCAAGTAATCCATGAGCTACAGCCCGAAACCATTAACAAGGTCTCGGAAAATTGGAGTGACAGAATGCGCTATTGCGAATCCAGCCGAGGAAGCCACTTAGATTGTGTTCCATAATTAATGGGATTTATAATACATAATACATGGAAAAAAATTAATTTTGTTAAGTTAAAAAGAAACTTGTATCTGGCCCACACTGTAATTTCGAGGTTGTAAAGGACTTTGTCTACCTAGGGTCTATGGTGAGCTCCGGGAATGACACCAGTGGGGAGATGAAAATAATCACTCTTGCCAATCGATGTGTTTATGTGCTAAGAAAGCAATTGATAAGGTAACTCTTTATAAGACACTTAACAACCCAGTCCTGCTGTATGGCGCAGATGGTGGACTGTGACAAAATGGGATGAGGACGCCCTTGATTGTTTTGAGAGAAAAGTTATTCGAGTGATGATTTTCCCTGTTCGTGATTTTCACTTTCACATTCTCGCTCACTAGTGTCAAAAGCAAATAGGTTAGGGAGAAGATTCTCGAAATGGACTATCTAATAAAGGTTATTTATGTTTCAAATCATGTTCTTACCTCAAACAACCATTCGAAAACTGAATTCCCTTTAGAAATCCAACCTAATACGCCATCGAGATTCATTGGAAAGATTTCCATTTTAACATCCAAATTTGACGCCTCTTTACAAACACAATTATCCATATTAAAATACGATTTAGTCTTGAATACAATTTTAATTATATACTTGAAACCAAATAAACTGCTTGATTAGTTTATGGTTTTTCAACTTCCTGTCCAGGTCTAGTAGACTGATAAAAACAAATCAAAGCAATAAAACAAAAACGAGAGTGCATTATACAATCCAACTGAGCGAAATAAATTAATTCATGTCCATTACCATAGGCAGCATTACGTGACGAAATTTAATAATCTTACGTTTGTAATTCAGAAATTTTGCGCAAAAAAAACCACACTCCTCGACGAAAAATTACTACCAACACACCTAGAGGGGGAGCGTGATGGCACATACACTGAAACTGGTTGGTTGCTTGGCGATGGTGTTGAGTTGAATTAATCTAACATTGAATTTCCTTGCGGGCATCGACATTGAACTTGACTTTGTGTGTTTAAAAAAAAAAAAAATTGGCATCGAGCAAAATCCCGGCTTTATGGATGGGTCGTGTCTTCCCATTTCGAACACAAACGTGACCGCCTATTACATGGTGCGCACAACGAGCACACCGCACATCTGTTACAAATGTAAAGTGGGGTAGGGCCACCAGCACCGCACCACACCACATCAAAACATTAAGGTGCCATCTTCTCGCCACCTACACACGGATTCGGTTTAAAAACTTTATTATCGACCGTGAATTTCCGATTAAAAAGTTCAATTTAACGTCTCGTTTTTGTTTAGCATGCACGAAGCTGCTCCCGCCATCGCCATCGCCTAGCGCTTGTGTTTGTTTATGTGATCGTAGTCGTCGTCGTCGTCCCAACCTCGATGATGACGGTCACTGTCGTTACGCTAACACGAACTAATTCCCGTGCGCCCTTTCCCAATGGAACACTAATAAATAAGCAATTTATTACACCATCGGCAGAGGGGGGAATAGCCTACTTCTCGTTTTGTTTGGCCCCGAATGAAAATTCTATAAATACACTTATATTTTGCGTGTGTGTTTTGTTTTTGTAGAGCAAAGCCAAACGCAGGGGTTGAACAAGGCAGCAGCTAGAGCTAGCTAGCTAATGATGATGTGATATATTTTAACAATAATTGGGGAATTAGGAAACGTTTTCGACCTTCGAATCAAGTCTACAGCAAAATATAATTTTTGTTTATTTTTGTGTTTTGCAGATATACACATAGAACACGCACAAAAATCTCTCGGAGAATCAGTTTTATTCTTTTTTCTTTCTCTCTGCTTCGTTAGGCTGCAGGGAAATTTCATAAATTTGTTTGAACAGTCTGTCCTATTTTGGTGTGTTTCGTGCTTTTTTTTTCTGCTGTACAAAGGGACAGATAACATATCTGTGCTACCAATATCGCATCAAAAAAATAAAATCGTAAATTACAAATACTTCACCTTAAGCCATTTCCTAACGTGCTTAAATAAATATTGTTTCGATAAGGTTCCCGGAAATTTCATTAATCTAAGTCTTTGTTAGATTAGCAGAGTTTGCGCTCGAACTTTGCACACATCTATAGACAATTCTGACAAAATGATCACTCGAAGAAGACCTTATTCATACTTGTCCTAGGCTATCCCTAGTCACATTCTTGAAGTCTCAATCTGAGAATTATTTTCACTTCCGATATGAGCATTACGCATGGCATAAGATTTGGCCAAATCTAGTCAATTTATAGAACAATACAAGAGAAAATTAAAATGAAGGTGGGACGTCTTAAAGGCCATTTACCAACAGTGTAAATACGAAGGATTTGTACTGCGCGGCCATAATAGCTTTTAGCTTGGATTCGTTAAGTCTTCCGTCACTTGTGTTCACTTCCCCCATTCGTTCTTTCGTAGGAAAATTTGACAGTCAACTGTCAAGTTATTTTATTAATATTACCTATGTAGCTTTGTTTAGTGACTCTGTACTGCACAGTCCAGCACATGATTTCCTGTTCTTATTTTTGAAGTAAAACATATTCGTGAGAACTGTCATAGAGGAAAATTGTTTACAACTTAATACTTTTAACTGCTCAGAAGAAGAATGCTTGGAAAACTCTCTGACTCATTGATCAGAAGGTTATAATTTTCTGTTCTGACAGTTTTCACAAACTTGTGAAATTAACCGGCAAAAGTACTTGGCAGATGGTTCCGAATACATACTCCTATTATGCACAACTTATGAAAAGTGACAGCACTGGTAAAAAATTTAACGCAGAATTTTGACATAAGCTTCTGATTGCTTTCGACTATTCTAGTTCAGCCTTTAGATCTACATTTGGAGTCGTTCTTGTACGTAGAACCAATTGCTGAAGAAGAAAAATCACCAAAACGTTTTTCACGAAAGGATCGACGTCAATTAAAGCATTTTTCTGAAGTTAAATACATATCCACAGTGGAACACCATAATTGAGATGCGCAAATTGTTTTGTTTATTGTGTGAACTACTAAAACCCTTCCGGCAGATGAACAATAAACCAAATTTCACAATAAGACAAAAATGCTGGAAAAGACCTACGAATTTCAAGTCTAAGCCCACCATCTTTTCATCGACTTTAAAATCGCCTATGACCGCATTCATCGTCTCGAACTCTACTAGACCATGGCCCAGTTTGGAGACAACTCTTCGGAGCTCTTTCAAACGCGCACAGGATTCAGACAAGGAGATGCATTGTCATGTGACTTTTTTAATATCGTGTTAGAAGCAGATAGTGCACAGGGCAGGTATCAACACGGAAGGCAGTATCTTTCGCAGACGATATTGACATCATCGGAAGATCCCTTAAAGCAGAGGCGTTTGTGGCAATTGACGAACACGCGAAACAAGTTAGTCTTGAAGTGAACGAGGGCAAGACAAAGTATATGCTGGACGATAAGCGAAAATTACCTCGTCGGATATTAGGTTTCTTATGCCAGGAGGGCGAATGAAGGAGAAGACCCAACCGCGAACTCTATGAGCTCCATCCAATGTCCAAGACGGAGAAGAAGATCGAACCTCAGGTACAAAGACCAAGCTCTCGTGGATGCCAGAAAACTTGGTCTTCACAACTGGAAACAGAGTGCCCGAGACCACAGAGGATGGAAGGCAGCCGTGTCTCAGGCAGAGACTCGGTAGGAGGAGCCCTTTAAGTAAGTAAGTAAGTAAGTAAGCGATCTCAAGTTAAGGTCATGGCGTAGATAAAACCCCGCTCAAAACCTGCATCCTCTGAACTTTTTAGATGCCAAACAAATAGGTTGACTTTCAAAAACATTTCCACTGTCTATTCCGTTTGCGTAAACATTTTTCACCAACAGCTTGCTCATTTTCGAAAGCATCCATAATAGTAATTAAAAACAAAAAAATATTTCAAAATCTCTCAACTCATTGTGTGCCGCCGCTATTTGTGTTTTTCTTATAATTAATTTGACTTTATAGTTTTAGCGTGGTTTTTTTTTCTAACAACCTTGAATAAAAAGTGAATTTTTTCTTTTTTTGAAAAATTGCCAAAATGGTTGGGTTTTTCTTCTTTGTCTCCATGCAAAGATCTATAGTCTGAGTAAAATTCTAATTTTATAAAAGAAAATATTGAAAATTCATCAACTTGTACACATATGGCCATCCACACGAGGATAGCATTGAAACCAGTGGGCGGAAAGGATAATAACCGATGAAAAATACCCCACAGGATACCGACCAAATCAATTATCCAATATGATGTAGGATAAACAACATGTCATCTTCAAGAGGGAAGTAGAACGCATTCCGATAAATGACAAGAAAAATATACTTACATTGCTGTAGAATGTTTTATAGATACAATTGTAGAGCACAGCACAGAACGAAATGGGAAATGACCTAATTTTTTTTTTTTAAATGAAAGAAGAATCACTACACGAACGCACACTTACAATTTGTTGAATATATAAACAGATTTTTTGAGATATGCATTTCATTTTTTTTGTAATTACAGGAACTTATTTAGCATATGTATCTCCAGCAGAAAGCCTTAATCATATTCTTGCAGGAACATTTCACAGTTGTTTATAGCATGTATGTGCGGCATGTTGTTATTCTATGTTTGTTTAACATGGTTTGTTGATATTTATTTGAATTATTATTATTATTTTTGTATTCACGCATGAAGCACATAGCAACAACAAATATTTGCTCACAGTGGCGTAGTAAAGTGGAATAATTTAGTGGTGGCGTGTTGTGGCGTCATGTTCGAGAACGTTTCCTTAAGGGACCAGGATATTGCAATGGATATTGAGTGGGTGTGCATATGTATATATCTTCGTCGCTTACAAAAGTATGTGTTGAAGGGTAGACACGAAAAAGCGCTGCAAACCAAAGTAATAGAAGAACACGGCTGTATGGATAGGACCCAACTGTCATTCTACCATCTTTTAATGAGGGAAAACACTTGAAAAATGTGGAAGAACACCACTCGATATCTCTTTTTGATAATGAAGGAGCTTTCTTTTGATTTTAAAACAGTATTCGGCTACAAATTTGGACTTTATTTTACAAAAAAAAAAAGGCTATGCCATTTACAGTTATTTTAAAAAGAAAAAACAGCTAGGTTTAGTTAGTAGACTTTTCCTTCAAAAACGGAAACTTGTAAATGTCAAACGCACTAAATGTTTCGCACTTTTACGATAGGGGGCGTTGGAGCTGTCAACATCTGAAAGGCGACGTTGAGGGGTCAATGATTGGTCAACGAGCACGACATAATTACCGTCTCGCGGCGAAATATTGCGGCAAAAAGGACTTATGCCGAATTCAGCTAGTTTTGAATAATTTGCGCCAGCCTAAAGGGAATCTTTATATCTTGGAGGAATTGCTCACACTGCTCTTCACTGCTGATGGCTATGCACAAAATAAACCTTGATGCCCATGTTGCAATTAAGCATTTTGAAGCTATTTAAAAGTTGCTGGACAATTTCTGTGTAATTCTCTGCTCGAGTATTCCCAACGTCGAGTTGACAACGTGTTTGAATGCCAACAAACCATACTTTTGGAGTTATGTCATTGTCCCAATAAAATATTCATCTTTGATGAGCTGCCGAATCTGCGGACCGTCAAACACACCTGCCTTTATCTTTTCAAAAGACAGGCAAGGAAATGCTGAGATGAGGTATTTAAAACAGTCTTCTTTAGTTGGCAAAGCTTTAACGAACAGCTTCATGAGGCCCAGTTTATATGCGGCCAGTTTTTTACGGCTGATGTAGAACTTTTGGATCATCAGGTTTGAGTTCAGATCTTGGCGACCAAAATTCGACTGTAGCCAATGCTCTCACGAGCTCTGCTCTCCGAAATACAAAATACTTTATGACCTTATATTCCTCATGCAAACAAACCTATTGGGACTGGATCAAATAAGTCTCCATTGTGGACGAGAACGAACTTCGAGCTCGGCTTTAAGGTATCAATAAACAGTTTTGCTTGCTTTATGGAAGGAGCAAATGGCCAACAAGCTGTGTGAAATTATGAAATGCAGCAACAACCTTATTTTTAATATCTACAGAACGCATTTCTAATGATTTTTTCTTCCAACACTATTAGGTCTGTTCCCGTACTTTCTGCACTCAAATTCAAATTCGCAGATTGCCCAATTTCCAAAACTGGGGGTAAAATTCTCTCAGAGAAAAAGAAATTTCCAATGAGTACGGGAACGGGTTAAACAAAAAAGCTGCCCACTTATTTTGCCACCCAACAAAAACACAACCATTTGACAGAACTCATAAATTAGTCCAAAGAAATTTCTTTAACTAAAATTCGCAGCATGGGGAAATTTCATCCGCTCGTGAGCTCTCTCGTTTGTGGAAAACTAGGAAACTTTGGCATACGACGGGAATTAATTATTTTTGTAAATTTTCGTAGTTTTAATCAGTGCGGGAACTGACCCATTCATTTACGTCAAAAACCAGCTATGTATTGACAGCTAATTGACTTTTTAAATGACTTCAATTCGGCTTACAGTAGAAACACATTGACACAGCATTTTTGAAAACCGGAGAAATTTTTTTAAATCAATTCTTTTCAATGGAACAGAACACAGTGACCGAAGTCCTAAATCTGCTATTGAAGTTGAAGTTGTTGTTGCTGTTACCGAGCTCAGTTAGTTCTGTTGTCGTTGCTGTGTCAATGTGTTTCTACTATTGACAGGTTTCGATAAAAGTTCATGCAAATCTCTCAATTCAGTTAGAAAATAGTACAAAGAACATTTTATGATTCAAAAACCATGGCTATGATGTAAATAAATATGACTAACTAGCTAGAATCCCCTGCAATATTAAAGACGACTTGTGAAATCTTTCTGAGACTGTCCCCATTTGCATTGCAAGCTGCTGCAATTACAACTACAAAAGTGGAAGAAAATTTAATTAGTCAATTAATCATCACAACCCTAATTTGCGATAGAGGAGTGAATGTGCGGCCGTGTGCATTTAGAGCGGCGTCACTCAAAACGGATAGATTGTTTAATCAATCGTTAAAATTGAGCTTTTAACACACGTGTCGCTATTTTCAAATCTCATCACAGCTGGTTACGATGGGCGATATAGAATTTAATGGAATCACTTTCGTATATGCAACAGATTTGATATATAATTACAGAAACAAAGACTTCTTAAAGTGTATTACGAATACATTACAGAACTATCATCGATATGTACTCCTATCGACAGAAAAATGAAGCAAGTGTTTTGTTTTTAAACCAATTTTTAAATCATTCAATGTTCAGCTCTCCCAACATCTCAATTACTACCCATCCGTGGCAAGCCAGTAATAACCGGAATATTCTTCCATCTCTGTAACTCTATACCCAATATATTGTATTTTTATTAGAAAGACACCCAAACTCTCCAATCGACTGAATGATTTTTTTAGCTTTTTATACATTGTACTGGCTACAAACATCATGAAGAAGCATCTCTATGCCACGCTCCAATAAAATAAACATTTAGATACAGAAACAACATGACACTATTCAACGACCCGTGATCTTTGAACTTTCGTTGACGACTAGAAGAGCCTACGCGTTTTTCATCTCACCCCACAATGCACACAACATACAGACGACAAGTGTATTGACTTGTATTTTCTTCAATTTTGCAATCATATCCACCGTGCTCTTGAATCAATATTTCCAACTAACATGAAATTCAATTAGCAATACTTTTTTTTTTTTTTTTTGTTATTTCCTTTACTGTGTAATGTAGTTCAGTGGTACTTCTTTTGTTTGCCGCCGACATTATTTTCTTTTTCTTCTTTTCTTCCATCATCTATATATTTTGCTCCTATTTTTTTTTTTGTATAAACATCGTCTTAATTGGGAGTGAAAAAAGTGGGTGGAAACATCATTGGTACACCATTTAGCAGGTGGCGATGAAACAAAGAGAAACAGAAGAAGAAAAAAAAACTGGATACAGAACTAAGATGTGGTGTCACGATGTGTATAGATGTACACTCAAACCTTTGTCACACGAATGCTGACGAAGGGAGAAAAAAAAAAGTAAATTTACTTGTAGTGGCATGACTCTGTAAGGTCATCCGTAAGTTTGTGTGTACACTTGTAAGTGATATCGATTTTTCTCTTCTTTTATTTTGAAATTTAGATTGCTAAACCTCATTCGGACTTCAATGGGGAGTTTATTCTTTATTCTCCACACATCTTCATGAATTATCTTAGAAAAGACAGGCCCACAATGAACTACTTGATCAATTGAATAAAAACTGAATTTGAGTCATACTGTCTACTCGTGACTAGTTAGCATACTTGTATTCATAGCTGTGTATTCCAGATACATTTGTGACTGCACCCACTCGTGTAAAAGGAAATGGAAAATGGAAACACAAGGAATTATCATATTAACGAACTTTATGCATTGTACGCGCAAGATGGAGGAAATTATTTAATATTATCAATGAACCCTGGGTTAAGCCAGACTGTGTATTGTTAAAGATTTATTTGATGGACTTGGCTCAAGTATGTGGGTTCATTTAGACAGACTGAAGCTTTATTCAACTTCCTAGAGGCAGTTGTAACTTGTTTGGCAAACTTATCTAGATAAAGACTTAAATGTTTATTACTTACCACAGATTTTAAGTGGCGCTTCCAATTCTAATAGTATTGGCTGTGAAAGAAATATTTCTCGAGATTTAAGACATAATCCACGGATTTCAGTTTCTGAGAGTTGAACGTTTTTTCCAGGTCTAGCTCCGCGA
This sequence comes from Chalcosyrphus nemorum, assembly GCA_949716465.1. Classification (NCBI taxonomy): domain Eukaryota; kingdom Metazoa; phylum Arthropoda; class Insecta; order Diptera; family Syrphidae; genus Chalcosyrphus; species Chalcosyrphus nemorum. The sequence continues at coordinate 88,194,930 of OX454333.1, forward strand.
ACTGTAAGAAAATAAAAAGATTAAATGTTATTGAGAAGTAGAAGTAGTAGTAACTTTATTCATTTCAGAAAAACTTTTAAGACAATCCATTAACATCATTGAAAAAGTCTGAGGGAGAACTCAAAGATGCGAAAAATATATTGTGTAAAGCAAGGCAAATGATACGACAGGAAAGACAAAACACCGTCGGAAGCAATGTAATAAAGGATCACCGCTTTCAAACACAGAACAGTGAACGGAGGAAAAATACGTGGGCGAATATATGTACCTAAGATAGCAGGCTCCTTGGCGATAAACTTCGCGGAAAGATAAAATTGTATAAGGGCGTAAAAATGTCAATATGGAGAATAGACGCTCATAGCAGACGTCTAAACAGTCGATTTGTTGTAAGGGAAAATTAAATTTAAAAAGTAGAAAATTGAGATTACTAGTATAAACCCCTTGAAGAGGCAAATTCAGCGATGGCTTCTAATCTCAAGAAAATCATTAGCCGATGGATTGCTACCAGTGTTCGGACTTTACTGCAATTGCAGTAGATCTACTGCGATTTTGAAAAATATTTAAAATCTGCTGCGCCACTGCGTTTGACTTGAAATCTACTGCGATTTTTGAATGTGAAAACGGTTGAAAATTTGATGTTTTCTAGATGAAAAACGTAACACAATCTAGAAAAAACGTAAATTTACTGATGGAAAATTTCTTTTAAGAACTGAATTTAACTGAAAATTAATCAGTTTTAAAAATTTTATAAAAAAAATAATTTCGTGCAAAGATTTGTGATCAAATTTACTTTAAACTGTGCAATTTAAGTTTGTTTTAACCTTATTTTATCGTAAAAAATATATGTGTATAAATCTAAACCCCATTATTGTTGTATTTTTTGCAACAAAAACAAATCTGCTGCGGAAAATACGGATCTGCTGCACTTTTTGTAAGAATCTACTGCTAAATTTTATTATTGAAGTCCGAACCCTGATTGCTACGACTCCAATGCCGATGTGCAGGAAAGGGAGGCAAGTCATTTTACAAGACGGAATAGGGAATAGAAAGAAGTTTGTGCAGTAGTGTTTGAAACTGCAACCACAACACAATGGCAACCTACGGTATCAAAACCAATCGGAATTGATACGTAATCTTAACAGCAACAAGCAATAAGTTTAAGGATCATATATGACATGGTTTCACAGCTAAAGATTAAGAAAGCAAAAACATTATCTCAATGCCACCAACTGAATACACAAAACAATCATTATCTTACATTACAGCATAACTCATCATGCATTATTTATTTATTGCGAACTTTCTTGCCGTCATACGGCACCCCAGGGAAAGAAGCTGCTTAGGAGTAATCTTATATTTTGTCCACCTATGAGCTTTCGGGTTTCGAATCACTTCATCATTGGGGCCAATCAAATAATGCATTGGGGAATGCTAGAGTGTAAGGGCAGCCTGCCTCTTCCGCGCACTTGTATAAGACAGGTAATTAGCAGGATTCGCAGAGTTTCAATATGAATATACCAAGTGTGCCCCAAATATTTTCGACAATTTCTTTGTTTAAAGGCTTCATCGGATCTTTGAATCAAGCTTTGCTACTCCTGATGTCATGCGAAGCTTCTATACCTCAGCTATTTTTAATTTAATTAAAACATGCTAGCATTCCGAGCCGAGGTATGAGATGTAGAGCTTTTCTTTGAAGCTCTTTACTTCCATATATTTGAAATAGTTTAACAACACTAGCTCTTCGAATACACTTCAGTTAGCCAGTTAGCATATTAGCAATCAGTAAATCAATAAGAAAAGCTACCGATTTATGAACGAACTTTCGTGTAAATCCAGAGATCGAATCACGTCCTCTAATCAGGAATTGTACGAAAACCATATTCGTCATACGTCACACCATGGAACGTATTGGGATTATGTCCTGCGAAAACAAACGAAACTTAGTTTCTTGACAAATTTGACATACTGAGAGGCACGTCCTCTCTCAACGGATAGTTATTGTAGGAAAAAAAATCCATCACACGTCATTCGAATGAATGTATTAATGATCATGTCCTGCGAAAGCAGACGGAATATAATATCCAAGTTCATGTACTCGTTTATGGAAGTATTAAAGCCAAAATATGTTAAATTGCATTCATGGGAGAAGTCGTTCACACATTACTCCTTTACGGAGGACGCGATTCGAACCCCGATCTACGAAATTTGTACTTTTGGCTATATGAATGATGAAGATACGGCTTGCATGATATTCGAGTCATGGGAAAATTTATATGAGTTATATTCTTACTGTTAATCGATTAATTGAAAAGCCAACAAATATAGAATATTACGCTCATTACCTTTGTGGTCAATCTTCCAACACCAAGAATGGAGTTGGCATTTCTAGCAAAACACTTCATTGAATATACATACATATGTAGGTACATATGTATATTTAGCAAACTTCTACTCTAAAAATAAGGCGATGTACTGGTATTCTTTTTAGAAAAAATATCCATATAAGCTTAGTGTTTTATTGTCGCTCACGAAACGCGCTGAAGGCAGTCTTTCAAATCTTCCAAACCACTTGTAGCGTTGAACTTGGTACTCTTAGTACGCTGACAAAGAACCTATTAGACATCTTTAGTTTAGTCCTGACAATGACGATATGTCTTTTATAACAATGTATATACTGTATCACATCGTGGGTTCTAGGGCTCTAAAAAGCCTACCTGGCATCGTTTACAGTGAAATCTCCCACTGCGGACACCTCCCTTAGACGGACACCTCCCTTAGACGGACATATTTTATTGAACGGAAATTGCTCCATATAAGTTGCATAGTTTACAATTTCCTTTGGACGGACATTCCCTTGAACGGACACGGACAGCAATTACGCATATAAATAATAAAATATTTTCTCTTAGGCGGACACCAAAGCAAGATTAAACATGTCATCAGACGGATATTCTAGCAACGGTATTTTTTTTTACTTGCAGTCTACAGCAAATAGTAAATTCTTCTCGTTTATGGAAAAAAAAACATGCGTGCCAGTCTAGAGACATTGCATTGTATGTGTGAATTTTAATAGGGTGAATGTGTATGTAGGCCCAGGTTCACCCCGAACTGTAGCGGCACTTAAGTAAGTAGGTAGTGAATGCGTATTTGAACGAATGTATCTATTGGTTTTGCTTGCATTTGTTTTTCTCTTATTCGTGTGGTGGAAGCAGTTTTGTTTTGGTCGGTAGTGAAGATTTTTTCAGCAATTCAAATTTTTGTTTATTTTCACTCAGGTTGCTAGCATTTCTTTTTATTATTTTGCTTTATTTTATAAAAAGATGTTTTCAGAATGCCACCAAAACAAACAAACAAATATTGAGGCATTTTTTTCGAAAAATACTTGAATACATATATCTATTACTCTAATCTACTAATTCTCGAATCGAATTTACTAATTTTTGTGTGATGTAACATAGAGACTCATAAGCCACCACCTAGTCAATCATTCATTCGTTCATTCATCTGAAGTTTATTTGTTTTTTGTATTTTTTGTATTTTCTGTTAATAAATGAATTTCTACTACATATATTAGTTTCGAAAAATAACGTTTTTTTTTATTTGAATTCCCTTAAACGGACAACTCCCTTAGGCGGACAAAAAATGTTGCACCATTGCTGTCCGGTCAAGGGAGATTTCACTGTACTCTGATTCAACGTTGAATCGGAATAGTTTCAAGTGTGTTTCCTACTAGATTGCATTTCCTACTATGCCCCAACTTGGCCTGTATTCCAAACCTGGTCTTTTGCGTTATCAACTTCGTTTTCATTCGTTTGATTTTGAAAATCATCCAAAAATTGTTTATAACTTAGCTTGGAGCCACAGCAAAGGGGTGAACGACTTCAACATGCATGGATGCACTATGATGATTCAAGACTGAGTGTACATGCTTATTATGAACACATGCATATGATTTAAACTTGCTTTAGCCGCAAAAGTTTTATCGTATGCATGTTTTTTTAACATGCGTAATAGCTAATACAAATACTGAAACACCGGCTATCACTGTGCTCATCAACAACCGGTCCTTGTCAATCACAAGTTTCCGTCCCACTGCCGATTGGTTTATAATGATGTCCCAAGTTGTTTACACCTTTTTGTCCGACATAACAACAACTGCGCCCTGTCACTCCGACTTAAAGGTAACACGCCAACATGACCTCCCCATGAATCACCCCCGTTCTTATCCACACAACTGGAAGAAGATATAACAAACAACATGTTGTCGCCGATAGTCACCCGACAAAACACAACCCAAATCAATAAGCCCCCATCCACCCCAAGTGCTGTTATAATTTATGTATTAATAATTATATTGGTAAATTAAGCCAATTCACTTAATTCCAGTGATAATCTCATTATCAAAACAACATGCCTTGTTCCTATTCCTACTCACGCACACTCCACACATTCCCTCTCTTTCGCTCTATCACCCAAAAGAAAAATATAAAAAGTCCCATCAAAGAATACATAACTTGGCATCATCGCATTCGGGAAAGAAAGCGGTATATCTTCCCACAGAGCAGAAGAAAAAAAAATGATTAAGCAAAAAAAAAAATCTGTTTTCGTGAGAAAATCTCGAGGTAGACATGGGAAAGAAGTGCGTGAAAAGATGTCTGCACCGGAGCGATGAAAAAAGGGCTACAGAACGTCCAGTCCTCCCCATTCCACGGGCGTTGCCCACTTTCGGCTTTGCTAAATCAAACACAAAAGTTCGCATTAATTTGTCTTACCTTCTAGGAGCCGCGATATTATGCTGTCGATGTTCATTAATTCGGCCATGATTTTTTTCCTTTTTCTTTTTTGCTTTTACTTGGTACTGTGCTCCTGATTTTTTTCTGTTCTGTTCGTCTATTTAAACCACACACACACGCGAATGGAAATAAAAAATTCTCTTCCAAGTTATTTTCTCTACCGAATTCGAAAAGAAAAAATAAAAAAAAAACTTTATCAACTTTTTTTCTCGTCTCAAGTCACAGCACAAAACTTTTGTTTTCGATATTTTTTTAATTACCAACGGATGAGGATTATTTGTATTTATTATTTTTGAAAATGAAAATTAAGAAAAAAATATTGAAATAACTTTTATTTTTGCCGTCAAACTTTGCTTTTCTTGAGGTTCCTACGAGAAATACAAAAAAAAAAAAAAAAGAAACTGGAATTATGTGGGAATTTTCTTTTGGAAAGCAAAATTATTCCATCGTGAATGATTTATTACATTCGTTTTTTTTTTTCTTTTCGTTCTTTTTGCAGGGGAATTTATTGCATGGATTCCTTTTTTTTACGATTTTTTTTTTGCGTCACGATCTTAGATCAAAGCGAAATGAGAAAAAAAGGTTAAGAATTCCAAAAAAAAAAATAAAAATTTACGTCACACGCACGACTCAAGAAAAAGAAAAGAAATCGGTCGCCCCCACACGAGAAATGCTAAGAAAATTTGCAACCAAAAAAACTAAAAAAAAAATGATGTAGAGAACGCGAAGAGAAAATTGGGTTTCTTCCTTTGAATTTCTTTTCTCGTCACCACACCAAAATCGTAAACGCAATTTATATTTTGATTTTGAGAAAAAAAAGAATAGAAATTTCACGAGTCAACGAGAAACACGAATATTTTTTACCAGAAAGCAATGTGGGAAATATTAATGGATGGTTTTTAACATTTTTATGGAAGAAAATTGGTTTAATTTGAGCTATAATTTAGTTCACCGACAATTTCCTCACACAAGCGACGTTTTCAGAACCTCAGAAATGGCGGCGATGCGGTCGAGTTTTGCTCAGTCTGGCTGCGGGAAAGGCAGGTTGCCTGGAATGTCGAGGAATGATGTGAGAATTGGGGTGAATTTTGTGGAAGACGGCTTGCGTTGGGGCGCGTTTGTATGCGATTTGAAAAGCGACGTGGGTTAAAATTGTCATATGCAGAGTATGGGGTAGAGATGGCGCTCGCTAGAAAGGAATACGTTCGAAATGAATTGGAAATTTGGGTGAATGGTTCACACTAAGCGTAGATTCAAAAATTTCTTTTCTGTCATTTCGTTTGATATAGCAGAGATATTTTAAGCTAAGCAAAATGCAATTTTTCAGCTGGGGGCGGTACAGGCATTCGAAAGAATTCGAAAATAGCTCCTATTTTAATCGCGAATAAGCAAATGCTTTTGCGAACTATTCACAATCGCAAGACCAAAACATTCGCGAGAGTTTAACCTCACGATTCTTTCTTATTTGGCAATAATAAGTGAAATTTGCCGATTACTGCGGTACAAATTTGTAGTTGGTGCAATAGGCCATAGGTCACAATCGTTGGACCAAATTGATTTAGGGTCTAAATCAGATACGGCCCGCAAGACAATAACTTGTGGCCCGTGATATCGATTCAATAATACTCTAATTTCATTTGCAATTTCAATTTTCTGCATTTTTTGAGCATGTGAAATGTCCATTTTGACACGGGCTGTGTAGAACGTAATACCATCTTGTTGATACCAGACCAATCAGTAATTTTCTCTAAATGTATTGCAATTCGGTGGATCAAGTGTGTATTATTACAGTCCCTTATTTGACAATTTTGTTTGTCGAAGAACCCATTCATCCAGAATTGAATGCGAAATGTTGCAATTCAATCATTTGCTGTTGTTTAACGTTTTAACGTGTAGATTTCGCGAAACAGATCAAATAAAGAACAGCCAATTTGACTTGACAGCTGCAGCCTCAACAATATGGTTGGAATCATCTGTCAAAGTTTGGAAATCTCTATTGGAAAACGCATTAGGTGCGATTGCGTACTTTTTGCACTAAAATTCGTAGACTTTCGGAGAGTGGGAGTGAAATTCTCTCAGAGAGAGCTAAAATTACGAAAAAGTAAGCATGGAAGTAAGCATGGCAAAATTTCTTACTCTCTCGTGTGCGCTCTCTTCTGTGAAAAACTACGAAAAGACTCCGTACGAGAACAGCTTTTTGTAAAAATTCGTAGATTTTCGTATAAACTCGTTGTTTTAGGAGAGTACGCGAACGGACCTATTATGATTTTAAGTGTGGCCCGCTGTCATATATTAAACAAAAAAGTGGCATTAGAGGAGTTTGAGTTTGATACCCCTGGTATGGATCACCTAAATTGCAAACAATAAGTGATTTGCTTATATTTTGGTCTCATATTGAGCGAGAGCTTAACTTGTGAAAGGAGTTTCCCACACAAATCTAGAAATGGTAGATAGATTCAAAAACGAAATATCTGTTGACCCATTTTGTTTTCACCTTGGAGATCTATAGCGTCTTAAAATAAAATAAAACATTCAATTTATCAAATATTTGATGCACAACTAATGTATTCTTTTATTCATAAATGAGTTCAAGGAGCATTGCAGTGACAATGGCTACTCCATTTTGATATCTCTCGCCCTAAGATGATCTTTGTTTTAACAAATAGAATGAAAGTATACAAAAAAAGATAATCAAGTGAATAGAGAGAACACAAGTGTATCAGTAAAATAACGAAGAAAAAAACATAAACAAAAAACCAATCTATTAACTAAATATAAATATACAAATTATCATTGAGTTCCTATCCGCCTGCGGCTTACTTCTTGCCCAACAGCTTATTCATCTCCTTGTTCTGTTTGCTCATCTTAAGGTCGACGTCCTCGATCTTGTAATTCATGTTGTCGAGCAAATCGTTCTGCGATTCGATTTCCCCTCGCATGTCTGTCGCCAGACCTTTCAAACGACTCAAACTATCGCACATTTCTTCCAGATTCGATTCAAGTTTGCTGTCGAAGCTGGTTTTGTTGTCTACTAGCTTTTGGTCCTGCATTCCACCGTCTGATCGTATCCTGTTGATTGGGTGATTGTCGAACACGTCATCCGGTGACATGGGCGCAGAAGAAAGAAATTCCTCGCCAATTCGACTGCCACTAGGTGACGAGACCATTCTTGGACTCATGTTATCTCGATTCCCCGATAAGTAGTTCTTCAATCCCCCAAAGACGCTTTTCAGTCCGTTCAAATGCCGCTGGCTGAAACGTAGAGTTGAGTTGATTTCCTCCAATTGGCGTGAGGTCTTCTCGAGTTGCTCCCTCTGCTTGGTGAGCTCAACAGCTGTGGCCTTGCCAACTTCCTCGGTTTCATAAAGGAGACCTAACAAAGAGAATATCAGCAAAAATGCGATAACCCCGATTTGTGTCTCTTACCTAAGCTCCTTTTAGATGTTTCCAAGGTTCGTTGCTCGATCTCCTTGCGTTTTTGCTCGAAGATCTGCTCCTCTTCATCGAAGGGATTCGTACTTGCTGGCTTTGTTCGAGAATTCGCCAGAAAAGTCTCGTCATCGACGTCGTCATTGTTGAAATGATTGTTTACTGGCGTGAGATAATTATTTTCGGCCATTTTCCTTCTTAAACGAGATTACTGCTTCGTGGTGGATAAGAATTTGATTTTTGATTACAAAAAAGGTGGACTGTTTTTCCCAGAATAAAGAAAATTTCTACTCTTTTTTTGTCTTTTTGCGTTTCACCCACCCCTTTTGAGGTTGATTTTGATGTATGGAATATCGTAGATATCGTAAATGGGTTTCTCCACTTGTGTTTTGTGTCACAAATATCATATCAATTATTGATGAGAAACCTTAGTGGACATTATGTGATAAGTTGTGTAATTTAATGAGTTTTCAGTGGTTTAGTTATATATATATGATTTGGAATGGGTTTATGCTTGTTTATAGCATTTCATATAAATTTCTTAAAATGAAGGAACTTGGGTGAAGCTATTTATAAAAACATGTAAATAAAGTGTGCTGCTTACTTCAACAGTAGTCAACTCATGGGATTGAACAGCTGTGAGTGCGTTCGTAAGCACACTAAACAAATAGGAAACTTTCAAAGGGAACGGTTGCATATAGGATTGACGATTTTTTTTAGTTTGATTGAATGTTTTGACTGTCATTCATTATTGCTATGAGTTATGAAGCTCTTTGAAGAGTTATCTGCATTGATTAATCTAGAATCCAGAATCCAGTGCCGCAAAAAAATTAGGTTCGGAATGCAGTGTTTTTATTAATACTCCAAACAATTGTTCCAGTAATAACTGTAGTGTAGGTGAAGTATGGGACTTCCTGGAATCTTATGTCGTTTTCCATTGGTTTCACTCAAGAATTCTCTTCTTCTGGGTTCCAACCGAACATACAATTTGTCTTCCGCTCAACTGTTCATGAGTTGATGACCCGCCATATTCCTTGTTTATAGACAATATTCCAGAAGATGCTTCCGAAGAGCCAATGGAACGAGATTGGCAGTGTTTTTTCTCCTCGGAAGATAAAATGCAGACTTCTTTTTGCCCAATGAAAAATTATATTACTTTAAAAATAGACAACTTGTGGTAGAATTTTGCGAATGTCACAATTTCTTTTACGTTGGTCACTTAACATAAACATGGAAATAAATAGCACGCAAAACTAGCGAGTATTTTTGCTGTAAAAGAATGTTAGTCAAGTCATGTTCTTTACCACGAACTTTTGCAATAAACGCAAGGATTATGCTGAACAAGCAGTATATTTAAAATCAACATTGGTCATAACATTGGCTGGTGTCCTAATTTAACGGGCCAAATTAATGCTCTATAGAACGCTCATCGTACCAGTCAGTCTTACTGTGTGGACCCGAGTGCTGGACGATAAGTAAGAAAGTTGAGCAAATATTGGGCTGAGCAACATATTATGTCCCTATGCGAGAAGGACCCGAATAGAGGAGATGATACAAACGCGGATGGACAACAATGCTCCAGTCAAGAGGATCTTCGAATCCCAGCACCCAGGTTTGTGGAGGAGAAGAAACCCGAAACTCCGGTACAAAGACCAAGCTGTCACGGATACCAGAAAACTTTTTCTACACAACTGGAAGCAGCTGGACAAGTGCTATGCCTCAGCCTTAAATAAAAGTAACTAAGCGCCACGCCCGGTCAAAGTGTATTGCCAAATCTTGAAACCACAACTTAATGACATGAACTCGTAGGGTGCTAATTTTTACAGGGAAATTTATAAATACCAGTTCCAAAATTAAAAATATTGTTGAGTAAAGTGGCTAACCGCTCCCTAAGCAATTATTTAAACTGGCTTTATTAGACATCTCCGCAGAGCACGAATGCCCTGATTGCAAAAACGAGCCATAGTAACGAGACACATATTCAAGGAGAACTAACCTTTCTAAATAGGCACTTTATGATCAATTATGATCAAAATATCAAGTTGATTTCTGGTTTTGATAACCGACATCACCACAAAATTTCCAAAGTTCATCGTTCTTAAACTTAAATTTCAACTAATGTTATGTGCTAGATTTTTCACATATTCGTTCGAACTTAATAACGTCTTTATTAAGGATTTAACTACTGAATTGTAAGCACCAGTACTTTCTTTCATTTCTTTAATACTCATTTCAATAAGAAGATAAATCATGTACCTACTACCCTACAGTCGCGCCATGGTATTATAGAAAATCGCTATTGTCAACACTGTTAACTTTCCTTTTCGCCTGGAGACAACAAAATACGATATTCCTTTTTGACACTGGAATTCTGTGGGAAAATCACAGACGAAAAACAACTGGAGCAAGTTTTTTTTTCTGTTTTGCTTTCGATTTTCTTTGTGCAACTTGTCCCCTTGCCGGCTATTGTTTCTAGCGCTTTTACCATTAATTTGTAAGTTAAAATCGATTGACTATTTATTATTTATAAATAAATACGTGGCTTATATTTTAAATAAATAATAGTTTTTCTGCCATTGCAGGTGCTGAATCAACAAAAAGAGAACAAGTGCGAATGGTTTGTGAATCGTTAATCGGATGAGTCACGATTCTCTGCTAAAGGGGTTCTTTATTTTAGTTTACTTTTACTTTCTGAGAAATTCACATGTGCCTTTGACTCCAGTATAGTGTGGGAGTACTAATTGATTGTGTGCCTTGTGATGAATTAAATAGAAATTAATAGTTCCTATAAAATTTTTATACAACAAATTGTCTTCGAGATGAATAAAGAGGATTCGTGTGTTGAGACTCCAGCGGCACCGGAATGGCTATCGAAACTGGAGAGCCGACGGGAGAAACTCGTGCGTGGGAAGTTGGGACACGAAGCCGGAGCGGGTGCACCTTGTAACGATTGCGGTTAGCTTTTGTTGACTTAATTTTTTCTTATCTTTTATTTGATATAAAAGAGTTGAAGGGGAATTACTCGTATTTTGTTGAGTAAGATATGGCAGGTATCCAGTTGATAGTCGTGTGGAATTGGTTCAAAAGGCGCACACTTTAAACATTATGTTTGATAGCAGCAAACAAGTACATAATCTGTTGTAATTATTGTGTGTTTATTTTTATAAATTGCGCTCATATCCCATGTCTAATTGGTTGTATTTGAGACCTTGATGTTGCTATTGTCTTCCACAATTAAATCTATTTAAGTCTGTGAACTTATGGCAAGGGTTAAGTTTCACATCGATTTCATGCCTTTGTTAAAGATATCTACCCTGAATTCTAAACTGAGAGAAACATTTTGAGATTTATTTATTCTTTGGTCTTGAGATAGTCAGCGACAGGCCACGCTGTGTAAAGAAAATGTACGACATACACTAATGTTTCTGACCTTAAAAGTCAAACTGCACTATACGCCACAATAATGGCACATGAATGCGCTTGTGAGCGACTTGGTTATCCGAAAAGATAGCAATATTAGGAAAGTATTAAGCAAGTGGAAACTGCAAGCTCTCCAATCGCTAGTAGTCCTTTCCGGAAACACTGGCATGGTATGGGTAACGAAAGGAGTTCGTTTGTTTTAGCAACATACCTAAAGAAAAGTTTAACACATTCACTAGTTTTCAAAGCCCACGTACTCTTACATATGATCTCAAAAACTCCACTGACAGTACTACATTTTTTTCTCTCTCTCTTTTTTCAGGTGACAAATGTCCCGGACTCGATCTGCATTTCTGGCGGAAAGTTTGTCGCAATTGCAAATGTCGCAAAGACCAACACATGTGCCCGGATGACGACCTGTCCGGGTGGGCCCAATTCGAAATCCTGGGCCAAATTCGATCCAAACCAGCATGTAAGTCTTAAGTCTTTAAATGATTTCAATTCTCTTTAATTAAACTCGCCTCCCTCTAGATATGAAAATCAAAGCTTTGGCCAATCAACCTGTTCAACTGGACTGGGTTCCTCCCAACGTTGCGCCCGATGTAGTTTCCGATTATATGGACAAACTGGGTACATCCCAGATCCCAGTGGCTGGAAGTGACGCAGCAGCTAAGCGGAAACAACAACTTGAGTTTCAAGTTCCTCCCCATGATCTGGATGCAGCTCTCTGTGATAATCTCACAGAATCAGAAACAAACCAATTGCAGCAGTACGTGCAGAAGATAAGAGAGAACTGCGTTGGCCAGGGAAATGTAGTAAGAGTGGGTAATGTTATGCACGGAAAATTGGGCCATATCGCTGGAGTTGTAAAAGAGGATGTGCCACTCACCCCACAGCAGGTGAAGGTGATTGAATCGCTTCATGAAATCCCAGCTGCAGTTACAGCTGATCCAGTTTTAGCTGACATTCTGAATTCAGATAAGTTGGCCAGTGCTCTGATCAGTGAGACTGTTAGCGCTTATCCGAAGATCTTTATGGCATTCTCTGAACCGTTGGCTCAGGAGGAAATGGAAGGCGTACCAGTTGGAATAAAACAGAAAGTCAGAGAGTTGAATAAGGCCGCCATCAACAGTTTGGTTACGAATGGACCAATTTATGATAAGATTTTGAGCAATTTGAAGCAAAAGAACTTGAATGTTGCAAGGGATCCAGTTCTAGGGCCAATTGCTGACTTCAGGAAGGAGTACGTGGCAAGTCCACAGTTCCAGCATCAAGTTAATGCATTTGTGGATTCGTTCAATCCGCCACAGCCGCAGTATTGTACTCCAGTTAAAACGAAGCACGACCCAACTGATGCCTTTAACTCACCGCTTCCACTTAAGCATCCAATTCAGACAAAGTTTGGAGCTCTGATGAAACAAGACACGCCAATGAGAAAAGTTAAATTTGGAGGAGTCAGTGTTATCTACGACTTGGGCCTACCAATTGACGCTGAATATGAGAAGGACCAAGTCTTTGCAAAGGTAGTTAACTCGGAACAATTGAAGAACGCTTTGCAACCGAATCCAAGTCACTGGCGTGGAAAACAAGTGGCCATATCCCTTTCTCCCCTTCCTCCAGACTTTGAAGACGAACCCGAGCTGAGCGATGACACTAAACAGAAACTCGAGGAGCTTGGGCTAAATACAAATACTCTACAAAGTGGTGTGGTCAATGGGCCTTACTATGACAAACTATTCGAAGCTTTGAAAGAGAAAGGAGTTGACTATGGCGGCTGTAAAATCTTGGCTCCAATCGAAGCCCTTCGAGAGGAACTACGAATGAACAAACCTTTCGAAGAGGAAGTCGTTAAGTTTGTTGAAAATCTCCCGAGTACGGCTCAAATTGCCTATTCGGGGAATAATACAGGGAATCCTTTCCGTAACAACATACCCGGATCTAAGAGTTGTGATTCAGGGTTTGGTTCCAAACCATCGACGCCCAATTATGCTACGCATCCAGATCTGGAGAATGATCATTCACTTTTTGGAATGAACGCCAGTTCTGGGAGATTCGCTTCCATTCCAGGCATCGAGGAAATGAACATGTACCCAGACGTACAACCTGGCACAGCGTATCCTTCTCTGGACAAGTCATTTGATAATCTCCACCTAGGTCCACCACATTCGGCATCATCACCCATTCCCATACCAGTTCTCTCATGTCGCGATTGTCAGAATCCAATAATGACGGGCGAAGTCGCTGTCAAAGCAGAACGTGCTGGCAAAGAAATCGCCTGGCATCCCGAGTGCTTCAAATGTCACGAGTGTCGCGAACTCCTCGCCGATTTGGTGTATTTCTTCCACGGAGGCCAAGTCTATTGTGGCCGCGATCTGGCCATCATTTTGAAAATTCCCCGCTGCAAAGCCTGCGATGAACTCATTTTTACAAAAGAGTACACCGCCGCCGAAGGGGCTACATTCCATATAAAGCACTTCTGCTGCTATCAATGCGACACACCGCTGGCAGGCCAGCAATACATTCCAGATGAAAAGACCAATATGCCACTGTGCCTCAAGTGCTACGATGATTTCTTCGCTGAAGCTTGTCAGTATTGTCGTAAACCAATTGGGCCGTCGGATCAGGGGGTTGCTTGGGGCGCAGTCCACTGGCATGGACCGTGCTTCGTGTGTGCTGGTGTAGACTGTGCCAAGTCCCTGATTGGGGGAAGATTTTGCGTTAAGAACAACATGCCGTTCTGCAGTCCGGCATGCGTAAGAAGTGTTGTGAATTAAACGAGACTATATATGGTTCTATACCTCTGAGTGCTTTGCTTATAGAATTAAGAGAAACGTCTATATTTTATAAGATAATTGTGTATTTCATGAGAACGAATTTTATTCAGTATTTTTTGCATTTTTTATATACAAACACAAGTTTGCCAACAAACATAAATATTATTATATGAATGCCATTTCATAGCTAGAAATAAACGTATATTTTTCAAGAGATCTACATATATTAAGACATTGCGTTTCTATTAAAGTTTTGAGTTTAAGAATAATCTGCAAAAGGACGGTCAAAAGAAAGTGGAGAGTTTATAATAAATAAGCGGGAGGACGGATTGGTACCACCTGGTTGTTGAATTGGTCAAGGAAAGATAGCCCAAGGAGAAAGAATCACCCCTTCAACTGGAAGATCTAGTCTTTAAGCTTGTAATCCTTTCAAACAGTATGTCTGTGAGGACTGATTTGCCTGGAATTGTGGCACTTTGTACCATTCTCTTAAAAATATACTAGTTCTCCTAATAGCCTTCAAAGGAAGTGCCTCACATTTCACCTTCCGATACTTCTGAGGTTGATTTAGCCCTTAAATGCGTAAGATAAAGGAATGTGGTGACTTTAAAGCCGTTCCTTTACACGTATTTGTCGGTGACTAAGTCTTTATGGTCAGAGCTAAAAAGGAAACTGAAGCACGACAGAAGACTAGGACAACGCAAAATCCGAATATAGGAAGATGGAGCAAGGTTTCTCTCAAGGTGGGGTCCTCTCCCCTATTCTGTTCAACTACTACATATCAAAACTTCTCCAGCCTCCCGATGGTGTCAAAATAATAACCTGTACTCTCGACCAAATATACACGAACTACATATCTAAAACTATTAACTCATATCTACACGACCTCGGACAGTTTTTTTCAAAGATCGACACCTAACTCTCTCAACTGAAAAATCAACCGCGACCCTTTTTACATCTTTGACAAAAGAATTTAAACTTAATCTAAACATAATCGCAGCAGGCCAACGCATTCCAACCATCGCACAACCAAAGCTTCTGGGAGTCGCCTTTGACAACATGCTTACCTTCTCGGTCCACGTCGCAAACCGACTCAGAGCACGCAACAGTGTACTCAAGTCACTAGCGCGCAGCTCGTGGGGAGAGGGCAAAGAAACACTCTTGGCCACCTACAAAGCAATAGGCAGATCTGTCTTAAACTTCACAGCCCGAATCTGGATACCGCAGCTTAATGACACAAACTGGAGAAACCGGCTGCCACCTGCTGTTAAATGAAGATCACCTCCACTCAGAAATAAAAATGCTTCCTATCAAAGAGCAGAATGATGACCAATGCTACGCTGTCAGGCAGAATAAGCCATTCAACAGTGGCGATGATAGTCAAGATTCCCATCAACCTGATCAGAGTGAAGTGAGCATAGCGATATCTAACCTCAAATGGAACAAAGCGACCTTGCCGCCGAACTTTTCAAAGTAGGAAAGGATGAGCTGGTAAAGAGCACGCACTAGCTTATCTGCAAAATCTGGTCGAACGAAAGTATTCCCAATGAATGGAACCTCAGCGTCGTTTGCCCGATCCTGAAAAAAAGAAGACCCTCTGAGCTGCACCAACTACAGAGGTATAAGCCTTCTCAACGTTGCATATAAGATCCTGTGTGCCGTATTATGTGAACGCCTAAAACCGATCGTCAACAAACAAATAGTCAACAAACAATAGTCTACAAAAAAGTTCACTCAACATCGACATCTTGGTCAGAATGCCACAATAGACAGATATAATTTCGAGGTAGTAAAGGACTTTGTGTACCTAGGCTCTATGGTGAGCTCCGCGAATGACACCAGTGGGGAGATCAATTTCCCCATGCTACGAATTTTAGTGCTAGAAATTTCTGTGGGCTGCTTTATGAAAACTCTTAAATCTGTCAAATTAGTGTATTTTCAACTTTTTCTTTTTCAATCCGTTCGTTTACTTTTTCGTAATTTTAGCTCTCTCTGAGAGAATTTTACCCTCACTCTTTGAAATTTGATAATCTACGAATTATAATGCGAAAAGTACGCGAAAATACCTATTAGCTTCAATTGATTCGAAATTAAAATGTTTAAAAAAGATCATCAAACAATCAAGTCTCTTCAATAGTTAAGAGGTTATGGAAGAATATAAGAAACTCCCAGACTTACAGTTGCAGTCGCTTTTAACTTTCAACTCAACTTCTTTCCCCGCTACCTAATTGTATGTGCAACAATTTTCTTTTAATTTTTATTAAGTTGCATCGACGCATCCAATTAAATTAATTAAGCTATGTGTCTTTGGAAGAAACAGTCTTAACAGTCACCAAGAGCAAAAAACAAAAACAACAAACAACTTCAACAAGTAAACGTTAACACTTCTTTGCATTCGCCTTAGAAGTGTCGATTTCGTGGTTAACAATTAACGAGCAGTAATTAAATTGCAAAAAAAAAAAAACTTTTAATGCACACTTCCCGAAAATACAGCCCCCAGGGAGCGTGCGTTTTCTAAGGACTTTCTTCAAAATGCCATTGCAAATGAATAGACCGCTAGCTAACAAAGGCGCACACATAAGACAATTAAAAACACTTACTGTCATTTTGAAAATGTGCGTTTTCACGCTTTCCCTCCTTTATGTCCCGAGGGGCCATACAAGAATAATTACTTAAATATGCATCTCGCCTCTTGCAACATTATACTTATAGGTATAAAGGACTCGGTACGCTTCATTGAATTGACGAATTTCCATTTTGAACTCTCTCCTCATCTAATATGATAAATGTGCGAGGGTGTCTCAGTGTCTGTGTCTGCACACGGTTGAAGACAAGCTGAGCATGTAACCACGGGCAACATAACCGCACTCGCACGCAATTTAACCATTCATTTTGGGATTCTCCTTGTGGGCATACCTAATAGCCTTCATCCTCATGTCGTCATCGTCATCGTGAAATTGTTAATAGTGTAATCGAACTAAATGCGCGTATTAAAAATGGAAAAAACACATCCCTTCACGGCTGCTGTTTTGAGTTGAAGAATCATTTAAGTGGACAATGTCCTCCCCCTTCATTTAATGCTCGCAGTAGAGAGAGAGAGTTTAGAGAGAATTTCAAAATACGGAAACACCTGGAAAATCGAATTTCGATACGGTTCGAGGGTGCGATTGCTTTGGAGATTCCAATACTGCACATCGCATGTTGAAATGCAATTAGGCTTGAGTAACCGGAAAACCATAAGAGCGTATTTTCCTTAGAATCTTTTTTTAATGAACTGAAGTTTCAAACGCGTCCGAGCAGATGATTGTGAATATTTATGTGTAAAATGTACTTATGTCTGTTTGTTTGTTGTGCTTTTTAGTTTAAGGCTGGGTGTTCCGGTATTTGAGATACTTAACAACCCTTGGGAGTCTATGTTATGTAAAGGGATTTTTACTCCTAGATAACAATAGACATGCTTGAAGATTGTATGAACAGATGGTAAGGGTACAACCGGTGATAAGGGAATCATAATAAAAAGTTTCCATAAAAACCTATAGATATAACTCGAATCCATATCGTTTCAAGGACAGAACACGTTGTAAATGCTTGAATTTACCTTTTTCCCAATGTGTGCCCACTTATATTCATATCACTCATAAGTGCTGGTTGGCATCAGTCTCCTCAACATTGGGTACAGGATCTCTGCGGTACTGTGTCAACAGCCTGATTGGCTTCTATCAGTGCGGTTTCAGGCCAGGTAAGTCCACCATCGTTCAAATCTCATACTTCGGTAGATTCTGGAGAAAACCCAAGAAGTCAACGTCGATACTCACCATCTCTTTACAGATTTTAAGGCCGCATATAACAGTATCTATAGAGACGGCCTATATAAAGCCATGTCTATTTTTCCCTTCCAAACTTGTCCGTCTGTGCAGGATGACGATGAGGAACACTCCCTGATCCATTAAGGTCGGTAAAGACCGTGCAGAGACCTTCGATGTCAAAAAAAGGTTTTAGACAAGATGATGCGCTCTCATGCGACTTCTTCAACATCATACTTGAGCCGATTGTGAGGAATTCACATACCAACACCCAGTGGCGCAATCTTTCAAAAGTCTCAACTATATTGACATAATTGAAAGAACTGAGCGGGCTGCCACTGGTGCGTTTACAAGTATTTAATCAGAAGCGGCAAATGGCTTTAGCGATAAACGAGGGAAAAACCATCAAGGACAAGCTGTCAACAAGAAGGGACAATCAACATTGACAAATTGGACAAAACGTCAATGTGGACAGCTACAACGCCGAGGTAGTAAGAGACTTTGTCTACCTTGGATCTGCCATAACTCTGACAATAATACCAGTGCACAATTCAAACGAAGAACAACACTTGCCAACCGCTGTTTTTTTTCGGGCTAATAAGGCAATTCAACAGTAAAGCACTATCTCGAAAAACAAAGAAGACATTGTGGAAGACTCTGATTATTCCAATCCTGCTTTACGGCGCTGAAAGCGGATAAAGCTATCCTTGATGGGTGGAAAGAAACACCAAACCTAAGACATGTGGAGCGAGTGGACACCAGCGCGACGCAGTAGATGGCCCCCTCGCCGCAGAAGTATACAACTGGAGGCAATTAGCTTAAAACCGAACTAAGTAGAAAGGCTTATTGGTTGAGGCCCAGGCTCACCCCAAACTGTAGCGCCATCTAAAAAGAAGAACTAAACAGGATCTTAATGATTAAAAAATACCGAGCGTAGTAGGTCATTCCAAGTTGTGCAGATAGTGAAATTTTATTCCAATTATACGCTTATTAGTGTGTTGAGGTAATAAGTCCTTGTGCTATCTGCTCCGAGCTACAAAAACCAATCCAGTCTTTTCGATACATCTTAATACAAAGCTTATGTAAGGTATTTAAAGAAAACTCTAAAATGATCTGCTGTAACTTGTATACTACCCCCATAATGACAGATATTTCTCTCAGTTTCGTCAAGTTTCGTTAACTTTAGGTTCCAGGCAGAGAGCGGTTTCATTTGCACATTTTGTATGGAGTGCTGATGACAGCTACATCGTATGAAAAGATACATATGACATATAGCCACGTTTTCTTAATGCAATTATGGGTGCGCTTAGATTTTGACAGCGCGCGTGCTGAATTTTCGTTCAATTATGACATTGACTGTCGTACGCTTAATGCAATTATGATTGATGCCTTAGATTGCAAAATTTGACCGTATATTTTTTTGGAATTCATATTTATCTTAGAAACACTTAGGAATAAATACAACCATTAATACGTTTACTCCTCTTTGTTTACGTTTTAAGCGCTTGTTGAGTACAAGCCACGGAAGTTCACTTATCGTTTCTATCGTTTTACTATTGTTTGTTTATAGTTAATTATTTTGACTGAAAACGCTAAGTACATTACATACATACATATGTAGTCACGCACATCTGTGTTACGATACCGATTTTAACAACTTAATGGTGTAAATGCAATCGGTTCTGAACTTGAATACATAAATTATTGCATCCCTGTCAACTTTTAATGATATGAGTTAAGATTGTAACCTTGACACTAATAGCCTTTACAATTCAAATAGCAACAAGCAGTGTATTCTTATACAACAACTGCTGGATTCCTAGCTCTCAGCTACGACCCTTCTGGTTTGTAACCAAACCTCTAATTTTTTTGTGCACTCGGAATCCTCGAAGCGTGGATATACTCGTATCTCAAATTCCAATTGAAAGCTTTTTTCACCAACCATGGGTATGAGCGTTCCTCGAAATTATAATGGAGAGTCATATCATGACGTACAATCGTGTAAATAGAACACAAACTCTCACTTTCGTTGTGCGTCTCGTTAATGAAAGAATCTGGGACTGGGATATGAAGTGCATGAGAAGTCCCTCATCGACTGGGATTGTCAGGCGGTTCTAGACGCAATCGTAATGAATAACATACACAAAGGAGTCATTGTTTGTTATGTGGGGTGTGTAATAAAACCCAGAAGTGCACACTTCATAGCGAAAGCGAATATGACACTTTAGTGTAAATGCATTTTTTTTCTTGTTTATTCTAAAATGTCTGTTGAATGTGTGCGTTCTTGCAAAATGATGCAAATGCATCTGAAAGTTAAAATAATGATTTCGGATTGATAAGTGATGCGTGCACGTACCAATGCCGATGCGATGATGATATGGGACACATGTAACATCGGCACTAAATATTTTCAAATAAACCAAATGAGTGAATGCGAAGTGTCGCGGGAAGGAAATGGTTTGGTGTTTCTTTTGGAAAGGGGGTGTATTCTATTCACCCACAAAAAGGACCAAAAACTTGTTGTTTTACCACAAGGGTGTTTAAAAATGAATACTGTTCTCTCAAAGCTATCTGCAGATTATTTATTTTGTCAATTGAAAATGTTGGTTCCACTTCAGCTTGAGTCCTAGATTTGTAGCTGCCTTCTTTTACTTTACTCTACTTACTTATGTCCTGTATCCCCTTGTGGGTCCTAGAGCATCTAGAAATGTGCGGTTTCTGGAAATGTGCCTCAGCTTTCCCCAACTCTTTCCCAGTTGCCGTGTTTCCTTCTCCACTGTTCTGCGCCACGTGCTCCTGTTCGTTAGAGATACGGTTTGGTCGTTCCTTAAGATGTAAAGTAGCCTTTAAAATAAACGTTTGCAGGTTGCTCGTATTGGCGGCGCTCAGCCCTCAGGTACCACATCCATATAGCAGCACGGATTCAACGTTGGAACGGAACAGGCGTAGCTTGGCATTTAAGCTAATTGCATTACTTCGTCAAACTATCGATAGAATCCCAAACGCAGTTTTTGCTTTACCTAATTGGCTCGCTACATCCAGGTATTGAGACTTTCTCAACCGTCTGTCTTGTCCTAGGCTGATAATTTTTGTTTTTGCCGACCTAGTTTTCAGCCCAATGATGTCTGCTTCCCTCTCCACATTTGCTGTCATTTGGTTAAGGTCCATTATTCTGTGAGACAGTAGGCATAATCGTCGGCGTAGTCGAGGTGCTTGAGTTCAGATATAAGAGTCCATCATTTTCGTCCATTTCCTGATGATAACACCGCATTCAGCACACAGCAATCACCAATAAAAACAGTATTGGTGAAAGTATGATGCCTTGCCAAACCCCACTTTGTACAAATAAATTCCCGATTGACACTATCAAAAGCGTTTGGATGAACAGCAGGTGAAGTGGTGATCGATATTCACCACACTGCTCGATGATGCAAGGTGGGTGATGTGGCTGACACAAGAGGATCCAAAACCTGCTTGTTCGGCGTCGAGTCTGTCTTTAAGGTGTTCTTTGATTCGCTCCAGAATTATTCTAGCTATTATCTTGGCCACAGCAGGCAGCACGCAGATAACTCTCCAGTTTTCGCACTGCATAAGATCGCCTTTTTTAGGGAGCTTGACGATCATTCCCTTCTTCCACTTATTCGGAAAACTCTCGGCAAGTAGGAACAGTAGCTTGGCTGATACCGTTGGAGCAGCTCGAAATAACTCCCCAGGTATGTCGTCAAGTCCTACCGCCTTTTTTGTTTTTAGTTCTTAGATCGCGGTAATAATCTCTTGCTTACTGAGGGTTGTGGTGCGAATTCGGGAATTTCTTTCTACGGATACTTTAGTCTGACTTATGTGCATATATTTGGCAAATACTCTGTTCAGAATTGAAGTAAAATACTCCTTCCATCTCTTCAGATATTGGCAACGAACCGTCTATGCTTTTCACTGGGTGTTGAGTAGAACTTCGGCCACCTATAAGCTCTTTAGTGATTCTATAAACGGTTCTGCTGTCGCCACTCGCTGTCGCACCTTGCTTCTACTTCATCTGCTTCCGTAGGCAGCGCATTGATGTAACTGCGCTCGTCATGTCTCACGTTACGCTGCACTACTCTCATCTTCATGCGATATAGGGACTCTAGTTCGTTCCGACAATCCTTTTAGCACCTGAAGTTTTCACAGCAAACCAATGGTCTTGGATGGTGGCGGGCAGTGAGCTGCTGATTGTTTTATGAAACTGGGTCTTCTGTTCCTACGCTTCGCTCATAATACGGTCGCCATAATCGTCCTACCAAGAGGAATATTCGTAACGTGGTGAATCAACGCCAACGAGAAGCAAGATCAGCCGAAAATATCGCCACTGTTCGTGAAAGTGTTTAGAAGAAAGCAGTCAATTCCGCCCCGCGCATAAAAAATCGGCCTTTCACAGTAATGACTTCGGCCTACACCGTTTATTCGCTGACTGGTCCCTCAAGCAGTTGGAAGTTGACCCCAATTTCGGCCGAAAAATCATATTCAGCGACGTGTTCTATGAATGGGTTTGGTAACATTCAAAATTTCTAAATTTGGGACAATAACAATCCACACAAGATCCACCAAACTGCAATGCATCCAAAGAAAGTCACTGTTTGGTGTGGATTTTGGACTGGCGGGAACGCTATCGGTCATTGATAACCAATTTATTTTGGCCCCAAATGGATGATACGGACACCGTCCACATGTGGTTTGAACAGGACGGCGCTACGTGCCACAGTGGCGTACAGTTTTTATATACATATGTATGTACATATGTAACATGAATTGGCTCTCTTACCAGCACTTAACTTTCTAAAAGCTAAATTTGATGAATCTATAAAATTCAAAGCTAATAACACTTTAACATATTTCTTTATAATAAAACATTTTGTATTCCATAAATATTAAAGACAACCCTTTTCACAATATGCATGTATTTGAAATCATTCAATATTAACTGATGTCGCAGACAGTACAGAACAGCACACCCTACTTTTATGTTAAATATTAATTTTATATTTATTCAAATTTAAATGAGGACCAGTTTTTAATTTTGCTGATGCACGCGTTGCCTCTCAAATGCTGCGCCCCATCTCCGCGCTTGCATTCACCTTTTTTTTACTTGAAACATATTTAAGTGATTTTCCACTTTTCCCTGAAAAATGAAAGGGCTAAGGGTTACATTACCACCACACAACATATGCAGAAGAAGAATCAAGTTCTCGTAAAATCAAAGGACATCTTTACCGCACAATCAAGATTCCTTTGGTATTCTTCGGCAAATTAAACTCCAGTTTGTGGGAGAGAATGACAGACAGTAAACTTGTGGAACGCGCCCACACACAAGTGGTACATTAATTATTAAATTCAAAGAAGTAAAATAACAATTAAGGAGCGGTGCATTTTAAAGCAAAAGCTGCCAGGAAACAAAAAACAACAGGACATATAATGCATATGGCTACGTTATGGCATGCTTTTCTCATGTGTGTGCCAAGATACAAAAGAAATTTGAAGACAAATTAATTTAGGGTATGCCATTGCCATAGCGTCAGTCAGAAACACACCGGGCTGTCCAAAATGCAATCAGAGAATTTTGTCCTCAACCCCTCTCTCTCTGCGAAAGGATCCTTTCAATAATATGTATTCACCCTTTTCTTTCTTCGTAAAATAATTCCATTCGGGTGCATTGTGTCAACGTTGAATATCAGAATACTTACATACATATGTTTGAGTTGAGTCTCAGGTTTTGGGTTTCGAAAGCTGACGCTGAATAGAGTAGAGAGACATATCTATCGCTGATTTTCGCCCTATTCGATAGGTAGTGTCGCCGCCGGTTTAGGGATGAAGAATTTTTTCATGGTCCAATGCTATTCTTTGCACTTAATGCATATGTGTAGATTGTAGAAAAAATATTTTCAACTTTAATGGGTGTACACGTGCCTTATGTAAAGAGCAGTGATAAATACCTCAGTAGAAGTGTGCTGCTATGCACCAATAAATACTTAGTTTTGTTTTTTTATTTTTTTGTGTAAAAAAGGGCTAAGGGATAGGATTTATGAGCGACGTTCATTACCTCGAGTATTATTCAGAAAAAAAAAAAGTGAAAACTAGTGAGTAAATACTTTGGTGTACTTCTCTGAACTTAGCAACGGTATGACGGCTCTACTTTACTGATAAATAACCTACGGAATAAGCTTAAGCATTTAGCCATTCCATGGAATGTATTACTCCTTCGATGTTTCTCTGTTTAGCATATTTCGATGTCCAGCATTGTTTTGGTGGACAGTGGTATCTGTAAATACGGGACTAAAGGCTGACCTATAATAGAAGAAAGGTTTCATACGACCACTCCCGAAACAGTGCGGATACAAAGGATTTGTATTGCGATCATAATAGCTTTTGGCTTCAATTTGCATCCGAAAATGCGAATTCATTCCTTGCTTAGCAAATACTTTTGAACATATATTGTAGTTATGTGGGTTCTGCTGCTCAGTGGTTAGTGCGTTGGACTACTCCGCAAGGGGTTTCAAGTTCCCATCCAAAAAATTCCATCAAAGTTTTTCCACGACCCCCTTCTGAGAAGCATCCTCTGCTCTTTGGATACGTCATAAGACTGATGAGATTATGCCAGCGTAATATAATTTCTCATTCCACAGAAAAAGTAGCAGTGCAAAGCCATAATGGGAATATGCTCAGTCTCGTTAAATTTCGTTAACTTCCGTGGGGTTAAGGAAGGTGAATATGGCCGAGTTCCCAACACTTCGCTAATATAGCTGCTAGATTAGCTTTTGCACCGAATGACACATGTTGTACTAGAGGTCGCTAGATTCTCTAGGACAATATCTGTCATCCCGGTGCAAAAGTATTCTAGCAGCTAGATTAGCGAGGTGTTGGGAACTCGCCCAATGTAATGGAAACTTGACTTTTCACACAAAGAAAAAGGAATTGACTTTTTATCCCATTTATTGTAAGATGGACAACTAGAGCGGTTAGAAGAAATTGAGTGGGTTTTTCTTTCGTTACAGCACAGACAAAGGCGTTTGCGTTCAATGAGAAGAATATTGTCCAAAAGTGTTCTATTTTTTCTCAATGAAACCCGTTCGGGTACCCTGCCAAAATAGCGAATTTTTACGATATCTAACTAAATTTTACGAAAATCTATTTGCGTACGGAGAATTTTTGTAGTTTTTCACTTTTTCTTAAATTTAGTTCTCTCTCTCTACCACCACATTTTGAAATTTGTTATTCTACAAATTTTAGTCTAAAAAAGTACTTGAATGGACCTTATGTACTGCGCAATTCAATACACTGCACCTTTTTTTGAGGAAGTATATTCGTCAGAAGTGTCATAATGACAGATGCACAATTTTTACAGCTAATAAGGAGAATATTTTGGGACACGGTCTACCTCATTTCTGCTCTCATCTGTTCCGATAGTTTTCACAAACTTCTGCTATTCTGTAGTGCTGTGCTACTTTTTCAGTCAAGATATCGAAAGTGATGGTCGTTTCCAGAAGCTCTATATAATGCACTCTATATGTAGAGTCCCATTAAAACAGATTTAGAAGTCTAATGTACAAAACAAATGGTGGACAAGACACATGGAACAACAACAGAATGGAAGAGCCGATACGATGAACATTAAACAAATGTCTGCACGTCTGTTTCATGTACAGAACTTTAAGCAGCACTGTAAGCATGTGTCTTGGGCATAAGTAGCTCGATGTCTATTCATGATCAGGACACAATTACTCTGATCTATTGCGTAGGATTGGTCGGACTGAATCAATTCTGAGAAAACTTGACCAATCGTTTATAATGAACCTCGTTCTTTTTGGAAGTGATTGTGGCAGTTCGAGAAAAGATGTCAATTTTCCTGAGCATATAATATATGACATATGACAAGGTCTAGAGATACTTTGTAGTAATATTACTATTTAAAATTGAGTGAATGAACTTTCCAAAGGCCCCATTGATAAGCAAAAGAAGTTAATGGCAAATCTATAATTGGATGGCAAACTACTAACAAAGGCCTCGTAGAAGCAGCATCTCCCGATAGGTGTTGGTTCGTTAAGTAACGAGAAAGAGCCATTGCAGCCGACAACCTAGCAGCTCTGTTACTAAGCCCAACTCCCGTCTCCTCGTGGTGCCATCTGGGAATTTCTTCGGAAACAAATTGCGAGTTTCCTGCGCCACAAAACAGGATAAGTTTTTTACCAGCGAACCTCAACCGTAAAAAGCTGACGCTTCGAAACGGAAAGAAACACCGCTGCGCGTTGCAGAAGTACGAACAAGATGGCGCGCATGCCATTGACGCCCTATGACCCTCGAGGAGTTAAAGGACCTAAGTCTTACAATTGAAACTAAGACAATAAGGTGACACGCCTCTTTTTCTTAAAATTAAAATGTAATGCAAAATTTTACCATAGCCACCTTATGTATAAAAGAATCTGACTTCGTGTAAAATACAATTGCTTGAATTAGCTTTTTACCTGTTAATTATTAATAATACTATACTCACACCTGTCCATACATAATATGTACAACAATACTTTCAAAGGTACAATCCCTTAATAGTTGAGTCATTCCACATTCCCTTTCCATTGAGGTATTCACCTTTCTTTATTCCATGGAATTCTTCATAAAAAAAACCATCACCGTTCGCTTTCAATCTAAATCCAAACAATGTTTTCTTATCTGAATCTTTGCGGTGTACAATGCAATACACCCTTGAAAATCTAACGAAGGAAGAAACATTCCTTTAGAATTCACCCCTCTTTAGATGAGCGCACCACAATCTCCCCTTCTTCTACTTCTTTAGCCGTATGAAAACGCGCTGTTTTCTGGATCGCTTACTTTACGGGGTTAGGGGCACCTTTAAGAAAGTGAAAATCATACCTTAAGGCCAAGACTCAAGATCGAAGGAATGTCGCACACCTTTGCCATTGCGTATTTTGTCGCTCGGTCGTTTGGATCGCTTCTCAAAATGGTGCGGTTGATTTTGTTAAATAATCATTAAAAGTTTTATTTTTTGTTTTAACCGGTCTACGTAGTGATTCATAGGTATTATTTCGATTCGCTCGAGTGCTTAAAAATTTAAAAAATAAAGCAAAGGGTGTAAATAACATCCCATGCCTATTTGACGAGGTAGTCACGCAATCTGTTTTTGAATAAAAAATTGAAAATAAAAGCATTTTTGCATTTGTATGTTGTGTGTTACCCCCATAATGAAAATGAAAGATTTTTTTCTTTCAAAGAAATAATTACAGTGAATTATTTTCATTTTGTGGTTAGGAAATGTACAATTTGTGTTTGGTTTCATTTGTTTTTGATCATAAATCTATGCAAGTATTTTTACATTTATAAGGAATTTGGATACCAGTGCCCGAAATTGAAATTGGAAAGGTAAAGTTTTGTTTGATTTTTGTATTTCAATTATAATATTTAAGTTAAATGCAATGAATACTATGAGAGACATCTATTATCAGTGCTAAAAAACTAATCACTGGTTTTCTCAGGCGCCTGGTTTTTCTATGTTTGAAATCAGCGAATTTATGTACCAAATGCAATTTAGGCTCCGCCAATTTAGAACAACTAAAATATAAGGCGTAGCTTATGTGTACAAACACACGAAACTGATAGTGCCAAAACTTTGCTAAAAGAAAAAGGAGATTATGTACACAAATTAAGTGTATATATTGTATAATGGACCATCATTGGCTTACAGTCTAGAAGTTGAGGCAAACAATGTAGGGCTCAAAAAATAAGGTAGACCTACAAACTGCTGCTAAACATCGAAGAGTGAAGAAGAAGAAAACACGGTGAGGTAAACTTCTACCTCGCTCAATTCTTAACAGGACATGGAAACTTTCGGAAATACCTTCATAAATACAATATCGCAGGTGAGCCTTTCTGCCATCACTGTGAACGGAAAGTCTAAAACGCCGAACGTCCTTCTAGAGTGAAGTATGAGACTACGAGAAACACTCTAGAAAAAGAGATTAGGAATGCGGTAACCCCAAGGAGCCTAATTGTTCATCGCAAGTATAAAGAAGAGAAGCTTGGGAAATCGCCGACAGCATCATTGCAAGGATTATGCAGGATATACGGCGGAAAAAACAAATATCGAGAGCCGAAGCAGAGGAACACAATGAAGAAGACAGAATGTCAAAACCTGCCTCTATGAAGGAATGTCTTGATCGGCGGTACAGTAGAGGGCTACAGGACAGGTTTGGGGCGGCGGTGGTTTAGCACGTAAGCATGTTAAAGCATGCAGTCGGGAATAACTTCGTAGCACTTGCTGCGAGTATCCATAAAGAGTTTATCGCTTCCGGTGCATCAAAAAAAAAAAAAAAACATAACATTGCTAAACCAAACTCGATGTACAGCAGAAACGAGAAGTCTAAAGATGCGTTCCACTCTCGAGAGAAATTTCGTGGAAAGTGGAAACGCACCTGAGAACAACTCGCAGAGAGCTGGTTTACTACTCTCAGCTTTCAAACATTGTTCATCGCAAATGGACAGATGTTTTCTTGCTTTCGGAGATCAACTCTTACTTTTCAAACAATGTTCGTATTCTGAGAATAGCTAGTCGCGAACATGGCTGACAAATCTCATATGGAAAGCTACTCGAGAGTTACTCTCGATAGTTTACTAGCAAAAGTGCTCTCAAATGGACACGCACCTTAAGTTTAAATGACGTGGTCTTTCCATAACTATTTTTTGGATATTAGCCGAAACTTTTCCCTCAGGCGAGACATAGTTGGAAGAGTATAGTTCCTTTCAACTCGTGAACCAATTGTATGTAAAAAGTTGTAACTACCTGTGTGTCTGTGTCTGAATGTGGTCTTTCAAAATAAAATTAAACAACTTTGGTTCCTTGTTCTGTTCTGAATCGTTCTATCATAAGTTTCCAAAGTTTTTCAAAGTTAATTCTGAAAAACAAACAAAGTATTCAACAACAAAATTATAACGTCACCCTGTACATAGATATCTTCTCTTCTCGCAAGATCACTTAATTTTTCCAATCAAAGATACATAATCTACTAACCTAGATGTACCTCTCCATGTATCCCAATCTTATCTCCAGCACAATGCATGCCCTAAAATTTTAATTGCACACCACATTCACACCACTTACTATAGTTACAGTACACAAAAGCACATAACTCTAGTTTCGACTTTCATCCAGCTGCAGCCGTAATCGTAAATCGTTTCCAACCCTCCAAAAAAAGTGAGAGTTGCCCGCTTTTGCAGTTCACTTCACCGTAGTAATGACCAAAATCAGCGAAAATCTATGATACCATACACCAGGCAAGGCATAACAACAACCAAAACAAAAGAACCCAGCTGTTGGGCGTTGAAATACATTTTCCCAGTGATAAATTCGGACAGATTTGTTTTCTAGAATTTCTAGCCTCGTGCCAGTTACACAAAATAATAAGGGAAACCAGCAAAAGTTGTTTGACCCCGTCGCGTCGTCGGATACCGAATTCGGGGAAAACAACACGACAAATGGAACTTGAAAATTTCCATATTTAAAAAACGTCGGCATAGTTGTACACTAAGGGTGCATTTAAGGGTAGTGGTGGCTGCAAATTTAGTGGGTATTTTTTCTCTGTTTTCAAAATTACAACCATGTAAAGGAAATCATAATCGTCTCGTAGCATAGCGCAACGCACCGCACCGCACAACCAACAATCGCGTACGCAACATCCCCTATTTGTGTTCGGAAATAAGGTTTATAAGGACACTCCTGCGAAAAACAAAAAAAAAAAAAAAGAAATCTTTTTTTTTTTTGCTTTCGTCTTCTTTTTGTTTTGTCGTAGTCTCCCTTCTAATGTGCACTTTGGGTCTCTCACCCGTCGACTTTACGCGAGTTCCCTCAAATCGTATTATAAAACAATTTCTCTCGAAAAGTGCACCTGGAAGGATTTTTCATGCAGCACATGCCATAAAACTATACAAGCACGAGGAGTGAATTTGAGGTCGCGTGCTCGAAGTGCTCCGACACTCGTCGTCATTGGCATTATGTACAATGTTTTTGTGTGCTCGTTCATCCATCACATAGAGCTAGGCAGGGGTTTCTTTTTTTCCTTACTATAAGGTGGTTGCGAGGCGGTGCAGCAGGGACCATAGATCACAGCACATATCACGTAGAACTTTTATAGTAAGAGCGAAGGGTATGACAATGCTTAGATTTTTACACTGTACAAGTTTACGATAGAGCAGTCGTGGCAAGCAAATAGATTTTTAGTTGGGAATGCATGTGTTGCCAGTTGGCACTGATTTAATACTTTAGTACCCAATCTGCAATCTGATCCAGGTTCATAAAAAAGTAACTGCCAAATCCGTAATATTAGTCAGCTGATTGTCGAAGTCGAAGGCGATGACAGTTTCTCTACTTTCTCTCTCTGCCTCCACCAATGAAAAGGCGTACTCTCAATTTTCTTATGCATGAACTTCAATAGGTCTGTTCCCGTACGTTCTGCACTAAAATTCGCAGCTTGCCAAATTTCTAAGAGTGGGGGTAAAATTCTCTCAGAAAACGCACCTAATATGTGAACTTAGATCTATGAATTTGTATACTGTCAAGGTCAACGGATCGACTGATGGAGTAACGAGAAACTAAACCTACTTTATCCGTCGAAGTTCTTCAGTTGGTTAGGGCCTGCCTCCCATAAGAATGTGTGTATTCTATCGAGCTGTCAGTTATAAACGACGGAACAACGAATAGACGGATTCTATGTGTTGGGCACTTAACTTTCAAATCGTTCTATCATTTTTGACAGTTATTTGACATTTGTGTACTTCATGAGCTCGCTATTCGTGCGTAGAGAAGAAACTGTATTCGCTAATGTGTTGCGGAATAAAAGAACGAATAGAATTATCAGACGAGGATCGCCACAGCTTAGCCTTTGACTGTCCATTATACGCAGAGATCTCGATCTAAACTCGTACGTATGTATAAGATTTGGCTGTTGCAAGAAAAAAAAAACACGATTTACGTCGGGATTTCGTTTATTGGGGTCTTGAGTATCTTGAAGTCGATCTTTGTTCAGTGACTATGCTCACTTTTGATTCAATGAAATTTTGAACCAACGATAAACAAATGCCAAATGCTTCAAAGTGTGGATTGAGAGGATGCGCTTCTTCAAAAACCGTAGAAAAAGCCTGAATTCTTGATGAATGGTTTGCACGTTTTTGGTTAAAGATTTTTCTTTTAGACTCAACTTATGTAAACGAACTAGTTTATAGCTTTCAAAAAGTTATTACATTTTTAACAAGCACTTGAGTAGACCGCGTCTAAAATCTAAGAATCCTGGGTGTAGAAAAGAAGTCAAGTGTTCAGTCCCATCCAATATCACACAAAATATAAGAACCAGTCATTCATTAAGTTTGAACAGGTGCATTAGTTTTGTAAGCCACTCCACTACCAACCTTACTCATAAAATTCAACACAATCAGCAACACTTTTCGCACTTAACGCAGGCGTAAGCTGTGGTTCACTTGACGCTTGCTTAGCAACCCTTATTTACTCTCTATGCACTTCTATTTACAACCCCCTTATGATCGTCTCTAAACTCAGGTTCCAATATCTACCAAAGCCTCCGCAGACCATCTCTTAAATGTATGAGTATTTGTTTTAGTTTTGTTCTCTTTTGCACTCTATACCACGCTAGCTAGCTGCAATGCCACCCTTAACTCACCCAAAAGGGAGGAATTGGAATAATTTTCGATATTGTTCTTAGCAGAAGGAATTCTCTAATCTAAACACCACCGCCAAGAGTTACCAACCATCTTTCACTACCACAAAGGGAACTATACGAAAACGAAGTGCAACCCTGAGGGAAGGAAGGATTTTTTTTTTTGTTTCCACTTTGTTTTGCCGCTCTTGCTGCTGCTGCTGCTGCTGCTGTGCCTACCCCACCGTAGAAAGTACTATAGGCACAGGATAACAGAGAAAAACACTGTGACGTATTGGGAAAAAGGGTGACTAATATGTCATTAACAATGCGAGATTCCTGCGAGAATGACTATGTGTCTGCTTCTGAGTGTATGGGTGTGTGTGTGTGTTTGTTTCCGTGAGTACTAGGCGACTCAATAAAGGGGATGTTTAATTCAGAGTCAGTCAGAGTTTTTATCCATCCATAAATGCAGGACAAACAGATATTGAGTTAGTCATTCAATGCAGAGTTGTGGTCCTGGAACGTCCTCAAGAAGGGAACTCTCTAACAGTGTTCCTAGAAGTTGTTAAAATTAAATTATTTTGTTAATTTGTTACGAAGATCTGCAATCAGTTTTGTTTAGTTTGTATTTTTTTTTTTTGACACAAAATTAAAATATTTTTTTAAATGTTGTTCAAAGTGTAAAGTGTTTGAAGAAAGTATGCAATTATGGAAACATTATCCCATCGTTCACACCATCATAGTATCACCAGTGGCTTGGGCTTACTTACTACGGTTGCCCAGCTACCACCAAAATACCGCAGCCGCTATTTGAATCTGAAGACTAAGGTCGAGATTCCTCTAGACCTTTCTGTAAAGCCACTTTCTCCGAATGACCAAAACAGTGCTGTAAGTGCCGGTAGTGCAAGCAGTAGTAGCAATGACCAACCACCACCCATCACACCTCCACCATCGCCACAACGAAAGCGAAAGTTCTCTCAAGGATCTGATGAATCATCGTTGTCCTCTATGTCGGCTCTATCATCAGCAGGTGGTGTAGCTGTTGATTCAATTTATCCCCAAGCATCAAACTATAGCAACCCCAGTAAAATGATGAAAACCGAAGCTCATTTGACCATAAAACGTGATGTCACCCCTTCGAAACCGATTAAATGTGATTCGGCACCAAGAACCGCAAAAGCCCACCCCCCACAAGCCAAGCCGAGTCGAAATAAGGCCACAAGGAAGTTGAAATTCGATGAGGACACGAGCTCTCCAGTATCCGGGACAATAATTCGACCCTTGGAAGAGATAAACGAGGGTACTCTCCAGTATAGCAATGGAGATATCGATCCCAAGTACAACATCGTCGAGATAACCGAAGAGACGAAAGCCGAGTTGGCTGCCATTAAGAATGTCATCGGGGATTATGTGTGCAAGTTGTGTCGAATCAAGTTTGATGATGCCTTTGGCTTGGCCCAACATAGATGCTCGTGTATAGTCCTTCTTGAGTACAGATGCCCAGAGTGCGGCAAACAGTTTAATTGTCCAGCGAATTTGGCCTCTCACCGTAGATGGCATAAGCCCAAGAAGTCCGAGGGCAAAAAGGAGAATCAAGGTCAAGAGGACAATTCAGCAGCACCCCAGTTTCACTGCGACGAATGTGGTAAGAGTTTCAAAAGGGCTGCCTACCTAAGGAAGCACAAGCTAACTCACAAGAAGCAGACTACCGAACAAATTCCTAAAGCTAAGGACGATTTGATGAACTCTGAAGTATCTGAAGGAGGTCAAAGTGTGCACTCGAATGAAGATGAAGGCGTTTACACGAACGACTACGACATGGATTCGATATCCGATTGCAGTTCCAGTTCCGGGCGATTGCAAATCGTTGAACACAATCTCACCGAGGAGGAGAACATCGCAGCTACGGCCCTTACGAATTTGAGAAATTGTACCTCGGTGATTCAGCATACAACAGTGGTGGGAATGGCTCACTGAAACGTGAAACGGGGTGGAAATCAGTACGTGTCAGGCAATCAATCAAGTGCACAGCTTTAGTGTTAGTTATTATAGTTAAGTATTGCCATTGGGAAATTACAAGAAGCGACCATTAAATTTTTTTTAATAATGAAAGTGCTAACAAATTTGAATACTAAAGGTTTGGTCTTTCAGATTTAGTTCATATCTCTATCGACGTAAGCTCTGGGAGTATAGATTCCTTGCCCGCCTACAAAAAATATATTCAAACTTTATCCCTTTCAATACATACATACATATGTTTTTGTTCATTTTTTATAATGTTTCTGATTAATTTTTTATTATCTGTCTCACATTTTTTTATCGTTTTCTGCTCAATTTTGTTTTACATTAATTCGTTTTTTGTTAATTAATTTACCAGTGGTTTAGGTCTGTACATTTATTTAAATACTTTATATTAAGTTTGTACATTCATTGGAAACAATGCAACAGGGAGAAATGAGTTCAATCTAGTCATGCTTAGTTTTTAATATCGTTGTGTGGGAATTTAATATTTTCAACGCTAAGGAATAATTTAGTTACAGATAGTTTTAGTTTATTTATTATAATACATTTTATTCTACATATTTTGACACGAAACACTAGTCACAAGTCATTCTAGTCATATTCTTTTAATTCAAAAATCTTGTATATTTTTACCTATTTTAATTTGAATTCGCGAAAACTTATTTAATACACTATACATATATCTAGTCATTTTGTTTTGATTTAAATTTTTATTTTAAAATTTTGTAAAATCTGTGAACCTGTTTCACAGTACAAATGGAGTGAATTCTAGTCATATTAGTTGTTAAGTTCATAATCGTATTCAATTACCTTCAAAGGTTTGTCTACTTACACAATTACTTAATATTATTTAACTTTAATTTGAATATATTTAATTTTTAAGATACCAGCTAATCACTACCAACAAATCAAGGGTATAGCCTACAGCTCAGACCAAAAAATAACGAGTAGACTATAAGTTTTAATTTATATTTCTGTATATTATTATATTATTCATTTTGATGGTTGTACTTACAAAAAATATAAAAAAAAAATATTTAAGAGAAAATAACCAACGAAAATATCGCAACGGAACTGTTCCTTAAATTTTAAATAAAATTTTTAAACTTCTGATGAAAACAAGTACAAGGTTGTAGTTAACAATTGAAATTCTAAGGAACATCTAAAACAAATTAAGAAGAAAATATAAATTCTATCATATCTCTAAAAATAAAACTAAAGTCAAGAGTTTTAAGGAGAAAAATATATTTTAAATACTTATATATTTTTGTAACCAAACAATGTTAGGTATAAGAAAATATGAATTATTTTGATAGGAAAAATACAATATTAAGTCTAACGAAACGTATTTAATTAAGCTTAAAAAATGTGATACTAAAAATACTGGAAGGGAATTTTAAATTGTAGTGTAACCAATAAATTGCTGTAAGGCATTCATTTATGTATATTAAAATTATAATGTATATTTTTTGTACTAATTTTTTAAATAAAAAAATTTTTGAAAAATAAAGACTTTCAATGTAAATATTTAATTTTGCCCAATGCAATACAGCGGTCGGATTTAAAAATCCTGGGACTACAAATGGTATGTATTTAGCTGAACTTAATACCTCGTGAGTCAAAGTTTGATTAAATTTCCTGCGCTTTTTGAAAACTGGATAGATTTTTCGTCGAGAAGTATTATTTCCAGAGTTAAAAGATCCCTTTAGGTCCGTGCGAATATAAATACCTGATTTCATGATTCTGGATATTTATGTAAAATTTCTTACTCCTACAGACACTCCAGTAAAAATTATTCCTTTGTATAGTTAGGTTTTCTGGAACAGATTTCGTTATTTCAACAGAAAGGGGATACCTCCACGCGGTGCATCAACAAATGGAAGCCAAACAAAGACGTCAACAAATTTCATCTCCTGGATACCATAAAGAAAGGATATAAAATCAAAAACTAGAAGAAGATTCCTAAAACTCCGAACAAAAAAACTTACTTTATCTCACAAGCATTAAATGAATCAGACGCGATCCAAGGACTATTCGACAGATACTCCGTATTTGTCAAATAAACATAGAAGACATTAGCAGATCTAAGTCCATCTGTCTCAATTTTTAGTATAGTGATTCAGGAGACCCAGACCCCAACAGATGATGCACTGGCTAACCGTGGGAAAATCCAAGGATTCATCAAACAACCACCCATCCTACGGTACCGCCACTTACGTCAGATGCAACATAAACGACGTGGAGGTAGTCGAGTGCAAAGACCCTAACAATGTTTTATCAATAGCTATAAAGGTTTGTGATCAAACCCCCACATGTGCAGTAGCCGGACCAAGTCCTTCCCTATATGGCGGGAGATTTCAGTAGTCACCACAGCCGAAAAGATGAAAATGGAGAAAAAATAATTGACACACAGGGCTTCCACTTTATTTGGTGCACTTTCCAGTCCTAGATGGGGCAGAGACTACAACCCAGGCCTATACTTTTTAAGAAGATTAGAAAACAGGCCCTTAAACGCATCTCGCAAAGTCAAAAATTACGTCATAATAGATGTCAGCTGTAAGACTCCGATAGTAGACTTGACCCCAAAAGCAAAATGGAGTTCCCAAAACACAGACCGGGAGAAATTCTCTAAAAAAGCCGATTATGCCATTCGATTCATACCCCCGAACACCATGCAATTCTGATCGTTTTAGTGGTCTCCTTATAGCAACGACGAAGTTATACACCCCAAGGGGCTTCCGCAAGGCATACATCGCATTCTGGAATGAAGACAGCGATCGATTAGATACATATATGAAGAATTCCGTTCAAATGGAAACTCAAACAAAGGGAAAGAGCTTATGAGGAGCCTAGACGAAAACAGGAAACAGAAATGGATTGACAGGGTCAACAGAGTCGTTTTCAAACACTCAAACCGGAAGGCCTGGAGCTTACTTCGGATATTAGGCACGTCAAATCCGCCACCTGCTACAAAACTAACCCTCCACACTCCTTTTTCTACAGCCGAAGTTGAAACTGCCCTTTCCTCCATAAAATCTGGAACTGCAGCTGGCGCAAACGGAATCTATCCGGAATTTTTGAAGCAAACTATTAGAGCCCATAGTTGTTCCTACAATTCGCATTAAGTGTTAAAGCCTGGCGTTAAAAATTGCAGCAGAAGTGTGGTTAATGTAATAGTTCCTAATGGAACTTCAAAAAGAAACAAGTTCCAATAGTATGTCGAGAAAAAAGGAAACTAGACCTCCGGCTCCAGCCTTAATTGTTAAGGCAATCTAGTGTGTATCTACAATCGGGAAATATATACAATAAGCGGATTAGTGCCAATTTAAATAAAGCTTTGTGTGTGTTTATCAAAAACGTTTCGACAGAATTAAAACTTGAATCGTTAGCTCTTAAAACCCAACTCAGTCTTTGCTGCTTGGACCACAAGTACCTGAAAATTAAGCTACTAATACTCTTCATCGTGAAATCTTTGTTGCTTGGTCATAGTCCATCTCATCAACTACATGCATAAGCATCCTGGAAACATATTTTCTTAAAAACAAACACCAAACTGAACAAACTCTCAATCGCTGGGGATGATGAAATACAACACAATCGAAATAGAATAGAAGCCTTACTATAAAGGACAATGCTCTCTGTGAAGCAATGCACATCTTTCTAATACAAAGGACGACGAATAATCAGTAGAGAAAGTTTGATATCATTCACACTCTAATACTTGTATGCGTGCCGCAATTAAGTCTTCCCACGCCACTTCTTTCCGCCAGGAATACTTTCGTTTTCGAAGCAAAGGGAAACGGAATACCCAGTTGTAAACAAAAACACCCCAGAAGAAATTCCAATCAAATGACAGATGCAAGAAATGTTTCACTAAATTAAAAGTTCGTGAGTAAACAGAAAACGGTTGAAGCACAAGCCCAACAGGAAGTAAATAACGATTCTTTCCTAGGGAAGCATTATCCTGATTTTTGAGGGTGGACTTTGGGAAAAACCGGACGTAGATTCCCATACAGTATAGCCAGTGATACGAGGAGTTTTTTTTAGTATTTACTCACATATTTATGGACTAAACAAATCAGTAAAGTAACGTTATTTTAAAAATGTATTCGGTTATAAACTTATGAGCCATGAGTGTTTCGTGTTAAGTATGTGACTCACTTTGTATCTACCCGATTCCTTGCTTAGTCATAGAAATGAGTGTTCTCAATATAAATTATGACGAGGAAATGTTGGAGAATTGTAAGGATATCAGGGAGCTGAGAGGGTTACGCAACATAATGAGAACAAAGGATATCAGTGCATAAGTTAGAAGTTTGGAGCATGACACATTCTATTTAGCATAACTATTTGCCAGAATATATTTTCAAGATATACACCTTACTCGTGATCGTGACTGTGTTCTTCGTGTGACATTGAATCATAAAATACTTAAAGTGGTCCTGAGGAATGAATGGATTTTTCATGGAATGGATTTTCAAAAGATTGTATTGTTAATATTATATCACCGTTTTTCAACAATGTGTACAGAGACACAAAAATATTGTCGGTCTGTTTACAACATAGATTTAGTGGACTTAGTTTTTGATGACGGTGCACTGAGGATGAAAATGAAAATGTTAAAAATCTTACATCATTCAGGAAGTTAGCATAACTGGGGGATTTGATAGAATTTCAATTCACTTGGAGTTACGATTAGCATTTTTTGTACCAAAATTGATTTCCATTAAAACAAGTGCAGGCTGTTACGAAGCCAAAATTAAAACTTTAAATAAGAAATGCCTTACTTTGCAGTCAAAACTGAATCTTTCCACCAATCAGAAACGTTTAACTACTTACATAGTCTCTGGAGTACGGAACGCGCCCTATATCTTAAAACTTACTTTACTTACTTACTTACTTATCTCCTGTATTCCCTTGCAGGACCTAGGGCCTCTATTACTCCTACGCGCCATCGTGCATGGTTTCTGGCCTGACGTCAATGTGCCTCAGTTCTCCCCAATATTTTTACCAACTGCCGTGCTCCCATCTCGACCTTCATTGCTTCATGGTTTCATTGCAAAGCATGGAGCTAATAAACTTTCACCTTTTTGGAACGTGTGACCAATCCACTGCCACTTTCGTCGTTGATGGCACCTGTTAACGAACGTTTGTAACTTTTTTGTGATGTTGATGGTCATTGTCCACGTGCTACATACATATAATAGCATGGATATGACGTTGGAACGGAACCGTCTCAGCTTGGTGGCGGATTGCATTGCTTCGCCATTCCTTCGATAACGCAGATTTTGCTTTGGAGATTCTGTTAGCCAGTTGGGTTCCACCGGCAGTCGAGGCAATACTCCCAAAGTATAAGTAATTGCCTACTCTCTCTACCGGTTGTCCACCAATACATATTTGAACTGATGAGGTTGTACCAAGCTCGGTAACTTTAGTTTTTGCCCGACGACTCCTGCCTCTCTCTCCTCATTAGCTATCATTTTGTCGAGATCCATAATTCGATGTGAAAATAAGCATACATCGTCAGCGTGTATGCTTCAGTTGAGATGTAAGAGACCATCGAATTCCTTCGTTTCTCTTCGACAAAGCTGCATGAAGCACATCGCCAATAACCAAAAAGAAATAGAATTGGTGAAAGAATGCAACCTTGTCTTACCCCATTTTGAATCTCGAATTCCTCGGACAATCTTCCTCTATGCAGGACCTAACAATTAGGGCGAGGATATGTAGCCTTGATAAAAGCAATTAATTTATCTGGGATACCTCTCCTGCGTATTCGCGCACTCCTCGCATGAGAGACCTAATATCCGACAAAGAATTTTTCGCTCGAAGGTGTCCAGTATTTGCTCAGCTTTCTTACTTATCGCCCGGATCTCTACTCCAATGCAGTAAGAGCGTTCTATAAAGCATTAATTTGGTCCGTCAAATTAGGAGGTTTGAAACCAGTTGTTTTGCCAAACGGAAGTAGCATCGGTTTGCCAGGGTTATTCTTCGTCGAATCCAATCCTACAATGGTGTGGTTTGTAGGATTTATATATGTAGGGGAACTCCTTACCTATCAGGAAATTATAGTTTATCAACATTGACATTCTGCCCAATGTTTTGGATAACATATACTTCGTCTTGTTCTCGTTCACTTCAAGACCTCTTCATGTTAACATGTTCTTAAAGTGAATAGCTATGGTACGTCACAAATTCTGTAATTTTGTAAGAATGATTGATAGCATCAATCTATTTCACTCCCACCAAAATCCAAAAATCCTTTGCTCATTTAAATACTGTAAATTGAATTTCATTAGAATAAAACCTTTCCCATCAAATCATATTTTCCACATTTTATTTGTATACACTTCAAGCGTCTTTCACTTCTAACACTCCCACAACAAACAAAATGTGCAACAAATATAAATAATAATCTCTCATCCTCCAACTCCCAAACGTAAATAGATATGATATTCTCGGCACATAATAAAAGGAACCAAATCTCCCAAGAGACTAACAGAAAAACGAATGTGAGACTTGCGTCGAGCAACCAAACGTCCATTGTTCCTCGTCGTCGTCGTCGTCGTCGTCGTCATCATCAAGGTCCCTTTACTCATGAGCTTACGCTGAAGGAATTGAATGCTTGCATAAATTTTCCCATGAACGGTAAGTAAAGACTAAAGAGTGATGCCGCAATTTCCAATCCCACCCCTCGGTGTGCATTGAATCCTGTGAACAAAGAGAAAGAGCAAAAAATCCCAATGCATAGTCCTGGCTATTGTTTCTTAATACATGGTACAGGATCACCCCTTAAATGTTTTGTCAAAAAAAAATTTAGGTGGGTGAACTTGTTTACCACTACTATTGCTGCAACTGGGGGAGGTAAAATACAACAAAAAATGAAAAGGATGTTCGTGCACAGTGCCACATCGTTGAAGCCGATGCTAGTTGTAATAGCAGAGTAAAATCAGGATATACATACGTAGTTACGATTCCATCCACTTTCATCATCAAAATGGGTATTTTATTGTGCATACATACATATGTACGTCCACAACATTGCACTTGAAATTTCTATTTTTATATACATAGTTGTAGAGGAATGTTTGAAGGATGTGTTGGGGTCTTTTTAATCACTTCCCATCACAGAAGTCAACAGATAATGCTATAAATTTATTTCGTATACAATAGCACAGCCTTTATCAATCCCTTTAACTTGCTAAACAACACCAGGTTCAATACTGACAGGCTCAAGGCTCCCCAAGTGCGCCAACATTTAAGGCCACCTTACCGTATAAGCAGAAGCAAGCAGCAACTCATTTCAAGAGAGCATCCAAATGCTTTTGCAACCGGGGCAAGCAACTATGTCGCTAAGAGGTAGAAATACCATCGCACATGGTTTTCGGCAGATATCTGGAAACGGATCGAAGAACGTAGAGCAATAAAGGCTCGAATTGCAGCCGCCTCAACAGTGGACAAAAACCGAGCTAGACACCCAATATCGTGCGAAAAAGAACAAAGTGCAGCGTAGTGTGAGATGTGACAATCGTCAATACATGAACGCACTGGCCTCAAGGGCTGAAGAAGCACCGAGCAGGTCTGACAGACGGACCGTTAACAGCATCAGAAAGGAGCTACCTGCATCGACAACACAAATCATAATCGAGCAATGCGTAGAGTACAGGTCTCCGCTACATATGCTGTTTATAGACTTCGAGAAGGCTTTTGACAGCTTGAATAGAGATTCTATATGGTTGGCTTGCGCAGGAGAGGTATCCCAGAAAAACTCATAGCTATTATTAAGGCTACGTATTAAGTGTCACGTCTTACACAATGGTAAGTTATCAGAAGAATTTTAAGTCCAAAGTGGAATACGTCAAGCTTGCATACTGTCACCGCTGTTATTTTTTATGGTTATCAGTGAAGGAAGAAACTTAAACACCTAGACTACGCTGACTATATTTGTCTATATTCACATCGAGTAATGGACGCCTGTATTATGGTCCAGAACCTAGAAGCTGAGGCAAACAAAATGGGGTTCAAAATTAACACAGCCAAAACAAAAGCCCTGAGAACTTCTAATACCAGCGCCGAAGTTAACATTACCGGACAGGAAGTCGAAAATTTCGAGAAAGACCGCCGAGTATCCTGCGATCTTGAGTAAGCAGGTTCCATTGCATCGCATGCTGTGGTATGGACCTGTAACCCTTCTGGAAAATCGTATGGTTGTGCCTATAGCTTCATGGCTCGTTCTCTGAAAAAGCTGTTCGTTACAGATACGGTTTGGCCAAAAAATCCTTAAGATATAGCGTGGTTACACCTCCCAATCGATAAATTATATAAGTGATTCAGTTAACATAAATCATCTAAAGACGAATCGATTACAACATACACAGGAATGTGGAATATTAGACAGTCTTCATTTGAAGAAGGCTAAACCTATCGAATTGCTGAAGGTATGCCAGTACGTGACTTGTGCATAGTAACAAGCTTATAACCCCACTAGATGCAAGTTTTCCAAACAAAATACCAATAACATCTGCCTAAGCGAAGGCAAACCCTCTAAACACAATCAATATTCTAACTTCCCACATAATTGCTCTCCCCCTGTAACATTTCCATTATCTCTTCCGAAAAAAAAAACAACACAACAAAGATAAATTCACGGTATTCATCCTGCTACACATGCCATGTACCATCTTATCTTCCCTCGGAACTCGGAAATAACGGCCAGAATAATACACCACAACCGGCTGTATTTACTTAGCAACAACAATCAAATGTAGATATGTGTGTAACTTAAACCTTTATAGTATGTTTGGTCCAAAGAAAATAATAATAAGGGTTCCAATTAATTGAACTTCAGGTGGTATATTGAAACGCGAGTTAGGGCCCACACTCTGCTGTCGGAAACTCATTAGACTATTGCTGCAGTTGACACTTTTTCTCCATTCAATTCCATTTTATCGAGAAAAGTAGCCCGTATCACCAGCAAAGGTACTCATTACATCAGAAGAGTGGATCATGCAAAAGGTGCAAGGTAAACCGATCTTTTATCCTTTTTAAATGCAACATACGGGCATTTGATATCATGTCGTTTACTCCAGAGCCAGAGCCAGCGCCAGAGCCAGACCATGACAATTATTATTAACATTCTCTTGGTCCAACTTGAATTTTCAAATCTACCGCAAAAAAAAAAACGAATTAGCACTTGGAGTAGAGTTCCGAATTTATAAGAGGGCATTGCAATGTAGTTCATGTGCCCAAGGATAAAGGGAGCGATATAAAGGAAATAATAAATCGATCAGGAACTATATGTTGTATGTGCATGTGGATTGTTTGACGGGATTTTTGAGTGTACCGTGCGGCAAAAGTATAGGGGTGGTTCCTTTTTGATATTGTTATTGTTGCCTGTAGCTGGTGTCTATGCCAACGCACAGTATATTTAACATCTGCTGATATTGCAGACGCAAATCAAAGAACTAGTTTGAATAGCTGCCGGGGTTGGCGTTGGATTGATGTATTCATGATGAGGTATACATAAATGAATGAAATGTCCATGTAATCGACAGTTAAGAATCAATACGGTATACTGGTCAATCTCGATTGGGTAATTTGAAAAGCGGACGTGACTGATGAATAATGCACGAATCCTCTTATCTTCTTTAGAACTTCTTCCTTCTAAAATATGGTAGACTCGTCACATAACTTGATAGTTGGATGGTGGATGACTTATCTTCAAATTTGCAAGGTCTCATCTTTTGCGAACGTCTGACAAATATCGGATATGTCATGCAAAAGCTTATTTTATTATTTCTTCTTGTAATAATGTATAACACGTTGAACGCAAAGTTGAAAGATCTGAGAGCCTTGAGAGCTGCCTGGCTATCTAAAAGTATGTTATGATATGTATGTGATCTACGGAGGTTTCTTCTTATACATTCTCTGACACAGAGCTCGATAGCGAGTACTTCTGCCTGAAAGATTGTGATTGCTTGTCCTAGAGGAATAGATAGCTGGTTGCTTCGTTTGGACCAGAGATTTCAAACTACAAACTATCTATTCCTCTAGGACAAGCAACCAGAATCTTTCAGGCAGACGTTTTTTGTACGTTTTTTTGATTTAAATATTGTCTTCCTTATGATTATAACATCTCTAACTAAAAATAAACAAATTCACACCGACAAAAATAATTTTAAGAGCGAAACTTTCGATGACAAATTAATTAAATAACTAACGCTAAAGTATACCTCACTATCGTGATGCTTTTGTGGGTGTTGTAGTTTGACAGCCTTTAGCTCGTGTTCGCTTTTAATTAAACTTCCGTCTTAACGTGCTTTTTAGACAAATTTGCTGAGTGAAGTGACTTGCAAATTTCAAATATTTTAAGGGTGATTTATAACTCGTTCCTGATTCACTTAAATTCACATTTAAATGATCGTACCTATTTGCATCTGTAATGTAAAGCAATGTATAACTATATGTTTACTTTGCTAAAGTATTTGAAAATACCGTCAACTTTACGAACATTTTTTGAAATACATATAATCGTCCGGAAACTGTAATACCGTTATAAGTTCGTATAATTGTCTGCACCAAATTCGAACGAGTGAAAAGAGAGCCTATTAAAAGATTTAAGACTAAAAATGTGAAAAAGTTGAGGGCTTCAGACTTTTTTTTATGGTATTCACGCAAGCGCGTGTATTATCACAAGCAAATTCTATTCAGAAAGTTCACTT
Source organism: Chalcosyrphus nemorum (assembly GCA_949716465.1). Lineage (NCBI taxonomy): Eukaryota > Metazoa > Arthropoda > Insecta > Diptera > Syrphidae > Chalcosyrphus > Chalcosyrphus nemorum. Next base: position 88,239,580 of record OX454333.1, read on the forward strand.
AAACTGTCCTGTTTGTAGTCTAGTCACTAATATACATGTTAGTGAATATATACATCGTAAGAGCGATTCGAGTTGTCAAAAAAGTTTCAATCAATGCAATGCAAGTGTCAAAAAATACATAGACTCGTTCTATCGCATCACGTTCTTTTCGAAAAATTAAAAAACACCGACGCCGACGTGACTGCGTGACAGCAAGCTGATGTGATATTTTAAAGTAGCCAGATAACAAAGGTGTTGTTCGGTTGTACGTTGTTGCTTATATGAGCTCGCTGCGCGGTTAACATAACTCCGCACCGGTACGGTACAACGGGAAACAGAGTGTTGTCCACTAGTATACCAGTCTCACGAACTTTTTGCGCAAACTTGTGTGCAGCAGGCGCATTGAGTGCTTTATTGAGGCCAAAACTTCTTTTAAAAAATGTGCACGACTGGGTCGTAAGTACTTGCACCTATGTGCTGTTAGTTAAAACTGAACAAGTTTTTTATAAAAAAAAAAATATTAGATTTAAAAAAAATATTTTTAAAAATTTTGCATAAATTTAAATGCCACTTTTTATTAAATATTACATTTTGCCCAAATTTCGATATTCATGGAAATCCATTGAGTTTTAGCCGAGAAATAGCCATATTTCTAAAATCAGTTAATAAGAAAAGTACTGTTATACGTATTTTTAGTCAAAAACGTGGTACGCCATCTTATAGCATTTGTCTAGACAAACTCGAATATGAAGTTTAATCAAAATCGTTAGAGCCGTTTTCGAGAAAATCGTCTTTTTGTGAAATTGGCCCTAAGTAAAGTACCGTTAATAACGGGCTAGAACAAAAATTCCGATTTCGCCTCGAATTGCGACCCTACAGAGCTCAGATATGAAGTTTGAAGCAAATCGGTCCAGCCGTTTAGGCTGCAGTCCAGCGTACATACACACAGACAGACAGACAGACAGACAGACAGACCAACAGACAGACAGACAGACAGAATTGGCAGACCCACTTTTTCGAGCTTCTCTATCATCGTAATGTCAGAATTCATTGTTATCTCGAGGTCGAATTTTTTCACGAATCCAATACTTGCCCTATATTATAGGTGCAAGTAAAAACACACTGTTAGGGCTACACAGCACTCTCTTTAGAAATAAGTTTTCAATATTTCTCAACGTTTTTCAAGCGTAAAGCGACTCATTTCGTTCTCCGGAGGTATGATACAGACTTTCTGCCAAGATTTCGAGCGGGAAACAGCTGTCAGTGTCAAAATAAGCTGTGAGTTAAAAAGAAACCACTAGATGGACCACCCTTTGTACTGAACGGGAAGTCATATGCAGCTGACATTTCCATGTCACAATGGAAACTTCTTTATAACAGATTATGTCAAGCAAAATACTAGTGAACCAAGTCATAAACAACTTTTTGACAGGTCAACTTTTTTTAACGAAATTCATTGCAAAAAATTATAAAAGATTTCGCCGAATAGGCACGTTTTCCCAGGTGGAAAATATTTTTATTCCTGCTTACCTACTGTATTTACAAAAAAGTTTAACTAGCACTAGAGAGCATTTTCGCTTTGAGTTAGTTTCCAGCTGATCGATATTTATTTACCATTTTCATTTACCTGTATCGTCGACCGGAAGGTAATCTAAACTTTAAATAAGTTTCATTTTCAAAAAATTCGTTAACGTGCTAGCAAGCACATCGACATAAACGTTCAAAGTTCAGGTTCTAAAATTTTGGGCGAATGCGTCCAAGGTAAATTATATCGAACTACCGGTAAATTATTTCTGTTTTCCATCAATTTTCACTTCTACTCAAATTGCCATCCCAAACTAATATTTTGGCCAAAGCCATTAATAACTTTTAATAATCATTCTGTATGTATTCTTCATAATTAATATTCAGGTTTTGCAAAACAAAAACAAAGAGAACCGATTGTCATAAACCTTTTAGAGTCTAAATCATTTTTAATAACTCAAGGTCGACAAAATTTTGACGTATTACAGCACGATCGATCTATTGTTCTATCCTCCGTAAAAGTCAGTTGGCGTTAGTTAGTCAGTTGCTGCAGTGGGGTGATAAATCGTCTAATCCATAAACAAATCAAATTTCTGTCAAATGCAGTTTGTGTTCAGTTAACTCAGTGGAATCACTTGCTGCACACAGTTGATCATTCAAACTGAAAATAAAAATAATTAAAAAGAAAATAACATTCGTGGGCTGTCGTACATTGCCCCATGTTATCATTATTGTGTCGTGATAAACTTGATCGACTGAAATACGCTAATAACAGAAATTCGTTACACTCGCAATAGCAATCGGCACGCATCAGTACAGAGTCACTATACGGCAGCAGCCTCCTTTCAGCTTACGAGAGTGTAATTGGATTACATAAATCGAAGCTTTTCCTCGAGATTAATAATAATTGCACATAACATCGCCAACAGGTTTTTCTTTTCCAATTTTCCGTTTTCTATTTTGTTTTTAGTGAGTTTTTTTTTAGGCATAGCAAGATTGTTTTCCGTGCTGTAGATACAGTGTGTGATAAGTGCTCTTGCGGATAGTTCGTCAGTGAAATATTTTTTTTTTTTACTTATCGAATATAAAGCCTACAAGATGAAGATGATTCCGGCTAATGTGGAGGATCAGTATCGAAAGTTTCCCGAAATGAAACGAGAAGAAGTCCTCAAACTGTTGCAGTGGCTTAAGCAACAGCCTCACATGCCAAATCTGTCCGAATTGGAGGCTATTTTATTCTTTCATGCCTGTCACTACAGTATGGAGCAGACAAAACGCACAATAGATACTAATCTTACTATTCGCACCCATTGTCCGGAGTTTTTCCACAATTTGGATATTGAGCGAAGTGAATTGAAAAGGGCTATGAATACAGTGTAAGAAGTGAAGAAAAGTTATGTATATCCTTATTCCTCTAATATCCTCATTTGTAGTGCAATATTACCACTTCCTAAGACAACCCCAGAAGGATACAGAGTTATAATTGCCAGGCTATCGGATACGGATACGTCGAATTTCAACTTTACAGACATTATGAAATTGTAAGTAGCGAGATTATATGTGTTTCGCACAATCACCCCTATTCTTGAACTCGAATACGGCAGTCGAATTCGAGTATGGTCGTATCTTAAGAACACATGTACGAATTTGTAACTATGGTCGGATTCGACTGTCGTATTTGAGTTCAAAAATTTTGGGTGATTGCAAGACGATGCTTTGCTTTCTTTAACATTCAAAATCTTTACAAATTTGTTTTGAATTTTGTTTTACATTCCAATGTGCTTTTTTCATGCTTGAATAAGTCGACAGACATAAAGTGCTATTTACTTGATACTTTTAATAGCCATTAGCTTACTATGGTGTTATTGTCCGTTCGTTACCCATATATTTCATTTTTTACAACCCTCATGAGATTATTAAAAACAAACTTCATGATTTGTTTCATATTTCTCGGTTCATTAAAAATTTTATACCTTTCCGAAGAAACAGTGTGAATAAAATGTGTGCAAATCTAATCGATGTTTCTTTAAGTATCCTACAAGGTCAATTTTTGATAATGCGCTTTCAAAGATTTTTTTTTTGATAATATTATAGCTATTTGCGTTTACAAGATTAGATTTGGTATACATTTTCAAGAGTGCAATCAATATGCGGATAAGAGCATTGAAATGGTTTTAATCGTTTATTGCTGCATTTAATCTTTTCAATTTTGAAACTCTGAATATTTTGTAGTTGCTTAACTATCTGACTTTATTTTATAATCTTCACAAGCTAAAGGGGATTTGAATACCCTTTTACTGATTAACTGGGCACAGGCATTCCAGGTGATATTCGATTTCAATTTTCTTCATGGGTGACATCCAATTTGATTGGAGAGAAAGTTGTATGTGACTTTTGCATTCGTTCCTAGTTCACAGTTTCTTTTTCGCGTTCATGTTGAATATAACATTTAGTGCTATCAAAGCGAATTATTTCTTATTTGAATGGATATGGTCGGGAACAGATCACCAAACCTCTCATTCAATTACCAAATCGTTCTGTGAAAAACTACGAAAATACCATTACGGAAACAGCTTCTCGTAAAAATTCGTAAGTTTTTTTTTAAAATTAGCTGTTTTGGGAGGGTACGCGAACAAACTTATTAAGCAAACATACGATTTCAGGGGACAGTATATTTTCAAAACAAATCTAAATGACAATTGATCGCTAGACGTGTTACTTAAACGTTTCTAGTTTTGAATTGCCAATTAATTTTGACATATGTACTTATCTTTAACATACTAATAATAGTAATTGGCAACACTAATTAATATGTATTAAGTAGGTATTTCCTGACAATTTAAACTTGAACTACGGAATAAAAATTATATTGAAATTCTACAATTAGTCTGAAACAAATCGTATGATTCTTTATGCTTTTCTTATAGAGTTTGTTCTCTCGTCAACGTTATTGCTTGGTTTTTCTTTTAAATTTGTTCAAAAACGTGATTCTTTTTTTTCGAAAAATTGATGTATTATTGAACGGATTTTAAAAAATTTAAGGGGGAAATCAACTCGGCTTATCGTAGTATTTCACAGAAGAGTGCAAGAAATTTCTTTGGGCTGGCTTGTGAAAACTGTCAAATCGATGTATTTTCAAATTTTTCTTGTTCAACCCGTTCGCTTACTTTATCCTTTCAAGTTTCATAATCTACGAATTTTAGTTCACAATGTTCAAAAACGGACCGAAAAATAATTGCAAACTCAATTGAAATTTGTGTGTAAGATGTTCAACATTGTCGTAGGTAACTGTATGCAATTATGTATGTCGAAGGCAACGAAATGATATAACATTAAGTCTCCATGCCACATGTGCATGTACATATATACACATCTGATATGTATATATGTATGTAGGTATACTAATATACAGAGTACGTGCGTTGGTTAAATAGGAGGAGAGTATAATGGTTGGTGTATTTTTTAGTTGAAACTCACGTGGTACTAAGTTCGAATATTTATTTTCCGTGGGTGGTGTCCAATTTGACTGGGGAGAGATGTGTGTTATTTTAGCATTCGTTTCTTATAATTCATAGTTTTTTTATCGCTTTCATGTTGAACTACAATAAGTGCTTTATAAGCGAATTTTCTGATATTGTTACTCTAAAAGCAGAATGGATAATTGTTGGAACTTCTCTATGTTAGTCTTTGCGTGGGACATGCTTAATATAAAAATCGATTGCTTACGAATATCAATAAAATTAGCTATAAATAAATAATATATGTTAATACTAGCTATGTTAAGACTAGCTCGTGGACTGCAAAATTAGTGTTAATCCGCGAATGAGTCGATCTTATTGCCCCGTTCACGCAAAAGTATTTAGCTACCGTTAGTCTAATGGAGCTTTAATAATTCTATTTACACAACGGCAAAACAATATACCTGCTTCTTTGTCCACAAAGAGATTAAGCGCATAGCTCCATGAATTCCTTCTCCACTAAAGGATATTTATGGGCGGTGTTTTAAACAATTGTTTTCAACATTGCTCAGCTTCAGGACAACGTAAAAGAACGTTTTCTGAGACATCTCATATGAATGAGAGGAGATATTACTAATTTCACATATTTCTATGTTTTTAAGTCCGAAAAGCCATTATTAAGTTAAAGTAGTAGTGACGTGGAATTTAACATTTTTCCCACTAAATTCACTGTTATTTATCAAATTTTCAAGAGAATGGAACTTGGTTTGTTAAACGCAAGCATCTCACTTGGCAGTCTTCGAGACTTCTCCTTGGTACTTCCTCGGTATTATTTCGGGTCTTCGTTGTTGACACCGTGGTCCTGCTTACGAAATATTTTCTTTCGACTTTTTTAAATACCAACTTGTAGTGGTTGTCGGAAGGCGTTGCATATTCTCAAGGCGTTAATTTTGATTGCCTCTGCATTTGTAGTCTGATATATACATACCAGAGTCCTGCAGCAAGTACCTCGTTTTGTGAGCCATTCGAAATATTCACTGCATTTCACGTATTCACGCACATTCGCATTCCTTCATAGAAGTATTCCCTGGATTCACATTGTATTGCCTCTCATAAAATGAATCTGAAGGCTCGTAAATCAGTTGTGCATTTCAGTACCTCCGTGAATAATGTACTTTTGATTCAATGAAAACTTTGAATGTGAGCTTACTACGCACTCAATCATTCATGAATACCAACACCATAATGATTCGTTTTCATTTCGGAGTTCATTGCTTGAGTTTGTGAAAGACTCTCTTTTTAGCGAGTGATTCACAATGACAATTCAGGCAGTTCTCTACATCTTTTAATCACGCTACTAAGTCAAGCCCTACTCTACAAAAATAAGAAACGTTGTATATTTCATCTTTAAAAGTGTTAAATATTCTAAAAATTGAATTGGGTAAGTACTAATTATACATATAGTTCTTGGATCGCACTTTTAAGTATTTTTGCACCCTGGAGTATTCGAGAATAGAATCAGTACTTTATTTATATGATCAATCCGCAGGTAGTTTTATAATGAGTTACAACATCTTTCAGAAAGTAATTGTGAAAAGAAATCATTCATCTTCTCCAGAATTTGCTTGTAAAAAACGCAATAAGTCATACTTCATCAATATGTGCAGGAGCCGTGAAGCAGATCATTCTCATGCTTTCTCTAAGAGGTGAAGACATTTACAAAGCCTACAGTATCCGCTAATACGCAATCATCAAAAGGAAGTCATTCCGTTTCATTGTTCTTTATTTTTGACTAGGATGTCCTATCCATAAGCTAATTCCTTTTTATTTATAGTTACACAATGCTTTTTGATTTATTTCTTATGGAAAACGGCGTTGAAGCAGGATATATCCTTGTCCTGGATATGTATGGTGCTTCAGTAGGTCATGTTGCTAGGTTAAGTTTACTTGGTATCAAAAAGTTTCTATATTACTTGCAAGTAAGTATATTTACGTTATTAATCCATTTCTTACTAAAAAAAATAATCACTTAAACAGGAAGCTTCACCAATTCGACTAAAAGGATTCCATTTTACAAATGTGCTTCCATTTGTGGACAAAATTTTGGCCTTAATGAATCCATTTATGAAGAAAGAGCTACGAGATATGATACAATTGCACAACAACTTGGAAGATTTTTACAAATATGTTCCCAAAGAAATTCTTCCTTCGGAATATGGTGGTCCAGAACCGGATTTTCAAACCTTCAAAGGTTTGGATCTAAAATGTACAAAAACGAACTTAAATTTAAACATATATTTTAGAAGCATACTGTGAGAAAATGTTACTGAACCGAGATATCCTTATTGAGTATGGCGAATTGAATCAAGTAAATGAGAAACTACGCCCAGGGAAACCAAAGGATGCATCTGACTTATTCGGCTTGGAAGGCAACTTTAAGAAACTGGATATTGACTGATTTATTTGTTATTAATATTTGATTTACTTTTAATAAAATGAGTTGGCTTTAGTTTAAAAACTTACATTTGAATTTCCTATTCTTTCTATAGTTTTGAATTCTAAAGATTTATTGAAGGACAGTCCCCATAAATAATTTTTTTACTTCTTTATGTACTTAAAGCTATTGCATGATATTTGACCTTTGGTTGGTTGAAGGAGGCATTGAAGCAGGACACATCATTGTAATGGATATGAAAGGCTGTACATTGGGTCATGTAGCCAGACTGGGCCTGTTGACCATGAAGAAATTTTTAGTTTATTTACAGGTAAAAATCTAATCTTTTGCTTGTACAATTACATATAATATTATAAATGTATCTTCCCAGGAAGCAGCAGCAATCCGCTTGGTTGGATTCCATTTCATTAACATCGTCCCGTTTATGGATAAAGTTTTGGCTATAATGAATCCGTTTATGAAGAAGGAATTACAAGCCATGATACAATTACATAGCAGCTTGGAAAAGTTTTACAAATATGTCCCAAAGGATATGTTACCTTCCGATTATGGTGGTCTTGAGGATGACAGTAACATTATAAAAGGTTTGAAATCTCAAATATGCAATAAGCACTTGAAGAAGTATAAGTTTTCCTTTTGTTTCAGATAAATTTTATAAAAAGATGATACTAAACAGAGAAGCTGTACTTGAGCATGAACGGACTCACCAGATCAATGAAAAACTTCGACCAGGAAAGCCAAAGGATGCGTCCCACTTGTTTGGCGTCGAAGGAAACTTTAAGAAATTGGATTTCGATTAATTTTCTTATAATACGGATTTCTGAAGGTGCGGGAGTAATTTTGTTAGTTTGTTCAACTTTTTTTTACAAAAATAAATAAAGATTTTATTGTTTTAAATTCAATATCAAAATTTAGAGGTACTGAGATTAGTCTGCAAATTACAGATGAACTGAACTTTTTGCATTGGAAGGTGGGAATCTTTCAAAGACGAAACTGAGCCCGTACTCCACCCACTAAACCTACCTCTCCTTCTACCCCTGATCCTAGTGGGACTACTGTCATGTATTTCGTCGCGGGGGGGACTTCGGCCTCAAACACTCGGCTCGTTCGTATTGGAGGCTATCTGCGCTGCGTTTCGTTGTCCTTCCTCTCTTCCTTGGTCCTTCATGATGGTAGCCACGGTTTTACTTACTGCTTACCAAGCTTCTTGGGTGCTGAGCATCAGTCTGATGATGTTCTCTGCGGTCAAGTTCACGCCCAGTCTGTTCGCCAACAGGTTACAGCCTTTACGATATCGTGGTGTGCTCCACGTTTTCCACTGCTTCTGTGCACATTGAACAATAAGGGTTGTCTTCATGCCCAAATGTGTGAAGTTATGCTCTGAAACATCCATCACGTCAGGTAGAAGTTCAGCTCTCCATGTTTCCTGTTGATTCAAAGTTAGATTTTGGGAAACAATCCTTGCGTCCATCTACCTTTGTGAGACGAGTTCCATCTATTTTACCATTCTTCCAGGCTTGTTCTTCGAGGTAATTCTGCATCACTTGGCAGCTTCTTCAACGAGGAGGTCTATTGGCATTTATATTGACGATTGTTCATATTTGGGAGCCGTAGATCATCATCGACATTGCTACTCTTGCCATGAATAGTCTTTTCTTTTGCTTAACTCTTCCAATGTTTGGCATGACCCTTGCCAGGACAGCCGTTGTTTCACTGCCTTCTCCGCTGCATGTAGTAGATGTTGCTTAAAGGTTAACCTTATAGTAAAAGCAAGGTATTTCAGTTCAGTTGTACAAAGTGATCGCCTACGGTCATTCTTACAGTCTCCCATCTGCTGCTGATTAGTACTACCTCCGTCTTTTCGTAAGTCCATGCTTACTAGCCAGTTCTGTACCATTCTTTTGGCTTCGTTGCAGTCACCGAGCTAGCACACTCTTCAAGAAGTTTGGCTACTACAACGATCGCTATATCGTCGGCGAAGATTCGAAGTTTGAAGATGTCACCGTCACCACAGTAGTGGGCTTAGTACAAAGCCCTGGGGGACACCGCCTGTGACGTCGCATCGACATTCGAAAACATGGTGTGAGTACTAGAGTTATCGGGCGGATAATTTTGAAGTTACAGAAGTGTAGGAGGGTCTATATATGTACAACAAGTTGAACCATTCGTCAGTTCAATATCATTTCAAAACCTGGGTAAGGCTACTTTTGTATTTATGTTCTGATCTGTGGGGTATCCTGGTATATTTAACTCAGTCGCAGTATATGCAAAACTAGGAAGAAGATGTTTTTCCTCTAGTCTAAAGTAAGAATTGAACAAAAACTTATTGACTCGAGGCCAAGAGCAAAACATTTCATAAATAAAAATGAATCATTTTTCATTATGAATAAAAACTTATGATTCCAACTCAATTCCTGTCGTTATTATTCAAAATTGGTCCTTTACCTTTCAAAAAGAACCTCCTCTATTAATATTTTACTTCGTTGGTGACTCATTGGACGCTTCTGTAAGGTTATAGGCCCTCCTTCGATCTATCTGTTTCTGAACTCCTTCCGGATTTTGAGTCATGCTACTAACATTTAATCCAAATAAAAACTGGTAGTATTTAAATATTTATTAGTTGTTATGATATGACTCAAATCTATAAAAATAATAATCAATAATATTATCCAAATTTAAAACAGATAAACATCGTTAACAATTAAGTTAAGATTCCTATTAAACCTAAGTCATACTTTTTCAACGGAATTGCTTTCAAATAAAACTGAATTTATGAGTGCAGCGTCAAAGATATCTTTTCCCGTCCAAATTAAAGCTCCTAACATCAATGAAGCTTTAAAGAAAGCATCAACAAGTACAACTCAGCAGGCAGTCCATTAACCAACTCGCCAAACCACATCTAGCTATATCGATACCGTCTTTAGATAATCGCAAATACCGGTCTATTCAAGCTGGCTTATACCAACGAACGTGTGTTAACTTTTAACCAATTTTTGTATATATTGATTCCACTGGGGAGATGGTATAGTAGCGCAACAACCATCAGTTAACCATCAGATCTTGTTAAAGTCACAGCAAAGAGAGAAGAGCTCAAGCTGAACTAGTGAATTTATCGAATTTATTTAAACAAAAATCATTCAAATTATTTAAACAAAATGAAGTCATTTCTATTAGCGGTAAGTACGAACTTTGAATCATTTCTTCTTTGCGCAATGTGAAGAGTATTTTCTTTGTCGTTGATCGACGGAATTGGGTCATATTTTTGGTCAAAAGCTTTCATATTACGTATCTGATGCAATAGTGTTTTTCCATTAAAAAAAAAGACAAGTGCGATAGTGTATATAGTTGAAAATAAAACAGTAAATTTATTAGCATCGCATTTAATAATCTCATTACATATTCAAGGTCACCCTGTTGTACACAGTCTCATCTGCCGTTGGTGATGTCTCGCATATTCTAAATGAATATGGCACCACGACGCATCCACCTCCACCAAATCCCTATGTGTTTAGCTATTCCGCTGGAAGGGCACCCGGACACGTTGATCGTACCCACACAGAGGTCTCCGATGGTTCTGGGGTAATTCGTGGTGCATTTTCATATGTGGATCCAAGGCAACAGTTGAGAACTGTGAAATATACAGCCGATGAATATGGATTCCATCCAGAGCTGAGTCACGAGCCGGAAGATACCGAAGCAAATAAACTAGCCAAGGCAAGACATTTTGCGCTGTACAATAAGATTGCTGAACAAAATGCGAATCCACAACCTCTTCAGGTGAGTTTTAGAATTTTAAATAGTGTAATAGACATAGTTTCTCACCGAAAAAGACAATCGCGGATGAAATGTCAGATATTCAGATAATAATTTTCAAAACCCGATTCACTTTTTAAGAGACTCGCGCTTTTTATTCAAATTTTATGCTTCTTATAGAGTAGCACACTGTCTTTCAATTTTCCAACCATTGACGCACTACAAGTGGTTCTACGAGTTTGAAAAATACTACAAAATAAAATACTTCTTGTGCCAATGGTCAACTGTAGATAAATTTGTATACATACCTAGTCCAGCATTAGTTGAAGACAAACATGATTCGAGAAATTTCATAAGTTTTAATGGAAGACTTTGTAGAAACGACCTCAGAATAAATTTTAAAGCAGAGACTTTTCCAGTTGATTAATTCATCTTCTAGAATTATTGCGAATACTAGTAAGAAATAGTCGTGAACAATTACAAAATATAAAAAGCCCGTTGGCAACAAAAATAAGGTAGTTTAACATTATTTTAAGGTAGTATGTAAGCTTTTACATATATAGTTTTAATTAAAAAACAAGTCCGTTCACTAAGTTTTTATAATAAACTCTTTTTCTTAGTCATATTTGTTATTACAATAAAATAATCTCTATAATTAAGTCGAAAGACATAGATTAAGAATTAAGTTTAGCCTAGAGCGCCCGCATAGGACCAGTAAGTTAGAATAAGTTACTCAAGTTATTTAAGCTTGTTTTAAGTGTTTTTGCCTAGCATAAGTGTTATTTGTTTGTTCAATAAAAATCTTTAAAATTGAAAAAAAAAATTGAATTAGTCGTGAACAATTAATTTAAAAAGAATTTGTTAATTGGAATTATAAAATATTTTTTTAAATAAATGTGTAGGTGCATTTCCCATCAAAATCTTTGCGGCATAGTTCATTCTTTCCTATAATATCCCCCCAAAGCGAGTAGATTGTATATCCTTAAAATAATAGTAGTACTTATGTTCTTAAAATAAGACATTAAATTTATTTTAAAATTAAAACACATTTTTCTTTAATTTTAGCAACAAACCTATGTTGGTCCACAAGAAAGTGAAGCTGTAGTTCGTGCGACCAATAAGCATTTAAGCCTGTATGAGAAAATTGCACAAGAGCATGCGTTAATTGGCGCCCAACAGCAAGCTGAACGTATAGCGTTCGAAGCGACATCTGAAGCCAATCAAATAGAGGGGGAACAATATCATCATTAAACTAGAGGAATAATAATGTTACAACGGCGATTTTTTTCTTATTTTCGGTTAAAAATAAAAACATAAAACAAGATATATAAAACATATACATATTTTTTATTATTTCCTTCAGTTCTTAAGGGGCTAGTTATAGCTATCATTCAAATGCATCATTGGAACAAATCAGTGGAACAATGGATCCATTTTTTTGATAAGTCAGTTATAGCAATCCTTAAAAAATTGCTGTCAATGTAAGTCAACAACAACAAAGTATAGGTTTTAAGGTTGGAGTTGATCATTGAAAGAAAAAATGACAGATGAGAATAGAATGAGATATGGCCACATCAGTGAAACGATTGTGTTCCAAATTATAGAAACGAGGATAAGCTGTTCATTGAGCTCGATTTTGATCAGTGAGATAATACAATTGGATTCAAAGTCTAACTGAATTTTGACTCTTCTTCCTAAAATAGAACACAGCAAAGTGGGGGTAAAATTCTATCAGAGGACAATCTCCAAAAAAGTACAGGAACGTGTTGACCAAAAAAAATCTGCCCACTTTTCAGACGTTAGTTTTTTTTGTAATGATTTCCTTCAAGACAACAACTAAATAATTTGACAGAACTCAAAAATGTGCTCATGGGGAAATTTCTTACTCTCTCGTGAGCTCTATCTTCTGTGAAAATTACGAAACTTTGACGTATAGAAACAGGAATTCCCTACTTTTCGTAAAACTTCGTACATTTTCGTAACTTTAGTCAGTAGGAGAACTAATCACTAATTTGAAAATACCATTCGACACTTTTTGCTACATGTAAATTTAAGATAATAGTGACACTTTATGAGAAAATAATTACCCACTTAAAATGATGATTAATGATGCAATTGTACATCAACGTCAAAGTGCATTACGATTCTACTCATCAAATTAGTAATTAATTCCCACCGGCCAGGAAAAAATGTAAAACGAAACAATTATCGTGACAAGTGGCAACTAGTATGTTGCAATAATTTAGTAATTTAGTACAAGCAAAAAGTGCATCCAACATCTGCTTTAACTAAATAATGGCAAATAATACGGAAACACGGTTGAACGCCATTTTATAGCTAAAATAAAATCTCTACGTAACAAACAGGAAATTACAGCACGGCATGAATCTGAATTCAAATCAGCCTCAACTTTAATCAATATCGAAGTGCATAAGACTTACTTATGGATTCAACACGGTGTCTGCTTAACATATGCTCGAAACTTTCAAATTGGAAAGCTTAATATTGCATATCCGTTGAGAAGCAGTATAAGTTATAATCAACTTGAGCAGCATTTTTATTTACAATTTACACGTGTCCAAGGGGTTATGAATATCCTTAAACTGTTATTTAGGGCACGAGCGGATGAAAAAGAGGGAAGAAGGTTGCAGTGAACGTTAACTTTAAATGATTGAGCGCTACAGTGATGAAGGAAGCCCGGTAGATTGTTTCACATTCGTGTTTTGCGGCTTATGAAAGAATCCCTGAATTTGACAGCGTCCAGCGAATGGGCGAATCGTGAACAAACAATTTTGGGCATTTGAACGCAAACGATTGACAATTTTACTAATCCCAAAGAAGAGAGTTTAATTTGTCTACCCATTAATATAAAAAAAAGTTTAAGTTTAATTCGTTTCTACGAATAAATCAACAATTCGCTAGTTTTTCACCGAATAAACGAATTCTTCATGCGAACTGTCAAACTTAATTCAACAGATGTAGAACGCAATCCACATTCGCACGACCGAGAGAATTTAACCTCACAATTCTTTGTTTTCTTTTGTAGATGGCAGTTGAAATTCGCAGATTGCAACACGTAGATGAGAAAGTAGCTGCGAATGAAATGTCAAAATTTGCGAATATTCGTTTGTTCGTATTCGCAGTTCGCTGAGCTATGAATAGACAATTGAAGTTTTTATAGCAAGTGGTACTTCTGCTAGTATATTATAAAACTGCACTCGTAATGTTCATTAAAATTTATTTATTTCAAAGTTAATGACATAAACCCAAATTCCATCGCCAGCTTATTTATTTGCCACCTCCAGCTCCGGCTCCAGCTCCCATACCAGCACCAGCGGACATTCCAGCTGACATTCCACCTTGTGCTCCTCCTTGTCCACCTGGTCCTCCTTGTCCTCCTGCGCCTCCTTGTCCACCACGACCTCCGGGTGGTCCGCCTTGTGGTCCTCCAGGTGGTCCCATGTTTTGGCCACCTCCCTGGGCACTCCTTTTAACTAGCCTGCTAAAGACTCCATCTTCGGACGCGCCAAGATCCTGAAAATAGGTATACTTTTAAGAGTTCACTTTATTATTTAGCGGTTTTTTCGAACCATTAATAGGACAACGCCGAGAAGGACGATGACGAATTTGGTAGATGTTTTCATTCTGAAAATATTTTGGAGTTAGATTACAACTGTGCCTTTAGCAAGCGCTGCATGCACTTAAATACTAAAACTACTTCAATTGTTTTTATCAATGCAATTATAGAAAAAATCCATTTTCATTGACAAAACCATATTCGCTGATTGGATTTTGATAGTGACACAAAGAGCAATTAAATTAATTTACCACAACGAAGTGTGATACTATCACAACATGAAATGGGTTTTCTATTGAAATGAAATACAGTGAAATCATGTATTTTTGTAGAATCTACTTTTAACGCCAAAGAAAAAATTGCTATAGGTACTAACAATTAACTGAAGGTTAAACATTTTGTTTGTTTTTCAAATAGTGTGCTAAATTAAAGTAATTTTTGTACAACAAACTACCTAAAATAATCTCTAACTACATTAAACCTGTAATTAACGTTATTTCCCGCTAAATATCCCATACGAAACCATTTTTTAGAAATCGACTTTCAGGCTGTGGGGTTTTCCTCAGGAAGTAGGTATCGGTAGGCTTCACTTCAAAAGATTGAGAAAATTTATAAAGATCGAAATTAGGACTATATCAAGGGGTTGATTTGGAAAACATACTAAATAGGAAGGGGGAATATGTTGGCACAAAAAAAAAATTGGAAGGAGAAATCAATAATTACATAAAAAAGTAAATTATAAGTACCTATGTATGGACTAGTACATATGGATCGGCTCGCTAGCTTAGTGGAAACTCCTTAAGATGCTATTCCATTTTTCAAGCATTAAATCCAAAGACAAAACTTTAAGGAAATTTTGGGATCATTAAGGAGAACGCACTCAGTGACAGTGGAAAGCTAGGATAAGTTCCAAAATTTTTCCAAAAAAATGTTTAAAAATCCTGAATTCCTAACTGCACTCTATACTTACATGCATATGGTTCCAGGTTGGTTGATAGGGTCAGTTGCTGGTGAACAAAAAGCATCGGGCTGCCAGAAAAAATTGATCCATTGATAGGAACCGGGATAGCGGTAGAAACTTGACATGAGACCTCAGTAGTTACCTTGCACTTTACTCGCATTGGGACCTATCTCGTTGCCAACTAAAAAAATTTAGAAAAAACTTAATAGGACCTGTCCCACACTGATCTAATTTTACCGCTGGGTTTTGCTGGCAATCTATTTCCTTTTCTTATCGAAACAAACTAATTCGATTTTGATGAAGCCTTAAATAACCATTCTTAGTCGAAATACCGAGACCAAAACAGTACCCGAAAACACTTTTCATAACTACTTGAACTTTAGGTCAATTCCCGCTCTGACTAAAACTACGAAAATTTACGAAATATAGTGAATTTCTGTTCCCGTACAACTCACGTCAATGTTTCCTAGTCTTTCATAGAAGAGAGATTAATAAATTTCCCCATGCTGAGAATGTCTTAGAAATTTCTTTGGGCAAAATATGAGTTCTTTCAAAAGGTTGTGTTGTTGTTGGCTAGCAAGATAATTTGATATAAATCAATACAACAAAAAAGTGACGTTTGAAAAGTGAGCCGCTTATTTGTTCAACCCGTTCGCGTACTTTTTTGGAGAATTGGCAAGCTGCGAAATTTAGTGCAGAAAGTACGGGAACAGACCTAATGAGTAGGCTACCGAAAATTCTTAAATTGGACATCTAGTCACCCGATTTGCCCACACACGATTCAACTGTGTTGAGTGGCTTGCTAATCAACTTCGATTTAGAAAGTACGGGAACAGACATTTTAGGTCAGTTCGAGTACTTTTTGTACTAAAATTCGTAGATTATCAAATTTCGAAGAGTGGGGGTAAAATTCTCTCAGTGAGAGCTAAAATTACGAAAAAGTAAATGAATGAGATGAACAAGAAAAAGTTGAAAATACACTGGTTTGACAGCTTTGACAGTTTTCATAAACTAGCCCACAGAAATTTCTTCCACTAAAATTCGTAGCATGGAGAAATTTCTTACTCTCTTGGGAGCGGTCTTTTCTGTGAAATACTACCAAATTTATTCGTACGCGAACAGCTTTTCGTAAAAATTCGCTGTTTTAGGAGGGTACGCGAACGGACCTTTTGTTTCAGAGCGAAAAAATGGAAACTCTATGCAATGACATCTATGCTAACTTATACGTATATATATGTTTATACAATACTGGTGTTCTAACATTCGCTGTTGTTCCGTTGGTTCTTCTTTCCCTCAGGAATGAAACCAAAATGTAGATTTCAGGGCTTAGCGGCCATGAAGTAACTTCGATAGAGACTTTTGAGTTGTTGCTCTTGGTGTCAATGAGCAAATGGAAATAAATGAGCAAAGTTATTTATGCCATGTTTTTCTTAAATAGCTCAGTCACAAATGTTGGTCTATCCATATGACACAGGGTAAAACGCTGGATTGAGTGATGATTACAAACATTAAAAGTCTGTGGGACAAATTAGGTGCCGTTGTCCCTAACCAATGCTTTTGGAAATCCTTCCAGAGCAAACAGCGATTGCAGTCCTTAATCGAAGCATCGGAAGTGATTCCAGAGTCCAGACTGTTAGTATATACGTTTTTTGTGTCATTTTATACGTGTTTGCAATAGCGAGCAAGTCCTGACGCTTTGAAATAATTTTCTGAAGCTATTATAAGTGCTTGAAGGGTGGAAGTTAAGATTTTTGTTGTCTAACATATAGCAGAAAGTAGATGTCTCCTAAAATGGGTTGAATATTTCAATTACGAGGTATAACCTATGCAGCTTTCATATTCAAAGTAATGCATAATTGGCATGCAATTAATCTATAACAAAAAGGTTTATGATACTAACATCTTGGAACTAGGGAGGATAATATTAGAATCGTAATTTAAAATTCCTCAACAGGACACCGAAAATACACTATTCGTCAATGGTTTTTTAAAAGCATAAGTCAGCCTCCTTCTTCCATCCCACATGACATTCCTGAACCATATGAGAATACCACTACTGCGGTGATTTATAGCATTCCTTTAAAAGCAAAAGTTCTAAACTCTTGCTTGGGATTGTTACAACCACATGTACCCAAACTGAATGGTTGTAAATTGGAGTTCAGATACGAGTGCTATTTTCAAATTGTTTAATAAAGCCTATTCAATCTTTTTCTGACAAAAAACACAAGTTTTAGCTCACAAAACTACATATATTAATTTGGTAGTTCAAAACGAAATGATATTTATTTAATGCATGTCTATCCGCCTACGCCACCCATTGCACCCATTCCCAAATTCAATCCTGTACTAATTGCGCCTGCGATATCTGGAGCTCCTGCTGGTGCTGGCGGTTCTGGCAATGGACCTCCCATCTGTGCATTTCTTTTCACTAGATTACGAAAGACTCTTGACTCAGAGTAGCTGAATTCCTGTGACACCAACAAAATACATCAATATTTACATTTTTCAATTTATTAATTTTTTTACCATTAAAAGGACAACGCCAAAAATAACAGCAAGCAACTTAGTCGCAATATTCATCATAAAAGTGGTTTCAAATTAAACAATAGATGAAGCTGCTTTGCACCTCTTTAAATACTTGAAATATTAAAGCTACGGCCTTTAAAAAAAAGTATAATTGATTTGCAGTGCTGGAACCATATAACCTATGTCGATTGGATATGATAGCAGATAATTTTATTTAATTGAACTCATAAAACATTGCACGAGTAAATCGGATTTATTTCACAACTATATCTCTAGAAGCAGAACATAACAATATTAAATTTCAGATTTGTCTTTCCTTGATTCCACAATGCCATGGAATCCACATGATTTCGGGTTGTTATCTGCAGGGTCCTTGTTTTGGAAATAAGTAGTGTGATGTTGTTGGAATTTTGCAGAGCTTTAAGTGCCGAGAGACTATACATCTATACAAATGTTTTGTTTCCCACGTGCTTTGAAAGCTTCCCTCGCGGCCTCTAAATTTACGAAGGAGGCAAATTGTGGCAGAGGACAGGTTTTTATTATCAATCCACTCTCCAGTACTACAGCAAAGGATGTGTTAGCTGAAGTTTTGGATCCATCGGTGTAAATAAATTTCTATCATGATGATACGGTATACAGCACAGCTGATGCTCAGGGAAAGAAAGTGTGATGTTGCCGAGACGCACTTTAGGATATCTGCAGAATGTTGTCTATAGCCGAAGCTAATCGTTTGCTAAGATCTGCGATTCATGGAACGTCGGATATCGCTGTCAATTATAGAGTTTGATGATTCTCTCCTCGATGATAGAGAGGCTTCGACAAGGATGCTTTTAGTTGGTTTAGTTACGGAACGCACTAATGCTACTTCCGGCCGCTTGGCGGTATGTTCGTATGAACGTTTCTGGTTCAGGTTAGGCCAAAGATCTCTAGATATTCTCAAAAGACTATATTCTCAGAGAACGTTGGCATTCCTTATAGTATCCACTTTGAGCATTAGTTTACAAGTAGCAAGCAGCAAGCCAACCCCCATTTTATCAGGTTCGATTGGGAGGATTGTGATAAATTTGGCAATTTTATCCGCCTTACAGTTCACTTGGCCTCGCACCCAGCATGGTGATTGTTGTATTGGTCCGAGATCTCTATCAGAGATGCGTGGCAATCTAGTACTACCTTTGATGTCGTTGTGGACGGTTCCAAGGATCTGATGAAAATACTAATATCCTTAACAGATAGTATGCTACACTTTAGCCATGACAGGGCTTCTTTGATTCCCTTTATTTCCGCCTGAAATACGCTAAAATGATCAGAGAGAAGATTCTTATAAGCACAGAAGCACCACCACCACACCACTAACTCTGTCAGTGGTTTTACATCCATCAGTGTAGATATGAATCGTTCCGACATCCACCTGCTCAAGATTGGGCGATAGGTCACGAGCCAGGATTGATGTACGAAAGTTTCGACCAAAACTGAACTTAGGTGGGGTGTAATCAGTGGTTTCATTATTGAGATTATATTCATTAAGAACAGAGAAGCATCCAACACACCTGCCATATATTCCGCTTCCGTAGTAGACAGCGCGACACACGATTACCACTGCGAATCTAGGATATCAGTGCTTGAGCAAGCAAAACTATGTACACACCCACTATTAAGTGGATTTGTGCGAAGCGGACGGTCGATTTTGTACAAATTTCATTGCATACTCTCTGGCGATTGAGTTTCACTTTCAAAATATGTGGAGAGAAATATTTAAGGAATGTGGGTGTTTCGGTTGGCGAAATTTATCGAGCTTGGGGTTTCATTGCATAATGACTTTGCTGTGTTTTGATCATCCATGTTAGCTATTATTGCACCAAGCACAGATCAGTTTCTAAGCCCAGGTAAGTGACTATCGATAGATCAATCCAAGACTGTAAAAAGATTTCTGTTGTCGATGCAGGTAAGATGCTACCCATGATTTCGCGAATTAACGCAAATAGTTTAAACTACGACTGATCCTTTTCAACGATTCGCCTGTGCTACTATTAGATGTGGTACTTCGAGAATGAGCATACATAGCTGGTTTGGTTTCGCATTAGGGATGTATGATACCATTGTCTGCAGTTCTGAAGATGACGCAATGGACTTCTTGTCGTAACTCTAGGCGTAACATAAAAGCTACATATGTTGATGAGAAGCCTTGCATCGTATAGACTTTCAAACGTATGCCGATATGAAGTGTTGTTTAAGTGTGGAGTCATTAAAAGGACCTCAGGGTGTTCTTTCTTTCTCGATCCGTACTTCAATCACACATGGTATCTCTAATATAAGAACTATGTGATGACGCTGTATAATTCTTATTCGCATGACTCCAGCTTCTTCTACAAACAACTCACACAAAAGCTCTAACAAATAAAACTAAAATTTATCGTATTGTTCTGCGTCCTTGAGAATTATTTTTTATTTTGCAATGGTCTGTTTTCTAATACAAATATTAATTTACACATAATTTCTTGCTTACTTTTGACTTTATATTGCCAGAAGTGTACTAAATAGTTATTTTTCTTTTCTTTTTTTCTGCTTTTAATTTAACAACAACAAAGTATGTATATATTAAATCAATTGAATTTCTTAGAGAAATTATTGTTTTTTCAATTGCTTGCGGTTAAACAGAAATAAATTAAATAAAAGACATACAATTAAGGGAGTTAATCTCGGTGAGTTTGACTCAGTTTCCTTTTGTTGGTTAACTCTCATATTTGCATATGACACTGAATGTATCGCCACCCAAGCGATTGGCTAGCCATTGATTCTTGATTACGGCCAGTTTTAAAGTTTCACAACGGAATTTCGCATAAAGATTTGTATGCAGCGCTCGACCCATTCCCTCGATGACCAGTAAATCAGTCTGGTTGGTTTCTATAGCCTTGCAGAGTTCTACAGAACAGAAATTCATACGTGCTTTCAATAGAAAAAAACATTTTGTAATTTGTAAGCACAAACCTGGTGTCAAACGTCGCATGTCTAGACAAGGTCCTTTCTGACCGTTCGGATAGACTAGAAGCTGCTCGCTTTCGAGTGCTCTATTAATTATATCACAGTAACAACTGCATTTCTGCAGTATATCCTCGAGTTCCTTATACGTCACATCGTTCAGCGAGGGCTCAGAGTTTGCACACAGCAGAACCTTTGTTTGGCGCTTCAATAGTTCTCTGGCAAATGGCAGAATACCTAAAACGACATCAGCGCCACTATTGTCAACGAAAATTACCGCACATTTGTGTGGTGTATCCTGTGAAAATTAAATGATATTCGATGCTAATCGCAAGTTAATTATGCGTACCTGCATGCGCCGCAACCATTCATTTAAGTTGTCTATCAACCATGGTCGCTTCTGGATCTTATCCAAAGCATCGTGCAGGCCAAAGTTCTTATCGTTTTCTAAAATATCAGCCACTGCTTTTGCTCCCCAATCAAATATGTTACCTGCAATATAAAATATAGAAAGACTCGTGTGGTTTATTTAGTTTTATAATCGTAATAAGTATAAACAAATGAATGCTCTTTCTAACCTGATTTCTTAAAGAAGAAGAACGTTCACAATAATAAAAAAACAAAATAGCAGACATTCTTTACATAATGACTTAACGCTCTTGTAATTATCTTTGTATTCTATTTTGTACAATCAAATTAGTGCTTTAACCCCCTCATTCATTTGCATGTTGATAAACAATATCAACAAACGATAACAACACGAACTTTGTATGTGTGTGTGTGTGTCTGTTAATCAAATGCTAGACAATCAAAACCGATTAGCATCTACACAAGAAACGAAGAAAGTCCAAAACAAAACTATAAACCGATATATCACGCTTTACTGTTTCGGGGGCTAAATGTATAAATACAGACTGACAAGGTCACGATTTTTTCTTCTTTTTTTTTTTTGTCTGTGTTGTTATATGTCATGGTCAAGGTTCTTAACGCACATCATTAGTTAAATGATATACAATTTGGCAAAATTTTGAAGAGCCGATACTCACCTGCTAATACTCCACGAATTAATTCAGTCCACTTTTCATCGTTCTGCAAATTATCGATTTCTTCTAATCTGGATTTGAAAGTTTTTATGGAAGCCTCGTTCTCGTCAGATTTCTGCTTTAGCCATGGGTCTGTAAATCCATGCAGTCTTAATGTGGTTTCATTTAATTCTAATAAATCTCTAATGGATAAGGGTTTATTGCTGCAAATCAAAAAGAAATAAATAAGAAAATTATATAAACTTGATTTGATTTAGAGATAGCTCTTCGTTATGTAAATAGAAAATAGGTGTAGCTTCTTTTACTTTAACGAGTCATGCAATGGAAATATTTTTGAAGGTTAGCCACTAGAAAGGCACAAGCTGAAGCCAGTTTTGGCAGTCGGAAAGTATTGTTGAAACTCAATATTTTAACAAGAACATTACATGCTTCGTTGATTATGAAAAACCCTACGCCAAGGTGTTACACAAGAAAGCCTTCAAAGAAAGTGTGTAGAGAAAATTATTGAATATTTTTTACTTATTACAGAATAGCATACAGCACTTGGCAACTATTGCGCAGAACAATAGAGGAGGAATCGAGCTCTTCGGGTATGAGTTTGAAGAAGCTCACAAGCGCTGTAGAACTACAAACGCACGCAGCGTACAAAGATGTATTTGAACAACTACATACTTTGTCCTAGAAGTTTTCCAAGACATCAAAACACCCGGGTTATTAATCCTCATTGGCTATTTCATGTAGGTACATATAGCTAGTCGTTTTTTCAAGCCTTACATGGGCCTGACGACTAACGGCTGATCACAAAGTCAACCTAACTGAGCCGTGATACATACACAACAATCTTTACGCACATTTTTTTGGTTGTTTTGCTCTCTACTAACATTACTTGCAGGTAAGCTTTGGTGTAGTAAAAAAAATAACTGCTGAAAGAAAACTAATTGAAACTGCCCTGTACTCAGATACCTTTCCGATTGGCAAACGTGCAAGCGAACACACACGCTAGGTATTTCATCTTGCTAGTCGACATCAAAGTGGAATACTTAATTGAATTAATCAAGAACAAAATTCATTGGAAGCGTGTCTCAACCGTGAATAGTTAATCACCGGCTCATTAAAGGTCGGAGAAACCCAATTTCATTAGAAGACCACGGACTAGTCACTGGCTTAAGTAAGCAAATTTCCATTTAAAAATGGCCAAGTTGCGGTATATTCGTGAAGTAAACCCCCATAAACACAACTTACATATGTACATCGCAAAATTAAATCAATCTTCGCACTAAAACACAGCAGAAACTCACTTATCCTTTGAATTTTTCAAATTCTCCACCTGCTCCTTGTAGGTCTTCTTAAACCGCTCCGCACGCTCCTCGGAAGTGCTGTCTGTTTCCCTCTGACTGTCGGCTGCCTGAGCGGCAAATTTATTAATCATATCATTGAATCTATTGAACCAATATGCCGCCGCCTCTGGATCTTGGTTAAGGTCAAGGGTGTCCGGATTGTAGGTATCAACATTCGCTAGAAGCGTAGCACACATTGCGCGTAACTCCGTGACTCTTGCGTTGGTTTCTTTTTTTTTTTCTCTTTTAACAAATTTATCAGTGCAACTGTTTTTTTGGTGAATTAAACTTTTATATTTTGTACTCTTTTGGTATAATTGACAAGTATTTCCTTAATTTTAATAAACATAACCCGAATAAACTATTTTTTTTTTCGATGAAGAGCTAGTTTTATAGTTTAGAACCCCTCGCAAATGAGAACCAACTAAATGATGGGAATTGAGGTGGGGATTAACTTTTATATTGGTGTCTGTAGTTTGATAAAAAATTACTTTAAACAAAGGCTAAAATATATTGTGTTTCTCGTGGTTCAATTGTAAAGAATTAGTAAAAAAAAAATAAGGAAAACCGAGATAATAGAGACTAAAAAAAACTGTGACCACCAATGACAGTTAGCAGCCGCAGTCACAATTGTGGTCTTTGAATTTTGTTGTCACTTGGTGTTTTCTTCGGCAATGAAGATAAAAACAAAACTAGGTCACGGTAAGGAGTTTGGAAATTTTGTGTGGTCAGAATACGAAAAAATTTTAAAAATGTTTATACTTCAATCATATGATGTAAAACACAAGTCAGAGACGTGATAGTTGAGTGGGCAGACAAGTGAAAGGTACGAAGGCAAATGCATTCAGCCATGGCGTTTTTGCCTTTCCTTTATTTGATAAAACCGGTGCACACTGGCGTTTTGTAACGACTGACTAAAAATTTGACTTTCTGAAAAAGAATCCACGTTATACATTTGATAATCAATCACTCAAATCATTAATTAATACATCTCCCAATAATTAATGGGGTGATGCTTACTATTCTCAACTATGATATGAAGTTTGGATTTGCAGAAAAATAGAGTTGACAGGACTACATTTTGGACTTCTCTTTAATCGTCACCACATCTCATCGTGGATATTTTTATGTGTGGAATACTTGCTTTATATTATAGGCATAAGTAATAATCGGAAATATAAATAACTAGGTAGATAGATAATTGTTTATTTGTAATGTTTTTCGTTGCCACAGCTATAGCTTATCCCATTTTTTTCGGTATCAAAATTTATAGATGAAATGCATGAAAGTTCTTTTACTGCAAATACACATTAAAAAATATTTTCTCGAGTTCTAATGCCAATAACTTTGAGTCATACCCTACTTTATGTAATTCACTATCTTTTCATTGTGAACTTACCACAAAAAAACTGCAAATTTGCTCCCGAACTGTCACTGACAAAAGTCAACCCATTTCTAGTAAATTGTGCAAAAAGCGGAATTCCTTCTAAATCATTTTTCATTTTCGGAAACAAACACAAATCTAATATGAATTTAACAATTAAAATTCTTAAGGGTGACGAATGTACAGTCACCGTAAGGCATCAATTATTTCTATAACCCGTTTCATTGACGAAATAATTGAAATTTTCCTAGGTTACTCCAGAGACGACCATAATCGAGATGAAGCAGCAAATCGAGAGACTCATGAAAATCCCTGTAATCCATCAAAAAGTAGTCCTCCTCGGACGTGCTATGATTGACGAGAATACAATCGCTTCGTATCCCACAATAAAAGACGGCACAAAACTTAATTTGGTCATCAAGAAGCCGGATCCCCTAAAGGAAGTCATTTTCCGATCATTCCGCAAATATTTTAACGAGGAGCAATCAGAGAAATTATCGAAAGAGTTTATGAATGATTTTGAAAAGCAGCTACAACAGTTGAGCCTAGATGACATCGAGAAATTAGCCGAAAATATGCTCGGCGATTCGACGGATTAGAGACAATTAGAAGTGTTATTATTTTGTACCTACTTAAATATATGTAAAATTAATTTTAAATAGTTGTACATAGTTGTTTGCCGGGGTTTGGTACAGGAGGATATAGCGCTGCGCTTATTGGAACAGATTACTATGGACTAGTTCAAATTTTCTTATAAGATTTTCCTTACGAGGGGAGAGTTAGCTAATTAGAGCAAGTTCGGCATTTGTTCGCTTGAAGACAGTATTTGTAGCCAAAAACTGATTTTACTCATCAGCAGTTGGCAAGATCATATTGTAAGAGAAACATAAATCTAGGAGGGTTTTAACATGGCCTCTCCTTACGAGTACATTTAATCCGCCATCCAAAGTTCAAACAGTTCTCAATTATGATAGAATTAGAGGCCATAAAAGAGGAGATCTGACTCTCAAAATATTATATTGAGCTGTACAATATTTGGAGAAGGAAGAGTGGGAAAGATTGGTGAGAGATGAGCACATTTCCAGAAATCGCACGCGATGGAACGTAGGCATTGTAGAAGCCCTAGGACCCACATGGGGATACAGGAAATAAGTAAAAGTAAGTAAGTGTATAATATGTAGCCCTCCAATGTTCCACCAGCCTTACTGCCTGATCTCTCGAATTTAATGCATGAAGGCCAGTAAGAATCGACGGTACAATAATACAACTGTGTCAAAACGATATACCATGTCGAAGAGTATCAATTAACTAGACTATTTCATCAACAGTCCGCTTTCCTTAAAGAAAAAGACACACTAATTAAAATTTACGGCAAATTAGCATCTTTATTTGAAACTTCCTATTACTCTAACAAATTGATTTTATTTCTTTCAAGCACTGCGGTGTTGAGTAGAAAATGGTCCAGTTTTAACCTGATGAAGTAATCATTTTACCAGTCGGTCACCGTCACGACTAATTATCATCCGATCTGAATACCTCTGTTTCGCTGTATTTGTACTCTGGTGATGATTGCGACGGCTCCAGGCGGTGATGGTAGGCTGGTCGTCGATTGGAAGAGTGTGTTGGCGGTGGTGTTGAACAGAATTCATTGATTTTCACCGAATTTCTATGCAGAGTACCTAGTTGAGCCTCGAAGAGTACATCATTTATCGCTTTTTCAGCGAATAGTCTCTGCATACTGTCTAAATACTTGAGTTTTGCTGCCCAGAGTTTGGCAATATCTGCTTCATTGTCACAGATTAGATCAACTGAATTACATACAAGGGGTTGCTGCATATCATTTTGCTTAACTTCGGCATATCTTGGCCTTTTCATAGGATACTGAGCGTAAATTGGGTAAACATCGTTCTCCACGTGACTCGTTTCATGACTGTTTGTCTGTTAAAAATAAATTATACGTAATAGTAACAAAGCAAATGTCTACTCATAAACCTACCAAATCGTTGTCCTCGGACGCTGCAAAAGATGTTGACTTTCCCCAGGGACCAGGCGTCTCTAAGTCCTTCAGGAACATCAGTTCCTCATACATCCACGACGATGGCCGGTAATCTATACCGACAGCGGCTGATTCTGCAACTTTTTTCAGCTCTTTCCGGAAGTTACTTCGCATGGAATTGATTTTCTTTTTCACATCCTCAACTGTGGCATCGTGTTTGATGGTTCGGAAGACATCCAGGAGTATTTCGTAGGCTTTATTGCGTTTTTCCTTTTTTGTGTAGTCCAGACATTTAACATCCCACAGAACCGGCAAACAGTGGTAAGTTGTGATAAACTTTCGCAGTTTACCTCGTTCGTCTTTGATTTCATCGATAGATGCCATTGTTACAAAATCAAAATCACGTAAATATTGCTCCTTTTACTTCTCTTTTAATTTTATTTTCACTGTCTGCACTTCAATATGACTTCTCTAGTGCACTGTCAATAATGTCATGTCAATATTATTGATGAATTATTTATGGTTTGCGTCCAGGCTTCTGCTTGTCGTTGAATATTTAAATATTTAAACTTATTCGGTTACACTTATTTTAAATTCACTGTCCTGCAGTGTTGTTCGCCCGAAAGATACGACAAAAAGAAAAAAACGATTTCTTTGCAGAGAGTCAAACACAATTCAGAGTTTTATTGAAGACTATAATCAATTATCGAGTATGGTTTATGATTACAAGTTTATTTATGATACTGTCATCAAATCGAGGATAGGTATTTGAAACTGAAACAATTAACACTGTATGCGATCGCGATGACTAGGTCTTATTCAAACTCGATCGTGTTTTCCACAAAAGACGCAAAATATGATGAATGTGTGAAATGTGGAAGGTGCTTTTGGTTGTTTTCATATTTTCTTGATTGAATTCTGCTTTTATTTCTTTATTATACTTAAGCTCTAATGCTGATATGTTCATCTAAGACGAATGAATCAGTAAAAAACCGTTATAAATGTATTTTTCCATAATTAATTTGTAATTCGCTTCTTGTAGCTGCACTAGTAGCTATGTAAAATGCGAGTTATGTTATGAAAGGAATGCTAAAATAGCTGTTTTGCCAGCGATATCATCATCACGATTGTGCTTTGCCTTACGGAAAGCCAATAATATATCTTGAAAGCAGAATAGTTAATTTAGACGATCGACAGCTTGGATTATTACAGGAATAAAGGTATCGTCCAGATGAAAAAGTCAAGTGAGTAATGCAGTACAGGATCATACATAGCTCATCTGTGGAAAATTGTATTTGCTTGTTGAGAAGATGATCGTAAGCTTAACATTTAATTTTAACTTCCACTTCGAATATAGAGCAAGTATTGTCTTCGTGAAATATTCGAGACAAAAGGTCTGATTGCGCACTCTCCCAAAATAGTGAATTTTCACCAAAAGCTGTTCGCGTACGAAGAATTTTTGTAGTTTTTCACAGAAGAGAGTGCTCACGAGAGTAAGAAATTTCGTTATGCTACGAATTTTAGTGTAAGAAATTACTTTGGTCTGAGTTGTGATAAATCTGTCAAATCAGTGTATTTTGGACTTTTTCTTGTTCAAGTCGTTCGAGTACTTTTTCGTAATTTTCGTTCTTTCTGAAAGAATTTTCTCCCCACTCTTTGTAATTTGATAATCTATGAATTATAGTGCAAAAAGTATGTGAATGAACCTAAAAATCAGAAAAATACATTAGTTCCTGACCACACGTTCATGGGAATGAAATATACACCTAAAAAAGTTGGAAGTGGTTCATGGAAATGAAATATACACTTAAAAAAGGTGCAAGGTCACAAAAATAGCCAAATCAGTATCCAAAAATTGTAAGAACTTATTTGATTTATATTTTATTAGTTCCCCACCACAAAATAGCTGAAATTTAACACAAAATATGGGAGTAGTATATATTTTTTCGTTTTTAAAACTACACCGTGCATGTTTTTCTTTTCGTCAACAATTGTGAACTACTCACAATTCACCAAATCCCAATAATCACCAATAAAAAAAAATTCTCCAATTCGCCGATTGTTAACGTCAAATAAAAAAGAAAAAAGAACAGAAAAAAACTACTGTTCGCCGTCCGCCTCCAACAGGCTCATCTGTCAAATGGTAAAAAAGGTGTATTCTACAAAAAATAACTCCTTCGCACATCTATGCCGCTTGAAAACACAGAAATTAAGTCCTTAAAATAGTAAATTATACTGGACAAAACTATCGCAAGTTTAGTGTTGTTTCATTGTTTAAAAATTTCAACCGATATTCAATTGTTTCGGCGTTAAATTTCGTCTGAAAAAGACGATCACCTCAAGTCAGACAAAAGACAGACGGACATTGAAAATACACACACCATGGAGACCATCGATATTGCTCGACTTGAAGAAGCCGTTCTCGTCTTCTATCGGTCCACTTCTCAGGAGCAGGCTATTACCCATGAATGGCTGACAAAGGCACAAGCCAGCCCACAGGCTTGGTCTTTCTCGTGGCAATTAATGCAACCAGGAAAGGTAGAATTTTCTAAGCCACCTACATCTATTTAGAGTTTCTTTATATTTTGGTGGTTTCTAGAGTCAAGAAGTTCAATTCTTTGGTGCTGTAACATTGCACTCGAAACTGATGAAGTTTTGGCATGAAGTTCCTGCGGAAAATAGAGAAGAATTAAAGCAGAAAATCCTTGAGAGTATAATTAACTTTGCTGCTGGTCCCAAACTGGTGCTCAATCGGTTGTGCATTGCTGTAAGTTAAACAATAAGACTTTTGCTCCTTAATTATTTACTTGTTTGCTCTTTTAGTTAAGTGCATTTATAGTACATATGCTGGGTGAATGGCCAACAGCTATTGAGGACGTAATAAACACTTTTCAAAACCAACAAATTCCAAATGTGACAAAGGAAATGCAACTGTGGATTATGCTTGAGGTTTTGCAAGCAATACCAGAGGAAGTATGAGTATTTGCTTACGTGTTTTGTGCCTAGATTAATCGAGTTCTTTTTTCTAGATGACTGCTATATACACATCTGTGAAGAGAGCCACTTTGCGTGGCGAAGTTGCCAAACGCGCTCCACTTGTAATGGAAACGACAGAAGCCTATCTGCAAATGCAAATCGATCGAGAATGGGACACTGAAGTGTTCAGCAATATGACGAGGGCTGTAAAGTGTGTTGGCACTTGGGTCAGGTTAGTGGAACTATAATTCGGATTTAACCTTGGTACAAATGTATTGCTTAACGATTTGCGTACTTCCATTTCTGCCTAAGTGCGTCATAATTTTTCAAGATCCAATTTTTGGCAGCAGCACTTTTGTTTACTATTACGTCGTGCAGTATGATTCAATGCAAAGCATTCGTGAGTGAGAATAAAAGAAAATAAATTGAAATAAGTATTCCCGTGACCGTTGAGGATCCTAGAATGGTCCTTGAGATTGCCACCGGCTTTTTGGTAAATGTTTGGTATGTCTTAGACCTTTTAGAGCCTCCGAGTGCTCGTGACTTGTTCTTCTTCCATCATACACCCTCATAACCTAGTAGAGTGCTCCTTCTGTGACAAATGGTCTTGTTATCGTTGTCGTTCTAGGTTCTAACCAACTTAACTTTAATTTGTCTCAGTCTTTGCTCAAACATTTATGGTAATTTACTTTATTTATTTATAGAAACATCGGTTTCTCTATTGAGAACTGCCAAAACATAACTGCAATTCTCCTTAAAGTGGTCAACAAATGCTACTGGCCATGTGTCCAGGATCCTGATTCCGATGGCTGTATGTCTGCAGATGAGAATGAGTTATCAGAGACTTGCCTCAAAACTCTGTTGAGCATAATTATTCAACCAGATTGCCATAATTACCCTAAGACTGCTTTTATTTTAATTAAAATGTTCCTTGACTCCCTCTGTGGTATAACTAAGGCTGAGTGGAAGAAAGACAACAACAATGAGGATATTGTCGTCAACATCTATGCACTGTTTGTGTCGGCCATTGAAAGACACTCACAACTCCTGTTGAATGGCATAACCACAACTGATCCCGAGCTGGCAGATTTAAATCGTCGTTTAGTGAATGAGATTCTTCAGTGTACTGATAAACCTGGAATCTATCCAGTGGAAGAGTCCTGCAGCAGTTTGGCTATGGGTTTCTGGTATTTACTACAGGATGAAGTGTTTGCCATGCGCAACACAGAGGAGAGAAACAAGTGCTGGGAGTTCATAAAACCATTGTACGCTCATTTGACACGAATTTTGGTGAGGAAATCCGAGCAACCTGACGAAACTTCAATCGATAAATGGAATTCAGATGATTTGGAGTCATTTAGGTGTTACAGACAAGATATATCCGATACATTGGTAAGTTTTACAGAATACGGAGTGCTGTTTCAGTTGATATCCTTGAGATTCTTTCTAGATGTACTGCTTTGATGTTTTGCATGATTTTATTTTGAATATCCTCGCATCTGTCTTGGATGAAACAATTGCTGGCATTCAAGCCAATCCGACTGAATGGACTAAGCTTGAAGCATGCATCTATGCATTTCATTCAGTCGCTGAGCATATTGACACTACAGAATCGACTCAGATCCCAAAGCTAATTCGAGTTCTCTCTGAGATTCCTTATGAAAAAATGAATGAAAAGTTGTTAGGCACTTCTCTAGAAACCATTGGTTCATATTGCCTTTGGTTCAAGGACAACCCAGCGTATATTGCACCTGCTATTGAACTTTTAGTGTGCGGTTTGAACTCCACAATGTCATCACAAGCAACTCTGGGCTTAAAAGAGCTCTGCCGCAATTGCCAACTTCAAATGAAACCATACGCTGAGCCGCTGCTGAATGCATGTCAAGCATGCTTGGCCAGTGGACGACTGAAAAACTCTGACTGTGTACGACTGATGTTTAGTATTGGAAAGCTGATGAGCCTGTTACCGGCGGAGAATATCCCATCATATTTGGACATAATCGTGAGTCCATGCTTTGAAGAGCTGCAAACGATTTGTCAAAGTGAAATTGTAAGTTCCCTTCGGGACCACAAATGTTGTTTTATATTGATTTTTTGTTTTGTTTTTCTAGAAAACCCCATCAGCAAGAATACGTACGATATTTCGTTTGAATATGATATCGACATTGTTCTCATCGCTTAACACAGACTTGGAAGATGACGAACAAATCGAAGATCTACAGAATGTTCAACCAGTTCTTATAGTTATGCAGAAGACGATGCCTATATTTAGGCAAATAGCTGAACTCTGGGTGGATGAGATTGAAGTTCTAGAGGTTTGTTTTGAGTTTAGGCGCCTAAAAACAACCTGATTGATGTGTACTCTCTATTTGTAGACCGCTTGCACTGCTCTAAAGCATGCAATCACTAATTTGAAGTCCAGCTTTAAGCCAATGTTACAGGATTTGTGCTACTTCATAGTGGCAATCTTTCAAACGAGATGTTGTGCACCGACATTAGAAATATCAAAAACGGTAAGCGAACGGCGGGTACAGGAAGCTAGGCCTTGACTCTACAGTTGTAGACTCATTACTCGTTTGCTGTCACAAAGGTTAATCGCTTTAATTCTAATCTTTGCAGGCCATTATAATATTCTTCAAGGATGAGAGTGTAAAATCACTGATGCAGCAACTCCTCGTGGAATTCGTAATGCACAGCTTTAAGTTATTTGAGGTAATTGGTTGACAAATACATATATGATTGAGTATACCATGTAACCATTTACAGACTACGCCAGAGAACAGCTTCTCGAACATCGCCGAAACCATAGAAATGTTTTACGCTTGCCTAATGCAAATCATAAAGAAAATTCCAATCGCTCTCAATGACAAATGTATCGCGTACGACAAATTGATTTTCTACGCTCTAAAAGCCATGACTCTACCCGAGAATGGACCGATTCGAACCAGCGTTCAATTCTTATCTCATTTCATTCTGCAATCTCGCAACTACCCAAACATGACACAAGCTGTGCTCGATGCTGGCGAGGATATCATACGAACAGTGATAATGTGCGTTGGTTGTGTAACTCCACGGGCGCAGGTAGATAAATTCGCTGACATATTCCTCTCAGTCAACAAAAAGTACCCCTCTGAGTTGGTAGCTTGGATGAAGGTGCTATCAGCACCCAATTTCCCAACACCATTGGTCAATGATGCTGACAAGTCTGCGTTTATGTCTCAGATCATCAAGTAATATACAGGTTTTACCTTTTTAACATGTTTTACATAAGTTTTCTTTTAATTTTGCAGAGAAAAAGTCAACAAGCGTCTGATCCAAAAATATTTGAATGACTTCGCGGTGAAAGCACGCGGCCTCTCAGAGAAATATCAGTAGATTCCTTTTTAGTAGTAGTTCGTAGGCAGCATACAATACATAACTATATGTCTAAAAGTAAACATTTCTATTTAAAATATATAAATATATATATATGTATACATATGTATTTCATTATACTTTATGTGCTTTTACCACAATCAACAATGATGAGTCCCTCGTATACCTATGTTTAAACTCTGCAGTAATTGCATGTAACTGCAACAACTTATTCTGTGTATGTACTTTAAATTATTTACCCTAATGTATAATTTTAAGAATAATGCAAACAAAAGTTGATTGAGTCGTCACTACTTATGAAAATTCTATACAAAAGAGTAGAGAAAAAGAAAAAGAAAGCAACAAAGAGTAAAAAGAAAAATTGACGTAAAATTGTGATAATAGCATTTTAGTATTATCCTCTTTAAAAATAAATAAAATATGAGCGAAGAAGATATTATATTAGTAGTTGTGTAAAATACGATAATGATGGAATTATATATGCAATTGTATAATAAATTAAACTCATACATACACTTAACCAGTTTTATTTTAATTTTGTATATTGTGTGTATATAATAATAGTGTATCGCTTAATGACATCTCTGTACACAAACATTCAGTTCCTTTGTCCTTTTGTCACAATTCCCAGATTGTTCATTGTTGTGTGTAGTCTATTTGGGCTTCATCTCATCCAGGAACACACACACCAAAGAAACAACAAGGCTACGAATACTCTAAATATACATGTTTCAAATTTATGTAAAAAAAAAAAAAGTAATAAATGCAATAAGTAAATCAAGTTTAAAATAACTTAAAAATTGTTTTTCGAATCATTAAATATTTGTCTGTTCTGTGTACTCTTCCTTGAATTTAAACAAAAAACTGAATGCATTTGAGTGTCTAGAAAAGCAATCGCGCGTTGCTTTCTGCTAGAGATGGGTTAATCAGTTAGGTTCCAGAATTCGAGTGAAATGAAATTGCAAATCGAGTTAGTGAAATCCAATTCCCTATCGCGGAACTCGTCGGGGGGAATGATCCACTGCCGGCGAATACTCATTTCGAAACCGAGGCCAAATGCTCCTTCCATCTCCTGTGTTGACTCTCATCCGATATGGGCAACGGATGACCTACTAAGCCAGTGATTCCCAACCTCTTTCATTGCATGCCCCCCATAGAAAATTGAAGAGTCTCGCGCACTTCGACCACTTTACGGTCGCCATAATCGTTTTTCTGAGAGGACTAATCGAAACGTGGTGAATAAATTTAAGTAGACCAGTTCATTCAACAATCGACGAAACGCAAGATCTTCCGAAAATATTGCCGCTATCCGTGAAAGTGTGCAGGAGAATCCGAGGCATTCAATTGCACGCGGCGCACAATAACTCGGCCTTTCGCAGACCACAACTTGGTGAATTTTGCGTCATTACTTGGCCCTACCATAGCTGACTTGACTCTCATGCAGTTGCAAGTTAACCCCAATTTCCACATGTCCACATACTTTAGATGTTGAAGCCTGTCCATTCGAAAATTCACAATTCAAATCGTGGCCACGGCTCCCTGTTAGAGTTCCAATGCCCCCCCTGTGGGGCGCACCTCACCGGTTGGAAACCAGTGCTCTAAACCTTTCAAAAGTCGACAGATCACAAAATGGTTAATTTGGTTGGCGATTGTTTGCCTGTCAGTTAACATCCAGCTGGTTTTATGGCAGGCTTTGTGCTTAAAAATAGTGCAGTCCGACTCCATAGCCATGGGGGCTTCTGGATGATCTCCCGGAGTAGAATACAGTGTTACGCGTCTGAGGTCTTTCATTCCGGAAGTCAAAGATCGTCCTCAAGTTCCAGAAACCAATCTTGGTCCGGTAACGATAACCAAAGGTAATAAATGTCTTATCAGTCTTTATCCGAAGCATTGTGTCGGTTTCCGTAACGTTCAGGTTTCGTTAACGCGGATTGCTGGCCCAGGTTGCCTAGTCTAGGCATAACACCCTAGACAATCCCGCATTTGCAATTTTAGCCTACAGGTATGAGGATTTTTACATGCAGTTGCCCGTTGACCACCACGAGAAGGTAAACCAAGCCATGTTTTGGACAGTCAATAGTTTCCCGATCAATCGCCATGGAGGTCTCCAAGAGAATGAAGAGGACCAAAGTTTTGGTCTATGGTCGGATTCGACTGTGGTATTCGAGTTTAAGAATAGATTTGGATAATTGCTTTAATTGGTATCAAAATTTTACTGAACTAATGTAAACGGGCGTGAAAACTGATGGAGAAAGTAAGAAGCGAAGTGATTATTCAAATCCACCCAAAGCACCCAAAGAAGACAAATACTGAACCTAGGAGCCCACGTGGAGATCTTCTAACACTGTTCAACCGGCTTCGAGGAT
Organism: Chalcosyrphus nemorum; assembly: GCA_949716465.1. Taxonomy (NCBI): domain Eukaryota; kingdom Metazoa; phylum Arthropoda; class Insecta; order Diptera; family Syrphidae; genus Chalcosyrphus; species Chalcosyrphus nemorum. Next base: position 88,275,266 of record OX454333.1, read on the forward strand.
GTGGTGGCAGATGCAACGTACAGCAAGTACTTTAGCCTTAAAGTGATTTTAAATTGATCAACCACTAATGCGGAGGGCGGAAGGAAATGGGGATTTTATGGGCTTCGGAGAATACCCCCGCCATCACACCACAGTCCATTTTGGAACCATCGGTGTAAATTGTTGTTTCAAACTTGTTTGTCACTTCGCCTAGTTCCCACTCCTCCCTGGTTGGGAATATAGCCCTGACACCATTACTAAAGTTCACTTTGGGAATAATATACTCGGTTTTGAAGAAGCTACCAAGTCCCTTGCTAACCCATTCAAGATCTGTGACCATAAGTTCTGGTCACAGAATCCTTCGTAATAGGCATTTTTATACGAATTACGAAAGTACTATCACATAATCCATCGTAGAAGACATTTTCCTAAAAATTTTGAAATTCCGTAAGACGGATTCCATTTTTTCGGATTCATAGTTGTTACGACGGCTTCTGTAATAGGGGTGGATAAGAGAATCGAGTGGTAGCAGAAGCGTTCAAGGCTTTGGTTGGACATGTTCTCATAGCCCCGTTCTTAATAAGTCTGATGTTGTAGTCTTTTCCAGACAATTAGTAAATTTAAGAACAGTTATACTTACTTTGCATTTATCGCCATTAACTAAAAAGTTACAGAGAAACAAAACATTTTTGAATAAAACTTATTTTTCTTTTATTTTATTTTTATTTCTTAACCTAAGTTTTTTGTGTTATTTCTCAGTACAAACATTTAAAGCAATTTTTATACCAAAATTTATTTCTCTTGTTTACTAAACTCTCTTCTTTTTCATAATATTCGGCTTTAATTATTATTTTTTGTTTAATGTATTTTAACAAAGTGTAAATGTTTTATTATCAAATTGTAATCTTAGGTACATGCATATACATTTGATAATTCTTAGAATTTACAGTTTTATTTGAACGTGTAAAATGTTTTTTTTTTCTTCTTTTTTTTGTTTTGTTTAAATAAAAAGCACAACAATAACTTTGCTTAGTTAGAAATACCATTCTCGACATAACAAACACAAACATTCTCTCTTGCGTATGAATATCATTTTAAAGATTTATTTTTCTGTGCGTTATGTTTGTAAATAGAATGTATCTATTAAAAGAGCTAAAATCTTTAACTAAGCGAAATAAATAATGATGTCCTTGTCAACAGTAATAAGGCTTGGTATCGGCATTTGACCTTTCTAGGTCTTACTGGGCTACTGGTTTTGTTAATATTTATAACTTGATACTGTATGAAGTCATCTTAAGCTACGGTCTGAATCCTTTTCTATTTTGTTACTACTGATCTTCTTAGGGGGGGCAGTACTGTAAGCATCAGTGGGATATTCTTTTGAGTTTCTTTTATAGTTGAAAAGTTCTGCCAACATAATGTAAAGTTGCACTACAATGGATCTACGTGACACGAATCGGCGAATACGACTGATTATTATTTTTACTTCAAAACAGAACTATTTTCGGTAGTGTATTGCACAAAATAGAAAAAAAAAAATGCAATAATAAATATATTTTAAATCTTTAAAATGATACACTTTTTATAGTTCTCTTAAAGTTTAATAAGTTCTTCACAAGTATTTTGTTTGTCCTTGCTGCACATGCTCTGATCTGATCATCACATGTGGCCACTGCATTTATTTTTAGTTCACATTTTCCCACCATCTTATAAAGGTCTGATTATACATACATATATATATAAACATCTTAAAGTTATTGTGGAAAAATAAAATATATTTACACAACTCATTGCTAAATGATTTCGATTTAATTTAAAATCACTTAAGACGTTTTATTAGTGTTTTTTTTCTTTTTTTGTTTTCATAACTCTAGGTGTAAAAGTAATTTAGTAAGATTTAATTATTTTATATTTCTCATTCCTTAAGTTAACAAAGATTATAATAGTTTGTAGTCTTTATTTTTGTAATTTATTTACCATTTTGTGAATATATAAAAAATAAAATAACAAATAAAAGCAAATTTTTGTTTTCCTACTAAACAACTAAAAATTGCTGCTTTGTTGCATTAAAAATTATTTAAAATGATTCATATACAAGTAAAAGTGTGTGGTGTGTTTTTTGTTTTTTTATTAAACAGTAAATTAAATAGTAAATTACTATTTGATATGTGATAAAATTAATATATACAACGCGTTTTTACATTTAATCGGTATTCATTAATGCAAGGCATTTTAAAATATTTTACTTTTTATTTATTAAAAAATATTTTTCTCAAGCTTTCAACAAAGTTATAGACATATGGGATTTATAAAGTTTTTTTTTGTTTTTTTTTGTGTGTACTTTTGTTTTAACTTTTTTCTTTTTACTTTCGCAAATAAATTAAAATTATCATTAAATAATTACCTATATTAAGTTATGTTTTTTTATATTTCACTGGAAAAAAGATAAAAGAATATTGGTTATATTTTTTTTTAAAAAGGAAAATGTATTGATGAGAATAAAAAAAATAAATATGTTTTTTTTTTTTCAAGATAATTGGTGGGTGTATCCCAGCATCTTGGATTTTGTTTCAAATACCGCAAGGCTCTAGTCAAACAAGAGCATTGTCATAATGGCTCCGCAGTGAAATAAGTGTGTAAAAATAGAGTTAAATTGAATTGGTAGAGAATTATATTTTTTTTTTACATATAATACACGCTGAAGTGAAGTAACGCCTTTTCGGCATCCGGACGTAAAATAGGAATGGACAAATTTAGCTGCTCGAAAAATAGTTACCTCTTTTCTTTTTCAATCTCCACCCGTGGTTTGAATACAATAGCTACGTAGTTGTATATTAAGTTATAGACTTTTAAAGAAATTCAACTAAGCAAGCAGCACGTTTTGCGCGAGGTCTGCACTTTTTTGCTTGATGTAAGAATAAGATTTAGTCTGTACTTAGTAGATGCGAGGAGAATAATAAAATACACCTTCTTCGTGCTATATTGTACTACATATTACTTCATTTTTATTCAACATTATTGAAGGTACTAAATTACGTTGAATGCATATCTCTAACATTTTTGATACTTGCATGGAGGTATAGAAACTGCGGATTCATTTGAGACTAATTCTAAATCGTCAGCTTCTTTAATAAGTAGGTATTCTAACTCCAGCACTAAAAAAATTCAACAAAACGACCTTTATTTCGTTGGCGTCTGTGAAGAAAGACCAGAAGACCAGCCTAACCGAGTCCCGTCGGTGGATCAGTAGCGGTGGATCGAAGTGGAAGGGTTCTGATTTACCAGGGTTATAAAAGAATGCAACCTTTTGGTAGTACATTCTGTGATTTATCAGCATAGACTTAAAATTAATGAGAGAATTGACTTCACTTTTAGACTCCGCCTTGATGTCTAAAAGACTGCAATCAATTTAGTGTGAAGTCTTAATGAATCAGCTGAATGCTAGTGAATTCAGTGTGACTACAAAGAATGCGGTGCTGTTAAATCTTGTGAATTCAAATCTCTGATTTTGTTAAAATGATTGGCTCAATTAAATACTTCAAAATGAATGGTGATTTAGTTTTTGAAGTCGGCGTTCAAAAGTCATGATTTCAATTCTCAAAAAGAATTTAATTCCTTTACATCTCTGGTGATTTCAACCTTTCTGGAAAAATACAATTCTAAAATAAGCTCTTAGTTTTATTGCAATCAAGTTGATCACATGTTTGTTTTTCCTCGTATGTAAATGTGGTTGTCCAATAGTTTCTATGCAATATTCATGGCGATTAAGATCGCGCCGAAAAGTTAAAATTCAGTAAAAGCGTACATGAACTTAAATAGGTAACACAAACAAAATTGTGTGGCGAAAAACAGGGTTCAACTTCTTTATACCCAACTCTAGAAGAAACTTGACTTAATAAATGCATAGACGAACTAAATTATGCCCAATTATGTGCGGCTTCCAAATTTTGTCGCTTTTGGGTATTCGCGTGTTGTGAGGTTATGTTTGTGAAAGTTAAGTTAAGTATCAAAACAGGCGGAGCCTAAATTGTGTCTTCTGTGAATAAATAGGTCTGTCCCCGTACTTTCTGCACCGAAATTCGAAGCTTGCCAAATTTCTTAGAGTAGTAAAATTCTGTCAGAGAAAGGCTGAGTTCATCCAAGCAAACAAATATGCGTTTTATGAACGCAAAACTTACTGCAATGTTGCATGAACTATACCAATACCGGAAATTCTCTGCAACAAAATGAAATCTGTTGCAAATTTGGAAAACATTGACTGCATACTTAATATCAATTTACTTTTATGAACGCAAATCTTGGAAAACTTTTGCGTAGATAATACAAAGTTTTTTTTTTGCAAAGTTGCAGGTTTTTTGCATAAATGAACTCAGCCAAATGCACAAAAATTTGCGGCAACGAGTTGAACAAAAAAGCTGCCCATTTTCTAGACATCACTCTTGTTTGTATTGATTTACTTAAAATTATTTTGCTAGCCGACAACAACACAACCATTTGACAGAACTCATATTTTTGCCCAAAGACAAAAATTTGCAGCATGGGCAAATGACTCTCTCGTGACCTCTCTCTTTTGCGAAAAAACTACGAAACTTTGACAGGAATTCGCTGTTTTTCGTAAAATTTCCTAGTTTTAGTCAGTACGGAAACAGACCAAATGTGAACTTGCGTGTGCGTTTTTTCCTTTTGACCGAAATATTTTTTGCAGGTTATGATTTTCTAATAGCGGGGGTTCACATTATACGATTTGTGTAACCGATTTGCTTGACGACAAATAGCATTTAGCGTTCGAATTGTACTACATGCTTGACAGACTTCATTTGTGAGAGAAACTTCGAAGTGAGAACATGGCGGAGAGCAAGCTCTTTTTGCAGTGTTGATAATGGATGAAATAATTATATTTATCGCTTTTCATTTTCCACACTTTTGTAAATTGCCTATAGACTACAAAGAATTCGAACCAAATCACTTTTTCCTTGGTCGATAGTTTTGCCGTCGACATGTTCACTCGCCGAAATTCAAATTAAAAAAGGTACGACTTGTATTCACACTTTACGATATGTCGATCAAGCAAGAAAAGATTTTAAAAATTTGAACAAGCGTTCACATTTACAATTTGATTCATCCAACACGCTTGTAAAGCAAATCGTATAATTTGAACCCCGATAATGACAACAAATTGCACATACAGCATCTACAAAATGGCCGCTCGTTTCTGCTGTCAACCGATATGACATTCATCGCATTGGCCGCGTTTCGATCGAGATTGTGTAATAAACGAACACAAATCAAATTAAGAGAAATGCTGGAGTTTTTAATAATCAAATGGAACCAGAATGCAGGAAAAATTATCAGGCAGAATATGAAAAACCTTATGAGTTCCATCATAAGAAACTTTGGACGGTTCAATCAAAGCAAAGAACTTTAAGATGTTTTCAATAAAAGTTTAGCCAAAGAATTAAACTTGTATTTCTTCCAGTTTTAGTGTCAAAGTTATAACACCTTAGGAGATTTTAAACATGAATTTGTATTGCGACCAAATCACTTTAAACCACATCTTAATATGGATTACTTATAAAACCTGTTCTTAACTATTGAGAGACGAAAACCATCCTTGCAAAGTGAAGAAACAATAAAACTATCAAAGAACATGTATAGTTGAAATAAAAGAACATTCTTACAGAAAATAAATTAAATTAAATAAAAAAGAAACTAAAAAAAAAATGAATATCTAAATAAGAAAATGGGAAAATAGTTTAATAGTTTAAACTTTTATACCTACCCTTGTTTACCTACAAAACCCTATAGTAAACCAAATATATAAATTCATATGCATTTTTACAAAAGTTAACATTCCTTCAATCAAAATCAGAAATAATTTTAAAGAAAATATGCACAACTACATAATATAGATATAAAACTTATAAAAGAGTAGGTAAAAAATTAAGAAAGAAATTTGGGAAATTTTTAGACATTTATTTTCACTTTATTGGTACTGTTAGAATTATTTTATAAATTTGTGTGTTTTGTGTATAATAAGTATACACATATTCTATACTAATGTATATTTCTAACGTTCACTTTTTTTTTGTTGTTGTTTATAAAATAATAAATATATATATTTAGGTAAGTTTTCAGTATATTTTCGTTTTTTTTTTTTGTTGTTTAACTTCGGTTGCTCCTTACTTTTTGTGTACGCAAATAAAGTAGCAGTTTTTTTTTGTAATATTAATTTTAATAATGATAATTGTAATTTTTTTTAATAGTATTTGTAACTTTAAAAAGAATTTAGGAAATGTTCTAGCATTTGTTAATATCAGGTGGTGTTTTCAAATATTCATCAGGTCGTTTGTGTTCAATTAATGCACGCACAGTGCCGGTATCAGCAGGCAAATCGGACTTTCTTCTAATTAGAGGTTTGTCCTTGTTACGTTCACCTCGTATCTAAAACGAAGAAATTTGTTTTGTTTTTTTTTTTGTTCCATGGGTTTTTTTTTTTGAAATCGTGTTCTAAATAAGGTTTGAAGTTTTATTTAATTTTGTTTCTAAAGCACAGTGGTGTAAGATCTAAGCGTGGAATATAGCATGAACGATATTAATACTTAATATTGTTAACTACAAAACAAATAGAGGCGATTGTTTAGCTATAAAATGACACGGAACGATAATTGTTACAAATAATAATATTACTATTTATTTTTTTATTGTTATTTACAAGTTATGTATATCCAGAGTTAGTATAAAAACCAAAGTACCGAAAGTAGTTCGCATTTTGTTTTCAGAGAAAGTAGCATCGATAAAATGTGCTTTAGTGTTAGTGTGTGTGTGTGTAGTAAAGATGTTAGTTAGGTTGCAGAGATTAGAAGGTGTTCCCTTTCGAATCACATAGCTCAAATAGGAACTAGGCAACAGTTAGAGAGAGTAAATGGGAATACTACAAGTGTACCGCATTGTTAAGCTGATTTGTGGAAGCATTTTGGATTGAATTGATTTGCTGTACAAAACGACTACGATTGTTAAAAAAAACGTAATAGCTTTTATTAATACACATAATTTCGCCTTTTAGTCCAAACTTTTTCGCTTAAATTAAATGAAATTGGACAAGGTTAAGTTACTCTTCCTACGAAAGTCATAAAGACGAAATTCCAATGTTTATCTATAACTTGGGAACCTTTTCATGTTTGTTTTCAACGTCTTGCCCTTAGCTCTTCGATTGGTATTTTCATTCATACGTTTATCCATCTGACCCAAACAAGTTGATTAGGCCTATGTATTATGGAAATCGACGGATTTGTTTCTGAGCGAATCCATCCGATCCGTGTTCTACTCACTTCAATTGCATGAACCTATGTATTATGAAAAACAACGGATGCACTTCTTTACCGACCAACTGCCTTTGTCAAAATCACCTGTTCTGGTTTTATCTGTCAAATTTGTTTGCATTTGGTGATTTCTTACCTAGATTTTGATGACAGTACATTAAGAAATGTATTCAAGTGATTTTTAATAACTGAAGACATAAAAATCGAAAGCCGGGTGGGTAGTAAAATTCAATGTAATTGAATATCCATTCATATGTTATAAAAATCACATTGTGTATCCTTTATCCGCGTGAATTATAACGCCATTTCGGAATACCACCCATAACACTCCTCAAAGTAGGTTTAATAAAGTTCGGGCGGAATATTGTCGAGCGAACTATTGGATTGTTTAAGAACTGGTGTAGATGCCTACTCGGAGCACGGCCCCTAAGAAAGCTATCTAAATAGTTACTTTGTTTCTTCCATTCACTGATTTCTTTCATTGGAGGTTCTAATGCAGTGGTTCCCAACCGGTGGGGCGCGCCCCCAGGGGGAGGATTGGAACTCTAACTTTGGGGGCATGGGCACGATTTGAATTGTGAATTTTCGATGCAAAGAATGTAGAAATTGTGAAGGCTTCAACATTTATTACTAAAGTGTGTAAACATTTCAACCCATTAACCCAGAAATGGACCTCGTCGCTGAGTATGATTTTTCGACCGAAATTGGATGAACTTCTAAGTGTTCGAGACCCCAGTCACTGAAGAAACGGCATAGTCATTTACTCTGACCTCTTGGGCCAGTTGAATCTTGTAAGGGTGCAGAGCCAAGTCATGACGCCAATTTGTGGTCTGCGAAAGGCCGAGTTCTTGTGCGTGACGTGCAATTGAATGCCTCGGATTCTCCTGCACACTCTCACTAATAGCGGGGATATTTTCGAAAGATCTTGCATTTCGTCGATTGTTGACTGAACCGGTCTACTTAAATTTACGCACCATGTTGCGAATAGTCCTCTCGGAAGGACGATTATGGCTAGAGTAAAATGGGCGAAATGCGGAAAAAAAATCAATTCAATAATTTTCACTTGTTGTTGAACATTATAATTTTGTGTTAATTTGGCAATACAGATTTAATAAAACCGGTTAGATTTGATTGATGTAGCTTGAACAATGTGGTCACAATCATGTCAACGATGGAAAACCTTTTATTTACTTATCTTTCTGGAAAAAAGAATATGCATTTTTTTTTCGACGGGTAGAGGGGGACATGAGACTTTTTAACTTGTCTAACTTTTAACTTAATCCGTCTTCAAATTTTTCAAAAATATTACACGACGTCGGTGGCTTTATTGGTCAAATTTTTAGCAATGTCTGGACTAGTTGACATCGTTTCAACGTTTCAACCATTGCTAGAAATCGCCCCTTTTTAGTTGTCCGTTTTCTATTTTATTATTTTCAAGTTTAACAGTTTTCTATTGATCCTTAGACTTACGACTTTTTGTTGTCCATGTAAATCCACTTTTGAAATATGTACTTTTTTTCATAATTTAATAAATTACCAACCGTCCTCGATTCTGTTTCATTTTGTCGCGAACTGTCAAATGTGTATGAAGTGCGAACCCCCGCGTTTTCCACAATGCCAATTTTTGTAACGAATGACGTTCACTTGGTTGTGAACTTTTAACTGACACAAAACGGAATGAATTCGACGGTTTTCGTATGAAACTTATCCGCCGGTTTCTATAATAAGCCTACATATTTAATTTTATCTGACAATAATTCACTTATCAGACGCAAGACCCCCCTTTGTATTTCGTTTTGCGAATTCTTAATGTTTTCAATTTGGTCTGCTGAAAATATGCGATTTCACAAGACTGCCATAATTCTTTTGGAATTAACCTTAATCCTGCAGTCAACTTCACTTCATTCAGGTTAATTCTGCACTTTTTGAACAATTCAATCCTCATCTCCCCTGGTCAATTTGCTGGATATTTTAATTTTGTTTGGACTGGGCTCTATCTTCCTTTTTGTTTTTTTCGTAATATGTATTTTTTTTTGATTTGATTAAGTGACGTCTGAACATTTAAATGAAATAAATAACGGTACATTCTAAAAGAATATCAATGTGATTGTGAAGAAAAAGTGTTGCCAAGTGTTGATGATTTTGAAAATCTTTAAAAAAAATATGTACAAATAAATTGAACAGCCCACTCTGGCGGCAAATTGTACTGCACAAGGTGGGGGTTAATATGACAACATACTCACAACTTTTCAAGTTCACAAAAAATAAGTAAGTTCTGATCCTATTGAAAAGGTCGTAAGAAAATTTAAAAAAAATGAAAGTTGATTTAAATCTTGTGGATGAACTTGTATCTTAAAATTAAATGCAATATTTGTTGGACAATCTTAATCATATTTGTTGTTACACAGTTTCTATTATTTTCTTCTTATAGAATTTTGCAATGTTCTACTTTCTCGCTCGGACATGATTCACACCAAAAGGATGTTAGAAATAATTACATATACAGTTCCTTCAAGCCAAGCAGTTGTTTCTATGGGAATGGGGGCTCTTATTGCAAGTTTATAGTACAAATATGTGGCGAATTGGTTCGCCTTTAACTGACGAATGACCAGTTAATTGCATAGAAAAACTTGGCCGTGATACAGGATAGGTAGTATTCAAAAAATCACAATCACAACTTCTTTAAACATATTCGCCCGTATTAACATTTTATTGTGATATTCCTCTTGAGGATTCTTTGTGACTTTGACGACTTTAATCCATGAATAAGACACTAAATCTTAATTATTAGAAGCACACACTTAGTAAAGACTTGGTTGAATTGTACTACCTTACATTTTAAGACAAAAATAGATAAAATTAAGGGTCTCACGAAGTTTTTGACCAAATGTAAAGGACGTCTTTTTTCTATTTCAATAAAGCGTGACAAAAAGTCTGTCCATTCATAGCTCAACGAACTGCGAATACGAACAAATGAATATTCACAAATTTAGACTTTTCATTCACAGCAACTTTTTGTGAATTTCAATTGTCATTTACCAAAGATAAAGAATTGTAAGGTTAAACCAGGGATGGGGTTTTCCGATTTCAAAAGGCTATATTTTAGAAGTTTATGGAGGAGTATTTTCCGTCTGAGAGGAGTACAATTTCAATTTCAATTCATTGCGTTTTAAACTTTTTTTCGGCTTATTTTTCCATTTCACTGTTTACAAGACGCTTTGAAATTGTCCCTTTACTTTCAAGAACAAATTTACGGCGCCGTCTTGTGTCATTATACGCTGGATGAATAATGTGGGGTAAAATTCAGTGACATGACCAAGTTTCGTGGTATTTTTTTTTTCAACTCGAAATTGGCAACTAGTGTATGAGTTACCACTGTATGAAACCGTTGTTTTCAACTGCCTCAACACTGGACGAATTTTCGCTCCATTTCTCACTTCATCTTTTCTTCTAAAAAGTCAGTTTTACCCCAGGGGAATTGCACCAGTGTTTGATGGCTTATTCAATGAAAAAAAGGTGACAATAAACTAAAATGTTTTAAAGGGAGTAAAATCCGGACGAGGAGAGTACGGAAGTGCAGTGGATGAGGAGGAAGTACGAATACTCCCTTAGTAGTACCTTCGTCGGCAACCCTGGGTTTAACTGTAGAATGTGAAGAAAATTTGACAGTTCGCAAGAAACATTCGCATATCGCGGGAAAATCAGTGAATTGTTGATTTCTTCACAGAAACTAATTACAAGTTCATTGTTATTATATAAATGATAGATAAATTAAGCTCTCTTTTTTGGGTATAGTAAAGATTGCTTGCCCCTAAATGTGTCAAAAATGGTTTGTTCACGGTTCGCCCATTCACTGATCGCTGAGCTGTGAATGTACATACCTTCAGACTTAATTAGCAAATTAAAATTATACTGGCGAAAGCAATGTTTGCGTTCTAAGTGAAAATAACTGTAAAATCCAACTAAAACAAAAAAAAAATGCTTCTACAACTTAACATTTATGTTCTGAACATGAATGTTAAAATACAAATGTATAAATAAATACATAAATAAACCAAAATTAATCTCACTACATTTTACAATAAAATAAACGTAAAAATACCCATAAATTTATTTCCAGTTACACAAAATAAAACAGTTATAAACAGAAAAAAAAAAAATGTGCGACAACATGTATTTTTAGAAACAACATAAAATTTCGATTATTTCCGAAAAATTCCTTTATGAAATCTTCATTTTGCATGAATTTTCCATTCGATATTCGATTCGAGTTTCGTGTTCATTAATTTTCTTTGAAGACATTTTGCTTTCCACAAACAATTATTCATCTAAGGAAAATTAAAAGTGAAATAAAGAGTAAAATAGAGAGAAAATCAAGAGAAAGAAACAATAAACCAAGGTATGTGTGGGTGTGTGTGTGTAAATATAGATATAAATAAAAAGAGATATGACACATAATGACACTGCTTTGCATTTAATTAACACTAATTGGTTAGAATAGATAATACTGTACTGATTTGTCCACTATAGATAAACAGCAAACATAAAGAAATAATAATGTTTTCTTTTTTTTTTTCTTTTTCTAATAAAACAAAAAAAAAATTCTCAGTGCGGATGATGGATCAACTTACCTCTCTTGTTTCTTGCCTAGCTTCTTGTTCAAATTTATCGTATGTTAAATCACAATTATCCTGATATTGATCGAATTCAATTTGACTGCTAGAAATGCTTAAGCTCTCCATGCGGCCACTGAGCTTAGGCCATTCTGGATTGGTTTTAGCCAAGTTCTCGACTTGTGCCCAGAGTTCTTCGCGCTGTGACATACGCTCCCGTTCCCTACAGTTGGTGGGTAAATTAAAAAAAAAGAAAACAAGAAACATTTTCGAGAATTAAAGAATAAACTGTGTACATGTTTGTGTAGACTTAATTATGCACTTCAATCATTCAAAGGATCTATGGGTCTAATGGGATCTAATGGGATCTATCATTGCATATGAATCTTATAGGACTAACATGAAGCATTTTTTTACTCTTAACTCATATCGTCTAGGACCTAGATTGTGTTGACTTAAAACGGACTTGTCCTTGAGAAGTAATTGAAAAGAATTTGGAAATGTACTGGGCTGTTCTGCAGTATCGTTTATATTACACCCATTTGTTTCAACTATAAGGTATGTCAAAAATGAAAACTATCGAGTCAACAAATGTTCATAAAATCTAAAAGAAACTTGGAATGGATATGATTCTCCAGTTAATGGTGCATGGATTGATGGACGAGGAGATGACTTGCTTTGAAATGATTGCGTCTTTCGTTATCATTTCTTTTTAAAATCTCTAGCTTTATGATGTGCAAATTTTTCTTTTTGGATTCTTGGCGCTCTCTTGGGGAGCCTTAGTGACTGAAAAGATCTTCTTAATTTATGCCAATGTTTGCTATTTAGCCAAAGCTGATATACTTATGTATAATAGTTTTCTATGAGCGAATAGAGCTTAATGTACATTGAAGGTGAATTATAGTCTCTTCCTCTTCCTTATCTGTGCTGTTTCTGCAGAACTAATCGGAGAGGTAACCTGGCATGATGGCTTCCCTTCCTTTCTTCCTATAATGCCACCTATAATTGCACTGATGAATGGTTGTCACACGAGCACCTGAATAAATTGGTTCGCGCGACCATGCCGACAGCTTTTTGGTCGCGCTCCCTCGTGTGTACAGCTCTATTCGTTTGCTGTATACTATTGGCGCGCCCAAATGGGAGCGCAGAAAAAGGAGCTCGCGTGGCATTGGTCTTAATGAAATATAGCAGCTGATTTAATTTCTATCATGAGCTATGCAGAGGATACAGACCATTGACGTTACTATTTGGATGAATGCGTGTACATCGATTAAGAGAATAACTTTTTTATTTATCGTGGTGACTGATTATATCATAAATGACCTTTGCACAGTTTACTGTTTGTTAATAACGGAGAAGTTAAAAGAAGCGAACATGCAGTTGAATAGAATACCGAGATTCCAAATTGTTAAAATTTGTGAGTTACAAACATAAATATGCGCCCTAACTTTTGTTTTCAGTTTTCCTAATATGTATGTACCTTCACACATTTATAAATAGTTTAATTTGTTTATTATGATTCTTATACTCACAATTGTTTCTCCTGCCGATAGTTTTTACTACACTCATCGAAAAGTTTCTGATTCATTTCCATAAATAATTTCAATGCATTATAGATCAGTCCATGGATGGTTTTATTCCAATGCGTTTTCGAGTTTCGATTTAGCGATGGAAACATTATTGGTAAGATCACTTGCGAGTTATCAGCTATCAGAGACATTATGTACTCATTATTCCAATAGTATAGTGCACGTTCGGCAACTTGAAAGTGCGGACTCGATACACATTTGGCAATTTGCCGGAACAATGGTATCATGACCTTTTGAAACTCAGCCGGCTCAATCACATCAAGTAACTCTTCTAGTTCATTCAAAAACATAACCTCTTTGGGACTGTGGGTTTTTGGCCAGAATTTTAACAGACTCCTACAAAAATAAAAGCCATTAATTTTTGTTTGTGTATAATTGAAGATGTGATAATTTCTTACCTTATAACAGGTTCTGACAGACTTGGATCCTTCTCGAGGAACTGCACCACACAATAGGTTAACTGCGGATGGTATACCGATAAGCTTTTAGCCTTGTGTAACGGTAACAGTACTTTGAGCAAGAATTGCTTATGCTCTTCCTTCAAAGGTAAAGCAAATCCATTGATAATACTGCCGAGGATTTCTAAGAGTTCAGCAATACCATTGTGGTGCTCTGTTTCGTAGATGAATCTGCACAAAAAGAATATCTTAGACTTTGTCTTTAAACGAAAGGAGTATGCCGCCATACCTATAGAATACGTTATTAATTTGCTTTCTAATAAATGCTCTCAGTCCAAGAAATTTGCCGTAGATTCTATGCAGTACGGTTTTAAGGAAATCACGTTCTCGAGGATCTTCCGAATCGAACAGCTCTAGCAGCTGCAGAACAAACTGATGATCGATATATCGCTTGGCGATGTTTGGTTGAAAGTCAGGCGATTCTAGGAATCTCAAGAATAGCTCATAGACAAATTGTAAATGTGGCCAAGATGACTCCAGCGTTGGCTCATCTTCTTCTGGATCGAATTCAGCACCATTCGGATTAGAGGATGGTGGCAATGTTCGAAAGAGATTGACCGCAAACTAAAAATATTAACGAAAAGTCATTAATCAAACTTGCAATATGAAATCTTATGCATACCATATTTATAGCTTCCGGGTAGACAGCTTCTGTGATGACACCATTTTGATTTGTTAGATATTCGACCATCTCGTGCAGGGCAGCACGCTTTACTTCTTTCCATTTTAAGTCGCTTAATGGCTCGGAAAAATCGAATAGTGTACAGCATTGTCTTAGTTTCTGGATTAACAGCTCCTCTCGTTCACTATTCGAGGTTTCTGTGAAGGAAACGCATTTTATTAGTTGATTTTTCAAAACAATCCAAACTATATGTAAGTTTATGTGTGAAGTTATGTGTGTATACATAGGTTCTTCTTTTCTTGTAAATTTAGATTGAATAATGTGCTTAATAGAAATTAATGATAGGCTAAGAGTTGAAGTGCAAGGAAATACATTTGACAAAACCATTTAGCACACGACGAGAACACATAATGTACTTTAGATGAACACAGAGGTTCGTTACTCATGTCGGTATGAATATGTTATGATGCATTTGCCAAACAAAATATACACCAACGAAACATTTAGCAGAAATAATAAATAACTATAACTAGGAAAAGAAAATACAAAATAATTTTGCATAAAGATATTTACTAACGTGTTTCATCCTTAATTGATTGCAGATTTAAACTTAAATGTCTACAACAAGCCACATGCTGAGTTTAACAAAAGAAATAAAATTTTAAATTGTGAAAACAATAAAGACAGACAAGTAAGCTGCTTTGAGTGTGGTCAAATGTAAATAACATAAGGGAGGACAGAGAACAGAGTACGGTCGATCTACCTATATAAAATAAACAGTAAACTCAAGGTCGAATATTATCCTGTAAGAAATCTAAGCCTAATTGATTGTTAAAATGATGAAATGCAGTGCAGGTTCCCAACTATTACCATCATAATGCAAGAACCCAAAGACAATTGAGGATTTTTAATAACTAACGTACATATATACATAGATGTTTAAGGACATGTACGAGGAAACAGAGCTAGTGATGGAATACTCTGCTTGCGTCACCGAGAGTTTCTGAATGCAAGGCTATTTACCATTGACGAACTAAACTAGACAGTCAACTCGAACTTCCCCTTATTGCTAAAAATAGGAGGAGCCTAAATTGCCCTGTTTGTGAATATATTTATAATAAATTGTATGTACAAAATGGCTGCGTCTAGAACTGTCAAACCAGCAGGCAGGATCTTCACTTGTATGTGCGATTTCATGAGCTTCCATTTGATTTTGCTTGAACGTCAGAATACAATTGCAAATCTCGGCAAAGTTAAGCTAGGGGGAGCGAATCTGTCAAACGACTCGAAGTAGACTGTTTACTTTAGTTCGTCTGTGCTATTTACTCCAGCAAAATTCATTTGCTCTTTCCCTCACGCAGTTATGCGTTTATGCAATATGCTATTCCACACATACTGTGGAATCCGTCGAAATTGATTTTCACTTAACTTGTTCCATTAGTGTGAATGTTGAATAACGCCCAATTCACAACGTCGCGTCGCTTTCGCACTTTTCACAGACTTAACGATAACTTCTGTCATAAGCTGTCAACTTCTGTCAATTTCGCTTCAAAACAGTCGGCCCTTAAGAGGTTATGTCTGTGACAGAATAAAAGTAATGTTTGCTCATATTTCAAGTACAGAAATTCGTCGCAGTTAATTTAGAATTACAAAACTTACAAATAACTTTCGAAAAAGAGAACTATTTTTAAAAAAACTAAGAAAAAAACATTTACACAGTCCCACACAATTATTTTGTATTAAAAGTAATTAAAACGAGCAATCAAAATTGTCACATAGCACAGCAGACCAGTTCGGAGTAAATCCACAACCCAATGACTTACCCTGCACTTTGAAATTGGACAGGTCACAATGTGAGTTGTCACAGCTGATAGCCAGTCAGCTGTCAAACGTGCGAAAAAGTAGATAGTAGTTCTACTCAGACGCTGAGGTTGAGTTTACGATATTTACAATCAGCATTGGAAACGCCTGATGTAACAATTCGGATTGCCCCATTAAAGCCCGTTGTTTCTACTCAATATGTCAAAGCACGAACGCAACATTGTGAATAGAGCATAACGTATAACTTGCATGGGTGTAAACATCAAAATTTGACTTAGAAAAAGTAGACGTAGTTTTCCGGTACAGATATATAAAAAGAAAATGTCTATCCGATAGATTTATTTGAAGGTATGTACTCCAAATACAGTCAAGTTGACGATCATTCAATTTCTTTTACAACCCTGTTTAATGTGACCCCACACACCAAGGTCTCGATTGCTCTACTTCAAAACAACAATTGAATTCTTTTAATCTCCTTGTTGATGTTTTTGTCAAAATCGTTCAAAGTTCTTGTGTCATCACCGTAAGAATAACTCCGATTAAATTAGATAAGAACTACTTATTTTGTTGGCGGCTAGACTTTTGAACACAACCACTATTTCGAGTTAAAATAAATGTTAGGATGTAAGTTATGGACTAAAGGGCCAAGGACGTATAGAAGGGCCTATGTCCCACTCGAAGGGTTTTTGAAAAGGATTCCTACTCTCCGATGTTTGTCAGACGATCGCGAGAGGTGGTGCCGTGAGAGGAATAATTTGTTGGTACTTTCTGTGATTCGCAGCTTGAACCCCAAGCCACGGCACACGCTATTTTTAGTTAACTATTGGTTCAAGATAAATGCTCTAGATCCAGAAGGAACTATTTGCGAACTCTTAAATCTTATTAATTTCCATTCTCAACTACAGCGAAACCCATCATTACATCCTATTAATATCCCAAATACACACTTACGACAGAATGTAAATCTTGTTGAAATAACACACCAATTTTCAATAAACCCGTCATTACAGAACCATTCCATAAATCATATGAAGCTGCAATCCAAATAAACTGAGTTGAAAATCACCTTCACTTCCTGACTCTTCGGTAACGCACAACACTGGAACAATTGCAAATCTTCGAAAGCTATCCATTCGACTTCTGCCCACACGCCAAAATTTAAATTAAAAATATTTCTTTATTTATACAGTTAATTAAATATTAACACCATCAAACAAATAGAATAGAACAAAAACAATTTGTTACGAACAAGGAATTCACTTCACCCGAGGCAACATCACACAGCACACACCGTCGCCGTCGTCGTCGTCGTTCTCAGTAAACACGAGATAAGTAAAGAAAATCCTGTTTGAGTCATTTCGAAGACTCTTAAGACTATCGACACAACAATATTTTGGCACAAATTCAAAAAATAACACAGTAAATCCTAAAGTGCACATCAAACACAACACAACAACACTTGAAATCGTAAATCAAGGTGTTAAGTGTGGTCAAAGGTAATTATATCGAACGACGACGATACTGCATTTATGTAAGGTTAGCCAATAGTACCTTACTTACGCGACGTCAACGAATAAAAAAGGATTTCATGCCACCAAAAGGTCAGAGTGAGAACTTTTGCTAAGGCATGGGAATTGGTTCAAGTTCTCCTTCTTGACATTTTTTAAGTTATATGGAATGGTAACAAGCTTGGTTAGGTCATTCCATGGGATATTAATGGATTAACACCGCATCGCAAACGATGACGTACGTTAGAGGAGTATTTTTACCACTAAGTAGTGCCAATACGATATCACAATCAGCTGTTATAGTAAATATTTACCAAAGCTATTTTGGTACTTAATGTTATTTGTTTAAAAATATACGTATTTTATGGGAATTTTTTTTTTTTTATTTATCTTTTGTGTTGAATTTATTTTTAGGTGTCGTGTTTCGAGGTTCTGCCTCTGATCTCAGTGCAAACAGGATTATTCGTCTGGTGTATTTTACATCAAAGCACATTTGTAACTGCGTAGTGTTGTTCTTTATATTTAATATTTTAACGTGTCAAATATATGTATGTGTGCATAATCACAAAAAATCGATAAAAAAATAATTTAAAAAGAAATCTTTTAGTAATGAAAGACAAATATGCATGTCCGTTGGATATCAGATTGATTGGTGGTTCTAATCATTAGAATATGTATCAGATACTTAACCGCCTGAGAACATAGTATATTTACTACGATCTCTAAGAGGGGTATATCATTAGAGCAACCCCGAGAAAACTTAATTGGTTACACCTTCTGTTACTCCACTCTGACAGCGCGAGAAACTCATTTGAAGATTGAATAACAATGAAAGAGTTAAAAAGGACTTCTAAACACGTAGCACAATTTTTGAAAAAAAAAAAAACATGGGGTCAATTCTTTGAATGTACAAGGCTATCATAGGACACATCCTGACCTATGGCAGCTTCGTATGGTGGCCCGCGTTTAACAAGACCACCTACCTGAAAGAACTCACTAAAGTACAAAGACTAGCGTGGATTGGTGCTACCAGTGCGATGAGAACTACTCCAACTGCAACCTTGAGGCTATTCTCAACCTGCCTCCGCTAGATATTTATACGAGATCAGCAGCAGCCATTAATGTCTTAAGAATAAGTCCGACAACTGGAAGTCAAATAGTACAGGGCATACGCACATCACCCCTTACTTTGACTTTGAAATTCTATTTACCTAAGCTTACCATGGCAAATGCTGAATCCATAGCTATCTATTCAGATGGATCAAAAATGGACACCGGTGTAGGATCCGGAATCTTCTCCGAATCACTGGGAATATCCAAATCTATACAACTCGCAGACAACATCAGTGTTTTTTAAGTGGAGGTCCTGGCAGTCTGCCGTAAGAAAAATACCGCCAGAAGGTAGTACCTTCTTAATCAATAGCCAGGCAGCTATCATGGCAATTACCGCCACAGAAATAAAATCCAAGCTTGTGAAGTGCTGTCGCGAAGAGCTAAAGGTTCTTGGAACACACCACAAGGTTCTGCTCTGTTGGGTTCCTGGGCACAAGGGTGTCCCGGGCAATGAATAAGTAAGAAAAGCTTCATTGGATTCACTAGAACTCACAGATCCCTCTATAAACATTTCGTCTTGTGTTTACAAACTTAAAGGAGGGAATATAGCCACAAGGGAAGCGAATTTAAGGTGGAATTCTATAGAAAGACAACTATGGCCATCCTTTGATAAAGAAAGGACCGAGAGACTTGTAAACGACAGACGATCGCTCTCTATGCTTGTGGCAATCGTTAAGGACATAACACTCGGCGGTACCATATGAAGAAACTGCGTCGAATAAAAGAAGAACTCTGCAGAGGATTCGGCGATGGCACTACCCAGTTCCTATGCCAATGCTCTGGACTCCAGGAATAAATTCCTCGGTAAACACTTCTTCCAAAGCTTGACGCAACCGAATTTATATTCTATGTACTAGCTGGCCGGGCAGACGTTGTTCTGCCCTTTCCTTACTCACGGCGAAAATCAAGAGGTCTTTCAAATAAAAACTGTTGCGAATTAAAATATCGATCAGGAAAGGGCTAAGTGATGAATATAAACTGTAAGAAAAATTGAAAGGTAGGCGTGGTTACATGTAATGTACAAAGGATTTGTAGAGTGAGCCAATCTCTACACATATGCTTGGGTAGGCGCTGCCAAAACTATACTATCTTTCAAGCTTGAACCAACCGCATATTCACAGAATCTTATTCGCATATAAGCCTGTACGAGCCTAGTGACACTGCGGAATGCAATATCCAAACCAAATAGGTGTGTGGGTAAATCACAAAAGAAAGACCGATCAACTGTCAATCGACGTCGACCTGCTGCAACTGATGCGCACGTAACGCCACCTTTGAGTAAATTTCCGTAAAGTCACCATGTTTGTTGGCAGTCGAGTTACGTCGTTGAAATTAAAAAATATAATAAATCGAACTTGGGTTCGAGCATAAATTCTAGGGGCGCCCCCGAAAGGACCAGGTGGACTACTAGCCTAAAACGTCGGCACATTTGTCTTGGATGATGGGGCAAAAAGTCTCTTAGAATTGAGTTATTGTCTACACTACCGGATACACCAAAACCCTCACATTGATAAGATATTGTTTCCCGCTTATAATTCTATGATTATGTCGAAAACAAGTGGCGCACTGCATTAAATTTTGCTTAGCATTGTCTGAAATCATTTTTGAAGACGCTGGAGTTTGCAAATTTACTTATATGAAATTTAAATTAATTTCCCAAAAACCATTCAAATCAACTGAACCCTATTTGGAACTGTCATCGATTGTTTGCGAGTAAATTCAATCTATTCTTCCCGTCACAATACACTTTAACTTGCCTTTTATTACACCTAGCAACTTGTGAATCAATAGCTAAACTTTGTATCACACAATATTGCATATTATTTTATATATCTTGCACAATTTTCCCCAATTTCCCAAGTCCGCATACTTTCAGTGCAACGAAGCACGCAAACGTAATTAATAAATAACGACTCTAGCACTTTACCCCTGAACTTGAACTTACCGCTTTGACTAACATAAAAGTGTTTGTAGCTACAAAAAGTCAGCCATCTGTAAAATTAGACTCCAAGTTCAACAAAAAAAATAGCGTAACCACACCTGTAGACACCGTGAGTATATAATTATACAACATACATCAGCTGTGTATAAATACACTGCCAGTTTTTTGTGTTTCTTTAGATATCTGCGTGTGTATGTCGTTTGTCAAAACATTTCAGGTATTTTCAAGTGATGATCAAGATAATAATGAACAAGGAAAGGCATTAATACTTATGTCTATATCCAAAGAAAAACATGTTAAGTGACAAATAATAACACATTATGTATGTATTTGCAAATTGAAATCAAATGATTTATTTTTTTGTATTTTAATTTGAATATAAACAACTTTTTTTTCTTGTTGTGTATGTGAAGGCTAACTAACTAGTGCTATAAATAAAATTCGAAAAAGTCAATGAAACTATAAATAAAATGCCAAATGCTTAGAGCCAAATAAAAATTGAGTGATTTTTTCAAAATTTAATAAAAGCATTTGTGCAAAGAATGCAAAGTGCACAGCGAAAGCAAACAGATCAACAAAAATCAAAAATGTGCGATATTTTAAGGAGCTTGTACTGAAAATCAATTAAGTTCAAACCACTCAAATGTACAAGCATTTTATGTTCAATCATTTTAATTTATGATATGCTCTGATTTTGTGTCCTTAATCTGTCTACAAATATTATGTTGTTAGCATAAGACGTGAATAACCATTGGGAATTTTTATATCTCTTTTTTTTAAAAAATATAGAACGTCTATATCTATACTCGCAAGTGAAAAAGAGTGTAAAATAGGAGCCAGCAAAGTTGAACAACAGAATTTATTAGTAGATTCACCCTTTTGTTAAAAATTCTCGAAGTAAAGTAAGTAGACTGTAAAACTGAGTTTACGACCAAATGTTTTCAAATTGAATGTGTATTTTTTTTATTCCAGTATTTTAGGGGAGGATAAGCTTATTGTTTTTTGAATCAATACAAACTAGTTTTCAAAGCAATTACACGAGTTCGATGTACCTAGCGATATTTTGAGAACTTAAGTCTCAACCATAATTGAATTAAGGCTCTGGACGCGCCCGTACGTAGTCATGCGAATGCACATAATTTGTATACTGCACCGATAATGACTTTTCGCTCAGTTTCGTTGATTTTCGTTCACTTTTGTCTCCATATGTAGAGAACGGTTTCATACGCACATTCCGTACGGAGCGCTGAAGATGAAAATATGACATATGCCAATGCAATTATAGGTGCGCTCGGATTTTGGCAGTGCGCGAGCACGATTTTTGTTCGATTATAACATAAGCTATCGCAAGCTTAATGCAATTATGGTTGGGGCTTAATAAACTTAAGTGGTATTAACCTTATGTCAAAACCGAACGAACAGCACGCCCAATTTCTTCCAATTGCTCTCAAGTTGCACATATGGAACTTAAGCAAACTTGATAACCGAACAGAGGAGGGAAAAGTTAAATAAAGTAGAATTATTCTATCTTGCAATGGATGAGATAAGAAGCCATTTATTAGTTTGCATCATTGGAATTAAAATATTCATAAAATTGTATTCACAAGTTAGTTCTATTACCGAAGTTTATTTTTCATATTTGTTTATGTACTGAATGTTTCTGTACTGAATGACCGATTTCATTTACACCTTACTTAAGCCCACAGAAGTGAACGAAACTCGACGAAACTGAGCATATTCCCACTATGGCTATGCACTACTATGTAAAGTGACATTTCATTAAGTTGGCGTAAGCTCATTAGCTTATAATAATGGGTGCCGTGGCTCAGTGGTTAGTGCGTTGGAGTTGGGGTTCCAAATTCGAATCCAAGAAAATACCATCAAAAGTTTTTTTTTTCACGGCCCCACCTTTTCCGAGTGTCTGACAAACATTCAAAACCCCTCTGCCCTTCGAATGAGAAGGCATAAAACTGTAGGTCCCTTCTGTACGTACAGAATTGTATACCACACACAACAAGTTTACATCAAGAAAAGAAAAAAGTTTGTGTAGTTGAGTTCGAAACGCAATGTAAACCCTTTCTGGTTGGTGTCCAAAATAATGGAGGGAATCGGTGGGCCTTATAGAATTCGCTTGTAATTCACAATATTCTTTTTACAAAATAATATTTCTTGTGTCTACTATTATTACTGGAAAATATGAATGGATGTGGTTAAAAATTTAGAATAAGGAATATTTCCCAATATCCAGAGACCTTATTGAGCTTAGATGTAGATCTGAACGTATTTAAATGTCAATAACTTGTAGTTCCAATACGTAATTAAGAAACGAACAGAAGGCATAAGAAGGAATAGAAGATATAGTAAAACTCTGTAAAAAGTATATCTTACGTGATCTCTTTAGACGTTATCAGAACTAAGTCAATTAGCGCGTTTGCAATGGATTGATGATGGGAACCTAAATTTATTCGACCGCTCAACTAAACCAAGCAAATGTACATGTGTATGAATATCAGGAGTTTGTTTATTTAACCTCTATGTTTTTTAGATTATCCAGCTCCGGATGGAAATAGCTCCCTCGAGTATCTTTCGTTTTTTTATTGCCAATGCGGGGCAGTAACACAGTAGGTGACGAATGGAATCTATTTACCCTTGGTCCCTAAAACTTCTACAGAAGTCGAGAAGTCTTTATTTAGCTAGGCGTGCTGCATGGTTGCCTATCACGCTGCGCCCTGTCATGACGCTGACGACTGTTGGTACATCCCTGCGACTTAGTTTTATGAGATTAGCAGCCCATTAATACCATTTTAGCAGACCACTTCAACTGGGGTCACAAATAAGCTGAGAGCCACTATATGTCCCTGTGCAATTTGATAAGCGGGGTGCTGGCTTCAGGAACGGCCTGCGCAGAGCTTAGAAAATTGCCTAACCTAATCTTTATAAAATCTTCTTACTAAGGCTTGGGTTTTACTTTAAACAATATCGAGTTTAAAGCAAAAGGAATAAGTAATAAGTTTTAGATACTATATCTATATCAATGTCTTTCTTTTTCACATGTCAAATCTTCTAATATTTTTGTAAACAATTTTGAAAGAGCTTTTTAAAAGTAAAGTGACCGTAGTACATAGAGATTAATTTAATCGATATAAATTATAAATTGAGTACATTATATAAAAAGCATTTCATTGGCAAAAATAACTGCATTCAATAAAGAAAATCATCTTAAAAACACAAAAAAAAAACTCATGAGACAGAATTAATTAAAAAGTTAAAAAAAAAAAAAAAAACAAACAGAGTTCTTCTACAACATGTCTAATATACACATTCACCATTCGTATAGTTATGCATAGTATGATTTCATGTCTAAATGTATTTAAAATGAAACCTCTGAGCAATGCCAAGGATACAGCTGCTGCTGCCGATGGCGAATGGAAGAGATTACGATCACGAGCACGTCCAGGACTTCCAGTAATTTGCTGTAGCGTCTGAGGTGATAGGACGCTTTCGTTACCATTAGGAAAAATACCAGTGATGCTGCCGCCGCCGCCGAGAGATGCGTTCTTAGAGGGATTTGTTGCACCAGTTTTGTTGCCATTCTCACCGTTGTTGCCCCCACCGCCACCAACACCACCGATTTTAGAATTTAAATTAACTTGTTGATTGGATTTTATAACATTATTCTGTGTGAGGGTGATTTTCGGGGTTATGATGGTTTTTTTTTTATTTATTTTTTATTTTTTGTTCATGATCGTTATTAGCAACAAGTGTAGGTTTTGTGAGAAAAAGAAAAACAGATGATGATGTTATTTTAATTAATATGATAAATAGCGATAATTAATAGAATAAGATATACCTACATACATACAAACGTTATGAAAATAAAAAGTGATAAATCATTTCATAGGCGATGATTAGGGTAAAAATTAAAAAAGTTACATTTTGTTGTTACTCAAAGATTTGCCTTCGTCGTCGTTTGCACTTTTTTTTTATCAAAACTCATTTAATTAAGATTATTTTATTATTTTGTACCACTGTTTAGATACTATAAATTTGTATAATTGTGGTGGCTTGTTTCAGTAATTAGTGTTAATTTAATTATGAAAACATGTTCATGAGCTAATCGATTTATTTATTTCGATGTATCTAAGATGATATATTTCCCCAGTTGTGCAACAATTATTTAAAATTAAGAAGTTCCCACGGAATAATTTCAGATCTATTTTTTTAATTTTAGGGCAAGTATTCGTAAGAGAGAAGTTACTTAACCATACATCTTTTTATATAAAAGTAAACGTGTGTATCAGAGACCGGCAGCAAGTAGCTCGTTCTGTGAGTCACTTGAAATATTCACTGTTTTTAAGTATTCATTCACAAAAATTATTCGCTGAGCTCTAATTTTATTGGCTCTCATAAAACGAATCTGAAGCGAGCTCCCATTCACATGGATTCCAAAAAATTATTATCCACCCTTACACTTCGTTGTCTGGCACTGAATTTGGAAAAATATTTCAAGTGATTCGTCCGATCTTCTATGAATGTATGTTTGTATTTACAGTGCCCTTTGGTTTTGCTTCTATTCCGTCGCCTTTGTTGCTTGAACTTGCAGTGCTTTGGGTTTTCTACCTACTTTTTAAGCCCTTGAAAGGCTCACGAATCACTTGTCCATTTCACTGTTTTTCGAACACTCTAATTGAATGAATACTTTGAATGTGAGCCTACTACGCACTCTTAAATCCCTAAAAAAACTGACGGATCTCTATTGTATTCGCTCTGTTTTTCTTTTAAATCCAGAGTTCGTTTACTGTGTAAGTTTCAGAATGAAAAACACTTGAATAAAAAATGGAAAACTAGAGGAAATGGAGGACAATTTTTTTAATGTATGAGGGACGGCTCGCGCTACAGAAAAAGAGAAAATATGCTCCAAAAAGAGAATGTTTGGTAACTTTATACCTAATGTTTAAACTCAAGCTTAATTTAATGTACTTTGCTGAGATTATAACTAAACTTTGTTGTCTGACGGGCAGAACCTTAAAGACAGTCTTTTGAGTTTGGTAAATTCACGATTAACCTAAAATCTCCAGCCCAACATTTTTGACTAAACTTGCCCTATATTATGGCACTAAAAATTCTTCTCTGTTCAGTTATAGCAACAATCAATAAACATAAAATACACAGAGGACGTCCAGTATAACGATAAAGAATGCCCTAATTTTCGAACTTTTATAGTATCCGATATAACGAATATATTTATAATGGCGAATTTAGCTGACAACAGTTCTTGTTTCATGTAATATTGTTACTTTCAGTATATTTTTTAATGTGTTGAGTTCAATTTTATATAAAAGAATATACACAGATGAAAAATATGCACTCGGGAGATGTACAAAATATCCCTCGATATAACGAACACTTTCGTTTTACCGAATGACTTTAAACATTATATCATTCGTTATATTAGACGTCTACTGCATATGATCATAAAAATTCCAAGCAAATCTTTGAGCATTTAAATTTGGTTAAAAAAAAAATATGAAAATGTACTTCTTATCAAAATTTTCACATGAAATCAAACACACCCACTCTCTCCCACACACTTAGAGAAATAATAATAAAAAAAAAATTAACAAACTATATTTTTATCAACAAATGTTGTATTTTCTAACCTTATTACTACTATTTGCAGATGAAGCAGATGATGCAGTTGATGGCGATGATGTGATCTGATCCTGTTGTAATGATGGCATATTTGTAAAACTACCTGTCAGGCGTGGTGTGACTTTTGGAAATTTAAAATGTCCGTGAATTAGCGAATTAACGTCGTTTTCGTCTCCGTCGTCGTCGTCGTCGTATTGATGGTCTGTATTTTCGTCGTCGTCGCGTTGTTGTTGTTGTTTTATTAATTGAAACTGATAGAGTTGGTCTTGGTCGTGGTCGTGATCGTCAGCCAATAAATCTAGTCCACTGTGAAATGACGGTGATTTTGGTATTCCTAGACCGTAACCGTTGTTATTGTTGCTGTTGCTGTATTTTGTGTTAGTATTATTATTATTACCGGCAACATTGCCGGAATATAACATAGCACTGACAACCATTTCATTAGCACACTCTTAGTGATTATCGTTAATTTCATTGCACGCGTTAATTGTTATTTTTGACTTTTTTTTTTTGTTTTATTTATTGGATATTGTATTTTTTTTTTTTCTCTCATTGAAGTCAATTTGTTTAATTAATGATAGTTTTTTTGTTCAATTCTTTTGTTTTTCATTTCATTGATTAAAATTACATTATTTGTTTATCTGCACTTTAGTTGATTAAAACAGAAAAAATAAAAGAAAACTATGAAAAAATAATTCAATTATCCCAATGGGTTACTCTAACGTCTGTATCCAATTTCAATGTCAAATATTGCACAATTCTATTTGTTATTTTTGGGTTTACAATTTGTTTTTATACAAAGGGTTTTGTTTTAGTTTTAATTTAGATTAAATCTGCAAATAAATTGTGAAGAATTTGAAAATATTTTGCTCGGTGTGGGTTTCTTTACGAGAACACAAAAACTAAATACAAGGTCGTTTAACATTCATCAGCGCAGTGTAAATAAAAAATAAAACAACCAAATTAATTAAACTATACGGAACAAAAGGCAAACAAAAGAATCATACGCTATTTTAGCGAGTGCGGGCGTGCACACGAGGGAGCATGGATGTGAATAACGTTTATTTCGGGGGAAATGTATTCATAAATGTATAAAACGTTTGAAATACATAAATGCTGGCATGTGTAATGTGGTGCTTTACATTATTTGTGTTACATAATTATTAAAAACGAAACATTTCTAATGCCTACAATGAAAATATATGCAAATCTATACATTTTTCTGAAAATGAGCCTTTAAATACAGAAACAAGAGCATACTATGTATTGTAGTTTAAATTCATCCGAGAGGCGGTATTGTCAACGTTATTATGTTTAAAAGAATGGTTTTCAGAGCCACCGATGCAAACCATAATTATTGTTATATTGTCATTCATTGTCATTGCCATTTCAACCTTCTAAGGTCAGGCTAAACAAGAACATGTTTTGATAAAATATTCACAAATTTTCGCAACAGATCACTGGAGAGCGAAAGTTTTCCGAAAACCACCTTTACCAGCATTTAGCCATACGTATGAGATGAGCTGAATACCTTGAGCCAGAGTAAGTTTCTTTTCAGACCATGTGACAGTAAGAGCATTGGGTGTACTCATAAACGTCAAAAATCTGCGTAAGTACAATTAAATATCTTTTCGTAACGCTACCACTTTGAAGAATGTGTGCACGACTCTGACAATATATTGATAGTCAACTTCGGGTCGTTTGACAGATTCACTCCCCCAAGCTAAAATCCACCCAAAAACGCATCTGTGTTTCAAGCAATATCAAATGGCTGCTTACAAAGCTCACACATACAAGTAAAGATCTCGGCGGCTGATTTGACAGTTCGGGCGCAGCCATTTTGTAGTCCCTGTGTGCATACAATTTGCAAAAAATATTTTGTTCAAAAGGAATAAAAGAGATAACACGACAAAATGTATAGTTAAGTCTTGGTCACACGCTCCTTCACATTTGGAGGGCTGGTTCACAGCTGTACCGAACCACAAACAGGGCAATTTAGGCTCCTCATATTTTCAGCAGTAAGGGGGCAGGGGAAATTCGAGTTGACTGTCCAATTTAGTCCGTCTATATAGTGACATTTATGAACTGCAGTTCGTCTATGTTAGTTCGACTGTAAATTTGCCTTTATGAACGCTGTTAAGCGTTTTTTGGTTCACAATTTTACTAAGTAGTTGGATTATTATTACGAGAGATGGGACAGAATTTTCTTAAAGCTTATATTATTATTTTTTTGTCTTGAGGTGGACAGAGGAGTTTATCTCACATGAAAAAAGCTGAGTGACATATTGTCAAATCAATAAAAACCAGAGCGTGTCGCAAAATTTCTACCTGATTTACAGACAAATTTATTTATTTCGATGAATTTTTAACTCCTTCTAATTGCTGTCAATTCTATTTGAAAATCAACAATAAAGGAAATACCTCTTTAAAAACACATTACAAAAAGGAAAACCTGGAAACCATTCAGATTATGAATTCACATTTAACCCGTCAATTTCTTTTGACAACAAATATTCAAATTGATTTACCCTTTTATTTATGCAAATAAACATTGCTTTTTTTTATTCAGATTTTTCGCCGAGAATTCTCTCAACGTCAAATACATATAGACAACAGTACTTTGACTTTTATGGTAAAGACTTCTTGGTGTCATGTCAACTTCAATTTATCAAACGCCTCATACAATACCTACAAAATGCTTTCGTAGGCTTCGTTTTACGCACATTCTTTTTCTCTTTTATTTCACAAAAACCATACATATGCATGTACACACTTTTATAATTTGAAAATTTACAATGTGCGATTTCGCACGAGATGAGATATCGATTCGGAAATACCAAATTCAATTTGATTTCAAAAGTCAAATCTCGGAGTGAGAAGAGCTTTGTAGGAAGTTGGTAGATTCGCAAACACGAAAAAGCAAATCGATCACAATTGTGAATGCCATAGCCAATTAAATTATTTGAATACCGCCAATGTCTCAATTAAATATTTATTTATTTTATTCCTATAGAATTGAACTTAAGAGTGTGAATGAATATGGATGAGATGGAGGACACATAACTAATGGGTGAATGTCTACTAGAGATGAGAAATCAGCTACGAGAGAGAAGAATTGCGTCAAAGATTATAGATAAAAACGGGCAGTGTATGGCGTAATATTGTCTAGTGAAATTCTTTGTGTGGTTCAGTAGTTTGTATGTATATTTAATGGGGTGCCATATGACCTTTGTGTGATCCCTTGATTATTCATTGCAAATAAATTAAATGCGTTTCTGTAAGGTTATATTGCATCCGGTTCTTATGAGATAATCGTTTTGATCTTTGGCTAGAATACCTCTGGGGACCACCACCAAATCCTCAGATTTGAAGTTTTAAGCAAGTCCATCCAAGCTATTAGGCTGCAGTCTAAGCAGACAGAAAGACTTGCCAAACCAGACTTTTTCTTGTTGTAGGTGCGCCACTAAGTTCTCGCTGTTTGTCAATAGATGGCTCCAGCAGTAAGTGCAGGTCGATTTTGACATATCCAAAACGTCATGAACAAAGCTTTGTCATATGGTAAACAAACCGTTATGACACATTAGTGATTTTGTTTTGGTGACATAGTGATTTTGTTTTGGTTGTGGGAAAATGTCTGATTTTGTGCCAAATAATCTGACAGTGATCTGACATTCGAAGAAAACGGCAGTCGAAGCGCCGTATTGCTCTAATTGGACCAACTTTAAAGGCGATGATCTTGATGTTGAGAACTGTCCGCGTGAAAAAAGGCCAAAATCCTTCGAATACGCTAAATTGCAGGCATTGCTCGATGATGATCAGTGCCAAACGCAAGAAGTGCATGTTTAAGCATTAGGTGTTACCCGCCAAGCAATTTCCAAGCGATTGCATGCGTTGGGAATGATTCAAAAACAAAGAACTTGGACTCCCTCTGATTTGAAGCCAAGAGAAGTTGAGCGTCTGTGAACAACTGCTCCAGCGGCGAAAACGGAGATGTTTTCTTCATCGTACCGTGGCGTATGATGCAAAATGGATTCATTTCAGCAACCAAAAGATAAGAAAGTCATGAGGAGTGACCGGTCATGCTTGTACGTCGTCGCCTTGGCCAAATATTCCGTCGTAGATCGAGAAAAACAAAAAAAAATTGCAAATCAAAAATTTGACAACATCGTCATACAACTAAGCCGTCAGTTTGTAAACAAAACTATGAGCCTAAACCAACTACCATCTCCATCGAGAAAAACTCACCCAACCACCTGATGTTTACCAAGATTTTATCGAATGAACTGCGATTCTTTGTATTCAAATGAACATTCTAGGAATGCAAACTACACCAAGAGGTTTTACTCTACAATTTAATACGCATTTAACTTTCCCTACATCCCACCTCCACCTCCTCTTCAAATCTGATTTGAATTCAGCTCGAGGAACAGAACAGAACCATGATCTACTTCTTTTACTGAAGACATAATCAGCTTACACACCAAGACATACGATGCGAGACTACATTTGGAGTACCCACAGTCAATTTCGATTCTTGAAATAGATCGAGGTCAAGCAACTTTGATCTAATTCGTTGGTCGCACACACAGATTCCGAGGAACAGTTTATAGGGTACATGATTTTTTTCAATTAGTCGTCACCAATTTGAGACCAACTCCATATGCCTACGTACACGACTGTAAGCATTCAGTTTTTGACAAGCAATGTATGTAAAGGTGGAGGTTTTCGAGATGGTGGGTGGTTTGGAACCCATTTGAAATGCTCTTGATTGAATGGAATTTTCGTATGAAAAGCGTGTAGGAGAATTGAGGTAATTTTTGCGATCTTATCTCTTTGCTCTAGCAAAACTAATTAAGATGCTGTGTGTATTTATGGATCAATAATTTAGCGCTTAGAAAATAACACAATTTCAAAATGCGAAAACCAAACAAAAAGAAATGTTTGCTTTAAACGTTGTTACCATCGAAACTGGTTTCATCAAATACGACTATGTATGTATGTCGTTGATCAAACTCCAGTTCTAATTGGTATGAAAATATTATTATGCCGCCTTTCAAGGATGTACATACGTGCACATGTGTACATTTAAGTGGAAGCAAACTAATGGTAAAACCCATACAGCACACAGTTAAAATTCGCTTGAAAGGAAACAGTGTAATTGCGTTGGCGCAGGACAATGGTTATCTTGGGAAATAATGTCTAGTACACAACACATCCACATTTGATGCGGCGTAATTTGTGTTTATAAATAGTATGTGCGATAAGATGTGCTTTAAGTTTACCCAGGAATGCACGGAAATCATATTTTGTCTTTTTTTATTCGAGACCAAACCTCTAACTACGGTTGACACACCAAATATGAACATATATTTATTTTGTATTCAGGTTCTTTAGAAAGGCGACATGAACTTAACTTCATGTGTCACCGAATTTCTCCAA
Organism: Chalcosyrphus nemorum; assembly: GCA_949716465.1. Classification (NCBI taxonomy): domain Eukaryota; kingdom Metazoa; phylum Arthropoda; class Insecta; order Diptera; family Syrphidae; genus Chalcosyrphus; species Chalcosyrphus nemorum. The sequence continues at coordinate 88,307,321 of OX454333.1, forward strand.
TATCTGATTAATATTTTGATCTGAAATACCTGTTGTTCACGAGATGAAGAAGTTTTTTGTGTGTACACGTTTGTTGCCTTTTACACTTATGGGTTTGATACAGTGTCTGTCGTAGAGAACTGAAACGTCGGTATGTATCAGAGAACTGCATGAATCTATTCATTTGTGAATCATTCGCTAAAAAACGAGCCTTTCACAGTCTCACGCCCACAGCAAAAAGCATGCAAGTATACATCATGTACCAAACGATAACGAAGTTCACTTTGCGAAACGAAATGAAAACGAATCATCATGGGATTGGTTTTCATTAATCCTTGAGTGCGTAGAAGGCTCACATTTAAAGTATTCATTCAATCAGAGTATTCACAAAAGCAGTGAAATATACAAATGATTCACGAGCCTTCGAATGGTTTCATAAAAATTAGGTAGAAAACGCAGAAGTGTTCAAAAAATAAAGGAGATCATTTTTTATGGCAGGAAAGCAAAAACAAAGGGCACTACAAATCCATACATATGTATGCAGTGCCAGCAGCAAAGTGTAAGGGTAGATAATCATTTCTTTCAATGAATGCGAATGGCTCACAAAACGAGCTACTTGCTGCAGGTCTCTGGTACATATGTTATCTATACCTCATGAGGAAGCCTTTTTCTCCATTATGCACCATAAAATTAAACAGAAATTTACAAGGGCCCATAGCACTCTGATCAGATGAGCCTTTGATATGTCAGATTCATAACTCAGGGAATGGGTCATACGATAAAACGAATATTCGCAAATGTTGACATTTCATTCAAAGCAACTACTTTATCTAGTCGCTGCAATCTGCGATTGTCAATTGTCAAATACCAAAGAAAAAAAAGTGACGTTAAAGTCTCGCGAATTTTTTGGTCTTACGAATGTGGATTGCGTTCCACATCTGTGGAATCTGAATACAATTTCACAGTTCGCAAAAAGCATTTGTTTATTTGCGAAAAAATCTGTGAATATTGGAAAGTTTTCGAAAATATGTCGGCCTAAAGGAGAGCCAGAAACCGCACACGGTGAGAGAGGCCCTAGGATCCATAAGGATTAAGTAAGAGGAACGAGAATTAGCAAAGCTGTGTCGCAGTTTATCGGAGCTAGAAAGGAAGTAAATAACTTTTTATTAAATTCCTTATTTCGCTGAAGAATATGCTCAGATTTATACCTTAATTCCCTTCATTCGTTTCGTTAAAGCTTGCAAACAACTTTCTTGCAGATTTGTGGAGTTCAGTAAAAGTTTTCTCAAAAGGAAGAATAGTTTAACAAAGCAACCTACTTTTATCGGTCTTGTAATAGGCATCTACTTAGCACCTGGATGGGATGGGATATCGCAATCTCCATACCTACATATGTATGCAACGTACTTATCAGTTTAGTAACACAAAAAAGAAACTACAATCTGAGACTTAGATAACAAAAATATTTAAACTCTTCACTTTTTAGACGCCATACTCATAACTCACTGTGATTAGATTAATCACTTAAAAAATTAAAAACAAAAAACGCCTCAAAGCGAACACTATCAAATGAAGATACGTGATAAAAAGAAGGTAAGTCATTCTCCATGACGTGAACAAAGCTATAAATACGTCACATAGCAAAATTAAATTCGTTATAATAATCCCCATCATCCCCCGTGGGATATTCCCCCAAAAACTCCATCGAATCTAAATTAGTCGCACACTATCGATTTTCCGGTTCATCCATTATGCATTACTACTATTTTGTATTTTTTTTTTTTTTAAAGAAGGATCATTCTCTTGCACACAGGTGCATTTTCAGGTGAAAAGATATCAGAAAACACGAAGGAACACAGAGTAAATATAAAGCACAAACAAATATATATAAAAAAAAAAAAAACATACACAACAGTACACAATAACTTCTAGAACAGAACCAACCATCTAAAAGTAGCAAGTGAAGAAGGAAGACACAATTGAAAACAAGCGACCGCATAGATGAACAACACCAAAGAGTACAAGACCAAGGAAGAGGAGGATGGTTTCTTATATTCTTTTACTTTTTTACTGACGATGGTTTTGGTTATGTACAACTTTGCTTCGGTCTGGATGGAAATGGAAGAAACATTTCTGGAGAAGCACACACAGAGGGAAAATCGATAAAGCAACTTATCCGAGGAAGGCAAAGCAATCATAAAAAAAAGAATAAAAAACAAAAAAATACGCGATGAGTTCTTCTAACTAAAATGTTAATTAAATTAAGAGTTTAATTGAAGATTTAATTAATTTGGAGCATGGACGCCGGCGGATGTCAACTGCTAGTTATAAAGACGCCCGCTGCAGTACTCTTAAACGACCTTGAACTTATTTTTGAAGACATTTCGAATTTGTTCACTGATTTTGTTTCTTTCTTTTCTATTTTTCATTTCCGACAGTAGCTGCTTGCTAACCTTATCAATAGACAGAGCTAATCGATAATTCTTTATGAGAGTTTGTTGACTTTTAAGTTTAAAAGCAAAAGAAAAAAAAAAATACCGAACTGCAATTAACCGGGTTTCACTTTGCACCTATTTTGCTATGTCTGGACGGAACAAAGCACCACTTTTGGTAAATATTTGTCCATTTACAGAATGTAAAAGTATCTAACAAACAGAAATTGTTTAAAACAAAGAAAAAATGAGTAATAAATCAATATAACTTGGCTAAGTACTGAGTAACTTTTGTTCTGTTTGGGCACCCTACCAACAGGCGACGGGCGTAAAACTACCATCGTCGACATCGGGACATTGGGGCTTTGCCATTGCCAGTCATCAAAACGGAAGTACATTTTTCTCCACGCTCTCTCACGGAGAAAAAGCTATTCATATGACGAGGAAAGCTGTTGTCGGTTGAAAAGGAGACGACTCGCAGACGGAAAAAGGAGAAAAAGCTCTCCTTTTCGTAAGGGAAATAGTTTCACTGCATGAATGAAACAAATTAACAGCGTTGCCAAGTGCATAAGATGGGTTTTGGGTTTCAAATGGTGATTTTTTCGTAATTTCACTACGAAGTTTGTTTTACATAAAAAGGGTGGGTTCTTTTTAAATCATAGATTATTTTGACACTGACAGTTTCCCGCTCGAAATCTTGACAGAATGTCAGTATCATACCTCCGCGGAACGAAATGAGTCGCTTTACGCTTGAACAACGTTAGGGAAAACATATTGAAAACTTATTTTTAAAGTAAGTGCTGTGTAACCGAAACAGTGCGTTTTTTTTTAAAGAAATGTTGGCCGAAATGAAGCACCCACCGCGCCTGTTGTACGTAAGTTTGGCAAAAAGTTCATGAGACTGCTATGCTAGTGGACAACACTCATGGTCTTCGCCATCGTACAATGCACACAGACGAGAATGTGGCTGCTGTAGCCGAGAGTGTGAGACTCAACGAACAACGTTTTGGTCAACGGTGGGCGTTACTGAAATTGAAGACATGGATTTAGACGACCTCTAGTATATGCAGGATGGCGCACCATCGCCTGGTCTTGAATTTGGAAAAAGGCAATGGATGTTTCGAGTGGCTCGAAAGTGTGTTTGCAGTGATTTTTGTTTTTTTTATATCTTTTCTGTTGCCAGAACCCAGGGTTCTGTGTTTTCTATCTGCTTTTTATGAAACCATTCGAAGGCTCGTTAATCATTTGGACATTTTACAAGCTTTTGTGAATAGTCTGATTGAATGAATAATTTGAATGTGACCCTACTACGCACTAAAGTATTCATGAATACCAGCACCATGATGATTCGTTTTCATTTCGTACATGATTCATACGCTTCTTTCCTGCGTGCGTGAGACTGTGAAAGGTTCGTTTTTTAGCGAATGATTCACAACGGCTAATAGTCCAATAGTAAATGAATTCACGCAGTTTTCTGGTCTGAAACAAGTTGAAATCGAGGCGACAAATATATAAATAAGTAAATATTAGGTCATAAGCAGCCCATGCAGACCAAGACCTAACTTCTCACAATTTTATGTGTTGTACGTGGTATTCATTTCTGCACTTACAACAAGGACCTACAGTCTTATGCCGTATTCGAAGGGCAGAGCGATTTTTCGAGAAGCTTTCTCATGACAGTAAATACTCTTGGATGTTTGTCAGATGCTTGCAAGAGGTGGAGCCGTGAAAAAACTTTGCTGGAATATTCCTAAGTTCGAATTTAGAACGCAATGCACTTACCACTTACCCACGGCACCCACCAACCGAGCAAATGGATAAAATGCAACAGTGCTGCCAATGCTTTTGGCGTCTCTATGCTTCATATATTTCTGACAGTAATAACATCGGCAATGTGTATAGACGAAGAGTGACCATCAATTGATTGTAACAAGAATCGGCAAAGGAAGCAAAAAGGATGGAAACGGAACAAAATTGCACTGCATTTGTTGTTTTACTGTCAATCAAATTGCATGCGGTGTCACTCTTTCATCGCTCACGTTTTCAGCTCACGGAAATGCTCCACTTATCACACGTTGCAATAAAATTCATTTAAGCATTATTATCAAACCGATTCGCTTCAATAAAAAAACAAACATAAATATGCTAAAGGAGGAGTCATTAACTTTTTCCCACTTGCGGTAACCTTGGCAAAAATTCGGCGTAAATTTCGACTAATACCTAAAAGACTTTGAAGGAATGGACTCTTATCCAGTGATAAATGAGCTTATGTCGAAACGAAAACATACCCAGTCCCTTTTAGTAGGGGATTATACCGCTGTGAGGGATTATATCACATAACACATAACAATAAGATACGCAGTGAGAATTAGTTCTAAGATATACAGGATATCTTTCTCTCAACGTATAGTGAGAAGAAAACATTAACTCTCTCGGTGGTGTTAAAGCTTTTTTAACCTACCCACCTATATATTTAGCACGTACCAACTGACTAAATTTTTTATTGTACCCTTATAACCAATATATATATATTTGCGAAAGGGGGGTAAAATTGGAAAAAAATCCACAATAATTATAAAGCTCTGAGTAAGGCCAACGACAGTGATAAAAAAATGCCATGCAAACACAATGACTATCTGCTGCAACTTGTTTTGTGTATAGACACTCTCAGTATGTGCATAGTGTACATAATAAAACACTGCAAATGTGCAAACAACAGAAAAGATACACAACAAAAAAAAAAAAAAAAGAGAGAGATACTCCTTCTTCCCGTTCAACAAACATTAAAGAGAGCAGCAACACTTGTCTTGCTATATGTTGTACGTTAGTGCTACATATTGTAGTATCTACAGTGCGCTTTCCTACGATAAGTTTATTAATTTACTTGAGTAAAGCATTAACAAAGTAGACAACTGAATGACCTCCTTGGAAGTTTTTTTTTCGCCAAAGTGGTGTGAACTTAAAAGGTCTAAGTGAGATCATTAGTTAAGTGTAATAGATGCATGAAATAAGTTAGGAAAATACGCTAACCATTCGGATAAACACGTGTTTAGAGTAGGAGAGGCTATTATTATTTATTACAATTAATATCAATTATTTCCTTAATTGAATGGTGAAATATATTACTTTGTTATTATAAGGCCCATTAGCAGTGTAGTAACAAAATTTACCAGTAATTTCAAACGGCCCCAAGGGTTAAAGCCTCCTAAATATTATTTTATATATGCCTTTGGTTGGTTTAATTTTTCCAAAACAAATATTTATACCGACTTGTATGTACATACATAAAATGTGGTTTACACATGGAATGGAATTATGAGTTTGTTGTGTAAATTTTACAGCATTTGAATCTACACCCAAAAGAGGTAGGCTTATCCTTCGGGTTATTGCAAACTGCTCACTCCTACATTCGGTATTCGAACGCGCTTTTATGTTCTGTACAATTCAGTTGTAATTACATAAGCTAAATGGGAGTACCTACTCCTTTCCAGATGAGCTATTGAAAGGCGAGTAGTATTCTTTTTTTTTTTTCATTTTTGGTTTCATATAGAAATTAAGCGTTCATTGTGGGCTACTAAATGATAAACTTTTGAAATAACCAATATCACTTCACCTCCAGCCACATTCAGACACTAGAAGCTGCAGTTTCACGAATCAAGTTGCAAATAAGATAAAATTAATAAAAACGAAAATATAAACATTGTAATGTAATATCGCGTTTGAACACATCCCATGGTCCCTTAAATGTGCGCGACGCCATCTGCTGTTGCGGCGACGGGACGAAAGCAAACGAAATAGAAAGAAAGATGCCCGTTTTTGCATTGTTCAGGAGTTGATAGAGAAAGCAGCAAACATGAGATGCCAGAAATCATCCAAGGAAAATAAGAAATTGTAATTTATTTACTTTCAAAATAAAGAAAATCTTGTAATTCATGAACATAAACCACCGAAATACTCCGTAACTTGTGGACAGCTCTGGGACTGACTAGATCATTGACAGCTAGATTTCTCGCCTGGCAAACAGTGGCCGATATAAAAGAAAGTGTCAGTGGGTTCTTGGAGGAATAGTTCGGTAAAGAAGCTTTGACAACTAGTCATAGAGAAGAGACTAAGCTGAGTTGTGAAGCCCTAAGAATAAACCCCTCCTTTAGAATAAACGACGACTGCAGTCATTACACTGACTGCTGAAATTATACACAAGAGTACATAATATCTTTGGAAAGACGATAACTGTCTATATAGACAGCCAGACAGCCATTAAGGCTCTGAACTTTGCTATAATTAGGTCAAGGCTTGTGAGAACCACTTTTGTGAAATCACTTTTAAATGAGATATCTAGAGCCAACATGGTGACCCTCAGTTAGGTAACAGGGCATATGGATATCGAAAGAAACGAAAAAGATTGACGAGCTTGCTAGGAAAGGGGTCGATGCTGCTTCCTTTTGAATCATTCCCAATCAGTTCCTTACGGAAAAAGTTAGAAGATGATACAAACAGACATCTGGATACATGCGTGACGGCCAAGGCGCTATCACCGGGCTTTAGCAAGAAGAGATCATCAACTCAGGTTAAACTCCATCGTTATAACGCACGTCCAATTATTAAGCAATTTAAGGTAAAAATATGCTTTATTCGACTATATCGCACGCGAATTAGCCACAAAGTACGGTCCATTTACCACAAATAAATTTCCTCCGGCTAAATTCGACGAGTACCAAAATAGGTACACCGGATCAGACCGGCGAATAAGAATTGTTTAAAAATAGTAGAGCCTGAAAACTTTCCTCTTTATTTCGCAGAATTTTTCTGTGTGTTATGCCAAAGTTGTGCACAAGTCTATTAATTTGATGTGGAAGGCATTGCTTTTGCCTCAAAGGCAAAATTTAATGAGAACATTGTGAGACTGCCACTCTACTTTCCTCATTGAAGAAAAAGTATAAAACCCTACCCAAACCCACTCTTGCCAACTAAAATATAGTGGAAAACTTTCTGCTTATAAACTTTTAAACGCTTTCATACGACACTTGTGAAGAACGCTTTAAAAACTCTTTTGTGAACCACATACCTGTGAAATTTTCGACAATGTTTTCGCCAGGATATAGTGACACATTTACTTCAGTGCTCGCCTCAAATAAAAATAAGAGAAAACATTTTTCAGAAAATATTTTTAAATATAGTTAACAGAAGCTACATACACATTGCCACAGAAATTGTAGCAAAAAAATAACAAAAGGAAAACCAACTGACCCAAATATGCATCGTCGTCGTCGTCGTTTATACAAAATGTATTCTCCTCCATAGAGATAGAGGAATCCCCATCTGTGCTAGTAGCTCTGTATTCCCAAATGCCAGGCAAATAAAATCCGAATTTCACAAGTAATAAAAATCACTCACAAAAACTTGCGCATGACAAAATAAAATCATAAAATAATTATAATAACATTTCGTAAAACGAAGAAAAAAATATTATACAGCACAAAATAAATGGTAAGAATCCTTGAAGTGGAAGTCGCACATATAGAAGAGAAGAAAATAGCCAAGAAATAACCGTTTAACGAACAAAAGAAAAAAAACAGAAGGAACACAACGAAAAAAAAAAAAAGAAATACAATTTCACATAAATAGAAAAGAAACCTATAAACTGCGTGAATTGAATGTATAATTGAACAATTTTATATATTATCTATACTGTGTGTGTCATACTTACTTTCATTCAAAGGACTCAGTGCTGTCAATTCGCAATTTTTTGAAACATTGTATCGGGCACTGCTCTGACGTTTTTCCTTTTTGACAACGGGGGTGGTGGTCAAACTTATACCCTTAGTGATCGGCGTTGGTGGTGGAGCATCACGTGGCGGCGTTCCTTTATTTTCTTTGTTTGCCTAAACGAATCAAATTAAAAATTCTATTATTATCGATTGTAAAGGATGTACTGTAATAGAAAATAGGACTACACCAACACAATAAAAATATAAAATAAAAATTCACACACTCGACTGTAGTGTATCTTTTGGCACACAAATAAAGTTGCTCATTAGCATACAAAAATATAATAAAAATATAAAATAAAATAAGGAACAATCAGGGTATGTGGTTTACGTTTACAACATATGGATACATTTCCCACTATAATGAGTTTAGTTCGTCTGGTGGAGGAGTGGCAGGACATTATCTTGTCCATACTAAAATCTATTAGCTACGTTTTATGTTTGCTATAACACTAAACAATTGGATACAACATTATTGATATTATTGGGAAGTTTTTTTTTTTTATTTTTTTTGGTTGGTAACTGATTATCTACTTTCGGAACACAGTCGTTGGGTGACGCATGTCTATAGAGGCAATTAGCAGGATGATTTTCTGGAAGAATGATAAATCGTCATACCTTTAATGCGTATCCACGTCGTCTCGATTTTGCAGTCTGGGGCAAGTACATTCATTTCGCAAAGACGAAACAGAACAGAACAAGAACAAATAAATAGTGAAATGAAAAGTGTATAAGAAGTTAACTTAACCAAAAAAGTTTTAGGGTTTATTTTAAGGAATACATAATAATATGTGGTAATATGTATGTATGAGGTTTGACTTTACTTTATGATAAATGAAATGAATGAACTTTTTCGATATATGGAAAAGATTAAACACCAAATATAAGAAAAGATAGAAATCTTTTCTTTTTTTTTTTAAGTTTTAAAGTGGCGTTAACACTTCAACTTTTAGTAGCTTGGCTTCAGGACTGTAACAGACATAGCCATTAACGATCTCCCTTCAACTGTCAGGACTCAAAAGGTAACCACCAAAAATCATTGTAATGTCATTGGTCTCCTACAAAAATGTGACAGCAGTTTTACTCTGGACTACACGGTCACACTGAGTCTACTCCTACAAACACATTTCCCAGATTCAGAAGTAGCTGACGCTCACAATCCTACTTCATATAAATTTATGCAACAAACAAACAAACTTATTTCCCAGATTCAGAAGCAACTGGCCCTTACACTGCTTCTTCATATCTGCAAATAGAAGTTGGTACTAGGAGCACAGCCAAAAGAATCTTCTCTGCTGATTCCATCAGGTGGGGCATCTCAACACAAAACCTATACAAAGCGATGGAGGTGGAATCTTCCCAGTTCTTCTTCAGCATGGAATAGATATTCTCGTTGGATCTTCAGATTCAGCTATGAATTAAGCTACACTCCGTCAACCTGGAGGAAGGTCAACGTAGTTTTCGTTCCTAAATCTGGCAAAAGATCACCTTTGGACTCTAAAGCCAACAGGCCTATCAGTCTTACCTCTGTTTTTCTAAAGGTACCTAATGGAAACAACCATTGATTTCCGTATTCGCAATAGGAATCTTTGTAGAAGATCATCGCAGACCATCATATGGATACGTTCCATGCTTAGTAGTAGAATCATTACTGCTAAACTTGGAAAAACATCGCTATAGGAGGACCCCTGCTGTGGTCTATTGGGGTGAAAAAACTCCTAAACGACCTCAACTCAAGGGCTTGCTCTAGACTTTTCGGCAAAGCATGGGGATTAAAACCAAAAATAATCCACTGGACTTAACGGTATCAAGAAGAATAGAGTCCAGCTATTGCGTGCATATTCTCAATCGTGTGTAAATTGTAGCCAATTCCTCCTCCTAAATCTCGATAGCGATTCACAGCAACGTTTTTATGTAGCCGCTGCAATCGGCGAATTTCAATTTACTTGAACTGTAAAGCGCTACAGAGGTCTTATCCATGACTTCTTGTTGCCGTGAATTTGCTAACTTGGCTTGGAAAACATTTGACTATACCTGACGGCGGAACAGAACACACAGCGGGAGCGACAGTGAACCGAACACCTAGTCTCTCCTTTTAGCTATTTACAATGTTTAAAAATCTTCTGATTTGACCGTTCCAAACATCTTTATTCAACATATTTTTGAATTCACTGATCAAAGCAAACAAGACACTGACGTTGGTCGCCCTAAAAGAATTTTTCGCCATAAGTTTTGAGAAGTCATCGAAAGGCTGTAGAATGAGGCTGAAACTGCTAAATTTTCAGATACTCTTAGATAAATAAGACTACGCTTTGACGCCATTAAACTTTTTTCTGGTATAGTGCCGTGAAAAATAAATACTTTGCTGACAATACGGACAAAATACTCCAAAATTCAGTTGACAAGGTGGCAACCTTTGAAAAAAAATATTCCCCATTAATATCCGGAAAAAATACCCATTTTATATTTCATATTCTGACAAATTATGTTCATTCTTTTCTGACAAATTGTCAGAACTTAGTCATTATTTACTATTTGCTTTTGAATGCTAGTTCAATTGTTCTAATATATTTTTATTTGACGTTTTGCGTTCTTCGCCGATTGAGGAAGTTCTGTCATTTCACATTCAGAACTTCTGATGCATCTGTCACAGCTCAGCTCATTTACATTTACAGTCTTCTTTTTAACAATGAAGGAAAAGGAACTACTACCACATTTTATTATGAAGTATTTTTATCCTTTGCCATAGATTAAAACGTTTTAGCGCCTCCTAATTGCCTCTCATAAAGAACTCAAATCATTAAACACTCATGGGACTTCACCTCAAACATAGTTCTACTTTACAACCAAAATTGCTCAAATGACATGTACGATACGTGATAATGTGTACAGAGTAATCATTTAATTATTGAGACTTAAAGTCTCAAAGAGTGAGTAAGAATTACGTAAAATTAGAATGTAAATATTGTTGTGATATTGCTCTCCTTTTGGTTACTCTTCCAAAAAAGAGAAATTGGTATTATTTGATCAATGCCAACTGTTTGAGAGATTGTGCTAATTTTATATCATGCCACAAAAAACCAAAATACTTCGATGACGTACATACACTGCAATGAATCTTGAATTTGAAACAGTTCTGTGAAATATTTCAAATACATACACTGATTGAACTTAGTGCAGACGAAACTACGTCTGAACGTGATTGAATTATTGGAGCTATTAATTACCACTTTTGAACCATCTGATTGACGTGGAAGATTGATGAGGTCGCCGTGCATTTGTAGAGAGAAAGAAATAGAAGTTGGAGCGTTCAATAACAAGGTGATACGTTTCCGACTGGTTGATGTATGCATGAAATTTAAAACTATCATTCAAACCTTTTAATACGAAGGCGTAAAGCAATGCTTTAGAATTTGGTCGGGTTATTTGAAATTAAAATGCAATCACTGACTTCAAAGACGTCAAAAGGCTTCAACTAAGTGAATCCAATCACTGACTTCAAAGACTTCATTTAAGTGAATACAATCACTGACTTCAAAGACTTCGGCTCCAACTAAGTGAATCCAATCACTGACTTCAACTAAGTGAATGCAATCACTGATTTCAAGGACTGCAAGTGGCTTCAACTAAGTGAACGCAATCACTGACTTCAAAGACTACAACTAAGTGAATGCAATCACTGACTTCAAAGAGTTCAAAAGGCTATAACTAAGTAAATAAATCACTGACTTCAAGGGACTGAACGGAATCAGTGAATCCTGTGAATGCAGCAATAAAAAAAATTGCATTCTATCTGACTTCATCATTCTGAATGCCAAAAATGCTTGTTGCAGTCACGACTTCTAAATGAATGGTGATTTATTTTTTCCAATCTGAATTCTGAAGTCTTTTTTGCAGACAACGAATTGAATCATTTTTCGGAGCATTCCAAGGAATTATATTGAAAAATGATTGCATTATTTTATAGCTCTGATGTTCGTTGTACATTCCACGGGTGATTTTCAAGATATTGGAGAGAATATTTTTGTCATTTGTCATTGGATATATCATGGATCAATTGACTTTCAGTTGCTCGTCATACATACACAGGGGGCTATGTTCAATAGGTATTACTTTTTATCGCAAATCATGTGTCAACTTAAAAAACCCTTTGGGAGAGGAAAGATTCTATTCATTTAGGAATGCAATTTTCAGTGCCGATTCATAAAATGGTTTTAAAAATAAAAATGATTAATTTCCGCTAATCTTAGTTTTTATTTAGCATCCACCCACACATGTTATGTACACTTACGATATTGTAATTTTACAAAGGCAAAAAATAAGAATTTTTCTTACACTTTCATGGTGTAAGTGTAAATGTACGTGTATGCTGCTTTTGGCGCAAACAATTCAAACGATATGCATTCCGTGGTTTTGCACTCAAATTTTGCCATTCGTTTGTTACTTTATACATTTTAAAAGCATAATTATATTTAAAAATAAAAAAAAGTATTTCACGTCAGTAGCAATAGCGTCAAAATAAAATAAATAAACTCGCCATTGAAATAATATTCAAGGCAATTTTTATTTACGCCAAGGGTCATCGTAATTTTTCTCAATTCTCACAGTCACAACACATCGAAACAATTTGTCACATGTAGAGGGTGTTAGCTGTTGACCCATACAAAGCTCAAAATTGTCACTCACACTCGTCCAATGATGATCATAGCGAATACATGTTTTCAGTCAAATATACCGAAAATAAAATAAATAAAACAAAAATGTGTTCTTATCTCATTTTATCTCTCTGAGTGACAGCACTTTGTCAGAGGAGAAAAATTACTGACACCAATTTTGAGAGAGACACACGCAATTCTATAAAGAATATAATCATCTTGTTTATTATCAGTTTTAATGCATTTTATGTGCGCCTTGGGCGGATCTGCTTAAAGTTACATAAACACGTACTAATCGTTGGCTGTTTTGTAATTTATTTTCGGAGAAATCCCCCCAACAGGCACTTTACACACAGTCATTTGTTTTAAGTATATTTTCTAGACAGAAAGTCTATGGTTGAGTTGACTTGATGAGCGATTTCGAAATAATATTCAGTTGGGCACATATTTTGTGTCACAGAGAGATGAAGGAAACAGACCACGTAAAGCAGGAAAATTAGTTCCTGCGCCATAGTTAGACTAGACAGGAAAAATGTATGCAATTCATACATGGTCATGGATAACGAGATCTCACCTGAAAGATCGAGTTCGAGTGTAATTTTAAATTTCAAACTAAACTCAAGGGAAAATATTGCCGAACGGCTCAAAAAAGCAAGTGCAGCTCTCTACTCTCGCAAAAGAGGTTAAAGCAATACGTGGGACTTCAAACCAGCTCTGATATACTGGATATACACGACGGTTGTAAGACCCATCCTCCCTTATGGTTCACTAGTATAGTGGAAAGCAGTTGAGAAGCTTTCAAACCTCACCAATATCTAGAGGACGGCATGCATCAGAATCATGGGATCAATGAGAACTATAGCGACGGCGGCAATGGAAACCATGCTTGACATTTCTTGCAGTAGTCTGGCAGCCGCAGTTTGTTGTGAAGCCCTAGGAGTAAACCGCTCCTTTAAAAGTAACGACGACTGTAGAGTCATAGACAGCAGCAGCCATTAAGGCTCTGAACTCTGCTATAATTAGGTCGAGGCTTCTGAGAAAATGCAAATCACTTTTAAATGAGATATTCAGAGCCAATACGTTGACCCTCGGTTGGATAGCAGGACTTGTGGATATCGAAGGATACGAAAAGGCTGACGAGCTAGCTAGGAAAAGGTCGACGCTGTACATATTGCGGGTCCTTCCTTTTGTAGCAGCCCCAATCAGTTCCTTACGGAAAAAGTTAGAAGATGAGCTGGATTCATCTTTAGCAAAATGTGCTGCATAACGACTATTGCAGAAGCTGCATGCAGAGACGAAGAAAATATCGAATCTATTCGTCATCTGTTGTGTGACTGTCCCGCCTTATTCGTCAGAAGAAAGAGAACTCTTGGTAGTCATTTCTTCTCGGAGCTGGAAGATTAAGGCAACGTTGAGCTGATAGACCTCCTGAGATTCATATCACTCTCTGAGTGATTTTAATAGAGGACTTTCTTTACAGCGTTACCAGTGTTTAATTATTTAGCACAATGGACCCGAATTGTTGGTCTTGTCATCTACATAACCTAACCTAGAAGAGAAGACACACAAGCCATTCCAATCATCAGCCGCAAAATGGTAGAATTTAATGTACATATTTAAGTGCGTGTACAATCAAACTCAAGTAAAAAAGTAGTTGATCTGGTTTAAGCAACCCAAGAGCCTGTATTCGCATTCAAACTGTTGTGTAAACACTAGCTGTGAGAGGAACCTCAAAGCAGTTGATCCTTCAAATAAGCTACTATGTACAACAGATGGCTGTGGCTTAAGGTTAAAACTATACACATTTGCTCTAAACAACAATGAAATCATTTTCCGAAATGTTGATAAAAAAATCAATACACGAAAGGGTTTTTCTATTTCATTAAGTACTCAGCCCACCACTTATTAGGTTTCATTAATCTACATTCCCAACGCCCGCCCCACCGCTTGATGTATGTATGCCAAACACTGAACACCAATTTCGTTTCCATAAAATTCACACGCAAATGTTTTCCTGTAACAGCTTACTAGCAGCTCATAGTTTTTGGTTACTCATGAAAACATTTTGATAAGAGATAAGATTACGTACTAGCTTCAGATGGCATGCTCTAAATGCGAGGACATTGACCTCTCTTTCTATCTGATTATATAAAGCCGCCGGGCTGTCAAAAAAATATCAACTAATGACACCTTTGCTAAAAGTTGTAAATCATCGGTACGAAATAAAAATTTTTCTATTCACATTTCTGCATACCATTCTTTCCGATTAATTTGACATTTACATTGGTTAAGTGTTTAATTGGTTTTATTTCTTCGCATAAACCACACTTTTTATGACGGATTCGTGTTTACAAGCTATAAAAATCGTTTCTACTTGAATTTGTTTCGAGTTAATTTGAAGTGGTATTGTGGGACCCATTCCACTGACGCGAAATATTTCAGAGATTATACTAACTAAACTAAAATTATTGGTTTAGAGCTATTCGCGTCTTAGATAAACGAAGGTACTGATGACATTACTTAATACTTTCAACATAAAATTGGTGATCACAAAGGTCTGCTGGTTTTTAAAGCATATAGGTTAGGTTTACGGTTGCCTTGCGATCAGCGGTCGCTCCTCACTTAGACTAATAAAATTCGTCTATTCATGTGAATCGCAGGAGGTTAACAGTACAATGTTACTCAAGTAATCAAGTTTTGACATTCGCCAGTTTTGACATTTCATTCGAAGAAAATTTTTTATCTAGTTGCTGCAATCGCCGAATTTCATTTGTCATTTTCCAAAGGAATTTAATTTGTGAGGTTAAAGTCTTGCGAATGTGGATTGCGTTTCACATCTGTGGAATGTGAATGAAATATAACAGTTCGCAAAAAGTATTTGTCTATTCGCGGAAAAATCAGCAAATGGTTGATTAATTAAAATTGAACTTTTTTTTCTATAAAACGATAGATAAATTAAGCTCTCTTCTTTGGGGATAGTAAAATTGTCAATTGTTTGCCTTTAAATGTGTTAAAAAGTGTTTGTTTGCGGTTCCCCCATTCGCTGGTCGCTGAGCTCTGAATATGCCTTTACTGCGAATAGAGTCAAAAGAAAAAAGTTGGATCCTCAGCTACGCTAATTCGCACAGCTTCAAGTTTTTAAATACATAGATTTGCTTGAACGAAGACGCATCTTATTGCGCACATCACAAACCGATCGAATTTGCTAGAATTTGTGAGTCAATTGCTGAACTGTTGAGTCATTTCTTTAATTATCTCGACTATGTTTTTCTAACGAAAAGGGTTATTAATATACAAGAATTTCACTACTGCAAGACAATTCATCTTGTAAAAATCCAAACGATCTATGTACGTCCTCAATAAAAAAGCGAAAAAAAGCTTGTGAGTTTAAAAATACCTCCATGCAAAACAGGTGCACTTTATTTGAATTTGTTTTCGATTATGGAATTCGCTACTTGAAATATTTCAAAAAAAACAACAGAACAACAGTGGCAAAATAAATTCGCAAATGTCTAACGCAATAAAGTTGAAATCGAGATCTGAGATTCCTAAGAACTCTGTCTGCCCAAACACTGGACAAAAATAGATTCGAAACTTATTTAAATTCAAAGTATTTGATGATATAAAACATAATAAAAACAATATATTTTGCTTCATATGCCAGAACGGAGATAATTTGGTTTATGTACTTGTCTTTGAAGTTGAAGAGTTTGGGTTTTGGTATCAAAATGTAAAAAGCTTGGCTGTCTGGTTTCTCTTCCGAATGAGATATACTCCGCTAACTATTTCAGTGTAGGATATACATATATATATTCTGTTGATACTTATATCATGGGGTGTTCGCTAAAAGCTGGCTCTTAGTATGAGTCACACTGAGGCTTTAATGATCTTGCACAACACCAATGCTCCAGCTGCGGCACAAGTATCAGGTCGACTTTCCAGGTATTAAGGACTGGCCCGTGCCAGCGTCTGAGCCAGCAATAGTCGCATTTTCACAAATAGTTCCAAAACCGATCAAGGATCAGGGGCTGGTGTATTTGTGAAAGACGATAACACAAGACTGCAATACTCATTGGGTAAGCATGCCTGTCTTCCAGGCTAATGACTACAAGCCACATTGTTGGGAATAGGATGTTGGCTGTAGTGACAGCCAAGCTGCGCTTAAGGTCTTGCTAAACCCTTTTACATGATTCAAATTAGTTGGTGAATACAAGAGAGCTTTGAACTGTGTCGCAAGATTCAATTTATTGTATCACGGGAAATGAGTTATCCGATAAGATTGCTAGGCAAGTCAAGAGGAGTTTATCAGGACTCGAACCTGCGTTAGGTCTTCCTGCATCAACGGGCGCGCAGGTCTTTCATTGTTGATTGGGTTTCTTATGAACACAATTGTGCATGGCATGTCTCTCTTGGATATAGGCTGATAAAGGGATGCTCCCACACGCATTGATACTTCAAAACCTTCAAGATAGATGTTTGATTGATATTTCAACGACCATCCTTTTCTGAATTGGGCGGAGAAACATCGGCCTATTATTAAGTCTTTTTTTGCTACAGATAATTGTCTGCAGTTAGCCTATGTATGTGATTATAATATACCATCTATAAGTTGCTCTGGCCCAACTGATTACCATGTGATGCACCTTTACCCCTGAATAGATTGCGACTTATATTCTATCATATTTCAAACATTGGACTCTATAAATTGCTATCTATTTCAAGAAGCCGCTTTCTGCCATTTCTATATTTGTTGCTATTATTTTTTCCATTAACGAGATATTATACTCGAACTATGTGCATGCAGCCATTATACATACATCTACAAAGAGATTTTATAATAAATAAATAAAATGTATGCCCGCCTGACATGAGAGGCGCACAATCTGTGTATTTTTAGAACCGCAAATTGTTTTCGAAAAATATTAGAAAAAAAAATAACGAACGAACCACATAAATTTATTTATGTGCATATAAAAATGGTTTGTCCGATAGATATACCTACCTACTCTTATACTATGCCAATTGAGTTTTTGAACTCAACAAATTAACCATCGGAGCTATATTTAGCACTGGCAATACCCCTAGCAAGCAGATTAGTATCCAATGGATTGTTACCCACAGTGTTTGTCTTACCCAAGGGGTTATTGTTTATTTATAAAATGTAAACAAAATTCTTCTCATAACATCGATGATCAGGAACAAAATAGCGATTTATATCTGACGAGACAAATTGTATATATAATCGAATTAATAAAAAAAAAACTGCAACGGCTTTGTTTTTCGAAAATAAACTCGAGACATTGACACAATTTACTAGTCGAACGTTTGACGATTGTAGGCTGAATCCTGTTTTTCATTTTTGAATAGAGTATCTCGACTGAGGTCTTTTAATTTTTGAGGGAATTTTTCCACATAGTATTTTTGCAATTCAACTACGTGTGTAGGAGGTACGTGACTTGTATGAAATGAGGAATTTGAAATTTAATTGGAGCGCGGGCAATAGCTTCGCTTATGATAGGACGACTGTCGTCGTCGCACGCGGGCGAGCGTTAGACAGCGACAATAAAATGCATTTTCGTGGTTAAGTTAAACCAAAGCGGAAAGTGTAGTTTGCATATTCGCAGTCGTTTGTTGACTGGGCCATAAAAGAGGAATATAAATTTAAATTTATTGTCTTCTGTATACGAGACATGATTATAGTTTTGACATTTGTTTTAACATGGATCATTTCTGGCGAAAGTATTTATAGAATAGATACGTGTTGTAGAGAGATGAAAAGACTGTAAGATGTGGTATTTAGTAGTTTTTTTCTTTCCTTCACACTGAGAGTCGATGCTAACATAGTTTTGTATATGGGAATATCATGTGGTGATTTGCAATAAATTTCATCACATATGAATAGATTGCTGTACTTATGGAAGATTTGTAATAATTGTGAAATAAACAATTTTCTTTTCGATTATAAATTAATAAATCGCCTTTATACCGGTGGTTTATTTCACTTCCTTATTTTATGAAATATTTGCTGCACTGTATAGTGATTCACAGAAGGAACAGTGTATATGCTGCCAGGCAACTTGTCATTTTATAAACCATTTAACTAATTATGAGAGGGGAGATTTTCAGTTTCATGAACGATATGTAGCTTAGTGCCTACCCATGCTTATTTCGAGATTCGAATGAATAGTTAATTTTTCAAAAGTCTATTTATTCGAAGGAATTTTGTGTATTTACGATAGTGATCAATATATTAAGTGCCCTTGTTCGAAGACAAGTGGCGTAGACATTCGAATGATATCATAAAATGAACTAGAACGAATTATCTCTCATATTAAGTTGTTTGACATTTGCTTTAAAAATTCTTGCAGAAATTGGAGAGACAGCCTTGTATGCATCAAGACCTAAATTCTACTTGCGGTGCCATTATTGATGGGAAGCCACCAACGGAGCGAGTTTATACGTGAGAGCAGTGACGCTGGATCAATGTAAACAAATGTGCCAGGCGCTATGACCGCTCTTACCAATAACGGATTTATTTATTTGGTGAAATTTAGTCGTCATAGTACTCTACCGTATAATTGTAGCCGCAGTGCCGTTGGTATTCATGCGGGAGGAGTTCTGTGTACTACTGGGCAACTTGACTGTTCTGACATATCTGTCAGAAGAATGAGGACTCTTGTCAGTTAAGGTACATTCATAGCTCAGCGACCAGCGAATGGGCGAACAACGAATAAATCATTTTTAACATACTTAAAGGCAAACAATTGACAATGTTACTATTCCCAAAGAAGAGAGCTTAATTTATCTATCGATTTATATTAACAGGGATAAACTGTAATTGGTTTCTGCAAAGAAATCAACAATTTGCTGATTTTTACGCGAATAGACAATACTTTTTGCGAACTGTTATTTTTTATTCACATTCCACAGATGTGGAACGCAATCAACATTCGCGAGAGTTTAACCTCACAAATTGATTCTCCTTTGGTAAATGACAAATGTAATTCACCGATTGCAGGGACTAGGAAAAAAGTTTCTGTGAATGAAATGTCAAAACTTGCGTTCGTGTTCGCTATCCAACGAGCTGTAAATAGCGAACTGCGAATGTAACAACACATACTGAAATCATAAAAATGTACATCTACGTGCTACTTAAGACCATTAAATTTTTAACTTTGGCCAAAATTTAGAAATTCTATTTAAAGTTTTCATTGCCAGGTAGTACAATAGAACTTAATTTCAACCGCAGAACTTTCTATTTGAAACTAGTTTTTGCAAATCAAATTCGAATCGTTGCAAATTCCATCAAAATGAATTTATTTTCGATTTTAATTTCGCATGCAGTTAGCAAAAATATTACTATTACTCGTAACCTTTTATCGCAAACCTTTAATTTATTATTTGTCAACGTACTACTATTACTTAGATTTCGCATATCTTATCTTATCTTAGGGTGTTATTGCATGAGCTATACAAGGAACAAGTTGATGTTTTTTTTTTTATAGATAACGACACATTGCAGACGTACACAATGTAAAAAGTACAAAATAGTAAAATAATTAATTTAGGTTGTGTTGTCTACCTTAAGCGAAGTATTCCTTCGAATTATAAATCGGAATGCAAATAAATAAAAATACAACAAATGCTCCGTGAATAAGTTCAAATACTAGGTCCGTTCCCGTACTTTTTGCACTAAAATTCTTAGATTATCAAATTTCAAAGAGTGAGGGTAAAATTCTGTCAGAGAGAACTAAAATGACGTAAAAGTAAACGAACAAGTAAAAGTTAAAAATACACCGATTTCACCGATTTGAGAGTTTTCATAAACCAGCCCAAACAATTTTTTTGCACTCACTCACTCACATTCTCGAGTGCGCTCTCTTCTGTGAAAAACTACGAAATTTCTCGGAACGAGAACAGCTTTTGGTAAAAATGTGTGGTTTAGTTTTCGTAAAAAATTGAGACAAACTGAATTTGAACCTTCTAAACGTTTAGTTTCCGGGTTCGACCTAAGGACGTCTTCCCGGTTTCGGATCACCTCTTTACTGAGGCTAATTTTTTTTTTTTTTTTTTTTTTTTTATCTTGTGTAGGAACGTTGATTGATATCACCTATCTTGCCTTTGATGGATTCACACACTTCTTATTCTATCAAGCTTTGTCACTCCTACTGTCATGCAAACAATTTTCGTCTTAATTTGCTCTATTTGACATTTTTCACAGTGCTTTTATCTTCACTTATATTTTAACAGCCTTATCATAAGCAAAGGCCACTTGATGCACTTAGATGTCCGTCACTTTTTCTTCAAGCAGATAAGAAAGACTGCAATAAATAGCAGTAGTGTTGGGATGCTTCCCTAACTTTTATTTGGAACTTTTCGGTGACTCCTGCCGACCCGTTTTCGAAAATGTCAAATAAGTCAATTTGATCATGAAATGATGGTCAATTTGTGTACACCCTGTAGGCTTGTTCGTTTTGACAACCTCTCACAGACATATGAACTTGAAAGGGAACTAAAATGATACGTATGTTTCTGGAACTCCTCATGCCCTTAGCCCGACCCAAATCCGATCTCTAAGTGGCCTGTGAAGGGCTTTTTCAAAATCAACCAATCCAATTGTTGGGGTGAGTTAGAAACCCCTGCTGGTTGCTCGTTGAAGTCGTTGTCGACAAAGAAAAAAAAAGAAGATTTCCGTGGGGATAAGTACAACTTTTTTATTTCTCTGCTTAAGAAGTATGTCTTACCTCGAGGAGGTCGAAATCAAGAAGGAAGAGTATGATTAGTTTAAGAATATGGGGAGCGGTTTCCGATCTCAAATAGTTTATACACAACGACATCTAACAATTCATGAAAGAAATAACTACTAGAATTCTAAGATATGTTCAATTATCTTTGGCTTGAACATTGCCGGCCGCCTTGCAGCAGTAGCTGCAAAAAATACTAATTTCAATGTAGCTATTTGAACCTCGGAAACCACTCACGCAATAAAAAGATACATATTGAGTTACAGTTTAAGAATACAATATACAACTTTATAAAATACAGTAAGTAGCGAGCAGTATTTATAAAAAAGTGCAATATCTTAAAGGTTTATATTCTTACCTTTTGCTTTAAGAAAAAATAATGATTCAAATATAAGTATGGATGCTATAAATGAATGAATTCACTGAGTAGATAATGGGAAAAATATAGCTAAGAGTGAGTCAATATGCAAATTTTAGTAATTGGACGAGTGAGGACTCCATTTTGAGTCCGTATATCAGCTACGCGAACGCGATTGTCGGAACCCGGGTAAACATTTACAACACGTCCGAGCCGCCATTCATTTGGGGGGAGATTTTCTTCTTTTATCACCACCAAATCATCAATAGAAACATTTCGCTGCGGGAACTTCCATTTGTATCTTTTGTTCAGTTCCTTAAGATACTCGTCTTTCCATCTACGGCAAAACTGTTGGTGCAGGATCTTTACCCTTTCCCATCTCTTAACGCAATTCAGGGATTGATTATCAAGAGCAGGCTCAAGCGGACTTAATAAAGGACCCCCTCGCAAAAAGTGACCCGGAGTTAATGGAAGTATGTCGGATGGATTTTCGGAAATTGGTGAAATAGGACGCGAGTTCAAGCAAGCTTCGATTTTCGATAGGAGGGTAGCGAACTCTTCAAATGTAAATTTATTGGTTCCAGCCACCTTCCGAAAATGGAGCTTGAAGCTTTTGACTGCGGCTTCCCATAGACCACCCATATGAGGAGCGCCCGGAGGTATGAATTTCCATTCCAAATTCTGACACATGTATCTTTTGGACACTTCGGTGGAGATAGTTCGCATAAATAGTTTAAAGTCGTTCGCAAGAACTTTACTGGCTCCGACAAAGTTGGTGCCATTGTCTGAAAATATAGTTTTCGGCATTCCGCGCCGAGCAATAAACCGACTTAAAGCCGCTAAGAATGATTGCGTGGATAAGTCACTAGTTGCTTCTAGATGAATAGCCTTAGTAGCGAAACATACAAAGATACAGGCATATGCCTTAGTTAGCCGACAGTTTCTCCCTAAAGAACTTCGTATAAGAAAAGGACCTGCGAAATCAATTCCTGTATTGTTAAATGGTGACGAAACTTGCGTTCTTTCTAATGGTAATGCGCCCATTATCTGGGTTTGCACTTTCTTTTTTTGAATAATACATATTTTACATGAACGGATGTGCCCTTTTACTAGGTTTTTCAATTTCGGTATCCAAAACTCACTTCGAATAAGGCGGACCACAAGCTGGTTACCACCATGAAGTGAAATTTCGTGGACAAACTTTACGAAAAGAGCAGTTATGTTCGCTTGATAAGGCAGAATAATTGGATATCTTTCGTTGAAAGATAAAGTAGAACAGGTGAGCCTTCCATTTGACCGAAGAATTTGATTTTGGTCTAAAATGGGATTTAAATTGGTTAGTTTGCTCTTTTTTGATATGGACTCGTTTTTTAAAAGAGCTGAGTATTCATTCTGATAGTAAAAACTTTGAGTTAACCGAATAACTAAGTTTTTAGAGTAGGAAATTTCGTTTTGAGTTACGACCTTGGTTGTGATAGAGAACGTATTCTTAAAACGAGGACTGGTTCTATGATAAAAACGCAAAATATAGCATAAAACATGCAATACCCTAGACCATGAAGAAAATCGTTCAACAATTGTTTCAATATTAGGCACTACTATAGTATGATTTACCTTTATGGGTTTCATTTCGAGATCGCTATCATTGGGTCGTTTTAAAATTGATTCCGGCCAAGAAGATTGAGGTTGACAAAGCCACTTGGGACCGTGCCACCACAGATCATTCGCCTGAAGGTCCGTTGGCGAGAGACCTCTAGTAGCTAAATCCGCTGGATTGTCAGCAGATCTAACGTGCGTCCAATTTGTATTTGGAACGTACGACTGTATCTTGGAGACTCGATTTGCTATAAAGGTTTTCCACGAGCTAGAAGGCTTATTTAACCATGCCAAAACTATAGAACTATCGGTCCACATAAAAAGTTCATAATTCGGACAGGAAAGTTCTGCGATGACTTTGCGAAAAAGTTTTGACAACAAGACTGCACCACATAGTTCCAATCTTGGCAATGGGACTTGTTTGACTGGAGCTACTTTGCTTTTGGCACATAAAAGGTTAGAAGACCTGCAGCCAGAATGATGTTTAATGCGCACATAAAACGTTGCAGCATAGGCTTGCTCAGAAGCATCGCAGAACCCATGAATTTGGATACTATCCTTCGGACTGTAAAGAATCCACCGAGGAATTTGAACCCTTTGTATGTCCGGAAGCGCGGCAAAAAAAGTTTTCCAGCGCTGACACGTAAGAGGCACAAGGGGTGTGTCCCAAGACGTCCCATCACGCCAGATTTGCTGCATGATTATTTTTGCAGTAATTAGCACAGGAGCCAACCATCCTGCTGGATCGAAAAGCCTTGCTATCACTGAAAGTACAGCTCTTTTAGTTAAGAGCCGGTCTCCTTCTAATATAGAAAAAAAGAAGTGAAAACTATCAGATCTGGCATTCCATTGAATCCCAAGAGTTTTTGAGATACTTTTATCCTCTAATTTGAGAAAGTCTTGATTATAGAGATGCGAAGCTGGGAATTCTTTAATCAAGTCCAAGCAATTGGATGTCCATTTCCTCAAAGAAAACCCTGCAGAGCTTAAAGCATCTATCAATTCATGTTGAGCTTGAAGAGCTGTCTCTACCTCATGCGCTCCAGAAAGCACATCATCGACATAAAATTCATTTCTGAGAATTGACGAAGCCATAGGTAAATAAGATTGCACATCATCTGCGAGACGTAGCAATGTACGGATAGCTAAATACGGAGCGCAATTCACACCAAAGGTTACGGTCTTTAGCTCATAGTCCTGAAAAGGACTATTGCTACTATCCGATTTCCAAAATAAGATTCGCTGGTAAGACGAATGTTCAGGATGAACAATGATTTGGCGATACATCTTTTCGATGTCCGCATTAAAAACGTAACGATAGAAACGCCATTTTAAAATCAGTGTTGTTAAGTCGGCTTGTAAAACCGGACCAGTGTACAGCATATCGTTTAAGCTGTTTCCGTTGCTAGATGGACAAGAAGCATTAAAAACTACACGAACCTTTGTTGTAGTACTACTTGGTTTTATAACCGCATGATGGGGCAAATAATAGGTAGACAACTGATTATTTTTAATAATCTCTTCAGATTGAACAGCCTGCATATGTCCAAGTGAGACATATTCTTGAAGCACTTCATTGTATTTTGACCGAAGGTCGGGATTTTTTGCCAAAGATCTTTCCATACGCTGAAACTGTTTTAGAGCTTGGTTTCTTGAATGACCCAATAAAGGAAGAGGGTCTTTAAATGGTAGACGAACTATGTAGCGACCGTCGGCGTTTCGAGTAGTTGTTTCGTGGTAAAGATTCTCGCAATAAATATCTTCGCTCGATAGAGAATTTCTCTCAGATATCTCCTCAACTTCCCAAAATTTCGCAATTTGTTGATCGATTGAAGTTTCACAAAAATAGGACAAAAATGTCGAAAAGGAACTAACATGCTTTTCTAAAAGAGGTCCTGAGAGTACCCATCCAAATATGGTATTTTGGGCTACCAGAGATCCCAAAACATTAGACTTCAGTCCTTCTAAGACAATTGAAGGATACAAGTCTGAACCAATCACCATATCTATCTTAGAACTTTCATAAAAGTAGGGATCTGCGAGCTCGAATTCTATTGGTGAGGAAACCTCTTGTCGATGTATCATACATGATGGTAAATCACCTGTAAGGCGTTTAAGAACGATAGCGTTTGCAAAAATAGTGAAAGTTGGAACATATTTCGAACCTATACACAATGAACACAACTTTGATGCAGTGGTAGTCACCATGGCACTCATCCCGGAGATTTGAGCATGTATTGGCTTCACAGGTAGATTCAATCTTCTTTGCGCATCTTCGGATATAAAAGTGACTTCTGAACCTGTATCTAGAAGCGCGCGCAAAGTGAATTTACTTCCCAAATGATGGACATCAATCAACGCGGTTGCTAAAAGAATCCGTTTGTTATTACGAGAAAAGTAAGATTGAACTTGATAGGCATTTGAATTTTCAGTGGACTGTATAGTTTGAGATTGGGGTTGTAACGGATTTACAATTCCCGAGGATGAAGAAATATTTTTATTGGCGTTTATCTGAGTCGAATGCAAAAGTGTATGGTGCCTTTGTTTACACTGCATACAGGTATGAATACTTTTGCAATCCTTTTGCAGGTGAGTGGAGGATAGGCAATTTGTACAATAACCTAACGAATTGACTTTGGAAATTCGATCCATAATACTCAATTGTAAAAATGTTTGGCATTGCCGAAGAGAATGAGAACCATTACAAAGTTTGCAAATAAATTTATTTGCTTTTGAATGAAAAGCTTTATGTTTTTCTTTATGGGGCTGAGAGTTTTGGAATTTTGGTTTGAAACGATACTTAATATCGGATACTGTTTCGAGCACACGGTACCGGCTCGTCAAAAAGGAATCCATTTCACCCCACGACGGAATATCTCGTGGTTTCTGAATGGATTGTTCCCATAATGCTAGAGTATTTTCTGGTAACCGATTAGAACACAGATACACTAGTATAGGATCCCAAGACGTCGTAGAGACCTTATGGGCTTCGAGAATTGCTAAACAATCATTTATTTCCCGCTGAAGATCTTTAATACTTTTTCCCGATTCGACTGTAATCGCGGTTAAATTAAAAAGCTTCTTTAACTGGTTGTTCACCAGAATTCTCCTATTCTCGTATTGATCCGAGAGAGCCTTCCAAGCTAACTCAAAACTATTTGCGGTCAACGGAAATTTGGAAACAATATCGTTTGCTTCCTTCTTCGTTTTCGAACGAAGGTGAAATAATTTTTGAACCGAACATAATTTCGGGTGGTTTATATAAACTGCGGTAAACATGTCTCTGAACGAAGGCCAGGTAAGATAATCACCGTAAAATGTTTCAGTGTCACAAGGTGGAACCTTTATGCACTGTTCTGGACTTGATTTAGAATAAGAAACATATGGAACACTGTCTTCTTTAATAATGTTTAGCTTAGTAGACATTTCAATTATTTCACTTAAGCAATTTATATAGGTAGTAGACGACAACCGATATTTAGTTTTAATTGCTTCTAAATCATCAACCGTATCAGAACGCAAGTAAAGTGTATAACAGTTTTTAATATCGCACCAAAGCTCTTTAAGTTCGATTTTATGTGCTTCTAAAGAGCTAAGTGAATGTTCTACCACTGGTATTTCTTGGAAAGTACACTGAAATTCCATAAGCTGATCTGCTGCAGCGATAAAATTCTCTAACTCAGACATGATGATAACAATAATCAGAAAACCTTGCCGCAAGAAAAAAATATAAATGCAAAAAACGCGTAAACTACAATATTTTGTCACGAAAAAAAAGCTAATTTGCTACTGTAAATCACTCTTCACTTTAAATTTCAATCAATACTCAGATTTGTAATTTCCCATTCAGGCACAACACTCGAAATAAATTATATTATTATTTTTTTTTTTTTTTTTTATTAAACTCTACGTAAATTGATATTGCACTAATTATAAAAAATGCACGCACCTGTTTACAATTGGGTTGGTTTTGCTGCTTCTGTTCTGCCTTCTGCTGGGTTGGTTTCCTTCCCGCTGCCCTTTTGGTAGGTTGAGGAGCGTCTAGGACTCTTGCACTGCGACGATCTTAACAGCGCGAGGCGTTGATTGATGACTGATTTTTCTCTTGCGTAATGACTCGTAGAGAGCACATTAAAGATTTTCGTAGATTTAACTAGTAGGTGTGGTGGATGTGGGGGCAAGATTTCACACTGGTGTTTGCCAAATGATGTTTTTTTTTTTTTTTGGAGTAGGTATGCCCTTTGGATGAACTTGACCGCCTGATGTGTTGATACGGCTTGGTATGCTGCTTTATGCTGTCGATCAATGGAGAGCGGTGTAAGTCTCTTATGTGTCATCAGTTTGGTCATCAGTTTGGGGATATGCTTTTCCGGCTGATATGGTCGTTGATCGTGTGGGGGGAAGATGCTGATGATCTTCTATGATGATAGAGGCTCGGAGAGCGGTTTTTTGGTTTTTGTGCGACGGTGATACAGGGATCTTGTATATTTGTTGCACTGTTTATGGATCTTCGACAATATCTTAAGAGATGATGATGCGAAGAGAGGACGGTGAACACATTCGACGATCGATGGATATATGTATGTATGTATGTACGATAGAATCTCTCTTACGATGCGGCCGATGTGTTACTCCTTTTTTTCATGCAAAAATGTACTTTGCGAATGAAATTGATGTTGTTTTTTTGTAAAAAAAAACTATTCGGCTTGAAAGGACCAAATGTTGGGGTGAGTTAGAAACCCCTGCTGGTTGCTCGTTGAAGTCGTTGTCGACAAAGAAAAAAAAAGAAGATTTCCGTGGGGATAAGTACAACTTTTTTATTTCTCTGCTTAAGAAGTATGTCTTACCTCGAGGAGGTCGAAATCAAGAAGGAAGAGTATGATTAGTTTAAGAATATGGGGAGCGGTTTCCGATCTCAAATAGTTTATACACAACGACATCTAACAATTCATGAAAGAAATAACTACTAGAATTCTAAGATATGTTCAATTATCTTTGGCTTGAACACCAATATTTATTGTTTTTTTTTTCATTTACTCACTCGATTCCCAGTTTCACACGAGTAGAATGTAATTTTCACTCGAGCAGAAATTTCTGTCGACAGCGGAGCAAAAGGAAACGCATTTTGACAGTTAAAATGGCTCAAAGCTGATTTCGAAAATGAAATTCACTAAACTTGTTCATTCGATAGTGAACAGCGAGAAATCATTTGTGACCAAGAATACGAATATGAAATATGGGGGAAAAAATGTTTTTAATGATCACCAACGACCAACAGCTCTATTTTTGGCAAGAACATTACGATTTACCAAAACCAAGTGAAAGTACTGTGTACCTTAAGTTTGTACCACAAAAAACAGTTTAAAATATATCCTCATGTATACCAACGGTAATTAAAAATAAAACAAATAAAATCAATTAATTTCGTTTATTTCAGACATGTCTTATTCAGTTTATATACGAAACGGAGCGAATGTAAATAATCGAATTGAAGATGACGCGCGAAATTTCACGTGCAACCGCATTGGTGTTGATGTCATGATTAATGGGTGATCTCGAGTGCAATTCACCTTCTTTTGTGTTGTTTACTTGTTTAACTTGTGATCGTTGCCAACAATCAATGTGAACATTATAAATATGTATGTATGTAAGTCCTTGATTAAAAATTGTTTTTCGTTTAGGAGTGAAGTTTTTTTTAGGGAAAATTGCAGTCTTCAAGACACGTGTTCGTAGAAATTATTTCACATCTCAAATGAATATTTTATCAACAATAGGAAATATGGCTAAATAAAGGTACAACTTGCTATAATTGTAAATTGTGCAGTTAAAACATTCAGAGATTTTTATTTTACTTTCTTGTAGTGGTAGGTTATGATAAGAATACTTTTGAAAGAAGATATTGCGAACACCTTCCTCACTAAAAAAAACACCTCAATCATCTTAAAAAAACAATGATAACAGCTCTCAATAAAGCAGGTCAACTATTTCAACCTTGTCGCGAAAAAATTTCTTAAAACTAATACATAATATAAATTTGTCATAAGGTTTAGCTTGTTTTATTGCTGTGGTCTCAATTTCAAGCAAATTTAGCTCATAGCTCAATCGGCAAACACATATACAATCTTGCAAATGTTTAAATACTGTGATTAAATATAACATAATTCTTTATAAACCGGTTTCTTTTGCAAGAAAATTAGGGTTGTCCTTTTTTCATTCGAATTAAACCACAAGCCGACTTTATTGAATTGTCATTGTCAACTTAGTACATTTTGGGTTCACCTGTCTGCGAGAGTTTGTCAAACCGAACAAGCCCACAGGGTTAACTTCTATTTATTTTCAGCTTTGTTCTGAATCTGTACTGCACAGTCCAGTACATGATTTTCTGTACTTGCTTTTGGGGTAGGTTAGAACTGTCATAAACGAAAATAGTACTTTTGACGTTCTGACTCATTGAACAGTAGGTTGTAATTTTGTGTTCTAATCTGTTCTGACAGTTTTCACAAACTTGTACTGTTCTGTGCTGTGCTACTTTTTCAGTCACTGAACAAAGCTTTAGTGTTCGTTCATAGAAGTTAAAACAATTGCGACAATCGGAAAAAGGAAGAGCAAATTCTGGTTGGAGGAGAAGATGAACGAGCTCCATGCCATATTTACGCTAAAATGGCCAGAAATCTAAGGACAACCTTCTTTTTATAAATACAGAACTCATTTTTAATTAATTTTTCTCTCCAACCCTCTTATTTTATAACAACAACAAATAGCTATTTTGTCACACTTTAAAATTGACAGTCAATTGACAGTTCGCGTACTTTTTGCACTAAAATTCATGGATGGTCGAATTTCAAAGAGTGAGGGTAAGTTCTCTCAGAGAGAGCTAAAAATACGAAAACATAAAGAAACGGGTTAAACAAGGAAAAGTTGAAAATATCCTGATTTGTCAGATTTGACAGTTTTTTGCACAAAAATGCATGGGGAAATTTCTTACTCTGTGGTGAGCGCTCTTTTTTGTGAAAAACTACGAAAATTCTACGTACGAGAACAGCTTTTCGTAAAAATTCGTAAAATTTTGTAAAAACTCGCTGTTTTGGGAGAGTACGCGAACGGACCTAATTAAAATCACTTCAACTTTGTGCAAACGGCTTAGTGACGTTCCGTTAAAAGTTCATCCGAACGTCTCAATATCGCTTCGATGGATACATATTATTTTAAAGTCAATCTAAATAGATACTCTATGTTAAACAGAACAATTATTTATCGGAGACATCGATGTTCACTATCGAACTATCAAAAGATACTGCGAACTCTTCCAACATAACATAAATAAAACTACCATCAGTGAATTAAACATTTTGCCAAATAGAAGAAAAATAACAAAGCATAGAGAATAAATCAACTCCCAACCGGTTTAGTTGGTAATTATGTATGTACATATCCAAAATGAACATCAACCTGCTGCTCAGCCACACCAATAAACCAGTCAGACTCAGAACAAACCTCTTGTTCTAACTTTAGCTAATTCAAATCAGAATTGATTCTTCAACTCTCAACACCTTTGCTTAATTTGATTTTCATTTTTGAAAAAGTAGGTATTGTCAGAAAAACAAAAATCAAAACTCAATGACACCTCTGTAGATGGTGAAAAAAAAATATGAAATATTAGTACACGGATATGCAAAACTCACCTCACTAGCTGATGTAGGTGTTACTATTGGAATACCACTGTTACTATTCTCTTTAATTCCGTTATGTTGCTGCTGCTGCTGTTGCTCTGATGTCGTTGTCGTGTTATCCATAATTTTTGTTCTTTTCTCTGCTTCGTCCTCTTTTTGCTGCTGCGGCTGCTGCTGTTGTGGCTGCTATTTTATATATTTTTTTTTGGTTGGTTTCGTATTTCTTATCGAATCTTCCCACACACACAAAAAACGCAACGAAAAATGATATAAACAAAAACAGAATAAGGGAGAAACTCGAAACTCGACGCCACAACAACGAAAACTTTTTTATTTTTATTTTCACTATTTTTCTAAAAAAAAATATATAACAACAAACTTTTTTTTTTTTTTTGCTCTGGACACAATGAAAAATAAAATTTCAGTTAAAAATAAAAAACATAAAAAAAAATTATTCACGCACACACTATAGTGAAGTATTCTTTTCTATGGTTTGTCTTTTTTTTTGTTTTTTTTTTTTTTTTTGTTTATGATGATAGATTATTTACTTTAGAATAATAGGAAAGGAAAGAAAAATTATTATTTAATGTTAACAAAAAGTATGTAAACAAATTGTTGTTTGATTTGTATGGCAGACGTTGCATAAGAAAAATCAATAATTAAATTGATACTTTCTCAGCTCTTTCGCAGTTTTTGCATCTAATACTTTGCATTAAGATTACAAGTGTAAGAGTAGGAATATACTACTACACTCTGAAGTGATAGCAATTCGCCCGTCTGTCAAATACCTAGTGTTTTAAAGAGCCCCAAAAATATCTTCTTACCACAAGAACTACAAGACGTACGTAGACGTAAAACCTGCCTCTAACTTGTCTGTGATTTACATATGTGGAAACTTGGCTATCATCAGATGACACCCGCTCTACCCGTCTCTTTGAGATGCGTTTCGAAAGTAAATTGGGATTAAGAACACATGCAAGCATACCGTGGTCTTAACTAAACGACAAATTTTTTTGAACGGTCCAAATTTTCAATTCAATCAACATTTTGTTTTGGGTGATACATACTTATGTCCAGTGAAACCTACCACAGCTATGGACAAGAATATTTTGAAAAACCCTCAGGAAACTGATTAGAACAAAAGACTAATTAGAAACGTGTTGAAGAAAGAAAACCAATGCAATGATTTAGTTTTCGAAAACTAATAGATGACCTTGAACAATGTTTCGGCTTCTACTATATCTTATTCATTCAACGGGAAACGATGCGAATAGATGAGGCACATTGCGACGGCACGTAGGCCATAGGGTACACAAGAGAATATATAAAAAAAAATAAAAGCATTTGTCCTAAAAGGATAGCTTTTTTACCCTCTGTTGATTTATTACGAGTATGTAGAACCAACTTTCCAAACATTATGTCACTAAATGTTGGAAAAGGTATCTTATACAGATCTTATGGCCGAAAATGCTGTCTCACTGTGAGTTCTTATGTTTAAATACTTGCAAGTAATGGAAATTCATTTCTTTTAATAAATCTGAGTCTTTACAGTTGGTGTGACATATGATGGCACTAGCTAAACCAGGTATATTGCCAGTTCTTCTTGTGATCTCTTAGGTATATCGCGGAATGAACCTAAAACAGTGCGTTAACCTATTAAATTTGATACAAAACCAAGCCTCAGTTCAGACATATTTCTGGCTCCATTCCTTTGCCTAGAGACCTTTTTAGCTCCTCGCGTGGTGCCGGACGGAAACTACAATATACCTACCTACATACAGATAGTACCAAACAAATTTCTGCTGAAAAGCAACTTCGCACCAATAAGATCCAAAATATTATTAAAATGTTTAAAATTAAATCAATTTCCGTCAAACTTTGTAAGAAAAGATCCTTAATTATGTAAGTTCGGATCCCGAAAAGGCACAAAAGGGAACGAAATAACTTTCTCTCACTAAAATTCGGTACGATAATTCGGATTGCGGATCAGGGTATTTTGCAGATTAATGCTTCGATCTTGGGATCGTGATCCGAAACTCTTTTCATACCTTTTAGGAGCTTTTTGTACCGTATTTTTATTGACGAAAATTGATTTCGGATCACTTTGCACTGAATTTTGTGATCTGAAAAGTTTCAAATCTTTTTTTACTAGATTCTGTGACGGAAATAACAAAGTTCCAGATCTCTGCTTTGAACAAACTCCTGTGAAACAAACAATCCCCCTTCTACGATGACGTACATATTTCTGAACTAAAGGTCGGCCTGCTCCCACTCTTGCAACCTAAAATCGTGGAGTACAAGTGCACTCAAGGTACATTATTCATGCTATACCCATCTGTTCATGACACTATATCAACCAGGAAACTATTAAGATGCTATTACGCCTCGGAGCCAGACTTAAAAGACAAATTTAGAGGCGCAACATCTAACAACTGATCGTCACCAACCCATGTGAATGTAAAGCAAAAGAACACAGCAAAATCCGCCTTTTAATTAATGCATTTTCTCTTTCTCCTTTATTCTGTGCTGTGTAGAACTATCGTCTCTAATGAATAAGATGTACTACAGGTTTCCTTCAGATGACATGGCAGTGTTTCTTCATTCCGCAAAGAACAATTAGATATCATACCTGCACATTTGAGCTTTGGTAGATAACACACTTTGATGATGGATCGTTTTCCGATTAGAAACACCGTACTACTTCGAAATATTGGTTTACCTTATCCCTCAAAAATTAAATATGTAAAATGAAAAAAAGACTAATAAGAAACTAAAGAAAAGAACGTGGTTACACGCACAAGGAGGATGGAGAAGAGATGACAACAATATACGGACAGCGAGCGCGTCTCATAAAAGGAAAAAAAGGCCAAACACACATTTTAGCTTCAGCTTGAGCGTAGAAAAACAGCAGCACAAAACGAATAAAAAAAAAGAGAAAAGTATTCAATTTTTTCACAGAAAAAGGCCGTTTTTTTTAACAAAATGTCTACGATCAGCGTACACACATTCCGTCGTGCAGAGAAAAAAGAAATTAAACTGAAAAAAGTGTACAAAAAACATCCACAAAAAAGAGGGAATTTTGTTGCTTTTTTTTTGTTGCAAACATTCAACAAGATACAAGGCACATCCATTTTTATTTTTTTGCTATTGACTAGTGTAAGTACGCACCGCTAGTAGATGAAAGAATTTATTAAATCTTTCCTTGCCACGATTAAGATTTGAAAACATAAATACAAAATTTTTTTGTTGTTCTTTTGGGTTTTTTTTTCTCTATGCTCTTCTGGGGAATAATTATACAATTTTGTTTGCGAAAATTTTCTGCAGGGGAGACTAATGGGAATTAAATTTGTCGGTTCTTATTTGAAAATAGAGATACTCGATTCGAACACGGGATTTTTTTTTCACCTTTCACACGGAAGAAGAGTGGAGATCTTTTTCTTTTTCTTTGCGTCGCGACTTTTATCGGTTTTCACGGATTTTTTTTTTTCTTCTAATTCACTTGGCAAAAATTAGAACACACAATATTGTTGGGTAGAAAAAAAAACACAATTAAAATCAATTGGGTTGTAAAAATAACAGTTTTGAATCCATTTGGTTGGGAATTTGCTTATTTTTTAACACGAAATATGAATTTTTTATCGAGAAATTCCTTTTCTTGTGTGAAAAAGATGTATTTTATTGGCTCGGTCGGCTCATTCGCACTTTACAACAGATATCACGGTTTTCGGCTAAAAAAAACTTAAAGAGCCGTGCGCCGGAGATACCAACGTGGGGAAATGAAAACGGAGGTTATTTATTGTGGAAGGTAATGATGGCGGCTTGTAGCTGCTAGCGCGAGTGGAATGTGTTCGGAGGTACACATCGTCATTTAATAGGAAAAACTCATTTTCCATTGGGCAAAAAGAAGTCTTTCTTTCATTTTCCGAAGAGAAAAATGATTGCCGTTCCATATTGTATTAGCTCTTCGGAAGCATCTTCTGGGAGAGCTTTTCACTTCCCGATTGGTGGAATACTTGTCCCGGCGATTTTTCACTGTAAAAACAAAAACACGAAATATTGTGGCTCACCAACACATACGCAGTTGAGCGAAAGACAAATTACATGTCCGATTGGAATCGAGAAGAAGAGAACTCTTGAGTAAAACCAATGGAAAACGGCATAAGAGAGTTTTACCTTTTTAAAAACGATATTTAAATCGACGATTGGTAGCCTGCCCTATGACTTAGTAGTAGAAACACATGGCATAGCAAAAGCAACTTTGACAACCCTACACAACTGTTGCTGCGTCAATATGTACTATAAACCCCTAAATACGATAAAATCCTTCATCGGAAATTCAAAAAGCGCAAACATTTTGCAGTTTCCATTTCGGTAACTTGTTTCTTGACTGAATTGAAAATGGAAGTGGAAATAATAATTTTGCGTATACAAATGTTGGGAAAATCACATCACTACCCTGCAGTTGGTGGAGGATATGTAAAAAGCGTAAATTTAGAGCATAGAGTACTTTCGCACACGAACATGGAGACACCCGGCATTTGGTTATTTTCTTTTGGTATCTTGAGTCACTTTTGTAGTACAAACATATTGACACAGCAACAGCCAGCAGCGACTTCAACAGCAGACAAAAATAGACCGATGCCGTGGTATGAAACACATTACTCACAGCTACGACAACAGCACACAACATGTTTTTCCATGCAACAGAATAAACTGAGCACAGTAACAGCAACAACTTCAACTTTAAAAGCAGATTTAGGACTTAAGGCTAAACTATAATAGTCGGAAGAGATCGGAAGCTAATGTCAAAATTCTTCGTTCAGTTTCCTTGAGTACTCTCATTTTCATAAGTTACCCATAATAGGAGTAATCTTTCAGAAGCATCTGTCGCTGGTTAATTTTGCGTTTTTCCATAACAAATTTCAATTGTTTTGAGAAGATTAACTCATTAAAATTGAAATTCAATGCATTTTGCATGTTATAAAATCTCACACACAATTCTTCTGCACCGTTTAACTGAATTATTACTCGGTGCAAAAATAGGCTAATAATTCAAAGGTACAAATAATTAAAATAATTTTCAGTTCAAAGTTTATTAGTTGTTACCGTCTTACAAAAGAAGTGGAGAGGTCACCTCGCCAAATTTAAGCTTACGTTTTTGTCCAGGCAATTACATAGTAAACCCATATTTTGATTTCGTAGAAAGTAAAAATCATAGCAACCTCTTTGTTTCCTCTACAAACAGCCCCGCGCATCGAACAGCCGCTGTATAGACGTTCCACAAATCAGCTGCTTCAGCCGTCAGCCCAACTGCCATTTCAAAGAAACAAAAACAAAAAAAAGGGAAACCTCGGTTGCATCGCTCATCAAACACTTGTCTTCTTTGTTTTATTTATTTCCCATTTTTGCTTTTTCTTATTTATATATAATTTTCCAATCACAATCATCTCCTTATCAGCATTGAACAAAGCGAAAGAGAAAACCAGAACACGGTCCAATCTCTGGGGGAGAAAATCTCCTCTGCACTATGATCAATTGAATACGGCGCACGATAAAAAAAAAATGGATAATCACTCGAATGAATTCTATCTCAGTGTCCTCGAAACGGATATCGCTTTATTTTTTGAGGTAGAGGAGTCTAATCTTTGTAAAAGTATCGTTTCAAATCGTTTGCTTTGTTCCAGAACTTGATTGGAAATTTTCCCAATTGTAAGCAAAATGTTGAACTGCAGAAATCCCTCGCGGAGTGCATCTATCGGAAACCGTTCTCCTGTCTCAAGCTGCTGGACCAAGTGGCAAGACATCCCGAGCGGCTGGAGTGTGCGGCACACTCTAAATGTCAGGCGCTGCAGATGTTTATTGCCAACTGTGGAGATGAAGAGGGAATGCTGAAGTTCATCAACTTTCTAGCGAACTTGGAGCTGCCAGAAACTATGCTCAAGGACTGGGCAAAGGAGATCGTCGCAGTGGGTAGGCAGGCTGGCGACTACTTCTATATGGGTCTTCTGGCCAAGGGCACTATCGACCTCTATGCCGACTATACAAACAAAACGGCTGATTATTTCTCCAAAGACGCGATTTTATACGAAGCTCTAAAGAATAATGCGCACTTTGTTGGGCTGGCGGTGCGTAAGCAAAAGAGTTTCACCGACATCGTTGATAACTGCATGAGGAATGCTTTGATTCTCGCCAAAGTAGCAAATGAGTTTAATTCTTTGACCCAGTCGATCGATGAAATGGGGAATTTGCACAAAATGCTTGAGCCATTCGACCCATCCAATGCATCAGAGGTGCAGAAAGTATTCTTCAATGACTTTCGCCGGTTGGCAGTCAGCATTGATTTTCTCCGGAAGTACTCAACATCTGCCATACCAATTGGAACGCTTGTCGAAACCAATGGCATTCTCCCCTTCATCTACGATCACAAGAACATCATTCTCATCGGGTATGAGGAAATCCGACAGGTCATCGAAAACAACCACTCCTTTGAAAGCCAATCGATCGTTCTCAGGCATATGAGAGACTTGGAGCTGGAAACTCTAATCTACTTCTTTGTTTTGGCCGCTGTCTATGATATAATAATCAACCGTGCCAAATCGTCTGCGAACTTCCATCACTATTGTCAGGACAAACTTGGTCGCCTTAAGGTGATGCTTCGCCAGATACGTAACATAGATATACTCTGCAACCTGATAGAAGACATCTTCCAGTTAGTGTTCCTTCGATGGGAACATCTCGACGCATCGTCAACCGGACGACCAGTCGAAGGTAGCCTTAAGAGAAAGTCCCCATCCAGCACCGAGACAGAGATTCACCCGGAGCTGAACCCCGGCTACTGTCGCCACGGATTCATCTGCCGTGGTGCAGCGCTAAAAGCGATTTTCAGCTTTTTGAAGAACTTCATCACGAAAAAACTCCACAGTGAGGAGTACAAAACCTGCTCGGAGAGAATTCAACGACGATTTACACGCATCATGGACTGCATTAACGATGGGCTATGGAAATACTCTGTGCTGGAAAAGATTTCAGACACAGAGGTGGAGAATTTTCAAGTAGATCCGGAAGATTTGCTGCAATTGGTGCAGTTGCACAGGGAAAGCATAGAAAAAACAAGCAGTGACGACGAAAGTAGAGAGAGGAGCAATTATGCCAGCTTAACACGTAGAAAGGCGAGAAAACGTCGTCGAGCTACGTTTGGTGGTGGTGAGGCGCAACGAATTGGTGATGGAATAGTTAGCAAGGACATGAAGGCGAACGATCTGGAAGAGATGGCCAATCGAAGGAGTATCATTCCGAATATGTTGGCGACACCGGAGAATTTGGCCATAATGGCGCTTGCAATGAAGAATTTCAATGACGTCAAGTACATTATACAGGTAATGATTGAATTTTATTTATTTTCAGGATATTTTTTCTTGTTTGAGAATCTCACTATGTCTCCCACCTACAGACATTCAACCTACACAACACTGAACTAGATCGTGAGTTAAATTTCGTGGAAAATCAACAACAAACAAAAAAGAAACTCGAATCTATCTACGAAAGCTACTTGCATCAAGAGATAGACACACAAGATTGTCGAGCAACAGTTGAACAAATAAAAAAAGCCGCCGCCAAAGGTTTCGAAGCTTCAAAGATTATCAGCATCATTGACAACTTTGCTCACGCAAATACCGTGCACCGTAGCGAAGCTGTGCACGATATTCTCGAAAAGTACTCAACTACCTACCCATTTTTACAGCATTACCACGGCCAGAACATTCAAGCAGCGATTGCCGCTGATCTTATCCTAAATCTTAACATAAACTACGATATAACAGCGAATGTGATCCCAGTGATACGTAGAATGTGCAAGCTGCCAAAAACCTCATCATCGCTGAGTGCAAACTCTGGCCTGCCCATCGACATGGGATGTCTCAATTTTCTCGATAACATTTGTGAGTGTATGCGATTGATTAAAACGATAAACCGCTCCGATATCGGCCTTAGAGATATGCTCTGCAACAGTTTCTACTCTCTTAAGCCAAAGAAGCTGGCAACAGAACTTCAGCGAGGTCGCATCTTTCAGAATATCTTCTACAAATCCGAAGCAGAACTACAACGTTTGGACGATCTCAAACTGCTCGCCAATGACTTTACCGATCTCAAATCAAAGTGTAATTATTTCATAAGATTCCTGTCGTATATTGGAAATTTATCGAAGTTCTTACAAATAAGAGACAAGAATGTCGAATTCCACACAAGCGCTCTGCTTAAATTCGATCCTAGTGATATTATTGGAGAGCTTATCTTTGAAGAGAACATGACACCGTTGGAAATCGAATCATATGTCGTAGCATTAAATCTGAATCTGATTCATGTGATTGCTATGAACATTTGTCCAGAAGTTTGCGGCAAAGAGCGCAAAGAGAGTCGCTATAACATCACCAAAGAAAAGTATCAGTCGATTTTTAATTACATATCAAATCAGAATGCTCTCTTGGGATACTTGTTGCAGAGGATCAAAGGGTTGTCCCAAAGCCACTGTATGAACGATGAATATCTGCAGAGATTCATGCAGCTGCACAGTGTCGACTGTTTGGCGGAGATGTACGATGGGAATCACGTGATTGCAGCGATTCTCTCTAATAAATTGGATAAGGAGCGCATGCGAAGTTTACCAAAGAAAGTAACTATTTACGATATTCTGCAAAATTGCCGTGAACAAGTGCGAGATCGGAAGGCCTACCACAGCGAGAAGGATAGAATTATTGCAGACCTCATATCAGAAGACACAAGGTATGTGTATCTTGCAGCAGATTTAGCTGATATCAATGTCAGGGCCTCGTTGATCTACAAGAACTTCACCAGAGTGCCGAGCACTCGTCTGGCAAAAGATCTAATAGAAGCAACCCTTTTGCATCGCAATGCTAAGCATATAGACGACGAGTTAAGGTCTAACTTGGAGCAAACTCTAGAAGACATCAACATCTATTCAAAAGTCTCATCTGTACTCGAATTTGAATCATGGCCGCAGGCCTATGATTTTGGTCTCAAAACACCGAATATGATTCTCGAAAAGCTTCTCAGCCAGCGACACTTTAAGCTGTGCTACGAGTGGTGTAACGTGGTTCAGCTGGCCAATTCATTCACTCATCAGATACGTTCTTTCTTCGCCACTTTCCTTGACGTTTTAGTTGAGTTGGGCGAAGAATTTGACCGGCACTTACTGCAAACAATCGAAACCTTCCCCAAGCAAGAAGTGTGCAATTTTTACGATGCACACAAGGATAAGTTCCGCTCAGTGAATCTGATGAATTATGTGATCGAATTCCTGTGCAAACATGTTAGAAATGCAGCGTACCTGCGGAATTATAAAGTGTCGCTTAAGATTTTCGAGCAACTGACTGAAGACGAACGTGAACAAAATTGGAATCTGTTGAGTAAACCTTTGCTAATCATCGAACAGTTGATTATGAATGCAAAGTTCAAGGGACTCGCTAAGGTTTTAGAGTCAATTCGACCACTTTTGGAAGACCACCAAACGGATCCCACGACAGCCGGTTCGTTGTGTAAGTTCTGCTTCGATAAACGTGGCAATATCTACGACATCCACTCAAAGAGCTCCAGTAATTTCATCCTTGGCAAGGAGAGTAGTTCTGCCTTTATATTGCTCAACTTTAACTTGTATCAGAAGGACCATGTCATCACGTTGGAGTGTGTGGATTTACTGCTGCGCATTTACGCTACGAAGGCCCTAGACTACCAGGTGCGGGAGATAGCATCCTCGTCGGAACGCATCTCTCAATCGACAGATGTGGCTTCATTGGACTCACTTTGTGGAGCATTTAAAATGCCTAAAATTGCACCAACCAGAGACCAGTGGGTGCAAGACGATGACGCTGCACACTGTATGTGCTGCCGACGAGCGGTGTTCACTATGCTGATGAGACGTCATCATTGTCGCCGTTGTGGCAGAGTGGTGTGCTTCGCATGTTCTTCGAATCGAATGCAGATACCAGAACTGTACGAAGACGTCGCTGTAAGGGTTTGCAGTGACTGTGTAAAGCAGACACAGGAGCTAGAGGCGAAAGCCAGCTCCTCTAAGTCTCCAAATGAGCGACTAGAAAAGAAGATAACATACAGCGATCGAGATGACGATTCTAGATGGAAATTGAGCGGAAATATCACACGCGACAAGCTCTTGAGGGAAGAATTTTGCTATGAGCATGCGCCTAGCGTAGCTTTGTGCCTGTCAATCCTGTCGTATCACACCAACAACCGAAAGTGTGTTGACCTATTGCTATACCATTGTGGGAAACTGGAGAAACTGTTGGTGCCAAATCCCGAGGTTGACTATGAGCTTATTGCGAAGATGATGAACTGTTTGGCGCTTGCTGCTAAAGTGAGTATTTTTTTCTTGCTCCAATGTAAGTGTACTCGCTCGCATGTTTGTCAATATTATTTTACAGGTGCGTGGAGGCCCACCCGAAGTGGAAACAATCCGCGAACATTCTGATATCATCATGTCCGTGGTTCAAAACGGCTGCGAGAATCTTATTCCCTCTGGACCGCTGAACAACCACAACCTAAGAAAGTTGGCCGACTCTCTAGTTCAGGTTGAAAGGTGGCAGTTGGCGTTAGAAATTCATTGGAAATGTGGCTTCCCAACAGCTGGCGTAATGGCCGCACATGGTTTGGCATGTCTGCGTGCAGGAAGTTTCGAAACGGCTCGTGAAAAATTCTCCCATTGCATGACAAAGCTCTCCACAGAAAGGAAAAATTCAGTTATTGCAAAAATCATCTCACGAGAACTAGACTATGTGGATTTTACGAAGCAAATTGAGGTTCCAACAGTCAAACGACCAAATCGCAGCCCTCCTTTGCTGCAAGAAATCTTAAAAATCATCGAATCTACAATGCATTCCAAGCCACAACCAGAAACGGTAGCAAGAGCGACAATTATACGTAACTCTAACTCCTCGCTGGCGTCCATGCTGTCGAATCGTCGTGAACACATTCCATTGCATGAGCCTGCAATCAACATTCTTAACACGCTTGCCAACCTCAAGCAACTAAGCAAAGGCCATTATTGTGATAATCCTCCTCTAAATCTTCTCGACAATAGACGTCAACTGGTGCGTCAATCGCGAGTATTCGAAGAGTGTCTTCATTACATACTCACGTACGGCTCTCATGCGGATATCATAAACTTTTTCATTCGCCAAAAGGACGTCATGGCTGCGCTCAAATACTTCATAATTCAAGGGCAAGACGCTGAGATTTTCATTCACAATATATTTTTGGTGTTTCTTAAGACGGGGACAGTGCATGAGCTGATCCAGCATATGTTGGAACTGGACGATCGGCTAGTCATTTGGAAGGAGGCTATACTTGCTACGTGTCGGTATCTGGAAACGAAAAACCTATTCCACTGTCTCTATGAACTGCAAGTGCTTTTGAAGGATCCAGTGCGAGCGAGTATGACCTGCGTCAAGTTTTACTCGATGAACTGCCAAACCTTTCAGCAATTGCATGACAATTCCTTCCATTTGCACAATGCTCACCGGCATTTGCAATCGGAACTCGAGCTGTGCCAATGGGAATCAATAAACGTCGATCGCAAGAGAAACGATACACAGAGTTCGCTATTGATGCAAATGGACGCGAAGAGCTTAAATGCCCATATCAATACAATTCTGAGACAAATCGACGTGACAAAGTTCCTGGCGCAGTGCGAACGGGATCAACCCTTGGACGGTGGTCGACTGATAACTGAACACATTCTCAAAGAGGTAAGATTGATCACTATTCATCTAGCGTTCGTTACATTCCCTTCTCTCATCAGATTCGCATTGATTCCACGAATCTCCCGACACTCTTCGACTCGACACAGGAGAAAATTCAAATTTGTATTTTGATTTTGCTCAGCGGAAAGAACATCGAAGAAGGATTCGGCCTGTCATATCGGTGGGATCTTGTGTGTTTTCTTTTTCTCATTTCAATTTATTTATTTTTTATTTATACTCAGTATCATTCAAAACTACAAATTGCCATCGATGAAGATATTTGGCGCAACAGCCAAATATCTAGCTCGTAACAATCGCCTGATTGAAGTTGAAAAACTTCTTGGTTGCATAACGACCAACAATGGAACGACCAGTCGAGAGATTGATGAAATTCTGTCGATTGCCATCAATTCGGCGACAAACAACCACGAGCCAGAAGTCAAGACAACTCTGGATAATCTAGCCAGAAGGATAACCAGCGTAGAGCTTCGTATATCGAGTCATATTTTTATTGGACAACTAAAGTCTGCCTATTTACTGGCGATACAACACAATCGTTTGAATGATATTCGAAAGATTTTGCGCCAAGCCGAAGCCACGAATCAGGTGCACATAAAAAAATTGTGCGAGAAAAAGTTGAATATGAATAAAAGTTAAAT
Source organism: Chalcosyrphus nemorum (assembly GCA_949716465.1). Classification (NCBI taxonomy): domain Eukaryota; kingdom Metazoa; phylum Arthropoda; class Insecta; order Diptera; family Syrphidae; genus Chalcosyrphus; species Chalcosyrphus nemorum. Next base: position 88,350,950 of record OX454333.1, read on the forward strand.
AAGAAAATATTTCTATTATCAATTGGTTATCATATTAGTAAAGTATTCTTAGCCCGTAACACGTGTATCTTTATTATAAATTGTTATATTCATATATTTTGAATTTATTATTTTTTTGTTTTTTACTATATAGGTCAATTCCAATGTTGTTTTGTTTTCTTGAGTTAGATATTCAATGGAAAAATGTAACTAAATAAAATACATCAATTTTACACAATAACGAAAAGAATTGTTTAGCTTTTTCAATAAATGACTAAAACTATGAAAATCTACGATATTTTACGAAAAGTAGAGAATTCCTGTGCCGGCACGTCAAAGTTTCGTAGTTTTTCACAGAAGAGAGAGCTCACGAGAGAGTAAGAAATTACCCTGTGCTGCGAATTTTAGTCCAAGAAATTTTCTTGGGCAAAATATGACTTCTGTCAAATTGTTGTGTTGTTGTTGGGCGCAAGATATTTGATATAAATCAATACAAAAAAGTGGGCAGCCTAATTGTTCAACCGTTCCCGTACTTTTTTGGAGATTTGTCTTTCTCCGAGAGAATTTTCCCCCACTCTTAGAAACTTGGCAAACTGCTGAATTTTATTGCAGAAAGTACGGGAACAGATCTAATCACAATTTTGAAATTCAGTAAGGCAATACTCACCCTTATTGTCGTTGTCGTCCAAAAGTTTTGTCGACGAATCGTGTCGTTTTATTTATGTAATATGAAATTTCAAACGCCTCGACTCGATAGATGTCGCCAGTGGCTTTCGACAATAAAGGTGATTATTATCGATTCCCTTCGGATTCTGTGATCATTTTTTTTCGAATTCGTTAAAAAACAATGCATCAAGTGCTACATTTTGTCTAAGGAAAATAATTAGTACACTGAAAATAAGATATCTGTCTCTCTGTCGTGTTGCATTAGCTGGCATAAGTGTGTCACTTTAAAGTTCTTGCAGGGTTGCCATAGTATACCTGACGTATCGACAGAAATCAGAACGCCTTACCCATAGGGTTGCCATCTGAGATATCTCGAAAGAAATCTATCTTCTAAATGATTGACAGTACAGTTTCCGGCAACAACGCTTCACAAGGGACCTTATGGTGTACAGAAAAATGGAACCAAAATATTCACAATCACGGTGTACGCCGATTAGCTGCTCTTGATATCTCTACAGCGTTCGCCAGAGTGTGGCATCAAGGATTGCAAGCTGTATTGTACACTTCTACCTCATTCCCAACCAATGCTGGGGTACCCTAGAGCTCAGGTCTTTCTCCGTCCTTTTTTTTAAGTATTTATTAAAGATCTCTCTCTTATTCACAATCCAATCCATTCCTTTGTGGATGAGAGAACTCTGGACTTTGCTTATTCTACAGCAACTCCACGGCTGAGAGCCCAAGCTGTGAAATCTCACTGGCAGCGATTGTCTACCGAGCTCAACACTCAAGAACGGATCCAGGATTTATTTTTAGGAGGGACACAAAGCTCAGAAAGGTAAAGTGTGTGCAGTATTGCAAAGCAATTTGTCTCTTGGATACATTCTCTATCAATGACATACAAGAATAATTATAAATAAAAGCCCGACTACTACATAAAGATGAAACGCTACGCTCAAGAGATTTTGCTATTTTACAAACAAACCACATTTAATTTTACTCGTACTAGACATCAACCAAACTGGTTTCTCAACTTTGTTGAAGTTCTGTACAGACGTTCAACATTTACTGCGACCGTACCATGTACGCTACAACAGATTACCGTGCACAACATTAAAAAAAAACAACGTGCCCTTGTGCCCTCCATCATTGCGGCTTTTTCAACACTGATATTGATGCAATCAACTCGAGTTTAGTTCAATTCTTCAAAAACCCAGTGCTGTCTCCTGGAGCGGGATATTAATCTAGCCAACCTATAAATGAATGTGGAACTAATATTGAGAAATCTAAAGGCTTTCCAATGCCTATATTCTTCCGAAACTAGAACACAACTCACATATTTGTGCGGGAGCACCTGTACTTGTTTGAGCTTATTCTCCAACGTCAGGCATTTAGATTGATCGGAGCCCATTCAATCTATGACCCAATCTCTTCACTTGAACATCGTAGGAATATCGGATGCTTATCGGTTCTTTACCGTTATTTCCACCATAGTTGTTCGGATAAAGTTCAATCGTGCTACTCGAGCGGCCTCTTCCGCACACCCTTATCTTTGAAAACTTATTTTCGGTCTCACAGTAAAATTCAGAAGCTCGTTTTTTAGCCACTTATCAAGTACATATGTGGAATGACTTTTACTCCTCAATATTTCCTATAGGCCATGATTCGAAGACTTAAACCTTTCCTTTTCCTATCAACTTCAAGCTTTTCGCGCCCTTTCTTTTCAATTCCATCACTGGGTTTGGCAAAGTACTTTTGTAGCAGTTTCATTTAAATTCAAAATCAGTGATTCGACCGAAACTCATCAGATCTATTTAAATTTCAGACGGCTTAAAGAACCTCTCCTTTTTTATTTTGACCGGAATTCATCGCAGGGTGTAGGTATATCTCATTTGAAAAATAAAAAAGCCGCTGTGACGGCCACAGAATCGTCTCTCTCTTTTTATCTGAGATAAAAGCATACCGTGCCGTGACGTCACAAAACAACAAATGACAGAAGTGATAAGACCTCGCCACACTTTCTCTGTTTACCTCCTGGATTGTCTATCAGGAGCACCAGGCACCAGACGGTCTGCAACATGGAAATAAGTCAATTTTGGAAATGCATTTCCATCCTTTTAAAAAACTACCACGCCGTAAATCGGAAAATATTCGCATGCAAGACATGTGAGGTACACAAAATACTCCAAGGAGTTGCCGCAATTACTGCTGAACACCGGGAATACCATCAAATACAGAGCATACCGGATTTGGTAGTCTGCAAATCGACTGAGGGCGAATTGTTAGAGACACTATGTTCCTGCGACTACATTGGCGAATGCGAAGGATACGTTGTTACACTGAAATTTTTAACAAAATCGGATGAAGACACGATAGAAGCAGTAGGAGTTGTGGGTAAGTGTGCATAGCTCTGTTAAAGAAAAATACAGTTTCAATTGGATTTGTTTACAGATTTTGTGAACTCTCAGTACACGTGCACCTTGACATCGAGGACTTTCGATGACTTTCGTGTAATTTTCACTAAAGAGGACCTGACAGTGGTTACTTTAACTAATCGAAAGAAAGAAGAAGAGCCCAATCGATGGGCAGATTTTGTACTAAAGCCAAAACTCTTAAAATGGTCAAATTTAGAGGATAGGAAGAACAATGCATTTGATTCGCTGCGGCTAATAGATATAGAGATATACAATACGCTATATAAGAAACTGAAGGCGAAATATGCAAAGGACCTTGTGGACGTGAGTATTATGCACATATATTCAATCGATTCTTTGCAGTCAGGCCCGTTTGTGCTTTACTTTTCGCCCCACTACCTCTTACTACTTGTATGCATGATTAAAGAACAATCATTAGTGGCTTGATCTGAAAAGGTTTTCTAAAAAAAGCTATTCAATGGATATACATACAAGAATGAAGTCGTGTCTCCTTTTCGATTCTATGGCATCATCGCCTACGTTGAATTGTCATGTGTTTTAACTCACTCCAACCAAGGGGCACAATTTCCTTGGCAAATCCCCATTCCTTCCTCCATTAACCCCCAATTCTATTTTCAACTAAAACTCTATCGTTTCGACGTTATATTTTTTTGTTTTCCACAGATTTGGGAAGAAAATACGGATCCTTACAAATTCGTGTTTGAAGACCTGGCGATAGCTGCGTATTTGATTTGCCTTTGGAAAGAACATCATTGTTCGCCAAAGGCATTCGCTGATCTTGGTTGTGGCAACGGCCTTTTGGTGTACATTCTCAACCAGGAGGGTTTTCGAGGATGTGGTTACGATGTGAGAAGTCGAAAAATTTGGAGCCTCTTTCCAAAAGCAACACTTCTCTTCGAAGAAACCATTGTTCCCAATCGCTTTCGATTGCCTCCTGAAGTCGACTGGATCATAGGCAATCACTCTGATGAGCTATCCCCATGGATTCCAGTTATATCAGCAACTTCGTCCAAGAAAATGAAATATTTCCTTCTGCCATGTTGTCCTTTTGAATTTTCGGGAATGAAATTTCAGCGCAGGAACTCCAAACTAAGTTCGTACACTGATTTCCTCGATTACGTTGAGATGATTTCAAAGAAATGTGGGTTCCTTACGCTCAGAGATCGCCTCAAGATTCCGAGTACGAAGCGGATAGCAATAGTTGGCATTGCAAGGACATATGGAGAAGCAAGTCATCCATTTATCTGCTCAAGTATTCAAGAATTTCTAGCAACAGAATTACAAGAGAATCCTATGAAGCTTAGACTTGCAACAGAAGCTGTGCGAAATTGTACACAAATTGATAGTAACATACTAGACGCGTTGACGAAGAAGATATTTACATATCTACTAGGACCTCAGATAAAAGAAGAAGAAAATATCTCTACCTGGATTCAGGGTACGAAACGTACAATCAAAGAAATCGCAGAACATCTTTCTCGAGATGATTTAAAAAGCATAAAGTCAGAGTGCGGAGGCTTAAAGACATTACTGAAGAATAAACATGAAGTTTTTGAATTCGCCCCTGGAGATTGTATTCAAATTCGCCAGCCAAAACCACGAGATCCCAACAACACTAAGCAAATAACAATTAAGAAACGGCCGTGCTTTTTTGCCACTCATCATCCAAATGGGTGTCCACTTACCGATGAAGAATGTACTTTTATTCATACCTATTCATCAATAAAGTAAGAATTTATATGTAAAATGTATTTGATCGGAATTTTCATTTTGAAATCGATACTCCCAGTGGTTTTGGGTCATCGCTTAGATGGCGAATGGTTGAAAAGATACGATCAACTGCAGATACACGTCTGATCACCCGTTTGTATCCCCCTAAATATTTTCAGCTGCACGTTGTTCGTAAAACCTTCTCGATCAATTCAAACGACTATGAATGGAGGTCAAAGTTCTTGTGTTTTTATTGTTCTGAGAATAATATTAATGAAACATCTTTAATTGTAAAATGTAATTATGTACTGCGGATTCTTCTTCTTCTTTCCATTTCTTAACGTGAGCTGTCTGAGCTGTTGCTGCGTCTTCTCCTGCGAATTGGACTACGAGAGCGACGGCGTGGACTCCTACGCCTTATCGGTGAACGATTTCTGTTGCGATTGAAGCGGAAGGGTGAACGCCAACGTGGTGGTGGTCCCCTCCTCATCATGGGCGACATGCGACGCATTGGAGGCCGTACTTTCTGCTGCAGTACTGGTGCCACGGTTATCTCTTGTCCATCAATCTGGCCGCCGTCCATCTGTTTCATGGCATTCTCACACTCTTCTGGTGTGGCAAACTCAATGTACGCCATTCCACGACCGAAAGTCGGATGAAAGCGATCGGTGTGGAATTCGACTTGTTTAATCTCGCCAAAGAAACCAAATATCTCTACAACGTGTTCCTTGGTCACGTTTCGTGTCAAGCGGCCGATGTGTATGCGAACTGGCTTTGGTGTAGGCGAACGCTCACGACGCTTGCGGCGAGGTGACCGTGTTCCACTGCGTGACCGAGAGCGAACTCGCTCCTTGGAACGAGTCTTACTGCGTTTTTTGTTGCGGTCATCGTCGCGAGGACGGTCCTTGGCGCGGGCAGTATCTCGCTCTTTGGATTCCTTGCGTACTGGAGCCTTTGCCACAGGCGACTTAGAGCGGGATACACTCTTCCTACGTGTACGACCGCGATCAGAGCCGCTCGATGAACTGGACGACGATGATCCCGATGAGGATGTGTCTGAGGAGCTGGAACGCGACCCAGACTCGGAACTGCTACGTGATGAACTGCTATCTGAAGAGCTGCTACAGAAGGATGGATTTCTTGTAAAAAATTCCTTTTGATATGTCTGAAAACGGTTTAGAAACTTACCTTGCGCTACTGTCACTGCTACTGGAGGCTGAACCACGGCGCCTTCGATCCCGTTCCCGGCCGCGGCTTACTTGTTTTTTTTCTTTTTCCTTCTCCTTCTCTTCGGGAGATGCTGACCGGTCTCTAGCCCTAGTTAAAGAAAGTAAAACGTTACGAGAATTATAGTCAGTGAATTGTTGTTTAACTTACATTATAGTTTAACTATTTGTTTATTTGGTGTCTGTGAATTATTTATTTAAAACGGTAAAATTAGCGAAAAAGCGATTTCTGCAGAATAAAAAAATGGCCACAAACTCTCGCGGATGTGAAATGTTTGACGTTTGTAAACGAAGAAAATATTCGAAGTTCTATGAAAAAGAGGAGTGCAGAAGATCCGATAGCAGCGACACCTATTAACTTTCCGAATTAGCGGCTTAGGGTACGCTTTCACTATGGAAGAGAGAGTGCCGTATATTTTTTGTTTGAAGGATATGATGTGAATAAAAATACCTGAAATTCTTAAAATGTTTGAAAGGGTAGAAAATATCACGACGTTTGTTCTAATTACTTGTGTACTGATGTCTACATATGTGTTTGTCGTAAATATGCCTTCCGAAGAGAAAAACCCTACAAATCATGTTCCATGGGCCCTTTGGAAGCATCTCGCGGGAAGTATTGCAGTTGATGATCGATTTAAATTTTACTCATTCACCGACAGAAGATTTGAGCAAAAGTTAATAAATAGCCACAATTCTTGAACTATAATACGACCTAAGTCGCATTTAATTATTACAAAGTCGTATACGTGTTCATAAGATACGATATGGTCGGATAACATGCGACTTTGATCGAATTTGACCGTCATATTTGAGTTCAAGCATAGTGAAGAATGTCTCTTCTGTTGTGCACTATTCTACGATCAAACACTATATCAAATGGCTGACAATAGTACAGCGGATATTGTGTTCAAAGACAAAATTAACTCTCCAAACTGTTGGAATGTCCACGAATAATGAAAAAGAATCAAAAGTGTATGACACTGTAAAACATTTAAAGGCGTAAACCTAAAAATTAATGAATGATTTGCGTCAATCTCTTAAAATATATAATTTTTCTCCCTAACCAATAACATCTTACCCTAATTTTGATTTACTTTCAAACTGCCATCTACTGGATTCCATATGTATCTAATTGTATTAGCCCATTTGACACTTTGCATAAATCGTTCCCCACTTAAGTTTAGTTGAAATTACAATGGATACCACTGCTTCTGTGATACAATTTTACTATTCATGCTTAGTTTGCAAATAAAAACTATTCCCAGAGTGAACCCAGCTTGTTTAAAGTGTGAAAAAAAAATTCCACATCTGTAAAAACCGAAACCGTATCGCTCCCTGCTGTACTAACATAGTCTGGGTGATGTTCTGTGGAACCATTACTTTCGAACCCGCTGCCATCACCCGCAACAGTTCGACATGATATATTAAGCCCCACAGAAGCACCGCTCCACTATCAGCATTTGACTTAATACCATCATTACTCATCGGGTTTGCCTTGCGACACCCCAATTACTTATTAAAACTCAGAGAAACAACATGGAAAGCAACTCACTGGAGACAAAATACCGAAAGCTAGCTAGTGAATACTCAAAGGTATTTTTTGTTTTGTGCATACGCCCCCATACAGTATTTTAGATTTTTTTTTTTTCTTTATTGCTTACACGCACGCAGCTACGAGCCCAGGCTAGTGTGTTGAAGACAGCGGTGCTCGAGGAACAAAGTAAGAACTCTACGCTCCGTGAAACATTGCGCCAGAAGGAAACATCGTTACGCCGCTCTGAGCAAGAGGTAGACAGTCTCGGCTTTCGTAATAAGCAACTGGAACGACGTGTGGCATCGTTGCAAGATGACATTGCCTCCAAGGAGAATCGCAAATCGAATAAGAATCAAAAGTCTGACGCCACTACCAGTGCTAAAGCAAAATCGAATACATCCGGTGGCCAACAGGATGGAAGCGGTTCCCGGTTCGCGGACTATTTTGATAATACACAGGAAGTGCTTATATTTGAGGAGTTGCAAAAGAAAATTCTTGAAAACGCCGAGCTAACTTCCGCGGTGAGTGAACTAGAATTAAGTTAAACAAGATTAATCTCTCTTATCTCTACTTGTGTTGTTGGAACCGGTAACTACCTATTAATAATTGAATTTTGCGTCAAGATTACCAATATTTTGCAGCAATAATTTAGTACTTGCAGACTATATTTATATGTAGCATAATAGAGTGCACATCACGCATGAGACCGTGATAAGAAAGTAAATACTTCTACACAGTATCCTTTTTGTGTTGATTACAATAGTCTGAAGGACACGATGAGTAAGCGTTTGCAAAAGGATGATTTCATTGCCGCAAGTTACATTTTAAAATGTAATTCAATGGGGCGAATGCATAGCTCAATGTAAAGGGGTGTGAAAATAAGAGAATCCCACTGTTGAAGTTTTTTTATTGCTCAATGTACAGAAAGTTAAGAGCTCAACGATTGTAATAGCTTTACAGCTCTTTAATATATTCTGTAATCTACGGCCAGAAATAGATACAATTATATTTATTCATTAGTTTGAAATATTTGTTCAATTTTACTTTTAGATTGACGACAAAGATCGAGAAGTGCAAATACACGCCGAACGTATTTGCAATTTAGAAAAGCAATTAGAAAAGCGAACGACAGAGAATATGGAAGTTGAAAGACGGCTGCGAAAGGAACTAGATTCGTTGCAAACAAGAATCTCGGAATTAGAAACTAAGCTAGTTGAAGCAGCCAGCATGGTAAAGTATAAATAACTCATCTTAAAGGGATTTACGTAATACATCCTTTTAGATTGGGAGTGAGGATGCATTGAGTGCATCAGGGAGTGATAATACTCCACTACACACTGCTACGAACTCTTCCACAACAAGTGAGGATCGAATTGCTTATTTAGAAAAAGAAGTCTCACATTGGCGAACCCAATACGAGATCTCTCGAATAAGTGATTCTCTACCACTTGAAATGTCTCGACTTTGTAAGGAGAAACAACAATATAACGGACCACTAGTGACCGCTGGAAGTTGCTGCAGCTCAGCAGCAACTGGATTGTCTGTGATTGCAGCTACAAATGCTGTTGGAAGTGATATAAAGGGGTAAGGTGTAGTTTTTACTTATATAAAGGGTATGTCTTCTGTTATTGCTATTCTATAAGAGAGCAAGCACGTAAGTAAGGGTTAACACAGGAGGTTCTGCTTGTCTGTAGTTGGGAGTGCCTTCTAGGTGTTCATTGTGGCAAATGTAACCAACCAATGCGCTTAAAAATAGCATATAACAGAAAACTATTTCCAAAAACCTTTAAATGTACATTTGTAGGACAACTAATAAGTGTCTTTTCTTTATCAAAAGCCTGCAAAATGATAGTAATACACCACAAGCAACAACAATCAAGGAACAATTAATATTTAATAACTTTTGTAAAAAGTTTGAAGATCTTCTAAAGACCAAATGTATGTCAGAGTCTCGCCTGGCCTCCTACCAAGTGGAGAGTGAACATTTGCAAAATTGCCTAGAAAACTCTACACAAGAGCTTAAAGATAAAGATACCGAGCTAATGGTCGCCGGTCAAACCATACAAACGCTCGAAGAAGATTTGGTAAGACTTTGCTTTGTACTTTGGAATTTTTAATATATTTTCTGTTTCTCCCCCCACAGGCTACTACTCGTGTAAACTATGAAGAGCAAATTAGTATCCTTACCGAGCAAGTTATAAGTCTGAGCGAACAGCTGGCTTCGTGTAAATAAATTTAATTCTCAATAACAAAAGATTAGCAAAAATTCAATATAATTTCTTTCGTTTGAATGCAGTCAAAAAAAAAAAAAATTAAGAAAAGCAAAAAGTAATAAGTGTATTATGTATTAAGTTAGGAAAACAAAAAAATTGATGCAAAATTGTTGTGCGATGTTTAAATGATGATGATATAGCAATTTATTACTAACTAAACAATTTCAATATATATACATAAAAAAATATATATTTTCTGAATTATAAATCGGAGGAAGAAACTCAACTTTATACATTACGATTGTTTTGTTTCATCATAGAGAGTGTTTTCCTTTAAATAAAAATGAAAACTATTTACATTATGTGTACGGGCGCGGCGTATAGATACGCATAAGCGTGCACATATACTTGTATATTAGGCATAACTAAAACAAAAAATAAAAGAAAACTTTTTATGTGTATTTATTATATTAATAAAATTTTATTAATGTTCAATAAATGGATGTTCTTAGTTCTTGTTTTATCAAACATTTAGTAAACTTGTGAATAGGAACAACAAGACAAATAGCATTAGCAACCATAGACGTAAAGGTCCCACAAAACCTCTGGCTTCGAAAATACACAGATCAAAGGTCATTATTAAAAGACAGCATAGGCGTAGGCGCAGTGCCATGCTGTTAGAAATTAAGTCACTACTTTGCATTACCTACAAACCTAACAGTCTTTGAAGGTGGAGGTCGCGGACATAGAAATATGGCCTTACTATCAGACTCAAAAACCGCATTGCAATCACCAATTATCACAGCAACAGTCAAAATGCGAAACATAAACCAAATTCTACAAAAAAAAGGACACAGCATCAATCTTAAATGGATACGAGCTCATTTAGACATCAAGGGAAACGAAATAGCTGACAGTCTAGCAAAAAAAGGAGCAACTATCATAGCAAAATCACCAGAAGGCCTCAGCATCAATCTTCAATGGATACCAGCCCATGTAGACATAAAAATAGACGAAATAGATAAATAGGAAGAACCCCTAAAAGACCGGACACAACTGCCTAGCCACACACTAGAAAAAAATTGGCATACAAGAGACGTAAATATGTAGCTTATGCAACATAAATGGACGAAGATCACTTTACAAAATGCCAAACACTGAACGAACAATACAGCAAAGCACTAACACAACACATTTACAGTGGACGACTCGAAGAAAAATGGACTAGGGCAACCTTCCCCGAACAAAGCCAAATGCTTGGTATACATTATTAATCACTCAAGTTTATCATTAAGCCTCTTGAACTTATGAATCCTTCAGAGACAACGAGATCTTCAATGGATCGCAATTGGAAGCGCTTATTCATTTAAGTAAATGTCTGGCAGGCTGGTGTGGATCAGAAAACGGGATGCACGGATACTCTGTCTTTTTTGAGCTAATGTGGTATCCATTTCCCTCCTAAACATCCATCCATACACTTAGTAGCCGCTGGAGTGACGCTTAATCTTCACTTATGATAGCTCTCCATCATCAACAAAGAATGACTGTTGCAGACTTTGGCGGTCACATCATCCAGATTTTGATTGGGAATTCTTCGATGGCTCCTGCAGGGCATATACAAAAATAAATAAATAAATATTAGGCCGTAAGCAGCCCATAGAGGGCCAAGGCCTAGCTTCTCACAACTGTACGTATTGTGCGTGGTATACATTTCTGTACGTACAGAAGGGACCTACAGTTTTATGCCGTATCCGAAGGGCAGGGGGGTTTTTGAGAAGCTTTCTCATGACAGTAAATACTCTTGGATGTTTGTCAGACGCTCGCAAGAGGTGGGGCCGTGAAAAAAACGTTGGTGGTATTTTCCTGGATTCGAACTCGGAACCCCTTGCGCAGTAGTCCAACGCACTAACCACTGAGCCACGGGCAGGGCATATACAGAAGGTACAATATGTTTCCATATACTCTACACAGCGCTCGTACCCAAAGCCTTTGAATTTAACCCTGTGAGACTTCGCAGAAGAGGAAGATACTGCCAAAAAAAAAGTGCTGATTTGAGTGATAACTAAATCATGTGCTGAAGTGCTAAAGTTAGCGATTGATCGAGCTGCCATAAGTTAAGTAGCCAACAAATATCATTCAACGACCTTCACCTTAAGCCCAAACACAGAGTAGGTGCAAAACTAATATTTAGCTCATTATTTTATGTATAATTTTATTAACTCTTAACAAACAACAAAACAGTTCTTATTTTCTAAAACACATACACGCACTCTTTTTTCACAGCCAATCTTTAGTCCAATTTGATTGAGAATGAAGCTCCACAAGAGCATCCTTGCTCGGCTTTGGGATTCGCAATGATTCGAAAGCCCGACCGTATGAGTTCGGTGTGGTAGTCTACAGTGGCGCCAGAGCAGTACTCCAATGATGTTTCGTCGATGACGATTTGCGCATTTTCTTTGCCAAATGTTAGGTCATCATCATTCCTCTTGGTGTCCAGGTCAAACTTATATTGGAATCCTGAACATCCTCCACCTTCGACGGTGATGCGAAGAAAGGCGCCGTCTTTGCATATTTCGCTGAGACGCTTAACACACGAGTCGCTTAGGTCGACCTTTAGCTGTTCTCTATCTGGTTTGGATTCAGATAACAAGCCAGTTGCGGTTCTTAAGTGCTGGGCACAGATTTCTCTAGAATTGTATGTGATGCTGAGCCAAGGGAGAGCATGAAACGAATCTCAAATGTACTCACTTTCGCAATGTTGGAACGATGACTCTACGCAGTATATGCGCCATTATGTTCTGCTTCAGTTAGTAGGTCTAAAACAAACAAATATGCAGTTTTATGTTTCTTATTTTATTTATTTTTCCTTAGAAAAAGTAATGGGAAATTATGAAACTACGAAAAACTAAAGTTGAACGATGGCAAAATGTCAAAATCAGATGTTATGCTGTCGTCATTTGAGGTGTGTTCTTAGATTCGTACTTTTTTTTTGCAGCCGCTTAAACTTTTTACTTAAGTGCTCAAGCTGCATCTCTTATAGGTCTATTCACAGCTCAGCGAACTGTGAATAAATTCACATTCGCGTATAATTCGCACGTTCAAACTTAAATTGAATTGCAATATGCCTAATATTTTTATCGGCTGTTTCTATTTTATTCCTTGTTTTAGCTATATGGCGCGCTTATTTTTTTTAAAAAATTGAGAGCAATCGATCAGAGAACCATTTGCAGGAATTATTGAGTAACTCATTGATTTCTGAGCCCTTGGTCTGTAGACACTTAAGTACATGTTTGGGAATGACTGGTGTTTAAGTTCCAAGGAAATTGAATGACATTGGTGGACCGTTGATAAAAAGAACTGTCACACGTGTTTTTGTTTTCCTTTTTTCCTTCGCCTAAAAACAAATCACGTTCTTTTACAAAAACTCTTACTTTTGAGGTTCCCGAAGGACTTGTTGGCACCATGGCTAGAAGACCCGAACACTCTGCTCCACCAGAAATCGTAAGAAAACCAAATTTATTCAAATTTTAATCTTGAAATAATTCTGTTTCCCTCCGCGCAGTACTACAACGAAGATGAGGCCAAAAAGTACTCAAGCAAGTAAGTCCGCTTCATCTGTTTAATAAAATAAAAATATTTTTATGAAATTCTACTTACCAGCTCCCGTATCATCGAAATTCAAGTTGAAATGGCTGAGCGCGCTGTAGAGCTACTCATGTTGCCGGAGGACGAGACATGTCTGATCCTTGACATTGGCTGCGGGTCAGGACTGTCTGGCAGTGTTCTCGAGGATAACGACCACTTGTGGATTGGTATGGATATCTCAGAAGCCATGTTGAATATAGCCACTGAACGAGAGGTAGAAGGCGACTTGATTCTCAGCGATATGGGTCAGGGTGTACCATTCAAACCAGGTAGTTTCGATGGCGCGATATCGATCTCGGCCCTCCAGTGGCTGTGTAATGCTGATAAAACCTCACACAAACCGCACAAAAGGCTTTATAAGTTCTTTTCGACTTTATTCTCCGCTTTGACAAGGACGGCTAGAGCTGTCTTCCAGTTCTATCCTGAGAATGCAGCACAAATCGAGATGGTTACCGAGCAGGCAATGAAGGCTGGCTTTTTTGGAGGATTAGTCGTTGACTATCCAAACTCGACGAAGGCGAAAAAGTACTTTTTGGTACTCATGACTGGAGGTGTAGGCCCCATGCCACAGGCGTTAGGTGAGTTTGAAGTTTTATTGTAATTTACGATATTAAGGGGGTGCATGTGCTCTGTAGTTTCGTTATTGAGTATGGGCCACCAAATTGCCTTTACGCTATACCTCAGGCAGGTTTTTTGCTGGTTGAATTCTGCAAACTAGAAATAAAACAGCATAACCTTTTTTAAATCCAATGTTTATTTTTATCAAGTAAAGATTTCGCGCATTTCTAAGTCCCCTTTTCAGTATAAAACCGTCTAAAATTTCCTTTTGCAGGCTCGGAGGAAGACGAAAAGCGAGTGGCTTACACAAAAAAGAGGGAAATGACCAGAGACATTCGTGGCAAACCGCCAAAGAAGTCCAGAGACTGGATCCTGGCGAAGAAAGAACGTCAACGAAGACAAGGTCGTGACACCCGCCCAGACACCAAGTACACTGGCCGCAAAAGGAGTGGGAGATTCTAACGCGAACTTATTTATAATTATTTTTATTAAATACGCTACATACACTGTACACATTAACTAGTTTTCTTTTCTACATCAACGCTCTTCTTTTTTTCTATGGGCTTGGGTGTGTCGTAAGAGTGCTGCTCATGGATAATAAGGTATAAACCTATAGTACCGATGACCAACCCGAAGATGATCTTTTCGTTCTGTAGACTCACGCTGAATTCTTTTTCACGTGACTGCTTGCGTTCGTAGCGTTGTTTAGCAGACTGTTTGCGATCGAATGACTTGCCGTAGTGAGCTCTAGCCCATTCATCGAAATCGTAGATAGGAGTCTGGCCCGTGGAGTCTTGACTCGTTGCCTTTCTAAGGCGGGACTTGTAGAATTTCGTTTGCGGGTCGTCCTCCTCCTCGGTGTCCACTTTCATACTTTCCGGCTGAGCATACTGGGCTCCAGCAGTATGTATTATTCCTGAAAGAATGCGAGCTTGAGTCACTGACTTTGTTATTGTCTATTAGTCTTACCCTTGTCGTAGAGCCGTCTCAATCGGTAGTTGCTCAGAACTTCGTAAGCTTGCGATATCTCTCGGAATTTTTTAGCGGCCGATTCGCTGCCTTGATTCTTGTCTGGATGGTAGATCATTGAGAGTTTGTAGTAAGCTGCCTTGATGTCATTCTGCGTAGAGTTAGGTGGTATGCCAAGGGATTCGTAGTAGTTTTCAAGCAGGGCTCTGGAGGTTGATATGGCTCTGAAGTTGGAGGTTCCTGAAGGCGAGGATGAGTGGTTTGTTAGGTTGCTTTGGATGTGGTACAGCGAACGTGCTATTTGCTGACATCTTACGGAGAACATTGCAAACTGTTGGGGAATATGTTAAGTTAAGTTATTTGTCGACTGGGTTAAATATTTTCTTTGTGTTGTAATTTCATCGTGGTTATTTACGAATTATTTATTTTTTTCGTTTTCTGAACTCGTTATGTCACAATTTGCAACAAACCAATGTGTCAAAGTCAGCTGTTGATTGTTAGAAAGGAATTTCAGGCAATGGAACGTCGGATTAAAGGCCTAATGCGGACTACAGATCGTTAACGGCGCATATTTTAACTACAGAGCGAAAATTTGAATGCAATAAATTTATCCGCTTTGTCGTTTCCTGTTTTCGGGTGCCATGGTTAGTTCGAATCCAGAAAAATACCATAAAAGTTTACCTCTTGCGTGTATCTGACAAACGTTTAAGAGTATAACTGTCAGGAGAAAGCTTTTCACAAAACCCCCCTGCTCTACGGATACGGCATGAAACTATAGGTCCCTTCTGTACGTACAGAAATTTATACCACGCACATAAGTAGAGTTTTGAGAAGCTAGGCTTTGTCCCTCTATGAGCTGCTTACGGACTAACACTTATCTATATCTAATGAAAATCTAAAGGTTTTGTTTTTCTGTAGAGCTCAACATAGAGATCCTTAAGGGATAAATAGAATGTACATCTATAGCAGCTATAGCAAAAAGAATGAAAGAGGCTATCAAATTGGCATCTCTTGCTTGAAGTTGAAGAGAACTTAACTTCACGATGCACGACTCAGGCTCATAAGCACATCGTGTTGCATCTAATGACCTTTCACACATTTAATATTTCGATTACATTCTATACAGCCCTGTAAGAGAACTTTGTAGTGTTCCATCGGTACTTTCGAAATAGGGGTTTTAGTCATTGTTTAACTCAATAAACCAAAATTATAATCATTTATAGTATAAATTATATTTATTCATTGAAGAAAGATTAATCAATTGATAGTTCTACTGGGTACGGTTGTGGCAGTGCACCTATACATCTTCCAAATCTTTTTGATATCGGATTTTGAAAGGCCATCACGTTGTCCCATCCTCTCTGATCGTTGCCGCTTCTTTTAATGGTAAAACAAATATTTATTATTTCCCTAAGGTTTTTTATTTGCTTATACATACAAGTGCTTTGATTGTGGGCTTAGACGCATCCATAGCGAAAGCATACGGTGAATAGTGCAAAACGCTTTCATAGTCATATTCCACCTCAAAACTATTTGTTGTATTTGGTAATGCCTTTCCAAAATTTCCATATGTATTAGCTGGAATATTTTTCCAATCAATCTGTACGTATTCATCTCGATCTTCACGGGTGTGTTCATGGTTGAAACCTAAAGCATGCATCAGTTCATGGAGTGCGGTTCCCACTTTATACAAACACATTGGGCTTTGAAGGTTTAGAATTTGCTGGCCACCAACTCGTCCCAGGCTGGACCAACAACCTGTTGGCTTATTTGTTATTGTGATGTAATCGCTTTCGTTAGAGTGCTGGATAAATTTTATACAAGTAAGGTTGTGATAATTTTCAAATGCCTTATTAAGTACATTGAACTCTTTGGAACCTGAAATGTATGTATTTCAAATAACTTCTTGGAATTATGTTCACAATGACTTACTAAATTCGCCACGTAATTCAATTGGAACTACACCATTTACCCATCGTAAACTTTTGTCCAGTAATCCGTTTCGTAGTAACGTTGTAGGATGGAGTATATCCCCTTCGAAGTATGTCCCAAGCTCCTCGGGATTTTGTTTGAATTTTAGAAATTTTTGCAACAGCACACCAACTTCAAAGTTTGGTTCCCCATAAATCCTATAAGTTACATTGATTGGACTCAGAATTGTATCCACTTCAGTCAGGTTAGACTTTATGAGTATTTGCTGAAAACTTCCTCGTGATATAAAGCTTATAAGTATGATAGTAAGTGTAACCCCTTGCATGTTTGTTCTTTAACTGAGCTAAAGAAAACTCTGCATTTCATTCAGAATTTGAGTATAAATAGGCCATTCGATAAGACTAATTTACCATTCGGCTCTTGCAGTGTCTTATCAACTACTTGTGGCTTTGTTAATGAAGTGAATCAAAGGTATTTCTATAACAGCGGGGCATTATTGGTTAGGTATATCAATGATTTTATTAATATTTTTATCTTGAAATTAACAACTTAAAATGCAAATAAATTTGTTATACCTTACAGTTTCTTTTTTGTTTTGTTTTAGGTGTAGTAGTTGTTTTATTTTGGATGTAATTGATTTTGGAAGGGCGAAAGGAGTGTAGTACTCATGCATCCTATTAATAATTGGCAGTTGCATCGAAAGTCCAATTTTCATTTTCTTATAAGTTATCTTATAAGTTAATTCGCACCATGGTTGGCGTCCGAATTGAGTTTAAGAAGTTGTATGCGATATTTCCATTCGCTTAGCATTTACACAATTTGTTCTCTTTTGTGTTACACTAAGTACTTCCCGAGGAAATTATTTAATTCTTGCTACTTTCTGTTACATTTTCACTGAAGCCGCATGGACATTTTAATTAAATAACTATTTTTATTGCTTTCAATTTCTGAAGATATTTTTTACAGGACAAACAAACCACTCTAATTTCAACAGCGCTATCTTCTAACTAGCATATGCCCAAACCATTCAAAAAATATCCCACTATCACAGAGTTCCACCTATCGAAGGCCAACATGTCACTTCAGAGAGAAAAAAAACATCCCACTCCGTTGACGTTTGCGTCTGACATATGAAAATGAAATGAAAACTACTCGTCAAATCTGTCGGTGAAGGAAGACCGTGGAAGAAAAATTTACAAAAAAAATAATTAATATATAATCGTTTTAACTCGTGTGTTTCTGCAGAGGATACCCAAAACATTTTGCAAGCCATTTGTTTAGCAAAAAGTTATGTGGAGGAGCATCAAGCTAAAGTTGATGGGCGCTAATCAATCGCAGTTGTCGTTGCAATCGTCGTTCCAAAACGTATCATGGGAATATTATATGATTTGGATGTAATACGGAATTGTCGCAAGTCAATACTCTCGCTGGCCATGCTCACCTCGATAGTGGCGGCGTCTGCATTTACTTCTGGACACGACTCGGCCTCCGCCTCTATTGAACAGTTGCCCTTTTGTGGAGAGAAATTGGAACGCACCATCGGCCGCAGGTAAATGGTTTTTCTTTTATCGTGTATAGCTCGCGCTTGGAACCTTCTAAAATGTTCGATGCGTAGAGTGAAACAAGAGCAACTCAAGGTTACCTTTATGTTTTGCACTTTTTTCATAGTTTTTTTTTTTTTTATTTTACGTGTATTTGGTCCAATTGGAGAGTTTATTATTATTTATTTTGTGGTTTTTCTTTCGTTTGATAACATGAATACAACGCGCAAGCCAAAGATGCGATGACTCAGCCTATCACCTGTTGGATGTTTACACTCGTCTTGCTTTCAGAGTTTTTGTTTTTTTTTTATTTTTTTGCCTTAATTCGCGATTTTCTTATGTTTTTATTCTGTTTTGTTCCCGATTCTTAATCAGGTTTCTGCGTGTCCAAGCGTGTTTGGTGGATTGAGGGCTAGGGAATCGTTTTTTTTTTAACTAAAGGAAGAGCTTTTGGCAATCGGCGAATGATGCAATGGGAACGCTGTTTTCGCAATCATCCTGAACAGGATTTGTGTTTGTTTGTTTGGGTTTTTTTTTGGCTTTTTAGCGGCAATGTAGGCTAATGAATAGATTTGATTGTGCAGTCATAAAGTTGGAGTATTTACTTATTGTGATGAAGAAAAACTTTAGCTAGGGTTAGATGTACACATTAGGAAGTTTAGATTAAGGCGATTTGGAAGGAGGATACCCAGAAGGACTCCCCATCCACCTCGACCTGTTCCCCACGACTCCACCTCATTAATGGATGTCGGATTTGACATAACCTTATTAAGGCCTTCCAATTGGACGTTTATCTGATGGTATGGCATACCTGCCACGTTTTGGAATCGTATGCAATACGTGACCGAACCGTTGAAGCATTGATCGTTTCATTTGGAAAAGAAGCTGTCCAATATTAAGTTCTCTTTTCGCCAGGTTGTACCAGCGTTCTAAATCTTTCGGTCGCAACCCAAAAGGCCATATTTAGGACCACATATAGTAGTAGGAGCAAACATAGAATATAAGAAAGATGACAAAGCTTTAACACTAAAGTTAGCCATCGGCCAATGTTTCTTAAAATTGTTCTAACCTTACTATTCTTCATATTGGTCCTCTTTGCAGGATCATTAAGTTTCGCTCGGTCTGGACGCACCTTCACAGTTTAGCACACTCATAAAAGAGAGGGTAAAAGACTCCTCTTAAGAGTTTGGGTTCATTGACCCGTTCTTAGGCCTATTCTAAATCTACAAAACATCTGTAAGCATTAACCTATCCCTTATCATCATAAACCATGAGTAGTGCTTCTGTGTTGATCTAAACTCCGGATTTTAGCAACTTTGCGAAACCTCCTCTACTTAAGGTGCTTCCTAGGAGCTCGATTATTATCCTTTTGGTATTTTCTCGTGGCGTGGCGTTCCTGAACAGTTCAATTTTCCAGGAAGAAGTCTGGATCGGCTTTAAATTTAACGCCTTTGGTAATTCAAACTTCTGCAGCTCTATTATTTTCCGCCTTCCTCAAGACAAAAGATCAGTCACCCTCGGGGAGCTGAATTAAGGAATTCGTCAACTGCCCTAACAAAGATGTATCATATGTGTACAAAGCTGTGCCCAAGATGTACTGAATCATTATGTACTCGTGAATTGTTGGAGTGTGAAGGTGGGAATCTTTCAAAGACGAAACTGAGCCTGTCCGCTAAACCCACCACCCTTCTACCACTGATACTCGCGGCACGGTCATCAATCATCTCAACGCAAGGAGAGACTTCAGCCTTATATATTCAGCTTGCTCGTGTTGGCAGCTATTCGCGCTGCGTTTCCTTGTCCTTTCTGCCTTCGTTCGTTGCTCCTTTATGATGGTAGCCACGGTTTCACTAAATCTTTCCCAAGCTTCTTTTGTGCAAGGCATCAGTTCGATTAAGTTCCTCTGGGGTTTAGTCAGTCTGTTATCAGATTACGACCTTTACGATATTTTCCACTGCTACTGTATACGTTAGACAATAAGGGTTGTCTTCATGTCCAAATCTGTGGAGGTATGCTCTGAAAAATCAATGAGCAGTAAGCATCTTCGTCATGTAGAACTTCAGCTCTCAATGTGTCCTATTAAGCCCAAGCTCGATATTGGAAATAATCTTTGCGTTCATCTGCTTTTGTCAAAAGAGTTCCACCTATCTTGCTATTCGTCCAGGTTTGTTCTTCCTGTTAATTCATCATCACTTCGCCTCGCTTCTGTTGGCACGATATTTCCATGCGGCTCCTTTAAGGAGGAGGTCTATTGGCACCATTCCAGCCAATACGCACGCCGCGTCGTATGAGGTTGTTCGCAAGGCTTTGCACACTCGCATTGCATTGATTCGTATTCAGAATTACAGCTTCTCTCTTTCTACTGTAGGATTTCGTGCTCATTGCTCCGGGCTTATTTGGAATAGAGCATTATTGAGGTCGCTACTCTTGCCAAGAATAGTCTTTTCATGATCCTTGCCAACGCAGCCGTTGTTCTCGCTGGCGTCTCCGCTGCATGTTGCAGAAGATGCTCAAGAGTTAGCCTTACGTCTACAGTAACACCAAGGTACTTCAGTTCTGGTTTAGACACTACAACGTGTTCGTAGTCTCCATAGCATGTCTGCCACTGATGAGTACTACCTCCGTCCTTTCCTCTGCTAGTCGTAAGTTCATGCTTACAAGCCATTCAAATGGTTTCATTGCAGACATGTTCTAACTCTTTAAGAAGTTTGGCCATTACAGCGATCGCTATATTGTTGGCGAAGCCAATTATTTTCGAGCACCTCGGGACTTGAAGTTTGAGGACGTCGTCGCACTCAAGATTCCACAGTAGTCGGTCTAGTACGGAGCCCTGCGGAACTTCTTCTTCTTAAGGTTCCTCTGCGGGGGTTGGAAATCATCGTTTTAATCTTCCGTCTCTTGGACTAACGATGTGAAACTACCATATTCTAATTAATTTGTGTGGCACTCCAGTTTCCCAAAACACTACAGTTCCTCCCCACCAGCAGTCGTTTGGTTTCTGTCTTTGGGTTACTGAGTGCTTTATCTTTCACATTAACCTAGTCTACAAACCGCAGACATTTTTTTCAAAACGATAATTCGCTTTAAGTAGCTTGCAGTCAAACTCAGTAACTCGCTAGAATTGAAGTTCAAAAGAACGCCGGAAGTAATGCTCAGCCTAGTAAAACTGCCAGCGAGAATCATCCACTCTGACGATGACCTTCCCTCGCCGTATTCAAAGTGTGTAAATTAATAGTAATTCAAGAGCAAATAAAAGAGTAATAAAGAAACCAATTCGTAGGAAATCACCTACCTAGTATGTGTTCAGTCCTATCCATCGGCATCTGTTCTAATTGAAGAGTAACGCAACACAAATTATTGACTTTTTTTTAATTAATTATTAGCATTAAACACTTGCTTAAATAGAGTGAGAGATGATGTGATAAAATCCGCTTTACATATGCAGATAAACAAAAGGAAGGCATTGTGGGGAAAAAAAATATAAAACAATAAACAGACTGCTTATCTGCTTTCGCAAAGTACTACGTAGGCATTATTTAATTTCGCCTTATCGGGGAAAGCGGAGTGCTGCTCATGATTTAATTATATGCCCCTGATTGTAGCTTTCACTGTCATGACAATCAATGGTATTGCATTCGATTCATTGCTTCGCGCATATCTAATCAATCGTTTGTTGTTTTTCTTTTCATTCTTATCGATTTATAATTCCACCTACGTGTACTCGCCGCGTTCTTTCAATTTCTGATGAATTTGTTTAATCTATTTTCGGCAGACTTTTGTATGTAACAACACTGGATGGGACACTATCAGCGCTTGATATCACCAAAGGCGGCAAGGTGCGATGGAGTGTGCCAACTGGGCCAGGCCCATTGATCTCGTCTAGCATTCACCGTTTGGAACTAACCAACAATGGACAGTTTGTAAGAATGATTCCATCACTGAGTGGTGGAATTTATAAATTCGATGGAGAGACAATTGATCCTATTCCTATTACAACGGAAAATCTTCTGAGCTCATCGTTTAAGTTTTCCGACGATTTAGTTATTTCTGGCGGCAAGGAGACGCGCTCATATGGCGTATCGGCGAGAACTGGTCAACTGCTGTATGAATGCTCGATGAATGGATGCGTAAACAGCACGGATTCGGATTCAATGAAGGAGGGCAGGCGAGGCGGTGATTCTATAAACACTCCAAACTCAGATGCAGACTACATCTCGGAACATGATCCACTGCTGGATGATGTTATTGTTGTTCGGCGGCAGACTCAGACGGTGCGTGCAGTTGAGTCGCGTACCGGTGTTGAGCGCTGGAACTTCAGTGTGGGACAACATGAGTTGGATATGATTAAGAGTGCCGAATGCCACGATCGTCCGCTTAGTGAACTAGATATGGCCGTTTTAGACTTGGAAGTGAAGGTCATTGTGCCAGAAGGGGTTGTATGCGCATTTAGTAAAACAAATCCAGGACATTTGTTGTGGAAGCATAAGGTAATGTATCATAAAATGATGTATACTTTATTTTCTAAATGTATTCCATTTCAGTTTGATCACCCAATCGTTAGTGGCTGGCAGGTTGGACCCAATGACATGCTGCAATCCATTGACTTCTTTGGAAACACCCAATGGCTTTGGAATACCGATGATAAAGAGTTTACAGTCCCCAGTTCAATGCATCCATCGATATATCTAGGAATGTACCACAAACAGCTGTATATTCAGGTAAAGACTCATTTTTGTCACAAGTTGGGCTTACAATCTAACAAATAACGCTTCTTTCAGGAATCAGTTCGCCTGCGCAAAGAAATTGTCGACAAATCCAATTTATTCAATCATCTCATGAACAACGAATCAAGGCTACCGAAAATTCCATGGAAACCAATAGCAGCGAGCAGCAACTCCCTGGTGATATTCAACGACGATAGCGTTATTGCAACAAATGGAGAAGGCGAGAAACCACCTTTAATAGCCGGCAACGAACTGGTTCCCTTTGACGAAGAGAACAACGCTGTCTCTGCTCTATCTGTTCTCTATGCTTCGGAGTATGTAAACGGCAATGGCTTTTATCTTTACGCTGACGAGGAGCTAAATCAAACAAGTAACACCATTTGCAATACAGAAGTTGCTACTCCAGCTGGGAACTCAACTACAACGAATTCCACACTAACAGACGAATTTGGATTCAGCTTCGATGATGTTGATGCCCCTGTCAAGGTGGTCATCCTGTCGCTTTGGTTTTGGTGGAAGGAAATCGCTATGATTGTCTTCACCACAGCTGTGTTGGTGAACTTCTTCCTTGGATCAAGAAGTCGCACTGAACGAGAAATTGTAGTGATAGAGCGTCATATCCCCGTGCCGACAGCTATCGAGGCCACCGAGACGTCGGTTACAAGATCGGCAAACTTTTCTGGACATCGCACCCTCTCCGAATCGACCTCACACTCGGGTGAACATTTCTCGTCGAGATTTCAAGCGGACTTTGATTTGGAACGTTGCCTTGGACGTGGCGGCTTTGGAGTTGTATTTGAGGCCAAGAATAAGCTCGATGATTGCAAGTATGCCATAAAAAGGATTACTCTGCCAAATAAGAAGGAGTCTCGAGAGAGAGTTATGCGGGAGGTCAAGACTCTCGCCAATTGTGAGCATCAAAATATTGTGCGGTATTTTCAAGCTTGGGTAGAGACACCACCTCCGGGCTGGCAAGAAGAGGAAGACAGTCGATGGTTGGCCAAGGGAATGTCCCATTCGATTGAGATTGAAACACCAGATGGAACAACCATGCCACCGTTTGTTCCCCACACTGGAAACAATCATATGTCTACCAAAGATAAAAAGAAACATTTGGAGTCCTGGATTTCAAATGTTAATACCACCAAATGTAGTACAGCAACAAATGAAAGAGAGGACGACAGCAGCTTTTTGATGAGCGATGAGTGCGGTATAATAGACGAAGAAGAAGAAGATTCCTGTGTAGTATTCCGTTCGGAGAGCCAATCGTTGGCAATGAAAGAAGACGGCGCTGGTGGCGACTCTATCGCCATCGATATCCATTCCAACGAACTGCTCCTGAACAAAGTAAATGGACAGATACGTGACATTGACTGCAGTAATTTGTCGGACTCGTTTCAGATTGAGTTCGTTCATTCTGCCAACGATGATGACAACGATCAGCAGCAGGATGACAATATTTTCTCATCTTCCTTGAGAAAACGTAAAACCAGTCTTTCGTTGGACTTTAAAGGTCGCTCACGGGCGCTCCTGCCAGTTAAAAACATTCAACCGCCTCCGCCGAAAACACAAACCAAAGTTTTTCTCTATATTCAGATGCAGCTTTGCCGAAAGGAGAGTCTTCGCGATTGGCTGCGTGAGAATAAAATAGAAGCTCGCCAATTTCACATCAAGACCATATTCGAACAGATAGTAGACGCCGTGGACTATGTACACGTCAAGGGATTGATCCATCGCGACCTAAAGCCCAGCAACATATTCTTCTCGCAAGACGGACAGATTAAAATAGGTGACTTTGGTCTAGTAACCGATATGTCTGACATACCCAATCTAGTCACATCTTGTGGCGACGGTACCGGGCTTCCTCAATGCGCCAAGCACACTCAACAAGTAGGCACCCATTTGTACATGTCGCCAGAGCAATTACGCGGTCAGCATTACGATTTCAAAGTCGACATATTCTCCCTTGGTTTGATTTTCTTCGAGCTGCTCGTTTACTTCGGCACCGAGATGGAGCGAATAGTCACACTACGAGATCTCAGAGATGGGAAGTTCCCTACGAAATTTCCCACCGAATTTCCAACAGAATATGAACTGCTGAAATTGATGTTGTCTTCTGTGCCCGCAAACAGGCCACCAACTGATGAGCTAAAGCTTCAGCTAAGTCAGCTCGTGTGGCAGGGTATAGTTGCCGAACCGACTACAGTTTTCAGACGTCAACAGAGTCTACAAACAGAAGTTACACCTACGGCTATGAAAGTGATTCGTGCGGACCAATAAAATTGATTGGCATTCCACAGAGACAATGACCCTATCTTCGTTACTATAATAGAAACGAAACTGCGACAAAAGGAGAAAACTTCACTAGCAAGTGAACAATACATCTTTAAGATATATTTTCATAATTGCCACAATATATAGCTTTTTTTTGATTAACTGAAGAAGAACTTTTTGTTTTGTTTTATTTTATTTTATCCTCCATATCGCCACAACAAGATTGTAGCAAAGTTCAGCTCATTTTCGCTATTTGCTTTTAATTTATCTTTTATTACACAATTCACATTTTTAAAAGAGAGAGAAACAAACAAACCGAAAAATTCATTGAGACTATTTGTAAGCAATAATTCTTAAGTAAATTAATTATATGCGTAAGATTTAGGTTTAAGTCATTTAAGAAAGCATTGTAGTTTTAGAATATGTTCTTGGCCGTCTTTGAACCATTTTTTTTTCTGTTTTGTATATTATAAATGAATGCAGACTGGTCTTAAGAAAATGTAATAGTGATTAGACGAACATACGAGTATAAAGAAGATACCGCTAAACTGTGAGATGAATGATTAAATAAAATTAAATCTATTCAAGTCGACAATGTATTTGATATTTACAACCTGATGAGAACTATTAAAGATCTGTGCCCGTATGTGCAAACAAAAAATTTTGTAGTCTTTTTTTGTGTTTGTCATCGACTGTATTCCTTGTTAAATGGTTGCATGATGCGTTGAAGTCAGAGGGTCTACTACAAAGTACACGGCGAGGCGAATAATATGCGATTCTCTTCCTTCATAATGACAACTGTGCAGAGTGATCGCTTGAAACATCGCCTTTCGAAAATATTTCCATGTTTCCCGTGATATTTCCACAAACGTTTCCATTCATCTGTAGATAACCTTCGCCATCAAAACATGTGTCGCGCGCAAAGGCGAACATATGACGCTCAACTATACGTAGTACGGCGCATAGAGTAGGGTGATCTGCGATAGTGTTCACCGGCGAATGGCATAGTACCAAGTTGCGCTTTCACCTAAAAATGTGCTTCGCAGCGAGCTACATATTAGACCCCAGTTGAGTAGATATTTTTCACATTAAATGGATTATCATCATTTGAATCACACATCGTACTTTGTTTATAACAACACAATCAGCCCAATGAATCTGTGCGGATTTGAGATTCAATGCACAAACAAACGAATCAGGAACGAAATCCAAGCGGATGGGAACATTTCCCACATGTGGACGAATCCCTTCGAACGAATTTTATGATACCGAATTTGATATAAGGCCTTAGTTGGTTGAAAGTGGCTGTCAGCTGAGAAACGCCAACGCACTTAGACCAGTTATAGGTCCATTGTGATAGCACGAAGTAAGAGACTTTTTATACATTTTCTTGATAACTTAGTTCGTTACAGTAGAAAGCCCAAAAGTAAAGCCTTCTCCTACGAGTACAAAAGAAGAAGAATATGTAGTTTCCTCTTTCTGGCCAGTTCTCATACAAAGCTGTTCGTTGGAGATATGGTTCCTCAAGATGGTTTTAAAACATTTATTCACGAAAACTTGCACCCTACGTCTGTTAATTGTATCTACCTTTCAAGTGCTGCACCCATAAAGCAACACCGATTCTGCGTTTGAGCGGAACAGTCGCAGTTCACACACATCCAGTTCGGACCCACCACGGTTTGCGAAGGCCACACTTCCTAGGTATAGTAATTTGTGTTGCTCATGTGACAGTCCTTTGTAAAATATTTTCTTTTATTCAAATCTAACAACTTTAACTAGAACTCTAGTTTATTTCATCCAAAAACTTTAATATTCGATGTCCATTTATAAATTTCGAACTTTGTCTGTGCCTGTCCAGCCATTTGAGTGTTACATCCTTGCCTAGGGGAGTGCTAACTTGCTCTCCTTTCATCTACAGGCCAATTAAAAATAAAAAAACTTTCTTCTGGAGTATGATTAAAATTTTATTTTTTTTATATTTCTACAAGTACGGCTTCGTGTTTTATCTTATCTTGCTTTATTTATCATCCTAAGAATAAATTTTAATTTCTTTTATTATTTTGTTTTCATACTGTATAAATACACTATATGCTAATGATACTAGTTTAACTGATAAACTATATAATAGGGTTTTTTGTTTTTTTGTTTTTTCGAATACATGTAACTTATTTCTGAATAGTGTCATGATTAATATTCTTAATTGATTTTCTTATTGTTTATAGTTTATATTTTAGCAAACGACGGTGACATTAAAATTCATCTTTTTTCTTTTTAAATTAATGCTCATCATAACATTGTTTGTTTTTAAACAAAAAAAAAAATATTTGGAAGAGGTTTTTCATAAGACAACATTGATCATCGAGCGTGTTTGGTAAAGGGTTTAAGACGTATACCTAAGTTCTGTGGCGCATGGCTTTTTCTTTATTGTATTTTAAAACTTTACATACACATAATCTTTATTAGAAATAATACTTCAATGGTTAAAAGAGAATAGGAAGAGAAAGACAGACAGTAGGTAGGGCTATTGAGGTATCCTTCAAAAGTTAAGGTAGTTTTTAAATGGCATAGTAGTTGAAGCAAACTTTAGTCATGGGTCTTATAAATTTATTTGCATCTGTTCCAATAGACGGATTAGCAATTTGCATTTCCATGGCCACATAAGAAAGACGGCCACCAGAAGTTATCCCCCAATAGCGAGCGTTGATACTTTACTATCTAACTGAGTGAGTTACTCTTTAACATGTCAAATACTAAAAGAAATGCATTAATTAGCGCCAAACTTACAGAATACAGATCAAATATTTGCTATTAATTGTTATGAGGAACTGAAAGTCTCTCTCGTCACACGGACTAAAAAGAAGTGAATACATTCAAGTTCTGTCGGCTTTTCTAAACTAAAATGCAAACTAAAATTTTAGAAAAACCCAAATCGTATACTGAAGTGATCGTATGCTCTCGTAGATATGGAAATCACGGCAAGATAGTGTTTCTAAGATCAAGGGGTTACCACCTACCGTAAAAAATATCACATATTTTAAAGTAAAGCATTTTCTGGATAAATTAAGAGGGAGGATCATATCTAAAATACAATAAGAATTACATTAAAAATACGTGATCATGTTGCTTTTACGAAAAAAGTAAAAAAAAGAAAGTACATACTTCAGAAAGATCATTTTGAAACAGTGAAGTTACACATTTGAATGATTACATAACTTATTGTGCTCGGAATTTACCGTTATATGATGGTATTATTATTCATAGTATATTCAATTGATATTATTTTCTTTTTGTGTTTTTGTTCATCCTTATTTACATGTTTTGTTTTTTTTATTAATTTCTACAACATATATTTATGTATGCGTAATGTTCTTTTTTATTTTATTTGTTTGTTCTTTAATGCTTTACTTAAACCTAGAGTTTACTGATAATTTCATTGTTTAAACGTTTTTGTTTGATTTTTGTTTTTGTTTAAAAATAGAAATAATATAACTAACATAAATTGTCTTTCAATTGATTACAACTTAAAAGAACTAAAAGAAATATAATTATTAACGAAGAATGCATGAGTAAAGAAAGATCTGTAATCCACGTGTAGATTAGTCTGGAAGATACGTAATGAGTTCGTTTTTTTTGGGCCAATTTGAAATATAAATTTGTATAGAAAAAAAAAATTGTACAAATAAAATCTCGCAGCTCAATTTAAGTAGAATACACTTATAATAATTATGTACGTATATACGTATAGAATCCTACAACAAAAATATCAACAACATTGATTAATAATAGTACCTAGGTGTATACATTTGAAAAGTATAAAAACGAAAATCTATTTATTTATTCGGTCAATTTTCGGATCCGTTTTGGTGGATTGCATCCATCTTCGTTACCGCTACCGCTACAGGTGCCAGCACCAGTTCCATTCTCAAGACTAGCAGCTGCTGCAGCAACTGCAGCCGCAGCCGCTGCTAATGCTGCTGCTGTGGGCGTTGTCCCATTCGAATTCGGGTGATTACTGTGCGCGAATTTGGGCAACCACTTACCGAGTTGTTCCTCGAAGAAGATTTCTAAATAGCGGGCGTGTTGGTAGGTCTTTGAATCCTCCTGTATTAACTTTTTTATTTAAAATAGGATTTAAATGTAATGCGAGAGTTTATAGCTTACCTGATAAAAGAGGTAGGTATTTTTGAAGATCAATCGAACGTCAGCTACAAAGCCGGCGATATCTTTGTAATGATTAGGACTTGAGGGATCCAATCTTGTTCGAATTACATCCAATGACATTGGGCTAGAAAGAAATTGGAAATAAAATAGAGATTTTGCAAGAAAAAACTTTGCAGATGATTATGTTTTTCTATGAAAAAACAGCAACTCCAGCAGCAAGGAGGGTCGAGCTAGAGTCTCCATATCGTATGAAGATGAGAGAAGTACAGCGTAGCGTGAGCAATTAAATCAATGCGCTGGCCACGGAAGTAGAAGAATCAGCAGCGAGGTGCGACAGCAGAACCGTCTAGAGAATCACCAAAGGGCTTATAGGCGGCCGAAGCTCTACTCAACACCCAGGCTTAGTTGGTTCGTTGGTAATATCGGATAAGAATCAACTAAAGAGATGGAAGGACCATTTGCTTCGGTTCTAAATCGAGTATTCGCCAGCAATACACCCAGGTCAGACTGAAGTGTAAGTAGAAAGAACAACTCCCAGTAAGGAAGAGATGAAGGGATTATTACCGCGATCAAAGCACTGAAAACTAATGAGGCAAAAGGACTTGATAGCATACCTGCGGAACTATTTCGAGCTGCGGCAACGGCATCAGCCGAGCTACTGTTCCCACTTGTCGGGAGAACATGGGAGGCCGAGAGTTTTCCGAGTAAGTGGAAGAAGGGAATGTTTGTCCCTAAAAAAAGGAACCTAATGCAGTGCGAAAACTGGAGAGGTATCTGCGTGCTGCATGCAGTGGCCAAGATAATAATTAGAATCATCCTGGAGCGAATCAAAGAACACCGAACCGAACAAGCAGGTTTCCGCTCTGGATCCTCCTGTGTCGACCACATCATCGAGCAGTGTGTTAAATATCGATCACCACTTCACCTGCTGTTCATCGATTTTGAAAAGGCGTTTGATAGTGTCCGCCGGGAATTTATTTGGCGTGCCTTGCGCAGGAGAGGCAATTCTGATTATTGATAGGAAATGGAGGAATTCGATGGACTCTTACAGGCAAAATCTGCTTTTGGGATGCTATCCACAATTTGGCGAGGTAATGCAATTATCTTAAACACCAAACTATGACTGTTCCGTTCCAACGTTGAACCCCTGCTGATATATGGATGTGGTACCTGTAGAGTGACCGTCACTATCACGAGGGAGCTGCAAATGTTGGTCAATAGTTGTCTACGCTACATCTTTTTCTGGCCAAACCAGAGAAACAGCTTTATCAGAGAACGGGTCATAAAAATTAGGCACAACCAAACGACAAGGAAAGTGGCAGTGGATTGGTCACACTCTTCGAAAAGGTGACATGTCAATAGCTAACCAAGCGATACAATGGAACCCGCTTACACAGGATGGTAGCATATGCGGCGGCCCTAGGAGCACGTGGCGCAGAACAGTGGATAAGGAAACACTGCAACTGAGAAAGAGTGAGTTGGGAAGAGCTAGGAGGCCATAGAACCCACAAGGGGATATAGTACATAAGTAAGTAAGAAAGAGAATATTTGACCATTGCAAGGCATTGTGGCCATAAGAATTTCTAGACTATACAGTACTGATATTATATTTAAATGTGTTATTGGAACTTACCTGCAAATTATCTCATAGTACGCAGTATTTGCTGGTGATTCTGGTTCTCGGAAATGCAAACTCTGTTCATACTGACAGTACAATTCAAGACAAATCCTCTGAATGATCTGCAACTCGCTAGGGCTAAGTTCCGCACCCGGTGGTTTCTGTTGCATTTGTACACTGTTCGCCAGCTCTCCCATGTTGACACACAACAGACATTGCCAACTTTCGCTTTCGTCTGGCAGTGAACTTATTGCTGGAATGTGACAGTTCTGATGGAATACCTTTGGACATTTGTCGCAACACATCAGCTCACCGCCATCCAAGCAAACAGCACACCAATCCTCGTTTGGGTCATCTTTTTGATCATTTTTAACTGAACGTTAGTTTTTTTCGATTTTCGAAATATTGTTTCATTTTTTTGATTTTTTTTGTTTTAAAGTTCAGAGATAAATAAAGTTGAAAAGTGGCCACAACAAAGTATAAAAAGCAGAAAAGATTGTTTTTGTTTAATTAATTTCCAAAAAATGTGTTAGAATGTGAGGAGACAAAAAATTTGGTACTTTTTTTTTCTACAAGAAAGTTCTACCAGTGGTTTAGTCTACTTTCATATGTGTGTTTTGTGGTTACTCACCTTCTTGGGTATTGGAGAGATCTGTAGAGCTATGAACCTGTGGTGAAGTTGTTTTCGTTCTGCCCTCAGGCAAAACTTGCACTCCATTTGAATCGAGTTTGGCTATGGTCGCCATTAGATCGTTAATGGAGTCATCGCGAACCTTGTCAATTGGTTCGGTAAAGTCTTTTGAGTTCTAAAGAAGAGAATTATTAATATTTTATAAGCCGTTGTGGGCAAATAACTTACATCATTTGTACTGGGACTTGGTGTTTTGGGGTTCGTTGACGTAACATTTGGCAAAACACTCCCTGGACCATGCATCTGGCCATTAGGTGTAGTATTCTTTAGGGTATTGGGTGATTTGAGTGATATTTTAAAATTTTCACCTTGCCTCCCATTGGCGAATTGCATCAGGGGGCCATGCGGCTGGCATGCTTTAAAATTAGGCAAATGAATTGTTATGTGCTGTCTTAATGGGTAAATTTTAAAACTTCTTACCATTGGTCTGTTGGGCGGATTGTGGTATATGCCATTTGGCCATTCCTGGCATACCCATTCCCCCGCCTCCGCCTCCCATTTGATTGGGCGGTTGTGGACCGGCGTTAAAGCCAGCCTGGCTCCCAGGAAACCCCAAATTCTATAAAAAAAAAAACACACAATCTTAATTTAGATGCACGTTGTAAAATAAAATAAAATACTTACATTTTGCATTGGATTTTGCATCATTGAGGGCCGTGGCATTGCACCTGGTGATGGTATCTGTCCGCCGCCGCCCATCGCCTGTTGGTGGTTGCTCATGCGTTGGAAATTCTGAAATCTTGGCCCATTATTCATAAAATTTGGAGTGTTCGGTCCACCAGGTTGGTTTTGTGGGAAATTTTGATGTTGCTGTCCCGGTGGACCTGCCATAAAATGCGGCCTCATCTGTGGTCCAA
Organism: Chalcosyrphus nemorum; assembly: GCA_949716465.1. NCBI lineage: Eukaryota > Metazoa > Arthropoda > Insecta > Diptera > Syrphidae > Chalcosyrphus > Chalcosyrphus nemorum. The sequence goes on from OX454333.1 coordinate 88,383,680, forward strand.
TGTTTTGTAATGGTGAGGGGGCGCCTTGAGGACCTCCGCCAGGATAATTGGGTGGACCATTAAATGACATGTGGGGCTGGTTGGGACTTTGTCCAGCTGCTTGATTATTGAGAAGACCACGTAAGCTTATATCTTAAATAAATAACGAAAAATTCGATGTTTCAAGATGTTATATGTTATTATTAAGCTGAATCTTCAACAACAAAATTCATTACATAATTTAGCTCTTGGGTATACATTATCTACTATGTTTTCCTTGTATATAGGATAGAATTCATCATAAGATGAAATTGGTAAATAGTCGTTAGCTATGAATGCAGGTATCATTCAATAAAATAGTAACTCGACTGAATAAAGTGTGCCTAGTTGTTGTTCAAATAACTTTATCAAACATAAGGGTAACTACACTAAAGATAGGGAGACTTCAAGTACGTGGTAATAGCTATCTCTTTAGTAGTCTGATAACAATAACTGCATGAAAACTGAGACACAAAATAGGGCTTTTTAAGCCAATCACTTGAAATTTAAACTCTTAGTTAAGCCTTCAAAAGGTCTGTACGTAACTGATTATAAAGTTTAGTCGCCTTTATCTGGATCGAATGCTTTAAAAGGGGTTTGCAGATGATCATGGGCATGCATGAGGGATACCAGCTGGCTTATTATAGTGCTTTTCTTATGAGTAATCCTAATTATTAAGAATTCAAGTCTGTGGTTGCGATTTATCTTAAACAAAGAACTCGCGCTCGCTTCAATTGTGCCGGTCAGCATTCAAATCAAATATATGTATTTGTTATCGTTTAAGGCTCTTGTTAGAGTTCAATACAGGCATTACCACATCAGTTGAAAACACAAGAAAAAAGAACAGACTACTGGAAAAGGGAAATTCGTAAACGTAAAAGTACTGCGTGAGCAAGGTGAAAAGTTCTCGACTTGATCCAGAAATGGCGTTCCAATCAGCAAAAGTTGACAACAGTTTACGGCGACTCTGCTCCTTCAATGTGTCGGCAAACAAAGATGACGCTACCACACCTGAAACCATCGAAAAAGACCATGATGTCGTGTTGAAACGTCTTGCACCAAAACTTAGGGATGCGAAAGCTCAGCGCAAGATAGGTGCCGCATTTGCATCTTTGGACCGATTCAAGAGGGGTCCGACCGGCGGCAATTTGTCACCATGAATGAGAACATATGTCCACCATTATACGACAGAAATAAAACAGCTGTCAAAGCAGTGGGTGAAAGCCGGTGGTTTAGCGCCAAATAAAGCGAAGCCGATCACATGACCAGCGTGTTTTGGGGATAAGAAAGGGATCCTGTTAATTGGTTATTACAGGCGAATATTACTCCAACCTTCTTGGCCAGCTGGATCTCAACATATTTGCGAAGAAGCCTAACTTCACAAGAAAAAAAAATTATCTTCCATCAGGACAATGTACCTGTACACAAGTGTGCTTTGACGAAGGGACAACTGCGGGATTTGGAGTACGATTTGCTCGGCCATTCCTCCTATTCTCCTGATTTGGCACCCTCATACTTCCATCTATTCCCAAACTTGAAGAAAATTATTTTTGGGAAGTGCTTCGCATCCAAAGAAGTTGAGAAGGCCGTAGAGGAATATTTTCACGGCCTTCCAGACTCTGACTTCCGGGAAGGAATAATGGTGTTGGAGAAATACTGGACCAAGTGTGCTGAAGTCAAGGGACAACTGAAAATTGCAGTCTTTCATTGTCAGGCCGAGAACTTTTCTCCTTGCCCTCGTAATGCTTCTGCCTTAATTTGTAAGCTAAGCGTGACAAGTGTTCCTATAAAAAGTTATTTGCAAATCAAAAGTCTACAATCTAATCTATAAATATAAGTCGCTAAATCTTCTATCGCACTTAAGGTCTGAGTTGTTTTAATTACAAAAATCCCAATCCAAACTATAAACTATAGTTTTAACAAAAAAAAAAAAATTGTATTTGGGAGGGGAAAATACCACCAAAGATATGCACAGTCAAAGCCAAATGTCACATTTCGAATGGAACTGCTCGATAAGGGTCTAAACAAAATTTGTTTTTAGCGAAAACTGTGTCGGCATCTTGACGGCTATTTTTTGTCCAATTGGCATAAACTTACCCATATTTTGTGGGTGCGTTGATGAGCTGACATGTGGTTGGCCTTGTCTTTGCATACCCACTGGTGGCATCCCTGCAAATCTGACCCCTGCAACAGAAACACCAACAAAACGGTATAGATTTTAACTGCATTTATTGGAAAATGCTTAAAATTACTTCTGTCCTTACCTGGCCCATCTGTAGGAAATGGTCTATTCATTGGCATATTGTTAAACTGCTGTTGCGGCGATGTGCTATTATACATCGGTGGTCCGTTCTGAACGTATCCACCGGGTCCTGGTCCGCCGGGTGACATACCCGTTGTCATGCCTGGCGGCAATCCTGGCCGAAGAGGTGGTGCCATATTTGGACTTGGTTGTTGGCGGGGTGGCCCATTTGTTGTTGGCGGTGGAGGATACGGTTTACCATCAACAATAATTGTACCCAGTTGTGAAATAACTGCAAGAATTCAATTAATACATCTGTATTGAACATGATTTTGATGTTGACTCACCTTTTTGCAGCTCATTCACTTGGTTAAGTTGTACCTGTATTCTTACTGGAATCTCTGGATTGGGGATGTCTGCTCGTTGGCATTTCAGCTTTTGCAGATGCCTGGCAAGAGATTTTTTACTGCTCAGAATCGCACAGTCGCTGCCCTTATCTAGTGCGCCCTGTACGAAGTCAATACAATGATCTGTATTCTCGGATAATAATTGTAACGCCTCCTTCTTCTCGTTCAGTACTTTCAGTTTGCTGTCGCAAACTTCGTTCAAACGCATCACCAATTGCTTGCCACGCATATTAACAGTATTTGTGATTTTCACAACCATCGCGGTTATGTCCTTGATGAGGTCTTTCTTCTTGTCTGTTATAAGATTTTGTCTGTCGTCGATTACTTTACTCGCACTAGTGAGCAGAAAGCGCTTGTAGTTTATCTCATTTAGGAGCGCTCCCAGCGAGTGTCTTGTCTCTGTGGCAATTTCATGTGCAAACTTGTATTTGTGATCACGATGATCACTCAACTGACAGTCACGACATGTCAGCTTGTCACACGTTTCACAGAATAGAGAAAGCTTCTCTTGCGGATGAACCTGACACATTAGACTGCGATCCGCTTGTGAGGCCACGGATGTCTCACTGTTGGCTTCATCTTTCGGTTTAATCGTGTGATCCTTGGTGATTTTCAGTCGCTGATGTGCCTGCACGCAACTATCACATATGTACTCTGAACAATCGACACACCATGATGTTGCGTTAGCATCATCACTACAACTGCTGCATTTGATTGCGGCCGAGGCATTTTGTTTGTTGTCTGGATCGCCACCGGCCGAACTAGCATTAAGATCGCCTGAATTGCATTGCTCTATTAGGAAATGGTTATCTATGATGAACTCATTTTGCGATGCCATATTACAAACAGGACAGTGGATAAGAGGTGGCATTGTGCGATCTAGTTCGGAGAACTTTGTTGTCACACATTGACAGCAAGCGACATGCAGACACTCCAACAATTTCGGACGGTCATTGGCCGCCAGAAATTGCGAGCACCAGACGCATTTGGTTGAACTCGATTCGCCGACATTTGATGTGTTTTCAATCTGTAAATGAAATAAAATGATTTTGAGTACAAATCGATATAAGTTAAATGAAGTTTCATTCATTATCATTATAGCATTCTGCCTATCGATTAGAAACCAACGAGGGTAGTATTGTTTCCGAGAATCTACTTATCGTAAACCGAAATCGCACGATTATTAGGAACCCAAACTACGGAAGCGTTTTTCAAACAATGCCAAAGGCACTATAAATTGCTACAAAATGGAATAAAATGACAGATGACCTGTGAATGGTACAAAACTCTAATCAAGGACAACCCTACGAACATCAACTCTGAAGAAACACGAGAAAACAAAGGCCAAGCTGATATGTAGAGGATAAAAGGGAATGCCGGCATATTAAAGGAAATACGTATAAACACAGCCAAAGAGAATGCTATATTGTTGAAATTGTAATTACCCTTTCAACCTAACCTAGCCTATTTTAGTTGAATGAAATATTTGAAATATTATGATATTTCTTACCTCTTAACAAACGAGTATCAATCTGTCATGACTAATTAGAATTCCAACTCACCAAAGAATTCAATTATTGGTTTTATTATCTATTAGTAGAGTTTAGCATTTTTAAAATAGAATGTGTATGATGACTTGCAGTAAAGTGAAGTTTTCGAGTAGATACAGAGCAATATGCATAATATGCATATGTACATTCTCATCTCTTATGAAAGAAAGGAAGGAGAACCATTAATATCAATCGGACGCTCTTTAAATATCAATGGATGAAGAAATAAAACTAATACATATCAACTTATTCACACAAAAAAGTATTTTCCAGATCAATTATTTTATTAGATAATATACATAAAGAAATAAAATATTTATAAATTGAAACAAATTCAAACATATTAGGCCCTATCTTTTATTTAGATTTTATATAAGTACCTACACACAAAATGAAAAATATAAACTGTACACGGATTACTAAAATTTACCACCAATCGACGGGTCCATATGCACGCCAAGCTAACAAAAAAGCACGAATCTAATTTCGTGTCAGCAGAAAGTTTTGTTAAGCGTTTCAACCCGAATTCGTGTTCCAAGGAAGCCTTCTTCAACACGAAATTCGTGCCGTCACGAAACATTATAAATACGACTTTAATGTTGCGCGGACACGACTTACGTTTCCTATGCACGAAAAAGAGTTCAATTCTATCAAATCTACATACATACATATGTAAATTGTAATTTATTTTAGACGAAATTAAAGTTAATGTGGTTTTTGTTTTTCATCAGATGAAATCCTTATCCCTTTTTCGGGTGACACACGGAACAAGCCGATCAGTTTATTGAATGAAATGTTTATATTTGTATTCTACTTAAGTTTAAAATTATATTTAAAAAATCTTTTAGGTTTAATGATTGATGTCTCTCAGACGACTCTAGCCTCTTTATTTCTCGTACTTAATAGCACTCATGTCTTACAAAATCAATATCATCGGCCCTAACAGGCCTAACAGGTGATGTATAAAACGAACAACATGTATGTAAAGGGTGAGCCATCTAGTGGTTTCTTTTTATATCATAGGTTATTTTAACACTGACAGCTTTTGCTGCTCGAAATCTTGACAGAAAGTCAGTATGTCCGTTCGCGTACCCTCCTAAAACAGAGAATTTTTACGAAAATTTACGAATTTTGTACGAAAAGCTGTTCGCGTACGAAAAATTTTCGTAGTTCTTCGCAGACGAGAGCGCTCACGAGAGAGTAAGCAATTTCCCCATGCTACGAAGTTTGGCCTAAGAAATTTCTGTGCGCTGGTTTATGAGAAATGTCAAAACTGTGAAACCAGTGTATTTTCAACTTTTTCTTGTTCAACCCGTTCATTTACTTTTTCGTAATTTTAGTTCCCGCTGAGAGAATTTTCCCCCCCACTCTTTGAAAATGGATAATCTACGAAATTTAGTGCAAAAAGTACGCAAATAAAATCGCCAATTAATTCAATAAATTTTTATATTTGCCGCTCATTTGCCATTATTTACGAACAAGGTCTTCGCGCGACCGAAGTTGAATGTTTCCTAACTCATACGACCGCGACTACGACAATCGATGTTTTGCGCACCAAATTCCCAAATCGTGTTATCAGCCGTCTTGGCGATGTCAATTGGCCGCCTCGGAGCTGCGATTTGACCCCTTTGGACTTTTTTTTTTGTGGGGAACCGTGAAGGACCGATGCTATGCCAACAATCCGGAACCGATTCAAGCACTTAAGGCCACTATCATCCAAGGTCCTGGAAAATTGGAGTGACAGATTGTGCTATTGGGAAGCCGAGGCAGCCACTTGAACAAATTTGTGTTCCTTAATTAATGTGAATGTTTGCTCTTACTAATAAAGCCATAATACATGGAAAAATAAAATTTAACTTTTTAACAGGGTGGGCCAAATAAAAGAAACTTGTATAGCTGAGGTTCGGCCCTTTACTGCTTATGGCCTAAGATTTATTCATTAACTTTAAAATTAGAGGCAAACCAAATTTGTCTTGCTTTTTATTTGTTTCAATTGTATGACAAATGTTTATAATGCGAATATGTTCATCCATATACATATATGGCGTTGGCACAAGATCCTGGAACATAAATACACAACATAATACAATTAAAAATTAGGGACATAGATAGATTTAGTGTTTCTATTTCTAGCTATGCAAAACAAATAAAATATACCCAAAACTTTAACTAAGAAAAATCCATATTTTATGCACACAATACATTATGTGGTCAACATTGTCTGTACATACTAAACCCAATATTTATACTCTTTTCCTTAAAGTGATTGCACTACGAATGACCGAACTTTAAAATAGACTACATCTTCTTTTTACATTCATTACGACAGGGAATCGAGGGCAACTTGTGGAAGGCAAACGGGAGGAAACGGGAGCAAAAAAAAAAAAAGTATTTCGTAACTGCTGATGGCAGCTGGTAGAAAATGCAATCGATTGCAAAGTAACTGCAGAAACTTCATGATTTTGCAAAGTTTTCTTCTTGCTTGCTTTTCTCTCTACATCTACGTACGCGAACCGAATTTTATGACTCTACAAACATTTAAGATTATTTTCAAAGCGATCACAGTAAGTTGAATGTAACTTTAGGAAGTGCACTATTCCTTCAAAATTGTATACTTACATTGTAGACATGTATGTGAAGATGAATTAAATAGTTTTTGAAAGTTTAACATTATTTACTTGCGTACATATACCCTTATTTTGTCACAAGCATTGCTCATAAAAGAGAGAGAATCCCATTTTATTTTATGAAGATTATTTTCATTTAAATGGCTTCCCTTTCATTGTTGGAAATGAAAGTCATATTTTTGGTTCAACCTGGGCTGTGGGGTGCCATCAAACATGAACAAGTCGCTTCTTTCTCGATTCGGTTCATTAATCAAGTGCCTGAAGACGATTTGCCAGATATGTATTGGGAGACCTTATATGTTGAGTTGCTGATTGGGATACATGCTAGTTTGAGATAAATTGACTTTGCCTTCTATGTATGTACCTATAATATATTTTATATTTTACATGAGATAGCTTTTGGCCATTTCAATAGTGACCTTACAATGATACGGTCCCTTGCTGAGGTCGTCCATGCTTCATGTCATATGTCGCCGTTGAAAGCTTGTTTGATCAGTTCTCATTGTAAGCTGGTAAGTTGACGATGTCATTCAGATTTTTACAGTTTTGTGTTCAGAACTTTTCTTTAAGGAACTACAAGGAATTAATGCAACCAAATAGTGTTAATCTGTCGCAGATTTTAAACATTCTGTACAGTTTGCCATAAGGAGCCTAACTTACGGTAAATATACATTAAATAAGTTGGCACCTTGTCACATGAACTTCTGCTCTTCTGCTATAAAAAGTGAATGTTTTCACATTTAAAAACCATCTCTCAATCTCTTACCAAACTGACTAGGTCTAGGATTTAAGGCCCATTTACAGTTCAGCCAACTGCGAACACAAACGAGCGAATATTCGCCAGTTTTGACGTTTCATTCACAGAAACTTTCCATCTTGTCACAGCAATCGGCGAATTTGATTTGACATTAATCAAAGAAAAGAAAAAATTGTGAGGTGCTTACACTTTCGCGCGAAAGTGGATTGTGTTCCACATCTGTGGAATGTGAATAAGATTTGACAGTTAGCAAAAAGTATTCGTCTATTCCTAGAAAAATCAGCGAATTATTAATTTCTTCGCAGTGACTATTTACACTTTAACTATTTTAGAATAATTCTGCGCGGAAATTCATTACAATTTCCTTTTTTTTCCCATAAAACGATAGAAAAATTAGGCTCTTTTTTGGGATCAGCAATTGTCAAATGTTTGCCATTAAATATGCTAAAAATGGTTCGTTTGTTGTTCGCCCATTAGCTGGTCGCAGAGTTGCGAATGTACCTTTACTAGAAATTTATCGATTGAGTTTCATTTGAAAGTACATATGTATGTATATTGTGTCTGCCGTACGTACTATCTACAATTTTCTAAACATTTTATATATTTATGTCTGATATTCAAGCTGTATACTTCTTTGATATAAGGGGTTCTTTACCAACCTCTCCTATGCTCATTCGATGTCTTTTTCTTTGAAAACTGGCAGCTGCTAATCGTAAAAGCAATTAACAAGCTTGTGGATTGTATTATCAGCCAAAATGATGTCGATAAAGCTATTACACCACGTGCGTTTAAATATTGCCAACATGTGTTAAAATAAAACAAAAAAAAAAAGCTTTTCCTTACAAAATGAGATTTAGCGATTCAAGCATGACTCATGAAATTGAGTTCTTTTGTATTTGGGCGTCTAACCTACGCGTGTCCCATTTTATATTTGGCTTCATTTCGGTTCAATAATTGCTATCATATTTTCTTTAAATAAGTTATAACCGAGCTGAACTTCCGCCTACTTTTTTTTATTTATTACCCACTTATGGCCAACTTGTGGTGTAATTAAGCTGCGTTGCCAGTTTATACATGTATCTGGAGAAAGAATAAAATGTTTATGCAGTCAAGTTTGTGGGCGAAATAAAATTTAAGGGTTATCTAACTGTATAACTCTCTATATCAATGGACTATCATATTGTACGCATTCCGGCAAAAAAAAAGGAATGTAAAGCAAACACCATAATGCATTTCCTGAACCATGTTGAACACTATGCTTAATGTACATATCTGCATTGGTAGGGAGTGGATATAATGTGTGTAATGGAAACAAATAATTTTGAATTTTCCTCTTTGTTTTTATAGGTTTGTTTTTTCTTTTTTGGTGCATATTTAATATTAATTTGTGTTTGCTTTTTACAAAGACTTGTGAAATTGAAAAGCTTAAAACCAGCCAATTAAACATTGGAAATACATACATATTAACTAATATTGATTGTGAACAGTCGACTAACAACTTTCCGCCGCTAGTTGTTTAAGAATTACATTTTATATCGAGAAAAGCGAATAATGTTGGACACATCAAATGGATTTCAATCAGGAGAGTGGAATTTAGTACAACCAAAACAAAATGCTGTCTTCTGTCCACTCTGAATGGGGCTTACATCGCTGAATCCGAGAGACTTTCCATTCTCTATATAAGCATAAGATGCTACATCTTTGATTGAACGTAAACGTCTATAAAATAGGTCATTCAACAAGAGGTGTCATTCATCAAATCAATAGAAAAACGCAGCATCTAAAGTACGAACATTGAGTTTTCTAATGGAATTCGATTTTTGCTGAATGTCCGCCTGGGCTCCGCTTCCAAATTGTCATTCTTTTGATGGAAATCACACTGCCAATTAAAGTCTACATTTCGGAAAATCACACGACTAGGAAATTTGTCACGCAATAGAGACATTGCTTTACTAACTAGATGGCATGTAGGAAAATAACTATCATCCACGTATATAGCATCAATTTTAGGAAAAAAAATCAGTCAGCAACATTCGCTAACGCTATCCATTTACTGCATCATTACAAAAAAAAATACGTCCCAATGACACCACTAGCCCAAAAACCAAATCAAACTGTCGCTCTTTGTGGTTGGAGAGATTGTTTCATTACTTCTTTTGAGTTTTCGGAGCCCCGAATGGGAGTTTTGTTTGTTTACAAACAAATGGAAATGGAAGACTCAGAATGATTCTAGATCACGAGATTTTCTCGCTATATTTTCACAATTTTTGTAGTGAATTTTCATTACTCCACCGAGTAAAAAAAAACAAAATATATAAATATATAATTTTCAAATTAAATTGTCTGGCACCCGCTTGGCCGGACATTCCTGCAGCTGTAACAGACCGTGTTGTGATAGCGATCTAGATTGACAGCTTTACGCTCTATTAGACCTCATTCCTATCAATATATCAATTCTCTCTGGTAGTCATAAAGAACTGGTCCTCGTCTGGTGGCGTCCTTGGAACCATGTGGCGGTAGTACAACTCGTGATCGCCCAAAGTGGTACACGAAACAATGAAATCAATTTCGACTAGAAATGTTATGAACTCTTATTAGAAGGATTTTCAGTAAGCGAAGCCCTACGAATCGCGAGATCTGCCGCCTGGAAGCCACTGGAACACGTACAAGATCTAAAGCAACAAACTTGAATTCCGATTCCGTTTAAACTTTTATCCTATCAGGTGGAGCAAATCAATCTTAAAACAAGAACGTAGACTTTTTCAATTGTTTTCCGAAAATCGGAAATAAACAGAGTGGTCCACTCTTTAAACTCACCATTCATTTTAAAGTCTCGCTGATTGGGAATTCATTTTATTGAAGTCAAAGATTGCATTCAATTGAGTACGATCATCTGTGAATTCAGTGAAGCTATTAAATTATTTTTTAAGTCATCCCAGTCATTGAAGTCATTCTTCTCAATGCAATTGAAATCAAAAGTCTTCAAAAAGACGGATTTCATTTATTTTATGACTTAAAAAAGACTTCAATGGCTTCACTGAAGTCACAGGTTATTGAATTCAATTGAAAGCAATCTTTGACTTCACAAAAATAAATTGCCAGTCCATTATCTCAAAATGAATGGTGATTTCACATTCATTCATTCAGTAGAAGTATAATATAGATTGAAGTCAATATCTTGTGACTTCAATGAATGCAATCTAAAATGATTGCATTCTTTTACAACTCTGAAATTTGCCACTGTACGGCAGGCCTATTCTAATAATATTAAATTAATGTGCAAACGTAGTGTTCTAAACCCAATCCTTGTACATTAATGACATTCTCAGCTACCCATTTCAAGTTGACTGAACTGTCCTCTGTATCACGTAAAATTGCCACACGTGCAAAGCAAATAAGGAAAGATGAAACCCTTAAAAAGATATTGGTACATACTTACACTTTCAAAGGATTTCTCCCTTATTAAATCATCGTACCTTTAAAATTCTTTGAAACAATGTACTTTTATTTACGAGAGATATAAATGTTTACGATTATATTTAATGCCAAGCTATATAAACATAAACCATTATTTCCTTTAAAGAAAGCTTCATTTTATGCGAATATGTATGCACATAGACATGACTGCAGCCGGTCATAACATTTTTAATTACAAAGCAGTAAAGTAAAGTTTCACTAGTATAGCTTCTTTGAAGAAGTAGAAAAACTTTACGAAGGAAATCTTCTCGAGTAGTCAAAAACAAATGGAAGTTTTATGCCCTTGGCAAAAGTGCCTAGGATGTTCATTGCTTCTATTTTCTTTTCTCTTTTCATAACTCACTTTAATAAGATTCTCTGTTTATTTATGAATAGAACAACATATGTGCACAAATTATAATATGTACCCAGTCACAAGGCAGTGAATTACTTACATGTCCTGCAATATGTGTCCTTGTGATGGATAATATAGGTACATATTAAATTATAAGGGATTCCGGGACAATCATATTCTCTTATTAGAGTGGATGAAATAATAGATCAATCTATTTCAAATATTAGGTTTTCTTACTCAAATGTAATTGCAAATGAAAACTGTAAAAAAAAGGTTGTAATCCTTGAAATTTCCAAAATCAATTTCAGGCTCACTGAGGAGCCAAGTTATAATCCGATTTCACAGCAGCGTAAATGTGTGCGTACCCATGTAAGAATACCTCCTGCTTTGACCTTAACGATTTGTGTTTAAAACATGAGCTACACTCTAATAAGATTAAGATTCTCAAAGTAGACCATGAAATCCCATCACAACGTTCGTATAGAATGCTGTTCTCGGAATGATTGGCATTTTCGTTAATTACAAAATGTTTTATATACTTTTTTTTTTCAAACGAATATAATTTTACTAAGAATGTAGATTAACTCATCTGTATGTATTATTTCATAGAGGAATAATAAATGTCTCGTTGGTGGCATAATCGAATGATTTAAGTCGAAATGAACTTGTATATAATTCTAATCAACAGCTTTTTAGGGCTAAAAATATGTGTATACCCTAGCTACTCTCAACTGCACGTAGTGTGAGTGAAATACATTTCCGCACGTACCGAAGGGCAGAGGGATTTTTTGAGATGCTTTTTCATGCATGGCAGTAAAGGCCCAACCATGATTCAATTAAGGCTCTGGACGCGCCCATTCGTAGTCATGCGAATACTGTTTGTTGAATGTTTCCTTAATGCAATTTTGACAGCGCGCGAGCAAAATTTCCGTTCGATTATGACAGTAGCTATCGCACGCTTAATGCAATTATAGTTGGGGCTTAGTACACATTGTCGTTGTCTACATAAAAACGACCCGACTGTTTAGCATTGGTGATAAAAAGTTAACGACTGCGCTGATCGACAAAAGTCGTCTGAAATGTATGTGGAATAAAAGTGTTCAGAGAGTCGCGCCGTTTTAGTTACGCGATGTAAAATTACATTTCAATTATTGGCTTCAGTAAAAAATTAATAATCAAATTATAAATGTAATTATTACTACTCATTACTACCTGTAACAAGTTTAAATTAGATTCGGTCCGGAACCGCGACTGATACATACGCTGGGGCAAATTCAAACTTACATATTTCACCCAAATATTCATCTATAGCGATTGGTTTCTCGTCAAGCATTTCCAATATTTTGTAGAGGAAAATTGAATTATTGAGCCATTCAGTCAAAACACCACCATCGATATCGATTGGTTTAAAAAAAGGAGAATTCACATTTTACAGTAACTAAAGTGCTATCAGCTGTTTAATTATTTAATTGCGCATCATCGATAATTTGTGAATAATTAATTTTGAAACCAAGGTCGATCAAACTTACAGAAGGCAGTGGAAGTAATCAATCAAATAAAACTCATATCGCAATCAATCCATTAAAAATATATAAAATATTAGCTACACCAACTGCATCTGCCTTTTAGACAAGGGTGGAGTGACAAATACTATAATTATTTTAAATCTTTGATCACATTAAACAAGCTACCGTAAAAGTGAAAAAATGGAAGCAGCGCGCCCGGGACCGCAGAGGATGAAAGCCAGTCGTGTCTCAGCCCTTTAAGCAAGTAAGTTCAGCCCTACTTTCTCTGCTCACAAGCAAAAGTTTACAACAAAAGCAATTTTTAGGCACAACCATAAGACGACGAAAGTGGCAGTGGATTGGTCACATTTTCTGAAAGGGTCACAGGTCCATATCAAACCAAGCGATGCAATGGAACCCGCTTATCCAGGACGGCAGGATACGCGGCGGTCCTAGGAATACGTGGCACAGAACAGTTGAGAAGGAAGCACGGCAACTGGGAAAGAGATGGGGAGAGCTGAGGCACATTTCTTAAAATCGCACACGATGGCGCGTAGGCATTTTAGAGGCCCTACGACCCACAAGGTGATACAGGACATAAGTAAGAAGCAATTTTCAAAAAAAATTTATAAGTTTCCTAAGCCATAACTAATGTGATACTTAACATTGAATCCTCGTTTAAGAAAAACCAAAAAAAAAATCTCGTCTTGATTGCATAGCTACTAGATTTGGTACCTAAGCCCTATTGCACACACACCGATTTTGGACGGCCGATTTTATACCGGTCGTCCAAATTCCAATAGTGAACTACATGTGGGAACGGGAGCTGGCACACACGCCGATCGCTGACCGGTGCCGGCAAAATGCCGGTGAGCAGCCGTCTACTGCCACTGTATCGCCGGCAGTATCGGGAAGTAGTGGCGTACGTGATTAAATACACGCTTGCACACGCACCGATTTTTTGCCGACCATTCCAGTCAACTGCTCTCGCTTCATTCAGTGTGTGAAATTGTAGGTACATACTACGTGTAAAACTAGTTTTGGTAGTGGTAGTGCAACCGGTAAAAATCCGGTGAGTGTGCTAGCACCCTGCTACCGGTAAAATGTCGGCCGATTTTATACTGGCCGTTCAAAATCGGTGTGTGTGCAATTAGCCTAATATGTATAGATTATCTTCAAATTATAATGAATCGACTATATTTCACTGAAGAGATAAGTTTTGATTTTTTACAGTGAAATTTTGATATTAATTTCAAAGATAAGATAGTCTATCTTCCACAGTTACTGTGAAAAGTGTTAGTCAATACTCTCTAGGTTTGAAAGAGGAATCTGCCTGGGTTATACAAGTACTATACGTACCACTCCTGGCGATGCACAAAATAGATGGCTCCAGCAGTAAGTGCTGGTTGATTTTGACATATTCAAAATGTCATGAACCAAGATTGGTATATGGTAAAAAACCGTTTTGACACATTAATGCCTTTTTTTGGCGTCATATATATTTTTGGTTGTTTGAAAAAATCTTCTTTTGCGCCAAATAATATCAAATAATATGCATCAAAAGGCGAACAAGTGTTGTTTGTTTTCAGTCGCTTAGTTCAGTTATTACATTTTATGAAAGTACTAATTGGGTTTACCACGTTATAGCAAACGTCTTCACCGCTAGAGTCTGCTAAAATCTACTCTATTTTTTGTCCTAGAGGCCACTAGAGTCTTTAGCGACAAATCTGTCATCCCGGTGTAAAAGTATTCTACCAACTAAATTAGCGAAGTGTTGGGAACGCGCTCAATGTTACTGGTTTTTTGGTACAGGAAATTCGTTATCAAATTGTATTTCTCAAGACTTGATTAAAGATTTATAAAAAAAAGAACATAACTGCTTCTGATAACGTTAAAATTTAGTTGCGCGTGTAAATTTAAATTTAAGATGAAAGAACCCAATTGAATATACATATGTATGTAGATATCCTGTCGATCCACTAAATATTTATTGACACATACCACTTGAAACTGTCTCACTACAGAAAAATACGAACTTGTGATACATAAGTAGATATCTGAAGTGGGTTCTTCAATAAGAATGAGTCGATCCAACAAACTACCACTCGATGGAAAGCAAACATGAGTATCTTCAATTGCATTTCTTTCAAAAATGTTAGGAAGGATTCCTCCACATAATTAATGCTCCGATTCAACTTAAGGTTCACTACAACTCCACCCACAAACAGAGACACCTTAAACAACCTCCATTCCATTGGAATACATTTAAATACCAAAAATATTAAAGTCTCATTGAAGTTCTTCACCCACTTGAAAACCCTCTTTAATGCAACCCATTTCAATAGCTATACCTACGACATTTAAACGACGCCGATTCCTTTAGTTTGAAAGAAGTTTGCTGTTCACCAGAAAACACATGGAACTGACACCGACATAAGACAAGAAACGTGACAAAAGCACTTAAACAATTCCACAATATTCCCTTCACTCTCATCTTCCTCTAACATTTCTGGGTTCTTTCATAACCTGACAAGAGTACTTAGCGTAAAGCAACGTTGCTAAGTTTCACTTTTTTCCCTAGAGACACAAAACAGCCAGTGCCGCCGAAATAAAATAAAAAAAAAAGAAACACAAATAAAATAACCGTAGATAGATAGATGTACGAGTATATATTTAAATGTGATCATTGTACCTACTCTCCTTGCTCCACATAGTATTTCGCCCAGTTGGTGGTGGTATTCAAGATGTAACTTAGCGTCGTCTCTACTGTTAGCATGTGTACAATTTATTGATCTCACGTCGAGCAGCCTGCAGGCTCTACACGGTTTGTATTTGATGATATGATTGGAAACAGCATGATATTTGTGTCTTTTTTCTAAAATTTAGAGCAAGGGTGGCCATTGCGAAACTTTTTAATTATTGGAGTTTAATGCAAATAACAAAAAAAAAAATGCACACCCCAATGGTACAAAGAGATTTGAAATTGCAATTTCTTCTTTCTTTGCTCAATGAAATGAGTGAAATATTTCGCAATAAGATTGATTTATGTTTCACTACCCCAACAAAAGCTGCAGCAAAAGTAGCCCGCTCGTTGCTATGGTCCTTCTGTCTCATGGTTCGCTGTGTTTTACAATTTCATGGATGACTTAAAGCACGAAAGATCCTCGCTTTGGTTCGTGACCTGTTTTTGTATATTTCGCTTTGCTTGCTATTCTTCACATTACTTGTATTGTTTTCTTCGTTTTTTTTTAATACCAGGTTTGAAAACGGGTTTTTTTTATTCTTTACTTTTTTTTTATTTATAACTTTATTTCTACTTTTAAGTGAGGGTGAGCACGAAACTTTACTGAAAGTTGGAGGACTATGTTCATAGTCGAGAGGCAATCTCGTCTCTTAGAGATCGGTTTTTTTTCCTAGCCTACGATTTATTTTTCATTCTTCCTTTAAGATAGTTTGCAAATAGGTAAATGGAGACGAAATGTACAGTGTTCGTGCATTAATATAAGATTTTTCTTTCAAGGTTGCGTACATCTTCTTCAGATGATGCTAGCTTGTTATATGTATATATACTAAACGCCAATAATGTTAATTACTGTTCTTTTGTGCAAAAACAATGGCAAATTTCCACATTTGTCGAGGGTTTTTCAGCAATTATTAAAACAATATGAAGATATGCACCATATGTACAAATATTTGCATTATAAAGAAGCTGAAAAACAAAAGAATACTTTGGGTTCATACTAGATCATTGGGAGTACTTAAAAATGGACTAACCAAGGCCATTTTGGGTAAAAATGTGGCGACAAATTCTTTAGATGCATGTCTAGGAATAGGAATAGAAGTTGCTAAAAAGGTCATGAACCTAAAAGCAGATTTAACGACAAGCATACATCGGCATTACTATTAAAACCAGTCTGACCGCACGGTGTGGACGAGTACTTATTCTATGTATGTACATCTATTTCTTGGAAAACGACCAGGTAGGTCACCTTACTCCCCAGAGATGAGGATAAAAGATTAAGGAAACTGATTACTCAAATGAAATTCCCCTTAAAAAAGATTAAACGGAAAGAAGAGTCATAAACACAAGGGACTAGGATAATCAGAAAAAATCGGCTTTGTCCAGTCAATATTTTAATCACAACTGAGTGGTTCCTATGAATTGTCTGCGAAGACAGTTCTATGCACAAATAATATCTTTCAATACTCCATTAAATCTTATTTATAGCTGTCAGGAAATAACAAGCCACTAGCATGTAGGAAACACTGCCACAATAAAGCAATACTCGGTGAACAAAGCCAATCTGACGTTTATAACCAGCAGCCTGAACGTTGAGTTTCCGCTGTTTTCGGCGTTCGGCCATTTTTCTGTCGTCGAATATAGACCGTGCAGCAATAAGTAACTAATTCGCTTAATTTCTATTGTAAATTGTATCGAATTGAATATTTGCGCTGTAGTATTCCTTTCGCAGTGACGCTGACGACAATAGCAATGAAATCAGATCTGCCAAACGGAGAAACATTAGTTAATGCTACTGGCAGACCACCTCGAAAAAAAAAAGTTCAAATATAGCAGACCTAGATGGTGGACGGAGTATGACCTACTTTCATTGCTGAATCCAAAAAGCGTGAAATGTGTTAACCGACAAATAGAACAAAGAAATCATTCCTATGAAGAACAAGAGCTGTTCGAGAAGAAAAGCAACAAACGTTTCGGTAATAACTAATACTTTATCAATGAGCTTAACATGCCTGAAAGCAAAGAAATATTCTTGAAAGCGTCGTAGGATGCCTGAAGTGAAGGAATCTTTTGTTCGAAAGGCGATTTAGCCCAACCTTGTCAACATGATCGCAGACCGGGATAGAAATTAGTATGAGCAGAAAGTGGCACTAATGTTCCCCATGAAAACGATTTTATTGCTGAAAGATGCTATGCAGTAGAATCCATTCACCCAGTCAAGAAGTACAGACGTGGTTGAAGAGAAATCAATCAGTCGAGGAGAAATCAAGAAGAATAATTTGAAGGCAGATTAAACGTGTTGTAAAACTCTGAAAGCGCATTGGCGTTTTTGTCGCTTCATGTCTCTCGAGGCGTGAAAGAATCTAAGTAAATACATATGTCGGTAGTATGCACAACACATATCCACTCTCAATCAAATAGACTGCATACCGACAGATACTGACTACTGAATCCTCCCCCAGCTTCT
Source organism: Chalcosyrphus nemorum (assembly GCA_949716465.1). NCBI lineage: Eukaryota > Metazoa > Arthropoda > Insecta > Diptera > Syrphidae > Chalcosyrphus > Chalcosyrphus nemorum. Next base: position 88,401,804 of record OX454333.1, read on the forward strand.
CTTTAATAAAAACTTCGAGGCACACATGCCCCCTAGGCCAGGCTGGGAGGGTAATGAGGGGTTTCGCAGAGGATCTGTACGGACGGATTGAAATCATCAATGGGAGTGGGAACGGGTGTATTCCCCCGAGACCTCCTCCCGCTTCCCTAATCACTGTAGCGTCTTCCAGGGGAAAAACATGGTAAAAGAGACCCTGTCGTGGCAAGTATAAAGGATTTTGCTCCCAAAAGAAGTAAGCTTCATTTATCTATCGACTTATGTAACAAAAATTCAATTGTAATTAGTTTTTACAAAGAAATCAACAATTTGCTGATTTTTCCACGAATAAACAAGTGCTTCTTGCGAACTGTCAAATTTTATTCACAGTCCACAGATGTGGAACGCAATCAACATTCGCGAGAGTTTAACCTCACAATTAGTTTTTCCTTTGTTCAAAAAAAAACAATTGAAAATCGCAGATTGCCCCGACTAAATGCAAACGTTGCTGTGAATAAACCGTCAGAATTTGCGAGTATTCGCAGTTCGCTGAGCTGTAAATGGAACTTGACAGTCCAGTAGGGACGATAGGATTGGTGAAAACTTTCCTAATCGCTATACTAAATCAATTATTTACCCTATTTCCGATGAAAATGAACAGTCATTAGATACATTCTTATTGAGGTTTAAATTAATTACCACTGGAAAATAAGTGTATCTAATCGTTGTGCTGACTAATTTTCTATGAAGTCATTGCAATTAGTCGGGGTCATTGTTGGAAGAAGTAATTTCGTTGAAATTTTTCGAATAAGAAACTACAATTCGAGCGTCTCTAATATTTTGTAATGAATCTAAAATCATACGAGTCTGTTTTTCTTAGTAAATATGATGATGAACTGCTAAGTGTTTAAAGTGTTTTTATGGGTTCTTTATACGGTCTACATTTTAGTGTGTTTCAAACTTAACTGCATTTGATAGAATTCTTATTATTTATGCAAAATCAGGAAATAACTGTCATACTTATTGGCGCCAACAAAACAAGGCTTCGTAAAAGCACAAGGGAGAGGTGAAGTATATATCGAGTATTTAAGCTTAATCAACAAATTCCTCAAATATCATCCTTATTAGATTGTTACACTGACAAATCGAGGATGCCGAAGGGCTCTGGTCCAAACTACAAACTTTTTATTCCTCTAGGACAAGCAACCACAATCTTGCGGGCTGAGATTCTCGCTATCGGGCTCTATGTCAGAGAATGTATTAGAACAACATAATTTCAGAAAGCCCGGCAGCTCTCAAGTCTCTCAGATCCTTCAACTTTGAGTCAAAACTAGTCTGAAACTACCTCCAATCTCTTTTGCAGCTTGCTGCACACAATAAAATCAAGCTAATTTGGGTTCCTTGACACAGGCCCTGCTGATGAGCTTGCCAGACAGGATGCTCAGACTACATTCATTGGTTCTGAACCTTTTTGTGGCTTACAAACTAAGGATTGAGTTCAATCGATGAGAACGTCAAGAAATGCTCACTCACTGGAACTCTCAAACAGGCTTAAGACATGCCAACAAATTTATCAACTTCCCAAAAAAGAGACCAAAAGACAACCTTTCCATGAACAAATACAAAGTCAAGCAAATCACTGACTTCATAACTGGACACAGGTCAATTATCATCCCAAGGAAATGGGGCGTGTGCAGTCGGACACGCGTCGCCTATGTCTTGAAGATTCTGAAATAGCCCACCACATATTGTGCGAATGTACAGCCATAGTTCGACTGTGACTTAAGTACTTAGACAAAGGCTTCACATCGTCCTCTGACGTCTCCTCTGGTTCAGCTCAAACTATCCTTAGCTTCATAAATGAACTACACTAATCATATACAAATAATAGGTCGCAGTGCTTCTTAGGCTTCTCTTGTCACTTACTTATCTTTAAAAAAAAAACCCTTAACTAAGCTCAAATGGCTATAATTGTTCCGAACTGTCTGCTTACCAAGAATTCACAAAACCCTAGGAGCTTCTAATTTACAATCTGATATAATGAACCACAAGCAACACATGAGTGCAACTTCAAGCAAATTAGAGGTGTCAGTTATTTTTTTCACAAAAAAAAATCCCCCAATCCACTGGGCAATCAACCAACCAAGTTATTATGAGGCGATTTTAAGTTTTCCCTCTAATACCTCGAGATTCCTCTTCAACAGTTACGCTTCAAGTTTTTCGGAGTAGGTTATTGCTGTTACTAAACGAAAAGCTATTCATCCTTCTTCAAATGCTGGTGTTATAAAAATTAACACGTGAATAAATATCTACAACCATTTTTGAGAAGAAATCCGAATAGATTGCACGTATATACATAGTTCGTTGGGTTATCATACTTGTGTGATAGACTTCAGTTGAATAGGGCAATTGAAAGGTTCCTGATTTTGATAACCTCCCTTATTTTCAAATACAAAAAGAAAGATACAACAATGCAATCGTTGTCATGTTGATTGCCATTTAAATCTTTTAAAAGAAACAAAAATACAAAAGCATGGATATATTTTGTCGTTTTTTTTCGATGGAGATAATTTGAAGCAAAGTAAGATCCTTATAACAGTATGGAGGATGAAAGAGGGTGATTTAGAAAGCGTTTTTAACTAATACTGTGGACTTTATTTGATTGTGCAAGCTGAACATGAGGAAAGGTAAAACAATCTGATGCTTTGGTTCCCTAGCACCGAAGATAATAATAAAAATAAAATTTTAGCAAAGGAACACATAACGGTTGGACCAAACATAATCGGAGGTAATATAATATCCTGATTGTATTAGATTTCATGGGTATTCATATTTTGAGTTGCTTTTCATAGTCAATTTTGTGTGACGTCTATTTTGTACTACGAGATGAGCATCTACATAGACTAAGGGAAAGCACTTAAAAGTTATACTCAAGGGTAATATAATATCAGTCAAACTACTTTCGTTCAAGGTTAAGAACGATTAAGGCAGACAATTTTTGATAACATTTATATTTTTTATTGGGACACTGTACATCTACATAAATATAATACAATGTTTTCCAGCAAAACTTGTGGTAATGCCGACCCACCAAGGTCAGCAATTAACTCTGTTTGATTTAGTATAGATGAGCAACAATTGACTCTCCAAAAACAAGAATTGAAACAACGAATTAGAGAGAAAACTTCCCAAGAAATGTAGAGAGTGAAACAATAACCATTCCCTCCCACTGAAAATAAAGAATCGGCGAAGTGCATGAATCCATTCATCTACCGTTGTGAATCATTCGCTAAAAGATGAGTTTTTCACTGTCTCAAGCACACAGGAAGCAAGCAAGTTTGAATCATGTAGGAAACCATAACGAAGTTTACTTTACAAAACGAATCATGGTGTTAGTACTCATGAGTGCTTGAGTGCGTAGAAGGCTCACATTCAAAGTATTCATTCAATCAGAGTATTCACAGAAGCAGTGAAATGAACAAAAGATTCACGAGCCTTCGAACTTACCTACCTTACTTAAAATAAATAAATAAATAAATAACAGGCCATAAGCAGCCCATAGAGGGCCAAGACCTAGCTTCTCACAACTGTACATGTTGTGCGTGGTATACATTTCTGCATGTACAGAAGGGACCTACAGTTTTATGCCGTATCCGAAGGGCAGAGGGGTTTTGAGAAACTTTCTCATGACAGTTATACTCTTGAATGCTTGTCAGACACTCGGAAGAGGTGGGGCCGTGAAAAAACTTTTGATAGTATTTTTCTGGATTCGAACTTGGAACCCCTTGCGTAGTAGTCCAACCCACTAACCACTGCGCCACGGCACCCACACCTACCTTACTTACCTTATGAAAATCCAGTATTTTTAGTGCCTTTCAACTTACATTATTCCTATTTCTTCATTATCTTAGACACAAAGGTCAGAAGGGAGATTACATTTGAGAATTCCAGTCCCAAGTTTTCACAACAGTGAATCCAAAACTAAGACTTAATTCCAAACATTTAAAATTAAAGGAATAAATTGTTCTTTGTATTTAATCAAAAGAATGATAAAAAAAAAACCAAGAAATACACTCCGAGTAGTTTCCTCCAAAACAAAAATCGCAATCAAATGAGTTAAACATGTAATTAATGCCATAAAAGCAAATTGATTGTCTTCACAGCGCAAATAGGTCCTGCACAAAATAGTTAATTTCACATAAGTTCAGATTGGTAAGTGTTTAATTTACATGGACCCCTTTAAAGAAAGAGAATAGATTACACTGGTTATAGCCAACCTATTTAGCACGAGTGCCAACCAATATTTTACGAACACTTAAAATGAAAACCTGAACTGATTGCCTATACATCTCGTTTGCATCTCAATGCAGATTTTCCCATTAAAGATTAAAGTGCACTTTGCATCTTTACAAAGTGAATTAAAGTAAAAATTAAAAAGCTATTTTAAAAGTACTTAAGTTACATAGCAAACACATAAACCTTCCAATCTTCATCAAGCAGTACGTGCCAACAACAATTGATTCCCAATAATGGTCCATTACTCCAAAGAGTATCATTTCACCAAGGTGTCATCAAATATCTCATAGGAATTTGTATTTTTACCATAAAAACTTGTTCAAAAAAAAAAAGATAAACATTTTGGCATCAACTAGCGATTTTTAATTTTAATAAATTATAAAACTTGTATTTCTTATTTTGCATTAAGCAAAAGAGTAAACAGGAAATTATCAATGCATGGACTTGTCTACGTTTTTTTGAGAGGAGTAACTCAGTGCTATTGCACAGCCCTTAGACGAACATAGCCAGTGGCCTAACCGAGAACGAAAATTGGAGTTTGATTCTCCACTTCATTTATTAACAGTGGTGATTTATGATTTACTGTTGGAATTGATTTCAAATTTCTTGGTGGTGAAATATATTTTTTGTTTTTAATTTGATGTTACTGCGGATAGAGTATTAGGGTCAATTTTGTAGACCTTGAGGCCTTGACGAATGATTTAAAGTAAAACGAAACACAAACAATGATGTTTGTTTGTGGACATAGGTTTGCTCTTAAATATGTATTTATCGGACTACCAGTGGGGAATGGTCGCGGGGGTTGTGCCATGGTTTGGTGGTAGTGTATTCGCTTATTGAATGAAAGATTCGGTGCTTAAGTCCCAGGTCTATCCATTCAATTGTTTAGAGAAACAAAATTATAAAATTGTCCCTGAAAGCAGTTTATGTACTGTGAATTACAAAGGAATGTAAAAATCACATACAATGCTCCCCAGCAGTTTGGACACCACTCATGGAGGACAAAAATTGAAACCTAATACCACTACATTAACTCATTTTGTTTCAGCACTTAAGGGAACGTTCATGCCAAAGACACAATCTGACGATTTGTTAATAGAGTTGATGTTGCCATGATGATTTGATACCCGTGATCCCAAGAAACTTATGTAAATCATGACCAAACTAACAAACTGCGAACCAGTAGGGATGGAAGATATTTGTGATGGTTACAATACAACCTCGCTGGAAAAACCAAATGATGAAGACAAAGACGGCATTGTACTGATAGGATAGAACAGATTATACATAAGTTTAAGTTGCGATCATAAACTAAACCCAATAATGCCTTGGGCAATAATTGTTCCGTTGAAGTGCATATGACGTAATGGTTAGTCTGTTAAAAAACCTCAACGAAGGAGATATGTATATTTAATTGACACAGGACGGTTCAAGAGTTTTCCTGTAATTCTAATTTGCACCTTAGGTAGATATCGTATAATGTGTATTCTCGCTCGGTCGAGTCTACTGCTCCTTTACACAAATTGATCGACATCGAACATTCCCAGAATTGTTGATGGGATGTTATGTATCTACCTTCTTACCAGAGCTCGGGTCCTCCCATTAGTAGTATATTATCAACCACTTAAACTAATAGAAGTATCTTTGTTCCAACAAGAACAAGCTACACAACCAACTACAGCAATAGTTTATTCTTGCAATAAAATTTACTGCAGTCCCCATGGTGTATAGTAGATTAACCTTGTAGCATGTAATTAACCCGAAATTGTTATACATAAACATACCCATAAGACCTAAGGGAAACCAATCGTTTCTTGTGTAAATATTACTTTGGGGAATAAACGCAAATTAACACGAGTACTGCAGCATAACTCCCAAGTCTGGGTCAACAAATTAAGAGACTGAAGGACGAATTTGACCAGCAGTTAATTAATGTAATTAAGTGTTTGCTCTTGAATGTGCAAAGCCTATGAATCTGAAGGAGTTGTTTTGTAGTGAAAGAGTGTAAAATCAGGGAGTATATCAATAATGGATACATTATCTCATACAATGCGAAGCAATGATCAAAAAATTTGCTGTAATACGGAAAGGCAATGTGAATAAGTCAAGCGATGGCATAAAACTTAAGGCCGTGTAATTTTTCGGAGTGCTGCAGTTTTATAGGTCAGTGTAGGCTCAGAATTATGCCTTAAGTCGGCCATTGCCAGTAATTTTTCTGGGGGACGTATGTATGTGGCACATGCACAAATAAAACGATCCCATTATACCGACAGTAAAATCGTCGATCAGTTTAAATCAGGGGTGTCAAACTCAAACTCAATTAGTGCCACTTTTTTCTTTGAAGTATGGCAACATAAAAGGTATTTTCTAATTTTGACAGGTGATTGCGACCATATTGTTCAGGTTACATCTGTCAAATTGGCTGCTTTTTATTTTATCTGTCAAGCCAAATCAAAGTGAAGAGTAATAGCTTTCAACAACATGTGCAAATGATTAAATTGTTTTCTTAAAGTGGGGCTTTCTGTTTGAGCAACATTTTGCGCGCTTCGTCGAAAAATCATATTCTACGACGAGGCTTATTTCTGGATGAATAATTGTTGAATTTGGGACGATTATAATCCACACGAGATCCATCGAATTGCAATACATCCAGGGAAAATCATTTTGAACTGGCGACATCATCGGTCCATATTTTTTTGAGAACGAAATTAGCCCGGCCATCACCGGTAAAGAAGAGCGTTATCGGTCGAATATAACCTATTTATTTTGGCCCCATGATGATATGGAAAACGGCGACACGCGGTTGCAACAGGATGGCGCTATGTGCCAAAATGCACGAGCACAGTTTGTTTCATTTAAATTTAAATATAGGAAACGCTTAAGTGAACTTAACTCCTTCTTCATTTGCTTCATTTAAAATGCGCATGAAATTAGAGCATTATTGACTTGATGTCACGGGCCATAAGTTTTTGTTTTTGTGTTTTGAATAATACTCGTAGTTCAAAAAGAGCCCTCTACAGCCGTTCTTTCGTGTTGATTGTACCATAATTTCTTTATAATCTTTTTCGACGATGAATTTCCAAATTATAATCAAAATAAATGCCAGTCGGCAGTAGAATCCGAAAAATAATAAAACATGTTTAACATTCATAATGACATATTATGAAAGCAAAAATTTAAAGTTATTGAATTAGATATCACACAAAGAATGGAGAAAACAGATGAATAGAAAAAATGTTTACCAAATGTGACCAGAATCGTCTGATGTGGCCTTGTGAGTTCTTAAAAAAAACTGGTTTTAAAATTGGCTCACATGTGAAGGACGATAAACATATGTTTAAAGGAAAAGTACTGACAATTAAAAACTTTTTTTAGAAAAAAAAGGAAAACCATCCAATCAATATTTTTTTTCTACATTTCATAGATAGATATGTATGTACATAGTTCTCCACAATTGTGGTTACAGTAACCACAGGCTTTTCAAGAATGGACACTTTTTTTATAAGTACATACATGTGTCATCTTTCATGAATGTTTAATGGTTTTATTTTGTACGTCGTGTTAGTGGCATGGTGGAAACTTTTAAAATATGTAAAATGTTACAGTCACATGTACATATACATATATGTATGTGCATAAATGTACATATTCGTCGATATTTTCTACTTGAACTTCTAACACATGCATGCAGATGATTCGTAAAAAACTTCTCTATCGAGATAACAATTAATTCTGCACAGCAATGATAGAGAAACTCGAAAAAGTAGGTCTGCTGTTCTTCTGTTTGCCAGTCTATATGGAGAAACGCAAGACTGCAGCCTAAACGGTTTTTAAATAAAATTAAAATTTGTGTTAGTCTATACACGTGCCACAAGAGGGCGTACCATGATTTTGGGTATAAAATGCTTATAATTCATATGCAACACATTCAATTCTAGTGTAAGAGAACTCAACTCAACTTTTTCCTTGGATATGATTGAAGCTCGTTGCTCAACAAGTGTACGGGCTCAAGTTGCTCGTTGAAAACCCTTGTGCAACGCGTTCAGTAACGATTTCGAACATCATTTGTTCAACGCGTTACTCAACTTTTTTTAATCTTTCGTTGCGCTGAGTTCTGCTGAGACCGACGAATTTTGCGTGCTTGTGCGAGTTGAAGCAATTTATTGATCAGCTCACATGTATAGTATAGTAAATGTGTGATTCAATGTTTTGTTATCATCCATGCTTTGGAAGAGAGTGGTGTTTCTTAAAAATGCATCGGCACAAAATCGTTTCTTATTCTTTTCTTTCTGGCTTCGCCGTTCATTGGCCACTAAAGTTAACAGCGCGGCACCCACTTTTCTTTTTCATTTATCTTTATCAAACTGAATCGAAAAATAATTTAAATCAAGATGCTCTACAGCTGTCTGTTGCCAAGTGTGTTCAACGCGTTGATCAACATTCATTCCTCCGTTTAGTGTACGAGGGTATCAACGCGTGTATCAACTCGTTGTGCAACGAGTGCGAAAACGCAGTTGACCAACCCGAGCAACTAATTTCGTTGCCAAATCATACAAGTTGATCAACTAGTTGTACGAGACTATTCAGCAGTTGAATGAGTTGATCAACTAGGTGTACGACCCCTCGACGAAGGCCAAGGTTACTCCGTCTGTTAGAAAGGTGAGGGCTACAGTGCTTTGCTACTCAAAAGAAATTTTGCTTTTCCTTCACGACAGCGCTGTAGTGCACATGGGACGTACTTCTAAATCTGCTGTGCTAGATTGTGGCTTCGAAGGGATCAAGCACCCATTCTATGGTCCGGAACTTGCCCTAAATGATTATTTTTTGCGTTCAGGTCTAAAAAAATTGTTTGGAGGAAGCGATTTACCGATGATAAGGAGCTTAAAGCCGAAATAAATGAACATTTTGAAGAGATGAATGGAAACCATTTTTATGAGGGCATAGAAAAGTTAATCTCAAGAGGTTATATGTAAATGCATTGTAACTATAGTAAAAAATAAGAACAGTTGTAATTTGATTCGCGTTTCCCTTCATGTCGATACCAAGAATATTTTGAACTCTCCTATTTAAATTCCCTCAAAGTAATAACATAAAAAGAAAACATGTTTCTGGATACTTAGTTGCCACCATTCTTTTTAGTAGTTTTACTGCACAAGGGTAGCACTATAAGTCACTTCCTAGTACACTGCTACGACATTGTTACTCAGCTATAAAAAAAAGTATATTTTTATAGTAAGTACTTCCGTCCGAATCCTTTCATGATGGACATTATTTCCTTATCTCTGAAATTAATGACCCATTTTTGGTAACGAGTCGTCCCATTCTTCGCTGTGCAATTCATCGTTTTAAACACAAACACACAGCACAATACAGTGAAACTGTAATAATTGGTAAATGCTTTATTTACACAAAGTTTCAAATTCATATTTTAGTCCTGACAAAGAATAAAACAAATCGAAAGACTATGTGTATGGTTGAAGTTTGCATGAAAACTTAGTAATGAGTCGGCTTCTTTTTATTTCGCAACGATAGCCTTTCACAATATATTCATTAGTTGTTAATGATGAGAACATGATATGAATCTATCTCAGTCGATTGCAGGGACCTAAAGCAACTAAAAGTTTTCACATTTATGAATATACATATATGAGTTGCACAAACTCTCACATAAACTTGCAGCTATGATAATTCGCTGTACTTGAATACACTTTTGAGAAAAAAAATCGCTCTTTTGGGACGGTACGCGAATCATCTACCTTTGGAACCTCAAAATGATAGCCGGAAAACTTTACTGCCTAAACGACTCACAGCTAAAACCCTCGGTATGTACATATACATTATGTGGAAGCCCACACAAGATGGTGGTGGCAATGACTTTCATTTTGTGAGCACTTTTTGGGGCACCTGGTTTTGTTTGCTTTCCATCAGGTGGCATATCAAATCAAAGAGAATTTAACACAGTAATAACATATCATAATAACAATATCAAAATGGGAGGCAGTAAAATAAACTCGGAAACACTATATTCTCTATTCGCACTTCCCATTTTTTAAACAAATCCAAATTTAGACAAATTTATAATGTTTATCTACTTCAAAAGATTTAAACATAGTCCAGAAACAAAAAGGTCTTAATAGCAATCTAATTCTTGTTTAAATTATGATTTTATGTAAGTATATCTTCAAAATTAGTTTATCCAGAGGTTGGAAAAAAAACCGGAATAAATCCCAAGCACTTATTGCTTTTGTTCTCCTCATTGCGGTCAGTTCAAGGTGACATCCGTTCCGTACACTTTCCTATTATTTGTGTTTTAATCATTTTACTCATCGTACCTATGCCCCTCTTCTATCAAACAATTCGCCTGGCCACAAGATAATTTCCGGCAGATAAACCAAGCCAAGAACGTTGATGGTTACTTCCGACCAAACTTCAAAGGGTATACCATCATGTGTACATACTACAGAGAGTTTTTGCCTTAAGCCATTTCGCATGGAGAAAAGGAAGGGATATTGTACATTAAGACCCAAATCCATCTCATTGTTCGACCAAGCCCAGTACCCAGTTGCCGGTACACTAATGACAACACACTCTCTCTCTCTGGGTGCATTACCGCACTGCAGTATACTAGACAGCATCATTTTTTTTTCTTTTTAATAAAACACACACATACACTTTGTAAAGCCCCCCAAAACAATTCGAATAATAATAATAATCCATACGATAAGATAACAAACGCAACACAGTACACTTATGTATGTATCAGCGCCCTTAATGCTACCCAAATTTATGTCCATTCGATTATAGCAACGATAAGATTGGCAATATTTAAATTGCTCTTCCTCCCCAAAAATGGCCATCCTACTGCTACATTGAAACGGAGCAATACGCGATTACCTATGCGCATCACTTGTACGAGACTAACAAAAAAAAAAAAAAAACATAAAACTTACCCGCTTTTCTGCACTATCGCAAGGATTCCCAGTTACCGTGCCCGTCCCAGTGGTAGGAGTAGTGTCTTGGCTCTCGAGCAGCTCCTGCTTAATGTTCGGCATCAATGGGAAGAAATCATTTTTATTTATATTTTCCAAATCATCCAACTCCATGGCGGAGTTCATTGCGATGGAATTTTCGTCGTCGTCGTCGCTTCGTCGTCGTCGTGATCAATTTTTGTTTCTTTTTTTCTCCTTCTTCTACTGCTGCTGCCTCTGCTTCTAGTGTTTTTCTTCTTTTTGCTAAATTTTCCAATCTCATACATATACTTTTGTAAGCATTTATTTTTTTCTTATATTTTTCTTTGCAAATTCATTGATTAAAATTTCGTCAAAAATGCAGACATTTAGATACTTTTCACGAAACTTTCACTGCAAAATTTATATGAAGTGTTTTTTTCTTTCTTTTCCTTTTATATCACACAAAAAAACTCGCTTTTCCCCGATGGAAAACTCATTAAGAAACATGGGAGGAAAAGAAATGCAGAAAAATGAAAAAAGAGAATTAATTCCTTGAGATGGTTCGAGGTTTTGAAGGGAATTCACTAGCAATTGCAATGCAATTTGTTCACATTTTGTATTCGAAGAATACACAATTGTTTTGGGGAGTTTTTTTGAGGATTTTTTTGCAAATTTTAGTCGATAATTTACTGATAATTAGAAACACAGACGCTTTCGGGGAAAAAAATTGTCGAGACACACGGCCATTTTGATTTTTATGGCGAAAAAAAAACTTTCATGGTTTCAGGCGAGTTTTGATGTTGTTTGCCGCAAAATTGACAGCTCGATCAAAGTTCGCCGCAAAAGAAGCAATTAGAGGTTTGTTTCTTTTTATGATTTGTTTTTAGTGTGTCTAAGGATGTGTTCACTCTGCATTCGAATGAGCGGTGAAAATAAGATGAAATATTTCTTGATTCTTTACAGATATGAGGAACTGAATTATTTTTTACGACTACTGGGAGAAAGAAAGTTTTAAGATTTTTTTAATTTAGAATTTAGTGCACTTCTTTTGGCATTTGGAAACGTCAGCTGGTGTTGCTAGATAAAACTGTGAACAAAATACATATTCATATCTTCATTGGCGTATAAATATATGAACTACTAATGTTCAGCTTTGAGTGTGTTCCAACAGCGCCTTTGTTTCAAAGGAAAATAATATATAAGATATTTTAATAAAGAAAATTTTATGAAAGCATATTAATCAAAGATGCAGTACAGTGCAGTAATTCCTGCTAGTAGAAGGCACTCGGATTTGGGCCAAATTTGAAGGTAATGTCATTTTCCATTGGGCAAAAAGAAGTCTCCCTTTTATCTTCCGCAGAGAAAAAACACTGCCAATAATGTTCCATTGGCTTTTCGGAATCATCTTCTGGAAAAGCTTTTCGCTTCCCGATTACGTTACACGCCACATAAACTCTAACACACATAAACTTTTTTATTTTACTACTTGTCAATGCCATATGGTAAAGGGGTTTTCATCAAACATGCCGGATGGATTTTTGAAGGCCCCGACCCATAGAATCCGTCGACATCCGTCGACGTCGATCCGTTGTGCGTTGACGTTGAAGTTGACGTATTGCCGGATAGAACAGTCCCATAGAATCCGTCACAACCGTCAGCTGATTGTCAAAGGCGATGATAGTTTCTTTAATTCTCTCTCTGCTTCCACCAATGAAAATGCGTACTCTCAATTTTCTTATGCGTGAACTTCAATATGTGAATGGGTGAACTTAAATACGTGAATGTGTGTACTGACAACGGATCGACGGATTGAAAAAGTAGAAAGTAAACCATAGACAAATCTAAATTAGACAGACAGACAATTGGCAGCCGTGAAATTTGGAGACAGAAACTGTCCTTAAACGTCCTTAAAAAATCGAACCTGATTTGCGAGCATCATTTTCCAAAATCGATGTTCGCGAGCCCGGCAAAGCACATGCTTACTAGATGTGCTGTGCCATTAGCTTTGGGTGAAAGCGAGTGTATTGGAATTTCGTATGAAAGCTCCAGCTCGCAGACACCGTTACCAAAATCGGAACAAAGCTCGCAAACACCGTTGCGGTTAAGCCACCAGACACCGAGAAAGGTAAGACTTGCTCACAAATTAACATTATATAAGGACATGTTAAAAAAAAAAAATAAAATTCTAAAAGAAAAAGACAGTGAGATAGCGTTCTTAAAAGCGAAGCTACTCAAGATGCAGCAAAACAAACAGCTTGATTCATTGCCAAAAGGTCTAAAAAATATTGTTGCTAATACGCAAAAGAACATAGTTAGGCATATGCAAGGGCAAAGGTATGATAAAGAAACTAAGATATTTGCCCTGTCTATTCATTTTATATCGCCTGTGGGGTATAGATTTCTAAGGCCCATACTTCATCTTCCAAGTCTAACCACTTTAAAAAATTTTATATCAGCATGGCCAAAAACACCTGGCAACATTGAATTCAATGTAAAGAGCCTCGCGCTAAAAATGAGTCAGCTGCCAGTTATGTACAAATACTGTTCCATTGCAGCTGACGAAATGGCTCTTAAAACCCATGTAGACTATAATATAAAAACGGACTCAATTGTTGGGTTAGAAGATTTTGGTGATGATGACCATCGTACCAACTGGCCCGCGCGCAATGTAGTGGTCTTTATGGCGCAGGGTATTGCGAAAAGGTGGAAGCACCCCATTGCGTACTACTACGTGCGAAGCAGCTGCCCCCCTCATATGCTAAAAAAAATTTTATTTAAGATCATATTAGCTCTACGGAAAAGCCAGCTAATCCCTGTGCAGTTTGTATGCGATCAGGGTTCAAATTTCAGGGGCTTAGCGAGGGTGTTAGACATTAGCCCAGCTAAGCCTTACTTTTTAGTGGATGAGGGTAGAATATTCTTTATGTATGATGTTCCTCATCTACTGAAAAGTGCGAGGAACTGCTTGTTAAAAAATAAGATCATTTTTGACGAGAAAAAGACGGCTTCTTGGAGTGATGTCGTAAATTTTTACGAAAATGACTCCAAGAATAATTACAAACTAGCTCCAAAGTTAACGGAGGCGCATATTCGCCCAAACAACTTCCAGAGAATGAAAGTAAAATATGCGACGCAGGTTTTTAGTAACACAGTTTCTGCGGGTCTTTTAACCCTCGACAAATCTGGTTTACGATCGCAAACTGTGTGCGACACCGCTGAATTTTTACAGTTCTTTAATCGGTTGTTTGATTTATTTAACACCTCCAATATCAAACAGCCACAGCAGTTAAAACAAGCGTTCTGCCAGAATAAAATGCAGGAAGATTTTTTGGACATGGCAAGGAGACTTCTTAGGTCCCTACAAATTGTCGATCCTGAGGGGAAAGATATCACCAACACCTTCTTTTTTGTCAAAGGTTGGTTATTAAATATATCTTCCCTATTTTCGCTGTGGCAACATCTCCAGCAGTGTCAATACGACTACATTCTAACAAGACATCTAAACCAGGACAGTCTTGAACAATTTTTCGGGGAAATTCGAAGTTCAGGGGGAAATAACAGACGTCCCACAGCTTTGCAGTTTATGACATCGTTCCAAAAATCTTGGGGAATTAAATTTCTTAGGATCATTAACACCGGAAACTGCGAAAATGTGGAGGATCATCAAATTGACGAACTGAGAAACCACGAGTTGGTAAGGAATACCGATTGGCAGCCAACGGCTATCGCAGATGTGACCAGCAATAGTATATTCCAAGTTAATCTAACCAATGACATAAGTGGGGCTGATTTCTTAAAAGAAAACAGCTTTACTTATGTTTGTGGTTGGCTTTTCCGTAAGTGCTATGAAAGTCACACTTGCGATATGCCTTTACCAACAATTGCAGCAAGTGATCCGTCTGATGGGCTCTTTTTTACAACATTAAAGCAGTATGAGAATTGTAATTTGCTTGCCCCACCAAGGGAGTTTGTAACTTACATCCGCAAACTAGACGAAGCATTTTCTAACGAATTCTCAAAACACTGTCATCTTAGGGGCGTCGGACATCAGCTCTTTCTACTGCTAGAGTCAATTTCGCCGTACAACTGTTGCCAAAATTTAAAAGAGCATTTTATTTTGAGGTACTTCCTGAGAGTGCGAATTCATTTCGCGCTCAAATCCATCAACAGGATGATGAGTGTGCCCAATTTTAAGAACAAGGTTCTTACTGTCTCACACCTTTAAATTCTTCTTACTTATTGTTCTAACTCATATCTATTAATATATTTAAAGTAATATTAACCCTTAAATGTTTACTCTATCTTCATTTTCAACTTACTTCTTCTTCTTTTCTTGCTTCTTAGAACCTTTAAGGGTTAATTTATATGTATAATAAGCATTACTAACACTCTATTTCTAGTCTGGTGAAATAGGCCTACTGGGGAAACCGAACACCATACAAAAAATCGGTTAACGCACTAGTATGCATACCTCTTGGGTGGTGTGGAAATGCGTACAAAATATAACTTTCTATATGTAATATATTTATGATTACCTTTTTTTATTTTTCAGGTTGTGTAAAAGAAAAAAGTACATAGCTGTGGCTGGCGAGAAAGAGTACTCCACACAACACTCAGGTTAATGCTGACCCATGACGCGAGTTTGCGAGTCGATTTATTGACTCTTCCTTGCATCAGTTTTTACCTGCATAATGGTTGAGTTCCAAGGCGCCAAAAAATGAGCATTATGAATGCACACTGCTTTTGTAATGCGAGGTTATGTTACTTAACTAAATCCTAAAATTTGTGGTCTTTCAGTTTTGGGACACTCGCTCTCCGAACCCCATGATGGTGATCAACCTGCCCGAGCGCTGTTACTACGCTGACGTCGATTATCCCATGGCTGTGGTAGGCCATTTTTTAGACCAAAAACCAACCGAGTTCAAACGTCAGGAAAGTCCGCTGAAGTATCAACATCGAACCATTTCCATTTTTAAGGACAAAAAGAAGGCACCAACAGGTAAGATAAAGTACAGTGTGTCGCCCAAGTTCATTTTAATAAAGTTTTTAATTTTTTTGTATAGGTTACGCCCTTGGAAGCATTGAAGGTCGTGTTGCTATCCAGTATGCCACCGAATGACAGGCACAGCTGGCTATCAGGACATCTACGCTGTCAACGACATCGCATTCCATCCTGTGCACGGCACACTGGTAACAGTCGGCTCGGACGGTACCTTCAGCTTTTGGGACAAGGATGCCCGTACCAAACTGAAATCTTCCGAAATGATGGACCAATCGATTACCAAATGTGGATTCAATGCCAATGGACAGATTTTTGCCTACCCTGTAGGCTACGACTGGTCAAAGGGTCACGAGTACTTTAATGCGGCCAAAAAACCATCGATATTCCTTCGGTCCTGCTACGAGGAGCTGAAACCCCGCATCAACTGAAGTGAAACATTGAATTTGTCCAATTTGCGTGTATTTTATGATTAAAAACAGCGGCTACCCGCTCTTCTATGGATCACATGTGTGTTTTACTTAACTAATGATGTTCATCATGTTTGTCGCCATGTCCATGACCATGCTCATCGCCACTGGAGAGTGCATAATCAATGCCAATGGTGACGAGAGCTGCACCGAGACCCCAAACAAAGCCACGAGTGAAGAATGCTCTTGCTCGCGAGGCATGGGTACCGTGCATGGGAAGGTAACGCCAGGCTTCATTTCTAAAACAAAAAACAAAGTATACCTTTGTATTATAGGGTAGAAATCCTGCGCTTATATTACCTTAACCAGGGGTCCTTCAGTCCGAGTCTGGCCAAAGCTATTTGAACTTCAACCAACTGGGGAGCTTCGATCTTGTATATCTTGTAGTCGGGCACTTTGTAGGTATCACCATGGCCATGTCCGTGTCCACCCATTGTATAGAATTCTGCAAATTAATAGATATATTCAGTTTAGAGCTGCAAATTAGACTAATACTTTAGTTAAGTTATATAATAATAGAGTTGTGATAAACTCGTACCTTATTTTTCCTTATTGTTTAATATCACTAGACCTAAAACCTAGATTTAACAAATTTATTTTTGTTTACAAATTGTGGAGTGACAGATGAAAAAAAAAAATAACAAAAACTCACCACACTTAAAACCGGTTATAATCAGCTGGTCGCCAGGTGTTCCATCACACGTATTCACAGACACGGCAAATAGGCTCCTCCTATTTTCAGCACTTTTGGGGCAAATGACGTACGAGTTGACTGTCTAATTTAGGTTTGTCTATGAAGTAAACCTACTTTGTCCGTCGAAGTTCATCCATCCGTTGGTTATGGGCCGCCTCCCATAAGGTTGTGTGTATTTTATCGAGCTGTCAGTTAACGTCGACGGAACAACGGATCGACGGATTCTATGGGTTGGGCACTTGAGTTGGCATGACAAACAAATTTGAGATTGTAGATGTGGTCACTGTGGAATTGTGGTTCGATTAAAAAGATACTGTGGATTTTAGGATTTATAGCAGACGAATCAAGTACGGGTCAAATAAAATAAACTTAAGTAAAAAAACACCCGAATTATTATTTTACATGTATTTAATATATATATAAGGGAGCCATTCTTGTTCAGAACAACCTCCTTCTAGACAAACGGCAGTCCTAAATATAATATTTGTATGAACGGTTTTATTGCACTCACTGTCATTCAGAAGATGTGCTGAACAAACAAAGAATATGCAAATGGCTTATTGTTCAAATTTGATAGTGGCATTTTTGCAAAGACCTACACTAATATCAGCCCTGGAAAACATTTTGTCATAAACCATTCCTCATAACATAACCAACAGGAGTGTAGTATTTTTTACCTACTTTAATTCCAGTTCCAATAAAGACGGGGTTCAGCATCTGCGTTGGCTGACTATATCCAGCTCACATCAAAAAAGCTTATGTAGGTATCCAATTTTAGAAATTATATACATGTATTTACAGATCTTGGTAGATTACAATACAACTTAGTTAAACTTCTGCATTGATGCTTATACCAGTTGATTCACATACGCTAAGTGGAAGTATAGTGACCTCCTTGTAGTCCTTTTCGTTGCTGTTAGACACCAGTAGCCAAGGAAAATCCTAAAAGTAAACTGTCTATAGTAAGTGTATACTGGGTAACAGCTTTAAAAACCTGTGACAAAGGACCACAACAGGTCTTGACAAAGCCAGCTTGCGTTGTATGTAGTAAAAGTTTAAACTTAGCGTCCTTGGGAAGTTTTTTGAATGCTTTCAGTCTCTCAGATAGTGTGTACAATGATGTTCGCAATTGCTGTTCAAATTCCAACAGGTACTCGTCCTCACACACTTTTGCTGTTGCCAAGAAGCAATTATCATCGATATCAAAGGAGTACTTCTCATAAATGCGCCTCTCATCTCTGTAGACGATAATCTCGACTTTTTGTAATTGTTTGGAGGATTTCAACTGTCTGGCAGTGGTGAGGACCTCGGTAATATAATTGTTTATATTTGGATATATCGATACAAATACTGGACAGTTGTATATTCTTCTTTTACGGAATATTTGTGGCGGGTAGACCTCTCGAGTGTAGAGGATGTGATTAATGAAGACTTCGAGGGCTTCTATTATTATATCTGTTGCGTCTACAATTTATTTTATATTAGAATATTTTATTAATATTACTATTTAGCAACTTACTGTTTTCATTCATTTTTTCAAAAAAGATCAGGATGACCGGCGATTTTTATGCTTTGGTTTTATTTTTGTAAACAAATCTTGACAGATGAATTTTATTTAGAAATGCCATATGGATGATAAGGTATGTTTGTTTTATGTTTTATTGCGCGCATTCTACACTTTTGTTACAATTGGATAAACAATACATATTTTACATTTTCGAAATATAGAGCCTTGAAGATCATTCCACATCCGTGTCTTATAAATGAATATCTGTACTCAATACTATGTTCTGTCCGAAGTTGAGCTTGAGATTGAATTTATGTGGATTTAAGGCATATCGCAGTGGATAATGCATGAGACCTTTCTAAGATATTCAGGGAGACAATGGAGCTTATAATGTCTCCCTCCTCTATGAGTTTTACATGCTCAATCCCGACTCTTTTTCATTAAAAAAATAAAAATACTAAATATGGCGGTTCACTAAAATATACACAATTAAGTTAATTGGAATCGAGAAGAAGAGAATTCTTGAGTGAAACCAATGGAAAATTAAATAAGAAATCACCTCTTAAATTAAGAGTGTAGGCTGGACAATATTTGTGTTTTATTCAACTAATGTATTATGTATTTCTTCACAATCGATCGTTGTCCCAAAATTGTATGGTCGCATGCTGTTGAATATATGATCCGTTCTTCATGTCACGAGTGTCATAAAAATCATATGGTGTGTTTTCTTGTATGCAACTATTATACAGCTATACTTATTTTATCCGAAAAGGATTATAATAGAAGTGTTAAATTAAAAATAGTTTCTATCAAGACAAAATAGAAATATTTATTCGATTGTTGAAGGATTGCATACTTGGTGCTTTATACCTTAAAGCACAATTTTCTTGCGTTGATTTCTGATTTTTATTTATAAGAATACCTGTGCCAAGAATGGCCAAAATACCAATGTTCGTTCAATAAATTATCCATCAAATTGGGAATATACGATTTTTATATTAAAATTTAAAGATGATTCAAAAAATATTAACCTTAAATACTCTGCTCACAATTATAAATAAAATTTAACATAATCAGTAATCACCACGGCTCTGTTCTGTGACTGTTATTAAAATTACGCTCATTCACTATCGTTCCACAATCCAATCCAGCCCATTATGCATTTTATACCGAATTTCATTTCTAAGTGTACCATTGCACCGCATTAGTACGTCATTTGTTTTCGGTCAGATGCGACGACGACGACCTTCATTAACAAATTGACATTTCCCTGGGTGACACCGCTACATTTTTTTTTGTTAAGTGTTTGTGTATTCGTTGTTTTTTGCCATCTCTCCAACTCCTTCCGATAAAAAAAAAAACAGTTAAATTAATATGGAATCATTTTTCTTGCGCTCAGTTTCTTCGGTAATCGCAAGGGCTCCTGTTCAGCGGAATTTAACGCGTGCATTTTCATCAACTCTACGTGCAATGGCTCCAATCAAGGTTAGTTTCGGTCTCGACTGTTAAATAATTTTTTTTTTCACGCCCACACATTCGAATAATTGTGCATTATATAATTGTACGACAGCCGTTTTATTGATTGAAATGTTCTTGCTTGTTTTTTTTTATTATATTATTTTTGCTTCAAGTGATGTAATGTACTCACAGTTAGAATTTATTTTTAATTTTAGATTGGCGATAAACTCCCAGCAGCCGATCTCTTTGAAGATTCACCTGCCAACAAGATCAGCATTACAGAACTTGCAGCGAATAAGAAAATTGTGATCTTCGGTGTTCCTGGCGCTTTTACACCGGGATGTTCTAAGGTATGCACTTAAAATGAAATAAAATAGAGGTTAAGTCGTAAGTTTACTGCTTCATGAAGCCGGTTTGAATGCGTTTTCGAATGCTTCGGAAATGACAGCCATTATGGAGTCGAAACGAAAAGGTGTGATTGTTTTAAATTAAAATATTGAAAGTGCTTAACTAAAGCCATCTTGCTAGCAAACAACCAAACCTTATGTTTCCTAATTTTTTGTTTGTCTCTGTTGAATACATAACTTGAAAATAACATGTAAAGAAATCAAAATTTGAGTACTGCCATTTTGAACGACTGCATCTCTTTTTACAGTGATCAAAGATCTTATCTATTATACACAAGTAGCAGCATAAAAACACTCTTCTATCTACTTGTTTGTTTTACTATTTCTTTGTTCTTATAAAAAGAAATGTATTGTAATCTAAAGATAATGAATTTCGTGTTTACTCTTTGAGGCATCTGGTACATAATTGTGATGCGTAGACAGAATTATTCGAAGTGCACGTACAAAAAAGTATGCACTTATCCATCTCAAGAATCTGAATCTGAGTCTTGGTCCCAATTATGTTCGGTTATAAGAATTCCCATAGGTTTAGCTAATAGAATTCTCTGGGATTGGCGCTTACTTCCACTACGCATATTTGATGGTCTTAATTTCATTAAGCTCACCATATCCATATGTGAAAGTGAACAAAGGCAAGAAAATGTTATTTTTATCTGCAATAATGTAGTCTTTAGCGATTAATACTAGGTACATTGTGGACATTAGTCTTAAACAAACATTTTTTCTCTCTATTTAAATTGATATCGCGCCTACACTTAACGTTTTTTAAATGTGCTCTCTAAGAATATGTCTGTGTATGCTAAACTTCAAGAAAACACAAAGACTCATCTTCGTAAACCGTGATGACCGCTGATAATCCAAACCAATTGGCATTACAACTCAAGATTAACAAGAAAACTATCGTGTGATGGCTTCTATTGGAAGAAAAGAGCTATTTTAAGGGATTATTTGATAAGAAGCATCATCAAGATAAGAAGGCGGGTATATGAGAAATGGAAGAAACAAATTAGAGAAGATATGTGAAAATTCAAAGAAGAAGAGACTCCTTTTCCTTTGTAAATTAAAGTGTATGAGTGAAAGAATGGATGACTGAAATAAATAAACCAAAATGAATAAACCTATACTTAATATTTTATTTTTTAAATATCATTTTCAGACTCATTTGCCCGGTTACATCGATTCGGCATCAGATATTAAGTCGAAGCAGGGAATAAGCGAGATCGTATGCGTCTCGGTTAATGATCCCTTCGTTATGTCTGCTTGGGGTAAGGCTCATGCTGCTGCTGGCAAAGTTCGCATGTTAGCCGATCCAGCTGGTAATTTCGCAAAGGCTTTGGATTTGACTATTGATTTGCCACCACTAGGCGGAGTTCGGGCGAAGCGTTTTTCAATGATTGTCGAGAATGGCAAGGTAACTGAGCTCAATGTTGAGCCCGACGGTACCGGCCTAAGTTGTTCGCTGGCCAATAATATTGGAGGAAACTAAACAGGTGTTCTTCGCGAGCAATGAATTGTTAATAAGATGCCATTTAAAAGTCGATTAAAAAGTTTCTTAATTTGGTATTCTAAGAGGGGACCTGTGTATAATTGTAGTTTTCTTTAGTTTGGTTTTTTTTTATCTTTTCATTTGCGCAGTCACATGCTCGTACGAGTATGTGAAACATTGTGCGTTAGTTCATTCTCATACATTGCAATTTAGTTTAATTTTTAATAAAGTTCGCATATCGATTTACCTATTGTTGGAAATAAATGAATAATAAAGTAGAATATAACAACAGTTGATTATATTTAATGATTTAATGGTTTCTTGTACGCGTGGCGTGTGTACATACGTGGCTCACGTAATAACGCGATGACGGGGGCTTTGACTGATGGAAACATTAACATGTTTTGGTTCTTGTGATGACTATTTTGAGCTGAAAAGCAATGCAATACTTTCTAAATATAAATGAATGAAGCAATTACATAGTTCCCGCAAATACATGTGCGGAAATTCTGCTTGCAGTGCTGCTGGGACATAAAACGGATCTTCTTCAGAATAATGAATTCAAAAAGCAGGCAATCTTTTTGATTACCTTGCATTCAATCAAGTCACTTGAAGTAATTACACCACGTCCTAATTAGACACAAAAAAGTCTCAGACATTTCGTCCGACAGTTTTTCTTTTGCCTTAGGTGGGCAAATTTCTACAAGGGATGTTGTTTCGTGAGTGCACTTTGCATGAACGTGTATGCATCGTTGAAACTAGGTTAAACACGATCGAGTTCGAATCGGCTGAAGTCGACTTAACTCGCGAATCGAATTCAATTCGCTCATATAAACGGTTTATACACAATTCAACTAGATTGTAAACTGAGTTGTCTACTGAATTGATTCTTGGCCACATACTACATCAATTAAATTGAAAGAATGTTTCTACTGTCAAACAAATTAATTGAATGCTACAATCATTCTAGAAAGGATCGTATAATACCCTATACCAGGGGTAAATTACTTCAGTGCCAAATTTTTTGTTTGAAGTATAGCAGCGGGCCACATTAAATAACATAAAGGGTTTTCCTATAAGGATTTCTAAACTTTGACATGTGGTTGCGACCATATTTTTGAGGTTAAGTCTATTTTGCCAAAGGAAGAGTTTATGATTTATGAAAGTGTTTCTGTTTAAGCATCATTTCGTGCGCTTCGTCGAAAAACCATATTCAACAACTATACCCATTTCGGGATGAATGGGTTAGTGAACAAACAAAATTTGGGAGAATAATAATCCACACGAGACCCAAGAATTGGAATAGACTGGCGACATCATCGGTCCATACTTCTTTGAGAACGAATTTGGACAGACCAGTAGGGAGCGCTAAGCTATACCCAGCTTACCAAGTTTCAATGATTGGGGGTTAAAGTTTCTCAGAGAAAGTCAAATATCCAAAAAAGTACGGAAACAGGTTGAACAAAAAAGCTGCTCACTTTTAAAGCGTCACTTTTTTGTATAGATTTACATCAAATTATCTTGCCAGCCAACAACAACACAACCATTTAACAGAGCCCAGAACTTTATTTCTTGGACTAAAATTCGCACGGAAATTTCTTTCTCTCTATCTTCTGTGAAAAACAAAGAAACTTTCACGTACGGGAATTCGCTTTTTTTCATCAAATTTCGTAGTTATAGTCAGTACGGGAACACACCTAATGAATATCTACTGCAAATTCATAAATGTGACAGCTAGTCAACCGATTTGCCCACACGATTGTTTGACTTGCTAAGGATCTTCGAAAAATCACAATCTTTTGATTTTTCATCAACTAACAACAATAAGTCCACACACGGTTTGATTTGGGCAACAACTGGCTTGAATAGTGTATGGAGTCAGCGTTACCTTTCGGCCCCTTTAGGGGCAAATCGACCCTTTTTTGATGACACAGACCCTTGGACCCCCCTTTTCGAAAATCATCGATTTTTGACCCTTTTTGAAATATATGACCCTTTTTGGACCATTTTTACTAATTTTTACAGAATTTACACATTAATTTCTATTTTAACCATGTATTTGTTTCAATAATGTACATTTACTCACCCCATGAACGTTTATGTAGTGAGTGTTTTTCGTTTCGTATTCCTACCTACTTCATTGATATTCATATATTTCATATTTGGGACGATATCCCTTTGTTCCTATTCTTTGATGTTCTGTGCATTACATTGTGCATTGTTCTATCGGCATTACTTGTTTTGGAACCTAAGGCATTAGAAGAGTGTCTTACTATCCAAGTTTAATACAGATGGTCAGGGACTCGATTACAAAGAATTAAATGTAAATACAGTCAAAATTCCTTATAAAGACATCGGTTATAACAACCAAATATTTCGGTCCTCCCTTGAAGGTCGTTATAACCGATTTTGATTGAATTGGAATCACAACTTTATTTTTCTTGTTCTTTTTTTATTTTTATAATTACTTTTTACCAAAAGGAACTGATTTAGTTATTTTTTATTAATATATAAGCTTAACTTTGTTATTAACAAACGAATTACAGGAAAATAAGGAAAACATTACTTGATTCACCAAATTTGGTTCTTCGATTTCATATCGGACCCTTTTCCTTCGGCAGCGACCCTTTTTAGGGCCCTTCCCGATATTTTTCAGAGGTAACACTGTATGGAGTGCATAGCAGTTTACCGACAAAACTTATTGTCTTACATTTGTTATCACAAACTACAATTGTGGAGTTCTTTCATATCTAAATTAAGAATAAATAAAAATTATAGTAATAATCGTTTGTAAATATTTCCACTTTCAGACTCATTTGCCCAGTTTCATATATGCTTACAAGATGCTTAGATCTAAACATAAGATACAAGAGATCGTATGTGTCGCAGTCAACGACCCCTATGTTATGTCTGCTTGGGGAATTGTGCATGGGACAAAGGGTAAAATTCGCATGCTGGCTGATCCAGCGGGTAAGTTTGTCAAGTCCATGGATTTGGGTATGAATATACCCTCTCTGGGCGGTATGCGATCGAAACGTTTCTCTATGGTGGTGGAAAATGGAAAAATTATAGAGTTACACGTCGAGCCCGATGGTGTTGGTCATACGTGCTCACTCGCTGATCACATTGAAGGTGTTCCAAAAGATTAAGATAATTGGTTGTTAATTTTATCATAATTACTATTTATTTATAACTTACCGCTTTTGTGCTTAAATTTTGGCTCGCGGATATTAGTAATATTTGTTCGTTTGCTGTTGGAAATAAAGCGAAACTAAAATAAGTTAGTGTATATTGTTTAATAATCAAACATTTGGAGACAATATAAGTTTTATCTTCGTATTCAAATCCAGTCTATACACAAAACTACAAATGTGAAGTGGTCTGGTAAAGAGGAAATGAAATGTGTTTTTGCTTAATGGGTATGTGCTGCTTGCTGTACCCCTTAATTTCCTCTAGTTTTTCATTCATACTGTACATATTAAACTGTCAATTGATGCACGGCCTTGTGAAATGCAACTGTTATACAAATTGGATCGAGCATTCGCTTAAAAAAAAATTAGTGCATATATTTGTCTGTTTCGCCCGCTCGACTAGTAATCCAGTCTAGCATTGCACCAAAAAGGATATTTAAAGCACAAACCAACGGTAAAAATCCACTTTGCGTTATACACGTGCCGGAACTGAATATACCATAGAGCAGTTACTTCAAAAAGATGAGTCCTTTCAAAGGAATAGCTCTAATTGTCTACATATCCATCATCATCGCTCATACTTTGAGCGAAAGGACCACAACGCAGGAACCGCCACCTCAACCAAACGTTCAAGGCCAAAGTTTAACCTTAACACAAGAAGAATGTATGTTAATACCAGCTTTGCTAAATTAAGATAATGATCTATTTCGTTTAGATTCAAAAGTTTTTCGCGAACGACGGAAGGCCCACACGAAAATCATAAAGGGCCTCATAAAGGGCGAATATGTGAAGAACTTCAAGATGATTCACCTGGCGTTTGAGAAAATATTTATTGTAAGATCGTAGGGTACATGGTAAGAGCATGGTTTAATTGTTTCCTTTGAAGGCCTTTGGACAAACAATCAGTATATTGGGCGACCTCAAATATGAAGAAGATGAAGGATGGTCGTTGGAACCCCCGAAGCAGGACGCGCTTGTGTTACTTGTTGAGAGCACCTGCTTGGCAGCTGATATGTTCTTGCATTTTCCCGAGATCTCCTTCCGTGTGATGACAGACTTTCCCAACTGGAAGGAAAGGATCAACTGGTGCATTAATTTTGTCGATCGATTCCCCATTACCGACAAGCACACCCATGAACTGTTGATGCTAGCCTCTCAGCAGATCAACGAACCAATGCGCGACTATTTGAGCCCAGAATACGTGGACAAGCCCACAACGAAAAAGCCCAAAAAGAAAAAAATCAAAAGGGGTCCCGCTCTCGGAGGACGCTTTAAACCAGAATTGTAAAAGTTTTGTGCAGTTTTTTTTGTAAAAATATATTTTAAACCTATTTTTTGAAGATCTTAAGCTCGGAGAACAGTCGTTTCATCGATTATCTGTGTTGGGGGCGATTTTTTGTTGCAGCAACTTGCCGTAGCCGCCTCGACCGGCGTCGTAGTCCGTTCTGTATTCGTCACGCACTTGGCCGCCGGTCTTGCCGCGTCCGTACTGGCGACCCTCGATGAATCCCGCGTCCCAGTCGACACGAATCAGGCGGTCATCTAGTCGCGTGCCGTTTACGTATCTAAAAGAAGAGGTTAATGAGAAGAATTCCATATATGTATTCTCTAACAAACCTCATGGCGTACTCGGCCTCCATCCTCGTGTAGTATTCGACGAAACAGAACCCGCACGGTGTCTTCTTGTACTTATCCAGGCCCATAACGATGCGACGCACGTCACCGCATCGTGAGAACAGCTCGTGGATCTGTTCCTCTGTGGTGTAAAATGACAAATTGCCAACATACAGCGTGGTGGACTCCTTCAGTGAGCGTTCTTGTTCGTTCCGTGAGCCCTGCGAGAACGAAAAAGTCAATAAAACTTAAGTAAAAGTGGGTCAAGTCACGTGTCACATACCTTAAAATGTTGATCTCGATAGGAACTCAGTTCTATCGACGAAGCCGACATGATTTGTTGTGGTTTTAATTAAATATTTTCCTAAATTTCTAGAAAATAGTGCCAGCCGCTTGTGGTCTACAAGGCGTTTGACAGTTGCTCGTCCTCTCGTACTTTTTTTATTTGTGCCACTCGGCCGAGAGTTCCGTTCAAAAATGAAGTCGCTTGCGTTTTTAATTGTTTGACGAAATTAAGGCCAAGTATTCTGTCATTTTATGAGTGAATATTGCAGGGAGAAATTAGGCGATGATGGAATATTCTAGGATAATGCGACCACAAATTATTTTCGATTTATAATTTGAGAATAAATTCGGCTTTAATTTTAACAGTTGTCACTTTTTGACATCAAACGTTTTGCTTGACAGTTTGACCTGAAGTTAGCAGAGATTGATATGGTTCATTCACAGTGAAATATAAAAAAGTGTTATCGAAAAATCGATAAATCATGTAGTCCTACGCTGAGCTCGCATCTATAAAGTGAATTAGGGTGGAATCGATCTAAATCGGATGAGTTAATAAAATAAGGCAAAACTTAGTTTATAGAATAAAGCATGCAAAATGTACATATTATTATGTACTGAACTGATAATGCAGTTCATCCCACGAATTGCATGGCACCGACTAGGGCTGTAGGAAACCATTTATATTCGTTACTTAGTACCGGGTACTCAATTACTCCTCAAAGAATCTTATTACTCGCACTCTTACAACCCTACTTGTTGTGCATGGTAAACATTTCTGCACGTACAGAACGACCTACGGTTTTATGCCATATCCGAAGGGCAGACGACTCTTTGAGATGCTTTCTCATGACACTTATACTCTTAGATGTTTGTCAGAAGCTCGAAAGGGATAGGGCCGTGAAAAAAACTGTGTTGGTATTCTTTTCGATTCGAACTTGGAACCCCATACGCAGCAGTCCAACGCACTAACTACTAAGCCATGGCATCCACATACTGTACTATTACATATACCTACTATTATTAAAGTTCAACGCGTAAAACTATAAATATGCCAAGTTGTCTACCCAAATAACATTGACTGAGTCATTAATGTCAGAAATAGACATTCCAATGATTTATCAAAGGTACCGACTGAAACGAGTCAAATACACATGCAGTTAAAAAGCAATAGTAATTAAAAAGTGATTGCACTGTTCGGTGGCGAACTGATGAGCAATTATTATCCCATAAGTCACTATTAATCAAAACAGTATAATCACGTCACTTTGAAAAGTGCAGTTCTGGGGAACCCCTTAGAGCGGCACAAATATCAATCAAGCGTAAATATGCAACGACACGCAAAGTAAAACACCTTCAAGTAGGTACTTTTGTGAGAAACTTGTTTTTAATTTTTTTCCATTGCACTTAAATATATCACACATTTTAAATAAGGTCTTTAAGGATATACAAATAAAATATTAGCATGGTTATTATTGACTTAGAATCAATTTGATTTATGAATGAGATTCTCCTGGTGATCCTCCTACTCCGGATCATAGCCTCGCCTAAGGAAGAAGAAGAAGAAGAAGAATGAGATTCCCGTTCACATAAGTCTCATTTATGACTCGCGCAAACTAATTTCCAGTAGAGGATATTTTTTTAGCTTCATCGTAATGTCTTCAACGAATTGTAAATCTTGGAAGTTAAATTTGGTTGTGAAGCGATATTTTCGAAGAAGCTTCGATAGGATGATTTTTGTTGACAGAAGTGCATATCTCCAACCTGTCAAATTTATACATCTGCATGAAAGTTCTTGTTATAAAGTTAAAATTTAAAGTCATACCTATGCAGTTCCTAATTCCTTTGGTAAATGGAATAAATGTGTAAGGATGTTTATCCGCCATATTTGCGGGCAAAAAATTATCCGGATTAAAAATGGTTGAATTTTCTCCCCAGTACTTGGGATCACGGTGCATATTAAATATATCGATAGCTACTTGAAGGCCCTTGGGTAGAACTACACCATTGGGAAGTGTCACGTCGCGGCTAGCTTCTCTTGCTATAATCGGAACAGGAGCCATAATGCGCATTGCTTCGTTAAGTACCATGTCCATGTAGGTCATTTGTTGAGTATCTTCGTATGTTACGTCGGTGTTAGAATCACTGGAGGGTAAAATTGATGAGACTTCCTCGAAAACCTTATCTTGGTATTTAGGGAACATTGCAAGGAGCATTAACGTGTATCCAACAGTATTTGCCGTCGTTTCGAAGGCCTACGGGAGAAATATTTTAAGCATAGTTGCTGTAGTTATTGCGTGAGATTCTTACACCAAAAACTATAACGTTTGATTCACTCTCAACATCTGGCCAAGTGAAGTCTCCAGTTTTTACCAATTCAATTGCACGATCGATAAAGATGTTGGGATTCTTTTTTATGTCTACATCCTCTTCACT
This sequence comes from Chalcosyrphus nemorum, assembly GCA_949716465.1. Taxonomy (NCBI): domain Eukaryota; kingdom Metazoa; phylum Arthropoda; class Insecta; order Diptera; family Syrphidae; genus Chalcosyrphus; species Chalcosyrphus nemorum. The sequence continues at coordinate 88,431,570 of OX454333.1, forward strand.
GTCTGTTATGCCGCCTTTACCGTTTTCGACTTCTTTCAGCGATAGTTTATCTTTTATGAGCTGAAAATAAGTAAAAAAGTATTTAATTATAGGAACCGTCTCAACTCATAAATCAACAGGTTGAAATGGGAAAAGTTTCAATTCTAAGATTGTTTGTGAAAGATCATACTCACATTCTGTATAAAATCCCGTATGCGTTGCTTTGACTTTAGGTAAGAACCATAATCCCGGGTTAATATTTGAGCCAAGTACTTATTTCTTAACCATGGTGAAAACAGCATACTTGTCATTGTTTCTAGAACTCTAAAATATTCAATATATAATATAATTCACAAATTTATAATACAATTTGTACCTTTGGAAACAATGCAATAGATCTTTGTTGTGATCCTTTATACTTGCCATTTGTTTGCCCATTGTTGTTTCTATGAAAAAAATATTTCGTTATTCTAGTCGCGTAAGTGGAAAGCCGTTTACTTACGTGCTGCTACATTTAATGTACATTTTTGTAAGATTGTTGTCAAATCTACTTCTCCCGCTCCAACAAGATCATCCAGCTCAAGTTTCAGATTGTTTGCTTCTCTGTTAAAGATTGGTACAAAACTTAACAGAACTTTATGGTTGAATGCAGGATTTAGAAGTTTCCTGTGAACACTCCAAACTGGATCTAAGAGTCGGTACATGATTAAAATTTATACTTGAGCATCAGTTATTTTATTTACTTTTCAAACTGAATAGTCCTCTGCCTGTTCCATCATCCAATACATCATAAATAAAAGCCTTATTTATGAAATCGGGTGAAGTCAAAATTGTTTCAGTTAGTTCAGGTTCTGCAACTACTAAAAATGGGAAAGGTCCTAGCCAGGAAACGAATGAGCGTCCATATTCTTGTTCGATTTCCAAAAAGACCGATAGAATATCTAAATGAAAAATTCATTGTTAATATAAAGCAATCAAATTTATAGTAATACGTGTTCACTCTAAACATAAGAATTTATGTGACATACGAAACAATTATTTGGACTGGATGCACCCATTTGCAAAGCTGCACTAAAGGAAGGTAAAATTATCTCAGTGAAGGACGAATCCCAAGAATGTACGGGAACGGGTTAAACGGTTTTTTTTTTTTAATAATTTACTTCAAATTATCTTGCCAGTGGACAACAACGCAACTATTTGACAGAACTCATATTTGTTCCCACAGAAATTTCTTCTTACTCTCCTGAGCTCTCTTTTTTGTGAAAAACAACGAAACTCTAACGTACAGGAACATGAATTCACTATTTTTCGTAAAATTTCGTAGATTTTCGTAGATTTAGTCAGTACGGAACAGACCTAGTATATATTGTAGTGAAATAACATACTTTGAATCAACTGTCTTATTTCCTTGCATCCACTGATCATAATCATGTTTTATGTTTTACGTGAGTCTGCCTAACCTTAACATTTTATTCACTTTTAGACTTTTTTTAGTGCTCAGCCTTAACTTTATTTGTTTTCTGGTTTTTTGTTATAGCATCCTTCGTAAAATCTCTAGTAATCTTATATTGTTTAGTTTGTGTGAAACATATTGAAATAGCAACGGCTACTTCAATTGCAGAGGCAAATAGACCGATATTGTGATATGAAAAGATTAGTGCAACAAGAGCAACCGAATTTTTAACAACTACAATAGATAATAACTTCAGCGAACATTTAAACAAACAGAACACATTGGCCACAGCCACACCAACGACAATAACAACTTCAAAAGGTTTAAGTCTTCAGCCTAATACACGAGCCAAACTTAATTTTAGCTCGTCTCCAATGTTGTCTCATTTTGTCTCTGCTTAGAGCTCACTAAGGATGTCAAAAAGCAATGGTCAACAAAAAGCAGAACAATTCCTTACTTATTGGAAAAAGGAAAATTAATCAAGATACATAAATACTGATACTGAAAAGTTCTGATATGGGCTGCAATACTCGTCATTATAATTACTGCACGTATTGTAGGGGTTTACCTTTCTTTCTGCACTTTCTTTTAAATAACAATTTTTTTTAGCAGAAATTTTAGTTTAGCAGAAAGTTTTTTATGTAAGACAAATATTCGTCTGAACCAAGAACTAGGCTTGAAGGTTCATTTGCAGATAAGCAACCTTCAAGTGAATATTGGCAAATTTTGATATTTTATTCACAGTAACTTTCTTATCTAGTCAATCTAGTGATCTACTTATTCCAGTTATCATTCATGAAAGAACAAACGAATTATGAGGTTAAACTTTCGTTCTCGCGAATATTAGGCTTAGAGTAAGGTCTCAGGCCATCAAATTTATAAAATCATGTCAAAATTCAAATTGAATTTAATCATGTATAGGATTAAATAATTTAGATTTTTTTCTTGTTTTCCTCACTGCCAGATCGACCTCATTGCTAAAGAACGAGTTATTCGTTAGAAATAAAAATTATATCATTTCTATTTATAAGGTTTCATTTTGAATCATATAGCTAAAATTCACAATCATTAGTTTTAGGCGAGCATCAAATACATATTTTGCATTTTGAAAAATTGAGCACCAGATGATTGTTCTTTATTTCACTTAATGTATCATACATATACATATTTATGTACAATAAATATACATCACTTGTGCCCGTTTTCACAGCGCGAGTTTAAGTGTCGATCGTAGGATAAACTCAGGATCAACACAAATTTCGTTTTTTAACGATAAACTCCTTTTAAGTCGAGGTTTAACTTAAGCCACCGAATGTGGCTTAAATTTGTGCCTTAGGTAAAAGGTGCCTGAGGATCTTAACGACGGGGTACAATCATCCAAAAAGTGGCAGTAAATTTGTTACATATTTCTATAGATAACAATGCTAAACATTGAAACCCGTCAAGACAGGATGGCAGAATCAGACTCGGCCGTCCGAAAAGAACATGGCGAAGAACGGTCGAAATGAAGGCACGGCAGTTAGGAAAATGTTAAGGAGAACTGAGACACATTTTCAATTTTATGAAAAATCTAAGCCAATTAATGTATGACATAGATGCTTGCTTATTTTATAATTATAAATTTACCAAACTTTTGCTTGAAACTTTATATCTAAGCTATGCAGGCTGATATTTGGACATGAAAATCGAACTTGAGCTTTGGAAGAAACTGCTATTTAATCCTTTGGTAAGATTTTAGTAGGTACTAGATCGTTGTGTGACTTTGCATAAGCTATTAACTGGTGAATTTGTTAAATTGTTGTCAATATCTTAAAGATGTTGTTCGGAAACGAATTGAATAATTTGTATTGAACAGCATTATAATTTTGTTTTTCACTGTCACATATATTTCTCCATGTCCTATCCGTTTGCCTGTGTAATGAATCATTCAGAATAATTGGTTTGTTGTGATTGAGTAAGATGGGAACTACGTCATTCTAATAACGTATACTCGCTCAGCATTTGAATACAAATTTTGGAGTTAGATATTTGAAAGAAAAGCATTACATATTGGTAAAGGTGAAAGTGAATTATTTAACATTTCATTATCTCGAATGTGGATTTGAAGAACAAATTTGCAATCAAACTTTTAGTGAAAACACTGGGAAATTTTTGTATAAATAACTTGTATATCCTTAGAAAACATGGGATGCCATTGGTATTACGCGTTGATGAAGTAAATTAGTATTTGTTTGGAAGACTTAAAACACTTAACATTTAACATACATTTTAAAAGGAATAACAGAACATATAACTTTTTTTATTCAGTAAATTAAATAGACAGTACATTCACTTAGGATCAACCCTTTTTTTGAATAAAAAAAAAACTGTGTGGTAATAGTCCTTTATCTAAATGTATCTTGTCTCGGAAGATGTTTTTTTGCACTTCGATAAAAAGAATAAGTATCCATTTGTCACATAAATATTTGATTTTAAAGGTCCTTTTTGTAACATATTAAATCACACCTTCTTGTTTGGTTAATTTGTGTGCCATTCCAAGAATTGGATATCCCATAGGTCCTCGCATTTTCATAAAAAGCAAGTAAAACCTTCTCCTAGACCACAACAAAATCAGCCATAATACCACAAAGGTTCCGATAAGGACATTTGAAACGATCATTTTTTTTTAATCGAAAAACTTTATATCGTATCGAATTTTATTTATCCGCCGATGTTAACCGTTCGAGCTCGCGACTATGTTAAACTGAAAAGAGTATTGAGAAATGATTTTTATGCCAAATAATTGATATGAGGCACACACGAACGTGCATGCTACTATTAACTGCTTATTATAATGATTATTCTGTCAAGGGACGTGCAACTAGAGATTTGATAATGTGTCAAACATTGAGTTAGATTATGGTAAGCAAAAATCATAAAAAAATCTTTAGAAAGAAAAGAAAAAGGTCGATTGCTCATAGCAGCATGTAAGTGTGAGATTATTAAAAATATATTTATTATTAGTTGTGGTAACTTTAAGCCTGGTAAGTTGTATTACTGGTATATACAACTTATTGTTCATTTGGTTTGGTATAATGAAAGTAATAAAAAAATTGCATATATGAACGAGTGCGATTGATGAGTTTACCTTTTATACGATTAGGTATACGTACTGCAACATAGTACTGTTTATGTACAGAGCACTAAAAGTACTAAAAAATTGTAGACGAAAACAGTCGGCTACCATTTAAGAGCAACCGAATATTTAAGGTTTACTGAACTTACACAATTGATACAAATTTGTTGGTGAGAAAGGGAAGATAGGAACGTCAAATAGCAGCAATCTTAAGTTCTTATTTCTTTAAGGATGGAGTAGGTGGATAAAATTGCCAAACTTGTCACAACCCTCCCAATTGAGTTCGATACGGCAGGGTACCCCACTTGCTACTTATAAACTAATGCTCAAACTAGATGCTATAGGGAAAGCCAACACCCTATGGGAACTCTGTTACTTACTTACTTTACTTAAGGGGCTCCCGACCCTTGTAGAGTCCCTGCCTGAGACATAGTTGCATTCTGCGGTCCCGGGCACGCTGCTTCCAGTTCTGAAGACCAAGTTTTCTGGCATCCGCGACAACTTGGTCTTTGTAATGGAGGTTTGGTTCGCTCAATGTGGCCGAGCCAATGTAGTCTGCGTACCTTAGCATTTTGGACTACATCCATATTATGGTACAGCTCATAGAAGTCGCGGTTGTATCTTTTCCCAATATTTGCTCAGCTTTCTTACTTATCGTCCAGCACTCGACATCATACAGCAAGACTGGTAAGATGAGCGTTTTATAGAGCATTACTTTAGTCCGTCGAGTTAGGAGTTTTGAACCCAATTGTCTTGCCAAACCGAAGAAACAGCGGTTTGCTAGGATTTACTAGGGACGAGAAGGCAACTATCCTTCATCTTCTCTGTAACTACTCTGCTTTATCGTCAAGAAGGAAACTCCACTTGGGGTCCTATTTCTTCGATGACCTTGGTGACCTTACGGGTGTACCCATCAGACACCTTCTGCCCTTTATCAAAAGCTTCGGCTTGTTTTCCTGACTTAACAGCTTAACCCCCTATCAATGTCTCCCTCTGTTTGTGTAATTTGCATTGCAAAACCTAGCTTCCAAACTCCTTTTAGTCCTTTTCGCAGTGGTAGTATTAGTATTGGTGTTTTTAATCGAGCGGTACCACAATGGGCCTAAGTGAGTACTAGCAACTACTCTAACCTATCTAAAGATGGAGTTCTGTGTCGAATTTATTTTATTATTTGGTGGGTGGACGCCCGGAGCTAGGTGTGTATTTTCTGAACGAAAGCATGTAAACTAATGCTAAGAAGTGAATCTCGAATCTCCATGTAAATTGCAAACCTCCCATTGCGCCTTTGTCGCTGGTCGAAGCCAAAAGCTATCGTCCTTTCTATTCGCACTGTTTCGAAAGTGGTCGTACGAAACCATTCTTTTATTACAGTTCAGCCTTAAAGATTAGAGTATTGCTAGCTAAATATGTTGGTTTAGAATTTGAAATATTTATTTATTGAGATTTTATAAGAAATGTTCGAATCTTTTGTGTTTTAATGTACCTCGCGCTCGCTTTCCTAGCGGTCTTGTGTCTATACCTTGTCAAACTAGTGGTAGGTCAGTATTATTTTGATTTGAATTGGTTTTTTTTTTAAGCATTATCATATGAAAAATATTTGTCTTTTAATTGAGTAACAATCAGAGTCCACTTAATTAATAATACAAAAAAAGTCACACTTTAAAACTGAAATTGCAATATAGAATTTAACCGTTTGACTATTTTTATAACTGGTTAAATAAGTTATGCAAATGCACATAGCCTAATTCCAGACTTTAGATATACGAGTATAATAAATAAATTCCACTACTGGGTAGTGTAGAACAAGCTTGTACCAGTTACGCTGTTAGTTAAAAATTAATAAATTTTAAGTATTTTTTTTTTTTAATTTCTAAAAGAACAACAATGTGATAAATTTGAGATTTTGATGGAGCATTGATCACGAGATAGTCATCTTCTTAAAACCTGTTAAGAAGCTAAGTATATTGCCAAAAACGGTACTTTATAGCACTTGTCTAGACTGACTTAAATACCAGTAGTGTGTTTATGCCGATTCTAGACCACATGGAACATGGACTACTTTGTCTTAGCTAAAAATGGGTTTGAAACGCTCTGTTGAAAGGCCTGAACACCCCTGTTAAAACGGCTCAATTGAACCACCCTATTTGTTACCGTTATATTCAGGACAGACGCCAAAAATTATAATAACGAGCTTAGACGTGACCCCCATCACAGTTGTAACCTAAACACACTACTTGAGCTCAAGTAAGTAAGTACGGCATAACTCCTTTTGCGAGCTTTTCTATCATTGTTATGTCAGAATTGGCTAACATATCGAGCTCGAATTTTTTTCACGATTCCATTACTTGGCTTACATTATATGAAACAAGAGCTGAACTGCATCATTCGCTTAAAAACGAGTCTTGCACAGTCTCGGGTACTCAGAAAACAAGTGATTATGAATCATGTAGGAAACGATAACGAAGTTCACTTAGCGAAACGAAATGAAAAAAACGAATCATCGTGGTGCTGGTATTCATGAATAGGCTCACATTTAAAGTATTCATTCAATCAGAGTATTCAACAAAGAAGTGGAATTGGAATGTACAAATAGTTCACGAGACTTGGAATGATATTATAAAAAGCATGTAAAAACCACAGAACACTGCAAGTACAAACTACAAAGATGATTGCCCGAACTACCCGAAACATTCATTGACTTTTGTTCAAATTTAGTGCCAGGCAACGAAGTATAAGGGTAGATAATAATTTCTTGAAATGAGCTCGCTTCAGATTCATTTTATGAGAGACACTAACATGTGAGCCCAGCGAATACTTATTGTGAATGAGCACAAATATGTTTGAATACGTGAAAAGCAGTAAATATTTTAATTGGCTCACAAAACGAGCTACTTGTTGCAGGTCTCTGAGTGAGTGTTCCAGGAATTTTTGCTAAGATTATTAAAAATGTAAATGTTTCATTTATCTAATTATTACATCAGTTAAATTTTCATGTCTTGACGTCTTTCTTGTACCATGTTTGGAACAATAACCACGCAATTAATCATGAGCCCTAGATGATTGTTTTGAAATTGTTTATATGACTTTCAGCTTAACCGTCGTGCATTCAAATAGTTTCATTTCAAATGGAAGAATATCCGAAAAAGAAAAAAAAAAAACGGTCTCTAAGAATTTCTATCATATTTCAAACCAATTTGCATATTTGAAAATCATCAGACAACAACATCGATAATATGTCAATAAAAATTCAGGAAGGTACTCGTCGTGGTGGCTTCATAGTGGGGCTATTGCAAAACAATTTTTGTTGTTTCTTCAAAAAGGTTTCTATAAAAGTCTTTCAGTGTGTGTTGTAACATTTCGGCAATAGCGTTAGCTGGGAGAGGGGACTTTTTTGGGTAGGTTATGTATCGCTGGTTGTAAAATTTAACACGATAGTTTTTATAGCAAGTCTGGCTTTGGGATATCTTGCAATAAAGTAAAGGAAGATCTCCCAATATGGTCACGTGATAGCTATTACTTTGGTGTGAGTCAAATAGCGATACGCGCGCATAATTTCAATAGATATACGGTTTGCGTGATCGATTTTATCTCATTCTTAAGTGTGACAGTGAGCTGTCGTGATTTCATTGAGTATTATATTTTGTTTTGATTTCGTTTGCGTCTTTTATGACAATTGTTATTACGGTATAGAGTACCTTCATAGTTATGTATTCCTCGTAGCTTTCTAGTTTAATTTGTATAAGTCATAATGTATTGTATCGTGAAGTATGTTATGAGTTTATTGCACTGAATTTTGAAATGGTGAACGATCTATCTAAAGGATATCTTTGCAGTTATGTAGTTTTTACTGCAATCGGAAATTTGTTAAAACAAAAGTTAAGATTCAAGACATCCTGTTATTTCAAGACGAAATACTTTGACTTATGCCCTGTTTCCCCGTGTGGGTCCTAGGGCCTCTACAATGTCCTCGCGCCATTGTGTACGGTTTCTGGCAATGTGCCTCAGCTCTCCCCAACTTTTTCCCAGTTGCCGTGCTTCCTTCTCGACTGTTCTGCGCCACGTACTCCTAGGACCGCCGGGTATCCTGCCATTCTGGGTAAGTGGGTTAAATTGCATCGCTTGGTTAGCTATGAACCTGTCACCCTTTCGGAGAGTGTAACTAATCCACTGCCCCTTTCATAGTCGTATGGTTGTGCCTATAGGTTCATGGCCCGTTCTCTAATAAAGCTGTTCGTTAGAGATACGGTTTGCCCAGAAAATCCTTAAGATTTTGCGTAGGCACCTATTGACAAACGTTTGCAGCTTCCCGTAATGGTCACCCTCCAGGCACCACATCCATATAGCAGCACGGATTCAACGTTGGAACGGAACAGTCGTAGCTTGGTCTTCAAGCTAATTACATTACTTCGTCAAACTTTGGATAGCATCCCAAACGCAGATTTTGCTTTACCTATTCGGCTGGCTATATCCAGTTGGTTCCTCCATCGGAGAAAATACTTCCAAGGTATTGGCAACTCCCTACTATCTCAACCGTCTGTCCAACAATGCCTATTGGAAATGATGAGTTCGGTCCTAGACTGACCTTTTTTGTTTTTGCACATTTGCTGTCATTTGGTGAAGGTCCATTATTCTGTGAGACAGTGGGCTTACATTATTGGCGTAGTCGAAGTATTTGAGTCCATCGTTGATAAGGCCGCATTCAGCACTAATAGAAACAGTTTTGGTGAACGAATGCAGCCTTGCCGAACCCCAGTTTGGACTTCGAATTCATCAGACAGCTTTTTTCTGTGTAAATCGTAAACATCTTCTGCGCAAGACACGCCAAATAAATTCCTGATTGACACTATCAAATATCTTTTCAAAATCGATGAACAGCAGGTGAAGTGGTGATTGATATTCAACGCATTGCTCGACGATGATCCGCAAGATGTTGATGTGGTCGACACAGGAGGATCCAGAGCGGAAATCTGCTTCTAGGGTGTCTAGTGTATCCTCAAGGTGTTCTTTGATTTGCTCCAGGATGATTCTAGCTATAAGCTTAACAACAACTGGATGATGAAGATGCAATGAGTTCAACTGACTCCCACATTAGCATAGCAATAGCCATATCAGAAAACTAATTTAAAGTTAAGTCTATGTCTAATTTAGCTGATTACAACGGACTGCTATCAATGGTCCTTTCCACGATTAAACCTATACAATGAGATGATGGAATAAATATTTAAACATCACGCCTTGTCAAAAGCATCTTAAGTATAAAATCGAAATCTTAGATCTGCAGCACGTTCGAAAATAATAGAAATAGGGGCACGTACGTGCTTATGTGTTGCATTCAATTGACCTTATAAAATCGCAGTTTTTAAAGTTTCGCGAGAGTGTTTTTTGAATTTTAATAGCAAATGTAAATGTTGCTTTTCTTTGTAAAATAAGTTAAATAATCTGTTGGAAGGTCAAGTTAGACATCAGAGATTTCCGTATGGATGGGCGTGAATTCTGTTTAATTTATTTTGAAATTTAGCGCTTCCTTGCAAATCGTTTATTCGAAACATTCATGCGGGATCAATTAAATCAATATCTGATCCAATGATCCATATGGATCATGTAGTGATTGTTAAAGGAACTCTTAACATGCTTTCAACTTCCAAAGGGCTAATAAAAAAAGCTTAGGTACTAAATAAATAAAATATTTTAAGATTTGCAAATTATGTACAAACATTAATTTGTTTATTTGTTCTCCTAAATATACAAATTTACTATATTTAGTGTTTAAATCTTAGAATTTATCCACAAATGTTAAAATTGGCCTGCATCTTTTATTAGTCTATAAATTTGTCTTTCTGGATTTTTATATTTTTTTTTTCATAAACATAATATAAACAAATTTGTATTATAATAACTGTTTGTTTTTCTTACTAAATGGCATAAGAGCTCTTCATTGAATGTAGGTACATTTAAAAGTATTAAATTATTTTCATTGTACTTAAAAAAAAAAAAGAAAGTAAAATATTTGTGTTTGCTGTTATTTTATAATAAAAACGTATAAAAAGTCTTAAAAGCAAATGTTTAGATGAAGTACAGCTATTTTTATGAAAATTTCCATTTTAATGTGATTCTTATTTGTTAAATAATGCTAAATTTTTTTTTAGAGATTTTATTCTGGCTTTTCTGCAATAAAATTGTTTTATGCGAGACGTCTTGTATTTTTAGTAGATTATCATGTGAATTACTTTTGATCGGACGTAATGTGAACATCGCTCAGCGATTCTGAAATTAAAAAAATAAATTTTTAATTACAACATTTTCTAGTCAAATTGCTGATAAATATTTTCTTTTTTTAAATTTGTCAGGCCCAATAATTCATTAGTAACTAAATTAATTGAGCTAATGATGTTATGGTTTGATTTCAATTTAAATTACATGTATTATAGATAAACTTACGCATTTGAAAGCTCTGGAGTTAAATTACTGATTTTACAGCCGTTTCTACTTACGTTTTCCATTGAACATAATAGTACTGCTAGAATAAAATAATAAAAAAAACATTTCTACATATACTTCTATACTCTGTGTCCACTTGCCTGTTCATCCATCTGTATGTGGACAATATGAGTACTTACATTTAGATTTTTAAAGTACTGAACTGAGCTGATTTGTTTAGTCCTTTATTCAAACATGAATACCTATCCGAAATTAGTATCTCAAATATGTTTTTTTTTTTGTTTTATATATTTGAATTCGGGAACATAATTTATAAAGTTTGATTTAAGCTAACGTCTGTAAAAAATAATTGATTTTTAGGATTTGTTTTGCGAAGTGCCAATTTCGTCTGTCTGACCCAGAGAACTACAGGAAATGACTCGTTTTTTGAGCTATTTAAAATATTCACTGCTCTTGAAGTATTCATACATATTTGTATTCATTCACAAAAAAGTATTCTCTGAGCTCATATTTTACTGCCTCTTATAAAATGAATTTGAAGTGAGCTCCTATTCACGTTCATTCCAAGAAATAATAATCTACCCTTACACATCTTTGTCTGGCACTGAATTTGATAAAGGCAATGAATGTTTAGAGTGGTCGTGTGATCTTGTGTCTATGTACATATATATCTATGCATTTGCAGTGCTCTTTATTTCTGCTTCTTTTCTGTCGCCTTTGTTGTTTGTACTTTCACCATTCGAAGGCTCGTGAATCATTTGTACATTTCACTGCTTTTGTGAATACTCTGATTGAATGAATGAATGTGAGTCTACTAAGCACTCAAGCAAAGTGAACTTCGTTATAGTTTCGTACATGATTTATACTTGCTTGTTTTCTGCCTGCGTGAGACTGTGAAAAGCTCGTTTATAGCAAATGATTGACAACGGCAAATGAATAGATTCATGCAGTTCTCTGGACAATGACCTTATGTGACTCTTTATTGGCGTGCAGCCTATACTCCTGGTCCAATCGTCTTCATATTTTATACCGGAAGCGACTGAGAGCCACAGATAAGCTATGTAATATAGACGCTCGTCTTCGGCGATTTGATAGTTGGCTCCTGTCCTGTTTTGCTGACGTTTCCAGCAAAATTATATCGGAGCTCACGTACACATTCTTAGTCGTCGGTTCCCGGATGCAGCCATTTTCTAGAGTCGTTCTGTACATTTTGTTGTTGTTTAAAGGAAAGAAAGGAACACGTCGATTGTTTTTATAGTTACGTCTTGTTAATACGTTCTTTCACATTTATTACCTGATAGGAAATTCTACTTTGTGCTATGTGTAGGCAGGGGAATGTAAATACGACACGCCTATATTAATTTGTTTATGCTTAGAGCGCTCTGTCTAATATTCGCTCATGTTTGCAAAAGTAATCGAAAACTAATCGAATGGACCTAATTAAAATTTTCTAATCCTAATCTTACCTGCATTAAGGCTATTTTTCCATCAATCTCATGTCTTATTATGAGATATGAAATATTTGATCTAAAGTGTCATGCAAACTGATCAATTTTATCCTTAACTTAACTTAAGACTTATGTACATGCGACTTTTTACAATAAAAACCAGGAAGGGAAAAACTATTTCCCAGGACTAGTGTACTAAAATGATGTCACCTGTAGTATACTATTATTTATGCGCTTAGAATATTTTTCAATTACTGTTAAAAGTAAAAATAAAAAAAGAGTTTAAATAGCAGTTTTAATCCGATATATTTACAAGCATATAACAAAATATATATTGCAGCTTAGGTAATTAATACAAGGCATTTAAAATAAATATTCTAAGTGCATTCATTCTAAGTCTAGATTAGTCTATGATTAGATTTAGAAACAAAATACCGTTGTTAGATCTTTAAATAGCACAAAAAACGAACAGGACTTCCAATTCAATATGAATACCAATAATTGCGAGAAAAAAATAAGCATTTAGCATAGCAGATGTTATTATGAAAATGAAAAATTCATGAAAATACTATGTAGTGTGTATGTACAGTGTAAATGGTGATGGAAATAGGGTAAGTGGTTAAGAAGAAAGTAAAGATGAGTTTTTATCATTCGATTATACAATGATTGAGGTGAGACAAGCAGAGTGCGAACAATCAACTAATAAATAGAGTATTTATATCGTCGTCGTTCCGCAGAAGCACAATCCGCATATGGCGAACAGTGCGGACTTTCATTACCCACTATAAAGCCCGTAGAAGGTTCTACGGTTACAGATGACATGGTATCTGAGCAAAGCAAAGCCTTAGTAGTATTATTGTGGTCAGTACCTGGAGTAGCAAGTGTGACATTTCCATTTGTTACTGGTAGTGGAGACAGTTGCAATCTGGAGCTTTGGCTGGAGTTGCCATTCATTAGTGGAGCGTTAGTTTTTCCTTCTGCAAGCAATATTGCTTAGAACAATAATCGATTTGGTATTTGGTTGACTTACCCTCATTCCATGCAGTCTTAGGCAGTGATTCATTGTTTTCGACATCTTTTCCGACGCCGTCGTCTCGAACGCATCGGATTAAGAACATAACTGTCGCTCCTACGATTGGTGGAACACCGGCCAAAATCAAGGGAATCGTATACGATCCAGTACTATCGTATATCTTTCCAGCGATGGGTGGTCCCACTGTCAATGGCAACGAGCTCAATCCCAGTAAGAAACCGATTGCTTGTGTCGCACCCTGGGGTCCACATATCTCGTAAGCAATCGGACCTAATAGGGAAATGAAGCATCCATCGAAGAGACCCATTACCAGGGTGAAAACTATCAGCAAGACATAGGAGCCGGTCAGTGGAAGCAAGAGAGTTACCACTCCTATGCAGAACAAAGATAGCTGCTGTAAGTAGATACGATTCACACCTGGCATGTCAGCAATAGCTCCAAAAATAAGTCGTCCAATGCCAGAAGTTATTCCAATGCACATAACGGGGAGATTCTCGCTTTTGCCTGGAAAAGCAGTCTGAACGAATTTCACCATATGCACGTATGGAACAAAGTATCCAAATAAAGCCAGTGGGACACACAGCGCCCAAATCACGTACCGCTTTCGTTTCCAAATATCCACATTGATGATGGATCGCATAAACATATTTAATTGCGAGCGTCCTGGTTTCTTCTTCGGTGGCTCCGGTGGTGGATGGAGTGGTTTGTAGACAAATGAACAGACAATTATAAAGCAGGCAATCAGTGCCATCACTTGAAGTGTGACCTGAAGTCCATGTCGTTTCACCAGATAATCCAGTCCTGGTGGAAGTATTACCGTAAATACACTTGAACCGGCAGTTACAAAGCCGCTGACTTTGCCTAAATACCGCTTAAAGTAGTGTCCCAGAATAGCTAGCGTTGGTGTATAAGCTAACGCTGCTCCGAATCCGAACATAATGCCATAGGTTAAGTAGAGTGCCTCAATATTTTGCGTGCAATATGACGATAAATATAATCCACTGGCAGAAAGAACACCACCAATGAAAGTTGTCCGCCTAAGACCGATTTTGTCGGTCAGCATACCGGCAACTGGCGATAAAAGGAATGTTGTACCGATTGTCAAGGAACCGACCAGAGCTGCAAAGGAAGAATTTCAATATTTAATACATTGTTATCATAAATTTTAAAGTATATAAGATAAAGTGAATCAATGAATCCTCAATATATGGACTATGGCACCACACAATAAAGTGGTACACAGATGGCTCAAGAACCAAGGAAAGAACGGGAGTAGGAGTGCTTGGGCCAAGGACGAAAAATTCAGAACTCTTTGGGACGAGTACCAGTATCTTTCAGGCTGAAAAATTCGCAATAGGTAGGTGCATCCGAAAAAATCTCGAAAGAGGGTACAGCAACAGTGAATTAGCAATTCTGTCAAACAGTCAAGTAGCCATTAAAGTTCTTGATTCGTACATCATAATATCGATGCTTGTATGGGAATGCCTACACAAACTATATAATCGACGCATGAATAACAAGGTCACACTTTACGAGATCCCCGTACAATTCGGGATCAAGGGTAATGAAAAAACGTCCTAAGACGAGCCAAGAAACTACTGGGAAACTACAATAAAAAGATTCGAAGCTTGCATCTTGCATCCCTACCTACGCATCCTAACTAGCTTCTTAACAGAACACTGCAAACGGAGGAAGCATCTACAGAAACTAGGTACAACAAATGAATGCCTTTGCAGATTCTGCAATGAGTCAAGTGAGACTCCGAAGCACCTCCTAGAGATGACCCACAAAAGATTGAAATATTTGGGCACGAACCAAACAGCAGCAGAACACACTTCTCATTCTCTAAAGGGAACTATTCTCCCCTAGGCTAAGTAAGAGTGCATAACCGTCACATGCAAAGGAATTGTAAGCGAAAAGGTACTCTTACGAGGATTCAAACTTCTCCAAGGTGAGTAGGGGGCACAATAGACCACTAGGTTGCAGTGCAGAATACCCTATAAAAATAGCAATAACCTTCATTTATATATCCACTGCGAAAGATAATGGAGCTTTGGCCCAAAAGTCAAGGAGAAAAGTTATATGGAACGATGATTCTACCAGCCCGTAAAGCACACCAAACCGTTGTTTTGTCTGGATGTAATGGCAGCATTTTAATCTTTTCGGGTTACTCTTCTTGTCAATGACGGCAAATGCGCTTATTGAGCCATTAAGACAGGAATGTGCCTCATCACTGAATAAAATGTTTGCTCTAAGTGCACGAAACACATTCCTCGTAGAACGTTGATTTTCGTAATACAGCCGAATAATGAATGGACAGCGCCAGACGGCGCTGTGCCGAACTTAATTTTTTTTGTGATGAAATGTCAAAGAATACTCAATAAAAATATGACGGGTTAGCACGGCTAATGAGGCATCTGTCAAAAGATCCATAACTGTCAACACTTCTCAATTGAGAGAGTTTTCAATAGCTATTACTATTTTTTCACTTATTAAAGTAATACTTTCAAATTTTCAGCAACATTGCCAGAAATCTCAAAAAATTTGGTTGTTTTTATAAGACAAAGTATCATACATAGGTCGTAAGAAATAAAATATTCATAAAACTTGGGAAAATGTTTACTTGCTAAATCAAAAATATCTGTTTACTGCGCTTTTCACCCATCTGGTCTTATTATTCTCATTGTGTTGATTCAAATACTGGAGATTTGTTTATGTACGCTTATTTACGGCAAATTTATTTTTAAATTTCTTGCAAAGTCATTTCGGAAGAAAAACTTTCCTTAAAATAAGTAGAACAACGTACAAGAGACTTTTTCCAAAACAAATCAACTAGGGACAAAAGAAACACTCATTATTGTTCGGAAGCCTCTTTCTCTAAACTGCACCGATGCAAAACGAAACAAAGCTCATTATTTTGACTGCTTTTTCAATGTAAATAAACACGTGAATGTATAAAAATATGTGATTAAAAATAAGGATAAAATTTGTGTTCTTTAGAAACGTTCACTTCTACTTTTGAGGGAGGTTCATTGTCATGAAACATTTTCCGCTATCAAGCAGAATGACGGAATCAACAAAGATGAGATGGCGATGGACTACATTAAGATTAGAATTCTTTTGCAATAATTTGTTTTCTAGTATTTGTTATGTACATATTTATCAATTAATAAATACCACAGACATGCAGCAAGTTGCTCCGTTTGTGAGTTTCGAAATATTCACTACTTTTTAAGTATTCACACACATTCGTAGTCATTCACAAAAAGTGCTTGCTGAGCTTACATTGCCTCTCAGAAAACAAATCTGAAGCGAGCACCCATTCACTTTCATTCCAAGAAATGATTATCTACCCTTACACTTTGCTGCCTGCTATTGAATTGCGAAACAGGCCATGCATTTTTCGAGTGGTTCGTGCGATTTTATATCAATGTGTGTATTTGCAGTGTTTTTTGTTTATGCTTCTTTTCCGTCGCCTTTGATGTTTGTACTTTCAATGTTCTGCTATTCTGCTTTTTCTACCTACTTTTTATGTAACCATTTGAAGGACCGTGAATTTTTGTACATTCCACTGCTTCTGTGAGTTCTCTGAATGAATGAATACTTTGAATGTGAGTCTACTACGCACTCAAGCATTCATGAATACCAGCACCGTGATGATTTGTTTTTATTTTGTACATGATTTTTACTTGCTTGTTTTCTGCGTGCATGAAACTGTGAAAGGCTTGTTTTAAGCGAATGATTCACAATGGAAAATTAGTGGATTCATGCAGTTTTCTGGCCCAATTATATCAAGCAAGTTCTAATCATACTAGCTCTGGCCTCCAGCCCATCGGATGTGAAATCAAATTGCTTCAAGCCACCTTTGCTTAAATTCAAAATTGCTTAAAGAATCTTCAAAGTAAACCACCTGTTTGAAGTGACTCACAAAAAAAAAGCAAAAATAAAAACAATTCTACAAAAAAAATTTTACTATGTTTAATAATAGATTTCCGATTTTATCAGTCGACTATTTTTTCATCAAGAGAGTTCACCGTTAATGCCGGCGTTTACAAAATGAAATAACAAATACATTTAAGTTTATATACCTATTTAAGAGTACAAAAACAATGATTTCCGAGACTGAGAAGATTTTCTTCTCGAACACACCTTTAGAATCGAGGGCGTGTACGTTCTATTTTTGACATCGTTCCGTTCAATTAAAAAATAAGGAATAAAACCATTACTTTAAATCTCACGTAAGAATTCAAAATATTTTGCATCTAGGTACTGCAGTCACAATACATCGCGTGCTTAATGTCTCGTTTGAAAAACACGTGCAAGTTTTCATTATCATCTCAACTATTTCATGTAATTTATATCTCTTGATTTTTCTCCTTCGTTTTTAGATGCAAAATTTCCCAGCAAATGCAATACTACATTCTAAAAATAAAGTACGAAATTAAATGCGGGAAACTGACTCAGCGACCAGCCGCAGTTTTGGATCACCCAACCAATAAATGCTAGAATTTCATCAGCCCTCATTGTCACCCCTAGACAGCACTCGTATTTCTTACGGAACTCGTTCGCTTCCATCTAATAATAGATGTTATACTAAATTTGAAGTTCAATGAAATTGTCGAAGGATTGTACGAGCTATTTGGCAAACATTTAATATTAGTTTTTTTTTTTTGGTTCAATTGTGGCGCAAGTGGTCATGGTCATAGTGGCGTCCCAATTTATAAGATGTGGGTTAAATGTGTAGATATGTAGACGAGAAAGAATGCACGTGCTCTTATGAATTAGTAGTTGACAATCACATTTTTTCGTTTGGCTTTCTAATAGAAAATTACAATCTGGTAGGTGAATCCAAATATATCGAGTAAATGGTATGAAATAGATAGAATATTTTGGGATATTCTGAGTACAAGTTTGGCGTGGTGCTATTTTAAGATTCAACAGATTATATTAAGTAATGAGAGAGGAATTATGTTGCTTATAATTTTAGCTCTAAGTGCTGGTCATATGCGAATCAAGACGAGATAGACCTACGTACAGGGTGGGCTATCTAGTGGCTTCTTTTTAAATCAAAGGTAATTTTGATACTGACAGCTGTTCTCCGGTCGTAATCTTGACAGAAAGTCAGAATCATACTGTTGAATGAAATAAGTCGCTTTACGCTTGAACAATGTTGGGAAATATGGAAAACTTATTTCCAAAGTGGGTTCTGTGTAGCCCAAACAGTGCGTGTTTTTAAAAGACGTTTTGGCCGTAATGAAGCACCCACCGCGCCTGCTGTATGCAAGTTTGTGCAAAAAGTTCGTGAGACTGGTATATTAGTGGACAACGCTCATGTTCCCCCTCGTCATACTGTGAGCACAGATGAGAATGTCAGACTTAGATAATGAGGCTGGGAACGGTCAACGGTGGACGTTATAGAGCCATTTTGACCAACTTTTTTTATTACTGAAATTGAAGCCATGGATTTGGACGACCTCTGGTTTATGCAAGATGGCGCGCCATGCCACAATCGATCTTTTGCGCACCAAATTCCTAAATCGTGTTATACGCCGTCTTGGCGATGTCAATTGACCGGTTCGGAGCTGCGATTTGACCCCTTTGAACTTTTTTTTGTAGGGAACCCTGATGTTATGCCAACAATCCGGAAACAATTCAAGCACTTACGGCCAATATCATGTAAGCAATCTGTGGAGCTACAGCCTACAGCTCTACGAAGCCAGCAGAGGCAGCCACTTGAACGAAGTTGTGTTACGAAGAAAAAATTTAGTTCTATTCATTTTATTGCATTTAAAAAAAAACTTGTATTTAGCCGATTCCATATATGCATATCCTTTACATATGTATGAGTCTGCAAGACCGCTTGGGCATTTGGAACCTTTCCTTCCTAGACCTCAAAATATTGTAAGCTGCTTAAAGTCGATTGAAGTTGCCATGAAATCTTTAGTCTTACACCTTGATGATTACACCTAACGGTCTTTATGTTCTCTTATACGGATAAATACAGATGGGCGTTGTAGTCAGTTTGAAGTCTTTCCCACACAAAGCTAAGTGCATTATAGCAAATTAATCGACGCATGACTCAATGAAGCTTGAACTAATCGAAAAGGCAGTCAGGCTAAACAAAAAAAGCGTCAAATAGCAAATTTAACCACAATGTTTCCACAATTGAGCCTATTTGTAAGATTAGTTTCTTCGGTTTGACTGTCATGTAATCGGATTGTAACGTGATGTGAATCGATGGCATAAAAAGGCAAATAACCGACTAGGGCTGCGTTTTGCGTATTCTTCTTATTCTAAAAATAAAACACAAAAAAGCGAATTTTTTCCACAGTACGGCGCCGCATAATTCCCTTTCAACTTTACCGTCACAAAGCTCTAAGACGGGGGTGTGCACAATTCAAATAAATATACAAATTAATCCCTAACCCAATTCGATATAATGAAAAGATAGAAAGTGTCTTAAGTCTTTCATAATCCAGTTGATTATAGCCTACAGGAAGGATAATTGTCCCAGTCCCAAAAGCTTTAAATAAGTGAGTCGTATGCAAAGAATTAAGGCTGCTATGACATCTTCACTCATTGATTTGGCTAAAGGCATTCTATTTTAATCATGCTCACGCAATACAATATGAATAATGTTTCCTGTCAAAAAACCACAACCACTTTTTGCTTGCTTGTTGTTTGATAACCATGACCCCCGGGTAAGCATTCTAATCGATGTTAATGAAATATTGAACATGAAAAAAAGAGCCTGCTGATAAGGTTTGTGCGTAACTTGAAGGAATAGTCTACACTTGATTTAAGTCATTGTTCCGTACGCAATATGCGTAAAATGAGCTGATCTTTTTTTGCAATTTTTTAACAATATCAATACTCTACAGTACGCAATTGGTTTTCCCACATCTTTTACTTCATTTGTCAATCAGAACGAAGGAACCAATTATCCACCGAAATATGATACCTTCATAATGTTGACAGAAGCCAATAACACCACACACATTGGATTTAAATTGAACACTTTATAACTGACGCGTGCTTTCTGACGTAACGTTCCTACATACTCATAATTTGAATTCAATTTTAAACCCGAATTCAATAACAGAAACAATGTATTTGTATTACTCTGCATTTGTTTTGCTAGATCACTTTAGGTAAGATACATTCACAGCTTAGCGAACAGCGAATGGGCGAACCATTTTTAGAACATTAAGAGGCAAACAATAGGCAATTTAACTATTCCATCGGTTTATGTAAAAAAAGGTTAAATTGTTTTTAGTTTCTGCGAATAAATCAACAATTTGATTTGATTTTTCTGCAAATAAACTGTCATATTTTATTCACATTCCACAGATGTGGAACGCATTCCACATTCGCGACAGTTTAACCTCACAAATTCATTTTTCTTTGGTAACTGACAATTGAAATTCTCAGATTACAGTGACAAATGAAAACGTTGCTGTCAAATGTCAAAATTTGGGAATATTCGTTTGTTCGTATTCACAGTTCTCTGTGCTATAAATGGACCTTAAGTCATGAACGCAGTAACTGGATAGCCTGTGCTCTGCTATGCGAAATAAATATTGTTGATATATTCATAGGCGTCTAAAATATAGGTCACATTTTATTTATTTTGTTCTTCTGTTGTCTTTCAAATAATATTTCCTGATGTGCTAGTCAATCTGTGTCTGGCATTATCTATGGTCTTTGTTTGATGAGCCACATGTTAAGAGCACTCTATCACATTTGAATTGAATCTATTTGATAATATTGTTATCAAATTAGTATAAGCAAATTTTGCTTGTACACTGCGCAATAATATACACAAAGTACAGAAAAACAATGTTTTTGTTAGAGATGTCATCTTTGTGTACTAATATGTCTACCAATGGCAAAATATTTAATTATTCCCGAAGGTGCAGTCGGGTTTTTTGTTTTTAAATAAATACCAAGAAGTGATGTCACATAATGACACAAAAGCGGAATTCTTTAATGGCACAATCTATCAAAATGTTATTATGACTTTTTGGCAGAGCAAGCAGCAGTGAATCAACCGAGATACGATGTCTATTGACTTTAGTAATGCCTCTGATAGGAAGCGAGCAATTGTATTTTTTGTTTTCTTGGTGGAGAAAGACAAAAAAAAAAGTTATGGCGGGCAGTAAGCTGAGTGTTATTTTGTGGAACTTGTTTTACAATTTGTGTTACTCTCGATGTAACAAAGCGTTTTATTATGCATCATACACCGATTTTAACAATCAGTACCCATTATATCAGTGTCATGTATAACTAACTTACTCAGCCCTTCAATACCCCAACCATAATTGTATTAAGCGTGCGATAGCTAATGCCATATTCGAAAGAAAATTCTGCTCGCGCGCTGTCAAAATTCAACCGCACCCATAATTGCATTACACTGCGTCTCCACGAGTCTGAAAAATTGCAGACTTTTCAGTCAGACTTCTAGTCCGCCAGACTTCTAGTCCGCCAGACTTTTATGTCATTGGATGAGCGAATATTGTTATAACTTTCAATTCGTGCAAATGTGCACGTTCCGCATTCTAGGCATTAGGATTGGTCGAGAGATTCAGTTTTGATTTCAAAGTAGGCATTTCTTTTTGAGATACTGGACTGAATAGTAAGAAAATTCTCGATACCTTTTAAGGTAATGCGCAAACTATCGAAAATTTCCCAAAAAGTAGGTCTAGAGTTCGGATCACGCCCAATGAAACCGATCTCTACGCAGGAAGCCAAAAATGAACGAATATTCGACGAAACTGAGCAGAAAGTCATTATGGGTGCAATATAAAAATTGTGTGTATTCGTATGGCAACGTCTAGAGCTTTAATTCAATTATGGTTCAGCCGTAAAACTTAACTGCGAGGGTATGACCCAGAGTAAAAGGGACTATAAGCCTTCCACTCTTCTCAGATTTTGCGACCCAGATTTCTTGATGTCAATCAAGTGTCAATTTAGGTAAATTAATGCCGTAATTAGCAAGATAACTGCGTGTTTCTTATTGTGGCTATGTAAGGTTAGATTAAGGGAGTGAATGCATTTACCATGATTGTAATTCTGGTTATGCTGGCGTTTGGGTATTCACAGAGGAGGTGGGACGTGTCTGTGTCGATTGGGTAAAACCTCTGCTTATTCCGAGGTATCATCCAGTAAGCTGCAGCTTGTGAGAAACCCTATGAGGAGAGTCAGTTGTGATCTATTGAGCGTCAAGAGTTTTTTAATCCCCTCTTTGGTATAATGAGCTCAGCATTTTTTTAAGAACTCGGCATGATTTAAGCGGCTAGGTTGTGAGACGTATGAGCAGTATGTATTACTTTAGCACAGACGTCTAAAGGAGCTCGAAGCAGAACTATGGGTTTAGCAATGTTCCAAGGTTTCATCAAAATTGGAAATCGATGTTTCTTGATGGAATTTTGCGGTATACATATGGACTACCCCTACACCTAAACTAAAACACTCTGGGTACTGGTTCCTTCCACTACGAGAAGACTGCAAATGTTTGTTAAAAATGCCCTAAAACACTCAAAGAAAGTCAGTGCAACAGAAGAGTGAAACTACTGGTCAACTAATATTCACATCTTATTTTAACGTCAGAATTAGTCATTGTATCTTATATATTCACTACATATGCAACGATCTACTGTAGGTTATTTGCAACCATCTATACTTAGTATATCAAAGTTCTTGACCCCTTCCATGGTCATGCACATTAAATAATTTTTCATTGCCCTCATATATCTAGTAAGCAAAAGCACACTCAATGAAATAATAAAGTGCAACATAGCATTATCTCCAAGGTCTTAATTTTCATGGTCAATCTTCTTCAGCATCTTAAAACGAAGCTAGGCTCTTTTTGTGTATGTATAAACTTTCCTCCAAAGACGATCCAATATGTCGTATTTCCGGTGGTTACTTGGCTCCCAATATCATTCTATCCAAACTAATTCAATTTAGATAAAATAAAAACTCGACCAAAACAAACAAAAGCGTATCATTTTTTGTGCAGTAATATGAAGGAAATGCAAAATCTAGGCCAAAAGCAAAATGCTTGTTCCACTTCCTCACCCCAGACGCATGCTTTGTTTGCGTGCATTCCCAACCCAGCCCAAGAAAAGAGGGTGAATGTCCAACTGACGACGACGACAATGGGAGTTGAGAAAGAAAATATTGCCCTCAAATGGCTCTTCCTGTAATGGTTCGCTGCTGGCGTGAAACTTGTTGTATCAACATTCGTACGGCTTCCCTGTTGCCTAGAAGTAGTGAAGTGTGTCAGATTCATTCGTGTCTTATGACCAACTCTGATCAGAGCCCAGCATAGTAAAGTAATACCGCTTTCATCACCTACAGTTCCACTTTTGCCTTCTATTTCTTTTTCTGAACTTTTTTTTTTTTTTTTTGCAACCCAAACATTTAAATTGTTAATGAGAGAAAAATATGTATCGCATTCGCTTACACAACGCAATTGATAGGTTTTGAT
Organism: Chalcosyrphus nemorum; assembly: GCA_949716465.1. NCBI lineage: Eukaryota > Metazoa > Arthropoda > Insecta > Diptera > Syrphidae > Chalcosyrphus > Chalcosyrphus nemorum. The sequence continues at coordinate 88,455,528 of OX454333.1, forward strand.
TGACCCTTTATGCGTCAATTACAAAACACTCGTGTGTGTTGATATCAATTTTGATTAATTTTTATTTGTCGCACATTGTTTGTCAATTGAAATTTTTTACTAAATCGTCGTTAATATTGCGACGAAGACGACGACGCCAAAGCGGTGTGTTGTTTTGTTTGATCGTGATAAAATTTAGAGTGCATCAGTCTAATGGAATTCTCAGGCATTTGAAATGATATTAAATTATGATATTCGAGTCGATAGAAAAGGTGCTTTACAGTGCCTAATTACTTGCACGATAAATCATTAGTTTGACAGTGCCAATATTATTTGGTCGATTGGCAAAAAGTCGTTGGCTTGAGTGTTACTTAGGTATCAGATTTTTAAGAAAGTAGTTTTGATAGCATCTGTACGAATGTCAGATGTATCAAAGGAATCGCTGGATTTTTCGCGAATCAAGTTTTGAAACTTTAGACACGATATGCTGCAATTCTAAGGTCAAAATTGACAATCTGCTATTTAATGCTTAAAGGGAAAAATGGGTCTGAGCTCGGACAAGGCCCGGTTTCGTATTTTGATCTGATACGAATTTTTAGAAAAAACAGGACAATACAAAAAGTGTATTGGGGTTTAAAAATGTTGGCGTAACAGGAGATCTATTGCTGAAGTGTCAAAAATAACACGAGATTCCAAATTTTGATAAAAAATGGAATCTCCTCCTTTTGAAAATGGGCAAGGTTGAACCAGTGATTATAAATCTATAGGGTAAGACATTCTGAAATTGTATGTGCATGCGTTCTCTGGTTAAAAGGCTCAATTTGCATATGTATCAGTCGAACGCCACTTCTACATTGACTTTATGTTCCACATGAAAGTAATACCCCAGTAGTGTTAAATCTGCAATTTTATTTTTGCGCTACTGCTAGTTGGTAACAAATGTAAGCCTATATACACTACAGAATAACCTGAGAGGATGATATAAGACTTCAAAAGGTCTCACGGCTAAGACTTAAAGAGTTTCTTCTATCTTCCAAGATACAGGAGTGTTTGTAGCGAAATAAGCTACGCACCAATCTTTCAACTTTTATTCCAAAAATGAGCCTACATCCCACTTGTCTCTTAACGAGATAGCGAAACGATTCAAAGTCTACTTTATTTAAGTGGTGGGCCTTAGGGATACACCAAGCGCAATTGAATGGTCGGATAACTTGCCAAGCATGACACAACTATTTCTGGAAACCACTCTTGCTGTAAATCTTCACCAAACTATGAAGTGTGATAGACATCACTAAACCTGGATGACAAATGTCCAAACTGTCTAAGAACAAAATAATAAGTAGGTGACTGCAATATTGCTTTCCTCACAAATGATTTCTGCAGAAGATGCAGACATATAATTATTTAAGGTTGAAAAGCGAAACGAATAAAGCAAAAACAGGAGAATTTGGTAAAATACGATCTGGCAACAGGAGACAGTAGATTCGATTTTTTTGGATCAGAAAGTAGTAGTCGCCTGTCAAAACAGTAGAAACGGCAGCACTGAGTGCAAGTGAACAAATTTCTAAACCCGCCCACTTTTAGGTAAATGCACTTTTTTAATATTTTTATATAGAACTTCTACTCCGCGTCCAATACTTAGGGGCGTTTTACTTTACAAAAAAAAACTGCTTTTTGTCGGTTGCATTTGAACAAACACTTTGATTTTTAAAATCTGTCCACTGATGCCTACTAAATAAAAAGTCTTTTAGAGTTTAATGTAGACATTTCGAAAGATAATAAGTTAGCTCGCGTACTCTCCCAAAACAGCGAATTTTTGCGAAGAGGTGTTCGCGTACAGATAATTTAGTTTTTCACATAAGAGAGCACTCAAGAGAGTGCTGTCAGTGTATTTTCAACTTTTTCTTGTTCAAACCGTTCGAGTACTATTTTGTAATTTTAGTTCTCTCTGAGAAAATTTTACTCCCACTCTTTGAAACTTGATAATTCAAAATTTTAGTGCAAAAAATACGCGAATGGAACTAATTTTAAGACTTTTTTTTATGTAACTCTATATCTATCTATTAACCATCACCACTTTTCTAAATTATAGTACTCACCCGCTTTGCTGGACGCCTCTGTGTCGTGCTGCTCGGTTAATTTATCCTGGAGAAACGAATGTATTACACTGTAGGTGTTAATGATTCCAAAAATAACACCGTTGCATAAAAATGCACTTATCATGACGAGCCATGCTCGGGTTCCACCATCTGGTGGCTCCTTAATTTCTGCACCGTACGATGCATTCCCATTCGTTTGCGGTGTGACTGATGCACCCGTAAGCAACTGTGCCGATTTGTGATGAACTCCATTTGTGATAGATTTCGATTGTTCATGAGCTACTTCACTGCCAGTAGCTGAAGGTACTATTTGCGCTTTGATGCTGCCATTGTGGTTCAGAGGTTCATTTTCTGTCATTTCTTTGAATTTAAATTATCCTTATTTCCGTTAAATCTATTAGTCTATTCCGTTTACGTTTGAAAGTATCTAATGTGCACTGTATACTAATAAAGGCATTACAATGAGTATGTGTAATATTAATTCGATTGCGTTCTGCTATCCTTCAGTTCGTAGTCTGCTTCTGGAAAATATAAAGATAAAAAAAGCTTTAACGAAGCTCACATAGGTTGTTTTGGTGGCAAAAAATGTAAATCTAATCAAATAAAGCGGCAAAGTGTGCATTGCAAACATGTTAATTTGATATGAATATATTTTCTTGTGTTATTGTATACATTGTAGATAAATGCATTTGGTTATCTCGTTTTTTTTTTGCGTATGCAATTGTATCCTCAATTTGTTTACATTCAGTCGAGTGTGGCGCATGACACCACACTTAAGTCACTTTATCTACAAATGATAAAACTACGCATTCTATGAAGGAAAGGATGCATCACTTCAATCCAAATGTTTGTACAGCAATATTGTAATCAGTCTTGTCAGCAATTGTAATAAAGTAACGGTTACTGTAAGAATTATTATTTTATTTGAAAAAACATTGCTTTTAGCTGGTGCTACTGAGTTATGGAAGCTATAGAAGTTATTGCGACAATAATGGATAGAAAATAAAGAAAAAAACAAATCTGTTTCAGAGAATAGAAATCGATGTTTCATCAACTATAGGAAGTTCCTGTTTAAAACGCAATTCTCAATTGCCTGTCTAATTGGAGTCACACAAGGATGGATAAGCCGTTTCCACCAAGTTGAAATCATTTCGAATGTCTATTGCCGCTATTACAGCGTTTATATGCAGGATTGAAGCCAGGTTCAACCCGGATTGTAATTCATATAAACGCATCGGATTGAAGCCAGGATTTCAACTCGACTCGGTGTGCAGAAAAACCTAGATCGAAATCTCAACCCCATCCCGATTCGATCTCTCGATCCTGCATATAAACGTAGTATATGTTGACAACTAAATGAACAGCAAAATAAACTGAAATTCACACTGTAGGCTTGTTCGATTTGATAACCTCTCATAGACGGATGAACTCAAAGGGATTTCAACTAGATTTCACCGAATTCTTGAGGTTTCGCAACCTCTCAAATATACGGCGAAGCCTCAGAATTTTGGAAAAATTTTACGAAACCTTGCTTGAATGAATGTGGATATGATTTTTTTTTTTCTGGATGAACTAATACAGGAAGATAATCTTAAAACAGGTAGAAACCTTTGAATTGAATGTTGAACCTGGGTTAATCCAATGTAAAGATCCATTTACCTTTAGCAGCTAACCCCTCAGAAGAAAATACATCCTTGTAGAAGATGGAGTGAGCCAGCCCTAAACATAAAATATATCAGACTCGCTTTAGACGCATAACAGACATTTGTTGACAACTTTTTTACTGAAAGAAAAACACCTTTGGTGTTATCGACGTTTGTCCAAAAACGAAATTTTAAAAGCTGACGACGACATAGACATCTCACGAGTCGCTACATAATTCAAAGGATACTTGTGTAATTACTCAATAAGAAGACGCACTTTATTCCCAAGATGATTTCTTTCTGATGACCCCCTGAACTATAATAGAAGAATGGTTTTATAAGAACACTTCCGAAACAATGCGAATACAATGGATTTGTATTATGCGACCATCCTAGCTTTTGGGCTCGATTCGTTCGGTTTTCGGTCACTTTTGCTCACTTCTGAAACTGTGAATCCGCATTCAGTTCGAAAAAAATTACAAAATTATATTAGCTTTGTTAAGTGACTGAAAAGTAGAAAAGCACAAGTTTGTGAAAACTATCAGAACAGATGAGAACAGAAAAGTACAACCTTCTGTTCAAGAGTCAGAACGTTACCCAAAGCATTATTCTTATTAGCATTCAAAAGTATTTAGTTATCAACCAATTTTCGTTTTTGACAGTTCTCATGAATATGAAAATCATGTGCTGGACTGTGCAGTACAGACTCATTGAACAAAGAGTTTATAACGTATAAAACGCATCAAATTTATATTTTACGTTGTCTTGAAGGAGTTTCATTATTAATTTTCTCAAAGCAATTGATTTCTTTTTTTCAAAAACACTAAATTAACCGATGAAACTACTTGACTAAATTCGGAAACTGTACACATACTCCTATGTTCGCGTACTTTTTGCACTAAAATTCGTAGATTATCGAATTTCAAAGAGTGGGGGTGAAATTCTCTCAGAGAGAACTAAAATTGCGTAAAAGTAAACGAACGGGTTGAACAAGAAAAAGTTGAAAATACACTGATTTGACAGATTTGACAGTTTTCAAATTCGCAGTATGGGGTAATTTCTTACTCTCTCGTTACCGCTCTCTTCTGCGAAAAACTACGAAAATTGTTCGCGAACAGCTTTTCGTAAAAATTCGTAAATTTTCATAAAAATTGGCTGTTTGTTGGAGAGTACGCGAACGGACCTATGGGTGTTTTGTGCAAATTTGACATAAGCTTGCGTTTGCTTTCTTCTATGTGTTGTAGTTCGGCCTTAAAACTGCTACCCAAATTGTTTGTTTCAAGTACAAAAAAATACAAAGAAATACCATCATTCCATTCTGTATTTCCCAATATTTGCTCCGGCACTTAAATATCCACATTTTTACATAAATATTAAGTAACTGCACAAGAACAGAGTGTAAAACAAGTTTTGCGGCCGGCCGGCGACTTGAACCGTTGCCGTATGCATTCGTGTATTAAATAAAATTAATAGCTGACATCAAGTATCTTTAACTAATCATACCAACATAAAAAATGGAATGTGGCTATCCATTTCAAACAATCCTGATAGCATTACTAAAACTAGCTAGTTGCCACCTATTTTAACTGAATTTTTCCACACAAATGCATTGCAACACAACTTAGTCCTTGCGATTAAATTTCGTATGAATCAAACTCAAACCAAAAAAAGGAAAACAATTCGTCCTTAACGAAAGCAACTTCAGGCTAGTAAACCTTGAACTCTCGCCATAAGGATAAATGTGGCTTTAAATGCTACAACAACGAAGGTGGCAACTTTTTATGCAATGTGCAATCGATACTTCACGTTCTTGAGTAACTTTCTTCTTTATTTTGTGATCAGTATTATGCCGGCACATTAAAAGTTTAAATTATGCAATCTACCTTTGGATTTCAGAAATAACGTTTAGTTGAAGAATTTAAATCTACATTCAATAGAATTTAATATTCACCCTCAAAAACACATGATACGTTTTAACTGTCAAACAAAATGATAAAAAACAAGACAAAAATAGAAACTCGATAAAAACTAAAAGAGATACTAAAAAGTCTGTTTTCAATTCGATACATAAGTTACTGTACAAAACACTTGTTATTAGCACAACAAAGTGCAATCATTTGTACACCCATTTCAATAACATTCTAATAGATAACGTAAATATCCGATAAATGGAAACACTCTTTAATCACCTTGTTAATACACGAACTTTTTTTTATTTAATAGATAAGTAATAAAAATTACATATTCCACTGCAATTTTCGAAATATATTACAAAACTAAATATTTGGAGTTACGAAAACCGGAAAAATCCGATACTACCGAGGTCAACAATTAGTTAGTATTTGAAACACACGCGTCAAAAATTATCACAGCCAATGCCATGAGTATCTACAAAATACGAATTTTCCGATATCACTTTTAGCAGCCAACGTTTTCGCGTTGCGTGTTGTCGAGGGAATGAATGAAAATAGTAATTTCAAAAGCACACAAATGCTTAATGCTGATTCGAAATACAAAAAAAAAAAAGAAGAAAAAACTAAAAACAGAAAACCAAAAAAAACCAAAAGGCTAGGTATAAGAAACAAGGATTTTGTTTTAGTATTTGCCGTATTAACGGAACCGAATGCGAGAAGACAACCAACCCGCTGCGCTAACGGGGTTCGAGTAACAATAATTCTACATCACATAGTAGTGCTGCTAATTGGAGCACTCTTATGAGTTTCGTGTCGGGTCGACCTTAGAACGAACCTAAATGTTCGAAACACATGTGAGCGTGAGCTTGCTTATGCCAGCTAAGTAGATCTAGAATGGGGAGGCAGAATGAATTGTTGTTTACTTTCAATAGTAATCAATCAAACAAGTTGGGGCTAGATGTGACGTAGATGAAGACATTGCGTGGAAATTCCACTTTCTTTTATGAATTTTTTATAAGGGAATTAATATTGTTGCTATAGTTTGCGAAAGAAAGCTTTCTCGCAATAAATTTCAACGAAAGAAAGCTTTATTACGTACACATGCATACGTATGCGAGAGCAATCATTCGAAAGTGCATTCGGTTTTTACATGTATGAAGGCTGGAGTTCAAGGTCAATATTGTTTTGGCAGGTTGTTCATCCTTATGTAATGTCAAGGATTAATAGGATACGTACATTATAATATGAATAAAGGGGAAAAAAATATTGCAAACATATTTGTAGATTCTATTTTTATAAGCGTTTTTATATTTTCAAAAATAGTCCACAAACTGAAAATAAATACTATAAGTATTTTCCTAGACCAGCTGGATCTTGATTAGCATGAATTTAAAATTTATAAAAATCCCATGGATCTATAAACAGGTGTTAAAAATAATATGTCGGTATTATTTGTCTTGGTTTCAGTGGTTTGTTCTTTGCATAGGGTTGCCAGTTCGCCCGATATTCCGCAGTCTTTTCCAGTTTTTTACTAATCTCTTGGTCTCCAGAAATTTCTTTGAAATCTCCCGATTTTCCGAATATTTGTATACGAAGGCGAATACTTTGAAAATCGGGACAGTGTCAATCCTTTTTTGTTTTTAAAGCGGTCCACTGACACGCCCACTTTTTGAACAAATAAATTTACTTTTTTCAATAATTTTACAAGAAACACAAAAAGACTTACTGAAGCAAATGGGTAGATATTTATTTACCCTACAAATCTTGCATACATTAGGTCCGTTTGCGTACTTTTCGCACTAAAATTCGTAGCATGGGGAAATTTCTTACTCTCTTATAGACTGCTTATTGTCCAACATTTATTTATTTTTATTCAGCGCACCAAATATGTTTGTAAGCCCACCCTAATTTATTGTAGACGTTTCTGAAAATAGAAATCAATCAAATCAACAAACTTCAAACTAATATAATAATTGCCAATTAGCGTCCAACGTCTCATGTCTAGCCAGAAATATGTATCTCAAGAACCTAAAGAGTTGAAAATATTTTTACTGTACTCACTCAATCGTACACCCCTTCGTCTTAGAGAACCACGCAGTCCAATGAAAAAGACTTGCTATACCAAAATTCTGCATTTAGATAGCAAGTAGCTTCCAGAAGTGCACTCTTGTCAGGACACAATACAACTCAAAATTATTTGATAATTTACACCGTTGATTTTTTGACGGGGTGTAGTCTAAAATATTAATTTAATTACTAAAATATCGTCTGGATTGCGTTGTTTTGGAAATAGTAGAAAAGTTCTGATTTCGTCTCGAATTGTGACCCTTCTGAGCTCAACCATGAAGACAGACTTACTTTTTCGAGCTTCTCTATCATCGTAATGTCAGAATTGATAGTTGAATTATGTTGAATTCTGATAGTTGGCGCTGTATGTATGTATTGTTGATTGATTTCCCTGTTGACACTTATCGCAGTTAAAATAAACTTCAGTAAATTCATCTGTCAAAAAAAAGGAATTATTTAAGGCAAAAGAAACAAGGTTTGCCGGGTCAGCTAGTTCACTCTATTTTGTTCTTTCAAATTTATGACGTTTTAAGTACTCGATTGTCATTGTCACAATATTTTTGTGTCAAACTAAATTGTAAAGAAATATTTAATTAATTTATCACTTTTAACACTAAAGCATCGCTAAACGAAAGCTATTTTTCTGATATTTAACCTTATAACCAGAACATATCAAATGGCTGACCGTCACCTTCTACATTTGTTTGTATGTATCTACATTCATCTCCATTTACTTACATATAACAACAGTGCTATTCTATTATAATTATATAAATAGATTTCAATTAAATGAATTGCATTCTACCACCAAGTTTATGTTTGTTATAAGCAAACGTTATGCAACAGTGGTGAAGATGAAATTCAAGCTCAATTTCATTAGGTTGATGGGTGAATTGGGTTAAGTTACTGTCAACTGTCTCTTGGTTAGCCATTGAAAGACTGACGTAGGTTTCTCAATAGACACCTTAATGGAATTTGCACAAATGAATATGAAATATGTACTGACCGCAGTATAGATAGTTCTCCGATGTAATTGTATTAATTTTTTTTTTCTTTCCTGTCGCGATCAGATACCTTTAACATGTTTGTAGTTATTCTTATTGCTACTCACTAAGTTGGTTTTACTGGGTTTAGCTTATTATGATATTGTATCATAAATTTATCACAAGTCATTCATTTTTGTATGATGTATTGATGGCGGTGTCCGAAACATGAAAGTCTTCTACCCACGCAATAGCCCCAGTTTGAACCTAATAAATAGAACTACATACATACGTATTTGGTGTCAAAAAAAATTGTCAGTGATAAGTTCAGTGAACCAGAAACATTAATTAGATTCCATTGAATTATCTTCCTTAATTGATGGTCATGTATTAAATATACTTGAGTAGTCTGTTAAATTAGTATTTAGATGAGCTTTGACTTTAAAATCGTAATAGCCTCTTGGGCGTAACTATTATTTGGATCATAGTGTAGTACATAAATTAAAGCCTCCACACAAAATAGCGAACATAGGCGTAGTGTAGAATAGTTATAACCATGTTCGCAAAAATTACGTATGAATACAAAACGTATTACAAAATGGATTTTAGTAATCTTCTTGAAGCCGAGCACATGTAGATAGACAAACAAAATGGCTGCTCCTGTTAAAACTACGTTCGATTAAGAATGTGCGTGAGCTATTTTTTGGCTTTGAAACGTTAGGGAAACGTCAGAATAGATTCAAAATCGGTGGCTTGAGGGAGCCAAACGTCAAATCGATCGAGGATGAAGCCTATATTGGTTCGATAATGTCAAAAATGATTGAACAGGCAGCAGTCATTCATAAAATTTATTTACGATTTTATTGTTATTAGAAAACGGAAAACATGGGCAAAGGATTGCTGATTAAAGTAATTAAATGTCAGTTCACAGTGCTTCCAAGCTGCGATATTGAAATTCCTTAGCCCCGATAGGCATTTTATTTGCATATAAGCCAACCTCGATGAAGATGCACTTAGACCATGGATGGGTACATTACATTGCGTTAACTATACTATCTTATGACTATTTGCTACCTAAATGTAGCTTGTTACAATACAGACTGGAGCAGAAGTACTTTGCACCGAGTCCGACACATATTGACGACGATAAATGGTGCCTGAGACTTCCTCTTCTTATTCAGATTCGGAATAGAATTTTCCCAATAGGGATCGTCCTTAACACATTGGTTTAACCTTAAAACTTCTTTCTAGGTGATACCTATATTTCTCAACTCAGCCTCTTCTCCTTCCAGTGTCTGTTTTAGCACATCATCTTTTCGCTTTAACAATTCCTTTCCTAATTTCGACAATCTTGGACTCTTTTGATTCATAGGCAATCATTTCAAAATTACTGTATGGTATATTTTTATCCAGTCATGGAATATTTTCAAAGTTTAGTTCAAAGTTTTCATTCTCACTTGATCCTAGAATGCGCTTCAGTACGAGGATGTGACGCCATATACATAGCTTGATGCCACTATAGACACAACTTCTACGACACTTGAGCCGATTAGAATATAAAAGGTCTCTACTTCGAAGACTAAGGCTCCTTTTTCAATGAGTACTTCAAGCGTAGATATATGTGTACATATATTGTTGCATTCTACAAAGCTCCTAACCTCTGGTTCTTCATCAATTTTGGAGCCATCTATACAAATGCAACTACATACCAAAGTACCAGGAATGTCGACTTCATTGTTGTGCCGCAACTGAATCCTTGGTTTAGAAGGTATATCCATAGGTCCACCAGAGTCATCGGATAAATTTCGCGGAAGTTCACAGAGGTTCCAATACGGCCCATACCAAAAGCCAGCTCTTCTGAGTCGGCAGTGCATCTAGAACACCGTCCGGCATGCTTGAAAGGCCAAATTTTTCTAAGGAATTTTTTGCAAGAATCAACAACGTGCATACATACGAGAAGTGGTCTTTGACTTTGGTGTTTTTGATTCGATCATTGCATAACTTTGCATAAATTTTTGCACATTTCCATTAATTTTATCACTTTTAACTCAGGCTATTTTTCTATCTTTATTTATATCCAAACCACCTCGCTCCTGCAACTCGTAGATAATAAATATGGTCCCAAAAATATCTAAAGATTTCAAAAACTTCAGATGACTTCAATGAGTTCAAAGATTTCAATTCAGTGCATGCTAGTGACTTCAGTGGAGCTTCAATGAACGCAGACCAATCAAAATGATTGCATTCCTGGGATATTAGAACAGAAATTATTAATTGCTTGTTTACTGCTATTGATCATTTATATATATTATCAACAAAAAACAACAGCTTTTCCGTTGTAAAAAGTTGGTCTAACTACCTAAAGCCCCTCCTCTTCACTTATTATTAAAAGTTTCAGTTACACCTGTTTGTTTTTAGTGTTCTAATTAAAAGCACGTTTTCATCACTGTTTTTAATAAAAAGAACTAAATCATTATTAATTACTGATATAATTAAAAGCACCAACACATTTCCATACTTGTCCAGATACCACCCTTATTTACATACGAATCATAGTATGTATACAAATAAATAACATGCAATCAAATCGTATCTATAAATTTATTTACTACCAGCTTTATAGCAAATCAAGTTATAAATCAATTGATCGATCGATAGTACTAATTGTTTATGTAACCATCTAACGAACGACAATTGCATGTGTCTCTCCAATGGGTCACAGCCTCATTTAAAAGTTTTCTAATTGAATTATCTTTTCTATAATTTTTCACAATGAAACTAATTTAGTATCAATAATCTTTTGGCAAAAATCCGTTGGCGGGTTCATTTGAGCTGCTCTTCTTGTCGCCATAGACATATGTCTATAGGGGCTATATGTGAAAAGATCGACATGGTTGGAGGGAAGTCGGTATAATCATCAATTGATTCAAACACTCGACTGTCAATAGACTTGGAAACATGTTCGCTGTGGACTGCAATTGATAAATAACTTTTTTAATGGTGAGTTCAACTTTTGTGTAGAGTTCTGTCGGATGAACCAATTGACGGCGTGAAGTGCTCTTTTCCGCTGAAATGTTCCTTGTATAGAAAGTGAGTTTAGGAACCGTCGTCGTTGAGGCTTTAGATGGCCGATGCGAAATTTTATGTTGATTGTAGACTTGACTACACTAATTAAATTCGCGTTGGCGCCAGTCATGTGCAGCTAATAAAATATTTTTTTATTTTTTTTTGTACACGAGTGCACTTTATTAGGTCCATCCGCAAACTTTTTGCACCAAAATTCAAAGTTTGCCTAACTCTAGAGAGTGAGGATAACATTTTCTAAGAGAAAAGTAATTTTACCAAAAAATAAACGAACTCATTGAACAACAGAAAGTTTGAAATACGAGTAGGAACATCAATTTGCCAGATTTCATAAGCAAGCTCAATAAAATTTCTTACACGCTCTCTTGTGTCTACTTACTTACTTACATAAAAGGCTCCCGACCTCTGTAGAGTCTCTGCTTGAGACACGGCTGCTTTCGAGTAGGTTCGGTCTTCTTCGCCGTCTCGAACCTGAGAGACTTTGGCTTTTTGGCCTACATTCATATGCGGCACAGCTCATAGAGTTGGCGGTAATATTTTCAACTCGCATAAGGGACCTAACAATTTTCCGACAAAGTTATTTTCGCTCGAGGGTGCCAGTATTTGCTCAGCTTTCTTCCTTATCGTCCAGCACTTCGTCTTGTCCTCATTCACTTCAAGACCAACTCGTTTCCCCTGCTCTTCAATTGTCATAAACTCCCCAACGACGACGACGGCTTTCCATGATCTTCCGAAGATATCAATATCGTATGCATGCGGATCCCAGCAGTTGAACGGATTTGAGAAAGATAGTGCCTTCCTTGCTGACACCTGCCCTACGCACTATCTGCCTCAACAGATAGTCAGGCATCTCCTTGCCTGAGTCCGGTGCACGTTTGGAAGAGCTCAGAAGGGCTGTTTCCAAGTTGCACAGAGCATTGCGAGCATTGCGTTACGCGATACAACTGGATACGTTTTGACGGTATCCCGAATTGGGCCATATCGCCTGGTAGAGCTTGAGACGATGAATGCTGTCATAAGCGGCTTCAAAATCGATGAAAAGTATTTGGGTCTCGACTTGAAATTCGTAGATATTTTCCAGGATTTGTCTGAGTGTCAAAAATGTGCTCTATTGTCAGCAAATCGACGGCTAGAAGTCGATAAGTGCTTTTAAACGTTCACACAATACGTTGGATAGGATCTTATAAGCGACATTTAGCAGGGATATGCCTCGATAGTCCTTACAAGACATAGGATCGCCTTTTTTGAAGATAAAGCATATAGATCTAATATTCTAGACGTCGAGCATTCGTTCCACCCATACTTGGTTGATGACTTGGTCCATGCACCCTACCAAGACATCACCTCCGTATTTAAAGAGTTCAGTTGGAAGCCCATCACAGTCAGCGACTTTGTTGTTCTTCAGTTTTCTGATGACTATTGACTTCTTCAACACTGGGTGGGGGCATTGGTTCTTCATTGACTGGAGGTGGAGTTTCTCTTCTTTGCCTATCACTTTCTGTATTTGCTGTCATTTAAGCAGCCGCTGGAAGTGTTGCAATTCCCTTTGCGTCAGTGACTAGTTTGCCTTGGCTATTTCGAAGAGCCTGCGTTCCGGGTTTGAAGCCAGTTGCCAGTTGCTTAGTTTTCCGATAAAAATTCCGGATGCTGTTGCGCACGCAAGACTCCTCGTCGACTCTTGTGTCTCCTTACTTGAACAAAATTCTGTAAAAATTTGTAGTATCGTAAAAATTCACTAGAACCCTGTACCTACATATGTATCTAGGCGCTTAGTATTGATTGATATTTTCGGATTAATAGTTAAATATGTTAGGCACTCAAACACTCATACTTACTATATACATACATACATATATTTCATATATTCTTGTTCAAATATAGATAACTACTACATGACAAAAATTTGCACTAATTTTTGAATTTTGTATTTACAAAATCGAATATTTATATCGCCTCTTAACAGCTGGGACACTGTTCTCCTCCTCTTTTGGCGGTTGACCCGACTCGATCACTATTGATATAGTCTTTTCATTTAGCAAATTACTGCTGGAAACTGCTTGCTGTACGCTTTCGCTTACAACTTGTTCTTAAAACATCAAGAAAAATATTCCGTGTAAAGCAAAAGTAAGTCATGATGAACAAATATTTACCTTCCTCCTCTGTTGCGGTCTTAATGAAACCCATGCAAAGAGCGCCCAATATTGATGGAATGCCAGCCAGGACAAAGGGCAGTGTATATGATCCAGTCTCATCGAAAATCTTTCCAGCTAGCACAGGACCAACGGTCAGTGGGACTGCCACTAAGCCCAAAAAGCAACCAATAGCCTGCGTTGCACCATCAGACCCACAGAGCTGATAACAAATTGGACCCAAGACAGGAAAAAACATCCCGTCGAAAACTCCCATTATCACAGTGCAGAATATGAGAATATCATAGGAACCTATCGCAGGTAGCAACATAGTAACGACTCCCATGCCAATAAGGGACCACTGATGCAGTCGAATCCTGTTCATTCCAGGAATATCGGCCAGAACTCCAACAATCAATCGCCCAATACAAGACGATGCTCCAATGCTCATAATAGGAAGACTAGTATTCCTTCTGGGAAAATTTATCTCAAGAAACTTAACCATATGCACATAGGATACATAGTAGCCCGATAGAGCGAAAGCACAGCTCAAAGTCCAGATTATATAGGGCTTTTGCTTCCAGATGTCCACATTGAATGTGCCAGGTGAACGTCTCTCAGTCTCGTGCGGAGCAGGACATCTCATTGGCCGGTAGACAAATGCTGCAATGACCAGAAAACAGAAGCAGCCAGCTAATACGCGTAGGCCTGTTCCCAAGTTATATTCAGAGAGAATGTAAGCCAACGTAGGTGGCATTATAACTGTAAAAATGCTTGCACCCGAAGAAACAAATCCATTTACTTTTCCTAAATGGCGCTTGAAATATATTCCCAATATGGATAGAGTTGGTGTATAGACTAAAGATGACCCAATGCCGAGTAGAAGACCGTAGGTGAAGAATAAAACTGTGACGTCCCATGGGGCTAACGACGATAGAAAGAGTCCTAAGACACTGATAGTAGCTCCAATAAGAGTCGTAAAAGGCACTCCAATTTTATCAGTTAGCAATCCAGCTACTGGTGAAAAAAAAAGCGTTGTTCCAAACGTAATCGATCCAATGAGAGCTTGAAGAAATAAATATAAAATGTGTTTAAATGTTTATTTGCAGAACATCCCATAAGTCCAGATCACAACCTCCCAAAATAAAAATAAATATATATCAGGCCATAAGCAGCCTATAGAGAGTCAAGGCCTAGTTTGCATATATTTCTACACGTACAGAAGGGAGTTATGTACATCATACCTACCATACCATAGACTGGAGAGTGCAATCGACGAAGCTGGAGGCCTCGCAGATCACCAGTATGGTTTCCGCAAGAGACATTCCACGATTGACGCTATCCACGAAGTCATAAATACAGCGAAAAGAGCTATAGCAGGAAGAAGATGGGAGGGTGGCAGTAAACAGTACTGTGGAATCATCACGCTGGATGTTAAAAACGCAAATTGGAGCAACATTCTACGAGCACTTACCGCCAAGAGAGTACCGAACTACCTGCAGAAGATAATGGCGGACTATTTTACAAATAGAATACTGCGCTGCGACACCTAGGGCGGAAGAAGGCTCACAGGGCTCCGTTCTAGGCCTACTACTGTGTAATGTTATGTACGTCCTCAAACTTCGAATCCCGAGCTCCTCGAAAGTAATTGGCTGCGCCGACGATATAGCGATCGTTGTAGTGGCCAAACTACTTGAAGAACTAGACCATGACTGCATTGAAGCCATCGGAACGGTACAGAACTAGCTAGTAAGCATGGACTTACGACTAGCGGAGGAAAAGACGGAGGTTACTAATCAGCAGCAAATGGGTTATGGACACTGTAAGAGTGACCGTGGGAGATCCCGTTGTCTAAACCAGAACTGAAGCACCTTGGTGTTACTATAGACGCAAGGCTGACTTTTAAGCAACATCTAAATCATGCAGTGGAGTAGGCAGAGAGAACAACGGCTGATCTGGCAAGGATCATGCCAACCACTGGAAGAGCTAAATAAAGGAAAAGACTGCTCGTGGCAAGAATAGCGACGTCGATGATGCCCTACAGGCTCCCAAATGTGGGCCGACGCGATGAACACCAAATCATACAGAATAAAGTTAGAAACAGTATACAGAATCAATGCAGTATATGTACATAGTAAGCAGCGCCTTCTGGAATGGACCTTCTCGTTAAAGAAACCGAATGGAAATATCTTGCCAGAAGAAGAACGACGCGATGATGACAGCAACAAGTCGAAGTGATGATAAATTACCACGACGAACAGACCTGGAAGATTGGCAAGGTAGATGGAACTCTTTTGACAAAGGTAGATGGACGCAGAGATTGATCCCGAATATCGACCTTTGGATCAACAGGAAACATGGAGAGCTGACGCAGATGCTTACTGGTCATGGATGTTTCAGAGCATACCTCCACAGATTTGGACATGAAGACAACCCTTATTGTCTAATGTGCAGTGGGAAACGCGAAGAACATATTGTTTCACTGTCCACAGTATCGTGAAGGCCGTCACCTGTTGACGAACAGACTGGGTGTGAACTGAACAGCAGGGAACATCACCCAGAGAGCTTGGAAAGCAGTAAGTAGAACCGTGGCTGCTATCATGAAGGAACAACGAAATGCAGCGCTGATAGCTGCGAATACGAACGACCCGAGTAGATAAGGCTAAAGTCCCCCTTTGCGATGAAATGCTTGACTGCAGTGCCGCGAGTAATAGGTATAGAAGGGGAGGTGGGTTTAGTAGGTGGAAGCCCACACTGTTACTAAGTACGGGCTTAGTTTCGTCCACCTTTCAACGCAAAAAAAAAAGAAGAAAAAAATGACCTACAGTTTAATCCCGTGTCCGAAGGGCAGAGGGTTTTTTGAGACCTATTCTCATGACAGTAAATACCCTTGGATGTTTTTCAGACCCTCGCAAAAGGAACAGCTTTCCCTCTTCGAACTTCTCAAAAACTTATTCTGCCTTCCAACACAACATGGAACTTTAATTTAATTAATATACTTAGAGTATTTATCTGTCTCCTTTCCAAATTGATACTTTCCTGCTCCAGACAATCGAAAATTTATGAACCTCAGGAGGCAGTTCTTCCATTAGCAGAAAGAATGTGAACGTGTAGTTCTAATGTTGAGACATTTATCTTCAACCAGTTCCTCAATTCCTAACACTTTAGTGTGAATTCTAAAATGTACACAAACTTAGTATTATCTACTGTTAACGTTTGCACAAACAACTGATAATCATTTTTTAAGTCAGCTTTACTCACTTAATTGCAAATAGAAACACAACATATTTACCTGCTTTACTTGACGCTTCTGGGTCACTCCAAGATGCAAATCCACGCTGCAAATACGAATATATCACCGAATAGGAATTGATCAGTCCAAAGATTAGTCCCAAACAAAGAAACGAACTGATCATAACCAACCACGCCCGAGTTCCTCCATCTGGAGGATCACCATTGCCGCAAGAAGTGGTGCTAATCTTCTGATGTATTTCTGTGGTAATATTTCCACGCAGATCAGCCGGTATTGAATAATTAATCTCTGATGCACTATCCCGTCTGATTGCAGGAAGAAGTTGTTT
Organism: Chalcosyrphus nemorum; assembly: GCA_949716465.1. NCBI lineage: Eukaryota > Metazoa > Arthropoda > Insecta > Diptera > Syrphidae > Chalcosyrphus > Chalcosyrphus nemorum. The sequence goes on from OX454333.1 coordinate 88,473,006, forward strand.
AATTTCTGAAGTCGATTCTGGTGGCTTTTCCTGGTCCATGATGTTATGTCTCTTGTCAGCTCTGATGTAAACTGAGAGTGATAGCACAAAGATGGGTACTGCTTATCTTCTGCAGTATTCAAACAGACTTTTATCTCATATGCTCCAGTTCATGGGGAGCAGTTTAATGACTCAAGCAGTTGAATAAATAGATTATTCTTTTGCTAGTTGCCTTTATTTAGAGTTCTTCTTTTTTTTTATAAGTATTTTGAATTGCACCCTAGAAAATAGTTATTTTACACGTATGCTCTATTCAGTTTCTTGGCAAGAAATGATTTTTTCCAATATTCATGAAAGCAAGATGAATAGAAGAAAAGATGCTTTACAACAGACCGGTTATGAAACTTAAGAAGCAGCCAGGGTTAACCACAAGGGTGAAGAGCCATACATACTACACAGATCAATTGGCGGTACAGGGAAATAGATGAATAAATACGCTATGTGATGCAAATGCTATAAATCAATATGGTATCAATATGCTGCGACAACAATTCGGCATGGTCAGCACCTAGGGTATGTGTGCGGTCTACAAACAGGTACGAGTACTATAAACTATTTTCCCCACAATAATGGATCAGTTAATGGCGGGGTGCATATTTCAAAGTAGCAGTAAATTACGAAGAAATATACATATGTATGTATGTAGAGATCAGGAAATATGTAGAAATATTAGCAAAAAGAAGCACATAATTTTGATGGGGCTTCCAGTTCTATACAGCCCTCTCGTGAATGAAAATTCTCTCGAAAGTTTTAAAATTTTTACTTACACTTGTTCTATTGCACTTACTTTGCATCCAGACCCCTCTTAGGCATACTTACTTTACTTACTTAAGTCCTCTATCCCCTTATACAGGGGTCCAAGGGCCTACGCATCGTCATGTGCGGTTTCTGGAAATGTGCCTCAGCTCTTCCCAATTCTTTTCCAATTTTCCAAAGGAAATCCATTGCCATTTTCGCCTGCGTATGGTTGTGCCTATATGTTCATCTGTTCGTTAGAGATACAGTTTGGCCAGAATATTCTTAAGATATAGCGTAGGCACCTATTGGCAAACGTTCGCAGCTTCCCAGTGATAGTGGCTGTCACCCTCTAGGTACCACATTCATATAGCAGGACAGATTCAACGCATTACTTGGCCAAACTGTGGATGGCATCCAAAACGCAGATTTTGCTTTGCCAATTCGGTTCCGCCATCGGTTGAGACAATACTCCCAAGGTATTGGAAACTTTCTAGTCTCTCAACCGTTTTTCCAGCAATGCATATATGAGTAAATGAGTTCGGTCCCAGGCTGATCATTTTGTTTTTTCCACTGCGCATTATTTTGTGAGACAGTAGGCATACATCATCGGCATAATCGAGGTGTTTGAGTTCAATTCTTTCATTTCCTGTTCATAAGGCCGCATTTAGTACTTCGCTTAGCAGCAATAAAAACAGTATTGGTGAAGGTATGCAGCCTTGCCGAACCCCACTTTGGACTTCGAATTCCTCAGATAGACTCTTCTGCGCAAGGCTCGCCAAATAAATTCCCGATTGACAGTATCAAACGCCTTTTCAAAATCGATGAACAGCAGGTGAAGTGGCGATGATGAGGTCGACGCAGGAGATTCCAGAGCAAAAATCTGGTTGTTCGGCATCGAATGTATCTAACCCTTTAAGGTGATCCAAATACTTAAAGGGAGCCTATTGCTTTGCCATAGAATAAATAAAACAATCCATTGAATAGAAATAGATAGATAAACGATTATACAATATTTATTACGAATAATTACGGATTATTGATTATTTTTTAATATTTAAATAACATGCGCTATGAATGTGATCACTTTTATGCGGTGCCAATTTTCTTATCATGACAGGACAAGTGAACAATATCTCCATTAGGATACCTCACAAAAGCACTCTGATTAGCAAATCGCTTCTTGCAAACGGGACAGATACTGAAATCTGTAATTGTGACACTTTTCTTTTCTTGGTGCATTCGCTGTTCCTGCAAACGAAGACATTCAGCTGTTAGCAATCCTTTCAGGATTTGCTGATGTCGCTTTCTTTCCATTTGTGTGCGGATCACAGTTTCCATATAATTGCGCAGCCGATGTAGTGGCATCTCTTCAGTAAGGTACTAAAAAAGAAATAGTCACTTTGAAGCAGTTGTTTATAGTTTTAAGCAAAAGAACTTACTGGCCAAACTTTAGCAGGGTTTATATTCACAGCATATTTGTTCAGCAACTGCAAGACAATTTCCGAATTTGGCCTCAAGAAATCCGGGTGCAGTTCAACACCTTGGTAAGGGGGTACACTAAGCGGGTTAAGAATGGTTTTCAATAGCATTGCAAAGATGTCATTCTCTTCTGGGTACACCTCCTCACAATATTCAGAAGCCTTTTCAACATTTCCCAGAATTTGGATGTAGATAGCAAGAACCTTTTCGTGTTTCTTCAGTTTGCCCAAAATAAGAGCACGTTCCTCGAGAAGAATGTTTGGTGGCAGCTCCTGCAATACTGTTTCGGGAGAGTACTTCTCGGATTTCTTTAGAAAATCATACATTTTCGAACGGTGCAGCTCCAATTGCTGAAGTTTTTCACTACAAAATTTGAATTAAATAAATACATTATGAAGAGTTATATGTACCACCAACTTTACCTATTTCCTTCACTACCGCAATTTTTCACCTCCTCCATCAGCGTCTGTACCTTCTCACGATATTGTTTCACAAGAATATTGTGAAACAACGGTCTAGGTTCATTCCATACGTTAACAATATGCTCCAAATAGGGAATAACTAAATTTTTGTGACCAATCAAAAGGAAATCCAGCACCTTTGCTCTGGGAAGGTTCTCCACTTCGATGAAATTGTCGGTAAAAATCTTCAAACCATCCTCTGGATGTTTGCGCAGCACCCAATCCGAAAATTCGAATATCAGATCCTTGTGTTCACTGCCTAAATGCTGCAGATATCTAATTGTCCTCTCATGACCATACAAACTAGAACCTTCAATTGACGCCTGTGCTTGAAGCAACTCCAAGGCTTTCTTGTGTTTACCATTAGTTTGATAGAGAATTATCAGCTCGCTGATTTTCTCGTGCTTCTTGAGAGTCTTTTCAGACTCTTCTAGATGGCACTGTTTAAGACGCAGTAAGGGAGCTACTAAGGAATCATTTGTCTAAAAAGAAAAGCAAAATTAATCAATATTCGTTTCATGGAGCAAAACTAGCTTTGCCAAACTCTTGACCAATAAGGAGATAATCTCATTTCAGATATGGCTCATAAGGTGATTATATTAACATAACCATAGAAAGTGATGATGACGTATACTGAGACTTTAACGAACGCAATGTAAAGAGGTTATTCACCTCGACCATTAAATTCGTGCAAATTCGTTTAGTACGTGCAGAGGAAGTGTGAAACCATTTCAATCTTTATCGTTTCTCATCATCCCACAAAAGAATGAAAAGTTTTCTCAATTGGCGACAAATATATAAAATAGTTTTTGATCCTCACCTGTAAGTAACACTTCAGCAATGTTGTATCTATAATCGATAACAACGATGACTTTGACGTTCCCTTTGTGCCGCTTAGTTTATGAATTTCCTTCTGTCTTGCAACGGCTAGAAAGTCAATTAATGCCATGAGTGCATTTTCCAAATCCTTGTCTTCAAGCACTGGCATAATTGGGGCATCAGCGGGAACGTTACTTTTGGATTGGTCTTGTAATAAATTAGGAAAGAGTCGAATAACATCATAGGGATCCGCTTGGGCATTCTCGAATTCACTCATTGCCAGCGAAAATTGCATATTTGTAAATAGCTCCTTTGCATTGCGTGTGTGTATTTGGCGAATAGTCTCAGCTTTGATTTCTTCTGGTTCGTCTGATATATTCTGGAATAAGTGCAGCCTTTAATTTTGTTTTTTCAAATCAAATTCAAATGACCTACGGTTAGTTCAATTGCTAATTGAAATTTCTTTTGCTGTAGCAAACTCTGTCGTTGGGTAGGAATGTCAACCAAACGGATATACCAAAGCTCAGATATGGCTGCTGCGAAAATAGTTCCATTTCCGGAACGGACGAGGAACTTTACCTTACCCAGCTCGGGTATATTTTGCACAAGTGTGTCTTTGTTTATACCACTACTTTCCAGGCAACGAACTTCAACACCATTTGCTGTGCGTCCAATCGCAAAGGGTTCATCCCAAACTAATGTGAAGAGTAAATGATTTATATTACAGGCATAGGTTCAAACGATCGCTTTAATTTTCTAGTTTTGAGGCAATTATAGGTAATATTCGAAAGGGAAAGAGTAGCATCTTCAACATCGAAGAAGCAACTACCCATTTCTTGTCAGCGGCAGAACATCAAGCGAATATGGTTGGGTTAACACAAATGCGCCTGAAGCTACATAGACCCAGTCATCCTGGCAAATTTTGTTGGATAAATGCCCACGCTAACCTCTTGAATAACCTGCTTAAAGAATTGCTTAAGAGGTGGAACGATTATAATACTCACTCAAATCTAAAACCGAGCTACTCCATGTTAGTGGCTTTAGCGAAATCTTTGTCTCCGTTGAAGAAACTGACGCATCCTTGCTTGGCTGAGGTTTCGACTGAGAATCTTTCTTGATAAAATCTTTTGGATCTATGGCCACCAAGTATTCGTCTTTCGAAACACCAAACATGTGATTTTTTATCAAACAAATGCAAGGATCCATACTGTGTGATGATGAAGTAACAATTAAATCATGTTTCTCTGGAGTTGTTGAGGAAATCTGCAAAAGTATATGTTTCCTAGCCATTTTTTTATACTTTACAGTCTAACTTACATTGTAAATAACATATTCGTCCTTGAATCCAATACAAATGACCTCATCAATCCAACAAAGCGCCTTGGGTACGTCTTTCAATTCAATACTGATCTTGAGAGAATCCAACTTATCTTGCTTCCAATAATAAAACTGTAACCTACGTTTGATAGCTACGCACATCCTTATCACAGTTGCTGTCTCTCCAGTCTGAGACTTGGGAGTCTAGCAAACAAAGTATGTAATCAATTCGAAATCAAAAGAATGGAGCATAATTACCTTAACATCTAATGTGAATATACTACTTCCTTTTGTCTCCACAGAACTGTGTATAAATGCAAAGTTAAGACGACTTATGTCGCAGACATTAATCATACTATCGGTGAGTATAAAGAGGAGGTTCTCCTCCGCAATCACTTCCATTTGGTTGATGGCTTTCTTGCTAAAGTTTTTGTTGAATTTCAACAGTTGGAGATCGATTTTGTTGTCCGCTTCATTGGTCTGCACAGAGTACATGATCAATTGACCACTACGTGTTCCGAGAATAACATTGTTTTCTAAAATAAAGACAAGAAAACTTGTTATCACAGGCGAAAAAGGGGTGTAGAGAAAAATCTACGCACCGTAGGCGGCAATCGACTCGATGTGAACGCTTTGCTTTAATATGGAATAAACATTGTATGCTTGATGCATTTTGCTTGGATTTATATTCCACCTTTTGCACTATTTCGTGATTTCTTATTTGTAGTTTTGTGTGAATTTGATAAACAAAAATATAGAGCCGCTGTTATGTGTCAATTTACCTGCCAGCTGATTCATAGATGACCACCATACCGACGGATGTTATCATTGTGGTTAGTGTGCATCGAGGTTCTGTCAAATGGCGTCATCGTGAAAAGTTTGTAATTTCTAATTAATACTAATTCCCCAATGATTATTACTAATACAATGATCCATTGGTTTCATTCAATAATTCTCTTCTTCTGTATTTCAGTCGAACATGTAATTTGTATTTCACTCAACTGAACTGACAAAGAGTTTATGTCTGTTAGTGCATTCTGGGAGTCTTCCCAAATGAAATCGGAAAGCGAAACATCAAAAAGATGTTTCCGAAGAGCCAATGGAACATGATCAGCAGTTCTTTTTCTCTTCGGAAGATAAAAGGAAGACAAAGGAAGGAATGGAAAATGACTTTAATGTGAAACGGTGCTTTTGAGGCCAATATTTGTAAGCTTTGTTTTTGAGGGGCTGAGCTACGACGGTATGGTATTAACAGTTTTTTAATTCTGATTTCAAAGGATTGTTGTGCAAGCAATGGCCACTTTACGATTTAGACAAATACAAAGTTGGACAAGATTTGTAAAATACATAACAATAAAAATACTAAATAATGCCTTGTGTACGAAGGAGAGAAAAGAACTTCTTGAAAATTTAAAACGAAATTGCATCGAGCATATGTCACAACCCTAAGCCTTTAATTGCAACCATCACCCTGTTAAATGATCGTGGGCAAATCACAATAGTTTTCATTCATCGAAATTCACTCTGCCACTGACAGTTAATTGATTACGTAAGCACTACAAGTACAGCTGTTCACCCGAAGTGCAAGTTGTGATCGGTGTCGGTCGGTCGCATTTACTTATCGTACAAATTTTGGTATAAAGCCATTTTGTTGTACTTATCTTTACACCGCGTTTTGTCAATACAATCAAGTACAATCTAATTATAAGAATGTCATTCCTTCGGAGTTCCTACAAGTTGTTTGGAGAAGCATCTAAACTCCAAATGATTCGGGTAAGATTAGGAATGAAAGTGCATTTATTAAGATTAACAAAAAAACCTGTCCCTCCAGTGCTGTAGCAGTTTGACCACCAATCATCAGACAATCTTCCCTGGTGCTAGGGCGCCCTTTGTGCAGACACCCAAGCTAACAATGCCAACGGACGTTGCTCCGATTCCCATTTATCGCGTTATGGAGTCGGATGGTACCATCCCCGACATTACTCAGGACCCAAACCTTAGCAAGGAAGTTGTTTCGAAAATGTTTCGTGACATGGTGCTGCTTAACACCATGGACAAGATTCTCTATGAATCTCAGCGTCAGGGACGCATTTCATTCTACATGACGAACTACGGCGAGGAGGCCTCGCACATTGGTAGTGCTGCGGCGTTGGAGAATCGTGATCTGATTTATGGGCAGTACCGGGAGGCAGGAGTATTGGTATGGCGTGGGTTTACTGTTCGTCAATTTGTCGATCAGTGCTACGGGAATGTAGACGATGCAGGACGGGGGAAGCAGATGCCTGTGCATTATGGCTGCAAGGAGCTGAACTTTGTTACCATCTCCAGTCCATTGGGTAAGAGTTTATTCAAGTTTGCCTGGGTCCTTTGTTTAAATCTTGTCTTTGTAGCCACACAAATGCCACAGGCGGTTGGCGCTGCTTATGCTATTAAAAGGCAAAAGAACGAGACATGTGTTGTCTGTTACTTTGGTGAGGGTGCCGCTTCTGAAGGAGATGCTCATGCTGCGTTCAACTTCGCGTCCACCTTAGAATGTCCAGTGATCTTGTTCTGGTAAGTGTCTAGCCTGAATCCAGATGTATGTCAACTATTTCTGCTCAAGTACCTATTTATTTCAAACTAAGTTGTATATGAGTGATAACATGGCAATGTTCTAATCTCTTACATCTCTCTATGTTGTTTGTTTTCTTGTTTACTGTTTATTTAAACTAATCTAAATTCTTTGTTTTTGTGTAGTCGTAACAATGGATTTGCGATATCTACTCCCTCACGAGAGCAGTATAGAGGAGATGGTATTGCCGGCCGTGGACCAGCATATGGCATCGCTACAATTCGTGTCGATGGCACCGATATCTTTGCCATGTATAATGCAACAAAATTAGCTCGAGATTATGTGATCAAGCACAACAAACCTATAATTTTTGAAGCCATGGCATATAGGTATGAAAAACTTCAGATATCTTGGCTTTAGGTCTTACTTTGTCTAAATTTTCAGAGTTGGTCACCATTCCACTTCAGACGACAGCACTGCATACCGATCGGCCGCTGAAGTTGAGGTCTGGAACTCGACCAGGCATCCAATATCTAAATTGAAGAATTACATGGTACGCAAGGGGTGGTTCAATGAACAAGAAGAAAACGCTTACGTCAAGGAAACACGAAAGTTAGTTTTGCAACAAATCGCTGAATCTGAAAAGAAATTGAAACCAAATTGGAAAGAAATGTTCGAGGATGTTTATGACGAGATGCCGAAGGATTTAAAGTGAGTCATTTGAAAGTTCAAGGAGTGGTGAGATTTCTTTAACGTACATATGTATTTTTTAGGATACAAATGAAGGAACTGGAAGACCACATTGCAGCTCACAAGAGCTCCTATCCACTGAAGAATTTCAAACAGTAGAAACAAAGACGATTTTGAAAACCACAAACGAATAGACTAATTGAATGTGCATTTATTTTTTTATTAGGTATATCAGTGTTGTTAAGTGAAAAGAAAGTAATAGTATACATTTTTGTGGACGTTTTATGTACCATATTATCTTTTACAATAAAAATTGTATTTTAAAAGTTTAGTTTTTGCTCTGCTGGCAAACTCTATAGGGAGTTCCCTAAGGATGCACTAAAGTGGAACCTCGCCGAAAGAGAAACAAAAATGTTTGCTCTGTTTAAACACTGTGCTTACTGATAATCCGGATTTTGTGGCTGGGGGTTTATTCCCTATTTTGATCGTTAGAACTAACCAATAAATTAAAGGTATATTTGAAAATGTACAGCCAAAGGACCTGGTAGCTAGCGCAGTAACCTCTGTAGGTACTACATATTGGTATATAATTACCCATTATTATTTTGTTGTATTTCTTCTTATGGTTCCTCTCCACTCCGGAGGTTGGAAATCGTCGTCATCTCTGCTGTTCCAAGGTTGGGTCATTCTCGCGTGTTTGACAGCCATGTCATCGTTTGTCTTCCAACCGATCTTCCCTTGTAGAATGATTTGGGGTCATCTATATTTATGGTTCCTTAAGACGTGCGCTTGCTACCGAAATTATTTTGTTAGGATTAAAAAATAAATAAAATCTGGCAGCCGCACACATGAACAAAAACGCCTACAAAAAATTTAATGGAATGAAAATTCCTTAAATTTAATAAAAATATACCACATCATTGTGACCGTTCATTTTTATAAGCATTCACGCTGATTGTGAATGACACAGCCGGCTTTCACTTGACAAATGACAGCTACAGTCTCCTCAGATGTTTTCAAACCTTTTCGGATTTCCTTCAGCCAAAACACAAAACACTGTCCAAAATAAATAAAAATGCCTCTAGTAAAGGTTTACGATGCAGTCACTGCATTCAGGCATCTTAATGGAATCCTCAATATTTACAAACCAGCTGGAAGGAAGGTGGCTCACGTTAAAACCGCTGTCTTGCATAACTTGTGCAGAGGTACAATTTTCTTTGTGCATATCTGATTCTTTGAAGCTGACACTCTTCCAGACCTCAACCAATTGGAGGTACGTCCAACACGGGAGCAGCTGCTGTTGGAACCAGGAGGTGCCCAAGGACCGATAGTCCGTAAAGTAGCCGACTTGTCTGATCACATTCTGGCGGTTGGTCCTCGCTATCAAATGTCAGACATACGATGTGCTGCTGCCGCTCAAGTTGGAATCCATACTAGTGGAGTTTTATGTGAGTGAACTTTATTTACCCATAAACCAAATAAAGATTGTTCTATTTCAGTACTTGGCATCAATCGCGGTATCAGGAACTCGAACAAAATTCAAATGAACCGCCCAATTCGTGTGTACCACGTGAAAGGCTGCCTTGGCACTGCTACCGAGACACACTTCTACGACTCAAGAATCACTGTAAAATCCATGTACCATCATGTTTATCCCGACAAGATCAGTAGCATGGTCTCATCTCTTCAGGCTTCACATCAACGAAAGATGTACGAACTATGTGGAGTTGATTTGCAATCACAGGCGGCCTACGAAATCGCATCGAAAGGTATTATCCGTCCTGCAGACAAGAATCAAACAGTCATCTATGGGATAAAGTTAATTGACTTTAGAAGGCCTGAATTCACACTAGAAATCGCGGCGATAAATGAAACAGAAGACTACCTGGCGACGTTGATTCATGAGATTGGAATCGAACTGCGAACAGTAGCCCACTGTAAAGCGATTCGGTGTATAAGGCATGGTCATTTCTTGGCCGAGGATTCACTCTTGCAGAATAGTTGGAATCTTAGCGCGGCGTTCGAAAATATGCGAATGACAAAGAAAGTGCTCGCAGACCATCCGCAGCTGTTGAACCAAGAGCACGTGGAACTCAGAGCAGAGTAAAATTTGTTAGCGAATTATTAGTGTAAATAGGGTTTATATAATAAAAGAAAAAACAAGACATGTGTTTTGGTGTTTTGACCAATTTTATAGCAAACTAATGTTACTGCCAATTAGTGCCAATGGCTATTCCATGAAAACGATTCTATTAAATTATGTCCGAGCTTAAATATCACGCGAATAGTGGCTTGCATGTCCAAGGCAAAATTCTCTATCAAAACAAACTATTTTCCATTTGCCAGTTATTCACATATCTGGTACACATATGAAGGTGTTGGGGCTGGAACTAAAACGTCCATACACGGGCCTATGGACTATTGTAACTCGATATTCCAAGCCGAAATCTTCGGTAAAGAACTTTGCATCAGAGAGATTATAAACAGATCGATAAACAAAGAACATTTATATTCTATCAGACAGTAAGGTAGGAGGCTCTTGGTCTCTTTATCATCCAACTTTGGCCATAAGCTGCGAGATATGATGCAGTCCCCTCTGGTTGCCCAGGATGTGTTGATCTTATCCGCTGTTTTCTGGTCTATTTTCTCTTTCAGTTCACTAAATGGGATGGCTACTTGTGGCTGGGTGAGTTCTTCATTTAATGTTGACCCGTTTCGTGCAAGTTCCTCCGCTGTTTCATTCCCTTCTATATTATGTTCCCGAACCCAGCAGAGAGTGACTACATGGGTGTTACATATCTTTCAATAGCGAAGATTTCAGCTTGGAAGATGCAGCAGTCATTTGGGAGTTTGTATGAATCACGGATATCATTTTTGACCCATCTGTGTAGAATTTGAAACCCTGTGCACTGGTTGTTGGATTGGTCTCCCATTCAAGTCTGTCGAGAAAAATGACGGAATATTTCTATCAGACAATAAGGCTTACGAAATATGATGCCTAGACCATTCTGCGGATTGCCTATCAACACAGCAAAAAGCGGGCAAAAAGACAAGCTAGATACTTAATGCCAAACTCCTCTCCTAAGAAAACGATACAACTCCTTCAACTCAACAGGAGTTAGATTCGCATTACCACAGGTTTCCTCACAAGACACTGTTGAGTGAAAAAACATCTCTTGACTATGGAGATAACATAAAGCAAGGCACAACAGAGAAGAACATACAGCAGAACATATACTACGTCACTGTTGTGATTGTTTAAGCAGAACACGTCATCGTTACTTGGGTTAACTCTACCTGGAAGCAGAGCTAACTCAAAGAAGTTGTTGATTTTATCATCAATACTGGCATATTGAATGAGATCTAGAACGAGGAAGTCACAATAGGATACAGTGACAAGGATACCAGTTCCCACTTCAACTTACAATCTACAACCTAGCCATTGTTCCAACTTATGTACCCCGCTATCGATATTTTTTGTTTCATTGATCATCTAAATGTAAAAGCACTTTGTTTCGATGTCGTCCAGTATGCTACGGCTATCAGACAACAAATTCCCTATGACCAATCATTCTGCCCACTTCGTAATGAATTTGCAGCTGTTTTTAAATCATATCAGGGGAAACCCAAGCATTTCAGGTTGAAGAAACATTTAATTAAACAATCTACTTAAAAAAACAAACTCAATGTTATTAAGGAAGATCTTCAGCTGTTGTTTCTAGCGACTTCTACAAAAATTGCCGTCTCACTCTGAATTCCTACATAATGTTCAGATAGCTAGTATGAACATACTCATGCATGTGAACACGTTAGTTTCTCTGAAAACTATTCTATATCATTAAAAGCTTTCCATGTAATCTAACCAGCTAGTCATCCGCCTCAATTTATATTTTTCCAGAAAGAACCTGCGACTTAGGTAAAAATGTGCTGAGAATTTATTTACGTTTACCAACACACGTGCCGTTGATTTCAAAATTTAGCTACATGAGCTGGCGATTGACGTCACAGGTATACATGCGCGCTGATCTACAGTTTGCTGAATTTATAATACACGTGTTTCGGAAAGCCCACCAGTCTAGAATTTTCTTGGTTAATATGCAAATCAACGCCATTTATGCAGTACATTGGGGAGAATTCAATTACCCAGTAGTATTTTTCTAGAAGCCCGAGAAGCACCTTAACCTTGTCCACATTGATTAAAACTTTGTTCTCACCACAAAAGGGGTCAAATACCTTGAGAAAATACTTACGCACCAATTCTTTAAGCCCAGGGTACATACTTCAAAAAAACCAACTTTTTTAAGAAATAAAAAGAAAAACGAAAAAATGTATTTGTTCATTCACTCTAAGCGTGCTATACTTTATTTGTTTCTCTCATTTGAAATTCTGTTTGCATTTAAGCACAAAAACAACTGATAAGGATTGAACTTGCAATTTTTAAATCGTGTTACATTATGAGACTAGTCCAATTCTCATTTGTACCTTCATAGGAGGATGGTATTTTCTTTTCTTTTCTTCTTCTTCTTCTAAGTAGTAGTAGACGATGACTGTTTGTGTGTTTAAAATAAATTAATTTCAGTAATACTATTGAGATACATAGCGCAACGGCGACGAATTTAGCATATTTTTTTTGTTAAGTTTTGTTTTGATTTCAAATTGAAGAGCGAACGCACAACTCAGAAATGCGCATTGGAACATTAGAAGAGTTGGAGTTCTTCTTGGAATGACAAAAGATGTGTGTGGGTGTGTGTTGAAGTTGAAATGACTTGTTGTTGTTGTTTAATCGACCTCTTCGATGGTTGGACCAGCTCCGGCTCCTGCACCAGCGCCAGGGGCGGCACCAGCACCTGGGGCACCACCTGGGAATCCAGGCATGCCTCCGGGTGGACCACCGGCACCTTGGTACAGCTTGGTGATGATTGGATTACAGACAGATTCCAATTCCTTTTGACGGTGCTCGTATTCTTCTTTGTCGGCCAATTGGTTGGCGTCCAACCACTTGATGGTCTCGTTGCACTTGTCCAAGATGGTGGTACGGTCGGTGTCGGAGATTTTGCTCTTGAGGTTGTCCTCGTCGAGTGTGGCTTTCATGTTGAAGCAGTACGACTCGAGGGCGTTCTTGGCGGAGATGGTCTCCTTTTGTTTCTCATCCTCGGTGCGGTATTTCTCGGCCTCGTTGACCATACGCTCGATATCTTCCTTGGACAGGCGACCCTTATCGTTGGTGATGGTGATCTTGTTCTCCTTGTTGGTTGATCGTTCCAAGGCGGTTACGTTCAAGATACCGTTGGCATCAATATCGAATGTGACTTCGATTTGAGGAACACCGCGGGGTGCTGGTGGAATTCCCGATAACTCGAATTTGCCCAACAAGTTGTTGTCCTTGGTCATGGCACGTTCACCCTCGTAGACTTGGATCAACACACCAGGTTGGTTGTCGGAGTAGGTGGTAAAGGTCTGGGTCTGCTTGGTTGGGATGGTGGTGTTGCGCTTAATCAAAACGCTCATGACTCCACCAGCGGTTTCAATACCCAAAGACAAGGGAGTAACATCGAGCAACAAGAGATCCTGGACTTCTTGGGACTTGTCACCGTGCAAGATGGCAGCCTGGACGGCGGCACCATAAGCGACAGCCTCATCGGGGTTGATTGACTTGTTCAATTCCTTGCCGTTGAAGAAGTCCTGCAACAAGCGTTGCACCTTGGGGATACGAGTGGAACCACCAACCAACACAATATCGTGAATGGATGACTTGTCCAACTTAGCATCACGGATGGCCTTCTCGACGGGGTCCATGGTGGAGCGGAAAAGATCAGCGTTCAACTCCTCGAAACGGGCACGGGTGATCGAGGTGTAGAAGTCGGTTCCTTCAAAGAGTGAATCAATTTCGATGCTAGCTTGGGTCGACGATGAAAGAGTACGCTTTGCACGTTCACAGGCAGTGCGCAGACGACGGAGGGCACGCTTATTGGTGGTGAGGTCCTTTTTGTGCTTACGCTTGAACTCCTGCACGAAGTGGGTCACTAGACGATTGTCGAAATCTTCACCACCCAAGTGAGTGTCACCAGCGGTAGACTTGACCTCGAAAATACCATCATCAATGGACAAAATGGACACATCAAAGGTACCACCACCCAAATCGAAGATCAGAACGTTGCGTTCACCCGCAGCCTTCTTGTCCAAACCGTATGCAATAGCGGCAGCTGTGGGCTCGTTAATAATACGCAGAACGTTCAATCCAGCAATGGTACCGGCATCCTTGGTTGCCTGACGTTGCGAATCGTTGAAGTAAGCTGGCACGGTGATAACAGCATTGGTAACAGTCTTGCCGAGGTAGGCCTCTGCGGTCTCCTTCATCTTGGTTAAGACCATGGATGAGATCTCTTCGGGGAAGAAAGTCTTCTTCTCGTCTTTGTAGATCACTTGGATTTTGGGTTTGCCTTCTACGCTGACCACCTCGAAGGGCCAGTGCTTCATGTCAGACTGTACGGCGGCATCTTCAAACTTGCGACCAATCAAACGTTTAGCATCGAAGATAGTGTTAGTCGGGTTCATGGCGACTTGATTCTTGGCAGCATCACCGATGAGACGTTCGGTGTCTGTGAAGGCGACATATGATGGTGTCGTACGATTTCCCTGATCGTTGGCAATGATTTCAACCTTGCCATGTTGGAATACACCCACACAAGAGTAGGTAGTACCCAAATCAATACCAACAGCTGGAGCCTTAGACATCTGAAATGGCAAGAAAAAGTGATTTCTTAGTTTTCGTTTCCCAAAACAACCACGATGTGGATTTTTATTAAAGTTTAGTGCCTACTTCAGATTAAAATACGGTTTTTAAAAACTTACGGATGAGCTAGAGCAAACTTCCTCTTTTCAAAATTGTTTTACATACACAATAAGCCGAAAGATTGATCAGATAAATGACAAGTTTTTTCGCAGTTCGCTACAAGAGTTCGCCTATACAACTGACACACTACAATGCGATCTCTTTAATATATATATAGTGAGGGAATTGTACGAAACTAACAAGTCAACGTCGGAGGAGGTCTGTACATCGGTGTTTCTATGGTCTAAGAAGCCAATTCCGCAACTAAGCCTTATCTTGAACTACTAAGGCAACTCTTATAAGATATATGTGTAGCTGTATGGCGGAGAGGCATGAACTTCAACAAAATTTGATGAGAATGCCGCCTTAGGTTATTTTAAAAGAAAAGTTCCTCGACTGATCTTTGGTCCTATCTGCACAGAGGGTGGGTGAGTGGAGAAGATACAAAGCCAAACTATACGACCTACAAAAGGTCATCGACTTGGCCCGAAGAGTTTGGACACAGCGGCTAAGATGGCTGGGTCATGGAGCCAACCTTTCAGCTAAGAATGTCTTCGAAACCACCCTGTTTTTACGGCGCAGTAGAGAATAACCTCGTGGTAGATGGATGGATAAATTGGAAGGAGCTGGCACGTAAAAAACTGCCTCAACTCTCCCCTCTCATACATTTCAAGTTAAAGCACAAATTCCATGTCCTCTTTAAACATAAAAAACTGCAGATCAGCACTAAATCAGAATTAAATATGATTTTGCCCCCAAGAAACAATACACGTAAGCGTTAAATACGATGAGCTTTGTTTATCAAATGATATCGTCAGAAGAATCTTGATGACTCAACAAACTTCTCAATGGCGTTACGAATGTTTTCTCCCCACAAGTCATTCGTGTTTATCTGTACATATATCTACCATATGAACGTATTTAAAATAAAAGTACCACAAAACCCCATAATTGGTTATAAAAAAAAAACCTACATTGTATCGCCTGAAGTGGTTCGCGGTCATAGTCCACGATAAAACACTCCCTAGAGCATTCTACTTTTTTCCTTATCTAAATAAAAATGTCTACCGCAAATATCATACTTCATTACATGTGGCGATGAAAAAGAAACTAGTGGAAAAGGGAAATAGAAAAAATAAAAGAATATCACACCACCGCCCATTTTAAACGTTTTGATTTTACTACATAAGTTTGAAATATTCTTCTCTACTCTTGCGCAATTCCTGTGCACGCTTACAAGCGTGCGACATAGATTCAAAAATAAATCTAGAATCCAATTAAAAATATACTTTTCAACTAGAATGGAATGATTTAATTTAAAACCCTGCTTACATATACACAAACACGACGCCATATAGGTACAGTAGAGTAGTGATGATGGGGAAACTCAAACTACAGACTCGTGTTAATAGAGTTATGTAGGTATATGGCACATTTCAAGCAATGCTGCAATCTCACAACAGAGAGACAAAGCAAAATGTGTGCTGAAACAACCTTTGTTTTACAAATTTATTGATTAGTCATCCCCGACAAATCAAATCCAAAGTTGACACACAACTTCATGGCTATTTATGTATGATGCAGCCGAAAATCGAAAAAATCGCTTGCTTCTGGCAAAATTAAATTTCAATTTCAGCAAATTTCTATCTTCTCATGACTTTTGGAAACTTTCCAGAACATTTTACATGCAGAAAAACTGCCGTTGGAAGCGCATTGCGATGTTGTCATGCGTGGGAATCACGTGGTTGCTATGCAATACTCCAAAACCTCAATTATTCGAGAAAGCTATTCAAATCGATTTTTCATTTTTTCCGTTTTTAGATGATGAAATTTTCCAAAAGTGCATAGTAAGATAAGAAAAGGTAAATTCTAACCACAAAAAATTAAAGCCACATGGTTGACGGCATTTTCTTTCACACCAACGGCTGATTAGGAAGAAAAAGGGAGAAGAGACGCTTCCATGCGTAACATCTGCTTGATTTGTTCGAGAAAGAACATTCGAGAAAATACATATATATACATACACCTTTCCAACATGAAAATTGATTGAATAAAGTGACGATGCAAAAAGAACCAACGGCATGTAATGCATTTGTTCATCTTCAGCAAAAGTTTAACGAAAAATTGATGAATAGGCAGCTTTTACTTATGGAAATTTGAATCTTTTCTTTGAAAAATGAAAAATAAGGGTTGGGTTGATGAAACCTACCAAGTTCTACACTACTGTTATCGCGGGTACAAAAAACTAATTATCAACAAAAGAAACGAGGGGAAATTGTAATTCTTAACAAGCAAATAGCGTAACTTACCTTTAATTGTTGTTTTTTATTAGCTCAATTGAATAATTATTTTCTTAGAAAAAAATGGAGGAATAATCGCTTTGTAGCACTTCACGCAACTTCTTCACTTGTTCGTAATGAAACACTCCAGAATAAACTGACGGCTTTTTCCTCGGTAGAGATTTTATAAACCCAAGCGGATGTTTCCAGTGATGCCGTAGTGATGGTATGATTTAATTGTTTGAATAGTATTTTTTTTATGTGGGGAAGTACCAAATTATACTTGTGAATCGTTGAGATTATGAATCGACTTCTTATTATTTTTGGTTGACAGACTTTGGCCTTTCAATTTATCTTTTCACTTTTGCGCAACCATAATGCACCCAAAATGTTTTGCTTTTTAATTGAATCAGCCAAAAAAAAAAAATAATTAGAATGACCAATAAAATATTTCTTAATGATTTTCGTATACGTACAACTTTTATGTTGAGGTTTCGATCCACGAAATGCATGAACTTAACTATAGACGTGTTTTAGCATATAATTATGCAAAGCAAGGTAAAGTGCAGGCAGTAAGTTTTATTAACATTTGAACAAAGAAACAATTCTGACTGACTAATAAAATAAATAAAATGAAATTGTTTCTTGAAAAGTAAATTTAATAAACAAAAATAGTTCAAGCGCCAAAGAAGATTGAAAAGAAAGTGTGCACTATCAGTTACCTCTGACTGTATTTATCTTTTTTTAGTTTTTATTTTCCCCCTTTATTGATAGGTTATGAGCTTGCTTAAGTTCATTATGGGTAACAAGAACGGTTGGAAGAAACTGAATTTGCTTTTCATTCGGTTTTGACATAAAGTTAATCCCACTGTCGTCGATTATTGTTGAGCCTCAAGTCCTAAATCGGCTGTCGAAATTGAAGTTCTTGTTGCTTTTGCCTAAATAAATTCATATTTCGGTGTTAGGTATTCATGGAGCATTTTTCTTAAAATGGTAGTAGCGTAGTACCAAATGGAGGTACAAAATGTCCGGCAGCACTGGGTAGTGATAGAGCGTTCGGCTAATAGGAACAATGTGGAGTGGAACACGTTCTCATTTCTCTCTCCTCGTTGCGGCTTAACGCTATTGAATGCATCCAAGCTATTCAAAAGGCGGCAAATGCACGGCTTTGTTTTGTTTAACCGACCAGATGTCGGTGCACAGCTGATGGCTAAATAGAAATTGGGGTGAACTGTTTCACTATTGTTACTGAGAAAATTTGAAATTTTTGCTAGAATGTTCAAAATCCCTTGTTTGAATAAATAATAAGAAAGATGAATTTAGATTAAAAAAAAGCTTATTTTGTTCATATACCCACTGAATACGTTTATCATTTAATCTTTAACAACAATATTTTTTTTGCCATTTGCTCATAACAATAGTTCCGTTCGCATATTTTCCGCACTAAAATTCGTAGATTACACTGCGCCTCCACGAGTCTGAAAAAAGGCAGAATTTTTATCCACCAAACTTTTATTTCATTGTTATGTCATTGGATAGGCGAATTTTGTTATGACTTTTCATTCTTCAACATGTCGTCAACAGCAAAACAAGTTCACTTGTTTTTGAAACATCAACAAACTTATAAGTTTCTGTTTGTAAAAATCATAAAATCTGTCATCTTTGCACGTCTTGAAAGTACTAATAAATCACAACAAACATTTTTTCTTATAAAAAACGACTGCCAAACTTCTAATGTCAAATTTCAGTCAGGGATGATGTCCACAGAGAAGACAAGACAAAAAGGCTGTCTTAGATGTCCGACTGCAAGTCAAGTCCGTAAAAGTGCAGTCTACACGAGACGTATTAATGTCACGACTTGAGTCTTGACTGAAATTATGTCTCGTGGAGACTGGGTGTTAGGTAGGTATTAATTTTCAAAGAGTGGTGGGAAAATTCACTTGGAAGGTAAAACTACAAAAGGGGGAGTAGTAGTTATATTGAGCGCTTTCCCAACACTGCTAATCTAGCTGCTAGAATACTTTTGCGCCGGGCAATGGATTCGTTACCGACAAATCTGTCATCACTGTGAAAAAGTATTTTAGAAGCTTGTTTTCCTTGGGCTCAAGGAAAATACACATATTTGACCATTTTCACAAATTAGTTCGAAGAAATTTCTTGCACTAAAATTCGAAGCATGGAGAAATTTCTTACTCTCGTGATAAACTACGAAAATTCTCCGTACGCGAATAGTTTTTCGAAAAAAGTTCGTAAATTTTCGTAAAAATTCGCTGTACGCGAACAGATCTAATATCATCAAACACTTAAGCACTTCGTCAATGCCTTTTACATTTTATTTGTTAGAAATTCTACGACTATTTGATGATATAATTTGGAATGAGGTCAACAGAGCCTCAAATGGTCATCTGAGCCTAAAATATCTTATTAAATATAATCTTTCACCAGGAAACTGCAGTTTTGTTAACGTGTTCCTTTTTGAGCGCGAGGCATTTCTGGCTACATATATTTATAGTACAAACAGCTTTTCCCATGCTTTTGCTTAACGTTTTTGTACGCACTGTGCTGCATTATGTGAACTTTACTCTATAAAAAATTAAATCCTCCTTTCCCTAACCGTCATTTTCTGTCATTACAAAAATTTGGTTTGAAACAGAATTATGTAAATGAAAATTTGGTGTACTCAGTGTAACGAGTACTAATTTAATGAGTAGCACTGTTTCTTTGGGAATGAATACAAAACTAATAAGCAAAAAATATCAGATGATTCATATTACTTTTCAAGCAATGACTACAAAAATGAGCTGTACTTCAAATAAAATGAATGTTTTGGAGCCAGACCTCTGACCAATATCTTCTTACTTATGGTAATAATATAAATATAACCGTTTTAAACCTTTCGTAAAGATCAGTTGGTAACTCTAGAACTCAGCATATCGATAGAAAAAGAAAACTGTTACTTTTCAAATGATACATGCATTCAAGGTTAATAATTGAACAATACAGTTTTCTGCTTATTACCACAATGTGGCTTGCAAGTTCTATTTGTTTGTTTGTTATATTAATCTGTTAATCTAACTCAATATTTTTCTTTCTGTTTAATGTTTATGTTTATTTATCATGATTATTCCTGAAGAAGTAAATCAAACTCATCCATATACTTAGCTCTAAAAATGATTAATACTTTCTTTAAAACAGGTAATATGCAGAACTTGCGAGAGAGTATTTTGCTGCGCTGAGTGTCGGGAAAAACATGAGGTGAAGACCCACGCTATAATAGTCGATTGTGCAGAGCCTGTCTTGCATTTGTTTTGTCCCATTTGCCAGAAAAAGCCCCTCGTACTTCATTCGAGGATTCATGGTGAGCTGCTTATTCACATAAACGACAAGCACTTGCCATTAAATTGTGTAAAATGCTCAAGGGTGAGTTGGCTATGACTTACCAATCCAGAAACCCCTTTAACTTTACTCTCTAACATTTCCAGTTATATTCAAAAATTGAAGATCTCTTGGAATTCTCAAAATGCATCCAAAACAATATCTCTTGTAAGCTGGAAATCCCTGAAATCTCAACTTTGCAGATTAAAAAGGAACCTTCACCTCCACCACAGATTAGTCATGCTTCCACTGTTTCGACGCAAACCTCGCCTATGCATGCTCCACAAATTAATGACAGTCACATAACTCCGATTTCTATGATAAATCTTCGATGGAAGGCAAAAAGTAAACTTGCTGAAGAATTCATAAGCGATAGTGTATCATCGATAAGAAATATTTCATCAATAAACAATTCATCTCTGCGAAAGAGTATTGGATTGCCAATCACTAAAGGAAAACTAGTTCGATCAACATCAACTCCATTGCAGGCAGAGCTTCTAGCAAAGCCAAAGGAGCAAGCATTCAATGTGTCTGGAGCTCATGTTTCTAGTATTTACAACTCAGCAAGTGATCCGGAGGTCAGCCCTCCGTTAGTAGCTCCTGTGGGGTAAGTAGCTGATTCAAACCTGTCACTTCACTTGGTAGTAAGACAATTAAGGGTAAAATAAAACATTTTTAGTACACCATCCAAGAGACCGATCGAATCATTCAACCGATATCAAAAGCCACGCGCACGCGCAAAAATGTCTGCAGCGGTCACTCCCTTGCGACAGGTAATGTCAAAGAGTATTCAAAAGGCCATAGCTGAGCATGGCATAGCAGGTGGACCTAGACCTAATGCATTCAATCGAAAGAAAATGTTCGAATCCGTCGATTCAAGTGCTGGTATTTAAAATTTAATTATATTTTCCCATTCATGGTTAACCTTTGTTCAAATAATTTTAGACATTTCTGAAAAAAGCGTTGAAACCTATCCGCTAGATCTACGACTTTCCCCTGCACTTCGACGCACACAAAGTGAAATAATAGACCGCAAGAGTCATTTAGAATTTCTAACAACTTTATCCAAAGAACAGACGATTCACAGAGAAGTTCTCCTCTCATCGACGAAAAAGACGACCGAATCAATTGTAATTACTTCACAACTAAGCACAACACAAAACTCCCAAAAAAGTAATCAGTCGGGAAACTCTGTCTACAAAACATGTGAAAGTGTTGAAATTGTAACATCTACGTCAACGGAGTTTAGCAAAGTAAATGTTAAGCCAAGTGAAGTTATTTTGGCAACCAAAACATCCGAGTTGGTATCCTGCGTACCGCCAGTAACACCTCGCATACCCAATTCTGGAGCACTTACGAGTATCAACAAAAAATTTATCAAGTTTGAAACTCCGGTCGTATTGGAGAAATGTAGAACCGAGAAGCTATCACCTGATGAAACATTTTTCACTCCAACATCGACTCCCGTTCGGACTTCAAAAATTCCAAAGGATTTCAAATTTGAAAGTTCCAATTCCGATAGTTTAACAAGGAAATTTTACAGCATGGAAGAGCAAGAAAATCACGGAGTTGAATCGTTCAAATCGGAGTATACAGATGCCGGCTTCGATGATGAGGTGTTTGTCGAAAATAAAAAACCTGAACAGAACAGGGGTAAACTTTGGTCATTGGTGGCTTCAGTGATGCGACTGCCATCTCTAACAGGGAGCGAGGAAAACAACCCGAAATTGAAAGATGAGACATTAAATGAAAATTCTACATCACTGATAAAAAGATGTGCATCGTTTGCAGGTACTTCATTTGGTATATAATAGGTCTGTTTCCGTACTGTCTAAAACTACGAAAATCTACTAAATTTTACTAAAAAATAGCGAATTTCCCGTACGTCAAAGTTTCGTAGTTTTTCACAGAAGAGAGAGCACACAAGAGAGTAAGAAATTTCTCAATGCTGCGAATTTCAGTCGAAGGAAGTTCTTTGAGCAAAAATATGAGTTCTGTCAAATGGTTGTGTTGTTGTTGGCTGACAATATAATTTGAAGTAAATCAATACAAACAAGAGTAACCTCTAAAAAGTATGCAGCTTTTTTGTTCAACCCGTTCCCGTACTATTTTGGAGAATTGTCCTTCTATGAGAGAATTTTACCCACCTCTTAGAAATTTGACAAGCTGCGAATTTTGGGCTTAAAGTAAGGGAATAGACCTAAAGATACCGTTGTCAGTTTTTCTTACCTTGATGTGTATTCTTTTTGTTAAGTTAAAGACATGTCACATAGTAGGTCTGTTTGCGTACTTTTTGCACTGAAATTAGTAGATTGTCAAATTTAAAAAAAATGGGGTAAAATTCTCTCAGAACAAGCTAAAGTTGCGAATTGGTAAACGAAAAAGATAATGTTGAAAAGACACTGATTTGACAGTTTTCACAAACCAGACAAGACATTTCTTGCACTTTCGTTAGCGCTCTCTTCTACGAAAAACTACGAAAACTCTCCGTACGCGAACAGCTTATCGTAATAATTCATAAAATTTCGTAAAAATTCGCTATTTTGGGAGAGTACGCGAACGGATTTCATATTCACTAAGAGAAAAGGCAGAAACATTAATCAAATACATTTTATTTTATAGGTTCTTTGGTTCGAAAAAAATCTATTATTGAGAATGATGTTCAAGTCATGAAACGGAAACGTACCTATACCGCAGACTCTCAGATGTTAGACTTTACATGTTCCGAATCCAAGCGATTGCGTATTCATGGTCGACAGCCTATACATAGAATGCGCTGCAGTAGCTAGAACTAAAAACATAGAACTCATTGGTTAAGTAATATTTTGGATGTATAATGTGATTCTATCTTTTCTTGCTTAATTTTTCTTAATAAACGTCTTTAACTTTCTGATTGCGATTTTTAATAGTAAATTAATCTTTGGGTGGGTATATGTGTTTGCTTTAAAAATTGATCAATTACTTCGTCGAGAGGGGAAGTGCAACGATAATACCAGTGTATTTCGCTGTCTGTCCTGTCTGAAACAGAATTTACTACATTGAATATTTTGCGATGCAGTTGTCTTCACACAGAAATTTCCGTCTTATTAATTGCCACCCACTGACACGCCCTTCTTCCCTTCTTCATATTTTTACATTCCCCCTTATTGAAAAAGAAAAACGACATGACTGTTTAGCATTGTAGATCACCGCCTCGACAAAAGTCGTCTGAAATGTACGTATGCGAGGGAGCGAGTCGCATGGTTTTAGTTACGCAATTTAAGATTTCAAAACCCTCGACTCGACAGATGTCGCCAGTCGCTTTTGACAGACGACGACAATAATTGTGATTCACGAAAACGATGGACGACATGTGTCCAATGGAAGAGTTTGAAAGTTCAAATTGTGTACCTAAAACTACGCGACTCTCTGAACACTTACATTACACATACATTTCAGATAAGTTCTGTCGATCACCTCGGCAAAAAGCGTTAATTTTTCATCGCCAATTGCAATGTATATAGCCAGGACCACTTTTTGAGGGCGTTTTTATTAAAAATAAATTTCTTTCGATTTATAACAATTGTTGAGAACAAAGTTCGGTATGTATTGAAAAATGTTCAAAATCCTAAAAAAGGATTAAGGAAAGGGATAGGGTATCACACGATCTGTTCCAAGTGGATTGTAGCATTTTTATATGCTTATCTCTAGCTTTAATAGCTCCTGTCTTCCACTATCCCATTTTCTTGCTGACAAGTTACCTATTTGCCATCCCAGACTATGTGATGATCCTGATGATTTTTAATGCTAGAAGAGCTTCCAAAATCGAAGACTTATTTTTAGTCTCAGGCGCCAACACTATAAAATCAGTAGTTAAATTTGCATGTCTGCATTATTTTACTTTTCAAGCAAACTAAGATTTAAACAGCTTTCGCCTATTCGATCGGACAAAATAAATAGTGGGTATTCTTCTTTTTCTACTTTAAAACTAACCATTAATAACCATGCACTGTTGCGTATTTACGATACAAGGCTACTCATGCTGCTGGTGCTAACATACGTAAGTCCTACTACAAAGCTACACGCACTACCAGCCTCTGCCTCAGATTAAAGAATGGCTGTTTATTTCTTGGATTAATTACTTGAAGCATCGAACCTTTTCTTTGCTTCAGGTCCAATGTCAACATTAGGTCCGTTTGCTTACCCTCCTAAAACAGCGAATTTTTACGAAAAGCTGTTCGCGTACGGAGAACTTTCGTAGTTTTTCGCAGAAGAGAATAGGAATTTCCCCAAGTTACGAATTTTAGTGTAAGAAATTTCTGTGAGTTGGTTTATGAGAACTGTCAAAGCTGTCAAACCAGTGTATTTTCAACTTTTTCGTAATTTTAGCTCTCTCTCAGAGAATTTTACCCCCTCTTCGAAATTTCAAAAAATACGCGAACGGACCTATTATGCTAGTTTAGATTAGGTTAGGTTTAAAAGGGTTATGAGTCTAACATGAAACACTAGTCCTAAATGGTAGAAGAAACCTAAAACCTAAATCATGCCGTCCAAGCATTTGATTAAGTAGGTCCGTCGGTTGGATTATGTTATTTTACTATCAAGTAGAAAAAGCATTTCAAGGCCTTTTATCTGTATTCTAGGAGCTCATAGTTGTCTCTGTCGGATAACACCTTTTCCATCCTGTGTCGCAGGAATTAGTCCTTTCGTTCGCAATTTTCCCATATAGAAGACTGCAGTGACTCTTTCTCTTTATTTAACCCACCAAATCTAATAAGAAATCCTTCTAGAGATAGTTTTCGATCCTGCAATAGCAACGAATTTATTCGTTTGCGTGAAATTTTGTACGTACAGTTGTGAGCTTGGTAATAGAATAAATAAAAACTCTCGATTGTTTGCTCGTTTTATTTTTTTATTTAAATGATAAAATTACGTATATAAAGTTAATGAACATAAGAAAATAAACTAAATCTTGAATAATGCTAATATGTATAAAAAAGCATAGTTTTTTTCATTCGTTTTGTGTATTTATATAAATCCAGTGTGCGTAACACTATGCATGGCTTGATAAACGTGTGTATGGAAAAGCTACTACAATAATATACTACCCATCTGTGCCTCAGATAAATGATAGGAAAGCTTATAAACTAATAATGTTCCTTCTTCATATTGTATTTTATGATTATATGAAAATATGTATGCTCTGTCTCCTTACATATACCGATATCAGTTGATTGTTATATTACATGTATATTTTATCACGTTTTATATGAGTACAGTTAATTATAAGACAAATGAAATATATAACTGAAAAAAAATCACAAACTTTTTTTTATAAATTTCATACAGAAACAATTTTCTTGTATGCGTTACAAATACTTTTAAAAATAATTTGGAATAAATAAATATTCATCACAACCAAACCGATTATTTCTTTGTTTTTCAAACTTGGCAGCCAAAAGGAGAGAAGATGGCCTGATTTACATTTGTATTCGCAGCCACTTTGCTAGTCCTCCTTTTAGTGACAAATTACATTTATATTATGTATTACCCTTTCAAAATTCTACCTTAAAACATGTCCTGTATTTTTATACTTAGGTATTTCACGTAACCAATCATCGGTCTTCTGTGACTTTAAATATACAAAATATCGAATAAGACAAAAAAACCAACATTGATGTGCGAATGTTATTTAAGTGCTTCTAATTTTGAAATTAGTTTTAGAGATTGTAGTAATCGACAAATTCTACAGTGCGTCTGTAACAGTAGGGATTTAATCTAACTGGTTTCCATTTTTTCTATAATTAAAAATTAAAGAAAGAAAAGAAGAAAACATAATGATATTTAATAAATAATAGAAGCTGGTGATTTTGCAAAATAAAATACTAAAATAAAATGAAAAGAAAAAAAATAATTTTAAGGAAAAAACATACATATACGTATATATATAACATATACGTATGAGAATTTTATCATTTAGCCACTCAGTTAGATTTTCTTTATGAATATGATTAGGTTTTCATACGAAAGCAAGTGCAATCAATAAAAAGAAAAAAAACATAGCCATGTGAGTATGGAAACGAAAAAGAATTCACAAAACAAAATTTCAAAGTTCTTTGATAGACCAAGGAACGGAATGTACGACGAAACGGATATTAATTATTTATTTCAGCTCGCAATTTATATTTAAAGTTATTGACAATACACACATAATAAGCCAGAGTCTTCGGAATTGAGCTGAGTTTAGATTATTTTTTAGCAGTCTTACTTTAAGCAAATTTTTATTAGCAGTCACATGCATTTAATGTTTTGCAATAACAAAAAAAAAAGTTTCTTAAAAATTGCCCTTGCATTTCACGCAATAGTTTTTAGATAAAAATATTAATAAATAATGTATATATATAGAAAAAAAAAAAAAACAAATAAAATTTAAACTAAACCGTTGAGCTAGCAGCTAATGGTGGTGTGGAAGGAATTATGTTTGGAATTGTTATAACACAGGCTCCTGCCCGATTGTAGGTGAGTGGTGCCACTTGTGACCATTCGTTCGTTTCTGGATCATATTCCTCGACAGTCTTTAAATAGTGATTGCCATCATAACCACCGACGGCTAAAAGACGATCGCCCAGGAAAGCGCAACCAATTGCGTCTCTTCCAACGTTGAGGGAACATATCTAAATTTTATGATTAAACGAATATTCATCTGATGAATTTAATTATTGAAATAAACTTACCAGTGTCCATGAATCAGTTCCGGGATCGTAACGCTCAACAGTATCGGTTCTGCACACTGATGGATTACTAGCTGGACAATCATGACCTCCCAGGGCATATAAATGACCACTAGCAACTGCAACCTACAAAAGATTGTAATTAGAGGAATATATAGTTTAAAGGTTAGGAAGGCTATTTAAATACGTTTTAGTATCTACATCGTTTGGATGTCTGGGAGTTAAAATAGATGCAGAAAAGCAACGATCTGTTGATAAAGTCGAAAAAGTTAGGTCAGACACTACAAAAAGCTGTTGGATTACACCCAACCAACAGACATAACATCTGCTTTGCAAAACGATCGGAGACGTCAGTTCTATGCAACTGCATGTATAGATCCTTATACATATAGGCCATTTGCAAGTGCGAAATTGTCTAGTGCTTTTTGAATGGACTATAAGGTAACCTGCGCCAGCAATCCACGTTACAGAAACCGGCCCGCTACGGAAACTGGCACAAGTTCGTAAGATTCGAGGAAGACTTTATGTAATAGAACCCAACTGACCGACATGTTCAAAGGATAAATCATTCGAACCCAGTCAAAAGGAACACATTTGACATGTTCCTCATGGGTTTAGGAGCTGCGCTAGCGATTTCTAGGATCGCAAAATATTAAATGGCAATAACAAAAACAATAACAAATTCTATGAAGTCATTAGATGTACATATCACACGACCTTCACTCGAGTTTTGTTAGTAATATTATCAAAATACTTATGCATATACGTATAGTTCACAACAGTAATTCGCGCCTTAATACGGAGCTCAATTATTGATATTTTTCGACTCTTTATGAACTCAAAACAAAACAAAATTAAAACCAACCCAACCAATACCATTTAATGGCTATTTGAATACCTTTTTGGAAAACACTAAACAATTTTTTTTATACTCACTCCAACACCTCCTCGTCGTTTATTCATAGGTGCTCTAAGCGTCCATTTATTTGTGTGAGGGTCATAACACTCAACCGAACGATGGCACACAGATCCATCACGACCACCAACTACGTACAATCGTCCGCCCAAAACAGCTACACCGGCTGTAGAACGCATGGCTGACATCGGAGCCACATAGTTCCACGTTCGTGCTAATGGATCCCATCTTAAATAATAATAAAAAAAAAAATTAACTTAACTTCAGTACAAAGCCATACTTAAAATGTTTTTTTACCGTTCAACTGTGTTCAGGTAACTCCAACCATCATGACCGCCAACCGCATACATTGGTCCCTCTAACACGGCAACTCCCAAACCATGGCGATGAGTTCCCATCGGAATCAGAATAGTCCATGCCATTGTGTTTAGATCCAAGCTTTCAACCTTGTTTAAGGGAACAAAAAACTCAATGATTGATCAATTTTAGGCTCCGATTACTTACAGAGTTCAGTGTTTTCAGACCATCGCGACCACCGACGATGATTAGTTTGTCATCAATCGCAGCTACACCGAATTGCAAGCGCCTCGCTGTCATATTCTTCCATACTGTCCACTTATCTAGCCGTGGACAATAACTCTCGATGCTAATGGCTCCCTAAGACCACAAAAACTTTAAACATAAGAAAATGAAACCAAAAGCAGCTTTACGTACTTTATGTGCATCCATTCCGCCAACGGCTAGCAATCTACCAACGGTAGACTTTCTTGGTTTAGTTCTGTCTGTTGCGATCAATGAGCGTCGTTCTGGTAATAAGTGCCATTTGAGCGCTTCCATAACAAGTTGTTGGCATTCACTGGAGCTGCAAGCCGTCTCCACATGATCAGCAATAAACTGTTAATTTAAACGTGAACATGCTAAACAGAAAAGTCTATCTTTGGAAAAACTTACTGATGGCTGCAGCAGTGGTAAACGGATGAGGGCTAATAATTCTGGAATGAATTTCTCTCGGTTTGGTGCGTCCTGTTGGACCCAAGACATAAGACTATGAAACACTTCCTGCTCTGAAGGAACATTCAGGTCATCGCTGGACAACAGCTTTCCCAATTGCTCGGCATTAAGTTGGAAGAACTCTTGGTTTTTACATACCTATTGTTGGAAGAGAAAAAACTTAGTTCGGTTTCGGTTTCTAGCGAGCTTAAGCCAAATCAACTTACTTGCATAAAATGTTGACAAGTGTAAGCTTTGGCGAGTTTCAGAAGCGTTGTGCAGCTTTGTTGTTCAGCGAAAAATGCAAAACCCAAACAATTGGATGGATGCAATTGTCGAGCGAGGAAATTACAACAAGCCGTTACGACGGCATTCAACTGTAGAAGGCATGCTGTGGCTAACAGTGTTTCTACGGTATCTTCTCGAAGTTCAATAAATCCTAGAAAAGATTAGGAATAAGAATAAAGTGGGATAAGAAATTTTGCGTGTATTTTTACCTGTGTAACAATATTGTACTAAAATTTGCAATGCATCGCCATGCACTTCGCCTAGTGTGACTTCTTCTTCTTTGGCTTCGCGTAAGGAACCAGTGAACATAGCTGAGAAATATGCACTCGATGCTGAAAGGACAAGACGATGGGCAGGTACTCTGAAAAGGAATTTCAAGATATAAATAAACATTAAAAATTAAATCTGCAAAAGTTCTTTGTAATTTTTTTTTTTGTAAGCAATTAAGTTCTTATTAAACCTATCTTCAGAACTGTTTGGAGTTCTTTCTCCGCTGATATGGCTCCCTTTAGTTAGTTTCGGGGAAAAGTGAAAGACTCCACTTCGCACTACAGCTAGTAGATAACTGGGTCGGAAGCAGAGGACTGTGAGTGAACCCTTCAAAGACGGAGGGTGTTTTTTTCACTATTAATTTATAGAATTTTTTCCTTTCCGTTGAGCTTAATATTTTGAGTTGAGCCAGATATCTGGGTGTAATTTTAGATCCCCAAATAAATTGGAAAGAAAATATTGATGAACGTATTAAAAAAGCAAGCGTATCTCTCTACTCTTGCAAAAAAGCATTCAACAACACGGCAGTTGTAAGACCCATCCTCACATATGGTTCGCTAGTATGGTGGATGGAACTTGAAAAGCAATATCAGCTTTGAAACCTCATCAATATTTGCATCGGAATCTTGGGATCAATGAGAACATGGTTGAAATTTATTGCAGTAATCTGGCAGCCAAAACTGCCATAAGATTGACGGAAGGCCGATTGTGGTCATCTATGGAAGGCTACCAGTGGATTGACGGAAAGTTATAACATGAGCCCGATGCTTACATTCGAAAGGAGATTCAATACAAGAATTCCTAACAGAATTTACTGGAAGAACTGGAGAAGATACAGGAGTTGGCATTCTATACCGCCGGTTCTAAGATGGACAGTGGTACAGGAGCTGCAGTTTGATGTGAATCCCCAAACCGCGGGCCCTTTTTTGTAGCAGCCACAATCAGTTCCTTACGGAAAAGGTTAGAAGTTGAAGCCACCTGTCGGGCAAACAGATGCCTGGTTCATCTGGATACATGCGTAGGCTTTTAGCAAGAAGAGATCATCAACTCAGGTTAAGCTCAGTCGTTATAACGCTCGGGTCGTTTCTAGGGTAATTTGTGGGTATTGTGCCATTAGCTTTCACGCAGAGTATTTCTGTGTACTATTGCAAGAGTTCTGCAACGAAGAAAAAAATCGAATCTATTCGTCATCTGTTGTGTGACTGACTTGCCTTATCCGTCAGAAGAGAGAGACCTCTTTGTAGTCATTTCTTCTCGTAGCTGGAGGACTTAGTTTTGGACCTAAAATTCATATCACCATCTGGTTGGTTCTAACAGCGGACGTTCTTTACAGCGTTTCCAGGGCTAAATGATTGGGCACAATGGACCCGAAAGTGAGCAGTGACTTTCATGTTACAAGGCACCCATCTACCTATCTTATCCTTAGGACTGTTACCATTTGCCAGCTGCTAGCAAGGTGTTAGGAATTTCGAGGTTCTTTAAGGAAGAGTTATACATATTTAGGCGCTATTTCCTTTTTGATTTTTTACTTTAAAACGGTGATAGAACAGCTTCGTTTGGGTAGAAGTAAGTCACAGCTGCCAGGCCTGGCCCTAAAGCCGAACACTTTTGACTCAAGGCTTGTAACATTTAAGGCTATATGAAACTGACAGGATTTGGGCATTAAGTTCCAAATCCACTCGAACTCGCGATCACAGCAAATTGCAATTTAAAAATCAGGTGTATGTGTGTAATTATCGTTCGCAAGTCGAAGTTAATTTATTGCCACGGTACTAACGATCAGATTGGACGTTTATTAAATTTATATAAGCTATTACCATTTTATCCTTCACATTTAAGCTTTACGACATTATTTGGGCGTTAAGACCACTTTTCCGGAGAACACCTTACGGCATAAAACGTTTGCTTTGAATCTCAAAGAAACATCGATCATCATGAACGCACCGAAAGTGCACACAACTCAAGTTAAAGTATCTACATGTATTTTTTTTTTTAATTGCATGAATCAAGCGAAAAACCAAAGACTTTAATCAAGAATATGAACGTAGAAACAAATTTCAGAGCATTCTCGATCGACCCTGTAGACCGACCACAT
Organism: Chalcosyrphus nemorum; assembly: GCA_949716465.1. Taxonomy (NCBI): domain Eukaryota; kingdom Metazoa; phylum Arthropoda; class Insecta; order Diptera; family Syrphidae; genus Chalcosyrphus; species Chalcosyrphus nemorum. The sequence goes on from OX454333.1 coordinate 88,504,855, forward strand.
GTACACATGTAAATATGCCTGATAGTGAATCATTTTGGGTATTGGAATAATATTGGACTGATTTACTTTAAGACGAACAAATAAATTGACTGAAGCCACAAGTTGATTGCTCTGTGGTTGCAATTCAGATGAATCGCGGCGAGAGATAAAATGTTCGAGATCACAGAGAGGATAATTTTTTTCTTATTTAAGAAGAAAATCCAGATTATAGCCGTTCCTTAATATACTCCTAAGTAACCATATATTCTTATCCCATCTGTGATTTATATTTTTATATCTTGTATATTTATTCAATATTTAATTGTGTTTATATTACATCTCTTTAGATTCGTCTCTAAAATACTTACTCCTAAGTTAATTTAACACCTTTCTACCCCGAAATTTGGGACACACTTCCAGAAATGTGCTCAAATCATTCGCCGAAGAGAGTCAAATGCTTGTAAGCAGAGAATGCCTTCACACAAAGCCGCAAAATTCAAATGTTTAAATATCTACGTCTGTTCTTTGTTATTTTATTGATTTGATTAGCACCTACTAAAACGAATTATTCAGAAATTCGACGGAGTCAGTTGGGCGATGTTTGCTAGTCTATTTATTTTTTGTCTGCCGAAACGATTTTTTTTTTTGCTTTGTACATCGTTAGTTTATTCTTATAATCGTTTCACCAACGAGGCATGTTCATGCATCCCACACATTGTAATATGTATATTGGAATCGAAAATCCAACAAGGTAAGATCGTAGTCACTATGTAGTATTGATTTTAACAAGTCTGCAGCGCACTATGACTCAATGTGTCACAACATTCGACTTTGGTGATAAAAAAAAGAAGAAAAAAAAACCACAAGAGTGGGTCGATCATTTACACCTTCTAGCTGTTCAAAGGTTTACGAACGACTAGTTAATTAATTAATTTCACTCTGACTGTTCAAGTTCGAATTTAAATCACAGTTAGGCGTTGTATTTAAAATAAAAATGGTAAACGCAGATGTTGTGCTGTAATTTGCTTACGAGGCGCAGGCGACTTGAATAGAGTCGAGACAAATCAGAAGAAAAAATCTCAACTACGCACGGCGACAGGTAAGTCGAGAAGAGAGTGAGAACATGCGCAATGAGAGAGAGAGGCTTTCAATTAAAATGCTTGTCTTTGTTTTGTTTTTAATTGCGATTGTGGAATATGTGAATGAAAACTTCGTAGATAAAGAGCTAGAGAGAATTCAATACTCACAGTGCTATATAAATTGAGTAAAAAAACGATCTATAATATTTACGATGGGCATATAATAACCGAAGAACCTACAATATAGTCTTAAGATGCGTGTCCACTTGAGAGCAGTTTCGCTAGTAAACTCTGGATAGTAACTTTCGAGAGCCTTGCTATATGAGAGTAAAATTTGTGTGATTTACTATCGCGGATAGTACTCTCGTAACCGTGTCCATTTCACTTGAGTAGTTGAGAGTAGTCACTAGGTCTGTTCCCGTACTTTCTGCACTAAAATTGTCAAATTTCTAAGAGTGGGGTTAAAATTCTTTCAGAGAAAAACAAATCTCCAAAAAAGTACAGAAACAAGTTGAACAAAAAAGCTCGCCACTTTTCAGACGTCACTCTTATTTGCATGGTTTTACTTCCAATCGGTTTGCCACCAAGAACAACACAACCATTTTACAGAAGTTATATTTTTGCCCAAAGAAATTTCTTGGACTGAAATTCGCAGATAGGAACATTTGTTACTCTCTCGTGAGCTCTTTCTTCTGTGAAAAACAACGACATTTTGACGTACGGTAACAGGAATTCACTATTTTTCGTAAAATTTCGTAGATTTTCCTAGTTTTAGTCAGTTCGGGGACAGATCTAGTATAAATACAAATATGTACGAGTAATAAACATAAATCTCAAAAGAAAGAACACCACACAGTAGCAATGAAATATGCTTTCTTTTCGAAGAAATCGGTTACGGAACGTTTAAAACAGTTTTCCAGCAACCGGAACATGAAATGAAGATCCACATAGATCTTATTCTATCTCAGCTCTTGAATCAGCGACAAACCACAAACAAGGAAACAAAAGTGTACAGAAATAAATATTCTTAGTAAAAAAATATCCACAGTTTGCTGCAGATGCCTTGGTCTGGAACATTATCTTCTCTCATGGGCATCGTGTTGCAAGTATTATATTATTCAAAACATTTACTTCGTAATGTCATTTTGCGAAGTTGAACAACATAAACATTCTTTGTGGTTTATTAGTCACATTTGTTTAGATTTATTATAATATTTCATTTTCACCGGAAGAACCTTTAAAAAATAGAACATCAAAAACAACCATCCATAAGTGGACGGACTAAAACAGATACACTTTGTGCTTTCCCATTACATACTGTGTTTTTTGTGTGTACATGCGTTCAAATTTAGGCGGGGTAGAAAGTTCTTTGTACTGTGCTGCTTGGCCAGAACCATAAATGCCATTTTGCGGCGTAAAAGCCAGACACGGCGTTCTATTTTAATTTATTTATATTTCATCTACGACATTAACTTATTTTCCATTAGTTTTTTTTGATTTGAATGTATAAATCATACAGTTCTGAGTATAAGTAAATTTAACTATAAACAGTAGACAAGATGCAGAAAACAATTACTGTTTTCAGACTACTACAGTGTGATTTGGGGGCAATGAATTTACAGGTTGTACAGTGAGTAGCAAAAGGATACGATGGAAGATAATTTGTTTGTATCAAAATTCTTTCGAATCTTGGGTGGAATAAGGAGGATCGGTTATAAGAAAGGCCAAAACCCCTTTCTTATAAGAACGTTTGGACTGTTAGAAGATTTAAATTTCACTGCTTGCAAGGTTAATACTTTAGACAAGCTGAATGAATGATATGTTATTTTAAGCAAACAACAAACCTTTTATAAAAATGAAAACATAAGATCTGTTTCCGTACTTTCTGCACTAAATTTCGTCAATTGTCAAATTTCTAAAGGTGCATGTTCACTTGAGAGCACTTTCGCTAGCTACGGTGTGATTTACTATCGAGAGTTGATTGCGAGATTTCAGAGAGTAAATTTGCGGATAGTACACTGGTAATCATGTCCTTTACACTAGAGTAATTAGTTGAGAGTAGTCATCACGATGTCACATAAGCGGAAAGTTGCAACTGCAGTTGTTTTTGATAGATGAAAAAAAATTTAAAAAAAAACGTGCTGGGTCCCGTACAAGGGATCGAAGATCCTTAAAAATACAGCAATTTTGCCGGTTGTTAAGCAGTCAAGTAGAGTATATAGGTCCGTTCGCGTACGCGAAAAACTACGAAAATTATCCGTACGTGAACAGCTTTCGTAAAAATTCGTAAATTTTCATAAAAATTCGCTGTTTTAGGGTACGCGAACGGACCTACAATTTTATAAATATTTTGATGCAATGTTAGTTTATTTACTAGACCGGTTGGAAGAAATTTAATGAACTTTTCGTTCGGTCTTGACATAAGGTTAATCCCACTGCAGTCTATTATGGTTACAGCTTTACTCTCTTGTGAGCTCTCTCTCCTGCTAAAAACTGCGAAACTTTAACGTATGGGAAACTGGAAAATTTGTAAAATTTCGTAGTTTTGTTCAGTATCGGAGCATCCCTTTCTATTCTATTCTATTTGCAAAGTATAAGAAAAATGAATTCATTTACTTTCCGGCCTCTTGGCATCAGGGACAATAAGAAGAATAGAGTCAAGATTTCGCAAATGGCTCGAGCTTGACTTAAGTTTTTTAGCTCATGTCATTTCGACAATTCGTATCCTTAAATTTATTAAAAACAAATAAATATTAAAGTACATAATACTTTTCGCTAAGCTATCAAGTCATAAAATAAACACAAGCCACATATCTAAGTCCACGCACATTGGAAAACGTAATATAATACAAGTTTTAATCCCCTAAAGAGGAATTTAAATCTACTGAGTGCCCTAGCTCATAAGCTCACTTCTACTCTACCTGCACGTACAATTATTCAAAATTTCATTACCTACTATCAAGCGAACCATAAATTAAATTACATGATATATTTTTATACATTTTCTTGTCGTAGTCTGTTTTGCCGCTACTGTTTTTTTCAGGTTAAATTTGTTTTTCTTTTTTTTAATGTCCGACCGACACAAAGTGAATGGCAATATGTGCTGCTTAACATTTCCTGTGTGAGGTTGGCTCCGAAGAAATTTATCATACATAAAAGAAACAATGCTTGCAATAAGATTCTCTGAACTTGATCTTTTGCAGATGCAATTCCTCCCTTTTTTTGCACTGTGTGTCTGAATTTCCTTTGTTCGTTTGTTATTGCAGAGCCAGTGTACTATACTCGTAGAAACATTCACAATGTATAAAAAAAAAAGAAAAACACAAAGGACATATATTCTTGAACAGTACGCTCACCTTTTTCCATCGATCCCAGCGATAAGGATAACATCACACAATTGTTCATGCTCCAGGTAGTTTTGCATTCTCTTGAGGACACTATCAGCATGATCACGACACCGGAAATACTCATCCTGACTGACAGTCGATGTCAAGCTGCCCATGGAAAAGTCACGGGTCAATGAATCTTCTGCTATCAGACTAATTCTTGCACTGGACGAAGTAGATTCCCTACTGGGACTCTCTTTGTTACTCACAGACATTGTGCGCCTTTGTATTCAAATTTTATTACACATAAACGATCCAATATTTTTTTTTTCACTTTCTTCACACTCTATGAATTATTAATTAATATTTAACTGTTCTTCGTTTCAAACTTTTCTTTTTCGCATTTACAAAAGCCAATTTGAAACTGAATGGAGTTACTAATTAATAAAAAAGTTTTTGCCGTTTCGCAAACTTGTTCTCTTCAATCCAACAAACCGAATCGTACTGAATTATTATTGTCGTCGTTTACTGTAGCTTCCAATCCAACTAGATGCGTTTAGCTCTATAACTGTAGAGCTGACAGGGTACACACACACGATAGATAGATGGTCTTGGTTAAATTTATTTCTTGGTTTTTGTTTGCAAATAAAGAATAATTAACACAATAAGCTAGTACACAATAGTAAGATGAAACAGAAGAGAAAGAGTTAAAAATATTAAGTCACTAAGAAAATTCGCACAACACACATGTAGAACAACTATGACGACAAAGAGGCTTTTTATTGTTTTTTTGCTTTTTTCTTTTGCGCTACAGTGAAGGCAAAAAGTTGTCTTTTGTAAAAGTAGAAGATACAAATCCATCGGAATAGCGAATTTCACTATTGAACTAAAGATTAATATATATATTTCTTTTTCAAAGGAGACTTTCTTAAGTTTAAGTTTAACTGCCATTCGAAGGTAACAAATTAACGTAGAAATAAGACAGGGTTTTACAAATTCATAAGTCTGAAATGTTCAGTGAATCAAGTCAAACAAATTAAAATTGTAAAACAAAGTTTTACGGGTCATTTACTAAAGAGGAGGTTATTTGGTCCAGCTTAATATTTCTTATATCTTCTATAGCAGCTGCAGGAATAATAGAAAGAAATTTCTGTTTTAAATTCTTCTAACAACTTCGTCCTTTACTTAACCTCTACAGCTTGAGATGGATTCCATCACTTAATAGGTATTACCTTCTCAAACATCCTGGTCACAAGACCAGTAGCCCTTGCCACAAGAGCGCATCCCCTGTTGAAGAACTACCTCTATCTACCTGCCTAGCGTCTAAAAGCTAGATATTAAAAGAAAAACCTGCACATTTTGTACGGCAATAATATTTTTATGGAACTAAGTTGAATGGTACACTTTATTTCCAAAATAAGCATTCTCATTTATCATGTTCAAATCAGTGCACTTTACCCTCTCTGGTCCAATCAAACACACGATTTAGACCAGTTTAGGAAGTTCAATAAAGAACCTGTACCCCGTTCAACACCTACATTATGCATGTATACATGTTAGTCTTTTTCTCGAAACCACTGTACTATGAGCTTAATGATAACTAGTAGCTGCGTTGAAAATTCGCAGCACTGGCTAAGAACACAGTCTTTTTTTTCTGTTGTTTTTCATATTTTGTTGTGGAATTATTCTTGCAGAAAGACACGAAACATATACACATTAGTCGGGTAGGAGTCACAGAAGTTTGCCTGATCTTTCTTTTAGTTAGAGGTTGATCAAATTAATTATAGAGTCGTGTAGGCCTTTGTCTTTGCATGCACTTGCTTTATTTTTTGCTTTGTCGATTCTCTTTTGTTTCGTTGGTGGATACAAACAAATACACAATTTTTTCTTACAATTTCTAAACAAAACGTAAAATCTTTTCACAAAAGGAGATTTATTCATTGCTCACGAGGATACATTGATCATTGTTTAGTTAGAGAATGAAAGATGCTTGTTTCGTTGTTGTTTTTCACTCATAACTATTAGTTTAATTACGCCGAGAAAACTGATAATAGCGCACCAACAATTAATTTATAAATGTAAATAAGCAAATTATTCAATTGTCAAAAGTAACAACCTCTGCTGTAAGAGAGTTTTGTTTTTGAAAAAAAAAAAAATTCTGCGAGAGAGCAAGAACAATTTTGGGAGCATTGACATCTTTTGAAATTAGTGGTGCCAAGTTAGGGAATAATTATATCTTGCTGTAAATAAATTCGCCATATTTCTTAAGGATATATCGTCCTATTCCATGAGCCTTTTATTTTTCAATTCTGTTATTCTGTTGTTTATGTTCCAAGCAAAAGTTCAAATTGCCAAAAAGTCTTTAACAATTCATTTAGATAAAATATAGTCGTGAGTAAAATTTATTATCTATCTAATATTTTTGTGAGTACAATGCTTGAAAGTTAGTCACAAGTAATGATTCTACATTATCAAATACTTACTAACTTGCTTGACGGGGTCTCGACTCTTGTAGAGTCTCTCCCTGAGACACGGCTGCCTTCCATCCTTTGCGGTTCCGGGCACGATGCTTCCAGTTGCGAAGACCAAGTTTTCTGGCATCCGCGACAACTTAGTCTTTGTACCTGAGGTTTGGTCTTCTTAGCCGTCTCGTACCTGAGGACAGGGATTCAGAGATTCTCTTAGCTGGTGCATTATTGTCCATTAGCTCGATATGGCGGAGCCAATGTAGCCTGCGTACCTTTTTTAAGTACATCCACATCCTGGAACAACTCATATATATTGTATCTCTTTCTTTTGCCCTCCTCAGACCTGTTATCCGACGAAGTATTTTATTTTTCGCTTGAAGGTGCCCAATATTTGTTCAGCTCTCTTACTTAACGTCTAGCACTCGGCTCCATACAGCAAGACTGACAAGATAAGCGTTCTGTAGAGCATTAATTTGGTCCGTCGAGTTAAGGGTTTTAAGCCCAGTTGTTTTGCCAAATTGAAGTAGCAGCGTTTTGGGTGTATCTTCGTCAGATCTCTTCAAAAGTATCGTTTGTCGTTTTTCCGAGATAAGTGAACTCGTTAACTACCTGGAAATTATAGCAAACGTTCTCCACGATGTTTTGGACAGATAAAAGTTTCGTGACTAGTTCACATTAAAAAATTAAAGAAATTCAATATATTGATTATATGTAAATATAGATAATAAATAAATTTTTACCCTTTAAATTCTTGTCGATAGCCGCAACACTTTGATTTGGCAGCACGTACCACTCAACATGCATTTTCCAACTGGAAAGTACTGTCATCGCATGCAATTGGATTGGAACTCGAACTACACAGCAAAAGACAATACATCTACAATTCACACATCTTCTTTGGGCGAACCACAGTAAAAGTTGACATCATAAGGAAACCCTTTATTTTGGTTCAATTTTCGATAAAATATTACACTTTTGATTGCTAAACACAGCCACTATGGAAGCCCTCGACCTACTCGAAAAACGCATTGACTCGCTCAACCGTGTTCTCGGGCCCATCCCAGATACCGACATCAAAGGCACAGAAAATTTTATGGACTCCCTACTCTCGGCAAACACCCTCCTCTCGTCCGCCCTGACTGGTCGAGAGAATATTAGCAAAGTTGTCCAGCGCGCCGATGAGCTTGAGCGATACCTGGATCCAAATTACCTCGAGGAAACTCAACAAGTCAAATCCAAGGAGGTCTACGTGAATGCTATCGCCCCAGAGCTAGCACAAAGCTTCAATCAGCTCTCGGATATCAAATCCCTAGAAGGCACCCTCGGCGCTGAGTACTTCCGCAACATTCCCAGTAACACAGAACAGCTAAAGGAAATCAGTAAGAATAACGCAGAATACCAACAACAGACAGAACTAATTGAGGAGAGTCTCATCCTTGCTATGAAGCGCTATGGCGAAATCCAACTCGGCTTGGTCGAGTCTCTCGCCGCGATGAACAAACGACTCGATTCGATTGAGGAGAAACTCCAGAAGAAGAAAAACGCTGACATCGACATCGAGCCAGCAGAATAGACAACACAGAAAACAAACCAACCGCTTCTGTATTGATCTTATATTTTCTTTATATTTATTCCTTTACAAATTCTCGTTTATACTTTTAGAGTTATTACTTCTAATGCTACAATCATTTTAAAATAGTTCTTTTATTATTGTTTATTTTAACTTCAACTTTAATTGCTTTCTAAGAGTGAGAGAGAGGAAGTGTAAACATGATTGTATGCAGTTACTGGGCGAAAAAGAAAAATAAAAAAAAACAAAACGAACTAGAAATAATAAAAAAAAAATGTATGTACTTCTATTCGACTTAATTGCATTCCTTTTCAGCTGCAATAGAGTTAAGTTAGTGAGGTTGAAACTACAGAACGAACACGGAATTGGGAGTCGAAGACGCATGGATCAAGTCTATTCACTATCCTCCTTGTCTTTGCGATGCTTCTTTTTATCGCGGCTCTTTCGTTCACGGTCGCGTTCCTTATCGCGACTTTTTGAACGACGTCGGGACTTTTCGCGACTTCTGGAACGTTCACGACGTGATGATCGACTAGAAGTTTAAAGAAATACAAAGTAGACTATTTTTTTAAATAAAATTTTAATTCAATGGTGTTACCTCTCTCGGTCACGATCTCTGTCGCGGTCACGCGGTCTTTTTCTCTCGCGTTCATCATCGGGACGTTCAGCATCCTGTAAAATAAGTAAAAAACATGACTCTGTAGAGAATGGGTAGGCAATGCTAAGCAGACAAAAGTAAAACATTATAAAGCAGTGAATGAACCAGCCACAATAAGCACCAACAGCAGATTAGGATTACTTATTGCTCAAACTAACAATCTAAGTAACGTTCCCAAAATAAAAGACAAGTATGTACCTACAACCGCTTTCGCCTAGGAAGCACCGGTTTATTTTACATTCCAAGCATTGCAAGCAAAATTATTAAGCATGTTTTTTGCTAATAACTTTAATTATGCAAAAACTCTTAGCTGTACTAGAAGACACCAACTTTCTTTAAAGTTGAGTGATTTTAGGGTAAAACAATATATCAACGACACATGTGGGTTCTCGGCAACCTTCTCTCTTACCGCTTCAACCAGCTCATTGGACCGTCTTGGGAACTGATGAACGGCATATCGATGATCCTCTACAGTCCCATGCTGAACAAAAGAAAACGACGATCAGACGGTGCTCGTTGGACACGAAATTTTCAATATACATAAGGTTGAGTTTACACAACTGAACGACTTTTTTCAATGTACAGAGTCACTATATCGGCGCGGCGCGGCGGAAACGATTTATGGTTAAAATTGTATCTTTTGTTCTATTTGTTGATATATTTTTTGGCAAGTTTAAAGGCAGTTTGAAAGTTCCAGTGAAAGAACATTTCTTAACGTTTCCATCTATTGAACTCTATCCTTGTCCGGTTAGTTGGGAAGCCACAAAGTGGTTCAGGACCAAAGAATGCAGTCTGAGCACCCTGTCTGGGTCAGGGATAAGATGCCCCGGATTCCATGGACCCCTGTTAGCATGACTTTTTTGTACGCAGCAAGTTACAAGAGAGATTGGAGACAGTTCCAGACTGGCTTTGACTCAAAGTTGAAGGATCTGATCTACGGAGGTTTCTTCTAATACATTCTCAGAAACGGAGCTCTCAATCCTAAGATGTAGTCACTCCTTACAAAGCAAGAAGTATTAGAAGTGGGAATAGTGAGTTCCTTCTAGATATGTAATATGGAGATGTCCAAAAGAACAATGAACATCTCTTCGAACAGACGTTCTCTCGCCTTACATGCAGAGGACCATAATAGAATGCCCACCGATGCTAAAAAACATACATTAAGAAGAACTCGTGCTGTCCACTGTCTACTTAGACCTTTTTCACGACATTTGTGGCTCCCAACTGGAAAAAGTTCAACTATAGCCAAGTCTGATATGGAAATCAATCATTGTGTAATCATAGGATGGACAAAGTGGGGGAAAACTCCACTAAATTATGTGATGCTTTGCATGGCACGAGGATTGCCAAAACTTGATCGAATGAGGAGATCTACAAACGAATCAAAGGATCGAGTATTTCATGTGAACGATGCACTTTTGCGGCTTGGTTTTGTCATGCTTTATATTTCTTCACTAGGATATTATTTGAAAACAAAAAAGAGAATATGTGTATATATACAGAATGTACAGTCGTAAATTGTATCCTAGCTGAAATATAGTTCTCTTGAGATATTAAAGATTGTTCAAGCAAATTTGGATGACATTTTAGGTCTAACTAGGTCGCTGCATTAACAGTTCAACACTCGAATAGATGATCTAGAAGATTTGTTCATATGGCGATAGACAATCTGGATCAAACTTAATGAAGAGCTAAAGACTTAAAAAAACTTAACGCCAACACCGAATTCCATAACTTATATATGTATATGCAACAATGAAAGAATAATAAATGAAAACGGCAAAAATAATACTTGTGCTTCTGGTCCAGTGGCCGATGGCTTTCGACTTGTTTTAGCTGATTTCAGTGATCTTATTGGCGATGCTGCTGTTGACGCTGCTCTTTCAGGCTTCATAGTGTACAAAAAGAAAATTAAGCATTAGGATTAAGGGGTTTCAAGCAACAATAATAACAAAAAAATAAAAGACATTTATGTATTTACTTTGGGAATTATTACCTCAGCATCATTCCTGCCCCGTTCTCTTTCTCTCTCTCGATCCCTTTCACGATCACGTTCCCGATCGCGGTCTCTGTCACGCTCTGATGTTCTGTCCCAATCACGATCCCGATCACGTTCACGATCTCTTTCCCGTTCCCTTTCGGTTTCGCGTTCTCGTCGCTCTCGATCCCGTTCACGATCCCTCTCGCGATCGCGATCTCGATCACGGTCTCTGTCGCGATCTCGATTTTCACGACCTTCTCGGTCACGACCACGCTCATGATCGCGTTCGTTACGGTCCCATTCGCGATCGTTTATCAACGGTGGGCCACCCATCATCCGTGGGGGACCCATTATTCTCATTCCACCAGCACCGTTGCCTCCCATCATTGGACCCATGGGTGGCCCCATGCCCATGTTGTGCGGAGGCGGACCCATTGGCGGTCTCATAGGCGGTCCAACCATTGGCGGCTGCATCTGTGGACCCATTGGCATGCCCATTCCACCTGGAGGTCCCATGCCCGGGCCGGGGGTTAGTTCCTTAATTCCAGTCGGCACCCAACCGGGATTCTCGTTCATCCACTGTGATTCCTGTGTCGGTTCATAACCGTATCCATCGAAGGGGTCTGGGTCATAGAATGGATCGTCTGGCAGAAAGTTATTGGGCATCTGCCCACCAGGACCACCAGTTCGGCTGTATTCCCGGCACTCGGCGGTCATTACTTGGATAACATTCTCCTTCGCCGGCGGAGGAGGTCCATTCGAACCAACCCGACGCGGTGGCATCATCATATACTTCTGGTCGCTGCTCACCAACGGGGTAAGTGTGCGATTGTTGTTCTGTGGATTCCCTCCAACTGGGTTCATCTGTTGAGGAGAAGCGTGCGCGGCAGACATCGCTCCGGTGAGGTTCTGAAGCCCGGCACCACTCTCGTTCAGTCGGAATCGCTTCTGCCGCTCACAGTATGCACGCCACGTATCTTCGTTAAAACCGTAATTAAAGTAATCAGTGATGTCAGCACCAGGTTTCCGCCAGGGTTTCTCCTCCAGTGAGTCGATGCTGTACTCGAGCGCAGGTACCCCATTAATCGTGCCAATACTCTCGAACTCTTCGATGCTGAACTTGCCCTGACTCGGCTTGGCCTTATCCTGCGGCGCAGTACCGCTCGTGGTTAAAAGATTTGTACGTTGTTTGATGTTGTACGAAGGTCCAGACTTGATGTCCCCAATAACGACATTGATATCGTCATCACTATCATCGTCGTCGTCGTCCTCGTCTGAGTCACCAACATCTTTTCCGGCTTTCTCGGAGCCCTCCTCATCGGATGCAGCAGCCGCGGCTTCTGCGGCAGCAGCCGCCTGTTCATCTTCTTCCATTTCTTCGGCTGGATCCTCTTCGTGTAAATTATCCCGCTCGCGTTCGTTCGAGTCGGGACTCTGCTGGTTCTTACTTCGGGCTTCCTGAGAGTCATCATCATCATCTTGTTGCTGCCTGCCTGAGGACGCCTCAGCGTGGTCTAATTTATCAATCGAGGAACGTTTTCCGGGAAGAGTTTCTGTGGAATCAATATCATCGGCTAGACCCGTCTTCTCCTCCTCATTTGTGGTGGAGTCCGGGTTTGAAGTACCGTAAAGCCAACTATCTTCGTTTGTGTCGTCTGCCATTCTGGTTTTGTTTGATTTATTACAATTTTTGGCAAAGAAACTTTTATAAAACTGAAAAATGCAAAATTTGCGGAATTTGACAAAAAGCGTGAGGGAATACAAAGTTTTTGACAGCTTACAGTTTTTGTGGAACAAACCCCTGTGGATGCTAAACAGGGTGGTAGTTAATCATACGGGAACTATTTTTCGTCATTGCCATACGAATGGAATAAATCGTAGCCATCAATTAGTTGATTTTGATTGAATGATTGAAAATTCGTTTGTAATTTTTAATTGGTGAGAAGTTAAATATATATATTTATTACTTTATAAAATAACATGTTCTGTGAATTGTTGTTTTTAAAATATTGTTAACTACAGTTGTCATAATTTCTTAAGAAATATCTTATCGAATACGATAGCATTGTTTTTTTTATTTTAAATATTACTATATCTTTTTATTTTTAATATTGCATTGCGTTATTTTTATATATAATAGTATTGCTGGACTGTAGTGGCTATAGAAATACATACATACATACGTCCTTTCAAACTCTCAAAAAGCGGACAATTTTCTTGGAAGTCTTATGTAATGTATACTCGAGATAGCGTTGGCTCACATGAATGCTTTTCTTCGGAATCCAAATTGCTCGTCAATATGCATATTATTTTAATTTATGTATTGTTCCAATTAAAGTTGTTTCTTTCTAAAATACGCTTTAATCACTTTTCCTCTATTACATTGGAGGGCCTTATATTTTCCTCCAAATTTACATTCAAAAACACACAGAGTCTTATGAATTGAAAATTCTCACAAGTGCGGAAACAATACTATTGCATTCTTACAATCTTAATCACTCGTACCACTTTTTTACACTTTTTAGATGCTCTGCATAAAATCGATTATAAATATTTACTTTGCTTTGTTTTGTTTTGAGAATCATATAAAAGATAATGAGGCTGCGTTGTTGGAATTCATTTCAGTGCAGTTTTGAACTTCGTCGTAAAAATATCACATATTAATCTGAGTGGAATCATTTTGAAAGAAGTTTTAAATTTTATAATAATTTCAGTTTAAATAAATATCGTAATACTTAACAGCCATGAAGTGGACAAGAAGGTACTTTAAGATTAAGGCTTTCAATTTTATTTTATTTTTTAACTTTTAATCACATATTTTTTAGAAATATATACATAGATCTATGTATAAATTATGTAAATGCTAAGATATTCATTCCCCAATTTTCAAAGAGTTTTGTCTTTGTAATATATTTTATTTATTTTTGACACTAACTTGCAGTTGTTAGGTTCGTTGACATCGCCAAATGGATGCATTCTTTCACGTTTTATAAAGAGTCCGTGACTTTTTTGGAAATGTCTTGGTTTTGACTTTAATTCAAAGGTCAGACGGGGGTGTCTTCTCAGCAAGCATACAATTTTATTATCACCCACTTGTTTATTTCTTAATAGAAACAGTAGTAAAGACGGAAATGCAATCAAATTAATCAGCAGTTCATTTGCATGATGTAATCTTGAGCACATGCTACAAGTACTTATTAACGTCAACGTAAAGATGTTTTTTTTCCCAGTCCTTAAGTGCATCCGAGCCTATTTATTATTTTTAAAAAACAAATTCGTTGAAGGCCTTGGATACTGATATGCAACAACGTAATCAATACCCCCAGCAGAAAAATATTTTTCCTCTTATCAGCAAAAAATAAACTCGTCGTGTTATGACTCGTATTTGATAACAAGATGTTCATCCATCCTACGTACCCTTTCACACCCTTCATTGGAAAATTACTAGCGTAATACTACGTAAATCGTGTGCTGTTGGACAAATTTTAGATTTGATTTGAATATGTAATTTAAAGATTTTATTATATTCCATTTCAGTAACAATGCAGAACTTATAGATGGGAAAACTGTGGCTGGAGAAATCCGTGCTGAACTAAAAGAAGAAGTACAAGGGTTAACTGCTGATGGTCACAGACCGCCGCATCTGACGGCTATTCTAGTTGGAGACGATGTTGCAAGCCACACATATGTTAGAAATAAAATGCAGGTAGGATTCATTTTAACAAAAAAATATTTTATTTGCGCAAAAATAAATGTATGATATTATTCTTTGTTAAGGCTGCAAAAGATGTTGGGATTAGCAGTGAAACGAAAAAACTTTCAGCAGATATCACAGAACTAGAGCTCCTAGACATAATTGATGAACTCAATAAAGATGATAGTGTAGACGGGATTTTAGTTCAACTTCCATTACCTGGTCATATCAACGAAAGAACAATCTGCAATGCAGTTCATTACCTTAAAGACGTTGATGGCTTTAATGAGGTTAATGTTGGTAGAATGTGCTTGGATATGCCATCCATGATACCATGTACACCGCTAGGAGTCTTGGAACTCATAAAACGATGGAATATTGAAACATTCGGTAAGAATATTGTTGTCGTTGGGCGTTCAAAAAATGTAGGAATGCCAATTGCGATGCTACTGCATGCTGATGGTAGAAATCAGACCTGGGCTATGGATGCAACGGTGACAATTTGTCATCGTTATACTCCACAAAAAGATTTAGCTAAGTATTGCCTGTTGGCAGACATAATTGTTACTGCAACTGGAGTACCAGGATTGATTAAAGCTGATATGGTAAAGGAAGGAGCATGTGTAATAGATGTCGGCATCACAAGAATAACAGATGAAAATGGGAGGACTAAGTTGGTTGGTGATGCAGATTTTGAAGGTACGTGAAATATTACAGCTTTATTTTTCTATATATATGTATATGTAAATATTTTTAGCTGTACGGGAGGTTGCTGGTTATATAACTCCAGTTCCAGGGGGCGTTGGACCAATGACAGTGGCTATGCTTATGCGTAATACAATTACCGCCGCCAAGATTCTAGCAGATAAAAGAAAATTGTGTCACTAAATTGTAAATAGTAATTTAAATACGTAATTTGTTTAGATCGAGTTTTTGAGGCATAAAACATGATAAAGTATTACAAAGGCCATCGAAGTCGGACTTTTTTTTTGTTAAGTTAAGATGAAGTTTAGAGTTTGAACAGCGAACGTGTGGCGTCTATGATCTTTTGAGATCAGTTCTTTAGTCTGAACTTTATAAGCACCAATATCAAAGCTCAGCACCTAATTTTTACTTGGACTTAGATCGGCGTAGGTTCAGTATTGGTTTCGTGGCAGAGTTTCGATCTCGAGATTTATCAGACGTAGACATGCACGCATAATCAATATCATTCTGTTCCACAAGTAAAAATTGCCCAAATCATTCCGCAGCGACCGCGGCTACGACTGCGACAGCAAGTCATTGTACTCATGCTTATATATTTGTGTATGTCTCGAGTTTTAAAAGCACGTACGACCGCAGCTGCGTTTACAATAGCGAGGCCATTGTGTTCCAGCCGTAATGCTACTTTTACATCGATAGTAGATCATTATAGGCAGTTTTACGTTTCTTTCTTCTTAATGACAAAATCTTCTAAGGATTTTGTTGGTCTCTCACCAGAACTTGTAGAGGTAGATGTCTATCAAATAAAGGATTCACGACGTTGGCTTTCATACCATCAAGCCAAATTTCAAACTCCTTCAAAAAGATTTCCGATTGACAGCCCAACGATGCAACATTAGCAGAGCTGGTTTGAAATACAACGTCTTGGTACAGAACAGGTGGTTTAACTTCGCTTCTACATAAGTAAGGAAATAAGGATTAGATCATAAGCAGCCCATAGAAAGCCAAAACCTAGGTTCACAATTTTATGTTTTGAGCGCGGTATACATATCTCCGCGTACAGAAGGGACCTGCATGTTTTATGCCGTACCCGAAGGGCAAAGAGATTTATGAGAAAGAAGTTTTGTCATGACAGTAAGACAGCAAGATTCAAGTGACCCAGGCGTATGCTTGCTGACTGGGCTCTCGAGTCTCGAGCAGTTAAAAATTAACCTCAATTTCAGTCGAAAAATCATATTTTACGACGAGGTCCATTAATGGATTAATGCAAAAAGCTAACTTGTCAAATTTGGGACGATAGGTCCCAGGTGAATTACCCCCCGAGATTCTCGTTTGACTTCTTCTTCTGTGGTTTTCTTAAGTCACAGGGGTATGTCAATAAACTACAAACCATCTTCACGCTGAAAGCCAACATAATCAATGCCATTGCTAGAACTCAGTCTGATTTATGCGCCACAGTTATGGAAAAGTGGACGTGTTAAATGTGCGGCACCTCGCGAACCCGCGAGTTTCCTTACATAAATGATCTTTTATTAATAAAATCTCAATATCTCAGTTATAGTTTGCCTTCTCCGAATTTAAAGATAAGAAACGCTTAATGGAAAACCCTGTAGGAAGAGAAAGTTTACACTTTAGTAATAAATTTTGAAGCCTTCAGCATTTTTAAATTCTTTGCAACGAAAATTCATAATAATTCAAATTGTGTCCACGCCCCCCGTTAGACTCCCAATGCCATTGCTCGAGATAAACGAGGAGCACACGAGCTCATCGGGAAGTTCAAATGACATCCCAGTTCCCTGAGGGGTAAAATGATTTAAATGAGTACCAAATATCAAATGTGTCAACTGTATTTTATCCACTGCAGATACTTCTGATCAGTTTTTAAGCCCCTGCTGTAATTTGAGGGTTTAAAATGTTGCCTAAAACTAGGCAACAACCTTTAAGAACAACTCAATGTAAATTAAAGTACGATACATGGCTTCCCCTACTCCATCTTAGTTACTTCTTTTATATAAAAAACAAGAAGGCCAAGTAAATGTGGAAGTGGATAGTGTTTTTGGAACTTTGGGTACCTAATTTCAATCGCGAATATCTCATTGCAATTAAAACTCAACCGCGTGTGCACTTGTTTGTGTCTGTCTACAGAAAACACAGTTTCTTCATAAAGGTATGTTTAGAATCTTTTATAACGGACAAAATTTAATTTCTTATCTAGCAAATAAATTATCAGACTTAAATTTGATTGGGCTTTTCAATTTTTATGGATATTTGTGTAAACGCAGCCATGTGCCAGTGCCATGTGAAGCTTATGAATTCCTAGAATTTTTCTGTTGCATTTTTCGCGAGCATTTGTTATTTTCTTTTTATCAGACTCAGTTGGCATATGTTTTTATAGTCTACAAGTGTGTATCTATTTATTAAGCTTTTTTTTTGTATATAAGTAGAAGTAAATATTGTTCCAGTGCTTAGTTGCAAAATGAAAAGTGTACTTAGTTTACCGGTTTTTCGGACTATAATAAATAAAAATGTGTTCTCTTTTGGTCCATCTTTTGCATTGAGAAGGACAATTGGAGTTAAAGTATTTCTAAGAAAAGAATACAGGTATTTACATGTGTCAAATTTAACATGTGTGTATATAAGTTCCAGCCAAGAATGACAATTGCGTGAGTGGAAGAAGGTCGCGATTTTCACGTGTTTTTTCAGAATTGCCAGATTTGAATATCCAATTTAGATATGTATGTATCGTGATTGCACATTAATGAAACGTATACAAAAAGGAAAAAGATCTAAATATGCGGATCATTAAAAAACCTTGTGGTGTTGTAAAAATAAATGTGTTTTTGTTAAACTACGTGTTAAACTATCAGTATTATCTTAATAGTTCCTCTTGACAATGATTAGTAACAACTGCCAATAAAAAAAGCTTATTTTCATTGTTTAAAGTTGCAAGGTGTTCTGTTTATTTTTCAGCTGTTTCCTTATGAAGGGCATGAAATTGATTTTACTTAAAGTTTGAAGCATCGCAATTGTAGGGAGTATGGTATAATTAATAACCTTAACGGTGTATGAACTAGTAAATTGGATTCATTTCATTTAGATCCAGATGATGTGTAACAATTGATAATTCGTTTTATTTGTTATTCAATTTTGTTAAAAAAAAGTTATGTATTCTTATATCGAATTTGTAAAGTGTAAATTACTGCCTAGTTGAAGTAATAAGAGCACTTACATATATCATACGTAATCCAGAAAAATACCATCAAAAGTTTTTTCACGGAGTGTCTGACATTCAAGAGTATTACTGTCATGAGAAAGCATCTCAAAACCCCTCTGCCCATCGGATACGGCATAAAACTGTATGTCCCTTCTGTATGTGCTTTACCACGCACAACATGTGCAGCTTGGCCTTGGTCCTCTATGGGCTGCTTTCTGCCTGATATTTATATTTATTTTGTCCTATTTGTTGTAGAATACGTTTGTACATACATATGTATATGTGGCCAGGTTAAGAATAGAGGGATAGGGTATCCTAAAATCAGCTTAAGATATATTGTAAATGTTCCAAGTACACCCGTGTCGCACGTAACACGGACACACTGAATTTTTTGGTTCACTGGTCTCCCTAATAGCATCTAATTTGAGCAGAACTACATGGCTGGGCTGGGGTATGCCAATTTCCATTTTAAAGTGTTCGATTGAGCTGGTTGTGCCCAGTTTAGCAAAATCGTTAGACTTGCAGTTTCTTGGAATGTCTGCCACCCAGCGTCGTTCGCAACCTTTAATAGTAAAAACACATTGACAAAACAATAGCAACTTTGACAACCGGAGGAGGTTTTTTAGAATGAATTCCACAGCAGCAGCAACTTTAACGTTAGGCCTAAGTCCTAAATCAGCTGCTGAAGTTGTTGTTGCTGTTACCGTGCTTAGTTTGCCCTTTTTTCATGGAAAAACATGTTGTGTGCTTCTTTTTTGTGTTTCACACCACAGCATCGGGCTATTTGCATCTGCTATTGAAGTTGCTGTAGGCTTTTGCTGTGTCAACGTGATTTTACTATAAGATTCGGTTGTGTAGCGCATTGATAACAAAGTAGCCAACGTTAGGCCATGCATGCGGATTTTTTTTTGCTCTTTAACTTCACTGTGTGTAATCTAGCCAGTCTATCTATCGGAGTCTATCTGCCATACCGTGTTACTGCATACCTTTTATTAAGTCAGAACATAAAACGCATTTGACCTATTTTTGTTTGCTACAGCGTTGGAAAACATTGCAAAAAATGTTAACCCTATATCTTTCTACATTTTCCCCACACTGATTGTGACAAATTTAATATATGTACAAACACGTAAAATATGTAGAATGTATAAGGAGAAAGATTTGGTGCAGCTATGTACGTATTGATCACGGAGATACTTACCCTCGCACCGAATAAAGGTTTGATAGAAAAATAGACTTTTTGAGTCTGATATAAAATAAAAATAAAATATAAAAAATGTTAATATGAAAAGCAATATTTATTCTAAAAAGTATCAAAAATTCTTTAAAATTTTTAAAACAAAACAACGCAATTACTGGCAATGACGAACGCAAAGCAAAACAGCTGATCAGAAGCTTCCTTTATGGACACTCCCAGTCACAGCTGAAATATAAAGTGGTTATATACATAATACATATGAATGTACATATCTATATCGTACTCAATACTCATAGCCGAATTAAAATATAGGGACTTTTTAGCTTGGGAAGTGAATCTGTCAAGCGAACCAAAGTTGATTGTTTAGTTTAGTTCGTCTATGGTCGGTGTATTTTTGTTCTTTCGAGATAAGATTACAAAAAAGTCGATTGCACCACCTTAGATAATTGTTATTACTTTCATTTTTCATTAATACCAATCGTCATACACACACGTGTGTTGGTTTTAACTTCGTAATCGTAACACACGTGGAAGTGACTTGCTTCCTCAGACGTCAGTGTGATTTACCCGAACGGCTTGTGTTTTTATCCCTAAAATTCTACAAAATAATTCTTGTGTGTTATTCAAGTTAGAAACAGTTTTGATTCCAGTACGCAACACTAAAGAATATTGCTCGGTGTCGACAATGAGTACTCGACGAAGTCTCGGGCTCGGGCCATATCAATAAGTTTGTGATTTGGTTAAGATTAGAAGAGATGATATGATGCATAGTCAAATATACGATTTTGATAACAAGCTGCTCGTCGGTGGTAGTTCTGGGACGTCAGCTGCGTCTGTAACTATGTTGCCAATACTCAACTTACCGAAATACGAACCGAATGCTGGTGATGTCAACATGGAATACAAGTGTTTGCGCGAGCCCAGTGGAAACTGTCAACTGGTTGTTCTGGAGCAGCCTACCGATAAGTTTCGCTTTCGTTACAAGTCTGAAATGCATGGCACTCATGGTTCTCTCAATGGAGATCGCTCTGCGCGGACAAAGAAAACGTTTCCAGAGGTGGAATTGAAGAATTTTCCACGCTCAGCAGTTATACGTTGCAGTCTATACCAGACGAATATTGATAAACCTTCTTTACACTCACATCAACTGGTGGTACACAAAGACGACATGGATGTGTGTGACCCCCATGATGTTTTCGTATCCCAAGAAAAGGGGTACATTGCGCGGTTCGAAAATATGGGAATTATACATACGGCTAAGAAGGATATCGCAAAGGAACTCATAAAGAAGATGAAGGCTAGATATAGGTTCGAGCAGCTAAACAAATTACGAACGGAGCCACCATCGCTTAAATATGTGAAAACTTTGGAGGAAGAGGCGAAGCGGGAGGCAAAATCGATGAACCTGAATCAGGTAAGATTGTTGATTTTAAAATTAAGTTGCGGATTTATGTTTACTCATAGTATACCCTTTCTTTTGTACAAGGTACGACTTTGTTTTGAAGCGTTTGAAATCGTCAACGAGGGACACTGGGTAAAGATTTGCGAGCCTGTGTTCTCTCGTCCCATAAGCAACCGTAAAAGTGCTTTAACTGGAGAGCTTAAAATTTGCCGTCTAAGTATTATTGCTGGCAGCGCAGCTGGAGGAGATGACTTGATTCTCTTGGTGGAAAAAGTTAACAAAACCAATATAAAGGTTCGTTTTTTTGAGTTACACAATGACGAAGAAATATGGGAAGCATACGGTCATTTCACTGAAGCTGATGTCCACCATCAATATGCAATAGTTGTGCGCACACCGGCATATAGAGACAAAGACATCGACAATCATGTTACGGTGTTTATTGAACTGGTGCGCGAAAGCGATAATGAGCGCAGTTCACCAGTTACCTTTCGTTACAAACCACGAGACATTGTGTTGTCACGAAAACGAAGGCGAACGAATGCATCATCATCAACAGTAAGCCCTTTGAATTCGTACGAATTACCAGAATCCGTGATCAATAGTATGCCACCACAAGTACAAATCTTAAATCAAGTTCTGCAAACAAATAGCCCACAAGATCAACTTGATCTCAACAATTTCATGCAACAGGTGGACAGTGACAGTGACGAATTGTTGAAAATTGTTGGTGGGACTTATTTACCAGATGATTTGAAATCCTTAGATCTAGGTTTGGTAATTGACGGTGTACAAAACAGACAGGCATCTTATGCAATGAAGACACAAAAAAACGATCCAACAGTGAACCAGTTAATATCTACATTTAGTGGGTATTCACTTACTAAGAGTTCAGAAATACGAAGTAAAGTTCAAGCGATTTTCAAAGACTATGTTGCTAACAATGATGACGGAGACACAATTCTGCATGAACTCGTTAGACAAGGTAGTTGTTGTGATGCCATAAAAGTTTTGGAAATCCTACCGAAACTTGGCTTATTGCATTTGTTATCTCAAACAAATAGCCGTCGTGAGACACCATTACATGTGGCCTGTTTGGTTAATCAGCCTGCCTTCATTCGACCCTTGCTTGTTCTGAAATGCGATCCCGACGTACAGGATAGTAACGGCAATACAGCGCTCCATATTGTAATTGCTGAAAATTTAAAACACTGTATGGAAAAATTTGTTTTAAACATTTCCTCCTCCAAATTAAATGTAAATCTGACAAATGACTTGGGCTTAACACCACTTCATGTGGCTATTCGTGCTAACAACTCTGACTTTGTGAAGACATTGTTAGTAGAATTCAATGCATCAGCAAAGATTGCAAATTCAAGCGACGGTAATAATGCGTTGCACTTAGCGGTGCAGCAGCAAAACAAAGAAATAGTAAAGATAGTTCTAGAAAATAGTAATGTAAACGTAAACACAACAAACCGTGCCGGACACTCTGCTGTTGATCTGGCTAAAACTTTAGGCGGTAAGGCGAGAGTAGAGATTCTCGAATTATTGCAGGCTTACTTGCCAACTTCCACTGATTTGTTATTACCAATAAGTGAGATCAAAGAAGAACCAAAGTATGAAGATACTAGCAGTTCAGGGGAAGAAGACGATGATAAATCTTCATTAATGAGCATCGACGTTAAGGAAGAAATTTGTTTACAGCAACTGCTGAAAGATGATAAGATTTGCAAGCAATTGGGTGAGATTCTAAATATCAACAACAAATGGAAATCGCTTGGCCAAAAATTGAAATTGAATCATTTGCTCAGTATGTTTACAAACGCTGAAGACATGCTGCGGCATTTGGTAGGAACAGATTTGAGACTGTTCAGTTTTTTAGCTGCCGTCGAAGCTGTAGATCATGAGGCAGCCAATATGGCGACATCAATTTTAACGTCGTAGTTAAACTAGTTTTAAGTATGTTTACGCTGGAATACATTTAAGTTTATTTTTTTTCACATAAAATAAATATTTATAGTAAATAGATTCAGTTTGTTTGATTTGCTATCTATTCAAAGGACATTTATAGGGGATTTCCAACTGCATATAAATCAAATTATATTCCACTTGAAACAATGCAATATTTAACTTACAATCGTCGTTTTGATCTTTAAAGATGCTAGCCGCAGGTGCTTTATAAACAACTGTCGCCACTACAGCCTTGGTCAAAAGTATGAGGCGCCCTTAAAAATCGTCATATCTTTAGAAAAAAAAAGTTTAACGAAACAAAAGTAGGCAGATATGACTAATAAATATTTTTATTTTAATATTTTGTTGGACAGTCTAGTGCTAACTTTGTGTACGACACTCTTTGAAGGAAATATTACTCCAAACTTGCTGTAACACATTTTTAAGTACTTCTTTTGATGTACTCATGTGCTCCTGGATCATACAAAACGCGAACAATCCACTTCTATTGCTATTTTAGTTTGTTTTCTGCCTTCCTCAAATAAAAACTGTAATTTAACACGTTTTGCGGGAGTACATTTAGTTGTTTGCAAATTAGTCACGCGATTCTTGATTTCAAGTAATGATCGCACACTAATCATACACCGGAAAAAATGCATAAACTTGTTATTGCACCATAACGGTGCATCGGTGACCTTTCCTAAAAAATAAAAGTCATTCACAACATCATATATTGGTGCCATTAAACATAAAATTAAAACTTATTACTTTTGACAAAGGATTTGGCAGCAAACAGAAAAAGAAAGGGGTGACTCATACTTTTGGCCAAGGCTGTAAATACAATTGATGACGAATACCTCATTCTCTACTTGAACTGTGGAATGCTTTAAAAATACTGGTACTCATTATAAGGATTTGCTATAATCGTAATTGGTCTTCAAAACTGTGTTGGTAATAAATCTTAAAATATACCTCCAAGAGTTCCAGGAATTTCTACGTGAATCCCCATTATCTAACGCATACGGCTTCAATGTAATTCCCCTTTGTTGTGTCATTACTTCCGAGAAATATGAATTGATATTATTTTAACGTGTAACTGTTCTTTTGCGTTGATCATTGGAAATGAAATAGCTTCAGAAGACAGCGCTTTAACGTAATTTCTCTAGAATTTGTTGAAAGTTGCATATATGTACATACGCTCAATAATACTAATATTATGGATGTATTTGTAGATCTCCATGTGCAGCGTTTTCATTCAAATGTATTACTGAAAATTAATGTATCGAATCTCATTGATCAAAAAATTAGATTAGCAATTCATTGAGTCCTATAATTTCCTACTCCTCGTTAAATCTGGTTTTCCAAAAATCATGGTTGTTTATCTGCAATTTTTAAAAATTAATGATCATATCCGAATTGCTATCAATGAAGATAAGACAGCGATTTTTAATTTCTTTAAGAGCCTCCTCATACTGCAGACTTTCCGTCAGCCAATGGTTAGATCGAGCTGTTAATCAGTATCAAGATGGAAGTGCGCACGCTACAGGATAAAAAGTTTGAAGTGCTACCCGATTGCCTTCAACTTAAAGTATCGGTCAACTATCGACAAACTGCTAAATCAATATGATGCTATAGCAATGGCCGCATATTACCGATTCTTATGTCGGTCTATAGTTAATTTTGTTCCGAGATCTGACGCTTAACGGTCGGTGAAACAAACATTGTAATAGAGGAAAAAGACCCGCTCTTTACAAATAATCTTTAAAATTATAGCAAATTCGATTTCCTAACTAATAAATCCTTCGATAGCAGTCGGCCGCCTAGAATGCGCATTCACTGTCAATTATCGGAATGAAAATGAGTATAAAGGTACTCTATGAATTAGTTAACTATTTCGTTTTGGCAATGTTGAGTCGAGTAAAAATTAGTACCACCAAAATCAATTAAATTGCTACTCCAAAGGAACTAATTTTTAAATTTATGTTTTACGTTTACAGCACTATGGCACAACTAATTGACGGTAAAGCGATTGCTGCTCAAATTCGTGAAGAAATGAAACTTGAAGTTGATAAACATGTTTCCGCCGGAAATCGTAGACCTCAACTGACTGCAATTATAGTTGGCGAAGACCCAGCAAGCCAAACATATGTTCAGAACAAAATTAAGGTAAACATATGAAATAAACATAAGTTATTGAAATAAAAAAACCTAGTGTTTTTGATTAGGCTGCCAAAGAAGTCGGAATTGATAGCATTACAAAGAGACTTCCAGCTGATATAAAGGAGGCAGAACTCCTTGATTTGATTGGTCAGCTTAACAATGACGATTCTGTTGATGGTATCCTAGTTCAGTTGCCATTACCAGCACATATATCCGAAAGCAAGGCGTGTAATGCTGTTACTGTAGACAAAGACGTTGATGGCTTTAATGAGCTTAATGTTGGAAGAATGTGTTCAGGCATGGAGTCAATGATTCCATGCACTCCACTGGGTGTCATGGAGCTAATAAAACGTAGTAAGATAACAACCAAGGGAAAAAACGCTGTTGTGGTGGGTCGTTCGAGAAATGTTGGGATGCCACTGGCCATGTTGATGCATTCAGATGGTAGAAATGAAACTTCTGGCATGGATTCAAATGTAGTTATTTGCCATAGATATACCCCACCAGAGGAATTGGCAAGGCATTGTAAAGTAGCTGATATTATTATATCAGCCACTGGTGTGCCTGGTTTGATCAAAGCCGATATGGTTAAAGAAGGTGCATATGTGGTTGATGTAGGCCTTGTAAGGATAACCGATGAGAATGGCAAAACGAAACTAGTAGGTGATGTCTGTTTTGACGGTAATGTAATAGAATTTCTAAAGTGTTGAAATAAGTTACATGCAATTTATTTAACAGAAGTACGCAAGATTGCTGGACACATAACACCAGTGCCTGGAGGCGTTGGACCTATGACTGTTGCTATGCTGATGCGGAACACAATAACAGCCGCTAAAAATCATGTTGAGAAAAAGCGAAATCAATAGAACGAAATCTTGGACGCATTTTTTCTTTTATATAATGTTAGTATTACAAAGCGAATATCATTATTTAACAAAATAAATAAGACTATATTTATAAAAGCAAATAACTTTTTTGTTACATTCACGTATTCAATATTACATTATGCCATGTAACGAATTAATAAAAAAATAACAAAAATCTCTTTACAAATGCTGTTTTGCTTAGTCTTGTGCGTGCACCATCTACTGACTTGAAATCCATACTTTCTCAAATTTACCTTACACAAAGAGTAGAAGAGGAAATAGTAAGTCAACTTTTAAGTAACGCTTGTTGATCGACCTACCTTACCTAGGAAATACGAATTCGAATGCAGCAAATATTTAACTGAATTTAACAGTAGACATACATATGTTTTAAAAGAGAAGTATATTTTTAAAAGCCATAGATTTATCTTTTAATTACAAAATTCGAAAAGGTAAACTCGTTAATCTCCTTGGGATCACTAAATACTGTCTTGTCTATGCGTGAAGTAGGGCTTCCTGTTGTTTTCAGCCAGCGTTGCCTATGAAGAGATTAAAACGTAAGATCTCGTGAAAAAAAGTAAAAAAAAATACTCAATATTACATTTCTGTAAATTTGTCTTGAGTTCCTTGCATCTGACCCTTTACAGTCCCATCATTGGTGTTCATACACCAACCTCTTATTCCCAGAGACTTTGCTTGCTTCTCAGTGTACTGCAATACAGATGAAAGATTCAGAATATATGCATAGCTATTGCTGATCTATTTATATTCAAAACAAATAGATTACCTTGCGGAAATACACTCCTGCGTGAGACAAAAGAAATAATTAGCTAAATTACATAATAAAATAAGGGAGAAAATATACCTTGCACAATGCCAAACACTTCGAAATCGCAAGCTAATATTTTGGATGATGCCATTTGATTGAGCGAAAAATGTTTCTCGAACAAACTAGTAAATCAATTGAATAAACTGATGCTGAATAAATGAAATAAATACGAGGACGACTTTAATTGAAAAAAAGTATCCTTTACACAGTAAATCAACTTACTTTGAATAATACTACAGTGGTTTAACACAACAGCTGGGCAAATTTTGTTTGTTTGGATATCCTGATCAGCCAAACGCCGAAAATGTGACTTTCAAGACATAAAAGCGTTTGTAACTCTTGTTCAAATTCAATGGTATTTATTTAATTGTATTTATTTAAGATTTTTAGCATTATATCCTAAGTTTACATATACACGTTATCTCTCGTATTTTAAATAATAATTCTTTAATGTTTTCGAATAAATTGTTAAGTGGTTTCAATTTATTTGCATTCTACTTTGTACTTCGGCAGTCGTCACAGCAAAAAGCTTTTAAAAGCTTTTTCTTCAAAAAATTTAGAAACGTAAGATACACAGGTATGTCTGCAGATGCAATATAAACATGTATGGCCAGATCTACTGGAACATTATTATACATTTTTCTTATTTTAATAGTTATTGAACGGATATTTCTTATTTATAATTTCTTTGCACGGTGCTTTGTATACAAAAAAAAAAAAATTATAGAATTCAGCCTACAAGATTACGGTCATCTACTAACTGCCCATTTTTAGACAAGTTTAAGCACATGTACATAAGATGACCTGTAAAATTTATAAAGCAGACATATAGGGTCTCCCATTAAGTGAAATGAATTTTGTTATGAATTTTTATAGAATAGTAGAAACACATTGACACAGCATCAGCCAGCAGCAACTTCACGAACAGAATACACAAAAAAGGGAACAAGTTTGTTCTACACTTAATGAAAAAAAAATTAACAAACAATTTTGTCAGAAGATTTTGAGGTCCTTAATCTATTTATACAACAGTCGCGTACTCCCTGCACTAAAACTCGTAGATTATCAAATTTAATGGTGTGGAGGTAAAATCAGTCAGAGGGAGCTAAAGTAACGAAAAAGTAAACGAACGGTTTGAGCAAGAAAATACACTGTCAAATCTATCCAGACAGTTTTCACAAGCCAGCCCAAAAAATGTCTTGCACTAAAATTCGTAGTATGAGGAAATTTCTTACTCTCTCTTCCGTGTAAAACTACGAGAATTCTCTGTACGCGACAGCTTTTCGTAAAAATTCGCTGTTTTGGAAGGGTGCGCGAACGGACCTAGTGAGTGATTTTTGTACCTCAATCAATTTTGTAAGCAATTCGGCGCGTTCTAGGTATATTTAGCTAACCAAGCTGCTCGAAAACTTTAGATTCGGGATGAGTAATTTGTCGTTAACAAGTCTAGCGACTGATAGATAAAAAAAGACTAGGTTTTAGCGGATTCAAGCAAGGGAGACATTTGCATTAACGTTTTAACATCTCCCTTCGGGACACAAATGATAAAACTCTTATATCACTTATAAATAGTTCAAGCCCTAAATGGGCTGTACATAGCATTATACTTATGTTTCATATTTTTAAGTGTACATATTTGTATAAATAATTCTTCAATCAATTAAATCTCGTTGTAATTTTAAAAACGAACAGATGATAAACCATTCTTTAATTGGAACTGCCATCTGTTAGAATAAAATCCAATGAGAGTCTGGCAACAATCGCGGAGGCTGAGTGTACTGCCCGCCTGTTCGCTTAACATTTGTTTTTATTTTCCAATTTCTTACCAACTATAACCTTCCTCTTCTCTCCTTTACTAACGGTAAGACCAAAAACGAAATGCCACGCTTTTGACATTTCACTTTCACTCGTTTTTTCTGACATTTGGCAAAACAACTCTACCATCTCCCTCATTCCAATTGGAATTTGCCCAAATTGTTTCAAATACCTCTCCGAATAAGAAAACAAAAGGAAAGGACACTGGAAGAAGAAGAAAAAAAAAGAAGTAGAACAGAGAATTCATGTTTGTCTGCTTTCACTTCACTTGATCAGTCCTCCCAAAAAAAAAAGTCAAAAATAATAAATAAATTTTTAAATAAATTTTGGATATTTTTTTTTAATTTTTTTTATATAATTTGACATTTAATGGAATGAAATCGAAGTGAAAATTCATACACGCGAACTCCCCCTTCGAAAACGAGAGCGAGCGAGAGCGACTACGGAATATCGAAGAGATTTCTTCATTTTTCACGTCTTGTCCCCGCTCTGGAACTGCGTTGAACAATAATTATTTTCTAAAAGATCCGTCAAATTTCGTGGCAAAAACAGAATCCAACTAAACGTTTTCGCATTTTTAATTGAGATGAATGTTTAGGGGAGCATATCAGAAAGGGCATTTTTTGTTAATTAAGACGTAGTGAGGAGATAGAACGAAGGTGCGCTGCCCCGACACAATAACAAAGTGAAAGAAGAAGGAAAAAGTAGTGGATTTGTGGTAACATCTCATGTGGTTTAGTCGCAGTGCTGGAGGACATTGTGGAAAGGATTAAGCGTATCATGGACAGCAGCAGTTCGGTGGCTCACCATCATCGCAACAGGCAGCAGCAGTCTCATGATCCGCCTCCACCTTCCTCGTATATTCTGATCGATGGCATAGTTGTTGGTAATCACATTGGCAATAGGGTAATGGTTAGCAGCAGCGGGACGCACTCAACGGGACCACCGCCTCTTCCCAATTGTGGTGGACCGACAGGCAAGAAATCGTGGTCAGAGCTCACGGCGGTGGTTAACGATTTGCGAAAGCAAGTGGCGAATTTGGCAACCATGGTTCCTATGGACGTGAACTTTCGTACGTTATCTGATGGAAGGATACGCATGTACTTTTTATGCACGCCTCCGAATGCCTGGGAGACAACACTGCTGTCGACGGACATTCATTTTAATGATTCCGGTTCGGCAACAAAGAGGTAAGCTAGGCGCTTTCATGGTTGTGGGTAGAATTCATTTGTTTTTTTTCGTTTAGACTCCAGTGGAACCTGGTCCTAGAGCAATCAATATCGTCTGTTGCCGGTAACAGTACATGCTCGAGGGAATTTCAACTGTTGCAAGAAAGGAAGAGATTATCAACTTGGGGCATAACTTCATATGAACTACACAAGCCAAGTGGAAAAATAGTTTTCCCAGTCCTGAGTGACTTGTATCAGTGCTTGGACACAGGCTACAATGTAAGTGGCGGTGATTATTTTTGTGGTGTCATGAATAGATTGTCTTACCTGCTTCTAATCTTATCTAAACCTTTACACGTTTAATAATATGATAGATAGCTGTTTTGTAGTTTTTGGCAAAATTAGATAGCCAAAATTTCAGGACTGACTAGACCTTTCAATGCACTGGAGAATGGTAATGATTGTGTTGTATACTGCTATAAAGATAGCTACTTCGCTCCCGCATAAGAAATTGGGAAGGTTTTTTCAGCATATTTTGTGGGCTTCTGACAAAGATTCAGGCCACCATAAGGCTCTCTGTACTTCGAAGGTTTTGGGAGCTTCTTCGGTTTATCGTCTATTATAAGATAGTGATTTTTTGTTAACTTATTGATTTAAAAGGCTAATTCCTCTCACATTGTGATTCAGATGGCCAAAAGGCCTTGCTAGCGTTAAACATACATGCCATTGCGAGGTACTTCATTAATCTGCGACAAGAAGTGTCTTTAAAATATAGAAATCTATCTTCTATCTTGATCAAATAATAAAAAAATATATGTATACATCATCCGCGTTTGTTTTCGCTTTTAGGCCGCTCCTTTATTTCCTTCCCAACTGCGAACGTCGCCAACATGGGCTGCTTTGGACCCACAAATTTGCCCACAAAACTCAGATTTAATAGCATACATCAGTGGTGGCGATATTTGGGTGACACACACCTTGAGCGGTCATGAAGAACGGTTGACATTCGCCCATGACGGAAGGAGATCATTTGCCGATGACCCGCTTAGCGCTGGCGTGCCATCGTATGTTATGCAAGAAGAATTTAGTCGCTACCAAGGCTACTGGTGGCAACCACATGCTGAAGGTTGTTCATTTATAACATTTGTATGCTAAAGAATGTCTTAAGAGCTTTAGAAATTCCTTTCCAGATGGCATCTATCGCATAATCTACGAGGAAGTCGATGAATCGGATGTCGGTCTCTTTACGTTTCCATCATCGCAAGCAGTTGTTGGCGAATTGGAAGAGTATCGTTTCCCTCGTGCTGGAACACCGAATGCAAAATCAAAGCTGAAATTAGTTCAATTCGTTTTGAATGAATCATTACAAATAACAGAGATTTCTATAAAGGATTTGCCATATTCATTTTCGGTGGTGCTCCCTTGGTTGGAGTATATCGTTAGAGTTGGATGGACTCCTGACTCTAAATAGTATGTTAAATGTGTGGAGCAATTGATTTGCGTGCAAATTAAAGATTTTGTTTTAGTGTTTGGATGCAGGCAATGAACCGAAAGCAACAGAGATTAGATCTTGTTTTGATTCCATTGGATAACTTCTGTGAAACGTATGAGAGCACAAATTCGTCGCCGTCAGGGTCAGCGGATCACAGTTGGAAAAGTACGTTTAGCAGGTCCATTAGCCCATTGCAGGTAAAATTAAATTCTATGCGCGTGTTATGTATATTTAAGTTAAATGTGTAATTATAGGTACTTTACTCACAAGAAACAGACACCTGGATTAATGTTCATGATTTGCTGTATTTTCTTGAAATTACCGACTCAACAGTAACGTTTCTCTGGGCGTCAGAGGAAACTGGGTTTAGACATCTCTATTTGATTACTTCCAGTTTAAGTGGACCCGGTGTAGTCAATGGCTGCAAGGATGGCTCAATGCAGATCGATAATATGGAAGGTGTCAATGCAACACCGCTACTGCCGAAATTAGTGAATAAAGTATGTTCAAGCATCTATTACGGAATACATGTTGATAATCCGTTAATTTTATCATACTAAAGGTGGCTATAACTTCTGGCGATTGGGAAGTACTTGGCCGTAACATCTGGGTGGACAAAGCTCAGCAGTTAGTTTATTTTCTAGGCTTAAGAGAAACTCCCCTGGAGAAGCATCTATACGTGGTCAGCCTGCAAAGGCCTGAGCACATACGTTTGCTCACCGAACCCGGCTACTCCTATCAGATTGAGTTTGATGAGGTAAAATTAAACTCTTGCTCTTGATTTGTATAACAAATATATATTTGTGTATGAACTTAGGAATGCAAACTGATGATGCAAGTATATTGCAACATTCAACGTCTTCCATCGTGTAAGGTGACTAAAGTGGCTCAAACCTGCCAAAGTGGTGGCGTAAATGGAATACAATTGATACCAATGGGCTATCTGCACGAAGGTTGCCAGCCCGAAGCACAGTATTGTCCTCAAATCTACCGACCGAAACTACCGTCGGGTGATGTTGTGTATGCGATGGTATTTAAGCCACACAACTTTCAATTGGGTGTAAAGTATCCTACAGTTTTAAATGTCTACGGCGGGCCCGAGGTACAAACCGTTAATAATACTTTCAAGGTATGTTTTGTTTAAAGCCTTTCAAGTAGCATTTTCAGTTCAAATTTTTTTTGTAGGGAATGCGTCAACTACGAATGCATATGCTTGCAGCTCAGGGATATTGTGTAGTTTGTATAGATTCCCGAGGGTCAAGACATCGTGGTATTAAGTTTGAAAGTCATATAAGATGTCGCATGGGAACCGTAGAGCTGAAGGATCAAGTTTACGGATTGAGAATTTTGGCGGAACAACTAGGATATATTGATATGAATCGTGTTGCAATTCATGGTTGGTCATATGGTAAGTTGATCTCTATTTGAGGTTCGTTAAATGGAACAATGTGATTGGTTTATATCTTGGCCGCGCTCCTTTTTGTCGTCACACACCCAAGGGCTTAAATTCCAAGATCGTTTTGTTTGGAACTTGATGCAGCTTTTCTGACTACAGGCGTATCCTAGTACAAGTCATAGCATTCTCAGTTGAACCTTTTCCTCTATATGTCCTTCATGCACGAGCCGAATATCGTACGAAGTATTTTTCATATTGAAGTCATCTGCAAGCAATCTACCCCATAAGGCAGGTGTCGCCTAAAGTTAGTTAAAATTCATGACGTAGTGTGATCTCGCCTTTCTTTTTAGCTCGGTCTTTAGTTAATTGCCTCCAGTTGCGCACTCCAAGTTAGTCGAGGTCCCCTTCAACTTGTAAGCGCCACCTACGGTGAGGAGGGCCTCTATTGCGTCGTCCTTCCGGATGTGATTCGAAGACTCTGCGAGCCGCAGCGTTGGTGTCCATTCGCTCTACATGTCCTAGCCATCTCAGACGTCCAATGCGCAGTTTTTTTACTAGGTCGATGTCGCTATACAGCTCGTATAGTTCGTCGTTGAATCTTGTCCTCCAAAACCCCCAAACGGGACCGAAAATCTTGCGAAGAATTTTTCTCACAAAGCGACTAAGGATATCTTCATCCGCTTTCAACAAAATCCATGTTTCAGCGTCGTAAAGCAGGATCAGGTTCTTATACAGGCTCGCCTTAGTTCTTCGAGATAGGGCTTTTACTGTTGAATTGCAAAAACACAGCGGTAGAAACGTGTTGTTCCTCGATGATTTCTGCCCTGTCAGAGGTAGTAGCAGAGTCAAGTTAGACAAAGTCTCTTACTACCTCGAAGTTGTAGCTGCTCACTGTGACGTTTGGTCCAATTCGTCGGTGTTGATTGTCCCTTCTTTTTGACAGCATATACTTGGTTTTGCCCTCGTTTATCGCTTAACCCATTTTCCCGCTTCTGATTCAATGCTTGCCAAGGCACTGGTGACAGCCCGCTGAGTTCTTTCCATTATGTAAATATCGTCGACGTATGCAAGCAGTCCAGCGCCACTGGTGTTGGTTTGTGAATTCCGCACAATCCGCTCAAGTATGATGTTAAAGAAGTCACATGACAGCGCATCGCCATGTTTAAAATCTTTTTTTGATATCAAAGGTCTCATCACCGACCTTGATGGAGCAGCGAGCGTTCTTCATCGTTCTTCATCCGCACAAACGGATCACTTTGGCAGGGATGTCAAAACTAAACATGGATTTATACAGTTCGTCCCTATAGGTGCTGTCATAGGCGGCCTTGAAACCGATAAAGAGATTATGAGTATCAATGTTGACTTCTTGGGTTCCCTCCAGGATCTGTCGCAGTGTGAATATTTGATCGATGGTGGACTTACCTGGCCTGAAACCGCACTGATAGGGACCAATCAGGCTGTTGATAAAAGGTTTCAGGCGTTCACACAGTATTGCACAAAAGATCTTGTACGCAATGTTGAGGAGACTAATGCCTCTATAGTTGGGACAGTTGGTCATTCCATGTCCACTTTGCCGAAGTTATATGTGTGATTATCATTGTAAGAGGTCTCTTCTATGCTGTTCACTTAAGCGTATAGAATTTCCAGTGCTTGAAAACCTAGAGTAACTCATAATATGTGTATAGAAGAATTTCGTTTGCTATAAACGATGAGTATAATGTTTTAACTTGTAACTTCCTCAGGGGGATACCTTAGCTTAATGGGACTAGCACAGTTTCCTGAAATATTCAAGGTTGCTATCGCTGGTGCCCCAGTTACAAATTGGGAATTCTATGACACGGGTTACACGGAACGCTACATGGACCTTCCGCAAAACAATCAACACGGCTACACCATGGGATCGGTGCTCAACTATGTTCATTCGTTCCCCGAAGAGTAAGTCAATAAACAAAAAAAAGTATTCCCAACCTTCTTACTATCACCCTCCACAGAGATAATCGTTTACTAATTATCCATGGACTAATCGATGAGAATGTGCACTTCTATCACACGTCGCAGCTTATTACAGCTCTTGTAAAAGCCAACAAACCGCATCAACTGCAAGTATATCCAAACGAGCGACATTCATTAAGAAACCTAGAATCAAGTAAACACTACGAAACAAAACTTTTGTCGTTCTTACAAAATAATTTATGAAGCCCATAATCATTTGATTTTTGGTACGAAATATACTTTTACAAAAAAAAGAGAAAAGAAAGCAAAAAAAAAAAAAAAACGTGTTGCAATATTAAACAATAGTCGTATGTAAGAGATTAAAAAAAAAATATATATTAAATATACATAACAAACAAATTTATAAAAGGTATCGTAGTGTGTTGTTTTTTGTGACTTTTTAATGCAGAAGATCATTTATCGCGTTACAAATTTTACTTAGATAAACTATGTCTTAAACAAAAAATAAAATAAAATTAAAAAAAAAAAAAAACTGCTAGACTACTCTCGACTTTTTGTTTAGTATTTATATTTTGTTTTACATTATTTTCATACATATTTTCTTGCTCTGCCGTAAACAAAATGAAAAAAAAAAAATTCATAAATTATAAACCAGGTAACACAACAAGCTTCGACTGATAACTGTCTAGAATAGTGAATAGCACATAATACAAAAACAAAAGAAATATTGTGGCCGAACCGAATTAAAGATATGTACAACATGAATCGCGTTTACATTACAAAAAAAAAACCCATACTCGTTCACTACAATTTCTTTTATTTAATTATATTGATTATAAAAAAAAAAAAAACAAATTCTGTATCATATTGAGAGACTAAATTATTTTCTTGTAGCCCCATATGCCATTACAAGCAAGAATTTATTATCGTTTTAAGTATACATATATGTACTTGAAGTCTAACAAAGCGAAAAGATATGTGTGTTGTTTATTTTATTTCATGTATTTTTTTTTTTTTTTTGTTTGTTTCAGTTTATTTTTATATTATGTGTTATATATACAAATTGTAGGTGTTAATAATTTTATTTTCATTTTTTTTTATTTTTTACTTAGAAATACTTAATTTTCTATTGTTCATGAGTAATGTCATTTTGTAAAAAGCTACGAGTTTCTTTAAAAAAAATTATAATAAAATAAAAGAAAACATTTGTCTTTACTTGTTTAAATATAGCTTTTAATGAGAAACAAAATAAGAAATATATAAAGAAATAAAACTATTTTTTATACACTCTAAATGTGCAGCCATTATTTGTTCATTTTCTATTATAATATAAATAAAACGAAGTATATAAATAGAACATATTTTTGCGTATTTTAAATTATCGCATAGAAATATTACGAAAATAAATAAGAATGGAAATAGAGAAAACAAAAAACAAAAAAAAGTCGAAATAATATTGTTTTATGAGGAAATTATTATGTATTAATTTTTGAATGTTAAAACGAAGAGTAAATAATAATAAAAAAAAGTCGGACTCGGAGTTTTTTTCCATGGTTTTCTTTTCTTTCAAAAAGGTTGTATATACTTGCAGTTAAGGGAAATTTGTTTTCCCTAATGAGCTTAGCAAAATATGAAAAATAATTGTAGCTTATCTAGATTAAGCATCGATTCACTCTCTTATTTCGCATCGAGAGGTCTCATATTTCTAGATTATTTCATCACAGGTGCTAACTAATTGCTGGGTGTTGCTGCATTTGTTGTGTAGATATGGGACCAACTAGAGACTTCGCAGCAAAACGACGTTTTGTACTAAGCAAATCGCAACCAATTAGTATAAAAAATAATAAATGTATTGAATAATTTAGAAATTCCATTTTCGTGCTCTGTTTTTCATTCCAAATATAATACACCACCAACAACCTCCAAAAAACTGTCGCATATACTCACCCTAATTGTCGTTGTCGTCCATGAATCTAAAAAAAAAAACGACGCGACTGTTTGGCATTAGCGATAACAACATTAATTAACAACTTTAAGGCGGTGATCGACAAAAATCGTCTGAAATGTATATGAGTAAGAGAGAGTCGCGTCTATTTAGTCAAATTTGACTAAAACTGGACAGATATCGCCAGTCGTTTTCGACAATAATGGTGATTATTGCTGTCCCTTACTAGCCAATTTTATTACCGCAGAAATGGCTGATTAACGGGACGATGTTTTTCATTTGGCTTAGCACAAACAAAAGCTTATCTACTAAGCTTAAAGTATGAAATTAACCTAAGAAATTTTGAATTGTCAGAACTGTGTCTGATTGTTCTCCTTAGTCTGGCCATGATTGTTAATTCTTCATCATCATTTTCGTCCAAGAATAATTCGGAATTTGTTATGCCAATTATAGAATTCGGCGGATTGACTGCGGAGGGAATCCATCCGATCCGCAGTAATTCACTTATGAAATGTAAAACATGCTCAATTCCATAAGCTTCTGGAACTTCGTTGGCAAGGCTTTGGGATAGAAATCCGTTGGTTCTGATGGTGTTCTCCCTATAGTTCTGAAGAGGTATTTTTTCACGCTAGTTCTGAAGAGGTGTTCTTTCTGGACTCCTTCCAAGTTTATGGAAAACAGCATTTGTCCAGCCTGTCCCAAAAAAGGCGATTCCGTCTCTTGTCATTCAAGCGAAACCAAAACTCCCACACATTACCCATAAATGGTACTTACATCGTGCGTGGAAACCAAAAGACTTGCTTTTCTCGGTATGTGTATTAATAGCCATCTCCAATAGAACGATCATATGCAAGGCATTTTTTTCCCCGACTGATTTGGCCTCAATTTATAAGACATACATCCGCCCAAAAACGTTCAAGAGTATCACCCCCAACGCAGAATTCATCGAAATAGGAATTTTTCTACGAATTACGAAAGTACTCACCCTTATTGTCGTCGTCGTCTGTCGTAAACTACTTGCGACATCTGTCGATCACCGCCGCCTCGACAAAAGTCTTTAATTTGCACATTTTTTGACGTTTTTGCCTTTCTATGAACGTCATGCCCAACGAGGCAGGTATATATTACCGAAAATTTATTTGCAAATATCAATTTTTTCATTCTTACAAAATTACTCTGCCCTTCATATAAGACATACGATGAAACGATTATGTTTTCTAGTGACAGACTATTGTCCTGATCCTTGTCGAAAAATACTTACTTCCTTAAAGCGCTCCCGACCCTTGTAGAGTCTCTGCCTGAGACACTGTTGCCTTCCATCCTCTGCGATTGCTGCTTCCGTTGCGGAGACCAAGTATTCTTGCATATGCGACATCTAGGTCTTTGTACCGGAGGTAGGTTCGGTCATCTTCGCCGTCTCGAACCAGGGACCTAATATCCGACAAAGTATTATTCGCTCGAAGATGCCCAATATTTGCTCAGCTTTTTTACACATCTGCATAAGTTTTGCCGGTATCCCGAATTGGGCCATCGCCTGGTACAGCTCAAGTCTATAAATTCTGTCTAGGCGGCTTTAAAGTCGATAAAAAGGTGGTGGGTTTCGGACTTGAAATCCGTTGATCTTTTCCAAGATTTATCTGATTGTGAAGATTTGGTCTATTGTATGTAGTATGTGTATGTAGTTCTTACAAGACATAGGATCGCCTTTTTTAAGATGGGCCATATAGAGCTGATACTCCAGCCGTCGGGCATGCGTTCCTCCACCCATACGTGATTGTTGACTTGGTGCAATCACACTATCAAGATATCACCTGAGTTTGAAGCCCATTACAGCAGGTGGCTTTGTTGTTTTTCAATTATCTAATGGCTACTGGGTGCGTGCGTTGGTTCTTCATTAACTGGAGGTGGGTTCTTTTCTTGCCTCTCTCTACTTGCTGCCCGTTTGTAACTGGTGGAAATGTTGCTTAAGCACATCAATGTCGGTGACTAAGTTGCTTTCGCTATTTTAAAGAGCCTGTGTTCCGGGTTTATAGCCATCTGCTTGTTGGGCTCGCAAGTAAAAAAGATTCTCTAAGAAGTTATATGCGTCGCACAAAAATCGAGGAATAAGAATTTCAACTTGATACGATTGAAAATACGAAGGAATGTATGGTTAAGCATTCGACTTTAGCGATTGGGGTGAGTGTTCTCAATATTTACCATACTTCCAAATTAAGTAATTGACTCGAACTCTCTGCCATCTAAATGCCTATTCCGTTGAAATAAAAGTAAAATCTTAACATTTAAAAAAAAATAAAACACTTTTTTCTTCGATTCATATTTTATTTTTATTTAAATCAATTTTAATCAAAATCTGTATTATTATTTTTTTTTGTATTTTTTTTTTTTTTTTTTTAATTTAAATGTAGTTTTAACCTGTGGGTTTATGCATTTTTCTATTTCTTTTTTTTTCGTTTACTTAATAATTCCAATTAATTTATTTTATTTATTTTTTTTACATAAAAACAAAGGAACTATATATTTCAGTCTTTTGAGTGTAAATATCTGTGTTTTTTTAACCATTCAAATATAAATTTCAAATACAATTACCATAGAGTTTTGTTTTGTCCATTTCACTTTTCGTTAATTATAATATTTAAGTTATTGGTTTTGTGTTTTTTTATTTTCATGTTTAACGGGCTATTTATATTTGTTAAATTAAAACTAAAATTGGTATTTTTTTGTTCAGTTACTATGTTTAGTTTATAAATTATTTTATTTATAGGTGATCTTGTCCCCTGAAGTTTTTATTTTAATCTTTTGCTATTATTTACGTTATTTAGTTTTTTCTTTTAATTGTAAGTTGCTAGAGTTGGAACTGTTTTTTTTTGTTATATATATTTTGTTTATTGAATTGGAACATAATGTGTATGTATAAATAAAATACATATTTAATTAAATATCTAAATGTTTTGTATTCAAAATTTTATTTAACTATTGCATGTGTATTTGAACAGGAATTAGTTTTGTTGCACTTTTGTTGTAATAAATGTAAATAAAAAAAAAAAAAAGCATATTGAATAGAGAGTTGTTGAAAAAGAGAGAATGTGTGTATAAGAAAATCGCTGTTGCGCTAAATGGACGAATTTTGGTTTTGTAAGACCACAACAGACCTTAACATTTCCAAATAATATTCGACCAATCAGCGCGTTTTTTGTTTAGTTTAGGGGGTTGTTTGTGGTTTATGTAATATGTTTATGACTAATTAAATAAATTAATAGAATTGAAAATTATATTGTTGTTCTTTGCTCAGGATTTTTGTTTAAAATTACTGTTTTTTTTTGTTATTCTATTTTTGTATTGTGTTTTAATTTAAGGGAAATTCTATTTCAAATGGTTTGTTTTTTAACTATCAGTGACAAACATAAAAAAATTCGATGGATTTATACAAAAAACCAAAAAAAAAAACAACATAAATTACAAAAAAAAAATCGGATTAAATCTATTATATGTTTTATTGTTTTGTCTGATCTTTTACTATTGGTAATTTAATCTTATTTGAATTATTAAAAAAAAAAGAAAACTCGTTCTTTTGTTTGTTTTTGTACTTTGTTGTGTAGAACATAATTTCAACGTTAGATATAAAATAAATAGTTATGCAATAATTAATTGGTTGTTATTATGTATGAAGAAGAGTTTGGTAATGTGATTTTAAAATATCTATATTATCTTTCAGTTAGCTTGGTTGTAGTTTGCAAAAAATGTTTCCTTCTTTACAATGACTTTCTGCTAAAATTACTGCTAGTTTTTTTCTTTTGTTTCTGTTGCATTCTTTTGCTTGCTTTTATTACTAGACGAAATCCTTTGTTTTTTCCTTCCTTGTTTTTTTGTTTTGTTATTTTTTTAGACTTTCTTATTTTTTTTTATAAATTATAATATTTTGCCTGGATAAAGAAGTTTGTTTTTATATATAAAAGACTATCTTATGCTAAGAACAAATATTGTTATAGTTTTAACATATGTATGCATTAATTTTTTTTACAATAAGACTACTAACAACATTTTTGTTTTAGATACAAAAGGAAAAAAAAAAAATTAAGCTAAATATATATATAATGCAAAGTAAAATAATGTTACTAATTTAATTGTTATAGTTATGTAAAATTTTAAAAATGTATCATTCTGTTAACATTATTTCTAGACTTTATTTAAATGTCGATTAGTAGTGATGTGTGGCAGAGATTTGCGGTTGCGTTGCGTCATTTTTATTTTTATATATATGATTTTTTTTCTATCAAATTTCCGAATATATATATATATATTGAAATTATTTCTTTAAGAAATTCGTAAAATTTATCCACATATTAAGTACAAGATATTTCAGAACATTTACAGTTCCACAAATAAATTATGCCAAATTTATGTTTAATAAAAAAAAAGATTGTACATGTGTGTATAATCAATTTAAGCAATCCTTTCACAACTAACAAATCGAATATTTGTTCAAGAAAGAAAAACAAAATGACCTATATTATTATGCAAGCAACAAGTTTTCAGAATTTTTCATTTTTTTTTTTTTCTTTTTAATGACGTATCAAAATTTTCTTATAAATTTTATTCTTTTTCTATTTAAATTTATCTTTACATTGTAATTATGTTAATTTTTTCTAAAATTCTAAATTTAATTAAAATTTCAATATTAAACTTCATACTTTCTTATTTTGTTTTTATTCTTTTTTTTTGGTACTGTTATATATGTATATATATTTTTTTTTCGTAAAAAAACTTATTTTTTTCTTTTAAATTTTTTTAAATAAATTATTTTAACTTTTACCAATTTCTTTTCAGCTAAGTTATATGTATATGTAGCTTTTTAGATTTGTTTGTTTTATTTTTCTAAAATACAAAAACTAGCTAGACAGTTATTTACAAAAAAAAAAAAAAAAGTTTATACTATAAGTTTTTGCAATACCAACAAATTTAAAACATTGCAAGCATTTGTGTTTTTTTTTTTACTGCGTATTAAGATTAAAATTTATTTATACATAATTTCTGTTTGAATTTGAATTTTTTATTCGTTATAAATTTAGAAATTATTACCTTTTATTTTTTTTCTAGCTTAAGCAATCATTTTACAATGTTGTCACGCAAACTTTTTGGTGGCGCATATCTTCTTTTTTTTGTTTTTT
Organism: Chalcosyrphus nemorum; assembly: GCA_949716465.1. Taxonomy (NCBI): domain Eukaryota; kingdom Metazoa; phylum Arthropoda; class Insecta; order Diptera; family Syrphidae; genus Chalcosyrphus; species Chalcosyrphus nemorum. Next base: position 88,546,872 of record OX454333.1, read on the forward strand.
AAGTATTGCAAAATGTGCGTTTAAAGATGCTGAATGGAATTGTGTTTTGAATTTGAATTGTGTGAACGGTTTGTTTTCAGTTTTGGAATATATTGGGTCTGTGATGTTCGAAAAGGGTATTATTTGTTTACCGCCTTGTATACATATTCGTGTCCTACTTTATTATAGCAAAAGACTGCAGTTTGTTTCTTCTCCGAATTTTCTGAATTAAATGGTTGGTAACCTTAAATGTCTGCATTTAATGCTTCCCTTTCAATTTTAGGTACATATTTCTACCAAAACAACTTGAAACTACAGAAAATTTATATTCTCAAATTATAGTTTCCTTTACAGTTACAGAGCCTCCTAGATGTTCTTCATGTATAATGCCTCCAATACAATAAATCTTTTGAAATCGAAAACTAACTTCTGATCTTTGAAAGGATTTAAAAGATAGATATTTAGTAAATATGTTGCCTTTCATTTGATGTAACATACTCTTTGGATTTTTCAAAGATGATACAAAATTGAAGTGAAGTTAGAAATTCACTTGTTTATCGTCGGTAGTTTGTATAGTATTTTCATTGCCATTCAGAATGCAGGACTTATGGGCAATATTAAGTAACGTAAGAGATTTAGGTCTGTGCATTCTTTAATCGGCCAAAGGTTTACGACCTTACCCATATACGTGCGATGTGTATTTTTGCACAAATAGAAGGGTGGTGAACAGTCTTAAGGGCCAATTAATTAATTAAAACTCTGAACGAGCTCGTACGTAGTCTTACGAATACACATAATTTGTATATTGCACCTAAAATGACTTCTCATTCACTTTTGCCTCCATACGTAGAGAGCGGTTTCATTCGCACATTCCGTACGGGACGCTGAGGATGCGTACATCGTTTGAACAAAAATTGGTTTTCTTAATGTAATTAAGATTATGAGCGCGCGAGCAGAATATGGTGCAGAACAGTGGAAAAGGAATCACGGCAACTGGGAAAGAGTTGGGGAGAGCTGAGGGACATTTTCAGAAATCGCACACGATGGCGCATAGGCGTTGTAGAGACCCTAGGACCCACAAGGCGACTCAGGACATAAGTAAGTAAGTAGGGCAGAATATTCGTTTCACTATGGCATTCGCTACTATCGTATGTTAAATGCTATTATGGATGGAGCTTTATGCCATATCCGAAAGCAAAACTGTGTTCCTCATCACATAAAGTCCGTTCGCGTACTCTCCCAAAACGGCGAATTCTTACGAAATCACCAATGTGAACAGGCACATATTCTCTCTCTCTGCTTGACGGATGGAAAAAGTACAAAATAAATCTCCTTCATCCATCGAAGTGTCTTGCGTATTCAATAGGGCTAATGGAAAACACCTTTTCCTTTCCGCGTTTCAACTTCAACTCGCTCTTTTTTTCAGCTCTAGTTGGAACCATCGGTAGTTAGTTTGCACAATCAACATTTCCTGCTTCTTGACCCATCGTACTGTTGCGAAAGAGTAATAATATTATTGCAATTGACATTAATATTATTTCGACACAGGGCAACGGTTTTGATGGGTCAATCCACGGTGATATGCGCTTGTGCCAAAACTGGGGCACAACAGAAGTTCATCCATACGTTAGTTATGAATTCTATCGAGCTGTCAGTTAAAAACAACGGAACAACAGATCGACGGATTCTATTGGTTGGGCACTTCACCGCTGAATGTCAAACATGTGCATGGACTAGAGTTTTTCAGTGTTTTCCGGAGTTGGGACCATAATACTCATAACCCTTAAATTCGCCCACAAGCACATAAATCAAATTAATTTGTTGTAATTGAATTGTTTACTTGTGAAAAGCACATGAAAAAAGTCTAGGCTATTTGATTATTATGAGGAAATGAGGCATTATATAAAAGGGATTTTATACTATTTCGATAGAAATAAATTCTTAAAATTGACTCCATAAAAAAGGATATAAAACAATGTAAAGTTCGTCTCATTGTCCTGTAACCTAATAAAAAAATATGTCCAACAATATTTGCAAAACTGAACCGAAAGCCGTCGATTATCCAGATATAACACTTCATTTACTATATACATATGTATGTATGTATATGTTTTACACCGTTAAGAAATGTTGAAGTCGGGTTTCAAATTAACCGTTAAAAATACTGTTTTTATTATAGGTATTGCTACATGAATTTGTAGACGTTTGTTACACAAAAAAAGGATTAAAAAAATATACAAGGAATAATCAAATACGAATTTTGTAATAGTTAATGTAAAGACGACAAAATAGTGAAAGGTAATGTAAATATTTTAAAATAAATTACATTTCTTCCCGGTTTTTTATGCGTGTGTTTAATTAATTTTGCTCTTAAATTAATAAAATTAAAAAAAAAAATCTTGATTTCTGTTGTTGTTTTTTTTATCCTTCACGTCCAATGAATCCATTTGGCGGTAGTTGATGTAACTGCCTTAGCCAGTTCTCTTTTAATTGATATGGAGTTTTATTTGCTGGTGCGGTGAATGTCGATATCACTGTTGATGCGTCACTAGTATTTCTATTGTCCTTAATGCTAATAGGGCTGCTAACACCTGAACTCGAAGTCAGCTCATGTGCTGATGATGGTTGATTAATTGGTTGATTCTGTTTTTGTGATTGTGATGATTTGGTATCCTTAATATTACTAGTACTAGTACTTAAATTACTATTATCCCTATTTAGATTGCATTGATCTGTGGTTTGATGTGGTTGTTGTTGTTGTTGTTGCATCTGTTTGTTACCATTGTTTCTATTGCTGTCCCCACTGCCACTGCCACTATCAGTTTTCATTGGCGATAGTCTCTCTTCCAACGGATATTGTTCATCCTGCATTGCAGATACATTTAATGTTTCATCGAGAATCTGGTAGTTGGGATTCTTGCTTGTATGACTTGGTGTGAGGCCAGCGAAAAACGAACGACTTCCACCAGTTCCAGTCTCTACGCTTGGAGTTTGCGAGTTTAGATTTGAATTATTATTATTGCCGTTATTGCTAGATGTATCAGATTTGGTACCACTACTACGGCGACCCTTACGACCACCAGACGATGATAAGTTACTACTATTTTTGAACAAGCGACGATGAAGGAAGTTCATATTAGGTATTCGCAAAGGTATTAAACTATTACTAACATTTTGTACTGTAGATGCAACAGCTCGCTTGAAACTGTTTGGATATTTCGATGTGGCCGACGACGATGCATCATTTTTATTGGCTTTTTGTGCTGCTGCTGCTGCTGCTGGAGTCGGAGAAGGATTATAAGCTGTATCAGGATTACCTTCGTTATTATTTCGGGTTTGCTCATTATATACATATGATGAATCTGGTTGGACGTATTCGGCATTTTCTATGGCAGAGGCAGAGGCGGCGGCGGCTATTGATGCAGCAATAGCAGCTGCAGAGGTCGATGGAAGCGATAATGATGGATTGCTTTGGTTCATTACTATGTTTGGACTGTGTTTAGAATGGCCACCGGGCGTGCTGCTAATTATGATTGCTGAGCCAAGGCTATAACAAATTGTATTATTAAAAAATAAAATTTAAAACTGATAGACACATTCTCAAAACTAACTATAATAAGCAAAACAACAAAAAACAATAACTAATTGAAAAATCTTATTTTTACGTTTGGACAGATGAAAGAAATGTGAACATTTTCTCGAACTACAAAGTGTGTGTGAAAAAGCATGAGAAGTAGTAAGAATTTCTTTTAATCACTTAAGTAAAAATTATAAAATTAAACTAAACAAAGAATATTTTATTTTTAAATTTAAAATTAGAAATTGTGGCTAAAACAAAACCTGGAGTATATCTTGAACAAATTGCTAAAGTTCCTTTGAAAAGTTTACTTAAATAAGAAAAACAAAAAAAAAACAAGTGTTAACAAACAAAAGACAGGTTACAGAAAAATAGTGATTTGTTTTAACTTAGATCTAGAGGGAGTAAATTCGAAAGCTTAAATCGAAGGAGCAACACGAGGGAGATATTATTTCATTTCCTAGGCTGGCTTGTCTTATGATTTCAAAGTTTACAAAATATATTCTGTACCTAACAATGAAATAACAAACATTGTGACACGTAAGAAATGTACCTATATTTAAAGGCCGAACTAAAGAGTTGCACTTGCATCGTAAGGTATAACCTAAACGAGAAGGGAAAAAACGTTGCGCTGACGTTTTTCACAAGCTTTTCTGTGTAGGAATGTAACAGAAAATGAAAAAGAGAGCTCAGGAGATAATTATGCAACGCTGCATAGGAATGAGAACAGAAACAAATGTTTTGCTAAAGTTTAATACATAGTTAGTAGCTAGCTGGGTGCCGTGGCTCAGTGGTTAGTTAGTGGACTACTGTGCAAGGGGTTCTAAGTTGGAATGCAGAAAAATACCAAACATTATACCACGGCCCCACCTCTTTTGAGTGTCTGACAAACATTCAAGAGCATCACCCCTATCGCAGAATCCATCGTGATAGGAATTTTTCTACGAATTACGAAAGTACTATCATAGAATCCGTCGTAGAAGACATTTTGATGCAATCAGACAATACTATTCGACCGACTCCCTTCGGATTCTCTGAGTCTTTTTCGGATTCGTAGGGTGGAAAAATGTTCGTATATTTGTTACGACGGATTCTGTAATAGGGGTATAAATGTCATGAGAAAGCTTTTTAAAAACCCCTCTGCCCTTCGGATACGGAATAAAACTGTAGGGACCTTCTGTACGTGCAGAAATGTTTACAATGCACAATATGTTCAGTTCTGAGAAGCTAGGCCTTGCTAAACCGAGTTTACACATTTGTGAACGGTTGTGTTGTAAAAAATAAGTAGAAACTGGGAAGTGGCCGTAAAGCCTTATCCCCTATATGGGTTCAACCGGAATAGGTTTGTTGTGATTCCACAAAGTTTGGATCATAGATTCACCAATACTCGTTAGAACTATTTCGAGCTTCTTATGAAGCGTAAGAAACTTTTTATGTCTAAATTTTCTAGATCACCTAAGTCGTTATAGTACCAAGCTCTTAAATGAAGCTTCCTTCTACGGGAGAGAGCTGGGCAGACACAAAGAAGGTTAAGAATAATCTGCTTCTCTTCGTCATCCCCGCAGCTTCTGTAGAAGTCGTTTGCGAAAAGGCCTAGCCCCGTTGCCTGGTTGCCTATTAGATGATACCGATATGCAACCTGATGAGAGAAATCAAAGTCTAAGAGCGTTTCAGTTAAGGCCAAATTTCTTTAGTCGTAAGACTTGTTCACCGATGATTTGTACTCTAGATTGCATCCAGTGATTGGTTTACCTACAGTGCCTTTGTTCGGCATGACGGGTAAGGTTGTTCCTATTCTGGTGAGTTCATCGGCCTTACAGTTGCCTGGAATGTCTCTCTGCTCCGGCACTCAACATAGGTGAATGTTGAACTGCTTTGCTTGGCCATCTCCGTAAGAGTCGAGGGCTACTAAAGATCGAGTCCAAGGACTTTATGGCAGCTTGGTTGTCTGAAAAGGTACAGATATCTCGTTTTTCTTGAGCCGCGATAAAGCTTATTAAATCGCCATAATTTCCGCCTGGAATATGCGAAAGAGGGAAGAGCTTAATATTAAGACTTTCTGAGAAAACACCGCCTCCAACTCCATCCTTAGTCGAAAAAAATTAAATGGAAGAAGAGTTTTGGAATGAGGGGCACACAAAACTGCTGATTTAGAAAGCCACGACAGGGCTAAGATATGATGCAAGTGAAGACTTCTAATTTCTCCTAAACTACACGAGTTATTCGAATAACCCTCATTGCCAGAGATAACCGCATTCACTTGAATTGAATGTTCCAGCACATGTTTTTTGAGAGAAACAATTCAAATTTAAACTTCTTTTATTACAAGAACAGGAAAAGCAACAAGAGAAGTTATAGATATTCAGATACATAGGTGTGAAACTAAAGAACTAGGATAGTGATAGATTCTACTAAAAAATAAAATAAACTATTGCGTTCACCGCACATAAAAAAAAAAGCAAACACACACACACATGCACACAGCAGAGCAGAGCATTTGGAGGAAGAAAACTTTCAATTCGTTCAAGATACTTGCATCGTTAATATTCTCTTTCGTTTTTTATTATTTTTTCACGTACGAATTCGTAAGACCAAATTTACATTAATCATTTGATTTAACTTAGCTTCTTGACTGTTTTACGTTATTCAGTAAATAAGTTAATTTGTAATGCAAAAAAAATTATGCCAAAAATAATCCAATTAATTCAATTTGCATTGAGTTTTGAATTGAAAAAAACAAATTTTGAAAGTTCTGTTTATAGCCTAAATTTACCTAAAAAGGTTGTTCTTCTCACCTATACGGCGAGTGGGGATGTACATTATCATCATCTTCGTCCTCGTCCTCTTCGTCCAGTACTGGACTTTCGTGCGGCTCGACGGACGAATTATCGTCGATATTTAATTTATAATCAAATTCGCCCACTCGCAATGGTGTTGTCACATCGTCCATATCGTGTTCTAAGTAAATTTTAATTTCAATAATGTATAAGTCCTTTATACTCATAACAAATGATATTTGTGTGCATAGAAAAAGAAGAAACAAATATTTACCTGGATGCATTTGTTCGAGCATATCCTTTGCTTCATTCGAATGATAGAAGGATACTTCATGGAATTTCGGATCAGCGGTATCGAGCAGGAAGCGTATAATTTCCATAAATGTTGGTCGCGCACTTGGGCGATGTTGAAAACATTTTTGCATTAATTTGTACAATTTGTCGGGGCAATTTTCTGGCCGTTCCATAACACCGCCATCAATTACGTAATGCAAGACTTGATCGTTTGAAAAGCCCTAAAAAGCGAGATAAACATTTGAATTTGAATACAGTTAGAGCTCGAAAAAACTTACTTGATAAGGTTGCGAGGCAAATGTTGCCATCTCCCACAGCACAACGCCGTAGCTGAACACATCGCTGGCACTACTAAAAACACCATCTTTTAAACTTTCAGGAGACATCCAACGTACGGGCAAAAGACCTAAACAAATCAGTATTAGTGTCATAAGCTCTTTAACTTTTTAAACAGAAATAACTTACCCTTTGTCCCCTTTCTATAATAATCAGTCTCATAAATATCTCTCGTCATACCAAAGTCACCAATTTTAACGGTCAAATCAGCAGCGACCATGCAATTTCTTGCTGCTAAATCTCGATGAACGTATTTCTTTGCCGCCAAATAGGCCATACCATCAGCTATTTCAATTGCCATCTAAAAAGGACAAAAATTAACATTAAAAGGTGTCAACTTTTTAAGGGAGACATCAAACTTACTTGCAAGATCCTACTCAGACTTGGTGGTCGTAGTGGTGGTTCACCGTGGGCCAATGGTTCAGCGTCTGGTCTATGTTGCCTTAGATATGCTTTCAAGTCGCCATTCTTCATTAATTCCATAATAACCAGAGCCGGTTGACCTCGAGAACAAACACCAAGTAGACGAACCACATGATGCGTATTAAATTGCTTCATAACACTTGCTTCCTTTAGGAAATTCAAACGTTCTCGATCGGTGGCATTCTCATTGACAGTCTTAATTGCGCAAGGTGTATCTTCTTGATTGTTGAAATTTTTCAAAATACCTTCGTAGACCATGCCAAAAGAACCTTGGCCCAGAGCACCCAATTGAATAATTTTATCACGCGGCACCTCCCATTCATCGGGTAGATATTGCATACTAATATAATAGGGATTCACTGTGGGGAAGATCTTAAGATCTGATGGCGGTGCGAGGAACTTCTTACGAACGTAAAGGGTCACCCAAATACAGAGACAAATGAAAAGGAAAACACCGGAACAAATATATGTGTATGTTTGCCACGATATTCCTTTGGGCTATAAAACAAAATTATAAACATTATAATAGTCTTCATCTTCTTTTTAAACAACTTACGGGAATGTATATATAAGATGGTTCTGATTTGATACCCTCACCAGCGAGTGTGTTGGCCCGCACTTGAATACTATAATTTCCAGGTATAGGGATTGGTAGAAGGTAGCCATTTGTAAAGTGTTGTTGATAATCAGCCTCGGTTATGCACTTTTTATCAAAGACCGCATCTTGTGAGTTTGCGAGAATGTAAAAGATTGTATATGAAACGACCAAGCCGTTGGGATTCGCCGGTGGATCCCACCTAACGCGCAAGTTTGCCACCGTTGTATTAGATGGTTCCATTTCCACGTGAAGATTACGAATAATGTCGACCCCAGCTGTTTAATCAAAAGAGTTTTATTAAGTAGAAGTACATTATAAAGGTTGTTTGCGTTCTTACCTAGCTTTTGTGTTCTTGCATAGTTAGTTGTTTCGACACTGCAATTTTTGTTATCTTCATCTATTTCCGGTGCGCGACAAGCTTGCACCGATATTGTGTACAAGGAGAAATGTTTGAGATTTGTTAACACATATTCCGTTATTGATGCATTTACAACATCAATTTTGATTTCGTAATAACTGCCAGTGCTATCCAGTCGCGAGATATCATCAGAGAGCGGTGCTGGTGTTGTTGTTGGCGGCAGTGTAAATTTCTCCGGAGGGGAAGTGTACATATCCAAAGCACGGCGGCGCCGGCGCAAATGTCCATTAGCTGTTTCGTTCTCGTTCGTTTGTCTAGAAAAAGGTAACACAATTTAGAATTCGATTATTTGTAAGTTCGTGATTATACTTACTTCACATAGACGAAATTCTGAATGTTGTTTTCAAAATCAATTATATTCTCTCGGATTGCCTCTTCCATTTGTGGGTTTGCCCCATCCTTGCGGGTAACATTCTTTTCACATTTACAGTCTGGACTAGTAGTCTTATCGGTGATTACGGGAGTGCCTATCTCACTAGGTGCGGCTTCTTTAAGAGCTTAAATCATTAGGCAGTTAGAATTTGAAGCAAATTAAAAGAAAAAGATATTTTACTTACGATCAGTACAATAATTTCGTGTTTTCACTTTGGTTGGTTCGCCTAGTTTTGCTTTGATTATGTAATGGGTAAGATTACCATTTGTGACTGTAGGCCGTATCCAATTTACGATCTAAAAAGGGAAAAGAAGTATTAGTAATGATTCTTTGTTCCAACAGCACCCCATTTTGGCCCCCCAAGAGCAAACAATAATACTTTTCGACTTAATACTTACAATTTCCGCACTCGAATTCGAAAGAGTCCTCACATTTTGAACAGTCTTTGGTTGATCCGGTTTCGTCCTAAAGTACATCACTTCACTTTGACCATTGCGCCTTTCTGATGAAATTGTATGTGTCTTAACATAGAATGCGTACTGTGTGAATGGTTTCAAATTTGTGAATATGTGAGTACTTTCTTTCGAAGCCTCGTCATGTGACCAGCTAAAATAGATGTAAAAAATGATCTAAGACATATGCAAAATATTGTAACCTCATACCTATCATCGCACGGCCGTTGACCAAATATTGAAATATTCCTGTAAGGATCTTCTGTGTGGAAAAACAGATAACCAATGAAAGCACGGTCATCTTCGAATTTCATCGGATTTGTAATGTTCACAAGAGCTGTTACCGAAGAGACTTTCTGAACCTTAACGTATAGACGGTCTGTGTTACCTGTGTTTTGAATAAATTACAATTACCATAAATAAATGAAAAATAAAACGAATTTAAACAACTTTATGATAGCTTTTTACTCACATGACCCTTTAGAACCATTCGAATCGGTTGCCACTTCATTCTTATCGAACTGTGAGCCATTTTTCAGCGATGGACGTAAAGCATCAATGACTTCGTAACAAAGTTTAGGATTGAAATGGAAGAACACACGACCTTCGTCGATTTGTACGGTTTGATTTTGTCCCCATATACTCTCAAGATCTTGATTTTCCAAAACGTAAAGTGCAAATCTACAAAGAAAAATTGCATTAGAAGTTATCTGTAAGTTAAGGTGCATTTATACGTCAGCGAACGGCGAATTAGAACAAACGATTGTTCGCAAATTTTGACATTTCATTCACAGCAGCTTTTCAATTGTCATTTACCATAGAAAAAAATAGAATTGTGAGGTTAAACTCTCGCGAATGTGGAATGCGTTCCACTTCTGTGAAATGTGAAACAATTTGACAGTTCGCATTCGTTTATTCGCGGAAACATCAGCGAATTGTGGACTTCTTCGCAGAAATTAACCACAATCTAACCCTTTTTCTTTTTACATGAATCGATAGATAAATTAAGCCTTCTTCTTTTGGAACAGTAAAATTGTCAATTTTTGCCTTTAAATGTGATAAAAATGGTCTGCTCGCGGTTCGCCAATCGCTGAGCTGTGAATGCTGCAGTCTTTAATCAACAGACAAGTGCACATCTACCCCAGAACGTAAGCCCTGATGTGGATGCACTAAAACTTACTTGTCACTCTCGAGAGTCTCGCCCTTTATGCGTTTAAGATTTTTAAAGAAAGCCAATGAAACCATTCCATAGGTATGATGAACTTTAAGGTAGGTATCAATTTCTTCAATCGACGATAGTCCCATTTCCAGCTCCTCCATTAAATGGCCTGTAAATTAAAGATTAGTAAATGAGCAAATACCAAAGGCATTTATTAACTTACGTCCTCCTCGTTTAATACTGATGGTTAATGGTGATTTAACAATACGCGTGCAACCATGCATAAGTTTAGCTGCGCCAACACTGTCTATTATCCCTCCTTCGCACGATTTTTTACACTGCGATCCTGCACACTTCTCACATCTTGTTTTTACTTTGTTATAGCCAGGGGGACACCGAACGGAACATACACCTTCAAACGGGACCAGATATTCTTGCTTTGTGCCCTCAAGTTTGGTACCGATTACATTTCTACAAGTATCAGCTGTAACGCATCTTCGTTCTAGGTACTAGATAGAAAGTGATCATTTTAGATTGTTTTTTAAGAAATAAAAAATCTTAACTTACGCTGAAAAAGTTATCCGGACACTTGTCCATGCACATGTCCATTTTGGCAAAATGTCGACAGCTCGTGCAACTACTTAAGTTTTTCTTGGCACAGCCACCAATGCAGGCTTCATCACAACATTGAAGGTCGTCGTTGCAATTATTTTTACACGAAGGCGGACAAACTAAAATAAAGAAAGAAGCCGTGTACATATTCCTGGCTAAGGATTAAAAATTTTGTTTATACTTTTCTGACAAGTTTTACTATTCCAACAGTGCCGCTGGCCTTTGACTAAAGGACAGGTAACACCTAAATCTGTTCCGCTATCAGCATCACCAGGACATTGAGGACACTCCATTTTCGCTTTGTTTTCCTAAACAAAAAAATACATTTTTATAAAAACCATTTTTTTTTTAGAAAAAACTTTCACTTACCCGAAAAAAATGCTGATCACTAGCCATATTCACAGCAATCTGCGTCCAATCAATTGTTTCAACAAAACATAACGCTGGATTCCTTTCAATGCGCACGGCTCCTTTTGCTATTGTCGTCAGAGAAGGCAGACCCACCTCTTCTAAATGCGTGTTCTGATATATAACCAAGGCGAATCCTTCGAAGAGCTCTTTTCCTCGTATAACACTTAGATTCGGGAATAGAGTACTCAATGTTCGTAGGCCATTTACGTGATAGATCAACACGAATTCTGTAACTTCTGTCAGCAGTGGAAATGAGTACTTTTCATATTCAGAGTGGTTAGTGCGGTCGATAAGGGTGATCAGGAGAAATCCTTCAATTACAGTGCAGTTTGTAAGGTTATAGAACTCACTAACACTATTCCGAATATCTCTGGATTTACAAACTGTAAGTAGAGTTTTTTAAAAAAAATATGTGTTACTAAGAGATAGTTTATTGACTTAAGATTTTATTATAAACTGGAAAAAGCGAGGTCGCGATCTAATGTTTTCCGACAAAGCCACATTTTTGGGTCTAATCTTGGATAGGAAACTCAACTGGAAAGCTAATGTTATAGAGCTCATCAAGAAGGCCAGCCTTGTCCTATACTCTTGTAAAAGATCGATTGGTAGAAGATGGGGATTAAAACCTCATGTCACTCTCTGCCTATATACGTCTGTCAGACCTATACTTCTTTATGGCGGGTCGGTCTGATGGACAGCTCTTTTAAAGACTTTTAACCTCTCTCTCCTAAGAAAAGTTCAAAGAGCCGTATAGATTTGTATATGTGGAGCCCTTAGAACTGTAGCATTAGGTACTATTCTTCACCTACTGCGTCTAGACATCTGCGATTCATCTGACTGCATCTTCACAGTGGCTAAGCCCTAATCATGGCCACTCCTCTGACCTAGACATACAATCTCATTTACGAAACTGACTATATCCCAACTAAGCTCCTTTCGTACATCATTTGGTCTAATCTTGAGCAGGTGGATGTCGGAGCGATTCATATCTATACTGAGATATGAGCTCAAAGACCTCAGACGGAGTTCGTGCTTAACTTAAGCATCTACTCCCCGATCACTGTAGCTTATTTTAGGAGGAAATAATAGTAATAAAAGAAGCACTGTCATGGCTAAAGTGTAGTTTACTATCTATTAAAGATATTAGTATTTTCACTGACAGTCAGGCAGCTATCATATCTCTGGAAACATCCATAACCACATCAAAGGTCGTACTAGATTGCCGCTCATCTCTGATGGAGATCTCCGATCATTACAAGATTCAACTATGCTGGGTTCCAGGCCACAGAGACATTCCAGAGAACTATAAAGTGGATGAAATTACCAAACTTGGCACAACCCTCCCAATTGAATTCGATAGGATGGGGATTACTATGCCACTTACTAAATACTTGTATACACTGTCCTTTCAGAATATCTACAGAACCTGGGCCCAACCTAAACTAGAAACGTTCAAACGAACTGATGTTTCTGAAACGTTTGGACCTGCGTATCATCATCAGTGTTCTCACAGAACATTGCCTGATTGACTTGCACGCCAGCTGTCGGTTGTCGGTGTAACAAAAATTGAAAACTGCCGAACGAATGAGAAGGATTTGTCAGATTTGACAGAAAGTAATTTATTTAAATTTACAAAAGAAAAACAAATTAGTAAATTGGCAAATGGAGAATGAACTTATTGGGGTAGCGTATACACATATGTACATATATGACAATGGCAGCGTTCCCAACACATCGCTAATCTAGCTGCTAGAATACTTTTGCACCGGGATGACAGATTTTGTCCTAGAGCCCGCTAGATTTGTAAGCGACAAATCTGTCACCTCGATGCGAAAGTATTCTGGCAGCTAGATTAGCGAAGTGTTTGGAACGCGCTAAATGTATCCAGTGGGCTATTACTTTTAAATTTTGTTAGGAAATTAATTGCTTTCCTTTGACGTTTATGTGACAACTATCTCGCATTGACGTTTCTCAGCTTTTCGTACGAAAAGTGTACGAGTACTACTTTTCTAATTGAGAGAATTTTCTCTCGATATTAATGAGATTTGACATTCGAACAGACAAAGTACAATTTTTATTCTAATTTGACTTTTTGCATCTATCTATTTAATCGTAGCGAGAAAAAAGAAAACGCCTTAAACTAGATCCCCTTAACAGAGTTAATCTAACTATTCTATCAATGAGTAAGAACTCTCAAAACACATTTGAGTGCGCCACGCATAATAACAAGTGTCTTCCAATTCATAGCCAAGTTAATTCATCATCACAAATATCTCAAATAACCCATTAAGCTTATGTGTTTAAAAGTTTACTTTGAAAATTGTGCGACAAAATCTATTTCTCAACGATTTCGTCATCCAAATGGAATTTCCAGAAAATCCATTTTAGAAAAACAAAATTGTTTTCAAATTACACCAAAAACAACAACATTACATTCATAGAAATAAAAAAAAAATGAATGAATATGCCTCTGCCTGGGTGAGTTGTAGTGGTGCGCTAGCCTCTGGCCACCATAAATGCCATTCATAATGTCCAGCGTGACGGTGGCGGCGGCGTCTCGATGCAATAATAAACTAAAGAAACGAAACGAATCAAACAACAACAACAATAAGCTTTATTACATGTTTGCTAGTGTTGTTACTTATGTGTGTTCAATTGACACGTTTTATAATGCCCCGCGTGTCATTTCATGGACTTATGACGCATAAGCATGCACTTTCAGCTTCCACAGTGCACATACCCACATTCCAAAATGCCACACTGCCACACATGCGACACGTTGCTCATGACTTCAGGCAACATTCAATACATACACAATGTACATTGTAACAGTTAAATGGAGAGCATATCTTCGTTCCATTCGAAAACTACTGCAATTATGACGCTTTATCCATTCCATCCGCCATCCGCTATCCGCTATCCGCCTCCACCACCACTTCGGATCATTATAATGCTTCAATTAACAATATGATACTATTGTGCCTGGTAGCAGCCAGCAGCGGCACGCAACAGAGGATAAATCGAGCAGAGAAACAAACTAAAATTGAGTGTCACGTACTGCATTAATGTTTTACTATTAATTACACGGCAGAGAAGATAATATAAAAATAAATAAAAATAGAACTTGGACTTTTGTAAATTATACGTTTGGCATAAATTATGAAGATGGCTCTAATGTGAATAATTGCTTTGTTTACATCTTTGCATAGGAAATTACTTAGCGACTTATGTAATTATTGAGTGTTATGGGTGCCTACTGGATAGGTACGCGTGGTGTCAATAAAACACCACCAATCAAGTAAAGAGTTTTGCAGTGTGGATTCCTGAAATTTGACAGGTGGTGCGACCAGCCTCTCGGTCCAAATTCGCACCACATTTTCGAGCCCGCAGATTTGACGAACCCGCACAAAAAGTAGTCCAAATATGTCACACGAAAGGCCCACTTATTAAGGTGGTTTGGTCACCAAACGTTTGGCTCAACAAAGTCATCGTTGTCGCGTTGCACGGCATGTTGCGCCGTCTTGTTGGAACCATTTCTCCTCCAAATGAAAATGACATAAGAAATAAAAAAAACACGATGCATTTGCCTGTAGCGTTTGCCATTCACGGTAATGTTTCGGACTTAAAGACAGATGGACCGATGACGCTTTCAGCATGTAAATCGACCAAAAAGAGATTTTTTCGGGATATAATGGAGTCTGATGAGGATTGTGCTCACTCCAAAAACGACAATTCTGCTTGTTTACATACCCGTCAAGGCAGAAATGAGCCTGAAATGAGCCTCATTGCTGAAGATGATTTGACGGTAAAAATCTCTATAAGTTTGGCGAACACAGCGCGAATTTTGGAAATAAATTTCCACGATTTGTAAGCGTTGTTCTGGTGTAAGTCTTCCACATGGTGATTTGCCAAAGTGAAATGAAAAATAAGTCAAACACACTTCATTAATATGGCAGCTAGTTTACCGGAAGTTCTATACCTCAAAAAAAAAAAAAAAACCCTTTTGAAATCTTTAAGGGAATCACGATGTTTTTTCATTATGAATCTTAGGTACACTTCGGATTGCATCTGTTTTGATTTAGTCGAGACAAATGCGCACTGGTCATCAGATAGTCGTATTAATTTCCGCAGGCCAGCTACTGAATACTCGCCCCACGGTCTTTATAGCGTACCACAGCTTCGCGAATCGGCCTTTGTGCAACGCAGGAAAATAACTTTCACTCCACTGATCATCTTCACAGAACTCAAAGGGTATCTTTGGGTTGCACATCTCTACTTAATCGAATAGACGGAAGCTCTACTTAATCGAAGAGACGGAAGTTCATGCCATCGTCGTTCTTCTCTACCGATTCCTCTTTAACAGCTTTCTTGGGGATGGAAGCTGGAGCAGCCACTTTCAGTTTCTTGAGGTCAAATCCATTTTTAGCTTCTTCGATAAGTCGGATGCTTCTATATTCTTGGACATTTGTATCGTTTGCCTACACGTGTCCACCAGGAATATTTCATAGAATGTAAGAGAGCATAAGAAGTTCCATAAGAATAGAAAAGTTCGAATGAGATCGCCCTTTTACAAATGAGAGCAACGTAGTCGTACGGAGCGATTCTTCTTAAAACTTAAAAAGCAAATTGAATTCCTACCGACTGCGAAGCTGAACATCTTTCACTCTTCTCTAGTTATGCAGAATGTGAGAAGCTTGTTGCATAATTAAAGATACAGATCAACCTATAACGCTGAATGGTTAAACAACATTTGCAAGATGGAATAGAATCAAGCGTAAAAAACTCTAGACACAGTTGAGTCAATTACTTTGTTTTGCAGGCCTCAATTCCATACCAAGAGTACAAATGGTTCAATCATAATAGCGTCATGTATCTAGCACCATTCTCCAAAGTGGGCGTGTCTCAATCTCAAACCGGAGTTAAGTTTATTTATTAAAAAAAAAAAAAAAACTCTACTTGGGTAAATCAATTGGTTTTATGTGTTAGAATGTAGTATAACTTGTTTATACCGTTTTTTCTTTACATCAAGTTATATGCAAAACATTGTGAGTCGTGTCTGTCCCTTTTTGTTTTTTTTTTTTTCTAAAGTCCAATGCGCACCGATGGAATGCGCCAATGAAATCAAAACGCACGGCAGCACAATGCTCCGATCCCCTTCTAATATAGGTAATAAATCGCGCCAGGCAATTAAATTCAAACGTAGACAATTATAAATGTCTCTATGTGTGTTTTTTTTTGGTTTGTTTGTTGTTTGGCGGTTAAAAAATTATGTCACGTGTGTAGAATTAAAACACAAACAACCAATATAAAAGGTTCATAATAACAACACAAAGGTGAATCGGAAATCGCGATCATTGAGGTAATAAAAAAGTATAATAAAACTACTTCTTCGATTGCTTCTTGTTGTGAATTATTATTATTTTGTTTTCCTCCACTCAGTCGGTAGTCAGTAGTCAGCACACTGAACTGAGCTGAGCAGTGTTTCCCCATTGTCATTTGTGTAAATTGCCGGTATAGAGAATAGCAGCGGTGGTGTCAACCGACCCGGGAAAATACCTCATACTCCGTCTAATGAATAATTAATTTGTTATTGTTTATTAGAAACTCGACGCAGCAGCGTGTGCAGTATGCGCGACGACAAAAACAACAGCATGATACTCGATAGTTGACTACCTTTTCTGGCGATTATTAGAAGTGTTTCGATTTCTTAGAACCTTACCTACCTAGTACTCTTCTACATGCTAGTATGATGTCAATGGCAGGTGGCTTAGGTGAAGCGCAAGGTTTCATAATTATTCTTTGATTTGATGGCTTTGGTGGACGCGCATATTTGCACGTGGAATTTCAGCCTATCTCTAGACGAATTGGCTTTAGTTTTTACTACTTTTGATTGACGCAACTCGACATTCGGAGAAATCATTCTTTATGACTGATGTCATTTGACAATTTATTATTGAATTGGGTCAGTTTGAGCTTTTATTCCGTGATGTTGTGAGTTCCTCTTGGCAGCAAATCTAGAGAAAGAGGACCTTCAGTGACTTCTCTTTTTCCATTGCAAGTCATCTGTGTAGATATGACACAACTCCGCAACCTCCGCCATCTTGTGTCAACTTTCCACACCAAGTGGGACGCACCCAGTTTCCGCAAGGGAACCATCAAGGGCAGAACTCTTCCTTGCCAGTTTGTCTGCTCGCATATTGCTGTGACCCGGCATCCAAAGAAGACAAATGCTGAACCTCTGAGCCAACAAGGAGAGTTCTTCCTTACACTGTTCTACCAGCTTCGAGGTGGTGGCAAATATAATAGCCTTAATAACCGCCTGGCTGTCAATAAGGACGACTTTAGTTTTTGGGAGCAAGTAAATGGAAATGGAAATGGAGATTTTGAGGAATTTGGAGAATACACCCGCTCTAAGACGAAGTCCCCCCTTCTTGCTGAACGTTTTGCTACAGGAACAGAAAGCCACCCGTCCTCTTGGGTTCCTTTAGCGAAAGATATGGTGGAACTGCTGTAACCTAAGGGCGACTGAATGATTCTGGTTTTGAGCATGGTTACCAACCAAAAAGAAGTATAATCTTCTATGCTCCATTCGATTTTAAGCTTACATTTTGGCTTCTCCTCGTGTGAGAACTTTGAAAGAGACGTCCACATGCACCTCAGCCGAAGGTCCTGCGGGCTAATACGAAATCACTGAGGAATCTCAATCAAAGTCTTCGTACGCCAAAGAACCGTCTGAGGTCGCAAGATGTTCTGAACTATTTACTATAACCCTGCAATGAGCACTTACTGTATGGGTGGAGGTTTTAGAGGGAAATAGGCATCATTTGAGTTCAAGAAAGAACTGTTTCAAACTTAAATGGGACCTGATGATGATAAGTTTTTGAAAGAACTGCCGATACTTTTAGAGATCATTATAGAGAATCCAGGGAAACAGACGTATGACACCACTTCCAAGATATGTTTATTTCTGTTTCTTCGGTTCAGAATTGCAGCATGAGCGTAGGGATTTTCGTATATAGTCCAGCTTTCATTAGCCACTCTTAGCTGCCAAGTTGCCGAAGTGAATATATAGTGGAAATTTGTCAGAAGTATTCCCAGGGCTGCTGTTGGTATTGCTTTTAACGATCAGACCCCACCCGTTGAATCTGCGTAGCACTTTTAAGATGGTATTTATTCTCGAGCACCATCCCCCAGACAACTAA
This sequence comes from Chalcosyrphus nemorum, assembly GCA_949716465.1. Taxonomy (NCBI): domain Eukaryota; kingdom Metazoa; phylum Arthropoda; class Insecta; order Diptera; family Syrphidae; genus Chalcosyrphus; species Chalcosyrphus nemorum. Next base: position 88,565,483 of record OX454333.1, read on the forward strand.
ACCGTAGGTTGAGATGGGTTTAAGCTTCCATGTCTACATGCTCATTGCTTTGCGGGTGAGCTAATCAATAGCTCTCATATAGACTCATCTAGAAATGGATAGATCATTGACAGTAAGTAAGTGTATTGGAATTCGCCTAGAAAGAGTTCGGTAAGAAGCTTTGACAGCTAAGGAAGAGACTTAAATTGTACTAGATTTTTCTAGAAATTTTATTTTTTATTTTTTTCCTCTCGGGAACCGAAAAAATTGAGTTGTAAATTTAATTGCTGCACTTCGGCTTCTTCTGCGGGACGGAATTTGTGTTACAATATAATGCCACGTAGGCCTGTCTCTCATATTAAAGAATTAGACAAGAATCAGTGAAAAACTTCCCAAGGATATAACGTGATTATACTGTATGCAGGTGTGGTGTTTGAAATCGAATCTATTGTGCTAATGAGACCGAAAAGATTGCAATAAAATGAGCAATGTGAATCTGAAAGACATGTGTCTAAGGGCAATCTACGTATATTCCTCTATTTGATCAGCCCCTTTATACTCTGATTTTAAGGAGAGCGACAATAGAGCTATCTATGAAAAGTACTTCCTGCAATTTTAGTTGTTTCAATCCCTCCATCAGATACCTAGATGTCAAAACGTACGTTACACTTTTACTACACCATTCATAAAAGCGATACAAACCCAAATGTTGACATAGCCTTAAGTATTTCCTTATTTACATACGCGCCTCCTGTGCGTTCGTTGTCGTTGTCGTTGTCGCTGTGTTGTTGTCGTCATCGTCAATCAATCAATAAACCTATCTAAGGGACTGTCATTTGAACATTGCGACAATGAACGACCATTTAATTCGATCCGATTCGACTCGACTCGATGCGTGTGCTGCTTTAATTTGTCACAAAAAAAAAAGGGAGTTCAAAATTGGTGGTGGATTCAAGACACACACACACGCACACACTCTCATTTTGTTTATTAAAAATAAAACTGCAGCAAGCTTATCAATCAGAGCCCCGATGACAAACATCCTCTGGCACAGTGTTACTCTATCTTTAGTTGGTTGTTCCCGCGTTATTTTCCAGCTCATCTTACCAGCATATTCATCAGATTCTTTTTTTACTTTTTTTATTTATTATGTTCGACTTCATATCGAGTGGAATGACACATAACTTGGGGTCTCGACTTGGGCCTTATTTTTATTTTATACATATGTATGTAAAGCACGTATAGGACGACAATTGAAGGAAATAAATGTACACACCCATACAAACATACGAACAATAAACCATTAAAGAAAGAACATAAATTTTGCTTTTGATATGTTTTGATCGGAGAAAAAAAAAAATAAAAAGAAAAAAACCAAAACATCCATACGAACATACAATGTGTCAAATGTGAGGATGGCAGCGAGGACGGGGGAAACTTCGGCCCCAGATTAAGAATAAAAAAAAAAAACAAGCTTGCATCCTGTTTACATTAAAGTGTGACAAAGCATAAAAAAAATTAAGTAAACAAAAAAATAACTATATCACATAAATAAAAATGTGGGATAGAAAAAAAAATCATAATAAAATCGAAATTGATAAGATTATTGTATTGAAAGTCTGTGTATGGTTCTTTTTTAGCCAAACAGCGTGTAAATAAATGAGTAATACTTTTTCATTGAGAATTTCTAATAGCAAGCTTGTATCGTATAAAGAATAATAATCTATAATCTAATTTGTTTGTTTGTGACTAACTGTGTACGCGGGATGCAGAGCTGGTTGGACTGGTGTGTTTGATTTCGAATTCGAAGAACACGCCTCCCCTTTGTGGAACTGCACAGATTACAATAATAATATTTTAAAATGGCGAATATTAGAAAAGATGGTGTTTTTTTTTTTTTTGTTAAATTTATACATATAACTTTATATGCGTTTGTAATTGAGAACATGTGTGTTGGGTTAGCACGAACCTTGGAGGGAGTGGCTAAATTTCGATTTTACAACAGCACATGGCAGTACATGTGTAAAGTTTGGAACGTGTGAAAAATAACTTTGAACCTGAAATGCGTCAGATTGTTGAAAATATAACCGAAGACCGGAAATGTCTCCAAATTTTGGGGACTTTAAAATCCGAAAATTAAACTGAAATGCAAAATAGGGGCCAACTCAGGATATTTTGAGATCTTGTAGGTCTTACGCAAAAATTAAGACTACATGAACCCGCAAAAGAAGCGGGAGTAACATCGGCTTCTCCAAAAGAACATGCGAAGTGCGCGATCGAAAATATTGTGGGTTTATACTCCAGGAAGAATGTACGGAAGTATTACCAAAAGATAAAAAGAGCGTGTGAAGCAGATCTGTGTAGAGATGAAAATGGAAACCTTGAAGGTGAATCACAGTCGCTGCTCGGAATATGAAAAAAAAAATACTTCTGCAGATTGTATAACGGTGGGGAGGACCAACACCCCTGATCTCCATCCACCTGACCAAAGTGAAGTGATGATAGCAATATCCAAGCTGAAGTCCAACAAAGCTGCTGGATCTGACGGCTTACCAGTCGAACTTTTCAAGGCAGCTGGGGATGAATTGGTAAAGAGCATACACCAACTCATCTCAAAGATTTGGTCAGACGAAAGTATACCTGATGAATGGAACCTCAGCTCGATCCACAAGAAAGGAGACTCCCTTAACTGCGTCAACTATAGAGGCATCAGTCTCCTAAACATTGCATACGATACTGTGTAATACCTGAAACGCGTTGGTTGAGGGCGAGAAGAAGGTGACTGTCACTCTTGGTGTGAGATTTTTGATCATTCACGATTGTTGAATGGCGAATGGATAATTAATAAAATTTATAAACAGTTTTCATGAATTCGGGATGCTCAGAAAGTTTGAAAAGTATGTATTTCAATTGTCACGAGAAAGTGGGAAGTTGCTTTTCTGCAATTCTTTCAACTTTTTAAATGCGAGATCGCATCAAAATTCTCTGCTTGGGCACATTTGTACGATTGAAAAACAAGACCCTAATTTCTATATAGTACCATTTCTTTGATCTTGACAAAATCTAGTACCATCTCGAAGTTGTGCCATTTTGGCTTTATAAGTACATGTCTGTGGATAGTATATCAAGAGAGGGCTGGACTGACTTTTGAATCATTGTAAGCACGTAATTAAATCATTTCAATCAAACTGGACACATATCCAATTAGTTAATTACTAATTTCTTATTCGGATCAGTAACACTCTTTATATATTTTTAGTTTGTCACTCTGATATCGCACGTCAGAAGTCATATTTTAAAAAAACGTTCTGGCGATTAACGCTTTATGAAAATGTATAAATGAGTGAAAAAATTTGCAAGCGCGCGATCACAAAGTTGTTTACATTTTCACGCTTTGTTTATAAAAAAAAAGAAAAAAAGAGAAAATAAAATAAAAAAAACTACGAATTTATGATGAAATTGTAAGCCTCCATTGCATGTTGTTTACAACATGACAAAATAAAATCTAAAATAATGTCGACTTTTTATATGAAATATACATATTTTCGTCCAAGCAATTGTAGACTAGGATAAGTACATACTTAGCATTTATAAATAAATTTCAAAGCAACAAGTGCCAGGGAAATACTAAAATGTTCACCTTTGTTTGACAACAAGAAATTAGTTTCTCAACAGATGTCACACAATTCTTATTTTATAACATCAAACCTTTTCAAATGATTATCCAGACTATCTGTAGATTTGGTGACAAATAGTCTGAAGCTTGATAGATTGTTGAAATATTCGGAAAATGTGTTCAACATTTTTCCGATCCAAATATCTGTCATGTGTCCCATGTCAAACATTAAACACTGTGTTAAACAGAGGTTCGGTACCTTAATAGTTTTCGGTTGCCTGATAAATGAATATTAGAAACATTTTTCTGTGTTCTAGTTCAATTTTAAGTTGTCTGAATTTAAAGAAACATTCTTTAATTAATGATTTTGGTTAAAATAATAAATTTAGTAAATCACTCAACTGTTTGACAATTAATTGCCGAGTTTGAGGAAAGTAACTCAGTAACGCAGTGTGCTTGGTGTGCCAGATGGCCGCATTTGCACGAACTACTTGCATCCATCAAGTGGTTTCTCTGTAAATTATAGGTTATTTTGACACTGACAGCTGTTTGTTGTACAATTAATAAAATAACTCAAACCCAGAACTTATAGCTGTCCCCAAGGCTACATACGAGGGCAGCAAGTGTCACGTCCTGCACAATGGTAAGGTGTGAGAAGAATGTGAAGTCCAAGGCGGACTACGTCAAGGATGCATACTGTCACCGCTGTTATTTATCAGTGACGTTCTCCGCGCAGCATTGACAGAAGGAAACTATGCAATTCGTTGAACTATGATATCTTATCTCAAACACGTAGATTACACTGACGATGTTTGTCTACTTTCGCATCGGATAATGGACGTCCATTTTATGGTCCAGAATCTAGAAGCTGAGGCAAACAAAGTAGGGCTCAAAATTAAGACAGCCAAAATGAAGGCCTGGGTACTTTAAAAGTATCAGTGCCCAACTTAACATTACCGAACAGGAAGTCGAGAAAGTAGACAACTTTCTATACCTGAGAAGTGTGGTCCCTGTAAACCGAGGTGGCACCGAACTGGATGTCTGTAGCAGAACCGGGAAGGCCAAGGCTGCGTTCCGAATGCTTTCCACCATCTGGAAAAGCAATGTTATCAGCTTAAGGACCAAGCTGTGACTGTTCCGCTCAAACGTAAAATCGTTGTTCCTTTATGGGACACCATTAACACATACCTATAAACCTTACTATACGAAATAGAACGTGGCAGTGGATTGGACACACTCTACGAAGCGAAGACAACTCCATTGCAAAATACACTGCATAAGTGGAATCCGTTCACCTAAGATGGCAGAAAAGCGGTGCGCCATTAGCAAATGTGGGGCAGAACCGTCGAGAAATTGGAGAGAGCTTATACGCGTTGCAGAAGTATAAACAAGATGGCCGGCTTAAGGGAGCTTAGAGTGGTTAAACGACTTAAGTAAGTAAGTACTTTGAACTCCCAAATATGCTTGTCGCTCCAGAACCAGAACTCCCAAATATGCTTGTCGCTCTATTACTCCAAAACTCCTTCCTCTGGGCTTATGCAAAGGCATGTGTCTGTGCCACAAACTCTAGATGCTATTAGGAATAGTGACCACTAATTAATAAGCCCGAACTTTGTTAAGCCCGTAATGGACATTTGAAAGGGGTTATATTCCTTTTCTGAATGTAAGGAACAAATTTATGAACTTTGTGCTCTTGTCTTTAAGCAAGACTGTGCACTTTAGTCTCTAGATTACAAGGATTAGGCTTTCTAAAATCACCACTAGATTTTAATGTGAATGTGACATCCTTCGGAGTACATGAATTTTGGCAGTCTGAATTTTAAGCTCGCATTCAAATATCCTTAGGGCATGTTCCAATAATCATTCCAATAAAGAATAGAACAATATCCATGAAGCGTTAAACCATTCAATGATAACTGCGCCAACTCACATGCACTATTCCACACCTCCCCCTTGGTTAATGGATACAGATACTTAGTCGACCACTCGATAAGGTTTTAGCATAGAAAACAAAAAATACCATAAATGGCGCCAATACTGGCGCTCACCATGCCATTGTTGTTCGCTGTCCTCATTGCTTTCTGCCGGCGATAGTGGCGGCTCCGATACACCAAACCAAAGCACTCACTTAACATTCAACCACTGATGACATTTCCTCTCACTTCTTCGCAACTTTGGAGTTTGGAGTGGGTGTGGAGTGCACACACTCCAGTTCATGACTGCTGCTGCAGCTGCTGCTTTGACTATACGTATAGAACGACGAGGGCTTCCATGGAATTGTCTGTCTTGCGGTCGGTCGGTCACATGGAATTTCCTGTCACACACTTGTTTGTTACTAAATTTCACTTGAATTTTCTACCCGATGTTATCGCAATGAGATTATTATTATTTTGCAAATACTACGCAAACTACAATCAGCGAATTGGAATGCTACCAATGTGTGTATATTGTTTGTTCTTCGAGGTACCTAATAAGTGCCATAAATGACAAAAAGAAAAAAAAAAAAACATAAAAGAAGTATACGCAAACGGACTTCAGTCCCGTCCGTCGTAGATATGCGCTATGATGACTTGTTCATAAATAGACAATTGATTTCATTTTCTAGCGCAGTTTGTTTGCTCTTCAATGGAACTTGGATAGAGGGTGAGTATTGGAGCTGAATACTGGGTTTCCTACAGTTCTTTTTATTAAATCACTCACCAGGAAATACTTTGGGTATTCAGTCATTGGCACTTGTTGGCGACAATTTTACCATTGACGCATTAAAAAAGTGTGGCGCCTTTCGTTTGTATTTTTATTAATCTTTATTTTTTTTTTCTCTCTCTTTTCGTAAGTGGCGGCAAAGTAAAGTTATTCAGTGTGCTCGAGGGGAAAATACTATTGACACCGATCAAATCGATTTGTGGCGAACTTCGTTATCAAGGTCTTTAAGTTTACTTTTTTTTTGTTTGTGGTATTTTTTTGGAGAATGATAAAATACCTTTCTTTTGTAATAAGATTTTTTTAATTTTTTAAAAGACGGGACTGGTTTAACCAACAAATGTACTCGTAAATGTCCAGTCAATTTTTAGTTTGAACCAATCTATGAGGCGTTCAGTATTTTTTCCTTTTTCCCATTTCATTTACACATTCCTCAAGTCTAGAGAACTTAACGAAACTCGACGAAACAGAGCGTATTCCGATTATGACTATGTACTACTATTGCTCTGTAATGGGATATTCCATTACGCTGGCGTAAGCTCATCTAAGAAATTGAAATTTAGGTCCATTAATAGTTCAGCGAACTGCAAATGCGAACAACAGAATATTCGCAATTTTGACATTTCATTCACAGCAACTTTTTTATCTTGTGTCTGCGAAGAATCTGCGAATTTGAATTGCCATTTACCAAAGCAAAGAAGAATTGGGAGGTTAAGCTCTCGTGAATGTGGAATGCGTTCCACATTATGTGGAATGTGAATAAAATTTGACAGTTGGCAAGAACCATTCATTTATTCGCGGAAATTTCAGTAAATTGTTGATTTCTTTGGATTTCGTTAGACAAATTTAGCTCTCTTTTTTGGGAATAGTAAAATTCTCAATTGTTTTCCGTTTAATGTGATAAAAATGGTTTATCCGGGGGTCGCTCATTCGTTGTTTGCTGAGCTGTGAACTGCATTATCTACACTAGTAGTAGTAGACTAGTTTAACATGGAATGAGGCTGTACTTGAAGAAATTTCTCGCAAATGTTGCATTCGTTACATTGCTTGGCTTTTGGGCTTTATCCCCCTTATCCTTTGAAAAATTTTTGTAGCTTTATCGCCCAACTCCTAACGGAGGATACAAACTGTTACATTATGTTTTAGAATTTGGTGTGTGACAAAGATACTATTGATTTTTTATTCATAAAATTTATTAAGCATTAATTACGTTCGTTTTCTATTGCCGTTTGTATTCAACGCACAATGGAACACAACGTCCAGAATGCAAAAGATATGAATACATTCGAATCCAGAGAAACCATGAATGAATAAGTGATGACGAAAATGTCAAAAAAAAAAAAGAAGAACTAGGAAATGTTATTCTATTTCTATGTTCAGACCGGTTGGGTGGCGCCAGCCGGAAATGTGATATTAAATAAGTAATATTTCTCCATTGCTTTGAACCAGTGGTGGTTATTTTTTTTTTTTTTTTAGCGCCTAGTTGTTTGGGCTGACATAGTTGATCCACATTTTGCCACAACTCGCTGGCCGCGCCGCGCCGCCACCGTCACTAACTGTCTAATATGTCGGTCGGGTGGAGAAATTTCCCCGGGAAATTGGAGAATAAACGAGTTTTAATTTACTCTATTGTGGTGGCAGGCATTCAACTTGTTATGGAGTGTTGAATTCTATGCCATTGCTCATTTCACTGTGAACAAAAGTAGGAATTTTTTCACCTAGAACCCAATAACGAATGCGAGAAGAAAGAAAGCGAAAAAACTGAGAAATGTGAGTTATTGGCAGTTAGAGAAGTGGCTCGTATAATATAGCAGAGTGGAGTTGCGAAGGTCACTTGAATGGGTGGAAGGTTGTTGTGTGATGTTTAGTGAGACGCAAATTATGGTTAGCTATTCTCAGATGGAGATATTTTGTTCAACTGTAAAATGATAGGAGATAATTTTGTTCACAATAAACGCCTTTTATATGTTGCGAACAGATCTTTCTTGATGGATCTTAAGGCATCGGTGAAAGACTGCATCGATATGCCACCGAATATAAACTGATGTACGCATTGTACAGATGGATCAAAAATGGACACTGGTGTATGGTGTCTTCTTGATTCACTGGGGATATCCAGATCTATACGACTCCTAGACCACAGCAGTATTTTCCACGCGGATGTCCTGGCAATGAATCTGCCATAAGAGCAATACTACCAGAAGATATAACCCTCTTTATCGAGAGTTACAAGGTTCTGCTGGTGTTCTTGCGTTCCTGGTCACGAGGGATAAGCTTCATCATAAACATACCACCATGAGTTCTCAGGCTTGAAGCAGGGAATATAGTCACAAGGGAAGTGAACTTAAGGTGGAATTGTATAGAAACTTGCAACATTGCAAGACAACTATGGCCATCCTTCGATAAAGCAAGGACCGAGAGACTTATGCGCAAGGGCAGACGATCTCTCTCGATATGAAGATATGAAGAAACTGCGTCGAACAGTGGAAGAACTCTGCAAAGGATGCGGCGATGAGGAAGATGTTGAGGAAACTACGCACTTTCAATGCCACAGCTCTGGACTCCAATATTCCATGAATTAATTCCTCGGTAAACACTTCTTCTAAACCCTAAATTAACTCTCTGGTGCAAACATTGACAAGTTGCTGAACTTCACCAGAGCGTCAGGGTGGTTTATATACTCTGAAAACAAGTAAGCACTATTAAGTAGTTTTTAGACATATGGGTTAAAAGGACAAGGGGATACCTTTCTTCCCCTTGTGGGTGACACAAAAGGTCAGCTCTGACCTGAGTGCGGCGGAAGTTTATCTTCTGTCAACTCGCTTACCCAACCTAAATAGGTTAGGTTAGGTTAGGCCTTCAAAACTTGCGATTGCTATAAGCAAAACTTAACATAGCGAAACTTATTTCTTATGAGTATGGGGTACTTTGAGTAAGAGCTCAAATCTCTGGGTTTGAAACTAGTGTCAATGTTTGCACTAATGTCACACTTTTTTGGTTGAACACTCTATCCTAACACCGATCAGTCTTTTCAAATATGAGAAACTTTAGACTTTAAGCTAGTTTCAGACTTTCAGTTGGAGAGCGTTCCTTGACGTTCCCATCTACTGAGCTTTATACTTATTTGGTTAGTTTGTAAGCCACAAAAAGGTTCAGGACCAATGAATGGAGCTTGAGCACCTTGTCTGGCAAGCTCATCAGGATGCCCCTGTGTCAAGCGAACCTAGTCAATGTGACTTTATTGAGTGCACCAAGCTGCAAGAGGAGTTGGAGACAGTTCCAGATTAGCTTTGATTCAAAGTTGAAGGATCTGAGAGCCTTGAGAGCTGTCTGTCTATCTAAAAGTATTTTGATATGCAATCTACGGAGGTTTCTTCTAATGTATTCTATGACACAGAGCTCAGTAGCGAGGACTTCTGATTGTGGTTGCTTGTCCTAGAGGAATAGATAATTTCTAGTTTGCACCAGAGATTGCAGCCGTCATCATTATACCAATCTAGTCAGGAGAATGTTCGGGGGATTCGCTGATTGTCCCAGTAGCTCCGAATCGAGTTAGCGACCTCAAAGGGATAATGGAGATGGATTCTCTTAGGCATGAAGTCTGAGAGGCTCACTGCTGGAGAGGAACTTTGGACATACTATAGCACTAAGAAGTTATAGGCTTTAAAGATGTCATCCTTCTAAGGCATTTGTCTTTTAAAAAAAATTCCAGAGCGTAAGGGTGAACGAATACGAAAACCGTGTCATATGATCGTCTAATTTTTCCTTAATGAACAGCCAATTTTACACTCAAATATGGATTCCAAATAGCTTATGATTTTACGGCCATCTCCAATATAATAGAGTGTCAGATACAACACCAATCGTGTGGGTTGTAAAAACCCTATAAAAAGGTTATTATCAAATTCATCATTAATAATTTCAAGCACGTGTGACATGTTAAATTCCACATAAAAAAAAAACGATCATCATGTTTACCAAAAATAAGCAAAACAATTATAATAACAATAAAAATATTTTCTCTATTTTGATTTCAATCCGAGAAGAAAAATACTTCTTACAAAATTTGGGCCACATACACATGTATCTACATGTATCTACATGTTTTTATTTTGTTCTGCTCTGCTCTAAGGCATATTTTAAACATGTTACCAATTTAATTTAATAAAAAAATCTCCTTCAGCTCTAGTTCTAATTTCGATTATGCGAATGTTATTTTTAGCCACATCACAAGCTTTAAAAAAAAAAAACCTACTAAATAAAATTATTTGTGTAGAATTCATGCGGCAAACTAGGAAACACTGTTGTAATGTTGGGGTGTTTAGAGTTTAGAGTGATCTTTTCTAAAAATACTAACCCCCTGGCCCAACAAACTACACAAAATAGAGCAAAAACCAAAAACAAAAAACAGAAACACATAAAAAAAAAAACTTAAACAGATTTATTTTTAAAAATACACGAAACATGTGACTCATTCATAAAATTTTGAGTTTCAAAAAGAAAACAACATTCCGCGACATGCCAACGACCAGTTGCTTTTTGTATTTTTTTATTTTTGGGATGACGACAAACAAGAAATAGTTTTTTTTATGTTTTTTGTATTTGTTCTCTTTATTTAGTGATCATAGTGAGAAAAGAAGTCGATGAGAATGATAAGCTGAAAATTAATAGCGCGATTCAAGAATGTATTTATTTTTGTAGTTTTTTTTTTTTTTTTTAAATGATAAATGCGTTTGTTCTTTCAGCGGCCTTACCAAATTATGGGGGCGTTGTGTGTTTGTGCTATAAATGTTTCCCACTATTTAGAACTATGGACTTAGAAGTTAATAAAACCCAGTGATGTATGTAGTGGAAAAAGTAATATTAATTAAAGACTCAAGAGAGAGAGATGAAGAATTTAAGGTGACAACTAGGCTTTTTGTGCTTAGAGAGTTAAATATTCAGAGGTCAAACAATAATTTGTTGAATTTATGTGGTTTTCAAAACTATTTCGTACAAGATTGATGTGTTTTGACAAGAAATACCTGGCAGATGACAAAATTTGGTTGCAATTTATGTTGATGTGAAAAAAGTGACAGCTGTCAACAAATCGCTTTATTACTTTGACATTTGCTATGTAGTACTCGTGTGTATGCAATAGTACGTTTTCATCACTTTCGACGACGAAGTTTGAGCTGCCGAAATCCTTCTGCACAACACGAAATTTGAATTTTCCTCAGTTTCTCTAAAAATGTTCCATATTTCGATGGAAAATTTAAGCAGAATCTTCGATGAGTGATCTTGGATTACACGACATACTTGACTTTAGGAGCGGTGATTTTATAGGCAGTCTACGAGTCCTTTGAAACCAATGAATCCATTCATTTGACATTGTGAATCATCCGCTAAAAAAAAGAGCCTTTCACAGTCTTGCGCACACAGAAAGCAAGCAAATATGAGTCATGTACGAAATGCAAACGAATCATCATGTGTTGGTATTCATGAATACTTGAGTGCGTAGTAGGCTCACATTTAAAGTATTCATTCAAACAGAGTATTCACAAAAGCAGTGAAATGTACTAGTGATTCACGAGCCTTCGAATGGTTTAAAAAGTAGAGAATCCACACTGCAAGGCAACAGAAAAGCAGCAAACTGAATGTGAATGCAAGCTCGCTTTAGAAGAGGCAATAAATTGTGAGTCCAGCGAATACTTCTTGTGAATGAATACGTGGAAAGCAAGGAATATTTCCAATGGCTAACAAAACTAGCTACTTACTGCTGATCTCTAATTCAAAGTAACCCCATCAGTAAGATTCTGGATACGCTACTTTTCCAAGGAACTTCAAAGCTTACGTCATGAACTTATCATGCTGAACTGAACTGAACATGAACTTTACGTCTACAAAAAAGGTTACATTTCATGAAGACTTCGCATGATATAAAGGCCTAGAAAGCCTAACAAGAGTCACAAATTAGCAAGGCAAACTTGGAAAAAAAGCCCAACATATCAGTTGTGTCACTGGCACTTAAAGTTCATTCATAGCTCCGCCAATTTCGAATACGAAAAAACGAATATTCGCAAATTTTGACTTTTCATTCACAGCAACTTTTTTATTTAGTCGCTGCGAAGAATCTGCGAATTTCAATTGTCATTAACTAAGGAAAAAAAGAATTGTGAGATTAAATTTTCGCGAATGTGGATTGCGTTCCACATCTGTGGAATGCGAATAGAATTTGACAGTTCGCAAGGAGCATTCGTTTTTGATTGTTGATTTCTTCGCATTAATTTACAATTACAGTTAAACTTTTTTGTATAAAGCGATGCATAACTGTTTGCCGTTAAATGTGTTAAAAATCGTTAGTTCGCGGTTCACCATTCGCTGTTCGCTGAGCTGTGAATGTACCTTTACGTGCGGTTTACAATGCTTGGACGATATCAGGAAAAATTATGCTCGCTTAATGGCAGAAGTGGTATACAGTTTTAGAGAGGGTTGTGATCCAGGTCCAGGTTCAGGAGTTACCAAGAGAATCATAGGAATTGTGTTGTATGTACCTAATCTCATATACGGGAGCATAGTCATCTACAGCTACTTATTCTTAAAAATCAAAAAAGAACCTTGAACCTCGATCATGCTCCAGAGCTATCTGGAAGTTCATTCTATAGACTGCTCGCTTTTTGTTTTCTTTAACTTTCATCAAAAATTAATGCATTCTGTTAGCTAAATAGCAGCGTAATTTATTCAGAATTTACCCCAGGAGTATTGCGCAATCACTACCAAACTTAAAAAGGAAACAAAAAGTTTTTGAAACAGAAAACCATCCCCAAGAATAGTGCATTTCGAACGGTGGATGTGTAGGCGTTTTGGAAGCTGCACACAATCCACAGGGGAATATACAAAAATAGTCTCATATCTCAGCGGGTTTCTGTCAGGCAATTTTTCAAATGTGAACATTTAAATTCCCCTTAATTTCAACTAATTCCATAGATTTTAACATTCTCCAATGACTATTGTCTTCCACTTTATAATCTATATCCGCATATGTTAACCCTAAAATAATAATTCTTGTTGGTCCCCACAAATAAATTTTCTATACCCATCCCATACACATATTCTCCTCTTATCCTATTCGCATAGCTACTCATAAGAATGTGAATCCATTAGATTTATTTTAGTTTTGTTTCTCCTCCTCATGGTCTACTTGGAAAAGAATATTTAAATTAATTTGACATCTGTCGTATTGTATCATTCTAATATAATTTATATTTACACGTGACACTATCACGTAATAAATAAGTGTCACCAGGATGAACATACATACGAGTGTATTGGAAAAAGATACATAATTTCACTCAGTATTATAATCAATCATCAGGTTTATTTTTAAAACATCACACACAACATATATGTATGTATGATATACATTTTCGGAAGTGTCAAAGCATTCACAGAACAATTGAGTGGCGAATTAACTTGCTACAATTGGCGATTGACAATAATTGTCAAGACAGCACGTCAAGTGGTATATGTATAACGGTGTGAATAAACTTTCAAGTGTGCTATTTTGCGAATTATTATTAAGTTTTGGTTTATTTTTGGTATTTTGTTGTTGTTGTTTTCTTGCCTGTGTTGTCTATGGCGGGGACGATGAACAATATAGGTACCCACCTTAAATTCCAAATGGACCCATTCATGGCAACGAATTTTTGTTTTGTCTATTCGTTTGTTTGTTGATCTGGTGAAGTGATTTTCTATAAAGATGACTTGGCACATTCAAAACTGACATATTGAGTGACTTAAAGTGTCACTTGTAGTACGCTTGAGATATCATATTAGATGTTGTTAGAAAATTGTTTCGGTGCGATTTCTTAAGTGGATTAATGCGCGTTGATTGTTATACGAATAGTGGGTATTTTTATTATTTTTTTAATATTTAAAACATTCATTCAGATAAAAGAGATTGATGTAAATTGTGGGAAAAAAGTTTTACAACATTAGGAAGTCGATGAATGGTTAATTTTGCTAGCCATCACACATTTAAGTTTTGTTTTCTTTTAAAATTAACAGAGGATGTACTGGTTACTGAAGTTGTAACTCGTCATGACGTCTCACTACAGATTCATAGCGATCAGGGCCGCAATTATGAGTCGGAGCGCTTCGGAATTCACACGACCAGAACAACCGCCATGAGCCCTAAATTGGATGGAATGGTCGAAAGATTTAATAAAGCAATATTAGACTATCTTGTTAAATTCTACGAAAAACATCAGCGTGATTGCGATCAGCATTTGCTGTTGCTAATGCTGGCCTACCGAACTGCGGTACACGAGGTGACTGGAGAAACTCTTGTGATTTTTGGACGGCAGCTTAGTTTTTCCGCGGAAAATCTTTTCACATTACACGAACATGAGCTTTTGGACACTAATGAGTTTTTAAGAAGGCTTCGAAAAAGGAAGAGTACCCGACAAACTTTAAGTCCTGGGACTCATTATCCTACCAGGAAGAAAAGTGAAAGTCCTGAATTATAGTCCACCTGGGATGGATATATAAGGTTCGGCAGGGAATTTCAAACGTCGTCTACCAAATCAGAAAAGAAGGATCGAGAAAATTGTTCATTTTGACCGCTTGAAGTTTTATCAGTTTTATTAACTTAATTTGGAGCATCAAGGAAGGCAATATAACAAGGCGAGACTGCACCATCGCAATCGAAAACTAACAGGCCTACAACTTGTTCAATGTCAGTCTCATCTCATCACACTAATCACTGTACTAGAGCATATTCAATTCGTTTAATTTGCACAGCTTTTCCACCATCTCAAGAATTGACCTAATATATGGATTATTACAACAATCCCCTTGTTCGGAAGACGGGCGTTCCAAAGTCTTTAAGTGAACAATCTAGTGATCGAATTCAATGTTTTGTATAGAAGTACCTATAATTGGCTTAAAATTGTGCTCCAACAATTGTGACAGTCAGAATATAGCCGAAATGCTCACACTGACATGTGTCAGTTGTTCGAGGTGTGTTCAGCGCCCCCCTTTATAAACTTTTGAACCTCTCTTTCTTTTGGATTGCGTTCTTTGACATTTGAAAAGTGGGTAAGAATCGAATGTCATAAAGTGGATTAATTTCCCAGTGGAGGTGAAGTTAATTCTCATGTTTAGTATATTCTACTAAATATTTCCCTATTTCAATAATTCATCGAAAATTAAAGCATCTAATAAAATTGCTTGTGCATAACTGTACTTTCTCTTGTAATATCTTTAATACAAAAGCATATAAAATAAGAGCGCATATCTACAGTTTCAGATTCTCTTTCGTAATTTTATTTAAAAGAAAAGAAAACAACACCAAGAGAGTAGATAATTCTCTCCTCTTAAATAAAGCGCACGAGCATGAGGACTGAGTAGATTGTAATGTGAATGTGGTGAGGCTTGTTTATGTTCTAATTTCTAAGCACATTCCAAGGCAAAGTACACACACTCACATACAAAGTGTGTTTCAATTTATTTGAAAACAAACACAAAATATTGTCAATCATAAGAGAGAGGTTAGATTTCGTCTCAAGTCACTAAACCATTTAAATTAAACGAACAAAAAAAAAAAAAGAAACAAGTATCGCATCTATTCACAGACACAAAATACAACAAACCATCCCCCTGTTACACTTGTGACTGTTTTGTAGTAATTACTACTTTTACTACGGAGATGTGCTGCGCATGCCACACAATTCCGTGAAAATTTTCTGCTACGCAATTTCCTCTTTTCTTGTTTTTTGTTTTTTTTTTTGTTTTATTGACTTTCTAGGTTAAAGTTGAGATTTTATTATTTCTTCGTGTGTAACAAAATTATCAGTTACAGATAATCAGGCTCTGTAACGACTAAGACTAGATAAGGTACTAAATCTTATTGGATTAAGCTTTGCCGCATAAGTAGATTTGTTACATACATATCTACTTATCTAGGTTGTCCTATTTGAATATGCTTTTACTTACATAGATCTAAGGACAAACTGTGTCACTTTATTAATGAAATAAGGTAAAATCCCAAGCCATATGGAACACTAATTACACGAATGAAGTGTGCCACAAATAACCATTCGGACGTTGACCTAAAGTCGTAAAAAATACCCCAACAGGAAGTCATTATTTCTATATTACTTCCGGTCTTCTTAAAAAGGACGAATACTTACTTAACTTGGGGAACACAAAAAAACACAATAAATTTCTACGGACTTTGACAGTTGGGTGTGGGGGTGTAAATTTGATGTTTTAGGGTACAAACGTTGACAAACATTTCGTCGCCAAAAAATTATTATAGCAGTTGAGTTAAAGGAGGTGTTGTTGCTGCCTCAAAGAGAAGGATATTTCATGTGACGTTTATGCGACATTATCACGTAGAATTTTGTACAGCCATAAGGTGGACAACATCGAAACTAGTGTTTGGCGCGGTTACTCTTCACAAATGGAACAAGGAAAAAGGCGAGATCTATTCGATTTTTTGGTAGCTGCATCGTAATTTTGTGTACGATGTTATGAGGGTGTTCAGGGGCACAGGAGGAATTGAAGACTCCCAAAAACATAAAACTCAAATCATGTTGCATCCAATGTACCCTGTGCATACAAAAGGCTTACTGGATTTACTCACAGTCGCTGACAAGAATGTGGTCCAGTTTTTAAAGCGAAAACAACTCATTAGCAGCTTAAAGACAACGCTCTTGTCAAAATGACCAGAAACCGTCGGATTACAAACCACGATACATTTTAGGGGTATTTTACTCTGAGTAAAGTAAACTCTTGTCCGAGCAAAGGACAATAATCACAGGAACGTGGTGCGAGCTGCGATAGATAGTTGCCCAGTGGGATCAAATCGCATCATCTCGGTGCCCAACTCAATGGTCAATTGCACGATATAAGTTCTTCTGGTGGCCTTCCCTGGAGAAGACCTCCAACCTAATGCTCTACTTCAGGCTTTCCTAAAGGCCCCGACCCATAGAATCCGTCGACATCCGTCGACGTCGATCCGTTGTGCGTTGACGTTGAAGTTGACGTATTGCCGGATAGAACAGTCCCATAGAATCCGTCACAACCGTCAGCTGATTGTTAAAGGCGATGATAGTTTCTTTAATTCTCTCTCTGCTTCCACCAATGAAAATGCGTACTCTCAATTTTCTTATGCGTGAACTTCAATATGTGAATGTGTGAACTGAAATACGTGAATGTGTGTACTGACAACGGATCGACGGATTGAAAAAGTAGAAAGTAAACCTACTTTGTCCGTCGAAGTTCATCCATCCGTTGGTTATGGGCCGCCTCCCATAAGGTTGTGTGTATTTTATCGAGCTGTCAGTTAACGTCGACGGAACAACGGATCGACGGATTCTATGGGTTGGGCACTTAACTACTGCAGCGTTCACCAAGCCAAAGTTACTACCATTCGCCAAGCAGCTGACTGGCTGGCGGTTAATGCAGTATCATTATCGGATATTGTCGTATACATCGGCCTCAAGGCGGCCATCAAATCCCCTGGATACAGTACAACGAGATCGAAGGCAGTGAAAGACTACAGCGTTGGACAGTACCAGGGAATTATGAAGCTGACGAATCGGCCAGACGATACTCCTCAGATCTCAACAGTATAAGCGCCACCTCATCCATGCCGATGCGGTAAGAGAAGCATACCATCGGTGGCAACAGCTCAACCACTGTAACATTGCAAGGTTGCTTTGGCCAATGCTAAATAAAACCAGGTCCATCGGACTTCTGAAACCGTTTCCAAAATCGTAAACTGCTATAGGAAGGCATCCCCAAAGACTGGGTATCCCCTACAATGAGCTGTAGAGATCAAGAGGAGACCATCAGTCACCTCCGATGCACGTGACCGGCTCTAGCCAACTTTAAAAAGGCCACATTAGGTGAATACCTGTTCAACGGTCTCAACAATGCCTGTACAGTTAAAATTGGCTTCTTCATAATAAGGAGTAAACGGTTCCCACCTTACGCATCGGCAGCACGACCTTTTCTTGAACTAAGTGCATCCTCACCGAGGGTCGGTTTTAATCAACCAACTAAAAAATGTCTTGTCTTGAAGTGGTTCAAGACCCCGATATGCCTAGCTTTAGCTCATACACTAGCTAAATCTTTTGAGGCCTAAGGTTTTTTCGAAAATTTGCCCAAAATTTACATACAAAGGCCAAACTATTGCGATCGATGCTGAATTGACGATACTCATCGCCTTCATGTCATGTCATGTTGAGTTAAGGGAGCTTTCCAGTGTGACAGCCCGAAAAATCGCTGTTTTTGGCGATTTTTTTTTTTAAAGAAAAAATAATCTAATCGGTCTGGTTTTTTTTTTGTATATTAATTGGGTATTGAAGAATACAAAACAATTTTTTAAAGATCGATTTATTCATTAATTAATATCTATAAAAATGATGTAACAATTGTTGCAGAAAATGCACTTGGATGTGGTGTCCACGTTGGGGGTCACAATTTTGATCGGAAACAAAAAACACAAATAGATTATTGATCGGTATATAATTGGCTTTCGGGCTATGGAGGCTTTTTTTTTTTTTTTTTTTGCAAAAATGGCGCCGGTTTGAACAAAAAGTATCGATTTTGGCATTTTTTTTTGGCAGTTTTTTGTACCAAAAAATAGGAAGATGTCAAAAAACAAAAAAAAGCTTCCATAGCCCGATAAACAATGACGTTAAGAATATTGTGTAAAAAATTCAACTCGATAGCTTTAAAACTCTGCCCTCCAGGTTGGACACCGTTTTGAAAAATGCTGTTTCGAGAAAAACGCGTTCAAAGTTTCAAGTGAGGAAATTTTAGGTGTAGCGCTCCGTTTCCTTCTTCCAAGAAATGCTGTACAGTAACCGAAATAATTTGAATTTCGGCATGAAAATTTCAGGGAATATTCGGAAGAGTGTATACTATTCGATAAAGCAAAAAAAAAAAAAATCGATTTTTTGAAAATTTCACACTGGAAAGCTCCCTTAACATGAGATCGGGCAGTGGTTTTGAGTTGAAAAAACTCCAAGATCACCTGTCCACATATAGTCGGTCCATTGCTAGATTGTCGAGTTTTTTTTACGACTGTGTAGAAGGAAGAAAGTTTCGTAAATGTTCAAGAACTCGGAATAAAATTGTTCTCAAGACCTGGAATCCACTTAAACAGATAAGGGCGATTGATTTCACGGGAGCATTCCTACTTTCCTGCGACTATGAAAAAAAAGTCTAGAAAAAGGCGGATTCCAAGAGGTGTAACACTCCATTCCACAGCGAAGAAAGAGTCTCATAATAGTGAATATAGTGTTTTATTTGGCGTTGACAGTAGTAAAGTATTTAGCTGATAGGATGACTAAAACTCGAAAAATTTAAAATGCATTTGAGATCGTCACATACTCTACTCATTAATCATTTAATTTGAAAGTGACGAAAGTGGTATAGCAATTATGGATCAATTTACTTTATAGATCTTCCACTGACCCATGCAGATACATTTAAATCATAAAGTCCTTGATTGCTTTATAGAAGCCATTCCGACAATCTTTTAATAAACTTTGTGCAACACACAAATTAACTTTTCACAAACAAGTCTTTTTAATTAAGAACACACAATTTCTTTTCGATCAAAAATAATTAAATATTCTATTAATTTTGCCAAAGAAAAAGAATTCTACGTAAATCTTGTGGTTTTGAATATGGATCGCGCATTATAATTATATCTCCTTCAACAAAAGATTTATTGCTCTAACAACGTGGAGGGTCGTTTTGATATGAAATACAAAAAAAAAATCTCATAATTGTATTGATATATTTTTATTATTATAAAAGGTCAATGCCCTCTATTAAGCGAATTAGCGTGTATTAGAAGAACGTAATGATTTAATTAGGTAAATAACTTTTATTTTCGTGATCGATTTGGTCATGAGGGTAATAGAATAATACTCGTACAGCTATTTTCTTTCCTTCCTCAATTTAATTAAATCTTAGGTGAACTCGTATAAATTCGAATTGGAATTAGCTTTTGTTCAAAAAGATTTTTTATTCTTGCTATTTGCATCTATTAAGATTTGAAACTGAAGAAAGTAAACAAGATACTATATAAACTGTGGTTTTATGTTTCATGAGTTTAACTGTTTTAGGGAGTGTATTCATTTGAAAATTAATATTTAACGAACATATTAATGGATCCCAGACGTATCATAATAGGTGTATCTATTTACAAATAAATAGGTCGTTGCTACTTATAACTTAATGGCTGCAAGTGGGACTAAAATTTGATATTACTAATTTTGAAACCATGCCTGACAGTCAGCCAAGGAGTATGCAAGTTTTTACTTTCGTTTACGGAATGCATTCAATTGTTTGAAGTCACTGAATGCATTCACTCCACTGAACTGGTTTGAAGTTTTCAACGTCATTTAGTGGGTCTGTTCCCGCTACGAAAAAAAACTACAAAAATCCACGAAATCTTAGGAAAAGTATTGAATTTTAGTTCCCGCACGTAAAAGTTTCGTAGTTTTTGATAGAAGAGAGAGAGAGCTAACGAGAGAGTCCAAGAAATTTCTTTGGGCAAAAATAAGAGCTCTGTCAAATGAGTGTGTTGTTGTTGGCTGGCAAGATAATTTGATGTAAATCAATATAAAAAAAAGTGACGTCTAAAAAATTGCCAGCCCTTTTGTTCAACTAGTTCCCCTGCATATTTTTGGACATTTGTCTTTCTCTGAGAGAATTTTACGCCGACTCCTAGAAATTTGACAACCGTTGAATTTTGGTGGAGAAAGTGTGGGAACAGACATAGTTTTTCGGATTTATGTCATTAGACTTGATATTTTTTTGTAATATTCTCTATTTTGGCAAAATTTTTGAAAAAAAATCCGTAACCGTTTTTCCCTCAATTTAATCTAACCTAAAAGATATGTAAACTTTTTTACTAAACTCGAAATCGTATGAATTGTGCTGGTTTACACGAGTGACACATTTGTCACTATTTACGTCAATAAATGCCAGAATAGTATTAACTTAAAAAAGAGATTTTCTTTCATTCTTCTTTGAGAGAATGTCATGCTAAATTTGTATCCTCTTTCAAGTCAGGTCAAGGACAATCGGACGCGTAAAAATCTAACCTCCTCTCTTTGTACCCTAACTAACGGTTTTTTTTTATAAATATATTTTTTCAAATATTATATAAATATTTAAAACTTACCAGTTTCATTGCGTTGTAGTCTAACCTCAGCACCTTCAGTTTTCGGCAGCATTGCAATAATTACGAAAAATGATAAAATTAAAAATATATACTTTATCGGATACATTGGTAGCGGTAAAGAATAATTTTTGCTTCGTTTCGATTGTCGGCGTGTCATTCGATTATCGATTTCATGCTCCAGTGGCATTCGTTGTTGTTGTTGTTGTCGCGTTCCAAAAATTTCGGTTAAACATTTTGCCAATATGATTGTTAAAAGCGCAAACGTTCTTAGTACACTTAAATTAGATACGCGCACATTTCTAAATACATTAGCACAGTTTTTACTGCCACTGTCACTACCATTTAAACTTGTACTATTTGTAGTGCTGCTGGTGCTTATGCAGGTACTGACACTGCATGACGGCGATGTTGCATTTGTTCTTATTGTTGTTGGTGTTGATGATGATAACTGGGATGAATCTACTGCTGCAGATGATGATATTTTAGTTGTTGTATCTGTTAATGAACACGCTGGAGACAGTGCTGCTGTTGCTGCTGATGCTGGTGATGATGATAGTGGTTTTGTTGTTGTTGTTATTGATGATGATGTTTTAGATACAGTAGGAGGGATTGATGAAGACGATGACGTAGATTGCAGTTGACATGATGGCATACTACTACTGCTACTACTACTACCACTACATCTACCACTCGGAGGATTGCTACACCAACTGAAGCTGACAGCACTAGCATTCCATTGTGATTGACTCTTTTGATTGGCATTTTCCAATGCATTCCATTTGGTGGTGGCTGCTGGCGGCGATGATGATGATGATGATGGTACGGATGGTAGTATTGTTGAACTCGTTTTCACAACACAATTTGTACAACTTTGCTGCTGACTGATTTGGATGTCATTTTCTTGCTGCTGCTGCTGCTGTTGCTGTCGTCTAAGAGTTGCCATTGAACTGTAACTTTTATCCGTGGAACATTCACTCCGTGTCCGACAAATTAAACACATATAGTCGTTAGGTTTACCTTCATCAAAGGTGTCATTCTTCTTCTTTATCATCATTTGAATGTCACTTCCTTCGTCCGTCAACGAATGACGTTTTAATTTCACCGTCACATTCTCTTTATATGAAGATTTTCGTTTCTTTAGTATGGAACAATAATTTGATCGATTTACCATTGTTGTGCAATAATTCAAGTCCATCTTTTCTCGTTTTCTTTCGATTCTTGTCCACAAACAAAAAAAAATTGTTCCGTTATCGGTATAACATTTAAAAAAAAAATTTTAAAAAAATAATAAAGATTTACAACAAAAAAATAAGCAAAAAATAAAATATTGCGCGACTTTTTTTTTTTTTTTCTTCCTTTCCACAGATTTATTTTAAGCTATTTGGCTTTCATGCTTTCATTTGTTTTTGTATTTCTTCCGTTTTTGGGTTTACATTGTTTAAATGTATCTGAAATGAGAGAAGCAGAAAAAAAAAAAAACAATTTAATGAGTATTCCATAGCCTTGGTTATAGTGAAGAAAAAAAATACTAGGTTTTCAGGTGATTCTGTGAGATCTCGGGGAGATGAAGCATTGCGAACACGAAGCAACTATGACATAACATATCCAATATAAATAAAACATCTCAATGTTAATGGTCTTTCGTATCTCCATCTGTGTCTGGAACAGATACTGTGTTCATTTTGTTTTTCTAGCAACCGGTGTCTGTTAAAAGTTTTCTTTCATGTTTTTTTGCACCAAATAGGAAATGAGCTAAATTTAACAAAACAAAAAAAAAAAAAAAGGACAACAATTCCAATTCGATTTAGATTCAGTTTCTCAGCTCGCTTAAGTCATTATTCAGCTCCGAGCAAATGTATGCCCATATAAATTCTCGATTTGAAAGAATTACCATGCACACTATAGAAATCGACCTCCAAGAAGAGGAGAGAACCCTGAACACAAAGAAATTGATAGTGAACTTTGAGGGTAGGTATTCGGTGTTTTTTTTTTGTTTGTCGAAGCTTTCGACCTAGACACGATTTTTCTTGGTTTTCAGTTTGCATTTGTTGATTCCAGGAACATAATTTGAATAACATGGAATAAACAGGTAAAAATAAACACCAAGTTGTAACCCCGCAAAGATTTGCTTGATAAAAAAAAAAACAAAATAATGGCAAACCGAGACGATGATGTCAATTCGGTTTTTTGAAAAAAAAAAAAACACACAAAAATGTATGACAAGTGTAATTCAGGGAAACTTGAGATGAAAACATAACAAAAGTTTAAAAAAAGATCTAAAGGTTGGTACATAATACCAGGACCGATTGAAGGACGTCTGAGAATAAGAATGTACCCAAACTCCCTCATAGTAAAACACAAGCCAAAGGGCAAATAAAAAGCTCTCATTTCTTGACAGCTGTCAAGCTACATCAAGCAAGAACAGAGGAACAGAGATTGTGGAAATCTAGTACAAAAAATAGTGTAAACTACTTTCAAGCTAATATTTGTTTTATCCTTGACAGCTGTCAAAGAGATTTATATGGATGAGAAACATGGAACGAATAATGTGTGGCCGACAAATATAATACAAATTTAGAGAAAACCTTTTAAAAACTTTTATCAGGAGACATATTCTGGGAAAACTATTCTTTTGACCATGAGCACGGTGTAGTGATAG
Source organism: Chalcosyrphus nemorum (assembly GCA_949716465.1). Classification (NCBI taxonomy): domain Eukaryota; kingdom Metazoa; phylum Arthropoda; class Insecta; order Diptera; family Syrphidae; genus Chalcosyrphus; species Chalcosyrphus nemorum. Next base: position 88,589,630 of record OX454333.1, read on the forward strand.
TTAATTCGGTCATTGAATGCCCAAGTCCAAACCATGTCTACACATTTAGTCAACCCAAAGACTAAATAATTCACTCAGTGTATTTAAAAGGACGAAAATTCTGTGAATTAGAAACGAATGCAAAAGTTACATACAATTCTCGCCATGTAATTTAGACAGCACCGATGGAGCATAAAATACGACGGCAAGGTGAAAAGTTCTTGAGATGGCCTGACGCAGAGATAACGTTCTAACCACAGCGAAAGCTCTGCCACCTTGCAAGATAGGTGCCGGCATTTAGCCGACCAAAAGCATATGCGTAAAAGATTTTCGCCGCAGTCTTTGGACCGATTCAAGAGGGATACGTCCGATTTCGTGCGGCCATTTGTCACCAAAGTCGATCGCATCTGCCGGAAAGGTCATGGCCAGCGTATTTGTACATGTACAAAAGTGTGCTTTGGCGAAGGAAAAACTGCGGGATTTGGGGTACAATTTGCTTGGCCATTCCCCTAATTCTTTTGATTTGACACCCTAAGACTTCCATCTAATCCCAAACTTGAACAAATTGGTTTCTAGGCAGAGCTTCGCACGCAATGAAGAAGTTGAGAGATTAAAATATCTCTACACCAACACTTTTCTGTCAACGTGATTCGAAATTGATTTCGCTCTCTCAACTCATGTCATTATCCAAATTATGACAGATCATCAGAAATTATGATTGAATCATTCCTTTGGTCCACACTTTTCAGTAGAGTGACATATAGTCCTTACTTTGAATGACTAAGTGACAAAATATGCCAGCTTGTACAACATAACGATCCACCACTTATAGCCAGACGAACAGGTGTTATCAAAATGACTCCTCTTTCCAGAATGACAACTTAAATTGTATCGATAAAAGCAAACAAACTAAAAACCACAAATTGAACTTGTTTGACTAGGGTTTTTCATCTTTATTTTACGATATTGCCTTCGCATCGCTTTCATATTTTACTAATTTGATGCGAACGATTTTAAATATGTATGCCCACTACTAAAGCCGGATCTATTCCTGTTGATCACATTTTGTGGTTCTGCGGCTGAATTAAAATACATCAATGAAATTGCCTCCTTTGAATTAAATCAATTAAAAATCGTAAACATGTCATGAGCAAAAAATGTCGTCGCCTAAATTTCTGAGAAACGCGAAAAAGGCCGTCGTGCCGCCACCAACAAACAAAATCAATAATTTTTCAGCACGCATTTGTCATTGAAAATTCTAAGAAATAAAAAAAAAATAAATATATTTGTTGGCTGATTGGTGGTTGGACAGTAATTAAAAACTACGTTTGTTGATTTTTCATTAAGCTGCCGACTTATGTAAGCTTTTTAGCAGTCGCTATAGGTATAGCAGAAGCGTGAACTGGTTTTCGAGATTTTTATTTGGATGAATTGGAGTATACTACTAATTCTAGTAGTAGTGCCTTTTGCGTTGACTTGGATTGGACTACTTTTGGTATTGTTGTTGCTTTGGTAATGTAACTTTGTATGGGTGATACAGAGACTTATTTAGTTATAAATCTAAGACATTTGTAGAACAACTCGAAAACTATTTTTTGGAAAACAAGTGGATATCTTGAAAAATCTTCGAGATCACATTTTATTTTTATTTGTCGCTCTTCAAATCTTTACCCTCAGGTTTATAGAACTCTTTCGCCAGCTAGCTGCTTTTAGGAAGCATCATTGCAGGACACTGCGTGATAGGCAATGATGCAGCACGGCTAGGTATACCCCATAAAGACTTCTGTAGAAATTGTAAGTACGAAGAGGAAATAGAATCCAGAGGAATAAAATCCATTCGTCACCTACTTCGTGAAAAGGAAAGATACTCTAAGGAGTTATTTCCTTCCGGAGCTGGATGATCTGGGAAACATAGAACTCAGCAAACCCCTGAGATTTATACACATGTATGGGTGGATGGACTCAAAGTGGTCTAAAAGAAACGTTGACACCTAACTTAACCTGTACTCAGGAAAACACAAACTAGATAAGGGCAATACATCCAGAAGTTGTCAACCTTTGTTGAGCGTTTATCTACTGCCTTGTGCTGTCGCGAAGAACTTAAGGCTCTTGGAACACAGCGCAAGATTAATCTTTGGTGGGCTTCTCAACTCGATGGTTTAACAGACTATGAGAAGTTTGATGACCTGGAAAGACGTGGCTAAATATCGACCTCAGAACACAACAACTCCTGTGTATCCCGCCTTGCACACTTAAGCTTGAAGCACAAGAGAAGCAAATACCTGGTGGAACTCATAGGACAGAAGTATCAGTGTAGCTTAAGAATCAATTAGTCAGTTACGATCAGCGTCCAGTGGTATCAGACTATGCTAATTTCTAGCTAGTGCACCATTTGTCACTAAGCTACCAAGTTCTGATTCTGACATCTTTACTCTTCATCCCAATGCTAATAACCATTTCAGGCTTACATTTAAGTCCCATCTCTAAGCAAGAGTTGATGAATTTCAAGCATTTCTTGACAACTGTCAAGAATAAATTATGCAATCTAAGGAAACTGAAACATGAAAATTCCTAAAATGTATTAAGCTGTAAGTATATTATGTAGTCTTTCCGTAAAGTTCATATTATTTCAGTTCATATACATTCAATCTAAACTCTTCCGAGCCTGGGACACTACATTGTATTGCGATTCTACGGTCATATGTATAAATGCGAATATCCTTTCCGATTCTGATTTGAGTTGGCACTCTATTGCACTCTATTGTTGCCAACTTCAACTTTAAAATTTGCCTGTGTCGTATCGTTCGAGTCTCGAGTGCCAGCTAAACAAAAGTACAAATAGATTTGACAATCTCCGAAAGGGAATCGAAATGAAGTTGGCAACTAGTATTCATTCGATTCTCGGTTAGTTGGATTTGCTTTTCGAATTATAGAGGAGTTTTTTTCCATTTCCATTGCCTTTCCAAGATTAGACACTTTTCGGGCGTGATTTAGTTCTTAGTGTCATAACATACATATTTCTAGATGAAATGGCGTTTTAACAGTTTCACCACAGGTGCATTTCATTATCGGCTAATTCGTCGAGTATTTTATATCATTTCAATTATAGCTGTAGACTATATTGTATGTAGGTCAAATTCAATGAAGCACAATTAGGATTCTTCTTGTCTTCATTCAATAAAGGTTATAATACTTAAGTAAGAGCATCTCTTTGCACGATACAAATTCACATACGTCATCATACAATCTTTCTATGTGTGTAACCTACTTTTATCCAAAGCCCCAAAGCCCCCACCTTTTACCCACCAACCACATCTTGTACTGGTAAATACAATCAACTTCTCTAATTACGCAATAGGGATAAACCTATTTAAAGCCTATTACAACGAAAACAATAAAGAAAGAAAAAAAAAACATTTACTACGACTTAATTTAGAATAATATACTTTTTTTTTTCTTAATAATTAAACTACGTAGTGGCGGCTGAAGGGGAAAAACAAACCTATAATAGTACACACCAGGGAAATATTTAATGAACAATATTTTTTGAAACGCGCAGTTGGAAAAAGAAAAAAAAAAAAACAAATTGTATGTAAAAATAAGCAGGGCATAATTACTTAAATATTGTCATAAAAATATGTAACAATGTCAATGTAAACACACAATCGTAGAAGACTCGCAATAAATTACAACAACAAAAAAAAAAGTCCAAATAGGAAAAAAAATAAAAACAAAATTACACGAGGCGCGCGCATGTTTTGTACGCGATTTGTAATTATGTTTTGTTGTTTTTTTCTATCTCCCCATACTCGCGTACTTCTCCTTCTTCATCGTTTTTCTGCATACGAATTTTGTTTACACTTTTTCTGTAAATGGATTGAAGAGAACTAAAATATTTCATTATACATACCTATATAGATATAAATAATATTTACGCGTGGATATTTTTTTTTCCTTTTTGTCTTCATGCGAGTAGGGTATAGTAGGTTTGTTATGCAGAAATAATTATGTTGTGCCAGTTTGATTGCGAAATATTGGTTCATTTGTCAAAGTGTGAGAAAATGACATTTGACAAGGACTTAAAATGACATACATCCAAGGAGCGGTGGGATTTCTCTACAGAATTTGCAAACTTGGACTTTTCTTAACAATATAAACTTTATATCGGTAGCACCTTGTCAAACAGAATGGATGATCATTCTTTCGAATTTTTGCTGTTTATCTGGAGTAGAATACAATATTATATCGTCTTATCTACAAAAACAACTAAGATCAAAGGAATAGGGCCAAATTAGGCCCTAGCGATACAAGTTATTAGAAAGTTAACCGACATGAACCGATATAACCGAATGAATCGGAACTTTATTGTCAAAAACCTGTCCACCTAGTGTTCATAATCGAAAGCGATGATCATTTACCACGTTTATACGGCGAATTGGAACTGGATTCAATTCGGGTTGAGTGCCATACAAACGTAGATTGGATTGCAATAAGATTAACTCTATCCGATCACTGAATTTTCTGCGATCGTGTTTTTACATATAAACGCGGATTAAAAGATGAAGTTTGACAGGTAGAGAAAAAAACATAAAGAAGCTAAAGAGAATTTTTAAACTTAAAAGTAAAAAATTAAAAGCAGAAATATTCGAAAAAGCAGTGTCAAACTTAATCCTCTTTCGATTCGATTCAAACTCGATCTTTCAATCCGGTCATAGAAACGTAGTAATTATCTCATTGACAGTTTGTCAGTTTGCTGCTGCGTTAGGTGAAAGGTAAAGGACACAAGTTTTTGCTTGGTACCCGGACCTAATGAGTCTCATTACTCTCAGATTTAGGAGTGCTTTTATAAAAAAACGATAACCTCTGACATGGTGGAAGAAAGCCCGAAGAATAAGTCTCCTGTGGTTCCACATGTTCAGCAATTCAAACTTGGAATCTATGTATGCTTATAGCTGCCAAGTCTAGAGGCCTAGATCTATTGTAAGATTTAAAAGGACTCCCGAAAAGGTGGCGCAAAACTAACCATCCTATCGGAAGATGTCATAACTTTTGCAAATGCCGTCTAATGTCAATCATATTTGACATTTGTGAACTAGACAGCTGCAGTGTATACAAGCAGACAAGTAATGACGCTATACTCCGCAAGGGCGTGGAATAATTTTGCGTCACCTTGTAAAAAAAACTATTCACTTGTTAATGGTGTTTTAGGGAAACATAGATTTTGAGTTCCTCACAACTGTCGGAAGTGGATTCGAATTAGACGCAGCGTCAACAGTACAAGTTAAGACTATAAATTAAATAAGTAACCAATCTTAGCTTTTGTGTATTTTATTTTATTTTCCCTTCTGCTCTCTTTCTGCTTGTTGTTGTTGTTTTTTTTTTTTTTTGTTTTTTCTTTTTAATGTGTAAAAATAAAAGCTAACACATGCGCGGCAATTTTTTGCGTAGTTTTAATAGTTTTCGCATAGAGAAGACTATCATCACACCAAGAAGTAAAAGACGAAGAAGAATAAAACTAAATACGAAATAGAAAGACAAGCAATACAAACAAAAATAAAAATGAAATAAAACCAGAGACTAATGAAAGAAAGAGAAAAAAGCGAATAGATAGCCACAGAATCGAAGTGAAGTACGCACCCTACTGCTATGTGTTGCTGGTGGTGCTGCTGTGTTTCTTTCTACTCTCTTCTAGTAATCAACCCTACGAAGATGATGTGGATAACATAATCAAAAGTGTTTGTTATGCCCAGGGGGTGGTTCCGAATTGAACGAACAAACAAACTCTGCTGCACTATCACCAAACGTGGATTTCACGCTCAGGCACGCTTCATCTGTATTTAAGAGGCGGGGGGGTTTTGTTTTGTTTCGTTATTTATATGTGGGTTTAGAGTTAATAAATTAACAATATGTACTTAATATTATGTGCACACATATTATATTGGGCAGAATAATTGATTATTAGAATTACGGAAACAGTGTTTGACCTCATACCATATTCTAGGTGGCGCAAAAGGCATCACCCTATTGGAAGATGCTATAACTTTTGCAAATGGCGGCAAATGTCAGTTATACTTTGACATTTGTGAAGTAAACAGATACAAAATAGATGTCAACAAGACATGAACCGCTACACTCCTAAAGAGCACGGAATAATTGCTACGATTTTTTTTTAAAGAGAAATCTGTTGTGGAGTGTGAATTTCGCTGCAGATTCCCCAGTCGTCTGACACCATATGGGCAAACACTGTGACGTTTTGGGCTCCCCTAGAAGAGAATGGGACAAGGCAAGATGCTGCGAGGACTGGCCAGCCCCGAAGCAGCAGTTCTGATGATCACAGTTGTACCTGAATTTGTCTCAGGGCCTGAAGAACCGACCGGGGAATATTTCCACAAACGTGTAGGGCTAGCTCTACAGAGCAATGCTCAACGACCTTGCCCTTTCTCAATTGGATGAATTGCGACTGGAGAACATGTTGCTCTAACAAGACGTCGCATACTGCACGATCTAGAACCGAAATTTGGAGGTCACCTAGTTTCTCATTTTGGCGATTTGCACTGGCCGGCAAGATAGGCTGATTTTACTGTTTCAGACTTCTATTCTTCACGAGTCAAAGAGAATATCCCTCTAGAATACGAGGATCTACTGCTGGAAGTTTTGGCAAAAGTGAATCATCATGAAAGTGGTCTCATCAATTCGTGGTGCTAAAACTTTAGATGTTGCCACAAATCAAAGCCTTGTCAGCCGTCTTATCCTTGTCATAGTCGACAAACACTCTACTTCCACGTCTCTTTTAAATTATGCTAACAAAAACATAAACTTGAGTGTTTGGTGTAACTTATTGCAATTAGTAAGTTGCACAACGCAAGCATGAAAGTGTGACAAAACAATTATTCAGTCTGCGCCTGCAAATCATGTCTATAACTTCCTCTCTTTATATTTCATGTCGTCGGTTGCGTTTTATCAAAGCTGGTATCTACACGCTAATTGCTACTTATTTTGTTATATATGTATATAAGAAAAAAACTTTTATGGACATTCCCAGACACATCATCCATAGATCCATCCATGCAACACATACCTAGTCATTAGTGCAGACCATCACTTCCTTTATTCCACGCCAGAAATAAACATTCCTAAACATAAAGCAAAACACAATGGCGCAAAGAGGGATCACAAAAATACAAATAAAACACGAGTCAGGAACGTCAATAACAAGCGTCGAGACTCTTTTACATTATGCCTCATTCATTGCCCTTTGAAATGCAACAGCGCAAATTTCTTCTTCCGTCAATTTTGCGCGCCAAATAAGTTCATATGTATTTTTTTTTTTTTTTTTTTTTTAGAATTACTGCAGCAAAATTGCTGGCAAATGTCTTTTGAGTAAAGACTTCTTGTAAACAACTTGTTAATGTTTTTTTTTCAAGTTCCTTTCCAGTGATAATTTGAAGTGGAAAGTGAAGATCGACAAATTATTGTGGAAACAATTAAGGCGTGTAAACACTGGCGCCAGCATTTGAGCTTGTTAAAAAGTTTTAACTTCCAAGATTCCATGAAATTTGTATTTTGTTTTTTGAAACGTCTAATTAGACAGAAAACTTTGTCGGCATCATGTAAAAAAGTCAAACTACTTGGGGATTGTTGAATAAGCCGCATTGTTCATGATTATAGTTGAATTCACAATCGATTACAGGTTAGTCATTGACGAAGAATAATGAAATCGATTACAAGTTAGTCCCATCAATTCGAATTTAAAAGTGAATTTCAATTTAGATTACAGATTACAGGAAATGTCTAGAACTATATACTGAAAGAATTTGATATAATGCAGTTAAGTGATTAAGTCGATTAGTGGCATCAAAAATACAATCGAAAGATTCATGAATACATTATGATACTCATGACTACTTTTTAACTCCAAATGTTTAAACAATTACCCAATCAACGATTTTGTCTGGCGTAGCAAATGAGTAATAATTTTCAAATCAAATCACTCCGAGTAGTTGAAAACATCGCTAAGACTAATGAGTACCCAAAATCGCAAGAGAGGTGCAGAGAGGGTATAGCTGAGCGACCTACGAATACGACGAACAAATATTTAAAAATTTTGACTTTTTTTTTAGTCGTAGCAATCTGCGAAACTCATTTATCAGTTATCAAAGCAAAAAATATTGTGAGGTTAAACACTCACGAAGGTTTTGGTCACAGAAGAACTAAACCAGAAAGTCAACTTCGGGTCGTTTGACAGATTAGCTCCCCAAGCCAAAAACGCTGCATATTTATAATTGCATTCTGACGTTCAACCAAACTCAAATGGGAGCTCATAAAGCTCACACATACTAATAGAGATTTTAGATGGGTGGCTTCAGAGTTCAAGGCGCGGCCATTTTGTAGGTGCTGTTTACCGTGTACATCTATTTCATTTGTAGAATGGGAATGAAATTTGACAGTTTGCATGAAGCATTCGCTTATTTGCAAAAAAAGAGCGAATTGTTGAGTACTCCGCAGAACGGAATACAATTTAACTTTCTTCAAATAAATCGATACAAAAAATTAACTCTCTTTTTTAGGAAGAATGAACCCAAATCTAACAAAGCTGCTGGAGCTGTCGGCTTTGTCGCCGAACTTTTCAAAGCAGGAGAGGAAGAGCTGGTAAGCACCATGCACCAGCTTATCTGCTTTTCAGCTAATCCTCAGCGGGTTGTCAGTGGGGCATTTGCGAGCATTGAGATCGAGGCAGCAAGGATAGGTTTAGCGGTAAATGAAAGCATGACGAAATATATGCTGTCTAAAAAAAAGCACACTCAACATTGGCGTCTTGGACAGAATGCCACAATAGACAGATGTAATTTCGAGGTAGTAAAGGACTTCGTCTACATAGGCTCTATGTGTAGGTCTCATGAGGATGCCGAAGAATACGGAGAGAATACGAAGAATACTATACGGTATAAGTACATTGACATTGGACAGAAGAGTTCGCATACAGCAACTAAGATGGCTAGGTCATGTAACTTTCCAAGTAAGAATGTTCTTGAATCCACCCCGGATGGAGGGTAGACTTGACCTCGAGGTAGGTGGCGCAAGCAAAAGCAAGTGGAAAGGGACCTCAGCCTAGAAAGGTTTGTTGGTTGAGAACAAGGTCCACCCTAACCTGTAGCTCCATCTAAGTAAGTAGTCTGGACTTAAAGTGTGTGCGTTGGAAAGGTCTAGAAGGACGCAGGCTGCCCAAAGTCTTATGGCCGGAGCTAGACCATAGTAAATCGGAGGAAATTATTAAACTAGGCAGATCCCAGATGTACTGCAATGATAAACACGTATCGGAGGACATTGCGCACATCGTGAGGAGATTGGGAGAGATGGCATAAGCTTTTAATTTCGGCCTTTTCAGACAATCTGATTACCCTACCTAATCTAATGAACAACCCCTACGATTGCGAGTAGCTATTCACGATTAACAATCAAATTTAAAATTTGTCCACAAATAACCATGGAACCCTCAAATATGGTATTGAGAACATAATCCAATCAATAGCTCAATCGATTACAGTGTCATTGAAGGAAATTTATTACTACTAGGCAACCGAGTAAAATTCAATGCCTCTTAAAGTAAGCGTTTCAATTAAAATAAAAGGATAGCGCGCGACGCGACACGTTTAAAACGAAATATTCTCTCATAAAAATATGTTCCACTTTCGAAAACAGTTTGCCTTCTTCAGTCACCCTTTTTGTTGTGTACGACGACGACGACGACGACCTATCAACTGTCTTAAAGGGAATAAGAAGCCTCTTTCAGGCCATACTTCGCTTAATCACCATATAAACGTGTCATAAAAGTACCTTGTTCAATTCCCTTTGGTTGTACGATATGTGAAGTTGTTGTTCATCATAACGATGACTATGTTGGCGATGATGATGAAGGGGTGGATTTTTTTCCGTCGTCGTCGCACCCAATGGCATAATTTCAAGAAAAGTGTACCTACTTTTTTCCATACTAGAATATTTGTTGTTCTTTGCAATTAAAATGGGTTATGGTAATTGGGTGATAATACTTATGTTTCTTCCTGTTACTCTAGCGAGTAAATGTTTATTACATTGCTTTTTTTCGTTCACCCTTTTCTGGAGCGCATTCTGTGTAAAGAGTTTCTAAGCTTCCTCTTGTGGAAGTTACTCAATTTCAGGGTGGAAAAGGGTTGCGTAGTTAACGTGACGATCTATTGACTATAAATATGTATGGTTATGGATAGGTTGGGTTTCTTTTGAAAAGGATTACTTGTCTGGAAGGGAAAAAATGGCTTGGGGGAATCCTGCTCTCGAACTAGTAGAATATTTGTCGTCATGATTTTGAAATGTTTAAGGGGAGGCTCATTTTAAGGCGATTGAGTACTTAAAAGTGACTTGTTGACACGCATACGATAAATATTAGTGTACACTCAAAGTTTGGGGAATTTTTTTTATCTGAAGGAGGCTTTTTAAAACTATAAACCTGTGCGTAGGAATGCACACTGTTCGCCCTCAAAGTTCAGACTCCTTCGCTCTCTCTCTCAATGTCAGTTGCCGTGAATGCTGTCAAGTAAACTTGTTAGTTTTCGGTTGCGATGATGCTGATATCGAGATCCTTTCTTCAACGAAGTTTGACTAGGATTCAGGCGATCAAAAACCTACTTTTTGAGAACCTATTGGTCTACCATTGTGGCCTAAGAAAAACAAAAAATGTTGGCAGACTTTCGATGCGGAATACAAAAGTTTACGGCGTTTTAGGAGCCGGAAAAAAGTTAGCCTCCGTTTATGGGAACGAGCATACCGATGAACTGGAAAGGCAGGGTAGTGAAGATATTAGCTAGAATCATCCTGAAGCGAATCAAGGAACATCTCGAAAACATACTCGACGCCGCTCTGGAACGTCCACTAGATCGTCTTGAGTTTTAGGCCCCATTTTTGAACCGTATAGTCATTGGCACATGGCCTTTGCTGTAGTCGCAGGTAACGTTCCTAAGGTCCCAGTTCATGCTAGCGTTTTTATCCACGATTACTCTTTCGCTTCACCTGAGGGACTATAGCTCAAGTTAACCCTAATCTTATTAGTCTTTCTGTATGAAGCCGAGTGCTGGGCGATAAGTAAGAAAGCTGAGCAAATATTGGACACCTTCCAGCGAAAAATACTTTGGCAGATATTAGGTCACTTTGCGGGGAAGCCTAATGGAAGAGAAGATACAATCAGCTGTACCAGAATATGGATGCAGTTCGAAAAGCCAAGGTACGCCGACTACATTGGCTCGGCCTCATCGATCGAATGGACAAAAATGCGCCAGCCAAGAGGACCTTCGAACCCCAGCCCCCAGACTAAGTTATAGCGGATGCCAGAAAACTTGGTCTCCACCGGAAGCAGCGTGGAAGGCAGATGTGTCTCAGGCAAAGCCTCTACAAGGGTCTGCCGACCCCTTTAAGAAAATAAGTAAGTGATGGGCTTATAGGGATGTATTCCAATGAGTTCCACTTCAGATTGATCTTTCTCTTTCTGGACGAGGTCGAGGAAACTAAAAATTGTCTAATAATCAATCATCTAGGTCGAAACACACGTTGTCGAATTCATCTTATTATCTGCTCTGGAAGTATGCCAGCACAACCCATTATGAAATTAGATTTCGTGTACTTTGCTTCATTACCAACACGATGCCTTCGAATTCGTCCACAATGCCAATGCAAAACATCATCTGATTCCCATTTGCACAGAGATTAATTCATCAGTCTGGCGCAACGTCACATCACATATCACTATCCCAATGAATAGGTCAAATTCTTTCTCATTTATCAACGAAAAATTCTCAAAATAAGCAACACAATTAGCGACATGCAAAACCTTTAAATGACTTCATTCACAAATTTATACTGCATTCGATTCGGCCGGCGGCGCCCGACTGATAAATCGCTTCCCTTTATCGCTTTCATTTAATTGCATTTTTTTGTATGTCCTCACTTTTTTTTTTTAATTAAAAAAAAATCCAAAATCAAATCCAAAAATCCACTCAATCAATATTATTAAGCAATCATTCCAGCCAACTGAATGGAATGCAATCGTTGCTGTTGGACATGGAATTTTTATGAATGAAACGTAGGATCTGTTCCTCCAAATCAGATTCTTGTTCGCCTCTCTGTTTGTAAATACATATATTTTTTTTAAGATAGTGGAAATAAAAAAAAAAAATTTGAAAATTCATTGATAAAAATTTGGTTTTCTATCAGAGGATAGTAGGTATAGGATTAGGGCAAGATAGCGAGCGACCCTCTCCTTGTTGTTTAATCTGCCGCCAAAAAAATAATAAAAAACCGATCATGATAATTCTTCGGGTTGTTTGTTTATTTAGTCGTTGCACCATACCAATACATGTGACTGTGCATAATTCACTATCGTGTCTGACAGTAACACTTAAATCGATAACAATGTCGGTGGAGTTGTTGCTTTTTTTTTTAATGGCCGGGTTCAGCATTTCTGGCCCCGTATACAGTGAAAGAGAAAAGTATGGTAACACTATCTTTTTGCGAATTTAGACAAGTTTTCTTTTCTGTCTCTTTAAATATCGTCAAAAAGTAGGCGTAGTTTAGTAGTGCTTTCGACAAGAAGTATCTTTCTTCCTTCTGAAGTTAGCTTTCTTTCAACATCTACTGTTTATCTGTTGGATTTTTTTTTTTCAGTGACCATGGAGAAATGTTAAATCAAAATTGACCTAAATTCTTGGAATTCTTTTTTTTTTTTTTACTTTCAAAAGATACTTGTGTGTGCGGCGTTGCTGGTTTCCGAATCCCCAGAAAGAATTTTTAGTATTTTTTTTTTTGTTTGAAAATGTCAATACGTTTTGACACGACGACAAACATTGAAATAATCGTCTTTGCCTCCATCATAATGTTGTTTAGGGCATTTAACTCTGTCTGGTAATAAAACTCCACGCAACATATTTGAAAGAAACAGTGAATTGTATTTGTTTGGTTGCGTTTAGGTTTTATAATATTTTTTGTTTGTTTGTTTTTATTTGGAACGTATACCGGGGGTTATATGACATTCTTCCAACACTTTTGTTGCAGACTATTTGTACAGTAAATTCCATCACGTAGTTTTGTGTATTTTCATCAGTTTTAATGGTTTTATCCCAAAAGCCAAGTGTTGGAGGAATTTATTTCCGGCATTGAGGTCGTTAGCCATTGGAGAGTACGTATATATGGGAAATTTTATACTAAAGTACTAGAATAATTAAGTAGGTAATAGATTAAGTTCAACATCATCAGTTAATGGGACTTGTGTGTATTTGCTTTTTGAAATATGAAGCCAAAATATATTGGTATCTACGTTTCTCAAAAATCTCAAAATTTAGGTAAATTTTGCAAAATCCAGCTAAGTATTTAGTTAAGACTTTACCAAATAGGACTTTTGTATATACAGTATTTAATTTATTAAATGTAAAGAATAGATCAGAGACCCACAGAAAGTAGCTCGTTTTGTGAGCCATTTGAATTATTCACTTTTTTCACGCATTCGTATTCATTCACAAGAAGTATTCGCTGGGCTCAAATTTTATTGCCTCTCATAAAATGAATCTGAAGCGAGCTCTCATTCACATTCATTCCAAGAAATGATTATCTAATGGGAAAGGCTTAGAACAAAATGGCGCGCATACGTGGTTCAAACCGTATGTCCTCGTGGGGTAAAACGTATTTTGGGCACCCTGTCCAGACCCCATGTTTCGTATACGAAGTAAATGGAGAGGAATTGTAATTTTTTACATTAATTACATACATATGTAGTTATTTTACAATCACTGCAAAATGCAGTAATACTATTCTGTATGTTTTCCGCTAAAACCATGGCAACACTGAATGGAACCGATGCTCCCTTCACAAATGGCGTTCTCTTCACAATCAAATCTCTTTCATACCAAAAAAACAAAAACACTCAAGCTCTGCAGAATAACCTCAAATTTAAGAGACGAATTGGCTGCTTGCTTATTACCTGCCCGCCGCCTGTACATAAAGAATTATTAGCAAAAAAAATCACGAGCAAAAAAAAAAGAAGAGGAGAAACAAAAAGAGCATGCAGCCACCCTGAAGCAATATTGCGGTTGGCGGTCATTCACTTGTTTGTTTTGTTTTATTCTTTTTGCATTTTGTCCTACCCCTGCTCTGCCTGACTTCTCGAACGTAACGAAAAATTGTCTGTCTGTATTGTGATAGTTGATAGGTTTTCTGTTATTTTTTTTTTCTCATTTTTCTTGGATTTGTTGTTCTGCTTTATTATTTATATTTTTGTTTTGTGTTTTTTTTTTTTTTTTTTGTTTTTTAATTTGGGGGCGAAGGAGGAAAGATTACGATTTTGTTTTTCTCGCAAAATCAATGGAATTAGATTTTTAGAAGCAAGGTAAAAGTAATCGGATGCATGTGTGTGGCCTAGTAAGACATTTTCCTCGTCGTCGTGGCGGTTGTTGTCGTCGACCAGACTGTAATTCTGCTGGTGGATTGGGTGTGGCTCCTATTGAAATACGGGAAATGGGGGGTAACATTAAATAAAATAATTTATCAGTAGATACTTTCAAGCATCACGAAATATCATGGCAAATCATTCATTTTATTTAAGCGACAAAATGTCGTCGTTTTGCAGTCTGATTGCGATTGTGCTATTATTTTCCCACGCGAAAGTTGCCTCAGCAATTTTCTTGATATATGATCGCACCACAGACACTAGATTTTCAAGAAGCAAAGAAAAGAAAAGGCGGGGAAAGTGTCTTAAAGCAATGAGTGGAACTATTTTTATTAAAAAAAAAAATAAAATAAAAAATTATAATTATAAATATTAGGGTATAAGAGCGCCAAGGCCCTACAAAAGGGATCTACAGTTTTATGCAGTATCCCAAGAGCAGAGGGTTTTTAAGAAGCTTTCCCATGGCATTTATCCTCTTGGATGTCAGACGCTCTCAGAGATGAAAATACGATGATAGTATTTGAACTTTGTGAACCACTTGCGGAGTAGTCCAAAGCACTAACCACTGAGCCACGGCACCCACTAAAAAGATTTAAGAAACATTTTTATACATAAGCTAACACCAAATTAATGAAAGTCGAAAGAAAGTTCAAAGTCAGAATAAGAATTTTGAAGCTTTATCTGTGATCAAGTAGATGTTGTTGAGCAATAACTTTTAGGGCTTTGAAATGAATCCTGATTCAATAACTACAAAACCTTAATCTATTACTTTTTTCTGCCAATAGTAGAACTGCATATTCGGTTCATGTTCATGAGCGTTGACAGGCTTTGCGATAACTTCTGTCCAAATTTTGCAATCCAAAATGCCGCTTCAGAGTAGTCGGGCGTGACAGGACAAAAAAGGCAAGAGGACAAAATTCTAATAAGAGCCAAAAATTAAAGAAAAGAAAAACACAAATGACAACACAGCTGACAGGCAGTAGCTGTCAAACGCTGTTTACGATATCTACGATCAAAAGCGTTCGCAACGCCTGAGGTAGTATTTCGGATTGCCCCATAGAGCCCATTGTCAAAGGAAATCGGAAACCGACATTTACCACGTCTATATGACCGGATTAGGAGATTCAATTGAGCTTCAATTCACGTTTTCCATGCAACCAGATTGAGGGATCGAGTTTGAATCGAATCAAAAGATGATTGAGTTTGACACTGCTTTGCCATTTTATCTGCATACGTCCGAATACCTATGTTTAATCCTCATATCTTACTTATCTACTATCCAGTCAATCCTGTTTCAATCCAATCTGCGTCTATACGACACTCTATTACTAATCGAGCCGTCAGTTAAAAATGACGGAACAACGGATTCTATGGGTTGAGCACTTTACGCCGGAAAAGCGCTTGCAGACTGTGAAAATTTATTTATAAAATCGAGGTTAACTTTATTGAACTTAGATTGCGTTAGGTCCACGTTAAGGTTGACATAATCCAAGCAAGTATTTCCCCATTTTATGGAAGATTTTGTGCGATGTGCGATAGCGAATGTCATAATCGAATAAAAATTATGCTCGCATGCTGTCAAAGTCCGAGCGCACCGTTACGTACGAAATGTGCGAATGAAATCGCTTTTTACGTATGAAAGCAAGAGTAAACGAATCTGAGCGAAAAGTAATTTTGGGTGCAGTATACAAATGATGTGTATTCCCATGCTACGTACGGTAACGCCCAGAGCCTTAATTCAATTATGGTTGGCCCTTAACTCTTATGTACGTCATGCGTTCGGTGAACGTGTTGGGTTGAATGGCTATGTCAACCAGCAAATGAGCCCACGCCCCTCGAGGGCATTCGAAAGGCATAAATTAAAACCAAACTAATTTCTAATTTGTATCAAAAAAGCTCTAAGAACGTTTGAAATGCTGTAGATATATTGAATTAGAAATCACTCAAACTCGAAATTTTCTTCCCCTTAAAACTTCTCCTTAAAAAAGGACCCTTTGTCATGTTTCCTTCTTTGCAGCATTGTTTCCCCCTCTCATCCTTTCAACTTCTGCCTCGTTTCTATACCGCCGCGCCGCCACTGGCCAAAAAAGGTTATTGGCCTAAGATTCTGCTTTTGCGTTCACATGCCCCCTAATATTCGCATCTCGTTTAGCACCAACAACACAAGACAGAACACCACAGAGCTGGGCTCAAAAATCAAAACAATTTTTTGTGCGCAGCAGCAGCAGCGGCGGCGGCGGACCTCTTCACTTGTCGAATGTGTGTAGACATTGCAAACAAGTTGGTCCATACTCTCTAAAAAAAAAAAAAATATAGGAGGTGTTTTTTTCGGGTTTGATCATTATTGTTGTTGTTGTCGTAGTTGTTTTGAGATCAAAAGAAGACCAAAACACAAAGAAGGTCAAGCAACTAAACGTTCAAGAAGAAACGCATCAATGAAGGAGGCGGAGGAGGATGCTTTGAAGCGAAGCTAAGCAGCATGCCACAAAATATAACATATTTTGAACACACCAAGTAGAACAACAACAACAACAAAAAACTGTTTGTTTGGTTTTTGGCACCAGCAAGATTAGGACCCGATAAGAAGCGTTAAATTAATAACCTTGAACCGTTTTTCCCCCAGATTATTGCGACCGAAAAAGGGATCCACTAGCGAGGAAGCGTAGGGATCACAGTTTATTTTTTGTTGATGTTGTTGTTGCCAGCAGTCAACGCGCTACGCGTTGTTATAGCTTAGATGATGCTGTGTTCTCAGATCTTATCTGAATTGGTATTTGTGTTTCTTTTTTCCGAACATTCATATGTATGTGTTGGCTTATTTTGATGGTCTTCTTGTGCTGCTGCTTTATCGTTGTTCTTGTGTTGTATATGCATCTTTTGTTTGGCGGGAATAAAATGGTTATCATTTGGAATTTAAAAATGCCGAAATGCGCGCCGCACATCGATCACCATAGTATCGTGCCCCGGCAGGCGCACTTAAGTTACGACTCCGACACCGTGTTATATGTGTGCGCGGTATGCCAGTCGATCTCTCTCTCTAGACACAACAACTAAAGGCAAATATGTAAAATAAAACCCAGAGGTTCACAAAATATACGAAAATAAAAATAAAAATTGGAACGGCTAGGTATTTTTCCCCAAAAAAGTAGTTGTTTTGGTTTTATGTGCCTTTGTGCTGCTGTTTGTTTTCGTTTTTGATTCTAGGTTCATGGAACTTTAATGGACGGATAATTGTTTGTTTCTTAAGGAATTTAACCTAACTTTGGACAGCAATTGTATTTCCAGCTTAAAGCTAATTATTTGGATTGCCTGACAACTCTTGCTTTGCTCTAGTCATTTTATAAAACACGACTAGAACTTCAATCAGTTTGCAAATACCAAAAATTTGCCACATATTCTAAACAACTTAAACTATTATTGCGACAACACCTTCAGATGTTTTCTGTCATTGTGCAACAAGTGGCATTTGTCATGATGACATGCTTGAAATATAAAAATCAGGCTTGGATTCGTCCGAATGAGCTACAAGAGACTACTGGCTAGCAAGGTTTCAAAAAAACACGGTTATTCTCACCAGTACTTGCTGCATCACACTTTGATTATTATTATTATTTGTAAAGGGTATTCTGCACCGTGATCTAGTGGTGTTTTGTGCCCCTTCTAACGTTGGAGAGGTTTGTACCCTCTTCGCTTACAATTCCTTTGATTCATTTTGAAACCCTCAGTGTAGAAGTAAGTTTCTCTATTGGAAGAGGATTACTTCATTCATTACTGCAAGGAATTCTGATGGAAAATTTCCTATTAAACGTCAGTCCTACAATCATGATATCTCCTTACTAAAAAGTCAAACGAAGCCTTATGATTTCCGGCCAATATGTGCAGGTACTGCTGTAGCTGACAGTTGATAGAATTTCTGGGATGATAAATGAATGGCGTACCCAAGGAGGGAGAACAAACGCAATGTAGGGGAATCATGTCCTTTGTTGCACAGTAGATATCCCAAAGTCTCGAAGAGATTGAACCAAGGGTTGATCTTGGAACAGGGTTCTTGCACCTCTGTGATTGAGGACAGAGGTTCTAGAGATAGGAGGATTGTCATAAAGAAAGAGCTTTGAAGAATTTGGCATTGTTTACATACATCCGTAGCATGAAAGGAGTAGTGCTTCGCAATATCTTAGTTACGATGAAAAGAATGGGACGTAGATGTCTGCCTTGCGGAACACAAGGCGGAACTGATGCAAACACTACAAAAACAGTTTTACACGTAAGAAGTCATCCTTTTTAGAAATATGGGCCCAAAGTCGTATGAAAGTGGTAGATTTATAAGATATCCTCTTGAAATCCTCACTGAGAGCGTCGACTTCATTGCCACTCAATCAGGACGAGAAGGCGAAGGATAGGTAAAAGAACTTTAAGACTACATTGTTTTGATACCTTTCTTCACTCGAAAACCGAAAGTCCACCTTCGTCACATTCAAAATACATAAGTAGATTTCAACTGATTTTAATGTAAAAAAAAAAACATCTCAGATGATCCTCAAGTGCTTTCTAATAAAAAATAAACACAATAACAGAAAAATGACAGGACATTCAGCATTTGCGTTCAACACGAGTGTGTCGTAAAAACAGGGTAAGTCTTCTGAAACAAAAAAAAGAAGAACAGATTAGAGAAAAAGAGACAATCAAACGCACACACAATTCTATGCCTATTGTCATGACTAAAGTCTTAGTATAAGACCGCGGCTGCCGACCTAAATTTTCCTTTTCCCTTTTAATGTGATAGTAAAAATTATTTCATATGACGAATGCTATCGTAACATCATGAATAAAAAAATGTTTAATGAACTTTTTATGTCAACTGTAAATTAAAACAATAAATAGAGCATATTTCAAACATACTTCGGAGGATATATTAAACATACGAGTATATGAAATGCTCTGGCAAAATAAATATATCTTGACTGATAAGTAGTTTGGTATTAAAAGGGAGTGAGCGTCCTAATAAACTTAGACGTGTGCATCATAGTACCTAGTCTCCGCAGTTGGAAAGGGATGTGTTCAAAATTTGCAGTATGGGTCCGTGCTTATAAAACCGTAAGCTGGCGAATTGAAGCCATTATCATTACCACAGAAAGGCTTAATGGTGTGCTTTATGAGGAAGGACCTGACTTTTGTTGGTGAGAACTTAGGGTTATAGTGCTCAAATATTGTTGGATACCAAAGTTAAAAGTATTCATAAAGAAGTGATGAAAAGTACATATCTGGATATTGAGGGAATCTCCTCGCCGAATATACATAAATTCAATTCAGTACCAACAACGAGTCTTAACCTTCTAGCCACTGATCTGACAACCTTTAACAAATAAGGCATAACAACGGTCTTGTCTCAATATTAAGTTAATATTAAGGTCAATTGATCCGCTCACGAGCGCTAATATTGAGTCTAGTCGAAATACCCGACGAAGGTTGTGTGTTGCATCTGGTTATCAGATATGCTTTGGCATCTTTTCATAGTCAACGCCTAGAACCGATGGAATATACCCGGCTTTGCTGCTAAAGGGAATAGAACAACTGCTGCCAACTTTGAAAAGTATTTCTCTACTTCTTGGCTTACGTTTAGCTGACAACTCTCAATACTTCTGACAACTACGCGCAATCAATATGCAGATGACATCGCCGTGCTCTGTCTGTGCTAATGTGCAGGTGGCCTTGGACATGATAGATGAGCAGTGTACTAGAAATGGGCTTTCGATCAATTCTCTCTAGACGAAGGTTGCTCTCTTTACGAGAAGGAGGATCGTGAGCCAGTACTGAAAGTTATCACCATCCAGCTCTCAGATCAAGGAAAAGCTTCTTAGGTCAAAACATGCGCTCTCAGTTTTTTGGCTGTGTAAGGGTGCTTTTGGAAGGACGTGGAGGTTGTCACCGAAGAGGGTCCTCTGAATCTATACGGCTTCTGCTTTATGCGTCGGTTATTTGAGGGAAGAGTCTTTCTCGTTAATAAGTGGTTGCCTCTTGCGCCAAACTGCAAAGAACAGTTTGTCTCGGATGCACAGGAATCTCCCTACTTTTGATACTTATATCATAGGTTCTCGTTAAGCCCTATTGACCGACTCAGACGATGTGGCTTTTGGTATGAACCACACTGGAGCTTTGAAGATCTTGCACGAACCTATCTTTTGACTTGGTCTTATGGATATCCACTCTGATGCTTTGACTCCGAGACGCAAGTATGAGGTTGACTTTCCAGATATTCAGGACTCGCTACCACTATCGTCTGAGCCAGGAATGAAGTGTAGTCGTATTTTCAGAAATGGTTCTAAAACAGTTCAAGGATCAGGGGCTGGTGTATTTCTGTAAGACGATAACATTGGGTACGTATGCCTCTGTCTTCCCGGCGAAGATTATTGCAATCCTAATGACTGCGAGTCACATTGTTAGGAATAGGTAGAAGGGTCGTAATATCTGTTTCTATAGTTCTGTAGTGGTTTAGGCCTTGCTAAATGCCTTAACCTCATCGAAATTGGTGAATGCAAGAGAGCTTAGAAATCTATCCCAAGATTCAATTTATTGACTCTCAACTGGATGCCAGGTCATATTGGTATCACGGGAAATGATATTGCTAGACAAGGCTCAGTAGAGAACGGCCTCGCGGTAGGTGGCACAAAAAAGTGGAGAGGGACCTTAACCATCAGCTTGTCTCTGAAAAGCCCAGATGCAATCATTACAAAGAATTTCATACTTCTATTAGTTATAGCTCCTAACAATTGACCGGTCTATTAGGTACACCAATCCAGCTCCAGACTAATGTGTATATATATATAACATTTCCTCCTCCCATTTATTTACAAGCACCTCGGGTTGCTTGATTTCACATGGCATAAATCTGTCATTTTGAAGAGTCTCGTATCCGCTGCAACACCCCTATTACAACATCAACAATGATATAACCCAAGATGTGAAATATGTACGATATGATGGAGAAGAACAAATATTTCATGGTTTTACTGTGAAATGCCATTAAAAAAGTTTCCTACAAAAAAAAAAGTTTAAAAGTCAGCGAGGAGGACTACAAAAAGAGAGAGACAGAGAGAGAGAAAAAAAGGATAAAAAAAAACGTAATTCACAATTTCAGAACTGAATAGTGGTGCAGATACTATTCAATTCACATCAGTAGTTGTACTATCATAGAATACTACACTATACTACGCTACTACAGATTTTTTGTTTTTTTCGTCCTTTTTTGCTTATGCACACACATGCATATGTAAAGTAGTGCAGTTGCAGGAGAAAAAAAGAATCCCCATCATCATCATCGTCATCATCGGGACAGAGAACACGAACAGAAAATATTTCTAAATGTTAGAAGGACGTCAGTGGCAGGAGGAGGAGGAGGAGGAGGGGACGAAAAAAAATCCATACATATACTATACCCTTGACTGAAAACAAGGAAATTTATCCGCTTTCGCCTGCTACGCCATTCATCCCTCTGTTAGTGGAATCTACAGCTACACTCTAGAGAGGGTAGTTTACGGTACTGTGTGTATTTTTCTCTTTGTCTCTATCTCGCTCTGTTTCTCTTCGACAACACTACACAACGTCCTCCAGCAGCACCAGAGCACAGCACACCAGCGTTTCTGTTGTCAAAAGTCATTGACCTCGTCGTAGTCGTCGTCGCAAATATATTCTCCATGAAAGAAGATGAGAAGGGCGATTTTGATTCTCATTTCTCTGGTTGTGAAAAGCGACTTGCTTGCTGCAACCCCAACCAACAACAACCACCCCTGTTCTTTCTCTACACCTTACCCATACATACATATGTCTCTCTGTGTGCGTATTGGTTCATTCTGTGGCAAGGCAAAAGTTTGAAAAATGAAAAACTTTCTCATTGTGTGGGGTCGGTCGTTGTAAAAATAAATAAATGTACTTTTTTATGCATAAATAAATTATTTTTAATGCTTCCAGGGGTATGTTTGTATTTTTTACTTATTTTTTTTTTCGTTGTGTGTGTGTGCGCGCTGAAATTCATTTGAATGGTGTCATGATCCATTTACTTTTAAGGAAATTTTCTATTCTCGTGCCTGAATGGAGTTTGTTATTGGAATAACACAAAAGTAAACATAAACAAGTTCGACGAGTTGGCCGAAATATAACGCTTCACTTCCTAATGGTCCTTCGGCACCATTATCCTTAGAAAGAAAAAAAAGGAAGACAATAGGGAGTTTTATTTTTTTCAAGCATCGGTTAGCTCAATAGGACAGTAGCTATAAAATTTTATTCACAGGACAAGGCGGCGAAAGGAAACTTAAATTTAAAATTTGCCAGCGGCTGAACAAATCAGGACGTTAAGCTACATAGAACTTGTGAAATTGGAGGAACATCCTATTTTTTAGGTCTTGGCTTAAGAACTCTCCCATATTCTCGGAGTTAAGAATATTTTGCGAATAAGGATGCGGCGATGTGGAATCTATTATTAAGGAGTGTTGTCTGAACTTAACCTAATTTTACTTTTACCGCTTCATACTTTTGCTTTATAAGTGACAAGCAAAACTGGCTTTCTTAAACGTTGTTATGGAGATTGCTGACAGTACAAACCGTAGATGGGACCCCTAGTGATAGAATAATAGAACAACTCGGATCCTGTTTATCGAAATGCGGTGGCACTTGCTCAGGAAATTTTGTTCTTCAGAAATGTTAAATGGTTTCAGGCTGAACGTCATGGTTCATGGAAAATAAAATATCAATATATTAGACTAGAAATCCATGTTATAGCTAAGAGTAGATAACCTTTAACCAGGAGATCCTGGGGAAATCTTATGTCATCTCCATCAAGACACCCTTATGCTAAAAGTGTGGTGCATCGCCATACAGCAGCGTTTAAATGTTCAGCTGCCCGCCTCATCCGACCGGACCTCGTGTTGCTGTTAATAAACTAAAATGTTGATAAAATTTGGCAAGCACTTCTTGCCTCTTCTCCTAGTTTATTGATAATAAAAAAATAGCTTCGAATTATAAGATCTAATAGAAATTAAACTACAAAATTTCTTTACTTAGTTCAGACACCAACCATGAAGCGTTCAACTTTAAGCCCAAAGTTCAGATTATAAAGCAGGTGAGTTGTTCGCAAGCCACAATCAAAACGTGGCGAGACCCACGAAGTAGAGATTAAGTCAAAGCGAGTGAGAAAACGTAAAACCACGAGCAGGGTAGACTGCCTGATCGAAAGAGAAGCGTCGAGAAATCCGTGGCTTCTGATTAGCTTCTAAATTGAGAAGTTATAATAAATTTTGCCTCAAATGTAGAAAAGTCAGTCACAAGAGCTTGCTTTCAGATCCAATAAAATGCTGCTGCTTGCGTTTCTGTGATCCAGGATTTTTAGGTCTACCTCTCTTCCGCACTTAGCTCTAAATTCATTTTTGTAAACACAAAAAATTGGAGTTGTGTATTGGATTGCGGTTGATGTCTACATCTTAATCACAAAAACGACTTCTACATAAGGATAAATAATAAGTGAAAATTAGGTCCTTGATCGACTAAAAATGTAGTGCATAAAGCATCAAGCTATTCTTAAAGATATATGTCATAGTTACTTACAAATAGGCAATTGAAAAACCTCAATCTGCAATGCAATCACATGAGAATAGAATTTTACCTGAAAGTAAGAGAAAGAGAAATATGTCATTAGTTTTGTCATTATTATAAGTTCTTTCGTTAAGGTTATATAAATTACTTCAATGAGGGATAGGTAAAACTTCACTGAAGCACTCAGACATCTACTTGTCCAGGACTACCAGAAAGCACCCCATTTAGCCTATTCTTAATAAATTCGAGGAGCTTACATTAACAGCATTTATCACATCCAAATCTGGATCCTGATACGAGCTGCACTACTACTGTTTTGGAACTATCTGTGAAAATACGACTACACTGCATTCCTGATTCAGACGCGTGCCGTAGCCAGTCCTGTATACCAAGAGAGTCGACCTAATGCTTGCGCCGCACCTGAAGTCTCGGACGGCATATCCATTAGACCAGGATAAAAGGATAGGTGCCCGCAAGATCATCAAAGCTCCAGTATGGCTCATACCAAAAGCCACCTCGACTGAGTCTGTGAATGGCCCATGATATAAGTATCAACAGGAGGGAGATTCAGAAGTGTGTCTAGAGCAGAGCCGGGAATACTCGAAAAAGCTCCCGTGCACCCGTGTCCTCTTTTGGTTAGCCAGATGAGGAGTGTCTCGTGACTACAACAGGGGCTGCTTGCTGGTACCAGCTGTTTAGGGCCATACTCGTTGGCAAATTCCTTTAATTCCTTCAGCGAAACACATGACTTCTTAGTGCCCAGCGCTTAACACACTTAATATTTTGAAAAGTTACGACAGTGCTCAAACTAGAGCTGGAACATGTAAAGTACAATTACTAGTACCAATACCGAGACTTGTAGATACTTGTACTTCAGTACCTTGATACTGCTACTTGAAAAAGCCAAGTATTATACTAGTATTTTTTAAGTCGCAAGTTGGTACCAAGTATCGCGTAGTTAAGTATCAAAGTACTAAAGCAGTACTTTCAAGTACTTCATCAGTTCTTCGATTCCTTATAGATTGACGTTGAAACATGGGCTAAAAAGTACTTGGAAATACTGCTCAAGCACTTGGAAGTACTACTCAAGTACTTACACCTAAATTCTTGAAAAATACTTGTACTTGCATTTTTTCAAGTACCAGTACCTAGTACCTGTACCAGTACCTACTACTTGTACTTGAGAGAACTGAAGCCGTGCAATACTTAAGTACTTTGCAGGTCTGGTTCAAACCCCAACTACATTTCGAACTCACTGTTTCTATTGTAGAGCGATAGAACATTAATATTGAAAATTATTGGCTTACATTCGCAGGCATATTAACAATCATTAAAAAAAGTTATACCGCTCTGACAGAACATACTAGATAATAATTTGAAAAACAATAAAAACGGATATTTTGTCCATAAATTGACACATTAAACAAAGTTCTATTCCAAACAGATATTCGCCGACAAAAATCAATACCAATAAAACCACACGAAGCAATAAGTAAGAGCAACTTTGAAAGAAATTCCATCATTACCAAGATGTGTGTAAACTATCTGAGAAATAAAAAGGACAAAAAACAGCTTACAAGAGTATGCTTTCCATTCAACGAATGAGGACATTTTAAGGGGAGGTGGAGAATCCTTTTTGGGCGCCACTTTTTGTCCCCTGCTAATAGGCTAGTAAAAGCATTCCTCCGTGATATATACAAGCTTTTACACTATCAGGATTGCATATGAATATGGATTTCAAAATATAAATACATATCTATGCACTTAGTGTGTGTGTGTGTGCCACATATGTTCAACGAAAAATTTTCTGCAATAAAATTTGTTTAATAGCCCTGGAGATAATTCATTCGTTCCACACCGCGGCGGACCGAATCTTTTTATCTAACACAGAAGGCCTTCTTCGTCGTCGTCGTCGTCTTCGACAAACAGAAGCACCCAACGACGACGACGACGACGACAAGTGCTAGACTTCCCGTCGTCATCGTCATAGGCGAAAATCGAAATTATATGTAGCCGTGGTCTTTTGCACTTTTTTGGCCGCAGCTTCCACATTAAGTTATCGCTCTTGTTTATGAGGGGATGTCATCAGAAAAAGTCACCCCTTTTAATCTGAATTTTATTTTTATTTTTACAGAATTTCGTAGTTTTATTTCTTTTGAGTATTTCGTAGGAAATAAAACAACGAGCCGACGATGATGTTAAAAATGGAAAAAGCCACAAAACACACCCACGAAAATCTGAAAAGAATTCTCAGAGCGAAACTGAAATTATGTCGAAAGCGTAGGGGTTAGGGTGGTCCAAAAAAGAACCAAGGTTGTAATTTTTATAGAGGCACATGTTGACATTGTTTCAATGAGGAGAAAAATAGATTTAGGTTCGTTAGTCAATAAAATGTTGGTACTAAAAAAAAAAAGTTGGCAACGAAGAAAAAAACGCAGGAAGTATTTCAACCCATCAAGGAAGCAATTTGATTCAATGGGGTGTTTTTCTACTCGCCTATTTGGTGTTAAGGCGGACTGTTTGCGAAGCGCCCCAACTGAGGGTTCTGTAAGTGAATCCCTCGTGAAATATGTAAGCATTCGAACGGAAGGAGTGAAATTTGGGTGCTTTTTCTATTCAGAAGTAGAAGATTTACAGCCCTTGTACTTGACTGCATCCCTATTGCACCGCACGTGGGGTTCAAGAAGTACCAACAGGTTTCGGTTTCACTACACTCAGGGAGTGTTGCTAGCGCGGGTTCTTTATGCACCACGCCCACTGCAGCACTTGAGATGTTCTTGGACCTTCTCCCAATCGACTTTCAAATACAACTACAGGCGGGAAGAAGTGCCTTTCGGCTCACAAATATAGGATTCTTTCGCGGTAGTAGCATAGGGCACAGCTTCTTTCTTAGGAACACGTCCTCCGAGACTCGGGAGAAATCGGATGACATTTTAGGTTTTCTTGACTTCGACACTCCGTACGAAGTAACGTATCCCAGCAGAGAAGACCGGCCTACAGATGGGTCTAAGGGAACTGGGTTTCAAAAGACTTGAACCTAGAAATATTTCTAAAACACCAACACCCATGCAGTGTTTTTCAGGCCGAGGTTCTTGAGCACGGCACTACTTAAGATGGTATCAATATCATCATATTGATATCAGGCTTTCAATGTCAGGCTACGCTCGAAACGCTAGAGTCGTATGTCATCAAATCTGAGTCAGGGAATACCAGAGTTGCGTAAGATTATGTTGGGTATCTGGACGCCGATAGATTGGCCAATAAAGCTGTGAAACTTCCACCAGGGAACGACATCAACAACATCAAGGCACCGCTGTGTGTTTCTTCCAATTGTGTACACACTTAGCCGACCGCAGATGGGCTAATCTAGAGTGTATCCAGAGCCTTTTGGCCACAGATTAACCATAAACGATCAGGCGAAATCATCAAGCTAGGCAGAACACGAATTAGGACAATGATGGGGATCCTTTCTGGACATTGTCTTTTGAGAAGGCACGCCAATGGATAGGACCATCAGAATCGGATACTTGTAGGTGTTGCAAGAGTCCACACGCTTCAGAGGAGGCAACATTATTTAGGCTTGAGGTTTGTTGTATGAAAGTGGGTCTTCTGTTCGAGAAATATTTCGCAAGATTTGCCAATTTTACGGTCATGAGTTCGAGAGGACTATTTGCTAAGTGGTGGGTAAATTTGAGTTGAGTGAAGTATAGTCTACACCCGAACAAGATTCAACTGATCCAGGAGCCCATACACAATACCATTTGTTAGCTGTCTGAGTTCTCGGGCAGTGGGAAGTTGACTCCAAATTCAGTCGAAAATTCATATTCAGCGAAGATGCCCATTTCTGGATGAATTACACGACATATACCAAACTGCATCCAGAAAAAGTCACTGTTTGGTGTGGATTTTGGACTAGAGGCATCATACTTTTTTGAGAACGACGTTGACCAGGTTATCACCGTCAACAGTCTATGATAACCATTTGCTTTTGTCCCCGATTGATATGGGGATGGGGATAGCCCGTGCCATAATGGACAGTTTGCATGAGTAATTACTGGAACTGGCTATCTCCCTCGGAAGCGATGTGAATTGACCACCGAGATCGTAAAATTTGACTGCGTTAGATTCCATTTTAAGCCACAAGTCTGTGCCAATAAGCCACAAACCCTTAAAGCCAACATATTCAATGCCATTGGTCAAATTCAGACGGATTTATGCGTCAGACGCTTCGAATATGCGCCACTCAAAGAAGTCGCAGTGGACATTTGAATGATGTTATATTTCATAATATATGATATATATTTCAATGGCATACATGGGCCTTTTAAGTAAATAAAAAATTTCAATAATATCTCATTCACAATTGGTGTTATTTAAATTCAAAAATAGGAAGCGCTTAATGGAAAACCTTTTATGCATGTAAATTGGTCGATTTCCTAGTCGTAGTAAACCTTGAAAGAGAATATCCCTACAGATGTCCAAAAGCCACTAGGGCAGCCTCATACTAACAGACTGTTACTGCCTGAGGAAATCAAGTCAGTTCCTTAGCGGACAAAAGTCCCATCTAAGATCAAGAACAGCTAACCAATTAAGTAGACCAGGTTTATGTCGGAATGGGAAACGTCTCTAGTTCATTCAAAAGCCCCTAGTCTTACTTCTTTCGAACGATAAATTCCATTAAAGCTCTTTTAATATGATCATCAAACGGTAACCTTACTCAATTTCAATGCCATAGACAGACACGTGTAGGAATGTTCTTACATAGATACGTCATTTGCCAGGGATAATTTAATTCGATCGCCATAAATGTTATACAGTCGTCAAGCAGACAATCAAACTAAATGCCCAACTGAGGCGAAACGCCAGACTCTACTACAAACGTCATAAAAAAAAAAAAAAAAAAAACTGTATACTACTCGTAACGCAACCCCAAAGATTACCAGAAAGTCATAACAAACTATGTACTCACAGCACAGCAGCTCCTCTTACAATTCCCATGCAAAGTATCTACGTTCGACTGGCCTTTGGTGAGAGAGAAACCGACTGTAGACTGATCAGGGGGGGGTGATGGTAGTGGCGGTCTGACAGGCGGCGGCGAACGAGACGAATGCACGGATGGATGGATAGTGTTATCCGCGTCGCGTCGCTTGCTAACTGCATTTAAAAACCACATTTCAATGTCGTTTTGCCTGCTGCCGTATTTTCCTGCGCGCTGCTGCAAGTCGCCTCTCTCTCATAGCACACGAGGCGGCTGGCTACGACCACTTGCACTATGGGATAAATTTAGGTAGGTACTTGGTTTTTTTTTTCTCGCCGTATCCATGATGCACAGCTCTGTCTGACGGCCAGACAGATAGAGACGCTACCCCCGACCCTCCAATCGTGGACGTTCCAATCTATTTGTCGAGATAAGTTTTGCGGTGGGTTTGGTGCAATTTTTCAAAACGTGTGTGTACCTCGTTTTTATGATCAATAATAAGTTTTTTGTTTCCTTTTTTTTTTTTTCTATCCAACAATCTTCCAGTGATGCATTGAATTATGCTGGCTTTTATTGTTATTGTCTTTGTAGTTTAATGGTTTTGTGATTAACATTATTATGAGCATGTTAATGGATGAGATGTGAATATCAAGGATACAACAGTAAAGGTGGAGTTGTTAATGTTTTGCTCCGGTGATTTATTATCTGGCAGACAAGTCAAGGAAGTGTTTTATTTGAAAAGATTTAAGTAAGTTAGTTGGATAGTGTGCTGCTGTTTAAAACACTTACTCACATAATGGCTCGTGTGAGACCTATGCTTTTAGAGGGATCGCTCCTAATGGTCTCACGAAGTCGTAAACTGTTTTTATTTTGTCTAAAACATGATTTACAGATGTTCTCACAACTAAAATGAATAGATTCTTCGTGTCGAAATATTCCTCAGCTTAGATATAACTTTCAGAATTTTACATGATTAGTGTCTGCTGGGTTTCATAATTCTTGAGTGAACAAAAAGGCTTCATTTAGTCCTTATGATGGATGAAAAGTTTACTTCAAGTGAAGGGAAGTTTTACTTTGAACCCAAATTTTGACGAAATTTTAGAGGCAATTTGACGAGAAGCTTAAATCTTCCGATCAAAAAGAGCACACGGGGACGAAGATAGGTTTGAAATATGTTGGGTGAAATTGGAAGAAAATTATGACTAAAAAGCCTTCTGTGATTGGTTTCCTTTTTTTCTGACGGTGTTGCACGCGTGCAACATATTCATTTATTCCAAAAAGACAGGCGCGATTTGGCTCGTCCTGAAAGACCCGTACAGTCGATTGTTGTTTAGTTTCGTGTTCATATGCATAGATCCATGATTCATCGTCGCGATTAAATTTTTTAGCATTTCTTGCCACCAATCGACACGAACATTTTTGAGCACTTGTCAAATTATGCGTTTTCCAACGCGAACAAATCTTTTTGACGGGCAAATATTCATGCAATATAGAATGTACACGATTGAAACTGATGCCCAAGCAAGCCTCAATCGCACATCAGTTCACGGCATCGACTTTTTCTGGCATAACAACTGATTTTGGGCGTCTTTCGTGTAGCGAAGACCGACCACGATCGAATTCAAGAAACCAGCGTAATACAGTGGCTTGAGAGGTTGCTTCTTTGCCAAAAGTCTTGGTTTAATTCACATAGGAAATCATTTCATTTCACAATACAAATAGCACTTGTTCCCGACTCTGACATCCCTGGCAACACTCCTACTGTCAACACTGTCATTGCTGCCAACCTTGCATCTGACAGCAATGGCTATTAAAGCACAATGCTGACAGATACCAGGGGGAGAAGTCGAGAGAAGACACATAATTTAATAGTTAAAGTTACCTATATTTAATGGTTTGTTTAATAAAACCTTTATTTTAAAAGTGTTTTTGTTTCCTCTCTCAGAGTACGATTCCATTACAAATGTCAAACTCTACGATGACAGTGTCAGTTATGTCATATTCCCACTGGGGTTGCCAGGTCTAGCTTTTCACAAGTATGCATTCTTTTGATGAAAAAAACGTCAGAAAAGATCCAATCTTTTTATGTCGAAATCATCTTTAAAATTGAGAACAAAGCCTGCCGTCAGCCAAAAAATTTAGTTACCGTGATTTTTGGATGTTTAGTCTGGTGACTATCAGCATGTAAGGACACCCACCAATCAGAGAGACTTGGCTAAGATCTATAGAATGCAAGCCCAAGAGGGGGCCTCGGAGACTATAGTATAGATCCTAACCAGCACCGCGAAGTAATTTCTAACAACAGTCCTGCAATGAATGCAAATGTCCTTACTTATATCCAAACATGAAAACTGACCTCGAGTATTTACTTTCCTTTTTAGGGTCGATCTGTCTGGCAAGTCATAGCAATTTCAGATAGATGTTCGGGGAACCGCAGTGACAGAAACGACTAGTAATTGGTTTCATTATTTCGCCTACGACAATTTACGCCAAGAGAGAGCAATGGATCCTTGGGAATTCTGGGCTGAGATTTTTGGCATACATATATTGAAATAGAGCTTCAAACAGGCAATCATTTTTATACCCTATCCTAAGGGTATATTAAGTTTGACACATAGTTTGTAACATAGAGAAATATTAAAGATAGACCCAACAAAGTATATATATAAATGATCAGCATCAATAGCCGAGTTGATTAAGCCATGTCCGTCCGTCCGTCCGTCCGTCCGTCCGTCCGTCCGTCCGTCCGTCTGTCCGTCCGTCCGTCCGTCCGTATGTCACCAGTTTTTGGGCCTTAAATTTTGAGCTAGGTTGATGAAATTTTGTATACGAGGTCTTTGTAAAAGTAAGCAATACAAGTGTAAAAATTTTTCAAATCCGCCCACTGACACGCCCTCTTTTTACAAAAATTAACTTTTTTCACTATTTTCATATGAAACTCGAAAAAACTTACTTGGGCAAATATGTAGATATCCACTTAATCTACAAATCGTCTATACATTGTATATGGCCACGCCCACTTTTTAGGGGCGTTTACTTTAAAAATTAATTTTCGAGTAAAAATATTAGTTTATAAGGCAAAATAGAAAATTTTGTGAATACATTTTCCACCGCCCACTGACACGACCAAATAAGATAGGGATAGGGTATCATACGATTCGCTCCAGGCGGATTGTAGCATTTTTCACTGGTCTTTTTTATATTAGGGAGTCTCTTATATTAGTCTACCCTTTTTTAAGAGGCTAATACGATCTTCTTGAGGACGCCGGTTCTTAAAGCTCTGGGTAGCCTTCTTATTCCAAAATTTCTTCAACATAAAAGTTACTATTGAAATTAGCTCGAAAATTGTGATTGCGGTTAATCTAGCAGCCACCTTGATGCCTGCTTTTAGAGTTTCTCTTACTGCATCATGCGTAGCCTCTGTTCGGAGTCCTTGGCTTCCATTCACTTAATAAGTAATTCAAATCAGGTAGTCGGTAAGACCTCCTATGCTATATCTTTCAACAGGGAGGTTGTTGTACACCTCTGTTGTCAGAAAATGTTGGATCGGATTAAATGTCGTCACCTTTAATCCTGTTTGACAGTAATTTCTGTCTGCGATATTAATTATTTTGTATCTTATAGGAATCAATTTCCGAAAGGCCAGCATACTAAACCATTTGCGCGAAAGAAGGCGTGTTTTGCCAAGCCTATTCATAACTTGAACGCAAGGTTAATTACTTTCAACAGACAGTGGACCAGTGAGTAAGGAACCAGTTCAACAAAATCCATATCAACTCATCGATTAAATACTCTCATGCGATAAGCAAGATCCAATAACAAGACCGCCAACTTTTGTGGGAAAACGAATTCCAAATTGGCAACTCACCCACTTTATTTCGCAAAAAAAAAATATCCATACCACAACAAGATGGCCACAAAGTTGATAGATTACATCTTTGGGATTTAGTCGACTTATTGTACCTTCGATGTTGTTGCTTAAAAGAAGAAGAAGAAGTAGTACTCCCACACTAAATAAATCTCTAAATTTGATCTCAGATACATTTATCCCCACGAAATTCCTCCTAAATTCATTTTAATAGCTCCATTAAGACAAAACCCATAAAAAACACACACAAAAGCCCAATAAAATGCTAAAACTTTAAATCGACACCTGATGAAACCTAGGCACAGTTCATTATGTCAAACATGTTATTCGATGCTTTCTAGTTGACTCACATCCGATACCGACGAACAACAAATCCAAATTCTTTGTCATATTAGTGCATTTTTCATCGGATAAACTGATTACCACTTAAATCCATTTTACCTGTTTATGCAAATTTCAAAAGATACAAATATATATTTCTAATGATTTATTTGTTAAAAATCTATCCAATAGATACTTTCTTAAACGCTCATCTGAGCACGAAGTAGTAGTAGACACAAGTCGTGTAGGAGACGGTGATAAAAATTCTTTCTTTGAGATGAATCCATGCAGTTGTTTTTTTTTTCCTTTGGTCGGCATTTGCATGAGTGAGATCAGCATCGAGGAGGCATTTAATGACGTCAAACGTAGTGAGCGCGTTTTAATTGCTCGTAGCAGTAAGTAATTGCTTCTGACACCTATATACCCCGACGGGCACAAGGAGAACGGTGGTTCTTCTCGCCTTTCATAAATACTTATGTAAATTGGAGAAGGAAGAGAGCAGCTTCTTCTTGGTTGTTTATTGTTCAGTTTGAAATTTTCGGAAGCTGAGAAAGTTTCATCAGATGTTATGGTGACTTGTTGTCTCGGCGACGACGAGTGTTTGTGGAATGCCGTTTTGTTTTTTTTATATCTTTGAAACAAAAGAGAGGGTTAAATACCTTTCTTTGGCTTTAAAGATATAAAAAATAATTGTTCGCCTTGAAGAAACATTTGCTGTCATCTGAGGTTTTGAAATGACACATAATAGGTGAGTGTGTTTTGAATGTGTTGAGTGGAATGTCAGTAGTGGATTAACCGAAATACGGTATTCGTATTCTAGTACAAAAATGAGCTAAAAACTTAGGCAAATTCGAGGAGAGCCTCCTGCAACAGTGGTTCAGGCGTTAAAATTCCGTGTCGCAGTAGAACATCGGTTGTTAACTGGATCCACAAAAATACCCAACCTAGGACTGAACTCAAACTAAGCTGAATGCCTAACACCGAGCTACGGTTTAAGAAGGCCTTCGTGGCTTTCTATGCCTGCAGCAAAACATTCGGCAAGACTTAATGACATCAATAGGAATTCTCCATAGTGAACTTTCGTCAATCACTTTAAAATTAAAAAGTCAATTGCGTTTTAATTACTCTTAAGCTCTTTTAAATTTTGTTGTAAGCTATGTTCTTCATCCATTTTCGGAATAAAAAAATGGTCGCTTCTGAGACATCCCCACATTTTTAAGTCACTGTTTTGCACGACGCTTAAGGATTGGTCCATTCTTCGCAGGTGGCGTCGCCAATTCTGTTACTGTGATTGGTGAGCGCTGCAGACTACAACGACTTCTTGCTACCGCAGATTGACGAATCAAGTTTGGAGAGCATGTGGTTTCACCAGCACCTGCACACACACAGCACGAGTCATAGAGGATTTTATAGCCCATTTTATCTTTTATGTTGGTCCACTGCACTGGCCCGTAAGATCGGCGGATTTGACCGTGGCGTCAATGAATGCATTCCGCAATGATTTCACTCTTTTACAGACTTGGTCTCCCTGTACCTTAGGCTACTTGCTTCCAGTAAAATGGCCAAAAGGGCGGTTGTTTTCTGGCAGAACAGTTGACCAGTTATATCTAAGTGGCTCAGTTTTATCCTAGTGACTGATTCTTAATTCTAAATTCATAAATCTATTAAATGAATTCGAATTCAAGATTTAGACAATATTTTTCTTGAAACCATTGCAAAACGTTGAACTTTGTTTAAAAAAAAAAGTTGTTTCCATTTGCTTTAGCAGAACGTCATCAACCAAAGAGGACAGATGAAATTGTGCTCCATAATTTAAAGCTTATCTGTGTGACCATAAATTTGATGGCGACACCATTCATTGCTCATGATGATTGAGAGTGCGCGTCGGGGGATGGCATCCCTAAGCGAAACAATAATGTATTTTAATTGCTCCGAGATTATTATTTGTTTGTTTTTTTGAATACTAACTACGTATCTATAGATGTATGTTGGTTTTATTTCAGTTTTAAATCAACTTGAGTGAAATTTTGTTTTGAAAATAATGACTAAAGTTTGTTGCATAAGTTTGTTTTGCTTATAACATTGTAACAATACATATT
Source organism: Chalcosyrphus nemorum (assembly GCA_949716465.1). Classification (NCBI taxonomy): domain Eukaryota; kingdom Metazoa; phylum Arthropoda; class Insecta; order Diptera; family Syrphidae; genus Chalcosyrphus; species Chalcosyrphus nemorum. The sequence goes on from OX454333.1 coordinate 88,624,918, forward strand.
ATTTGATCAAAATGGACAAAAATTACGAACAAATTAAGGATTGCAATGGAAAAAAGATACACCCGCCGGGTCATCGACTGCTGTAAGGCTTCAAGGTGTTGGATAATGTATAGTGGGCTACAAATGCTTGATACGGATGGCCCGACGAAGCTCCTCAGGTTTGAATAGTATAAGCGGCACCAACATCCTATGCTAAATACCTTATCCACGCCGATGCGGTGAGAGAAGCAACCCATCGGTGGCAACTGATCCGGCCACAGTAACGCTGCAAGGCTTCTCTGGCCCTTGCTAAATAAAATCTTCTGAAACACTGTGCTATAGGAAGGCATCCCCTACAAATGACTTCTGCAGAAGCTGTAGAGATGAAGAAGAAGAGGAGAACATCAGTCACCTACTATGCACGTGACACGCACTCGCCAATATTAGAAAGGCCATATTAAACGATCTCAACAACGCCTGCACGGCTAAGATTGGCTCCTTCATTCTAAGAAGTAAATGGTTCCCAGAGTAAGAGGGTGACCCACCCACCTTACATCGGGGGCCGGTTTCAACCAACCAACCATAGTCTTCAGAGGATGTTAAGATAAATGCTGTTAGATGCTATACCAAGCTTAGTGAATCTTTGGGTAGCACGTACTTGTACCTTCATGCTATTAACAGAAGCCTGGGTCGATTTGCTTAAAACCTCATATCTGAGTTCTATAGAGTCCAGCCTTTTACACAATGCCAAATGCTGGTGTTCCCCAGGGCTCAGTTCTGTCTCCGACTCTCTTTCTCATTTTTATAAATGACCTCTTGCCTGGTACCTTTAATCTAATCCATTCCTTCCCTGATGACCGTGCCCTTAATTTTTCATATTCCTTTCCCAAGTCGAGTCCTTGTTCTTCCGCCGTAGAAGAGGTATGTTAAACTCCTTCAATTCCGATTTTGACAGCACAAACAAACGGGGTTCAACTAATAGAGTGGAGTTTAATGCATCCAAAACCCAATGCTGTCTTCTGTCACTCAAGGAAAACCATACCCTCCAACACTTATCCATGAATGGTACTTGCAACGTAGAAACCGAAGGACGTGCCATCCTCAGTATGTGTATCAATAAACCATCTCCGATGGAACGATCACATATTCGAGCTAAATGCTTAGGATTCCTTAAGCGGTGCAAGAAATTGATTACCCCGACTGATCTGGCCTCAATTTATAAGGCATACATCCGCTTAAAGCTGGAATACGTGGCGCAGAACAATTGAGAAGGAAGCACGGCAACTGGGAAAGAGTTGGGTAGAGCTGAGGCACATTTCCAGAATATGCAAGCGATTGTAGACTCTAGGACCCACAAGGGGATACAGGACATGAGAAGAAGAAGACGAACGACACGTATGTGGAATGATCTTCCAGATCTACAACCTTCAAACATTTAAAGTTGACGTGGTCTTTCTAAAAGCCCGCGCCCTGAATCCCCTGCTTTAAGTATGTGACTGCTGTCTCGACCACTACTGAGCTTACTTTCTTCCTATCGATCAATAAATCTTTCGTGCTTCGATTCAAAGCACTTATAACTGACTGAGCACCTGTTGCCACCAATCAACGGTTATATTATAATGAAAGGTCCCAAATTTGTTTCTTTCCCACAGTCTACTTATTTATACACTTTTACAACCCACTTTTTTTTTTTAGAAATTAAAAACCAAAACGAAATACAAAAAAACTGCATATTTGAAATTCCACAAAATCTAACAGCTTCGACTCAATCATTCATTCGTTCGACAAAATCATAGCCTCAAGCCAAACAAAACCTTTGAGAGAAAAAAAAAATAAATAAATAAATAAATCATCAATAAAATAAACAGAAATCTAAATTAATTACCTAATTAACAAATCTACATAACACAGCACACACAAAAACAAAAGCAACAAACTCGAATCGAATCCTCCAAATCAAATCCGAAGCAAGAATTTTAAAGTGATACAATATAATCGTTATGGATGTTGATGGCGATGACGATAAGCCAATCTTACTAACATTGTTGCTATGTAGGTAAAAAAATAAAAAAAAATAAAAGAGAAACTTATTTCAATCTTGTGCCAATCAGCAGATTATATCCAATTGATACAAGTCTTTAGATACATTTAAATTGGGTGACTGCTTTTTATGTCTCCCGCTTCGGTTTTTATGTCTTCATTAATTAATTCCGAGTTTAAGTACATATTTCTCTGTACCAAAGTACGTACATATCTTTGTTCTAGATACGCGCGCAATGGAATTAACCAAAGTTCTATACAAGAGTTTAAGCTCTTGTCCATCTCATAGTCTTTAAACACAAAATACAGTTGACAGGTTGTTGTTTTGTGTGCATTTTAAGAGGATTATGTAAGATTACCCCATGTAACATGTGTAATTAATTAGTGCTTAAGCGTTGTGCTCACTCCCCCAACCGTGACAGACTTCGCACTATTAACTTTCATCCATCGTTGCAGTTTGGAGGCCTACTTGCCTTCTTGCTCGGTCACGCAAAGTCACACACTTTTGTCTAACGTCTTTGCTATATTAGCATTTCAATTAGTTATGCTTTTTTTGATCTTTATCTATCTGTCAATAGAATTGTCATCTAGATATAGGTAGGATTATAATTTCCAATGTAAAACCAGAAGCAACTACAAGAACGCTAATGAACCTGAAAGTAGAAGAACCACTACACGCAATGGAATGTTTATGAGCAGGCTAATTAACACTGGAATGAGCTGCTAAACGAAGAAATCAACATTCTTCTTCTTGCGATACAATGTAGCAGTGGTCATCGCGCGGATTATGTTGCAATAATGATGTCACGTAAATGTCTTATTACCAAGAATTATAATTATGCAATGAGGAGACAAATGACCTTTTAAGATGCCGGATAATGGGATACCGCTATAAGTAGTAAGAGATTAGCGGAAGAGCCAAAGAATGCGGTCACTAATGGCTGACGGAGTAGATTGTTTCTATAATGAGTATACAAAGCGCACTTGTGGAATTTTCCACCTTCGAAAGAACTTGGCCTTAGTCTTCTCTCTGCAAATCATAGAATAGCCAGAAGACCTATTGGATATCCTATCGTAAAACACACGATGTGGAGCAGAGAGCTGCATGAATCCATTCATTTGCCGTTCTGAATCATTCACTAAAAAACGAGCCTTTCAGTTGCATGCAAACAAAAAAACAAGTGACTATGAATTATGTATATTCAAACGATAACGATGTTCACTTTGCGAAACGAAATGAAAACGAATCATCATTTACCGTAATCATGAACCCTTGAGTGCGTAGTAGACTCCCATTAGAAGAACTTTTTATGACAGAAAAGAGCAATGCACGAGCCACTCGAATCATTCATTGCCTTTTTCCAAATTCAGTGCCAGACATCCAAGTGTAAGGGTAAATAATCTTTTCTTAGAATGAATGTGAATGGGAGCTCGTTTCAAATTCATTTTATGAGAGTGAATACTTGTGAATGAATACAAATGTGAGTGAGTACGTGAAAAGCAGTGAATATTTTGAATGACTAACAAAACGAGCTGCTTCCTGCAGGTCTCTGATGGGGAGGCACGGCAATTAGAAGAAAATTGAGAACAGCTTAAATATACGAGTAATGAACATATTTGATCAAAGTTTTTCTTGTATATTGTGGCTGGCTTGGCTCAGTGGTTAGTTTATTCGACTACTCTGTATGGGGTTCCAGATTTAAATCCCAAAAGATTCAAACAGCTTTTTTACGGCCCTACCAATTCAATTTCAATATTTATTTTCCATGGTGGTGGTGCCCAGATGGGGGGAAGGAATTGAATGTGATTTTTCCATTCGTTTCTAATTCACAGTATTTTTTCTCGAATCATTTAATGGTGTTACCTGTGGCAAGTAGCAATTTTGATCGCGATGAAACGTTCGTACGCAGTTTACGTTTCAGCACATATAGATGGACGTATCCGAAGGGCAGGCATGCTATATAACCAAAAGAGTTTCAGTCTAGCCAAGGACTTTTGCATATAAATCCAAGTTAAGATATTAGATAACTTTCTTCGTAAGCAAAACTTTGTCAAAAGATTTTCCATCTTTCAACCTTTCTTTTTGTTAAATATTTGTACAAAGATCATATGTTTACATGATATCTCAAAGTACATTTAATACGCAATAGCTAACCTTGCCACAAAACACCAAAAAAAAAACATTCGCACGCAAAACCAAATTACAAATGATTCGCTCTCCCACGTATTCCTGACGCGGTACTCTAGGCTTTCCATAACATATTCCGGCGCTCGACCCTCGCAATCAGTTTTAGTTGTGTGTTTTAAAAATAGACTTCCCTTGAAAATTAATTGTACTAAACTCTTGTCAGAAATAGATTCTTTCGGTTTTTTAACGTCCTCCGCCGAAATGACGAAAACGGAAGTTGCTACATTAAAGTGGCGTCACTCTAAATACTTTTTGGAATTTGTCGCCCCACGTAAAATAGGCGACAAATTTCGAACACTTATCTACAGTGTGTATCTTAAAGAGTTGTCACAATAAAAACGTATCCAATATCAGTTTTTATTTGTATCGTCAATAAGATACAATTCCCCCCTTTCTGATTTTATTTTAAAAATAAGCATTTGCTTTCTTTTCTTTTCTTTTATTGACCTACAAACACACAAAAAACAAAAACATTATCGACCCCAAATTAAGCCATTTCATGTAGTGATGGGGAGTATAGTGTGGTGGCTCCCCGTTCAAAGTTGTTAATTTTACAATTTTTAGGGAGAGAACGTGTGAAAAGATTTGTGGGAGTCCCACCATAAACCTTATGCCACCAATAAAAAAATTAACTCGTAAAAAGTAATCATCTGTGTTCTTCTCTGCTTTTTTTTTTTTTTTTTAAAAACAGTTTACCCTGTGCATGCTTTCGTTCGGCGGCTATAAATCCCTAAAAAAAAGAAAAAAAAAAGGAATTTTTATTGAAAGACGCACGCGAATTGACTGCACTCTCGAAACAAAACAAAGTATGATATTACATTTCAATTTAAAAGAAAACAAGGAACTAATTATGATTTCGAAAAGAAAAATTATTGCTTTTTCATTGAGAGGCTTTTCGTCGTTGTCGTCGACGTTGTCGCCTTGAAATATGATTTGGTTTTTATTTTAAAACACTTTGATAGTTTGACATCGCCATTTTAATAAAAATGTCACTTAAAACAAGTATAAACTATACGTTTAACTTATTTGCGGATATGCAGCAGCCAGACAGACAGTAATGGCAGTTGAGCTCATTAAAATGCTATAAAATGTTGAAGGCGACACTCCACACACACCACACACAGACATCACCTTTGGTTCGGCAACATTTTTTATTAACGCCATGAAATTGTTTTCTTCTTTTTTTTTTTTCGTTTTTGAGAAATATTATGTCAATATTTAGAAAGCTTTAAAGTTATATCAATTAAAATGTGAACAAAATGTGTTTGAATATAATTTTCGACACCTTCTTTTTGGTGATGAGAAATATTCTTTTTTATAGAAATATTTATTTTTTTTTTTGTTGTACCTTAAACGAGGCGGGAATTTTGGCGCCGTTGATAACCTTTTGGCGTGACCCGGGTATTTTATTTTATGGAGCTAACACAAAAGCTTGGCGCGACAAAGTACATGTATTCTGATTGAATAAAGTGAGACATGGAGCGATTAAATTAACAAAGTAGCGATATACTAAGTAGCAGTTCGGGCAATCATGCGGAGGAGATTTATTTATTCGAATAAAGTAAGCTAAATGGACTGTTAAAAAAATGGTTGAAAATTCGGGGTTTTCATAAACCTAAACCGTCTCCATACATAAAAATACTAGCTCAAAATAGCCATGATCCGTATGGATCAGTGGTTTCTATGCATTACAGCAACATTAAGAGCCCTCTACCAGGATCTATCAAGCAAAACAAAATCTAGCAAAAATTAGTTCATGCTATTTCTCACTAGGTTCTATGAATTAACAATTTAAGTCCGGCAAAATACCTATCTTTAAAAAAAATTTAATCAGCAACTTCGTGCTAAGGGAGCTTTTTAAATGACAAATTCTGAAAGAAGCTTTTAGCACAACTCAGAACCTAAGAGTGCGTGTCCAATTGAGAACACTTTCGCTAGTAAACTCTCGAGTAGTTTTCCATATGAGAGTAAAATTTGTGTGATTTACAATCGCGACTAGCTACTCTCAGAATACGAACATTGTTTGAAAATAGCGTTTAGATCTCCGAGAGTAAGCTAACATCTGTCCACTCGCGAACAACTCTTTAAAAGTTTGAAACCTGAGAGTAGTTAACCAGCTCTCTGCGAGTAGCTCTCAGGTCCGTGTGCACTTACGAAATTTCTCTCGAGAGTGGCTTGAGAGCTACTCGCCCAAATTTTACTCTCAAGTGGACAAGCATCTTACATTTTTCGTTTCACGGTTAATGGTATAACATCCTTTCGATCAATAAGCCAGCTGTTGGCGCTTGTAAATACGCTTTTGGTAGAACCTTGCGGTCAAATTTCATGTATCACAGAGACAATTTTGAATTCCCTGGAGAATCAAGGTCTGATTCTTAAAAATGGGGTTCCGGTGGAAGAATGCTCAGTTGCCTTGTAAAGCCGAGCTTGATTCTTAATACATATCAACATAAAAGCCACTTATCAAACCTTTTTCATATGTATGTATATCGCAATGATGTCTAAGCAATATGAGTCCAAGCATGGTTTAGTATTGCCGTCGGCCCAGAGATGTCAGATTTTTCTCTGTCGAGTTCCCCATTTTTGGAAAAATTGGCGCTTGAAAATTTTCGAAAATATTAATTCCATGTAAAAATATGCAATTTTCTTTACAAGTCCCGAAATCAACTGAAGGTAATTTTATTCACGGCTTACAAGGGTGACAGATTAGTCAGCATTTATGTCAGTAACTGTCAGTATCTGAAAAAACGTCTTGTATTTGCTAGAACTCGTGTATTCGTCTCTCATAGAATATCACAATTGCTACATTTGTATGTGTAAGTACAACTGAAGAATCCATTTTTAGACACCTTTTCGCCATCCAATGAAAAGTTCCCCAAAATGGAGAAAATTCCTGCATCGGCCACATTTCTATTGCGTCAGTGGTTCGTAGGTACACAGGCTAATAAGTGCAGTACGTTGAGCTATTAAGCGAGATTCATCATTAGATTTTAGTCTCGCTCTTCTGGTTGGGTTTCAATATTTGCACTCATTTGTAGTTCACAGTATTCTTTCCCGTTCGGTTTGAAATACAAAAGTTGATCGAACTTTTCACTCTATGACGACAAACGTTTTGGCTATACCATAGCGACTCAAAAATCTGGTACCAGTCTTTGCTTTGTCCTACAAACTTTGGTTCAAAAGAGATACATATACAAATAATTTGGTCAGAACAGAATAGTTCCCAAGTCAATAATAATTCCAGGCATTAATAATTCCAACAAATTTCCAATACCGACCGTAACTAGTGCATCTACTGAAACAGTGTAAAATTTATCGAAATTATAAACAGTTTTCAGTTTAAATAAATCCATTTGCATACAATTTATCTTAAGGTGACAAAAACACGCTACAAAACTTAATCTCCTGACGCCTATTACGTGTTTGTATCCATCTTTCGCGACTGTAAATACCAAATATCAGACGACGACATCCAAAAAGTGCCACAATAAAGCTGCGAGCCTAAAAATAATTCGTTTTTCAACTAAAAATAGATTCATGTTGAATAAATCCGCAAATAGATTTTGTTTTGCACTTCACTTTAACGTGAGAGGAGTCTGCTTGTGTATTTGTTGCTCGCCAGCTAGCTAGCTAGCTAGCTGACTGCCTCATGTTCATCATCATGATGATGTACATGATGATGATGATGATGATATATTTCTCCCTTGTATTAAATCGCCTGTTTGTTTCGCTATTACTTTCGTTTCGTGGCGTGTTGTTGTTGCCCTCTGTTTTCCTGTTTACTAATAATTTTAATGTAAGCAAATGCAGCACTATCCTGACTCATCTCCTCCGCTGCTAAGACACAAAGGAGGCGACTCAATTTTTCGCTACGAGACATTTAAAAGGAAAACAATTTTAGTAAAAATTAAGATATTAAATTGACGTTATCGATACACACATGTAGTCGGACTGTGTTGCTTTAGATAGATACAGACAAGGCGACGATTTCAAAAATGCAGTATCTTCCTGTTGTGCTGACGTAAGTCTAGCCGGTTTTTTTTTTTTTTTTTTTATTGTTTTCAAAAGCTATTTGCAAGAGTGCACTTTATGCATGTTGTACCAAAATGATGTAGTCTATAATTACATTTAGAATTTTTCATCTCGGCGAGACACATAGCTGCAGATACAAATATAATCTATATTCTCCGGTGGAGGGAAGAAGATCGATAGGAAGTTATAGAGAGATCGTCGTCGGTTGGAGACTATAATATCAAACGATCGCGGTTCGCATCGTGGTAAATAATATTTCAGAAATAGAAGTTGGGTTTTTTTTTTTTTTTTTTGCTGAATTGGGTGGAGGAAACGCGACAGACAAGTATTGGACAAGCGAGACGAATGAGGAACATTCCCCGACGACACATCTTGAATACGTCGTCGTCTCTTGGTTTGCCTTTAGGTATTTTGTTTTGGTTTGTCGTGTTGCATTGGGCCGCACTCTGTTGCTCAAGCTGATGAGCATTTTTCGACGAGGCCGAGGATCCTCTTGAGAGAGTGTGACATATGGGTGACGGACCGGGTGTGAATTTGCCCGTTTTCTTAGTTAATTGATGCAATTTTCCCTCTGCTGAGTTAGTATGTTTTGAATGAGTCTGAGGGTTATTTGATGCATGTGTTGTTTTTTTTTTTCGTTCTTAAAATGTTATTTATAAAAATTTCTTCGTACACGGCGACGACGACGTCTACATGGCTGCTGGTGGATAATACAGGATGCAGGTTTTTGTGTTCAATTAATTTTTGCAATGTTTTGATAGAGATTTTATTTGCTCTCGTAAACCGACACACGATTCCGTGTGGAATCGTTTGGGGGGAAAAAAACCCCAAGATTTTTGAAACGAAATTCTTTTATAAAAATGTGTAATTATGATTACGTATGTACATATGTAGCTCGTTTTGCAAGCCATTCGAAAAATTCATTGCTTTACACGTATTCATTCACAAGAAGTATTCCTAGAGCTCACATTTTATTGTTTCTCATAAAATGAATCAGAAGCGAGCTTCCATACACATTCATTCCAAGAAATGATAATCTACTCTTACACTGCCTGGCTCTTTATTTGGAAAAAAAAGAGTGAATGTTTCGAGTGGCTCGTGCATTGCTCTTTTTTTTTTTTGCTTCTTTTTTGTCTTGAAAAAAGGTCGCATTTTTTACTTCTACTTGCAGTCGAAGGCTCGTGAATCACTTATACATTTCACTGCTTATGTGAATACTCTGATTGAATGAATACTTTGATTGTGAGCCTACTACGAACTCAAGCATTCATGAATACCAGCGGCATGATGATTCGTTTCGCAATCTGAACTTCGTTTCACTGACCGAAGTTCTATAACACGAAGTACTATTCTCATTGCAAAAGATACATTCACAGCTGGCCAATCTCAGCAATAATGTTCCAAATTTTATTGTAGGAGCACTTTGCAACCCCATACCTCAATATCTGATTCCCCTTATCTGTCTGTCTAGCCATAGATGAGTTAGAACATTGTCCCAAAACAATGTTTGGGATTTGGACACAAGATAAGGAAACGTATCGCATGCAGAAATGTAAACCCACAGACAATATTTTGCAACGTGCACAGGTTTTAGGTTACTGGAAAGTAGGTCAATCTCTAAGCTTCTGAGTATCTACACACATATTTGATTCAATGTATGTAGATACATAGGTGCAAATCTGTTGCATTTATTTGGTATTGTACACCATGCATAGAGAATGAGACTATAAATTTTGTACTAAGATTGTTAAATTTGTAATTAATATCATTCAAGCTTGATATTCAATTCATCATTGTTCTCTTTATTTGGATTTACTAATTCGAGTTAGCATTCATGTTGTATGGACTATGAACCTGCATTTGATGAAATATGGATGAATTTTATATGTAACACGATGTGTGTATCATTTCACGAAATGAATAACTTACAAGAGCGTACTAGAAATATACAAGTACATCCTTCGGACATGGATGAAGTATTACCTGAAAATGAAGAGAAATTAACTGAATTAATATACGGAGAATAGGATAAAAGAAGAAGAATATAAATAAGCATTGCAACTTAAAATATAAATGAAGAATAGTTAAAAGTTTAGTGGGAAGGACCCTCAGTCCTTCGAATACGACATTAAACTGTAGGTCCCTTCTACAACACGTACAGACGTGATAGCCTATGGTTTTTTTTTTTTTTTTTTTATGAGATGGTCCAAGGAGAAAGTTTTTGGAATCGTAGAAACAGCCCCCCAAGGTTAAGGGCGAAGAACTAGGAGTGGCCCGTCGACAACTATTTCGGCTTTCAACAGTAATCAGTCGCTCATCGTCCAACCACTTTTCAACCGTTTGCTGGATGCCATTGTATACCCAAAGTTGATTTTCAGGGACTTGCTCCAGAACCTTTGACGAATTGCTCGCCCATTTGCGAAGAGGATCCAAATCGATTTGGATGACTGCTGTAGATTAGATCGTCTATGTAAAATCCTTCGGTAAGAACCCTTTAAACTTGTGAGTCCTTTCCACATCAGTAGCAAACTGGTGCAAGGTACGCACTGCTAAGTATGGTTTTGATGCGGTTCCAAATGTTTCAATGGGATCTTCTCTTTTAGCTCTCCAAAGAATAAGTCGGTAAGGTGTATCTTATACTGCCATCCAAATTTGCGGGTACATCATTGTTTTGTCCGTCGAAAATCTCTCCTTAAATCTCCTCCCTTTGGCTATGAGGTCAAATATATCTCATTGTAGACGAGATCCTACCATCAAATGGTCATTTAAAGACTTACCATTAGTGCTTATGCACGCCGCGTCAAAAACTACACGAAGCTTTGTAGTAGTGTTTGATTTGTTCAGCACCGCATGGTGTGGAAAGTAATAGTTTTCCTCAGTCATGCGCTCCACATCATTTAAAGATTTGGTTCAACTTGACTTCAAGTTAATTCATCGGAGTCTCTTTGAAGTCATGAAGTCATCGCAGACAATTGGAAGTCTTCTTCTTTATTCTCAACACAATTGAACGCAAAAGACTGCAAATTGACTTCAACGATCTCATGAAATCGAAAAGAATTCAATAAACTCACTGAAGTCACAGAAGATTGCATTCAACTGAATGCTCTTTGACTTCACTAAAGTGAATTTCCAGTCAGTGACTGATTGATTTTGTGAGTGATTTTGAAGTTGAAGTATAATATTGAATTCGTCTGATTGAAGTCAATATAAAGAAGTTTTTCTTATCACTTCAATGAATGCAATCCAAAATGATTGCAGTCTTTAACAACTCTGAAGTATAGTATGACAAATCTTTTGGTTTTTGAAAAACTAGCTACAAAGATGAGTGATCAGAGACCTGCAGCAAGTTTGTGACCCATTCGAAAATCGTTTGTGAGCTTTTCATGTATTCACACACATTCGTATTCATTCACAAAAAGTATTCGCTGTGCTCACAATTTATTGCCTTTCTAAGCTTGAACTTTGGTGAATACATATTTATAAGTTTATTTATTTATCGGTTTACCTGTGAAAATGTACAAGACAGACAGTGTTACAACCTCAAGTAAGTTTATTTTGCCATGGAAAAATTTAAAAGACAACAAATTCGTTTATACAAAAATCCAATAATGACGTGCCATTATTTTATTTATATTTCCAATGTTCAAAACAAAATTAATGATTTTCTTTCTGAGAATTTTATACATACACATAAAATACAATATATTTTTAACAAATTAAAATCAATTACTGTTATGAAAGCTAATACTTTTCATTCTTAATTAGAATAAACAGACTCAAAAAGAATTCATTAAACCATAAACAACTTAAGAAAACGAGTTAAGAGACAAATTATGTTAAAAACCCCAAATGAATCAACAAATATAATTCGGTTGCAGAAATATTTAAATATATGTTTGTACAAAAACAAGCAAAAATAACAAAAAAAAAATAATAATAATGCATCGGAATATAAGAAAAGACCGCTAAAGCGCTATAGTGCTATAGAATGACGAAATTTATAGCGCGAAAGATTTTATGAAATAAATTAAGCCACTAATAGTGGCATTTATCATGTTTTTTTGTTAAAAAAAAAAGAAATAAAAGATTCTTTTTTTTTTTAAATTGAAGTGGTGGATATGTAATTTCCATTCAAGCATTATCTGCGTATCTTTGAGGTCTTAATTGATACTATTATATGTTTTCTTTTATTTTGCTTCTTATTTGATGACCAATTTACATGAATGTTTATATGCACATATGAGAAGGGCAATGTGATGTGGAAGAGAACGTTGCAACAATGTTGCAAATTGCTGTTTTCATTATTGTTATTTACACATCATACAATGATGCAGCGATGTTAAGTTTTTGAAAGGCTGCACGATGGCTCACGCTCAATTTATTATTCATTGGAGATTGTTACATTGTTATTAAAATATGTAAAAAATTAAGATATGCAATAAATACTTGTAAACAAGTTTTCATATTTATGTACATATTTATGTACAAATGGTAACTGAGAAAAATAGAAGAGCAAAGTGGTAATGTTTTAAGTCAGGGGGCTTATTGCTTTAATCAGGGAATAGTGCATGCGTTAAGTGCATAAAACTTGGTGTTTCATTGCTGACTAGAATATTTCTTTCAAATTTAAAATAGGCCGCTTGACTTGGACTTGAAGCCAAGCTTCAGATTCTTATCTTAATTAAAATCAGTTGTTCCAAACGTTGGAATCATAGACCTGCATGAATTCATTCATTTGCTGTTGTGAATCATTCGCTGAAAAACGAGCCTTTCACAGTCTCACGCACACAGAAAACAAGCGAGTATGAATCATATTCGAACGATAACGAAGTTCACTTTGCGAAAGGAAAAAAATCAACGTGGTGCTGGTATTCATGAATGCTTGAGGGCTATATGACTCACATTCAAAGTATTTATTCAATCAGAGTATTCACAAAAGCAGTGAAATGTACAAGTGATTCACGAGTCTTCGAAAGGGTTTGATAAAAAGTAGGTAGAAAAGCCAAAACATTTGAAGTATTTACAAACAACAAAGGCGACAGAAAAGAAGCAAAATGAATGTGAATGGGAACTCGCTTCAGATTCATTTTATGAGGCAATAAAATGTAAGCTCAGCGAATACTTTTTGTAGATAAATTCGAATATGTGAGAAATACTTAAAAAGTAGTAAATATTTCGAATGGGTCACAAAACGAGTCACTTGCTGCTGCATGTCTCTGTTTGGAATACTTAAAATTGGAGGATATGTAAAGGAAGATCATTTTGTTGGCAGCATTTCCAGTTTCGTCGAATCCAGCTTTTATAATCATCGATGCTTTTTCTAGGGATTGATGACACACAACAACTGCTGTATGATCTGCGTAGGCGAATGCGAATTTTTTACTTGAAACATTTCAGCAATTCATTGGTGTGCAGGATGAAAAGTAGAGAACCCACCTTACTACTTTGTGAGACCCCATAGTACACTCTATAAGCTCCGTTGCAACAATCTTTCACTCTCACCCGAAAGGTCTTCTCTGCCAAATAGTCTGCTATCCAGTTATCCCCTAAATTCAACTCTTTGGATTGCATCGATAAGGTGCTTCAATTCGGCCAAAACATCTCTTCAAAAAACGCACTGTTTGGGCTCTCACTTTGAAATTAAGTTTTCAATATTTTCAATATATATGATATACGAGTATATGATACTAACTTTCTGTCAACATTTCGGGCTGTCAGTGTCAAAATATCCCATGACTTAAATAGAATCCACTAGATGGCCCACCCTATATAGTATTCAAAATAAACTAGGTGCTACTCGTATTGTAGGCAGGTGTGCATAATTTTTTCCCATTTTGGGAAATTTATCATTGGATAAAGAATATGAAGAAAAGTTGTCTTAAACTTTTAGTAAGTTTGTTGGATATTATACAATTAAGGTTCCTAGGTTGTTCTCCCACATAAAAACATAGCAACATATTTTCCACCAAATTATAACATCCTATCAGAAAAGAAAGAACTATTTCTAACAAATACAAGATCGTTTATCAGATACTGACATATACTGACAACTGTGTCAGTTCCACTCAATTCAATTGATTTCGGGACATACATATCTTTTTTCACATGGAATCGAAATGGGGGAACATTTTGGAAAAAGAAAAACCATTACAAAATGGGGAATTTTTGAAAGAAAAATCTGGCATCACTGATTGCAGGGCTTTCCCCTCAACCTTACTGCAAAATCTCTAGCCTTTTCTAAATGTAATGCCACGTGCATTACGTGAATATTTACTTTAACAAATTGGAACACAACCAGATTTGTTATCGTCACAATTCTGAGAAAAGATTTTCTCTTTTTTTTTTCAAAATCTAATTGGTGTATTCATAACGCTAATTATTATTTAAACAATCTAGATTGTCGTAATTTAGTTAAGGATCTAGTCAGAAAAATGAGTCAACCTTATAATTGGATTACCTTCAAACAGGAAATGTTCAATTCAAGCAGATGCACGTATCTATGAGATACATTTATTGGAAGTCTCGCCGTTATTATTTTTACATATTTGTCATTTGCAACATATGTAAGTCAAAAAATACAAAGAGAAAAGAAATCAAATCAAATCAAAGTATATTCCCATCGCAAAAAAAAAAACTTTATAAATATATTATTTTTATACTTTCATAGTGGTGGTGTGGTGTGGACGGTAGAGTTCTTTTGATTTCTCAAAAAATAAAAAGAAAGAGAGGAACGTTGTTCTTCTTAGCTTTATACTTTCTGTTGGTTGTTGGTGCGTGTTGGGGGGTGGTTTTTTTTTTATAGGTGCAAACAAGTAAAAAGGAACGACCAACGCAACTTTGTTGCTAGTCTCTCTATCTATGTGTTTGAGACTTAGTATTTACTCCAAATAGTGTGTATGTTTTTTGTTTTGCTTATTAATTGTACGTGTTGTTTGAGTTACGTTGTTGTTTCGCGCATGAAACAACCTTGAAATAGAATTTTAACCTTTATGTTGTTGAGAATGTATTCGGTTTTTGCTTTTTTTTTTTTTTTGTTTAAACAAATGTGTAATTAAATGAGAGCGAGAATGAAGCGCCAAAAAGAAGAAGAATGAAACAATTTAAATGGATCTTTCGTTCTTGTTTTGTCCGTCCCCATATTTGAATATGAGAGATATACAAATAAATAGATAAGTTTTCTACTATAATTGATTAGTAGCAGATTTATGATAATTAACAAAGCATTTAGCAAGGAGAATTTATGTCCCTCAATCATATGTATATAAGTTTTGCGTGGTGGAGGTGAAATAATTTTTTTCTGTTTCGATTTATTTTGGCGGTCATTGACTTTTGAGTGTGTGCTTGGTTGGGGTAAGTAGATGTTTATTTTCTTCAATTGAGTCATGTATTTACATTGGAAGGAAATGGCTCATTTCGATATTATTTTACTTGGCGGTTCGTTCACCTTTGGCAGGTTTTCACATATGCCTTTCGCGCTGTTAAATTTATTTTAATAGGTTTTCGATATTTTAAGAAGAAAAATCAATTTGGGTGTTTATTTAGATTTAAAATGTTTAATTTTCGAGAGAATTGACCTAAATTTGAAGATTCTAGCAATCTGGTAACCAAATCAAATAAATTGATCAATGACACCGGATTGTAGCCAGTAACAGGGAACCTAAATCTGTATAAAGCAAATAAATGTTAGGTTAGAGCTGGTGTCTGCATACCGTTACAAGCAAGCACACTTAGAACCACTATTTGTCTTTTGTGATACCAATGGATCTAAGCCTACTACTTCTATAAATACAAGCCTATCTTGTTAGATTCCGTAAATGGAGGTCGTCAGCCAGTACAGAGACCTATGTACATCAAGTGGCGCGTTTTGTGAGCCATTCGAAATATTCACTGCCTTTCACGTATTCACACCAATTCGTATTAATTCATAAGAAGTATTCGCTGGGCTTTCATTTGGTTGCCTCACATAAAATGAATCTGAAACGAGCTCCCATTCACATTCATTCCATTTGGAAAACCATTCAATCATTTGTACATTTCACTGCTTTTGTGAAGACTTTGAATGTGAGCCTAATAAGTACTCAGGCATTCATGAATACCAGTAACCTGATGATTCGTTTTCACTTCGTAGATGATGACTGTGATCGGCTCGCTTTTTTTGCGAATGATTTAAAACGACAAATGAATAGATTTATGCAGTTGTCTAGTCCATTGGAGTCGTTCATTCAACTATATAATTAGAGAGTTTCAAAGTAGAGCTACAAACCCTTCGATTTGGGCTAATAGTGACTAGTGTCACTATACTGACTAGTATGATGACATCATAATTCTACCTAACTACGTTTAAAGGCAGCTATGAATCTCTCTTCAAAAATTGTTCTGGGTTTTGGCTCGTAAAACGTGACATTAGGAATCAGCTCGGTGAAAAGAAGCACTCCAATGAGCTTGAATCGAAATACGTCCCTCTAATGACAGAAAACAGAAATTAACAAAATATGTAAGCAAATTCACTTATTTACCGCATAAAGCACTTCAACATGGTCTGAATAAGTATGCCCTAAGTGGCTTGCATTTTGTTGTCGCCTCAATGAAATTAAACTCAAAATTTATCCGTGTCATTTTCCACATCATCAACACAACAATTATTGTGGAATGAAGTGAATCATGCCCTCGATGATAATGATGACGATGACTGCGTTAATTTCAATGATGACGACAGTTTAAAAACGGCTCAGTTCAGTAAATGAAAGGAATTTCCCCAAGGAAGTTTTCTACACGCAGTAAGCATACAATGTAGTAAGCAATAAAGCAAGGCAGCAGGGGAAAAAAACAGGGAAATGAGTAGACAAGAACAGCAATTCGAATCACGTCCACAGAAAGCCATGATGACTGTATACCTATCTGATGATTTTGCAACATTGTTGCGAGTTGGATTACATTGCAATCACTTCAGAAAATTACCTTTTTTTTATCTTTTTCGTTTTGTCCTTCAAGATCTGTGTATACAACTTGTCTACGGGTACAGGCTGGCCTGTCATCTGTGGTTATTGAAGTGAAAAATTTTAATTTTAAAGTGGAACGGCTGAAATATAAATTATTTTTTTACATGTATTTCAACCTCTGTAATTGGGGATCGTGAGGAGCGTAGAACACAAGGCTTATTATTTATAGGATGTTATCCGATCTTGACCAGAGGAGGGTTTATGGGAATTTTTCTCTCGGAAATAATAACATTGTTTCTTTAGAAGTACATAAGTCTAATGGGGTTAAGCTTGGTGAATACAAATAGCTGTGGTCGTTATGAATTTCTAGGAAGTTGCTTTTCTTGAGACCACAACCTTTAGGTCTAGACTTGCAATTGAATAGACTTGCGCATCCTCGTAATTGTAAGTAACCTCAAGCTGAAATACTCCCTGGAAAGAAAAGTACATCTAAAGTGCCCAACCCATACAATCCGTCGTTTTAACTGACAGCTCGATAGAATACATATGTACATTCCTATTGGTAGGCGGCACATAACCAACGGATGAATGAACTTCGACGGATTTTCGAACTTCGAATTTTTCCATCCATCGATCCGTTGACAGTATACACCTTCATGGACTTATGTTCACACATTCACGTATTAAAGTTCACGCAAAAGAAAATTGAGAGTACGCATCTTCATTGGTGGAAAAAGAGAGAGAATTTAGAGAAACTGTCATCGGCTTTGACAATCAGCAGATTAATGTGACGGATTTTATGGGACTGTTCAATCCCGGATCCTCGAAAGGAAGTGGTGTATAAAAGGAGAAGAGTAAATATCTTCAACTGCTTAGAAACTGGCAAAAATCTCGAAAGTATCACAACAGGCCAGCACTTTTGACAAACAGAATTGAAATTCAGCTGGAAGCCAATGGCCTATATGAAAGAAGATGGACAGAAGTCTAGAACGCGTTCATTAAGAAGTTTTGACAGCTAGTCGAGACTCGAGATAGAGAAAAACTAAGCTGAGCTTAAGAAAATTGTACTAGACTTTTCGTTAGAAGTAGTGTAGTAGTTTAGTTTTAACACAACAAGTTCTGTCCACTTGCGAATCAAAAATTGAGTATTAAGTTAAAATTCTGTGCTTTTGGAAATTTGGCTTAAATTCTTCGGAGAGAAAGAGTATTCTTTTCTTTTTAGTATCTTTTTTAGTAAACCTTTTCTGAATAATGAGCGCGTTCCCAACACTTCACTAGTCTAGCTGCTACAACACTAAGACAGATTTTGTCCTAGAGGCCGCTAGATTCGTTAGTGACAAATCTGTTATCCCGGTGCAAGAGTATTCTAGCAGCTAGATTAGCGAAGTGTTGGGAATGCGCTCAGTCACTCAAGTCATCTCTTTTATTGTAACATTACAAGATATACATAGTAATTAATTGCAATTTGACCGCTTGTGGCTAACGGTTTTCTTCTTGTAGCTCGATATTTACTTCCATCTAATAAGGCAAGTATTGGATTCGTGGAAAAGTTTAAGCTCGAAATGACAATAAATTCTGACATTACGATGATAGAGAAGCTCTCGAAGACGATTCTGTCTGTCTGTGTGCTTGTATGTACGCAGGACTGCAGGCTATTTGAACGACTAGGCCGATTTGTTTCAAACTTCATATCTAAGCTCTGTTGTGTCACAATTCGAGGCAAAATCGGCATTTTTGTTCTAGTTTTAGTAAAACGGTACTTTACTTACAGCCAAATTTTACAATAAAGTAAATTTCCTCGAAGACGGCTACAGCGATTTTCATTTAACAACAAGATGGCGTAACACGTTGAAGGCTAAGAATGCGTATAACGGTACTTTGCTTATTAACTAGTTTTAGAAATACATATGTCTGTTTCTCAGTTAATTATCAAGGGATTTTACTCGAAATCAAATTGTGGGTAAAATTTTAATTGCCCTAAAATTTGGCTTTTAAATTTATAAATTAAATTTAAATTATAATTTTTAAAACTATTTTTGAAATTTATAAAATTATTTCATTTTTAACTAACAGCATAAAGGTGCCAGTACGTGCACTTTATTTCTAGTCTACGAATAGTTAAATACTTATAAATATAAAGCACGTCTTTAAATCACCCACTCTGTCCGGTTTTCCATTTTTTCACAATTTAGACTCTTAATTATCGTTGCATGTGGGTTACACTGCGAGACTAAATGATTAAGTTGTTGTGGCATAAATTTTCCCCTCCTACCATTTATTTATTATGATACTTAATGTGATATGAAAACTGATTAATAAATAATAATTAACTCGCACTCATTCACAATGATATATTTAATTACCAATTAAATTAAACTTAACTCGTTTAGGAGGGTAAAAATACTTTTATCGTCGATTTCCGCATAATTAAAAAAAAACTCTCCCTAAATGATCGTTCAGCAAAACAAACAGTGCTACCCAATCAAAAAAAAAAAATAATCCTGACCTGTGGTCATTACTATTCCGCCCAAACGAGAAAAATATGTGTATATAGACATTAAAACACCCCATGCGTATCGATTGTAGTCAGGCGCTCAACTCAACTGATCAAAATTATAATCTAAACAATAGTACAAACAATTATTGTATCTGCTCACTGAATAACAAAAAAAGAACACGAGCTCACTTTGATAATAATTCCCATTCAAACAAATGCTGTGTCACGTGAAAGTACGATATTGATTTATTCGATTCATGAATGTAATCAATAACAATATGTAAATATGCACGCCGCCGCTATAAACAAGTATTGAACTTTGTACAGTAGCTACCATTTTCGATATTTCACCTCTTCAACAGTTTATATATATTATTTTAATTCTTAAAATTTATAGGTGCTTTCAAAAAGAGTGTTTTGGTATTTTTCAGCAAATAAAAAAAAAAAGTTAAATTTTAATTTAGGTACTGTGCTAATTTTTTTTTATTTAAAAGAATTTATTTTTATGGTTGCAATAAAATAGTTGATTTGATCATTTGAGTATCTGTCATTTATTGTTGTTCTTTTGAAGGTAGTATCGCTTTTATTCATCGGTATTTTAGTGAATTGTTTTGATATTTGTTGCTCAAGAGTCTAGATTCTTTGATTAGGAAAATGCCATAAAATAAATTATTTTAGGATATTATGCGTTATGCTTACGTACCGATCAGGTTTAGTATACTTAATACGCAAATGAACACCTGATTTTATTTTTTATAAAAATATACCTTGGAATTTGGTAGCATTGCTATTTGACAGATGCCATTTATAGTTTTGATTTCGATCTTATTGTGGGATTTCTGAATAAATAATGTTGAGTTTAAATAACAGTGTGAGAACTGACTTCTTGCCATTTACGGTTTAGAAGGGAATTCGTCTTCATCTGTCAAGTGATCGTGAGGAATGCTGCCAAATTATCTCAAATAAAGGGGGACATTTTCAGCTGTACAGTTAAGACGTGGGCGCATACATATATAAATCGTTTATGGGCAATTTCCTTCCGCCCGTACGTTGCTGAGTTAAAAGGTTGAATAATAGTTCGATTTTCTTTTAAACAGTGCAAAGTTTGCAAGTCTAAAAAGTTCTTGTAGTAAATGGTTTTGCTCTTCCGTTAGGTATACGCCAATTTATTTTTTTGTTGACTACACCACGCACAACTTTATAGCAAAGAGGAATGATACATTCGTAGCAAAACAAAAAAAAGTAAAACCAACCATAAATTGGCGCCCAAGCAGGGACTTGCAAGCAGTTCGCATGCTGATCTTTCAAGCAGCAGAATATGATAGACCAATCGCCGTCTGTCTTCATTGGACAAAAGGAGACAGGCACTCAGAACCATACATGGTGATGGCCGACATACGGTCTAGATGTGACTAAGTCTGTCAAATAATTGACCGAAGAGTCGGTTATAATACCCGTGAGTCTTCTCATATCCAAAATCATCTTTAACCCCCATAGTATCGGAACATATCTGGAACTCTTTAAGCCCAACCAAACTGCTAAGCTCCTGTAGAATTTCTACAGGTCATTGCCCGCAAATTAAGGACAAAGAGCTGTCTATGCCTAAGCAGAAGCTATAGCTAACCAAAGGCATTAGAAGCCACAATTTTTAAGTTCTAAGTAAGGCTTTAAAAGCTCAGCCACTCGCTCAACCTGGAAAATAATTGTAGTCTGCTCAAAATGAACAATCTCGACAGTATACATTGAATTTACTCAAGTAACACGAGACAGGAGTATAAAGGGAGCCATATACTTTAAGAGTGCATCTGCGTAATAAAAATCAAACACCGACCGAGGCATACCTACCAACTGGCAGCTTGAAGCAAAACGACGAGTCTAGATGCAAAGCAACTGCTGTTAAAGAGCTAATTGAGGATCGGCACAAAGCCTCTTATTCGGATTTACGGTTAAAAATGTTTGATCGCGCATCCGACAAATTTACATGAGCTCTATGGTCAGCTTCGCGAATGACACCTGTGGGGAGATCAAACTTAGAATCAATCTTGCTAATCGGTGTTTCTATGGGCCAAGAAGGCAATTGACTGGTAAAGCCCTATCTCAAACTACCAAGGTAACTCTTTATAAGACACTAATCATACCCGTCCTGCTGTATGGCGCAGAGGCATAAACTTTGACAAAATCGGATGAGGATGCCTTTGGCTATTTTGAGAGAACAGTTCTTCGAGTGAACTTTGGTTGGCATAGACGGTGAGTGGCGAAGAGGATATAACGCCGAACTATACAGCCTCTACAAGGACTTTGACGTGGTCAGAAGCGACGAAGATGGTTGGTCCATGTAGAGGCCTAGATTCCAGCTAACAATGTCTTCGAAACCACACCGGATGGACGTCGCAATAGAAGACGACCTCGCGGTAGGTGGCGCAAACAAGTGGAAGGGGACCTCAACCAACTTCCCGTAAGCAATTAATGGAATTGGCCTGAAACCGAGTTGGCTGTAGTGATATGCTGATTGAGGCCCAGTTCCACCCCGAACTGTAGCACCACCTAAGTTAGTTCCTAGTCCATTCCACTCGCCTTTCAACTTTGTCAGGTTCTCGTTAGAATTCGCAATTTCGAGAGGCTTTACGAGCAACTAAATTAATAATTTCTAAGGCCTAAAGCCTGCTGATTGAAAACTAACTATATTACGCTCAAAATGTTTTTATAGATTTCCAACTGACGCCAAAGGCCGCCACAAACAAGCAGCGCCTTCATTTTATGTCTCTGCTAAGGAGCATACCGAAACTAAAAACTGATTTGCGCCGATGGCGCTTCAACAACCGAAGAAAACTGAGAATATAAAGTTAATTTTTTAATTTGTGTTTACACCCCTATCCAAGTGAGACAGGACAACCGCAACAGCAGCAGCCAAACACCATCAATAATTGCACAAAAGTGGAAGCACAAATAAAACTCTGAAATGCTCTCTTAAAATCACTTCTTGTGGCATACATGGCTTTATAATGTGAAAATAACCACCGGGAACGACCTTCTTCGCTATTAAAATACAAATTTACCAAGTATATTGCCACTCAAAAGTAACGAAGAAAAGAAAACATCGCAATGCACTGCCACCAGCCAAAGAGCTTACTCATTGACGCGAATTTTTCCATCTTCCAAAACCAACGATGGTATATGGTGTGTTGGTGCTACGGCTACCAACTCCTTGGGTTAGTGTGTGCTGCTAGTGATTATGAAACCGCAGAAATGAGAGAAAATAAAATTTTAAGACTTTTGCAACAAATGTATGGCAGGCGGACGCGAATGGACGAATGAACGATGACGGACCGGCAATTTTCTGCTCGCTGCCGCATTGTTATGTGTTTTGCGTTTACTCGTATTTTTTTTTATTATTTTTTGCGTTGCTTTTTGTACTACTACGGGCCTCGGCCGTCATCCATCGCCAAATTTGTGTTTTTATTATTATCGAGTGTTGGCGTGATTCAAATTCATTCATAAAAATATTTCAGTCGTTTCGAAATCATCATCATCATCATCATCGCCACCAATAAACACACACAGAACAAGACCATAAAAGTGGCCACACGAAATACTACTAATACTAATACTACTACTACTCCGTATTACTATCAGGGGCGACCACCGACAAGGCTGCTCCCCAGATGCCATATAATCACACACTATGCACCTTCGCCGCCGCCGCCGCCGACGGAATGGTTTAATGATGCCGACGACGTAGCCCGCACGCCGTAATCGGTGCCTTCACCGCTCTACCACCACCTCGATCCCGCCATTTGCTGCGCTTATTTGGCGATTCATTTCAATATCCGGTTAGAAAAAAAAAAAAAAATCATTTTATGCTTTTGGGTGAAAGCGAAATTCTTTACACAGGGATGGCACAGGCACATACTCGTGTAGATTGAGGAATGCGCCTTGAGCTGCTTCTATCTATCATTTTTCGTTTTGATATCTCTCGAATGAAGAATTTCCCTTCACTCCATGTCATCGGACATGAGTAATGGGCAACATTTATAAGACAAACTTCCAGAATAGGACAGGAAGTGGTTGTAAAACCCATTCCAACTGGCACTACTCATCGGAAAGATACTTGTTTGGTTTGTAAAAAGGTGGGAAATGTCGCGTAGGTTTATCTTTTTTTTTTTTTTTTTCTTTTTTGCATTTTTTTTGATGAGTAAGCACAGACAAAGTTATTTATGAATGGAATGGTTAGTATTAGTACTATAAACGGGGTGTGATCACATAGTGCGGTGAGCAAATGCGAGGGCGGCGACGGCATTAGGAAAGGTTTGTAACAGAGTTTATTTTTACACTGCAATCAGAGACACAGAAATAGAAAAAAATGCTTTAGAAAAACAATATGTGACATTTGTTTGCGATTTTCGAATAGAAATATAGCATCTGTCAAAGTGACATATGCAATGAGCGACTGAGACGTCTGAGAGAAGCTCAGAATCCAACGCATTCGTTGAATGCGCATTGGACAAGCTGACCCATATCCATAATTGCGGATAAGTATATACGGATGTATATAAGTCCGTCCGTATGTGTGTCATCAGTTTTTGGGCCTTGGGCTAGGTCGACAAAATTTTGTTTATGAGATCCTGGGAAAAGTAAGCAATACAAGTGTAAACTTTTTTTCAAATCGGCCAACAGACACGCCCACTTTTCGGAAAATTCCCTTTTATCTGTATTTTTGTATGAAATTCGAAAAAAAACTTACTTAAGCAATTATGTAGATATTTACTAGCTCTACAAATCCTCGATACGTTGTGTATAGCCACGCCTACTTTTTCTTAGGAAAAACTGTTTTTCTTCGACTTTCATCAATTAATATCAATTTTCAGTAGCGAAGTTGAGTACATGTTCAAAGATTTTTAAAATCCACCCACTACCATAACCACTTTTGAAAAAATTTACGTTTTACGGTGGTGGAAGGAGCTACACGTGTCTGTATATATTATGGGAAAAGAGTAGGGTATCACGCGATCCGCTCCAGGTGGATTGTAGCATTCTAATATGCTTTTTCTTAAATGACGTATTTTATGGGGTCTGTCCTTTCTATTACATGCGTCAAACGTAAGGAATGCGTCGATGAAACTGACGGGCGCCAAAATAAACGAGTATTTAACGCATCTACGTTGAGTTCTATAGGTTACACCATGGATGTGTAATCTTTATTGATACTAGAAGTCAACCACTCTCCCTGCATGACTGCCGTTGGGTATTACTTCGCGGGGCTGGGTAGCAATTATGCTATAGTTTCCGAGACTGCCTTCTACTCTTCGCAGGGCGTTCTTCAAGCATAGTATGAATGAGCAGATCACCATCCACTCATCTTCTGATCCCCTCATGTGATTTACGACATTTTCTGGACTTCACATTCCCTCTAACCTCTGCAAAGCGTCTGAAGTAAAACACTACATACCTGTCCTTCTCCTCATTTGGACATTCTGGATACTGACTGGGACGAACTATCGTATCCAAATCTATAAAGATATTTCATGCCCGGACATGGGCAGTTGCCAGTTCGAGGGCCGCCTAAGCTTATGCACTTCGTTCGCGAAGATGTCCATTGACACCATTCCATGTGACACTTCTGCTGTCATCAGTTATTGTCTGTACAACTAATCAAAAACGTTCGCGTTTGAAGGGAGAACTTCTTTGTTTTGAAAGTAGATGGCTTGCAAGAGGGCCAGGACTTTTTAGGGATAAATATTTTAAATTCATAAACTTGTTTTGACACCAGATTCCAGTTCAAAGTGCAAATGTATCTATCGTATGACCTTTCATTTGACATCAATGCAAAACTAGGGATAGTTGCCAATAACCCCCGGGAAGAATGATTAAGACTTCATTCACCATAAAGGCTAACAATATCAGCTCCAGAAGCAACAGATTAGACATTTATTGTCATCAAGGGAGAAAAGGAAAAAAATCCGTCGTGCAATAGAAACCACGCCGTAAATACTTGTCTCCCTCCCCTATGGCTAACATTTCATCAGCACTGACGCGCATCATCCGCATCACCATTTGCGAGGTGGCGTGCGCTGTCACCTCTCACCATTTATTAGATGACATTAGACACACTAAAAACTCTGTTCCTCTCTGGCACTTACATTTCAAAGGGAGAGGGGGATGATTTTCCTCACATCAAATACCATCCTGCCTGCCCAAGTAATAATAGATTTTTTCAACTCGAAACCATCATCAAGACCACCATCAAATTTTCATATGAAAACTCCAGGAAAACCCCAAAATATGCATGAGATTTCCACTTCCGATGTTTGGCGCAGCGTTGTTAGTGAGATGATCCATACGGGACGGGAATCATTTGAAAGAGAGAGAGATTACGACAGCACTAAGGTGATGTGTGTGGAGTTAGCCAAAGGAATGCTACGCATTTCCTCACTTCCTCTTTTGTCCATTTCGACGGAAATAGATCCCCACCCAGCACGAGGGGCAGACATTTATGCGTGTGGGTGCTGGCTGGCTGACTCCATAGTTAAAGGGAAGCATTTAGTACAAGATAGATACGTATCTTGCACTGAATGGGTGTTTGCCATACGTATATTAGGTTTCTTTGTTTTCCTCTAGGATGAGTGCAGGAAGACTGATTAAAAATAGAATGGTACGTCAAGCGTTCGAATCGGGATCTAATTTCCTTCATAGTATCTGATGGTTGGCTTTTTTTTTTATGACGCCCGCTGGTTTCTTCTTTGTTGGACTTTTGGCGGACTCCCTCTACCGACAAAAATCCATTGACGCAATGAGACTTTTTTTTTTTTGTTGCGAATAAAGACATTTTGGCGTCACTTTAGACGCCATTGACCTCTTTAGTTAGCTAGAAGCCTGCAGTTCAATACTTATACTTGTCTCGTGGTAATTATTAACTTATCATTGGGAAATGTTTTACAAACCAAAAAAAAAAGGACTTGATTGGTATTTATGATGTTCTGTTACTCACTGCCGCGCAGCGAGCGCATAATCACAGCGCGCGTTCTTTGTCGTCATCATCATCATCATACCCAACCAATTCATACCACGAGATCGGATCCAATGGAATGCGGCCTGATTATCATTGACCGATGTGAATTGATCCGAGAGAAAAAGCGAGAGAGCGAATGCGAACCGGTCTTTTGAATTTACACAAAAGTACCAACAAAGGAGCCCAACCAGCGAATCAGAAAGAAAATATACACACAAGAAGAAAACAAGAAAATTGAATGTCTTGATTGTTGTTGGCTATAACTCTTATCTTAGCTCATAGAAGAGAGCGGAGAGAAGATGCAAAATGATAAAAAAAAAAAGAGAACAAAATATGTACAAAGTAAATTCTAGAATATTGTAGTGGCGGAGAGTGTATTTTACAATTAAAATATGCCTCTGGCGAGAAACAAGAAAGTTGTAAATGCCAACAGTTACACAAACAAAAACATAAAAAGAAAACAACAAAGTAGAGGACAAAACGAAAATTCGAAGAAATTTATGTTTATTTTTTTTTTTCCTTTCATTATTATTATTTCATTTTGCATATTTTAATGTGATTCTCAATTATTTCGAGTCGAGTTTAACGCTCACCTTTGATTTGAGAATACACAGTATGTTGAACAAGAAAGTATACCCATGGTATGGAGAACTGCATGAATCCATTCATTTGCCGTTGTGAATCATTCGCTAAAAAAACGAGCCGTTCAGAGTCTCACGCAAACAGAAAACACGAAATGCAAAGTGCGTAGTAGGCTCACATTCAAAGTATTCATTCAATTAGAGTATTCACAAAAGCAGTGAAATGTACGAATGATTCACGAGCCTTCATAAAAAGTAGGTAGAAAGCCAGAACACTGAAGGTATAAACAACTAAAGCCATAGAAAAGAAGCAAAAATAAAGAGGACTGCAAATAGATACATCCGATACTCAAAACATTCATTGCCTTTTCGCAAATTCAGTGGCAGACAGCGAAGTGTGAGGGTAGATAGCTCATTTCTTGGAATCAATGTGAATGTAAATGATAATAAATAAAATGTGAGCCCAGCAAAAACTTTTTGTGAATGAATACAAATGTAGCGAGTACTTAAAAAGCTGTGTATATTTCCAATAGCTCACAAAACAAGCCGCTTGCTGCAGGTCTCTGTTCCCCACTTTTCAAGAAGACTGGAAGCAGAGATCATTCCTTGTTGCCAGGCAATTTTTTCGCCATACTGTTATTTATTGATACCTATTCGTTATGTCCCCGATTTCATAAAATTTTCATTGAGCTTTGACATAAAAAGAACCAAAATGACATTGTCCTTGTGTGAAGTTCTTAAACGATGCTTAGTTTGAGGATTGCTAAGAAATGTTTGCGGCAACCTAGTCGCAAATGTTTTCCCTGTTGAAGAGACTTGAAAATACTTAAGTTATTCATGCAAAAACTAGGACTCAAAGCGGTAGGCAGTTAGTATAGTTCCCTCTCTTGCACAGTGTACTGTGAATTCTTTTGCGCAAATCTAAAATCAAGTTTTCTTTGAGTTGTTCGCGCGCGTATGCGATGCCGTGTCGTTTTGTTTATTTATTTGTTATTTCTTGGCAAGTAAAACTATTTGCCTTCTGAGGTTGTTTATCATCTTCTTCAGATTTTCTTTTCATCTTTCTGTCTCTCTGTCTCTTTCTGTCTTGTCTTCTTTGCTTATTCTCATTAGGATGCCGTTGCAGCCACCAGCCAGAATGGAATGTGGTCCGGAAAGGGAATCCCCTTGCTTCTTGCTTCGCCGAGCCGCTTCTTCCTCAACACTCGACACCACTGATGATGGTAATGCACCATAGCTTCAAGCCAAAGTATCTATACCTACATCCATATAGATACTGTGGGCAGAACAGCATGTGAGTTTCATTGACCATTATCATTCCGCCCGCTTACAGTCATTTCCACCCTCACATACAATCTAAATGTTATTCTCTCTCCTTTTTTTCGTGCACTGTGTTGTGTGTTGTATTGTATGTAATTTCAAATGTATCTTTTGCACTGGAAAGTTTTTGATTTGCGATACTTTGTCTTTAAGGAGGCATGGCGCGGCAGTGGCGGCCGCATTAGGTGGGAGAGAGAGCCATTTAGAATTTCACTGGATAAAAGAGGTTGTATTTTTTTTTTTTTTTTTTTTTTACTTATATACAAGTTCAAATCGGATAAAGTAAAAGGAATGTGGATGGTACGTGTTTATGTGTTGCATGTGCATGCACATTGGGATGAGGAATTGTTGACTGGGATTGTGCACTCTGTCTCTTTCTTCATACACAACACTAAACCACCACCACCTCCTTCTCCTTTCTCCCTCGTCGTCGTCGTCGTGGTCTTCTTCTTCTTTTTCTTCAAGTTGAAGATCTTTCCGATATAAGAATTGTAGTCGAGAAAAATAAGTTGGAAAACGAGTTGAGGTCTTGGAATTCCTTACCTTAAAAAGTAGGTAAATATTTTGTGTGGCCATTCGGTAAAGGAGCCATTGATCTTGTGTTATTTACGATGTTAGATAAATTCATACCGCGCGCGCGTTGTGTACAAGGTGATGTATTACTCTTGTTACTCTTGAACTCTCCAGGACCGTGCTTGTGGTTTTTCAGACAAAAAAAAAGAAGTTATTACTGACATTTATGCACTTTTCGCAGGCATCTTACGTTGGCTTCTTTAACGACTCAACCGTTCCAAGTGGAAGGCATAAATGAGACGTCATCGTAAAAGTCAAGCCAACCTTAAGCACGCTGTTTTACTACCTTAAAAACAGCACATAATTGACACTTAGTGCTCAAGGAATAGGCTGTTCCGGTTGAGATTCGTCAAAGGTATCTCACTGGAAATAAAAACAAACCATAAACCACAACCAATAATGCATTATGCACACGCGCTTCGTGGTTAAATACTTAACGCAATAATTCCTAAAGAGAAATAATTTTCTAAAAAAAACCGATAATAACAAATAACAATAGGTACAACAAAATGATCGTAAATCGTGGGCAATTAGTGCGCACGTGTACACAACTCAACTATCATTCATTGAACCCGGGCGCCGAACGTCTGCTCATGGTGCCATTAAAATTATTATTATTTTTTTTTTTCGCTGCTTTAACATAACTCGTGATTAGTTCCGCGCTTTTTGTCACACTTTTTCCCATTCGTTTTCTTTTTTTGAAATTATTAAAAAAAAGCGAATATCGTAGCGAATGTTGCTCGTAAAAATGCGCACAGAGATAATGAGCAAAACAAATGAAGAAGCTTGTACGAAAATTGATGAATAAACACATGTTCCAATGGGTTTTTGGAGAAGGACAATTTAAAACGAATGAAGTTATCATTTGCTTTGCTCCTTTTGCGAGAAAGAAATCAATTGTTTGATTTGATCTATGATTGCGGAGTGGACGCTTTCAATGTGTGTCGAAAAGCTAAGCGCTAAGCTCTGTAAACTGAACGACAGTTTGATCAAAGCTATCACACATCTTAAGTGAGAAACACAATCAAAACCTGACTGCATATGCACGCATATGTAAGCCCAAAAGTACTCATAATCTTATGAGCGAATATATAATAGGTCCAGCGTCGCTTCGTTAAGTTTTCGGTCACTTTTGGAAACATTAAGGAATATAAGAGAGATCGCTCTCTGTCGCTCATTGCATATCCGAATCTGACAGTTGGTACACATTTCCCACACATACATGTATACAAGAGAAGAATGAGAAAGAACAGTGCTCAGTGGTTCGAGTTGATAGAACATAGGGAAGCATTTCGTTAAGTTGTGACATAAGCTTCACAATGTTGATTATGGTCGACCCTTTAGTAAGTAAGCACATGTAGTGAACATTCATCAGAATTTCAGAATGTCAAAATATATTCAGAATTTCGAAACAACGATAAATGCACAGCACCACAAAATTTAGTACATAATAACGCTGACTAAATAATGACAATTTGTCAGAAAAGAATGAATTTATTTCCTTATCGCTTGTCAGACGAATTCTGAAAAATATCAGACAATTTGCTGACACTTACTGACGTACATGTTCCTTGTATAAATCCAGTATAAAAACCAAGGAAATTTGTAGAGAAATTTATCGTCAAATTACATAATCAGTCTGTCCTTGTTTTAAATTGACATATTCGTTAATTTTGAATCTAGAGAGAAGTTATGCTTTTTGGTTCTGATGTTATTCCTATGTCAAAACTTTAAAACATACTTTCCATCGTGAGCATAAGAATTTGAAAAGGCTGGATGCCCCTTCGGCCAAGAAAAACATAATAAAGAACTTGGCCAAAGGCATTCAACTTGTCTAGGTCCTGATAAATTAAGAACAATTGTCAAGGCGTTTTATACAGAGGAAGGCTTTCTGAAGAAGTCCAAAGTGGGGTTCGGCAAGGCTGTATACTTCTAAAAATGCCATATTTGTACGTCATATTACGTATTAAGATGAATGACTTCTGTGGTAATCCGGACCTCATTTACTATTCACCGTCATGTTTGACATGACTCATGCCTCAGGACTCACTCATTTGGGAACAAACGAGCAGTATTTCAATAAAACTACAGCGCGTTGCCAATTATATTTTGTTTCTGGCAATAAAACTATAAATAAACACAAAATTTGTAGCAATTTCTGCCTCAAGGCATACGGATATTTTCCCCCAAATTAATTGTAAATAAATTCTGGAACATCATCATTTTTTTGCCACGAAAACATTGACCCAAATCTTCTGGTTCTGGTCGTACATACAATCGATTTGTAAACATAATGAAAATAAAATCAATCGAACGTATATTTGTTTACGCATTCAAAATTGATATAAGAAAATTACACAACTATTGCAAAAAAAAAAAACGGTTTAGAAAAGTTCTGGGTCACACGGTTTGCGTGCTGTGCACCTCCAAACAACTGTGCATGCAAATTTCCTTTCCACACATGACGCAAATTAACAGCAAATAGCGAGAAAAGGATGTCATTATGCTATAACATCCCCTCGCACTACACGATAGGGCGCTGTTACACCGGCTAATATAAATTATTTTTCGTTTAATTGGGCCAGTCAATGGTGTATACTCGCAAGCGGGGTCACTCACTCATTTTTCGCCGCCGCCGCTTGCCACACCATCGTCCATTGATCTCTCGACAAGGAGAGTCCTCCTCGACGGACGGCTGCATGGTTGCATTTAATTTTTCGTGTCTGTTGGGAGGGTCTCGCACATGTATCGTACATGTATGCAGACATAGCAAGGTGAACTCGAGTTTAATGACTGCGGCTATTTTTATTTATTAATTTCATGTTTTTTATGTTTTTATGTTTTCATTGGTGTTAGGCGCATTTTGGTTGCCACTTTTTGGTTGACGTCAGAAGTTTTGCTTTAATGAGGTTATGATTGTCATAAATCTGCATTCGGTGTAACATAAAATGAACCGTCCCGTCGGTCGTCGTGTCTGTGACACAAGTGAGAGCCACACTGACCACCACCAAGCGTTAAAGGTTAGTCTGATATGAATATCTAGCTAGCTAGATACTTGCAATGCAGATTTCAAATTTATTTTGATTTTATGCCAGATCTGGTTGCACCAACTTGAATATGCTGCAAAAGTGGGATGTCTAGAAAGTGCAGTTAGATAGCAGACATGATTGCATTTCCATTATTAGAAGTGACGTAAGCCAAGTGCTATGCAACCAGTATAACTTAGAAACAGTAGAGTATTTAATTAAAAAATTAAACACACCTTAAATGCTTTTCGCTTAAAAATTTTTAATGAAAATCCTTAACAAACTTTCAAACGAAAAGTAGGAGCCCATGACTGTCAAAGAAATGTAGAAAAATAACGATGACTTTAATTATGACAATTTGTCAGAACAGAATGAATCTTGTCTTGTCTTGTCAGTTGTCATTAGATGGAAAGAGGACTAGATTATGATAATTCGTCAGAAAATAATGAATCTACACATTTTCTTGTCGCTTGTCATAACATAAAAAGAGAACTAAATAATGAAAATTTATCAGAAAAGAATGGATCTATTTGCTTGTCCCTTGTCATAACATGGAAAGAGAACAAAATTATGACATTTCGTCAGAAAAGAATGAATCTGTTTTGTTTTCGCTTGTCATAACATGGTAAGAGGAATTCTGACAATATAAGACCGTTTGCTGACACTTACTGATGTTTATGTTCCCCAAGGGAATTTGTGTTAGAAATACATACTTAAAATGCATATTCAGTCTTACGACGTTTTAAGTTGATATTTTTGACCTTGGAGATCGAAAATTTAAGTAAAACTACAGCACATCCTTTTAGAATATTAAATGATGTTTCGTTTTCTGTTCTTCCTGCGTAAAAACTTTGAATATCCTCACTTTTTTTCGTAAGTGCTTTTGACTAGAAATTTGACTTTGAATGTACATTGCTCACTCTAGTTTGAAGTTTCAGCTTGCAGCCCCTAGATCTACTGCAATTCACTGAATTCTGGATTGTTTTAAGTGGTTACACTTTAAGGTTTGGCGCCGCTACAAATGCTTTCTGTGGGTTTTACAGACACGAGAGGAAATATACACTGTCTAGTCGCAAAAAGACTTAAGTTCTTTTTTCAAATTCACCAGACCTTTCAAACATAAAGATGTCATTCCTTGACAGCTGTCAAGTACAAACTATGTACTTAAAGCAACGTATGGAATCTTCAAATGGTTGCATAGGTCATGCGATTTAAAGCTGCAGGATTTGGATGAAACGTCATGCAAAAGAAGATGAGGTGGACAAGTAGATTGGAAATAAATTGCTTGACACTCATCTCTATTTAATTATAGCAACAGGACAGACCCAGCGGAAACACGAACTGGCTCTATCAAGTTGGCTGGATGGATACACTTATATGCGCCCTGTAGATAGATTCACAAAATGTTATGAAGATTGTTATAACTGAAGGTAATTGCATGCTACCTTTTGGATAAGGATTAGTTACTCTACCGTAGAGACCACCGCTAGATGATGATTAAGTATTATCCGTGCAATTATCAAGTACATCCTAGTTAGCATTTTTTTTTATTTATACAAAACACGCAGGCACTTCCGGACCTAGTTACATATAAATCGGTGAAAAGTACTTCCTTTCTTTTATATCGCCAAGTATATCTCTCTCTCATCTGTCTGCGACGACGACGACGACGACGACGACGACGACGGCGGCAATGGTTTCACGTGTCTGCGCCGCTTGGCTAAATTAATGCACTGCACACTGTACTGTGTGTCTGGCTTATGCTTCGCTTGGGTTTTTTTTTATTTTTTTTTATTCGAAGTCACGTCAACAACAATTTCCACACCATAATAGAATTAAACTCTACACAATTTGCAATTAATTGCATATAATTAATATTATTTTGCAATGATGCTGTTTATCCCCTTTTGTATTGTGTGTATTGTCTGGTTTGTCTGCGCTGCTTATTGAAGGGGTGGCGTTACAATTCTTTTTTTTTGTTTTTTATTATAATTTTCCAGACTATTATCGTTTACTATTCTTGTCTGGCAGACAGTGAGTCGTTGCTTTGCGGCGGCGGCACGGTAGCGCTTCTGCTTGCAGGTGTTGAATTTAAATATGAAATTTTCTGATAGATATAGATGTACGAGTATAAAGATATAAATAGAAAGATCACGAATTAATTGATGTAAGAATTAGTTTTATTATAAATAAATAACTTGTGTAGATTGTGCTTTACGATAAAAAAAAATTAAGTGCGCGACTTGGTCGCACGAATTGGCTTGGTGAGCCATTAAAAATTAATGAGAGTTCAAATCAACCACTTATCAATAAAAACTTATTGGTATTCATCTGTAAATGACTTAGTTTTTATCATATGCAATGTGAAAAATAATATCCAGGGCACGAACCATATCTCAGTAGCTAAGGACGCCATCTGTTTGTTCGAACAAGTTGGATCTTTCTTTCTATCTGTCGAAATTTCCTTATTTTTCCAGAACACATTTTCATTTGTTGCTGACATTTTATCACGGAACAAAAAGCGCAAAACTTGGTTCAAATATATCGGAAGCAATCTGATTGATACAACAATTGATGATCAAGGTGTAAATGATCCAAAAAGTACGTGATTTTGTTACAGAATACCGCAATGCTTTACTGAATAGAGTTTAAACAACACAAGGAGACTATTCGAACCATTTTTCACAAAGATTTTGGCAAAGCAAAGGTCTGTCTAAAATTTGTTCCACACAGATTGAATGATGGTCAAAAATTTATGACAGTCTGGCAATCCAGGAATGGTATAGCGATCTCAAGAAATGATCCAAACTTCACAAACACAATTGCTAAGGGTGATGATACTTCTTTGCTCCCGAAATAGAAATTGAAGTTGAAAGGATGCTTCTTTGCCCTGCCCTATCCGTCAGAAGAATTAGAACTCTTGTTCTTGGAGCTGGAGCTGTGGAAAAACTGACTGTAAACCCATCCTCTCATATGGTTCACTAGTATGATGGAGTGTACTTGAGAGCCAATATCAGCTTTCAAACCTCACCAATATCCAGAGGGCAGCATGCATCGGAATCATCGGATCAAGGAAACCATGTTCAGTTTCATTCCTTTTGACATTTATGAAAGTAGTCTGGCAGCCAAAACTGCTATAAGATTGAGGGAAATCCAATTGTGATCATCGAGCCCTTACAACCATGCCTCCATTCTGTCCCGATTGAAGGCAACCAGTGGATTGAAAGAAACTGTTCACATGAACACGATGCTAGCATTCGAAAGGAGATTCAATATAAGATTTCTGAATTTACTCGAAGAACTGAAGAACCAAGAAGCCATTGTACCATTGGCCTTCACGCGGAGCGACGAAGAAGAAATCGTACCTATTCGTCAACTGATGTGTGACTGTACTGTCCTATCCATCAGAAGAAAGAGAACTCTTGGTAGTAACTGCTTCCTCCTATTTTAGGGTAGTAGTAGTAGAAGGTAAAATAGGAGTAGTAGAAGGTAAGATAGTAGATGTAAGTTGAATAAATGCGTATACTATAAATATATATGCAAAGAAGCCTCCAGTCAGGCAAACATACTCCACTCTGAACCAATTTATGGGTAAAATGACTAAGGCGTATGAATTTTAGAAAGCTAACTGCCAGTCCCCTCTCAAAGAAATGTATCTCCCACGGAAAAAAACTCAAGCAAAAAAAAAACTAATAACGCACATTTTTAATTTCTATTATATTCTAAATATAGCCTCAAAGTTAACCGACTTTTGCATTAAATTCCATCGCGATATGTCTGCTGGGAGCGACACAAATACATCCAATTAGTGACCATTATTATCCATTATCCACCAATTATTCCCAAGTATAACACTTTGAAATAGATTTCACAAACATATAACCCTTTCACTACAATGGGTCTATCCAACGCAAAAAAAAGTCTGACTATTTTTATGAAAGCATTTGGTGTATGAAGTCGATTTCAAAATGCTTTGGAATGTTTTGAAAATCAGCTTTGATGATGCCGATCGTGCGAAAGAGATAAAACTGTCTAAAGACGAGAAACGATAGTCAAAAAAAAAAAAAAAAATAAGTAAATTAAATGGCACATTTTTATGGTTATTGTTTGTGAAATGAACACTTTTTTAATAGGTACAGTTAAAGAAGATGAAGGCTAAAAGAGCAGAGCAAAAAAAAAAAAAATAAACTATCTCACTGAGAGTCACGAATGTGTCGGGGATAAAGGTATTACACACATAACATTAGGTATCTATGAGATAAGTTTGCATGTATCTCCTTTTTACTTGCTTCTAATTATAGGGCATGTATTGGATCCGTATAAACTCGAGATACCGATCAATTCTGATATTAGCGAAGCTCTCGAAAAAGTAGGTCAACTTTGTCTGTGTCCACTGGACTGCAGCCTAAAGTCATTCGATGCTTAAACTACATTTAGTAAGAGTGACATACTCCCTTTTTAAAGTTTATTAATAAAACAAAATTTATACATACCTTTTTATTCCTTTATTAATGTTGGCGGCTATAGTATTCCAAGGAATTTTTCTTGAATCCTTTCATTGACGCGTTATTTTTGTAACACCTCGCAAGGCATTCAATTTTCTAAAAAACGCATTAAACACTTTATTGACTTTTACAATAATAATGAAACTTTTTTCTTATTTCGATCAAATTTTTCAACACTTTACATTTTTTTTTTCACTTTGATTTCACTACACTTTCATTTATTTATTTTTTTATAATTTAGAAACCGTTATAGAAATCTGTAAAAGAAAAAAAAAGTTTGGTTAATTTATTTTGAAAAAAAGTGTTATTTTTTAGGGTTTTTGGACTTGAAAAAGGGATGACAGAAAATTAACTATTAAAATGTAACCGATTTGACGTTTATTACTATCAAAGATGGCAAACCGCCCAAAACAAAGTGCTTTTTGTTTCATTCTGTTTCGTTTTATGCCACGAACGATAGGAATCAGAGAACTGCATGAATCCATTCATTTGCCGTTGTGAATTATTTGGTAAAAAAACGAGCCTTTCACAGTCTCACGCACACATAAAACAAGTGAGTGTGAATTATTTAGGAAATGCAGTTGGATCACATTCAAAGTATTCATTCAAACAGATTATTCACAAAAGCACTGAAATATGCAAGTGATTCACGAGCCTTCGAATGATTTTAAATTACGTGAAAAGCAGTGAACACATATTTCGAATGGCTTACAAAACGAGCTACTTGCTGCAAGGCCTATGATGGAAATGATGGAAGAAATGTCATAACAAAAAAATGGGGACTTTAGATTTAGATCTAGAAAAGCTACAACTGAAGCTAGGTGACTATGTTCAAGCCTTAATTCTGACCCAATGGAATATATCAAACTAAGAGCGGAGATTCTTTATCAGATGCCGGGCAAGGACGAATGAGTATAGGTACAGTATGTATTGAAGCAGCAATACTGCAGCACTTGCTATGCCCCAGAGAAAGAAAGAACACATCTATAGCCAACAAGAAGATTTATATCCTCTCCAACAGCAGGCGCTTTAAGGCGTGTGAATAAGAAACATTAGAATGGCACAGCTAAACACACTTAATGCCTATGGGAATAGTTAAAGGACGATGAAGAATTAACAGAACATAATGCGTGCTACTTTTACTGTTCAGAATTCAGGCCATACATTATGTAACTGCCGGTTGTTCACCCACAGTCACACTTCGATTCACAGTCAACTTGGGCATAATGAGTGAGCTTTTTTTTGGAGCAAATTACAACAGCCTAACTATGTAGGTCCACAGGGATCAGGTGACTGACCTTAACCCTTAAATCCAAATAATCATACAATTATTTATCCCCATGTTAAAGGCGAAGATTTTATTCAAGAGAGAGAGGTCTTCAATGACTTCAATGAATTTAGTACCGTCAATGACCTCACATACATTAGTTCATTAAAACAATGACAAGTACTTGTTTTATCACCAAATATTGTTGCTCAATTAAAACTGTCACTCAACTCAAACATTAAAATCGTGCAGGTGCAGGGTGCACCATTCAATTATTCAAATATGTCAAAACCAAAAACTCGACCTTGTTATGAAAATTCCAGTCTCGTTTCATTGATGGTTTTCCGTTCCGTTGAAAGCAAATAAATATTTCGTTTAATTAACGAAACAAACACATCACAAGACGACAAACAACAAACTAATTTGTTTTTTACAAACCATTTTTTTTCCCTCTCTCTGCAACAAACCAATGCTCTTATATGATAATTAAGTAAAAATATTTTCCTAATTAATTAAGTCGTATTAGGTATGTTGAAAAATTCCTCATCTTGCCGTACAGACTAACAGCCGCCACAAATCACATATTTTTATCCAAAAAAAATTTCATACCACCCAGCTAACCATTATATTACATTTACCTTGTGAACTTCCACTTGTATCTAAGTATCTAACAAAATAGTTTACAACATTCCGCAGTGTGTAATAAACAACCAAACGACGCGACGATCACTTTCGATTACAAGCGCAAAATTCCAGATTACCATACACATGACGTCAATTTAGTTGGAATTTACGCATTTTTTTTTTTTTTTTTTTCTCAACAAATATATATTTGTTAGCCACTTAATTTAGTCCATGGATACAATAAAGCCCACCAAATAACAGAAAAACTACAACAACACACGCAATAGATAATGGAAAATTAATAAACAAAAAAGCTGTTGACAGCACGAAAGCTTAACAACTGACATCCGTCGGCGGTCGATCGTCGCGATCGCGTATAAACGTAGCTTAAAGGCTTTCGCCGCTATAACGCTGCTTACTAGAGAGACAACACAACGGGTCGGGTCGCGATCATTTGAAAAATTTAACTGATCTTTGATACGGCGCGAACCTTATTTTCATTTCATTATATCATATTTGTTTGGAATTATGTTTTCAATTTTCGGATTGAATATGCATATCTGTAACAAAATAACTTTTCCGCGGCGCACAACATACGCCACACAGTCGATCGGCTCTGACTCCAAAGCTTGACTAATTTCTCTCCTCCATTCAATGGAAAGAGACCTAGTATGTGTGGTGTGTGTGCGCGCGGCGTGTGAAGCCCTTTTCCGTTCACAGAGTCGGTGGTGGTTCCCCCTCCCCACTGAGCGCCACGATCAAGCACCACAATGACAAAAATATTAGCTCTCGGGCATTAGGTTATAAAATAAATATGGAATAAGGGAAAAGTGAGAGAGATACGTAGATACTCTAGAAGGGAGCACACTGCAATCAAAACAACAAAATATCATGAAGTAGACACCTCACACTCAGAGTGAAGGGTATCTTTCCATCCAATTGTTCGTCTATAAAGCATGAAACATTAAACAACATGCGCTACGTATGATCCGAATTGCTAATTAACAACAAAACGAACTCGTCATCGGCTAGAGATTTTTTTTTTCCTTTTTTTTATTTTTTACATGAGCACGCATATCGCACAAAATAATTTTTCAAAACCACGGGAAATTGATTGGATAGAGATAATTTATGATGTTGATAAAAAAAAAAAGAAAAAATACAAAAAATCTGTTTTAATACGGTGGGCACCCACTGTAATGATTTCATTTATTTGTGAAATGATTCTACAGGTACCAACAATACAGTAGGAGAGATATAGATACATTACAGATACATTGTGATTCTAAATGTGGGTGAATTACATGAGGCCAAAAAGCTGAAGTAACGATGTTAGCAAATTAAGTAAGCATATCGCACTGTGGTGCCGGAATTACATGCTTACCACTGAAATTGTAATTCGATTGTGTGTTCGTCGTTCGTTGCTAGCCAAGGGTTTGACGTTTTAATGCTTCCAATTTGCGTTGTTACTTTATGGGAAAGATGGAATAATTAACTTGGATACAATCATAGACACATGTTGTCATTTTAGGCGTCATAATAGCGATGGGGCTAGTAAATCATTTGTGAAGCACTGCACCTAGATGCACTATCTGCAAACTTGAAATTAGAAATCATAGTTTCGTTTTCTTTGGCTTTAGGTTAGGTTAGCATGCGTTAGTACCACCAGCGTGATGAGAATAACCTCAACTACAGACCTTGAAGCTGTGCTTAATCTGCCTCCTCTAAAGATGCAAGTGGCTTTCTATTCTCGATGCTAAGGCGAACATTTTCCGTCTAGCTAGTTTTGTTGGGACCTATGGCGAGCGTGATTCGAGCTCTATCCAGAGCTGTCCTTTTTCCTTGTCCAGTAAGGACGTCGGATCACACTTCTTTATTCACCTCATCAACCTTAGAACATTGCGTCTTCGGTTGTGAGTGGTGTCGCGTTTCTCGTCTTGCGCCGACCATGTTCACCTGCACTTACTACCGTCGCAAAGCTGCAGGTTGTTCAATCAACATTCTCAGCTGGGCTATTGCACCCTCGTGCTGTAGGTGCCAATGATTTTCACATCGAGACTGGCTACGGCTTGCATCGGCATAATCATCCATTCCAACCACATCACTTTTCCCGTCCTTTAACAGGTGAGGAAGGAGAGGCGAGTTGGTTTTGACAGCGCTGACTCGGGATTCAGCTCCGGATTCGTCGATGAGACTACCACAGGTTGCGGTTGACTTTGTCGATAAATCCGTGCTCTTGGTATCCACAGGGGCCTTCTCCTTTGAAGTGCTTAACGGACCCCATTCAGAGATTGCTCCTGAAGATATGTTGGAGTGTTTTGCAACCTTTAGCGTTCCTGCTCCGAAAGTTCTTCCCACTTCTTTTTTTTCCTCTTTGCGGTCAACTTACAGTTCTTTGTTGTTAGAGAGGAATGAGCTGTCGATGAAGCAGTAGATTCTAGACATAAAACTTCCAGATTAGGGTCAATTGTTCCAACGCTTTCCCCATCCGAATCTTTAAGAATTGCATCTTCTTTTTTTCCTACTTCAACAAGGTTTGGATCGGTTGTGGTAGAGCTAGGAGGGCCCGATCGGTTAACACTATTCGCTTTAGGAAGTTTGACATATGTATGTATATGTATGTAGCTTCTATGAGTAAGGGGGAAGAAGATGTCCGCCTGCACTCACCCCCTGTATGCAGGTAATGGGAAATTAGATTGAAACTGGAAGTCCCCAAGCTGTTATTAGGTTTCAATATTTATTCTCCATGGGTGATATCCAGTTTGACTGGGGAGAGAGTTGTGTATGATTTTTGCATTTGTTTGTAATTCGCAGTTTCTTTTTCGAGTAAATGTCAAAATACAGACGGAAGTAGCCAGCTGTCCCTGTTGTCATACTACTACCAGTAGATAGTGTCTTCCAAGCCGAAGTCTAAGCTGTGCGTCTGTGGTAAGAGCGATACTGTCAGACAATAAAAACTCATGTTCCTTTATTATTTATTACTTTCCAAGATTCTTAGGACATAGCATGAAGTATCGTTCTGTTAGGTTGCTGGTTGAGTTGAGGTGGTTGCACTTGTTCTTAGGCGCATGTGTGAAAGTTTTAGTGGTGACTCCGACTGACTACTCTAGCCCTAATTTGTTTTTGATCCATCTGTGCCTCTTTTGAGGATTCTATTGTACCACCGGAGAGTGTAGGTCGATTTAATCAGTCCTTTCTCCTATTGTTAGTGAAGACAACTTGGTGCTCTTCTTTGGGTTGACATTAAGACCAACTTTAAGGCACCAATCAGCTGCAAGGGTTAATGCACTCTGGAGGAGATTCGAGATGGTCTCTTTGAATTTGCCTCTGATAAGTAACCTTGGACATAAAAACCTTCATCACTGAGTATTTTTTAGGAGTTCATTGACTACGGTGGAGCACAGAACTCTGGAAAGAACTCCATAATCTCACAGCCATGACCCTGAGCTTGTTACTGCCATTCTTCTTTCAAAGACTCCTTCGATGTCAAGGAAGCACCCGACCGCATACTCTTTGTCTCTTAGGACTATTTTATCTAAGTTTATTCAGCACTGTAACTCATCAATGTCGTGCTTTTAGGAATAATTTTTCAGAGAAATGGAAAAAATTGCCATACACGTGGAACTTGTCGTAATTGAGCTCAGTGCCAAAATTTCCGCTGAAATCCATCTACAACGATCGAAAGACAAATCCTCACTGAAATTTACCAAGAAACCAATAATCTCACTCGCAGTTGTTATGATCGATCGCAAGCTCTTGGAACTCGAGTGTAGCACATTCTGTTTACAAAGCTTAGCAATGAGTTCTAGCAATTAAAAATGATGTATGCCAACTATTCATAGCCCAGTTTGTTGAATCATTGTGTTTTGTCTACAAAGTAGTATTTCGTAATATTGCCCAATTTTTTTCTTTTTTTCTGTAGAAAAACAATTTAACTGCAAAGTCATCATAACAATAAAAAAATAGAAAAAAAAAGTAGCAACAAAACAGGAAACTACTTTTTATTTAATGACACAACATTGGACTGTATATTGCTCTCTGTACACACGAGGAATGTTACGTATACGCCCCATGGCCCATATGACTAAAGCACAAGTTTTTTTTACTCTTTAAAAATAATAAAAAAAAAAGTAATAGAATATG
Source organism: Chalcosyrphus nemorum (assembly GCA_949716465.1). Lineage (NCBI taxonomy): Eukaryota > Metazoa > Arthropoda > Insecta > Diptera > Syrphidae > Chalcosyrphus > Chalcosyrphus nemorum. The sequence goes on from OX454333.1 coordinate 88,667,638, forward strand.
TGGTGTGTATGAATTAAAAAATAAACAGAACCAAGATCACACGCCTTATAACGCGCTCCCATTATCAGAAGGCGCACACATTCACTATCAATCTAACGCCACCACCACCACCGCCGCCGCTGACACCGCTTCGAGGTTGTCAACACATTGGCGTGTGTCAACATTCCCTCACTGTTCTCCTAAGGCATGTCTGCCGCCGCCATACCTAGCCTATAAAGCTTACCTTCTCGCCGTGGCCTGGAACATATGTTAAAGGTGTTATCAACACTTACGTGCAACTACACTTGTTGCTGCGCTTCGTCCGCCGTTCTACTCTTCACAACTCAACTTTAAAATTTACGTGATATTTTGTTAATATTCGTATAAATTGACGTCATGGGTTTGATTGTTGTTTCGCCTGTGCGCCTTTATTGTATTGACGCATGTAAACAGCTCTAGAGCTAGGGATGGACGATGACGCTACACAATCAAACTCGTGACAATTTTTTTTTTTTTTTGTATTTAATTTAGCAACAGTGATTGAAAACAAGGGTGAGACTGTAACTCAGATACAAAAAAAAAAAAAAAACTAAACTTTTCTAGCGACAAACGCTGCTATTAGATCAGAAGTAATTTATTTAAAAAAAAAAATGTATCTAAATATCTATCTGTCTGCGTGCGCGTTCTATATTGTGTGTGGTTTGAAAAATTATTGTTTCTCCTTGTCCCACTTGTTTGTTTGTTTTTTTTGTATTTTTTTGGTCACTCTCGAGTATAGTAGTACATTTTTGTTTTTATTTTATTTTGAATGATGAAAATATAGAATGAATAATCATTTCTACGGAATTATTTTCACTCACACAGGCACAGTCACTGCCGTTGCCGCCGCTGCCGATCGACGGTGCCATTGACTCGATTCTTTAAAACTTGTGTATAGTTAGCAAAGTGGTAAATATACTTAGTTTCTCGGCTATAGTTAACATAAATATTTGCTTTCTTGATATGATCTAACCAAAAAATATCTCAAAAATTCCAAAAGATAAAGCAACAGCGTGGTTGTTTTTCCGTGTCGTTTGTTCTGTTGTTGATAAGTTTTTTTCTTTTTATTTTTTTGTGTGGGTAAAGTTTTTTTTTTTTTTTTAATAATTAGTGATTCTATTATTTTATTCTTTAAGACAATTCAAACCATTAATTTTGAGGTGATGACAAAATCAATAGTTCAATAGCATACCTTTGTGATTTTTGAAAGTTGATCTTATTATAAGTATTGTTTGGAAATAATTTATTTGTTTGTTTCTATTTATGTATATAATTTATATCTTTTTGATTTCTTTATGTTACAGATCGTTAATCAGGTGATGAAAAGTTTTATTGTGACAGAATTTAAATACAAGTATTTGGGACCGTTTCTGTCTTTCAAAATATTTAAAGTTTGCCGTTAAATACCAACAGGGATCATCAAAAATATATTTCCTTTGCGATATGGATACCATCTGCTTCCGATAAAATCGAATAAAGGCAATGAATCGCGCCACAAAGAAAGTCAGTTTTTTGGCCTTTAGAATGTGTAGCAGAAGATGGTAACTGATCCGTATTATGTCTCTTTCAAGAGTGTGATAAACTGTCTGATGGTATAATAGATCAATCTTTTAGTCCATTGATATAAAGTTTCAGACCGTGGGAATAAGTAAGAAGTGATCAGGTTTGGCTGTTATTCAATCAAAGTTGAGAGATCGACAAGAAAAATTAAATAAATTTACTGTAGTCTATTATTTATAAAATAAAAAAAGACTACTCTAAAGCGTCTAATCCATAGAATCCGTCGATCCGTTGTTCTATAGTTCCGTTGAACGTTGACATTTCAATTGACGTATTGCCGGATAGAATAGTCCCATAGAATCTATCACATCAATCAGCTGATTGTCAAAGCCCAAAGGCGATGACAGCTTCTCTACATTCTCTTCTTTTCACCAATAAAAATGGGTACTCTCAATTTTCTTATGCGTGAACTTAAATGCATGAAGGTGTATACTGTCAACGGAACGACAGATGCAAAAAGAAGAAAGGAAACCTACTTTATCCGTTAAAGTTCTTCCATCCGTTGATTATACGCCTCCCATAAGAATGCGTGTATTCTCTCGAGCTGTCAGTTAAAATTTCTATTTCTATGTCTTCTTACAAAACAAAAACAAAATTCTCAAGAACTGAAGAATTGTGTTCTCAAATCCATCCAAGCGCTGGATGGATACACAGGCGGTATTCATAGGAAGATCACGGAAAGTCTTCAGGCTGTATAACAATGAGGAAGAACAACACCCCGCTGTCAGGCAGAATGTACCATTCAACATAGACGATGACAGACGAAACTTCCGTCCACCTCATCAAAGTGAAGCGAGGATAGAAATATCTAAGCTGAAATCGAACAAAGCTACCTGATCTGAAGGCTAGCGCGCCGAACTTTTCAAGACATCTGGGGATGAATTGGTAGAGCATACACCAACTCATCTCTAAGAACCTCAGCATCACTTGCCTGAAATGATGCATAAGTCTCCTCAACATTGCGTACAATATCATTTCTGCAATATTGTATGAAAGCCTGAAACCTTTTGTCAACAACCTCTTTAGCTCCGGTTTCATGCCGGGTAAGTCCACCATCGATCAAATTCTCACACTGCGACAGATCCTGGAGAAAACCCTAGAAGTCAACAGTTGAGGGTGCAGTTTGAGGGTGTCGCTCACAATTAAATACAAAAGTTGTGGGCCTAGTACGAAGCCCTTGGGGACAGTGCCTGTGGCGTTATGCTGCCTTTTTCCCGGCCACGGTGTCGTAGTGCTATTAGTCTGTCATTATCTTCTTTAGATATTTCGGAATGTTGCTGGTTCTATGGATGGTTGATATAAGGTACTGGTGTGTCGAATGTTGACCTCATCAATATATCTATCACGTCATTGGGGCTATTAGAATGTTATAGCGAAATCGAACACTGCGTCAAGAGTGTTGTCAAGCATTTCTTCTAACCATTTTAAGAGCACCTTAAACAGTTTGGCTGCCAACCTGGAAATATAGTCGTCTTTCTCTGTGCTTCGGCTGGTTAATATGACAGCACCGCTCCTGTGGCCATCTGGATTTAGTCCGACAGACTATTCCCTGCTTAATTCTGTAGCGTACTCTATAAATCGTCATGAATTGGTGAAAAATTATATGCTTCCCACCTAAATCTGAATGTATTAGATAACTAAACAAAACTACTCGTAAAATCACGAATATTTTACTACCACAAGTAGTTCCTGCTAAATGCACAAATATCTTTCCTTCTTGCTTCACAGACATTAAAAACTTAAGAGGCGTCATAAAATTCTGCAGAAGCACCTGCTTTCCTTCACGGCTCTCTTGGGATATACCATTTCGAAGGGATACCCCATTAAAACTATTCTACTTAATCAAAAATTTCATGTGGTTTCTCCACAAAAGAAACCATGATTAACACTTGATACAACTCAAAAGTCGTAAAACGGAAACCAAGCCATCCTTCGAGAGCGTAAATTTGTGCATTTTACACGCTTCCATAAGTCGGGTAGACAATAAAATGCATCCAATTATATTTCTGTGGGGTAAATTAATAAAGGGGATGCATATTTTTTTATTATTAAGAAGGATTTTATTTGTTTAGAGAAATTTCAAGAGTACACAGTCAGTCAGAGAAATGAGTTTTTAAACAGATTGTGTGAAAGATATAATCAAGGATTTTATGGTGAGAAAAGTTTGTGTGGTTTGAATTCGTCCTTAGGGGAAAGAAAACAGAAGGATTTATATTAGTACTTCACGTATCAAGAAGTTCTGCTTACTTCCGTAAAGTGCGTCCTAAATGTCGCATCGGACAGTGACTTCGAAAATTTTTAATCGATCTTCGTCCACTTCACGTGGATTTCGAGTGCCCTGGCGGCAATAATTTTGCTCTTTTACGTATCCGCATAGATGGAAATTGGCCTCGAAATCAGTCAGGAAATAATTTCACATCGTGGCGTTTTTTTCTTGGATGGCGCTACAGTTCGGGGTGAACTTGGGCCTCAACCAACAAATCTCATCACTTAGCTCGGTCTTAAGCTAATTGCCTCTAGTTGCGCACTCCAAGTTGCGACGAGGAGGCCCTCTACTGCGTCGTCCCTCCGGGTTTGATTGGAAGACTCTGCGGGCCAGAGCGTCGCTGACCATTCACTCCCAATCTGATCCCCATATCGACATGGAGAGCTGAACTACCTGACACAGATGCTTACTGGTTATGCATGTTTCAGAGCATACCTTCACAGATTCCGCAATGTAGATAACGTGCTCGGAAACAGTGAAAATTTGGAGCACATAATGTTCCACTGTCCACCATATTGTGAAGGCCGTAACTTGTTGGCGAAGAGACTGGGTGTGAACTTAAGCCCTGAGAACATCATCGGGCGGATGCTCAGCACACAAGAAGCTTGGGAAGGAGTCAGTGAAACCGTGGCTACTATCATCAAGGAGCAATGAAACGCAGCGCAGATAGCTATCAATACGAACGAGCCGAGTACATAAGGCTGAAGTCCCTGAACTAGGTGTACGCGACAATTAAACAGTTGAATGAGTTGATCGACTATATGTACGAGGCTATTCAATAGTTGAATGGGTTGATCAACTATATGTACGAAGCTATTCAATAGTTGAATGAGTTGATCAACTAGATGTACGAAGCTATTCAATAGTTGAATGAGTTGATCAACTAAGTGTACGAGTTGAGTAAACAGTTGAATGGAGTTGGTTGGATAGTTACGCCCATAGTGTACGACGGCCATTACGGTTCATATTCCATCATTTCCAGTTGTGTTCTGGTGAGTCTGAAAATTTGTGCACGTGAACGGACCAATTGGCGATCTTGTCGTCACCTAAGAACCTGTCAAAAATAAACAAATAAATTTGGCTACTAAACCAATGTTTGAGTCCTAATAAGGTTCCCTCTCATACAGCACAAAACCTTAAACCTGTGGGAAAGGTGGTCTATTCCTAGTCAAACATCATGTATCCCTCGTGTTTCCCAGAACAAACGAAAGACAAATGTAAATTGTTATCTTTTCATTTATGAACTGTCTTAAGTTGTTAACTTGTTAGCATTTCTATAAATAAAACTGAATGAATATTTATCATTCTAAATACCTCCTAGGGGGAAAGTAGGCATCTAGAATTAATATGAATGATTACAGAGAAAAACATCCGAGTTGTTTGAAATATTCGTACTTAACCTAAAAGAGTGAGGAAATCCTATGTCTTCAGGCGGGGAAACTAAGTAGGCGTAGGCTTTTGCCTTCACAAGTTGAAACATGACCTTTACATACCGTTTATGTACATTATATCCTGCCCTAGTAGGTATTCGGCAAGACAAACATTATTTTGAATTGAAATGCCAACCACCTCCCATCAAGAGATTTCTATCTTCTTCCTCTGCATTTCCATCCAACATTGCAACAAACGTCAATGCTCCATTCAAAGTGCAACGCTCTACATACTATTGATACATAACAGTAATGCATTACATTTAATGAACCAGTTGTTTCTGTTGCACATGCTATAGATACTTTTTTTTTACGAGTACTTGTTCGATGCTCTAAGGGTATCTATCACTATCTCACTGTCATGTCTTTCTCTCCTCTGTGTCTTATTTTGTTTCTGACCCACTTGCAACGCTGTGAGTGCTTATGCATAAGAATAATTTACAAAAAGAAACAACAAAACAACAACAAATTGTCACACAAAACTAGGTCATGCGGATGTATCAAGTGAAAAAGAGTTGGCTGGCGTGTATAGACACTAGAAAATCGAATCGGGGTAGGTTCGAAAAACTTAAGCAATTATCACACACAAAACGAGTTGTACAACCTCTCAATATTTTGGAAAAAAAAAAAAAAAACACAAACGTTCTTTTTTTTATCTCTCGCAAAAGTTGTAGAACACACACATGCAAAAGGAAAAAAACGCTGCCAAACAAACGATTCAAAACAACCCTCAAAATGACGTTGACCCCGAAAAAACAGCAACAAACTAGATCCGGTGGGGCGCATGTGCCTCTCTGGTTCAACGTACATAATCAACATGATGCCCCTGACGCGCGCCGCGGCGGCAGCGGGGTGGGAATTCAATCGAAAAAAGAATCTACACAGCAAAGAAAATTGAAGCCACAAAACAAGTTACACACAGCTACACCACCCTATGCTCGCGCTCACAAACACTATCCCAACCCGGGCTACGACGAGCTACGACGCAAAATGCCAATGAATGAGGAATGAAGATTGAAAATCAAAACAATAATTCACATGGATACACAGCAAACATCCTACAGATACACACACTACGTACTTCAAATACCACCCATACATACGCATGCATTTGGAGCATGTTTTTTACTATAAAGAGCCTCCAGTGTGTGCGTGTAGTATCTGTAGTACGCATTCGACTGAATCAAAACAAAATTCCGTTAAAACCGAGAAAGAGAGCCGTTCTGAATTTAAGAGAACCAAACTAGCCGCATCTGAGAACTGAGAGGTGGAGAATTTCATTGAAAAATACGTCTTCCGTGTGCATCTTACGGATGTATCTATCCATTTTTGTGTATGTGGTGTGTGTTCTTCTCGTGTGAAATATGCAGTGCAGTGTACAATTTATAAATTTTATTATCAATTTTAAAAATATGAATGAATATTTATTTCATGGGGACCAACGAATGGAATGTGGTTCTTTCCAAGAGAACGCCGAGATGATGATGACGAAGGTTGACAATTATGAGTGTGCTTGTGAGGACAGTCAGAGATGACGTTGATGATGCTCCTGCTGCTGCTCATGCTGATGCAAGGCGCACATGCAATTGGGCAAGCAATTTGTGAAATAGTAGTTGTCTACCTACAACATTCTAGTTAGATAAGAGTAGCCTCATCAGTCCTCTTTGCATCAAGTGCAGATAGCAGATATTTCTGGGAATTCCTCTGAAGGATCAGCGCACTACAAACAATCGTATATAATCGTCATCATCATCATCATCTCATGATGGAACACCAGGTGCGTTCCGAGAAACACACACTCCATTTTGTTGTTGTGTGCCTTTCTTTTGACTGTCCGTCTTTTTGTGTGTCAGCTAGAGGAGTTCTTTCTGATCGAATAGCAAAAAAAAAAAAAAAAGGATAAGTGCTCAAGATGTACCCGTAAATTATTATTTTCCCACACCTTTCCTGTTTCTTTTTTTTCCTCTTTTTTTTGTATTCTTTTGAGAGTTTCCACATTGAAGAATAGTTTTTCTTTTCAAATTTATTCATGCCTACCTTCGGAGAGAGAGAGATTCCTAGTTTAAGGATTTTTTTTCCTTCGACATTAGATGGAAGCACTTATTCATTTTTAATGAACCACTGTGACCGATTTTCGGTTGACTAAACTAGGCACTTATCGTTTGTCAGTGTTATACATATCTAATGAGGACAATAGATAGTAGATACTTCAATGCAACGCGCTTAGAGGATTATTATTTTTTTTCCCACTGAGAAGGACGTTAGAACATTGAGGAACACAAGGAAACATGCGATAATTATCGAAAGGCGTTAAGTTTCCTCTTGGTTTTTATTTATTTAAATAATTCAGAAGGGTTTATTACGCATCAATGAATTGAAATATTGTGACCAAGACACTTGGAGCATTGATTTAGATTAGGTACTGTAATATCGGTTAGAGATTTGGTATCAACAACTTTGTGAATATTCTAAGAACGTACAGGGTGAGCCTTATAGCATGTTAAAATACATATGTACGTACAGTATGTTTCATCATCAGTTCATACAGACTGCATCTGGGCGGGCTTAAAAAGTTCATATACATATTGAGTAGGCCATTTGTAGGAGTACATTCAGGTCCTATGTTTCTACCATTCACGATTCAAAGAAATCTTATAAGCGTCTTAATTCATTGAAATCAGTATCCTTCCGAGGTTGCCATCACTAGATCGAGTATCCAAAATCTCTGCAGCACATTGCTTATTGTAAAAGTTGTTTTTTTAAGAGGTTTGGTTTTTAAACTGGCAACACTGCTTCAACAGATTGTCAACTTGACAGTTGAAAGTCGATTTGTGGTTAGAACGTTTTGTGATTTTATGATGGATAGATTAAGGCCAGAATAATGCCTAATAATGCCTGCAAATTGTGCTAACCTATTTTGAAAACCATGCTTTGGTTCCCCAAACTTATCGTGCGCTACGTCTATTTTACAGTCGACATAATCGTCCATCCAAGCAAGTTATTTGGAACACGTTGAATCTTTTTTTCACCAGAACCAGAGTGGTCCCCATTGACCTTCTTGCGGCAGAGCAATCGAAGTAGATATCGGAGTAAAAGCGGCGGCAGAACAGGCAAAACAACTCACCAAGCAGCGTGGCAAGAGAGATGAAGCTCAGAAACTAGAAGGCGATGGACTGAAAAGCTGATAAAAAACATTACTGATTGGAAGGCGAAGTAAATTACTACATCACTAAGTTTCTAACCGGGCATGGACATGAAACTTGAAAAAATATTCGCCTACTCTATAAACGTCGCACACATCGTATATGGCTACGCCACGCCCAACATTTAGAGGCGTTTTTATTTTTAAAACTGAGTTTTAATAAAATATGGTAACAAAATACAGTCATCCTTATTTTGAAATTTCCTCGAAAACGATTTCAATCGAATAACAAATTTCTTTCAAATGAATCTTTTGTATTCTATGTTTAGAGTGGGAGAAGTTCATTATCAAATGAACAAAGTTAATGAACAGACAATGAATTTCGAAATCGATATCGAATCCTGGAATGTCATTTGCCTAAATTGGAGTAGATGTCGATTCGACTCGAAATATAGAATAAGCATGAGTATATGTTCAAATATTTTTCCGAGTTCGTCACTGACACGCCCACTTTTGGAAAAAAAGAAAACTAGAAATTGTGACCTCCTCAAGGCCTCTGTGCTATTGTTGGAGCCTTCTTACATCTGCTAGTCATGCAGGTTCAATGTATCACCACTCTAACAAAGCTGGCTCTTCTTTATCCTGACAAATAACTTCAGGATAAAACTATCTGCTAGTCGACTGTCTCAGATGGAGCCACTAGAAGCATAGAACTTCACTTAAAGGTTCTTAGTGAAAATGGCCAACTCTACTTCATGTAAATGAGCAACTGTTAATAAAGACAAAATAGTATACTAAAAAGAACCCATAAAAAGAAACGAAAGAATAAAAAGAAGAAAGAAGCAGAGCAGAGTAATTTCAAAAAGCAACGACGACGACGACGCAAAATCAAAAACGCAAAACAAAATCCTTGAAAAATAATTAGTTGCTGCTTTTATTTGTGGAACTGAGTTTGTTTTTATTTCTTTTTTTTTCTATTCTATTCTGTGTTTCGTTGCGTGTAGTACCCCGAAAATATAAACCAAATAAATTCAAATACGCATTTTTAATGTCCGATCGATGGCCGTCGTCGTCGTCGTCGTCGTGCGGTCGGTATGATCTGTCGATTAATTTATTTATTCATCGGGCGCTTTCTATGTCACTGGGGGGTTGCTCTACAATGTATCGTTAAAAAGTTGGTAATGATCTCCACCCCGCATAGGTGGCAACTGACTGGTGATTGTACGCACACTTGGCATTATACCTATTTAAATTCTACTTTTTTGTTGTTTTCTTTTCCCCGTTTTGATAGCATTTTTTGTTGATTTCTTTTACTCTATTTCTCACGATTATGCTCGAAGGCAGCAGCGGTGTGTTATCTTTCAGGGGAAGTTAGATTGTTTTCGGGACACGAGGGAGGTGATTTGTTATTCTAAAAACAACAACCACCCTGCCGCCGCCTCCTTTTTATTTTCTAATTTAGAGAGATTAGATACTATTATTATTAAGATGTCCTATAAATAGCGGTGATCTTTGACAAAAAAAATAATTTGACCGCTCCGATCAGTTGAAACATTACACACTAGATACTTGTTGTAGAAAAGTTGCAGATACTTTTCTTTTGCATTGCGACTATGCGTGCACATGGGAAGCCGACAAACCGCGCACTGATGGTGATTGTATGAATTTTATTTGGCTTTATGATTTTTCCCCCATGGACTTTGATTTGTTTTCCATTTTATTTCTTTTTAGAGCCAGAACAGTGCTGCTGGTGTGGGTATTTATTTATTTTTTTGTATTTTGTGGATGTATTGTTGTCTTTTGGCATGCGAAATGAACTTTGAATTCGGTTATGAAATTCTTTTTGGTTTAAGGAAATATTAGAATTGTCACATACTCGTAGTGTTATTGGAATATTTTTAGAATTTCGTAGTTTTATTGGATTCATTGAACTTATGATTGACCGTTCAGGAATGGGGGATGTTGGATGGGTGCCCATGCTTTTAGGTTTGATTTCGTTCGCCTTAAATGGAGATGGGATTTTAAATTGTACGATCGATTCAGAGAATGGCGTGACAGACAATAATTCTAACGAGTGGGTCAATGGGCTGGAGGGACAAAAGCATAAGCTTCTGCTCTGCTGGGTCCATGGGCATGAGGGCATTCCGGGAAATGAGAAGGCAGATGAATTAGCAAGGAAAGCTTCATCAGATCCCCTAGAACTAACTGAAATTCTATGAACACTTGTATAATTGCAAGAAAGCTATGGCCCTCGTTCAATAACGCAAGCACCGAGAGGCTTATAAAGACAATCCCTGTCCGTGGGAATCCTCTTGTGGGAATCCTAATGGGTGATACCACTCTTCGGTACTTCGTCGAACGGAGGTAGAACTCTGCAGAGGATGCGGCGATGAAGAGGATGCAGACGATACCACCCATCAACCTACTGTTTGCAGCTTTAGAAAGGAATTAGTTATTTCTGTAATTCACCATAGCAAGTATTGGAAACCTTTTGGTGGATATCGAATAATAGATCCTTACTTTCAGAATGGCTGGCCAATATTCAGTTCATAATCTATACAAGTTATTCCAGCAACAAAACGAAGGAATTAGCTAATGGTACCCGGGTTCTTATGCTCTCCATTTTTCTTATCCCTTAGAACTTTATTTAAAAAGGACATGAATAGAATGATTTGGAGAAATTAGACACGAAAAGTGATTTTTCTGCTCTATCACACTTGCATGAATCCATTCATTTGCCGTTGTGAATCATTCACTAAAAAGCGAGCCTTTCACAGTCTCAGTCACACAAAAAAACAAGCGAATGTGAACAATGTAGGAAACGATAACGAACTTCACTTTGCGAAACGAAATGAAAACTAATCATCGTCGTGCTGGTATTCATGAATCCTCGAGTGTGAAGTAGGCTCGCATTCAAAGTATTCACTCAATCAGAGAGCCTTCGAATGGCTTTCCTAAATATAGTGCCAGGCAACTAAGTGTAAGAGCAGATAATCGTTTCTAGGATTAAATGTGAATAGGAGCTCGTTTCAGATTCATTTTATGAGATGCAATAAAATGTGAGCCCAGCGAATTCTTCGAATGGCTCACAAAACTAGCTACTTGCTGTAGGTCCATAATATGTATATACATTAGTAGCATAGACTTCTTCATAAGATGAAAATGACATATTCTTGAGCTCGAATTTGCACACATTTACGAGTCACTGCCACTCACTCTGAAAGAAGTTTCCTAAACCCTCTTCCAGCCACCAGTTGCATTTCTACCACCTAGCCTTTCTATAATCGATTTCCCACTCTGTGTCTAAACTTGTAGTCCCATGTTTCAAAAGTTGCACACAATAGCAATAATGGAAAATAAGTCTTACTTTCTTGTGGTCCACATGGAAAGCAAACAAATTACAATTGTACATGTATTCTTAATTTGTCTTAGAAAAAAAAAGCTGCTCCCAACAACAAGCTAGGCACGCACTTTGTTCTTCTAATATACCTTCTTCTTTAACATTTCCAAACACGTCTCTCTTCCAGCCGCTAGAAATATTCCAAACCCATTTAATTGATTCCCAGTCCCCTACATTATGTTCCATGCCATACGTGACAAATGGCGCAATTGAATATTTTTCCACGCTCAGTTTTTCAATAAAAAAAAAAAAAAAACTGAACAAGAAAATTATGCAGGAATTTTTTTCTTTCCTAACCCTACTGAGGAAATAGAAAATATGCGTTTTCGATTTGGAAAAAAAGAGGAAAACCCACAGAAGTAATAATAACATGGAGATGGCCAGGGAATTTTCTAAAGTGTCATAGGGAATGGGTTAAATCCTACCACGTCGTCGTTGAAAGTGAATTAAAAAGGACACACAGTAACGTAATTGAAATTGTTTCTACATTTCCCAATCGATTGTTGGCATTTTTCCCCCTTTTTGTCCTTTGTGTTTTCTTCTCTAGCACTTTTGCCGGAAACATCTAGCAGCCGTCGTCTTCGGCTGTGAAAAACGTGATCCGAACGCAAGAGAACATATCTGGGTGTAAATTACTTTCTTTTTTTTTCGACACGTTTTCACGCACCGCCATTGTCTATTAGTGCCAGAGTTGAATTGTACAACAATTTGTCATTTCGATACTAATTTAAAGGGGAGAAAAAGGACATCGAAATGAATCGCTCTCTAATTGCAATGAAAAATTATTGTGTTGCATCCTTGAGGTAGAAACGAAGAGTGTTTGAATTGTGTCTGCGTTCTCGTTAGGTGATGTAAAACTATAAAAAGGATATGAATGTGGAAACGAATGAATATGCAAGCTTAAGGTACATTCACAGCTCAGCAATCAAGGAATGAACAAAGCATTTTTAGCCCATTTAAAGGCAATCAATTGACAATTTTACTGTCCCCAAAGATGAGAGCTTATCTATCGATTTACATTTATAAAAAAAAGTTAAATTGTAATCAGTTTCTGTGAAGAATTCAACAATTCGCTCATTTTTCCGCGAATAAACGAATGCTTTTGGCGAACTGTCAAAATTTATCCACATTCCACAGATGTGGAACGCATTCCACATTCGCGAGAGTTTAACCTCACAACTCTGTTTTTCTTCGGTAAATGATTGTAGAAATTGGCAGATTGCAACGACAAGACATAAAAGTTGCTGTAAATGAAATGTCAAAATTTACAAATATTCATTTGCTCGTATTCGCAGACCGCTGAGCTTTGAATGGACCTTTAGATAATTTGGGTGTTCCAGATTTTTGCAGATCTGTAATGTGTGACATTTTACATCGAGAGAAACAGTTGTTAAATGTCAAATTAAAGTGACAACCCTGGTCTTTCGCGTACTATTCATCACTAGCTTAGGTTAGGTGCGTAGAGAATAGTAGATGATCAATAAGGAATTAGCACAGGAGATCTATATAGGTCGCCATACTTCTTAGGCTTGATAGAGAAGCGCTAAGTGTAGCGCATTTTGAAGGTCTCTTGGTACAGTATATGGTTTCGATATATAGATATGTACTCTCCATTGGTTGTGTCCTAAATTTTGCGGAGGATCGTTTGAACTTTTTCCATGTGGTTATAATTCCCAGTAAGTATTTGTTTCACGCCCGTGGATATGGTTGGCACTTAGCACACAGTTTACCCCAATGGCTGAAAAAGTTTCTTCCAGTCCGTGGTCATAGACCAACAAGTGCGTCTGATGGAAATGTCCTGCTCTTATTATAGTCTACTTCCCGTGTAATGAGGAAACAAAGCGAGTATTTTAGTCTAAATTGTTCAACCCTTATTTCGGAGCAACAACTGGGACAATTACATTTTAAGCAATGGCCCTCAGGACGCTAATACAGCAGCCACGCTGAATAGGTCAACTTTCTAGTCCAACGTACATAATGTAAGGACATTTTGAAACAAGTCACAGGTTCTTAGAAATGTGCTGTTGATTTAACTTATGTTCCTGCTTTATGTCCTTGTAGAAAGCATTTTCAGTTCATCACGTCTACGTCCATCCTACACGTCAATAACATTTCGGGTTCTCTTACTGGTCTACTGGTCCCAAATTTCGCAATAAAAACCTACTACTATTATTATTTCCAAAAATAGCAAACAAATCTGGTAATTTTATTCGGAATTTAATTCCATTAGTAGAATACTAAGTGTGTATAACTCAAGTCGGTCAGATAACACACGTCAATCGAGAGGCGTGGTGTACGGTGTACCTATTCCCCCGTTTCCTTAACTCTGAAAAGTTTAAGTCGCCGTGCGAAATTTTTTTACGATTCAATTCAAGAGGCTAACCTGTTGAATGCTAAGATCCTCCGACCGGACTCTATCATTAACACAATCATCATCTTTATCGTCGTCATTGCCACTGCCGCTGCGAAGCCATTCGGTTTCTTGTGCGTTCTATGGTTTAAGGCTTTTTATTAGTTCGTTAAACTTTTCATTTCGTTTGGTGTGAAACAAAAACACACAATTCTCAACGAAAAAGACAAAATTCTTCTAACAAAAAACAAAAACCCTACTATTTCTTGAAATTGAAATAAAATAAAAAGAGGTTCTGGTCTGTTTCTATGTGAGTGCGTTTCTACTTCTGCGCAAATGAACTCTAAACCATCCGACTGACAGACAGATACAAAGATACGAGGTGATGAGTGAGTGAAGAAAGTTTCATAGGCCATGAATTTGTCGTAAAATTTAATTTCATGTGAATTAAAGTACAAACTTAGTCAAGAATTTCAGAATTGGGCGACCGACCATTCGAGAGGCATATACATATACCACGGCCAGGTATTTATGGCTTTTACTAGATGCATAGGTGAATAGGAGAGTGCACACACATTTGTCCTCCATGAATTTTTGTTATTCAAAAGGCTCACTCAAGTGAGGGGTGTGTTTTGAAATGCGTGTACTCCGATGCACCCTTAATTTAAATGAAGACAATTTTTCTACGAAAATTTTAATGCGGTCTCTAGGTAAATAATGGTGGTACGCTCCTTCCAATTAATTGTCATAAAAAAATTTTACTGCCTAAAATATATGCGTGCTCTTTAATGTGTGCTGGCCCTAATGGTACTTTGATCGGAGACAAGAGAGCGATGTCAATTGGTTAATAGAAAATAGAAAGATAAATGTGAAACTTGTATGTTTACTTTTTCTTTATTGACTTGCTTAATAGCTCTGTTGGATTTGAATTGTAGATTTGCTTACATGACTGCACAGAGGTTTTTTGTTTTTAGAGAAGAATGGATCGAGGCCTAGAAGCGCTGAATACCATAAGTAGAGTTTGAATTAATACCGTTAAGGTGGTAATGAAAACGAAAGTGAGGAAGCGTTTTGGCAATAGTTGCAGACATCATCGGAAGACACTGTCTTAGAGATTGGTCTGCCAGTAGAGAAAAGTGCAGCAATTGCTCCTTTCCTGGTAGAGTGCTCCGGTCATAGTGTTCTAGTGCCAAGGCGGTGATCCAGTTCTATTTGGTGGATATCTTCGATGGTATCGGATTCCTAGACATCCAGAGGGCTCATCTTCAGTTCGTATGACCACGTTTAAATTCAGCTGCCCATCTTTTCTTGGCGGCAAATGATAGGACAGAGTCCCCGGAAACAGCGGTTTTAATTTCCTCTAGCGTATTAACATTT
The DNA here is from genome assembly GCA_949716465.1 of Chalcosyrphus nemorum. NCBI lineage: Eukaryota > Metazoa > Arthropoda > Insecta > Diptera > Syrphidae > Chalcosyrphus > Chalcosyrphus nemorum. The sequence continues at coordinate 88,683,181 of OX454333.1, forward strand.
GAATATATGAATTTAATAATGACACATAATGACACAATGATTGAGTATCCAAAATGGCCGAAATTTCACATGCTTTTGACGAGTAATATCATCTTCATGTTCAAGCTCAATACCTTTCAAACTACCAACCCTTGTACCAGTGATGCTAGATTTTTCTTTGCCAAGTTTTTTATTTAAAAATTATTTTTAAAGCAAATTCCCAAATCGTAATTTTCTTAACGAGACGCGAAATCAACTGAATTGGAGCTAATGTATGGATGTCTTACACGGCTGACACATCTGTCAGGATTTATGTCAGTAAATGTCAGAACTCGAATACGGGGGTCGAATCTGATTGTAGAAGCATTTATTTATTAGAAAGCCGTATGAATACATATGTACATAATAACTAAATGCGACTATGGTCAATTTCGACTGTCGCACTTGAGTTCTCACATAAATACAGATAATGACAGATGTGTCAGCCACGTAGGCCTTGGTCTGCTTTAGATGCCATTCATAGGCTTTGAAGGATATGAATTCTATTAAGTATTCTATATGCACAACACTGCGACGTTACTTTTCAGGAAGTTGTCAGATTTAAGTTGCATATGACTCTGCGTCGTTCAACGGTGATGAGTGCATATCTCTTTATTTCGGTAGTTTTAGCAAGACCCGAAGATTCCAATCATATGGACAACATCCTCTGTGACACCATAGAAGTTCAGTGGCATCTGAGTATACTGCAACCCTGGCACACACCGTCAAAAACTCAAGTTCAACGCATTTACCCTTCAGGTGTTATGAATACCTACTTAGCGTCAGTCTGCATATAAAACTCCTTTCATAGCTACGCTCCCACTGACGAAGGTCACTGAATGATAATCCATAAATATTTACATTTCAACATTTAGGGTGGCATTTCTCACTTAAACCCAGCCAGTGACTCCTCTCCAATAAGGAACCTCTCACAAAGTTAGAAGGCGCCAACACCCAACCACTAAACTAAAATAAGAGTCGAAAATTCTCCTCCATTGACCTAGCGCAGTTAGAAACATTGAACTCGCTCTTTCCAACTGTGCGAAAGTAATACGGGAACGGGTACGGGACTTTACCGCCTTTTATTACGGTTCTCTTCCCAACCACTAACTCTAAATTTGCTTCCCTTTTTGCTGTAAAAAAAAAAAACACATTTACTCAATGAACGACCTTAATTCGGGGCCAGGAAATATAACAAAATTCTCAAGAAGCAATAAACGCGAGGAACCTTCATACTAAAACGAAATAAAAGAAAACAGTGCGGCGTCAACATGCGTTCGTAATTACTATTTTGATAGAAAAATAAAAAAAAAAACGAAAATCTGTAAAAATTCCTCTCTTCTTATCTGAATCTTTCTACATGACATCCATCAGAGAGAGAGAAAGAGAGCATAGTACACAACTACATACACGACACCCTTACGCACATTTCATTTTCATAAACAAACATCCCCCGAACAACGCACACACAGAAGCCAACAGTTGGTTCAATGTTCGACCGGAGCGGAGCGGAGGACTAGTTAATTGTGTTAGTGTGTACCTGTTTATTTTCTTTTGCTGCTATCCTTTTCGCTCGCTGCCCGCCGCAAGGTTAAAGAGCGCGCGACGCGACACACACAGTAGTAATGCTCACCACTCTCTCTCTCTGTTGATAATAAATAAAAGAAAAATAATTCTTTCTTGACTTATGCTTTCACACAAAATAACCCCAACACACAACACGTGTGTGTTAACACATCACCATTTCAACCACAAGCACACAATGTGAGGGCGACTTCACGCATTTATACTAGTGCTCTCTCTTTACTACTTTTTCTATTTTATCCACTCGAGGACGAAGAGTACAAGACGAAAAAAAAAACACTGAAAAACTGTCACTTTTTTCGTGGAGAAAATAACAAAACTTCCGTTACGTTATCCGCCGCCGACGACGACGACGACGACGGAAGAGTGTAACGAGATGGAGGAGCGCACAACCAGAAAAACCGAAAGAGGGCGGTTGGGCTCAGCCGAGAAGAGCGGCAGACACAAGATACAATACAAAACAACACACACCGCACACGTCCGCACTTTTAATGCAGCATATGAATGCGCGCCATTTATTGATAGGAGTCGTCGCCGTCGTTGTCGCCGCGTGTTAGTAGTGGTGGCAGTAGTGGTTTGCTTGATAGACTTTACAGATTAAAACAAAAAAAAACAGTAAAGAGAACTTCAGGGGGTGCGAAGAGCGGCGAAGGAGGACGCCAACAACTGAGAGGATGCGATGAGTTTAGGCGAAGGCGCGGCGGTGGCGGCGGCGGGAGCTACAGCTACAGCTAGAGCTATACACATTGGCAATTGAGACGACAGCGGGGTGGCGGGATCGCATCACATCATAATACATATTTTATTTTTTTTTTGCTGCTTTTACACACATTATTTTCTTGCTGCGTAGTAGATTTTAGATTTTTTTTCCGTTTTCCTCTAAATCTTTATCGGGTTTCCCTAAAGATGAAGGAAAATTCCATCTCAAGAAACGAGACGAACGAAAAAAAAAAAGCGCGACCGATAGGAAAAAGTGGATAAATAAACAAAAAAAAAACTCACTTTTTTTTCGTGCTTCTCTCACCTTTGAACTTCGCGATTTGTTTTCATGATATTCTCTGCTTTCTTCTTACTTTTATTTTTTATTCACTTTACTTAGCATTCCTTCTCACACTATTTCATGCATTTTTTTTTTATCTGAACACTTTCGGGTACAATCACCTTGCTTTTGTAGATTTTCCCGTTTGTTTTGATTTTTTTTTTTTTTTTTGCTTATTATTGGGATTTTTTTTTGTATTTTATACCGAATGCGATGACGCAGAACCACGACCCTTCACTCGGAGCGTATCGAACAAACTGAACACAGAATAAGTAATTACTAATTCCGTGGGACTGAGTGCGATAGATTGATTATGATTTGGATTGTAGAGATGTTTCTCTTAGTATTTTTTGGTATCTAAAAGTAATTTTTCTCTTCTAAACTGTAAAAAGTACCAATTTAAGTAATGCCATTGGCTTGCGGGAAAAACGTGCTAGATTTGAGATGAGAAAGAGATCGTCGTTCATTCTAGATATAGGGAATCTTATTTGCCTTTCGTTCGATGTAAAATTTCATCCTGTTCGTTTATTGTTTTAAGATGTTGAAGTATTTTGTCTTTTTAGAATATCGGGTGATTGTAGCTTTCGTTTAATTTCAAATCATAAATTATGTGGAAACTTTACGTACTCTGGAGCTCTCCCTTCTTTCCATGCTACCGCTTGTCGTTCAATTGGGAAACATTTTGGCCGTATCCTTCTTCATTATCTACCTAGATTGTAAAGAAACTGCGGTATTCATACTGTTAGAAGACACTCGTAGATTGCTCATAGTTAATGTTTTACATTCCTTCTCAAAAAATTACACAAATTTAAAATATTGAGGTTTACAGGAAAGCATTTGCCTCTGAGAAGTGGTGGATTATAAGGAGTCCATATAATGCTGTTCTTAGATAAACGTGTAATCATGGTTTGGAAAGGCTTTTTGGCCAATATATTGAATCAGAGGTGTAATGATACTTCCTTACTTAAAAAGCTCCCGATCCTCTGCCTGAGACGCGGCAGCCTTTCATCCTCTGCGATCCAGGGCACGTTGCTTCCAGATTATAAAAGATTCGAAGATTCTCTTGGATGGAACATTGCTGTCCATTCGCTTGATGTGGCCGAGCCAATGTATTCTGTGCATCTTAGATATTTAAACTACATCCACATCATGGTAGACCCCTCGGTAGTATATTCTCCTCTATTCGCCCTCCTCGCATGAGAAACCTTATATCCTACGAAGTATTTTTAGTCCTAACCAAATACAACCTAACCTTCACAATACCTGACTTTAAGGCCGAGTTTTTCAGTGCTGAGGTAGCTCCAAGTTTAACCAGAGCTAACTCGTGAATCAGTTTTACAGTGCAGGTTTCATATTAACTCATTTAATGTAGTATCATTGCTACTGTATCGTTAAGGTGTCAAAAAACTGTCGAAATTAGAGATTCTGACAGCTCATTGTTCATTGTTTTGTTGTATTTTTTATATGAGCCTGGATGGGCTGCAAAATACCGAAAGCTGTTGCTTTTGAAAGGTGAAATTGCTCGCACGAATTAAAATATACCGGCAATGCAACGAAACTCATTTTTTCTAGATTATATATTAGTTCATTTAATCGAGAGCTAACTCAGTAAATTCCCTGGATTAACTCGGACTTAATTCAGGACTAAAATCCACCGAAGAGCATATTTCTAGCGTTAACTCAGGGTCACCCCTAGATTAGTATGACCTCGCACAGAAGAACTTGCCCTAGAGACATAGCACCTAAATTGCCCGATTTATGTAAAGATATTACACATTTATACATCAAAATACACCCGAAAACTAATAAGAAAAATAGGGAACTTAGAATCTTCCGTTTTTTCTTAAAATTCGTATATTCTTTTTGCATCAAAATGAAATGGTACAACTGTACCAGAAAGTATTCAAACCACTCTCTTAATTTATCGAATTCCGTAAACCTTAAACCCTGGCAACCCTGCCGCGGTATCCTCTCTTAAATTTTTGACGGTATAAATGCGACATAAGGAATTTTATCTCTTGTGTTCGCACTCACTCTCTTTCATTGGCGCAAATGTTTTTGACCTTTTGGCGACATGGTGTGGTGCTGTGTAGACTATACTCTTCTCGCACTGTGAGACAGAAAATATTGTTTTTGTGGAATTTGTGATTAATGTGGTTGGTCACTGAAATTGGTGTGGGAACGCTCTAAATAGAGTGAAAAGGAGAGATAGAGCGACAACGCGACGGGACAAATGCGTAAGAAAATCGGCGGGCACTTCATTCAATGGTTGAACATAATTGACGACTGTTGACGAGGATTTTTACACGTACTTACTTATGCACTAGGCAAGTCACAATGGGGTGGCGGCCACGTGTTGTTTTTGTTGTTCTTACTGTGGTCGACTGCCAGAGAGACTCACACTGTGAAGAGTATAGTTTATGTTGAATGAGTTTGCATTGTATTACAGAGGAGCACAGAGGAATTTTTGATAAGGATGAGCACTTACTTCTCAAATTTGAACGTTCAACTTGACCTGCACACTCCTTGGGCATTATTTTTTATAATTAATTTGGTTAAAACAAAACGTTACTACCGACCTATTTATGCCTTAGTTCGTACCTAATTACCAAATTAAAAGTAGAAATTATTCTTATGAGGCTTGATAAGAATTGGTGCTTAAATAGTCGTAAAAAAAAAACTCCCTCTAGACCATAAAACAGGCGAATGCAGGAAAGGTTAATTAACCTCAACGTGGAATTGTAACTTTTAGTTAAACAAGCCTTCACATCCGAATGAACAATATTTCACTACTGCCTACTTAAACAGAAAATAATTGCTTTGATAGAGCGAAAAATGCGGGCGATTCCTATCTCAATTGAACTCATTATAAGTTTTTATTGATTCTTAACGCATTTTGAAAAAAATATCATACAATTTAGATATCTACGGTCACTGGGGATAAAAATGTAAATATTAAACTCTTTGATTCACTGAAGAAGTTGAAGTGAACTAGATAGAGGCTGATCTGGTGATCTGGTTTCAGTCCAATCGAGACAAACTTGATTCAAAGTAGGTAGAAGGCTGTGAGAATGTGACGTGACTCACTGCTAGCTTGCAGGCCTCCGAAGTCCACGGGTAGGCCAGTTCGCCGAAGCAGACATCGTACTTTCCAACCGACAATATGGTTTCAGGAAAAAAATGAGGAACTGCCCGATACAAGTGATACAACCATTCATACCTATTGCATGTGAGAGAAACTTTGTTTGTTGTACCCCGGGGAAAGAGTCTCATGGTTTCATCTCAGTGGTTTCATCTTCAATGCCGTTCAAATCAGTTTAGTGGATCTTTTATGGAGAAGAAGCTTTGTTTGCTATGCAACGCCGGCTTCTTTCTTGCCAGCAAATCGGCGCTCGCACCCCCTGAAACATATATTCGCCCTGATGGCCTGCCGGCTTCAGATACTTCTTTCATTGTCTTTCCATCCTATATGAGCTAGAGTCCCTATATCGTATGAAAATGTGAGAATGGGAGCGTAGCGTGAGGCGTGACAAGCGTGATTACATCATACTTTGGATGAGGATCAACTCAAGAGATGGAAAGAGCATTTTGCTTCGGTTCTGAAGCAAGTATTCGCCAGCAATATGCACACAAGTTAAACTGAAAAAAATTCCCGAATTCGCACAACTTCCAGTTAGGATGATATTATTACCGCGATCAAAGTGCTGAAAACCAATAAGGCGATAGGACTTGACTCACTCAGCTGATTTGACATCCATAGTATCCGCCATCCCGCCTCCAAGACAGAGTACTGCTTGCTTCCTCACGAACTAAAGCAATAGTTGTTGTTTGATATCACATAACTCACGCGATTCACATGCTTTGCTCTGGCATAGGTCCTCAATAGCTTCCTAATCACCAAAACTTTTGCAGAGCTCCTCCTTCGTCTGATACCGCAGGGTGGACACCGATTTCAGATCTTTCCGAACAAATCTCTAGGTTCTTCATTTGTCAAGCGTGGGTCATAGTTTCATTGCAACAACGAAGGTTTTTATGGAGTTAAACCTATTGCCTGTTTAAAGCTTGACACCTTCAAGGCGAAAAATACACGATTCTGTGTTGGATGCTGAGCCACCTCTTGGCAGTTCGTCAGCCCTTTCATTTCATTTCATTTCATTCGTGTCCAGGGGCCCAGCTGAGTTCAATCTTTGCGTACGTCTTGACTTCTTCTTGACAGCACAAACATTGATTCTATTTCAGCGGCATAATTGCTTTTGTAGTAGCCTGGCTGTCAATAAAGAAGGTAACATCCTCAGCAGTTATTGCTTTTACCGCAGACTCTAGGGCTGCGGTAGTCTGGACCGTGCTAGTCCCAGCGGTTCGGAGGAAATGACCGAACTTACGTCAGCATTCTTTTAGGAGCTGTGGATAGGGAATTTGAAAGAGACTATTTTCTGATCGTGCCTGCCATAGATGCAAATAAAAAACTGATTATTTCCTAGGCAATTGAGGGAGCTCTTTGTGGCCCAAATTTTCTCATTTCGGCATGGTTTTGGATCGTCAGTCAGTAAAGAAGGTAAACATGGCTAAGGTCCACATCCAGTCGTGTCATTTTTCCATTTGGTTTGCCTTCTTATTCGTTTGACGATAGGATATGTGCGATAACTCAATCATATGTCCTCAATCGCAATTTGCACACGACGATTTCTAACCATTTTATCTAAGATTTTAAAGAAATGCCTTTTGCAACTTGAACTTTCGATTATGACAATTACATTTTAATGACACCAGAGTAATGACAAATTAATGAATTTTTTGAATACAATCGATTTTATCTGACCGCAGTATATTAATTGCGAATTTATGACATATAGTAGGTATGTCCTGACAGAGGATTTGCTGAAACATTTTATGCATAAGAGTCATTACCTCAACAACATCATTTTGGAACAGACAGTGGTTTTAACACGTGTACAAACAATAGACGGGTTAAAGTTGAAAAGCAAACCAAAATAAGAAAATATCACAAACAATACTTATGCATGTCGTCAAACGAGACAAATGCGGATTAACTTACCTTTTTAAGATGAGCGGACGGACATTACCAAACTACAGGTAGAGAGAACATTGCTTTTAGAGATACATGTGGGTGCTAGTGCTGTGGTACGAGTTACAATATATGCGGATAGGATTGGCGTCATAGGATTCTAATGGTCAAGAAGACTTCTTTCGGTCAGATCATTACTGTTAGGTAAAGCAATAAAGAAATAAAATAGTTAATAATACTTTCGAAGACCATAACCATATCATCGATTTACATATAAATGTATCATTGTAAAACAGTGTAAAATCAAGTATTCACTTTGATTTCAAACACTTTTAATAAACAGCTTATGTGTAACATACATTTCTATATGGTCGTAATAGTCATTTGGTTACAGGATTTGCTGGCATCATAAAATTCTACTTATACGAATCATACTACTGTCAGGAAACCGCCGAACAGAAGAAAGAGAAGTGGGTGCAGTGGCTCAGGGGTTAGTGGATGGGACTACATGAGGTTCATATGGCTACCAACAGCTAATTTCTTTTGTCCACCTCGTTCGCAAAATATCGAAGAACATTATTGTCATGCCAAAGCTTATCAAAAACGTCTGCTGGTCGAATATAACCTAAAAATCTTTTGCAAAATGTACATTGCGCACAACATAGTGTAGTTATGAAAAGCTGGGCCTTTGATCTTCCGGGGCTGTCTACAGCTTAACATTTTCTTATCGATGGCATAACTGAAGGTGCAAATAGAGGAAAGGCCTTGGTAACACTACTCATGTTTTGAGGTGTTCTTTTTATTATTTTTGTGTACCCATACGAAGCACTGATTCTGTATCCAAATAAATTAAACATAAGTCCTTCTTCCAGTTACCCCTTCAATTATGAGTTGAAACTCTAGTTGTAATAATTTAGCAGTGGTTAATTACAGCCCGAAATCCTGTCTCTCAAGGATCCATTGTGCTACCGCAATGTGGGAGTTAGTCCATGAGTTAAACTAAGTATCAAGACTACCGCTTCCTTAAAACCATCTTAAAGAAGTTATAAACTTAGGGACTTCATTCGGAGGGCACTATTCTTAATCTTCTTTACTGTCTGTGTTGCTACATTATAAGAAGAATAAAGGTTTGCTTCATTGGTATGTCTTGATCGGTTAGGACTGCCACTTGGAAGAAACTATTGGTGATGTGAGGTAAGTGCATGCATTCGTCTTAGATGTTCACAGCATTAGCCCAATCCTTTCTTGTGTTCTAAACTACAGGCTGAAGTCGGAATATGAAGGCAGAAAATCTGTAATCTTTGAAGTAATGACTTTTAGAGGAGGCTATCTGGCTAGTGGCTATAAACCATGTCGCCCTTTTTCTATTGTATTACACTCACTGCGGCAGTCAGCTTCAATTAGATGTATAATAGAATCAGAGTGAGTATTATTTCAAGTGCTTCAATCGGAATCGTTCATATGGCATGAGTAGATGATATGCATGCTATGTAGGCTCTGGATTCTTGTAAGTTCTTTGAGATTTATGACTTTGTCTAGAGCTCAGGCAGTACGTATTTAGGTATATACATATGTTGTTCTTTGTAGCCTTTTCAGTTTGGTATGTTATAAGCTTTCTTTAGGACCGGATACTATGCTACCGAGTTATCTATATGTTTGTGAGGATTGGACGTTCTACTGCAACGTACATCTAAATGATCAAATTTGTTTGCCGAAAGATATGTTACAAGTACAGAAGGCCTTTTTTTATCCGCTGGTGCATGTTAAGTTTCAGATGAATTTGGGCGAAAATGTGCCGATGGACCATTATTATATTTTCGAGAAGTGTGTGACTGCCATCTCCGTCCACAGATAAATATTTTCTTGGAGGTACGGTTTGGTCAGAATATCCTTGGGATACTGTTAAAGCAACTCTTAACGAATATTTGCTGCTTTCTCCTGATAATGTTGGTCACTCTTCAAGCATGAAGCAAGGTTGGAAGTTGCACGTTTACGTAGGTACGACCAATCTCGCTTGTCCCTTTCCTTCTATTGGACAGAAGAAATGCTCTACTACCTTTTCCAACCATAACATGCTTGCTTAGTGCGCTAGATTTTCCACAGTGGCTTTCAACAGAAATGAAAGTCAATTGATTTGGATCTTTGCTTTCCATTGCCTTCTTTATAAACTTGCATATGCTAGGGCAAATTGACATTTACTCCTACATTTCGAAACTCTGAACTTCGTATTCCGAAAGAAATATAATTCTTCGGTATGGTTTGACTTCTCACTAATTTCCTAATCAAAGACATCTACCAACGAATTTCGTCATTGATGCCATCTATGGGGGATTCAATGATTATGCCAATGGAAATGGTTTGCGCCTTAAGTTATAATGGGAAATAATGGTTCCATTCAGACAGGCTGAGTGTAGTAGTTGCATGAACCAGTCTAGTTCTATAAATGGCCGCCGATGACAAGAAATAAATAAAGATGGTCTCTAAATTGGGACATATTTCATCGGGTTAGGACAGGATTTCAAAAAAATAATTGAAAACGTGTGCCGCAAAGCAGAAAGTCTTCAATTGATCTGTTTATTATCATAGTGACTCTCTTTTTGTAGTAATTTATCACTGAAAGTAAATATTAAATAGCAGTCTAGATGTGGATAGATGGTAAACGAAATCCATAATTCAGACTCAACTGAAAAGTCTGAAATGTTTACAATTTTCAAGATTATTTGAACCAATCTCAAGGATTACTTACACCCCTTCTAGGATTTAGAGTAGAAAAAAATCTCAACCGTTATGGCTATCATCATGTTTAAGTGATTTCGTGCAGTGTTTCCTTGATTTTAATCTGTTTTGCATTTGTCACACATCCTCCTCCTCTTCTGGGCGAAAGTAGAAAAACAAGTAAACAATTTTTCTGAACTGTGCGAAGTACATACATACCCCGGATGGATGGGAAAACAAATTCTCATTCGCAAGGACATTTTCATGTAGTTAAAACCGAATTATTCATAGGCAACATATGGAATTCACTCTTTCGCCTTTCGCCTTTCGCCTTTAACCTAGTAGGTAAGGGAAGTGCGACAAAACACACATCCGTGTCGCTGATGACGCGGGCGCTGCTGCCTGCTGCTGCGGGTGCGGGTGCTGTTGATGTTGATGTTGATTCACATTCACAATTCGAGGGCCACATTTCATATTCACCCTATTCACTTGTACATTTATGTGAATGCGTCCAACCTTGATTTTCTAGAAGGAATTTGATTAAATAATGTATTCGGTGGTTGCGAGGAAGTGTCTTCTTTGTAGATGAGGGCTACGACAGATCCCTGAAGAAGGGTGGTTCTGATCTGATTGGCGTGTGGTGGTATAAGTATTCGAATTATGGAATAAGGAAATTAGAACAACATTTATGTGTTTTGGTTGGGGTGTCCTTGATGCGACGATAAGTTTGATGGGAATTGTGAAAATATCGCGTGAATGATGGAAAATACTACCTAGACCCAGAAGCGTAGCACAATTCTTTGTACAGCCAAACCCTGGAAGCATAGTCGATTCGAATGGAACGCATTGCAAAAACCCTCCGGGATCTGTGGTGGTGAAAGTGTCAGCAAATTATTTGGGATATTTTTAGAAGCAAGGAAGCTATGTTCCTCGAGCGACAGTGACAGACAGTGACGCCACCTGTCAATCGTCACCAAGGGGCTGAGATAATTAGACTACTTCACAATTCAATTTCTCTGGAACGTTCGTTAAGGCTATTTCGTCACTCTAGTTGAGAATCATTATACTCGCATGCCCCACAGCCTGAAGCAATTGCGAGTGTTGGACATTTTGACTCATTTGATCTCATTAGCTTCTGTGATATGTACCTCTAGCGTTACTCTCATAATATCATGGCTTTTAGTCTTTCGGACACTAAAAGGGAAAAGCAGGATATTTATGGAGTCATTGGATTAGTTTCGTAAGCTTAAAATTCCTTGACGTAGAATGCTAAGCCTTTGGTATGTGTACTGTACATCATATGGCAGAGTGAACTAACGAATCTAATTTCGTGTATGCACATTTACTCTTTGAGTTACCTTGCACAAGGAGGAAATAATTTGTTTCCCAATCATGTGACATTATGGCAACACAGAGTTGGAACATTTAACTAAAAGATACATATGTATTCCAGCGCCTTTGATCCTCTTAAGGATAATTTGTCTGGCGTACGGGTGCATGGGTGCCATTCCCAGTACCCCAGGCTCTGCTCTGGACGTACAGCTGAATCTCCCTCCTCTTGATACTTGATATATCATGGCTATTCACAGATTGAGACGAGGTATCTTTTGGTATGAACCGCACAGGAGTTTTGATGTTATTGCACGACACCTATCCGATGACTCTAGTCTTATGGATATGCCGTCTGAAAGTATGACCCCAAGGCTTCAAGTATGAGGTCCACTTTCCAGGTATTTAGGACTGGCTATTGCCAGAGTCTGAGCGTGGCATATCTCTCCTGGATGTAGGCTGGCTAAACAGATGCTCCCAGAAGTTATTGACATACACGCGCGGTTTGACATACACGTCTTCGTCTTCAATGATCGGCTATGAAGAGATCAAAGTGCTTACTTTCTAAGAAAGAAATCTAAATCCCGAGCAAACAGACTCAACAAATCCATTTACAATCAGGCAGAATCTTTTATGTTTGGTGATTGATTGTAGACTACAAGCGAGCACACTTATCCCTTCACAAGTCTCGATAGGCGACTACTGGTGGATTGACTGAAACTGATCACTTGATCCCGATTCTACAAGAATTCCTCACAGAGTATACTGGAAGAGAAATCAAAGAAAATAGAGTTGGCGTTCCATACGGACATTGGGACGGGTGCAGGAGTTTATTCTCAAGTCGAATTAGTAAACCACTCCTTAAGAATAAACGAGTTATCCGGAGGAAATGCGGTTACCCTCTACTGTGTACCAGGCCAGATGGATGTCGAAGAAACGAAGAGGCAAACAGACGCTGGATTCATATGGAAACATGCGTAATGACCAAGACGCCTTGGACAGCCTCATACTGCGGAGGTATGATACTGAATTTCTGCCAAGATTTGGAGCGGGAAACAGCTGTCAGCGTAAAAATAACCTATGATTTAAAAAGAAACCACTAGATGGCCCACCCTATAGACTACCGCCGATTGAGAATGTGTGCGTGAGCTTCGATTTGATTTTGCCGTAAACGTCACAATACATTCAAAATCGCTGGTACTTTTCAGCTAGAGGGAACCAAACTTCAAATCGACTGAAGACGATCGTCTATATTAGTTTGTCTATGGATAAGACTACAAGAAGCTACTACAAGTAGAAGTGAAATTTGACAACTGTTGAAGTTGTGTTTAGGAAAACCATGTTTTCACAGTTGTCAAATTTCACTTGTACTTGTAGTACTTGTAGTTTTGTGGTACAGGCCCCAGAGCTATTAGGATAAACCCATTCAAACAAAATATTTGAGATACTAATTACGACGTTGCCAGACGATTTAAGAAAAGTTGTTCATTTGACTACTGACTCAATGACAGAGGATTTTAAAATTCCCTATAACCCATTTTCCAACAAAGAACTTTTGACTTATGGGTATCCAATGCATTTGCTGGCAACCATCAGCAACATCAACCGTGACAACATCGTTCAACAGGACGAATCAATTGCAGAAATTGTCTGTGTGTCTATGATACAAACCCATTGAGAAGGTTTGCGAATTAAAGTCGATTCTCGGAAAGGATTATCCAATGCTTTCTGGTTGCCAGCGGTGTTTTAAGCTTTCCTTATACTACTCGTACACTCAAAGTACAGGCATTCCGCCCCCGAAGCCCTGCGGTGAAGTTGTTTGTTCTGTCAAATACTTGCATTCGAAAAGTTTCAACTGTTTCAACTGCAAGTACAGAGTAAAATGTCAGGTGAATTGCAAGCCACGGTTTGTCCCTTTGACTTCTTTTTTTTTTCACTCGTTGCCACCGTTTTACTGGCGTTTTCATTTCGAAAATACTGCAACCTTCACTCACTCGTTACACTCGTTTTTTTTGTTTTTAAAGTTGCCTCACATAGGATGTCACTTGCGAACGCAAACATTTCCATTGAACTGCTACTGGGAAGTGCGCCGTGCTGTGCACCTCTCTCCATTAATTTAACTTTTACGAAATTCCAGAGGTGAAAAATCACGATTTATCGCCAAAGTCCTTTTTTGAAGTTCATTTCATTTGAGTGGTTTTTTTTTGGGAGGGGGAAACTTTTTCGAAAATCTTTAAATTTCTTTTCGTTAATTCTTTCCCACGAGTTTTTCTCGAGTAGAACGAAAGAAAGAAGAAGAAAGAAGAAAAACAACTTACACCGAAGGACTCGTCAATTAAATCGGAAAATTGTGGTGGCATGAGCATACGTCCTAGTACACAAATTTTTTTTTTTTTACTATAAAGAGGACCAGAATCAGAAGCAAGAAACGGAAATATCTTGCTGGCAAAAGTTCAAATTGAATTCACACAACCAATCCGAGAATGAGTTCCTTTTGGCTGGCTCCTCTTGCACCCTGTCACCGATTCTCATCTCTAAGAGAGGAGCAAAGTCCACATTCATTGCTCCTTAACGTAAAAGAAACGAGCGCTTGAAAGTTGTGGCGCATCATGTAAATTAAATTTACGGATCGAGGACATTTTTGTTTTTTTCCTTTCCTTTTCTGTTTTTTTTTTTTTTTTGCTCTTATCCTGCGGAAAGTTCGGTTTCGCTTTTGAACCCTTGGGATGTGAAGATATATTTCCGATAGGCCTTCCTGCGGAAACTCTTTATGACAGCATTCGGATGTTAATGTATCAAAGTGAAAATGTTTCATCGGGGAGGCTGGGTGACTGGGTGGCTGGGTGGGTCGTCGTCGTATTTGATGGACAAATAATAAAAGTTGATTGGCAGTAAAACAGTGGGAGAGTATATTTGTGAATGCTGGTGTTTATGGGTTCATTTGGAATGCTAGAGCGATGATTTGAAGAAGACGACAGGAACAAAAAAAAAAAAAGTGAAAGTCCTACCGATTTAGGGGGCTTATTTATTTGGAGAAGAAAATTATGAGAGACATTTCGGAGTTTTGTAATTAGCTAGAGCCTTGGGGCGTCATCGGAGTTAGTAGGTGATTTAATTAGCGATGACTTGTCAAGCAAAATAACATCTCCCAATTCGACGGCAGAATTTAATTCAAATGTAAAGGATCCTCGGAGCCTAGGTCTATAGCTGGCGCATGTCATCCTTCAAACATGCTTTTGACCAACCAATGAGTTGATGCAAGCCCTTCAAGTGGATTTTATCTAAAGCCTACTAGTTCTTGTCTAGAGCCTTGAAAGGTTCGGGCGACTAGCTGACGATGTTTATGTCTACACCTAAGAAGTGCGCTCTCTGTAAACCGAGGTGGCACCGAACTGGATGTGTGTAGCAGAATCGGGAAGGCCAAAATTGCGTTAACCTCTTTCCATTTCATTGTTATGTATTGCTGTCCCAAGCTGTCTAGTAGCCGGTCTTCGAGTATAGGAGTTACTAATTTAGTTGTCTTCTGCAGCATGGTCGAGATATTTCCATCTAAGCCCGGGTATTTGTACCAAGAATGATCCAATAGCTCACTCTATTCTGACCTCTGTAACCAGATCCATAGGTGGACCCATATCCAAGGTGCTAGTAGCCCAATTTTCATTTCGTGGCATTGTCTTACAACCCGGGAAGTGAGAGTTCAGTAAGAGCTTCAGGGAATCAGAAATGGACTCTGTCCAACTCCCTTCAGGGTCTTTAAGGGATCCTAGCAGTTGTTCAGAGCATTTTCCAAGTTTGTTGCTTGGCTTTCTGCATGGTATTCTTAAATATTCTCTGACTGCCGTTGTATAAACTGACAGCTTTCGAGATAAAAGACCGTTAGATTAAACTTAATTTGTATTGCAAATGAAGGTCTCTATTTGCGCTATAGCAAATCGTAGTCTAAAAAAATGTACATATGTGTTTACACAAGAATGAGAATGAAAAACAAGAGCAAGAGTAGGAACCACTTATCATCTATTCTTCCACAAGTGGCCTTAAGCTCTACTTACATCCTTACGCATATTTTTTCCAATTGCACTCTTTCCATTACCAACTGTGGATTAGAACACTTGGTTCCCACATAATGATAGAATTCTTTTCATTCTCCTTTGCATAAGCCCATAATGAGTTTCGGTTTACTACACAAATTTTTGGATAGGAACTTTTTCTGCATATCGTGCGTCAAATCTTACTCATGTGTTTGCTTTTTTAAAAACTATTTGTTGAGCTACTAAATAATAGCTAAAAGCATGCTCTTACATAAATTGGAGTGTCTTTTTCCCAGAAATGTTAGCAGTTCGTTGCCTACGAATAGAAATAATTAATTGTGGTTCATAAAAAGTTGGGTTAGAGATGTTGGTTTAGGTTAAAAGGTTTAGATGTCTTATCAGGAAATACTACTTCAGAGTTTTAGACTGTGATCTGTCGCTAAGGCCGTGGCTGAGACATGATGTCTTTTGAAAACTCGTTCAGCTGCTAGTCACAAAGATAACAGTGACAACATCAGTAGATCTCAGATTGGGGGCGTTGTTGAAGGCAAATTGAAGACCAACGCTTGCAGAGTCTCTGACTGAGATCTCTCTCATAACTATAAAATTCTTACGTAGTAAGGCAGTTACCCCGACGGCACAACTCCCAATCTGGAGGACCAGTTCCATTGGCTTAGCCCCTAGGACCCAGAGTCGGTCTGAGAGACCAACATTATCACTTTGGAGGTACGAATACTGTCGTTGACCCATTTAGGGTTCATCTGCCACCATCTCTATTCCTTAACCCTGATGAAGTCAAGGGAATCCTTACAGACCTGAGCTTTGAATATGTCGAAGTAGCTCTTGAAAGGTGTCTGGCAAAAATCGTCCATGGATTCCGCTGTTGATTCCATATATATAGAAATTCATCCGCCTTCCACACTGCTTCTGAGAGCTCCTGTGAGACTTCTGAGACGATGTACACGTTCAGGTCAGCAAGAGATGCCTCCTCTAGTCCAGATGTCATAGTTCAACGAAATCCATAGTTCCCTTCTGTCAATGCTGCACGGATACCACCAAGAACAACAGCGATGACAGTATGCATCCTTGATGTACTCCGCTTTGGACTTCAAATTCTTCTGACACATTATCTACCATTGTGGAAGACGTGACAGTTACTCCCCTCGTATGTAGCCTTGATGATAGCTATGAGTTTTGCTTAGGATACCTCTCCTGAGCAAGGCCAACCAGATAGCATCTCTATTCAAGCTGTCGAAAGCCTCCTCGAACTCGCTAAATAGCAGATGTGACGGAGATCTCTACTCAACGCATTTCTCCATTATGATCCTTAAGGGGTTTATGTGGTGGATGCAAGAGGATCCAGCACGAAAGTCGAGAGTTGTCCTCCTGGTCCTTGATCCTTTCCAGTATTATTTTGGCCTATTTGTAGCCATATAAAAATATATTGAGGAAAGCGAAAAAAGTTTAATTTCTAACTACTGTAAAACGTAAACAAAAAGGACTTTTAAGCACTAAAACGCTCAACACACATTACTATTCTTTGTGCTCCCTTAATGTAAAAGTGAACCATTTTAAACTCCACTTAAAATACATTATTTTGCCTTTGGCTTAGTCTTCCATATCTTTATGAGTGAACGAACTAATGGGTGTTGAAAGATACGTCATATGATACACAATTTTGAGATTTCTTCCTTCGAATTAATAGTGTACTATCAATGTATCAAAGCCAACCCACTACCAAGCTACAAAGTATGGTAATCCAAACCTTAATCAATAGGATACTTGAATTTCATTTCGATGAATACTAATTCCAAGGACGAAGCAACGCGACGCGGCGACTATTCGCAAAATTTCTATTTGTACAACAGTACGACAGTCGTTTCGGATTCAATTACAATCATCTTCCTAATTACCTCAATTGCTGACCACATACGCGCATTCTCTAACCCATCAAAACACGACCGACTCAAATTATGGTCACAATGTATTATTACGTAATAATCGATCTCCAAACAGGATATCTCCCCAAACGCAATCAGAATCAATGCCAATAAGGCAAGCCGCAAATTTGTACAAGTTAACGGGTGTCATATTTGGTATGTAACTACGGTCATCTCATTTCCAGAGTAATTAAATAATAAATGCTAATTTGCATAGCAGGATAATGTATGACAAGCTGCCACGAGGATGCTTAGGGATTTCAAGGTGCTTTTATGCTAATGGATCTGACAGCAAATCATCTGATGAGAACTGAACAATAAATTAACTGATTGCATGACCCTCCATATGAAACAATAATGTTGAGTTGAGAATATCCTTGTGCAGACTATAAACAGGATTGGAATAGTAGTGTCTGCAAGGGTGTTATGCAAGACTGAATAATTTCGCAAT
The DNA here is from genome assembly GCA_949716465.1 of Chalcosyrphus nemorum. Taxonomy (NCBI): domain Eukaryota; kingdom Metazoa; phylum Arthropoda; class Insecta; order Diptera; family Syrphidae; genus Chalcosyrphus; species Chalcosyrphus nemorum. The sequence goes on from OX454333.1 coordinate 88,701,311, forward strand.
ATTATGTGGGTTTTGACTAAGTACAGTGTTGTATCTTTATTGTAGCCACTTTCAGAGAAAATCAGGGTGAAAAAATCCTTTCAGAGTAATACACACTTCACGCGGATAAATTCAAAATGCAGCATCACATACTTTACTCGTGTAAAAACATTCCGAGGCTCACCATGATACTGCTGTAAATTGCAGGTAATAAATCCTGGCGAAAGTAATTACTTTCGCTTACAGTAAGAAGTCGCTTTTTTTCCCTCTGCCGCATCCTGCCATGTGGTTGCCGTTGGGTTGGTTATATGTATCTATACGTATTTCATGGAATCACACAATCAAAGGGGGATGCGGGTATCCAAATAAAAATTCTATCTCCACAAAACACTTTGATTGACATTTAAAACTTAATTTAGACACATAACAAAATTCAATGTATCTATAGGAGTGCAAGGACTGTCTAATTTTGATTGGCTTTTTGTATGAGCCGAGATAGAATTGAAATTGGAAAATCTCAATTCGACCAACGACGAGGACGAGGACGATGACGACAACTGTGGTGACTTTAATTTGAAACGCTTTTCCAGGTAATTTCACTGTCTATGGCTAGGTTGGGGTGCGCAGTGGAAGAGCTTAACTCAAAATCGATTTAAACCAAAACCTACACAATAAAGCGCTGGCACGGAAGTGGTTGGGAAATTATAGGGAATAAAACCATAATCGCCATCATACAACTTCAGATAAATGAAAAGACGATTTGACGGCAATTACGTAGCAAATTGCTGATCAAATATCGCTAGAGAGGACACTTTGTCTTTAGTACATAAACGTTTTAAGTTTGATTGCCCACAGTGGCGTGTCCAATTCATATTTGTTTTCATAGGAAGCTGTAAAGGATAAAGTTTATCTTACGCTTTTGTAGCTAAAGAGGGGAAGTGTTTTTTAAAGGATTTTCAGTGTTTTGAAGTTTAAATGTAAAAAAATTAAAAAGTACTTAAAGAATGGTTTTATTTGCAGCAAATAGGCATGAAACATGCAACCATATGTCGAAGGACATTAGCTCTAAAAATGTTGTAATGTGCTATGGACTGAAATTACATCAACGAAAACTTGTGAGCAAGGTACCGGGAAAAGGGAAGTTAGGCCAAGAGTGGTGTACTATCTACAAACAGCGGTAAGAACCATCTTAACCATCGATTTGTTTGCCTGTGTCTGTCTGCTATGAAATGAATGCCCTCGTGAGTGTTACCAAGATTTGGTGGGCAGGGAGCACCGGAACACTTGAAACAATAAAATATACCGCGGAAACTCGGTAGCTTAAACTGAACTCTGGGAAGGGAATTAGTCTATGGATAGATAAATCATGTCTCAATATTGCAGACTGAGACCCAGGCCGCCAATGGACTTCAACGAGTCACTATGATACTATAATCGGATACTTCTTTCAGAGTTCGTCCATATTGACGGATTGAGAATGGCCATGAAAGTTCGTAGCTTGAAGAAGACTCTTATTTTTAATCTAAAAATCACGTTTAATAATAAGACTCACTTATGGTTTGTACTTACTTACTTATGTCCTCTTTCCTCTTATGAATGCCAGGGCTTCTACAAGGCCTAGCTCTCCCCAACTCTTTCCCGGTTGTCGTGCTTCCTTCTCAACTGTTCTGCGCCAAGTACTCCTAGGACTACCGCGTATCCTACCATCCTGAGTAAGCGAGCTCCATTGTATCGCGTGGTTAGCTATGAAACTATCACCCTTTCGGAGAGTGTGACCAATCCAGTGCCACTTTCGTCGTCGTATGGTCGTGCATATAGGTTCAAGGCCCGTTCTCTAATAAAGCTGTTCGTAAGAGATAGGGTTTGGCCAGGATAGTCGTGAAAAAGTGTTAATATTTTTTTTTGGATTCAAACCATGAAAAGTAGTCAAACGAACAAACTACGGAGCATGTCATCAACATCATTCAGCTCCCCCATTACAATGACAATGTCACCGTTGGGTGTTGCATTATATATTGCTGCTCCCAACTGTTTGTAGAAGGTCTCATTTTCTTCATCAGAGGAACCATCCATGGGAGCGTAGCACTGTATAATGGTGACGCGACATACTCTCGTTCGGAATCTGCCCGTATCACCATGCGGCTGCCAGGAAATAAGGCTCTGCGTGCTGTTGACTATAGCAGTAGTCCAACTCCATATCGACGGGGGCTTCTGGATGGTCTCTCGGAGTAGAGTAATAACCTATTGACAAACTTCTCTCTCTTGCAAGCAATCCAATGCATTCCTTTGCGGATGACAGTACTCTGGACTTCGCTTATTCCTTAGCAACTCTACAGCTAAGACCAGAAGCTGTGGGGTCTCGCCGACAGTGAGTGTCTACCAATCTCCAACTCTAATATTAATGCAACCATCAACAGGGGGGCAAAAAACCGAGTTGAGTTCAATTTGTCAAAAACTCAGTGCTGTCTCCTGTCTCTTTAATGTAGCCAAACTAGAAATGAATGCAACTGATATTCAGAAATGCTGTGCATGCAAGTTACCCCAGACCTTCGCTGGAATCACCAAATTTACGAAGTGGCCCTAGGTGCCTTGGATTTCTTTAGAGGTGTTAACCTTTTTTCAGTCCTGCAGACTTAGCTACAATCTTTAAAGCCTATATATGTCCGAAACCTGAAATATTTGGACGGGTCCTCCCGCTTTTTGCTTGAGCTTATTACATCAGCGTCAGGCATGTACACTGAATAGAAACCTTTCAATCTGTGACCAAATTTCATCGCTTAAACATCGTCGGAATGTTCGATGCTTATCGATCCTTTACCGTTATTTCCACCACAGTTGGTCGGATGAAATTTCAATAAGTTTTCCTTAATATGATACCTAACCTGATTTAAAAATTTCATAAAATTTTCTCAGCTATTACTCCAGATAGGTAGATAATGTAATACAGGATAGTTTTCACTTCAACTCGGAGTTCACATATTTCGTTCTTACACCTCAATGGTCATTGGAAATAAAACGAACTCTTAGTAACCATGGCCAACATATGTATAGTGTATACCTGAGGTCAGTGACACCTATTGAATTGGGAGCATTACTCTGACAACGAATGCCTTTAATCCCTGCCACGGGCTACCACAATATTTTTTCCTTCAAAAGAGGAAGTTTTTCTTATTAAAAAGGAAAAAAAAAACTCTGTACACTCTGAAAATATCATCCTCAGATAGATTTCCATCACCATGAGATTACACGAAAGGAATTCTCTGAATTCCTCATGGAACTGACACTCTGACAACTGAATATACATAAGTATATTCACCTTTAGCTATGTATACAGGAACTCATTGCGTACGAATGCCTAAGTCAACTTCAAATCATCGCCTCGACGATCTGACAAACACTTCAAACTCTCACCATCAACGATATAGCTAACACCCTTCCACTATTCAGCGCCTGTTTTATACGAACATATTTAAATTTGAAAATATACTACATCACTTAGAATTTCGGCGAGAAAAGACTGCTATCTGCTATCAAGGATTCCTCTGGAACACGGGGTGAGGTCTCTTCATTATACTAAAAACAAACTTCAACATTGCTGTACACGGCAGCGGCGGCGGTGGCGTTGAAGGAAACACCTTCATAACTTACTCAACCATACCATGAGAAAAGGGGGGCAAAAAAAAAAAAAAGATGAAAATAATTGCCACGGTTCCCTTGCTGTGGGATCATGATTAAACTCGAGGAAAAAGGGTTGAAAATGAAGACGTCTGTTTTATAGAGCCCCAAATATTTTTCATTATGGTATAGCAGCACAATCTTGTTGGATGGGGGAGTATACACAAAAAAAATGTGTTCCCGTACGCTATGCAGTGGTATGCGGCTTTACCTTCTTTATTATATTTAACTGAGACAATTTTATTTGACATGTTATATAGTTTTGCGCTTAAATGTTAGTTTGAGTCCCATGAAAAAGTTTAAATTCATTTTAAATTGCACATGTCAACGTAAGTTTCTTACAGGGTGAAGGCAACGGAGTACGGTGAGGTGACAGTAAATCTTTTGAAATGTTGCTAAAAGAAAAACTAATTTGTCGGTAATTGAATTTGTCTAATAAGAGTTGAAATGTTGTGAAATTGGAGGTTGCACTGATGTAAAACATTTGGCCTAGACAAGGACAAAAATGTCTTATATCTTCGCACCTTTGGGAGTTACATATCATCCGGATCAATGCCGTCCCTATTTTCGAAGAAAGGCTGTAAAAGAAGGACCGATGAAACTACTAGCCTGAAGACCACGTCATTATACCCTATCCTAAGGGTACATAAAGTTTGACACATAGTTTGTAACATAGAGATAGAGATCAATGGATCATAAATATTCAGTATCAATAGCCGATTCGATTCAACGATGTCCGTCCGTCTGTCTGTCACCAGTCTTGGGCCTTACATTTTGAGCTAGAACTATAAAGTCTGTATACGAACGATCCTTGCGGATCATCATCGAGTATCGATCGCCACTTCGCCTGTGGCTCACCGACTTTAAACAGGAGAGGCATTCCTGATAATAGCAATTAACAAGGCTTCATATGATTGGTCCGCATGTCACGTCTTACACAGGGAAAGGCTGTCTGATGAATTCGAAGTCCAAAGTGCGGTTCGGCAAGGCTGCATACTTTCACCAATACTGTCTTATTGGTGATTAGGTAGCGATGTGCTAAATGCGTCCTTATCAACAGGAAATGGAGGAATTCGATGGACTCACTCGGCCTTAAGAATTTTCTGGCCGAACCCTATCTCTGAGATCGGACCATGAACCCATATGCACAACCATACGACGACGAAAGTGGCAGTGGATTGGTCACACTCTCCAAAACGATAACAGGTCCATAGCTAACCAAGCGATGTAATGGAATCCACTTACTGAAGATGACAGGATACGCGGGGGTCCTAGGAGTTCGTGGCGCAGAACAGTTGAGAAGGAAGCACGGCAACTGGGAAAAAAGTTGGGGGAGAGCTCAGGCACATTTCCAGAAACCGAATACGATGGCGCGTAGGCACTGTAAAGGCCCTAGGCCCCATAAGGGGGTAGAGGACATAAGCAAGTAGGTATCTCATGAGATGCTTTCCATGACCTAAGAGAGAACTGATGTTAAGACTATAGGTAGAAATCCCATCTGGACCTGGGGATGCCGATGTCGTTGCTCCTTAGTTGACGGCTTGTTTTCCTCTTCGTCCCTGCACTATATGCAGAAGTCTCAGTTTTTTCAAGAAGGACCTAAGATCTAAGACCTTCTTTGGCTAATCCATCCACTTTTTCGTCTGAATGAGGATTTGATTATTAGTGTTTCAAACCAACGAAGGAGTAATATCAACCTTTAAGAAAATTAGAACAAATTCCATTAATAGCTCGCAATGTCCTAGAAAAAAGAAGGACCTCCTGAAAGACACTAAATAAGTCATAAGCGACCAAATAATAGACCCAGTTATCGTAATTGAATTTGATTATACTTTCGTCTAACGAGCAATTTAAAACTCTCTTTAAAGCGAACTTTTCCACTCGTTCGTCACGGTTATGTCCCTTGGAATGAAACCTCTTCCTCTCTGGGCGAAAATAGTCTTTGTCTCGTTCGCATCTTAATTTACCATGTCTGAGAGGATAATTGAATGAAAGCTCTCATTATATTGTTTTCAGAGCCATTGAACCGCGCATAAACCGTAGGCACAGGACTTTTGTCATTCTTTCGAAGGCAAAAACAAAAAGATTAAGGTTTGTTGAAATAATCTTCCGATTCGTTGAGCAATTTTCGGGTGTTTGTGTAATTATGCACTCGTTATATGTATAATTTTATCCTTAATTCATATACAAGGACACAATTACACTATGCTCATGTTTAAGGTGTACACAAAGTCGACTGTGTGCGACCTTTTCTGTCATTACTTGAAGCTGGAGAGCTCTTCTTGTAATGTATTACATCGCAACCTTCAATAAATCAACGTTACATGTGACGAGTGCTTCTACATCACACAATCTTGCTTTTTTCAGACACTTTTTCTTCCTCTTCTTCTTCCGTACACCGAGCACAGAAATGTCATGCATTACAAATTATCCTACATGGAATATAAGAGGGAAATTATTATGATGGCATATCCAGGTGGCTTGTAACAACTGATCAAATTCTTTCAGTAGGATTCCAAGGATGTTGGAAAATTCTTTCTTTCTCTCTTTTTAGCAAGAAAAAAAGGAGCAGACAATTGTATGGTTTTGCATGTCTTCTCTTTGTATCTATCTGGGTTGGGCTGGTGAATCCATAAAAATTCATGTTGATGGAAGTTTACATATTCTGTCAGGATATAAATAAGAAAGAAAAAACTAAGGACAACCCTCTACAATTTATCATAATTACTGTGGAAACCCCTAAATTGATTAAATTTCCCGTTTAAAACAAACACTGTAACGAGGACGAGACCCTTGTAGAAAGGAAGGGAAACCAAAGAAACTTACCCCTATATCAGACATCACCCACAAATTCGAAGACAAGCAACAGCAACCACTACGGATAGCCAGATACTTTCCTGCAGCACCTTTTCTTTTTGCTTTGTGTGTGTGAAAGAGGAAATCCTAGGTTGTCAGCACTCTGATGAGGGAACATCCCCTTTAATATTTTAATAGAAAACCAGTCAGTGAAGAACAAGTAAAAAAACTGACGGTAAAGGAGTTTTTCTCTTCTTGAGTTATGGCTGATGTGAAGGTTGGACTTAGGTGTCTTATTGTACTTTGTATCTAAACTATCTATTCTGTGTATAAGCTAAAAGTCAGGCGGTGCATGGATTCAACAAGTAAGCCAGTTCGAGCGTGAAGGGGCTTTCGTGACTACGGTTGTGAGTTTGCAAATGTTATTGAAATTGATTAGAGTTTTATGGAACAATGTAGGTTATAGTGTTCTTCTTACTCTTTTTTCTAGCGAGATTCTGACCTTGATTAAGGAGAACTGTCTCACGATTATAAATATCCTCACCACAACGTTGCTGAACTGTTTTGTGTGGAACTAACGGTGATAAGTAGCCTTAGGTTTCCTAGACTAAGAGTCTACATAGCAACCTGGATTTCCTTTGAGAAATCCAAGAAAGCGCTGCAGCGAGATAGGAGCACCGGACCAGAAGAGAATCCTACGTAAAAAGAAAAGGGACCACGCGGTTTCCCAGCTCAAGGATATCGAGGAGTCTCGCGAGCGCAACAACATCCGTAATTTTTATGGGAAAGCCAAGCAGTTGGCAACTGGCACAAACCGGAACGCACTCTTTTCGAAATAGCGAAGGCAACCTAGCCACCGACATAAAAGGAGTTGTTGATGTGTATAAGCAACACTTCCAGCAGTTGCTTAACGGCCAGCAAATAGAGAGAGGCAAGAAGAGAACCCACCTTCAGTCAATGAAGAACCAACGCCCCGCACCCAGTATTGAGAAAGTTAATGTAGCCATTAGAAATTTGAAGAACAACAAAGCCGCTGGCTCTGATGGGCTTCCATTTGAACTTTTTAAAGACGAAGGTGATGCCTTAGTAGGGTCATCAATCAACTGTTGGAGGAGAAACGCATGCCTGACGACTGGAGTATCAGATCTATATGCCCCATCTCCAAAATCGGTGATCCTATGTCTTGTAAGAACTACCGAGGCCTATCCCTGTTAAATGTCAACGAACGCCTAAAACCCTTCTGCAACATACTTATCAGTGTGGCTCCCAGTCCAGCAGATCGACAATAAACCAAATTTTCGCATTCAGATAAATCCTGGAAAAGACCAACGAATTTCAAGTCGAAACCCACAATTTTTTCATCGACCTTAAAGCTGCTTATGACAGCATTCATTCATTAAGCTCTACCAGGCGATGTCCCCATTCGTCGCATAACGTTGGAAAATACGCGACGCTCTGTGCATCTTGGAAACAATTCTTCGGAGCTCTTTCAAACGGAAATAAGAAAGCTTAGCAAATATTGTGCACCTTTAAGCCAATATTTGGTCCCTTATTCTAGAATGGCGAATGGGGCAGAAGATATAGCCGCGAACTCTATGAGCTATTCCAGGAAGTGGATGAAGTCCAAAAAGCCGAGATACGCCGACTACATTCGCTCGACCACATCGCGGACGCCAGAAAGCTTGGTCTCCGCAACTGGAAGGAGCATGTCCGTGACAACAGAGGATGGAAGGCTGACGTGTCTCAGACAGAGACTCTACAAGGGTAAGGAGCTCTTTAAGTAAGTAGTATTGTCTGCTAGCTCTCATCTAATTCATTCCTTTGCTGTTGTCAGGTTCCTCAGTTTTTCATAGTCGTTCCGTAACTAATGTTCAATTTAACGTTTAATGCATCCAAAACGCAATGCTGTTTCCTGTCACTCAATCGAAACCAAACTCCTCAACCATTATCGATGAATGGTACTTGCATCGCACAAACCGAAAGAGTTGCCATCTGTGGTATGTGTTTCAATAAGCATCTCCAATGGAACTATCATACATTCGAGGTCGCCAAATATGCTGCAAAATATCTAGGAGTCCTTAAGCGGTGCAAGAAATACTTTACCCCGACTGATCTGGCCTCAATTTGAAAGGCATTCATCCTCCAAGGCGCACCTCAGGATCCAGAAGACTTATAGGTGATACAGACATTGTGAGCTCCATAGTCTCCCTAGAATATGTCTTATGTTTTTCCTATTTTATCGCTATTTCCAACATCCCCTAGGTCATTGCCCTCCGCAACTTTCGATTTCTTAGTTTCGAACAAAAAGGTGTCTCTAAAAGCCCTTACATGTATTTCAGACCACGCGTAAGAACAAAGCCTCCTTTGTTAGCTAATTTCCTCTACAAAAACCAGGAGTGTTTTTTTTTTGTTTAATCCCTCCTTTGGTGTCATTTACGGAATTGAAAGCCAGTACACAAAGTGCTTAGCCGCCACAAAAGACTAAAGAGTACACAAATACGAACATTAAGAACACAATAATATCCATAGAAATCCAACAATTTAATTTGCAAAGTTGCCTCCCATTCAGGCATAAGTACCTTATGGCAGGTCTGCTTGCAGTGTGTGGTCCCCTTCAAAGAACTCCCCCGATGATGCTTAACACCAACCCCAGTGCTCCCCCTTCAGGAAAACTTCTTCAACTTAATTTCTTAGATCGTGTGTGTCAAGGAAAGCAGTCTCTCCATGTGTTCCGTCGAAGGGTAGCAACCGACACTCTTTTTGCATATAAACAATTAATTTGCTTTGTTTGTTAATTTCATCAAAGAATTCATTTGCATAATGGCCATTTTTTTATACACAATAATGTTCCGCATTGTAAAACTTTTCACAGGACCATTCAAACCCGTTTCTAGCACTGAAAGAAGGATTTCGGAAAAAAAAAAGAAGTAGGTACCTTTTTTTCAGTATCTACGTGCAGTGTGCACATGATCCCATTTGTTAATTAACCACACAGGCATAATCCAGGCAAAAAAAAAGAGTAAAATTAGCGAATGATAATGAACAAAAACTAAATGGCATGCAAAAATGCATATGAAAAGGACGCTAGTCCTGGCAAAAAAATAAAATTTCTTTTTTTTGTGCATGCATTCAGAATTTTCAAAAGCATTCCTTTTTCTATATTTGTATTGCTTCATGTAGCTAAGGATTAAGGCTTTTTATGAAATTGCACAAGGATTGCGATTGCGATTGCGTTAGAAACAATTTAATTAAAGAAGAAGTTTAATATTTGAGCAAAATGAGATGTCTAAATCAGAGAAGCAGAATTTCATTATCAGTCACAAGGACTTTTATTGTTGGAGACAGCTCAATGGCATGTCGATGTCGTCGTTGTCGTCGTGATTGTCTGGGCAAGACAGTACTCGTACTTCGTATGACAAACATTGAACATCCTGCACATTGTATGCAAATGGAGTTCAATTAAACGTATAATTGACTACAGCCAAAACAATTCCCCATCAAATGGTTCATTTCAATGAAAATCGATTTGTGACAGTCCACCATTCAAAGGGATGCATTCGATTTCAATTTTGCAAATGAACTTCACTTGTGCGTTGGGTTATAATGATGGGAACCCCCTTTTTTTTTAGAAAAAAAGTTAGCACTTGAGAGGGAGTCCCTATAATCCGAGACCTGTACAAAGAAGTAGTTCGTAGCTTCTTAATTTGATTCTTTTTTGTTTTTAATTTCAGAGAAGGAATGATGTCTTTGGATCTGAATCTCAATTGCACTCATTGTGTGACTGAATTGGTTTCAGTTTTCATTTTCTTACGGATACTTTTCGCCTTTGTTGTATCTGAGACTGATACTCGTCTTTCAGAAACATTCTTTTAGCACAGTGGCTTATTTAAAATAAAGACAAAAGTAGAAAGAAACTGAATCATGGTTTGAAAAATATGCAGAAGAGGACGAACACCCACTGGGTTCATTTACAAAGAAGAATTTAGCGATACATATGTTGTATTGTACGAAGTTGCGTTTTAGGTTGAACCATATTTTAACAGAGACATTTCTACGATATTCTAATGAGACCTTTTAGTTCACAACGTCCGTACAACCTATAAGTGTTTCGGCATGAATATATGTATGTCCTATTTTGAATTACTTTATACACACATCGTCTATATGAGCAGATGGAGGAATCAGATTGGGAATGACTTGGGTTTCAATCTAGATTCTCACTACCGAATTAGAAATCGAGTTAGTAAGGCATTGAAGTCTTGTCATGTATGACAGTTCATCCCTTATATGGGGAACTTGACTTGACGCCACAGTATAGCTCATTCTGACGTAGCAGCAAGTAGTTTCTCTTTCGTCTGTTACTCTCTTTTCAATCTCTACTCGGCAAACTTTATCTCTTGCTCTTAATTCCAAATCTGCACCTGATTTAAAAAAAAATTTGCTATTGGATTGAGACAATCCTGTTCCAATCCGATCTGACATTGAATTCTATTGATATCTATCAGAAACTTGCAGGAAGTAGTTCGTTTTGTGAGCCATTCGAAACCGAATTCACGCTTTTCACGTATTCACACATATTCGTATTCATTCACGACTCACATTATATTGCCACTCATGAAGTGAATCTAAAGCGAGCTCCCGTTCATGTTCATTATAAGAAATGACTATCTACTCTTACACTTCCTTACCTGGCAGTGAATGTTTCGAGTTGCTCGTGCGATCTTCTATATATGTATGTTCATATACTCTTTGGTTTCTCCTGTCATAAAAAAGCCTTTATTGTTTGTACTTGCAGTCTTCTCTGTTTTCTACTTTCTTTTTAAACCATTCGAAGGCTCGTGAATCATTTGTACATATCACTGATTTTGTGAATCCTCTGATTGAGTGAATACTTTCAATGTGAGCCTATTACTCACTGAAGGATTCATGGATTCCAAAACCATGCTGATTCGTTTTCATTTCTTTTTGCGAAGTGAACTTCGTTATCGTTTCTTACATGATCCATACTTGCTTGTTTTCTGTGAGCGTGAGACTGTGAAAGGCTCGTTTATTAGCGAATGATTCACAGCGGTAAATGAATGGACTTATGCAGTTCTCTGCTTGCGATCTATGAATTAATCAACCTTATCCAGGTTACTGTAAGGTTGGATGAGTTATTTGCTAGCTACCCGTAGGATCCAAAAATGAATGTTAATTTTAAAGATAGACGGCTAAGTTGATATGAACCAATTAAAGACGAAGGAACGTAACCGTCTGGACTTGAAGTATACAACGAAGTTGCCTATTTCCTCGTGCTTACTCCTGGACCCCTTCTTAAGAATATAACTGATGTCTTACCTAGGATTCCACTGGTAGAGCCTGTAGGCTGTCAGTGACTCATTTAAATAATTCTGTGGAAGAGAGCGAATTCTCGCTCAGCTCAAAGAACTATAGATTGCTCAATTGTATAATATATCTTTTAGCATCCATTATTAATCAAGCTGTTCAATTAGTTTCTGAATCTGTAAATTATTTAGCTCTGACTCGAGCTGCTAGATTTATTACATCCTCAATTCAAGCGTTAATTGCATATACATTTTATATCGAATAGAGCTGTTCAACTCGATTATTTCAACAAAAGATTATAAATATTCCTTTCATTCAACGAATGCTTACCCAAATGTAAATATTTAAACCGAAATGTAAATACATTTGCAATTAATTCGATAATTTTAAATTCGTAATACGAAAAAACAAAATTATGAATATCCCTTTGCCATGACTCTTATCCAATCCTGATCTATAATTAACATGTATAAAATCATACAAAAACGACATCTCATTATCCTCACATTTCATTAGCGGAGTTGGTATATTTTTACAAAAAAAAAAAAAAAATGCAAAACCGAAGCCCAGAAGAAGATACACGAGTTTACACACAGAAATATAAATTAAAAAACATGTTTCCTGTATTCCTGCATTAATACAGTATAGTTTCGATCAACTGATTAATGTCAGCTTGGGGAATATTTCAGGTTAAATAAAAGATTATCCTATTACATATTTATATCGGCTTGCAGCCGAAGTATAAAGTGTTTTTAACAATATAAAAAACCGATATCCTGGAACAAAAGTTTGCCGAGTGGTCGTACAAATTACTGTTTGCCTTAATTGCGTGAAAAGGTTGGAATTGATAAATTTTAATTATAATGTAGATGTGAGGTGAATTAAAATGCTTAATCGATTGCAAGTCAAAATGATGGAAAATAGAGGTAAATGATATTTTAAATTTCTGAAATTTCACATTAATTATTTTTCGAAATTGCAATTATGTATTTTGAAAATACTCTGTTGACTGTTGATGGCTGACGAGAGAATTGAAAAATGAAAGATTAATTAGTAAATGTGATTCGTTTAGAGAAGTGCTATTAAGTAAGATATTTGTGTCAGATTTTGTGTCAATTTTCTCGTAAGGCTCCAAGGGTTTCATTAAAATTTCATGTTTAAGTTACTTCCTTGATAAGATAAGAGGGTATACAAAATTTTGTGTATAAATGGCTTGTAATGTAAAAAGTTATGTAATGTGAGCTCTTTCATACGAGAGTTCAAATAATTACACCAAATTTTTGGTACAGTACATATGCCTAATGAATTTCTTTCCAAATACAGTCTTTGCTCATTTCATCATCATTATTTGTTTTGTTTTGATGTAACAACGACTTACATTGATTGTGATGAGTTTTCTGCTTTATTTCATTTTCCATTTCAGTATTATTATTTTAGGGTACGTGTCCCACCTCACGCGCTGTCTCTTTTCTTTTCCTATTTCTACTTTGTATGTAACCTTTCACTAACCAGCTCAAAAAATAAATCTTAGTTTGGGGAATTTTTTTATTGATTCGTGAGCGCTCTCTTCTGTGAAAAACTACGAAAATTCTTTGTACGCAACCACTTTTCGTAAAAATTGGCAGTTTCAAAGTGTTGATAGAGCAACAACAGTTTTTTAAGATCTATACGAAACAACGCGAGCAATCGAACCACCGAATCAGCATGGTGTTGGTATTCATGAATGCTTGAGTGCGTAGTATTCAAAGTATTCACTCAATCAGAGTATTCACAACAGCAGTGAAATGTACAAATGATTCATGAGCCTTTGAATGGTTTAAAAAGAAAGTATAAAACAAAGAGGACCGCAAGTACAAACAATAAAGGCTACCTTTTTTATGACAGAAAAGAAGCAAAAACAAAGAGTATATCTATATACATATCTAAAAGATCGCACAAGCCACTGGAAAGATTCATTGCCTTTTTCAACATTTTAATAATCATTTCTTAGAATGAATATTCACATTCTCGGAGCTCGCTTCAGATTCATTTCATGAGAGGCAATAAAATGTAAGCCCAGCGAATACTTCTCGTGTATGAATACGAATATGAGTGAATACGTTAAAAACAGTGAATATTTCGTATGGCTCATAAAACGAGCCACCTGCTGATAGTAGTAGGAAGACAATTTACGGATTTTTTTTTTATCAAAGTCATAGGTAAGTTGGAAATATTATAAGCACAATTAGTCCCAAATTGGAACCAATTTACTCTGAGCATCTTGTGTGGCACAAACAGCACTGCATAGCTGATTTGTCACTAAAACATAAGGAGCTGTGAATATTTAGCATAATTCGTTGGAAAGTTAGTAACTCTCCAAAGGAGACTTCATATAAGAATTATTATGCGAAGTGTCTTAAAATTTTGCACCTTTAAATTCTGAACTGAAATATTGAAGACTTTTTGATTTTATTAATTTAGAAATCATCTTACTTCACAGGCTAATGCATATTTATATGCCAGTCAAGGATATGTACTAGATTTTTACCTGTTATGGTATATGGCAAGTTTTCATTTCTAAACCTTGTTTTTAATTCCTCATATATGGGGTCGTATACGTAATATTTCTGGCTTTATATTTTATTTCATAAACAAATCAAAGAGTAACTATTTCGTTCATCATTCTATGCATGACCTGACTATACAGAGCTCAGGGATGAAGCCTATATTCTTTCAAGTTCCATCCTTCAACGAACTGAAAATTTATAGCTCTTCACCATATCTATAGTTCAACATCCAGGACTTAAGCACGACAGCCTTAATTAAACTACAACTACTGTTCATTAAAATTTTATTAAGAAACTAGCATTCTTTTTAATTTATCGGCACAATTTCAAATTCTTTTTGTAATTAACGTCACACAAAAGCTGCTAAAATCCTTCCTTAACATAAAATCAAACTTTCTCCGAAAATGCAATAAAATACAAACAAAATAGGGGATTCGAAAACTTCCTTTCCTGTGCATCGTCGTCTCCTGAGCATAAAAGTTTTTTCCAACTGAATTAAGACCAATTTACAGAAGACAAATAAACAAAGATAAAACTTTTCGGATTAATGGTGTAAGAGTTATTGGTGGCAGAATATTGCATTTCTGCTCGAAAAAGGATGTCCTTATTGTTTAGTGGAAGGAAATATTTTCACCATTATGTATATGTGATAATTTATTCTTTCACGAATTTATTCTGATGTACACACATTTAATTATTTACTAATTAAAATAGTTTACCATATATCAAAAAAAGCTGATTAAATATAATTTTGGGATTACAATGGCTGGAATAAAATCACACAAAATAGGATTAGCACTAAAATCATGATTAGAAATTTTAATTCTTTACTGAAACCACTCCGAGTGATTGATTATGAATATAAGCCAACATGACAGTATGCACAGTTTGCCATCAATTTTCATCTGTACCATAACCGCAGGCCCATTTTGTGGAATTGTTTTCCCCGAAATTGATTAGATGAATTTCATAATTCCAAATCCAATCAAAGCTATACACTAAAAACATTAAATAGAGTGGTTTATTCAAAAACTTAATTAACTGTGTAGTGCCGCAGAAATAATCGCACGTCATTGTTGCGCCAGTCAAATAATAATAATATAGATGACGGTGTTAAAACACGCATTATTATTTGCCTAAACAGATGTATTAATCGTGTTTGTGGAAGGACTCTTTATCAATTGACAATTCAATTTTGCACGCTTCGCAATTTCAACAATATTATGCTTTTAGGAAAATATTTTGAATGCAGACAAGTCTAAAACATAATGGAGATACGCTTTGTGGATTGGCAAATTAGCTTTTTACTTTCAAATATTTTAAATTAAAAAAAAAAAACGTAAGAAAATCAGTTCTTTGACAGCTGTCAGTTCTTAGAACTTATACAAGATAGCGCAAAAGTCATCACTCTATCGGAAGATGCTATGATTTTTTTTGCAAATGGCGCAATTGTCATTTCTAGATTGACATTTGTGAAGTAAATAGATTGAAAATACACGTTAATCGTTATACTCCTAAAGAATTCGGAATGATTCTTCCAATTTGCGTTTCTTGCTCGCCTAAATTCTCCTTTTTGGTGTTTTGCAGTGACAGCCAAAGAAGGAACATCGGATGAAAACTCTTGCGTATCTGTTAAACCGGATATTCTTTCGGACATCATTTTCCCCCTTTCCAAACAACACGCTTTCTAATAAACATAAGATTTTAATGTTGTTATGTTTCGTACATCCGTTAAGCCATTTTTGGTAATGGATTAATATTTCATCAGATAAAGTAACATTTTCCTTCAATTTCCTTCCAAGGAGAGAGGAGAGAAAAAAAATTCAACAGAAACAACTTTTGCATAGTCACAGTGAGTGAGATGAATTTCCGGAAACTTATATTTCCGCAATCCAATGTACAAATATACATATGTATGTTTGTTTATTGGTTAGGTTCTTAGCTCCGCAACGGAAAATATTTGTCAACAATGTTGTGTCTCAATATTTGCCCAGTCTTTCATAATATCCGGCATATTGAAGTTTCTGGTATTAGAATGAGTCAACAAATGTGTCGGAAGACGTTATTAATCAAGGCATACCGAATGGATTCACAGGCTGAGACGTGTGATGTGACATTGATGGATTAATTAAGGATTGACTTGTAAAAATTTTGGGGAAATTTTCTGTGCATAATTATGGTAAATATTCATTTGAAATCCCTAGGATGTTGTTAATTGTGTCTATAATAGTTGGGGCAAGGGATTAACCTAAATATCAAAAAGTATGTCACTAGATCTACTCGAGATAAATGAATGGAATCGAAAAAATAATTATTTTAATATTATTTCTAGCACTGCCTTGAGCCGGAATGTATTAGCTTTCGATAAGTAGTGCACAAAGATTCTTCCCCTGATGACACCCGGGGGACGCAAGGTAAGGGCTCCTCCTTGCTAGCTATTGCTGTGACCCAACACCCAAAGAAGTCAAATACTGAACTTTTGAGCCATCGTGAAGAGTTCCTTCTTACTCTGTTCTATCAGCTTCGAGGATGTGGTGGCAGATATAATAGCCTTGATAGGCACCTGGCTTTCAATAAAGATGCCTACAGTGTTTTGGGGCGAGGAGATTTGCTTGAGCAGATGGAAAGCCACGTACACCAAGTACTTCAACTTGGAAGGCATTTATCCGGAAAGTATGTTTGTATTATGAGTTCCAGAGACTCGCTGGACGGAACTGCCTAAGTCCCATCTGGCCTTTAAATAAAAGACGGACTGGAATGCTTCTTTGACAGTATGTTACTTAACCTAGCAGAGTCCTTTATGGTTTCAATGGTCCATCCATCCAAGCCAAGCCAGTGGCCCCTCTAAGGGATTTCTTGTATTCTTTGAGACAATCCTTGTCAAAGCTTGTGTTTAAAGCAAATACTGGAAATGTCTCTGGTAATCTTCATAAGATTAAACAAGTCTGCATACCACCAAATCTTGGGTCCACATGTAACGTCTTGCACAGAGGAAGGCTGTCTGAGGAATTCGAAGTCCAAAGTGGGGTTCGCCAAGGCTGCATACTTCCACCAATACTATTTTTGTTGGTGATTAGCGATGTGCTAAATGCGGCCTTATCAACGGGAAATGGAGGAATTCGATGACTCTTACATCTGTACTCAAATAATTGCTCTTCACCAAATGACAGCAAATGTAGAGAGGGAAGCACGGCAACTGGGAAAGAGTTGGGGAGAGCTGAGGCACATTCCCAGAAATCGCACACGATGGCGCGTATGCGTTGTAGAGGCCCTAAGTAAAGTATACCACCATGAAGGCACTTTCTTTTCACAATATTTGATAGGACACTAAAAGCCGTGTCCATTGCATCTAGTACCTCAAAAGTACAAAGTGTTGTATCGGTTGTCTGCGAGTCCTTTGATGGATGAACCCTTTACCCAGGGCTTCTGCGATGTCGATGTGGATCTTCATACAATTTCCTTTCATTGTTATGGTATTCCTCAGCATAGTTTCCCTGCAATTCCATTTCGACTTATGACTCCGAGTTAATTTCCCTTAATTTATTTTTTAATTAAATGTTTAACTCGGCGCTTTTCAACTTAAACAAGTTCATAATATTCCTGCGCTAAATAGACAAGAGCGCGATAGCAAACTCAAAGGAGGAACACATTTCAAATTCAATAATTACTCTTCGTACTGTTTCCGACAAAAACTGAAACTGCACATGCAGCAGCAGCAGCAGCATACATTCGTAAGATGCAACATCTAGCTATTCGGCAAATAAATGACAAACTTTCTAAACAAAACTTTAAGTACGAAAATTATATTTGCATAAACTTTAATCACTTGCGCGCTGAATTTTGCGTACCATTGTATCTAGATATTTGTTCGTTCAGAAGGTGGGTAGATGGGACGGACTGAATCTGAAGAGTTTCTCGCAGTGTCAAGAAGTTGTTTTTCATCTATTTGTCGAAAAGGAGCAAACAAACAACAACAACAAAAATAAAAAAAAAAATTGTTAAATAAGAACTTGAAGCACTCATGAAGGAGGAACTTTTCCCTTACAGGTTGTGTCTGTCTGTCTGTCTCTCTTTCTTCGTTGTGTCTCGATTTTAATGAATTTCAATTTCCGGAATTAATGTGAAAATTTCATCGTTATCTACTGCTGTTATTTGTTGGCCTTGTTGTTATGTCTTGTTGTGGATGGCTTACACAAAACTTTCATGTTTTTATGAGAAGGAAATCTTGGAATATGAAAGTAGTAGTCACCAACTTTGTATAAATAATGAAAAGTGGGAATATTTAGAGTGACGTGGTTTGACGTTGGGTGGGGTTGGGGACGGGGAGATACTATTTTAATGTGTTCGCATATTTGCATGGCAAACTACTATGGGCGGTGGGTGGATACTTTGCAAACTACTACTACTTAAGAAACACATAGAGAAAATGAGAATAAAAGTGTGTTTCAAAGCATAATTTGTCATTAGCAGATTATTCTCTTAGTCCTTTCCGTGTGCCTGCATTTGCGGAGTGTCTCTCTCTCTCTCTCTCTCTCTAACCACCGCCATTCTTTTGTTATGAAACTCTCGTTGAGGCAAGTTTTTTTTTTTGTTCGTCCAAATCTATGAGGAATAAGTTCCATTATTTTCCGGCAGCTGTTGCACTTTAATGTGTTACACCATTAAGGAAGTAATTATCTTCTAGCGTGCATCAACAATCGATTATCTGCGATACTGTTTGTGTGGACTTTGTTTCGCTTTTTTTTCTGAGTGTCATTTAATGCCTATGGATATTGACAGATGCTGATAATGATTATTTATGGCACCGGCGGAGCTGTTACAACAGAGCCTAGCGTTGAGGTGAATTAAACCGTAATGGCCATGACTTATATTGTTTTTTTCTACACATAGGAAACAAACTAAACTGAGGTTCAATAGACCATTAAATTTGAGATATCTCCAAGATAAGAGAAAGATAGGAAAACTCGTGCATTGAGCATGTTTTCAAAACTTTTTTGAATTAATCCATAGTTTACTTTTAGCTGGACACGGCGGGAAAAGTGCTAGAACGCATTATCTGTAACAGGTTGGAAGCAGCAATTGAAGAAACAGGTGGCCTATCACCAGGAAGGAAGGAAGTGGTTGATACAGCGACAAGGGCCATAGAAGGAAGGCGATGAAAAAGAGGCGCACAGCAGTACTGTTTCGTTATAACACTGGACTTTAAGAACGCGATCAACTCCGCGAGCTGGAAATACATCTTTGAACAACAACCATTAAGGCTATTCTGAGGAGTTATTTTCAACAAAGAGTGCAAACTATCACGTTCACAGTAGCTGGGCACGAGATAGTATCCAAACTAGCTATCAAGTGTCTTGGCATTATGATTGATTCAAGGCTTACAGTTGGAGAACGTATGTAATCGATAAGTCCTCTAGTGTGGGTGCCGCCATTGCACGGTTTACGCTCAATATAGGACTGCCAAGATACAGTCAAAGACTACTCTTAGCTTCAGCGGTCTCAGCCGCTGTTCTATATGGATCACGAGTTTGGGCCGGAGCCATGCAAGTGACTTCCTACAAAAGAAGAATCATAGCAGTAAATAGACTATGTGCACTAAAAGTGAGAAGCGCTTTCCGCACAACCTCAGACCACGCAGCCTGTGTTATCGCAGTCATTTTCCTCATTTATGTAAGGGCGGAAGAACTGGAGAAAAATTTCCCAGAGAGCAGAAACGACGGGCGGCTAATCTACGGTGTAGCGGACATGACAGTAAGAAGCACAAGTCGTACAAGTCACAAGTCGTCTTTCGTCCAAGGGCCGTTGAACATAAAGCCTTCTACCGACCTTAGAGCCTTGGATAAGCCGCATACATGTTGAAGTTAGGTTCTACCTAAGGCAATTGTTTACGAGAAATGGATGTTTTCGGTCATATCTGTACCCATCGTGCAATGATACCGCCAAAAACATGGAGCATGTATTCTTTCACTGCCCACTTTTCCACAGTATTGGGAGTAACACCAACGCGGGAGAATTTAGTAAGCCATAGGCTCGAATCCGAGGATGCAGTGGAATGCAGTGAGCTGGTATGCCATGGATGTATGCCAAGAGTTAAGAGACTAGGGCGACATAGAAGAGAAAGCGAACCAAACGCGTAAACTGGAACGTGAGAGAAGAGTCCCAAGGGACCAGAGGAATCCAGATGGCAAGTCATATCAGACCCCCTGCTATGAAATGTCAAGAAGGTGGTGCTGTGGAACGTTGAACAAATGGGAGAAGGGTTAGTGGGAAAGAAGTTTCGCCTTGTGAAGATTACCACCTCCCAGCGAGAAAAAATAATCATTTTGCGTAGTGATGATTCCTTTCGATATCTGAGACTCTCTTTATAAGTAAGGGCAGTTGGCCTAGTCCATGAGTACGCCTCCAAATCCTACTGCCTCATCTCAAGCTTCTTGGCCACCGTTGGAGTAGCGTTGCATCACTCTTAACACTTTGCCATTCAGCATAAATCAGGTTGCTATTGCTGTTGTATCTGTCGAAGGAGTGAACAAGTGTGTACGTCCATTTATTCGTGGTCCACAAGTGATTGTGAAGGAGGGTGCAGATACTGTTTATACAGAGTGCTTAAACTCTCTTTTGGAACATCTTGAGGGACATCTTTGTAATATCATACAATATTAAAGCAAAAAAGTAAGTCAATAAAAAAATCCATAGTCCGCGTCCAACTTTTATTACAATCAGACAATTACTTGCATTTTCACTCATGCATTATGTACACACAACTCTTCAACAATACTATCGACTTTATTGCGAACACGAATCCACAAGGATATCGCAGATTGGGAAATTGAACACAATCGAACAAAGTATTACTTCCGGCATTTTATACAGTCAATCAAGTTGGGGGAAAACTGCAATTCTCCATCGCATGATTGACACCTATAATTAATGTGCCAACTTTAAAGTGGCAAGGCTTGCAACTGGACAGCAGAGCTCGGAGCTGGAAACCACTTGAACTCGATTCCAAAATGATTGCTTTCATAGATTAGCAATGGTTTTGATTTCCGCTTGTTTAATCAAAAATCAAATGGAAAAAAGGAGGAATATTTTGGTGCAATTGGGAAAAACAAATAAAGTACCCGACTTGGTCGTACGTACTTGCACCTGCATAAGGTAGTATATCATCTAATAGCACTGGCCCAGTCCAAATAAAATTCGAAATTGAAACGAAATCGTTAGACCCGTTTTGGAAAAAGTGTAATTGGGCTTAAAGTAAAGAAATTCAGGGTTGCCGAATGAACTACTAAGGGAATATTCGCACTCGCTCCCTGTGCTCCCGTACTCCTCTTGCCCTGATTTTACTCCTTTTAAAATATTTTGATTTTTTTTTTTAAAATACGATTATAAATTTGTTTGTTTATTGAAACGTATTATACTTTGGAAGTAACTCTAATTTTGTTTAGTATATTCTCAACCTTATTTCATTGAATGGACCATCACACACTGGTGCAATTGCCCCGGGGTAAAAGTGACTTTATAGAAGATGAAGTGTAAAGTAAGAAACGGGGTAAAATGTTCATCCAGTGTTGAACTGCGGGGTAAAATTTATACACAATCTTTCAATTTGCTTTTTGTAAAAAAAAAAACACAAAATACTTCTCTGTAAACTTCTAAAATACTCCTCTTCGAAATAAGAAAATGACATCCCTTGCTAGAGTCCGATTTTGAAGACCTCAGACATGAAGTTTGAAGCAAAACGGTTATACGTATACAGAAGTGGAATGACAGCTGATCTACATTTTCGAGCTTCTCTGTCATTGAAACGTCACAATTGTATGTTATCTGGACTTTTTCATGAATCCAATACTTGCCCTGTACTGTAGGTTAAAGTAACAAAAATTAAAAATTGTCTTCTACCCCTTTACAAGCCTCAGCAGGTACTCCCAATGAACAATAAACATTGACTAAAACTCAGACACAGTGCTAAAACATTTTAAGGATTTTAACACGCAAAGCCCCAAAAGTTTTATTTATGTAATCACCTATCCAAGGCACCACATAATTATAACTTTGTTCCAACGTCATTGCCATACCCGTTTGACTTCTGATTAGATAGTTTAGTTTCCTGACATAATCCCAAGAGAGATTGTCCTTACATCAGTCACCTTCAAGGTCTAACACACACCACATAAAATGAATGTTTAGTTTCATTACTTTTTCTTTGTTTGCCATCATTTATCATTCTCGGAGCAGGTTCGAAATTATCCTAAGAAAAAAGGACTTTGGGGAATTTGTATTGGGTAATAGTTAGAAGATTATGGTGTCGATTGTCAGTGTCAACACCTTGACCTTTTACCTTGAGAAAGGTACAAACCGAAGACAATTTTTTATTTCTCGTCTCACCTAGATTGATGTCTTCTCCAAGATATTGGACATATTTCAAAGTCGATTTTGTCTAACTCTTGTGTGGGTCTAAACAAATTTGCTTTGAACTTGGACTTGGATCGAACTTTATAAATATTCCATGAACGTTAAGCTCATTAATTTAATAAAAAAAAAAAAAACGTAGATACTCTTTGTTGAAATAATCCTAAAATAAATATATGTGCATAGGTAATCGACCGCAATGCATAAACACAGATAAGGCAGATAAAACATGAAAAGCCCAAGGCTATGATGTTTTCTTGATTAGGGTTTGAAAAGCACAACCCATAAAAAGTGGGACTATAAAAACCCTTTTTAAAGGTTCTAAAAAAATGATGATTGTCGTCGTACCCTTCCGACGACGGGAAACTTTGCTTTACCGATACATAACCGGATACTTTATTATTCCATACAACGCAATAAAAGCAAAACTTATATATGTATCTATACGTACGAGTATATTAATGAAAATGTCTGCATTTTTCTGTCAACCCCTTTCAATTTTTTCTTTTAGCCAAAAAAAAAAAGTAAATAAAATAACATTGGCAATTACCATTCAAGTGGAAAGCAAGCAGTGTATAGAAATTTCTTGTTTTTTTTTTTTTGGTCAACGGCCGTCAAAAAAAATTGTCTCTCCTCTTGTCAACCTGTCACTTACAGATCGGGGGGAGATTTTAAAAAGTTAAAAAATAAAAAGGACATAAAATGTTTGCGACGTTGTGGGTATAAGAAAAAACGTGACGAAAAATCTATGGTGTATCTGTTCAAGATTCTTAAAAGATACAAAAATAGTGTATCTTAACATAATGTAATTTTGAACATATTATGCAGGGGGGTATGTAAAAGTATGTATGTTGTTAGAGGTAGAGACAATTAAAACGATCAAACTTTAAAAGACTTTACTCCAAACCAGGTTCTCTCAATGCAGAAGTCAGAAAAACGATCAAAACAGGACAGTCAATTACCTAGATAAGAGTAGTGTTGCCATGTAAAAGATTTTAGATCAATGATAAATCCATATACGGAATTAAGTTATTAGACATCCTGCTCGTTCGAAAGTCTCTGGCTCCAGAAGTCAACCTGTCCAAATTGATATTCCTGCAACTGTCTTCTGAGTAGCATTCCGCGGCAGTCCATCGTTGCTTGCATGAACCTCCACTGCGCGGCCTAATCGCCAATAGATTTTTTGCAAGCTCTCATGTCGAACAGGGACGATGTTGTCCACCTTGATGTTATTAATTGCCACTTGTTCCGAGTTTGAAGGGTTGACAAATATTCTTCACTCCATCTCTCCAACTCTGATGCACATGTCGCAACCACTCATTCGTATTTCGTACCAGACACTAGAATGAGAGAAACTCCATATAGGAAGTCGCCCGGATTTAAAGCGAACTTGTCATAAGGATCGTGATATAGCGATGTGAGCGGGCGAGAGTTTAGACATGCCTCAATCCTTGTCGCCAAAGTGTAGAGTTGATTGTACCAGATTATTTGTTTACCTACCAAACGAATCAGGTAACGTTTAAACCACATTGATGTGGGGCTCAAGGAGTTAGTGCCAACTGGTTCCTAAACTAGCTATAGACTTCTGGTTGTGATCACAGTCCAATGCTGACAAATCCTCTTGGACCATATGATTCGTGGCGGCAAATGTAGTGGCATTATCGCTGAACATATCACGGTGAGATCCTCCACGACTAATGACTCGTGTGAACGCATCTAAAAAGACGTGTGAAGACAGGTCTTTCACCACCTCAATGTGCACAGCCAGAGGCATTCTTTTCTAATCTGGACGTGCACTACCTCTCAGAAGTCAAACAAGAGGCCTCAGAAAGAGGATGGAAGACGGAATGGCAGAATCCATGAACTATTTTTGCCCGACTGTAATCAGACGAAGAATAGCCCTAACAAACCGTTGCTACTTCAGTTTGGCAAAACAACTTATTTTTAAACTACTGACACGATGGATCAAATTAGTGTATAGATCACTTTCATCCCACCAATTTTGCTATATGGAGTTAAGTACGATAAATAAGTAAGCTAAGCAAATAATAGGCGCATTTGAGCGGAAATAATTAGTCGGATATTGGGTCCCTTATACGAGTAGGACGAATGGAAGAGAAGATACGACTACAAATTCTATGAGCTGATGTCCATGTAGTACAAAAATCCAAAATACGCCAACGGACAACGGGGCCAAGGCGATCTTCGAATCACAGCGTCCGAGACGCACGGCAAAGAAGACCGGTACAAAGACCAAGTTGTCGCGGATGCCAGAAAAGTTGGTTATTCCAACTAGAAACAGGGTCCCCGGACCGCAGAGTATGCAAGGCAGCCGTGTTTCAGGCATAAACTCTACAAGGGTCATGAGCCTTAGAGCCTTACGTTTTGACCACCAAGCGGCTTACCAAACTATCCTTGATGAGCCATTCGTATCTTGTACACTTTGGAATTCACACTCTAGAACCTTTCTCGATGAAACCAAGTCAAAGTTATAAGCCTGGAGACTATATCTAATTACTAGATGTTAGGCAACATCGTCTCTTACACCATCATTGGTATCATCACTTCAAGGTGGTTGGGTTTTAATATGTGGATTTAATGTTCCCACAACGCTACTTTTATTGCCCTTTTTTTTAAAATTGTTCAATTATTTTGGGTGTTGAAAGTAAAATATAATAAGTTTAGACTTAAGAAAGTCGTACTGGAATGAATTTTCTAACTCAAGCTGTCACATAACGATTTGACAGTTCGTGTCATTTATAATCCATTTTACCGTCAGATGTCATAAAAAAGATCCCCGTTTATGTTAAATGTGCCAGCAATTCAATTTTGTAAGTCATTCCACTATTGTTGGTGAGACTTTGCTTTTGTTATGAATAAAAATACCTACTTTATGTGTACAATGTTTCAAATTTATGAAAGCACTATTATGAAATTTATTGAAACCGCAGCGAAAAAAATATTGTTAAATGACAGGCACCAAGAAATGAGCCCGCTAGATTCATTTTCTCATATTTAACAAGAATAAAACTGCCATCTCATAATTAACCTGCATAATAGCGAAAGGAAATGCGCCAAAAACACGAAACTAGCTGTGCTAAGCTAATCATTTATAAGAGGATATGTACTCTTACAGTAGTCCTAGAAAAGAATAACAACTTGAAAAACAAAATAAACAAGAAAAAATAATAACAAGCGATGCGAACGCAAACATAGATTAATGCAGAGTGGAAATAGTACCTACTTGGCCTACACGCAAGTATGTACACAAACACTATAATCACAGCCTACCTACTTAGGCTAAAATCCTGAAGTAGGATTAAGACTAAAATGTACCTTTTTCACAATTACCTCGGAAAATATCCCCCGAAAAACTGCTGTATCCATGGTCTTGGAGGAGTGTAAGCAAGCATGCAGGTGTTATGCGCGGGGATTATATTAAAACATCGTAGCTTAAGGAAAAGCATAACACCAACACACACACCAATGCATGTCGAGCAAACAATCTGAATACATACATACATTCATAAATATATGTTTAAGAGGCGCGATGACGGTAGGTACACGAAAATGGAAATAACTTTTAAACGTAAGCATCAAATTTCAAGAGGATTATGCATATAAAAAGAACGGAAAAGGATTAGTTTCCCTGAAGGTGCACAGTATGATATTTTTGTTATTCATGAACATGCATGCAACTTCTTAATCATCAATATTTCAAAGAGTGTGATTTTGTGTTACAGATTGATGAGAGTTGTGCTTTATTGACTTTTGTTTATAGGCATGAGTTTCTTTTTACGGCGGCGTTCTTTATGTTAGAGAGATATGTATCTTGAAGGAGGTTTAAAAATTCAATCACAAGAAAGAGATGCAATCCTGCTGAAAGATGTCATTTGATTTCAGCTTTTTGACTTTAATAAAGCCGGCGAATAAGACAGTGGAGGGTAGCGTTCCTTTAAAACAAGTGGTGTGTTGTGATATCTTAAAGAGCAACATTGCATCTCCTAGAGAAGTGATCGGGGAAAGGTCTTCGACATAACCTAGCACTTAATATTATTTAGCATATGTATGCATATAGCTTGTAAATAGCTGACTAGTACTTGCCTTAAGGCTCAACCATAAGTTCAGATGGAATGTCCCATTAGACAGAAACAGTAGTACATGGCCATAATGGGAATATGCTCAGTTTCGTCGAGTTTCGTTAACTTCGGTGTGTTTAGCACGAGAGCTAATATCATTATCTAACGAAAATTCTGCTTACGCGCTGTCAAAATCCGAGCGCACCCAAAATTCCATTAAGGGGCACGTTCCGAACTCTGTGCCTAACATATGGAACAGCAAACGATTTTTGACATTTCGCACACTGACTGAGCAGAATTTTCTTACCTTCAAATCCAGTTCACTACTTCAAAAAGAAATGCTTTGTAGTCAAAACTGAATCCCTCGACGAATCAAAAACGTTTGGAACCCGCATATGTCAAAGTTTTACAAACGTTATGTGACATTTGACAGATAAGGGCTCGCATATGATGCCTCCAAGTTGTTCCATCTGCCGAGGTTGTCTTTTCTGGCAATGGCTCTGTTCGTAAATAATTTGCGTGTTGTGAATTCGCCAAAGGTGGATGTGTATACCTTAATTTCTTTAGATATCAATGAACATATTAAGAGAAACCTTACTAAATGACCGGCGCGATGTGACGATGAAGTGGTTAGTGTGTTCGCGAAAAGCTAGATGTTTAACCCCGCCAAATAACGTTTATGCGTTGAGGACATCGCCATGTACTGTGGGAATGCCCGACCATAGCATGTTTTGGACTTAAGTAATTTAACAAAGACTTTACATCATCCTCTGATGTCAGCTCCTCTTCAGCGCGAACTATATATAGCTTCAGTGAACTAGGTCTCAGGTAGTGAGTTTGACGTAAGTAGTAGTAGTTCACATTTAAAGTATTCACAAATGTGCGACTGATTCACGAGCCTTTGAATGGTTTAAAAAGTAGGTAGAAAACCCAGAACCCTGCAAGTGCAAACAACAAATACGACATGTTTCTATGACAGGAAAGAAGTAAAAACAAAGAGCACTGTAAGATCCACTCGAAACATTCACTGCCTTCTTCCAAATACAGTGTCAGGCAGCAAAGAAGCAATAAAATGTGAGCCAAGCGAATACTTCTTGCGAATGAATACTAATGGGAGTGAATACGGGAAAAGCAGTAAATATTTGGAACAGCGCAAAGAACGAGCAACTTGCTACAGGCAAGGCTTCGCGTGGAAAACTAACAGTGAGCGATAAGGAATTAAATTCTGGCGAGTAGTACGCAAAACTCTAAAACTCTAAGATATGACTATTTATGAACCGCTTCTGTCGCACTAAAAATTTAACACTCTTTTCTTCACCGTAAGCGATAATTTTTTAAACTTTTATTCGACTTTCTGAACACTAAAACAAGCAGCTGAATATTTATTAATGACTGAGGGAAAAGTTTCCCCTATTTGCTTGATTTTAGAGCTCGTCCTCGTCCGAATGTTTCTCACATTTTATTACACATCCACTCAATTGGTTAATTATGTATTTTATTTGTAAACTTATCAAAATTGCACCTGTGTTTGGGGTGATAAAAAATGTTTATAGAAAACTAAAAGAAAATATTTATGTAGGTATTAACAGCGTGACAAATAAAATTTTTATGATTTACGCATTCGTGTACGATAATCGGTGTTAATTTACCGAGTTAATCTTTTTGTTTGTTTTTGTCCAAACAGGACGAACCCTTTTGTTCAGGGCGATAAAAAAAATACAACACATTGTCACCATTTTTTTCGATGAGGTTTTAATTTAAATTTTAATTTGTAATCTCGTCACTAAATCGTGATTAAACCGAAGAAGGCAAGCAAATGTCACCCTGGGGTTACTGTCGTAAATTAAAATGTCAAAACCATACAAACACGTGTATATTGAGAAATTATTTACCCAAATATATACCTGAGGTAAATGACTCCGAATTATGACATGAAGGTTGTCACACATTTAATTTTAGTCACCACTCGGGAGCATCAAATTCAACTTAAATGTGAGTTTTTGTATGTACCCATACAGTGTTGACGAACACATCCCCTTCAACTTCAAGCACTAAGACCTGTGCCATAATATCGTTCACTTAAAAGTTCACCAATTAAATATTTAATGGCCATTATACGAAAATGAATTTTCCAACAGAGATTCCAACTTCTGCGTGTATACGAACAATGAATTTTCTTTCATCAGTTCTTCACGCTACAGTTGATACAGGTAATGCAATTAGTTTACACGAAAATAAATCGCAGCGTAAACACTATTTTCAGTTAAGGGGGGGGCTCTGGCATCTTATCAGGGTAAAATTATGGGCGCTTCCCCGTTAAAGCGATTACAATTGAATCAGAATGGGGTTTGCTTCTTGTAGTTCTATCGGAGGTAAGCAACGAGGAATGCTAAAAGTTTGCAATTAATTACACTTAAAGCAAGGTTGCGGCAAGACAATATTGTTTTAAGCGGAATGGGGCGAGACCTTTTTATTTGATATAAATTTTAGACTAAACGTTATGCTTTAACCCACTTGAAATTAATAAACTGACTGATGTCGACCTTGACGAGGTGCTTTTGAGATATGGCGAAAGGCATCCAATTAGCTTTGGATTCTATTTCTAAATCCTTTAAGAAGGAAAGTTTTCCCCCAAATATACACATTTTTTAGTGCGAAAAGATTTTGAATATACCGCTATACTATCCATTGTTTGCAAATAAGTAATTTCTGTCAGGGATAATTGTAATGTGCTTTTCTAAAAATTAACGAAAAAATAGCATTTTTTCATTCAGTGGACGTCTCAATTAACCGATTTAAGAACCGGTTTCAGGAGACCGGGAGATTAGTAAAAAATCGGGAATTGTGAAGATTCAAAAGCTGAAATCAATGATTTTAGGTCCGATTAATCGATCCGATCGATTAACGAAACTGAAAGAGAGAACGGAACCGCTTTCGTTCATTTTTCTTCCAGCAGAATGGCGACGTAACAAAATATGAAAACTGTCAAACGAGTGAGAAAGTTTAGATTTGATAAAAAAGTAATTTATTCGAACTTACAAAACAGAAACAAATTAGTAAATTGACAAATGAATGATGAAATTGTTGGGATAGGGTATAGCGAGTATATAACAATGTATCCAGAGAGTTATTACTTTCGAGTTTTGTTAAGAAAACAATTGTTTTCCTTCAGCGTTTATTTGACAACTCGTATTGACGTTTCTCAGGTTATCGTACTATTTTTTAAATTGAGAGAATTCTCTCTCGACATTTGAGGTTTGGCATTATTCATTTCTCCTTTAGAAATTTTCTTGAACGGACCTTTCATTTCTTCCTTCTAAATTTTAGTCACTAGAACCTTTTCTATCCTTCAAACTAAAAACAAACAAATTGAAAACTTGCATCATACTGCAATTGACGTGGGTGGCCATTGTGTATTCGGTCTTTGGTGCTCAATTAAAGACAGTAGTGAAATCAAAGAATTTAGTCAGCAAGCACTTAGTGTATTTCAACATGAACGCGAAAAAGAAACTGCGAAGTACAAACGAAGGCAAAAATCACATACAACTCTTTACCCTGTCAAATTGGACAGCACCCATTGAGAATAATTATTGGAACCTAATCTAAGTTTCAAAGGCCACTACATGAACTTATTCCGCGACGCGACATTTGAGATTGTCAGGTGAAATTTCATTAGAGAGCTGTAATTGTTGTATTAGAAGAGGTGCTAGCCTGTGTATGGCCCGACGAAACACGCCTGTTGCAGTTTGTACATCGGCTACTCTTACTAGCCCGATCTGTTCCCCTAATGGCATCAATAATTCCGCCCATGAGACTTGCTTCGTTATCCTCCTTTATAGTGATGACCATTCCTGGTTGTCTATGCTGAAGGTGACTCTGACATTCAAAAAGACCAATCGCCAGAATTCGTTCTTAACATGAGCTACGAGCTTCTGTCGAGTAAGTTATGACGATTCTTCTGGTCTTAAAGTACGGTCAATGTTTATGGTTCTTATGGTACTCCTATGAGGAAGTGTCCGTTCATTTGGAGACCTTTGGAATATAGGATCAATCTCAATTATTACGGTCTCAAGCTCTTCATAGGTTAAAGATGCAGAAGCCGAAGTACATATGTTGTAGAAGCAGCTGACTTGACAGCAGCTTCCCCCAAAGTGTGGTCATCGTGGAGGTATAAAATTGGTGTCGCCTTCTTTCCTTGTATATGAGGCCGCGATGTTCTCTCTATCTCTTGCTGAGTGCATGATTTGAGTGAGGTCGGATGACTGGCTTTTGACTCCTTGCGTTTTCACAGTATTACAATTGCCTCGTCTTAAATATCCTTAACGCCGTTCCCTGGTTATCAGTTAAAAGGGTTTCCATGTCTAGATTATACAAAAACTGAATTTAAAAGATCAATTCTACAATCATGTCTCAAAAACCCGCTTAAACCGTTTTACTGAAAGAGCCAAAAATCCAATTTTAATCTACTCCATCTGCTCTGTAGGAGCGACAACGTCTTTAGCAATTTACGTGACAATTACTCAACCAATTATGTACTTAATGTTTTCTGTGCCAAAAAGAATGTAATTTGAATCCTCCCTCGCCGTCCTCGTCGTTGTTGCCGTCCATAGCCAAAGTTATTACTTCCTTTACACCTAGGCTGCCTTTTTTTTTTTTGTATTAAATGTTTACTCTTGACACAATTTCCAGCCCAAAGTAAGTCCACCTGACGGAAATGTTGATGAGTGCGGAAATCCTCTCTCCGCCACCAATAAAGTCGCTGTCTTCGTTATTTTTAATATCACTCTCCATATTACGTTTACGTTTACGTTTACCTGTGTGAAAGCACATGGCCTTGTGGCGGCGGCGGTTTGCACATTAAAGTCAATTAAGTCTTAGGGCATGGGTAGCAGGTTTGCTCGAGAACCCTGGATAAAGAACACATGTTAAACTTGTATTACATCTACGTTATAATTGACAGTATAAATACGCAATAAATTACATTGGTGCCACGTAACCCTCCCCTGCAGGGATGTGTCTCCAGAGAGGAGATACAAAATTTACCAAAGGCAAACAGTTTCTTGCCAAAAAAAAAGGAATAGCACCCTGTTCCGTGCTCCGCTTTATCTCTATTCAAAAAAAAAAACAAGACCGTGTACAAAAATTCATGCATATGAATAAGTTTCTGTTTATCAGGAACACCATATGGCATAACGGTGGATATTAAAAGGATAAAAATATGTCTTTCTACTGTGTTTCTCGGATTCTTCCTGCGTTCTTTTCTCTCTCGCGCACGTTATGTACTTCCTCTCAACAAAAAGGAAGATTTTTTTTTGATATTTTACCAAAAATGACGTCACATCCTCAACCTCGTGTCGTTTAATTTAGGTCTCGCATATGTGCCTCTTTAAAATTAATTCGGATTTTTCGTACACTACACTGCCAGGCGGAATTTTTTTTCCCCTGCGCCTGCATGTCTTTCTTTCACTATCATTGGAATACTTGTACTACTTTTTTTGCACAGTGGAGTTGGCGATTTTTAAAATTCGCTTTTGGGGGAAAAATTGTGGCTTTTACGTGACGACATTAAACGGTACAAAATGACAAATGACGTTGGCCGATGTATCATATTGTGCAAATAAATGGAAAGCTGATTACGACTTTAAAAGCACGAACTGCTTAAATTTTATTTCATGTGTGTAAGAAGTCGGTAATAAGTTCCATAAGTGGAGAATAACGGTGTTGTTGCTGAGCTGTGACACTAATGTTTTGACGTTAACATGTCAGTTTTTGAAGTTGTGTACATATGTATATTCCGAAATACAGGGATGTTTTATGGTCTTTTATTGTTTGGTTCTCAGGAACACTCGGAGAAGTTTCTACCAAATTACTTTTTATATTATTAGGCTCAGAATTATCGCTATTGGTATTTATTAGTTTAATGGAGACCTAGACTTTCCTTTATATTTGTGAGTAAGGTTAGGTTAGACAAGCGGGCAAGTCCATCGGTCCTTTCAATAAAGGATGGTGATAGTTGTCTTGCCATGTTGCAAGTTTCTATAGAATACCACTGTAAGTTCCTCCCTTGTGGCTATATTCCCTTCTGCTTCAAGCCTCAGAATGAAGGGCGAGATGCTCTCTAGAAGCAGTTCCGTAAGTTCTTGTGAATCTGATCAAGGTTTTCTTCCTAATCCATCTGTTTTTCATTGCTCGGGGACACCTTCGTGCCCAGGAACCCAACAGTCCACAACCTTGTGCTGTATTCCAAGAACCTTAAGCTCTTCGTGAGCTTAGATTTGATTCCTGTGGCAGTAATTGCTTTGATAGCTGTCTGGCTATCGATGTAGGAGGTAATGTTGATAGTATTGCTCTTATGGCAGGCTCACGGGCGGCTGTTGTTAGTGCCAGGACCTCCGCTTAAAAAACACTGCTGTTGTCTGGATATTCCCAGTGATTCGGACAAGATTCCAGACCATACATCGGTGTCCATTGTTGATCCATCTGTATATATTGCTATGGATTCAGCATTTGGTATGCGGCTGTTTTTCCACTCTTCTCTGCTGGAGTAAGCTAAGGTAAATGGAATTTTAAAGTCTTAGTAAGGCGTGGTGGGTACATGTCCAAAAAATCTGTCAAGGAGGCAGGTTGAGAATAGCCTTAAGGCCTGCAGTGGAGTAGTTTTCATCGCAGGGGTGGCATCAATGCTTGCTAGTTTTTGTACTAAGGTGAGGACCATTAGGTAGGTGGTCTTATGTAGCGCTGACCACCATACAAAACTGCCATATGTTAGGATGGGTCTATCAAGGGTCTATATTACACAATACACAAATACGAAGCCCTTGTAAAATTCTCTTTTATTTGAAATGCCGCATTTTTGTTCGCTCCTCCTATAAGCTCAACCCGACGGAACCAAAAAATTAGCTTTAAATTTAACTCTTGAACAATTAGAGATTCAAGTTAAATTCTTCGGCGGAACAAAATTTTTGTTACAATCCGTGTGCTGATTGCAAAAAAAATATAAATAAAATAAGAAAATCTGCTTCTGTCACTTTTTACATTAAAATAATGCAATATGCAAACGGACAGTCAGCTTATGACTATCTACCTATGTATTGTACATATATTAACACACATGAGAAAAGATATATATATATATAGAATATGATTTTAAAAGAAAAATCCTCGTGGACTTTAGCAACGAACACGCTCCAAGGTTTTTCATTTTAAATTCACTTACTTTTGCAAGAATGCGTTTTTAATTTTATCGCACTCCATACATTTAAACTAATTGGAGTGAAAATCCTCAACGAAGTTCATAATACGATCACAATACAACATCAAGGACTTCGAAATGTTAATACTTTTGGACATCGATATATGCTATTGTATATGTATGTGTTATGTGTGTATAAAGGAAAATTAAAAGCTATAAGAGCGTGTAATTAAGAACTCGCAATATATTTGTTGTAAAAGGTATTTTTAAGTATCAGGACTTTAAGAGATACTATGGCATTCATATGCGTAGCACGTATCCAACATACATACGTTCATGGTGTAAAATATTGGGCCGACTTTGAATTTGAAAAAAAAATCGAGGAAACATTGATCTAAAATAAATTTAAACAATTTTTTTGTTTTTATACCCTAACCTTTAATATGGAGAAATATTAAGAGGAGATCAAATAAAGTATATATGCATGAACATATGCATATATGTAATGTATAAATTGTCAGTATCAATAGCCTTTACGATTAAGCTATGTCCGTTTATCTGTCACCAGTTTTTAAGCATTAAACTTTGAGCTGGACCAATGAAATTTTGTGTACGAAGTCTTTGAAAATATTTGAAAAATTTGTCTTTAACAGCAATTCCATACCTATATACATACATATGTAAATCTAAATAAAATGCTGTTCGTTGGTCATCCATCACTTGAGAACGGCTGGACTGATTTGGCTAATTTTTTTTTTCAAAACGTTTTTCCGAAAATAGTCCGAAAGAGGTTCTTACAGTTGCCTGGAAAATTTAAATTAAAATTTTGGGAAAAAAGCTGAGAATACTTTTTGATTTTCACGACCATAACTCACGATTCTAACGACGGCTTTACGGAAAATTAGGAAAAATGGCAAAAGGTGGTTGTAGCACGACGACGTCGTTTGAAAGTTGATTAGCTGGCACGGTCTTTATTTTGAGAACAGACACGTCTTTGGTTTGGACCATAGACTACCTAAACTAGACAGTCAACTTGAACTTCCACTGCCCCCTCGTGACAATGCAACAGGCGGAGCCTCAATGCATGTAGAAAATTGCTGCGCCGATAGATGTCAAACCAGCCGCTGAATTCGCACTTGTATGTGTGAGGTTAGAGACCTCCCATTTGATTTTGCTTGAACGTCGAACACAATGATCTACTTTTTTCGGCGGTTTTAAGCTTGGTGGAGCGAATATGTCAAATGACATGATGACGTCTATGATTCGGAAAATACATTCCGCAGTGTCACTATGTTCGTACATGATTATCTTCAGATAAAATTTTGTGAATGTTTACGTGTGCTGATAGGCAGCACATGTTTTCATGGGTGCGATAGGCTTCGAAACCACCAAACCAATTGAGTTCAAATTTAAGCGCTAGAGTGTTTCTATGAAGTTAGGATCCGATAGCGCTGCAGGCAAGCCATTTTAATATAACTTAAATTGTGACTTTGGTAGATGAAGTATTGTATACCAGATCCGTGGAAAAATAAACAATGTTTCTAAAATCGGCCCACTGACACGCCTACTTTTCGAAAAATGCACTTTTTCAGTAATTTTACATGAGACTTGATAGAACTTACTCAAGCAAATATGTAGATATTCCTTTGCTCTATATATGTAACTTACATACAGTATGTACGGCCACGCCTACATTTTAGGGAAATTGTTCAACGTTTTCCTTAGAACAATCTCACTTTTAAGTTTTTCTGAACATTCCGCCCAAAGCTTTTTTCAAGCCTGCATCAATTTCACTTAGTATTACAACTGTTCCTTTAGCATTTTTTTTTATTTTCAAGACACAATGTTGATTTGCTTTGAAACCACTTGACAGCATATCTAGAAACGGGAGCATTTATAAGCTGACGTTCAGACTATACACAACAGATGCCCTACAATCACAAATAATTACAAAGTTGCCGAGACTGTTTAACATGTTCATACCTCTTCATATAGTAAATTGAAAATAACGCACCTGCACGAGACCATGTTCAGGGCTCATCGTCTCTCCGCTTTCGAGTGCCCTAAACCGTCATTCCGCATAGCACTTTGGTTCGAAAGTTTACCAAAATGAAAAGCGCAGCAGCACCAACTATGTACATCAAAACTTTAAATCAATTTAAGTTGGTTTATTGTTAGAAATCATTTCACAAAGTGTTGTACGGCTAAACGGCACACCTTTGGCACCTTGCGTCGTCTACAATTGAGTCTAATGACTCTCAACGAGAACGAATACCAGAGAACGTACCTCAAACCGAAAAAGGATGCACGTTTCAATGGGTCTGCAAATGGTAGGGTTTTTGGGTAAATTTTCTGCGGATTTCCATTCAATATGGCATTCAGCTTTTATTTATTTTTCACTTTTTCGAATGCAGTAAAGGCATCGGTACTTGTACACACAGCGAAATAGTGCCGCATTCTGGAACTCGAAACTCGAAACTCGAACTCCCCTCAACGGAACAACTTTACGGATGCACTTGGCTGAGCCTGCTGTTTTTCATGAATGCGGTTTTAATCTACCCGATATGTACTCGTGTCGTAACGTAACATACGTAGCTACATATACAGATCGCGCGCAATGTCAAGTTACTTTTGAGGCTGACGTTGATGGTGGTGGTAGGTTAAAGGCAGAAATTTTCACTTGTAGTACCGAATTTTAGTTTATTTTTGTGGCTGTATTTGAATAGAGCAATAGTGCAATAGTGAGTGTTTTAGCATTTAATTGTATGTTCATTATTTTGTGGATACCGAGTACAAAGTGAGCTCTTAGAAACGTTTGGATGGCTGCCATTCTCTTTTGGTGGGAAGTATCATATCCGGTTTTGTAATTTCATTTGAAATTCATATGAACTCATGGAGGATGTACTCGAAAAAGGATCTAGCAGATAGGCACATCCATTAAATTAGAAAATTCTTTCTTTTGGTGGCTTTTGGCTCTTTGATGCACTTGTAGATAGATAGAATACGAGTACGTAGTCTTCTCAATGTTCAGTGGCTTTCATTCTCAGAATGACTTTAATTGGCAATCTGTCTAAGTATAAAATTAGTTATTTGCACACACACGAGTTCAACGAATTGTATTGTAGCGTGACAATTACAACTAAGAGGACTTTTCCAGTGAAACCATCGTCGTCATTGCCTGAACCATATGGCATATTATATGCTCGCGCAAGAGGTTACAATTACAACATAATTAACTCAAGAAATATTGAAGTATTATAAGTCAGCTTCCTACCCTACTCACCCTACACACAAGGATAAACTTTAATTACGCAATTCGTATGTCTGCACGCAATTAACACATTTATATGAATAATTGACGTTGACGTTGCCTGTATGCTCCTCGATAGGTGCCATTCGAATCGAAAATCACAGCCTTACCCTCAATGTTTGCTGAGTGTGTCATTTCATTTGCGTGTTACCTATTTGCAACTAAATAACTATTTGAATGACTTTGCTGTGTTTACTTTCAGAGATCCCCGAAGATAAACTCAGACATTAGCATATCCGGATCCGGAAATATTATTGATGGCTTTTGCCGCGAATGTTCCGTTCCGATCGAATATAATGTGAAAGCATGGCTGGCGCATGAGAAACAAATGGTTTGAATAATTGAGAGCAAAATGTTGGGGTTGAATGGGATTTCCTGAAATGATAGGCACAACCGAATTTACTGTGAATTCAGGCCAAACGAAAACTAAATAGTGTCCTTTGTACGCGCATGCACGGGGAAAGATAGGTTGCGCTCAATTAATCTTTTGAATGGTTGACCCTCGGGGCTTGTAAATAATCTAATATTGGGACTTGATATTCATAAATCTAAATTTAGCCTTATTTTTGCATTTAAAAGAATAATAGAAGATAAGCTTATGATGCGTTGTGTAAAGGTTATGGTTTGAATGAGCTTCAACTAAAAGTGCACCTGAATCATACCAATTGGTGCAAAATATTCACCCTATCGGAAGATGCTATACTTTTTACAAATGGCGTCGTACGTCAATCATACTTGACATTTGTGTGCTAGCCAGCTTCAGTATAGTTGATAGATAAAGATATAGAGTATGAGTTGCACTTAGTCGGGTACTGATCGGGAAAACGTATCTCACCGAATCCTTTCTTTCTGAGATGTGTTAGGTCTGGTATCACTGGGGACCCCAATAACTTTTGTCTTAACCTCGCTGTAGCTGGACAGTGACAGTGGTCTACATCTTGTTCCTCCTCCTCACAGTTAGCACAAATTGTTGTTTTTAGATAGCCCGAGTCTGAAAATGTTTGATGTGACCTGTAGTGAGTCCCACCATCAGTCTCAACTAGGATCTGTGTATTAGAATCCTCTGTGTACACTGTTACCCTATAAGAGTCTCTTGTCAATCCATTGTTTGTCCAAGATTCTCTTTAGGGAAAGCTGTTTCAAAGATTATTTACATATTATAATTAAGATTTTTCCCCAACATCTTGGACTGTCGATAAGTGGTGTCAGATCCCTTGTTTTATAATTTTATGATTTCCTCTTTGAA
The DNA here is from genome assembly GCA_949716465.1 of Chalcosyrphus nemorum. NCBI lineage: Eukaryota > Metazoa > Arthropoda > Insecta > Diptera > Syrphidae > Chalcosyrphus > Chalcosyrphus nemorum. Next base: position 88,739,865 of record OX454333.1, read on the forward strand.
ATGTCCAAGAGAATAGAGCCTTGTGGTAGGAAGGCTGGGGAAAGGTGCACTGGTAGTATGTTTAAAATTGTTTCCATGGCCGCGATTCATGGATTGTGCTCCTGTAATCGCTAGGCAGGTTATAGTTTGCACATTGGTTAGCAGATCTCTTGCATGTTTGTTATCTGTCACTGGCCAACATACAAACACACCTTAGCAAATAATGGGTTTTACGAGGCGCATTCGTTTAACCTGAGGACCTTTTTCGGTCTCAAGTCCAACGTCTTTACGATGGCCCTTCTGTATGTAATCTCTTTTTGGCTTTAGTAACCCTGTCTTCTAGATTCTTCCTCCAGGTCAGTTTCCTCAAATTACTTGACGTAATCTCGGAGATGCAGTGTTTTTTCTCCTAGTTGAGGAGTGGGAAAGCCTCTAGTGTTGGTTTTCATCGTGAAAAGAACTACTTCGGGTTTGTTTACTCTTCTCCGTACATTTAGTTTTGTATCGAAGTGTGATTTGCATAGGCTCCTGTATGACGTTTATCTGCTTTCTTTTTATTAATACCAGTTAAATAGACTCATTTGGAGGTCTCCGCTGACGGAAGGTTAGATTAGGTTATGTTCTTTAGAGTGATGGAAGAGGAACACATCACGTGCACTCGGAGACGCCAAAAAGGTCCATTATCCGTGACTCCGTTATGACTCTGCAATGCTATTGAAAAATCTGTGGCCTAAGATTCGAAGGCGTTGTTCTTAAAGAGCGGGGCAGAGGCACAGCCAGACTCTGCCTTCCATTTGTGGAGCATAGTTCAGTTCCTATGGCGAGTGTAGGGTCTTTGTTTTTAGTTTATTCAACTTTAGCCATTGGGCAAGTGACGTAATAGAGTCCTCTCTAGATAACCAGGAGGCGTTAGCCTCATTCTCTATTATGTCATTAATAATACTATACAGTTTTTTGATCGGCGGGAGTATGGATGTGTCAGCCTCACCAATTCATCCATCTTTTTGTTCCTTTTCACATTGCTAGGTCCAGGTACCCAGCAGAGTTTGACCTTGTGGTGACTGACTGACTATGTGATGATAAGTGAGTCTCGACACTTCTTAACCGCTTTTGGTTTGACTCTATTGGATATAATTGACTGTCTAAAAAGACTGTTATATACATACGACCGAAGAATGAGACTTTCTCTTTAGATAAAGACTCTTGTAAAATAAATAAATAAATATTAGGTCGTAAGCAGCCCATAGTACGTATTGTGCGTGGTATACATTTCTGTACGTACAGAAGGGACCTACAGTTTTATGCCGTATCCGAAGGGCAGGAAGAAGCGCTCTCATTACAGTAAATACTCTTGGATGTTTGTCAGACGCTCGCAAGAGGTGGGGCCGTGAAAAAAACTTTTGTGGTATTTTCCTGGATTCGAACTCGGAACCCCTTGCGCAGTAGTTCAACGCACTAACCACTGAGCCACGGCTCTTGTACTTCTGCGTAAAAATCAGCTCCGGTTCCTATATCCATTTTGGAACCAAATATATCAATATAAAGCCGGAAAACAAAACAAGCCATCAAGATTAGTATTCCTTTACATCCTTTAGCTGTGCTTGCATTTTTCTGCTTAATTCATTCGCATAAAAGCGAATGCAAAAAAAAAGAAAAACAGGAAATACATTTATTTTCAAATGCCTACCTTTAGCGGTAATTTCCTGAAATGTCATAATTATGTCACATACAAACGAGGTTGTAAAACGTCCGCGATTGTCATGAATTTTGCACGTTAAATCAGAGACGAACAGCCCATGTTGTACGGTTTTTATGTTGCACGTAGCTACGCATGTTTATGGCACAATTATTCATTGTAAATTGTCATCCGAGGTGTGTGTGTTTGTTTGTTGTTCTTTTCATTTTATGTAAATGAGTGTTAAATCGCCAGTTAAACCGGATGACTGCAGTCGAGCATGCAGATAGATCTACGACAGGATAAGCAACTTCTAAATCACATTAACGGCTTTCAAAAAAAAGAAAACAAAACAAACTGCAATTTAACTTTCTCTAGCTTACCGCGAGTTAGCAAGCTAAACTCATTTTAGCCAGTTGTCACATATGATGTCGACATGGTATTTGAATTAATTATTCAATTAGTAATCAAATTGACAACACCGTTCGGGTAGTTGTTGTCAAATTGGTAATTGTTGCGGTCAGCTATACGGTGTGACATGATTAGGATAACACATGCTATGCCATCCTGTTTGGTGATGGATTATTATTTAATGCCAAAACGTCACGTTCCTATTGGCTAATGTCATCCTTGTTTGGTTTTGAATTCTGCTACGTATCTGTTTGGTGGCTAATGCTGTAAATGGCTGTTCAAATTAGTATCTCATTATCATGATATGTTCCTTGGGCAATTACATTTGTTAAAAGTCCCTTTACCCTTCGTTCTTTTGGAAGGGGGAGAGAAGCAATGTAGTTTCGATTTTTGTATCCCTTTCACTTGATCCTGTGTTTAGGATTATCTTTTCAATCGGAGTGGTCTAGTTGGCGCAAGGCCATAACAAGAGTTCATAGGCACAGAACAATTGTCTGGATATTTTCCAATTATCCTTGTGTTTTTGTGGTGTTGTATGGAGTGGGGTATATGTATCTGGCATACACAGAGGATTAGAAATACACTGAGCTGAGATATTTATGCCTTCATAATTTATAAAACAGTATCTGTTCTGCTTGTCGTAGACATGTATGCCCTCATTGCGTATGTCAGATATCAGACATTAATTGCTTCGAAATTGATTACAATATTTAATCTTGCTTTGAAAGAAATTATAGTCATTTGTTTGTGTATCTCCTTGAAGACATCAATGTTGTAATCTATATCGCGTGTTGACTGGAAGAGTAATTCGTGAAATATTGACCATAAACATTAAAAATACGCATAAATCTATTTCATGGCTTTTGTTAGAAAATTGACTTATGTAAGAAGTCTGTACAATGTTAAATCAGCAAAATTTTAAGTAATTCTGAGAAATTATGGTTTCCTGTACTTGTTTATAATGATTTTAGTTCCGCTCTCCATCCACGTTAACTTCAAAAAATTGTCAGAAAAACAGAACACAAAAAATGGTCTTCCAGAAACTAATTTACCATATCATAACCACTTACTTGTTATTCTGTTGTTAAACTCCAAAATATTCACTGCTTTTCGCGTATTCACAAACATTCGTATTCTTTCACAAGAAGTATTCGCTGGGCTCACATTTTATTGGCTATCTGAAGAGAGTTTCCATTCACATTCATTCCAAAAAATGGTATTCTACCCTTAACTTCGTTGCCTGGTACTGAATTTGGAATATTTCGAGTGGCTCGTGCGATCTTCCATCTATGTTTTTATGTATACTCTTGCAGTCCTCTTTGTTTTAACTTTTTTCTGTTGTTGTTTGTACTTTTAGTGTTCTGCATTTTGTATCTACTTTTTATGAAACCATTCGAAGACTCGTGAACTTCTTGTACATTTCACTGCTTTTGTGAATACTGGTAGTGAATGAATACTTTGAGTGTGAGCCTACTATGCACTCATGAATACCAGCATCATGATGATTTGTTTTCATTTCGTTTTGAAAAGTGAACTTCTTTATCATTCACACTCGCATGTTTTCTTTGTGCGTGAGACTGTGAAAGGCTCGTTTTTTAGCGAATGATTCACAACGGCAAATGAATGGATTCATGCGGTTCTCTGGTTTTTACCTATTTCGCATACCAAACAAATAAGTAATTGCACCAAACGTGCATAAGTATCTCAACCATGTCCTTGGGATAATAATGCTATTAACTTCAAATAAATATACAGTAACAACGATTCGCTGTAATTATTTGACGACTACATGAACTCTTTTTAGGTCAAAAATCCACGTACGATTTTACTATCCCCGTTCATTATTGAGACACACAAGGACTTTTTGTAACTTTCTGATTCGTTCACATTTTCTCTTTTTTATTTCCATATTTACAATGGATATTCGTTTTGCCCATGGATTTCATAGGACATTCTTCCCGTAGGAAATGAATACAGTTTATTATCATATACAATGTATAATCTCAAACAAAGTAACAGAACATATTGCCAATTATCAACGCAGCGGCATACGATAATAAAGTATTGTTCTCCATCGTCCTGCGGGAGAGATGCAGGACATAACCCTAGGTGGGTTACCTACTTTTTCGTAATAAATAACGGTTTACCTTACCTGTGGATGATTACTTTCGAACTCTATACTATATCATATGAAAAACAGAATTATCCTACTTAAAGTTCAAACTTTTCTTCTCGACTTTAAGTCTTGAAATAAGGATTCCTAGAAATGGATGCTTTACGACTTATGTACATCAAGTTGCTAAATTTTCAGTTGAAAGAGTGCTTTCATTTTGCTAAATGGGGTTGACCTGCTGAAAGCTAAGACAATATTACAGCCTCGAGCCCATTTTAAGCCGTGAAACACATATGATCCTTCTGCGAAAGTACACTGTAATAAATCCCATTTCAACATGATACAACAAACATTCCCTGTCCCTTAGCCTTAATGTGTGCTGTAATATTTTGTAACGAGGTACATCGTTGTACCAATTTTTTTCTGTTTTTTGTTTTTTGTTCGCTGTCAGTACAGTGATAGTTATGTCCCCAAAGTTAAGGTAGTAAACCCATGCGCTGTAATCGAGCAAATGGTCACACAATCCTTATGATTGTGCCAGCTATACGCTTTCATGAAAACCACTTCGGGCCACTTCCCACTTCGCGCTGACTATATGTATATCCTCTTGGGTCTAATAACCTGGTCTCTTATTATGGTCATATAGAGACTGCATGAATGGTGGTTGGTAGCCAACACAAGATAAGCATCAAATCTGCGCACAATTTGACAAAAAGCCGACAGACTTTATTTTCGTTTCAAATGTTCTTCCTTTTATGTACATATGTTGGCCGGGGAAAATTACTAATGTATATGAAGGATATGGAGGACTGACTGACTGAGTGTTCGTTATGTAGGACTCGAACAAATGGCGTGCTGATAAATATGAGTATTAGGATAATAACTTGAATGGGGCCGATTTGTAGTACACCATGGCATCCATAATTCTCTCTTCCATTCACTTCACTTAACTGTGGCTGTGTGTTGAGTTGAGTTGAGTTGATATATTCAATTAGGGCTCCTTTGAAGGGTTTCCTAGAATTGCAGTTATTTGTCATTTTATTGCCATTGATGTCACTTAACGAGGAAAAGTGTTATTCAAATAATTTTTCGGAACAATTAATTCGGTCGGTTTGAAAGGGATATGGGAATTCTAGTTAAACTGTGGGGATAATAGACAGATACACATCTATAGGTACATATACAATACATGTCCTTCGTATACTCTGCGGAAAAGCCGACAAAAGAAGCCTTTGTTCAAACGGTATATCTACTTCAAAGGCATTGAACTACCATTAAAAAAAAAGGAAGTCATTTGTTAGGAATGGTGTACGATGTGGTCACTCTTTTCTAAATTAAAAAAAAATATCTTAAGGTGGTGGAAAGGGATGTATGTACTTTGAGCTTCATGTTGTCATCTATGTATGTTTAAGACTAAAGGAAATTAGCAGTACAAATCAACATTTCCTTTATAAGTACATTACCTCGGGTCAAGTATTCTTTCTTACTTAGGTCCTTTAACCACCTGATGGGGCTTGTTGACACTCTAACAGCGCCGGCGGGTCATCTCGTTCGTACTTCTGGAACGCGTTTGTGCTCTCTCCAACTCATTCCTAAAGAGCTCGATTCTTGCTCGACTGTTCTGCGCCACCAGAAAGCATAAACACCAACGTCATCAATGTAGGACCAAATGTGTTGGCCCATATGCCAGCTTACACTAATGCCCGTCAGATGCGCCAAATGCTGAAACTACTATGTGAGTAAAAGGCACTTTATCCTTACCTGGTTAGTTTGTAAGCCTCAACATGGTTCAGGGCAAATGAACCCTGCAGCTTCCTTGTCAGGCTTGCCCCTGTCTCCAGGGACCCAAATTAGCGTGTCTTTATTGTGTGCAGCAAGCAGTTCCAGATTAGCTTTGACTCAAAGTTGATGGATCCGAGAGCCGTGAGTGCTGCCTGGCTATCTGAATGTATGTTAATATGTACGGAGGGTTCTTCTTATGCATTTTTCGACACATAGCTCGATAGCGAGAAAGATTGTAGTAGCTTTACCTAGAGGTATGGATAGTCTGTAGTTTGGATCAGAGATTCCAGCTCCAGTCAATGTATCCCTCTAATGAGAATGATATTTGAGGGATTTGATGATTATCCCAGGAGAAACCCAAAAGGACCTTGGTTCAATAGCTAAAAGATTTTGATGAGACTTTTTCCAATTTCCAATGACGAGAATTTTAATGGCCTCAAAGACGCTTCAAACCAAAGGTTCTTGTTGCAGTGCCATACTTCCTTATGTCCTTCTTTCTAAGTCCCATGTCAGAGAGTATATCCATCTTATCTTTTCTTATCTGCGCCTAGCTTTCTACCTAGTGCGAGTCTTTCGTCTTCTTTGGCCTAGTTGGTATTTAAATATCATCACTATTCTCATCACCAGGAAGCCCTTAAACTGCTGTTCACTGAATCAAGGCACCTCGGCTTACAGATTCACTTCGACCCCAGTGTTTTATTAAATGTATACGCCTCGCAGCACATATCTTCGTCACTTTCCTGCCAAACAAGCAGTTTCCTAAAAATTACGTAACACAGCCTACGGTAAAGAGCATAACCTATCTAAACAGATAGAACTCCCAAGGACTTTCAACATTTTGCAGAACATGCAGAACCGAAAAGGAAAATGTTTACCATTCGAATTAATTCATCGTAATTTATTAGCACACCCACATCCGTCCACCTGACCCGAGTGATATGAGGAAAAAAACAAAAAAATTTGAACAAGACAAACTTTCAAGGATACTCCTTCGTTTCAAGGTCACCTCGAGGATACTACTACTACTGCTGCCCAGAAATAGATCAATTTTCATGATAAAATATCCCCAAAAATATGCTGTCAACAGCTAAATCGTCTACACTTTACCAATTAGTTTCACATTTCAATTCATCCTTTTGTGATTAATTGCTTTCGAGCATTTGGCACGTGGATACCCCAAAAGCATAAGTATCCATATCTATACCTTTACCTACACATTAATTTCATTTTAAGGAAAATGCGAAAATTAATGTTGCTGACTTGGAGCATTCACTGTAACATTAATCCCGAAATAGGCCACAGGCGTTTTTATTCCCTTTCACATCCTAATAAATATTCAAATGTTACACATAACCTGGCCTCGATGTGTTGTTGGCGTCCTTGGCTTCACTGCCAAAAAAAAAAAAAAAAAACCTATGCCTATGAAAAGGGAATAGAAAGTTTTCGGAAGTGAGACAGAATATTGTATCCTAATTAAGGGCAATATGTTGCATTGAATTAGACTTAATAAGAGTTAATAAATTCGACCCGCGCTAAATATCCATTTTGTAGGCTTAAATGGCTAATGGCTAAAATATAGCACACAATATATTCTTTTTACGGCTTGAAGGTGAACGACAACGACAGGATCTGCCTTGAACCCATTTGTAAATGTATTTTAATGGACGAGAAGAGTGTTAGTTCCGACGAAGTTGTTAAGAGTGTTTAAGCCCTTGTGCCTTAAGTTAAATGAGTGGGAGTTGTTGTGCCAGTGCCAGCATGTGAAGGACGTTCTAATGGCATGCATTTGAAAAAAGAAAAGAAGAAGAACATGGACACAAAGAAGAAAGCTGATGGACTCAACATACATATTCATGAATGTACTGGACAAAACCAATATTCGTCTACTCAAATAAGAATTTCTCAGGACAATCAGTCAGGTGAATATAGGATTATGGCAGTACACAAAGGATACTCTTTTTTTTTTCCTTTTTTTTTGAGGGAATCACCAGACACATGCATAGAAACAGGGCTAAGTCGGCATTCATCCGTGGTGGGGAAATCTGCCTGCTCATTGTGTTTGACATTGTAGGAGCGTTCAACTCGATTCAAATCTTATGAATCCTTGAGCTGTTTATTCTACCTGTTGGGTTGCTAGGCTAAGGATTATTAATTAAGACATGAATCTACTCATAAGATAATGTGGAGCAACGAAATTAAATTGTAATAAAGTAGGGATACGTTAAAATCCTCTTTGATTGATACATGCTTGTCTGGTTTTTAAAAGTGTAAGTGTAAGGTTCGATACACTGGAACTGAGACTTAGTGGAACTCTATTGCTCAATTCTTTATGTCAGACGTATGTACAACCTATTTTTTTGTATACTTTTCTTCTTTTCTTTTCTTTAATTGCAGAATATTCCCATTTCGAGAGCCTGTGAGTTAGACTACAACTTTTTTGTCGCAGTAAGGATACGCTTTACTACTTAATCATTTTATAGCAGAGCTTGTAAGAAGCCCACAGTATAAGTCACTCACAGCTTCCAAAGGCAAACAAAGGCTTTCATCTGACAAATGTATGGATTTCATTTTGATCCGTTCACACAAAAGTATTGGATTCATATTCACTCAGCTACAAACCAATCAATCACAAAGTCAATACTTGTCTCACAGCTCAAGCACTTTTAATTGTCGCGGTTATTTAGCATTGAACGAATGAAGCAAAAGTCTTTGTAATAATGGAACGAAAAGGAAATTGAACATTAAGTTTGTCTCACTCTCGACAACACGATAGATTGACTGCAGGGGATATCTCCGCACTCTTACCAATTGAAACTGGATTCAAATCGGGTTGAGGGATATATAAACGCAGATTGGATTGAAATAGGATTGACTCGACCCAATCAATAGTTTTTCTACGATCGAGTTGAGTTTTTCCATATAAACACAGATCGGAAGTTTGAATTCGACATCTTATCCTTTTGTGTTTTTTGTTTGTAGTGTCCGGACATTATGCGGAGTAAAATATAAAGTAAAAATTGTTGGGTTGACATATTTAGACGCATGCAAGTGTAATGTGGAGAAGTGGTGTAAAACTAAATCCTCTTTCGATTTTATTTCAACGGGGTTTCAATCCCCAATCAACTCAATACTTTTCAATATAATCACTCAATCTGGTCATATAAACGTAGTATCTAATCAAATTCAATACAATCTGATTGGGAATTGGCATTGATCATCGTTGTTTTGAGCCAATACAATATACATATCTGTCTCTATCACTGAACGATTGGAAAGACCGAATCATTTTTGAAACCAATACATGAACGATCAGGTTTTCAAATTTGAACGAATGACCTAACTCTAGTGGATAGTTGTAATGAGCTGCCGGGCGTTATTGTTTTGAAAAAATACACAAGTATTAGCCCCTTTTCTGGTCTTTTGACAGAAATCTTGTTAGTAAGTTCTAAAGGGCCTAACCCATATAATCCCTCAATCCGTTGTTTAAGTTGAAGTGTTGCCAGATAGAACAGTCCCATAGAATCCGTCAAATCAATCAGCTGATTGTCAAATGCGATGACAGTTTCTCTACCTTCTCTCTCTGCTTCTACCAATGAAAATACGTACTCTCAATTTTCTTATGCGTGAGTTTCAATGTGAATGTGTGAACGTAAATCTATAAATGGGTATACTCTCAACGGATGGAAAAAGTAGAAACTAATTCTACTTTATCCTTCGAAGTGCATCCATTCGTTGTTTAGCCGCCTGCTATGAGAATGGGAGAGGTTGATTACTTTATACACTCAATTCCTAGCTTGTTCTTCATCATCTTTTTTATGAAACCATTCGTAGGCTTATGAATCATTGGTACATTTCACTGCTTTTGTGAATACTTTCATTTAATGAATACTTTGAATTTGAGTCGACTACGCAATCAAGCATTCATGAATACCAACACCATGATGATTCGTTTTCATTGTGAACTTCGTTATCGTTTCGTACATGTTTCATACTCGCTTGAAACTGCTCGCTCGTTTTTTTTTACGAATGATTCACAACAAAACATGAATAGATTCATGGAGTTCTCTGATACCTATCTTATAGCATAAAGAAAGGCTGTAACAACAAAAAAGAACCTTCAACAATTCTGTCTTAGGATTGTTTCGAATTCCTGGTGAAGGCTGCACATATGAACCTGGAGCTACTCTTTCAACATAACTGTGATATTCTCCATAAATTCTTTAAGATACACAATGTTTTTGCAATATAAATACACATATTAAACTCGTACATATTCGTATATCCTAGACAGTGTTGTATTACCCACATATGTATGTATATCCTGTTTGATTGATATACTATTGACTGATAAAGTGATCCGAGTTTGTCAATTGACTTTAAGTATTTTACACTCCAATAGCTAAGAAGTATCTCATTAAATAGTCTACATATAGGCACCTTAACATAAAATATACCATACGACCTCTACATCAATCACCTTTCAATCCATATTATCATCACAAGAAAATATCTCCAAACATACTCGTATCTCTCAAGTATGTCTAGTCCAACAGAACATACATTTTAATTAATTTAAAGCAAAATATTCTTAGTCCCAGATCGCTGTTCTCAAAGTTGCACTTCGTTTTCATTATGAGTATTCTTCACAACTGTGAGATACACAGATACGCACGTAAAACACAAACAAATACTTATTTGCATCGGAATGCACTGCAACCAACACAGAACTGCATTTGTAGCATTCAAAGTACCAGGCAAGATCCTTGGAGTGCGTTGTTGTGCCAGTTTTCATAAGCATCCATTCCAACGAGCAGTAGATATTGGAGAAATGACTTCAGTCATTGTACCTGAAACAACCTCTTAAAAAAAAAAAAAAAAAAGAATCTAAATTGAATTGGAAAAAGAAGAGTTTTTTTGTCTTTGCTCTTGTTCTGGTTTTTTTTTTGCAATTTTTAGAACAAGTGGAAAAAATGTTGTCTTTTGCTCTAGTTGGAGAGAAAACATATCTATGTATCTGCTCATTCGTCGAATAGGTTTTTCGCATATGGCGCAGCTATCTAATCGATTGAATAGATCTAAATATAATTTTAGTCACCTATCCTTGAAGTTGATGTCATTACCTTAAGGGAATGCTACCCTCTAATCCATTTCAAACAACAGGGAGTCTAATTACTATAGTAACATTATCCCCTTTCCATTCCGCGCACACAGGATGATAATACAATATGTGTGTGTGCAAAGGATTCGTATCTATGTTTTGAATTCCGCGTAAAAAGAACGGAAAATCGATCCGTAATGAGTAGTCGACATAATGTAATGTAAGTACTAATTGACATGGAACTTTACATACCAATTACTGCACACATAAAGTATACGGTGAAGCATTTACGTTATTGTGATTGAATAATTAAAATATAGTCAGTGGGAGGCAAATGATATTACTTTCATAAGTCTGTCATAGAGGACAAATGGATTATTCATGTGTTTTTCTTTTTTTTTTTTGTCCAAGGACTTTTGACCTTGAGCTATAACCACTTGACACAATAAGAGTGCCCATACTGTCAATTTCAGACACTTACTGCGCTGCAGATAGTAGTTTCGGTCGGAAGGAGCCTCCCCAGAAGGACATTACTATGAAGAGAGATAAAAGTGTTTTTTTTTTCACTCAATCGTCAGACGGAAATCTTTTTTATATTAATGATTTAGGTTGAGGGTGTTCGAATGCTGGAGACTTGATTTCAATGAATGCGTGTGCCTGGAGGGTTAATCCTGCGGATGGTTTGACGTGAAATGATGACATATGGGGGTGGTATACTACAGAAAATATCAAGAAAATTTAAATCTAAATCTCAAAATTGATGCAAGATGGATTACTTGATTCTCGGTATATGGCATTTGAGTTCCGCTGAGATTATTATTAATTACGCTGCCACAATTAGTCACACGTTGGTGGGGGATGTGTTCCGAGAATGCCACGCATATGTTTAATTTGCGTAAGATGGCACTAGACAAGACACGCGGATGTATTCCAAGGCTCTCAAGTATTTTGTTTATCGAAATAAATACATAAGCTTCTCTTAACCTAGAAAATACAAAATAGAATATATAAATAAGCCTTAGTGAAGTTTTGTATTTACTTTAGTTGATGGAACTACATATGTCTGTTCATACCAACCGACACATTTGATGGTCTAAATTCGCAAAAGAGTGTCAGCTATGCGCTCCTGTTGTTCCTCTTGTTCCTCTTGCTTCATTGGGAGTAGATCCTTGAAGGCATTCATATGTCCTCCATCATAAGCTGAAGTAATTCGACGCCCAGGGTGTGTGGTTTCCACCCCTTATTCCCCAATTGTCCTCCTTGCTCTTGCTCTATTTCTAGAGTGACTGGGTCCTAGCTCAATGCGTGTATATTTTCACTTACTGACCCTCTTCGCTTACTTGACCCTCTTCCATTGTTGCTGAAGGTAAGCTCGTGAGCTCTTCCTCTTTTTTCTGATGCGCTGGAGGGGATGGACTCTTTATGGATACTCGCAGCCCGTACTACAAAGTTATGCCCGACACCATGGTCTAGCATGTTAATGTGCTAATCACCGAAACCATGTCCTGTTGTCTCCCTACGGCACCGCCGATCAAGGCATTCCTTAGTAGGGGCAGGTTTTGACGTCGTCCTGTCTTCTTCATTGTGTTGTAGGGCTCTCTTCTTCTTCGGTTCTCGATATTCGATTTTCCCGCTTGCAATGATGCGGTTTCCCAAGCTTCTCTTCTTGATAGGATGAACCTCATTAGGGTTCTTGGAGTTACCACATTTCCAATCTTTCTATCTAGAGTGTTTCCCGCAATTTTATACCCTGTGCACGCTACAAGGACGTGTTCAGCGTGTTCAAATTTCCCTTCACAGTAGCGGCAGAAAAGATCATCTGCTAAATTGTATTTGTTAAGGTATTCCCGGAAGTTTCCATGTCCTGTTATGTTTTCTTTTAGTCCACTCTTCCATGTTTGGCAGGAATTTGTAAGAGCACCGGTCGTTTTCTGAAGTGTTCCATCGTCGCTGCCATTCTTCTTCTGCAGTCGCTCTGATGATCCTTTTTTTCTCGTTGGTGCTATTGTGGATGCATGCTGCTATTCTGACCTCTAGATCCATAGGCAATTGCGTTGCTATTTAATTTAATGCATCCCTTGAAACTATCAAGTTGCTCTTCTGGGCACCCAATTTATCTCCCTCATGTATGAGTTTATGGCTGTAGCCGGTTCCCCTATGGGAGCTGCATACATGAGGATTGACATGCTAACTGCCGCAAGTAGGCTTTTTATAGGCTGCCTTGGTCCTCCAATATTGGGCATTAGCATAGATATTGCGGCAAACAACCCGATTTGCCTTCACGCTTCTGTTAGCTAGGTGCTCTCTAAAGTTGAGCCTATGGTCAAGCAGTAAGGCTATTGTCAGACGCTCAACTTTCTTGCAGCTGCTTGGCAGGATGGCCTCCGTTTTCTGTTTTGCCAATTCCAGCCCAGATGAACGGAGCCATTTTTTCACATCTTTGCAGCGTTGCGTCACCTACTCTATAGTTTTAGCCACAACCCCCAGCATTACATTGTCAGCATAGCCGACTATTTTCCAGAAGGCTGGGCCCAACACTGATCCCTGTGGTACTCCCCATGAAGTGTGTTTTATTTTTCTTGTCATTCTTGAGCTTTAATCTGATAGATATTTGGTTCAATGTATTGAGGATCCTTGGAAGCTCTGCGTACCATAAGTACCAAGTGTGGTACTGTGAGAACTCCTGGAAAAGAGTATCTATAGGCAAGGGACTACCATTTCCCCTGGCTTATGGGCATCACAATGTGTCAATACCGACCTGAGTGTCAATCCACTTACGTAACGTAATCATTGTCACTATCACTGTTTCTAAAAACTTTCACAGGAAACCTAAAAATATACAATTGGATGAATGTTTCTTCCTTCAAACTTATCTCAGTCCAATCCAAAGGCATTCCCAAATTCAACATCATCTGCGTAACTCAGCAACTTGAAGGAGTAATGCCTCCTTTAAATTTAACTTTAACCATAAACTACACACATAAGGAAGTCAATTGAACCTTTTTAAGCCAATAATTTATTCGTTTCTCTTAATTCACAAAAATAAGAGAACTAATCTCGGTCCCTTTTAAGTTCCACTTACAGAACTAGTGATTCTGTGGTAGGTCCTACCTTAAACAGGACGACTTCCATAGGTACTACCCAATTCGAATTGCAAATACAGGAATACGTACATCCACATGGCAAAAGGAAGAAAAAAAAAAAAAAATTGGGTATCTAACGAATTCCATCGGCTTATTTATCCATAAGTATCAACAAACGCTGTTTTACCATTTTGCATTTATACATCTTGATCCCTTAGTCATTTTACCATTCTTTGCTCTGCTACAAGACAACACAACACAACACAACACAACACAGTGTTGTGCCATGTTCCTCTGTCGAAGAAGAGGAAGACTCGAATTCTGGAATTCTTAACCCATCCCTGTTCGTTTTGTTATTTGCAATTGAATTTAAATAAATTGTTGGGCTCAGAAAATTGACAGGATTTTATTTCATGCTATGTCTTGGATTTGTTTCCTCCTCTTTTGCATCGTCGTCCTAGTCATCGTCGTTCGTCGTTCGTCGAGCCCTACTATGTATGCCATAAACAATCTAGGCCATTAGGAAAGGTTCCACGTTGCTATGAATACCTACTACTGTGGATTTGGGGGGGTAGAAATAAAATGTGTTTTGTTTTTAAACAAAAATACAGATTGATTGCGTTTTCCCAGGACTAAAGTGCCTTCCTATCCCTCTCGGCTTTTGACATTTCAGTTTCAGTTTATGTAGGCAAAAAATATTCCTCTGTGGGTGTAATGGCTTTTTTATTTAGGTAGGCTTTATTGCTACATAAATTAGAATAATGTTAAGTATTAGGGAAGGTGTGAGTTTTACGACACGGATGCATTCGGAATGATAACTTAAAGAAGGAGAGCTGCAAAGGAGCTCTACGAGTATGTGTGTGTTGTGTTATGAGGGGGCATCAAAACCAAAAGGAGCAAAAAACATTCTTTGTTTTCCTATGAATAATGTACGAGATAAGCATGTGAATTTTGTTGCCCGATTGAATGGGGGTGTTTATTATTTTTGTTACACTTTTGAGGAACGATAGGGTATTGGACATAACATATTGGACTAAATCTTTGGGATTTGTTTAGATGGGTGATTGCATTGTATTTGATACTCTCAATGTAGATGGGAAATATTGACGATGCAATTATGAAATGAAAGCTAGTCAATGAAGGGATTCAAATGATCTTCTTAGTACGTGAGAGCAACCAGATGTAAAGACAGACGAACTGGCAAAGATTTAATCACACGCCAAGTGAGCATTTCGTTTTGAGTTCGGAGCACAACTGCTCATATGTAAAATGTAACGAGTTTTAAGCAATATTATCCCTGAAATTCAGACGTATCTTAATCCATGCAATATCCCCTTTGATTACTTGGGTTTTTTTTTTAACATGTACTCTACGAAAAATTTTAATGGTTGTCTTTGTCGCCGTCGTTCTGCGGATCTCTTGAGTTTCTAAATATAATCATTTTGAGTCACTGCGATTGTTGTATACAAAGGATAATAAAAATGATGGAAAATGTCTTTCAAATAGTTAGTTGTACATATATTACTGGTGCGCATTTGCCTTTGTGAATCATTCGCTTAAAAGCGAGCCTTTCACAGTCGCAAGCATATACAGACCTCACGTGTAGGAAATGATAACGAAGTTAACTTTGCGAAACGAAATGAAAACGAATCATCATGGGGCTGTTATTCATTAATCCTTGAGGCTCACACTCAAAGTATTCATTCAGAGTATTCACAAAAGCAGTGATTTACGAGCCTTTGAATGGTTTTTCCGAATTCAGTGCCGGGCAACGAAGTATAAGGGTAGGTAATCATCTATTGGAATGAATATGAATGGGAGCTCACTTCAGACTCATTTTATGAGAGGCAATGTGAGCCCAGCGAATTCTTCTTGTGAATGAGTATGTGAAAAGCAGTGAAAATTTTGAATTATGTACTTGCTGCAGGTCTCTTATACATATTCGTATGTACATGTAGAAGATGAATAAAACTTTGAGCTTTGATATTTGTTTCTTTGTCTTCTTGCTTATTGAATTCTCATTTCAAAGATTTGAGTCATTGAGTGTAGTCATCTTATTCACCACGGGAGAATTATAATCGTCCGAAGAAACTCAATAAAAGAGAGCAAGAAAAGGAGCTTTGAAGAGCTGTGCAACGAAGCCTACCAAGTGCTAATGGCAAAGATGTGGAAGAAAACCCACGCCTACGTCTTCAGAATCACTCCGAAATGTGTTCAAGGTTATTTACCACAACAAATGAGCATAGAGGAACAACCGGAGAAGAGAAGCACGACGACAGCCCTCGTCACAGTAGACGAAGTCCTCCTAGTCTGCAAAAATATCAAGTCTTTCATTGTAAGGTCCGGAACACTTAGTAGCACCTACCATAGATGGATTCCCGAACACTGCCTTAAAATCAGCAGTTTTTAGGTGCTATCGGGATGGTATAGGACTAGCTGGTATGCCTGGACTTACCACTTGAAGAGAGCGAAGAAGGAATGGTGCCAAAAGACACCTCCTCGTAAAAGAAGATGCATGGAAATATCGTGCCAGCGATGCCAACAACAACGAGTCGAAGTGATGAAGAAGAACCAGCCTGAAAGAATGACAAGATAGATGAAACTCTTCAAAGGTAGATGGACGCAAAGATTGATCCCCAATATCGACCATTGTATCAATACGAAACATGGAGAGCTGAAGTTCTACCTGACACAGATGATTACTACTCATGGACGTTTCAGGGCATACTTCCACAGATACGGGCATGAAGGGAAGCATGTACAGGGAAGCATAATGTTCCTCTGTCCACGATATTGTAAAGGCCGTAACCTGTTGGCGAATAGACTGGGATGCTCAGTACACAAGAAGCTTGGAAAGAATAAGTGAAACCGAAGGAAGGACAAGGAAACACAGCCCAGACAGCTGCCAATACGAACGAGCAGGGTATATTATGCTGGAGTGTATGCTCGATTACAAGGATCAGTAATTGTAATTCGGCACAAACCGAAGGAATATACATACATCCCCAAATGAGGCCATAGTCGTCATCTCTTGAGTACTTATTGTATTCCAAGTATGATACCAATAATACTCTATTACAATGCGTTTAATTGGAACTGCATATAGCCCTTGGGACATCCATTGTAATGCACACTAACTGATTGCGGTCAGAATGTAGTGCTTTGACCAGTCTATTCGAATTATGGATTGCGGTTTCAAATTATCTCTGTGTATACATGTATTTATATGATGCTGAATAAAATCCCATTTGGTCTATATGACCCTTTTTTGTTAGATACCATGGACTGAGGGAAAATAAAGGATAAAAAAGTGGGCTGTAAAAAATCAAACCAAGGACTTCGAAAATGACCTGTATCACAAGACAACTCGAGCACATTTTAACCTGACTATTCAATGGTAAAATACTCCAATTAAAATAGACGCCACTTGACACCCCTTCCGGTGCTGAACGCCTCCGAAAAAGAAGGATTCAATCCCCAATTCGAATAATAATAGTTTTCAAAAGCAGAGTCACTAATTTACCAAAGTACAAATCTCATTCCCTCATCTAATTCTAAATGTACCTCATTAACTCTTAGTGAACACCAAACGGAATCGCTAATGGTATCCTTGACATTTTAGACAAAACAACCGAGAAGAGAAAAAAAAAAACCGTGAAATCCCAGGCATAGGCAATTTGTATTGAACACACGCACAGAACGTACAACTCACTAATTTTGTGATATTCGGTTGGACAACGATTGCTTTCAATTTCTAATTAGAGATCCCCTTTTCACTTACAGGACTAGGCAGAGGTAGGTAGGAAGGTACCTACAATATACTCGCAAAGCAGAATAATTAGAGAAGCAACGTGTATTCATCGAAATGTCAGCAACAATTTTGATTGGGAATCACTTCCACCTACTCCTTGCCGCCGCCGCCGCTTGGACAGATACATTTGCAAATGAGTTGCCTTTGAAATGGAGAAAAATTGAATTGAAACCTATTCGACAGCAAAATGCATGAAAGAATAGATACTAATCACCCCAGAGGAGGTCTTTCTCTCTGAGAAAGAAAAAAACATAAATTAACTACAACAATGAGGGCGTGAAGAGAGAGAGATACAATTATCTCGAGGACGCGTCTAGAGTCCCATCTCCTGGACGTATTAAGGCCAAACAGACAAGTATCTATCCTCAAACTCTTGATTTTGAATTCCATAATAAACTAGGAAGCTGAATATCCTAATTAGGTGTTCGGATGAATTGCATTATTTATAAATGCATTCAAATTGTTTATGTTAAAAGCCGCACTCATAGTGAATTTAAAATTTTGCGGTAAGCCGTCTAATGATGCCGCCCGCCGCCACCGCCACCGCCACATCGAATAATACTTGTTAATTACAAATTCAAATTAAAACTGGCGTCCAGTTTATGTCCTGAGCACAAATCAAATGCATTTAGATTCGCTATCTATTTCCATTAAATCCTTTTTCCCTCGCAAAAAAACCGTGTATCCTCTAATTATAGCTTAACACAATTGGAATGTAAATGCATGTGTGTGTGTGTGTGTTTGTCTGTGCGTTTGTAGGGGTGTATTCAAATGCAATCCTAAATCGCAGCATAAACGAAATCGAAATAACCAATTTAGTGAGGTTAATTTGACATTTAAGCATGGCACATACGGGTGCATAGTACGTGACATACCGGCGCACATGCAATGCACATTTGACTCCATAAGCAGGGATAAGGCCAACAACTGGGAATTGATTCCGGGAACTATGGCAAAGCATTCATATTCGTGATGGTTGTTGGGGGTAATTTAACTTATCTGATAATAGATTCTATAGTGTATCTAATCAGTAGTTCAATTGAATCTGGCGTTTGTATACTCATATTCAGCCAGGATGAATGAAGTTGAAGAAAATTTCAAATGAAATGCAGACAACTGTAATCAAATAGCTTGGAAATTATGAGGAAATTCTTTGAGATACAATTATGTTAAGCTAGAATTGAATACAAGTACAAGTTCTAATTGGTTCTATGGAATTCAAGAGACAACAATTATTGTTTAAATTGGCATCTATTCGCCGAATGGAGTGCGGTGGAATAAAATTCTACAAAAGATAATCACATTCTGAATTTGAGGTTAATGTAACTTTAACATCACGTCTCATGCTGTTCATTGTTCTAAGTGTTCTCAAGTCCCCAAATTTTGTCACACGTACGCGGCCTTGCCACCGTGGAAGGTGTCGTAGGTCTTATATCACGTGGCGTATCTGAATCCTTTTGCTATGGAGCTCTTGGAACAATTTATTCACACATTCCGGTGGAAAGAGTTAGATTTACCTTGACTTGTTGATTTTAGGTCTCTAATCTGGATATTCCCGTAGATACCATGAGCCTAGAGCCCTCGAGAAGTGACTAACGTTAAGTGTGAAATAGGACTTGAACTGAACATTGAAGGTGGAACATGCAACAGAGAGGTATCTGTCTGTGGCTGTGGTTCTGAGGCCAAGAAAATAGCTGGAATCATTCTGGAGTGAATCAAAGTACTCCTTGAAGATACACTCGACGCCGTACAAGCAGGTTTCCGCTGGGGATCCTCCTGTGTCGATCACATCAACACCTTTCGGATCATCATCGAACAATATGTTGAATATCGATTCACCTGCTGTTCATTGATTTTGAAAAGGCGTTTGATAGTGTCAATCGGGAATTTATTTGACGTGCCTTGCGCAGGAGAGACATTCCTGACAAAGCAATTATCAAGGCTACACATCATGGGTCCACATGTCACGTCTTGCACAGAGAAAGGATGTCTGAGTAATTCGAAGTCCAAAGTGGGGTTCGGCAAGGCTGCATACTGTCACCAATACTGCTTTTGTTGGTGATTAGCGATGTGCTGAATGCGGTCTTATCAACAGGAAATATAGGGATTCGATGGCCTCTTACATCTGAACTCAAGCACCTTGACTACGCCGACGATGTATGCCTGCTGTCTCACAGAATAATGGACCTTCACTAAATGGCAGCAAGTTTAGAGAGGGATACAGACGTCGGTCGTGGGGCAGAAAATTAACTCAGCAAAAACAAAAATGATCAGCCTAGGACCGAACTCATCAACTCATATGTATTTAGGTCGTGGAGGCCGATATTTAGCACCTAATTGATGAGATAGATCCACAAAATACTCGAAGTAGTGACAAAAACTAGAAAGACGGGAAACGTTTCACCGAAAACAGTCTCTGAAGTCATAAGTCATGAATGGAAATCTTTGCTTCAAACTCAATTTCTGTCTTAGATGCGCTCGCTAGAAAAAGGATCAAAGCCTTCTCCCCATGACACAGGCATGATGTATAAGACGTAGACACAATGATTACAGATTTGTGAATTAATATTACATAGCTATATGTAAGTCCTGCCAAATTGTTCAACAATCTCTCACAATAACATGACACTTCCTCGACCAAAAATTTTAAAATTTCATCATACACATTTTTTTGGAGATATTTTTCCTCTTTTCAAATTAAACTGTCATTTACACAGACGCACCACCCGAAGCACGTGCTGGGCAGCATCGAAGGACAGAATCCGAATCTGGAATTCAATGAAAACCGGAAAAACGAATGACAATGGGCTGTGGGTTATATAAAAAAAAATCGTTCTTGGTTTCCTTACAGTACCATCCTTCATTGTGGTATGTTGAAAGGATGGATGTTTGAAATTCTTTCGGTATGCTTACGCGTGAACAATTTTCAGTTTTCCTATTGGTTAAAGTGTGTTTTCAGATAATCAACTGAGTGATTTTCTTGGGTTTGTTCCGATACTACGTTGAGAAAACTTTTATTTGAAGATACTTATAGAGAACTTTTACCCTAATCCATCTATCTGATGGAAAACTTCAATAAGTTTCCACCATCGTCAACTACCACAATTGCTCTCATTTTCCACACTCGAATAAGTTATCTGTGCTCAACATGTGAAAAATTTCACATTGGATTTTCGTATTAACAGTGAAACCGCTTACGTCCGAGTGAACTTAAAACACGGAAACATCCTCCACATCCTTGCGAAGTCCTCCATCGCCCATTGCAATCTCTGATTTACACAGAAAGCTTTCAGATGTGGCCGTGGCTAGAGATACATATAATGGTGTTAGTTTTTTTTTCGCAGCCTCTTTTTTTTTAGTTTTATTTTGTGCAGACTTTTTCAATAGTGTGACCAGGTGGTGTCTCGAAATAAACCGGGATGTCACCGAGGAAAAGCCGCTGAGCCGGTAAAAGGATGCACCCAAATAAGGATTTCTTTTCATGATGAATTCTTTAATTTATTGGCGATGGTTGATATCACAACTAAATTAAAGAACTGTATCAATATAAATCTCGGCTTAAAGTAGTTTCCATGAGACCTTTTGTATCAAATGGTTGGAGTTTGTCTAAGGGATGTACCACCTCTCTGTCACTTTAGTGCTGGATACCTTTTATGCTGTGAATATATTCTGATGGAAAAAAAAAAGAAACTTTGGTCACACTATATCTAATAGCATTGACGACGTGTTGGTTGCATTGGATTTATCAGTGACAGACGGAAAGTTATTTGATGGAATCAGTCTATGGTTGAAGGGATGAAGCGATGGTTTCAAGATCCTTTTTTTTTTCTTTCCTCTACTTGAGAGTAGACGTACCTATACCTGAATCAAAATATGCTTTTAGTTGCTAGATGAAAGGGGTTGCCTGGCGGGCATTGAAGCAATACTAATGCAATTAATCAGGAAGCGGTTTTAAAACGTTTTCATTGTATGCAATATGTAGTACGTAGTCTGTAATTGCTAGCACTTTTGGGTAACGAAATGGCGACCATAGAAATTGATGGTTGCTAGAACAGAGAGAGAGAGAGAAAGGCAAGATGATTAAACGAAATGATATTGGCAAAAGTTGGAAACAGTCATGCGAAGAACGAGCTTTTTATATGAAAATAACTTTTTAATGAATTTTTATTATTTTTTGTTTTGTCTGCAGAGCTCTAGGTATTTTTCAGTACGAGCCGATGAATAAGAACATGTAAAATGACTCATGGGAAATCCACCACCACCACCACACACGTTGGTTTAGAGTTGGCAAATCATATTGTTTGTGTTCACTTTATGTTGTTGTTGTTCTGATAGTTCCGGAGAAGTAAAATCTTTTTCAAAAGTGCTCAAATGACTTGTTTATTTAAGCTTGATGGGGATTTGAAGGCAATATGAGTTATAACATATAATTAAAGAGAAAAGTTATGAAAAGTGCCAGACAGATTTTATCCCCAACCAACAGACTCGTGCTTTTCTACTTCTTTTCGGCAAAAATGAATAAAATGCTATGTATAAAGAACGAAATATGGGGATGTGTTAAAAATGGATCCTGAAAGTACATATGTTTGTATATACCATGCACATTACGTCACTAACCACCTAGCCATCGCACCTGCAGAGGGATGAATTAGAAAACAAGTGAATTCGCTGCGAAGCTTTCGATCGATCCAACTATTGATCCATCTATTAACATATCTAATGCTCTTTAGATCTACTTATCGATCTATCTATTGATCTATCGATTATCATTCTATCTATCTATTGTTCTATCGACCTACCCATCAATCTATTTTACGATATATCGAACTGTCTATCGAGCTATCTATCGATCTACCTATCCATCTATCTACTTATCGATCTATCGATTATCATTCTATCTATCTATTCTTCTATCGTCCTACCTATCGATCTTTATTACGATATATCGAACTGTCTAACGAGCTATCTATCGATCTATCTATCGAACTGTCTATCGATATACCTAACGATCTATCTACATATCTTTAGATCTACCGATCTTTCTATCAATTCATCTATCTATCTATCGATCATTCTATTTAGCAATCTATCGATCTATCAATTTACACATTTATCGAGCTAATTTAAGAAACCATTTTATAACATTTAAAAGCGCTGTTGCTGTTCTAGTCTTTCCTAGAAATTTGGACAGATTATTTGTAATACAAATGTCATCTCCAACGCAATAAGTTACTTTCATTCGATAGTTTGACTCATAAAAAAATCATTCTGTATCCTGGTCCCCGCTTTCTTTGTGATATTTCAAACATAATAATTTCTTTCATTCTCTTAACAATTTTTGCATGCAAGACATGATTTAAGGAAGACATGGAAATTGCTGAACGAAATGATGGAGAGGAAAAAACTCAGTCTTTTATCATGTCTTTCCTGTCTTTCGGATCTTCCCAATGATTATACCAAACATTTTGCTGAGGAAGTCCTAAATGTGGTACATGAATGCGATGTAGCCATACCTACCACTACTTTTTTGAAGTTGTGGATACTTTAAGAACTGTGGATCAAAATAAGTCACCAAATGTTGACGGCTTAAGAGCACGCGATTTTAGAAATCATGTACTTTTATTCTTCCAATTAATAGCAAAACTGATAAAGCTGAACGTAAGCCAATCTCAGATCCCGTCAATGCTCAAGACTGCCGCAATACACCCCATCTACAAAAGAGGTACAAAAAGTCAAATAGGCAAATATAGGCCAATTTCGATCCTGCCAACAATTGGAAAATGCTTAGAAGAAGTAAATAGTAGCTAGGCGTCTGATGGGATTTATTGAAAAGCATAACATAATTCATCATAGTGAAGCCAAATCAGTAAAGTGCAGAGTTCCACAAGGATCTTAGCTTAGTCCAGTTCTATTTATTCTCTATACAAACAAATCAGTGAATGTATTTGAAAGTAGTACTCCATTTATGTATGAAATAGATCTCTAGGTGTAACATAGAATATTGTGCAATCTGACCTCTCTAAGGCAATTGAATTGTGGTACGACAATG
Organism: Chalcosyrphus nemorum; assembly: GCA_949716465.1. Classification (NCBI taxonomy): domain Eukaryota; kingdom Metazoa; phylum Arthropoda; class Insecta; order Diptera; family Syrphidae; genus Chalcosyrphus; species Chalcosyrphus nemorum. The sequence continues at coordinate 88,763,866 of OX454333.1, forward strand.
GAATATTTGTTAACGCCTCCAACTCAAAAATCTTGCATATTCGTGGAGCACTTCATAATCTTGCTTGTCAAACCATTCATCTCAAAATGAACATCTGGACTGGTGTAACTACACAGGAACGGGTTGGGTGTATCCATTGATAGCCACTTTCTCTAGGACAGGCATATAAACACACTTCAATCTTATCTTAAAAAGGCGCTCCTTACAATGGTCTATCTCAGAAAGAACTCAACTTTTGAAATCCAGAAGCAATATAATATCCTCGGTAAAATAAATCAAAGTGTTTCAACGAGAGGATTTTTAAGGTTCTAAGTGTCAACCAACTTTTTCAAATGTCTTTGGTTCCAGAGTATAATCGTTTCTAGACATCAATAAACCACGGGTACAACACAAGAAGGACTTCTGCAGATGAGCCTCTTGGCTTCACAGATAATCTTTTTGTAAAATTGATTGAATTGAATTGAATAAAATTAACTACAAAAAAATAGTATCTAGACCCCGCGATTAGAGTTTTAGTATGAATGGAATAATTTTCATTTGCTATATGGCAGATTAAAGGACTAATCTCAATTGCAGCGTCATGCAACTGCAAGTAGCACCTTCCTTACCTTCTCCACAGGACATTTACTGCCCACTATATCGCGTAAACAGATTGCATTTAATCTTTTCCTAGAATAGATACTACCCCATAAGAGGATTATCTTTTTTTTTTAAATAATGATGTGCATAAATATCATTCTATCGATATCTATTTGCATATCGTAATTAGCCTGGTGACGCCTTTTGTATTCAACCACTGGCGGTCGTATTTACAGAGAATAATGGAGTGCTACCTATGGTGTTTGATAATTGTGCTCAATCACCTAATTACGTTGACAGATAATGCGACTTTTCCTCTTCACTACCTGATTTTAATTAATTAAATGCATTTAAGTGGGTGTTGTGGTTTTTTATTGATTTCACTCCCGACTACGCAAAACTATAGGCTATCGCTATTATGCAGATCCATTTATTTAAGTATCGCATTCCGTATAGCGGTTTCCCGGGAAATTGCTTTTCGCTGGAATTTTCTCTTTTAGAATACTTTGGAGATTAATGAATGTCGTCGTGCCTGGGTGTTATCATGACATGCCCCGGCACGATATGTTTGATGAATTGACTCTATTTATAGAAACCATAATTTGTATTGAGTAAATTGTTTCAAAGAGTCGTTGACACAAAGAGGAGAAATGCTTCACTTCATCAGAAACGAAACGAAAACATTTCAAGGACATGGCTCTAAGGTGTGTCACATACTGCCTACGCAACAGAGTGATTATTGATTGAATTCCTTTTTGCGGTTTCTCACAAGGATACCTATATATATTTGGAATAAAGACAAACCTTAAGTCAGTTCTTCATTGATCCTCCACATCTGCTTCTGAATTTTTAGGTACATTCAAAACTTCCTCAGACTATAGTTACATTTTAATATGTCCATTAGAATGCAAGGTTGAGTTCGGCTTATGTTAAAGATTGTTTCCTTGATGTGCTTACGTCCTATGCTGGATCTAGTTGGAGAATATCTTTTCCTCTTAGTTCATTTGTACTGTTCACAGCTCTTTTCCTATTCAAAGCCACTGAACTAGACTTGCTGATGCAACAATAGCTAGACATTTTTGTTCTCTGAAGGCGTTCCTCTCCTACACACTCAGTTCCTTCTTTATTTCCATCAATATATCGCTTTTATAAGACCAACCAACAATGTATCCTTACAAAGTCTATTAAATTATTCAATAGTTCCGAATGTCAAGTGTTGCGTATAGCAAAACAGGACAACGTTTAATGACATCTGATCTAGGACAACAATACCCAGCGGAAACATTTATGTATTATCCTATTCCTCCATAAAAGAAAACCAACTCATCCGGAGGATAGTGTTGTCAAGAAAAGTTTCATATCGTAAGACGTGCCAACATGCAAAAGGAAGAGAAAGGACATTATTAAACTTTCGAAAGTGAGTTTAGTCGAAAAGTCATTATGAAGACATTGACCGCAATAAATGTTTAAGTGCCAACGCGCGATGGTGGTCAGATATAATCACAATCCAAGGTTAGGTCAATAAAGTTTCACAACATGACCTTTTTTTCTCTTTGGCCCTCCTTCTCGTCGTTGGAATGTGGACATGAATCTATGTGAACATGAATGTTAAGCAAACATTGTTGACTCTATAAAAAGGATTCAATTGAAAAATGCCATTAATTATAAAAGCGAAACTTTTCTCATCAACTAAAAATTGAAATTTTAGTTTTACATCCTAAAGGAGGAAGTAGGGGGACGATCGAAAGGGATTTTTATTCTAAGGGTTGACATTTTATGTCGAATTCAGATGACTTTGCTTCTTCTAATTGTTTTAATGTGAAAGGACCACTGAGAGAATGCCCAGTAAAAAGTCGAGTACGACTTCGATAGATGCTTTACTCCTTTTATATATCACCTAAACATTTAGATAGGCATTTACGTTTCTTTCCTAACGTACCACTCGAATGGGCATATGACCATTTCTAGCATATTATTGTGAATGTCATCATACTTACGCCTTACTAGAAGTGAGCGTATGCCAAATCGTTCTATTCAACAGGAACTTACAGGATGAACTTCGACATAAGCTCAGGTTTGTAACTTTATGCTAGCATGAGATAGACAACAGTCTCGGATTGCAAGGAATATAAAATGGCTACAACTGGTTTTTGAGGCTCTTCCTTGAAACAATTGCTTTCCATCGAAAGGGACTGCTGCCTATGGTGCAAAAGATAGTTCTTTAATGTTATACTGATAGTTTGAACTAAGCATTTCCTCCTGAGGAACAAAGTGTGCTTAGAGTCATACTTCAACAATTCATGGTCTCAATCAGTTTGAATAGTTGAAAACTGAAGGCCCGAGGGATGTCGATTCCCGAAGAGGATCCAAGTTTTTATTGTTGACCGAAAAATTGAGTTTTAGTAACACATTAGGGCTATGATTGGGGTCGTCTCTGGACATTATCTTCTGAGAAGAAACGCCAGAGATTAGGATTATCAGAGTCGGCTTTTTGTAGGTATTGTGAGGATCTACATGCCTAAGTGGATATAATGCATTTACTGTGCGAATGAGGGCACTTTTAGAAATAGATAGTAAGTAATTCTTTATAGTAGAAACACATTAACCATAGCAATAGCACCAGCAACAATACTTCAACGTTAGACCTAAGTCCTAAATTTGCTGTTTAAGCTGAAGTTATTGTTGGTGTTACCCTACTCAGTCTGTGGTGTTGCATTGAAAAACACGTTGTGTGCTGTTGTCATTGCTATGTGTAATGTGTTTCATACCACAGCATCGGTCTTTTTGTGTCTGCTTTTGAAGGCCATTCAAATGCTTGGGTGACATGATTTACATTTACGGTTTCTTTCTGCACAATAAAGATCGCGATGCACTCATAATATTTATTATAGTAGTGTTTTATGATGAATTCATATGCCTTTTAAATCTAACCTATTCAAATTCTAGATTCTTAATTCTTTTAAGACCGTGCCATCTGTCAAAAAGGATCACGCGGTTGAACTATGTGCATGGGAATACTTGCGGAGGAAAATTTAAATATTTAACGGTTCAAGCAATTGAGTTACACTGAAAGCCCTTGATTGCTAGACAGTAGGATCAAGGTTTATCTGGCGCACACCATCTCCTTGAGATCATATACAAAGTCTGCATTTTATGGGTTTCAAGTTGGCGAAATTTGTTTCTGATCAGCCCTTGAAGCAGCACAAGACACCTAACATCGGTTTTAAAGTAAAGATAACTAAGAAGAAATTATTCAAAGTGAAAATAATGATATTGAGCTAGCAATCTTCATGCTTGAGAGCAAAGTCTAATCGAGAGTACAAGGCAACATCCATGACTTGAACTACTTACGTATGTATGAATAAAAAAACCCAATCTAAGTACATATGTCATGAATATGTTAATCAATCTATAGAATGCCTAGGTATGCTTTGCCAGGAATATACATATGTATATTTACAAAAGCAATAAATTTCGTGGGATGTTGTCGGCTTAGGCTCATATTAGCACGTATGTTACCACCTGACAATTGTATGCTCCGATTGTTTCAAATTGATTTGTCTTCTCCATGATTCGTTTAAGTGTGTAGCATTCTCCCGGCTGGAAAAACAATCTTTTCAGGGTTTTTTGTGTAATATTAAGTAGAGTTAAACGTAGACATTAGAGTTTACGACTCCTTTTCTTACAGATCATATTCTTCGTTGTACTTATGACATAAATATTTAAGAGCTCCTTAGATAAACTGAAAACTGGAAGAAAGTGTTACTACTGGTGAGGTAACTCGCTTTTTTTATAGACAGTGGATTGAGATGAATTTATGAGTAGGTATTATGGTGCTGATAGTTCTTCTCGTAGATCGCTAGTGTGATCTTTAGACCTGTCATATACTCTCTCAACCGTTTGTCCAGGAATGCATATATGAGTTCCGTCCTAGGCTGATCATTTTTCATTTTGCCAAGTTGATTTTCTGATTCCCTCTTCACATTTGTTGAAGGTCCATTATTCTGTGAAACAGTAGGCATACCTCATCGGCGTAGTCGAGGTGTTTGAACTCAGATGTAAGAATCCATCGAATTCCTCCATTTCCTGTTTATAAGGCCGCATTCAGAACATATTGGTGAAAGTATGCAGCCTTGCTGAACCCCATTTTGGACTTCGAATTCCTCAGTAAGCCTTTCCCTGTGCAAGACGTGACATGTGCACCCATCATTACGTAGTCTTGCTTATTGCTATTATCAAGAATTCCTCTCCTGCACAAGGCTAGCCAAATAAATTCCCGATTGACACCATCAAACTCTTTTCAAAGTCGATGAACAGCTGATTAAGTGGAGAACGATATTCTTAGCGGGTTTGCGAAAGGCTCGTTTTGTAGCGAATGATTCACAATGGCAAATGAATACATAGTTTCATGCAGTTCTCTGGTTCGAATGTATCAATGTACGTATGTATATTAGAAAAAGATTTCGAAGACAAGTAGGTATTTCAAAAGGTAATTAATGCATTTAGTCAAAAACCTCAAACACAATTCGATATTTTCCTTTCATTTCTGTCTTAGCAATTATACCACAAGCTTTGTTTCGGTTTGTGAATTAGTCAATACGTTCAGATAAAATTTATTTGTTCACATGACATAATGCCATATCTGTCACATGTGTCGGTTGGATGCAAAAATAATTGGATAAAGTATACATAAGTTTCAATAGGTTTAAAGTTACTTGTATTAAATAGTTTCTTCTCTCTTTTTGAATGCTGCAATGGATTCATGCTTTCTAATAAAAATATGTTGTGCCTTTTCATCAATAGGTATTCTAAGAAGTTTGTTTGATGCGCCCTTCGCTTTTGCAGGAAATAACCTAGGCAATGAGATCACATATCACATTCTTGTGAAATTCCCATTCATTGCGTTAGAGGCAAAAGCAATTTTCATCCTTTAGTTATGTAACGTTCTACTCAAGAGCATTATTGTCATGGTCCTTGCATCGTTTACTAAAGATTTCGCCTTTCATCAGACTCGTCTTCCATTCAACGGAGGGCAATATTGGCAGAAAATGAAAATGCGATAATATCGTATAAATCAGGGGGATAACACACAGAAGATATGAAAGAGTTGTCCTTTGGGGGAGAATGAGACGAGTAAGATTACTTACTACAAACTTTGTTCAGTGCATTCACCTTTCGAACGAGGCATTCGTGTTCTGGCTGCTTGTGCCGCCGCGCCGGTGCGTCCCTTGGTTAGAGATGTCCTTCTGTTCTGTCTCGTGAGTGTATGTTATGAAAGCTCATTGAAAAGAAATTTTTCAAGGAGGGCATTGGGTGTATTTATTGCTCCTTGGAGGAATGTGTCAATTTGGCCCCTTATCTGTAATCGGATCCTCTTTAGATATTTTCCCTTTTATTTTTACAATGAAATATTCAATTTTCCTGCGAAGCGTTTTGTGTCGAGGACGAAAACCTTTTTTTTATCTTGATTTTGAAAATAATGTGAATGGAAGTATTGGACTGATGAGAAAATAAAAACAGCACGCTGGATAGATAGATAGATGTAAACTATGCCGGGTTGAGAGAAATTATCTGTCCGGAATTGTTTTCTTCACTCGGTTGTCTCTGATATTGAATGCGATAGAAATTGGTAGCAATGTTTGCGCCCTCAGTTCTAATTAAATTCAATGCTACTTGTCCCTGACTGTCGACTTTAATCACTCGTAAGTGACTTTCAAGTCTATTGAGGGCTTAATATGTCTATTGTTATGTCCGAAACATTTTATTCAGAGTTTTTCAGTTGATAAGAAGGCGTAGTTGGTCTATTTTTCTTTGTAAGCCAGTCAAATAATAAAGGATAATTTTGCGTAGATGTAGGTTTTGCTGGGAGTAGAAAGAGTGATGTTACGGATCATAAAAATGAGAAACGTTCTGCACCCAGAGGAAGGTTGTCAAAGGAATTCGAGATCCAAAGTAGGGTAAGACAAGGTTACATTCTATCACCAATACTATTAATTTTGGTGACTGGCGATGTGCTTCATGTAGCTTTGTCGACTGGAAACAGAGGAATTCGATGGGCTCTACATATCAGCTAAAGCACGTTGACTACGTTGACGATGTATGCTTACTTTCTTACTTTACTTTAGAGAGAGTAGATGATTTCCTCTATCGACGTGTCACCTGCCGTAAGGAGGCCTTCTACTGCGTCGTACTTCCTGGTTTAATTCGATGACTCTGTGTGCTGGAGCCTCGGTATCCATACTCAGTTTTTTTTTTTTTTTGACTAGGTCGAATTCGCTGTATAGCTCGTATAGTTCGTCGATGAATCTTCTCCCCGCAAACGCAAACGGAACCGAAAGTCTTACGAAGAATTTATCTCTCGAAGCAACCAAGGATATCTTCATCCACAATAAAGGAATGATCAGTGTCTTATACAGAGTCTCCGAAGTTCTTCCTCCTTTATTGTTGAACTGCCTTATTAGCCCAAAAAAACAGCGGTTGGCAAGTGTTATTCTTCGCTAGATTTCTGCGTTGGAATCATTGTCATTGGTAGACAAAGTCTCTTACTACTTGGATGCTGTTGCTGCCCATAGTGACGTTTTGCCAAATCTTCGGTATTGATTGTCCCTTCGTCATGACAGCATGTACAATGCTCGCAAATGCCCCACTAACAGCCCGCTCAATTATTTCAATATCATACAATAAACACACGTCGGTAAGATTGGATTTTGGTGGTTTCTTGAACCCAAGACTCTTGAAATTTCTAGCTCAGATCTTGCCACTGGACTCAAATCTTTGCGATTTTGAATTCACAGCAAAGTAAGCAATCCTCAAAAGGCTATTAATATTCCCACAAAATTTCATTTGCTTTAAATTTCCTAATCCGTCCCTTAATTACAAAACCTTAAATTCAAAAACCGTATTTTAAATTAAAAAAAAAAACCTTAAAATATTTAAAAAAAATTTAAATACAACATTATTGCCCCCATACTCAAGGTAACAACATTGATGCCCTATAAAAGTGTTTACCAAAGTGAAACGCATTTTCATTCTTCAAATTTTGGGGAAAGAATTTCTTATTACCCACATAAAAATGGAATTAATTAAGCATATTGAATTCTAAACGCGGAGTAAACACCAAAATGTCCTCCCTTCCAGCTGTTGTTTCAATATTTTGATGAGATTTTAACAAGCTTAACGGGAGGTTCTCTCTCTCTCTAGTACTTCACTGAAAGAACTGGAGTATCAAGAGGGATGATGGCCGCAGCGCAGCAACAAAACGCTACAAAAACCTAAAACCCTCTTAATTATCTTGTGTTGCGTAAATGAGTAAATGAGATTCTTATAGCTGTTATAGGATCTCTAACAGCTGTCGATACTGTTGAGATTATGTTCTGCTGCTCTCATCGTTTCTTTTTACTACATAATTAGCTTGTTAATTACCAGAGCATTGATTTGACTGCATGGAGCTACGACGACGGGGTAAATAGAACACAAAAATTTTATATTAAACAATGGGAGCAATTTTCTTTTACTGCTGCTCACTTATGACACTGGAAGTTAGCTACTTGTACCGCAACGTCGTGTAATTTAAATCTCCACTTTATTTAAAAAAAAAAAGCTGACAAAGAACGTTTAAGAAAAGAATGCTCCTCTCAACAGTTTGTCTGATGCATGTACTTTGTCCTGTACCTATTTGAGGAGTGCACTTTCCGTAGTTCCATGTCCCTGAAAGGAGTGCATACACACAGTGTATGTCGCGTATGCTCTCACTAATGTCAAACAAGAACAACCTTACGAGTGTTTCGCATATAAAATATGTGGAACTCTGGGTTGCAATCAACCCAGGGGTTAAGAGGGTAAAACGCTGGGTGAAATTTCAATTTCATAGAGTCGCGGCAATGTAAGCCTATCCTGTGTATTGTTTACATCAAGTGCGCCTCACGTATTTGAATAATTCTTTTATGAATTGGCTTGGTGAAAACGGAAAGCGTAAAGTATGCCAAACATCGTGCAGGCAGGGACCTTCAACCTTTTTTTCTTCGCTTTGAACGCAGTAATGTTGCCATGAGTTCTTAAGGCTAGGCTGGGATACTAATAGACATCTCAAGACACCTTTCTCTTCCATCAAAGTCCTGAATAGGGGTCGAAGAATCTTGTGCTTTGAAAAATCCCTGATCTGTCTACATCATTGCAACGCGGACAATAGGGATCATTGTTATGTGTAACTAAGGACCTTATGGAACAGCGTTGAGTAGAAATCAAGTCCTCCATCCCTTGTGGGAGTCTTTGAGTTCAGCTGCCTTTTTTGGAATCATTCCTGCGTTCTTCTCACTTTAGCTAAGTCTTACTCGATACAAAGCTGTGATATGTGATTTGCACAATCATTTAGGACTGTGCGATTTCATGGCTCAGCATCCCCAACTCTCTCCCAATTGAAATTCTTTTTCCTCGACTGTTTTGAGCCATGAACTTTTCGGTTTGCAGCTTATCCTGCGATCCTATGTAAGCGGATTCCTTTGCATCGCGTGATCAGCTATGAACCCGTCACCCCTGCCCGAAAGTGTGTCTAATCCACTTCCGGTTTGGCATTGTATTGTTGCGGCTCTTATAGAGTTTGGCCAAAAAAACCTTAAACCTTTTGTCCAGCAATCCATATCTATATGAGTTGATGCTCAGACTTGATGGCGGCGAACCAACAAGCCTCTCCAATGAGCTCAGTCCTTAGCTAACTACCTGCACTCGGTCTGCAGAGTACAAAAGGTGAGACAGGCGGAAAGAGATAAAGAATCTAGGACACAAAGATATGATTAAAACTGTGGATGAGATTCGGGGCATGTTACACTCCTGTATTTACTTGATTTCTCTGAGTTTAATAATAAAATCCTTGCCTGGGAACTTCAACATCTTATTGGCTTTGGTGTGAGGCCTTTAAAACTTATTGTTAGCTTTCTCAGTCATAGAACTCAACGATTTTTTGACGGTACTTCTTTGCCTGTGCTAAGATCTGTCAGGCAAGGGGTATCACAAGGATCCATTCGTGGACCAATATTATTCTGAATGTTTATAAATGACGTCCAATCCATGTGCAATTATGCGCCTGTCCACTTGAATGCTGATGATGTGCAGCTTTACTTACATCGGCCTATGAGAGAAATCTCTGAGCTTGTTTCCAGGTAAAACGAAGACTTAAATAAGATTTTCAATTGGTCGGTAACAAATGGATTACTGCTAAGCCCATGAAAGCCTCGATCACAAATAGACTGATTGAAGACTCGTACCATCATAAGTAGTAACTTGTCCTGCTACAACCACACAAACTGCATCATTGGTGGTATTTATGGATGTCTCCGCAGACTCTGGTGGTCTGCCAGTTCTGATCCAACTGACAAAAGACGGAAGCTAGTACTAAGTTTGATCCTCCCTGTATCACAGCAGAAATTACAAGTAGCGTTTAATGATACAGTGCGGTATGTACATGATCACATTTCTGCTTACTCCAGCAGCTTATCGGGGCTGTACTCTAAAGCAATTAAATTTTGCTCATGTATTATGTCTTTTTTAAGAAGAGAAAAGATTCCCATTAACTATGGAGCACAACGTCGTTGAGGTGGTTGCTTCGGCTGGCTTCACAGTAGTTCTGTCACTCCAATTTCCCAAGACCCTCTTGATGGTTTCGGGCTTTAGCTCACGGATTGCTTGGATGATATTGGCTTTAAGTGCTTAAATCGTTTTCTGATTGCTGGCACAACGTCGGTCTAGACAGCTGTCAGTGTCAAAATAACCTATGATTTAAAAAGAAACCACTAGATGGCGCAACCTGAATATATGTACCTTTTCTAACTCATTCTTCAAAATTAGAAAAGAAAGAGAAAATTCCACAACACAGTGGTTGAGTACCACTGTCAAAGTGTATTCCCCTAACGAAATTGCCCGTTTAGCCGGAGGCAAAGTTACGGATGCGGAAAGTAATTGCACTTAAATGTTAAAATTTCGTCTCTAAATATTTGCCATTACAAATTGCGCGTGGTGAATTTAATTGTTACCTTTATGTTTCTATTGTACATACATACCCACCACTGTGCTTAATTGCCGGAAATTTGCATTTTTAATTAAAAAACAAAATGCAATGCATATGGAGTCGTATATTTGACTTCAGGCACATGAAATAAAAACAAAATGATTTTCCAATGACCCAAAGACATGCATATTCATGACAAGTTATACTTCTCCATATCCAAACAAGAGTGTATTCTATTTTTCATAAAAAATTTTGACAAATCATTTTGGATACACACTGTTCGAAATCCGAAATCCATTTCCTGTGTATTGTGTTCGAGAAAGAGAATTTGAAAGCTTGCAAGCCATTCAAAATTTAAACTCAGTCTGTGTCCGACACTGAGTAATGGGCACACGATTACACGATAATTTAGTGAACTTTTCCCTCTTGGTATGTGTACATATTTTCAAGGAACACAAAATCTATGATATACTCGTAGAGTTCAGTTCTTCTACTATAATGCAAAAGGTTTTTATGTATATTCAAAACTGATGATGGATGGATTTGGGCTATCCGGAAGTTTATTTGCTGTGTAACGCGGTGAGTTAAAGGTGAACACCTTTTTTCGGAACATATGCCTGGATACAGTTCTGTATCGCCTTGTAATACTAAATATGAAGCGTGATTCAGGTGGTAGAAAGAAATTCAACTTGAATTTCATCAATCAGTTAAGTAAGTCATTCAGTGTACACACTCTGCATGCCAGGATACATAAGCATAAATATATTATGGTTAATGAATTCTTTCGTGAATGTCAACATTTAGATACATTCTGTTTGCTCTGGTGTATGGCCGAAACTAATGGCAGGACCTTCTCCGGCGTACGCATAATATTAGCCCTAAGACACTACTTTGCTTTTCCACTTGCGGCCATTTACCTAGTTCCTTTAAGAGCAAAATGTCTTCTTCTTGAGTTCCAGGAACCAGCAGGAACACGTGCCATTATGTAATTGCAATCGGACGTGCCGTATGTTCTTCTTCTGCTCACTTGGTTATCTTCTAACTTTAACTTTTTTGTTGAGCAAACTTTAAGGGGTATTCATTTAGAAACTTGGACACACTAAGGACAATTTAATTTGGTTAATTTATATGCTCTACTAAGAAGAAGTCCTTTCAAATAACTTTATACCTGGACATTATTCATAAGGCATGCCGAATGAAATATTCTTTGAATAAACAAAATGGGAGTTCGCCTGAAGGACGTAAGGATATTCAAAACAGAAATTGTCTATTAGAATTGATTAATTATTTATGAAAGTAACGAGTAATTGCGACCTTTTTTTCCTTTTTTTTGGAACCCTCCTCGTAATAATTTTAATTTGTGTATACAAAGTATTGATGTAGAAGAAATATTACGCCCCTTTTATCAATGTCTACTTGGCAAGTATATAATTAGGAGTTTATTGGGTGATTATAAGTTGTTTCGTAGACGGCCATTACGTCTAGACATATTAACGTTTACGATAGAGTTCGTTAATCAAGGCTATAACTTTGTCAAAACAAACAGATTAAACCACAAACCGAAAGAGATTTAGGACATTATTTTTTGTTTCCATTATGAAACTTAAGTCCTTTAATGTCTGTGTAGCTGTGACTGTAAATAAATGGGTTTCTTTAGGCTAGGCTTTTTGACTCAGATTGTCTCATTTTTTTAAATTCTTAGCCATGTGAAAGCCAGGAGTCTGACGTCAGATGGCTACAATCGCAGGAGACTGCCAGGGCCTTTGCCGATCAGAAGAGATGCCGCCTCTGATTTACTGGGTTTCACCCGGCCACCACAACGAAACCCCTGTTGTGACTAGGATTGCCGGAAAGCACATGCAACTAAACAAGCGTATAAAGCGGCGCTGCATAGAAGGACTAGAGCTGCTCGCGAGCAGAGAAGAAAAGAGGAACATCTACTTCTCAAAAAGAAAAAAAAGGAGAATGAGAAGCGCTCGATCGAGGAGATTGAATGACTCTACTGCAGGAATGATGTGCAAAGCCAGAACAGAAGCCTGCAGGGATGAGTCGCATTCGATGCTGAGGATATGGAAGGAACAATTCTGCAGACTGCAAACGACGATAATGACCAATATTCCGCTGCCAGGCAGAATGAACCATTCAACAGTGACGACTATAGTCAAGATTCCCGTCTACCCGATCAGAATGAAGTGAGGATAGCGATGTCAAAACTCAAATCCAACAAAGCTGGTGTAGCCAACGGCCTTGCTGCCGAACTTTTCCGATAAATGGAAACTCAGCATCTTTTGCCCAATCCTCAAGAAAGAAGATTATCTGAACTGCGCCAACCATAGAGGTATAAGTCTTCTCAACATTGAACACCCAAAACCGATCGTCAACATTTTGATAGGCTCTTATTCGTGCGGTTTTAGACCCGAAGGTCGACATTACGGCAGATCCAAGGAACAAGTTTTAAGGTTGCCTATGAGAGCTTGTACAGAACTGAGTTATACCGAGTCATGTCTAGTCATGGCATCCTTGCTAAGCTCGTCCGTCTATGCAGAATGACAATGGAGAATTTCCCTTTTTCTATGGAAGTCAGTAAGAACTTCACCGAACCGTTCCATGTCAGGAAACGAAACTCACAAGTCAACACCGGAAGCACAATCTTTCACAAGTCCGTACAACTACTGTTGTACTAATCGGAAGAACTCAGCGGGCCGATGTCAGTGAAGAGAATAAGAAAATGACAGAAGGACAACATTCATTCTAAAGGGCGCCACAGACACTGAAACATGATACGCGTACATGGTACGGTCTCAGTAAATGTTGAACGTCTGTACACTACTTCAACCAAGTTGAGACACCAGTTTGGTTGATGTCTGGTACGAGTAAAATCAAATCTGCTGTGATTTTTGATGGACGGAACCAATGGTATGTTTAAGTGTCCGTAGCCCCCTTAAGAGTTTGTACATCTTCATTAGGCTTCCAAATTTTATGCGTACGAGCGATAGGAATGGTGAATCCCAACCTAATTTCATTACCTTTACAAAGTTTTTATAATCCTTTTTTTATTTAATTAATGCAACTTCGAATTATAATACAGATGCATACATTTGTATCTATGGACTATGGACTCATCCTTCCCGCATATTCACGGATTAATAACGAAAATTCTTTACATTTATTTGGATATATGGATATTAAACAAATGCTAATTAATTTTTAGAAATATAGCAGGAAATTGAATTTGTCTGTACATTTAATGCATTTTTCATTATATTCATTGTTTTTTTTTTTTTTGTATCCGGGGGATGCAGGTGTTGCAATTATATTTGAAACTATTAATTCAACTGTAAGTACTGTTGAATGAAATTATGTATCGTAGATACAATAAAAATTTCAGGAACTCATAAAGCTTCAAACATTTATAAAATATTTCAGATTAATGGAATGCACTTAATATATTCAATGGGTGCATTTACTAATGAGCATAATTGGCTGAATAAGTTTGGCAAATATGTGTGTACAACATTTAAATAATGTATACCTACAACTGGGGCAGGTGTTTCATTTTATATGCCACTTAACTCGGCGCAAATATAAATCCCACATATGACCCCTTTGTAGAGATTCGACGAAGACGAAGAATAACTTTTGTAACTCAAATAAAAAAAAAATTAAAATTTCGGTTTGGCATAGGGCTTCTTAACTCAGTTGCCTCAATAGAAACACCGATTAGCAAGAGTGATTCTGCGTTTGATCTCTCCACTGATGTCATTAGCGGAGCTCACTGTTTTCCTTTCCCTCTCACGCATACGTATACTCGTATGTATGTATGGATGCCTCGCGAAGCCGTTCAAACTCTTAGAAATGAATGTTGTCATTCCGCCATTTTCTTATTCTCTTTATCTTCTCCTTAATCGCTTCGGCAAAATGTAGTCCGTGGTCATGTCTAATCTTCCTCCCTTATTGCATTGTTCTCTTGAATCTCAAAAGCTGAAGGAATCATAAGCTAGTGTCAATAGATCTGTTCCCGTACTGACCAAAATTACGAAAATCTACGAAATTTCTTAGGTACTCATTTCTTCTGTGAAAAACTACGAAAATTTTCCGATTTCAAAAATTTGTTTGAAAATGAAATTTGTAAAATTTCGTTAAAATTAGATGGTTTGGAAGCGTACGCGGAAAGACCTATTTGACATTCACCAGGAGACTGGTTTTCATGGTTTCTTTATGCTGTAAGTAGACGGCTAGTCTTTTTCAACATAATTAATAATAAATGTACAAACATTCTGCTAAACCACTTTCTTGTCAACGCTTACGGCTCAACTCTGTTTGGCAACGACAATCATTGCCAAACACCTTATGACGAATAATACCATGTTTTCGCACACATCCACACATAAACTTCAAACCACATTGTTTCCTTTGCAACCAGTCACCGTTTTGAAAACAGTCTCCTGGGCATGCAAAACAGACGAGAAGCAAATGTGGGGATAATACGAGATCACCAACTGATAATAGCTGCCGTTCAATTGCACACTGTTATTGTTCAAAGACCTCACAATAAAAGAATGTCTAGGTATGAGAGTTTCGTGTTGATAGCATCTGACAACGCTGTTATGAGCTGTCAAAGTTCCGTACTGAATATACCATTTCATTCACATCTTCCTTAAGCCCACAGAAGTTAACGAAACTCGACGAAACTGAGCATATTTCCATTAAAGGTATGATGTACTACTGTTTCTGTGAAATGTGGCATTCGATTAAGCCTGTGTAAACTCATCTAAGTTTATTATGGTTCTGCCTTAGGTCCCGGCACATCAAATACTATTCTCCTCTAAACCCCTGATAACCATCAAATACTTCGTATTCCTCTCATAAGGACTCTTCGTCCCTTTGAATATGTACAGACAAAAGCAGCATCTATAGTACGAAAAATATAGCATACAACATGTTGCATTTCGAGACATTGTGTTTGAGGTTCAAGCTTTGTGCTGCGCCTAATGCACATGGCTTAGTCGACTTGAGCTTCTATATAGACTCAGTTGAGTATCAGCGCATATGGACGTCGAAGGAAACGAAAAGGCAGAAGCCAACGGTCGAGCAAACAGACACTGGGTTTATCTGGGTACATGCGTCGACCAGGGCGCTATGGCCGGGCTTTAGCAAGAAGAAATAACCAACTCTGGTTAAAATCAGTCGTTAGAACGCACGGAGCGACTCGGTGTGTTGCATAATGACTAATGCAGAAGTTGCCCTTTCCGTCAGAAGAAAGAGACCTCTTGGCAGTCATTTCTTCTCGGAGCTGAAGGACTTAGGCAACGTTGAGCTGATGGACCTCAGAGATTCATATCACTATCTAGGTGGTTCTAATAGCTGGCTATCTTTACAGCGTCGCCAGGGTTAAATGATCAATGATAATGGACCCGAATTGATGGTCTAAGTAAACAGTGACTTTCCTAACCTAATGAACAATAAGCATGCTCCTCCAAGAACAAACACAAATTCCTACTGAAAAGAAGAATGTATGTTACCTAGCACGCGAAATATTGCAACTACAACTGCAACCTGATGACATTTCAGCCTGCGTGTCATATTTCTCGTAACCCAACAGTTCCACAGGCTAATTACTATTCGGGGATAACCCCTTTACCAACTGCACCCAAGGGGTGGCATATTTACAAGACGCCTGACCATGGCTTGTTTCACAACTTTAAAAATTTATAGCTGCATCGATTTCTTAATTGTTTTTTATTCCTTTAAGGGTGGCAGACCGTACAACAAGTATAATTATGAAATATGGCACTGCCTTGGGTTCCGTTTGCATTGCGTGCCGAGAAACGTTTTCAATGAGTCAAAACTTTACACGCACAAGGCGGTCTTAATTTCATGTTGTTTGACATTTGATTGAGCTAAATGCAAATAAAATTACGGTATTATGTTTGAAAGATTGAAATATTAAAAATTAATTAGTTGCTGCACAAGCAGCTGTGTGTGTTTGTGTGTGTGAAATCATTTCGCACTTACACTAATTGTCCTAGCGTGCATAATGCAGTATTTGCATGCTAAATTTTAAACCACTTTCAACATATGTATGTATAACAAAAAAATAGTCCTTTAATTGAAATATGGTTAAGCTTTTTTATTTGGGTTATCACTGTGCAATGACAGAAGGTATAGTAACCGATTTGTAAAAGCCTTTTTCCACTTGCCTGGGCCGCTATAAATCATCCGCTCTGTTTGTCCCAATTAAGGCTATGCTCATAAATCACAAAAAAACTGTTAGAATTATCTATTGTAGCTCTGAAAGAAGGCCACCATCACCATCGCACAGCCTAGCGGTTCGCACATGCAAAATTCAACTATTTCGTGACGGGCTGCAATTTGTCATCAGTTTTTTAAGTGTACACTACTACAAAACGTGATTACTGAAATCACAATTTTTTCACCTCCACAGTTTCTCTGTTCTTCTCTACTTTTTTAATTGCTAAAATCACACCTCCATCTTTAATGACGAAGGCACTTTACATAATTGGTATTTGGGTTCGGCCAACGCAGCTGCATTGAAAGATCTCTGGCACACAAGAGTGTCTGTACTTAATCCTTTCAAACCAATATCTAGATACAAGAGTAACTGCTTCCTTAATTGGCATAGGTACCAAATACATCTGAAAGTGGGAGCAACATCCTTTTTACACGCATACATATGCTACATCCCTCCACTTAATGACATATTCATTTCATATTCATTTGATATTCATTTGCTTTGTGTTTGGCTTATTCCGTGTCATAACATCATATCTCATCTCTTGTACGTAGGTAATCTCTTCAAGAGTAACATAATTATATTAATATTTAAAAATCCAACCAACCACTTTTGGCTTATAACGACATTAGAGCAGAGGATAAAGTTACTAACGAGATTCCATGAATCCTTAGGTAAATGTCATATAGCCATACGTGCGCCTGTGTGAGTGTTTGTTTGTGTAGACCTTTAAGATTCCTCTTCTCTTTTTGAGGAAGAAAAATTGCCAGAAGACGTACCTCTACAGATATCTGTGTTTTAGGTAGATAGAACGTCAGGAGCAATTCCTGGGAAAGAGAAGTAAGAAAGCCTAATAAACAGCAACCGGTACACTCTGACAAGGAAATTCAAATGAAATGATTTTTTTCTTCCTTTTTACGTTCAACAAGGAACATATGCTAAGGATTTCATGTGGCACTGCGGAAAAGTCAAGTGTATTAATTGAAGCATAGGAAGTGTCTTTTGCTACAGAGCTGTTCTTATTTAATTTAGAATATGCTTAGGAGACTTTTTCATAATATTAAACATGCACATACCTCAATTTAGGGCTTAATTTGGGCGGAAGAATCCTTTTTTCTTGGTAGGTACGTGAACGGCGGTAAGTTGCTGCTGGAACTAATGGTAATATCTCTTCTTAGATGAATAATGCTACTTTGTTTGGTCCTGCCGTTTTGAGCGGGATATCATAACCATTAAAAAAATACTCGCTCATTCTTGTATTTGTGGAGCAAAGGACCAAATTAATTACTTATTGTTCAGACGTTTAACAGAAATAAGAGCCATCGATGGGCATTTAATTGACTTACCTTGAAAAGTAAGATAATGAATATAATTGAATAATAATGAGCTCCGACTTGCATAAATTTTAATTGGAAATGTTGTTCAATGGCTGGGTACATTATATTACTGTATGCATATAAGAGTCGATCCCGAAAAGTTCTGCGTCCTATGGAAGATGCGGGCAATTGCCTTCCCTTTTCCTATTTACTTGTCATATTTCGAGATTTGCTTCATCATTAATCTGTATCGTTATCTTAACTGCCTTGACGTTAATTGGAATGAATCATTTGCTTTATGAATGGTTTTCAAACATTGGCTTTAACTTTTCTGAACAGTTTGCGGGATCTATATTCTGTACAAGTCTGTTGATGGCTGCGTTCCCTACGCAAGGAATTCGCTACCTGTTAGATAGCTAGATCTAATCAATTTTTTATCCTATAGGCCGCTAGATACGTTAATAGCAAATCTGTCATCCTGGCACAATAGTATTCTAGCAAAGTGTTTGGAATGCGTTCATTAAGCATCGAAAAACATAGGAAATCAAGTTCGTTCCAAAAAGAAGTGGTAGTGGCTACCTGGCTACAGATCTTCAATCATTAAGAGCTACTGTATAAAGTGCGTAGATGGTAGGCAAATCAAGGCACAACCGTTCATGTTTATCAGCCATAAAGAAAAATAATGCGATCTCCCCTGATCTAGAGTAGGTACACTCAGCAAGAAACAAGGAAACAAGGAACCACCCAGATATGTGTAAAAATCTCAGGATCTCTATGTTTTCCAGATCTGATCTCACCGATCCATGATGCATGATTGCCTATCGGCCGATCTCCTTTTATCGTAGACAGGCCATAAGGACTTGGCTGTAGCGCATGTGTCTAATGGACACCAGCGTCTATAAGCCTCCTCGTAGGACTCAGTGTCTATGTCCCTGTACAATGCCTTAAGTAGTGTGCTGGCCTCAGCAAGGGTCTCCAAAGTCCGTAGATGTGACCCTTACCTGGCCCGTTCATCCGCCCTCTCATTCCCGGTGATCTTCATGTAACCTGGCATCCAACAGAGGATCACCTTTTTGGCCTCTGAGATTTCGTCTAGTCTTTCGATCTTTACTTGACCTTATGAAGCAGATATTTCTTGTCAGTTACCAACTTGATGCTTCTGCCAAAGGTATCCTTGTCAAGTCATAAGTACGTTGCAATCTTTTTTTGCGTTGGGAAGTGGTAATCTTTCAAACTCGAAACTGAGCCCATACCCAGTAACAGTGTGGGGTTTCCATCGCCTAAGCCCACATCCCCTTCTACCCCTGATCCTCGCTGCACTGCACGTTTGTAGTAGCAGCTGCCTGCGCTCCGCCCATATTTGGGAGCCATAGAGCATCATCGAAGTCGCTACTCTTGCCAAGAGTCTTTTCTTTTGTTTAAGTCCTCCAATGTTTGGACCTTGCCAGGGCAGCCGTTATTCTCGCTGCCTTCTTCGTTGCATGTTGCAGATGTTGCTTTAAAGTTAACCTTGTTTCACAAATTAAGTCACTAAGTTTTCTTCCCCTGCTAGTAGTTTGTCCAAGCTTACTAGCTCGTCCTGTACCATTCCGGTAGCTTCGTTGCAATCATGTTCCAGCACTCCAAGAAGTTTGGCCACTACATCGATCGCTATACCGTCGTCGAATCACTAAAAGTACATAGTTATATCCTTGAGCCCTTGTGTTATTTCTTCCGATCAACCCTGGGTTTGAAGTACAACTGGAGCTTCATATACATAAGTAGTTTCTATAGAGCCTAAAAGTCTCAAGAAGCATAGAAGGAGAATAAACATCCCTTCACATCATAATTTATAACATTTACCTCCCATTAGTTTTCTATTTCGAAAAAATTAAAAGCACTTCCTTACCAGCAATTTATTACGCCGATATCAACTAGTACACCTTGCCAACTTCCGACCAGAAAAGATGATTAATTTCGCAAAGGAGGAATGCCAGCGCTCTGCTACCTTCACACTCTCAGCAGCTATCTCGCATGCATTTACGCCTTTGCACCTCTCAAAGCCACAATTCACATATAAAAGTTTGTAAATCACAAACTTTTACTATTTTGATCGCATTGCGTTAAAAGTTCTGTTATCTTAGTGCATTTTTCAAATTAATATAGTCAAACTTTCAAGAACAAAAAAGGAAGCCCCCACCCAACGACTACTATTTTGCACTGCTTTCGAAAACTATAAATTTATCATCAAACTTTCAATAACTTGCACACAAAATCTCAAGAATTTTCCACCAACTAACCAAAAATAAGAAAGAAAAAAAAAATCTGGCCTCCACCTTACTAACTTTTTCATAATCTCTTCCCTCTACTCTCACACACAGTGCCAGTGCATGGCATACAATTTACCATTTTTAACGCAAGAAAAAAGGATATAATAAAAAAAAACTTGCACACAATTGTGTGTGCTGTGCACCCTGTATAACTGCTCACTGCGTCCAGAAGTTTAAGTTCCAATAATCGAATTAAGAACTTCTTAGTATCTGCAGTGAATGTACTCGTAGGAAGAGTGGAAGAAAAGGAAAGTCCATGCCGTTGATAAGACCGAAAAATAAGGAGGAAAAATCCCCAACATATGTAGTAGATATCCTTCCTGGGGGCACATATACGCCCCCTTCGGCATACATGTGGATACAATGCAATTGCATGGTTCTACATATTTAATTCGTTGGCGGCTGTTAAATTAAATTTTCTGGAAAAAAGTAAGTTTTTCTTCTATTGTCCTGTGAGCCTGTGGGGTACTTATTAAAAAGTTTTTTTTTTTTTTTTTACTCCTTTTCCTTCAACAATAGGTAAGTTTGTAAGAAATATTTCCGTCAACCAATAAAGAGATTGAGCTAAGAGACGGGTACGGCGCGGGCGGCAGCGACGAGGAATTATGGAAAATGAAGAGAAACTTGTTCGCAAAGTACCCTTCTTTCGTTTTTGAGGATATTAAGGACGAATAGAAAAAATGCCAGAAGAAGGAGAAAAAGCAAAAAGGAAAGAATGTATAATTTCCGGAATCGTTTCCACACCATTTTTAGTGTTGAGCTAAAGATAGAGAATGAGAAGAGAATAAGAGGAGCAAAACTTCCTTAAAGCTTGCCGGGACCGGGAAACAAAAGGCGGTCGGTGTAGAAGTTTAGTGAAACTAACGCTTAGCTCGTAGTGGATAAATGATAGGATATTATGTTTGCCGGCTGCAGGTGAGAGCTGCTTTTCAAGGAATTCTTTTGATGAAAGTAACTAATTTTGACCATTTTTCATTTGGGTTCTATAAGGATAGAGAGCTGAACTCAGAGTTTTACCGTTTTACCGTCTATTAAGGGTTGAATGGTGCCGGAGTCCAAAAAGCGAGTGCGGTGCTGTTGAGGGGAATCGTGTAACATCTTCCGTAGAAAGAAAGTTGCAATGATTACTTGTGCTGATGGGTAATTTAATGGAAGAATACTGAATCCTCGTAATGAATTATTTAAGTATTCCTTAGAAAGAAAAAGCGGTAAAGTAAGTAGAAGCAACTTATTATTTTATTTTTTTGGTTTTGCGTTTCTTTTTGAGATCTTGCTTAAGAGGAAGCAGCGCCTTTGAAGGATGACAGAGTATCGTTAGAGATGGACGTTACTTTTGTTTGTTAAGTTTTCAATTTTTTTTTGAAACAAACATCTACATCGATCTGTTACATATATCTTAATCAGGATATTTGGTGTGAAATTCTTCAGTTAAAATCATGAATTTTAAATCTTAGTGCGGATGATTCACATCGACTTATGCTAGAGAAGCCAGCTTTACATAGACTAAGGTGAAAAACTCAGTCACATTCGGGAAGAAGCGCTGGATATGACACATGATTTTTGCACCTCATCCTCAAGTAGATGGAAGAAGGCAACGTAGTTGGGTTGAGCACTAACACCTCGGGTGCGCGGAAGGATTTCTGAGTACTCCTGGCTCTGCTCTAGACGCACTTGTGAATCTCCCTGCTCTTGATACATTTATCACAGAGGCAGACGAGTTGGCTTTTGGTATGAGCCGCACTGGAGCTTCGTCGATACTTATCCTATGACTCTGTGTCTTATGGCTATGTCGTCTGATGCTATGACTCCAAGGCTTCAGCTACAGCGTAATGTATGAGGTCGACTTTCCTGGTATTCAAGACTGGCTACAGCCAGCCTCTGAGCCAGGAATGGAGTGTACTCTTAATTTCACAAATGGTTCCAAAACCGATCAAAGATCAGGGAGTGGTGTATTTGTGGCAGAAGACAACAAGAGACTGCGTTACTCATTGAGTAGACATGCCTCTGTCCTCTTCCAGGCTAATGACTTCGAGTCACATCGTTGGGAGCAGGTGGAAGGGTCAAACTGCGATTTAGGCCTTGCTAAGCCTTTTAGCCACTTCCAAATTAGTTGGTGACTGTAAGGGACCTTTAAACTGTGTCGCAAGATTCAACTTATTATCATATGCGTGCCAAGTAACACTGGTATCACGGGAATAGAGATATCAACCTGCATTAGGTCTTCCTGCATCAACAACCAGTGCTTCCATCGATGATTGGGGTTCTTATGAACACAATTGTGCAGTTGTTCTCGAGAAATCTGCGGCATTCTTACTGTCTCTCAGCAGAAAGGACTCCTGACAACTTATTGGCATTCTTACGGGGAACTTAGCTTTTGGTTAGCTTCGTAATATGATGGGCTTAAGCGAAACGCTTGTGGAGAGGGTAACGACACTGCGGAACAACATTTCCTATATGATTGTCCTCCCTTTGGTCGTATCAGGCTCCAGATTCTAGGTGCGGATGTGATGAATGCTATTAATGTATTGTAAGTTCCTCGTCACTGAAGCGGTTACTTAGATTCATTAAGAAGACAATGAATCAGTAAAATTACAATAAAAGGGGGCGCAGTAAGGTGCTTTCTGGTAGAACAATGGACAAGTTGATGTCTGAGTGCTCAAGTGAAGCTTTTCCCATCACAAAAACACCAACACACACACTAAAAGTCGATCAAGTCAAAGTGTTATAGAGTACCGACCTGTCCAGAACTGATGGGTATAGGGAGTGCAACTAAACGTAATCATGAACGTTATCATCAAGGTAATTTTTTTAGAAGGTATCCGACGAACTTTCGTAGGAACTAGGCTAGACTGAGTCTGTGCAATAAGTGTAATAAAAGTTGAAAAAGCAATGTCGCCTGTATGTATTCAAAATACTTCAACCTAAGATTTCCAGACAGAACATCAATACCCCCAAGGTCTTAAAATGTCATAACCCCTCCGATCCCATCTACCCAGAGAGAGTGTTTAGCGCCCAACACTTAATCTCAATCGCAAATATTAATTCGTTTATTACCCCTACCGAGTTCATCTTCCTGTTTGTTTTAATTTTTCTTTCATAAAACAACACAACGAATTTTTGAAATGTTCTACCCGCAATTTTCTCACAATTTGTCTTATCTGATGATCGACACGAACTGATAATAAATGAAATGAACACAATTCGAATTCCTATCGGACTTGGGGGTTGCAAACAAAGAATGAGAGAGAAAAACACCCTCCCCCCCAAAGAAGAACTGAATCCACTCTTATTAACCGAAAAACTTCACGCGAGGTACCATCCCTGACAGAACCCACTCCAGGTGAATATCCTGCTCGCTTGCGTGACTGCAGAAAATCAAGAAAGTTTTCCGGTAAAACTTCCCCATTTCCACCCTAAACTCAGCCAAACAAATAATAATCCTTTTCCATTTCATAACTTCCATAAGGATAGCAGCACAACAGCAAAACTCCTAACATTATTCAAGCAACCTGCTAACAGCAGCATCGTCCTTCAACTTAGCTGCCATTATCCTTCAGCGATTCGCCAAAGTAGTGATGTGTTGCTGCTGCTGAGGGAAGAGGCCAGCGCTAGAAACTAGCACCTACACAGAATACAAGTCGTGCAAGGCGAACGTTTAAGCTAATTTCATATTAAACAAATAATGTTTGCACTTTTCTGCTTTTCGCTTACGAACAACACCCGCACATAATGTCTAATCACTTCTAAGCCTGTTTGTGTGTATCTGTGTGTGTGTTGCGTAATGCTGTAGCTGGAAATATAGGTTGCAGGTGGGTAATTTAATTTCCGTGTAATTGGTGTAATTGCCTCGACTGAGAATTGCGCTTTTTTTTTTTTCGTGCTCCTTGGTTGCTGTTTTCGCCTAATACCATTTTAATTACTTGGGACTTAGGGGGGGGCGGAGAGAAAGAGAGAAAGAGAGAAAGTTTACTTTGCCATCATACACTCACTTGAGCAAATGTAAGTCAGGTATTACCAAGTTTTACAGCATCAATGATTGTAAAAGTCAATGCGTGTAGCCGGGGATATACTATAGCTGAAGAACGTGCTCATGGAACTGGAACAAAAACCTGTAGCTGATGAGATTGTTTTAACTTGAATGATGCCTGCGAAGAAGATGAGAGGGACACACGAGTACGAGTACGAGAAATGGTTATCGGCATTTCAATGAAGTGTGTTATTGCAACAAGGGGTTGTAGCGATAAAGTTCCTCCTAACAAGTTAAATTCATAATTGATTAGTGCGTAGCACGGATAAACACTCAACCCATTTAGGGGCTTTAGAACGTGATAATATTTAGCTTTCAGAAGATAAACACAACTAAATCAAGGAATTGCATGGAGATAGGATCTGTAGTTAGTTGCTATGGAGCACAATCGAAGTCCTAAGTCCACTTTTCGTCAGAATTGAGATGGGTATACCATTTTGTGGTATTTCATAAATACTTTTTGATGGAATAATATATCCATTGCGATCCCTTTAATGAGTCCTGGATGCATTTGATTGCCCTGCAGAAATTGAGTAAGCCTTTCGGTATAGGGTATTCTGTACTGCGACCTTGTGGTCTATTGTTCTCCTACAAGTTCGAGAGGCTTGTACCCTCGTCAGAGTACCCCTTCGCGTACAATGCCTTTGGCAATGAATTTGAGGGTGAGGCCTAGGTGAGAATAAATCCCTTTAGAGCTCTCGCTCTAGAACAGTGTCTTTTAAGAATCTGAGAAGAGAAGTTAGCCTTGGTTGGCATATTCTCTGCTTCTTGGTACTTGCGCAAATATTTCAATCTTTTGTGGGTTAATGCTCCACATGACTCTCGGAGGTGCTTCAGAGTCTCACTTGACTCATTGCAGAATCTGCAAAGGCCTTCTTTCCAGGTTCCAGGTTCTTGCTCTGTCTTCTTTTCCGTTTTCCTGCATTTTTTGCATATAGTGTGGTCCTGTATTCCGCAGAATGGTTCAGGTTCAATAGAGGATTCTGTGTCTCCTTTTCTTGCCAATGCGTCCGCTTCTTCGTTACCTTTGATGTCGACGTGTCCAGCGATACAGTAGACTGTGACCTTCTTGTTCATGTCTAGTTCATTAAGTTTAAGAAGGCATTCCCAAAGAAGCTTCAATTTAATGATATAGGAATCAAGTGCTCTAATGGCAGCTTTTGCTTGTTTACATGATTTTCAGATTCCTCCACATTATTCCTAATTTGTGTTCTCCTTAGCTTGATGATTTCCCTTGATCTTTTCTGGTTGATTTCTGGGCATAGAGCTCTAGATACCCTATATGCCTCCATATTAACCTATCTGCGGTAAGCCAAGTTGTTCATACAGTTGGTAATATTTCTCCTGGCAAAATACAGAGGTGCCGTGATGGGTGTTCCGCAGTTTTTTTGACCAGTTCATTGGCACATAATGTCCAGCCAGGTACCCAGCATAATCTTGAACAGCGTGAATTTGTGGTTAGAGCCTTGGAATACTATTCAAGGTTCAAAGCCCAACTATTACTGGCTCACATCATGCGACTATCTGACAAGCATTTAGGATAAGGCTTCTCAAAATTTTGAATTGTTTATAGCCTCACTTTTCAATTGAAAGGGTGAAGCTCCTTATGGCCCCTTGGGTAAAGCTCATTTCCCTGGTCTTTCTTAACAAAAATTTAACTAATTTCAATGCCACCAAAACAACTTATGTCCCATAAGTGTATTTTCAGAACACTTCCCTGATTCGGCTTATCGTACAGAAGGACTCTCCTGTCACGTGAGTATAATTGTGTCAAACTATTTCTACTTACAGGCAAACCTTCAGTATTTCCTGGATCAATTTGAATATTTGATATACAAATATCTCCAGTTGACGCCGTTATTGCACGACATGTGTACATTTGCATAGCTGAAGCACCAATACATGTAAAAGTGCTTTGTTAATACACAAAGTCATTTCAAGTTCACCGCCCTCAATCAAGCCATTTTCTTGGATACTTTCCGGCAGCTATCACTTATTATTACAGAAACACTCCATCCATTAGACAAAAGAAAGGAAAAAAAAAAAACGTGATAATTGGTTACCATTGTATTCTTTTACGACCACGCAATACAACACTCTGAGCAAATGTGTGAGAGGTATTCAACGTCGGCATAAAGCCTAAAGGATAAATTAGTACCCATTCATGTTTATATGCTCCTTGTGAATCGTGTGGCAATTCATTTGTGTAAGACTGTGCCTGCTATTCGAGACAATCTAAGCCAGATCGTGTGCTAAAGGTAGAAAATGATTGACAACCCTTCTCGTACCCACCCTATATTATGTGGGGCAGGGTAATTTCAGTTCAGAGTTGGAAACTGTGGGGATATTTTTTGTATCATACCATCGCAAAGGAGTTGGGTGAAAACTAAAGGACTATCGCCTGGAACTGGAAATAGTAGGTATATTTAAAGAGAATAGAATAAAAAGTTCAAGTCCTTTTTAACAACGAACTTTTTCCAAATGCTAAAATGAAAAGGTTCTAGCTAAAAGTGACGTGTCATTTCGTGGTAAACATGGACTATCAATCTGTTGAGGCTGCTCTTCAATCCCTTATGAAGCACAACAAGGTAAAACTTGACTGGGTCCCTGGACATCAAGGGATTGTGGGCAAAAAATCTGCGGATGTTCTTGCAAGGGCCGACTCCGAATCTGTGTTCATTGGTCCTTAACCTTATTGCGGGGTCAATTGGACATCAGCCACAACGTTGATTAACGAATGAGAAAGCAAACTTCATCTAGACCACCGTGCCAAAGTGTCGGGTCTTAGTCAGTCCAAAAGGTTAGTCAAGTCCTATTCTTATAAGGCAATCCTTAATCTAGATAGGGAAAGCATAAGGAAGCTAGCGAGTTTTCTACGTGGTCACTGTGGCCTGAGATACCACTTTAACAAGATGAACCGGTGCCAGAATGGCGGTTCTGTCTAGAGGATGGATGCCACCGTTCAGCTAAACACAATTAGCGTTAGGCGGTCCAAAATTGAGCACTATTATCGGTGTCCTTCCTGCTCGGTCAGTCTACACACCTAAGCCTAGTAGTAGTAGACAAAGGAGTCCCAGCAAGTCTCCATTCAGCTTAGTTTTTTCTGTTCTTCAAATTTGATGAGATCACCTGGAACTGATGATGACCTAGACTTCTGCGTTCTCTGTTTGTTGATTTCCATGTACATGTACATATGCCATAAACAATGACTTCAACGGTCCGATTAGGAATTCTGCAGAGGCTGAATTTAATAAAAGATTGAATTGTAGACTTGGATCGTATCTGTTTATATGTACAACAGACAACAGCATGAATCCATTTATTTCCCTTTGTGAATTATTCGTTAAAAAAGGAGCCTTTCACAGTCATGCACACAGAAAGAAGCGAGTATGAATCATGTAGTAAGAGATAATGAATCTCACTTTGCGAAACTAAATGAAAACAAATCATTATGGTGCTATTATTCATGAATCTTTGAGTGCGTAGGTGGCTCAAATTCAAAGTATTCATTCACTTACAGTATTCACAAGAGCAGTGAAATATACAAGGAACGGCACTGCACAAGCCACTCGAAACATTCATTGCCTTTTTCCAAAGTCAGTGCCAGGCAACGAAGTGTAGCGGTAGATAACAATTTCTTGGAATGAATTTGAGTGGGAGCTCGTTTCAGATTCATATTATGAGAGGCAATAAAATGTGAGCCCAGCGAATACTTCCTGTGAATGAATACGAATTGCTGTGAAACAAACAAAACACTTTAATCTCTAAATCTTTCCTCTTTTTTTCCCCAGCAGTACACAACTCCATCCCCGGAAATGACATTACTTCTACATGTCTATAAGGTTGCATACTTGGCTGTGGCTTACGTAATTATATGAAATCTTTCCACTTACTTATTAACGCAACCACTTGAGGTGCGAAATTATTGTTGGGTCAAGCTTGATGACTTAAACAAAAACCATTTATCCTTTGCATTTTCTGTGGGATACCATAAAGGACGACCAGCTTTCTTTATTCCTTCCTTCCTGACAAAATGAAGAAAGAAAAAACCCAAGAAAAAGAAACCAGAGAGAGAGAGAAATTTTTTTCCAGAGGTAAACACCTGAAGAGCATAATGACAATGGCAATTCCTTGTGTTATTAATAAGGAAGTGCTACTTTCATAAATTATATAAGGAAGACAAGGTGGAATTACTTAAGTATAAGTTTGCTTGGTATACGAGTGTATGTGGCTCATATAGGAGAGGGAAAACTGGCGTAAATAAGTTTATTGTTGCCGTTCACGGTACAACATGCCACAAGAGGAGTCGGCTTGGGTCGGTAGAAAAGCTCTTATATCACACCGGGGTGCGACGCGCGCGGAATAAAGGCTTTCGAAGTTCAGAAGCCAGACGCGATGTCGCTTATCGCATTGTTTATGGGTTCATATTAGAACTCTCCTTTGGGCAATTTATTTCATTTAATGAAGATAACTTGTCATACGCAGCTAGGGAAAATGGTAATGCTAATACACAGAGGATGACTACAAATGAAATATTTTCATTTAAGGAGGTTCTCCTGTATAAATGACTTTTTCTCCTGAGATGTTTTTTTTTTTTAAAAAAAAAAAAAAGTTTTCCTTTTTTAAGAAATTATTCTCAACATTTTTTAAAAAGTCTCCTATTTGTTACTTGTATTAATCAATTAATCATTATATGTCACAAAGAAGTTATATCTTTGACTGTAACTCCCATCCTTTGAGACACTCTTCACACTTGTGTTCAAATCTTTTAGAATTCCTCATTAAAACATGTGTAGGACGAGCCATTTCAAATCCGATTTGAAGGTTATGTTGTCGGTGCCCAGACATTGTATTCTGTTTTTTTTTTTGCCATCTCATGATGAGGGATGATATTCTAAGAGTTTTAAGTCACTGCTAAGACCAAAAAAGGAGGAATTTATTGTAATTTACTGTCAGTTATTCCTAAGTTGCTGTCACTGGGCTTGAGGACATTTTGGGTAATGGCACCATATAATTTGTGTCCTGAAGTGTATTTTCTTTTGAAAGAGGCATAAATTCGGTGCCATGAATCACTTTTGACAGTAATATTTTGGAAAATTCACCTGCACGCAAAGTCTAGTAGATAATTGGAGGGAAAAGTGGGGGATAATTACCGAATAAGTCGTTTAAACATATAAAATGATAAGATGCTTATAAATTACAAGATCTATGAAATAGAATTTCAAGTTCGTCATATCGAGCGATGTGTAAATCCTACACATGTTGGCTAAGATTGAACTGCCTAAGCAGCGCAAACTGAAAAAATCTGACTACAGGAATCGACACAGTGCCTTGGAGAATGAATGACAGCACATTGATGACTTTTAGTTACTGTACCTATTGGCTTTTTGAATGTGAAGACATTCTTGACTCACAGGGTCAATGACATCAGATTCGGGTAACTTTAGCAAAATTTCTTGCGATATGGCTGGACTTTTTGAGAGCAAGCAAAAGTAGGTGGCTTTCTTCTACTTCGTGTATTTGAAATTTGACTACGCAGAGCCCTACAACCACACAGTGAAAAAAATCCCATAAAATAAAATCCGTCAATCCGTTGATCCGTCATTCCGTTGAACGGTGACATTCAAGTTGACGTATATCTAGATATAACAGTCCCAATCCCAATCAACTGATTGTCAAAGACGATGACAGTTTCTCTACATTCTTACTCTCCTCTACGCCATCTTTCGTCAAAAAATCGTAATATTTTTTAACGTACAATATTTATTTATAGATGATTCTAGACGCTGCTGTTCTGATTTTTGACTAATATATACGAGTATTTCTGAATAAAAGCTATGTAGGTACATCCTTTTAGCTGGCATTGAAATGATTTTGTTTGACATACTGCCACGTTAAGTGGACATGAAGGGGTGTTCCCTACTTTGAACCTGATACATGGATCGATCCAACTTACATACATATTTAATACAGTATTCAAAAAAAAAAGAAGTAATACTTAACTTTCACTCCCTTTTTGAATAACATTTCCTGATATGTACATAATCCGAACGTTGCACGTGACAGAAGATTAACTTGGATCTTTTTGCTTCCCACTTTCGTTCATGATAAATGAAATTTTCAAACACTTTCACTAATGTTTTATTTTACCATTCATCTTTTGAGTTTTTGTCACTCAAAAAACTTTGTCAAAAACGAAGACATCTTCCTTGGAATGTCATCTTGAGAACACTTTATACATTTACCCAACAAACGGAATAAAAAAACAAGGACAAAGTACCACTGCTTAGCGAAATACCTTGCAAAATCACAGCCATTAGAGAGCGTGAGCGCATCAAATGGAAGAAAATGGAAGAAAAAATAAAATCAAAATGGTTTCACGATAGCAAAAGGATTATTTTTCATTTTCAAACAAAAATTTCCATTTATCAATATGATTGTCATTGAAAAGGATCTGTCTTCTTGTCAGGATATCGTTTTGCTGTGAAACTCTTCGTTCGCTTTGAAATCCGCTCCTTTTGCTGGCTGTCATACAGTGGATACAAAGAAAAGCTTGTCATAAAGGGAATGAATGATTAGATGGAAATTTCAAAAGGCTAATTTTACATTTACAGAATTAATCATTTGGTTCTTGGGTTCCTCTTTTGCTCCTTATAGTTGTGGGAAGATGAACAATTTTTCTGATTTTTTCCCCACATCAACAGGTTCCTTCTTTGAGGTTTACAATCGGAGTACTATTGACCTTTAGGGGTAAAACAATTTACAAAATTCAATGTTCTTTTGTTCTTTTTTCAATCGTGTTATTTGAAGGAAAAACAAAACAACATCAATAAAGACAAAGCACAATCTTCTTAGAACTCCAAGTACAAATAAAAGTCTATTGGGGGCTTCCTTTCTTCCTTTCTTTGTTGTATAGGTTTTTTTTTTTTTTCTTAAGAGCATTGAATAGAAACCTACTCGTGTCCATTTGCCACTTATTTATGTTGATCCTTTGCTGTTTTTTGTTAGCCTTTTGCTTTGCTCTCATTCGATTGGTATACACGATTTAAATTCCCAATCTAAAGCCAAAGACCGTGATTTCTCATTCTTGTGTTCTTTGAGAATTGAATTTCATTAAAGTGAAAATTGCCAGACACGTATTTAGATTCGTGGGATTTTCCCACCCCTGTTTGGGAACCGGATTGGGAATGGAGATATTGCAACATCTTGCTGAGTGTTAAATAACAAAACTCGGGCTTATTTGAATTCCTGTCCAAAATGGTTCAATTAGAAATGGTTTTCTCCTTGTGATTAATTTATGCAACATCTATATTGCTATTGCTTTTCTAAGAAGAATGGAATTGCTTTTGATATTCTGAAAAAGATTAAGGGTCCACGTTCTTAACCCACTAACCACTCTGGAGGTCAACCAATAAAAATAAACAAAAAAGCAGCAACTTAAGACCAGCCGAAAGGCATCGCGAAACTGTCAACAACTGTGGCGAGGATACACAACTTGGCAGCACTTTGGCAAAGAGATTTCCAAGTGGCGAAATGAAAGTATGACGAGTTTGGGGAGAAGCTTCGACAGCAAGCCAGCTAGAGAAGAGACTGAGCTGAGAAGAAGAGTTCATCTTGACAATCAACTTGCTACTGGCGCTAGATCGGGAATATCAGGTGGATGTTAAAGTATTTTACAACCTCCTTCCGGAATGGCAGTGAAAAACAAAGGCTTCATCAATCCTTTGCGGGTCCTAGCTCCTCTACCTATTACGCTTATACGCCATCGTGTACGGTTTCTGGCAATATTCCTCAGTTTTCCCCAACTTTCTTCTCCTCCGACCGCAGGATATTCTGCCACCCTGGGTAAAAGGGTTCCATTGCATGGCATGGTTAGCTGTAGAACTGTGATCTTTTTCATCGTTGAATGATATTGCCTATAGGTTCCTATCGCGTTTTCTGGTAGAGGTGTTCATTAGAGATACGATTGGGCCAGAAAATCCATAATATGTTACGCAACTTTCTTGTGATGTTGTTGGTCGATCTCCATGTGCTACATCTACATATAACAGCATGCATATGACCTTTAAGCTGATTGCAGTTGCAGATTTTGTGTTGGTTATATCGGTTCCAAAGTCAGTCGAGGCAATACTCCCAAGACACAGGAAATCGTCTACTCTCTTAGCCGGTTGGTCAGGAATCCATATTTGAGCTGATGAGGTTGTACCAAGTCTGATAACTTTAGTTTTTGCCGTATTCATTTTCAGGCCGACGACGCATGCCTGCCTCTCAGGGGTACATAGTGCTATTCATACCATGGAATCAGTACTAACAGTCTGTCCCCCAATTAACTGCCTTTCATTGAAAACCCAGTCCACAGTTTTTCCATAATGTCCGACATAGACGGACAGACACGAATTCTAAAAACCATAGTTTTAGCTTCTGTTAATATTATTAATAGCCAACGTGTAATTTGTTCTTTCATATTTTTAATTAACAGACACGGGTCCTTTACAGCTTTAATATATGAATTAATTATGAAATACAGGCCAAAAAATTTAATTTTTAATCCAAGTACCCTTGATACAGCATGATTGGAAGCAATCTCTTCACCTCCTTTATATACTCAGGATTATTATAAACATTCCTCCGCGCCTGGTCTGAAGTCATCATTTTTTCCGGCTCCAACGTGCATGTAACAAGCCCAAGTACCATTGGCAGGAAGGTAGACAGCAAAAATAGTTCTGAAAGTATTTTGATTGAGAGAGTTTCTAAATAATTTTTGTCATATCTACCCCAATGTCGGTATCGAATAATGTCAATATAAAAATCAACAACTTTGGGAATCTCTCCTTCGTATTTGAGTGTTTCCAGACTTTGGATAAAATTTGTAGCATAATAGTAGATTAACTCTTCACGGTGATCTGTGCGCAACTTGTCACTGAAAACCATGTAAATTGCGTACAATACGTCGTACACTGCGGGCCCAAAGAAGGGAATTTGCAAATCGAACTTGGATTGAAAATATAAATTAATTTTTTGTTCCTGGACATGTCTATCTGCAGATTCGTACCAATATAGCGTCCACTTCACCATTGGCGTGGCTTTTGAACATCATATTTCTAGAATGAAAATCTCCATGACAAAGGACGAAAATACCTTTAGCAACTTCTTGACGATAAGATTTGCACGAAGAAATGGTACGTTGGAGGAGATCCTTTTGTAGAGATCGCAGCTTTGGAATGTACGTTTTGAATTCATCCATTGTCTCTACTATTTCTATAAAATTATTTATCCCAGTTGAGGTAAAGGGCATCGATTCGATACCATCCATGCATAGGAAACCTTCCCAGTATTCAGTGATTGATGTGTCACCCTGTAAGAAAGCTAAATATAATATAGTTTATATAAAATGGTTCAGAAATATTTATTTTGAGAATCTCGGCGATTTGACATTATCGGCTAATGGGGGCTTATCGGAGGAAAACCGCGAATTTTTCAATGTCAGTAAACAGCATCGGTTATACAAGGTGGCGCAAAAGTTATCACCCGATGTTGTTTCTTTGGCTGTAATTTTTTTCATGAATGAAAACTGAAATGAAATGCTTTTGGATTATGATTGTTTGTTGTCTTACATTTGTTTGCATTAAATCGAGAAAATATCACCTAAGTGGCCGCCTATAGAATTGATGAGCATTTAGACCCGATCTATGGCAATTTCCATTACTCTTGACAGAACTTCCAGCGATAGGTCCTCTCATTCTTGACAAATATTCTCCTTAAGGGTCTTAAGAGTCTAAAGTTTATTGACATAGGCACGTAACTTCAAAAAATCCCACAAAAATAAGTCTGTAGCAGAGCATATTGCCAAAACTAGGAGGGTTCGGAACATGCCCAATCGCCGGCCGATAGCCTGCTGCGGAGTGTCAAAATAAACTGCTGGCTAAGTAGTTTTCAAAAAAACACGGCAAATAATAACAACATGGATGTTTCCGCAAACAAGCAACATTTTAGCCGCCTAGCTACATGTTGCTAAGAAATCGAGCAAATAAAAACATGGTACACAATTTTGTTTTGTATGCGGAATCTTATAGCAAATATGTATCGTATAGCCTGTAGTTTAACTTTGCATTCTATTGAATGACTGGTGTTGTGTAGGGTGCCAGAATTATGTAACTTACCGATAACATATGCATACTAATGTAAAATATAACATACAGTTGAATGTTGCATCATTATTTTTGTGCACGAGCTTATTTAGAGCACGAGTGCTCTTAAATTGATATCTCAGAAACTAACTTACCTCAGCTGCAAGTTTATAGCTCACAGCATGCCATTTAGCCAGCTTCAACAAAGCAGCCTTAGCCTCCTCCAGGTTTGCTAATCTTCCCTTAATAGTGCCATATCCCATCACAACTAGATCTTCAAAAATCAAGCACTTTCTCGGAAACAATGAGTGATAATAACACCTAAATTGTAAAAAAATATCAGCAAAATTATTTCTTCTAAGAATCAGATACTTACTTTGGTGTAAGCGCTGTGTTATCCCCAATCTTTCTTAGCTCCGCGTCAAACTTTGGTAACGTATTAGAATACATAGCAATCTCAGCTTCGAAGAGATGCATATCGCCCAAGAGTTCCTTTTTAATCCCATCGGCCTCGGGAATTGTCTTAATAATCAAGGATAAGGAATTCCCCTTCAAGTCACTCGTATCATACACCACTTTAGCACGAAACATAACACTGCCATAGTGATCACCCTTATTACTGCCGGGTGTGATCACCAATTCCCTGACCTTTTGAATAAAGCCATACTTATTGTAAATTTCAAAATATTTTTTTCATAAATCACCGAAATAGAATCATTTTGTTCGCTCTTCTTCAAAACGTCGGCGAAAAATTCTTCGTTCAACCAGCTGGGTGCGTGTAGTTCGTCTTCATTGAACTCGCTCATGATCACACAAAAGTCTACTCTCGCACTGCCAATGAAAGCTTCCTCTCTGAAACAGAAACGAACTTTAACTGACTGTATCCGCAATTGAATGAAGTGTTTATAGACACGCTCGTTGAGATACAATTACAAATATCAACTAATCACTGCAAGCAGTGATAACAAATCAAGTGAAATGTAAAGTAATGCAATAGATAGAGATATCGGGAATTATGTACTTGTTTATAATTATTGAACTTATTTAATATTTTTTTTTCGTAATTTGGTCACTCGAAGCAATGCAACTTGTACAAGAGAACTTTGTCGACTGATCGGGGAAATATTTTTAGAAACAGTGAGATAGTTGTTCTAAAGCTTTGTCCACGCTATGATTTTATTAGATAGTTTTAATAGTTGTTTTATTTTTGGATAAAATTGTTCATGAAGATACAAATGAGCAGGGTATTGTAGCAAGTACTGCACCCGTAAAGCAGTCATCCCTATTCTTGAACTCGAATACGATTTGTGGATTTTATTAATCTTGTCAGATATGGCTTTTATTGATTCTATGTTATTTTTGAGGGTCTTCTCGCCTCTTTGTTAAACAGGGTTTTGTTCTAGGCCTTGTTCTCTATTTTTATCCCTCAGTGCAGTTTCTGCATAGCCACAAACGCGCTCCCAAGTAACTTCAATTAGGGGTGATGTTGCCTATCTCTTCCTCCAACTGACGTCTTTGTGTCTACCATCTGTTGCATTGGAAAAAGTTATGGTTTGCGTTTTACTTTCCCCATCCTATATAGAGAGGCATTAAACCAGTCATACTCTGTAAAAAGTTAGGCAATGAACTAGTTTACTTCCCCGCTCTTCCACCCAGTCTACTCTGCAATGGATCCTATTAGCGTAGCGGTCCATCTTCCTCTCGTTTCTGAGCTCCATCGTTCTTGCCAATTTCTTTTGCTTCAGCTGATGCTAATTGCTTCTCCACTTCTGACCTCCTTCGGTAAATATGTGTCCTTTCTGCGGCTAGAAGGTAAATGGTCTTCCCTTTGGCGATCAAGAGGGAGGCTGCCTCTGAAACCGTCCGGTAATCGAAACTGCTAATAACATAAGGCAAAATATAAACATGTAATTCTTGACTCATGAATGTAGTTCCATAACTCTCAGGAGCTCCGTAAACTTACCAGTAAAATGGATCTCTTAGTCAATCATTAGGCATTTATGCGAAAGCATTAGAAGCTGTTGTTGGACTATTATTCCTACAAATCGTCCCAAGGAAGAGTGCAAAACTGCAAGTACAACTAGGTGATCTTGTAGGATAGGGAGCCGAAAATACTTTATTCACCTCCCAAAAATTACATGTGCACTCGGATGTTATGGCACTGGACTTTGGATGTGCGATCTGAACTTTACACTTAGTACTTGCGGCAAAGTAATTGAAAGATATTGATGTTTGACTTTTTCAAGTACCAGTAAGTGTCGGTACTAGTTCTGGTACTTGTACTTGTCAAATTACAGTTCTGATTTCAACCAAATTGATTAGTGAGAAAGAGGAGAACAGGAAGCCGAGTTAGAGAATCGGAAGTTTTTTGTTTACTATCTCTCCAGTTTTTTAAGCTATTATCGCCTATGATTTGCGAAGGACCCATGTATTTTAATGATTCGACTCATGGAGTACCTAAGAACTATGGAATCGGAAGTTGTATTTTTATTACTCTAAAAAACAGTTCTAGTTGTAAATCACAATTTTACTCTTTATAACAAGAAGCAAATTTTTACATCTATTC
Organism: Chalcosyrphus nemorum; assembly: GCA_949716465.1. Taxonomy (NCBI): domain Eukaryota; kingdom Metazoa; phylum Arthropoda; class Insecta; order Diptera; family Syrphidae; genus Chalcosyrphus; species Chalcosyrphus nemorum. The sequence goes on from OX454333.1 coordinate 88,801,043, forward strand.
TAAGTAACCTTGGTGAAGAAATATTGGAAGCAGTCGTTTCACTTCCTCTATGTAAGCTGGATTGTTGTAAATATTCCTTCGCGCTTCATTTGACGTCATCATTTCGTCAGGATCTAATGTGTTATTGTACAGTGCGTACCACATTGGTAGGGTTGTAGTAGTCAAAAATAGCTCTGAAAATAATCGAATTTATTAAAACGATTTCCTTTCATGTGCAACTTTGTACTTACCCCAATGCCTGTGCCGGATGAGTTCAATGTAAAAGTCTCCAATTTTTGGATATTCGCCTTCAAACTGTAGTTTCTCCAAAGTTTCAGTGAAATTCGAAAAGTAGTAATAAATTAATTCATTACGATGATTCCTGCGAAGCTCCTCACTCAGTAGCATATAGAGTGCATATATTATGTCTAATGCCGCGGGTCCAAAGTAGGTGACTTGGAAATCAAGCTGGAAGGGAAATTCTTCGTTAGATATACACCTTTGTTGGAATTGTAAGGACTTACCAGCATGACATCCTGAAGTTCACCACTAGCGCTTCGCTTGAACATCATATTCTTGGCATGGAAGTCACCATGGCACAGAACAAAGATACCACTACTTGCTTCTTGCCTATAAGCCTTGGATGAAGCAACTACTCGATTGAGAAGGGTCTTTTGTACTAATCGGAGCTTTGGGATGTATATTTTCAGCTCATCGATGTTTTCGAGCAAATCTATGAAGTTATTCATGCCGCTTTTCATGAAAGGCATCTCCTCGACATCCTTCATATTCAGAAAACTCTCTTTGTAGTCGGTCACTGATGTATCACCCTGTAAGGAAAGAAAATAATTGTTTAATATAATTTGCGTTCCTAGAAACTAGCGGGGGATGATTTCGATTGAAAGTGAATCCATTCACAATCATATCTAAGTTCTAATCCAGAAATAATATTTCAAGACAAGTCTGAAATCAAGGAAATTCACAAAGCCATCAGTCGTCTTTTGATTACTAATTTGCTCTTTACTCTAAGTTTTTCCTCTTCCTTCCTAACGTACAAAGTATGGATTACACTACACGGACACTACTTAGTAACGAAAAAGCGTGCTAAAGTAATTTTATAGAGGATTTACCCCCTTACATATGTATATCTATTTGTGTTAATAAAGCTAAGCTATGCTATCAGTCAGAGCTAACGAAGAATCTTTCTATTATCTATTAAATGCCTTGTCGAAGATAAGTTAGCATAAGTAAACATCTATGATAAAATCCAAATTTTAAGATAGAGAACTAATTAGTTTCACAATCGGGCAAATTCTTATGCAAGCACATATGAACTTAGGCAAACAATTTATTATTCAATTTCACTGTTTTGCACTCCTTCACTAAAAATCTAATACATATTGCCATTTGTTACTGAATAAATCTCAATTTACCTCTGCAGCAAGCTTATAGCTTACAGCATGCCACTTGGCTAGCTTTAGCAAGGCCGCTTTAGCCTCCTCCATGTTAACCAACCTATCCCGTAGGGTTTCATAGCCTTTCGGTACGAGATCTTCAAAAATGATACACTTTCTAGGTTCCAAGGAGTGATAAACGCATCTAAAAGGGATACAAATATTTCACTACTGACTTTCAGCAAACAAACAAATTTCTTACCTCGATCCCAATACTGTCTGATCACCGATTTTTCTCAATTCTCTTTCAAATTTTGGTATCGTATTTGAATACATAGAGATTTCAGTTTCAAAAATACGCGACTCTCCCAAAAACTCCTTCTTGTGACCATCAAACTCCGGCATGGTTTTGATAATGAAGGATTTGCAATTGCCTTTCGATTCAATTGTATCGTATTGGAGTACAGCACGAAACATAACACTGGCATAGTGATCCCCTTTGGCAGTTCCAGGTGTGATCTTCACTTCTGAAATCTATGTCAACAAAAAGGTTATATGTTCAAATTTTGATAATGATTTTCAAATCACCTTAATGGAATCATTACGTTCACTTTTCCTTAAAACCTCTACGAAAAACTCTTCATCCAGCCAACTCGGAGCGTCTAGTTCATCGTTATTAAATTCGGTCATAGCTTTTCGGCGGCAACTAATGACTTCCTACACAAAATACTGTCAAACTAATACTGATTGTGGTCAAAACAAAAATGAATATTCGTATATCTTGTCGTGACTATGAGTAGGCAATATTTAACAGATCTCGCGGCACGCGTAGGAATTTATAGAACCTTGTCACTCTGGTAATACATTTATCAAACTACGGCGAGATATGAGAAGCACTCAATTTAAATAAACTCAAACGCAATGAGAACAACTCAAAGAGTGAGTAGATAAGAAGAATATTGTATTTATTTATTTTGTTTTGATTCCATTCGCGTGGTGAAACCACATGCTCTGGGTGATTTCATCACTAGATTCAATACTTGCTGTACAGGTCTGTTGAATCTTTGGGAGATTTGTTGTAAAGCTTATTTCCGCATCACAATTTCACAAAATTTTGAGACAGATTGGATGTTCATGTGGCGGTCTTTGACGAGGTCTGTGCGAGGTGTCGTCTTGTAGGTCACAGAATTGACATTGACTACGTCATTAAGTACGATCTAAAATGATATGACATTCTGAAAGTAGAGGAAGCTTTTTTAACGAACCATATGTGGTGCAGTATTTGGTATTGCAGAATATTGAGAAAATAAATATATTTATGTTATTTTTTGTGCAATATAGAAATATTGTATAGTCTATTGCGCAACAAAGAAAAGTACTCATCAATTGTTGTGCAATATTATTGCTTTATTGAGTGCTGAGGGCTCTTAGGTGAACGACAAATTCGCGGAAGCGGTAAAATTGCCCGGAAACAAAAATTTTGTTTTCACTCGCAGTGAGCCCTCCATTTTAAACTTAAATTAACTTAGTTTTAAGTATTCCATAATAGTGAATTCAGTCAAATTTTTAGCTATTCAGAGAAAAACAATGATTAGAGAGCACATCCTCCTTAGTTTTGTGTAACAATTTCGACAAAGTTTAATCGACACTCTTACCTTCTATGTTGATACACCTTTCAAGTGCTTTATTTGCACAAGTGCATTTGATAACCCCCTCTAAGCATTTGATAACCCACTTCCGGCAGGCCGCAGGGTCACCCAAAATATTGCTGTTCGCCAAATAGTCGAAATTGTGTCCATGGGCATTTCGATTGGCGCTCAGCTGCTTGCAAGCAACATGCAGACAATCTATTAAATTTCGGATGTATGATCCATGTTTTATCAACCGTCTCAAAATCGATGCGAAAATTTGGGTGAATATACAAAAAAAAAAGTGCCAAAGCACTCTTCAAATCATCAACACATACATCCATTGCACTGACATATTATTAAAAAATTGTTTTGTTTACTTCCATTTAAATACATTTACAAAACATTACAAAATTCCACAAATGTAATCTGTTAGCGCATTCATTAAATGCATCCACTAATCATTTCCGGTGCCAAAAAGCATTTATGTACATATAATGAAATTGTTAAGTGGCCTTCCCCGTTGAGTAGTTTGTCTGTTTTCAAAGAAATCAAAATTGTTTAAGTACAGGACACTTTCCTATAAAATGGATAGTATTTCCTTCTTCCCGTAGATTGTTTAAAGTGCAGTGTTTGCGTTCATCTTCCCGGAAACGGTTCGCGTTGAGTACCTGCAATCCAGTAGCATTCGTATATTTCGTTCGAGTTAATTTGTGCATCCTGCAAGTTTTTTTTGTAGTTCCATATTTTTTTAGTTCTCAAGAGTCCTTTATGTTTGATTGTTTTCGAGAAATCTTCATATAAAGACGACCCTGTCCAAGTAATTCCATACTTTTCTCCCAAATTGCACCAAGTATGAAATCAGTAAATTCTCTTTTGCATTAGGACTTTTTTAACCGTTGTGCTGATATCATTTTTCATAAGAAAATCTAATTTGTAGTGCAGTGCAATAAGGTCCTAGAAAAGAAGCTCATGGGACTTACTTTTTTTCCTTGGCTGATTTATCCATCGATGTGCTTCGATGCTTTTCTACGGCAGGCCTTATTACCACCACTTTAGAAAGGAAATAAAACCCTTGGATGCTATTTTATTTTGTTTGAGCAAAAGGACCAATGCTTTATTGCACTGCTGAGATATACTTCGATGTGGTAAATCTCCCCCTTGCATGAATATCTTAATCACGATATATTCTCCCATCTAGTGCAGGGTTTAGTACACTCGATTTTTGCACCACAAAGAAAGTATAGGTAACCGGTAAGACAGGATCTTAACAACATCATAAATATCTTTATCGCTACCCACAGTAAAACACAATTGATACTTCTTGGATGGATATTACCGGTGTACAATCTATTCAACGAGTTCAAAGGCCTTGGATATTCCGGCCTTCTCACTTGGTCCCCTGTTCTTTACAATAGTGGGAATGACCTACCGAAAAATTCAAATACTCTACAAGGCATTGAATGAAAGGTGCGGTACTTCAATCCCGACCATATTCATTAAATTTTAACAGAAATAAAATTAAATAATTCGCTCAGAAAGCACTTTCGAAAAAAATACTGTGAATTACAAACGAATGCAAATATCACACACTACTCTCTCTCTACTTAAATTTGACACCACCCATGGAGAATAAATCTGTTCGATTTTCAAATACCACTTCTTCTCTACCAAATTAGCTAACACCCGTCCTCTGCTCATCATTAAAAGGGTATTCAGACAACGCTTTCAACTTTACCTGAGTTGTAAACCAGGCCCCATTGACGACAGAAGTCCGTCCGTCCGTCTGTCTGTCATCAGTTTTTGGGCCTTAATTTTGAGTTAGATCGATGAAATTTTATATACGTGATCCTAGGGAAATGAAACAGTATAAGTGTAAGCATTTTCGAAATCAGCCCTCTGTCTTTACTTTTCGAAAAATTCACTTTTTTCAGTAATTTTATATGAACTCGATAAAACTTACTTGAGCTAATATGTAGATATTCTCTACCCACTACCACACCCACTTATTGAGAAAATTCATGTTTTGGAGTAATTTTATAAAATATTTTTAAAAGAGTTTCTGAAGCAAGTATATTGGTGGTAAAAGGAGCTATGTGCATAGAAAAGGGATAGGGTATCATACGATCCGCTTGATGTATAGTTAAACAGGACTCTAAGTTGAAATGGTCACTTTAAAGGCGCAATTCTTGTCCCTTCTGATGAAAAAAAAACCGTTGTCGTCAATGAATGGTCGTCTATTGATCTTGACAATCATAAAAATCTACACAATGAAGATCTTATCGCGAAAATATTTTAATTTTTTTTTTTAATTCGCTTCAAGTTTACACGAAGATAATAAAATTCATGTCAAGTACCTCAAATTAATTTCTACCTGCCAGCAAATATTGCAAATATTGCCTCCAACATTTTTCATTTGTCATCATACACCGTCAAAACTGATAAAGCATTTCGCTCGTACGAAATTATCTTCTTCAAAATTTACGCGTGCCTTCCGATTGTGAATTCGTGTATCAGTCAATTTAATCATCATTATCTCAACCGTCTAGCGCGACTATCTCTTAAATATTTGCTACTCATGCTTCATTCACGATTCGCCTAAAACAGTTTCAATTTATACTTCAACTGAACTAGACAAGTATCTAATACGTACCGGGAATATTTTTTATTATTAAGATGGGTGAATTCAATGAAGATGAATTAAATGTTCCTAATTGGTTAAATGAGGAATTTTTCGAAAAGGTTTTGAGGAAATGTGAAAACGATGATTCTGTTGTGGTAATTTAGAAATTAATTAAAGAGTTAACAGTTTAAACAAAGAAATTATCACAGATTAAAGAGTTGAAGATCACACCTGGAAGTGCCAAGGGCGATCACTATGCAAGTGTTATGTTCCGTGCTGCTGTCGGTTACGATACAAATCAGTCGAAGGGGAATGCCAAATCCTTGATACTCAAGACAATGCCGGATTTCGAGGGCCACAAAAAGGACTTGTTGGGGAAATCGTACATTTTTGAAACGGAAATTTCCATGTACTCCAAGACGATACCACAGTTTGAGGCGGAGCTCAGGAAAATCGGCGATAACACCAAATTGGGAGCAAAGTAAGCTAATAACTTATGATTATGTCCTTTTTTTTGAGTTTCTTATATTGTTCTATATGTAGATGTCTTTATTATGCCCTGGAACCGAAAAAAATAATCATTTTCGAGGACATTGTAGAGAAGGGATATACGACGCTTCGAGATAGATTGGTTGACATGGAAGAGGCTAAGTTGGCACTTTTGAAGCTAGCTAAGTGGCATGCTGTGAGCTATAAGCTTGCAGCCGAGGTAAGTTAACCTTTAGGAGAGACAAACAAATCATTCCATTAATGCGGAAAGTAAAACCAGTTTTAGAGCCATGAGGTGAAGTGATCGTCATCTATAAGAAAACATTAATATCAAATCTTATAATTAGTAAATAATTACTGTCCACTTAATGACGCTGAGAAAAAACTTTGCGCGAACGACGCAATTTGCTAATATTTTTTATAGAAAATGGTAAATGTTCGAATAGGTCTAATAACTTGCATCTTTTTTCGATCTTGGTGTTCGTTTGCGATATGTTCAAGCTTTAAAACTGAATTAAGTGCTTGAAATGGTATATGCCTACCTCCTTTTTCATTTGACTATGATGAGGCAGAATAAACTCATAAAGCCGACTGAGAATACAACTGGCCTTCCAGCTACCTATCTTTCAAAAAGTTTGACTTCTATACTTCCTAGATCTACATCAACCGAATCGGTCAGGATAATAACTATCTTCATATGTGGATGTATTTCAACTGATAGGATTTGACTGGACCAAACATTTTGCTCCGTAAGTGAGCAGTGAAAAGATAAACCTTCATCGGCATGCTCGCTTCTATGAACGTTGCTATTCCCTGGAACCCATATGAGAGTTATCATGGAATGGTATCCAAGCGAAGCTAGTTCTTCTCGGCATTCTAGAACTAATTTGGATGATATGGTAACCTAGTCCATGGCTTTGATAGCAGCCTGATATTGCGTTGACAGGATTCTCCAATTCAGTCTATTAGTAGCGGCTTCTCGGTCTCTCAAGGAGTAATGTCACATAAAAAAGTGCCCTCAATTGCGTTCATGTCTATAGATGAGAAAGTGTTCGAAGACAATTTTCGAAATTCTTTTTATTTTCCAAAATAGTCCTAAAATCATTCGCCCAGTTACGATGTTAGTTGTCAATTGCTTGGTGCTGCCATGGCGGATAATTCCATGCTGGCTTTAAGTCCAATATATGCCTCTTTTGAGACAAAATCAATTTCTTCTTCTTACCATGAAACTATCATTTGATCATAGGTCTATACCTCGTTCCAGCTCAGGTCTGTCTACAATAGATTTAAGTTTTATAGTTTATTAAGTTTAATTTTACACTGTTGCTGTTAAGTTGTTCAACTTGTTGATGAAATAAGTATATAAACTTCTGTCATAACATATTCCCTTACAATTTTTCCCTAATTTTAGGACGATAAAACTGTAACTGACTACCGCGAAGGGTTCCTTAACATGAAAGATGTAGAAAGCATGCCTTTCGTGACCTCAGTCGACCACTTTGTAATCAAGGCAGAACAAGATGAGGAACTGAGGCCATATGTCCCCAAACTACGTTTGATACTTAAGGATCAGAACCTTCTCAAGCGCTGCATTGCATCTTTTAACACCTATAGACAAGAATCATCCAAGGGCATTTTCGTCCTTTGTCATGGGGATTTTCATGCAAAGAATATGTTGTTCAAGCGAAACGATAAGGGTCAATTGGAAGACGTCACATTGGTATGGTCAATCATTCAAATATCTTTTGATGTCAAAGTTAAATTCTTCTTCTGCAGGTTGATTTTCAGTTATGCTACTTTGGTCCTGCAGTGCTGGATGTCCTGTATGGAGTCTATATGCTATTTAGTGAAGAACTTCGTAAAAACCATCGCGACGAACTTATCTATTACTATTGTTCGAACTTTAACGATACCCTTAAAAAATTAAAATTTGAAGGCGCTTATCCAAAAGTAGCAGACTTTTTCATCGAAATTTTGAAACACCGACATTGGGGTAACTATGGAACTTATGAAACCATGATCTTAACCAAAATGTATATATTTTTAGAAATCTTTTTACTATCAACATTTTTACCAATGTGGTATGGACTTTGCGATAACACACTGGACTTGAATGATTTGGTTAGTTCAGAGGAAACTCGTAGGAGTATCTATGACAATAAGAATTACATCAAAGAAGTGAAACGATTGCTGCCAATATTGCTGCATCAAGGATATTTAGAATAGAACTAAATTTTGTTAATAAATGACAACTACTTCGCCGGGTAGTATTGTATTCAGCGAATAAGGAAAGGTGTTATTAATAAAAATTGTTGGCAAATTATACTCGTTAATTTATCCATCATCTACTCCCCATCTAAGTTATAGTTCAAACAGAGCTCAGAGCCAGGAATACGCCTACGTATTAAACACACACACACTACACACGTCATACCATTCTCCCTGCGGGACTGCCATTAGGTATTGCTTCGCAAGGCTGGTTAGAATTTGATGCTCTACTGTCTCAGTTCAATTATCACGGGACAGATCTCCAACCAGTCGTTCCGTGTCCTCATCATGAGGTCTATTAGAAGCTCCAGGCTTCTCAGATTCGTAATGCCACTAGTGAAGAATCTGCACTGAACATAACGGGCGCCGCATCTGCCTCCTCTTCTGGGCAGGGAGAGCTATCCTGTGGAAATCTGTGAAAGTATTTTTGATAGCCACCCTACCCAGACAGGAACTGAGTAGAATGATAATTTCAGTCTCCTTGCACTTATTTCGTCCAACTCCACCTGGTTTGCTAGAGTGCTACACAGATGTTGCCCTTTCTTCCTAACCTCTTCGTAAGTCTGGTATCTTGTCTGTTCGCGATAAGCTTAATGTTAACCGTTTGCATTTCATGGCGAGATTGTCAATAGGTACCTTAGCTTTCTGTCAGTAAAGTAGTGAACAACAATAAGATCTGTAATCCCGGGGCCGAGATGACGAAAGGCACCCAACCTCTCGTATAAAAACCAAGCTGTCGTAGATACCAAAAACCTTTATAGGCATAGGATATTACCGAAAGGTCAGGAGTACTTCCAGTGTAAATCAAGACTTCAAATAGATCAATCGCCTCCGAAAGGTCACACTCTCCGAAAGGGGGACAGATCCATAGCTAACCAATGATCCAATGGATCCTGCTTACCCAGGAAGGCAGGATAAGCGGCGGTCCTAGGAGTACGTGCTGCAGAACTGTGGAGAAGGAAGCACGACAACTGGGGAAGAGTTGGTGTGAGCTTAGGCTCATTTCCATAAGTTGCACACGATGGCGCGTAGGCGTTGTAGAGGCCCTAGGACCCACAGATTCTTAAATTATTCATTATATCTGAAACATGGTAAAATTGTAAGTATACTAAGACATATCTTATAAACATTTATCTCTTAAAGGAAATGTTGAAAAACAAACAATTTTATACACATAAGCAGATCACAAATAATTTTTCATTTATTACAAATAAAAAGTATACACAGGACATAGTTTCATTCTAAATAACCCTTAAGCACCATCCAGCCAAGCAATCGTTTCACTTCCTTGAGATAGTCCGGGTTGTCATAGACCCTTCTGCGTGCATCTTCCGAAGTCATCACTTCATCTACTTCCAACTTATTGGCATTAAGTTCATACCACATTGGCAAAAAGTTCGTAATTAAAAATATTTCTAAAAACATAACCAAATTTTGTATCAATTCGATTCAGGACTCGTATAAAAATGTTATTTACCCCAATGTCGATGCTGCAAAATGTCAATGAAAAAATCCGCAATTTTCGGACATTCCCCTTTAAACTGAAGCTTTTCAAGAGTCTCATTGAATGTTGAAGCGTAATGATAAATTAGCTCATTGCGATGGTTTGTTCGTAGGTCCTCACCTAAAAGCTGGTATATTCCATAAATGAGATCCAATGCGGCGGGTCCGAAGTAACATAGTTGGAAATCAACCTGAGAGTAAAATTTGTTTTTATTTGATGTTAATCATTTTTCTAGTATAATTTCATACCAACATGACGTCATCCAGGAGACCTCTGTCATTTCTCTTGAACATCATATTTTTAACATGGAAATCTCCATGGCAAAGGACGAAAACCGACTTAACTGTGTTCAATCTGTAAGTGTTGAACGAACTTATGCATCGCTTGAGCAGATCCTTTTGAATTGATTGTAGTTTTGGAACATAGGGTTTCAAGTCGTCATCAGTTTTTGCTTTGTCAATGAACCTTTCTAGTCCACCCATGAAGGGTTGGGTTTCAATGTCTTTCATATTAAGGAAACCCTCTCGGTACTCTGTTATTGAGCTATCGCCCTGAAATTAAAACGAAAGTTTATTGAGGCTTTAAATTTGAAATTCCTTGCACTTGGTGGCTTAAACTATTAAATCCCATTTCCCGGGGAAGTATTTGACTGGTAGACTACACTTGAAAGCCTAGTTTATGACTATTCTGGCGAATCCACTATCTACTCCAGCAGTGTTCTTCTCAGACTTCATCTGCAAGAGAATCTATCTCTATCACCCCTTCCGAACCGGTGCTCCATCTTTTTGATCGGATTGGTACACTGACGGATCGATGGTGTCAAAAGGGTCTGGAGTTGGATTGTCTGATCAAAACTATAATCTATTTATTCCTCTAGTACAAGCAACCACTGTCATTCAGGCAGAGTTCCTTGCAATCGAGAAAACTTGCTTAAATGATGCTTAAAAATATATAAGCTTCTTAGGCAAATTAAAGACTTCCTACTTCGACACTGCCATCCCAACTACCATCTCAAGAAAATGGCCACATGTCATGTAATGAAAAAACTGAAATAGGCCATCGAATTTTGTGGGAAGGGGCAATTATAGCTCGGCTGAGACTTAAGTATACCTTAAGAAAGACTTCACAACACACTATGATGTTCACACTCCTCTACTTCAACTGTCTATAGTGTATGCTGTAGGCAAAATTTCAGTAATGATTCAAAAGTTAAGTTAAGACTAGGACATGTAAAGCTCGCAGAGTCTTCGAATCAAACCCAGAAGGACGATGCAGTTAGTTGTAAGTGTATAATACACCACCAGCGCCGTCAATAGCTACGCCAAATTGTTCGCACTACAAGTGTTTACCAAATGATTCAATTTGTACTTCGCTATTTTTTTTTTAATAAAATTTTGTTCTACTTATCTATATAGGTACTTGTAATAAATCAATTTTTTAGATAACTGTCTCAAACCCTTGAAGGTCTTTCTTTTAATTAAAATTTATAAACTTTTCCCCAACAAAATGACGGAAAACAGAGTCATAACCAATCACTTTTGTTTCATCAGGAATACAAGAAAAAAAAATACTGTGAATTTTAAGACTGAATCAGTGATGCCAGATTTTTCTTTGACGAATTCTCCATTTCCCATCTCACTAGATGTAAAATATGAATTTCTCCTCACGAGTCACGAAATCACTGACACATCTGTCAACAATAATGCCAGTAAATGTCAGTATATGATAAACGGTCTTGTATTTGTAAGAACTTCCTCATTATTTTCTGATAGAATGTCATAATTTGGTCGGCATTGTTTTTGTATGAAAAAAGTATGTTTTTATGTGAAAGAAGGAACCATAATTGTATCATATCCAACGTACATAATAAAGGTTCAGTCATATTTTCCCTTTTCCCCATTTTTAGACCACTTTTTCCCAATAATAAATTCCCCAAAACCGAGAAAACAGAGACAAGCTAGTGGATCTTATCCTGAAGCTTCCTATTCTTCATTCCTACCTTACGAGTCGTCAGTTAGTGTTAAGAAAAAATAGAAGAAATTCTGACTTACCTCAGCAGCCAATTTATAGCTCACAGCATGCCACTTAGCAAGCTTATGCAAAGCCATTTTAGCCTCATCCATGTGAGCCATTCTATTGCGCACAGTCGTGTATCCTTTTGGCACGATGTCCTCAAAAATTATAATCTTTTTTGGTTCCAATGCAGAATATAAGCATCTACACAAATAAAAATTAAATATTGAACTAAAAAAAACAACTAACTTACTTTGCTCCCAATAAGGTTTCATCGCCGATTTTCCTGAGCTCGGCTTCAAGCTTTGGTATCGTTTTGAAGTACATAGAAGTTTCCGTTTCAAAGATATACGAATCACCCAACATATCCTTTTTATGACCGTCAACATCCGGCATTGTCTTAACAATCAGGGATTGGGTAATTCCCCTTGCTTTATTGGTGTCATAAGTGACTGTAGCACGGAACATGACACTTGCATAATGATCTCCTTTGCCACTTCCGGGTGTGATCTTCAATTCTTTTATCTAAGTGAATGTAAAGAACTCATTAAATAACGTTTAAAGTTTTCGAGTCAATCAATCTTAATTACCAAAACAGAGTCAGTATTTTCACATTTTCTCAAAACTTTTTCGAAAAACGGCTCATCTAACCAACTGGGGGCTTCTAACTCATCTTGATTGAACTCAGACATGTTTGCCTTTCTATAGATCGATTCTGTAGCCTACAGTCGCGTATGACAACCTTCCAATGCAATTGAGCTGTAAAGTGCGACTGATTGTGACGACTAGTGAATGAAGTACGAGTGGTAAAGTTTCACGAGATAGGTAGGTACTTAAAATGAGACATGTACATATGCTGATAAATAAATGAACTGATATGTTAGCTCACTGTGTTTGACGTAAGAATTAATGTTAGATAACAAGCAAAACAAATGGCTCATAGCTGAGTTATTTTCTCTAGCTTTAGACAGTGGATACATAGAATTTAAATGGACAGTTGGTGCTCTTTACGTTGATACTTGTTTGGTCTGTCCCTGTGCTTGAGAGCGTCGAATTTTTTATGGGAGAGGTCCACTTTCACTCTCCACAGTTGTAGGAGCCCTTAAAGGTCTTAACATACACAAATCCTCTGCTCCAGACGATATTCTCCTATAGTTGTGAATAGATGTTCTTCCACGCTGACAAAACCTCTTCGTAAGCTCCTCTGGTCTGTCCTACTCTTCTGGACTCTTTCCGAGAAGAACCAGTCGCAATTGTCCAGTCTGTCCCGAAAAAAGGAGAATTTTCCTCTCCGTCCAATTACCGGCCCATTGCGCTTAAGTCCCTTCTTTTTGATGTCATAGAAACGATGATTCAAAAGATTTCTGAATGACCGACAGCATGGTTTTCGTAGATACAGGTAACAGGTCCACTAGTGACTCGATGGCATGTCTCCCCGAGAGGTGGCACCTCTCCACTACTTTGGTGAAACAAAGATAGTAGCGCTTGATAAATTAAAGGCGTTTGACACAGTTTGGCATCTGGGTCAATTGTCGAAAAGGCGTGAATATTATGAGTCTCTTCTTCAATAGATTAGAAATTACCTTTCGGGGCGTTCAATACAAGTTGTATTGGATGGCTTCAAGTCTACTATCCACCACTAAAATGCTGGTGTACCCCAGGGCTCAGTTCTGTCGCCGACTTTCTTTCTTATTTGTAAAAATGACCTCTTGTCTGCTACCTCTTACCCAATCCATTCGTTAGCTGATGCATAGACGGTGAGTGGCGAAGACGATATAACGCCGAACTATACGGCCTGTACATCAGTTTGGTTAGAAGAGTTCGCATACAGCGATTGGGTCATGTAGAGCGAATGGAGCCCAACGTTCCAGCTAAGAATGTATTTGAAACTACCACGAATGGACGGCGCAGTAGAGCACGATCTCGCGGTAGGTGACGCAAAAAGTGAAGAGTGACCACAATCAACTTGGCGTGTGCAATTGGTGGCGGTTGGCTCGTTATGGGGTTGACTGGCGAGGTTTGTTGGTTGAGGCCCAGGTCCTTCCTCGGACTATAGCGCTACCTAAGTAAGGTCGCAGGTACCTTCTTATCTCTGAGATATGGACAAAGAAAACATGCGAGGACCACAATTGCCAGGTCGCACAGTTTTTGTCCGAGCACATCTAGGTCCAAAATTACTCCAAACACTAAATTATAGAGATAGAATGCCCTCTGAATGTGTCTCCTGTGTGGCAATACTGTGTGCACAGCTCCCACTTGAACACTGTCATAGACCGACAGACTTATCTGGAGCCACTTAATATGTCTGCGATAGCAAAAAATTTTCCACTATTATGAATTAGCCCCTACCTTATCATGTATAATTTTATTAAGAGGGCTTGCTACGGTTCGATTCATTTCAATTGTTTAATCAATACTACATTTGTACGTAACAGATCGTTATCGTGACAAAATTTGAAAAAACCAAAGTCATTCTACGTAAACTATTTTATTTTGCACAATCAATCCCAAGACACAATCTACAAATTCTTATCAACTCAAAATTTTTTGAATGGCTCGCGACGGCCACCCCCTACGCCGATTAATGAATAATCAGTTGCGTAACACCTAACAAAGACCGCCTTAATGTTAGTTCAAAGCCATCTAAATTAATATGCAATTGATGGGAGCAACAAATTCCAAACGTGTTTGTAATAGCACGTTGTTACGAATATAATTAGTACAGAGTGCCCAAGCCAGACTTCAAATGCGGCGACAGATGCAAATTTCTTCCGTAGTCTAACAACAATTCACTCTGTTCTACAGGGAATCGTTCACAATCTAAATAGTTGTTATAGTTCTACTATAATCTATAGCTAGCTAGAATGCACTTAGCATTCAAATGCACATCATCTTTGTAGTATCTTTATCATTCAAGTGAACATTCAATAAAGTATCTCACACTCTACAATTCGTAATCTAAAATACTCCATCAGTAATCTAGAAACGCTTACAGCATTCACAGCAATGTACAGCCAATACGAATTAGTAAGCCCCGACTGGCTAAATGAGGACTTTTTCGCAAACATATTAAGGAACCTCGAGGACGACGACGACAACATAAAGGTTAAGGTCTTGACTTACAACAAAAAAAAAGAGTAGATTTCCTTTCATTTTGTATTATTATAAAGGTAACATCCTTGAAAATAACTCCAGCTACAGTGAACAATGATCACTATGGTAGTTTAATGTACCGTGCAAGGATTGAATTCGCTACTTCCAAGGACGAGAACAAAACAATATCTTGGGTTGTAAAAACTATGCCAGAGATGGATAGCCTGAAAAAGGATATGTTGGGAGATACTTTTATTTTTAGAACCGAAATTCGTATGTATTCCGATGCAATCCCTAAAATGGAAGCAATCCTTAGGAAATACGGCGACGATACAATCCTAGGAGCAAGGTACTATATTTATTTTCAAATATAAAATTCATAATAAAAAAAATGTATAATAATTCTTTTATTACATCGCAGAGTAGTGTACTCGGCCATGGAGCCATATCAGGTTATCGTGTTCGAGGACTTGGTAGAGAAAGGATTTTCCACATTGAAAAATCGTGCGCCAACTGAAGAGGAAATTAAAAGGGCGATGTTGAAAATTGCCAAGTGGCATGCAGTCAGCTATAAGCTAGCACAAGAGGTGAGCGATATATAGGATTAGTTTAACAATGCATAAAAAAAATATTCGCTTAATAATGCTGCTTTTGTTGAACTGCTGCCCAGTTTCACTTGGGTTCCTTGAGACGTGTGTAATTAGACGCAAAGTGACTTACTTATTGGGAAGAAAGAAGAGAAGAGTAGGGCTAAGTTGGGAGAAAGATTCTTAGACTTTTGTTCAAAATTGCTTTCTGTTATCGCTTTCTTGTTGTTCATATACAGAGCCCAGTGGGTCACCAATTTGTTTGGTACTTGAAACACTTTAGTACCCCCCCTTTCTAGTATTCACTTTATGCGTTACAAATGACCTTTTTCATCGTACAAGATGAATGAATTAAGCACAGATAACAAACCTACGTTCGTGGCAAATCAGACACAGTGTTGTACATCAGAAGCAAGTGTTGGTGGCGAATTAATTCCCTTAACACCTCGGGGGGCATGGGGCGTCAACAACGCCTGCCATCTTGTTCGCACTTTAGCTACGCGTTTGAGCTCTCTCCAACATATTCCTAAAGATTCCTCCTCGACTGTTCTGCGCCACGTTTGCCTAGAGCGTCCCGCTGTTCTGCCTGCTTGGGTGAGCGAATTCCACTGTATGACTTATGGAGTTGTCTTCGCCGAAGGGTGTGTCCAATCCACTGCCACTTTCTCCTTATTGTAATAATGTTTATAAGTACCTGGCCCGTTCTTCTATAAAGCTGTTCCTTAAAGATACGGTAGGTCCAAAAAATCTTCAAGAAGATGAAGACTTTTCCAGATTGTGGATAGTATACCAAACACAGCTTTGGCCTTCCCAATTCTTCTGCTGCACACATCCAATTCGGTGCCACCACGGTGTGCCGAGACCACACTTCCTAGGTATAGAAAGGTGTCAACTCTCTCAACTTCCTGTCCGGTAACGTTAAGTTGAGCACTGGTATAAGAAGTGATCAAGGATTTTGTTCTAGCTGTGTTTATTTTGATGGAGGTCCATTATCTCATGTGAAAGTAGACAAACATCGTCAGCGTAGTCTAGGTTTAAGGTAAGTTGTCATAGTCCAGCGAATTCCATGGTTTCCTTCTGTCAATACTGCACGGAGAACATCACTGATAAGCACCAAATATAACAGCGGTGACAGTATGCATCCTTGACATATTCCACTTAGAATTACAAAATCAGACACCTTATCACTGTGTATGAAGTTACACTTACTGCCGCCTTACGTAGCCTTGATAATAGCAATTAGGTTATCTGGAATACCTCTCCTGCGCAAGGTCTACCAACAAGCATCTCTGTTCAAGCTGTTGAAAGCCTTCTCGTAATCGATGTAGCTGAGTGCTGGTGATAAGCAGAGCCAATAGTTTGAACAATATCGATGTTCCCAGTCGAAGACCACTCTAATAGATCTCTACCAATTTGTTAAAATAAATAGATACTGACATTAGTTCCTTAGTATTCCCATGATAAGATCAAGGATTTTTAACGGAGAGTTCGCATTTCGATTCCACATTTTGTTTTCACTGAGAAATTGCCTCAAAAAATCTGATATATTTACGGAGTTCCTGACCTTTGGAGAGTTTACCTGAGAAAGGGCTGCCTTCCATCCACTGCAGTTCCTGCTTCCCATTGCTAAGGCCAAGTTTACTGGCAATCTCGACAACTAGGTCTTTGTACCGGAGGTTTGGCGTTATTCACTGTCTTGAACCTGTGGATTGGAATACGAAGATTCTGCATTCACTTGACGTGGCCCAGCCAATGTAGTCGGCATATCTTGGCTTTTTGTACTACATCCACATCCTGGTATACCTCATAGAGTCCGCGGTTATGTCTTCTCCTCGCATTCGGGACCTTATATTTATCTAATAATATTTTTCGTCTAGCACTCAGCTCCATACAGCAAGATGAGCATTCTATAGGGCCTTAATTTGGTCTATCGAGTTAGGAGTTTTGAACCCAGTTGTTTTGCCAAGCCAAAGTAGCAACCGTTTGCTAGGGTTATTCTTCGTCGGATCCCTACAAAAGTGTCTCTCCAAAGGTGTCTCCTTAATTACTCGAAATTATAGTTGTCAGAAATGACGTTCTGCATAACATTTTGAACAGACAGCTCTCTGTTTGTTCATAGCATGTACATACTTGGTCTTGCTCTCATTCACTTCCAGCCCAACTCGTTTCCTCTGCTCTTCAATTGCCGTAAACGCCTCTTCAATGACGGCTTGTTGGGGTCTTCCAATTCCAATGATGTCGATATCGTGCGCCTATCGTAGCAGTTGGACAGATTTGTGTAAGATAGTGCCTTTCGTTTTGACACCTGACCTGGCACTATCTGCTTCAACTTCTGCTCTGTTGAAGAGGTCAAATGACAACGCATCGGAATCCTGTGGACGTTTGGAAGGGCACGAGACGATGAATGAATGGTAGTGCGTTTTGACTTGAAATTCCAACGATTTTCCAGAATTTTTCTGAGTGTGACTCCCTTACCTGGTTCATTATTGACAAAGGCTTTGTGATATTCAAGACATTAGCCCGATAAGAGAAATGGGAGGAGGAGAGGTTGTAGCATGGATATGTATATGTGACTGTGTGCAGATTTGGAATGCTATTTTTTACTGTAGATGTTGGTAGTTTTCCTGTGATAGCTTCTGTTATAAATTTAGTCTGGACATCCAGTTTGTTTCTCTGTCAGGATAATCATCTTGTGTTTTCTCTGACTCTGAAGTATAATATTTCCTTACCTAGGACAATAACAACATTGTGATAGAAGAGTCACACATGCATTTTTTCCTCGGATAAATCAGACTTCCTGTAAGTCACATCTTCCAATAGTTCTAGTGGTTAGTCTTACCCCAACCCTCTTTCAAAGCAACTATAGGTCATTGGTACTCTTGGAGATACCAATCCAATCCAGAGCCCCAACCAATACATTTCCTTGCTCTTGGAGCGGTCCTGCTTGTTTTTAGTGTTCCGGACCTTAAAAGGTAAGACGGAACACTTATGGGTTTGATACGGTGTCTGTCTGTCCGTCTGTCCGTCTGTCCGTCAGTCTGTCACAGCCCTGTAACTTTTGAACCGATAGACATAGAGAGCTGAGACTTTCGCTATGTATACATTATGGAAGCCTGCACAAGATGGCGGCACTGAATTTCATTTTGGGAGCCCTTTTTTGGGCACCTTGTATGAAGGGCAAAAAAAAAATATTTTGTTCCCCATCATGGGGCAAATCAAATTTAAGATAATTTTGCAAGGGCTCCATATATGTAAGAAATATTTTTTTCTGGCAAAATTTGTTGAACAAAAAAGCTCGCCAAACATTTGAAAAATGTTGTCCCCCCCCCCCTAGCGGCCAGACCATAAATGGTAAAAATATGAAAAAAATTGGAGATACGTAGAATTTCGTGTAGATTGTAAAAACAATACGAAAACTTCTATATTTTATATATTTTCTGAGAAAAATTAAAAAAATGGGGCATCTAGTTACCCCACTGTATCTCCCCCAGTTTTTATGTTATGCAAATAATTTTTACAGTAGATCATTTTGATAATACGATTTGCTCAAGTTTCAAGTTTCATCTAAATCCGCTACGTACTTCCCGAGTTACAGATTTAAGAAAAGCGCATGGACTTCCCTATAAGCTCTTCTCTTGCTGCTACTGCATTCGATTTAGATTTTTCAAAAACGAAGTCCTTTGCACGAATGGATCGTATATGTTAGCTCTATGCTGCTTTTGAAAACTAAATAAGTTTAAAAAACTTTTTTTTTTTAATTTTTTTTTTTTTTTCAAAAATATTTTTTTTTTCAAATTTTTAAAACTCTAAATGCTGTATTCCTTCGCATGTCAAGTATTGCCAGTGTTTTGCTTTACTTAAACCATTTAACAAGCAAAGTACCGTTACATTAATTTTTATCCAAAAGCTTGGTACGCCATGTTTTATATTGAAAGTGTAAGTTAAAATGGACTGGAATCTCAGCTCAGTATTACTAGGACATATCTACGTACAAGACATTACATTATTCATATCAAAACCAGTATTAGGTGTACCTATGCAGGATATGAATAAATTGCCTTCTATTTAATGACAATATAAAATGTCCGGAACACTATTGCACGAGGCCCTCCTCGCACTTACCCAATTTTTTGTTTTGGCTTTAATTGAAAATCCAATCTACTGGTTCATGAAACTATCGAAAATTCACAAAGGCTTTAGGCAGGGCAGCAGACTATTGACACTCTCAAACACTCGTTCATATTTAAAACTTTTTTTTCTTCTCGATATACAACTTTACCTTTCACAGGATCCCGAATCGATGATCCACTACAATGACGGAATTTTCAATTTGGATTTGGAAAAAATCGATTTTTTCGTGAATGGAATTAAAAATTTCATTGAAGCACTTCTGTCGTCTGACGATGAATTCAAGGAGTACAAATCGCTGTTTGAGGAGTTCGACAAGACTTTACTGAAGCGCTGTGCGGAAATGGCGAATGCGTTCAAGCGTGGTGACAAAGCAATCTATGTCCTTAATCATGGAGATTTTCATATCAAAAATATGATGTTCAGGTTCAAGGATACCGGGGAGTTTGACGACCTCATGCTGGTGGGTGTCAATTGAATACTTAACCTTTGCATCATGAGAAATGTTCTTAAATAGGTTGACTTCCAAATGAGTTACTTTGGACCAGCGGTTTCGGACCTCATGTACTCCATGTACATGCTTTGGGATGAGAATACTCGATTGAATCGGCGCGATGAAATGATTTATTATTATTTTTCCAATTTTATAGATTCCCTGAAGAAGTACGAGTACAAGGGTGAACTACCGACAATGGGGGACCTGCAGATTGATCTTATTAATTATCGATTCTATGGTAAGATTTGACATGAATCCTTTAGCCATATGCTTAAGACTGTATCTTGATTTTAGAAACATTTCTTATGGCGGCATTTCTACCCTTAACCGCTGCGTTTTACGATGATACAACAAAACTGGATGAACTGATTGAATCGCCAGAGTACAGAAAGAAGTTATACTATAAGCCTGCTCTGTTCAATGAAATCAAAAAGACATTACCAAGGCTTCTCCGAAAAGGCTATCTAGAATAGTAGAAAGGGAACACTTTAAAATAAATTGAGGATAATTTTTCAAAGCTTATCTATTAATTTCTTTGAGCGTTTCCTTAACTTGGAGTATGAAGGAAAGTTGTCTGCAAGTCCTCGAATCAAACCAAATCATTCTCCTTCAGTTCACCACCTAAGTGGGACTCCAAAAGCAAAATCTAGGACAAAATACCAGACACTGTGAGGAATAAACTACCAAATAAATTGAACCTTCTCGATGTCAGGATACATACGGTGATTTCGGGAACTCTATTCATAAAATCCTTTTGGAATCATTCTTATGTTCTGAGCAATTGTTATCCTTTGAGTAAACTCATATCGAATAGCTATGGGTGGCCAAGCATACTAAATACGCGACTGCAAAACAATAGTATTATTATTGCGACAGCAATGGTAGTTCTGCACTGAACATATCTTTGTTCCTTTGAAGAGGATATTCGCCTTTAGAGGGTTTCTCAGCATGAAGCGAAAATATTCTCTGTCGAAAAGAACCTTTGTCTCATGTATAGGATGTGACCTCTGAAAAAAAATTCATCACTCACACTCCTATTGGGCTATAATCAAAAGTACATATGCCCCTAAATCCTATTTATCTAAACTGACAATTTGCAATTACAAATTAATGAACTGATGACTTGCGGGTATCTTTTTATGTAATTTTAATTTATCATTTTATCCATTAACGTGTCCAAACTGACCTTCTGTTAGCAAACAAACAAATTATAGATAAACAAAGTCATGACGGCGCATGTAAATACTTTTCAATTAAATACCACATCAACTGGTAATAAATATTAATTATAAAACAATTTCTAAAAACAACTACTCTTGTGAGAGAAAAAATAATTAAGTGCGATTACACGCAGTCTTCTCAAAGTCATTGATGACAGTAGTCTATTATTTGTGCATTAGGGCATTTAAATGTATCTGACAATTTGTACGCGTGAGAAATATAGTCACGCAGGCACGAGAAAAACTGAACAAGATCTTGGAAAAGCTTTCCTCAACTCATCGCTCACGAGACCTACACATTGTCTAGTTCAAAAGCATCAAGTATCTAGAATATTCCGAGAGCCCCAACCTATTTCAGAGACATGACTGCTGCCATTGTCTGATCGTTTTTTCAGAAACCTGATAAGTAAGAGATTTTTTGGATTGAAAATACTAACGTGTCAAGCCCATAGAATCCGTCGATCTGTAGTTCCGTCATTTTTAACTGACAGGTCGAGAGAATACACACATTCATACGGGAGGCGAAAAAACGATGGATGAACTTCAACGTCAGCGTCGATCCGTTGACAGTACACACTTTCACAGATTTAAATTCCACACATTCACATATTGACGTTAACGCATAAGAAAATTGAGAGTACTCATTTTCATTGGTGGAAGCAGAGGGAGAATGTAGAGAAACTGTCATCGCTTTTGACAATCAGCTGATTGATGTGCCGTATGTGGCATATAAGACTGTTCTATCGGACAATATGTCAACTTAAATGTCAACGTTCAATGGAAAGACGGAACAACGTCAAAACAAAACGTCAATCTTAGGTGGGTGTTTGTTCATCAACGACTGGAGGACTCTTTTTCTCTAAACTAGTGAATAGGTTGCCCTCGCTGTGTGTTTCTTAAATTAATCCACCTTACAACTCAATGAATTCCCAAGAAAATTTTGGGATACTATTCCAATCGCGGGACCAAGACAGATCTATACTAGTCCTAGTAAAATGGAGCTTCTGAATGGCGTGCTCTCTGGCAGGGTTTCAAGTATATGTTTAAGTGGTTTTAAACCGCTTTGTCACAGAGACCAATTAAATGATGGTGTTTGTTTTCCGAACGTGCATCGATGGACATTACCCTTTTGAAGGGACTCGAATGATCTTTCCTTAAACATGACGATAGCGACTGAACCTGAACTGATCACTAACTGAAAGACAAGAAAAGCTAATTGAGACCAATGTTATTAGTTTTTGAATCTGAATTCAGTGAAAATGGATAATAGGCAGACTGAGAAGAACAGAACAGACCAAGACAGATCTATACTAGTCCTAGTAAAATGGAGCTTCTGAATGGCGTGCTCTCTGGCAGGGTTTCAAGTATATGTTTAAGTGGTTTTAAACCGCTTTGTCACAGAGACCATTTAAATGCTGGTGTTTGTTTTCCAAACGTGCATCGATGGACAATACCCTTTTGAAGGGACTAGAAAGATCTTTCCTTGAACATGACGATAGCGACTGAACCTGAACTGAGCACTCACTGAAAGACAAGAAAAGCTAATTGAGACCAATGATATTAGTTTTTGAATTGTGTTAAGAGTAAGAAAAGACGACAGAAAAATCTGAATTCAGTGAAAGTGGATAATAGCCAGACTGAGAAGCACAGAACAGAAGAATAAGTTCCAGAGCTTGGAAACAAATAAAATATTGGATATATAATTATCTTTAGATTATAATCTGCCGTACCATTTTTATTTCCAGTTCGCTCAGTCGCTGTCATGTCAGATGTTGACGTCTCACCTGTCACCTTGAGTAGACTTAGATTGTCAATTATCATGCTTAAATGTTGTCATACCATCTTGATTTTGGCATTTGCCCTTCCGCCTGCCTGGGACTTCCTCTGATCTTCATTATCCTGCTTCAGCATTGAGCATTATGAGATCGTCTTCTCAGGTAGACACAGGAATAGAATATATGTAAACGAGAACAAAATAAAATACAGAGAGAGAACGTAAACACCTTGGGGTAAAAGGCAGGTTGATGTATGTATCTATTGTATAAAGATAGTAAGTAAACTCAAAATCGAAAACAAATCCCAACCTAATGATAAGGAAAACCATCAAAACAACTTAAATAAAAGTAAAACTGATAATCGAAGATAACTTTCTTGCTAAGTAGCAAACATCATAAACTAACATCGAAACTACGCACGTGATGTAAACAAAAATTATTTAAGAGGTGCTTCCCTAATCTGCGAACAAAAGAACTATAAATACAAAATCAAACAACACGAGTATGCGATATTAAAATGTGACGCTAAATAGGTGGATGATGGATTACATGATTATTATTGTGGCCACTGTAATTATTTCTAAAATAATTACATGCGGCATCCGAACATGAAAATAATTAGGTGCACAGATTAGCGCTGTTATTAGCTTAAGAGCTTTGTTCATTTAGCTTAAATTCTATTTTAGGCACACGTGTATCTGAAATATAGCAAATACTATGTCTGATGTCACTTGTCTCTGTTCACATAAATCCATATTAAGTCTATATGTAATTCTGAGCCATTGTTTAATGAAGTAATGCACTTTTAATTGCGAGTCTGTTCGCCTCCTGATGTTCACGTGATTGGCTAGCAAATAAACAAACTCAAATAGTACTTTTCACTCGCACTCTGAAAAAATAGCAAACAAAAAAAGAAAATGATTAATCGTGGTGCATACATGTAATTACTTCCGTCATGGTTCTCTTCATGATTGCAATCGACAACGAACATGATTTCTTTATTGTTTGCTCAACAATATGAAAATTAAAATCACTTGTTCAACAATTAAAAGCACCCATCTGGCAAGCCTGTTTACAAAGTTCGGTTTAAGATAATATATCAACCAGTGTGACCATGGCTTACAAGCAAGAGATTTATGTTACTCTCTTGTTTATTCAATAATAACTGAGGCCTAAGAAGCTTTACAGAAATTAGTACACCGAAATATGTTCCAAAATAAACCAGTAAATCTGCCATGAGCACTGGAAGAAGCAATCAAACATACCTTTCTTGAATTCCATTGGATATGGAAATAATAAATAAGGAAACACATTTTGCTAAAATAATTAAATCAATAATTAGGCTCTTAAACTAAGGGAACTTGCAAGTCACCAGATGTTTGGCAAACTATATCTTTTAGCCCTGTCCTGCTCTCAAGTTAAGATACCACTTATGTATGATCTAAATGAGTGCTCTGAGTGCGCCCAATACTGCACAGCATTTATCCAAAAAGTGGATACCAACAGAACGTTCATTCCCCGATCGCTGCATTACCATTATGTGTTGGTAATGATAGACTACTTTTCTAAATGGCTTGAAGTAGTTCCACTCGTGGACAAAACAACTGATTCTGTAGCCAAAACGGTGTGTCAGCAGAACTGCATTCGGATCAAAGACGTAACTTTGAGTTATGGAATTAATGGGTAGGTATACGCAAGGCCCGAAAAACGCCACTTTATCCTCAGTCCGACGGTCGTCTGGAGCAGATGAATCAGACGTTACTCCACTATCTTGTAAAACTTGTCAATGATGAGCAGGATGACTGGGATGACCTTCTTCCGCTCTTGGTCAAATCAGCGAAATTGAAGTAGATGGAGCAAGTGAGGGAAACTTGAGCAAAAGTGACAAAATTAGTTAAAACTTGTTGAACACAAAAGAAGAACGAAGAAATATGCCAATCCTACAAACTTAAGAAAAAGCTAAAATAACATGAAACTTAAAAAAAAGCTAAAATAACACCATGGTCACACTGTTTTATTCCACAATGATTACACAATCTTCCACTCAACTCAATTCGATCGTAAACAAAAAAAAATACACTCTGTCTCTTAGTCACCAAGCAGCTGCTGTGCGAGTAAGAGAAAGTGTCAACCGCATTCAGTTCAGTCGCGCCATTCACTATGCCAGACAAAAGTAGTAAATTTAAGCTCTTAAACCCCGACTGGTTGGACAAAGATTTCTTTGAAAAACTACTCAAAGAATCCCAAAAAGACAGTACCCTAAAGGTTAGTCCCTTGAAAACTAAATCTAAAATATAATAACCTTTTCACTTTTTAAGGTAACATCTTTGGAAATAGCTCCGGCAACAGAGAACTATGACCACTACGGCAGCTCGATGTACCGTGCAAGCGTTGAATACACTCGTTCCGAGAACAACAAGTCCACCATATCCTTGGTTGTAAAAACCCTACCAGTGCTAGATCCCATCAAAATGGATATGTTGGGTGAGACTACAGTTTTTAAAACTGAAATTCGCATCTATTCAGAAACAATCCCCAAAATGGAAGCAGTTCTGAGGAAGTACAACGATGATACCGTACTAGCGCCAAGGTAACTTTAAATATTTTGAAATAAAATGTACATATGTGTAAATGTTCTTTTATTACAGAGTATTCTACTCAGCGCTGGAACCACATGAGGTAATCGTATTCGAGGACTTGGCGGAGAAAGGATTTTCCGCATTGAAAAATCGTATGCCAACTGAGGAGGAAATCAAAAGGGCAATGTTGAAAATTGCCAAGTGGCATGCAGTGAGCTATAAGCTAGCACAAGAGGTAATGTACATACGTATACCTATCTATATGGAATTAGTGAAGCAAAGCGTGTAAAAATACGCTTAATCCTTAATAATGGTACTCCTCGTGTTGTATGCTGTCTGGCCTTGTGACTGGATTTTTGTTTACTCACGTTTTGCAATCCCTATTATAATTGATACCCAGCTAACAGACAGTCATTGCAAAGAAAACGAACAAAATTCTGAAGCGTTCAGTATAATTTCTTTCTAATATTTGAGAGGGAATTCAAATTAAGTCGCCTTTTTTGAAGCATGAAAAGAGTCCACGTTCTTGGGTGTGCTCCATGGTCGCAATGCTCTTAGACATACTTTCATTGGTTTCACCTTAATATGGTTCGGCTTGTACTTTAAGGAGAAATTACTTCTTGAATTTACTTGGGTTCTTTACAGTGTTCCCACTTTGAATTTTTATAAATTTTATACGCGCTTCTATCATAAAATTTATTCTACCTTTATTATTTTTCGAGAGTGACCGCTATTTTCAGGAAAAAGATATGAAAATTTTTGGGAAGTAAGAAGTACCACTTCGGATTTTGTACCTACAAATGGTAGTTAAGTCGTGACCATTTTCAGGGCTACGATAGCTTAAGTAAGATTGGTTGTCCTTGCTCAGATATAGATAAGAACTTACTTAGGCCTTTAAGGCCCAGGTGAGTATCATCGGTTCATAAAAACCCATACTGAGACCACCACTACAAGAAGGACAAAATAAGCAATCGAAAGAAAGAAGGGGACAACGGTTAGACAGATGTATATTTGGAGACTACGAGGAGTGTTAGAGACTGGGTTATAGAGACTGAGTTGTACTACGTCGATTGTAAAAACATCCCTACAACTTCTGCAGAAAACATTTGAAAGAATGATCAGACGTCTGGCGTGCAGGCAGTGAGGACAGTCATTATGATGACGATTCAGAACCATCAGATAGTTTGAAGGCTTCTGGTTTAGGTTAGGCCAAAGTTCTTTAGAAAGGACAGTGCTCCCAGAGAGCTTCTTGTAGGCTGCTTTGGTCCTCCATTATTGGGCATTAGCCTGAATATTGCGGCAACAGCCCGATTTGCCTTCATGCTTGTGTGAGCTAGATGATCTCTAAAGTTAAGCCTATGTTCAAGCAGTAACCCTAAGTACTTTATGTAAGGCTATTGTCAGATGCTCAACTTTCTTGCGGCTCCGACGACCTTCGTTGTATGTTCTGCAAATTCCAGGCCTGATGAACAAAGCCATGTTTTCACATCTTTAATGGTGTTATTGCATTGTGGCTCTTGTGTCTTAGTCATCACCACCACGGCTTTATTATCAGCGTAATTTTATATATTTTTGACCCTTCTTCTGTATCGTAGGGGAGAGTCCTATCTTGAAACTCTCCTGGTCGTAATCTTATATCTAGAAAACAATGACAAGTTGATGAAAAGATGCCGCCTTGAAATGGGGTTTGAGTAGACATTTTAAATTGCGATGTACGTTCTTAAGTCTTTACGAACAATAACTATTGACAAGAGAGCTTTTAACTTTGGCCAAAAATGTATGCGTTGTGAGCCTTAAAGGATAACAACTGAAATTTAGAATGTAATATTCCCTAAAAGTTGAGAGATAAATATCTTTATTCTCTTTCTTCGTATGTGCACCACTTTTCTTGGAAGTACGGGTATTCTCAAAAACCAAAATATTTACGGTACTAAATTTTATAATCTTGTAGCCCTTAACACAGGTACAAGTGTAGGTACATGTGTACCTTGTGAACTTGTGGTTCATTGATTAAATTCATTTATTTTCCATGAAATTTCTCTCTATGTATAACTATCAAGTACATGTAAGAAGAGACTACATAGATAACAAATTTGTAATTGAAATCTACAAGTGCAGAATTTTATGAAATATGTATGTAATTCTTAGAAATGGCAACACTGTGTCCATCACCCAACCATCAATCTGATGTCATCCCCTCCAATTTCCGTTCCTTGCTATGCTATGCATTATTGCACATAAAACTTTTTGTTAGCTTTTTATTTGCAGGAGCCCGAAGACATAACCACGTACAATGATGGCACAGCTAATTGGGATTTGGGAAGAATCGATTTATTCGAGAATGGAATTAAAAAGTTCATTAACACGCTCCTGTCGTCTGATGTTGAACTTAAGGAGTACATACCGTATTTCGAAGAACTCGACAGAAATATTCTGGAACGATGCTCTAATCTGTGCAACGCATTCAAGCGAGGTGACAAAGCAATTTTCGTTCTTAATCATGGAGATTTTCATTTTAAAAATATGATGTTCAGACACAAAGATACCGGGGAATTGGAAGATCTTTTGTTGGTGAGAGAGAAGAGGCATTGAAATTGATTTCCTCTTCCCATGAATTGGATTTTCTCCTTTCACCCTCCAGATAGACTATCAGATGTGTTACTATGGGCCCGCAGTTGCAGATGTGATATATGCCATGTACATGCTTTGGAATAGCGACATGCGGATAAATCGACGGGATGAAATGATTTATTATTATTTTTCAAATTTTATAGACGCACTGAAGAGATTTGAGTTTAAGGGTGAACTGCCAAAAATGGCAGACTTTCAGATTGAGCTCATTAACTATCGATTTTTTGGTAAGACTTTAGATACATATCTTCTTATGTTTTTTATGAGTTTTTCTTGTAGAGACATTCATGTTGGCAACACATCTTCCTTTTACCATGGATTCCGGTGACGGTGTTAGCAGAACGGCGGATCAGAAAATAAATCCTGTTGCAGTTGACGAAATCAAAAGAACATTAATAAAATATCTTCACATGGGATACTTGGAATAAAAATTACCATCATTATGTGTTTTTAGTTTTCATAACATACCGTTATGTGCCTTGATTACGACGAAGGAATTTTAGGTGGTACGGGATGAAGTGTAGGTACGGGAACACTTCTACCGGGAGGGTCCATTGTGTTGCTACTGAAGCGGATTGAGCCTATGGAGTATGTTGCTCTTTAGGCATGAAGAGGCTTGTGGTGAAATTCTCTTCGATATACTAGGATCTCGGCCTGTTCTCTGATGAGGTTGTTGGTTGGGGATAAGAAAAACATGTAGATCATTTTTAGAAATTTATTTACAAAGGTCTTTCTATAGTTTAATTGATTCTAAGTTCAAGCTTAACAGTCAGGAATACTTTCCCAGACCCTCTATGTATGTATGTAGGTTTTACTTTTTAAATTCTGCTGCATTAAGTGTAAGAAGTTTTCATTTTAAACCCAACCCTTCGCCTATATTGTTGTTGGCCCTGGGATATGAACTCCTCTTCATAACATCTGGTCAATTTGTAATAGGTAAAACCCACATAAGTATTTTCACAAAAGCATTCTGTCCAATCTGTTAAAAGGAAAGTAATCTACAGACTTACAGGCTTACTTGCAGAGACAAGTAGATTCATGAAAGGTTTTGCATCATAGATAACATTTCACTTGCATTTTTCAAAATTGTGTAATTGATTATTTGGCTTTAAGTGCACAAGAGTAGGTACAGGCTACTTGAAAAGCATTCCATCAGTTAAAACAAAACTTTTCCATATGATGAGCTGTGCAGTTGAGAAAATTTTTAGAGTCCAATCGTCTGTTTTATTAACTGTGTTCGGAATGGCATAATAGACCTATTGCACACGAAACCTCTCGTCAAAGACGCATACTAGACACTAGCTCCTGAAAATGAACGCGTCGTATGTTCCTAGGACTTCCATATGTATATCTGTATATATGTATATATGTACAATGAAAGCCCTGACCGTTGTTGCAGGGAGACCCAATAGAGCTTCGGGTCATGAGAAACATTCCTCTGAGCATTGTCTAACAATCTTTCTCGAGTATCTCATTTCTCGTGATATCAGTTTGACCTGTCACCCAGATGAGAGTCAATAAATTGAATCATGATCTCTTTCATTCAACTAATTTGGATGTTAAAGGGTTTAGAAAGACCTTAATCGCAGCTTGACCATCTGATCCTTCCACCTATTCCTAAAGATGTGACTCACAGACATTAGGGTTGCAAAAATCTCCACCTAGAAGGGTAGGCATACCTCACCCAATCATTATTGCAGTCTTGTCTTATCGTCTTTCTTGATCGGTCCTTGGAACCATTTCTGGCTCAGACTCCGGCTGTAGCCAGTCCTGAATACTAGGAAAGTTGACCTTATACTTGCACCGCAGCTAAAGCCTCGGAGTCATAGCTTCAGGAGGCATAGTCATAAGAACAGAGTCGTAGTGTAAATATCGCGCAAGAACATCGAAGCTCCAGTAAGGCTCATACCAAAAGCTACCTCGTCTGAGTCTGTGAATGGCTGTAAAAGAAAACCTCATGATATAAGTATCAAGAGGAGGAAGATTCAGCAGTGTGTCTAGAGCAGAGCCTGGAGTAGGTACTCGGAAAGGCTCCCACCCACCCGAGATAATTTTCGGATACCAAGCTTTGTACAGAGTTATGCAAGCCAAAATCATTTTTGTTTTTATTTGCGGGTCTTAACCCTCAGACCGCACTGTATTTTTCAAGCCGATAACCAATCAGACTACACATTATTTTAGTTACCACGTTTGTTTACGTTTATTACGTTTATTATTGCGTTTCTTTGATAAGATTAGATTTGCTTCTTTTAATACTTTCTGCCAATCTCTTCACCATGTGGTTGATGTTGAGTTTTCATTTAAAAGAAGACAGACAACAAAGCCATACCATCAGTCCACTAGTTTACTTTCTTTTCACGATGTCTCCACCAAATGCCGAAGTATCCGTGCCTGAGTGGCTAAACGCAGCATTTTTAGAAGAAGTCCTCACCAAAAACAAACAAGATGATTCCATAAAGGTTAGTTCTTAAATACACTATACTAAAAAAAATGTATCTTAAATTATTTTATACTCACAGGTAAAGAATGTAAAAATCACGCCTGCCACCCTAAAGGGAGACCACTACGCCAGCGTCATGTATCGGGCTACAGTTGATTATATTTCGGAGACCGGAAGCACAACTATTTCATTGATTCTAAAAACTCTACCGCACGAGGAGAGCACCAAAAAGGACCTTCTCGGTGATATGTTTATATTCAAAACTGAGATTGGAATGTATGCTGATACAATTCCTAAATTTGAAAAACTACTACACAAGGCAGGAGATGATATCAAATTGGGAGCAAGGTGAGTTACATAAAAAAAAGAAAAGAAAAAAACATTTTCCATCGAAAGGTTTAATATTTCCAATCAACCTTCGAATAATTTTATCTCTTTTGAACCTCAATGATAGAACTTTTTGGTTACACGGCTCTTATGCAAAGTTTGTCCAATTTAACCCTTTTTTTTTGTGTTTGGTTCTTCTTCTTTCCGTCATCCCTTCAGCTATGTATATTGGCAATTGGTGGCATCTCTGATAGGGAGACCAATTTACCCAACCACATCTAAAAATACACGTTTATCGTATCGATTTGCAAAATCATCAAGTTTGGGTGTGTACACCGAGGCTAACAGCCGTGCGGAATGACTCAGTTCACATTAGGTCTGTTTACTTAAGTCTATTAGGCAAGGAAATGTCAAAGTTGAGTTTGAGTTGACATTTGCTGTAGTTGCGTTGCGTGCTGCGAGTTGTAGTGTACCTGGTGGCATCCAACAGAGCAGTGATGCACTACATGTCCGTTGTTAGCTTAGGATGCAATTGGCATCGGATTATAAAGGTCCTTCTATGCATGAAGCATAGAGCTTAGGCAACACCATGTTTAGGTATTTTAACATCGATTTGGTGCAAGCCACAATGTCTTTGAACGATATGAGGGTGTGAAATGAAAAGAATGAGTTTACAATCAGGGAATTCTCACAACTGTAGGGGTTATACACCTTCCAACTATACCTATTCAATTTTCTCAGTAACAAAAGTAAATAATTTTTTCTAAGGGCACTATGCCTATTCCAAAATGAACGAATAACAAATACTGTGAATTATAATACAACTGAAACCATACATCACAAAATGTAACTTCAATATCTGGGACACTAACCGTGGATCTGATCTGTAGAAGAGTAGAGCTAAATCTAAATCTTTTTATCTTCTGTCTCATAAGACGGAGGTTTGAAGAGGTATCTCACATTGTCACCTGCCCACTAAACATAACTTCAACTAGGGCTACAAATGCTTAGTACCCAATAGAACTGAATGGACACAAGAAATGTCCTACACCATGAATCGCTGACAATCTTTACGGATGGCTCCAAAGCCGAGGAAAGAGTCGGTGCTGGTGCTGTAATATTTTCAAAAGACCTGAAAATACACCTCTCCTTCACCCTTCCTAACTACTGCGGCGTTTTTAAAAGTCTAAGTCACTGCCATTCTTCAAGCAGATGATTGGCTGGTGGTTGTCATATACAGCGTATCTCGGAACAAGATAGTTGGACAGTACCATCTCATCCTCTGCTGGGTGCCATGTCACTATAATATAAACCAACCAACCATCGATGGCAACAGCTCGACTACTGTAACACCGCAAGGCTGCTAAATTAAACCAGGTCCTTCGGACTTCGGAAATACAAGAGAAGAACCCTTTCCAAAAAAATAGACGCCCTCACCAGACACTGTGCTATAGGGAGAGTTTCGATTTCTCTTCTTGGTCCTTCTCCCTCGCTGTATAACAAATAATAATTCTCGTTCCATGCGAAGTCCACTTCTTTGATGGAGCCTTTGGTACTCTATCGCCAGGAGAGGCCATTTGTAGGTCCCCTTCGCATAGGACTCCCATGCACCAACTAAAAGCTTCCGCTTGATATTGTTAGCAAGACGATCTCTAATCCGAAAACTATTTACAATACTTTTTCTTGTCGTTTCAGTGCCCTATACCACTCCATGAGTCCACAGAAAGTAATAATTTTCGAGGACCTTGTCGAAAAGGGATATGACATCATACGAAACCGCCGGTTCACAAAAGAAGAGACAAAAGCTGCTGCCGTCAAAATCGCCAAGTGGCACGCCGCCAGCTACCTCCTTCACGCTGAAGGAGACAGGACTATCTCGGAATACTCCCAGAGCCTATTCGCTTTGACAGACCTGATCAATTCAAGTTTTCTATCCACAGGTGTGCATGAGTTCACCAAAATGCTTTCCCACACTGACGGCCTGCAAATGTATCATGAGAAATTTGTAGCCCTCAAGGATTCACTCGTAGACAAATGTACTGCCACAACACAAGCTTACTTCAACGGCGAAGAAGGACATTTCGTCCTCAATCATGGAGATTTCCATATAAAAAATGTCATGCTTAAGTTGCAGGAAAACGGTGACTTAGAGGACTTAAAACTGGTAATACTGTGCAAATTTCTTCAATTTGCATACTTCAAACTTTAGCTCTTCTCTCCACCTTTAGGTTGATTTTCAACTGTGCTTCTTTGGACCAGCAATGTTCGATATAATATGCATGCTGTATGGAATCGCTGACTCAGACACGCGCATAAATCACCGAGACGAAGTGATATACTTTTATTTTCAAACGTTTGTCGATAGTTTGAAGGATATGGGATTTAAGGGTGAACTTCCAAAGCTTGCCGACTTGAAAATGGATTTGATACGACATAGGCATTACGGTAAGTATTCTCTTTGTTCTTTTGAAAGGATTCTGAATATATTTTCGTCCCCCTTTTCCAGAGGTGTACTTCTTTGTAACTTTTATGCCGCTGATTGTGGCCGGTGAGACAATGGCTGGAGAACTCGACACCACAGCGGCTGTGGAGAATGCTGACTACAGGAAGAATTTCTACAGCAACAAGGGCTTTGTGGACGAAGCAAGGATTCTTCTACCGTTTTTCCTGCACCAGGGCTTTTTGGACTGAATCTTTTAGCGATAACAATAAGTAGTAACTGTGTACACAAAAGAGAAAAAATAAATGAAGCATAACCCTTTTTGCAATTACACTTGTGTCGGATATGTTAGGACCCGGAATTTATTTTGGCATCATTCCTAACAACCACCACCAGTCGCCCATTTTATTTTATTAACAAAAAACCCAGCCAAGCACAAAACAATTATCTTTGCCGGTTCAAATGTTTCGACTACATTCGCGGCTCCCCAAATCCTCATACCCTTCATTAAGCAATGTTCGTCTCAGAGTGGGGAGCAATAATGGAATTACCCAAAGCCCAATGTCTACTTAACACAAGCAAATGAAAGGCATAATTACGCCACCTAAACTCGGCGCCAACTATAAAGATGACTTTATTCGAGCAAAACAGAAAAAAAGATGATAGTAAGGATAAAAATCCTTACCACATGGCATCCGCATAGCAAATGACTTATGAAGCAGAGAATCAAACGGTCTGTGATCCCGAAAGCCCTGAAATTGTCGTGAAGCGTGAATGGAATTATGAAAATTCAATTTTTGGCACTTTTTCGCCTTTATAGTACATAGTTGTGTGTCTCTGGTAGAAATAATTTTTAGATTTCCAAGGAATCGTTTTGCCTTTTGCGAAGGAACACAAGAAGAAAAAAAAAATAATCAAAAAGTCCTTACGATAGACAGACAGACAGTCGGACAGGAATTCATAAGCGATCGAATATGTATGAGAGTGGAAACGACCCATGAGGTGTCCCATTTCAACACTACCACCATCGTCATCATCATCATCATCATCTTGTTGGTTCTCTTCCTCTATAGTCATAGTCATTCGCAATTTTTCCCTGTGTTTCGGTCGTCGTTGACTCTGGGGATCATTTCGAATGCTGTGACTGTGACATGCCAGCCAACAGCAGGAGGAGAGCATAAAAAATGGTTTTATTCATGAAATTGTCGCTTTGGTGGGCAATCCTTACCAATTTTACTTGTACACCACGAGAATTGAATATATATTTCGAATATGCAAATGGATTTTGATTTTGGCGTATTT
The DNA here is from genome assembly GCA_949716465.1 of Chalcosyrphus nemorum. Lineage (NCBI taxonomy): Eukaryota > Metazoa > Arthropoda > Insecta > Diptera > Syrphidae > Chalcosyrphus > Chalcosyrphus nemorum. The sequence goes on from OX454333.1 coordinate 88,835,959, forward strand.
TCGTTCTACTTTTTTGTGTACGAGTATCTGTGAGCCGCACATCCAAAACCATGATAAGATGCAAATATAAAGAATTTCAATTCGATGTCATACAAGGATTCGTTTAAGGCTAAAAAAAAGCATTTAAATTTAATTAACATGTACAAAATAACTTTTATCCGTATTAACAAATTTACGACGGAGCAGAGCGGAGCAACGCGGAGGGAAGGATAAAAAAATATTGATTTAATTTTTTTCCGGCTCGGTACATTAAGCCAATAAAATTCGGGGGAGAGCCAAACAGAACAGAAGAGAAAAAAAAAAAAACTTTAAGGTCAAAGGAAAAAACGGATAAAGCGTATAAAAATTTTATTATCCTATAAAACGGGTGAAAAGAATACCCGCGAATCCATTTTTAATCACCACCACCGTCTGCTGCGAACAATAAAATAGGCACTCGGGCGTTTTTTTTTTTTTTTTGTTTTTCTCCTCTCGGTCATTAGCAAAATATTGAAAGTGTTATTAGATTAAGATATCCCCGTTGCGTGTTTATTCGATAGACACGGCATCAGCGTAACATATGCATATGTGGAATATGTGTGGATGTTCTGACTCTCTAATGAACCTGAAAAAATGACTTAAACGAGGAACATTAGGGGGGGTGGTATGCATTATTTATGCATCAGTATGGGACTTCAAAAGTGTTTAATGGCAAACAACCTAATAAATGGAAGAAGATGTATTTTAAGAATACACTTTAACTATCTAGTACACTTTAAGAAAGAGGAATTTGAAGGAAAATTCACAACTGGAACCAAAGTAAAGTGAGGATAGCGATACCCAAGCTGTAATCCAACAAAGCTGCTGGATCTGACGGCTTACCGGCCGAACTTTTTAAGGTAGATTGAGATGAATTGGTAGACATCATACTCTCATCTCTAAGATCTGGTCAGACTAATTTATGCCTGATAAATGAAACCTTAGCATTCGTTTGCCCGAACCATAAGAACGGAGACCCCTTAACTGCGCCAACTATAGAGGCATGAGTCTACATCATCATCTTCCATCATCTTTTTATCGATTTCAAGGCCATCTATGACAGCATCTATAAAGAAGAACTATCTAAGGCCACGTCAAGTTTGCCAAAGTGGGGGAATGCGAATGGACACCAACGCTCCGGCCCACGGTGTGTTCGAATCAGTCCAGAAGAGACGTCGTAGTAGAGGGGCTTCTCAAGGGAACCTCGATCAACTTGGAATACGCAATTGGAGGCAACTAGCTAAAGACCGAGGTAAGTAGTGAGGCGTGCCGGATTACAGCGTCATCTAAGAAGAAGTAGAGACCTTGCGACTCATGTATTTGCGTGCCGCCATAACCTAGAAGTTCGTTGTGATACCCTTACAGCAAATACACATATAGATTTGTGGAGCAAACAAGACTACCTACCAAAACAGTATTCAAAATTGCAAATTTCAATAATATAGGACACCTAATTGGGATAATGTGAACCAATCTTAATTTTAATTTGCCGAGCTAATTTTCCGGCTAACGACGACGTCTGCTTCTCTCGCCATAGTTGCTGTCATTTGGTGAAGGTTCATTATTTTATGAAACATCATCGGTGTAGTCGAGGTGCTTGAGCTTGTAGATGTAAGAATCCATCGAAGTCCTCCATTTCCTGTTGTTAAGGCCGCATTTTGCACATCGCTAATCAACCATACAGTATTGGTGAAAGTATGCAGCCTTGCCGAATCCCACTTTTGACCTTGCTAATTGTTATTAATTTATCAGGAATGCCTCTCCTGCGCATGGCTCGTCAATTAAATTCCCGATTGACACTATCAAACGCCTTTTCAAAATCGAAGAAGTGGTTATCAATATTCAATACATTGTTTGATGATGATCCGCAAGGTGTTGATGTGATCGACACAGCAGAATCCAGAGCGGAAATCTGCATGTTCAGCGTCGAGTGTATCTTCAAGGTGTTCTTTGATTCGCTAAAGGATGATTCTAACTCTTATCTTGGCCGCGGCAGGCAACACGCAGATACCTCTCCAGTTTTCGCATTATATTAGATTTGATTTTTCAGGGAGCTTGACGATCATTCCCTTCTTCCACTCATTCGGAAAACTCACGGCAACTCGATCCTCCCTGCTGCTGGAGTTGCTTCAATTCGAGCTCTTATCTGTTTCGGTGATTTTTCTCCAGGCATCCCCGGAAGGCCACCCTCTATGGTTTCCCTGCGATCAACCGAGAATCCTTTCAAGCAAATATCATACTGAAACCTATTTGGTATTTCGAAATACCAAAATTTTCACCATGGAATGGGAAACTGAATTTCGAAATCCCTTCGAGGATGCAAGTGTTACGTGAAACTCATTAGCTCTTTCGTTCTGTTAAAGTTTTTTGTTTTGTTTTATATTCCAAGTTATTTTCTGTTTGTCCGTTTTGAAATGTATTTGGTTTCTCTCCAAAAATGGCTATTCCAATATCGAAATTCTTGGAAAAGCGACTGATGAGTTTACGATAGGCTACGATGGGTTGATTTTTATTTCCCTCGAAACGAAATTCAATGGAAATGAAAAAGGATACTCCCGAACAGAATTATTGTTACGTTTTTTTACGTTATCAGACAGCTGGTTTCAGTACGTTTTTATGCGTCCTTCTAACAATAGTTCTCATAGAAAATGTTCTCGTTTTTATTTACTCAGCACTTCGTATGGTCCGCCACATAGGGAGCGAGATAACTCTTCTTTTGTTACTTTACGCTAAATACCCTTTATGCTGGGCCGATGGAGTTCCAAGTTTTCGGATGAAAGGATGGTGCCTAGCGTTTCGTTAATTTTCGGGAGAGGATTCGTTGCTTCGCAAAATAATCGTCCTATGTCCGCTGACGGTGAATGCTGCTGGTACATAATCTTCTTATAGTGTATCGTGTTCGCAAAGACATGGGAGTGGTACCATAAACCAGATAAGATTAAACCATCAAACTGGTCAGTTTCGTGATGGCTTACTGTGCACCAGCAAACTCACAGTATACTTCGGAGTAATAAGTAGAAAACCGACCAAAATTTGCATTTTCATTTCAATGCACATGGTTTGTGAGGCATCGACTCGTGCTTTACTTGGGCACATGGATATTTGTGTATCTGTATGCGAGTTTCTCAGGTTTGAAGTTGGTCTGTAAATTATTGGACAATTGAACATCAAACAGGGAAGGCATAAGACGTGGCCTTCCGAGGATACCTGGAGAAGAATCAACTAACGAAAACAGCCATTGCAGCAACTCCAGAAGCAGGGAGTATCGAGTTAGAACCCCTTTGATGCGAGAACCGGTTACATCAATGCTCTGGCTACGGAAGCAGAAGAAGCAGCAACGAGGTGCGACAGCAGAACCGTTTACAGAATCACAAAAGAGGTTAAAGGTTCGTTGCTAATATCGAACTGAAGAGATGGAAGGAGCATTTTGCTTCGGCTCTAAACTGAGTATTCGCCAGCAATCAAACTGAACTCAGGTCAAACTGAAGTGTCCATAGAAAGAAATTCCCGAATTCGCATATTAATACCACAATCAAAGCACTGAAACCCAAAAAGGCGGTTGGACTTGACGGAAAACCTGCAGAGCTGTTTTGAGCAGCGCCAACAGCATCGATAGAGCTACTGTTCCCACTTGTCGGGAGCACTTAGAAGACGAAGAAGTGAGAAGACTTATACCTCTGTAGTTGGCGCAGTTCAGAGGGTCTCCTTTCTTATGGATCAGGTAAACGACGGGACGTTGAGGTTCCATTCATTGGTCCAACCAGATTTTGCCGATAACCTGGTGCATGCTTCCTACCAGCTAATTTCCTCCTGCTTTCAAAATTTTGGCGGCAAGGTCATCGGCTCCAGCAGCTTTGTTGGATTTCAGTTTAGATTTCGCTATCCTCACTTTATTCCGATCCCGGGGGAGTATTGGTGATCATCGCCCTTTAACAGTCTACAGAAGTGCTGCTTCCATATTCTCAGCACCGACTGCGATTTTATGTTGCCATTTTCGTCGCTGCGGGCGTCTGTTCTGGGTTTGAAACTCTGACATGTTCTCTTTACCTTTTGAGTTTTCGGACATCATTTCTGCAGGAAAGTCCTTTAATCTCCTCGATCCAGCGTTATCATCCTCCTTTGTCTTCTTTCTGAGAAGTCCATGTTAATCTTTTCTCCTCTGCTCCTAGAGCACAGGAGTAGCTTCTACGCAGCGCCGCGTTATAGGTCTCTTGTTTTGCTACATGTGCTTGAAAAAGGAGGTGTTTAACAGAAACGTTTTGGCAGAAGTGCTTCGTGAGATAAGTTCCTCACACAACTTAAAACGACGCTACCATCAGGATAGCACATAAGTGGTTGGAGGGTTAAGAAATTGCTGCTGATAATTTTGAATCGAAGATACAGTTCTCGAATCCTCGCCTCACCTATATTGCCAGTGTTGTCACGTGGATTTTGAAGAAAGTGGTAGATTGGGCAAAAAATTGTAGTAAATTTGATAACATTGACGCTATTAATGATTGGGTCACTTGAAATCAATGAATGAATGGCACAATCCACTCCTTACCAAGAGTTCCAGGGTAACTGCGTCTTGGTGTTCTCCCTTCGTAATTCATAATATTCTTTTGGTAATTCAAACTAACCGATTCATCTACCAAATCAAGAATTCCAATAGAAAAATTTCGAATTAAAGGAAATACCAGTTCTAGCTATGCATGAGATTTACAACAGATTTTTCTAGAATAAATTCCATCCTTAGTATGGTGCCCTCGTTCAGCGACCAACTGGTGACTAAAAGAAAACTTATTTTACCAGCAACTGGGTCACTCTAATTGAAAGCAATAATACTCCAAAATTGGAGCAGTTTATAACGTTAGACAAGAGTTGTAAGTCCATAAGACCCCAAAGCACACCAGAGCGCAGCAGGAAAAAGAAAAAACGAACCGATTTACCCAGCTAACCCTGTTTTTTTTTTCCAGGCTAAAAGTTTATATCCTCAAATACTTTGTTGGTAAATTTACTTAAGCTTATTTTTTTTTTATATTTTTTTCTTTTAAAAATTAGAGGGTACAAAAGAAGCTGCTGAACGTTTTATGTTTCATTTTTCACTATGGAAATATTTACTAACAAACATCGTACAGAGTACACACATAACATATGCTGCACAACACAAAATTTTTCTCTCTTTCTCTTTGAATTTGGTAATTGCAGCTGAAAAAGGATTTTCCATTTACTGGTGCAGCTGTAGCTCCTGCTGCTGCCGATGCTCTTTGGCTCTGTGAGTTAAGCAACAACATTTTTTCCAACTGAAATTCCAGCCATAAAAAGGAAGGACATTCACTAGCAGCAGCCAGCCAGCCAGCCAACTCTCCTTTTATCCATCTATCTTGGAAAATGGTTTTACAATTTTATTCTCGTCACAAGTTAAACATGAAATCGCATAATAATACTCGGATACACACAGTTAAGATAAAAAATCTCAAAAAAAAAAAAAAAAAACTCGTGAAATTTTTCTGTGCATTTCTTCAGGGGAACTAAGCGAATTGCTTTTTGCATATTAAGATGAATGTGATTTTCTAGATCCTTTTTGGTAAATATTGTGGGTGGAGAAAGAGAAAAAATGGTTAATGCAATTGATGTACCAGAAAATGGTGTTCTTTATTTTCTCTTGTGCTAGTACTAGGTATCTTGGTTTTTATACGAAAAAAAAGGGAAATCCTCATGACGCTCATTCCATGCTGATGCTCATCAATCCTTGTGAATTGTAAATTCAAATCAGGTTTACGTTTGATTGACATTGCTGGCGGATGTGGTTGGCATATGCAATTGAATTCTGGTTACATTGTGACAATCGATTTCTCATTAGAATAGAAGATTAATGTTGCCATTCGTGTATACCTATAGCTAGCAGTGATTTGGTGGAGATTTTTGTGTCAAAGATCAATTGAGAGGATTGAGGTTGGAATTTTATTTATGCAGGCTTGTGAATGGGTTAACATGACTTGGGTGTTACTGAGAGCGTTATTCACTTAATAAAATTGAATAGGCTTTTTGAATCCTGATCAAAGATAAACGATTGCTCGTATAGCACGAGCTCATTATCCTTTGGAACGCTTGTATTGAAATGTTTTTCGTTGAACATTATTGTGTGAATTGGAAATATCTCAATTGAAGCATAGAGAGGTAATTGTTGCTAATGTTTTCTGCTTTAATGGCACATAATATATGAGAGTGTTTTCAATCTGTTTTATTGCGTAGGAAATCAGGTCAGTTAGATGTTTTTTTTTTGTGAAAGGATACCTTTATCATTAAAAAAAAGTAAAGGGAAAGGGTTATTCCAGTCTTCCCTAATACACTACATTCTTTAGTTGGAGTAGAAATTTAGTTAGAGCACATAGTGTAGATATCTTGGGACTACAAGAAATATGCATATATCTCAATATATACACCTACGTATCCTAGAAGGATGAAGGTACTGCCGCTGGTGTCTACTATAAGTCTCGAAATACAAATTGGTCCTTTGAGCTTAAGGATAGTTGTAGGATGCTGCAAGAAAACAAGCTGAGGAAAGCTTGTACGTATGTACATATGTATGTATGTTGCCAGTCAAGCAGTCATTATCCTCGAAGAGATAATCTAATCACTCGCGGTGGAAAATGAGAAAGGAACCCTTTTAGAACATCAATGTGGCTTCAGAAAAATGCGATCTACTGTTGATGCCATAAGAGTGGTAGTTGACATCGCAAAGGACGCCATAGCAGGGGAAAGAAGGCTCTATGGCACAAAGGAATACTGTGTAGTAGTAACGCTCATCAGAAGATCACTCGCAAGATTAGATACACTACTACGAGCTACTTTAGCAACAGGAAGCTCAGATATGACGCAGATGAAGGGGTAAAATACTACAACGTTACAGCGAGAGTTCCATATAGATCGGTCCTAAACTCGTTACTAGGGAACACCATGTTTGACGGAGTCCTACGGTCAGCGTTGCCTAGAGGGCATACATTGCTGTAAGTAGTGATAGTAGGTAAGCAGATTCATGCAGTTGTACCCACTACAAACGAAGCAATTGCCCGGTTAAAAGGTTGGCTAGCAACCGTTGGACTAGAACTAGATCCAACCAACTGGAAAACAATCGTCAACATACAGACTCTCAGCTCTACGAACAAATAAGCAATCGACATTCTCGCAGATGAAATGCTGTGGATATACAACAGTAGAGTCTTGATCCAATACAAAGCAAATGGAATGAAGATTATCAATATGGAGGAAAAGGCTGCTATGTGGTAAGCTCGTTGGGATAATACAACTAAATGCAGATGAATACTTAAACTTATTCTAATAATTCAGGACTGAAAAAGTCGCAACCATGGGGACTGCAACTATAACCTTACCCATTTCCTGTCTTGTCACAGTGGTTACCGTAAGAATCTTCACCGATTTGGACATGAAAGCTCACCATCTTGTCCCGAATGTCCAACTGAAGATGAAGATATGGAGCATGAAGTATTGTACTGTCCATGCTTTCTGTGATGGAGAACTACTCTGGATCTATTGCTGATCCTTTATCGCATGTTGCAGTCTGGGGAGAATTGGGCGAAAATATGAAATTTTGTGACACTATTGGAAAATGAGCTACGAAAAGCAACAGTAGAAGCCTCAGAAATTGTAGGAACCTCAGAAGGATGGGTCATAACACAAATAGCTTGATTTGCTAACCAGACCCGCGGGGAGAGTGATTGAAGTGTGTAGGGTGTGTGCTTAGTACATCGGCGTATTACTGGCATTGATTACGCAGTTTGGCAAATCGTGATGCTAGCAGAACTCAGGCTACTAATATTTATGAATCTAACACAGCCGTGGGTGAATCTAAGCTCGTAATTCAGTATTCACCAATGTGACCCTCTGCAGGGTGCCAGGCCACATGGAGATCCCCTGCAATAAAAGGGCAGATGAATTGGCCAGGAAAGGGTTACATTTAAAATCTTCCTAAAGCCAGTACACTGCTTAGCACATTGCACATAGCACAGGGAAATACATAGACAGTGAGTCCTGTGAGGACCAGCTAGTCAGCGATAAAAGGAGGTTCCCAGATCTCATCTAACTAAGTCGAACAGTCTTGAGTATCATGACAGCAAGGCTAAAGAATTCTTTAGAAGTTGTTTGGCGAGGAAGAAACGGAATCCATTCATCACCTACTGTGTGATTGTCCAGCACAGGACAATAAAGTGAAAGACACTCTGGGGACCTATTTCCTTTTCGAGCTGAACGATCTAGGAAAAATAGAGCTAAACAAACTCCTCCTTTATAAAACTGTGTGATTTAGTTCAGCAGTCGAATAAGTTTAGGTTCTCATCAACAGTTTGGGCACATTGGACTCATTATCTTATGGCACTAGATGACCTAAGTTGTTATGGTATGAAGCTTCTAAATGAAGCTTCCTTCTACGGGAGAGAGCTGGGCAGACACAAAGAAGAAGGTGAGAAATAGTCTTCCTCATCCTTGCAGGTCCTATAAAAGTTATTTGCAAAAAGCCCTAGCCTTGTTATTAGACAGTGTCCGGTCATGACACATGTTGTGATGTCGATATGGAACCTGTTAAGAAAAATCAAAGTCTTAGACCTTTGTGGTAGACATACTACACCACCTATCCACCTGAGATTTACACTCTCGATTGCATCCAGCTTGAATTTTTGTTTGCATGTAGCGATTGGTGGCTTTTGCCGGCATGATGGGTAAGGTTGTTCTTATTCTGGCGAGTTCATCGGTCCTGGAATGTCCCTATGCCCTGGCCCAAAAAAAGCGAATGTTGAACTGCCCGTAACTGCCATCTCCGTAAGAGACTAGCGGCAATCAAGGGCTACAAAAGAAGATATAGATTTTCCTTGACCACTGTGAGCCTTAGTAAGCCAATTAGTCTAAGAAAAGCCAAGGCCTCGAGTCCCAAAACTACTTGCGCCGATAGTTGAGACGCTTTTGTTGAGCCAAATAGCACATGGTTTTGTGAAGCTGAAACTTTGTAGAAAAGCTCAAGATGTGGGGTTATGATAAAAACCTTTTACTTTTTTTTTAGACACCTGTCTTCTAGCACACTTTAAATAATAAGTCAGTAAGAAAATCAGTTTCCTACAATTCAATCACTTTAAAACGAATTCTACGCTTCGGTTCGTGCTATAACAATTACAACTTTAACTATTTGGAACTTAAAGAACAAAAACATCTCCGTTCTACAAGTCAATTGCCACACAATATAAATTTTGAGCACCTCTCACTTTTCAATCAAAACTTTAATTGCAACTCCTAGCAAAGAATTGAGAAGTTACTCGGCCTAATGTAGTGCTCTATATGAAAGAAAGTCAATTTGAATACCAAATCGATTCAAAATGTAGCTATTTTTGGGATAAGCCAACAGAATAAATTTCCCAATCAAATTTCATACAAATTTGTTTAGGATTACCAGACAGACGGATACGAAGCCAACAGTCGTGTCTCATTCTCAGGATTAAAAAGATACTTTACTTTATAGTTATTTTTTCATTTTGCCTTGAACATTTGACTTTTTGAAAAAGGACGAGAAGCAGCAAATACCTGAATTCAAACTAAAATCCTCAAATGAAATCTAATACGATCCCTGACTGGTCAGAGAGTAAAGAGGACTTATACTCAATCAGCCCATGCCATGTAGCCTATCAGATAAAAGGATTTCAGAGATAGAATGAGCTATGGTTTGCATACAGGACCGGATCAAGCAGCCAGAGGTTTCCATGTCATAAATTGTTATGATAGCATTTCCTATGTCGTCTCATTGCATTTTGGAATTACTGCTTCACAACTGGGTCTCAGGATTTTCCATAAATAACTAAAGGAAATAAATTGCTCTTAAAGCATTTTCATGTTTCCTCGTTTGCTCGACACACCAACATCCTGAATGTCATTAACACCACTTTCCTGAAATCCCAATTATCTTTCTCTCATTGCGTTGCATATTACCGTTACCGAGAACATCATTAGAACACAAGCCCACAGGGTGAGACGAGAGAGGGAGCAAAAACAACAATATGAAATGAAAAACAAACCACACCACCTTTCTCTGCAAAGGAGTATATACCTACTAGAACATCCTTCAGTCAGAAATGAAATTAGGCCAAGCCGAGTGACACATTGTTTCCTAGAGAAGCCTTTTGTTACGTAGGCCAACATCGTGTCAAACGGTGACACATGTGAGTTTATTCACCTACAAGTATCTTTTCACTCATCGTTCCGCTTAGTTCCGCTTAACTAAGGCGGACGCAGTAACCTTTTTGATACCTATTCGTTGGGTTTCACATTTAAAGGTGCGTCAGGTTGTGTGCTGCTCGTAGCATTAACCTTTTGAGAAACAACCGACTACCAAAAGGATACACAATTCATTTTGCTGTATGTGTGTGTTTGTGTGTGTTTGAGGGGGTCCTCGCGCTGCTCTGCCTCTCTTTTTCAGTGTCTGGGATTGAGGTTTATGAAAAAATAATGTGGTTGGCGCTGGGTTATAAATGTCAGTTGGTAAGTTTTATTTATGATACTCCTGGGAAATGGTATTTATCCTAGACCTTAATATGGAGAACATATCTTAGTCGCAAAGCGTTGGAATTGTGCACAAAACAAAAAGGCATACAGAGATGCACTTTTTGTTTTTTTTTCTGAAAAACCGCATCGGTTTTGTTGCGAGGAAATCTCGGGTATCAGCAATATATACACAACTGCCGGTAGACCCATTAATAATCGCTGAAAAGGGATTCGAAAAATTTATTTCATAAGTAACACTGAGGAAGGATATGCCATAGTATATGCCAGGCACCTGTGATTTAACTTCAAAGCTGGGCATAAAATTAATTATATTTTTCGTAACATAGTCTTGATAGAAATTAATTGCAAATGATTTAAAGGAAAGGGGATAACAATTTCTATATTTCAATTTATGTGAACTTTATGGTATACAGTTGCCTTTGGAAGGGGGAGCACTTAAGAGCATCCTTGAATCTTTTTTAGTTCATTTAGTCAGCTCGCTTTCCAGTGGTTTTATTTTTGTATAAAGTTCTTGGATAAGAATTTTGTGGCATGAGGATGACATATGTATTTAGATTGTTTACCCCTTCTTGGGTTTGATCTGACGAATTGAATAGCTAGAGTTCAAATTGCTGGGCCACGAAATATGGCCACGGTGTACTCGTGTGCGGTTTCTGGAAATGTGCCTCAGCTCTCCCCAACTCTTTCCCAGTTACCGTGCTTCCTTCTCAACTGTTCTGCGCCACGTAGTCCTAGGACCGCCGTGTTATCTGGCATATCCTGAGTAAGCGGGTTCCATTGCATCGTGTGGTTAGCTATAGTTTTGCCACCCTTTTGGAGAGTGTGACCAACCCACTGCCACTTTCGTCGTCGTATGGTTATGTCTATAAGTTCATGGAGTGTTCTCTGATAAAGCTGTTCGTTAGAGATACTGCTGGGCCAGAATAAACTTAAAATCTAGCCATATAGAAAACCTTGATTATTCGCCGAAATTTCAAAATATCTGCATCTAAACTGCCGTTCACGAAAAAATAAATCTTTTTTAGGAATAACAATTAATAAATTGCTTTTAGCTTGAAAAGTAACGGCCTGCCTCAGGTCTAACTTTCAGTCGTTCAGGGACACATTTTGTGGACTTTGGTCTGAAACCAAATAATGGTTGTTGTATTCATAAAAACATATCTTTCATTATTTCCTTTTCATATTTTTTGACGCCATATACATAAACCTACCCCAAGGCCACACAAGAGGTATCCTTTTCCTGGAAAAGCCCTACAATTAGATACCATATGAACATTTGACTCAAAATAGTAGCAATAAATCTTGTTGCTAAAACCCCAATGACACATTTTCCACATAACAGTTTGTTTTACCATTCCAAACCATATACTTAATCTATACATAGGGCGTGAAACTTAACACTTAACAAAACAAAATCTCTCTCTTCATCCGAGCGCGTTAAGATTTGATCAGGTGAAAATAGAAACATCCTAACGTAAGACATTGCCAAAATGGATAGCTATACCTAAGGTTCCTTAATAAAAACCAATGTCGTTGTCATCGTCGTCGTCATAGGAACAGAGAACAGAGAACACAAAATGAAACCAAACCGCACAACAATACCATCCACAAGCGACTTCACAGGCAATTTCTTTTCATTAAGCCACACTAAACACATACAGCCATACAACAACGAACATTTGGTTTCATTCCCTAGAGTCATTCTTCGATGAATAAAGGAGCCATGGATATTGTTCACATCCCATTTAGGTCTTAGCATGCAATATCCAGATGTTATCATCGATTTATGTGATGCTTTGCTGCCAATATTCCTCCATAGTGGATCTACAGGATTGCCCCCCAAATGAAATCCACAAAACAAAAGAGCCTTTGAAACGAAATTCCCATAAATGTACCTACACTCGAAAATAAAATATAATAGATACAGAATGCCTCCAATAGTTTTCTGATTATCATCATCAAGGCTGTAAGTGGCAAGTTTTTTTTTTTTTTTTTGTTTTTAATGAATTAAAGACACATCCTTATACTTTTGAGAAATCAAGATAAAAATCAAATATGTATTTCGAATCCTGGAATACACCCACATTTCAGATTTTATAGAAGAAGACAAACCTTTCGCTATCCTTCGCACATACAAGATGTAAATAGCTTTGGGAGTAAATAAATGGTTCCTTTGCTTACTTTATATTCGCTTGTAGGTACAAGTTTGTTGATTTTCTTTTGAAAATGATTTGCTGAATGCTCTGTGACTTTTAGAATATCCAGCCAATCCTATTTCGTATTCATTCCATTTGACCTACTACTTCTATGCTTGGTGACTTTCTCGTATCAGAGAGACATTTGTCTTTAATTAGATTAATTTCTCTTGGGAAATTTCAATGTCCTTGTACACTGGTAATGTTTGACACTAACAGATATATATATTTTCTTTTCTATTTCCTTTTTTTTGCGTTCACGAGTTTCTGTTGGATTTTGCAAGAAACGCGCAGAGAAATATCCTACTCAGAGATTGTTATCAACGCAAGTCGATGGAAATGTCCTCTAATGTCCTCGTTTTAAAAGATAATGTAATGGAGATTAGCTCCAGAATGAGAAGAAGTCATTTGAATTGGTTTGCCTTAAATTATACTGATTTTTTAATTTCAGAAAAAGTAGGACCTTTATATGCCAATGACTTATACTTTTTCAGGTACTTAGTTACTTTGCGTCTTAATTATTGTTCGGTGTGAATCATTCGCTAAAAAAACGAGCCTTTCATAATCTCACGTACACAGAAACCGAGCAAGTATGAATCATGTAACTAATATGAAGTGTTAATGGTTGAGTGAGTAGTAGGCTCACATTCAAAGTATTCATTCAATCAGAGTATTCACAAGAACAGTGGAATATACAAGTGATTCACAAGCCTTCGAATGTTTTCATAAAAAGTGAGTAAAAAAGGGAGTAGAAAACGCTGAACACCGAAAGTGCAAATAGCAAACGCGACAGACAAAATCAAAGAGCACTGCAAATGCATGCATACCTATACATACATGCATAGATAGAAGATCGGACGAGCCACTCGAAACATTCATAGCTTTCTTCCAAATGCAGTGCAGTGCTAGGCAAAGAAGTGTAAGACTAGATCCATTTCTTGGAATGAATGTGAATGGGAATGGGAAATGAGAGCTCATTTCAGATTTGTTTTATGAAAGGCAATAAAATGTGAGCTCAGCGAATACATTTTGTGAATGAATACGAATGGCTGACAGTTCAAGCCACTTGCTGTAGGTCTCTGCTTTACCTTTACTTCTTAGATTCAGAAAACTGTCATACATAATAGTCCACAAAAAAGGGTACATATTTCCCTCGGCAATGTTGTTTTATTTAATACCATTATCAATCCCATAATTAATCCAGAAAAGACCCAAACACTGGCAATTGTCTAAGAGCATAACAAACAACATAAAGTTTGACACCTAATTTATGATACACGCAAGTCGTGACTAGATTTTAAGTACCTGACACAAGAATGATAGTTTGGTGTTTGAAGAGTGACAGACAGAAGTGATAAGAAGCCAAACACACTATAGTTTACGTTGCACTACGGAACATGAAGTATTGTACCAGTGGTATGAGAATAAGACTATTGACGGTAATAGGAGCTACCCTCAAGCTTCTTTCCCTAGATTTACATATAATCGTCATGAGCAGATTGGATCCTTACGTCTAGTAGCAGCTACTCCTTTCCCTCAAGTACTATTGGTATAAGCCAGTCAGAAAGCTGGAGAAAAAATATACAAATATGCCTACTATAGACGACAGGACACCAAGGGCAAGGGCAGGGATGGATACCTTTACTTCAGCGGCTCACGATCCTAATCTAAACTAAATGAGTTCTAAGAAATCTCGAGAAATGGACAAGAGACTGTAAACTTTACGTCAACGCAGATCGGAACCGAATTGTCCTTCTCCGTCAGAAAAGCTCTAAGCCAACGCCATATGTATATGTACTTCATTGTGTTCAAAACTGGAAATTTTAGAGTTGATATTTATTCGATTCCAAGATAAGGCATCAAGGATTGAATGTAGAGGCCCTATTTTTTATATTTTCCCCTTGATGCAATCACCACTTTCACTAAAAGCTTATTTGGATGAATCCTCTCTAGCAGTCGCGTTGTATTTAAGTCAGTGTCTATCACCCTGCCATTTTTAAAACATCGCACTGAATGCACTGTGGCTGGGAACACTTACAATTGCCATGACAGCAAAAGTTCTCACTTCGCGGTTCTGATTCTCTCTTTTCATCATTTTCTTGTGAAAATTAAAGCTGCATACGTGTGCGTGAATTTAACATTTTCCTGTGTTTGATGAGATGATTACCAGAGGCGCATCTCTTTCATCACTTTAGATCCAAGTGTCGAAAATGCCAGCCAATACAAAAAATTATATGTATTTCCAGTCTTTATCACTTTTTAATTTGTCTACATAGTTTTCGGTTTGAAATCGATAGAGCCACCACTCTAAACGGCCTTTCGGGCTTTCTGACTGTCGGCGTTGACTGCATTGATGATCCTTTCATTGGAAATCAATCGGACTCACCGCGATGGATACAGCGAATAGGGTTCAGGGTAAAATTCGTTAGTACCCTACAACGCCAGAAAGTTGATGGTATTTTCTGCAATATGTGCAGGGTCATCGTCGTGTCCTTTTTTCTGGCATCCCGACAAACTTGTAATAAACTAATTTCAGTATACCCACCAATTTTCAGTTGCCATCTGTCCTGTTTCCAATGAAATACGTAAAACCGACCGGGAGAAGTAAATCGACGTCATCACTTCGGTTGGTTGATTTAGCCCGAGGACATGCACCGTTTGAGCTCCATACCGCGGACTGATAGTTCGGTTTCATACCTTTAAAACCAACATTCATTCGTCAAAGCAGCTCGAAGTTTCGTTTTTACATTTTTCCAAGAAATGCCAGACAGAGCAGTTCCTTTTTTTTGCGTCACCACACGAAAGTCGTAGAATCCGTCATGCAGATTTCTTGGGGCAGTTCAGGTCCTTTCTAAATATTCATAACATTCTGGCCCAGTTCATTCCATCCTTCCCAGTTCATATAGGTGAACCTTCATAATAAAAAAAATAGATAATGGTTGGTCTGTAATCTTTAAAGCTTCTTGGACACATCCATTCTTTAAGGCTTCTAGGTACATCCTTGCGTTGGTTTCACGAAGTATACGATACCACAAGGTCAAACTCTGTTGGGTACCTAAACACAGCAATGGGAACGAAAAGGCGGATGAATTGGCAAGGCTGGGGTCTGCTATGAATATCAGTGAGGTTGACCATCATCCGAAGAAGGCCAACGGCTCCTGATTATCCAGAGAGGACTGTACTGGCCCCATGGCCAAAATAAAATAAATTTAAATCAAAGACGCTACTAACAACCGATAGAACTTCTTTTCGCGTGCACACGGGAGTAGTCACAGGACACTGCGGCAGGAACTATGCTCCTAAAATGGAATGGAGAGTCTAGCGATTTAAGCAGAAGCTGTGGAGATGAAGATGAGGGAGTACTCCTTAACCGGACGGAGGAAGTATATTCATTACGACCTCTGTTGGAGAAAATGGACAAGTCGAGAGATGCAACCGAACTTGGTTTTTCTCATTTTTCTGTAAAAAACACCAGAGTACTGAGTGAATCCAACATTTGCCGTTGTGAATCATTCGCTAAAAAGCGAGTTAACTTTGCGAAGCGAAATGAAATCGAATCATCATAGTGTTGGTATTCATGAATAATTGAGTGCATAGTAGGCTCAAATTCAAAGTATTCATTCAATCAGAGTATTCACAAAAGCTGTGAAATGTACAAGTGATTCACGAGCCTTAAAATGGATCCAGAACAATGCAAGTACAAACAACAAAGTTGGCCTCTTTTTATGAAAAGAAGGAAGCAAAAACAATGAGCACAGCAACATTTTTACATTGATAGAAGATTACACGAGCCATTCGAAGCATTCATTGCCTTTTTCCAAATTAAATGCCAAGCAACAAAGTGTAAGGAAAATAATTATTTCTTGAAGTGAATGTGAATGGAAGCTCGCTTTAGATTCGTTTAATGAGAGGCAATAAAATGTGAGCTCAGCGAATACAAATTTGTATGAATACTTAAAAGGAAGTGAATATTTTTAATGGCTCACACGCGAGCTACAATAGACACATATCTATAGATGAATAGAAGACTGGCCCAAGCAGAATTAAGTAGTGCCAGCAATTGCAAAACGAAAAGGAGTCTACATGAACTGCTGAAGGCAATCATGGATTTCGAAGAAAAAAACGATGATTTGCGTTTGATTTGCGGAAGAGACTCTCGCTAGTTAGTCGCCATTTCAGCTAGACGTCTTAAGGTTGCATTAAATTAAAGAAAACAATTTTCGAGAGAGACATCAATTTGAAAGAGATATGATCGACAGGATGTCTAGAAACAACCCTACCGCGCGTTGCACACGTAGACGGAAAATATCATCGCAAGGATTTGCAGCTTTAGAAACTATTCGGAAAGAGTCACGTAGATGGCGATATTAATCAAGGGGACCAGAAAGCTCCCCCTGACTGCAGTGCTCATAATCATTTTTAACCCTTGCACCATGATGTCCTTTTCTCAAATTAATGTCCACTATTTAACTTGATTCATCTCCTGTCGTTGGCATCACCCACCGCCACCATATTGCTTCAGTATTTATATACAATGACATAAATAAAATTTTATATCAGAGACTGTGAGCGGAAGACAAACAAAAAAAAATACCATTCTCCCCCAGGTAACTTTCAACAGACGGTTAGTTATATAAATGTCTGCTTTTTTTTTTTTAAACTGCAAAAAGTTTCGAAACGGAATCTCCTTTTATATTGATTGCCAGCCAATGAATGAAACCCACAGCTCTCCACGTCTGACAGTTGGTTACCCAATGATCCACTTGAGATGGGGAGATTTAACTTTTCCTTTTTTGTCCATATAATCCTGATGCCACTACGACTAAAACGAATGACAATGTGAGGAATGTGCAATGTTACGTAATGCAATGAAACCCTTCTAATCCGATAAATCGGTATGCGATTTTTCAAACTATTCCCAGAATGACTTGCCGCAATTTCCTTTGGTTTTTTCTCTTATTTTTTTTTCAAAGTATTTTTCATCTTCAGTTTGAATTAATTTTCACTTTTTAGTGCAACAACGTGATAGAGGAACAAATGGCAAACGATTAAATTTTAGTCAAAGTTTATAAGCTTTAGTTGCATTCATGAATTCGAAAGAAGGGGGGCTGTCAGTGTGACGTGCTTAGCGGGAAGGGATATATCCTTTTTATGGCTTTTTAAATATTTGCTTTAAAGTTGCACCTACGGCTTATCGTTAACGGCCGCAAACAGTTCAGGAAGAACTCACAGACATTAAAGGATATCGAATTGAGTTGCAGACATAATTTACGAGAGCGGTTCTTACTGAGAGTTCATACCAGTGAGCCGGTTGCAAGATAGGCAACTGAGCGGTTGTGGTGTTAGTTTGACTTCAAGATATGATGATTGGAGCACCTCGGTGTTACCAATCGTGGCCCCAGTCTTGGTGGATGTGAGGGTTTTGTGCACGGCAATTAAATCTGACCGAGTTCAAAGGAGGGTTTACCCCTTGTTCATAAAACTGGAAAAGAATTGAATCGGCCTGAGAGATTTCTCTGCCACTGTCCATCGTAGAACCATCAGAATAGAATATCAAATCTTTTTTCTTCTTAGTTCTCCAGTTCTTCCAGTAAATTATGTCAGGAATTCTAGCATCGTGTTCATGTGATCAGTTTCCGTCAATCCACTGGTAGCTTTCCTTCACGACAGAATGGAGGCGTGGCCGTAAGGGCTCAATGACCATAATCGTCCCTCAATCTTACAGCAATAAATGTCAAGCGGAATGAACCTAATTGTGGATGGCCTCGGTGCAGTTCTCATTGATCCCATGCCCTCTTGATTTTGGTTAGGTTTCAAAGCTGATATTGCTTCTCAAGTACCGTCTACCATACTAGTGAGCTATATGTGAGGATGGGTCGTACTACCGCCATGTATATCCGATATATCACAGCTGGTTTGAAGCCCCATGTGCTGCTGAAAGCCTTTTTGCAAGAGTGGAGTACTTCGCTTGCTTTTTTGATGCGTTCAGCAGTCTTCTCCTTCCAGTTTCGTACAGGTTATGCAGTGGATCCTTACTGACCTTGGGAGTGAGTGTAGAATTATCACAGTTTACATAGTTTTCCTCATTTTAAATGGTAATCTCATAGCAATAGTAGCTTCATCCTCATCATCCTTATCATCCTCTGCATCCTCTCAAGCTCTGCTTTAAAGTACTACAAAATGAAATTGTGAGCTTCTAGCTTTATGAACAGGATACATCATCATACACGCCGTATGCATTGCTTTACCACTCAAATTCACACTAAACAACATATGTACATATCTTGCAATTTATTCATTTGGGAATGGATGACTTTCCATGACTACATTGCGAAAAATTGTGTCGGTTCACATTTGAAAGCAAAAACATTATCACACTCATGAGTGCAATGTTGTTTTCAAAGCCAAAACTAATCAGAGAAGCCTCCTAGCCACCACCAGCTGTGCATATGCGGGACCCATCTATCCAATCTATCTGTGTATAGTCCATCCATGCGTACTTAACTAATCCAATTATTTACTCCATCCAAACACCAGATAGTCCAACCAAAACACCCGCAACTAAAACACGCAATGAGGAATCCTCAAAATAAAAATAAAAATAAAAATACAACCACATTCACACCAGAATCCATAAACCAAAAATATATCCTCGTATGTGGTCTAACCATGATGCCCACTGAAAGTTTTCGGGGGCCAAAAATCCCAAACGAATTTATAAAATTCGTTAGTCGCAACGCAACCTATAATTTTCCACCCCATTAACAGTGAATGGAGAGATTTCACTAAATAATAAATGAACTTTTGCAAACCATAAGCATGTAGTAGGATCCTGCAAAAAGGATCCGAAAAGTAAAACGTTCTCTGCCACTCAATCCATCCCACATGATTAATCACTCTGGATTATTTAATTGAACTATTTCCCCCCAATACACACACACATACGTGAAGATGGAAATAAATACTAAATACCCTCGACCCATACCTCCTGCTGGGCAACAAGCGGAAAATTAATTTTGCTAACTAGGGGTAAGTCCATCCCCCCGAAAATTTATGTACGCAGGACCTTTTGTAGTGTTCCCGCCGAGAGAAGAGGGGTTACGAGTAGAAACTAGATATCTTCCTAATTATCAATGCCGGCCGCCAACGCACAGGACTCTCATATCTGAGTGGGTGCCACACAAACGATCTGCATTAAGGTTTTTAATAACCTGGCACTTTTTAAGGCAAGTGCAACCTTCGACGGTTTAATAAATCTTCTAACGACGCCGGAAACCAATATAATAAATCATACCCAAAAGCGCCAACCACCTACACAACGTTCCGTGACAATTTAAACGGAGACCCACAGCCACAATCGAAATCAGAGAAAAGGAAACATTGAGAGGTAAAAATATACACATTATGATTTATTCGAGTTCGATTTTATCAATGAAATTCGAATGAGGCGTTAGGCGTTAGCAGCGGTAGCCTCCTCTATTGTGGCCACTTGCACGTGCCCGAAGCGTTCTGGCGGCAGGAGTAAATGCTTATACGTGTATACACACAAATGACAGTTGAATTTTAAAGAGTAGAATGGAAAATGATTGAATATGTCCTGCGTCTTTGCCGCGTCACACAGGCGTCCCGTTTCGTTCCGTCTCCATAATAACGGATTTCATTGTACGTGACCTCAAAGAAATCACATAAACTTCCTTTCATCTCGATTTTTTTTTTTCGGTTTTTATGTTTGTGTTGCCAAATAATCAGGTCGTGGTGGAAATAAGAGGGAAAAGGACTCTATATGTGAATATTTCTATTCCTGATTTTGGGGCTTAATGATTCATTCATTTTCCGGTCCCTTTGTGGTATTAGATGTTTTCTTGAGAAGAAATTGTTGAAAGTAATGAAATCTCAGCTTGTTCACGTTCTTGTGGGTCCTGGACTCTCCTCCGTGGTGGTGGTTTTTAGAAGATGAAATTTGCGTCGTCATTTTTGCCATCGGTTTGGGTGAATTGGTATGACATTGATGGAAATTGGTTAAGACAATGGCAAAAGTTTTTTTTTTCCTCTTTGTCTTTTATTGTAGAGCAAATTTTCGCTTTATCATCACGGAAGAATGAAGTTGGCAAATTACTGGGTGGCTGGGATATTGGGAGAAAACATCATTAGTTGGTGATGTGTTTAGGGGAACATATCTAGGGATTATCAGGACTTTCAAAATCCGGAAGAGATGCTTGTTTTAATGGAGTTTTTAGAGGTCATGGACCTATTGACAGGGTTTTTGGGGAACAATATATGAAATTATATTGCCGAGCATGATTGTCGATGAGACAATTGGAAAGAGTCGTAAAAAGAGTTATGACAAAAGTCATAAAATGGTTTCAAAAAAATTTGTTTGGGGAATACACATTCGACCAAAAATAATGATATATCTACACATGAAAGATAATCATTTCGATGGAATGACGAACAATTTTCGCCTCATACCTATAAACCTTGTCTAAACTGAAAGTTTTCGAATTCATTCAAATTTGTATATACAAGCCATTCGAACGTGCTAAAGGCTGCCATTTGGTCCGTAGTAGTACCGTGGCTCAACGTTTAGGACTTTGCACTTTTATGCAAGATGCTGGTTTGAATTAGAGAACTTCATGAATCTATCCATTTGCCATTGAAAATCATTCGTTAAAGGCCGTGAGCCTTTCACAGTCCCACGTATACAGAAAACAAGCGAATCATGAATCAGCATCGTGTTTGTATTCATGAATACTTGAGTGCGTAGTAGGCTCAAGTTCAAAGTATTCATTCAATCAGAGTATTCACAAAAGCAGTGTACAAGTGATTCACGAGCCTTCGAATGGTTTTAAATGGATCCAGAACAGTCCAAGTACAAACCACAAAGGCGATCTTTTTTATGACAGGATAGAAGCAAAACCAAAGAATATATGTACATACAAATATAGAAGATCGCACAAGCCACTCGAAACATTCACTGCCTTTTTCCAACAAATATGGTGCCAGACAACAAAGTGTAAGCAATCATTTCTTGGAATGAATGTAAATGGGAACTTGCTTCAGATTCATTCAATAAAGTGTAAGTCCAGCGATTACTTCCTGTGAATGAATACGAATGTGTCCGAATACATGAAAATTAGTGAATAATATTTGCTTCATGTCTCTGAATGGAATTCATATAGTCCTAAAAACTAGTTACTTATTTTCAGAATATACAAACCACTCTGATGATCTGGCGAATTTCAGCATCTTGTCAATATCTACGCCAGAGACCTCTTCTAGCTTGGGAAAGGAGTTTTTGCAGAGGAATTTGTTTCTGGAATGCTAGAGTGCAGGACATTGGGAAAGAAAGTGGCTGGTATCCGGTAAACCTTTCTCAGCGCTGCTTCCTCTGCAGAGTTCTTCTTCCATCCGGCAGAATAGAAAGGAGTCTGTTCTAAATCTCTGGGTCCTTGCTTTGTTGAAGGATGGCCATAGTCGTCTTGTAATGTATCAAGTTCCCATGCTAAGTTCGCCTCTCTTGTAGCTAACTTCCCTGCTTTAAGACTAAGAACGCAGGGCGGGATGTTTACAGGGAGATCAGTTTTTTCTATTAAACTTGTCCTTGAAAGTTCAACCTTGTGCTGTGTTCATAGAGCCTAATGCTGTTGTTAAGATCAGGAAGTCGTATGGACTTAGATATTCTCAACAATTCTGAGAAGGGTACAGACCATTACCATTTTTCCATTCTTCTCTGCTTAGGTATAGGCTTAGGCACATGGCATAGTAAAGTCTATATGGCGTGATTTAGTCCGTAGGGAGTACACGGCCAAAATATTTGTACAGGGTGGTCGATTGCCCTACAGCATTTTACTGTTGCTTGAATTTGGGAGCAAAACAGGCTCATATCTTTGCCTAATTCCTTCTCCGAAACGTTACATCCAAGGATCTGTCTCTGACGTTTGTCATATGTATACATATGCATTAGGCCTTAAGGCACTGCATCCAACCACTCTGATTCATTGGGTAGGAGACTACAATGGAAGTTCTGGTATTCATATCGACGGCCATTAGAAGCATAGCAAACAAATTCCTGCTTTGTTTTTCATAACACTCCAAGTTCAGATATTTAAACCCAAAATGCAGGCTACGCAGAATTTTTCTCACAATAAGAAATCTATGATTGTCGTCCTCCAAGAAATTCCATGGATTCCATATAATAGATAGAACCCACGTCAGTAGTCACGTATATCGATCCCAGATAAATATTTTCGGAGCACCATTGTCAACAAAAATGTTCTCAAACAAGCGAAAAGGAAAAAAAAAACACACACTAACCCTTAAAAAAAACAAAGCCAACTCATAACCTCCATCTTTGAGTGCCTTTATAAAAAAAAAAAAGCCTTCGCCCCCTCCGAAAATAAAAGAAAGGTAAGTACCATGTGTGCCTCAGTATTAAAAAAGTCCCAACACGGCACATCCTTTTTAAATAATGACCTTCACTTTGTGCACCATATGGGCTTTCTAAAACTTATTTACACACGTGGAATGAGTACGCGTATCTAAAATTCATTTCATGAAACGAAAATTTGCATTTAGTAAGTATACGCCACCGGAAACGCTTTACATTTTTATTTTAGTTATGAAACATGTAGAAGCTGAGAGAATAAAAATAAACCTATTGTTATTGGTTCATTGAAAGAAGTATCCTTATTTGCTATCAAGTTTCGTCAAAAAAATTCTCCTTACTTCTAAAGGAAGTGCCAATTGTCTGTGTGTATTGTGTGCACCTACGTGAGCTCATTTTGTCTGCTGCCGGTACAAGGACTTAATGTACATCAGTACGCCGAAGGAAGTAATTGCGATTCACAAGAGAAAATGTAACAGTCATGAAAATCAAATTAAGGAACTCGTGGAAAACATGGAAGGAAGTATATTTTTTTAAGTAATCGTCACGTAGGGTAGTTTAAGCATCATAAATAAGAAATAAACGAAAATTGTATGTGAAACAATTTAAATGTGTTCATTGTTGTACAAATTTTAGTTAAATAAGTTCGTTATAATGGAAAAATCAGCAGAACAACAGAAGGCAAGGACACAGTGATAGGATCGCTTAAAAATGGTCACACTTTCAACTGAAACTACGATGGCTGAAGTATCAACTTAAGGTGTTGAACCTTATGACCGAGACCACGTACCCCTCAAGCTAGCCGCATCCAAATATGCACGACAATTTATAGTTGTTGACACCTATTTGAAGGCTCTCCTAAACTACGTATTTCATGGTGAATTATTCTTCTTGTCTTCTTGTTTTTTTTTTTCACTGAGAAGAGATTAATTCCCACCTTCAGACCTCAAAGTATGAACGACTTGAGATGGAGTTGACATCTCAAGTTCAGCTAGATAACAGCATCAGCCTTCAAACTTCTCCAAAATCAAGAGGCCGGCATGCATCGGAATCATGGGATCAATGTGAATAACACCGACGGCGGCAATGGAAACCATGCCTAGTTTCATTCAGCAGCCCAAACTGCTATAACATTGAGGAATGGCCGATTGTGGTCATGGAGTCTTTACAGCCCTGTTTCCATTCTGTCCCGATGGGATGCTACCAGTGGGTTGACGGAAACTTAATACATGAACACAATGCTAGCATTCGAAAGGAGATTCTATGCAACAATTTCTGACAAAATCTACTGTAGAACTGGAGAACCAAGAGGTAAAGCAGTTTGCATTTTATATTGACAGGGAAAGGGAACGAAGAAGCTGACAAGGGTGGACGCTGCACATATCGTAGGCTCTTCCTTTTGTAGCAGCCCCAATCAGTTCCTTACGGAAAAAGTTAGAAGTTGAAGCCACACCTCGAGCAAAGAGACGCTGGGTTCACCTTAATACATGCGTGCCAAGGGCGCTATGGCCGGCCTTTAGCAAGAAGAGATCATCAACGCTAGTCAAACTCAATCGTTATAACGCACTGGTCCTTTCTGGCGTAATTACTGGCCTTCACCCGGTTAGAGTCGAAGAAGGAATTTGTCATCTGTTGTGTAATTGTCCTGCCCTAGCCGTCAGAAAAAGAGATATCTTGGTAGTCATTTCTTCTTGGAGCTGGAGGACTTAGGCAAAGTGGAGCTCCTGCTGAGATTCATATCACCATCTGCGTGGTTCTAACAGCGGACTTTCTCGTGCGCTGTGCTTTGCTTTGATCTCCCTTCTTTAATGTCAGAAGAATAGAAGTGGATTTATAAGCTTATAGTTACAGGTTGTGTCAATACAGTACAGCTGCGTACATAAGACAGGGTGTTGATACATTCAGTTATGGAGATTCACTTCTTAAGCCAAATCGGGGACAGTACGCCATCCTGAGTACACCAGGTTTCTGAACTCTGAGCTGGTTACTTTCGACAGCAAACACAGCTTCATTCTTCACTTCTTAATGTCACTAAAGAAGTTACATATTAGGCTTACACATTTCCCTCAAATCGTACTCAAACTTGACTTCAGAAAGAATCTAACTTAAACTGAGACCAGGTTGAAATGTAGTACACTTTCTCATCTACAATTTGAGTCAAAATTTACTGACTTAAGTGAAACCGGACAAACTAAGTGGAAGATAGCGATTTCTTTAAAAATACTCAAGACCTCTCAAGTATATGCGTACTTCGCAGTAACCCATTTCAATCCAATCTTCATGCAGAGTGTACGTGATGGCACAATCATGTACCTATAGCTGTCTCCGCACTGACTTTCTGCACAGCAAACTTTTCAAAAGACACAATTTATCTTGCAAAGTTTCTGTTTGTGTTTTCTTTTTATTGTCAAATATGTTTGTTATTTCATTTTGTAGTCTCGTTGAATAGGAAATACATACTCCCTCTCGGTAAGTTTCTCCTCAACTCAACTTGGAAGAAACAACGTGTTTTCATCTAGAAAACTTTCTTCCGTTTCCAAATTCAAATCTGAATTTGAAAAAGTTTTTTTTTTTTTTTTTTTATTCATACACACATACTTGACAAAATTTCTTCAAAGCTGGAAGGGAACTCACCTTCAAGCATTCTGTTTGATTGATATGTTTGAGCACAGGTGGAGTAAAAGTTACCTCAAAACAAATATCGTCACCCAATGTCGTCGGTCGTATTTATTTAATAAATCATATGAGTGGGTAAAGTTTTCTGTGAAAATGTTCAACAAATAGTTTGAGGGCTTCACAGCGAATCCATAGAACACAATATCAAGGTCATAATGAGCACCACAAACGTAAAGTGAATTTGAATGCATCATTAACCCAGGGTCATTAAAGTTTTCTACACTTTAACCTAAAATTGAGAAAATTGAAAATGAAATTCTGAATGCTCACAGTTAACTCCTGGCACTTTGTAGTGCTATCATAATCCTTCCATAATCCTGGAAAACTACCGAAAAAGGGGTTCAGTCCCCTCTTTCAAACATATTCCGCACCAATGGTAAAGGACGACTATAAAGAGAGAAAAAAAAAACACATAGAAGGAAAATGAAGCAAATTTTCATAAAATGTTCATGCCGCAGTTAAGAAAATTTTCAGCAGAAACCCTTGACATCTGACTGCGTTCACATGACAGATCCTTTCTCCCAGCATACCTATGCAGATGGTATAAACTGTATATCCCGGTAAAAGAGGGGCACGGTGCCAGAATGTATAGTGTACACAGAAACTATTGTGATGCTCGACAAAATATTCTCACGTACCAATGGGAAACTTTAATCAAAAGGATTTGCATGTTGTCACGTTGGCTAAAAAGGACGACGACGATAGTTCATTTTTTTTTGTTTTCGGGTGTACTATACCATGTCCTTGTACTTCAGATTAGTGTGAGAAGAAACTCATTTTGAGTTTAGTTTACATTAGCAGAGGTTGCCTACGTATCATTTTTGGTTAATATTCCTTTTCTGTTAGATTTGAGTGGAAGGAGGTGTATGATTACGTCCTGTTGATGAAAGGACCGATTCTGTGTGTAAATTCTATGGGGTGATGTATGTATGTTTTGGGTAAAGCTTATGGATTTCATAATGAGCTCTGTCTTCATAAAAGGATTCGGTATATGTACTCGTATGAAATGAAAAAGGTTCGATTTCCAAATGAAGGTTGTGGTGTTAAGAGTGACTTTAGAAACACATATCAAAGTAATACCACTTTTATTTGGTATAAAAAACTATTCCTTTAGTTATTGGGGTTCTGTGGGAATGTTTTTTCTTGCAGAGGGACTAACGGGATGGCCTTTATAGGAAACAACTTTTTGTTAGCATACACAAAAGTTGAAATCAATGCTCTACTCTTTTATGTTGTCAGCGTAAGGTACTGCAGATTGAAGACACATTTTTGAAAAATTATTTTTTTAAATTTCCAGGAATTTTGTTGCATTCAAGTCAATTACATGGCTACGGAAGCGAGGTGCGGAAGAGTGGATGGACGGAGTGATGGTCAAGCTCACTGAAAAAACATTCTAATGCAGTGCGAAGACTGGAGAGGTGTCTGTGTGCTGCCTGTTGTAGCCAAAAGAATAGCAGAATCAAAGAACATTTTGAAAATCACTCGACGCCGAACAACCAGGTTTTCGCTCTAGATCCTTCTGTGTCGATCACATCAACACATTGCGGATCATCATCGAGCATGAATATGACGACGAAAGTGGCAATGGGTTGGTCACATTCTCCGAAAAAAAGGCAGGTCCGCAGCTAACCCGCTTACCCAGGATGGCAGGATACGTGGCGGTCCTAGGAGTACGTTGCGCAGAACAATTGAGAAGGAAGCACGGCAACTGGGAAAGAGTTGGAGAGAGCTGAATCACATTTCCAGAACTCGCACATGATGGCGATGGCTTCCTAGGGGCCCTAAGACCAACGAGGGGTACAGGACATAAGTTAAAATTAAGTAAGTAATCATGCGATTTGAAAACTTTAGACTTTTTCCTGTGGGGTTATTTGAAGAATAAGGATTCAATACAGCATTCTAAACATAACAAGAGGAGGAGTCCATTAAAATGACTAACATATTCGATAAATAACTGCAGTAGAACTGAGTGAGATTGGTCTGTGTTTACACATAACTATCCTACCTCTTCGTGTCAACATATAAACTCATGAAACAATTTATATTTCTAAGAAAACATCTGCCAAAATATCTTTTTCGGAATATCGTTGTAATTTATTCTCTTCCTCGAATAAGGAGGGTTGGAGTTCGAGTTCACATTTTATATTAATCCTGTTTTTATTGGGAAAATCGAAAAGCCAACCGATTTTACAAATATTATGAAATGCTTGGCCCCATCCCCTTAGGCAAAAGGCCAGGCAGAACTTATTATCCTTAAAAGCTTTTTCATGTTAATACAGACTAATTTTCTTCGTCTACTAAATATCGACTGGTGTAGCAGTAAATCCCCGGCCGGTTAATGAAAACTCAATTTAAATCCTCCCTAATCCGTTTGACAAGCCTTACCAAAAGCATAACCATCGTTATAATCCTTTAATTCGGGCCTCCTGCTGCTTGTTTAGCTTACAAATCTTTAATTGCTTATAGAGTATCAATTTCTATGCTGTTTCCCCGGAAGTTCTTCGTCAATCAAAGTTGATATAAAAGGGAAATTGAACACCAACATAAGATACAACAGAGGCAATGGCAAAAAGTCTTTCGGGCATAAAATGAAAATCCCATCAGCAGTTAAATCGATCGCATCCTAATTAGCATGTCCTCCATGACTTGGAAATAAATGCGTTAGATTTCGCCCTTCGCTCAACTGGCAATGCCTTCCAGGATTAGATCAATATTTAATATTGAATCCCCCATTGTCAGTGGCGGCGTGAGCACCTCTTCACATTTCGTTGATGATGTTCTACACGTGTACCATGGTGGTTATGCGGCACCAGAAAAGGTATCCAAGTGGATTTTATGACAATGACATTTTGTGTACGCTACGGTACCGACATACCATTGAAATTCACCTAAGGGGAAGACCTCAATGTTCCTTCCTGTTAAAAGAAGAACACAGAACACAGGAACCCTATCCACAGACCACTTGTATGTCCACTCTTTGGCAGAGAAGGAGACGATTTTAATTCCATTGCACGTAGGATGTGGACCTAGCAGTTATTAAGAGCATAAAAGGCTGTAGGTAATTCTCTTGTTGAAAGGAAATAAATAAGGATGCGGACAGTATAGATGCTTATAGTGTGTAGGCACCTAAGTGCAGAACGAATGCGTGTAATCTGGGGGGGAGGGGTGAAACTGTGGGAAGCACCTTAATTCGTATTTGTAATCGCTGGAGCGAAGCATAGCCATGGTTAAGGAAGACAAATGCCAAGGAGGATACAGATACTGAAGTTTCAAATGGTTTCTATATTAAATGCCAATTTACTTGAAATATTTACTCTTATTAACAAACAAGGTACAGAGCATAACTGCACAAAGGAGTTCTTTCATCTAATTTGTATATTTTTGAAATTTAATTTTGTCTAAAAGGATTACTTCTGGGAAGTTGTTAGCTGGCTTTCAATATAATAATAGAAAGCAACCAGAAACGTGATAATAATGTAACTTGTTTGTAAAATGAGGATAGTTTTAGATGTAAATATGAATACCCTTCAACTGATATACAGGACATGAGAGAAGAAGAAGAAGAAGAAAGAGAGAATAATGAATTAGAAAGAGTTGGTTAAAATATAAACCTCAGGTTGTATTGTGTACTCACACTCTGTGGTTGGAGGCAGCTTTTTTCTAGGGAGAACTGCATGTGATTTTTGCATTTGTTTGTAGTTCATAGTATTTTACTTTATAACTGTGTAGTTGGAACTTGAGTACCGAATCTAATATTCAATAATTTCCATTACACGATGGACACCCTGGCTTCTTCCTTAAAAGTTAAGATGAACTAGAAACACTTTCTATTTTAAGACTCAGTCAATATATGTTCAAGCAAACATTCCCTTCTACAATGCTGATTGTATCCTTTTTCGAATAGTACCAGTGAACCTCTGTGGAATCGAGGGAAAAGTCCATATCTTCGCTTTCTTAGAAGACGGGAAGCTCCCCATCCTGATCGAACAAGAAATTGCCAAAGAATTAGACATGAAGGGCAGCAGTAGAAGAGCGATTCCAAAGTGCATATATCCATATGAATATCCATGCGGGTTCCTAGATATACTATTACTGTGCCCTGTATCCCCTTGTGGGTCCTAGAGCCTCTACAACGCCAACTCGCCATCCTGAGTAATCGCGTTACATTACATTATAGCGTAGCCACCTATTGACGAACGTCAGCAGCTTCCTCGTTATAGTGACGATCACCCTTTAGGTACCACACCCATATAGCAGCACGAATTCAACTTGGAATGGAACAGTCGTAGCTTGGTGTTTAAGATAATTGCACTACTTCGCCAAACTGTGGATAGCATCCCAAATGCAGATTTTGCTTTACCTATTCGGTTGGCTTTATCCAGTTCGGTTCGGTTCGACAATGGAAACTCTCTACACTCTGAACTGTCTGTCCAATAGACTCGACGTCTGCTTTTCTCGCCACTTTTGTTATCATTTGGTGAAGGTCCTGTGAGACAGTAAGCATACATTGTCGGCGTAGTCTAGGTGTTTGAGTTCAGATGTAAGAATCCATCGAATTCCTCCATTTCCTGTTGATAAATCGCATGACCAATCAACTTTTCCGAAATAATAAAGTAATTGACTGATGGCTTATGTGGGCGGTGTCACCATCCTGTTGAAACCAGAGATTGTCCAGACCCCATTCATACAATTTTGGAAAAAAAATAGCCATACAAGTGCCATACATGAGGTGCATTTGGTGACGGTTTAAGGTGCCTGGAAGGTTTTGAACGCTTTCGCTAACAGTGCTGGCTAAGCATTCTGATATGGAGTTTGACCAGTTTTGTCAAAACACTTCCCCATTGCAAGAATTCCCAACTCAAAAAGGCGAATATATTGACTGAAAAATTCACGAATCTCATAAATTGTTACTTTCACAGATCGCCCATGCATTGTTCCATGATAAACGACTGCGTGGTTAAAATTGCCATAAATTCTACTTGACATCTGTCAAAAAGACCAACCACATTGGTTACAGTAAATGGCAGTAATTGACAGCCAACATCCACACAATCTGTTGAATCACCCTTCATAACGAATGGGAAATATTTACATAAGTTGTCAATCGGTTGGCTATGCAATGGTGACTTGTTCTGCGAATAATGAGAAAAAATAAAAACCAATCTAAATCTTTATCCAGGAGTATAAAAATCAATTTCTACACAAGCCAGCATAATAATGAAAACCAAGTGCTGAAGTGATTAAAAAGAGTAGTGATGAGTTTCATGTAACCTAGGGGTAGGTTGTGTCACCCAGCAATTCCAACTTGACATTGTAGCGCGCATCCTTTATCAGATCACTTGCACCGTGCCCTCTTTCAAGACATGTGAAATATCACGCAACAACGACAGCAGAACTCTGCTCTCAAGTTTCTAAGATGAAAATTAATGGTACGACCGCCTCGAGATTCTAATTACTCCTGGAAATGAATAAAATGTATGCTCATTCTCCTTCAGGACTTTTCTCGACTCCATACGCGGCAAATAAAATACACTTCCGTGTAACTTTGGCTTTTTGGCTGCTGTTACTGCTGCTGCTGCATACAGTTGGTCGTGCGATAGCAGCACCAACTCCAGCTTTTTATCCTGGAAAACTTTCGCACAGGAACATCTAAATCAACGTCGAAAAGTAAAAGTACGTTTCGGTGTAAACTCTCCGCGACATGACTCGCTGCAAAGCAAATTACACACAGAGACTACGCCTATCTCGTTAGGAAACTTCAAAGAAGCACCAGCTCGTCCTGTGTGTGCAAATATCCTCACTTTTGCTTACGGAAATTATAAACACATGCACACGTCATCGGCACACATATTCCCGGTTGCTCTTCTGCTCTTCCCGCAAAAGGATATACGAGGCGAGTACACACACAGAGTTGTTCTTCTTCCCTGTGTTTTTTTTTTTTTTTTTGTTCGTTTTCATTTTGGTTTTTGGTTTATTTTGTACATTTTACGAGGCATTCACAGGGAAAATCCTTGTTTATGGCATTCTGCGGTTGCTCCACCACCCGCGTGCAAATACATTTTACATGGTTCCCTTAATTTTGCCAAAGGTGAGGGTAGAAAAGTTGGGTTTTGTGTTGTGTGCTCTGTGTTCTGTCGGGTGTGGGTCAACTTGGCGGAAATCCTGAATTTTTCATATAAACGTGGGGGCTAAATTCACCCCCAACCCTCACACACACACCGTGAGAAGGAGTTTAAGTAACGCATGGGTCGAGGGAGGGGGCGGTGGTGGTTAACTTTTGCAAATGTATTCATGAGTTTTGGACGTCCAACACCTACCTATGAATGAATTTATTGCTCTCTGCTCGTTAGGGCGGATTTTCGCTATTTGATTGCTTTTGTGATACCCAAAGAGCGTCGGAAGAAGAGGAGAGGAGAGAGGACGTGCGAGAAACAAATAGAAGTCAACGAAATATTACTCGCGAGTAGCAAATGTAATGGAAATCGTTTTGTGGTGGAAAATTTTCTTTATTTGTTCTCTTTGACCGGCTCTACATTTAATTTCAATTATGTGATTGAAATTTATGCGTTTCCTGTCGGTTACGGATTCTGCAAATGTGACGTCTAACATGGTATAACTTTTCCCGCGCTCAACAGTGTGACAGGACAAAAATGATGATGATGATGATGTCCTTCAACCCTTGAAAATGTGTTCACTGAAGCCTGACTTTTAATATTTTTGTTTTTGTGTTCAAACTATGTACTCGTACACGTGCCAACAAAAAGTGTGAATTACACTGTGTGTGAGTAATTTAAATTAAGTTACACGGTACTATGGACAATGTGGGAGTACAAACTGAAAAATTTACACAATAGCCTTAATGCTATGTGCATACTCATAAAATTGTTGCGGTGTGGATTTTCACACGGTTGGTGATGAGAGTAGTAACAAATTGGTCACCTTCTGTAATAAAGTCTGACTCACAGTCACACATATAGTGTTATCCTCATGGGAAATTAAATTTACCAGGAAGAATCGTTAATGTTTTCATAGAAGGCAATTCAAATTCAACACTATAGGTGGTGGAATCACTTTTATGATCCATTTTGGAGTAAAAAATTGTAATATTTGACACTACAGTCAGGATCGGTTATAGCGACCTTAAAGGGACCGAATAATTTGGTTGTTATAACCAAGTAGCTGACCCGTGCTCGCTTTGCAAAGATCTTAGATACGTACATATGTATATATATTTTTCTAAAAAAAAGTAGCCTATGTCACCCTCATGAAAATAAAGAATATTAGAAAATCTGTTTCATGTCAATAGGTTTAGTAGTTCTTGAAATTACATAGGGACAATGTTTTTCATGTTTCGTCTTTTTATAATAGTAATGATACGTTATTATAACCGCTGTCGTTGTAAGCGATTTTGACTGTATTTACGATGAATTCAATCGACATAACCAAGTTCTTTTTTGGGGTACGAAAAATTATGAATTTAATTTGAATTGTTTATTGAGGTTGTTGGACTACCATGATGTGAAAATAGATAGATACACAATTACGTCTGCTCATAGTTACGTAGTATATTTTCAAGGTCACAAACCATTTGCCGACCACCATCCCCTTTGGTGTAGGTACTAAAAATGCAGCTTATAAGATCAACACGTCCTGGGCAATCAGAGGCGACTGCATCATATCTCGCAGCTTATGGGCAAAGTTCGACGATAAAAGGACCAAAACCCCTATTTACCTTGAACAAAAAAGAAATCAGTATCATTGTAGGCAATGGCCGCCAGGCTAGGTATCAGTTCACTAGACTACTGCAGAAGCTGTCACGATGCAGAAGAAATTGAAACAGTCAAACACATACTATGTGACTGCTCCAACCTTCAAAGCCGTGACTTCCACTACATGGGATACAGATTTTGCGGAGAACTGGGCGACTTGGTACAAGACCCATTCGGGAACAGGATTTGGTTCATTAAGAGTACAAGTTGGTTCAACACAAGAGCAAGTCTGACTAAAAGAATGCTCCCAGACGTTAGTGAGAAATCCGCGATATTCTTGCTGTCTCTCAGCAGAAAAGACTGCAGACGACTTATTGGCGTTCTTACTTCGCATCAGGCTTCAGATCCTAGGTGCGGATTTAGTGCTGTAAATGTAAGCTCTTCGAATTTATTAAGAAGACGAGAAAATTCATGTTGCAAAAGGGAGCATAGTGGGGTGCTTTGTGGTAGTAGTAGGTAGAGTGCTCCAGTGTTCTATCCTAACGCCTAAAAAAACACCAGTTCTTGGGAGAAAGACCAGTATTAGTTTCTTCCACCCATTCCTTAGGCAGATGTTGAGATTTAACCGACAGCAACCGCATGTTAGTGCTTCATATCCTTGGACATAATGGTATGCTGTTTGATTTGGTATTTGTTGGAGTGGTTGCTCCATTGTTTTGCCGCTCTTTCGCAATTTTCGCTACTGCTGCTGTAACTGGCTAGTCTTTGAATCTCGCATAGGATTATCCTATGTACATTTGCTTCCGCCAGCCCCACTGCTCTATATGTAAGAGTGGGTCTGAGCGTCATTGTGTCCATCCATTTTAGTGATATCAGGCAATAAGCCCAGGTATATACTTCGCATACTGTAAGGTTTCGAGTGGTTTTAGTCTGTGATTTGTTTTCCAGATTTATATGCCATCTCGTGATACACCTCTATAATTTGCAGCTTTTGTGGTTCAATATGAATGGCATCCTGCTTTACACACTTGTATAAAAAACCTTAACAAAAAGTTCACCCCTACAAATGCAAGAGAGAACTGAAACCCCCGTGGGATTAAGTCGGTTGATGACCATGTTTAACACAAATTACTCTATCGTGTTATACATAGAAGATTATAACAAACATTTGGTCAACCTTGCAAAATAATGCATAAAAGGCTCTAGGGATACATTCTGCAAAAAAATATCTTTTACTTTATAGCACATTCATGCTGCACCATGAGTTGGAGTGCACAGTACAGGAAAATCATCTGTTGCCAAGGACTAACAAGTGAAACTTTTAATAGAAGTTCCATGTATTCCCATTGTGGACAGCTACAATGTGAGTGGAAGCGATAACAATGGCTAGACATGCCTCTGCATCTGATAAAGCTATTTTGCGATCGTTTTAGATAATGGCTGATAGTGCAAATGGAACAAGGAAGAAATAACAAATCAACTGCAGTGACTTTTTGATGTTAAGGAAGCTTCTGTATCTTCAGGACCATTTAAATATTCTATTCTGACATCTATCTTGGTATCCCTGACTCTGCTAGCTCTGCAAAACCATTGAAAAATCTCTGTTCTAGGACTCGAAGGCGTTGTTCTTGAAGGGCGAGGCTGGTACACTATGTGTTGGGTCGATTCTACCCCCTCTTCATCTCCACAGCTTCTGGATAAATCGCTAGACTCTTCATTCCATTTGAAGAGTATAGTTCCTCCCGCAGTGTCCTGTGACATTGTTAGTAGGGTCTTTGATTTCAATTTATTCAATTTTGGCCAATGGGCATGTGACTCTGTGTCCTCTCTGGATAATCAGGAGGCGTTGACCTCATTCTCTATGGATGTGTCAGCCTTAATGATATTCATAGCAGACCCCAGCCTTGACAATTCATCCGCTTTTTTTTGTTCCCATTCCTGTGTCCTTCCTGATACTTCATGAAATTATCGACCAGCGTAAGAATGTACCTTTTTATTTTTGTAAAGGTTCACCTAAATGAACTGGTAATGATGGAATGAACTGGGCCTGAATGTCATAATTGCGTCACGTATATTTAAAAAGGACCCGAAATGCCGCAATAAATCTGTATGACGGATTCTCCGAATTTCATGTGGTGACACAAAAAAAAGGAACTGTTTGTCTGCTCTGTCTGGCATTTCTTGGAAAAATTTAAAAAATGAAGCTTCGAGCTGCTTTGACGAATGTTCTGTTGGTTTTAAAGGTATGAAACCGAACTATCAGTCCACGGTATGGAGTTCAGACGGTGCATGACCTCGGGTTAACCCTTGTGTCTACACCTAATTAAAATTCGTCTTGTCCACACCCGGCACACCCGGGTGTACACATACAAAATGCATGGTCGTATGGAGATGACTGAAATAGGGCGAAAGTTAACAACGAATATACATGCAAAAAAAGAGTATGACACATTTGGCTTTTGTTATTGTTCAATTTCTTTTATTTATTGTAAGTATATTATGAAAAATACTAATGAAGGGGAAAAATAAACAGCAAACAAAATTTTCTAACACTTAGCGCAGGTAGTATATATATAGTAGTAGTAACTGCTGCGTAAAAAGTGCGTACACCCGGGTGTGCCAAGTGTATATTATAATGAAATCAGGCTTGAACACCTTCTAACTCAAATCGTATTGGCCCGAAACACACGCATACATGCGCAATATTTTCGAAATATAGTAGCCGAGAGGTACTGAGCTCTACAGCGGGCAGAAATGTGAAGAAGTATATGTTATGATACACTCTTACACAGCAAGCACACCCGGGTGTACTGGTGTAGACACAAAGGTTAAAGCAGCCCACCGAAGTGATGACGTCGATTTACTTCTCCCGGTCAGCGTTACGTATTTCATTGGAAACTGGACAGATGGCAACTGAAAATTGGTGGGTATACTGAAATTTGTTTATCACAAGTTTGTCGGGATGCCAGAGAAAAGGGAACGACGATGACCCTGCACATATTGCTGAAAATACCATTAACTTCTGGTGCTATAGGGTATAACGATGCAGAGTTCTTCTTTCGTTCGATGCAGTTTCTCTCCCTTAAGGATCCCCACAATCATGAAAAGCGATCGTCTGTCCTTATGCATAAGTCTGTTGGTCTTTGCTTCATCTAAGGCTGGCAATAGCATTCTTGCAGTGTTGCAAGTTTCCATAGAATTCCATCTTAAGTTCGACTCTTTTGTGGCTGTATTCTCTGCTTCAAGCCTGAGAACGAAGGGCGGGATAGAGTTCTACATATTTGATTTTGATGAATATTTTCTTGCCTCATTCAAAACGATGACCCAAAACAGTGGGTATATGACGCCGCCTTGAGGAGTGCCTCTAGAGACGTACACATCTAGTTTTGTGCCTCCAAGTTCAGCTTCCCTTTAAGTATGCTAACTATCTAGTTGATCACGGTGCCATAAATATTTAGCAAAATCAGTATTCTTCTAACATTATTGAAGGCTCCTTCAATGTCAAGAAATCTGGCTCTCTTTCTTTGAGAGATTTTTCTATGAAACTGACGACACTGTGTAGTGGTGCCTTAACGCCTCGTCCCCTTACTGAATGCAAGTTGGCTGGAGAGAGATGCACTGGGCAAAGTTTGCCACGGATCTACATGTTTAGCAGTCTGCCAAAGGTTTTGAGGATAGAAGAGGTAAGACTGATTGAACAGCCGTCTTTCGCCGTAAAGGTAAAGGTGGTACGAGTAAAAGAAAGGAAATTCAAGTAATGGATGCTTTAGTTGGTATATCCAGCTCATGTCCAGAGAGAATGACAATATATTGTGAACCCCCTACTCCAGTGGTCATCTCTCTTTCTTTAGCTGTCAACCTAGCATGACTCCCTTTTCTCCATATGGAATCCTGATCAAACTTTCTCTGATTTTGTGTTGCGTTGAGGGTCGCGAAACCTTATTTGCAAATGAAAGCAAATGAATTACAATACATCCTCTGGCACGTGCCTCCATCATCCCCTGTGCTTCATCAAAGAAATTTACTTCCCATATTAATATACGAATTCAATTTAATTAT
Organism: Chalcosyrphus nemorum; assembly: GCA_949716465.1. Lineage (NCBI taxonomy): Eukaryota > Metazoa > Arthropoda > Insecta > Diptera > Syrphidae > Chalcosyrphus > Chalcosyrphus nemorum. Next base: position 88,873,542 of record OX454333.1, read on the forward strand.
TAAATCTCCTTTCAAGCCGAAAGAAAGAATGTTCCCAGAAAACCTTGGCAAATAATTTTAAGTGATACAATGTCCTCGAGGACACTAATACTTATCATCCACGTGCTTCAACCTCATAATATTTCCGTATTATTAACATGGTACTATGGGAAAGCTACTCATGGCGAATGCGTACTTTTTTCTCCTTCGCCCCTCAGAGGGAAGGATTCTTTTGTAATGGAGGCGTGGCGACACCACCTCCATTTTTTTAACGCGTGGCACAAAACTAATTGAAATTAATTTAACAACTGCCTTCCTTAGAATTCCTTCCCATACTTGCTATCATTTACACTCTATCTCTTCTCTCTTGGAAAATAAGTGAAGTATATTTAGATTCCCATGCCAATCATAAAGTTTGCGAACTTCTCAGAACTTATTGGATTCATAATTGTACATAATCTCCGTCGTACATTGTTGTGTCAGAAGCTATGCAGGGACTACATAAAAGTATACAACAAGAAAAAAAAAAAAAAAAAAAAAAACACGAAATTGTAATTTCGCATTCAATTTTAAGCAAAGTGCTTTCGTTTGGAATTTTATTCCTTTATTTAAAGTGGCAGCTGTTGCTTGTAATTATATTCCCTGGCGTTAATTACATGGACTGGCCTGGTGGGTTGCTACTTGCGGTCGAGTATTTTAATTTGGTTCCACCGAATTGTATAAGAACAAGTACCTTCTGCTCCAGTATTGGGATATACTACTCTTTTTACATTCTTCATAAAATCAAGGAGTTTTTCATTTTGGTTCGACAATTTTTATATGTATTATCCTTATATCTAAAGTGGGAGGGGTTTTCAGGAATGGGTATAAGTATAATTGTGTACTCATTATGAACAGATAGTTTACTTTTGTTTTTATTTTAAAAAAAACACTTGAAACCAACATTTAAAATCCACTAGAATTACTGCGTCCTAAAGTTCGTATAGTTTTTCAAGGATTCAATTTTTGATATTTTTTTCATTACTAGAACCTTAAGAGGAAGCATGACTGGTTAACTACTCCAGGGCTGGTCATCCTACATTCATATCAGTATTTATGGTATAGCATATCATGCCAATGCAATGGCCTCGGCTTTGCTGGCGGTACTTCAACCGGTTGGGTCAATTTTTGATGACTGTATTTAGTTACAGAGGCCAAGGACTTGACGAACTTCCAGAGAAAAAACTCGAGTGGTATCAATTCGTATGATTCCAAAATAAACTGGAAGGAAAACATTGCTGAACGCATCGAAAAAGTAAGCGTAGATCTCTGCTCTTGCAAAAAGACTTTCAGCAACAGGTAGGGCTTCAAAACAGCTATGGTATACTGGATATACACAGCAGTTGAAATTGTCGGACACAGTGATTTCCAAGTCCAATTGTATACACAACATGGCCAACCACAGATGGACACACGGTATCCAAAGCTCTATGGCCAGAGACAACAATTATAAAAGATCAGGGGAAATCATCAAGAGGAGATCACAAATTAGGTCTACGATTGGGATCCTCTCTAGAGATTGTCTTTACATTAGTTTGCATTGTCACAACCCTTTTAAAAATTTACCTTATCCAACCTAACGATACTGACTACTACGGCCGTTATGTTCTCTTTATTTCGTACCAATCTCAGTTTGGTTGACGTTTTAAAGTCCAAAAGTGTGCACTGCCATTCAATATTGACTGCACACGGAAGGCATGATGAGGACTGACCTTAGGACGAAATTCACGATGTCTTGAAAAAACTGAGAATTTTGGTAAGAATTCTTAATAATTTCCGCACGTTTGGCAGACGTGAAACGATGCTAATGAAATGGCAAATCATATCCCAGTTGAACACTATTTACGCAACGTATTCAACCAAATTCGTTCAGCTGTTTATTCAACTCAAACTCGTAGACTAATGCACAAACTCACGTTGCCAGTGTTGAGCAACGCAATTCGACTAAAAATTGAGCATGTTCTTGCTGAACGCGTTCCGAGCCGAGCCAACTCATATAACTGTTGAATAGCCTCGTACACCTAGTAGATCAATTCGATTCAACTGTTGAATAGTCTCGTACAACTAGTTGATTAGCTTGTGTCATTTTGGCATAAGAATTGTTGATGCAACGAGTTGATGTTCTTGCTGAACGCGTTCCGAGCCGAGCCAACTCATTCAACTGTTGAATAGCCTCGTACACCTAGTAGATCAATTCGATTCAACTGTTGAATAGTCTCGTACAACTAGTTGATAAGCTTGTGTCATTTTGGCATAAGAATTGTTGATGCAACGAGTTGATGTTCTTGCTGAACGCGTTCCGAGCCGAGCCAACTCATTCAACTGTTGAATAGCCTCGTACACCTAGTAGATCAATTCGATTCAACTGTTGAATAGTCTCGTACAACTAGTTGATAAGCTTGTGTCATTTTGGCATAAGAATTGTTGATGCAACGAGTTGATGTTCTTGCTGAACGCGTTCCGAGCCGAGCCAACTCATTCAACTGTTGAATAGCCTCGTACACCTAGTAGATCAATTCGATTCAACTGTTGAATAGTCTCGTACAACTAGTTGATAAGCTTGTGTCATTTTGGCATAAGAATTGTTGATGCAACGAGTTGATGTTTTTGCTGAACGCGTTCCGAGCCGAGCCAACTCATTCAACTGTTGAATAGCCTCGTACACCTAGTAGATCAATTCGATTCAACTGTTGAATAGTCTCGTACAACTAGTTGATTAGCTTGTGTCATTTTGGCATAAGAATTGTTGATGCAACGAGTTGATGTTCTTGCTGAACGCGTTCCGAGCCGAGCCAACTCATTCAACTGTTGAATAGCCTCGTACACCTAGTAGATCAATTCGATTCAACTGTTGAATAGTCTCGTACAACTAGTTGATAAGCTTGTGTCATTTTGGCATAAGAATTGTTGATGCAACGAGTTGATGTTCTTGCTGAACGCGTTCCGAGCCGAGCCAACTCATTCAACTGTTGAATAGCCTCGTACACCTAGTAGATCAATTCGATTCAACTGTTGAATAGTCTCGTACAACTAGTTGATAAGCTTGTGTCATTTTGGCATAAGAATTGTTGATGCAACGAGTTGATGCACGCGTTGATATCCTCGTATACTAGACCAAGGATTGAATGTTGATCAACGCGTTGAACACTCATGGCAACTGACATAAGTTGAATATGTTGAATAGGAAATTCACACGTAGTGTACGTGCGAGCATTACTAAATATTTTGACTGTTGGTTATCATTGGCAACTTTGACAGCTTCTAAAACATACAAAATTTTATGTAAAAGGTACTTATTTTGTCTATTACATATTTTTATTATTTTTTTAGAATATGGAGCATGAATTAAAGTTTAATGGATCAAATCTACAAAACCGATTTATCAAATTTATTAAGCTGTAGGGTGAAAAGGTCTCATGTATATTTTATGGTGGACCTCGGTCTAAGGCACGAACAATGAATGCCTTTTTCGGGGTATCCCTACAGAGTACCCCACAAGAGTGTTGAAGCTGTTTTGTAACTGCAAATATATACTCCCCACTCCGTTAAATAACACGTTACACTACGAATATCATCCACACAATGCTTCGTAGATCACATTTCTTGTGTAGAAACTGTTGACATTTTGTATTAAACCTTAAGATGTCTGCCGAAAAAAATGTCACCTTAAAGCAAAAGTATTCGCAGATACATTTTTTACCGCCCACGCTGTTGTCTTTCTGGCTCATTTGTGGTAATTACAGTTCCTCTTTTGAGTTCATTTCTGCTCTTTTGGTGGGCGTTAAAATTTCCCAGCAGCATCCTTCAGCCATTTGTCTCCATGGGGTGCTAAGTTATTTCAGTCATTTAGGTGTTTTATTTCGAAAGCAGGAATCCACAGATAAATTACATACATTTACCATTCAAAAGGGAGACATTCAGTAGGAGAAGACTGTTTCAAATTGAAGCGTTCTCTGTAGTAATTGGTCAACGCGTCAAAGTGCATCAAATGGACGGTTTTCATCCTTTTAATATGCCTTAATGCGTTCATCGCATGCACTACGGTTATAGAGTTCCAGATTTCAACCTTAGCTCGAGTGATTAATGAGTTAAACCATATTGCTGCCATCGTCATGATTCTTGAATTTCAACCGCGAGAGCTTAAATTATAAAACGATGTAAAAACCCGGCCCCTCCCCCGTAACGTAAGGTCATAAATCAAGGTATTAATATCACGTTCACCCTACTGCCAGCATCTTTTTCATTGGTATCTCATACCTCATTAGTGCGTTGCAGTGAACATAAATTTTCGGCATTGGTCGATAACGGTTATACGAGCAGTAAGCACCTTCCTCGTTATCAGATTACATCCATACGTACATCATTCAATTTCTCCAGAAGCGCGATCTTGAATATCCTTCTGAATTCTGAAACTGAAACATAAATGGAAATATAGTCTCCACTCGAATAATACAATTTGCGGCCGTTCGTCATTTTATGTTCCGGCACACAGGCATCGGCATCGCTGCCATGCAAAAGATATATTTTTACAAATGAACTTCATTGATTGTCATTACAATTTTATGTTGTGATAACAATCCCCACGGCACGTGACATTTCTTTTCCAGAAGAGTTTAATAAAATTCATTTTATTTGAAGCGAAACAAACAGAAAAGAAGTGTATTTAATGACTTTGAGTTGGTAGGTATCTATCCCTTTGGCAGATTGGCTATCAGATGAAAATAAAATGAAAATATTGATGAGATTGTTATGTCAGCTATATCTATACTCGTATGTGTGGGTATCTGAAAGGGAAGCATTTTTCTTGGTGAAGGATACGTAACAAAAAAAATTATAGCTTTATGCACTAATTGGGTTAAGTTATAAAAATTTGATGGGCTCGCTGAAACAGGTCCTAATTTAGGGATGTACACCATACACGTATGAAATGAATGAGTTTTTATTTCATATAAAAGCAGGATATAGCTTTGCAGTCCTTGCTGTTTTGTTGTGTGCATTTCCTTGCTCTTTATGAGGGAATTAATTAATTTCGTTACTGCGGACATGGATATGTATAAGACTAGAATCATAGGATCTTAAACCTCTTGACCAATTATGATTTGGTTTCATCAATTACAGTATGACTTCAAGGTCAGCGGGCGGAGTTGTTCTCAGCCCGCTGGTCGTAGCTGAGCAGCCTTTTTATTCGTGCAAAAGTGCATACAACGCGTATAGTTAAAAGAAGTTTGAGCCCTCTCTCCAATCAATTCCTAAAGAGCTCGAATCGTCCTCGACCGTTTTGTGCCACATTTATCTAGGACGTCCCGCTTTTCATTCTGCTCTGATGGGCGGCTTCCAATACATGGCGTATTTCGCAATGGACAATATGTCCGCGTATTCTAGTCTAGGCCTGCCTAGAGCCGGACCTTTATAAAGCAAGTGAAAGATTGTTTCCATGATTAGCCAGTGACCCTTTACTGATCGAAAGAATTATTACAATATCAACACGGTTTCTATCTAATAGTTCTTCTGTTCGCTTTAGTTGGTATCATATTTGGGCCATAACTGTCTAAAAATGACACAACTCTGTAGCCCCCGCCACCTGGCATCGACTTCGATAGGTAGTGCGCTAAGATTCTTCCCCTGACGACTCCTCCCCAGCTCGTCTGCTCGCTCATTGCCCTCGATTTTGCTGTGATTCGGCACCCAAAGATCACCAATACTGACCCTATGAGCCTTCTAACACTGTTCTATCAAGTTCGAAGATGAAATAATAGCCTTGATATTCGCTTGCCTATCTATGAGGATGGGTAGTACCATGTACAACAAGTACTTTAGCCTGGAAGACGTTGCATGATCCTGGAAGCTGGTAAGAAGTGGAGATTTTGAGGGCTGTGGAGAATACACGCGTCGCCATATCACAGCCCATTTTTGAACCAACCACTTCGCCTAATTCCCACTCCTCCCTGGTTGGGAATATTACACTGACACTGTTTTAGTGGTAATGAGTATCAGTTATGTTTTGCTCGGATTGACGCTGAGTCAAGGTTGGATCTTAAATTTCATTGTTTCCTTCCGTCAATGCTGCCCGAAGAACATACCTTAAAGGTAATCAAATCGAGAAAGATTCTGAATTTACCTCTGTTGTTTTCAAGTTATAATGAAGAAACATTCATCTTTATAGGAAGACTAAGAAGGCACGTCCATATTGAAGCCTTACAATATCAACACATCAGTACAGTAGACCCAACACATGATACAAGCGAGTGCAGTATACTCTCAAGGAACAAGGTCCAAAGGATCAAAGTCCTCCCTGCCGGATGGTATAGTTAACTTACAATTGTGCTCCTCCTACTGTCTGTTTCTTAACCAAAGCGAAAATGTGCCCGCTCAAAAGACTAACCTAAATGATCACACTGACATCTGTCAGTATTGTCTGGGTGTGTTCAATGCAATTTTTCACCTGTCAGTTCTCCGGGGTGTATTCACCGTAACACTTTAGAATAATGTCATGACCAGCTGTAAAATATTAAACTTATCTGCTCTCTTAAACTAAAAAAAAAACCCCGGTAACTAAATATTTTTGTGTGCCGAAGGCGGCTCTTATTCATGATCTCTGTCAACCCTATTTACACGAAAGCAATTTTCTAAATTGCGTTGAATTTACAAAAAAGAAAAATTGAAACCAAAATATTTCTAAAGAAATTCCCATTCAAAGGTTTTGAAAATGTGTAAAAAACTTTCAAACTATGTTGAAAGAGAAAACCAATTCAAAAACCTCTGGTTTGACACGTTTGTTAACGAATAACCCTCAGTTGTCGCTAACAGTTAATAACCCAACCCTCCCATTCATACATACAAATGTACATATGTAGGTATTACAAAAAAAAAAAAGGATTGAAAATGGTCAAAAGTCACCAATCCAAAAAAAAAAGTTGCTCCCGTTTGACACAAACTATCTGGCAGTTCACGACATTGTAATATAGAAAAGTTTATTTTTCGAGTTTTTTTTTCTTTTTTGTTTTTTTATTCAAATCCAATTTTCCGGAAATAATCTGAAAAATGGAAAAGGCTACATCCGTAGAAATCCTTTGTGTATTCAGGCCCACCGACACACTTTGGTTTTCCTCAATCAAATGGTCAAAATATACGCATACACCCGTGTGGGTTATGCGCTACTACAATACCAACAACACAACAAGTGTGTGATGACACATAAACAATGTTCCTACATACATATGTACGTACATATGTATATTCGAGTTGAAATGAAGTTGTAAGCCCATAAAACCTCCTAGAAATTGAGTGGGTTATATCGAAACACATAGACTTGGCACAGATAGCCAATCAATTGGTATCGATTTGAATACGACGTGTTATCGGTATCGGGACGCGTCTGTGCGTTTTTTCTCTACTTTGTTTCGACTCTTCAACAATGCAATTTAGGAGTTGACATTTTAAGCCTTTTTTTTTTGTATCTTTTGATATTGGATCACGTTTATATTGTCTTGTATTGGTTTTGTCGCTGAATTTCGTTTATTGTATTGTGAATTAAAAGTGAATTTAATTGGTATTCGGCTTGATTGGCGTTTTTTTTTAGGTCGAAAAGTTTTTAAATGATTGGACATATGGGTTTTAATTGTAAATTTGTTCGGATGAAAGTGGATGTAATTTAACGGTTTTGCTAAAACAAAGAGTCAACATATTTTTTGGAATTATAACCAATTTAAGCCAATGTCGGGAATGCAGTCGAGTCGTTTAAGAGTGCCATTCATAAAAGCCAACATTTTGTTGACTCGTGTCTTCTTAATGGCTCATGGTCATGGTTCGGTTGCGGCATGTTTCTAACAAACAATAGTCTAGTTAACAGTTTCCTTGAATCTTATCATCAGGTGCATCAAAACGTTTCTAGGTCACATCCAATTACACAGTTAAAAAGGTGACAAGACAGCAATGATACTTTTTGCCATTTTTATGTGTCAGCAGCTGTCAAAGTTACAAAAGACATCTAGCTGTCAAAATACTGAGTAAAGTTTATGATTTATCACGCTTGACAGAAATGCGAAAATCATTTAAAAAATATCGATATTCGGCCTCTGTTGTAAGTACGATGAAAACACGTGAATTTCTCCATGAAGTCGGTCGTCATTATGGCTTCAGTGTACAGGTAATTTGTCGCACTGTGAAAAAGTTTGAATATGAGTGCACTCTTTTATACTTTAAGGCTTGTAGTAAATAATGTAAATACAATGTCCAGAGAAGATCCCAATCGCAGCCCTAATATGTGATCTCCCTATTTTGATGATTTCCCCTAATCCTGAATACCTGACCTAGTTCCTGTAAAAATGGCAATTTCATTGTGAAGGTTAACTGCGTCATTGTGGCAGTCTTCCCTGCTGGGATACATTACTTCGTATGGAGTGCAGAAGTCGAGAAAACCTAATATATCATCCGATTTCTCATGGGGCTCGGGGAACGTGTTTCTTAATATGAAGCTGTGCCCTATGCTACTAACCTTAACCTTTCCTCCATGTTCAGATTCCAGTGTAGCTTTCGGTCAGTGTCGTAGAATACCCAAAAATATTGTTTCGGCGCGCTGCTTAACTGTCGTCCCGGACGGGGCCCATTCTTGCACCAGTGGCTACGTCGACAAGCAAGATTGTCATTAGTGGGACAAACACCATCCACACGTGTTCGACCAGGAATCAATGCATCCACGAGGATTGACTATTTGATACGGTTTGTGGCATTTCGACAACATCGGACTTTATTTCATTCTTACTGAGGAAGGAAACACCGTTACTGTCAATAGTCTTAGGTAAAGAGTGATATTATCAAACTTTCTTGAGCCACAGCTCAATAACATCGATGTATCCAAACTGTGGTTCCAATAAGAAGCCGCTAAATGCCATACGAGCGACGCAACGCTAGTTTAGGATAAATTTTTCGACTGTGTTATCTCACGGCGAGTGTTCATCAATTGAATGCCACGATCATACTACTCAATTATTTTCTCTCTCGATACGTCAGGTCCTTAGTCCACGCAAACAAGGCACCCACTTTGGACGAGCTCGAGGCTAATTCGGATAAAATGCGGATCCATTAACTCCCTTAGCAAACGACAACATTATACTCGTATACTGAAATCGACCAATAAATTTAATTAACAAATTGACCTTCAATAGCCTTTTTATTTTTAATTTGTAAAAGCAATTGTTACCCAAAACCCCAACACTGAACTGGCCCTCAAGTTCAAGTATGAAAAAACCCCCATTGTACACAATTGCAAACAAAACAGGAAAATTTTAATGAATCAACATGCAAACCGACAATGCACAAAGTTGGTTGTTTCCAATTAATAATTATAAAACTCCCATGGACAGAATATTTCCAACCGGATTATTACAATTTCCAGTGAACGTAATCAAAAGCTAAGGACGACACACAGCACATGTACACACACACAAAACTAATACCCTCAAGTATACGTGATACACAGATGTTACTCATACCCATAATCTTATTGCGGTATCTAAGCCTGTCGTTTCCATAAACTTAATCTAACCAGTGCAATGGGGTTACGTACCCTTTGCCACAAAATGATGGTATATATCGAACGAGAGACTTTTGTACTCTCATATAGAGGAGTCTGTAAAAGAAGAAAGCTTAATGTCAATGCAAAGTTATAAGTGTCAGAGTATTGAGTGTGGCCACTTGCTGACGCAGATGCTTACCATGCTTAAATCTTCAAGGATGATAGCTATTCCCCTGCTCGTTGAGGAGGAGCAGCAGCAGCCAGCAAAAGCAATACTCAACCATGAGGGTCAGCTTAATGATTGTTGGCATTTATTAGATAGGGTTAAGGTATAGGGGTAACATATGGCAATGGCCTGTGGCAAAGGTGTGTAAGTCATAAGAACATTTAAGTATTAACATAGCGTGTGAGATGAGAATCCCCAGGATTTGAAAATATTTATAAGGATGACTTTTTAGCAATAGGTTTATTGAATCGATTTGATTGCTGACTAGAGGCTGTATGGGTGCGTATTTTCTTAATTAAATTCTTATCTTGGGGCAAAATAACTTTTGCTTTCATAAGATAATGCGGATCAATAAACAATTGTAGGGATGTTGGATTCATTGGTAGCACCCTAGAAATGCTGTATAGTAAAAGATTTGCTCTTCATAATAATATTGATTCAAACATAGATGATAAGAGCCTTAAAATTGTGACCCATTTAGTGCTTTAGATTACTGCATCATAAATGATTCTTAGATATGTAATAGCTTATAGCTTAAGTACTTATTTTATTATTAGAATGCAAGTGATTATAATTTTGCGTAAAACTAAATATTTGATGCCACTGTAGGCGGTATAAGAATATACATTAGCAGCTCGTAGAGTACAAAGGGCTATACGTTCTTTGGGTTTTTTTTTTCAAAATTCATAATTCAAAGACTGCTTAAGAAAATTTGAACAGGAAGTAATACAGAAGTGATCTTTCTAAGCCGCTTCAAGAACCACTGGCTAAGAGCCACCATCCATGACGTTGACTGTATACCATAAACTCTTATTTATCTATGTACGACGATGACATGCAGGCACATTTCCTCCTCGGGAAATTCTTATCCTCTTAAAGCTGATCTAAATAACTTTTCAAACTGGTGCCAGAAAAATGTTTGTATACTCAATGTTAACAAATGCCAAGGCACTTCATACTCTCCCACCAGTCCCTAGATCAGTGGTTCCCAACCTTTTCACCATATTCCCCAAGTTGGAAAATTTAACAGACTCATGCACTACTCACTCTGATGTTGCATATTCTTTTTTCCAGAAAACAAGATAACAAAGGGTTTTCCAATACGGATTACCCAACTTTGACATATGACTGTGGCCACGTTATTCAAGCGATATCTATCAAATTCAGTCTATTTTATTAAATTTGTTTTGCCAAATTAACACAAAGAGTCATAATGTTCAGCAACATGTGCAAATTATTGAATTGCTTTATGAAAGCGTGTCTTCTGTTCGAATAACATTTCTCGCACTTGGCTCATTTTACGGTCGCCCTTATATTCCTTCCAAGAACAAGAACTCGGCCTTTCCCAGACCACAAATTGACAGACTGACTGGGTTCTCGAGCAGTTAGAAGTTCATCCCAATTTCGGTTAAAAAATCATATTCAGCGGGGAACGATTCAAGTTTAAATAAAATAAATAAATACCTACTACGATTAAAAATGATACGCACTATGGACCACTGGACCGCTGCAGGCGATTTCATGCGATAATTTGCATAAGCTTTCTCTTGTAATGTAATCATTAGCAAAGATTAGAGGGGGGGTGTTTGTCTAACAGAAATTGTTGCAACAAATTACATATTCCACATTACCGCAGCCCCAAATTACAATATGCTCGTCTATTACACCAATATGTAGCTATATACACACCATCATGTTATTTTTTATCTCATTAAGTATAGCCCCATGCCTGTGTTTGTAAGTGTATTTATATGGCTATAGGCGTGCATAGGTTTTAAAACAATTTTTTCAAATTCCACGATTTACGTACAAACTATAATTTAGATACAAGAAAAAGTATACATACTTTTGCGTATATTATTCACGCAGCCTTATTACATGGAGATATTCAAGAGTCTTACTGTTTAAGAAAGCTTCTCAAAAAAATCATTTTTCCTTCGGAAACAGCATAAGACTGGGATCTACAGCACATAAGCAGCCCACAGAATGCCAAGAGCTAGCTTTCTGTACATATTGTGCGTGGTATACAGACCAGCAGTCTTACGCCGAGCAGTAAGTTTGTTTAAATGGACAAAAGTAAATTCCACGTCTTATGCTTTTATTAGCAAGATAAGAGCATGCATTCCCATTCATTATGGAACACAGCGTCGGTCAAGAGGCAGCCTCAGCTAGCTGCGCAGTAGCGAATTCTGTCACTCCAATTTTCAAAGACCTTGTTGAAGGTTTCGGACTGTAGCTCACGGATTGCTTGGATGATATCGGCCCTAAGTGCTTGAATCGTTTCAGGATTGTTGGCATAGCATCAGTCAGTCCAAAAGGGTCGAATCGCAACCCCGAGGCGGCCAATCGACATCGCCAAGACGGCCGGTAACACAATTAGGGAATTTGCTGCGCAAAAGATCGATTGTGGCATGCGCATGGGCTCTGTGGCAAGACGCCACATCCTGCACGAACCAGAGGTTGTTCAAATACATGTCTTCAATTTCAGTAAAAAAAAAAAAACGCCCATCGTTGACCGAAACGTTGTTGCCAGCGACTCATTTCGTTCCGCGGAGGTATGATACTGACTTTCTGTCAAGATTTTGAGACACAGTTGTCAGTGTCAAAATAACCTTTGATTTCAAAAGAAACCACTAGATGGCCCACCCTTTACACTGCACATCCTAATGGCTCCTACTTGGTCGCAATGACTACTGTTTATTGCCAGATTACCTATTAATTCTTATGTAATCAGATGTTCTCTCTTAGTCCTTGTTGAAGGAATTACTTGTTAGGTAATTTTGTACTACGAACATAACCATTATGTACTTTTCAAATATACAAATTGAATGATCACAATTTGCAGAAATGTATGTAAGTATCTCTGATTGCGTATCATCTTCTAGCTTAATAGTTCTCTATCGATTTGTCCAATTTAATGAAAACAAACATGGTTAAGGCGGATAGCAATCATTTCCTAATTACTATCTGGATGTGTGTATGCTTAGACTTTAACCATATACAGTTGTTGGATGCAGATTTGCCAACGATTTGGCAATGAAAACAAACAGGGGAGGGGTATTTCATTGTGCTTTCTGCTCATTGGATTCCAATTTGTTTTTAATTGGACGACGAACAGAGACCGGTTGTTAGTAGAATTATGACTACGAGGTACATTACATAATTCATCGCCTTAGCATTAATTTAAAGCAGATATAATGAATTGTTTTAATAGCCCAAAGTAGGATGCATTTCACAATTATGTATAAGGATCCCTAATGATTTCAGTCGTAGACCGTTATGCATCTGCTAAACCCAAACCAAAAATTTCCCCATTTAACTGAAGTGGTTGAGGTAGAATGAAATTGATGAAAAAAAGGAAGAAAATAGAAGAAGCCATCATGCTCTTTACATTCGCATTCGTCGACGTTCTTCCATTAATTTCTCATTTTATTCGTGTTTTTCTTTTACATCCTCGGTTGTTAGCATCCTAATACTTAACTCCAGGCTATTTACAGAACACCAACCAAACATTAATGTATACCTAAGTATATGTAAGTAAAATGCTTTCAGAAGTGAAATTGAAGAGAGTACAGAGGAACATTTGAAATAAAAATAAACGCCTGTCGGCTTTGTCAAATTGTGCTCAGATTTTGATGCTATCGTGATTGCTAGGAGTTTCTACGTGGGTCGGTCGGTCGGAGCAGCACCGCCACCGCGCGTATAAAAACAAACATGTGACCATAATGGCAACAAAGGAAACGACACCCTCGAGGTTTTATGATTAACTTCAGCCTAGCGTATATCCTTTGTGTATATTTGCTCTGAAATAATAGGGGGGGTTGGGAGGTCTTCATTTAAGTTTGAGTGGACATTGACCTCGCAGCGCTGTGTATTAACATAAGTTTTACTGCTTGTTTTTATTTACCTTAAGGAAAGTGCCATTGATTGCATGAATCGATTAGAAGAGTGCTTTATTCCAAATCTAAGACTAAAACGGTAAAACGGAAGGAGGATATAAAAGTTTTGTAATTTACTCCTTTTTCTATTTTGGAACGAAATGGAGCTTAATTATAATATGTTGGTTGAGCTTAACGGTCTCATTGTTAATATACAATAAATTGCTTTATCCCATTAGAACTATAAATAGAAAATAGAAAATTTGATCACATACTTCATAAGGATAATGGGGAAGAACTCAAATAATCAAAATGAGTGCATGAGTAAAGTTGTGAACATTGAACACTTGAACACGCCTGAAAAGCTGTACAGCTACTGGTGTATCTATAGGTGTGTTCAGACCGAGCGAAACTTTTCAGAAACGTTTCTGTTACGTTGCCAGTCGTCCAGAAGAAAAAGCTTATCATTGAACGTCTTGAGACAAAAAAGGATAATCTATAATCGCTAGCAACCAGTGGAATGAATACCGCAACATCGTCAAAGAGGTGGCCGGGACCACTCTGTGCTACCAACGACCACCAAATGGGAGCCCTTGGTGTGATGATGAGTGCGTCCAGCGGAAAAGGATGACAGAAGATGCACACAAGAAAGCGCTGCAGCGAAAAATGAGGGAAGAGACGAATTTCACAGCTCCCAGGATATCGAACAATCTCGCAACAACATCCGGTAGTTTTATCGGAAAACCAAGCAGTCGGCTTCAAACCCGGAACGCAGGCTCTTTGAAATAGCGAAGGCAACGTAGTCACCGACGCACAGGGAAGTAGTCACCGTGTTTAAGCTCCTATTCCAGCAGTCGCTTAAGGGGCAGCAAATAGAGAGAGTGTTAGGGCAAGAAGAGTACCCACCTCCAGTCAATGAATAACCAGTGCCAGGACGAGGGCGACTGGAGAAGAAGATATAACCGCCAGCTGTATGAGCAGTAACAGGATGTGGATGTAGTACAAAAAGCCAAGATACACAGTCTGCTCGGCCATATCGAGCGAATGGACTAATGCTCTAGCCAAGACGACCCTCGAATCCTCCAAATCTCTTGTATTTAGTCTTTGAAATTGGAAGCAACGTGTCGGGGACCGCAGAGGGTGGAAGGCAGCCATGCCTCAGGCGGAGACTCTACAAGGGTCGGGAGTCCTTTAAGTAGTAAGTAATAATAATAATAATAATAATAATAATAATAAAACTTTATTTCATGAGAAAACTGTACAAAGCATTGCATATTAGCATTAAAAATTCATAACTTAAGGTAATTAACAAGAGTTTTAACATAAAATAGTTAGGGACATTCTATTGTCGAAAGGACAAGAGGCGAATGCACCATTATAAAAAAATTAATAGAGAAAATAGTATTGTGTGGGGTACAAATTCAAGAAGTTTATATGTATATAATTCATGAGTCATAAATAAAAGAATAAATAAAAGAACAAAGGAACAATGAATTAAATTACTGGAGAAATCACATTTTCTATTTCACAATTATTGATTGAGAAAAGCCATATTCGAGTTTTTTTCAAAAATTCTGACTCTTTTCTTTCGCATCTAATATTAACTGGTAGACTGTTAAATAAGCGACAAGCAGTTACAAAATAAAACCGAGAAAAAATAGCTTTATTGATTTTGGGTATCTTAACGAAATTACTGGTGTTAACGCGTAAGTTGTAGTCACCGTATAATCTGGCAGCAGTATAACCGGATTTACGAAAGAATATTTTGAGAACTTTAAAAAAATATAAATGTCTTAAAGGAAGAATTTTTAGACTTCTAAATAACTCAAAACTAGGAGTTCTGCGATTAACTCGACAGATGATTCGAATCACATGTTTCTGTTTGATCAGTAAAGGTTCAATTTTGTTAAAATTCGTACCGCCCCAGCATGAGATACCGTATTGAAGTTTAGATTTAAATAAACCATTGTAGACCAGTGTCAAAACAGTTGAATTGCAGTACATGCTAAGATGAAAAATTTGCCTGACGACTATGTTAAAATATTGCTTTAAATAATTAGTGTGATTTTTCCAGCTAAGCCTATAGTCCAATATGACACCTAAGTATTTGAAATGTTCAACTCTTTCAATCTTAAAGCAGTCATTAGAACAGCTAACATTATCATCAAATGAGGGTAAATAATGACTTAGGCAGCAACCATCACCTAGACCAAATCTCCGACACTCAGGAGAGTGATATAACAAAGTCATTTCTGTTGGAACTGAACCCAAAATGTTAAACAACATGAACTTGGTCTTATCACTAATGACTAGTTTATGAGACTTAAACCATCTTCGTAACAGATCGAGATCATAATTCATATCAGCAAATAGGTCAAGGTAATTGAGAGAGGTCTGCAATCGTGCAATCAAGGGACTTTGTGGGACGTCTTGTGCTCAAACATAGTGCCATACATAGTTCCTTATGTCTCCCACATGTTCACAACTATTGTTTTCAACTATTTCCGGCTAGTCCTCCGTAAATACAGTGCCGTACAATTCATTCCTCCAACTGTTATGCTAGGAATTTGGTTGATTCCATTCTGCACTCTAAAGCTTAGCTAATGTGTTTCAGTATTTTCTTTCTACATCGCACTCATCACTTTTAAACTGCTTAAAAAAGGATGTATATAGGTACGAGTGTATATCAAAAGGTTTCACTGTCAAAAGAGAAAAGCAATCTTAAATCTTATCCAAAACTATCAACTCCAATTACCACAAGAGAACATGCTATAATTAATCTCGCCTTCATTATATACAGTAGAAGAAACTACTATTATGTAAATAGCACACCGTTATGCCCTGCTGAAAACTATCAACCCTTTTTAGAATAAAACCACTAAACCAACCAAGCAAACCACAAGACACCTGCACACCATAGTTCACATGTGCATGTGTGTGGTATCAGTTCGAGATAATAAGATTTACCGCCAACATCCTTTTTTCCGGTTGCCAAAATGTGTGGCAAGGGATACCCTCTCCAGTTTCCCGTATAAAGGAGTATCGTCCTGGTACGTGAAATGCCATTTAATGCATTATGTTGCGGTGATCGATTGGGTGAACCCAAAAATTCAATTTTCTCGCAAACTAAAGTAACAGAGACAACGCAAGATTGCAAGTGAAATGGAAAAGGATATAGTAAACTTTCGTATGTATGTGTATCCTGCCACCACCTTGCACGTAATATTAGTCTGAGACTTTTGTCTTATTTTTCTAAAGCAAGGCGAGAAACAAATTGAAGGACTCAAGGGAATTCTCTTCTTTTCATGCTTCTAGACACTGAGAGGATAGAAACTAGGTAGGTAGGTACATTGAATGTCAATTACCTTTATGAAAACTGCTTGCTGCATTGAGTGCTTTAACATATACATATGCGGCTAATGGAACTTCAGGTGGATATAGAGTAAAATCTATCATGAATGGTTTTTAGTCGATCATCCTTCTAATTGCATAGGAAGAAAGGATACACTTCATCCCGTCAGGGGTGAATAGGATGAAATTTAAAGATTCTTTTCGACTTTCTTTTGTGATCTTAGGTACAACAAACTATTTAAACATAACTTTTAGTCTGTTATTATGCAAGTTCTCTTATTTTATTAGACTGGAGAAGCTTAGTGATGGTGTAGAGCAATTTGGATCTATTTTGCCCCCGTACTGAGGCCCTAGTCAATATAGTTCTCCGTTAGAGCAGTTCCTCCAGTCGAAGGAGTTTAATGAACGATGTTGTTAGATGACGCTACAGTTCGGGGTGAACCTGGGCCTCAACCAACACGTCTCCTCCCTTAGCTTGGTCTTTAGCTAGTTGCCATCAATTGCATACTCCAAGTTGATCGTCTCCTTGACCTTGTACGCGCCTTTTGCGGCGAGGAGGCTCTCTACTGCGTAGTTCCTCTGGTTTTGATTCTAAGACTCTGTGGGCTGGAGCGTTGATGTCCATTCGCTCTACATGTCCTGGCCATATTATACGTCCAATACGCAGTTTTTGGACTTTGTCGATGTCGCTTTACAGCTCGTATAGTTCGTTGTTGAATCTTCTCCTCCAAAACCCGTCAACGCAAACGGGACCGAAAACTCCCGAAGAATCTTTCTCCCGAATCAACCAAGGATATCTTCATCCGCTTTCATTAAAGTTCATGTTTCAGCGCCGTAAAGCAGGACTGAAATGATCAAGGTCGTATACAGAATCTTCTTAGTTCTTGGAGATAAAGCTTTACTGTTAAATTGCCGTATGAGCCTGCAAAAATATCGGTTGGCAAAGGATATTCTTTGTTTGATTTCTGCGCTGGTATCATTGTCTCTTAATATGTAGAAGTTGGAGCTGCCCCCTGTGACGCTGTGTCTAATTCGTCGGTGTTGAATGACCTTCTTGTTGACAGAATGTACTTGGTTTTGCTCCCTTTAGGTTCCTTCTGATTCAGTGCTTCCGACCCTTACAGTCAGCTGAGATCTTTCAATTATGTCAACATCGTCGACATATGCAAGCAGTTGTACAAACGTTTGATAGATTGTGCCCTTGGTCTTGGCTTGGGATTTAAACACAATCCGCTTAAGTATGATGTTAAAGGAGCCACCTGACAACGCGCCACCTTGCCTAAAACCTTTGTTGACCTCAAAGGTCTCACGACGGTGATTACTGACCTTGAAAGAGCAGCGAGCGTTCTCTATAGTCATCCTGCACAGACGGACAAGTTTGGCAGCAATTTCAAAACTAGACATGGCTTTACATAAGTAGTTCGTCTCTATACATAGATAGGAATCCAGGCAAGTTCTTCTTTTGTAAATAAATGCTTCACATTCGGTTCGGGTTAGTGTCTCTGTCTGTCTGTTGTGGTCCCTGCAGTGCGCATTCCAGCTTAAGTGCAGTTTCTTGAAGGGCTTCTTAAATCTACAGTGGCCTGTTAAGCCGAAGCCGATTTTTATTCTCAAAGAAGCATATTTTACTTTTCTCCTAGTTTATATGGCCCAGTAGTTCTTTGGCTTGGCTCATCCCAGAGTTTGTCCCACATATGTATACAATTCTTCTTTTCCTTGCTTTTCCCGTATCTTTTGCAAGCCTCGATTCTATCTTGTACAAACTCAGTCCCCAGTGCCTAGTTTGACTGTCCCATAGAATGAAATGTGCTTCTCGTGATAAAGTCTAACAAGGATCTTCACATCTTTAATGGCATGGACCTCGGCTTAGAAAGGGATTACGAGTACTTGTTCCTGGGACCGTGCATGACCATCCCAGTTCCTATTTGCATTTTAGATCCACCCGTGTCTCAATTGATAGTATGTAGGCAGCTATTCTTAAGTGGTAATTATGCTGCTCAACTTTGTCTACCCAGGCTCAGTTCCAGCCTAGAAGTGATATCGTACTGGAGAAGGCTATTGAATGTTTGTACGGGACACATTTATGCTTCCCAAATCCTTCTTTGCTGATTCGTTGTTTCTTTTGCATTCCTTTCTAGAACTATGTGAATATTAGTAAGCCCTACTATCACCTCTAGTGCCACTGTGGGGCCTGTTCTCTTAGCTCCTGTTTTTTATGAGGAAAAAGTCTTTGTACTTTGATCAGGGATTGTCTGAGGATAATATCGTTCTACTGGCCATGCATCCGCTCCATATGTTGGAATGAGTCAAAGCTATCATTTCGTCTCAGTGAAGTTTGGCTGCAGCCCCATGTTTTGCCTCTGTTTTTTTCTGCCGACCATAAGCGTTCGCGTAGCTTTGCGGTTTCTGCATGTAGCCATTTGCTGTCCAGTGTCATGCCTAGGTACCTTACTAGGTTCGCTGATAGTTACTTAATGTCTCAGGAAGCTTTCAGTAAGCGAAAATATACTCATTACACCAAAAAGGGCAACGAGCATCCAGGCAATTATTATGGCTTGTCATTGTTCGCCGCAAATCTTCCTGCACACAATCTATCTATGTCCTTTGGAATGATGCAACACTTGACATGAGTTATACACGAATACCACGACAAATAAATCAATACACCAAAACTTGAGACATTCATTCAAAAGCACGTTACACTCTAAGCACTTGTATTTATGATTGCAATTAGATAACCCAAAAAACACAACCAAAAACAATGCATCCTTGCGCTGCACTCATATGAATATATCTCTTCGCGAGGATGACTTACATTTGTAATTAGATTAGCGTTTCTTTTGCAAATTAAATTTCGTAATTGTCGGATATCATACAGAGAAGAAGCACTGTAAATGTACGCGCGTCTATGTAGGTTAAGCTGTTTGTATTTAAGGATATTCACTTGCATCCATGCAAAGGGTTCAATTTATAATACTAAGGAATTAAGTATAATTAGCATTAAATGTGTTAGGGGGAAGCAAGAGAGAGAGAGACAGAGAGGATTTTTCAATGCAGGTGTGCATAAAGTAATTTATATTACACTGCTGAGAGTAATTAATTCGCTCGCTGGATTAGGGTACAACAGTTTCGGTAGCAGGATGGGGATCTGATATGAATAATGATTGCAAAATGACTTAAACTGAGTTTGGACGAGGATTTACCATGATTTATCAATAACAAAATAAAGTTGGTAATTAAATTGAGAAGGGTCTTTGTTTTGTAACTGGAGCACATTTGAAATTGCACGAAGTTTTAAGCCTCACTCTGGAGGCATGTGTGTGTATTTATAGAAATATGCGTTTGATTGATTGACGGATTTGGGTTGGGAAGTGTAACAGTTGTTGAATTGAAGGAGTTAGACAGGTAAAAGTATTGGCGCTTGGAATATCTGGTTAAAGCATGTGCTGCTCAGTTTTCTATACTAATGTTCTCAAAAGAAACACTTCAATTCTTCCCACGGAGAAGCAAATCCACCCCTATTTCGAGTAGCTACATACTCAATGAAAGCTGACGTGTATGCGCAGTATATGAAACTATGTTGCGCGGATATGACCACCTTCATTGGGAGGTGGGAATCTTTCAAAGATTCTAATTAAACTAAACCGACCTCCGCTTCTACCCCTGATTTTCGCGGCACTGCCACAAGCATCACAAGTTGGCACCCAATCTGTTCGTCAACAGGTTACAACCTTCACGATAACGTGCTCTGTGTTTTCCATTGCTTCAGAGCACATTGGACAATAAGAGTTGTTTTCATGCCTAAATCTGTGGAGGTATGCTCTGAAATATCCATCACCAGTAAACATCTGCATCAGGTAGAAGTCCAGCTCTCAATGTTTTCTATTGATCCCAAGATCGATATTGGGGATCAATCTTTGCGTCCATCTATCTTGCCATTCTCCCAAGTTTGTTCTTTTTTTGATTTCATCATCATTCTGTTGGTACGATAGTTCCATGCGACTTGTTTAACAAGGAGGTCTATTGGCATCATTCCAGGAGCTCATACGCATGCATACTCTCAATGCACTGATTCTGCTTCGATCTCTATACTATATGATTTGGTGCTCATTGCCCCGGCCCATATTTGGGAGCCGTATAGAGTTATCGTCGTCACTACTCTTGTCAGAACAGACAAAGTCTGGCATGATTCTTACCAAAGCAGCCGTTGTTCTCGATGCCTTTTTCACTGCATATTGTAGATGTTGCTTAAAAATTACCCTTAAATCTATATAAACACCAAGGTTCTTCAATTCTGGTCTAGACACTACAACGTGTTCACTCTTGTCCTCTGCTAGTCTCAAGTCCATGCTTCCTAGCCAGTTTTGTACCATCCCGATGGCTTCATTGCTATATCGTCGGAGTTCGAAGTTTGGGAACGTCGTCGTACATAAGATTCCACAGTAGTGGGCCTAGTATGGAGCCCTGAGGAACACCGCCGGCGACGCTATATTGCCTTATCCAGTTCTTGGCGTCGTAGTGCAGTATTCTATTTGTAAATTAGTCCATCTTTATCTTCTGTGCGCCTTTTGGGGTACACATTTCTGCACGTATAGTTCTATTCCCTTTCCGAAAGGCAAAGGATTTTTGATACAACTTTCTCACGACAGTACTTCTTATGAAACGCTTTTAAGAGCTGGGGTCTTTAAACACTTTTTGATATTTTCTGCGACTCAAAAGTTGAACCTGATATACAGTAGTCCTTCGCAATAATCAACCCAATTAAAGCAGACCATAAATCGATTTGATTTAGGAAAATATACACATCCTGCTAAATTGTAAGTTTGTTGCCATGGGCAGCTCATATTGTTCAGTACGACAGAATATCTACCGAATCAAAATATTCGTCGACTTCTTATTATTATTATAATATTTATGAATATTTCATTTGGTTTGGAATATAATCAATATTAATTAATGCACAAGCATCTAATCACAAATATTTTGGCAGAGCTGTTAATTTGAAACACTAAAATCAGCTGAGGGAAATTCCATCCAACTCAGCATTTCACGCTGAAAGCTAATCAGTGTTTGGGTTAATTAAGCTGATGAGTTGAGTTAACCTCTCAAAGATATAATTTTATCTACAATAAGCTTAATTAAAATCAGTTGACTGGATGCTTTTAGGGGCCAGCAGCATCTATTGCCCCCACATACAAATGCTTATCTGTTGCCATAATGTGTATATGTATGTGCCTGTGTGTGAATAACCAAATTAGGACGAAATTGAAATATCATATCTACATATGTTAACATTAAGCTTAATATTTCTCATTAGAGATATTGTGTCGTGTATCTATGAAACCATGTTGTCCTTTGTTGAATGTTTCTACTATGTATTGCATTGTTTTTGTGTGAATGCTTTCCTATCCGGAAGGCAGTTCTGTTTCATTTGACCTTGGAGTTTTGCCACGTGAGGTGAAAAGGACACTTCTTGTACTGCCCATTAGACCTGCTCATATTTTTATATTTAAATGGAATATGAAATAGTTAACCTTCCAGGTAACAGCAACATCATACAATACCTCAAGACCATTTTTTAATAGAAAAATAGTCCTTGCAAATATTTACTACATTTTTACTATGGGCTCTCTCTATCCATTCGTTGAATAAAATAATTTATTTTATTTTCCATTCATATGCATGGTACGAAAGCATAAATATGTACATATCTAAAAATGTATCCTTGAATTTTTGGTTATGGAAAAGACCTTCATGAAATTGGGTTGAAAAAAGATTCAACCCCTACACAGTTTCGCCCAATAATTCACATTATTCTCCCTTTATCGTTCTACTTCTAATTTCCAAAAAAATATAAATGTCATCGTCATAGGTTCCGCTTAAACGCCATATAAATGGCAAAGCTTTGCGGGGACAAATGGCTCATTGTTCTTTAGAATAATAGTTTTCAAATGGCGTATAGAACAATAGAGCATGTCAAGTGCATAGCCAAGCAGAAAGTTGTGATAAATGTGGGTGTTTCATGCAATGAATTGTACTACGTTCGTCACTAACGCATGAGACAGTATTGAAACTTTGAAGAGAGTTTAAGAAGGCAATATCTTTAAGTAGTTTTCGTGGATTTTAACGATAACTTTATGGTCCTTAACAGAAAATGGATTTCAACTGAATAGTGTGGAGAGAAATTTAATCAATTCATAATAAAAAGAAAAGTTCAACTTAAGTTATAATAAAAATATAATATTTTCAGAGATTGTTAGAGGACTTTGAAGGATCTACTCTCAGTGTTAATAATGAAAATGATAAAAAAGAGCTTCCAAAAGAGAAAGGTTGAGCAAATATTATTGTCCCACTGAATTTGGGGGCAAAATGTCGCATCATCACCTCCATGTGGTACCCGCTGCATACCTACATACTGAACGTATGAACACTTGGATCTGCACGAGCACATCTGGGTAAACTTCAGCACTCATGAAGGACCGGCTCAGAAGTCTAACACGAGCCCTCAGAAGGAGGATGGGAGGCGGATGAATTTCTCTATATGGAATCAACAGAGGAATCCATGGACAGTTTACATAAACTATACTTCGACATATTCGAAGCTCAGGTCTGTTTTTGATTTCCTAGACTTCATCAGGGTTATGGAATAGAGATGGTGCCGGATGAATCCTAAATGGGTCAACGGCAGCGATCGTACCTCCGAAGTGAGATACTGATGTCGGTTTTCGAACCGGCCCTGGGTCCTAGGGGCTAAAACCTATGGAACTGGTCCCCCAGGCAGAGGGTTGTGCCATCGGGGTAAATGCCTTACAACGTTCAAAAAATTCTAGTTATGAGAGAGACATCAGCCTTGGACATCAACAACGATCTGAGCATGATTTACGAGTGTGTATGCACCTGCGATGAACAAACTCTGCACAGTACGGGTGCAGCTCAAGAACTTAAATCTGACCTCTCCCAGCACAAGGCAGATATTACTGCGATCCAGGAGATATGATGGATAGAATGAGGTTTGGTAGAAAAGGCGTAGCTGCGGCATTTATTACAGCTGCTACATAAGACTGCCCATGTTTGGATGCGGATTCGACGTGGGGAATTGGCTCCAATCAAGAGTAATTGATTTTAAGCCTGGCTGGAATCCTCATCAGAGCCACATTTCAAAACGTCAGCCTATGTACATGCCCTTGCCAAAGAAGCTGAAAACTCTACCAAGGAGGAATTTCATGAATCCCTCGACAGAGTCTATGGAGCCTACGGATTTTCAATGCGAAACTCAAAATGTAAGGTCAAAATTCTAATGACACACGGACACGGCTCAAACGACTTCTATGGAGATAGTGACCATTTATGTACCTTATTGAAAAGTGGCAACTTACTTACTTATGTCCTGTATTCCCTTGTGGGTCCTAAGGCCTCGACAATGCCTAAACGCCATCGTGTGCGATTTCTGGAAATATGCCTCAGCTCTCCCCAACTCTTTCCCAGTTGCCGTGCTTGCTTCTCAACTGTTCTCTGCCACGTTATCCTAGGACCGCCGCGTATTCTGCTATCTTCGATAAGCGAATTCCATTGCATCGCTTGGTTAGCTATGGACCTGTCACCCTTTCGGAGAGTGTGACCATTCCACTGCCACTTTCGTCGTCGTATGGTTGTGCCTACAGCCCGTTCTCTGATAAAGCTGTTTGTTAGAGACACGGTTTGGCACCTATCTACAAACGCTTGCAGTTTCCTTGTGATAGTGACGGTCACCATCCAGATACCACATCCATATAGCAACAAGTATTCAACGTTGGAACGGAACAGTAGTAGCAACGTGTTCCTTGATTCGCTCCAGGATGATTCTAGTTATACATCAAACATTCACCACTCCAGTCCAGGGTGCCATTTTTAGCGAGTTTGGCGACTGGAAATGCCTTGCTTGATTATCATAGCCCTATCACCACTCTTGGTGCTCCTTTTATTGATTATGTAGAAGTCCCGATGTGTGTTTAGTTGTATTGCGGAGTTCTTAGGAGGAAAATCGAAATCAACATTGTGCACTTTATTTTTTTCCCCTGACGTTCACCATTATTCTAAAAATACATCCTCTTGTACATATTTTAAGTGAAACATGAAATATTCCCGACAGGGTGCTGATGAATTGACTAATAAGTCAAGAATCTGTCATACGAGCTCGTAAACTATACGTGATAAGAATCTAGCGAGCAATTTTATTTTGGTAGCATCCTAATCCATTCCGGGCGAAAAAAAAATTATTTGCGTGGGTTATTCCTGAGTGCTAGACAAGGACATGCGGAACTACATGATTTCACTTCCATTTGCTGTTGTCTGAATTTTATGGCTTTCCATACTTACCAACACTGTGGGTAATAGTATCATATGAAAAGCGAAAATTGTATGAGGAAAGTACGAAAAGGAAGAAAATATGTCATCGGTTATTCGATCAGGATATTATGACGGCTGTAAATTGGAAAAAGCTATAAACTTCAACAATGGCAGGAGGTTTTGAAATTTGACATAATCGAAATTTATACCTTTACTTCCCTGCAAGTCCATTCGTATTATATGGATTTAATTACTTGAATTATCAATTACAATTGACAATTGAGAGTCCATTTGTTGATTGTAATTACGGCAATTGAAATACTTAATGGTTTTTAGCAATTATTAGTTGAGCTGTTGATGGTATACTGAGTTCCTTAGAAACATAATATTTTTAATTGATTGAACCATGTCATTTGATATTTTCTTCTTATATGCTAATATTTAGTTTTAGTGTTTTGGCGTTGCAACGATAAATATTATTCTTCAAATTTCCTTTTGATTTTTCTGTTATTTTGTGATGCCATGTACGTGAGCTAATAATACGGCAGCTGTCTAGAGTTTGGGTTTATAAATGTATAAGGGTTAGGTGAGGTCGATGGGTGCCTTGCGTCAAGAAAGTCGATGCTAACGTAGACCAACAATTCGGGTCCATTGTGCCCAATCCTTTTACCTTGAGAACCTGTAAAGAAAGTCCTCTGTGAAAACTATCCAGATAGGGATATGAATCTCAAGAGGCCCATCAGCTCAACGTTGCCTAAGTTCTCCACCTCTGAAAGGAAATCACTACCAAGAGTTCTCTTTCTTCTGATAAATAAGGCAGGCAAGTCACACAATGGAAGATGAATAGATTTGATTTCTTCTTCGTCTCTGCAACTTCTTCTGTAATAGTCTTGCTGCACACCGAGTCCACAAGAAGTCCAATGGCAGAATGGCCAATAATTAAGCCAGAAACAACACGGGCGTTGTTAAGACTGAGTTTAACTAGAAAGAAGCGCCCTGGCCGTAACGCATGTATCCAAATGTATCCAACGTCTGTTTGCTCTACCGGTGGCTGGATCTTCTAACTTTTTTTTTGTAGGTAAGTGATTGGGGCTGCTACAAAAGGAAGGGCCAACGATATGTGCAACGTCTCGTTTAAAAGTGGTGTGCAGATTCTCACAAGCGTCGACCTAATCAAAGCAGAGTCCAGAGTCTATAGAGACAGTGATTGTCTTTACACCGATATTATAGCTGTGATCTCAGTCTGAAAGACCCTCCAAGCCATCCAGCTCCATCTTATAATCGCCGGTATAGAATGCCAACATCTTTTTCTTTTGGTTCTCCAAATATTCCAGTAAATTTTGTCAGCAATTTGTACATTGAATCTCCTTCCGAATGCTAGAATCGTGTTCATGTGATCAGCTTCCATCAATCCACTGGTAACATCCCATCGGGACAGAATGGAGGCGTGCTTGTAAGGGCTCAGTGACCACAATCGGTCCTTGAAAGGTTCACTTCCAGTCATTTGCTTTCGACCCAATTATCCACTAGCTGTAATGCGAAGTTGAGTCTTTCACTTAAGACTAGACTAGACCAGGATAGGCTGTCACGTCGAAGCCATTTTTCTTCAATATCACAAGGATATCATTCACTGCAAGGAGCCATATTAAGGAAGAACGAACTCCGCCTCGTTGGGTTCCTATAAAAACCATTCTCCGGATAGTAATATTCCCTTGCGACGGCGAGAACATTTATTCTTGACTGTATAAAGACTGTATTGACTCACTTGCGTTAATAAACGTCAAATGACTGCCTTTTCTTTGCAGCAGATTTTATTTTGCTGTTCAGCTACGACATCAATGTTGTAGAGGTTGCGTTCATCAGATTTTCAGAATATGCTGCGATAAATTAACAGCATTTTGTTTACAATTACTAACTTACTCTTTTATTTACATCATGCATCAGTATTCCATCAAGCATCCCTTTTTGACAGTCTAGAGCGTGCACATCCTTCAACCATCTCTCTAGCTTTTCCAAATTGCCCTGAACTAAACATTCTAGTAAAATCTAGGACTAAACAATTTTACTGACGCAAAAAAGAGAAACATTTAAATCTAATATTTAATTTAATTTATTCTTAAATACTTTATTAATCATCATTCTGTGTTAATCGCATTTTTGTTTTTGTTTTAAATAAACTCTCATTTTTTTTATTGTAAATTCACGTAAATATACAATGTACACACAATTAATTTTTATTTTACATGGATTTTCTCATTTTTTCTTTTTTTATGTATCTAATAATTATATACAAAAAAAATATAAATAAAATTATTTATGTAGAATTATATTCTATGTCAAACTGCATTTATATATATTTCTATAGAATTTAATTCAATTTTTTTCTTTTTAAAAAATAAACACAACACATTTTTTAAAAAAAAAAAAAAAATTTCTAGAATTATAGTCATCTGATGGAGAGGCAACTGCTGTAGTGTCTTGTTGAAATAATTAACGAAATCGCAGTTAAGATTGTGAAAGTCTTTAATTGCATAAGTTGCCAGAGAATAGCCAAGAGGGAGTATATCTTTCTATTTGCAGCGACGTTCAGGTTGATGACCTTTGATGACCGATAGGAGTGCAGAGATGTTGATAAACTATTGGCACTACTGTTACCATGTTGCATAGCGGCTGGATGTTCACCATTTATCACGTGTACAACTACACTGGCAGAATCTATAAAACAAAAAAAAAAAAACAAAAAAATCGTGATGATGTCAAAATAAAAACTTAGATTTGGTGATGATTGATTGCGAATGCAATTTCCCACATCACCTCGGCAAAGGGATGTTGTTTTAGGGCAAAAATTTCAAATTTCAGTCTGGCAATTTAAGTTTCTGAGGGAATTGCTTCCAAAGTTTGACAAGGGAGTTGCTTCCTTCTTTTTTGCTCCATCAAAAAACTGAATGAATTTGTTTTTATGTTAGGGTATTGTTTGATGAATGGCGGAATGGTGTTGGGGGGCGGGGAGGGATATTTCTTGCGAATATCGATTTGATAAAGTTTCTATCCAATTCCCAATTGCGTTTTGAAGTACATACTTTCAACAGAAGTTCGACGTTGAATTTCAAAAACAAAAATCAACTCGTATCGCTAAACGTGATGCGGGATTTAATGGATGAACATTTCCGTTGTGCTTTTATTTTCGAATTTAGAACGAATCGAATGGAAAGCAATCTGTATTACCATCATCGATTTTCATTTGTCGCTTCGAATCAAATCCCATTTGTCATTCGATGAGAAATTGCTTTCGAATACTTTTCAATTACCTACTATAAGAAAAATAAAATAAAAGAAAAACACTTACATGAACTGCTTGGCAGACAAGTGTAGTTCCCAGAATCGGCAGGTGTTGCTCTCGCTATCAGCAGCATACTCGTTCTAGTCTTTCGCTCTGTTATGACATTTATCCCACCGTGCTTGGTGTAGTTCATCACTCGTTTGTCCTTATACCAATAAATGAATGAGGGGGGTGTTGGTGACTGTAGTGCTAGACAAGTTAAATTCAAATCACTGCCACTCTTTATGAAGAGCTCTGAGTTTCCAAGGATTTTCGCCCGAGAGACTATAAAGAATGACACAAAGTGTAACATGGGCGTGGTGTGTTTTTTGTTTTAATTTTTTGCTAAACTTACCAACAACACTTAGTCGAAAACCTTGGCTTATTTTCGGCTCAGTTGAGACTTGACACTCGTACGTTCCAGAATCTCTGGGTTGCGGTGATGATACCCTAAGTGTCCATTCATCGGAACCTTCGGTGTGTAAGGACTGAAATCGTTGATCGTTTGTGTATGTTATTATGCCAACTGTAAGTATGTGCAAGTCCCTCTTTCGAATCCATGATACCTACAAAAAGAAATTAATTGCATGTAGAAAGGACTGTTTTTTTGTCATAATTAGGACTAATGTGCGATGGGATGGGATGCCTTGCCGCCGAGCTTTTCAAGGCAGGGATGAGCTGGTCGGACGAAAGTATACACGATGAATGAAACCTCAGCGTCATTTGCCCGATTCTCAAGATAAGAGACCTTCTGAACCATGCCAATCGATGTGTCTATGGGTCCATTGAGTAACGAAGTCCTGTCTCGAACTACTAAGGTAAGTCTTTGTAAGAGTCCTGGACGCAGAGTCATGGACGGATGGGGATGCCCTTGGTTCTTCTCCCGTCTACATAAATAGTGAGTGGTAAAAGAGAAATAAAGCCGTTCTATACTGTCTGTACAAGGACATCGACTTGGTCAGAAGAGTTTGCATGCAGCGACTAAGACGGCTGGGTCATGTAGAGCAGATGGGGCCCAACGTTCCAGCAATGTCTTCGAATCCACCCCGGATGTTTGACGCAGTAAAGGGCGACCTCGCGGTAGCTGGTGCAAACAAATGGAGGGGGAACTCAACCGACTTGGCGTGCACAACCGGAGGTCCGCCCCGCACTGAAGCGTCACCTAAGTAAGTAATAACGAATACTCTTTGTGTGAGGTTCTACATATCTAATTGGGATCAATGTATTTTCATATCTTTTTAGTAAAAGTAAAAGTAAGCATTTTACAAAAAATGCAAATGCAATCAGCCACTATTGACGTCAAAAATTTGGCAGAAGCTATGTTTACATTAAACATGTAGATATTCCTTGCTTTGCTACATATTTCACAAGGAAGCAGTATCCAGCTACCATACCAATATCCTTAAGTACTCGTGCTATCAAAGCAAAAAGGGAATTCTACCCAAACGAATGAAGGAAATATTGTTTTTCAAGCATAAACATAAAAAGGGAACTAGTAGAATGATGGCAGGAGAAAATAAATTTTCGATTCAGATTCTGAACTGTTGGAGAATTTTCTCTCAAATTGCTATCTATGCGCTTATGTTACGCCAAGTTGTGCATTCCATACCATACCATGCATGTATCCTTGAAACCAAGGAGTGTACGTACGAAATGCAACCACTTTCTGTATTGCAGTACTTTTTTTTTTTTTTTTTTTTTTTTTTTGTCAATTTCAGCTCCATTGAACAATGTCAATATAAATTTATTGGGTCACATAGAGAAATACTAGTTTTTATTATTTTTTTTTTGAAGATTCCTTTGTTGTGTCTGATTCGTTTAGATTGGTTCTATTATATCCTGGAAATGGCAAGGATTCTTTTGTGGATTCTTTTTTTGTTTAACGTTGCACATGATTTTCAATTAGAAAACTATTAATACTAAGTTTTGTGGATACAATGAATCATATTTGTGGATTTCAACTGACGGGTTATTTAAAAAGGATTTATTGCAGTTTTTTTGCAGACTTTTTTGCTGGGGGAGTTCTTAATTTGGCTATGGCAGCACTGTTCGAAAGGCAGTTGATGAGACACACAAAACGGCGGGCACGAAGGTATGGCATGCAGTGAGATCTACTTATCCAGGGAGGACGCTCTAGACATATGTACTTGGCACAGCAACAACCGAAGAGGAATCAAGGTCTTTAGGAGAAAACGGAATTTTTTCCTGTCCTACTCCAAAAAGGTACTTCCCATCATGTACCCTTTCTGATAAACTTTTTTATAAGAAGCTATACCTTCCTATATATAGGAAGGAAGCTGGAAGAAAGAACTACGGAAGTCCTACCGGCCTATCAGCCTTACATCTTTCTATCAAAAAACAACGGAAAAATTCTTGATAGACATATCAGAGATGGAGTGAGAACCAACTACATAAAAACCAGATAAAACCACTACCCATGCTCTTCAGGAACTCACAATAAGGATCGGAAAAGCCCTAAGTATGCAGTTGGGTGTTTCCTTAACATCGAAGGGGCTTCTGATAACACTGAATACCCCCAAATATACAGATGTATCCGATACACAGGAGTAGATGCTAGAAGATTGAAAGCAGCAACAAACTTAGGGTCATGGCTGCGAAAGGTTGCCCACAGGGTGGAGTCCTTTCCCCACTTTTATGATCCATCGTAGTCAATCAACTCTTAGGAATACTCAGTCATAGTGGCTATGAAGGAAACGAAAAAGCTGATCAACTAGCCAGAGAAGATTCGGGCTCTTCTTTCCTGATACCTAGACCATTCTGTGGAGTGCCTATCAGCACAGCTAAAAATTAATTAAAAGCAAAAGCACACCATTTCTGGATGGAAACAGACAAGATAAACTCTTAATGCCAAACTCCTCAACTCAACAGGAGTCAGATTCGTATCGCCACAGGCTTCCTCACAGGACACAGTCCAGTTAACATAACATCTCATGGCTATGGCGATAGCACAAGACGACTTATGCTAAATGTGCAACCGAAGACGAATAGTCAGCAGAACATACATACTTATGTTTACTATGTCACCGTGACTGTTTAAGCAGAACACGTCATCGTTAATTGGGTAAATTCTACCTTGAAACAGAGGAAATTACTCCTAGCTCTCTGGCAATACTGGCTACTGAATATGCTCTAGAACGCGGAAGTCACAATACGCCCACAGAGGCAGAAGTGACATGGACACCTCAACTTACAGTCTACAATCTAGAAATGAGCTGAAGATAGCTCAAATTTTGCTGTGCTCAGTCATCCTCAGGAGGCATTGTTGGCTAATGGAAGTAAGGGTAAAATAGAAATAAGGGCTGAACTCTGCAATCATTTTAACAGTTATTTCTCTGAGATAATCCAAAAGGATTTGCATAGAATGTATGGCTAATGGCTCATGGTGCCTGAGGTTGTGATATATCCATCTACAGTGGCGAGAAGTGAATGTGAACCAACTATACTAGCGCAAAGGACTTCAGAAACATTAGCCTTTTGTCCTTCCTACTTAAGGTTTAAGAAAGACTTCTGGATCTGTGTAATAGGAAGTAGTGTGGAAATCTATAGAGCTCTCAGCACGCTTAATCAGTTAAAACGGCCTTCCATGAGGTGGTAGCGAATATTGAATCAACATTGCCTTCATTTAATGGAATTTGCACTTGCTGCCTTCCTAGACATCAAGAGTGCATTCAACAATGTTGAGGGCAGACCTGTAAGAAGGGCTCTAGAACTGCACAATGTTGAGTAGTACATAGTCAATTGGCCTTGTAAAATGATCAACAAACTTCCTAGACACTCTAAGTGAGAGGTTAAAAACACCCCTTACGAAGCGTAAAGAGTGGGCAAGGGACTGCGGACTTAACGTCAGCCCCCACGGGAGTGACGGATATATAGAACGTCGGTACCTAAAAGAAGTAAGAATCACGATAAGACTTCATCATCAGATTATTGCAATTACCATTCATTTAACATTCAAATGCATTCAGGCCATAATCAGTCCATAGCTTCACACAGCGGTATGTAGTCCTATATCCTTTAAGTTTACTCATTTCAAATCCAAATCCTTACCTACAGTTTGAATTTCACTGTAATCACAAACCCACTCTCCCTTCAGAAAAGGAGTACCTTCTGGCTGCAATAAGGAACCGACTTCTATTACATTTCACAGATAGTTTTACGAAAACAAATGTTTCCAGGAATAACTTCGGAAGTCAGCTCCGACTATCATTATTAGTCATAAAGAGAATACGAAAAGTCTTTCGAGGATGTGCTGTGCATAACTGTCAAGAAAACAGACGGCATTTCATTATTACAACTGTGCACTGAAGCCCTTAAGTGCCCTTTTGCAATGTCATGCTTTGTGTCATCCTCTCCTACCGTAAGAATTATCAAATAAGAGATAGTGAATGGTTTTGGGAAGCAGTTCACAATTCACCCCTCAGCTATGGAGGAGATTGCTCTATTATGACAACTATTTTCATATATATCTTATTCTAAGAATCATATTCAAATCATTTACTTACCGCTCTATCTCCTAGATTTTTAACCCGACAATGAAGATAAGCAGACTTGCCGACAGTCGTTATCACCTCTCGATTCGAGGAGTTGTCAAAAAACGGTAGCGCATATGGTGCATCCCAATAATGTGGCGGGACATCGCTGCTAATTAGTTTCGGTTCTGAAAATAAACATTCAAAAATATAGTCAAGGTCTTAAACTACATCTTGTTGGGTTTCCCCATAAGACCATTATAAGGATGCTACTTAAAAGTGGTTCAAGATATTCGTTCATTATTCAAAAGGGTTTCTCTCCTCACCACAAACAAATTGAAGTCAAGAGATTTAGTATTCCCTTTATGCTGGAATATGAAATCAGGGGTCAGTACGAAAAACGTCGACCTTTCGTTTTTAAGTGTTTCAGTGGAACTAGCTACTACTTTTTCTTTTCTACTTAAAATATTTCCCCTGGAGAGCTTGTTTTTTAGGCGAAGGTTTGTTGTTACTTGTTTAAAAATCTTGATGAAATGTTCAGAATATCTTACTTATAACTTACATTCCTACCACCAACCAAACCACTCACATGTAACTCGCCTTTTCTCATTTTGAAATTATTGCGTCCTTCTTTAATCGTTTGTCTCAAATGTCCTGCCAATCAACAATGGTCCCCAAAATTCCACATACCAAAAACAAAAGGACACAAAAAAAAATTCCTTAAATCTCCTAAATCCTTGTGCAAATATTTCAAACTTTTTCACCACAAAATGTGTCCTTAAGTTTCATTTCATTTTACATGTAGGTGTATACAGCTAGATACTTTCTCTCTGTTGCCGACAAAAACTTAGGTCAAGGTTGCCCAGCACTTCAGCAAACTGAATTTTTCATGAAATTTTCTTGACAGAACAATGGCTTGGGATAGCACAAAACAAAAAAAGAGTTCAAAAGTAGCACGAAAATGAAAATAGCAAAACGACAAGAACAATACAAAAAAAAAAGAATCCAATTTTAAATTTCAAGAAGTAGAAAACGGGGGGCTGGTAGTAAATGACTGACATAGAAATCAGAGAAAAGTCCTTCAATTGTCCTTTATAAAATCAGTGGGCAAAGTGAATGAAACTTTTGGCAATGTCGTACCATTAACTTGAACTTACGAAATGTCAGTAGATTGATTAGACAATTGCCTTTTTTTCCTAAGTAAGTTTGTATTCCTTTTAATTAAATTGGAATTTTACACAAACAGCAGCAAAGATATATTTATGGTGACAATTTGCTAATGGCTATAGATAGATAAGGTCGGACGGTTCTCGGGATGGAAAAATACTTTCTTAGATTAAGTGTCTAAATTAAAAATTTATATTAATTTTCGTACTAAGCTAACTTTTTCGTGGAAAACTTAATAAAATAACACATTTTCTGCAGAAGTCCATTTGTCAATCCAGATGTAATCCTTTATTTTATTTCTCTCAAATTTTATACTGATGATTGAGTAGAAAGTAAATATTTTATTGAATAACAATTCAATTGTATAAAACGGTTGAAGACTCTGGATTTCAGTAAGGACACAAACTCTAAATTAATTTCTGTCATATTAGAACTGTCACTGCTTTGTGACATTTTCTATTCGATTCAAGATTGAATTCAATTCTGACAAGCGCGCGTTTGCTATCATACAGAGAAAACTTTCATTTCAAATGTTTCAAACTTCACCTAACGAACATTAACTGTACAGCAAAAGAAACCGTCGTCGGTACGGATCAGAAAACTAGAATTCATTCATTTGCCGTTGTGAATTATTCGCTAAAAAACGAGCCTTTCACAGCCTCATGCACACAGATAACAAGGGAGTACGAATCATGTAGGAAACGATAACGAAGTGCACTTTGTGAAAGGAAATGAAAACGAATCATCATTGCGCTGGTATTCATGAATACTTGAGTGCGTAGTAGGCTCACATTCAAAGTATTCACAAAAGTAGTGAAGTGTAGATGGGATTCACGAGCCTTCGAATGGTTCAAAATGTAGGTAGAAAACTTAGAACGCAAGTGCAAACACCAAATGCGATCTTTTTTATCACAGGAAAGAGCAGTGCACGAACCGCTCGAAACATTAACTGCTTTTTTCCAAATACGGTGCCAGGCAGTAAGGGTAAATAATCATTTCTTGGAATGAATGTGGATGGGAGCTCGCTTCAGATTTGATGTTATGAGAGGCATTAAAATGTGAGCGCAGCGAATACTTTTTGTGAATGAATACTAAGGTGCTTGACTTCGTGAAAAGCAGTGAATATTTCGAATGGTTCACAAATCGAGCTACTTTCTGCAGATCTCTGGTACGAATACAATACATTGACAGAGCTGAAGAGCGCATAGTCCCCTTTGCCGAAGCAGATATGCCACTTATATGGTGTTTTATACAGTTTTATGTCTCCCTGTAGAATGATGTCGAGCATCACATCGAATCAGTAAAACAACTGATTTCTGAAACAAGATTCAAATCACTTGAACATTTACATATTTCTTACGAGCTGTGTCAGGGCTTAGTGCAGAGTCTTCCAAAGTGATATGCAGCTATAGTGAAGAATAAAGAGTTTACGACAAAATACTAACTTCAACAGTTGATCTCATGAAAAATCAAAGAACATGCACTCAGAAGGAACTACATGATTGATTTAATCGCTGTCTATTAAACGTAAGTGCCACTGTTTTGAAATAAGAGTGGTTATAGTTTGGGCCCTCAATGGCTTAATTATAGCTAGAAACAAATGTAAATTCTATAATCCGTCTTGAGCAGATCGTGTGATACCCTTTTCCTTTCCCAATTGTTTTTTTTCTTTTTTAAATTTCTTTAAAAATTATTCCAAAACCTCAATTTTCTCAAAAACTGGGCGTGGTAGTGGGCGGATTTTGAAAATTTCCCAACTTATATTTATATATTGTTCATAACATTATTCTAGTGAAAACGACGAAAAAGATTTTTTTTTTAGAAAAACGCCCATAAAATGTGGGCGTTTTTGGTTTTTTAGAGTATCATAGAAAAACACTGAAGAAAGTGAATTTTTCGAAAAGTGGGCGTGTCAGTGGTTGGACTTTGCAAATTTTTACACTTGTTCTGTTCCGATTTCCAAGGATCAAATTTCATTATCCTAGCTCAAAATTTAAGACCTAAAAACTGGTGACAGACGGACGGACGAACGGGCGGACATGGGCTACTGATGCTGAGGATTTATATACTTATATATATTATGGGGTCTGTCTCCAATATTTCTCTATGTTACATGCTATGTGTCACACTTAGTATAGCCTTAGAGATAGGGTATAAAATGCGTCCTCTAAATCAAAAATCAGAGTTGCCATTGAATTTTCAGAAAATTCTGGTAAGGAAACAATTTCATGTTTTACATTTTTCTAACCCAAAACCCAAAAGTAAATTTTAAAGCTAATCCAATTTCAAGTAATTTTTATTGTTTGAAGAAGTACTACAAACAGAGACAGGACCAACTTAAAACGTTTTTATTATTTCTCTCTTTGGTCAAACTTTAATGTATTAAAAATTACAATTCTAGTCCTTCTGTTATGCAGCACTTTGAACAGTTTTCACTCAACCAAATTTCTATCTTTTATCTCTGTTGTACAATGACCCAGTGTAAACAATACCTAAGGACTCTGAATACGTTACGAGAGAGAAGAGGAGAAGAAGAGAAAAAAAAATCAATGAAAACCAACTTCACAACGAGGTTAACAACAATGAAGATGTCAAGCACCAACAAAACACTGTGCAACAGAATTTCTCCTTGACAGAACATCCCCCTTAAGAGATGGGGCTCTTCAACATTAAGGTCATACGGTGTTTTTTTTTTTTTTTTTCTCTCACTGGATATTTTACTTGACAATTTATTGTGCATAAGTGACTGCGTAGGTTGTAGGTGGATAGTAGTAAACTTCGCAACAGGAAGTTAAAAGTTCAAGTTGATTTTCGTCTCGAGGGATATAAATAAAGTCCAACTTTTTTTTTTTCTAAACAACAAATATAGCTATGTACTTTGTTATAATATTATTATAATTATCCAGCCATGCATAGATCAACTCAGGCGCAACATTGTGTGCTCCAAAAGGTCACTGAGCCATGAAAAATGATAGATGTAAGTAATCTCATGCAAATAGAAAAATATCTATCACAAAGTTGACAAGCATGAACAACGGAACGCTTCAACACACCACCCTCATTCGAATAAAATGATAATTCTTAAACATTTTCTCGTCATCAGATATATCCCTTTGTGAGACATGTAACATCAAAATATAAAGCCATCAAGAAATCGGAAACGTAAACGATTTTCTACTCGATTTCTTAGAGAGCGTGTTACGCCTAGATACATTCCCTCCTCCTTCTCAAAACACTCTAGGTACACACATATGAATAAGAAGCAAATGCTACCGGATTGTTGGGAGCAAGGGGAGGGGGAGCAAAGTAAAAAATTCTAAAATACAAATATGGCAGAAATTGATTTTCGATTATATCCTGCTCTTAGGATATTTGTTCGTCGGTCTCTCGTAAGTTCAACCAACATGCCCATCTACACACAAATTTTTTCGCTGTTAAGAGTGTTTCTTCTCTCTGCGTGGGAGGAATTAATGCGTGGCAAGCAAGTATTTCTTCTTTTGCTCTACACACAAACAAAATAAAAGAAAAAGAAGAAAATCAACTTTGAGGAGATCCTTTTGATTGACGTAGATACTGCTTGTATTCTTAATTTGCATTTATAAATATTAATGGGATCCAAAGACACAGAAAGAGACTAGCTTATAATGATTTGGATATTTAATATGTATCTGCTGTTTTTTTTTTTCCTCTTCCTTGACAAACACAAAAAAATGTTCCGCATTGCTTTGTCAAGGGGAATAAATTTGATTAGAACTTAATTCACTTGTTTCTAGGAAATGCAACCCAATTAGACAAGTTGAATATTAAAACAGAGAAAAAAAAGAAGAAAACCAATAGGATTCGAATGTCCTTGTGTGTGTCGCATTTAGTTTAATTCGGATGGATTAGCCACGTGATGTGCCCCGGGTGATGGGGAGGAAATGTATTCAGAAATTGTAAATTTGACTTCCAGCTCCAGTGGAGAACAAAGAGTATCTACAATTTTTTTTTGCGTTCCGGCTTAGGACGTAATTTTCTCCCGATGGTTTCTTGAATATATAGTAGTCTTATATAACAAATAGCTGGTAAGGATTTCCAGGAAGCAAAATAAGGAGAAGGAAAACTTCTGCATGAATTAAACCGAAGACGACCGACTGAGATTGTGGATTTAATGTAAGACCCTCTTTTAAGTCCTGCTGAGAACAGGTACAGGCAGAGTATTAAAGTTTTTTTTTTCTTTCAAAATTTGGTCTTGTTTCTAGGAAGTAATTTGAAATTGAAGACTTCATCATGGATCGGTCAGAAGTACCATTCAAAATGTGTGTGCCCTTTTCAAATGAATGCAGTTCTTCAATGCATTAAGTCCTTTATGGGACGGAAAATATGCACACCATGGTCATAGTTTGTTTGGAATGGATTTTCCTAGGACAGATACCTCTGATGTCATACAATGAATGTTGAAGAATGTGCACAAAAGTACTCAATTTCTTCGGTCACAAAAATATGCATGCAGACGTCATTGTGTGTAAATTCGTCTTTTCACAACCCATTTAAGGTGAATAAAGGACATTAACACACACATGAAACGACATGTCACATATGCAAGCAGAGTGCGATGCAACTTAAAAGTGAGCTTACAAATTTGTTCATCCATATGGTTGCAGTGTCTCTTTTGATGGACATATTTTCTTACACCTGTGTGCTCATGGAAGCATGTTCTGAAAATGTTACTTTTTGATGATACCTATATTTAGTGATGTACTGCACCAATTAACAGGGCAGGCCATGCATATGTATGTACACACATACGTTCTGTGGAAAGGACAGCCTTCATTAGTAGATAGTAGAAAAAAAAAGAAACTATTAGGGAAGGTCATGGCTGGAAAATATTTAGCCTGAAGTACACATGGTATACATAACTGTGAATTTCAAAATTACGTCCTTCATAAAGTATAAATGTAGAGAGTGGGTCAATGTGTCCATGAAAATTAACACAAATTGTGTCGTCACCTTAAATTTATCTTTCAAAAGGACGCACTCAAATTTTCAGACAGATCTGTCAAATAGTTTTGTTGTGGCAGCCATTTTATATAGACGCGTACGAGCATTTTCGTTAAAATGGAAAAATGTGAATTTCGAGTGCTCAAAATCCATGGTTGGATAGTGCACGGTCGGCGAGTGCAAGTGCACGAGTTTGAAGAGGCCACAGGCCTACATAAATATTTGGACATGAAAAAGGTTTCCGAAAGATGGGTGCGGCGTTTTCTCAGAATTGACAACAAACGCATTCGTTTGACAACTTCAAAGTTGTGTTTGGCGATGTTCCAGAAAAAATTTGGCAGAGTTTTTGCGCCGTTTCGTAATCTCGGATGAAACATGGATTACCACAACACACCAGAAACCATGGACCAGTCAAAACGATGGACTTCTTATGGTGAATCGAAGCCGAAGAAGGTCAAGGCGGGTTTGTCAGCAAACAAGGTTATGGCGACAGTTTTTTGGGATGGCTTCTAAGTATCAGTACACCAACTTGGCCACTGAAACCCCGCTAAGCGACTTAGGCCAGCAGTGAACATGCCCAGGCCCATACGATTCCTGAAACACAAGAGACGCAAATAGGAACGTGTCTATTTGGTATATACATACACATAACACAACCAACCAAGGAACATCAATAAAGCAATAAATTAGTAGGTATTCAATGTATTTAGGTGTTCCGAGTGTTGCCAGTGACGAAGAGCATAAGCGTAGGAGGTTCAATCAGACATCCTACCAGATCCTCAGACTCTATTAATTGCAAGGAATAAGGTTAATTTTGCGGACGATTTTTTGATGTTGTGTGACAGCAATTGTCTTCAAGTCTTCACTTTTCAGTGTCATTACAGAGCATAACAGCCCTGAGCAGTCGGATACAAAGATATCCCTTCAGGGAATCTGAAATCTGTTATAGCTAGAAATTCTGAGAAAAATTATGGAAAATGTTGTGAAATGAGCCGGAATGTGCATCAATCCGGTCGGCAGCTACTTAACCAACATTATTTTTGGAACTAAATGGAAAAAAAATCAAACCTCTTAAAGGAGTAGGTCAAAAGTTATCATGCTAAAGCGAGTATTGCCAATCTTAAAAAGAAGGCCCTGCAAATACATAGCTTCTACTTTTTTGGTCCATCAATTTGGAAAGTCTAAAACAACTTTGCCATTTTGACCATTTTTCTTAATGCTTTAGTCTAGGTCTAAAAAAGGGATGCATTGTTATAAATTAACCCTAAGACTCAGCAGCGCGAATGCCTATCGAGGTCAGAATCCAAGCATTCATGCACAATAGCGACAAAAAGTAAAGAAGCACCATCAGATCGACAGAAAAAGTAGAATGGCAAGGACAATGGAGCACGTCAGAAAAGGGTTTGTGGAAGTACAAACTGCTGCGAAACATCGAAGAGTCAACAACAAGAAAACATAATGTGGTAGCTTTCTACCTCATCTAATTCTTAGTAGGACATGGAAGCTTTCGGGAATACGCAGATGATCCTTTCGGCCATTACTGGGAAAGGAAAGTCCAAAACGCCGAACACTTTCTTGTAGAGTGCAACAAGTTTGAGACTATGAGAATAACTCTAGAGAGAGATTGGTAATGCTGTAACCCCAAGGAGACTAAAAGGGTTCATGCTATCAAGAAGAGAAGCTTGGGAAATCGCCAACAGCATTATTGCAAGCGTTAAAATCAAACACCGAGAACCGAAGAAGAAGAGAGCCCTGCAATATGATGAAGAAGACAGGGCGACGTCAATACCTGCGCCTACTAAGGAATGCCTTGATCGGCCGTACCGTAGGGGGACAACAGGACAGGGTTTCGGGGCATGGAGTGGGTCATAACTTCGTAGCTGCGAGGTTCCATAAAGAGTCCATCGCCTCCAGGACATCAATGAAAGAAAAAACCCTCAGACTCTTAGATCTTATCATGTGGAGCTAAAGACAAGGTGCATATGATTTTGGCAAGTGTATTTATATTTACGTAGCATCTTTGCCACCAAAAACGTGATTGAGTTTCCGTATAGTTCGAGGTTGTATCAGCTGCCTCATACAAGTGGAACAAATAAATAATTTATGAATTATTTATTCCATCTGATTCTATGACAAACAACGTTAATCACCATCAACTACCACCAACTGATTAATGCCAAAATCTAAATAGCACGCAAATTAAAGTCATGGTTTTTAACTTGATTTATATAATAATTTCATTTCGGATATTCCACTGAGAATCAGTGCTTAACCCAAAACGTGCTTCGGTTAG
Organism: Chalcosyrphus nemorum; assembly: GCA_949716465.1. Classification (NCBI taxonomy): domain Eukaryota; kingdom Metazoa; phylum Arthropoda; class Insecta; order Diptera; family Syrphidae; genus Chalcosyrphus; species Chalcosyrphus nemorum. The sequence goes on from OX454333.1 coordinate 88,915,103, forward strand.
CCAAAAACCGCACCATAAGTGTGAAATTGAAAACAGTTTCTGTTTTTGAAATACGTTTTCAACTTGGTTATATGAGATGGTTGGCCACAGGCAGCTAATTATAGTACATACCACGGGTGTGAATGATGGTACCGAAAAAAGCAGCAGAGGATACGAGAAACTTTTTATATGAAATGTTGGAGATACATATTTTGTATTGTTAAAAACAGATTCTTTTGCAGGACTCATTAGATTCCGAATTGCGTCATCAGAATTCTGTGTGTGTTTAGTAGTTTTATTCTTTCAAGGACAACACGTCCATTTCTATTATTCTTAACGAAACCAGACACGGACGTCAGTAGTCTTAACATATAGCGACAAGAAAAGTCCAAAAAGGTATACCTAATTGGTGATAAATCTGCAAATTTTCCCCATTACTACACACACAACACACAGGATGACTATATACCTAAAACAATAAATAAACATGTCACACAAAATAATGGCTTGCTAATAACAATTTATAGGACTATTATCCATTCCATTGTTATTTATTATGCACTAAATGGCTCCATACGAAGACCACAGGCCCAAATAAATGACAGTAAACTAAGACCACACACACACAGTGATTTTAACTAAGTTTTATGCATACTTGAGGTAAATAGAGATACATAGATAGAGATGTAGTACAAAAGTTTAAATAATGATTCACTCAGATGTTAACAAAAAGGTTACCTGTTTAAGTACAAATTGTTGTCTCTTGAACGCCAATGTCAAAAGCCAGTTCGTCCTTTTTTAATTGATGCCTTTTGTATGTAATTAAATTGCACGCAATGGTGTAAATGAAACTAGTGGACATTTGTCGAATTTCATCAATAAAAATGTACAGTTAATTATTAAAATAAGTAATGGATTTGTTGCCTGGTACGCAGGAACAATGTTCGTTACATTGCGTGTGGAATCGTCCTTGGTTTCAACGTAGTGAAATGATTTTTCAAAGTCCCAACTGACAGAGATAATATGATAGTTGATTTGCCATATTTACAAGGACTGGGTATGACATATTCTGTGGCTGAGGTACGGGATGTCAACAGGCAATAATTAAGGGTTAGTGGAGAGGTTCACGCATACCGCAGAAACCACTAAGCCAATATGTCCGCAAATTAGAATAAATCGGGACTAACAACAACGTGATACGTGCCATTATAGCCCCCTATCATAGTTCTATAGTATAACACACTTATGTCCTGAGTCATAGTGTAACTATTGCACGAATAACTCTATCGCGTCGACGGGAGGTGGATGTACTCGTATTATTTTGTCGTCCCACGGGACATAATTTAAGTAAGCATAATACAGTGGGTGTGTTGCTTGAAAGTGTTCCTTTATATGGTAGCCAGCAGCCGTAAAGGTTTTTATTCGAATTTGTTGTCATTATTTAAATCCTTGTACAGGTTATTAGGACAAAAATTTGACCGAAATACTCAGAATGGCAGAAAACGCGGCGATCCTAGGAGGCGCAGAACAGTTGAGAAGAAAGTACGGCAACTGGGAAAAAGTTGGGGAGAGCTTAGGCGCATTTCCAGAAATCGCAACATAGAGACAATAGTACCCACAAGGGGATACAGGACATACGTATGTAAGTATTTCACCTCTGACAAATTTGAGCAAATTATATAAGATACATCGATAATTATTCCCTGAAATCCTTTATTGTACCTGTATTGGTTGGACCAGGTCCTTTAGCTGAAGTATGTAGTTGAATGAACTGGAGTACATATCTTCATTACATCCAGTGGTGGTAAATCGCCCTCTTTTAAAAACTAGGCATTTTTTTCTTTTTGTGGTCACTGCAGAATCAGCATTGCCCAACTACCTGTGGTGCTCGTTAAGCCTATAGTAGCCTGTCAATATATCTGTCAAAATACAAAGTCGATTTTTGTTCTGCCTTCAGCATATTTAAAAAAATAAATAAATAAGTAACCAGCCCATAGAGGGCCTTCTTACAACTGTATATGTTGTGCGTGGTATACTTTTCTGCACGTATAGAAGGGATCTACTCTTTTTATGCCGTGTCCAATGGGCAGAGCTGTTTTCAGAAGCTTTCTCATGACAGTAATGCTCTTGAATGTTTGTCAGTACCTCGGAAGAGGTGGGGCCGTGAAAAAACGTTTCTGCATTCGAATTTAGAACTTCTTTCGCAGTAGTCCAACGCACTCAACGTATTTTAGCATATTTTACTTCTTGTTTATATGACTCAGTAGTTTCATATGGGTGGTGGCATTTCAGAGTTTGCCTCTCTGTACAATTATTCTTATCTAATCTCATCCCGTACTTCTTGAGGTCATACGTCACATAAGGGTTCTGGACCTAAAAACTGTGTTTTTAGCTTTCATTTGCTAAAGTGTCCGCAGATTTATTGCCTTGAACTCCTATGTGTCCTGGTACTCGTTTTCATCCAAATTGTTAAATGTAATTCCCAAACAAGTTTCGATTTAATGTCGTACAAGCTCAATGTTTCAATAGCGGCTTGAGTGTCTGGCTAATTGGCGATAGCTTTACCGCGATAGTGTCTGCACCAGATTCGTTTAGTAATATTTATGGTAGCAATATTTCTTGGGTCACAGAAGTAAGGAAGCGAGTTAGAAGTAATAAAAAACAAGTCAAGTTTAAGGTTTGAAGTCATGTAACTACAGCAATTTTGAGCATGACAGGTAGTAGTATTTGTTTTTTAAAAATCGAAAAATATTCCCTTAGCACGATTGTCATGCATATAAGAACAATCAAAAATTGATGAATTAGACTTAGTATTCCTTGTGTACCTATTTACTCACGTAGGCTGTACACATTCGTCTTTCATAGGCCTAAGTCCATGCCACAAGGCAATGAATAGAGAGATCTCCTACCAATGTCTTAGCTATAATCTGGCCCAGTTTGAAGGCACAAGACCTTTGGCAACACAGGCTTTATACAACTCCACCCATTTTATGTGAAAAAGGCTCTATTTTCTATATTCAATTAGAGCATTGGCAAAGAATGGATTATTTAAATAGGTATAAGTTTTATTGACGTTTAACTTTAGTCGATCAACTAAAAGTGAGGCAAAGCTGGTGCACTCTGAATACTTAGTGCGCTTGCGCCACAATTTTAAGAGAGGAAGAGGAAGTAGGTGGTAACAAATGGTATCATAACAGAAAAGTACACATGACAATGCTGGCAGATCTTAATAACTTAAAACAAGTAAGGCCTAAAGCAAACCGGATCAGACAAGACGTCTTTTTATTTTCAGACAAGAAAACATGTTTTTTTGTCTGTCTTCTTTGGTGTCTGTTCAGTCATAAGAGTCAATAGATTGTCCGATCCGGTGTGTGTGTAGCATAAGCAGAAGTCACACTCGCGCTTTTAGACTAATTGAACAATAGTTTTGAATAGTTCAGCAGATATATTCAGTAGATATTTTGGATAGTGAATTCTCTGGAGCAACTAGAATTTAGAGCATCGCCATGGAGTGGTAGTATGGTCATACAATTCGTGACCCATACCATATTAGAAGATCCCAGGATAGCAGAGATGAAAGTTGAAGAAAGGACTTGCTGGATCTAGTTCATGATTGAAATCTCTCCTAACAAAGATGTTTGGTCTAAAAGTGAACAAATATTTACTACCTATACTTTATTTATATCTTCTTCAGGTGATTCTAAGCATGCACTTATGGTTGTTTCAATTGTTTGACTTAATGAAACACAATTTTAGATACTACTAAACGTTTAATAAGCAATAGGAGCGCCAACGATGCGGCCCCTTAACTACTTCCTTCTAAAATCCAATTTTATTCACCATCCGCGAGACCTCTATGTGTCATTTCGTTAACAGATAAGAGCGCCATCTTACACTGCCCTCTACACACTTAGTTTGACAATTGGTAGGACGACAAAACTAATTTTTTATTCCTGATTTGACCCTACTTAAGAAATCTTTTAGCACCCTATTATGCTGGGAAAAAGGGGCTTGAAATCGACATCGAATTAGGCTTCTTCTAGCATTATATAGGCTGATTCATGTAGACTTGTTTTTTTTTTAACTGACCTCATGTTTTTGTCTTACTCTTAGTCAAAATTGTTTGAGAAATCATCACGGAAAGACTCATTCCTTATAACGACTCCAAATTATTTAGCTGTATTAAGAAAATGGGGGCCCTAACCCTGTACTGTGATTCTAAAGTAAAATTGTTCGGAAGCGGAACGGAAACTAACCGAGAATCGAGTGAATATTAGTTGCCAACTTCATTTTGATTCTCTTTTAGGAAAATACGCATCTTCGATCTCGTTAGTAAATGTCAATTAAAATTTATTTTCTTCAGCTGACTTTTGAAAGAAAAGTTGGCAACAGAGTCGTTCAGTTCTGTTTTCTTATAGAGTGCCAACTCAAATAAGAATCGGAAAACATATTCCCATTTATGTGACTTTTGAAGCCCAATACAGAGTTGGGCCCCAGTTATCTGTAGAATATGTTTTTCGAGCGCTTCGAGCAACCAATTCCATGTTTGTTAGTGCCATATGCCGTTATGGCCACCTAGATGTGTTTTGGATTATTTGAAGTCAAAAGTATTCACCAATAAGCCAGCTGCAATCCAGGATTTGTAAGCCAACAATAATCGCGTGATTCGGAAAATACCGGTTGCAACGCTGAAAGCAGTGATCCAAGATAGGACCTAATATTTAATAATAGGATTTGTAATATTTAAAAACAAAATGCCAGACACTGTTGTTTTAGGCCATAATAAAATGTATACCATCCAAAATTGTTTTATGTGTTTTATTTAAAAAGCACGTTATAAGGACTCATACTATATATATAAGGGAATTTCAAAATATTACAGCATTCCCTGTTCATATTTCATAGTTTAGTTTTCACTAGTTGATGTAAATATGTAAGTATGCATACTATATGTATCCGAGAGGAATGAGGTCTGTTCCCATACTGACTAAAACTACGAAGATCTACGGTCATAAAATCGTCCTTAAAAAGCTCTATTCACAGCTCTCTCTCAGGCTATTAATTTTTGACAAATGTATAACCTAGCAAACACACTAATCTACTGATGCATTGAGTATGAAAGTATGGGCTCTTATAGTTGAACATTTTCTGATTTTCAAAGGGAGCAGTAATACATATTATATACTGAGATTATAAAACAACAATTTCCACAAACAGCTATTTCCGGGTTCAAAAATCTTAATTTATGCATTCAAAATATCACTTTGACAGGTCACCACTTCTAAAAATTATTCTACCAATAAGGCAGCCATACGAGTACACACTAATCTTTTCAAGAAATAGATATTTCTGGTTTCGGGAAATATAGATAATTTCAAATGAAATACAATTTACCTTATGCAAAAGCGAAGGGGAAAAAATTAAAATACTGAACCTAAGGTTACAATAATTTCGTAAATGCAATTTCACTATGTAGAACCTTTCTTTATGACCATCGAACAAAACCATCTCACAACCGTAAAAACAAAAAAATATAGAACACTTAAAGAACAAAAATAAACCAGCGACCAGCAGCATACCAAACATTTTTCGAGCTCAGAATACATAAGTAATTGCCAGCGCGGATTAATCCAACCCAGCCATCAAATTGTATCTGGATGTTTTACGACAAAAAATGATTTAATACATTCTCACTCTTTGCATCCTTCGAAATTTAATATAAAGAATTTTTTATACGCTTTTCAGACGTTTTCCAAATTATATTGAGCCATTGAAGCATCAATTCTCAAACGCCGACATTTCCAACTGTTCTTTATTCGTAATTTTCCAGCTGAATAAAGGATATGCAATAAAATCACTCAAACAAAATAAATCATAAAGTTATACGGCATTTCCCCTGACTGCCCTAAATAAACCAAACCACCAGTAAGAATATTTGTAGTTATGGCCCAGTGAAATGTCCTGGAAGCAATATAACCGAAAATTGAATAGCCTATTTCACCTTGACGTTAATTGAACGAAAGGCGGTATATATATATTTTTATTTAAATAAAATCTCACCTAACAGCATCAGCAATAAAAGATGTGTAATATATATTAATCCAAAACGTAATCCATAAGAAGGTGAATTGAATATATTAAAGATTTGCACGATTATGTTACTTTTCAATAACATTTAATATTTTTTTTATTTTTATTATTTTTACGTAATAAAATTTCATCAAAACTTAAATTGATTTAATCTCACTAAATATGTACAGATACAAACGTGTACATTCCATTATTGTATTCAAGCGCACAAAATTTATATTGATTGACAACCTGATGAGGTTTTTTTTTCCTTTTTTTTTTTTGTATTTTATACCGCAATAACTGAAGTTTATATAATTTTTAATTTCCTTGATAAGTCAGATTTTCCGATGAGACTTTTTGTATTTACATTTTTGATTAAAGCCGTTTGTAATATTCGCTGTTTTTTTTTATCGAAATTTTTTCCGGTCTTTTGCGTCTATCTATCTGATGCCATTCAAATTAAGAATGATTTTATTTTTCCCCAGCGAGCCAACACACACAGCAAAAGAAAACAACAACTGCTGAATATTTTAAGAATCAAGTTATATGAACGCAACGTACGCACGCACAGAAGCTAGGATACTAAATGTCCTACCGCAAGGACTTTTCAATAAAAACTGGCATCTTTGAAAAGTTACACGTAAACCCGGAAAGCTTTTGGCTTATTGAAGCTTTCGAGAGCTTGACACTGCTCTTTGATTGTATTTTCCAGAAAGAGCGAGCGCCATTTAAGAGCACAACAACGGTATTTATTTCCATTTGAAGGGATACTAAATAAAATTTTGGCCTATCTTGAACTTGATTGAGGATTTTCGTGTCTTGAAATGCCTGTTGGAGTTCTATACGGAAGTTTGACAGTAAGCAGATGTGAATGTACATATCTCTGGATGGAAGATGTACATTCACACTGAAGTTTCCTTCTGTTATTCTCTTCTGTTCCGTCGATGTTGCGAGGCTTACATACAGAAAAGTACATATGTATGGAGGTCTTATGTATTTCTGAAGGAAATTATTATTCGGATTCTAGGCGAGAGATATAATGATAATCTCAGTTCATCAAAGCTATGAGAAACTACTTTGAAATATTATCAGTGGGGAGCTCAACTTTTCTTTCAACAGGAAGTTTATGATTTCGTATATTATTCAAGGACTTTGTAACATTATTCAAAACTTGTCTTGTACGGAAATTAGAAAATATCTGACAGCTGATAAGGATTGAAAAGACTGAGGCTTTGTTATTAAATCAAGAAACTACTATGCAAGAGAAAGTCAAAATTAAAATCAATACCCTCTTGCAATGATATTGCCATTCCAGTGACAGCAAGTCAGCAATAAAAACGCGATTTTTTAATATCAACAAAAAATCAAGATTACATACGAACATAGTCGCGAGTTACTGTTACTCAGTGTCTTCTGAACACAACACAATACGAGTTCATGGTCATACAGACACACGAGAATGATGGAATAAAAAAATGCTGACACAATAAAAAGATTTGGCATTATTCTCGAGACTTGCAAGCAATCAAAATTGCGTTTTCAAAAATCGAACAAGGTTGAGTCTATGGAGCAGGACTTAAATTGCACGTAGGCTGGCAAATTACCTTTCAAAGATCTGTTAATGTTATACACTCTGGTTTTCTGATTGTGCATCTAGTGGTTTCTTTTTAAATCATAGGTTATTTTGACACTGACAGTTGTTTCTTGCTCGAAATCTTGACAGGAAGGCAGTATCATACTTCCGCGGAACGAAATGATTCGCTTTAGGCTTGAACAATGTTGAGAAATATCGAACGCTTATTTCCAAAGTGAGTGCTGTGTAGCCCAAATAGTGCAGCAATGCAGCACTCACCGCTAGTGGACAACACTTACGGTTTCCGTCGTTGTACAGCTCATTATTTCACGTTCTACGGTGGGCGTTACAGAGCCATGTTAACCGTTTTTTTTTTTTTACTGAAATTGAAGACATGGACTTGGACAACTTCTCATTCATGCAGGAAGGCACAATATGCCACAATCAATCTAAACCACCAGTAAGATCTTTGGAACTAAATTCCCAAATCGTGTTATCTGCCGTCTTAGCGATGTCAATTAGCCGCCTCGGATCGCAGCTCCTTTGACCCCTTTGGCCTTTTTTTTTGGGAAACCGTTAAGGACCGATACTATGCCAATAATCCTGAAACGATTCAAGCACTTAAAATCAATATCATCCAAGCAATCTGTGAACTACAGCCACAGGTCTTGGAAAATTGTAGTGACAGAATGCGCTACTGTGAAGCCAGTCGAGGCAGCCAATTGAATGACGTTGTGTTGCAAAATACTTGGAAATATTTGCTCTTTCTGAAAATTCCATAATACGTGGATAAAATTGAATGTTTTTCAGTGTATTTGGCCCACCCTGTGACCCCTACGATCAATAAGAGGAAGCGCGTAGTACAAAAGAAGGTGCAAATTAACGACCAACGCCACAAAATTTTTATATTCAATATGCTTGTGTCAATAACATGAGTTTATTAATTAAAAACTGAATCAAGGTAAACCTATGTTTCCCACTTTGACATTTCAAATATTTATTTATTTGTTTTTAATTTATTTTTTCTTTACTCTGCGTTAGTTGCAATTTGTTGTTTTTCCCGATCATAAAGTTGGCGCAAAAATAACCCACGCTCTAGCGGAGTATAACGCTACATTACTTGTCTGCAACTGTCTAGTTCACAAATGTCAAATACGATTGACGTACGACGCCATTTGCAAAAAATATAACATCTTCTGATTGGGTGATTCATTTTGGGGCATCTTGTACATCTGCTAACGGTGGCGAGGAACCCGAAGTGCCTTTGGAAAGGAAATTTTTAACATCCTTTTAACGATAAAAATAACTCGAATAACAATAGCATAGAGTTTAGTCATCAGGTTATTGTCCTTTACGTTGATGACTGAATGGAGTTATCTAACTTTTAATTGTTAGTTTAGTGAGTGTAATTAAACAATAGAGCACGCAATAACGTGAATAAAAAACTGGAAAAATAATAACCACACATTCGGGTAATTAACGGCAATAAAAATGTTATGACCGTATAATTTAGAAATGGGTTTTATTTTTGATCTTATCATGGACAATGGGTGCAATTTAAAATGTCGAATGCATTAAAAACAATTTTAAGGATTTTTTTTCCTAGTTTTATGTAGACTTCTTTTGAAGAAAATCGTTTTTAACTGTTTCGAAATAGTTGCCGAGTGTTTCCAAAGCGTAGCTTAACTGTCAATGCTTGGTGTATTTTATGAGTCCATCGAGTCCTTGCGCAACCTCACTATAAACACATATGTAATTGGTTAGATTAGAGTGGTTTCCCGTGTTCGGATACAGATGAGCACTGATTCACTTAGGCCTAGAAGGCCCATTGTTGTACCACAGGAATCCATACTGAGACCACCGCTATATGAAAGACAAAATAAGGTATTAAGTAATCAAAAGATAGAGGGAGATAACACTAAGGCAGAGGAGTTTTAGAGACTAAGTTATAGAGCCATAGTAATATTTAACCCGACAGAACTTTCGACAAAGCGAAGAACGTGTCTGATGAGTAAAGCCGTCAGATCATCAAGGTCATCAAAAAAGTAGGGCCCCATGAGTAGGACCGCCCAGAGTAGGAGAGTTGTAGATAAGATGGAGGATTGTTTCCTCTTCTTCCTCATCCCTAAGACTCCTGCAGAAATCATTTGAAGGGAGGCCAAGACAGGTGGCGTGCTGACAAAATCCTATAAGGACGCCGATGATGATGCTCAGGTTCGAACGATTCAGAATCATCAGTTCGTTTGAACGTTTTTCGTTTAGGTTAAGCCAAAGTTCTCTAGATATTCTGAAAGGACAGTTTTCCCAGAGAACGTTGGTCTTCCTTTTAGCATCCAGTTTGAGCATTAGTTTCCAAGTAGCAAGTCATCTTATCAGGTTCGATTGGAAGGGTTGTGTCAAGTTTGGAAATTTCATCCGTCTATAGTTCGCTGGAATATACCTGTGGCCTCGCACCCAACAAAGTGAATGATGTATTGGTCGTGGAGCTTCATCAGAGATGAGCGGCATTCTAGTACGACCTTTGATGCGGTTCCAAGGATCTGATGGCTGCCTGACTATCTGTGAAAATGCTAATGTCCTTGGGATATGGGATCTATATAGCTTTGTTAGGCTGTGGCACCAATTGAGATTCAGCTTAGGTCTGTTCTATTTTTTTAATAGAGCAAGAGGTATAGTACGACCACCTGCGATTAGTAGCATTGATCGTAATTGATCGAAAGTGCACATGTAGCAAGAGGCATGTTGAGCTTCTCCTTTTTGGGTAGAATTGGAAGAGTTGTGCCATGCCTGGCGAGTTCATCAGCCATACAGAGAGGAGGACTAATTTTGTTTTGTGAGGATTTATTCCCAGACCACATTTTTGAGTCCATTTAGGGGGCTTAGAGAGAACATTCTGCAATGTGTCCAGGTGCTTTCCGGAGACAGCAACGCCATCCTTATAGGCAATTACCTTGCATCTCTCTTCTTTCAGGGCTGAAAACAGCTGCACTTGATTCCAAAGTAGAGGAGAGATAACACCTCCTTAACGGATGCCTCTGCTGACAACCCTCAGAACCGAGGAATAGTCCAACTTTGAGTTGATGGCCCTATTTGTAATTTTAAGTAATTGGTTCCCACAGTCGCCAACCAAAAAACCGAAATATCTCCATGTCATATTTATATTTCCGCTTTCTCAGTTGAATTTGTTGTGTAACTCAACATGAGCCTTGCAATTATTTAAAATTTACTTCTTCACACATAACAGCCTCCGGGGACACACATTTGACAACATTAACCTAAAATATGCGAACATTCGAACTAATGCCACCACTAGAGGTATTCTAAACCACATGATTATGAAATCTTGGCTATTAACAGTCTTTGCGAGTACATATCCTCCTCCTCATTCCCGTGCCCATTAGACAACTCAGGTTAATGTACTTCCCCCAAAAGTTATTTTCGAAAATGTATTCACAACACACTGGACAACAAAAGCGCCCATCTCCACTACCACAATACTAATTACACTCCATTAGACATAAGAGTACATTTCATGCGGAACATTACCCAAGCAACGAGCGAACAATGAAGTTAAATGTATTTTCATGGATTAAGATAAGCGAATGTGCTAACTTTACTCCCTATATGTTCCCCTCGCCGCGCTGGTTGACGCAGCAGCAGCTAAGGGAGAGAGATGTTGTTATGTGCGCTACCTACCTTACAAAGGTAGGTACTTACCTTTCCGCTCTTCTACATCTAAATGTAAAATTATTGTCACACCCTTAAGGGAGGGAAAGACACAATTTCATAAAGGTTTCAGTTACCTATCATCAATTTCTATGGAAACTGCTTGTGCACACACAAAAACAACATGAGTATGTTAGTAGTTAGTGTCGATGTATAGCTAAGTGCTGGGGGTGATGCAGTCGCGCTAATTAACATCGTATTTGTCTGCATTCTCCTGGAAACATTTTCATAGCAATGGATCTATATTTCATTAAAATGGGAAAAAGAATAACATATTTCAAGTTGGTGGTTGCTTGAAGATGCAAAAATTATACGCGCGGATCAATAAGTTAATTGGATCTTTAAATAAATAAGATTGATGGCAATTGTTCAAGTATGTACAAGCATCGAGGCAACTACGAGTAGGATGAGCTTAGCGGTAATTGAAAGAAAGACAAAATATATGCTCTCTACAAAAAAGGATACTCAACATAGGCGTCTTACTTAGACAGAATGCCACAAGAGACAGATATAATTTCGAGGTAGTAAAGGACTTTGTCTACCTAGGCTCTATGGTGAGGTTCACGAATGACACCCGTGAAGAGGTCAAACGAAGGATCACCCTTGTAAATCGATGTTTCTATGGGCTATGGAGGCAATTGGTTAACAAAGCCCTTTCTCCAACTACTAAGGTAACTCTCTATAAGACACTAATCATCCCAGTCCTGCAATATGACGAAGAGGCATGGACGGATGAGGATGCCTTTGCTTCTTCGAGTGATCTCTGGTCCCGTCTTCATAAATGGTGAGTTGCGAAGGAGATATAAAGCCGAGCTATACTGTCTGTACAAGAACATCGGCTTAGTTAGAAGAGTTCACATGCAACGACTATGATGGCTGGGACAGGTAGATCAGATGGAGCCAAACGTTCCAGCTAAGAATGTCTTCGAAACCACCCCGGATGGGCGGAGGAGTAGAGGACGACCTCGCGGTAAGTGGTGCAAGCAAGTGGAAGGGGACCTCAACCAAATTGAAGGGAGGCTCGTAGCCGAGTTGGCTGGAGATGTTTGTTGGTTGAGTCCCAAGTCCAGGGGCCTTGATGTCAATCCAGCGGAAACAGAGTTGGTGCTTTTCACAAGAAAAAGGTTGATAGCTGAATACAAATAACCAAGTATGAATGGCATTGGCACCTGATATCTCAGAAACCCGCAAAGTACCTCGGCGTCATATTAGACTTCAAGCTGAATTGGAAAGCCAATCGAATCAAGAAGGCCTACTTGGCACTATGTACATGTAGACATGCCTTTAGGAAGACATGAGGTCTTAAACCTAAGGTGGTATGCTGGTTATACACTGCGTTAGTAAGACCGATCTTAACCTATGGCTCAGTTGTCTGGTGGAAGGCGCTTGATAAGAAACATGACCTTAAAAACGCTACAAAGATTCAACGGGCAGGCTGCCTCGCGGCAACGGTATCGATAAGATCAACACCAACAGCAACACTGGAAACAATACTGAATCTTCTTCCACTTGATATTCTTGGCGGCAGTTTGGCGGCTGGTCTATGGACAGCGTAGCCATTTGGTCATGCCTCCAGATCCCCGGGAATGAGGGAGCGGATGAACTAGTCAGGGTAGGGCACCAGCACACCGCTTAGCGCATTGCGCAGGCACATAGACAGTGAGTCCTACGAGGAAGCTAATAAATGATGATGTCGATTAGACACTTGCGCTACAGCCAAATCGTTATGGCCTGTCTACGATTAACAGAGATCGGCTAATCTCCTAAAACAAGGTCACAGGGATATAAGAAGGGTCGTAAGCGTCGTGACAGGACATTTCGTGTTTGGCAATCATGCAGCACGGCTTAGTATACCCCATAATCCATTCGTTAGCTACTGTGTGACTGTCCAGTTTTGGCTGTGAAAAGAAAAGATACTCAAGGGAGCTCTATCCTTCCAGAGCTGGATGATCTGCGAAACATAGAGCTCAGCAAACGCCTGAGAGTTATAGGCTTGGGTTCCCATCAATCGGTGCGGAAAATAGACTCATAGTGGTTTAAGTATGACACCTACTGTCAACCATGGTACCCATATACCGAACCTGACCCAACAGCTGCTCGTATATCCATGCGAGTCTAACCTGCAAATCTCCTTTTATCGCTGACTGCTCATATAATTGGTTTTTTACTAAATATAAACTTTCGTCTGTCTTTCATAATACAATCAGCATTGTGCACTGTCCAATATGAAACAATGAGTACACAATCAATTGATTTTCAACTACGTAAGACCTACCCACGTCCTTGATTGAAAGTCATCCCTGGGATTCACTGTGATATAAGCCTCTCGGAGAGTTTAGCACCACCTCAAGTAAGAAAAAAAACAACTTATTTCTATCCAAACACCCACAGTATAATCTTGTTATCTATTCAAAAGCATTAAAGTAATTGTTACCCCATGGCCTTGTATCGATACCTTCAAAGCCAATTACTTTGGAAATTTTCAAGTCCTTCGCAAAGCACTTCACCAAACCTACCTATGCCTTCCAGGAGAGTAGGAAAATAAAATATATTAACTCTGCATTTGCCATAATAATAGTACCAATTTATTTGCCTCAACAAAATGTCATCTCAAGTCTAATTCGATGGAAAGAGGAATTAAGTGCGACAAAGTAATTGATTCCCAGCACCTTCTTACTCACCTTAGTATATTTGTCAATGATTTAAAATATATATGTATATATAGCCAACTTCAGATCGTATTCCTTAGTCGTGCTTGACCCAGATTCCTTTCGATATTGATGCACACTTTCCAGTAAATTGACTGAAAGAGAAAATCCCATGGATGCAATTTTCTGCTTGACGTGGTCGGTCCTGCAAACAAATTACAAAAATTGGATCATAGAAATTCAAAAGAAATTAATGCAAAAAAAAAAAAAAAACGCTTGGGGTATTTTTCAACTTGTGAGCTCACAAAAAGTAAAAAAGGAAAATGCCTTCGGCTTCCATGGACCTGCCACCAAGTACGAGTACATGGACATTTTTAGAGAAGAATAGAAACACGTTCATAGCTTTTGTAGATCTAGGCAAATGGGGTAATTTTGTTGACTCTCAATCAAGCAAGTACAATTCTGTGGAATCGAATTTGTGAAAATTCTAGTCGCCCTTGAGAAGAAAGGGGATATGCTTGTAAGAGAGACTTGTACATAGAGATTTAAGTGGTTTGTGGAAGTTAATTTGGCCCAACAAATATTTAATTAGCAAGGATTCCAGCAAATCTATTCAAGATATGTCCTTAGATATACAAGTTCTTAGAAAATATTTTAAATCACCAGAGAGAGAGAGTGCATTCTTGCTTATAAAAGGCAGGAACTTATAAGAGTTATTTTCTTCCAATGTCACTTCCCAATATTACTTCAAAGTATCAAACAATAAATAATGCCTCCATGTAAGACAGAGTGTGAGCTTCACCATTTGTCTGTTTTGCTTCAGACTGGCCATACAATTCCAATAAAACTATGACCAGTAGTAGCTTTGTTGTAATCTAAAATAACTAAAGTAGCAACTTTGTGATACAGCGTAGGTAAGTCTGAACTACTTGGTTAATTTCGTTAGCTTGTGACCCTATTCTCCTTGAAGCAGGCATTTATTTAGTTCATATCCTCGTGGCAGAGACCTGCAGCAAGTAGCTTGCTTTATGAGCCTTTCGAAATATTCACTGCTTTTCACGTATTCACACACATTTGTATTCATTCACAAGAAATATTCGCTGGGCTCACATTTTGTTGCCTCTCATAAAATGAATCTGAAGCGAGGTGCCATTTGCATTCATTCCAAGCAATGATTAGCTTGCCTTATACTTTACTTTCGAGTGGCTCGTCCAGTGCTCTTTGGTTTTGCTTTTTTTCTTTCATAAGACAGTTCACATCTGTTGTTTTCACTTGCAGCAGTTTGGGTTTCCACCTACTTTTTAAACCATTCAAAGGCTCGTCAATTGTTGTATATTTCACTACCTTTGTGAATACTTTCATTCAATGAATACTTTGAATGTGAGCTTACTACGAACTCAAAGATTCATGAATACCAGCACCATGATGATTCATTATCAATTCGTTCGCAAAGTGCACTTTCTTGTTTTCTGTGCGCGTATGTCTGTGAAAGGCTCGCTTTTTAGCGAATGATTCACAACCGCAAATGAATGCAGTTCTCTCCCTGTGTTGGTTTTGTTTCATATTCGGAAGGTATGCTAGGTATTTTTCTATCCTTTTTATGTCCTGAAAACTCTAAGCTTTGTAACTGCAAGCACCAAAGGGATATATAAAAGATTTTCTTCTTCAATAAACTGCAAACTATCCTCGAGTAATAAACCAGCCTATTAAGCAATTTTATATCTGAAATGAGAACGCTGCCTACCGCCTAAATACAGATGTCAAGGACGACTAGTTTGAAAGCCTGAAAAGGATTCCAATTATATGAACTCATGTTATGTCAAACCATATATTGGCCTATAATTGTGCGGTTATCCTTTGTCGATTATAATACAATTTCATTAAAATCCATCCAAAAATTATAAAGCTTCCAGAAAATCCAATTTTCCACTTCATTGACAGCTTCTTGACTTTCTTAGATGAAAAACATCGTTGAACTTGTCTCTCTCCGCTGACAAAGACACACTCACACACAGACACTCATAACAACATTTTAACCCGTAAAAACATATTTTATGCCTCCAAATGATTATCCAGTTCAAGGACTAAACTCTGCACATCCATCCACCCATTCGGCATGAGCAAACGCAAACGCAAACGCCAAAACCCCAACTGCTCCAACCGCAGACATGCAATTTATATACGTATGTGGTTTTTTATAACTTGGCACACAGAGATTATCCTTACCGCGTCGTATCGTACCGAACCTCATTATAAATTTAGCAGTCACAGACGAAAATATCCTTGTATCTTCTATCCGCAGATGGTGATACCTCTTTGATTGATGGGTGCGAGGATTATAGAGGTTAAAGTCGAAAGCGAAATTGGAACCCGTGCCCGACCCAATCTACTCAGGTTAGTCTGCAAAAAAAAAAAACGGTTACAGTTACACCATGCTCGGTTTTGGTCCTTTTTTGCAAGGAAAATTTTTCTCTAATTTTTGCAAATTTTTCCTTTAGTCTCATTTTCCTAATCGGATTTCGTCGTTTTAACTTCCTTTTGTGCATCGCGCGCCCGCTCTTCCTTAACAGCATCTGTTTCCTTCTTCTAAGAAGTATAACGAGTTAAGAAAGCACGACAACAAATGAGATGACACAACCACAAGTTGGCAATAAAAGACACAGGATAATAGTTGCGAAGAAAACGAACGAGCAACAAAAAAAAAAAAGCATTTTAATGTCCTACATAATGGAGCTTTTGCATGTCATTAATGCGAAGTTTTTTTTTTTCTTTAGTCCTTCTTCGCGAGGCGAGTATTGCAGTCTTAATTTTATGTACATTTTCCTTTTTATATTTCTTTTATTTTGAGTCAGTTCAGCAAGGATAATAATAAAAAGAGAAAAAAAAACAACCATTTGGCCATGGGTTAGGAAAATGTTCCTTTCTCTTATCTTCTCTTTATCTTTGGCTTTGACATTTGTTGTGTTCTTTTGCAGAAAATAAAAAGAAATTATTTTGCTTATGTGGCATAATGATTGTGGTAGGTACCTATAGTGTCTTGGGCAGAACTGTGAAAAGAAAGGAGAGAGCAAAAAAATAAAACAGTGGGCTTCCTTAAAAACTTGTCCTTGGGCTATCTTTGTTTCTTGTTTTTTTCTTCTTTCCACTTTGACAGGCAAAAGCGATTCTGTCTGAGTATATTTAGGTTCCGCCGTTTGCTCTTCAGAAAGTTTTTTGTTGGTTGCCTAAGGACTCACATCACCTCTGGCCATTTTCCAGGAAGGAGGCCAGAGAAGCGACACAATTTCGTTTCGATAAAGTGCTAAAATATAAAGTTATACAACGAGGTTGTTGTTTTTTTTTTGCTTTTTTTTGAAGCAACATCTAGTGAGAGTGGGCACTTACAAACTGGTTACGTTTGGTCAGATGGAGTGCTTCTCACTCGAGGGATTTGTGTGAAATTTCCAGGTTTTTCAAAGGCATGTGGTAGGTCTACTTACAGAACTAGGTATATGGCAAATTGAATCCCTCGTCCTGTGCATGGCTTTTACTCGTTTTTGAGTATTTACTTAAACTACCTGTTTACCTTGCTTTGAAATGAAAAATTGCCATTTTAACGATCGATTGCAAGTGAGCTCTGTAAAGTTCTGTAAGTCAAAAAAAGGATGCAGCATTGACGATCAGAAATGCTATCTTCACTAGGTTTAATGACATCAATGTTGCAAATCAAATGAACATCCATAGCATGCAGCGGTACCTGCCAGATTGTTTATAGAGTTCGGGTTAATTAAACTACTACTGTACATGTTGCTTTAAAAATGCTCATGGAAATGTGGTTTGAACACATTGGGATGTTCGAATTGCCTGATTTGTAGAACTGATCTGATATGATCTCTTTAGCATGCAGACGACTAGATCGTGTGTAAGGTATAGATCAGGGGCTTTGACCAATATCTTTATTTTAATAGACATATTAAGACTTTTTCGTTCAAGACAAAAATACACATGCATGTTACTTACATATGTCAAACTTGGGATATTTTTCTGCTATTTCTCTGTTACGTTTTCTTTGAGCCTAGGTGAGCAAATTATTACATAGTAAAATCTCGTTCACAAGAAAGGAGACCCACTCAACTGCGCCAACTATAGAGGCATCAGTCTCCTAAGCGTGAACGCCTGAAACCTTTTATCAAGAGCCTGATTGGTGCCAGTCCTCAATACCTCTGAGATGTGTAGACGACGCAGTAGAGGGCCTCCTCGCCTTAGGTGGCGAGTACATATTCAACTTGATACTCTTTTAACTTGGAGTGTGCACATAGAGGAAACTAGCTAATGACTTAGCTCAGTTGGTTGAGGCCCAGGTTCACCTGGAACTGTAGCAGCATCTAAAAAGAAGAAGAATCTTCAAAGAATCTAAAATGATAGTATTATGACGATGGTCCTTTACCAGTGAAAACCAATGCTCGTGGTGCAGAACGCCTCAATAAGTGCCAGAAAAACTGAGCATCCACCGCCTAAAATACCAATAGAACTTGACCTAGATACTTGTACTAAAGATTTGATTCAAATCCACCATAATTTGATTAATATCCCCCAAGTGCTTATAGCAAACACTCATTTATAACATTATGCAACCGCCAGCGTTAGAGGGAAAATTCTAATAAATACGAAGAGTTAAACAAATTCATAGATAATGAAAGTGCAATAAATTTCAATGGAAAAATTGACTTTCCGATAGTAGTACGAGTATGTATAGTTCCACAGAAATGCATTCCCTGCCAGGCGATAAAATTAAATAAGCGCCCTCGCTTGTAACTGCATCCCCATATGCAAATCGCTATGATTCCTTGAATTGCATTTTGCAGCCAATTACTCCCACACAGAGATTCAAATGTTTTGCAATCCGATACGCCAGGATGTGCTTTCATTCGATACGCGTTCAGATTTTCCCTCCAAACTGCCGCCAAGCGGTGGTGTTGTACAATAATTTACTCCAAGAAAGCGATTCCCATTTCATCGTTTCATCACATGCACCATGCACGTAAGGCTATTAATTAAACCGAACGCCATACCTTCTCCATTGAAATAACATTTGTACCGAGAGTTCACCCAATTGTGTGTGCTCGCTCGTGGATAGGGAAGACAAGGTGTTTTACAAGTTTCGAATAATTGCGGCGAGCCAGGTGCCTTCCGAACCCCCGAGCGATTTCAAAGGAAGTGACCATTATTTTTCTCTTATCCACACCTCAACTGAGCGAAAGGGAAAAGATAGCATTATCCAATAAGACCGAAATGAATGTTTTCCCCACCGATGATAAAAAAGAACACATAAAGTGTCTTAAAATGTTGGAAGAGCTGAAATAAACTTTTAAGAACATTCCATTAAGAAACGAAACCAAAATCAATTTCGAATACAAAAAAGGGATTTTCAAATTCTCTGTACAATAGTGTACGAACGAGTCGGTTAGTTTAAACGAGAACAGCTTGTGAAGGACGTTTTATCCCTTCTTAAAAGGAAACGAGAACAAAGGAATTAAAAATTCTCTTCTATGAAATTGATAGTATGTTTTGCTATTCGAAAGCAGCTACAGCGTTCGTCGTAATGCGATACATAAATCGTATTGATGTGGTTCCTTCCTTGTGCCCCTTTTTTCTTTCTTTCTATTCGCAAGAGTTTGCATTCAATACAAATCGTATGCGAAGGAAACGTACGCCCACAGTTATAAATGTTGGTATATCAATGGATAGAATCCGTTACGTGCGGGTAACACACAAGAAAACAATTACAAATGCAAATTATGGGGTTGGCTTAAAGTTAAGTAAATCTTTAATTAAACAGAAAGACGAAGGTTTTCTTGTTAAGTTTTTAATAGTCTTCTGATGACAGGTTGTGTTACTTACTACAGAAAGTTTTATTTTATCATTTACCTACCTAACTTATTCTGGAAAGGTAGACTTTTCAATTTGTGGCAGTTAAATGTTCACATGTTTTTTAATAACCAATGTGGTGAGTGAGTACTTACGTGTGTAGTACAATAAATTTTTCGTTTTTTAACACAGCACCTGCTGATTTTAAAAATAATAAAAAAAAACTTATACACGCCATTATTTAAAGGTTTCATTTGAAATAAAGAAATTGGTGTTTTAAAGAAAATATGTAATTTTATTTTATATCATGGGAGACATCATTGTGTTTAAGCAAGCATTAGGTCATGAAATAAATGTCAAAATTTCAAAACTGTACAAAAGTCTCGATATTTTTTTTATTTTCTCGGCCTTAAAAGGACAAGTGGAACACTTATGGGCCTGATACGGCGCCTGTGTGTCCTTGTAACTTTTAAGGCCTTCGATTTAGAGAGCTAAAAACCTACATATAGCGCCAAGATGAAGGCAATGAATTTAATTTTCTGGCAATTTTTCTAGGATCTTGTACAAATGCTAAAAATTAAATAGATTTTTACAAGTTCTACTTTTTAGATGGCTATACAGTTCGGGGAGAACCTGGTCCTTAACCAACACGCCTCTCTACTTAACTAGGTCTTGAGCTAGTTGCCTCAAATTACGATCGATGAACTTCACCTCGCCACATGGAACGAGGAGACCCTTTACTGCGTCGTCCTTCCTTGTTTAATTCGAAGACTCTGCGGGCTGGAGTGTTGATGTACATTTCCTCTTCATGTTCCAGTCACCTCAGACGTCCAAAACGCAGTTTTTTTGAATAGGTCGATGTCGCTGTACAGCTATAGTATAGTTTGCCGAAACCCATCAGCGCGAACAGAATCGAATACCTTACAAAAAATTCTTCTCTCGATATCAGACCAAGGATATCTTCATCCGCTTTCAATAAAGTCCATTTTCAGCGCTGTGAAGCAGGACTCGAATGATCAGGGTCTTATGCAGAGGCTCATTAGTTCTTCGAAATGGGATTTTACTATTTAACTGCCTTATTAGCCCAAAAAAACAGTGGTTGGCAAGTGGTATTCTTCGCTAGATTTCTGCGCTGGTATCATTGTAAGAGTTAATAGCAGATCTACGGTAGACAAAGTCCCTTACTAACTGGAAGTCCCTTTTTGTTGACACCATGTACTTGATTTTTCTTACAATTTATGTCAACAACGTCGTCATATGCAAGAAGTTGTACAGACTTTTGATAGATTATGCCACTACTATTGGTTTGTGAATTCCGCGCAATCCGCTCAAGTACGATGTTAAAGAAGTCACATAACAGCGTATCACCTTGTCCAAAACCTTTTTTGACATTAAAGGTTTGGCAGGTATGTCAAACTAGACACGACTTCATATAGTTCGTCTCTACAGAAGCTCACAGAGGCGGCCTCGAAATGGATTAAGATATGATGAGTACCGAAGTTGACTTGGGTTTTCTCCAGGATCTGTCGAAGTGTGAAGATTTGATTATTGGTGGACTTACTTGGCTGAAACCTCACTGATAAGGCTGTTGATTAAAGGTTTCAGGCATTCACGCAGTATAGCAGAAAAGATGCTGTATGCAATGTTTGGGAGATTGATGCATCTATAACTGCCGCTGTTAAGGGGGTCTCCTTTCTTATAAATCGGGCAAACGATGCACAAGTCGTTTTTTTGATAACCGAGTATTGTACAGCATCAGTAAGCCCGCATTATAGATCTAATTTAAGGACATTTAGACACATATTTTGGAGCTATTATATGTTCTAGCGCTCCTTCTTCATGGTATACGCGCGCCGTCTTAGATAAATCCCGTCAATTTCGTTGGGACCCTTTGAGGAACTTTATATTTTGATCTTAAAATTTTCACCCAAATTACCGATAAAAATGTTCATAATTTGTACTTTTAGATACTCTTTTTCTGG
This sequence comes from Chalcosyrphus nemorum, assembly GCA_949716465.1. Taxonomy (NCBI): domain Eukaryota; kingdom Metazoa; phylum Arthropoda; class Insecta; order Diptera; family Syrphidae; genus Chalcosyrphus; species Chalcosyrphus nemorum. The sequence continues at coordinate 88,936,930 of OX454333.1, forward strand.
TCGCATTCCAAGCAAACTAATTTTCTTAGCTTCAACAGACATACCAATTTAAACATCATCTGTTCAATTTGTTTTATTGGAATTGCATATATTTGACATGTTGACAGTCAAAGGCCACACTCAACTTCACTAGACTGTATTTAAGTTCAAGTACACAAAAATAAAAAATGAAAAATTAATCACAAAAATCACTTTGCATTGACTAGTTTGTTGGCTTCTTTGACAAGAATATTATGCAATTAGGAAAAGTACTCTCGTACACATTTGTGCCAGTCGAGTGTGTTTTTAAAGTGCATGGCAAATTTTAATGTCATAGCTTTCCTCAATTTTATTAGCAAACACTACGAGTTGCAGGAGAAATATGAGTCTGGTAGATGAGATGAAGCCAGACTTGCCGACGGTGGTGCACAAGAAAATCTATCAGATTTTGTACTGAAAGATGAGGCGATAAAAGTTTATTTGTGTCTCTAGAAAATTGATTCGAGGAGAGATGATGAGAATGAAAGTTGTTCGGTTTTTTTTAAGGGATAACACACATTTGATTGACTCTGTTCCTGGTTGTTTTTAAACTCTTTTAATGTACGTTCTGCGTTTGACGCATATTGCCATATTGAATTTAATAATCAACGGGGATCCTGGGCGCAACGAACACAATGTCTGGCAAGTTTTCTGGCTAGACTGTATGGTGCCATGGGAAATGTTACATAATGCGAAGGTTAAGCGTGATTCATAAGAGTTGAAAGTTTTCAAGGAATATCTGCTGTCGACATTGATATATGTTGTATACGCAGGTTGTATGGGAGGAAACTGTCAGTTACGGTTGAGAAAATCATGTGTATGCAAAGGGTGTACTAAGATGCTTTCACAACAGGGAATGTACCCCTGAAATTCAAGTTCAAAAACAAATATTTTTGATTCTGGTATGGTATTACATACTTATATGTACATATGTATGTACTTCCATAAAGTTTGTGACAAAGAAAGAGTGGTAGTGATGGCTTATCTTATATAGATTATAGATTGGGTGGTTATTATTCAACTTCTACTTTAGATAGCCCTAGTGACCTGTTACGGCCTTGTCTACGGTCGAACAAGAATTTGGTATATAATGCTTTCTTTAACGAATGTGCGCGTGCCTTCAACCTTTAATATTGAGATGTATTTGCGAACGCACTCTTTCAGCTGTCATTCATTTGAAAACAATATGTTATACACGAACAAAATTAGACAGGCAACTTCGAGTCGTTGAACATATTCCCTTCCCCAAGATAAAAACCGCCCAAAAACGTATTTTTAGTTTGACGTTTCAGCAAAATTAAATGGATGCTCGCACATACAAGTTCAGTTTGGAGTAGCTCGACGAAAAGTGGCTTCGACTTAAATTGGTTAAAGTTTTTAAAAAGGATAAACAAATCAAACTGGAATCACTTAGGAGGTCTGATGGTACCTTTACGGAGACAAAAGCGGATGCCGCGTCGGTTGTTTGATGGAAGGGTCTTTCTCGTAGATACGGGGTTGCCTCTTGCGCCAAACTACAAATAACAATCTGTTTTGGGTGCACGGATGTCTTTCCGAGTTCTCCGAGCTCTGCTCTAGATGCACTAAAAGCTATCTACAGACTCAAACGTGGTGCCTTTTGGTATGAACGCACTGGATTTTGATGACCTTGCTCGACACTTATCCTATGACTTTGCTCTTGTGGGTATGCCGTCTGATGATATGACTTCGAGGATTCAATTTATTCACTCTCATCTGGGTGCCAGGTCACAGGTATCGCGGGAAATGAGATATCCGATGGAATTTCTAAACAACGCTCAGAGAAAAGAAGGGTGTCTCTCAGCAGAAAAGACTGCAGGCAACTCATTGGCGGAGAGGGTGACTGCGGAACACTTCCTATGTGATTGTCCTATCCTTGTTCGTATCAGATGGCAGATTTTAGGTGCGGATGTGGTGAATGCCGTCTGGTAGTACAATGGACAAGTTAATGTCTGAATGCTCCAGCAAAGCTATTCCTATATATCAAATAGCGTTCAACATCAAATGGATCCGTTCAGCTCTTTAACCATGACAAATGCGCTTAGTCTTTTTTTTTTGGCTAACTAAGTTCATGCAACTGTCCAAATTCAGAGAAAGCATTTAAAAATATGCACATCCTTTTTATTATGTAAAAAAGAGAATTTTTCAATCCAAATTACTTCCGTATAGAATGTGTATTTCGACTGATGTCTTAAATGGTATCTATTCCACTTCATGTCAAGTTAATTTCGCCTCACTTATCACAAACGCTTTCCTCAATTTTTCAATAAATCTTTAATACCATATTGACTCAATTTCTATTAGTACTTTATCCTACCAGGACATGAATTCTTTTTCTCTTTTATTTTCGATTTCAGCCAAAAATTTTCCATATGCAAACAATACCAAATACAAATACCATTACCGCAACCAAATAACAAACGAAGAAGAAATTCCTGTAATCAAATTTATTTTTCCGCAGCAAAATACTTTAAATGAAATACGGGCCCGCATTTGGAAATGCTTGCCATACACATAACGCGCACTCCTACGCCGAAAATTCCTCAATAATTTGAAATAAATTGTTTTAATATTTGCTATCAATAATTTCCCTCTAAATTTGAACGTGCGTCATGCCGTTTTCGGCGGAAATGGAGAACGATGTTCTCGATGAAGCGTTGTCTAATCACAGCTGACATGCCCCCCTAATAATGGTCTATGAATATTCATAAAAAAAAAAAAGATTAATATTTAATAATTGTCAGGACATATTATGAAAGTTTGTGATAATGTTGATTCTTGTGTTTTATTATTATTTTTCAAGTGTTTTTTTTTTTTTTTGTGAAAATAGTTTAATCCTTTAGATTTGAAAAGAGGAGTCATAATAAGCGCGCCTGTTGTGCCTTTGAGGGGTGAATAAAAATTGCTAATATCTTGAATGGTTCTATAAATAACTGGGAAAGAAAAAACTTTGCCACAAGGCGTGTGTAAACTGGTGTTATGGGGGATTAACTTTCTAACTTTACTTTAATAGAAGGTTTGAATTAAAGTAATTAATGTTTATTTTCCTTTAAAGAAACGAAGTAAACAGACACGAGTATTGTAACGAAAATAGATTGCCAGAGATTGCGGTGATACTATACTTTCCATAGAAGTCCAGGACCTCTATTGTCTGAGCACAATTGAAACGTAGCTCATTATTAATGAAAACACTCAATGAAAAGATGATCCGAAAAAATAATAATAAGGGATTTAGAGAGTCAGACTAGGTGGCTTTTAGTATGAGCCGCACTGGAGCTTTGATGATCTTGCACGATACCTATCCTTTAACTCTGGTCTTACAAATGTGTCATCTGATGCTATGACGCAAATGTGAGGTCGACTTTCCAGGTATTCAGGACTGGCTACTGCCTGCGTCTGAGCCAGGAATGGAGTGTAGTCATATTTTCACAGATGGTTCCAAAACCGATCAAGGATCAGGGGCTGGTGGAGGACGACAACACAAGAACACAAGACTTCATTACTCATCGAATAAAAATGCATATGCTTTCAAGGCGGAGATATTTTCAATACTCATGTGTGCGTGTCACATTCTTAGGAATAGGTGGGAGGGCCGTAGTATCTGTTTCTGTAGGGAGAGTTGACCCTTTAACATCATCCAAATTAGATTTGAACTGTGTCGCAAGATTCAATTTATTGATACCAGGTCACACTGGATCACGGGAAATGCGATATCCTATGAGATTGTTAGTCAAGGCTTAGAGGGGAATTTCTCAGGACCCGAATCCGCAAAAAAGTGCATTAGCGTTGAAGCCACGTGAGCCACGGTATCCACTAAGGTGAATAAACTTTTTATTTAAAGGTTCACATCGTTAAAACAGGAAGTGCAGCATTTTATTCTCCAGTGAGTGTTTAACCATTGACGGAAAGGACGAAAGGAGATTTAATAGCAGAATTCCTGACTGAGTTTACTGGAAGAACTGGACAATCAAGAAGAAAAAAGATTTGGCATTATATACCGACAGTTCTAAGATGAACAGTGGTACAGGAGCCAGAGTATTACTTTAAATCTCGCTATCCAGAGCCAATACGGTGACCCTCAGTTCGATACTAGGGCATATGGATATCGAAAGAAGCGAAAATACGGCCTTTTTTTTTGTAGCAGCTCAGTTCCTTATGGAAAAAGATGAAGCCACCGAACGAGCAAACAGGCGCTGGGTTCATTGGATACATGCGTAGCGACCAGGGCGCTATGGATGGCCTTAAGTAAGAAGAGATAATCAGCTCTGGTTAAACTCAGTCGTCTCTGGGGTAATTATGGGCCATTTTGCCATTGGCCTTCATGCGGAGCGACTTTGTGCGTTGCATGACTATTGCCCAAGTTGCAGGGACGAAGAAGAAATCAAAGTCATCATCTGTCTTATCCGTCAGAAGAAAGAGAACTCTTGGCAGTCATTTCATTTCTGAGCTGGAGGACTTAATTAACATTGATCTGATGGACCTCCTGAGATTCATATCACTATCTGGGTGGTTCTAACAATGGACATTCTTTACAGCGTTTTCAGGAAATGATTGGGCAAAATGGACCCGAATTTTGGTCTAGGTGTGCAGTGACTTTAATGACACAAGACACTCATCTACCTAACCTAAGTATTTAGCCGCTATCTTTGATGTTGGCCAGCAAAACTCCTTCCGAATCTCAGAAAATCGTAGCCATCAATTTTCTGACCGACTTAAGTCCTTTAAGGTTAGGGGTGAGGATATGTTACGTAGGCTATATCTATAAGCAAAACCACTATTATCAACATACAGAAGTACCAAATCTTTACTAGCTCTTGTAAAATTTCAAAATTTCAAAGAAGCATTTGGTTACATCACTGTCTTTAAGTTTGCAGTGTACATACATTATCATAACAATCCAATCCTAAATTCATCCAAGGATACACGTACTCGAAGATAGTCATATTCATTGGCAGTAGTTGCTTATATTCTTGTCTTCATCATCTGACACATGCAGTAGATGTAGATGGAGCAGACTTTGTTTAAATAAGGATCATGCAAAAACACTAAAGACTAAACTAAAACTCCACAGTATAGACTCTCCCGCACATTGAATCACACTCACAATGCATCGTATCGTGACTCAGAGCCACAGAATAGGTTAAATGCATATTAATTATTAAAACATGTGTTGCCAGCATGAGTAAGTATTACAGGCTCAATGTTGTTCCTTTTTTCTATCATATTATCGCGTTAAAACACCCATCACAACTATGAAGCAACCACCGTTTTTAAACGCATTTTGCCCCCGCTTATAGAGAGGCTCCTCCACCTATCCATTACAGCTAACCAAGCATAGACTGGTTGCAGTTTTTCCCACACACACACACACAGAGTGAAACTCTGGGGTTGTATATTTCAAAATTAATTATGATGTAATAAACCGACTGCAGGCTTATGTGTGCGCTCCCCTCTAGTATGTGCAAGGCGCATCGACGAGATAACGGCAGTTTCATGTTTGCTAGCTATGCCTGCAATGTAAACTCTGTTTAATATAGCACGGCATTTAAATTGCATTTTAATTATGTCAATTGAAAGTAAAGCACATGCTTTGTATTCTGTGGGAGGGAAACCTATCTAATGTTTGCTTCAGTCGAGTCGGCTTAAATTGTAACGTCGGGTGTGATAAAACCGACGCATTTTCCCTGTACCTATTCCGTAATTGATAAAAGAGCGCATAATTGCAGTGGGATTTTCAGAACGCAACGCGGACGGGTTTGGCAATTGTAGCGATAATTCGCGACGGACCAAAATCTGGCTACGATTTTAATATAAAAGAACTTTATTGATGTGTAGTAGTTGGGCTGTGTTTTTAATTAGGCTTATGCTTTTGTTTAGGGTTTAATTAAATTTCCCAAAACCCGCGATTTAATTTTACAGATCAGTGGGACAATTCAAAGGGTTTATGTTAGTTTAACCTCTTGCTCAGGGCAAACAAATCTGATTTGACAGATAAAGTGACACGGATAACAAATTGGCAACAAGGTGGCGAGAAATTGATCAGTCTTTCATAACTTTTGGAAATGGCGTCGTACGTCAATCATATTTGACATATGACAGCTGAAGTATACCAACAGACAAACAATGGAGCGCTATGCTCTGCAAAAGCGTGGAATAATTTGGCCGCCACCGGAGAATACCGCGACATTTGGCTGCAGTTGTCGCTGAGACCGAAGAAACGCCAATCAGACGATGACGGGCCACGCAATTGGGCATCACCAGATGGACCAGCCAATTTTTGTGAAAGACATACACATGCTTCCGTACAAGGTGCAAGCAGTGTATAAGTTAATACCTCCTGATCGTCAGTCGCGTGTGAATTACTCTCAAGATATCCTCAATCTCAACGACGAAGAGAACGATTTGCGACGAGAAGCATTTTCACTTAACTTGCTTTACTTATGTCCTTTGTCCCTTTGTGGGTTCTAGCGCTTCGAGGTGTTTGAGCTCAGATGTAAGAGTCCATTGAATTCCTCCATTTCCTGCTGACAAGGCCGCATTCAGCACATCACTAATCACCAATAGAAACAGTATTGGTGGAAGTATTCAGCCTTTAGGAACCCCACTTTGGACTTGGAATTCCTCAGACAGCCTACCTCTGTGCAAGACGTGACATGCCGACCCATCATATGCAGGGTGTTGATGTGGCCGACACAGGAGAATCCAGAGAAGAAACCTGCTTGTTTGGCGTGGAGTGTGCCTTCAAAATGTTCTTTGATTCATTCCACAAATGACTTGGTCTTTCTACGGACACTTAAGTCTGACTTGGGCGCATATTGCTGGCGAATGCCCGGTTAAGAACCGAAGCAAAAAGCTCTTTCCATATTTTCAGTTGATCCTCATCCAGTGTTATCAAAGAACGGTCTAAGCCTTTCACTGGGTGGCCACCTATAAGCTCTTTGGTGATTCTATAAATGGTTTTGCTGACGCACCTTGCTGCCTCTTCTTCGGCTTCTGTGGCCAGCGAATTGATGTAATTGCGCTTAACACGTCTTACTCTACGCTGCACGTCTCTCATCTTCATGCGATATGGCCACTGTATGGTACGGCGTTCACGTAGAAAGAGTGATCGGGTCGTATTTTTTTGAATGCGCCATCGGCAGTACGGTCGCTGTTACTGGCAAAAGCTACAAGGCCATGATAAAAGAATTCTTTTTACCGAAATTCGATGGGCGTGGCTTGGTGAAGATGTAGTTTCAACACGATGGTGCAACCGCACAGACAATATGGGCCACAATGGATATTGTGAAGGAAGCGTTTCCTGGTCGCGTAATATGGTGATTTGGGTTCCAAGTACTTGAGCTATATTTTCGAGTATTTCATTAGATCTTTGATTCTCTTAAAACATGGGCTAGGAAGTACTGCACAAGTACTTGGAAGTGCTGCTCAAGTACTTGCACCTAAAATCTTAAAAAAAACTTGTACTTACTTGCACTTTTTCGAGTACCAGAACCATGGTACTGAAGGACAAGTACCCAGCACCTAGTGCTTGAACTTAAGAAGACTGAAGTCCTGCAATACTTAAGTACTTTACAGCCTTTAATGCAACTATGGTTTCAAAGATCAATCTGCTGCGCAAAAACCTGCGAAAGAACTCACTTTCGTGAACGGTTTGCTTTTAAAAACCAACATCTCACTCAAAACAATTCCTCACTTTCAACCAATGTAGTAAGCCAAAGCCAAATGCCATAGGATTTATTCAAGCAAAAACAAAAGCGATAGAGTAAATCCCGACCTAATTGCATTATACCAGTAGCACCACTTACGGATGTAGAGATAGATATATTTCGAATACAAGGGCCATCCCATCGAATAATAAAAGCATTTTAGCAATTCTGTTCAATATATACTTCAATGAGAATCGTTTCTTCATGCTCAGATGTTCAACCCAATTTACATTAAATGGAAACAATCCAACTCTCAATACTCGGCTAATATGTCAGATATCCATTACACTCAGCAGGGTGCACAGTAGCAGGATGTTAAGCAGTCGGATAAGTTGAACTCGATTTTCTTTAGCGAAGCAACTGAACCGTGCGAGAACAATGAAAGGCACAAGAAACAATGTTCCTGTCAGTGCAAGAGAAAGACCAACCAGCAGAAATATGGGGCAAATTAGCAGACAAGCGGAACTCCTCGAGGACCCTTTCAAATTTATCTTTTGGATTTGGATTTTCAATTTAACCCATGCATTTTCCGTTGCAGTGTATCTGCCATTTAAAAATTTTAAGCATCACCAACTTGCTTGCAACATTTTTAAGTTCTTTGCTATTTGGTCAAAGGATTGTTGCGAAACTCCTTATCCATCAAAGTGACACGTGTTAAGATTGTTCCTTTAAATAGCTTTAGGAAACTAAACACCACAGCAGTGTTGGAAAAATTGTTAAAACCGAACAGATGTTATCCCTGCTTCCTAAGTATAAAGAGGACGAAGAAAGAAACTTGCATTACAAAAATGTTTTCGTTTGCTCTCTCGGCTGGTGCTTATGTTCATGCACTTTGCAGAGGAGGAGCGTCCGCCCCTCACATGTTTATACCGCGGCAACGGTGCTGCTGTCTAAACAACACGAGAAATAAAAGTTAGTTAACTTAAGTCAACGTTAAAGCTCTTCTGCCAACTGCTGTCACAGTGCACGAAGGAAATTCTCATTAGACATAGGACATAGGACGTCCACTAAGTCTATGTTGGTGTATGTGTGGCAAGGAGATTATGTATATAGTATAAGTATCTATTTTTTTTTTTTGTTCTTTCCCTTTTTGTTCTTGGTGAAAGTTGGGATAAAATACAGTTGTATTAGCATTCAAGGCAACGGGAAGTTGAAAACTACTTAGATAAGAACAATTTGCATAGAAGTTAGGGGTTTTGTACTTTTAAATTTTCATTCTAGAGGACAGAGGACATTCTTAGAAAATGTCTATGGCCTTTATAATCTGCTAATGTAATGTAAGTAAAACTTGGATTGAGTTTGTTGGTCGCAAAGTACCTATATACAGATAGAGAATGCTTTCTATAAGTAGAAGTGGTAACTGGGAGCGAAATTGAAGGATTATCTCATACCAGCTGTGGATACGCGCTCGTGTCTGCAAACTAGTTACTTAGGTAATTTTTTCATGTCCTCAGAGTTTTCAGCTTCTTAGAAAATGGAAAGTGTTTTTGGTCTTTCTCTCAAATTTGAATAGATATTAAATAGAAAGTATAACACCTCTTGAGGGTTTTGTTGAAAGGTTTACTGCCAGACATGAATGGAATTTCGAAGAGTTTAACAATTTTCGAGGAAAGCTGAATGACCACAACTTCATTTCAGATATTTTAGAGGTTTAAAATGAGCTATAACCAAATATTTAAAGGCCCGACAAATTGAACAATAGAGAAACAAAGACTGGTTGTTCAAGTCGTGAATGCAGAGAAAAACACATCGGAGACAATGACGAAAGGATGAATAGATTTTCACGAAGAGGGTACCGGGCAACCTGCAGAAGATAATGACAGCCAGGTTTAGAAGAATAATTCTACACTACAACTCCTTGAAGAACTAAAACATGAATGCAATTAAAGACATAATGCTCGTCAGTAGCAGGCAGGTTATGAAGTCTGTAAGACCAACCATGAGTGGGGCATCAATCACCTAAGGCCTGCAACCAAACATCATGTACACTTCGGTAATAAAACTGATACCCATGTCCATGTACGGAACACTGATCTGGTGACCAGTCCTGGAGATGACTTCCAACCTAATGCTAATGGAAAAAACTTAAAGAATTGCTTATCTCATTATAACTGGTGCACTGAGAACCTCTCCCACCGCAGTCAGTGCTCCAAACCATGCTGGAGCATAAACTGGCTGCCTAGACCTGGCTCAATTAGATGTCCTTCATCGCAGACAATCTTTACGTATTGCTTCCCGAGGAAGGAGTCGGTGCTGGAATCTTTTCAAAAGACCAGGACATCCACCTCACCTTCAGCCTATTGCAGCGTTTTTCAAGTTTAAGTCACTGCCATGAGGCAAACAGCTGACTGGCTGGCTGTTAATGCAGTATCAGTATAGGATATAGTCATATACATCGACAGCCAGGTGGCCATCAAATCCCTCGGATACAGCACAACAAGAACCAAGGCAGTGAATGACTGCCGCGTATCTCTGAGTGATATAGTTGGTCAGTATAACCTCACCATGAGCTGGGTGCTAGTTCACTGTAATATATCAGCTGGCTCAACGAGGCTCCTGCCGTCTAAGCACTAAAAACGTCATCAACATTGAGACCGTCGATGACAACAGCTCGACCTTTATAACACTGCAAGGCTACCCTGGCCCATGCTAAATAAAACCAAGTCCATTAGACTTCTGAAGCAGAAGAGAGTAACCCTCTCCAAAATAGTAGATAAACACTCTCAAAGTCTGGGCCTTCCCTACAATGACGTCTGCAGAAGCTGTACAAACACAAAGAAGAAGAGGACACCCTCATGTCACGTGTCACCTGCTATGCACGTCCCGCACTCGCCAACATTAGAAAGCCACATTAGGTGAATACCTGTTCAACGATGTAAACGATCTCTGCAACGCCTGTTCGACTAAGACTGGTTCCTTCACACTAAGGAGTAAATGTTTTCCAGAGTAAGAGGATGACCCACCCCTACCTTACACATCGGCAGCACAATGAATCTATTCTTGGTCTAAGTGCATCCTCACTGAGGGCTAGTTTCAACCAACCAAACGTGAATGAAGTAGGTACCCTGGAATTACTATAGAGCACGCAAGCAAACATTAAAGCAGCATCGGCGGCATGTACTTAAGAAGGCAGCAAGGACCATGGTGGGCTTGGTAAGAATAATGGAAAATATCGGAGGTTTTAGCAGAACATAAGCTGCTACTAAGTCGCAGTTGTATCGAAGGAAGACGGATGCAGTCTCAGAGTCGCGCATGTCCCGCGGTGAGGACAATTTCCTACGCCATGTGTCGTGACTCGTATTCTACCAATAAACCTTCTCTTTTACAGAAGTCTATACAAGGGCATCGATTCGGCCAGAAGAGCACGCATGCAGTGACTAAGATCGCTGGGTCATGTAGAGCGGATAGAGCCTAACGTTCCAGCAAAGAATGTCTTGGAAACCACCCTTAAAGGTAGGAAAAACCTCAAAGCCGAGGCTACTAATAAACTAGTCTATTTACCTTCGTCAGGAATCACAGCCCACAGTACATTCAAATTACGCTGTTCAACATGCTGACTAACTAACTTCCACGGACCACAAGCAAATCGATTTAAATATACTTACTTCTTGTAATTTACTAGACCGTGAATTCATTCTGACGCTTTGTAATTCATAATACAAATCAAATCAAATATTAACATATGCAAATGAGAAGGCTTGCCATCGTAAACCATGTTTTGTACCTCAAACCGCCATACACATACAGCCCATGAATACGATTGACAAATTTTAGTACCAAATATGAAAATAATCCAAAATTCTGGTAAATTAAAAAAGGTCTCGTATAAACGCCATCCTTTATGCTCTCGAGTTAAAAAGTAATAACAATGCAAATTAATTCTCCGAAGCGCCCTTGCACTCTCCAAGGACCGCCCGAGTATTTTTAGGATAAAAATAAACAAAATGTAATTCTTCGTTTTACGACGCTAACATATGAGTAATTTATCTTCTCTTTATGCGCACACAGTAACAATTTTCCAAGAATTTTTCTTTTTCTCCAAACGTCCTCACAGTAAAAGGACGAAAAATACAATTTTTCGTCTATCATTAGACAACTCTACTGTATCGTGTCGTATACGCACCGCTGCAGAAATTGGATGTATCGAATGGATAAACTCGAATGTCGCATTCACATTTCAAAATAATTTATGGTCCAAAAAGGATGCATACTACGAGTACGAGTATGTGTGCGAACCAAAATTAGTGCTGGTGGAAATAAATCACTCTCTTTAGCAAGGTCAAAGGCCAGACAATTAGTTGAGTGAGAAATTTGTTGACCCCAAATGAAAATTTCATTACACATAAACTCTGCCGTTATTAGGATGCATTCCACCATCTTTTCAGGTCCGCCAAATGGGTATCCCGCATTTTTATATACCTATACGTATTTCGTACTTAATAAATATTCTCTGTGTGAATATTTATGTTATGAGTCGAGTCTGGATTATAAGGGCTTAACAATTAAAATTTATGACTGCCAAATGTTGGCACTGGCCATTGTTTCTCGAGTTTATGGCCTGACAACTGGGGGAAAAAAAAATTCCCTGTAATGGGGCATTATGAGTTTAGTATCCTTATTGTTGGGGGATATGAAAATTTCATAGACTTTATTAAAAAGGTAAATAGCCAAACATTTATTCGTTTTTATGATTCAAATTTCGAATAAATTTTTAACTAATTAAAAAAAAAAAATGTCAATAAACAAATTTAACATTTCCTGAATCGCAGTGTCAAGGATTTCTTCTTACTTGGAATCCGTTGACCTTAAAGGAGATGAAAATACATTTCTTAGCGAACAACAGCTAAACGGAAAATGTGCATACATACACTCCTTTTTGTGGATTATGTGAAAAGCTTCACCCAAAATACACGAGTGGGATACAAAACAGCTTAAGGGAGATAAAGCAGAGTTCTAAGGATGAACATTTTTAAGGATTTCGAGGAGTAACAACGTGGAAAAGAGAATTACTTATCCTGATAGTGTGTTGAATTTTCACACCTAAGGGTGCATTTTACTTAACAATTCTTGGAATCCAAAAGTGGCTTATGCTTTCTTGAGCAATATTGCGAAGGACCATTTTGATTAGAAATAAAGGTCGATTCCAGATCGAGATTACTGCAGTCAAGAGGGTGGTTTTTAGGAGAGCCCTAGGCGACAAATCAGAGATATATCTGAACAAATGCAAGCAGGAGTTCAAGGTTATCGAAGGAAATGTTGAATGATGATTCTTTGGGGGTCATCTATGCTTCGAATTGAAATAGAGTGCACAAGTTTGACAGTATGAGCAAAACCAAGAAGTGCTGATCGAATATCATTTCTTTGAAAATATCAAAAGGTTGATGATTGTTTGATTGAAGATCGCGCAAGGATCTTGAATAGGTGCTCCGATTAACAGAACACACTAATGCTTATAAAAAGTGTCCATCGATTGGGACAAATGTGAGGACACAATAAAAGATACGAGTTAGATTTAGTGCCTTCTCAAAGCCATTGGGCGGTAAGACATATCATACAAATAAGTCAATTCATGGTAAGCCTGCTTTGAGTCCTAGGTCACAGCAATGACCATGAAGGGATTAGGTAACTACTCTGACAAACCAGCCAGTAAGAATAAGCCTTCAAACTAGCTATTCAGATGCAGGATAAGAAAGGTCAACCTAAGACGGCCTAAGTTTACAAACTGTCACAACCAAAAATATGGCTATGGCTTGAAAAAAAAGTCATCCGCACATATAAATATGTACGGGTATACACTTGTCCAGAATTATAGCTACAGCCAGATATCGAGGAGCTTTGACGTTAAAATGTTCAAGGAGGTAATAAAATTCTTTAGACCGACATCAGAGACCTGAAGCAAGTACCTTGTGCCATTCGAAATATTCAATGCCTTTCACGTATTCACACACATGCGTATTCATTTGCAAGAAATATTCACTGGACTCACATTGCCTCTCATAAAATGAATATGAAGCGAGCTCTCATTCATATTCATTCCAAGAAATGATAATCTCCACTTTGTTGCGTGGCACAGAATTTTTGAAAAGGGAATGAATGTTTCGAGTGGTTCGTGCAGTGCTCTTTGTTTTTGCTTCTTTCCTGTCATAAAAAGGTCGCATTTGCTGTTTGTATGTACATGCAGTCTTCTCCATTCGAAGCCTCGTTAATCATTTGTACATTTTACTGCTTTCATGAATACTCTGATTGAATGAATACATTGAATGTGAGCTTACCATTCACTCAAAAATTCGTAAATACCAACACCATGATTATTCATTTTCATTCCGTTTCGCAAAGAGAACGTCGCTGTTGTGTGCGTGAAACTATGAAAGGGTCGCTTTTAAGTGAATGATTCACAACGGCAAAAGAATGGTTTCATGCAGTTTGTGTGATCTACATACGAAGGTACGAGTAGAGACCTGAAGAAGAATAGAAGATTTTATCTTAAAATGTTCAAGGAGCTAACAACATTCTTTACCTCCAATGGTTGGATTTAAAGATATAGTATCAAAACATCCCAATATGTTGGTCCCGTGGCTCACTAGTTAGTGTGTTGTGCTACTAGGCATGATCATTCGAATTCCAGAAAATACCAACAAGTCTTTTAATAGCCCTACATCTTGTGATCAAACACGCTTTCTGATGTGGCATAAAACTGAAGAACGCTTCTGTTCCTGCACTTATAGGTATGGGAATCTAAGTTCTGACACACTAGAAAGCCTGTAAGCATGTGCTATTCACTTTTTTAAGGAATCATGATAGGAATTGTGTCACAAACTGCGAAATTCCACGCAAGCAATGTTCTCGAGGCTTAAGTTCTGGCATCTTGCATATCTAATTTGTTTGAAAAATGTTCCTTATAACGTTCGGACAACTGCCAAACTGTTGTGATCAACGCCAATTAGACACTTCCATTCAGAGCGGTTGCAGTCCCTTTTGCATGCCCAATACGTGGACAAGTTGTTACCTTTACGTCACTCAGAGTGTCCAAACACGACGCAAAACGAGCTCAATTGGTCGGCTATGATATGGAAACATTCTTCTGGTTAAACTCTATTAATAATCTGTCAAATACTATTGAATATACATGTCAAAGAACTGTCAGAAATTTTGATATGAAACCCCTAGTACTACACACATCATTAGATATTACATCACTCTATATTTCATAGCATAAATTCGGCTAGTAGGTTATTTCTAGGGTTGCCATAAATGTTTCTCAAAGAATTGGGAGGTTCTAGGTAAAATTCCAGAAGAATAATTTAATAATATAGAAAAAAACAACAACAAGTTGATATTTAAAAGGAAACCCTTCTAAAAAGTGGGGATACAAAATGTATGGAGGATTTGTGCGGTAAATGAATATCAACGCTTCAGAGTTTCTTGCAAAATTAGTCAGGCGATTTCAAAAAAATTGGGTAAGTGCGAGGAGGGCCTCGTGCAATAGTGTTCCGGACATTTTATATTGTCATTAAATAGAAGGCAATTTATTCATATCCTGCATAGGTACACCTAATACTGGTTTTGATATGAATAATGTCTTGTACGTAGGTATGTCCTAGTAATACTGAGCTGAGATTCCAGTCCATTTTAACTTACACTTTCAATATAAAACATGGCGTACCAAGCTTTTGGATAAAAATGAATGTAACCGTACTTTGCTTGTTAAATGGTTTAAGTAAAGCAAAACACTGGCAATACTTGACATGCGAAGGAATACAGCATTTAGAGTTTTAAAAACTAAAAAAAAAACAAAAATATTTTTGAAAAAAAAAAAATAAAAAATAAAATTTTTTTTTGAAACTTATTTAGTTTTCAAAAGCAGCATAGAGCTAACATATACGATCCATTCGTGCAAATGACTTTGTTTTTGAAAAATCGAATTCGAATGCAGTAGCAGCAAGATAAGAGCTTATAGGGAAGTCCATGCGCTTTTCTAAAATCTGTAACTCGGGAACTACTTAGCGGATTTAGATGAAACTTATAACTTGAGTAAATCGTAGTATCAAAATGATCTACTGTAAAAATTATTTGGATAACATGAAAACTGGGGGAGATACAGTGGGGTAACTAGATGCCCCATTTTTTTAATTTTTCTCAGAAAATATATAAAATACAGGAATTTTTGTATTGTTTTTACAATCTACACTAAATTCTACGTATCTCCAATTTTTTTCATATTTTTACCATTTATGGTCTGGTCGCTAGGGGGGGGGGGACAACATTTTTCAAATGTTTGGCGAGCTTTTTTGTTCAACAAATTTTGCCAGAAAAAAATATTTCTTACATATATGGAGCCCTTGCAAAATTCTCTTTAAATTGATATGCCACATGATGAGGAACAAAATAATTTTTTTTTGCCCTTCATACAAGGTGCCCAAAAAAGGGCTCCCAAAATGAAAATCATTGCCGCCATCTTGTGCAGGATTCCACATAATGTATACATAGCGAAAGTTTCAGCTCTCTATGTCTATCGGTTCAAAAGTTACAGGGCTGTGACAGACTGACGGACAGACGGACAGACGGACAGACGGACAGACGGACAGACAGACACCGTATCAAACCCATAAGTGTTCCGTCTTACCTTTTAAGGTCCGGAACACTAAAAAATGTTTACACTTGTGTTTTTCTGATTTCAAAGGCTTTTCCTTCTCATAAAAATATTCGTAAAATCGGAAGATTTCATAAAATTTTCGGGAGATAACAGGAAACTAATACAAAAAACTAAAATGGCAACCCTAATTATTTCCCCAAAATATCATCTGCTAGAATTGGATGACAGGATGTCTTATATTGTCATCTTTATTCATTTTCTAAGCAATTTTAGGAAACTTAAGTATGATTTTGATTTTGCTTAAGTTTTAATTTTCAATTTATTCAATATTATAGCATAGCATATTAAGCTTTCGAAAAATAAGAGGAAATATATACCATCAACCAAAATATTCCCTCCTAATAGTACTCGAACATCTCTGCGTCTTTCGACTCAAATCAGAAACTCGTCGTCTACTTCTTTTGCGTTCTAATTAGAACATGCATAAATTCATAAGCATGCATGAGAAAATCGAATAGATACCAGATTGATTTTCATTTGTGTAGCTAAAAATAACGAAAATTTGTAGGCAACGGGCACGACACGGCACGGCAGAATATTTCGCCTCTCCAATGACACTACGCATCTAGGAGTATCGATTTCGCATAACGCATCTGATCAAAAGCTTCTCGACACAACGAAGTTATGCGGCTTCGTAATTGTTGCAACCGCAGCTCTCAGCTCGAATGTGAACTACACTTTTGATTGCGTTTTGAGAAACCGAGTACTTGCGTGCTAAAAAGGGGTGAAAAGTCTGTATCTACACATCTATACATGTACGTGACGCTTTACACGTGTAACTTAAAGCTTGATCTATGTGGTTGAGGGTTGCTGGAGGTTGCACACCACAAGCGCACTTTATTTTCGAAAACATTTTATTTTTAGTATGACTGAAAAATATTTCATTTAATTGGGTGTGAAGCCATAGATACAATTCTGCATTAAATATTAATGTTATATTTACAATTGCTATTCCACCAAGCGTAGAAGTAGCGAAGGATTTCATCAATATTTATGCCAAGGAGCATAAAAACAAAGTACTGTTGTGCACACAATTATGGTCATAATCACGTTTTCGCAGCGCCAATCTACACATGGCCTTCCTAACACAATTTTTTTTGACCTAGTTGTAATCAACACAACACAGAAAGTAGAAATTACCTACACTCGCCTCGCGTCGTTTCGAAGAGAAAGTACCCGCCGACATGAAGAGAACATGGGTCCTGAATGCGAAAGCTTTCGCATGCGAACCACGTAGCTTGTTCCTTCCCACATAAATTCCAAGGGAATATTATCATGGAAACCGAAAATTTTCACACAATTTCTCTTTCGTCAAAACAGTGTTACTTTGAGAATCCTACTGCAAGGGTGCTTGTGCTAGATTCTAGCGTACCTAGCTATCCTAAACATTTCCTTTCGTTTGAATTTCGGAAGCTCGGTTGCGTGCGTAAATCGTGTTACACATTTCAAGTGGTTTTGTGTGTTCGTTATCCTTAGAGTTCCGTTCGGTTTGGTTTTCATGTTTTCATGTTGCGAATTATTTAAGGAGGAAAATATGAAGGAGGAACGCCGCCAAATAAATTACCCTTCTTTGATAGCAAATATTTCACATTTGCGAGAGGTGTCGTGTTACATGTTTTGAGGAAGAATCGCCCGAGTGATGTGTGCGGCCTTGGAAAAGGATTAAATTCTGCTTACCGTGGCGGTGGAAGTGAATGTGTAATTCTTCTTCCCAAAGTGTAGTGATCTCATTCGTATTCGTGCAGAAATCCGAGTCAAGTTTTTCGGTCTTAAGTGTGGTTTTTTTTAGAAAAAAAAAGGAAAGCCTAATGGCTTAGCAAAGAAAAGGATCTTTAGCTAGGCTGTCAGTCACCAGTGATTAAAAATAGTTACGCATACGCCAGAGTATTTTTTTTTTCGTGTATATGAGAGTTCCCGCTCTGTATTGTTATTGCGTAAATGTAGAACTTACAGGGTGGTAAGAAAAGTGTGCCGTGACAGCAATTAAAAACCGACATAAACGCTTTTTTATCACAAGCTTCCGCGTGTTAAGCCCAAACATGCTACAATGACTAACCAGGACTACAAAAAAGAGAACAAATTTATTACAAAAAAAGAATTTGCTATCAGTCTATATGTAAGCCAAAGTAATTAAAATCTCTTCCTAAAAGCCACCAACCGAGGCGAAAATTACCCACCAACACAACCAAAACAAAACAAAAAAAAAAGGAACCTTAACGAGGGTTACTTGAAATTTTCATCTCAACACTGAGTGCTTACCATGTGATTGGAAGATTTAGTGTGTCTGCAGTAAATAAATTTCCAAAAAAAAAAAAAAATAAACTCAAAAGGATATCATCAAAATGTCCGCCGCTGTTGAACTCATAATATTTCTGGAAAGTTTTAACGATCCATGAAAAATGTGTGTTTTTCTCCTTTTCCAATGAAATTAAATCCTCCTTTTGGCAAAGTTTTATGAATCAGATGGCTCGTGCTGCTGTTGTGTTTCCTTTAAAATCCGGCAACAACCCAAAAATGAATGTCATAAAGCGAAAGTATTAATGAAAAATAAAAATAAAGAAAAAAAAAAAGTGCAAATTTTACACAATCTGTCATAAAATTGTCATCGCTACCACACGAAAAGGATATAAAATTTAATAATAATAATAAAAAGAATACGTTATACATAAGAAAAAAAAAAAAAGGAAATAATTATAAAAAATGCTGATGGAGTACCTGTGTCGGTTCGGATTACTTTTCTCCACCCACCTGATGTTGTTAATGCTGCTGGGTGAGTTGTATAACATTTGCACAGAGAGGGATGGTCTGGAACCATCCATTCTAATCAATAAGTACAATTTTTTATGTGGTGATATTTTTAATGAACTTAAGTCTTTATTGCTATTGCTTCTTTGTCGTTCAAGTTCGTCGTTGTGATCCTCCTCGGTAAGAACTCAAACAAAAAAGATATAAAAGTTTACCTTCGAGGAGGACTTTTTTATATCACTTTTGACTTGAAGAGGATTGGAAGATTTCCTTTATCCTTTTTTTTTGCAAAGGAGAGTAAAAAATTGTGGACTCTCTTGTTTATTTAATTGATCTAGTCGGACTTTGAGTTGATGTATTTGGAAGATAACTTTTTAATACCATTTAGCTGGCCCACACTTTTTAGGCCTTAAGCCATAGATCGGTATCCACTGATGAATCGTGAGCTTTATTTGAGCAGAGTTTAGTACTGTATAGGTGCCACAGCTCAGGGCACTACTGTGCATCAGTGCTGCCAATGTGTTGCTATGAAAGTCCCAACGGAAATCTTTTTTATTCCCTTTTCTCACTTCAAAAAGTACCTCGTTTTAGTACGAAATATTATACAAACTACGCAAAACGAACTCATTTCCAGAAGCGAAAATTGGGCTTTCCACTGAAATAAAAGGAAATCATATTTTAGAAAATTTCGAACAATTTTGAGTATTAACAATTGATCTTCTTGCACAATATAGTGACTTAAGACTCCAAAGGAATATTTTAGGAAGGAAAAGTAAGCCTTCTTTTTTTTTCTACGTTTTCAAGAGCTTCATGAATAGAATCGGCTTTCTTTCTTTTGTCATCAAAGTCAGCCATACGGAAGCTCCGAAGTACTTGCCAACATTTCAATATCCTGTTCAAGGTTGTATGGAAGACCAGCGAGTACTAGACGTTTAGTATCTCGCAGTGTACATGATTCAAATTTGTTTGTCTTTTATTTGAAGTCTGGGTTCTTGATGGACAGTCTCAGGTATATAAAATAAGTCTTCTCGTTTTCAACACAATTGATGGTTCAGTAGTTATTACTTCAAATATGTTTTTAAAGTTTTTTTAAAGTTCCCTTTTTTCCCTTTTAGCTCATTTCGAGACCAAATATTGCGTCAAAAAGGGAAATTTCCCCATAACTGGCAGCACAGTGTGCATGAGGTTCCAAGTTCGAATCTAGAAAAATACGATCGAATTTAGAGTAGACCACCTTAATGCATAAAGTAATATGAACTTAGATCAAATGCATTAAATGAGCTTAAAGGATTTGCCTACTTCATTACCAATAGTTATACTTGGACATGTGAATCGTGTTCCAAGTATCTCAATATTTTCCTGACATTGTTGCTCAAATTCAAACATGTTTGGGATGTATTACATTACATTTGAACTATCAATGGTCAATGGTCAAGATAGGTCGCAACTTCTCGATGGCCAATTTTACTCCTTGAAACCACCAATCTGTTGACATCATAGGCAGTTTAAGTCACCATCATAACATATGGACCACGATATCGCAATAGGCTAAAGCTGCCTTTTCAGAGATTGTCACTACTGCACTGCTGCTTTCAGACTTCGAATCCCTCCTCATCCTGGGATCTACTTTGTTTTTGTATCAGCCTGTTGATTCTAGCCTTTTTGTATTGGTTGTTGTTAACAATTATGGTCCACTGCCATTACTACTCCTCTTGTTGCCACTACACTGCTACGTATTACTGCGGGGGGAGTACCTGGGCTGCAATACGATGCCACCGCCAAACTGCTGAAGCTTCCACACACGTTCATGTGAGCCTCTCCATATGTATGTTCCGAAGGGCACTATCGGCGTGTGGTTTGCGCCTATAGTAAATGGCAGTTAATGTCAAAATTATAGATTAAGTTTTCTTCAGTGCAATTATTTCCATAGCTACAATAGGAGTAAGTGTTTGGAAGCATCTGTCAAGTAGTTTCGCGGTTCATTTTTTGTTTTCCCATATAATATTGTTTTGAGAAAGCTAATAATATAACTCATTCAAGACTGTTTGAAGGTTTAAATTTGATGGATTCTGTATGTTAAAAAATAATTTTAGAGTGTTCCCCAGCTGACTGTCAAATTTCCATACAAAAGAGCGCATTCTCGGAAGTGAGCAAAAGTGACTGAAAACTTAACGAATCAAAGCCAAAAGCTATTATGCCCAATTCACAATGCTGCGTTGGCACGGTCGCGCTTTGACATATTGATAAGAAACATTGGTCTCTTATGGGTCAACCCGAAATATTACTTTAGGCTTTTCCAATGCTTTTGATCGCAGATATTGTAAACTCCACTCTAAGTGTCTGAGTAAAGCTGCTCTCTACTTTCTCGCGCGTTTGACAGCTTTCTGAAGCGACATTGTAAGTTGCTAAATTTGGAAGTAGCACTGATGACAGAAGTTATCGTAAAGTCAGTAACAAACCCATTAACGCACGCACGCGCTCTGTCTAATGTTCGATAAAGTTTGCAAAATTGACAGAAAAGTAAACGTGTCGACGCTGGGCTTATTATGTATTGGCTTATAAGATTGTGAGTACTCGTCGGCTTACATATGCCTGCATATGCAGCCAAATGTTGAATATGTCGAGATAAGCTTGGTGATGACGTCGTGAGTTAAACGGCAAGACATAACATAGATCAGTTTAGGTTAGGTTAGGTTTGCGGGTTGACAGAAGAACTGACTTGCTGTGTGACCCAAAGGGGATGTTCCCTTGCCCATTTAACTCATATAATTCCTACAATACTACTTTATGGTACTGACGTACTTATTTTTAGTGCATACAAAGCGCCCTGATGATCTTGTAAAGTTCTTATGGGTGAGTATTATCACTGCCAAGACCTCCGCTCGGAAAACACTGTTGTGGTCAGAAAGTCATATAAAACTGGAATCGGTATTTGACTGTTTTTCCATTCTTCTCTCCTAGTAAGATGTACTCTGTGCTGGCTACATGGCCAAACATCAGTTTACTATCACCAAAAACGAGAAATACATATCTACATTTGTTGTTAAAGTTTTAGCTCAAATATTGAGCTATGTATTTGTGAAACTTCCAAAAAACATAGAAAAACTTCTTCCAAAACTACGTCACCCATGTTAATCTCATTCATTCGCTTGAAGAGTCATCTTCCGCAAACATCTACCATTCCAACAGAGTATGTATCTCTTAAATGGTTTTATTCTGTTCTATTGTAAATATCGACTTCCTAATTCGGTTTTCCGATTTTGCCTTTGCTATTGTCGATTAAATTTTTCATAAGGGAATTCAATTTAATAATAGAGACATTACCGCCACACCTACCACCGCGCGGTAAATACAATGCCGCTGGTTGCCTTTAATATCAACCAAACCCAGTCTGAAGTGGTATACACGCCCAATAATCCACGTGTTATTTTATTATGTAAATTTAACATCGGGTAATTGAGTAGAAGAACTTTGCCTTTTCGGGGTTTCTCAATAATTTTTGCCTCCTCGGTGTAAAACACCTTTGATTGCTTATTTATGAGAGGGCGTCTTGTAAGGTTTTTTCCCAAGGCAAAATATACTTAAGATAACCACCGTGAAGGACGACGATACCTATCGAATGAAATTACTTATCCTTTTGTATGTTTAAGAGAAGTGGTATAATTGCCCATTATAACAATCGGTATTTACTTTTTCTCTATTTATTGACTCGAATATTTTAGAAGGATATGGTGGATCTTATAAAAGTATTCATACATCTTTCTATGCATATAAGCGTACATATTTTATTTTAAAATCATGGGCGTGATTACTTTCGCCATACACAACACGATAAACATTTTGAGAAGCCACTTTGTTTCTTCCCGGAAGCAAACATGGTTCTCCTTCTACCTTTTTTAAATCCCTTTTCGGAAGCCATGTTCCATGCTGAAAATATGTTGGCAAATTCCAAATTATTTGGAATAATAAAAAACAATTTCCTTTCTCCAGCAGCAGACGATCGAAAATGAAGCACCCCTTTGAAAGAAATACACACCGAAGGCGAAGCAGAAAAAAAAAATAAAATGAAAATCTCGCTCTTATAAGGTAGCTTCGACCCCAAGGGATGCTTTCAAGTAACAAAACATACATTTAACCAGTTTTTATCACTTACCTTTTTTTTTTTTGGGAGAGGAAAGCATCTTGGAATCTGACCCTTGCTCTTTAGTTTATGAATACAAAAGACGAAGGGCCAGAGCCTTGGGAGTAAATATTTTTTAAAACAAAAACCATATTTTTGTTTTGTCTATTGCTTTGGCAGCCTGAATTACCATTTTTACTTAAAGGTTTGCCGGGAGAATGCATTTGAGATAAGATGTATATGATGGAGGTTTTTTGGGTTCACAAATCGATTGTAATAGAATAGACAACAAAGAGAAGACCAATGGAACGAGAAGTAATGCTTATGTGATCATTTTTAGGCTGATCCCGCTTTAGGGGGTTATGACAATTGTGTACCTAATATCTTGTCGATATTGTTCTTTTCATGCTGTATGAAATATAAATGTGGTTTGCTACAAGTTCTGGGTAAATCTTGGGCTTTTGTGACGAGATAGAGTTGGTGTCCCCTAGTTTCCGAAGTAAGCCCCATGCCTTTCTGCTAGAACGAGTGAAGTCCAAGTTTTTCATAGTTTGCTTTCAAGGATTCAAAGACGATGCTCGAATTTTTGGCTCCAGCCAGGAATGTAATTTTTCCGAAAGCCACGAGGGATACATTTTTTCGCCGTTAGGACTATGGTGCCAACGAATCTTGCGTAGATATTAGGTATCGGAGGGATCCAGCGGACATTGGAGTCAAGATCCGAGGCAAAACCTGGGCTTGCTTTGTTGAAATTCCATTTTGGTTGAGGGGTAGATTGGGATTTTTATGCCAGCATCTATGAGGACAGGGCGATGTTGGCTATAGGGAAAGTCCTGTAGAACTCGTCTAGCTATTTGCTCCTACGCCGTCTCCTTGAATAGAACGTTCCTTTGTCCTTGGCGTCGAAAATAAGTGAAAAGCTATGTGAATCAGCCAATTCAGCCAGTTTTATTCCGTTTTCATTATCTGCTTATCTGTTGAAATCGCCTGCATAAATTGCCGGATGTTTATATATGGGAATCGTTCCACTTTGCCATGGTATTCTGGGGGTTTTGTAGATATTCACAATTATTAAGCCAAATACTACGATTGTTACCAGGAACAGGTTACCATTCAACAAGGTTTGCTTCTTGTATAGAAGATCTAACGTATGAAGCTTTGCCATGAGCTTGATGGTAAAGGACCCCTACGAGAGTGAATCCATTGATTTATCCCTCGGGCAGATAGATTTGATTCGTTTTTTGGAATGTGCTTCTTGGAGAAGTAGGACGTCTACTTAATTTTCCTCGAGTAATCGGCAGAGAAGGTCGCACTTTGGTCTACTAATACCTTCGGTATTTAATTGGCAGATACGGACAGATGGTCCAAAATCTTTTGTCAGGGGGCTTTGAGAAGTGCCAGTTATATGGTTGGTTAGGATCCTAAGCGTGCATTTAATACATTGAATATGTTTTTATTTAATTGAGGTTAGTTTTGCCGGGAGTTCGGGATCTCTTTGAAATGTTCGGCATCTAGATGTGAATAGACTTTTAGAGTTACCCAGAGCGCAGCGCGAGAAGCTTGTCTATTTTCCCGCAATAAATTGATGGTGTCGCGCTGTGTGACATGTTGCGCCATCTTGTTGAAACCAAAGCTGTATCACGTCAATGCCATTCAACTGAGGAACAAAGAAGTCAGAAATCATGCTTCTATAGTTCACTCCAATGAACACTCTAGCCGGCATCATCCTTAGAGAAATATGGGCAAATGATTCCACCAGGCTCTCCTCAACACTGCGCTCCTTAGGAGCAATAGCTTCTTATGTTCGCACTGTTTGTCATCTTTGGCGATGCGTATTATCTACTAGAGTCTATGTGGTGCAAAAACAATTTAAATTACAAATGATTGGCTTAGGTGGACTATTATGTCGACCGTAAAATGAACGTAGCGCACGGTTTGCCGGACCGAACCATGGTTTTCAAAATATTTCTGCAAAATTTGCGCAAGTTTTCCAGCTGTTAATTTATCATGGTTAATTTAAAATGGCAAAATGAACTAACCACAAATCAACTGTCAAATTGACAATTTGTAGAAGAACTGTTGCTAGTTTAAAAACCTCTTACAATATACCCCTTACATAATCACTGAAGGTGCAAACATACGATAAGAGTTGGGTGTTATTTGGCTGAATAGTTATTTGATTAAAAAAGCGAATCCGAATTTTTAATCGCTGGAACAAATAAATTTAAAACGGTTTAAATTTTTCGGCTAAAAAAGACTTAAAAATATTTCCGATTAGACCAAAAATTTGTGGGATAGAAATTTAACCTAAATAATAAATTATTTAGTCAAATAAATATTAAATCGTAGAAAACAAAAAAATAACCATTTTTTCAATAAATCTTTTTAAATTTAGTCGCAATAAATGATTGATTTTGACGACTTAAATTTTAGCCATCAATCGGATAAATTATGACCAACTGTGCATGCGATCCACTTGTGCAATTTTAACTAGTCTTTTTTCCAAATCCGGAGTTAGAAAACGGCAATTTTCATTACACCCAAATTTAAAAAACGAATCCATAATACATACATATGTACATATTTCAACCAATCCTATTATTTTAGATTTTCACCGAAAAATATTAAATTTTCATAGCGTATGTTTAAAAAAAAAATACTCAGTTTCCAATTAGTTATACATAAATTCCATACTCGGATCAAGGCAAGAAAAAAATAACAACCGACTGTATTAACAATGGTGTGTGTGAATTAGAAATAGTTTCGGTTTTTGTCAAAGTAGGCATCAACGCTCAAAGCATTGTGGTTTTGCAGTACCTACCTACAGAGGCTATCCCATTTCGATACTATAGAAAAATAAAAACCACCATTTCAAAATTCATCTAACTGAAAATAATACTACCATCTGCCATACTCCCTTGTTAACATATTGCCGCGTATTTTCGTCCGGATTTTTTTTTTTTGTGAATTTATTAGAGAATCCTTATTTACCTTACATGCAAAGCAATTTCGCAAAAAAAAAAAAAAAAAGTCGAAATAAATCAAATGGAAATTCCATTCCATGAAAGATTTATTCAGAAAATCCCAGAATATAATTCCAAATGAACGGGAAACCGATATTTTAAAAGCGATATTTATTAAATGAGTACTTCAGTCATGAGTTCCGGCATATAGTCCCGTATTCCAGTGCTTGATTCGGAGTTTTTTTTTTTTCTCGTTTGCATTTGTTTCATACCACTTGGTTACGTATGTATAAAAATGGATATGCGTTTTTAAGGGCTATTGGAGCTGAACATACTATACGTATAACTGCCCTGCCTAGGGTCGCTGAATTCATCGTAGGATATAGAATGAAATTTATGAGATTTTTAAATTAAACATTTTTTTGTTTAATTTATTATTTCCTATCGTGTTTTTTTTCTGTTTTACCGGAATTCCTATTTGTTATGGATTTTCATATTATAAATATGTAATGAAAGGGATTTCGCTCTTTTTCTGAGGGGAAGTGGTTTTGACAGTTGCGAAAGCGGAAAATTATTAAATTTTTAATTTTTATTTTGCAAGGAGTCTATTTTATTCAGGGTATGAGAGTGTGTGGAACTGCAGAAGCAACCTGTATGCTAATCGGTTTCGAAATAGAACGCAGGATATTGTAAAGTTTGGTAAAAATAACTTTCATCCAAAATGAAGGTGGTTTTATTAATATTTACCTACTTTTTCTTGTACGACTTTAATGGAATTAAAAATTTGTATTTTATTTTTGACATTAACCACGTTTATATGGCGAATTGAAACCGGATTCAATTCGGATTGAGTTTCATATAAACCCAGATTGGATTGAAACAATTCAAGTTGAGTTCAATTTTTCCGTGTAAACGCGGACGTAAAGATTAAGTTCGAGGGATAAAAATGAAAATATAAAGAAAATAATGAAATTTCTTATATTTTCGTATTTTGTTTGGAGTAAACTAAGAAGGAGAGGTTGAAATGTCCGGGCGCGCATGCAGATAAAATTGAAAAGCAGTGTCTTAAATTCAATTCTCTTCCGAAAGCAGCGTAAACGTACGTATTTAGATTTCAACTTAATCCTTTTTCAATCTGATCTTCCAATCCAATGTAATATAATATAAACGTAGTAAGTGTCTAAGGAAACGGATAATGTCCTCAAGAACTCACTCGCCACAGCTATTTCTGCAAAATTCTTCCGCCAATTTTTATGTCATGCCATGGTTGTCACTTGGCAAACAAATTTGCGACCAAAATTGGAAGAAAAAACTGTCAAAAGATGCAAAAATTTACCATAACATTCGTACGTTGTTATTCCAGTACTTTTTCTACTAAAATTGGCTGCTGGCAAAAAAAAAAAATTAGCAGATTTTCGTAGTTTTAATCAGTTTGGGGACAGATTTTATGAGTAAAGGATGTGTTCCGGAGTCTCGCTTCACTCATTAAAGAATCTGCAAAGGCGTTCATTTGTTATACCTAGTTTCCTTAGATGCACCCCCAGTTTGCAGTGTCCTGTTAGGAAGCCAGTTAGGATGCGTAGGTTATTCTTGCCAGGGCCGATGCTAGTTTCGAATCTTTTCCGCTTGTTGTTTAATAGTAGTTTTTAGTATTGTGCCAGGTTCTTGCCCTGCCTTCTTTTCCCTAGTCCCTATATTGTAGATTCAAACTGACGTTTGAGTTTCTGTTGATCTTGTTTTCAGCAACTCATACACTCATTTGGATACTGGTCCGTCGATCCCCTTTTTATCTAAGGCCCGCTTAGAAAATTCTAAAATCTACTTGTAAAAGATAGCTCCATGCGGAGTATTATCAAATGCCCCTTCGATATCAACGAAAGCGCAGATTACTATCTCTTTGTTTCAAGAGCTCTTTCAATTATCTCCGTAAGCTGGCAGAGAACCGTCTCAGTGGACCTGCCGGCTCTGTACGCATGCTGGCGAAAGTGGGGATGCATTAAGCACATCCTCCCTTAAATAAGCAACGATGTTAGGCTGATCGGTCTATATGACTTCGGGTCTTTCTTCCCCACTTTTGGCATGAACACAAAATGGTAGAAAACTACCAAAGTGGCAACCGTGCACAGAGTATCATACACGGTAATGATGCCTATGAAGATGAAAAGGGATTTGGTCACTTCCCAGATTTTAACTTCAGTATACGTGTGTATCTACGTTGTCGAAATTATCGAAAAATAATTACTCGTTCCAAGAATGTTTTTTCTAGAAAAAGGCTAAGAGTATGTGTAGAACAAAAAAGATATCTATTTTGTCTGTACTTTCAGCTACGTCATTGTCTCACACTCTCATACAAATAGTTTTGTAAGAAGGCGAAAGTTTTATTTAAGTTGTCGAATTATTAAGAAGCGAATCTAATTGTGAAAGTTTGAAACTGCGTCATGTTCAAATTTTGTTAAAAAGCATGTCGCAGTAAACAGATAGCTCTGCGACTTGAAATTAAATAAGTTTCAGTTAAGAGTAAATAAAGTTTTTTGTTTATTTAATATGTGCGTCTAGATTTTTGAAATGCGTGTAATTTTATACGTACATGTATATTTTAGGATGTTTGCTTGCTCTTTCCTGGGACAACCTCCGAAAAAAGAATTCTAAGTTCTTCGGAGACTTCGATAGACATAATTTAGTTTGAATTTTTGTCTATAAATAATACAAGCTTATTTATTCATTCCTGGAAGTTGTCCAATATTCTTAATCGCTTGAACAAAGTCCTGCATATATCAGAGTAAGAATTCCAAACGATTTGATGTGGAAAAAAAATAAAATAAAATACATAAACTGTATCCGCATTAAAGCCACATAAAAAAGTATTTCCATTTTTTTTTCCCCGGAATAAATTATATGATAATAGATGGATACTTTTCTTACCCTTTGCTTTTGTGGAAATGGGTCAATCTTGCTATATTTCATAACAACGTCATATCTATCCGTTTTGAAGTGCCAACCCAGGAATTAGCATATTTTAAGTGGGCAACCAAGCAACCAAGCTAGATACCGCTGTCAGAATATCCCTAAGCAGTGAAACGAAGAAAACCAATAAAACTGAACGTCACTCAACCAACCAACATTGCATGGATGCGGTGTGTTTTATAAATTATTTTGAGCTCAGTAAATTTAGATTATATTTAGTATAAATTGCCCAACAAAATACGCATGTTTCTTTTCTTTTGCCGCAAACAATGAAGTACTTTCTTGTTTGCAAAGTAATTTTAGACAATGTCCCTAAACTTGAAATGGGTGGTACTGTCCAGTCGGCCATGTTCGCCCTTTTCGCCTTTAGGTTTATTTATTTATTTTTTTTTGTTTTTTCTTTTCTTTCTTTTTTTTTTTTTTTTTTTGTTGGATATTCATTAGGACAAATGCCAGGGTACTGCCTTAATTGCGATCGTTTGTTGGATATTTATAGACACCGTATCGACGAAGTAGGAACGTATGTAAAAGTGGAGGGAAAAGGATTCCTGCAGTTGTAATAAATTGATTACGCTAGCACACATTTTGGGTCCTTGAAATTTATGGCCACCATATCGTATGCTGGTGGTCCATAAGATGGTAGAAGAAGAAGAAGGTAGCAGGCAACCCTATGATGGATACTCATTGTATATTCTGTGACACGTCTCTGTTTAATTTTATGTGGCTACAATTTTGTGTGTACCGGAGTTGCGCATTTGCGGATACTTTGGGTTATTTCCTTTTAATGAGATTAGGGTGACCATATTGGAAAAGCATTTTAGAAGGTCAATGCTTTTGTTTGTAGACAAGGTTGGTTGGGTTGCAGATGCCTGAGTAGATTTATTGAAGTAAATTTTATCTCAATTCAGAATAATTTTTATCGTATCCCATATGTGTGTGGTGTTGGTGTGTGTTAAAGTTTGATTCAAGGGCAGCAATACAGGTAAATTACCCTGACATGTGTATGGTGCTTCATAGAAATAACGGCGTAATAAAATACTTGTTGCAAGACATTTGTATAACCCAAGAGTATACATAGGGAATGGGAATTTATTCCCATTACTTTATGAAAGTGGGCTTATTACCCACCATTTAGGGGTACAGAAGGTACATATGTAGGTCCACTTTTCTATAAAAAAAAAAGGTAATACGTCTAGAGATATGAAAGCGATTTGATCTGTTGTCCTTGAATTATACTTCATGTGACCTTCTAGAATCTACCATAAGTTCGATATTCGAATTTGTTCTTTGCTTGTTACTGGAGTAGCTTCGTAGTTTTCCACACGAGAGAGAGAAATACATATGTACATATATGAGTTCTGTCAAATGTTTGTGTTTTTGTTGACCATTTTAATACCAGGCAGAAACCTATGTATATTCGTAAGAGACGTGTGACAATGGATGACTCTAATACTGTTCCCCGCTGGGATTCAAACTTGCATACATTGGGGTACGTGTGACCACACTATCCACTGCACCAATGCCACCCACTTCATAACTTACCTTAAAAATCATGCTTATATCAACTAGTTGATCCGCTACATGTTCTTGCCTTAATTAATGCCTTATTAACTAAATTTTTTGAAATATTTCAACAAAAGTTACGTCACCAATCACACTATAAAAATAACACCCTCGTGAAAAAGAAACTATTCTCATCTTCTGCACTTGAAAAGGGAAGGATGTTTTACTAAAGGAAAACACATGGATAGGGATTATGCATCTACTGCAAGTCACATTATGATACAACATTGTTTTTACGAACAAAGTTGATTTTTAAGAGTTGAATCAACTAAAAATTTATGACACGAACATAATGTTTGGAAAAGAAGAGCGCTTAAGCAAACGATTACGTAAAACTTGGCAAAAAGTGAAAAACCATAAAACGAAAACACCGCGTGAGCATAGTGCCCAATGATTTATAGGTGGGAGTATCTGTTTGACAAAAAAAAAAAAAAGCCTTTATACTTGCTAAATTTAAACCAGGTAGCCTTTGGTGAAGAATCATCCAGATATTGAAAGAAGTGTGGATTTTGTTATAACACTGACGGATCCAGCATATTGAGGGTGTCTGGATCTGGAATCTCTGGTCCAAACTACAAACTATCTACCTACATATTCCTCTGCGGCAAGCAACCACTATTTTTCAGATAGAGGTCCTAGAAATCGAGCATCTGTGCCAGAGAATGAATTAGAAGAAACCTATCAGATAGCCAGGCAGCTCTCAAGGTTCTCAGATCCTCCATTTTTGAGTCAAACCTAGTCTGGAACTGCCTCCAATCCCTCTTGCAGCTTGCAGCACACAATAAAATCACATTAATATGGGACGCTGGACACAGAGCTATCCCTGGAAACGAAGCAGCTGATGAGCTTACCTGACAGGCTGGTCAATAGATGGGAACATAAAGAAATGCTCTCTTACTGTAACTCTCCAACTGGCTTAAAAACACGCAAAAGGACATCCTTTCCATGAGCAAATAAAAAGTCAAGTAACTTATTGACTTCTTATCTGGATATTGGTATCTCAACATCTCAAGAATGTGAGCCGTGTGCAATCGGTTATGTGTCGCTTGTGCCTGGAAGAAACTGAAACAGCTCTCATCATCACCTGGGCAGAACTCACATTGTGTCAACACCCAAGAGGAGGCAAAAGGACATTGATTTAATTCTTTCACCTTTTTTTTCTTCATTGTTTCCTTGTTCTTGGTGTGTATTTTTGTGCCGATGAATGTCTAGCCATAGTTCGGCTGAGATTTAAGTACTTTAACAAAGGTTAGACATCACCTTCTGATATCTCTTCTGCTTCAACACAAACTATCTGAAGCTTCATAAATGAAGTAGACTTGATCTAGACAGCACAACAACTTATCTTACAATCAATTAAGGAATAGCACGAAAGATGACCATACATCTGCTTGTCCTTGAAACGTTGAAAGACTCCTAGCAACTCCATATTAAAGGATGCTCGGTTTGAATCCTAACGGAGCGTCAATAATCTCTCTAAGGTTCTTATTGATAGCGTTTCCTTTTTGTAACAAGTAACGCTTCAGTCTAATGATCAGCAACAAGCCAAAAACAAACCACTTCAATTGTCTCCTTATTATGGAGTAAGACTTCCTCATTTTTTTGTTTTTTGCCACGATCACTACCACACAAAGCCAATGATTGAAGCTTCTCTTGGAATCGATATGCATAGAATTCCGTTGTACATCGTTTTCTACGGTAGGGGGCCAAGAACCCAGCCCTGTGGGACGCCGCCAGTATACCCTCATCAGAGTCATAGAGCAGGAATGTGTTTGCTAAATAGCTTCTTGTTAGTTTGCAGAGATAGTCGGCTAGGTCGGTCCGATGAGGCCTTTTCAGTCAGCCAGTCTTTGCACTTTAGTGAGTGACAATTTGCCCCTAAAGTGTCCGAGAGGTAACGCTGATCTTTCCTCGTGTTTTTTCCACAATAGTCTACTGTCTACCTTTGCTGGTGTTAGGATAGTCCTTGACAGTCGAATTGGTCTTAGTCCAACAGTATAGGTTTATAGTCAAACTAAACTTTCGTATCTCGAACAAAAATGCAAATCAATTAGTTGACCATAGCTAGGTTAAGCATTTTCATTTTCAGTCACTCCACAGTCAGCACAAGGAATTTCTCCTACATCCACAGGATCGATAAAGCAATTATTATTATTATATCTACTGTACATACATATGTATAAAGAATCTACTTATAAACGTGCAGCCTTTCTGTTTCAGAAAGGCAAAAGCAATCCCAGCATGTCTCAAATGCAAAAAAAAGAAAAAAAAAACCGAAGTTGAGGAGAACATCCTTTGTACTTCCGATTTGTGATGGTTTTGTATTTGAAAAGGAAAGAGGTGATTGAAATCCGGAAAAAACACATTTTGTATGCAGACCTTGTGTATACGTAATTTTGAATTCTTCCCTGTCATTCCATGATATTCAAAAATGTTTTAACCAAGTTCGTACAACCCCATGAATGTTCTCTTTTAGTATCTGAAAGATTGTATCACCACGTGTTCTGAAAGTTAAATGGAATGTATATTATGAATTTTCATAATGTCCTCTTTTGCGAGTTAATGATGAAAAAAAAAAAAGAAAAGAATTAGGCCTTTGCATAGTGGCAAAGGTGATTATGAAGTCACTTCAATTATTCATTCTCATTAGATATGTATCTGTAGATAAAATTAGGCAACATTCATAGTCCTTTTTTCTATTTCTATTTATATAAGAGTGAATTATTAAGAGTCCTCTGAATAGATACTTTCTATTCTTAGGACTGAATCTAATTGTATCTATGCAAAGTTTAGCCTTTTTTTCCGAAAAAAACTTGCCTTACTTATATCAATCGACTGCGATGAACCTCTTTTCATACAAAGTATTGAAACTTTTTGGCAAGAACTTTGCTGTCCGGAGCACTCAAACGTTTGTTATTGTCCTCTTTTGTCGTATTTCATGTCCCTTTTTGAAAAGCAAACAATTGGGGAAATATATATCTCCTGTTGGATATGACTTTGACAAATGGACTGCAGTGGTATGTCCTACAGTCCATTTCCGCCAAATGACCCAATTATAAATGGGGCATAATGCAGTCAGCCTGTCATGGTTATTCTCAAAAACAAATTGATTCATATGCGAGTAATGCTGTATCTGTATCTATTGTATTCATTTTAAATTACTTGCTTTTGTAGAAGCAAAGAGTAGTGAAACTAAATCAGTTCTGTTTATGATAATAGTTGCAGAAGGCTTGTAATCAACAACAGATATTTGGGGTCAATTTGCATTTGAGGCATTTGTGTACTCGTAAAATGTATCTCGACTGTATAAACTTTATCTGACTGTTCATGTTCTCAAACTTTTCTTATAGCTCTTTTGAGAGTACACTTCCTCTGCGGTATCCACTCGAGAAGTTTTGAGGATGTCTTTGAATGTTGAAGTCCTTCAGAACGAGACCAGGATTTCTGAATTATTGATTTTGTTTCAAAGCAAATGAATAAAACATATTTCTTGCCCCCAGTATCTTTTCAATCTATCTTTATATGTACATATGTGCGTATATGGCCTTCAGGCCGTTCAAGTGGAAATGTTCAACTTATCTTCCAATAACTTTTTATGTGACAGAAAACTAAGACAGTCACTCAAATGAGAGCTGTTGCTGATTGTATGACCTCGCCTGCGGTAAATTAAAAAAATAAAAAAGATATAATATCGTGAGTGCCTTTTTCAATACGGTGCCTATTTCTGCGGTAAATTCCACTCTGGTTCACAATGAGGGAAATTGTTAAATAAAATAAAATCGATTTGTAAATTATTTCAGTTCGATTGATCTCCTAGTTTCGAGAAGGGCGGCATGCCACCACACCATTACAGGCGTCGGTTTATGGTCTATTCATAGCAATTTCCCACACTTTTTGTGACAATTTTTGCTCCACTTTATCAAAGCAAGTCATTTCTTCTTCGATATTAAAGTATTTCTGAGAGATGTAACGGCATATTGTGTATAAATATACATTTTTTCTCATTCTCATGACAGATTGTCATGACCAGATGCCGCTGGTTATACTGACAGATTTTTTTTTTTGATAAACATTTGATAGGCAAAGGTCATTCCGATGGTGTATCCTTTGGAGGAAAATTTGCTGCTTATTCATTCGTTAGATGAGGGATGAGGGACCATTCTTTGGTGAATTAAGTTAAGAGGAGTGTTTGTTTGTCAGTGAATTGGTTCTATTGTAGATATATAGTACTTTTTCTTGTAGATATATAGTACTTTTTCTTGACCAGCATTTGACATTGACCTATGAAGAATAGCTGGTTTTGTTTGTAGAGGGTTTTAGTCCTTTTTTAATCAGTTTATTGGAAATAATACTCAGGCGAGCTAAGCTTCTTTTGAATGAAAACATTTCTCTCAGGAGCACAATGCGTGTACTAATCTTTGGTTTTACACGAAGAGAGATAGATTGGAAACCTAACGTCCAAGAAAGAGTCAAGAGCACTCTTCTATTGCAACAAAACAATTGGGAACAAATGGGGTCTACAAACTCGTATAACTCACTCTCTCTATACTTCGGTCATCAGAACAATTCTCGCCTATGGAATAATTGTCTGGTGGACAGCGCTGGAGAAAGCAATAAATTGCAATCTTCTAAGCAAGGTTCAGGGCTAAGTTAAGCACTATGTACTACACCCTCTGCGGCACTGGACATCATATTCCATCCATGACCTCTTGATTCAGCAAGCAAATGGTGGCCATTCGCCTTGAAGCAACCTCACAGTGGTCAAGGGCAAACTATGGCCACGATTCCATTATACTGATTGCATTACCCCATGCCTGAACTTTGACAACAATTTTCTCGTCACCATTCCCTCCAGATCAGCCTGGAGTGAGAATGCTTTCATAGAAGATAATGTGATTCACTTCTACACTAGTTCAAGGACTAAGAATGGAGTTGGTGTTTCTTACAAAGTCTTTGTCTCAAGTTCTCATTCGGTCTTCCAAACTATTGTAGCGTAATTCCGGCGGAAATTATGTCGATCCAAGATGTCTTATCGTGGCTCAAGATATCCGTTATCTAGTCCCTAAACTCGATCTCTATACGGAGATGGCTGATCAGTTCAATATTCACCTCTGTTAGATGCCGGGGCACAAAGAAATTCCAGCGAACCATAAGGCATCCAACGATGAAAGTGCAATGGATTGGTCACCCGTTCCGAAAAGGTGACAGTTGCATAGCTAACCATGCTATTCAAGGAATCCGTTAACGCGGGATGGCAAAATATCCGGTGGTCCGAGTAGAACATGGCGCAGGGCGAGATGGAGGCACGGCAGCTGGGACAAAAGTTAGGGAGAACGTGGTATCACAACGGACCTGGTTGGTTGGTTGGTTGGTTGAAACTGGCCCTTGGTGAGGATACACTTAGACCAAGAGTAGGTGGGTTACCCTGGAGACAATTTACTCCTTTGTATGAAGATGTCCAGGCTGATGGCAGTTAAGTGATGATCTGCTCTTCTTCTTCATCTCTACAGCTTCTGCAGAAGTTACTGCCTTTGAGCATGTCTTCCTACAGCACAGTGTCCGGTGAGACGAACCCTCTCTTATGGATCTGGTTTCATTTATCATAGGCCAGAGCAGCCTTCCAGTGTTACAATGGTCGTCACAAAAGACCTACTTTTGGTCCAATGTGTTGGCGTTCTCAGCGGGCAGTCACTTCCAACCACTCAAGAGAGATTCATAATACTCAATTGAACCATAAGACACAAAAGTATTATAACCATGAAAGAAAATTCTAGGATTAGGTAGGAATCCTTGTGTGCCCATAGTCTGTTATTTCTATCAATATAGGCTTCGTAGTTAGGGGAGTTGATTGAACGTTCATAAAATTCCATCATTTCTAAACCAACTATGGTCAAATTATTCACTTAAATTCATTAACATTGGACTCACTACCAACCATATTGAATTAGACGTCTTAACGTTACTCCAAAAAGCAATCAATTCTATATCCTGCCAAATTCTGAAATGTTTCTCTGACGATTATCTTCGAAGAACCTGCAGCCATAAAGTTGCAATTTGCTAAACTCGGAGATCATCGTTTTGCCCTACCTCTTCGGAAGTGTTTACCTTGGCAAAGGCATATCCTATCCAGTGGTGAACCGACCAATTTCCAGGAAAACAAAAACTATGAATGAAAGGGCATAGTCCCACTTGAACACTGAAAAGCTGATAAGGCATTTCGTCTTTGGTATATTTTCTCAGCGCTCCATTGGCCGAGGGAATGTACCCACAGAAAAATGTACACAAACGTTGTACATCGTCCACTTTACGGTGCAGGAGATAGTGGGATTCGAATTGATGCATTCGTTTCAATACCTTCACCGAATAAAAAAAAAGTACGAGTAGGAAGTTTGGTTTGGAGTGAATGCGAAAATGTAAACAAAACAACAAGCGTATTCGTGTAGTAAAACCATTCACTGGCTTGCGTTTGTGGGTAAATAGGGTCACACGGTTCAGCGATCTTTTACCATCAATTGACTCACTTATAGAGCATTTATAGCACCTGCCCTTCTGTCGGCCTCTTTTTTTTTATAAGGCCATAAACTTCACCAAATTCATCAACAAAAGAGAGTTTGTTTTGGGTTGGACTTTATCTTTGAACCTGCTTTTAATCTTCTGTGCTGTGTGCTTGACTATAAGATATTTGAGCACTTAGGGACACAGATCTATACTCCAATATATGTAGATCAATTGATCTTGACAGAACAACGGATTATGTCGTGCTTTTCATAGAATTCAACAAGAAATAGTCCTCGGGTGGGAGAATTCTATTCGCTTACAAGTACTCTCAGCTCTTGCGAACACAGTCTTTGGGGACAATTAAACCGCACTTAAGGCACTAGACAGTGTGCTAATCACATCAAGAGTAGTCTCCGCATGGCACCGAACTATAAACAGAACATGTAACACCATGTCACTCTCTTCCGACTTCCTGGACACAGAAATAGAGAAGGGAATGCCACTACGGATAAACTTAAACAGAAAGGATCAGCTCTCAGGCATCCGTAACCATGCCATTGGGATATTAAAATGGCTTAACATGGATTATGTACATATGTATGTACTCTAACTCTTCTTGTAAGTCAACTACCTTCCCTAAGCATGAAACATTTCCAAGTCCTCCAAGCCCAATTGAAAAAAAAAACCTGACCACAGACTATCAATAAGGGAAGTGGTAAAAACCCCAAAGGATTTTGCGCTTACACTCAAATTTCTTCGACAAACTATTACTGTACCACACATGACATTTAGCACCGAAAAGGTTGCGCTATATTCCCAAAGACAATAAAACAACATACGTTATTATTTTATGGACTGGAAATAATGCCCCACTGGAAAGTTTCTCCTTAAACGGCTATAAATGTCAATTGCAACTAGAAATATCCACCGTAATGCCAAAAACGACCTAACCGCAATAATAGTGCATGTTCGAACAAGGAAAAAGCACAAGTAGCCGCTTTACCATTCATTGCTGTGTGCAAAGGAACCAAACCACCCCCCATTAAACTGAACCATGTCCCTTGTATACTATAACCCTGAACCCACTCTCTCTCTCTCTCTATCTGCACAATGCAGCGATTTTGCCTTGAGGCTGCGAATAACCCAGCGCATTCTCTGGCTCTGACTCTGGCACTGGGTTACTGGTTACTCCTTACTGGTTACGACGAGAAGGGTTGGCCGCTCAATTTTACAGTTTCAAACATTTGTTCTACTCTTTATGGTGGCTGTGCACATTTACCACATTTTTGACAGTATTACGTGTCCTATTGAAGTTATATCAACCAAAAGCAAGCAAGAGGGTAAAACGCGACGAAGGAGTTCAACCATTTGAATGCACCCAACAAGTACAAAATGCAATCAAGACGCGTTCATGTCTTTGTTGTTTTATATATATTATATTTTTTGTTCTTAGTCCTGTCATGAAAGGAATGTGCCATAAGCCGGTGTGTCTTCGGAGTGCAATTTTACTGTGCAAACAGAAGCGTTCTTCCAACCCAATTGCCAGCACCACTATCGGCATTACCTTACATTGGACCGGTGTTTATTGCTCGGCATTGTGATTTTTTCCTAAGGATTCTTATTTTATACAGGAGCACTTGTGCATGTTTCAGTTTTGCAAATGGAAATGGGAATAGTTTTTTTTTTTTTTTTCCTTAAAAGCGTCGAGTGCTTGCGTGTAAAGGACCCAAGCCTGTTGTTGTTGAAAGAGGGAACACGTAATGACAATAAAATATTGTGCAAGTGGAGAGATAATGTTGGAAACGGTCGAATGGAAAATATCACCTGTGGTCCAATTTTCCAAACACAAAGGTGGCGGGGGAAATATTGCATTGATATGTTGTGTAAGCAATTCCCACAAGGAAGGCTACAACTGGCTCCTACATGCTTTGTTAAGATGGCCTCCAAGGGATACTGTGTCAATAAGTTGGTAGTCTTTAGTTGCAAAAGGATAACAAAGTCTCCCCAGGGGTATTGCTATCATTGCCTTGTGGAATCTAGTGCACAACAAAGTTCCTTTGAAATATAATGAAAAAGAATGCAAGGCCATTCGGTTATCGGTTTCGCCGTGGTGATTGTGGTCAAGCATATCCACGGAATAGAGTCCTTCACGAATGAAGCGAATGAAGGATGGAATATTGGTTTAACTCGGTCACCTTTCAACTAGTTTCGAAGCAACATTTGCAGCACCCTTGCAAGCCAGGTGGGACAACACCAACAAAGCTAGATGGCACCACAAACTGATTCCCAACATTGAAACTTGAACACAAGGGGACTACAATTATCATCTTATGCAGTTCCTGTCTAGGCATAGTAGCTTTCGAAAATACATCCACAGATTTAGGCACGATAGCTCATTCTTTTGCCCAGAGTGTCCACAAGTGGCCAAATCTACCAAGCCCGGAGTATCTAATAGATCTCATGATGAGGTCACAGGACGACTAGTTGAAGATCTGATCTGTCATAACGGCCGTGCCGATGATTGAAATGCGTAAAGTTGAAGAATTAAGAAGGGCCAAGGATGCTTTGAGGGGTGATACATTTGTAAAAAGGCATTAGACTTGTCGTGAGGTCTATAACACATGTGTCAGTAAATGTCAGTATCTGATACGGTCTTCTATTTGTTAGAATTTGCACATTCTTTTCCGATAAAACGTCATAATTTGGTCGGCTTTGTTTTTGTATGAAAAAGGTTCAGTACGTTTTTTAACTACTTTCCCATATATTCCCGATACAATGATAAATTCCCCAAAATGAAAAACGGTTCCTGTAGTGATTTTGTTTAAATTTTATATTTTGACTAGTTCGACTAGTTCGATGCTAATAACGGTACTTTACTTATGGTAAAATTGGTAATAAACGTATTTTCTGGAAAATGGCTGCAAATGTTATTTTGGCCAAAAATTGGGAAAATTTTCTTAAAAGCCGGTTTGTTATAAAATAGGTCCGCCGATTCAAATTTTTGGCTAAAATCTTTTTCTTAGAGCCAAAATGTTTTAGGTCATTTGGTCAAAAACGGCTCTAACGATTTTGACTAAATTTCATATTTTAGTTAGTCTAGAGATGGTCCCAGATACGGCTTCTGAACAGAGATTCCGCTCAGCTTTCGAAGGACGATTTTTTTTTATTTTTTTCATGACTAAAATTAGTTCAGTTTTGGATGGATTAGGCATGCCTTTGAATGAAGCTCCTTACAGAAGTAATAACATTGAAAAGGTTTACTGTCCGAACAAAAATATTTCAAGAATTTTAAGTCCTCGAGGTTTGAAATTAAGCAGATATATAGATCTCTCCGCAATCAATGGCACTTATTTGAAATATTTGAAAATTTTTCTTTTAAATTTAAAAAATTGATTTATTTTCAAGAAAATTTGCACTTTATTTTGATTTGGTACAAGTATTCCTGATTGAAAACTTTTTCTGTTTTTTAAGGATGTGCTTTAAGTAGACGAGGTTAAGAACCAATGCGACAGATTATTCCACGAATTGTTAGCTTAGTTGTGTAAAAATAGCAGGATCAACTGACTCCAACAAATCCATTGTCACCACTTTCATCGACATGTATCGTTCGTATTTATAGTATCAAATAAATTTTAATCTTCACCACTGAAACAGTCATTTTAAAACAGAAAAAAAGGCCAAGGCTTTAGGAGCATACTTCAACAGTTCGCTCATGATTTAAAAATATGTAGATACCACAGAAAACCACTCACCGTCTACTACAATATCAATTTGTAATATTTGTACAAGAACAACAATATAACACATCACACATATTATTTTCCACAGGAAATACACTGAATGAAAAATAAAAACAAAAGCAAAAATAAAATCGATAAACCATCAATGTCATCGTAAAATAAAAAGCAAAGTAAAATAAAACCCCCTTCAGAGCTTTTAGCTCTATAAAGCAAAACCAGAAAAAAAAGGAGAACACCCCCACTTCATAAAGTTTTCTTTTTTATTAAAGCTCACTCGTGTGTGGGCCGCCTACGGTTAGAGCTGGCCTAATTAAATCCGTCGCATCATTTTCTATTTGAGGCACGTATCAGGGTTGTCTCGCTCGAAAAAAGACTTCGAGTATATGGCCAAATTTTGCCTGCATCTATGTATCTGCTGGCAGGTTATATTTTATTGCGACCTATTTTATTTTTTCACACACTCTCCTTCAGGACAGGAAATGTTTTACCTGATTGCCTCTGTGCATTTGTCCCTTCCAAATAAACTGTGGGCCCTTGGGCCGGACGAAATTCCATCTTGAAATTTCGCCAAATATTCGTTTCACTTGGCCCATGCCCAACAAGAGCACTTACTTCAAGTAATCCTTAGTATAAAAGAAATATAAGAGGCTCCCACAGAAAAGAAAGAAAGTCATTAATGGAAATAAGGGATGTTAACCTTCACAAAACGGATATTTGCATACAACCCAACCCAATAAATTTGGTAACCTACTCTAATAAATATTTACGCAGATTACAAGTCACATCAAAAGCCAATTTACCAATGCGTCTAATGAGATTTTTTAAGATTCCCCCGCCACCCTCCGAGAAAGCCAAAAGCCACTTAACACCCAAATTAAGACAAGAATTTGTTAGAATATATTTTCGCTCGCTCCCCACCAAATTGTGTTGTGTTGTTCTGATTGGCGAGGAAGAAGAAGTGTGACATCAGGGTATTAGGGAAATTTGCAATTCAAAAAAAAACTCCTTAATTGAAAACAAAGTTGATCAAGAGCAATTGTTTTACAAGATACAAACAAGGTGAAACACTACAGATTGGCCACGTTACCATGGAACTCCTGCGGGGAATGACGCCGACGCACCCCCTTGGATACCTGTTTTCTCTGGGATGATACAATTTCTTGTCTTGATGTTTTGTAATCTTTGTTAATGTAATTTAATTTAATTACTAGACAAGACATCTCGTGTTCCTTAAAGAAGGACTCTGAAAGTGAAATGGAAGAAAATAGGGATATCGACAACCCTGTGTAAAGATGACAGTTTAAGTTTGGCTGTATCGATGAATATAAAGAAAAAAGGGAAGTCACCTTCAAAACATCAGCCGGGGAAGTTTGAGTAAGCATTTTCAATCTTAGAGAGGTCTTTCTTTAAGTTTTTGTGTGCTTCCTCTGTACCTTGTACCTCTCTATGATAAGACAGAATACATATGCGTGTATCACAGCCCTGCAGAAAGTGGCTCGTGTTGTGAGCCATTCA
Organism: Chalcosyrphus nemorum; assembly: GCA_949716465.1. Taxonomy (NCBI): domain Eukaryota; kingdom Metazoa; phylum Arthropoda; class Insecta; order Diptera; family Syrphidae; genus Chalcosyrphus; species Chalcosyrphus nemorum. The sequence goes on from OX454333.1 coordinate 88,979,433, forward strand.
AAATATTCACAGAAGTATTTGCTGGACTCACATTTTATTGCCTCTCATAAAATGAATCTGAAGCGAGCTACCATTCACAATCATTCCAAGAAATGATTATGTACCCTGTATTTGAAAAAAGGCAGTGAATGTTTCGAGTGGCTCGTCAATGCTCTTTGGGCTTGCTTCTTTCCTGTCATAAAAAAGGTCGCACTCGTTGTTTGTACTTGCAGTGCTCTTGATTTTCTATCTACTTTTTAGGCCGTTCTAAGGCTCATGAATCAGTTGTACATTTCACTGCTTTTGTGAATACTTTAAATCAATGAATGCTTTGAATGGGAATGTGCTACGCACTCGAAGATTCATGAATGCACCATGAAGATTCGTTTTCATTTCGTTTCGAAAAGTGAACTTCGCTATTTTTTCGTGGGTGAGACTGTGAAGGGCTCACTTTTTAGCGAATGATTCACAAGGTTGAATTGCTTTATTGACCTACGTACATAAAAACTATTCCATCGTCCAAAGTAAAAGTCAAATATTCAAAAGTGGTTACACAAAATGGCGAATTTTTTAATTATGTCCTGAAATATGTGTTTCCTGCACCAGGTTCGCATTAACTACGTCATAAATCCTATTACACATACGTCCAATGACCTTCTTTTAAACAAATCGCTTATGAATATTGATTATAGAAAGGTTAATATACCAAGTATTATGTATTACCTCCTGGTCGGATTCTGTTTGGTATTTGTGGCAACCCAACAAGAGATCTGATTGATTTCATATCCACATCAAAGCATCGGTCGCCACGCTTGTGGTTGTACAGCGTCAGCTCATCGGGAGGTTGGATGAAATCTTTTGCGCGTGGATGCCAGATTGATGGCTTAACCCTGATAGTTCTGTGGGTTCAATCGATTTGCTTGCAGAGATCCCCGATTATTGGTATTTTATGTACTTTAAGGATGGATTTGTTGTTTGTGTGTTTAGTGGTCAGTTGCGCGATGATTGTATTGATTTATTCGCTGCCTTCATTTGAGGGTAGTCCGGTGTCATACTTCAAACAAAAAAGTATCACTAAAAGAGTTTGAGTTTGACACCCCTGCACTAGAGTTTAGATCATTGAAGAATTGGCTCCCCAGCCCGAGACATTGGCATAAGAACAGGGTAGTATCCTCAATAGCTCCTTCACTGTCGCAGCCTCTACAGAGCTCCTCTTCAGTCCTTCGTACTTTTCTCCGCAGAGTGTATGTGGTTCCATGTAACGACACCCACAAGGTTGGAAATGGATTGTCTGTCTTTCCTAATAAGTCTCTCGGTTCTTGATTTGTCAAGTGTGTGCCAAGGATTCCTTGTAACGACACAGGACTCTATGGATTTCCATCTGTGATGTGCCTCTCTCGTGGCTTTTTTCCCTGCTGCAAGTTTGAGGGCAGAAGGCGGTTGGAGGATTTGGTTCTATGGTCGATGTGTAGCAATCTCTTGGCAGTACGTCAGCATTCTCACTTCCCGGTATTGTGTCCGCGGACCCAACCAAGAGCCTTAAGCCTTTGAGTTTATCTCAATCAAAATAGGAGGGAATACCCTCAGGAGGTATTGCTTTTACCGCAGATTCACGGGCCGCTGTTGTTGCTACCGAGATCTCCGCCTGGAGGATACTGCTGTTGCTTGGGAGCATGATTGACCGAGCTATTCGAAGCGCTACGGAGAAAATGACAGAACCGTCGTAGGTCCGCTTCCATTTTGGAGCTGGTCTATACAACTATGGATCGAGCATTTGGTATACAACCATTTTTCCAATCATCTCTGCTAGGGTAAGTGCAAGAGAATGGTCTCATAGAATCAAGATATGAGGTCCGTGACCGGTACATAGGATCTCTGAAGTTTCTCGATTACCTTACTCGTAGATCACCAATAACTGCCTATAACGTAATCAAAATGTCTAGAGGAGGCACGTTGAGAAAAGCCTCAAGACCAGAAGTTGGTGTGATCCTAATAGCAGTGATGGTACCAATGCATGCTAAAGGTCCTGGACAAATCCTCCTAAACAACTACCTCAGATGACTAGGACTCTCTATATATTCAGATCCTGCAAAGCTACTGGTTCTCTTGAGCATGAGACTAAAAGCGTTTCACTATAAAGACTGAGGGAAATTCGAAAATTCGCCAGACTAAATTATTCATGCAGTCATTTTAGTCTCAGATATCCCAATCACCTTAACCGATCTCTCTTCTTGGTCAAAGTAGATAAGGAGCATTTAACCTTTAAGCCTTTTTCTATGCTCCTTATATGTACCTATATCGAAGGTCACAACTCCATTATTTAGTTTGTTTTAAAAAGTCAACGCTCCTCATTTTGCGTAGGAAAGGGATGACCAAACGACTACGTTGTGATTTACCTTTATGCTATGTTAGTCTGTGCCCCGAAGTATCTTCTTTTTTTTTGGCGAGTCAATATTCGATTGTTTGACCCAAGTTTATCTGAAATTGAAATCATTTACATACAGACCAGGGAGTAGCCTGAGGGTAAATTCAACGTCTTTCTTTTGTCCCAGAGAACTTAAAATTTATGTCACTCTCCAGAAGTCTGCATATATTCAAAATCACCTCTAATTTACCCCATACACCGGGTTTTATAGCCTTGACTAGCATAGTCCCCCATGAGGTCCCCACTTTTTTAGAACAAAAGGACTGATTGCCATCTTCTCTGATTTAACTGATAAGCTTAACAAAAAATGAGATACTATTTTTAGGAACAACATTCCTGGTGAATGCAATCTCTCCCCTTGCTGATAGACAAACGTCAAATGGGAAAAATGTATCTTTAAAAGCATCACCCCCACGTGTCCTTAAGCTACCCCAAAACACCACTTTACGGACTGACATAAATACGTGTGTATATTTGTTAGAATGTTATGAGTCCTCATCTCCTTCTTAAATATTAAAATAACACATTTTCGCGCGAATAGATTTCTGATTGGATCATAAAATTTCACGTTAGTTAGAAAAAAAAAAAACTTAATTTTCTATAAGCACTCAAGTATCTAAGTAAACTGCTGAACTCAAGCACATCCTTCAAATTTCCACTTTGGCAATCAAGTGCGTACGACCAGAAGTTATATTTTTTTATATGCTTCTCCTTGCTCTTATCCAAAAAATGCAAATGAAGGATGAAGGATGTTGTTGTATCTCCTGTTCGTTGGCAACGAACGACTACAACGACGACGACGACGGCGACGTATCTTCATTATCCTTGGGAAAAATATTTTGAGGGGTCGCACACAGAGAAGCGGCAAGGGCACCATTAGCTGACTAGTAACTTTGGCTCTTCAACGAGAAGAAAGTCTCTTGTGTCCTTTTTGAAATGTTGTATAGGGTAGATTCAAAGGGCATGTTAAGAGCATTTAATGAAAAATGTGACTTGAATAGTAGGCATTTAAGAGTCGACAAAAGGGTCGTCGTAGTAAATAGACGAGGGGAGAGGCGGTCTTTGAAAAATGATATCCACTAGATGGAAAAAAAAAGTAAACGCAGGTGCTTTATGAACTTGCCAACCTCCACCGCACCATGGTCATTATTTTGCACCCGTTTTCGTGACTTAATAATCCCATTCAAAGGGATAGAACGGCTTATGGCTTGGGAAGACCTCCTTTTTTTCTAAAATGCTATTATATCCTTGCAAATTTGTAAATCTACGGTTTTCTTCAAGTGCAAGGAGGAGACGTGACCAACGACTTCCTTGGGTGGTTTTTTGCTCCCCTTTTTATGACGGGACGAGCTACTTCTGTTTTTTTTAAATGGACAAACTTATACATATTTTGCCTTTCGACGAAGTAAGAGCCTATTATGGAAGATCCTTATCGGACAAAAGTCACGCAGACTTTCCTCTTGAGACCGAGAAGAAATAAAAAGCGTTAGTTGCGTGTGAGTGGTTCTGATGTTTTTTCACGGATAGAGGGAGAGCTGAATAATTTGCCGGGGCAATATGTCCGGAGTAATAATTGTTCGTTGCCTTTTTGTTTAGCACGTGACAGGTGATGTGATGATTTCATAAAGAATTTATCGTTCTTACATAATACTATACTGCTTTAGGGGATGTGATGATGGATTTTGTTGAATTTACAATTTTTCTTATAAAAAATTCTGTCTGTCTGAGGGGAAAACGCACGTATTCATGTAGGTTTTTCGAGTTTTTACGACTTTCTATTAAAGAAGCCAATTTTCCGATGATATAATGGAGGAGTAAAGCTGCTTTCACAGTTGGTGTCTGGTGGGTATTTGAGAAAGTTCTTAACAAACATTTGCTTTTAAGATTTAAGTACTCCGAAAATAGAATTTTATTAAAATTGCTTTCACTTGAGGAAGTACACACTTCTGTCGTCAGACCGAGACATTCTAAATAGGTCACTAAACACTAATTTGAATAAAGACTGCAAAACTTTGACCATCAACATAAAACGAGTATTAGCCTAATTTGGATATTAAGACTCGTTCTTATGAAAATTCTTTGAAAACTTTAAAGAGTGGGGTAGAGCTACAAAAATGAGTTAATATCTAAAGGTCCGTCCAGACTGAGCGAAACAGAAACATTTAAGAAACAAAAATTTCTGATATAATTCTGACAGTGATTTTGTATTTTTTCATAGGTTAATAGCTCTTTACAGGAACGAATTTAAGATGAACGTTTTTACATACATGTTTGACTCGGCCAGGCGCCATGGTGTGGATGAAACACTGGTACTGCAGAGCGTGGCCAATATGTTCAAGTATAAGGACCACTTTCCTGGTATTCAGTACTGGTTTCGGAAGAGTCTGAGCCGGGATTGGAGAACAGTTGCACTTGTATTTTCACCGATAGTTCCTGGCGGACCTTTGCTATTGTAGTATCTGTATCTGTAGTAATAGTCAAGCTGCTACATCAACTCTTCAGCCACTTCCACACTAGTAGGTGAATGCAATCGCTTCTTCGCAAGGTCATTAGGTTTTGTTTTTGAGTTTTGAAATCCCTCACTTGATACTTAAAAGTCACACGTTAAAGTCGCCAGTCGAAAGTTTAAATCTTACTCTACATCCCGTACACTGCGAATATGTACATGGGATCTTGGACAATATATGCAGTGCACTACTAAACAATGGCTTCTTGAACTGGGTGGCACTGGTTTTCACAACAAAAACATTACATTCAATGTAGGGAGATACAATCATCCGAAAGGGAGTTCATGTGTAGAGGCGGAGTTCCTTCTTCCTTACTATGTCTTCTTGTAGTTCTACTTTCGCAGGGCGTTCTGCATAGACATCGATCGCCTTCTGATCACGTCATGTGGTTTGGAAGATGTTCTATACTTCGCAGGTTGCCTCTACATGCTCCGCATCTTCTTCCTCATTTGGACATTCTCGGCATTGGGATGAACTATCGTGTCTAAATCTATTAAGGCATTTCCGGTAGCTGACATGCCCAGACAGGAACTGTGACAAACAGATGATAGTGACAGTTCACCCAGAGAGTTTGTGTGTCCATATGCCTTTAGTAGAATTATCTCACCTGTCTTGCCACAGCGTTTTGGAGACTGCCCTTTCCTCCTCCTTGATTCTTTTTGCTTCTTGCCAGTTCGAGGGTTTACTAAGGTACACCCTTCATATTTTGTTACCGAGGCTAATACGTAAGCTGCTTTGTCGGAAATAGTTCGGAAGACGCTGATTACTCTGATTGCTGATAGTAGGTTTTGTTAATGATTCCATAGAACTTCAGCGATTCTTTGAATCTAATTATCTGATTCCAAACCAGAAGTTTGCATACTCCACCGTCCTGCGACTGGTTATCAGGACAGTCTCTGTTTGTGGTCAGTCAACAGATTCCATCCATTCTCTTACTACCGTAATTGTCTCAACCGTGGCGCACTCCACCTCGTGGACATATAACTTTGACTCCATCAGGCAGCGATAGTCGCAGAACTCCGTCGTACATAATGTTCCATAGAAGAGGTTCAAGAACCGATCCCTGCGGAACTCCTGCGGAAACGTTGTAGTGTAAATCGCCATCATCTTAGCTTCCTGTTGCTGAAGTAGTGACTATCTTCAGCATGTAACACGGTGTATCCATTCTGAACCTCTTGATAAATGACCAGTGGCCCAGTTGAACGCGCTATTAGCGCTTCTGGGTTCATCTAGAAGAAATTGAATGTGTCCGATACCTGTTGTATGACTAACCTTGCTGTAGTTGTCAGAAATAGGAAGACTGTTAATAGTTGCTTCTTCACGTCAACACATCAAAGAGGTGTTCAGGGTTCCCAGGTTCATAGAAATGGTCACACTGTCCCGATATTGTTGGTCTAAGTAAACCGCAACTCCTGATCGCATGATAACTATAAACCTAACGAAGCCTAACCAAACCTATTGATTCGTATGACATAGATAGTCACTGACGTGTCCTCACAAGTCATAAACAATCACGACATTTAGTATTTCTAATAAAGATATTTAACCATTAATTTCGAAAATATCGACTCGCTTCCTTGTTCTATTTCAGTGTTGCGATTGATTGTATTTTAAATGTGTTAGCCTTTGAATCAATCATGTCATGAATGTCATTGACATACAATTGCCTATCCTATTTCGCTTTTATCCATCCCTTTAACCACTTCAGCTGCTCCCGTCTTTTGACAGCAGTCAATTACAACATAGTGACATTAGCCTCGAGTACAATTACACTTTTGCTTTCAAGCACTTGAACGTGCGTGACTATCGCATACATTATGTCAAACAACCTCTTCACCATGTTAATATATAGAAAATCTACTGGCACACTACTGTTTTACCACAAAATACTATCCGGTGCTCTCTCAAATTATGTAGAACAACTATGTCCCTGTGTGAGAACTTCATTCGACTCAATTGGAAAACCGCAGTAACAATCAGAAACATCCATTCGGATTGTCATCAACAGAAACGTATACCCGCCACAGAGAGGAGCAGTAGTCCACAGGAGGGAGCCTGTAATTTCTAACAGATTCTCCTCAATGAAGAGGTAATAAGCATACACAAATAGAGCAAACATCCTGCGACTGTGGCTTTGAAAGTTTTGTTCCTGAGTATTATTAATTTTGTTTTTGGTTAATTATATTCTCTTTGAAAATTCAAAGGACGAATGCAAGGAGTTCTATTTTCTGTTTTAGAAACTTTTCAACTTGTAGGAATGTTTGCTTATGAAAATGTGTGTACACATATGTACAATCATTTGAAATAAAGTTTTAAACCAAAAGGCATGTGTATGATGTCCTTAACCTTATTCACAGACATTTCTTTCGTTTAAAACTTTTTTTATTTTGGAAAACTTTTACTTTTTCTTGAAAATCCCCAATTTGGTCAGGTCTCATACTCTTACCTTCTTTTGTATTCTGAATAATGGATTAATCCTCTCAGAAGATAAGGATTCGATACACAACCAAAGTAAGAAACATTTAATTCTAAATTGCTAAGTGGGAAATCCTTACCTTCTTGGTCACGTGTAACCAGAAAAGCTTTTAACCCTCACTTAAGCATAACCTTTTATAGACTTAATTTCCAAATCATTCAAACAAATTAAGGCAGGGGTACAGTATTTGGAAACGACTGCGATGAGACATAAAGCCCAATACACATAATTTAGCAGAAAAAGTCTTCCACGCCACCAGCACCAGCACCACCACTCGCCACTTTCGTTTTTGCTAATCAAATATTTATGAAAGCCTTTTTGGACTTTTCTTTACTAATTAGACATTTTGAGAGTAAAATTGCGAAAATGTTTAAAACAAACTTTGCAAATGTTGCAAAATTAATGAACTTTTTTGAAAGAGACGAGTTTTCTTCTTGTATCTGAAGTTTTATGTGCGTATAATAAGAACCAGAACAGCTAATTTGCATTCAGCCTTACGCCAAACATGTTACTCTCGTATATAAAGTTTATTTCGCACTCAAGTCAAACATCAGAAAAAGAATCTCTACTCATCCACATTTGAAAATACATTCTTACTTATTGCTTGTTAATGAATTAAAGGATTCATTTAGAATGTGTATGCAGAGCCTTAAAGCGTCTCCTTTTGTGTACGTAGGATTTATTATCAACTGAAATGAGAGGCATTTGACATAGAAAATACTTGCGAGTTCTTAACAAGTGATAATTCAACCCGAACAAGGATACAATTAAGGGAAATCTTGATAACGTCGAAATAATAGGAGAAAATTACCTACCTCATCGTCTTACACTTTTCATTTGAATGGATTAAAGGATAATCATTAAGAATTTATCCAGCGATGAACCTAAACGGAAGTGATTTATGAAAATGATGAAGGGTTTAATCACAATTTTGTGCCATAGCGGTATTTTTTTAAAGCATAGAAGGAAGGAAAGAAAATTAATAAAAAGAGAAAATTTTTGTTATCACTGCGATACAATCAAAGGAAGGACTGCGGGTATTGAAATAACGTGTTGTTGAGACATTGCCATTGCAACAATTTTTTTGTTTAGTATGACTTAGTTTCGAGTTTCAAGCCGTGCTCAAAACTGCTGCGGAACTACTTGAGATGGCATCAATATCCAACAGGGATATCGCCATCTTCATTGACAATCAGGCTGCGCTCAAAGGTCTTTTGTCATCAAATCTGGCATTATGCATACTGAACCGCGTAAGATTATACGGAGAACCTAGATACTGTGATGTTGAGGGCAATGAATGCGCCGATAGACTGGCCAGAAAAGCCGGGAAACTCCCATGAGGAAACGTCATCAACACCATCGGGTCTCCGCTCTGTGTTGCCAAGAGAAGTATCGCCGATCTTAAGAGATATATTACAAATCTCAAACACAATCTAATCTGGAGGGACATAGGGTATCCAGAGCTCTACGGCCAGAGATTAATCATAAAAGATTAGGCGAAATCATCAAGCTAGAGAGGTCACAAATTAAGACTGCGATCCTCCCTGGACATTGTCTTTTGAGAAGGCACGCCAGTAGATTAGGACTATGTGAATCTGATCTTCGTAGGTATTGTAAACATATACACTCCTCAGATGACATGCGAGGGTACTTCTAAAAACAGATTTTTACATCTAGGAAGGTATTTCTTTAGTAGTGTGGAAGAAAAAGGTTTATGTAAGAAACCGAAGCACCAACTCAACATCTGCAGGGCAGTCTTTCTGACTCACCAAAGGGATGGACCCATTATGGGGCTTAGTGCTTTTATGATGAACTCATAACCCTTTTCAGACCTTGTCTAACCCAACCTAACCTAAGCCAGGCATTTAGTTACCCTCAATATCACAGTGCCCAGAGCATCATGACTGGTTTAAGGTCCAACTTCTTCCCTGACGAAAAGAGCAATGTATGCCTTGCAAATCCTTTCCTCCGTGTTCAGTTTCCAGTATAGCTTAGGGTCTAACATAAAACCATGATATTCAGACTTATCGGCAAGAGATAGTTCCGAACCATTCAGCTAGGTAGCCTACAGGGGGAGGGTGTTATCTTGTGCTTTTATTGTATTCCCCTTGAATCACAAAATAAGGATCTACTGAACCAGAATTAAATTCTTATTTTTTTTTTCTTTTCAGGACCTAAAACAATATGTGGAGATGTTCCGCCTCACTATTGGGAGACGCCATATTCGCAGCCGTATTTTGACAATTCAACCAGAAGAGAAGTAACTGCGACAGTAGGGCAGGCAGCTCTACTTCATTGTCGAGTGAGAAACTTGGGCGATAGAGCGGTAAGTTGAATAGTTTAATTTAACAAACTTGTCTAATTTGTATCAGTTGGTGTCCGAGGTGTGTCTCAAAAAAACTCTAGGTAGGTGCAAAGGGGAAAATGAGAACATGTCGAATTGAAGCCTTTATCGTAGTACTTGAATCGGTTACTTAGTGAGCTAAAAGCTTCTTCACACGACTATGCTCTACTGGCGCCTGCTGGTCCTTTTATACAGATTGAAACACATGCTGCCTTCTATGTAATGCTCTGGGCCGTATTTGGGAAGATCTCGAAGATTACTGTCGTGTCCTCTTCACCGTAGTTAGCCGCCCTACATTTCTCCTCTCTAAGAACTTTTTTGCAATTCTTCCGCTATTATATTCGATGGTGAACATTTCTGCGATAACGCAGGCTGTTTGATCTAAGGTTGTGCGAAAGGCGCTACTCACTCTTAATGCACACTGTCAATTTACTGCTATGATTCTCCTTCATAGCTCCGGTCCAAACTGGTGATCCAAATGAAACAAAAGACGTGACTACTTTAGCTAAGAGTAGTCTTCTGCTGTATCTTAGCCCTCTTCTATTGGGCTCCCATACGATAGGATTTATCGCTTGTGTACTCCAGGTGATTTTTAAATGCAAACCTTGAATCATTCACAACGCCAACATACCTGATAGCTGGTTTGGATACTATCTCTCGCCCATCTACGTTAGGATAGTTCCCAATTGTTTCCTGCTGGTAATCAGTACCACATCTGTTTTATGTTCTGCTAGCATTAGGTGTCGACTGATGTTAGCCACCGTCGAACAACTGAGCTGGTTTCGTTGCTAATTTGAAAAACTTCTTCTAATTGTTTTGCAGTTACTACTATAGCCTCTCAGCTGGTATTTCAAGACGAAGGATTCCATCGTACATGAGGTTCCATAGCGTTGGTCGCAGAACCGAGCCCTGATGAACTCATCCAGTAACAGCTTATTCTTTAATGGCTATGAGTATTAAGGGTCATACTCATAGTATTCACATCCAAAAGGATTATTTATTAAAAAGGCTTCCGATCCTTGGGGAGATTTGACCTGAGACAATGTTGCCTTCCATACGAACGCTGTCATTTGCTGTCATATAGGGCTCACTCGGCACTATGTCTATTCCATAACCCTGATACAGTTATGGAAACCTGACCTGACAAACCTTAGCTTCGAAAATGTAGAAGAAGCTAAGAATTTGTACGTCATGTATCCTGTTTGTAAGGGCTGGTAGTGCTTTGGCTGTTGCTAGACATTCGTAAATTCAGGTAAATATTCATACAGGCAAAGTGTTACTTACGTAATTTACACAGCACCTGGACTTAAGACTAACTTACTTACTTATGTCCGTCTACACCACCTACGCGCCATAGTGTGCGATTTCTGGAAATGTGCCTCAGCTCTCCCCAACTCTTTCCCAGTTGCCGTGCTTCCTTCTCCACTGTTCTGCGCCATTTACTCCTGCCATCCTGGGTAAGCGGGTTCCTTTGCATGAGTTAAAACCAAATTAACCGATGTAGTTGTTATTATTTCAAACATGACACAAATGACCCATTTTAGCACGATATGGGTTTTTCTAAATAAAATAACAAGACCATTTCAACATTTTTAATCTTTCCCTTATGACCGTGTATCCCGATTTTTTATCAGCACTTGGCAACCTTTCTTAGTGCAGAAACAAAAAGTTGCTAGCAAATATCCTTACTAAATACCCGCCATATGGCTTCCGTATTTTTCTCTTTTATTTGACATTTAATCGATGAGTCAATTTAGCCACTGTCGTAGAAATTGCCCATAGAGATTCCCTGTTATATTTAAGTATCGATCCCGGAAACTACACAAAAACTCTGCATTTACTCGCCCGCATCTTAAATTTTTCTATAACAACCCACAAAAAAAGTGCCAGATGTTGCAGAAAAACAATATCGAACAAAAACTTACCCTCATGGTGTGTACGTAGTATTTCGGCTTTAATTGCCTATCGTAAAACATATTGACGTTGAGTGAAACGACATTTGTGAGATTGCACCGTAAATAAAATTGGTTAAAATAAAAATCTATAAAAATGAAAAGCACTACAACTACCACATCACTAACATCGACACTGGTAAATAGCATCCAATAAATTTCTATTGATAATTCCCAGCACAATGAAACTGCCAACAGTTTCTATATTAACCACCAACACCGCAGGAAGAGTGAGCTTCTCATACAAGCGGCTCCAGCTGGTGGTGCTTCGGATTACTTCGCTAAATCGCTTATTGTTAGCGTCCAACTATTGCACAATTGATTGCACAACCATGTGAAACCTTGGATGTTTGCTTGCTTGCTTCGGTATCCGACTATCCGACACGAAGCCAACCAATTTATAAACCTGGTTGCCTTGACCACCGCCACCTTCAAATAAATAATGTCAAGCGAAACGGAAACGCTTGTATTCGTATCTAAGCATTTTCAATTTATACACTTGACATTAAAGGATTTCCCATTTAAAGTGATTTCGTTTTGCCATGCGGCTGGTGTTTTCGAAAACACTCTTAGAGACAAAAGCCCCGAGGAAGTTTATTAGGGTGGCACAAGGCACAAGTCACATCAAATGCCTTTCTCCGCCTGAAAATTGACAAATTGACAAAATTGCATGGCTCCGTAGCGTGAACGATACTGTGTATCTGTGGGCTTTTGTACTGTGTGTTGTGTATCAAGAAAGACATTTGCTAAATGCACACACATAGACAGAGCGGTACCAGATGTGTGATATCTATTGGATTGGGTGCGGGTGTAAGAATCCTCTATTTACCTTAACTAGAACATGTCATGTCGCTGCACAGACAAGTAATGTCACTTCCCACCCACTTACTTGCTCTTTGCTTCCGGGGTAGGTAGTAGTGAAACTTTGATCCTTTTTGTAGGGCAAACACTCCTTAGACTGCGCATACATACATTTTTCAGAATGAAAAGACACAGTCTGTACCGAAGGCAGTGGCAGGCAGCATTCTGAGTGAAAATGAGATATTGGGCAATAGATTGGAGATTAAAGTTTCAGCTAGATTTAATATTTATTGTTAGGGTCCTGCTGGGGGCGATAGTCCTGTAATGTAATGTTTTGTAGCACAAACTGTGTGAGCTCTGTCGTCATTACTCACAGCTGTTTCTACACAGTGTTTCATGCCTGAACTACTTTGTTCTGCTGCTGCATGAAATTGAAATAATTCCATAGTGAAAGATGCATTGGATTTTTGTAGGGAGATTTCTGAGGGATTCAACTGGCACTCAAGGAGAATCCCTCCAAGGATTAATTTTTAAGTAGGAATTACATTTATATCTGACTTCTTATCCATTACTGATGGTTTGTGGGAATGTTATAGAACGCTGCACATTGCACAGTCATGTATGTTTAATTACTTGTATTGCTTTTGACAGGTTTCGTGGATACGGAAAAGGGATCTTCATATTCTGACAGTTGGTATTCTTACATACACAAACGACCAGAGATTTCAATCTCTGCATACAGAGGGCTCAGATGAATGGACACTAAGGATATCATCACCACAGCCGAGGGATTCGGGGACGTATGAGTGCCAAGTCTCGACAGAACCGAAAATAAGCCAAGGCTTTCGCCTGAATGTTGTAGGTAAGTTGAAATTGTAACTGAGATTATGTGTCAGCTTTAATTGTTCAACAATTGCAATTTAATTTTGTATGTTCAGAGTTTAAATTCTTAGAACTCTTGTGTTATTCGGAGGAGGCTTTAAAGATTGTTTTTCATTCTTGTAGACATTTTCTTCAAGTGACAGCAGTGTAGTCAGTTGTGGTCTGTCATAGTTTCTTTGAGACACGTCATGAGTCGACTGCACCTCACCTTTCATTGGATATACCCTTTGCTGTAGGACGACTAATGGACTCTGTGAAATTGTGTCCCGTTTGTGATACATATTTTTATTCCCAATTTGATTGCCCGAATCCCCCCAAATTTTCATGTTTATGGGTTTGAGTTGCTCTTGGCATCTTCTGATAAATTTAATTGGTTGTAGTAGAAGTATGTCAGGGTGCATAGGTCACGTACTCAGTTAAAGTGTGGTAATTCCAACTACTAAGCCTACCTCCCTTTCTACCGCTGATCCATAACATAAGATTTCACAGTAGTGGACCTATAACAGATTCCTGCGGAACACCGCCTGTGACGTTATACTGCCTTACCCCGTCCTCGGTGTCATAGTGCAGTTTTCTATTTGTAAAATGGTCCGTCATTATCTTCTGTAGGTAGTCCCTCACTCTCTTGTCTTGGCGATAAGTTCTCGGAGAATTTCGCTCCAATTTGAGGTGTCAAAGACACGCTACTGTTTACTGTCACCATTCCATCGTGTTACTGCTTTAACTTTTCCGCTGTATTTATGACTTCGTGGATGGCGCCGATTGTGGAATGCTTCCTTCCTCCTGCTTCGTCAATTGGCTCTCTTTGTCTCTTATTATACGCTCCAGCATTTACTCTGTGCATCCAACATGCACAGAGGCTTATACCATGGGGATCCTTCAGAGGTTTATTACTTTTTGGTTTTTCTTTCTTTCACTGCTTGGGAAATACTTCTTCCTTTAGGTAAGCGTTGTATACCTCTGCAACTGCTGATTTTAATGCAGTGTTGGGGACTCGATCGATTTCAGGTGCTTGCTGTTTTTTCGGACTTGGAGAACTTCATCTACTGTGACGAGAGGTGTTGGTAGTGCTGTCGTCGTACTTCTCCTCTTCGGTTCCCTCTTCTTGTGGAAAGAGTACCGTGACCAGAGTTTTGATTCTAAGGACATGGGCGGAGGTTTTACTCGGCTTTGTTGCACAGCTCTTCGAATCTTATCGCTCTCTTTCAGTGCAGCTTTTAGGTTTCTTCGGGTGGATAGGTCCACGCTAAGCTCTGTGAACGGGCTATGGTGGTCCAAAAGTGCAACAGTGTTCGCCCATTTGACTTCTGATCTGCAATTCACTATATAAATTCCAGTATTCTGCTAGGCTCTTTATAAGTTCGAGGCATGAATCCATTCAATTCCGTTGTGAATCAGTCGATAAAAAACGAGCCTTTCACAGTCTTACGCAGAGAGGAACGATAACGAAGTTCACTTTGCGCAACGAAATGAAAACGAATCACCATGGTGCTGGTATTCAAAGTATTCATTGAATTTAAGTATTCACAAAAGCAGTGAAAATCACATATGATTCACAGACATAATCATTTCTTGGAATGAAGGTGAATGGGAGCTTGCTTTAGATTTGTTTTATGAGAGGCTTAGCGAATACTTTTTTGAATGAATACTTTTTGTGAAAGAATACTTATAAAGCAGTGAATATCTATTTGGAATGGCTCAGAAAACAATCTACTTGCTGCAGGTCTCTGGTCCGAGTTTCAACATACATACAACACGAATGGGGCTGGACGGTAAGCAATTTCCTCAAGTGTTTGTATGGCCGTCGGCCGACAAAGTAAAATTTCAAAAATAAAGGTTAACACGATTACTCTGCTGTGTTCCTTTGTTAGACACTTAATTTGTGTGTTTCTATTCCACTTGACACGGCCAACGTTTACGGAAAACATCATTTATGCAGTTGGAAAAAAACTTTGAATGTGGGCTCGTTAGGGAGTTTGCAAAGCAAAGTTAAATGCACTTAGGGGCGCCTATTCCATTGAAGCACATTCCACACCTACGTCCTGTCGAACACGTTCATCAGAAGTTGAAAATGTACACTCTTTGAGTAAATATCATTATGGTGGAGAATATCAGAGGAAGGCTCTCGCTCTATGCACGTGATTCTTTTTTATTTTTCCATTTGTATGGGGTGTGAACTATTTTTTTTTTTTTTTTGCCTACTTTGTGGAGAACCATAAATATGCATGCACTCCCATCATTATTTAATAAAAGTATACAATTTTATATTCTCTCTCTTTCCATCTCGCGACAGTATCACGTGCGAAAATCCTTGGTAACTCGGAACTTTTCATAAAAAGTGGCAGCGATATAAATCTGACATGCCTGGCGATGCAATCACCAATACCGCCGTCGTTTATTTATTGGTACAAAGGAAAACGTGTCATGAATTATTCGCAACGTGGTGGCATCAACGTTATAACAGAACGACAGACACGGACGAGTAAATTATTGATAGCGAAAGCGACGCCGGCTGACTCTGGGAACTATACCTGCTCGCCGAGTAGTTCAGGTAAGTGTCAAAACAAACATTCATTTAGCACACACACAGGACATACAGAAAAGGAGAAGCATGACACATGAGCCTTTATGAAGGAAAGTAGCATATTTTTTTGATCTGACATGCTGATGGTGTCCTTCGTTTAGACACTGAAATATTATATATTGAATCGTTATCCTTCGCTTCGGCATTTCACAACCAGAAATTAAGGTGGTCTTTAAAATTGCACAAAAGAATTTTTTCTTTCTTTTTTTTTTTTTTTAAGAACGACTCATATCTACACAACTTGTGTGAATACAATGCGCGCTATCCGCAGTCACAATGTGCTATTTACATATAACCCGCCGCCACCTCCTGAGATATTTAAACTTTATGCCTTCATGGTGGCGCGGCGGCGGCGGCGGTAGGGCTCCTCATTGT
Source organism: Chalcosyrphus nemorum (assembly GCA_949716465.1). NCBI lineage: Eukaryota > Metazoa > Arthropoda > Insecta > Diptera > Syrphidae > Chalcosyrphus > Chalcosyrphus nemorum. Next base: position 88,995,758 of record OX454333.1, read on the forward strand.
GTGAAACAATAAATCACCTAGAATAACTAGGTCAGTAACGTAAAGCCAAATGTAGACCGCACAGTCGTCGTAGTGTTGTTTTGTGTATACAAAACGACATCACGAACGAATAATCCCCCTAACATTCAAATGCATGCATGGGAATCCTTTTGGTCCTGTTTTTGCTACTTATTCTTGGTTTTTTTTCCCTTTTAAATAGGTGTGTATGCTGCTGCTGACCCACAATAAGGTTGGCATTGTTGAGTGGTGTAAGGATTTGGAATTCGCGTGTATTTTCTTCCAGTGCCTTGTTACAGTTGGGTACTTTACCCACTTTCGTATGTAGAATAGGGCCATAGTTTGCAGTTAAAAAGACGTGTGAATATGGGAATTCATTTGAGAGGAGCTTTTTGCCTTTTTGGCTTTCTTGAAATGAGTTGCTATTTTGTCAACAAGCATATGGCCTTCTTGAGAGCAACACAAAAGTGGATTACTAGAACGTGGTGATTTGCGGAGACCTTCAAAGGAGTAAGCAGTTCCAGCAGAATGCGTTTTATTAGCTTGTTGATCCACTAACAAAGAGAACGAGTTTGTTGGTCCTTTTTTGTTACTATTGTTATTATTTTGAATGTTGTTTGCTTACTTAATGTAAGATATACCCAAAATACTTTCCTTTCTATGAATATCCCAGTTCGATTTCTTACCTAAGGGATAACAGAACTATGTAGGTCGATTGCGTTGCTGATCTGTGAGGACTTGCTTAGTCAATTAGGTCTCTTCTTCTTCATCAACTCTGCAGCTTCAGCAAAAGTCTTCTAATGATAACGTGTACATATGTTTGTATGGATATTTGGTATTTTGAGGATGATTCCCTTCATATGATGCCATTGTTGATTTGCCTTCTTTACTCCATTGGAGTAACATAACATAGAACATCGGTGCATTGATGTCGATCCAGCTTATGCTGTTTTTATTGGATGAACCTCGCACTAATTCCATTAAAAAAGGAGCTTGCTGAGTATCAGAAATAATATATACTCTTGGGGATGTCCTTGCTATACGGTTATTGTTTCACAATGCTCTTTAGCCATGCTATATGACCAACAAAAAAGATAGTCGGTTCGAAACCTTTCCCCGGCTACTACTTTATTGATCAGGTGACGTGGTGCAAAATTTACCGGGACAGGCTGAGGCATACGTTTTTAGCTAATGCTGTCCATGATTTATGAGAACACTCGAACTCGATGTGGTTGAGTTTTGGAGAGGATATTGTCCAGCTAGAAATTTGCGACACATTGCCTGGCTTTTCCAGTTTCTGTTTTGAAATTTTTCGAATTATCTTTTTTTCAGTCCAGAAATAGGCATATCCTGGCCTGGCCCTGTTAAAATGCTATTTGCTTTTACAGCAAAGTTTATTACATTTTGTGATTGTCTTTCTTCTTTGCTGTTGTGAAAAGAGTTCAAACTGTTTGGCAGAGAGATTAAGGATCATGTATGAGGATGTTCACACCATACTAAGAATTTACACCGAAAGAACATAGTGTTCTGTGAAAAGTAAAAAAGTTTTTTTCACAGCTCCACTTCTTGCGAGCGTCTAACGAAAATCCAAAACTTGACTAGGCTCTTGAAACCACAGTCCAATAACCTAAGGTCTTCCAAGATGGGCCAAACCAAAAAAAAAAAAAAATGTTGTCCTTGAACCACTTTGAAACAAATGATCGTCTGAGTATTATTTTTCGGTCATGTTTCAAATCTCAATCGTAGCATTGCATCAACGTATAACGGTAAATTCTGAATAGTACGCCACCTTTTGCTTGTCACAAATCATCTTTGAAATAAGCAGAAACGAACCGCCAACAAGGGATCATTCTTCACCATGACATACATATCTCACACATCGGCTCTAATAGCTGCCTTTTGGACGCATCAACACTGCCGTACAGTATTGTCGAAAGAACTGCAATAACTGTTTAACTGAAATTCTGTCATTCCAATCTTAAAGATCACACTAATGAAAATTTGGATTACTATTTTTTTCTTTTAAGAATGTGTTCCTGCTCTAAACCTTTATTTGTGAGCTTATTCTTTGAGCTGTCATTCGTTTTAAAACTGTATACGTCATAGACGAATTAAATTAGACATCTAACTTCAAGTCGTTTGACACATACCCTCACCAAAATTAAAACCACCCAAAATCGCATTTGTATTTTGACGTTTCAGCAAAATTACATGGGCCTTCACACAAACAGGTCCAGTTTTGGGTTACTCGGTTGACGGCTCTAGAGTGCGGCCATTTTGTAGATGCTGTGTATACAATGTTGTTCTTGTTGTCAATGGAATCTAACCTTCCGAAAAAAATCTTATTTTGATTTTACCAAATTTAAAGGAGGCCAATTTTAACATTATTATTCATTTCCCAAATTTAACGCATTGCACAAAAATGCATCTACTCTCATTTTATGTACTTTACATTGACATTTCGTTATATTGATGATATACCGTGAAGTATCATGAATTAGAGCAGTATAAAATTTCGAAAAAGAAAAACTTCAATAAAACTTTTCGACCTGAATACTTACTCAAATAACTCTTCCTGTTATAAAACTTAATGTCATACGCCAAAGGTAACGAGGAACAGCGGCATAAAAAAGGAATCTATACCCGGGCACTAAACTCAAGTTTATAGTCGCTCTCTATTTTATTACATTTTTCAATCAATACTACAGAAAAAATAAACAGTCACAGCGAGCTCTAAAATATGTGAAAGTTATTTGGAAAAAAGAGACACAGCATGGTGATTTTAGTACGTGTTGACCTACTTTCAACTCATTTCAGATGGAAATCTGTGGTCACATCACTTGTTTTGGTGTCCAGTCATCTTTATATCAGGTGATATAACTAAGTAATCGAGAGTAAAAATGTGTGTTGTTAAATTTTATTGTCAGCAATGAAATGGATGGATGGACGACTGAAATGCATCTTTTACTGAGGTACGAGTTTGAATTTTCGGTACTCAGAGCTAGCTGCGGCTAGATTATGAAACAAGTACGAAGTCACAGATAACTTTGGAACCGATGTAGGATCAGAGGCCGGCGTCTTTGTGCCGCAACATACGACTGTAGTATTCATCGAGTAAACATGCCTCTGCTTTACTTACTTACTTACAGGGCTTCCGACCCTTGTAGAGTCCCGAAGTAGCCTTCGATCCCATGTACGCTTCTTCCATTTTCTAAAACCAAGTTTTCTGGCATTCGCCCAATGTTTTGCACAAATAATTTTTTGTTTGTTGATAAGATATACACCGTCTTGTTCTCATTCACTTTAAGGCCAACTCGTTTCGCCTGCTGTTCAATTAATGTAAACGCCTGCACGACGGCTTGCCGGGATCTTCCGATGATTTCAATATCGTCTGCGTATCCCAGCAGTTGGACGGATTTTTGAAACACAGTGCCTTCCATCTTGACACCTGCCCTGCGCACTATCTGCACCAACACGATATTGAGAAAATCACGTGACAGCGCATCTCCTTCCCTGAATCCGGTGCACGTTTGGAAGAGCTCCGAAGAGTTGTTTAAAAGTTGCACAGGGCATCGCGTGTTTTCCAGCGTTACACGATACATCTGGATAAGTTTTGCCCGTATCCTTAAATGGACCAAAGTCGATGAAGACATGGTGGGGTTCGAAGTTTGCTCTACTGCCGATCTGCCGCCCAGGAAGCTACACTGGTACGTGCCGAGGGTTAAGAGAAGGCGATAAGCCTATGAAGCACTTCGACGCAGGAGGATCTTGTGCTATTCCCTACGAGGATTGTAAATAATTAGTTGTTTTGAGGTCTAGCTGAAGTCAAGTGCATTTATGAATCTAAACACATTTTGAACTGAAGCTGAGGAGACATTAGAGGGAGATGTGAAGCCTTTGTTAAAGTACTTAAGTCTCAACCGAGCTATGGCTGGACAATATCCTGATTTGATTCTTTTAGGCCACAAAAAGGTTCAGGACCAATGAATGGAGCCTGCACACCTTGTCTGTGTCCAGGGACCCAAGTTAGTGTAACATTATTGTGTGCAGCAAGTCGCAAGATGGATTGGAGTAAGTTTCAAACTAACTTTGACTCACAGTTAAGGGAGCTGAGAGCCTTGAGCCTTGCTTGGCTATCTGCTTCTAATGCATTCTCTGGCACAGAGCTCGAAAACATGGACCTCTGCCTGAAAGATATTGGTTGCTTGTCCTAGAAGAATAGATAATTTGTAGTTTGGATCAGAGATTCCAGCTCCAGACCCACTCGACATCTTTGATCCATCAGTATACCGATCTTGTTTGGGGAATAAGCTGATTGTCCCAGAAGTTCCGGATTGGGATATCGACCTAAAAAGGGTGATGAAGATGGATTCTCTTGGGCAAGAAGTCCGAGAAGCACACTGTCACTGACCATCTCACAAGAGAATACATCGAACCCCGAACTATCTTACGGAAAAACCCCCCACAATCTTCTAAACGTACTTCTTGCACCATGAATTGCATTAAGCACCTTTGTGGCAAAGCATGTGTGTATGCAGATGGCAGTTGTGTCAAAAAACATAAGCACCTCTTAAGAGTATGCGTTTCCATTGCTCAACCCTAAACATTTTGTTCAAAAGTAGTCCCATGAACTTCATAGACAAGTCCACCTCTAGAAAGTCTCTTAGTCGTTATTTTGTTCAAAATTTAATCAAAACTACTGCCATACACAGGTAAACAACTTCGCTTTAAGCTCTGCCTATGTAACAACTTTTCATTTGACAAATTCCCTCAAACTCCAATCAATCTACAAAAAATTGGTTCCCTTTCATGTGCGATCCACACTATCGTCATGCATACAAATGGAATAAAAACCATCCTATTCCATCCATCCTATTATGTATTCTCTTTTAAGTTTCTATTCAATTAATACTTTCGACCTTGTGTCGTCGGCAAAGCAACCTTCAAGTCCATTCGAATTAAAATAACATGTAAGCCGTTCCTATCCTGACATTCAAATGTTACCTTCAATGCACCACTGCAACATTGAAATAAATTCCAACCAACCTATGTTGTATGCTGCAATGTAAGGTACATATTCTTATTCATAAAGCATTTTTGTTCAAAACATCACGTTCGTCCTGAAATGGAGCTTTCCTTTCAGTCTTTTTTTTTTTCTATTTTTTACGGGAAAGGTAAAGTAACTTTGCTTGTTGGAATGAATGAAAAATGCAGCAGCACACGAGAAGGAAACCTATTTAGTGTCTGTGTGTGTGTGTCTTTCTGTTTCTCCGTTTGGATATGATGCATTAGGTACATGAAACATCCCTTTGAAAATAAAAAATTAAGTGGTTCACTTTTACACATGTAAAAATAATTCCCAAACAATATTTTTGCGTTTTGTTACTCACAAAAAAAAAAAAAAAAACCCTCTACAAGAGTTTGAGTTTGAGTGTGTGTTTTTTTCTTCTCTTTGCTTGCAGATTCTGCCAGCGTTGTGGTGCATGTTATAAACGGAGAACATCCTGCCGCAATGCAGCATGGCAACAGTACGAATACGAACAGTTTTGCTCCATCCTTGCATAGTTATCGGAAACGAAAAGTGACAGCGGCTTTCACCTCCAGCGATTCATTTGTACATCATAGGATTTTAAGGATACTAACCCTAGTGGATAATTGCATAAGTTGGATATTATTTACATTCCTATTTGTGCCGTGGTTGTGGTCCTTGAGGTGATCAAGTTTTTAAGTTAATTTTGATTTCTGTACTTTAAGTGTAAATATTTAGGAAAAAAATATGTGATTTTTTTTAAAAACGACAAGTTGATAGTTTTAAGAATGTTTATAGATAAGAATCAATTTATATAAAATATAATTTATTTTTTACTACATTAGGTATTAAAGTATTTAATAGAAAAAATATGGTTCCCGCTTATTTCTTTAATGTTTTAAAATTTCAACACGAAATATTTTTTCCATAAAATGTTTTTAATTTATTTGGTTTATTTTAATATTAAGGACAAATTAAAATTTTGAAGAGGAAGCAGTTCAGCCGCATCCTACAGCAAACCTCCTCTGTTTCCTCTTTTTATATTTTATGAAATGTATACTTATGTCCATGCATGACCCCTATTAATATCCTTTACATAAATAGGGAATTTATTTCATATAATTTGCTCATTCTATAGGCTAGGTTAGATTTGTCTGTACACAGATGTAATTGAGAGCGAGAGAACATGGACCGCAGGGATCCACAAAACAAAAAAAACACACTCACATTGCTGCGGACAAGGACGAGTAAGAGAGTATTACTATCTATAATACTAAGGAAGGACACCAATTGATAATAATATAAACCAACCAGAACTTTTAACAAAGCATAGAATTCATCTGATGCCAACAGCGGCCCCGGAAAGGAGAGTCATGATAAAGTCTTATTTTGACAGAGAGAGGGTGGGACGAGTGCATAGATGTTGAGGAATATTTCCCCCTTCATATCTGTCGCTCCTGCAGAAGGCATTGCAGGGAATACATAGACGTCTTGCATGAGAGTCGGTCGGTCTGTGCTCTGTTAGAATATCAATTAGGATCCAAAGGTGCGTTTCTTAAAGCATTCCTAATTTAGTTTAGCAACACGGCTTACCTAAACAAGCTGGAAATGTTATACGTGCTACTGTTTACCCAAAGGGAATGATTTGCCAATAGCGTCCTGCAATAGACAAAGCCTACAGGTACAGAAGGACATACGCAGGTTGTTCTATCCAGGAAGACTTCGAGAGTACATTTTCATCAGTACTACAGTTCATCGTAGCCTTTGTGGCATAACAAAAACTAGTACTCAAGTGACTAAGTTTCCGAATGGATAGTTCATGATAGTTAGGGAGCTAGAGGGCATGCTTATGTTATGATCGTTGAGGAAACGCTGCTGTTGGTTTTGAAGCAGTCTATATCCAATTAGATATCTATCTAATGCAGTAAATGATCCAGTTCAAAGACCCCGCTAATGCATATATGCATAGGTATGAATATGCCAACTGCTGTCTGTACTTTTTCGAAGAAAAATGCTACTCAATATCAAGTAACTCTCTGTCTTTGAATAAAATCTTTTCGGTGAATATTTTTCGTTTTTAAATGCCGTAAAAGAGCCTAAGTAAGTATGTATCTATTTATATATGTTTTCATTCTTATTATTATTTATATTAAAATTAAAATTATAAGTTAGTTGAATAGCCAGAGCATCGAAGGCCTTCGGGTAATATTTTTATTTTTTTTTTGTTTCGTACTTATTTTAACCCGAGATTTTTTTTTATATTTTATTTATATATTTTTGTATATTTGTTTAAAAAAACTGATTAAGAGTCTAACAATTATAAAAACATACAGTCAATGACAAAATTAATGGCAGTATTAAGGCTATTGGTTGGTTGGAGATAAAATAAATCAAAGACCTAAACTTCGGTTTGCGTCTTGCTCTTAGGAGCTACTTTTTATTTCTCTATTCAAAATGTTCACGGAGTGTTCCGTCCACCGAACATTTGTCCAATCAGCATTTCCTACATTCGTTTCAATGTTCGAGCATTGAACAATCGACAACAGAATAAGGCTTACCTTAGCATTTCCTGTTTTTGTTTATCGTACTTGGCCTTGATAAGGTCGATGTTGCAATGCTCGATCATTGCACTTGACGTTTGTGAATCGGAAATGCAAACGTAAGCATTTCCGACTGATGGGGCAATGTTCGGTGCTGACGTAACTCGTGTGATTTTGTTTTGTTACAATAAAATACTAAATACATATTCATTGTTAGGAATAACACTTTATTTATTTATTTATTGCGAGCGGGGGAAGACATCCCACCCAAACTGCATTAATTTATTGAGCCTTAACTACCACAGTGCGTTTTCCGTAGATTGTTGGGCCTCAGAGCTCTATCTCATCGAACGTGCCCTGAACAGAGTGTGTTCAGAGCGTTCTGAATTGGTAATGAAACACACTTCGTAAATTTATGAAACGAACTTGAGCTGTCACTTCATTATCAACCATATGTTTAGGTGCTCTACGCCTATAGTAAACAATTCTTTTGAATCAATGAAATGCATAACATAGCCAAGCTATTGGAATGGCTAAAAGAATTCAGTCATCCTTTGCTTCACGATCTTTTGCTTCTATCTATCCGCTTGACTAATGGTTCACTATGCGTTTATGTAGGGAATTGTTTTCGACAGGAAAAAATTCTCTCGAAATTGGCAACAAAAATGAATTTGTTCACACTCAAGTTGTTTAGGAACCAAAAGGAAGGAGCGATGTTGCAGCAGCATCAGCATCCATGATCGATAATAATCGAATTCCAAAGATCAATATTTACTATTGAATGAATAAACTACATATGACATCTTGCGTTTCACCTCTCGCACATTTCCGAAAGATATTTCGTCCTATCTGTGAATCAATTTGAAATAAGAATCTTTACCAGTGATTCCAGATTTATCTTCGTCTAATTTCCCATTTTAGAGAAATTTCTTAAATTGATTTTTCCCCAAATGTTTTTCCATATTTTGATACCATTAAAAAAATACGGAATTTCCTTTACGAGTCCTGAAATTAATGATATCATATCATTTTAAGACCAATTTTCCCCATATTCTCCATCCAATGATAAATTCCCCAAAAGGGGAAAAAAAATCCCCACATTTGGCATCGCTGATCTCAACATCCATGTTTTGTAACGATCCTCCATCAGCCAAGTTTGATATTGCTTGATATTGATATTTCCAATAGTAGAGTAGAACTTTAATTTGATCCGCATTCAACTCAACCGGTCGTCAAAAAAGGAGCACGAAATATTCTCCTGCATGTGCTCGAAATGGTGAAAATCCTTACTGCACACACAATATATTATATGTACATATGTGAAATACAGAAAGTTTGTCCTGGTCGAATTATTTACCTGTCACTAACTCGAAGCAATATAAACAGCGGCATCATAAGGCCAACTAATACACCCTTTTTTTCAAACTTAAATCAACGGACTAACGACCTTTCAAACAAACATTTATTATTGAATTTTTTTATTTTTAACCGAATTTTGCAAGAATCATAAGAACCTTGTCCTTAATTTTGACTCTGACTGTACTCAAAAACCACGAAAACCGAAATGAATACTGGAAAACATGTATTATACTTCTACTTTTTGTATAAAAGATACTAATAGTTTTTGTATAAAATATATCAATATATACTTTCATCGTACACAAACAGTATTGACAAATAAAATTACTAAAAATTGTAAGAATGCATTATAAAGAACTGTATTGTATTATTAAGTTAGAGTATAATGTCAATATCTCTTAAAAAAACTGATAGAAAATAAAAATTTGCAACTGCTATATAAATACCAAACTTCATATAGCAGCGATAAAATAATTAAAATATTTTGTGTCAAATTAAAAACTGAATGCACTTAGTGAAATTGAAAAATTATTTTATTTCTAAATCATCCAATGTATATCGAAATAGTTGTTAAGAAAAAAATAGAACACACAAAATCCATGGGACTATTTATTTTTATTTTAATTCCACCTTCGCATTTATTCTTTTGTACTTCTGACACATTTCTTGATTTATTTCTACCTAAATCCGTAAAACAATAAAAAGAATTGTAAATAAAACCAAAAACACTTATGATATTGCTAGATTGTAAATTACCTAAGACGAATATGTAAATTGTAACAAATCCTTACAAAAAATCCATTAGTTACCTCCAGAGAACAATTATTATAGTTATAGCCTATTCAATTTAAGTTTGATATTTGTAAAAGAAGTTTAAAAAGAATTTTGAAAAAAAAACGAGTGAACAATTCAATAAATGAGACTATTTGACGAAGAAAAATACAGAAAAGCTTTTATTTTCATCGTCACCCTGTGTTGGAAGCCAATTCCATAAGTTTGCCTTTTAAATTAGTTTTTAAAGGATCTAATTCGTTTGGAACTTCTAAAAAGAGACCATCCTAATTGTCTTTGAATTGCGAGGTAGCTATTTCTGTAAGCGAAAAGGTCAAACTTAAAATTTGATTGTCCTCTTAACAGTGGGCTCAATTCAACGAATTATTTTGCATAGGTAATTCCAAGAAATCGGAAACGGATATATCTCCTTTCACTGTCAAGAGATAGATAGACATTTTTGGCACTACTCAACTATTCTTTTTCAGTTCTTCAATGTAAAGAGCATTATGTCGACGTCATCAAAACCTAAAAAAGGACACAAACATCAACACAAAAAAAAGTAAACAAAAAAAGAAAAAGAAAAATTCAAATAAAAAACCAATCTAATATCCGGGTGCTCCCCTCTCTAGGACCCTTTGCATGCGAAATGTTGCCTAAGAAATAACTTGTGGTATTATCATTTTATTGGGCCATAAGGACTCCACCCAATGTGTGTCCGCATTTATAGATCCATAGTCGTACAACAAAATCATAACCATACACATAAAAATGAGATTATATACCGCACACAAGCATACCTACAAACGGTGTATATATGATCCCATCCCATCCCATCCTTCCTCGGTGATGGGTCGCTCGCTATCAGAGCGAAAATTTTTCCCAAAAACTCATATCCTTTTGTATGAGGGCACACAAAACATTCACATTCACCCGTTTGCGTGCTAAAGGCTCCCGATAATAACTCCAAACCCTAACTCCACTTCAAAAACTGTTGTGTGCGGATAGGAATAACAACGACTTAGGGACTTGTAAATTTGCTCTCGCTCTCGTTCTCGTTCTCCCTTCTTTCTCTTATTCTACTTCGTCCTGCTTTAGTCCTTGTGTAGTGAAGTGTAGTTTGTCAGTGGCAGCATTCAATGTTCAGTCACGTTCAATATGAATGGCATTTTCAATTTTTGTCACCCTGTGGAGTATTGAGTTTGAATTGAGTGCTCAGACGAGTTCGTCTTCACTAACTTGTTTGAATTAGTGAATTGAATTAATCAACTGATGTGTCAACGACAAGAAAAATAGCGCACAAATAAAATGTTAGCAGTAAATACGTGACAGAAGGACAGATTTGAGGTGTATTGCATGCGGTTAAAATGAGCAAGACAAAGCTAGTCGCAATATTTGCACTATAGTCACATGTGGCACAAACTAAGAGGATATGGAATGTGAACAAGAAAATATCAATCATACAATCCCTGGTACAACATAATAGCAAAAAACTATGGTCGTACAGTTGAGCCATGGTTCAGCCGCTAGTGCGTTCGACTACCGTTCATGTGGTTCAAGCTTCGAGTCTCAGTTTTTTCACAACTTCACTCATATGGGCTTTAGATATATCTACATCCAAATCAGAGAACTGCATAAATACATTCATTTGTCGTTGTGAATCATTTGCAAAAAAACGAGCCTTACACAGTCTCACGCTCACATCAAACAAGCGAGTATGAATCATGAACCAAACGATAACTAAGTTCACTTTACGAAACCAAATGAAAACTAAACATCATGGTGCTGGTATTCATTAATACTTGAGTGCGTAGTAGGCTCACATTTAAAGTATTCATTGAATAAAAGTATTCACAAAGGCAAGGAAATATACAACTGATGCACGAGCCTTTGAATGGCTTAAAAAGTAGGTAGACAACCCAGAAATATACATATGTCGATGCACACCAGAGAGCTGCATGAATCCTTTGGTTTGCCGTTGTGAATCATTAGCTAAAAAACGAGCATTTCACAGTCTCACGCAGAAGCAAAACAAGCAAGTATGAATGATGTACGAAACGATTAGGAAGTTCACTTTGCGAAATGAATCATCATCGGGTTGGTTTTCATAAATTTTTGAGTGCGTAACTTTCACTTTCAAAGTATTCATTCAATCAAAGTATTCAGAAAAGTAGTGAAATGTGCAAGTCATTCACTTTGAATGAACAGCGAATAGTCTAATGAACTGCGATCAGGTAGAAAACGCAGATACAGGCGGGTTTTTTAGGCCATGAAAGGGAAGAAGCAAAAACAAAGAGCACTTTGGTACATGCATACATAGAAGATAGCACGAACCACTCGAAACCATCATTGCCTTTTTGAAAATACAATGGAGACAGCAAAGGGGTAGATAGATTTGAATTGGAGCTCGTTTCAGATAGGCAACAAAATGTGAGACCAGCGAATACTTCTTGTGAATGAATACGAATGTGTTTGAAAACTTGGAAAGCAGTGAATATTTTGAATGGCTCACAAAACGAGCTAATTGCTGTAGGTCTCTGATTTAAATGAAGTTTCCCAAAACATTGTGACCCTAGGATGTGGCTTAAAACTTTAGGCTTTTCGAGCACTACATAACTTTTGAATGACTACATGCTGCTGGGTGACTATCAACTTTGTTGCCAAATCTTTTATTTACACAAAATATTCATTTCTTCTTGTTTTGAATTTACATAACTTTGCATTAGCTACAGGAAAATATGTGCCCTTGAATATTGTACATAGCAAAACAGCGCTGCCAGAAATATTAGGATTGAGGATAGGAACAGAATTAAAGCCTTTTAAATTCATCCTTGAACAACTCTTCTTTCTCCCGGAACGGTCCACATCGTTGCCAAAATGTTGCCATGGCACACGAAGGTCCATGCATAAACATCTCAATCAATACTGCATTATTTGTGGTAATTTGCTATGCAAATTGAGTTGTTTGTTTACCACAAAGAAAAAGCCAACTCCGCCCGGTTTACTGGCACAAAAAACCCACCCGTAAACCACAAAGTACACTTTAATTGAAGGGGAGGTGCTATCCCTTTGTATAGATGTACATAACTCCTGTTTTTTTTCCTGCAACATTTTTGGGTATTCGTGTTTGCCCGCCAAGGCCATCAATTTTAATTATGAGAACAAATGCGTACTCCTTATCTGGCCCCCCGCTCCACTTCAAAATCGACAAAAACGAAGAAGAAAATCAGAATCAGATTCAACGCCGAATATTTGCTAAGTATTCCCAGACAATATTTACAAATTTATGGTAATTATGGAGTGGAAAGCAAGAAATATAGCCCACCGCACCGAGGAGGTATTGTTATCTTGGTCGAAATGTACGACCTTGGCTAGAGGAACTCGGGGGGGTTAAGTGTAATTCAATTGAATCTTCACGTCAAGTGAGTAGCAGTTGTAATGTAATTTGTTTGGTTTAAATGAAATTAGTCACGCAAAGTCAAAAAGTCTTCTCTCTTCTCTCTGTTCGAGCCGCCATCTACCAACAAAATAAAACTAATAAAGAGTTATTAGCGTGAGCAATTTTGAAGCCTTGAAGGAGGATGTTTTTCTGTTTTTATATTTAGCCGGCAAGTTGACGCTGGACAAACACAGTTGGTGCCAATATTTCATTTCAGGCTCAGGGATTACATTAATTTGTATTTATCGGAAACATGCCATCCGACCTATCAACATTCGTTTTTTTTTGTTTCTTCTTGTTTTTGAGTGCAATTTAATTGTGCTATAAAAACTTTTGTATTTTCACTTTATTGTCCGAAAGGACGAAAGAGAGCGACACATTAATTTTTAAAATACTCTTTTTCAATAAAGCCGATAAAGTAACAGGATAAGCTGGGCGGCGGGCGGTGGCGAATCCATCGTTCTTCTTCGGAACATTGTGTGCCTGGGAGGGTAATTCAATTCAGTTTATTCCAAATGGATTGTGTTGTATCTGATTAAATATACGGGTATAAAGTTTTTTTTTTCTCTTTGGGCCTTATGTCATAGCATAAACCTTATTAATTCCGCTCTTTCGCATTGTCAATTCATATGAACTCAAATATCCATGATGGATATAAAAGGATTATGTATACCTCGTTTAAATAGTTTTATTACTTTATAGCGTGCCTGACAAGTGTATTACCCATTTTGACTGCCCTTTTATCTTTTACTCTGCAAGCACAGTACTCTGCTCCACTTTTTGTATAACGCATTTTAAAAAGAGGCTAAAAGTATAATTTGTCCGGTCCACTAGTCAGATTTTATTTGCACAGATTAAGGTATTTAAAGAGAAACATCAGACTCCGTAGCTATCACCAGATTTGGCGTTTGACTTACCCAAGCTGAAAACTACCACCGATTTTGAATGTATTCTGACGTTTCAGGCAAAATCAAATCGGAGCTCACGCACACATTCCGTCCGGAGCTGGATGATCTAGGAAAAATAAAGCTCACCAAACTCCAGAGATTCACACAAATATTTGGGTGGCTTAGCTGAACGATCTAATGGGTTGAGGTTCCCATCAATCTTTAGTCGCAATGAACTCATAGTGATCTAAGTGAGCGGTTGACATCTGCTGTCAACAAGGACACCCGTAAGACGGCAGTTGTTCTCCGTATATCAGTCTTAAGCCGCCTCTTCGCTACCGATGCTTAACCCACAAATCCATCTTGTAAGATCTGCAGCAGGTCTAACGTCTTCCAACAGGTTAGCAGGATACTTTCCCTCGTTCTGATATTTAGAGAGCTCCAATGGAACATATATGGCAACTTCTTCTGAACTCTTTTTCATGCCAACCACTGACAAGCCATTCGATTTTTCAATATCAGTTCCATTCATTTCTTGTTCGGATACATTGATATCCCGCTTTAGAGACAGCACCAAGCTTTTGACGAATTGAACTCAACTCGGGTTTTTGCTCTCCAGTTGATTATCGCATCAATATCAGAGTTGAGGTCGTTGCCGTTGAGACTCCAGAGCTTAGGGTCTCAGTCGTCGAGTTGCTAAAGAATAAGCGAAGATCAGAAGTACTATCATATACAAAGGAATGGATTAGATTGTATCTAAGGGAGAGAAAGTGGTTAGTAAATATTAAAAACAGGGTCGGAGAAAGAACTGAGCCCTGGGGTACACCAGCATCGTTGGGAATGAGGAAGAAGTATATCAGTCAAAAAGCTTGCTATCCATGATGATGCTACCGACACCGTAGGCTTCGATTTTACTTTGAAGGACACTATACCACACTCTGTCGAAAGTTTTGGAGATATCAAGGGCAACTACAAATACTTTGTATCCATTTCTCTGTTAGGTAGAGCATAGTGTCTCCTGTGGAGCACCGTACAGAGCTCTGATCTTGAGGCCTTGGGTCGGTAGTTTAAAGAGGAGGCTTTATCGCCCCTTTTGGGTATGGCATGAACGTACATGGGAAAGATGCCTGTGAAGTATGACAGGTGGAACAGCTTACGTAGAGGTTCAGCCAGGGTGGCATAACACCTATTCAAAATAAGAGGGGGAATTCCATCTGGACCTGAAGATTTGTTACTGTTAAGATATTTTAGGACTCGAGCTACATGATTCAGTAATGATGATGGAAGAGAAATATCTGGCAAGGTTGAATTTGCAGCGAACATAGCTGCTAGCAGATTAGCTTTCTCTTGGGAGTCAGTGATATTTTGATTGTGGACAAGAGCCGGGATGGACGAGCAACGAAACTCAAATCATAAAAAATGTATAATTCCATATCTCGTATTTTACGGAGGACAGTTTAAAACGAAGCACGTACTTGTTCGGCAAATAAATCCCTTAAAGGCAACTTGAAACCCCCTGAATTTTTTTTCATTTATCCTTTCTTCGTTTTTATACATATTGCAGGACAATTAAAGGGAATGTATATTTTTATTTAATTTACCAAAATCACAATTCAGTGAACTATTCGTGGATAAATGTGAATGATTGAATTGAATTGATGTGGAAATCTTTATGTATGAATTTTCATTTTTGTTTTGCAGCTCACCTACAGTATTTCGCTTCAAAAATAAATATTATTATTACTCACTCCCTTCACTCCAATTATACGTATATATACTTTGGGTTTTTGTTTTTGGTAAAATATTCACATTCACGGTTGAGAATTGGAAATACAAAGGAAACGGACAATTGTTGCAGATTGAATGAAGCATATGATGAAAGGACAACAGTCATGGACATGCTGTAGTGTGGACTGATGTAATGATTGTGAAAGGATATTGCGAAAAAAACAATAGCTACATGGGAGTATTCTTTTTGCGGAGATATTGGATGAAAATGGCGTTATGGATATTGCCGCTAGTTTTCTCATTCTGTGCTATAGATGTCCATGGAGGTTTTTTTTTTTTTTTTTTAATTAAAATCAATATCATCGTTGTGATGGGTAAAAAAATTTGTATTTAAAAAATTGTGCTATTTCGTATGAAAAGTACATAATTACATTTTAAAAGCAGGTACTCGAATTTATTTCCTGTGCGATTTTTCCGGGTGTCATGTGTTGGGTGAGCTTGAAAAAACATGCGAAATGAATAAGAAAATTAATATACATATCTTCTTACAGATGTCCTATTGGAGTTACCGTTGAGCTCACAATGGAGGTCGGTATACAACGCGGAACATAGTTGTCAACTGAGGCACAGAAGCCTGTAATGTGAAAGGTCAGCACTCAGACATCAACTTGTGCAATGAATTAGAGTAGGCACTTCCGCGGGAGTATTTATCACATCCGCACCTAGAATCTGGAGCAATCGCATAGGAAGTGTTCCGCAGTGTCGTCATACTCTCCATAACCGTCACAGACAGAAGTTTCGCTTAAGCCAATCATATTAAGATGCCTAGCAAAGTGCCCATAAGAACGCCAATAAGTTGTCTGGAGTTTTGTCTGCTGAGAGACAGGAAGAATGGCACGTTTGGGAGCATCCGTTTAGTCAGCCTACATCCAGGAGAGACCCACAATTGTGTTCATAGAAACCCAATCATCAATGGAAGCCCTGACCGATAATGCAGGGAGCACTTATGCAGGTTTGGATCCTGTGAAACTCTCCTCTGAGCCCTGTTTCGTTATCTCATTTCCCGTGATACCAGTGTGATCTGGTACCTAGATGACAGTCAATAAATTGAATCTTGCGACACATATGAAAGCCCTCTTGCATTTACAACTAGTTTAGATGAGGTTAAAGGGCTTAGCAAGAACTTAAGAGCAGCTGTACTGTCGCTACCAACACAGATACTACGACCCTTCCCACCTATTCCTGGCGATTTGACTTGCAGCTATTAGGATTGCAAATATCTCCGCCTCGAAGACAGAGGCATACCCAATGAGTAGTGCAGTCTTGTGCTATCGTTCTCCACAAATACCCCTGATCCTTGATCGGTTTTGGAACCGTCTGTGGCTCAGACGTAGTAGACAGTCCTGAATACCAGAAATGTCGACATCATACTTGCGCCGCAGCTGAAGCCTTGGCGTCATAGCATCAGGCGGCATATCCATAATACCAAAGTCGAATCATAGGATGGGTGTCGTGCAAGATCAGCTCTAGTTCGGCTCATATCAAAAGCCACCTCGTTTGAGTCTGTGAATGCCTTTTAACGAATACCCAATGATATAAGTATCAAGAGGAGGGGATTTAGCAGTGCGTCATGCACCTTAACACTCATAACATGACATTTATACTTTTATAATGGCGTCCACGAGTACTAAACTTTTGCGCAAAATCAACAGGATTAAGCATAGCGCAGGCGTATGATGAATAATATATATATATATATCTTCTAGGATGGGTTAGTACGCCTATGTTAAAGGCTCTGAGAGAGAGTTATTTGGCATTAACTTACTCAATCACATGTAACACGATGAAAGACTATTATTTACCAAAGTGGAGTATGAAGTTGATTGAACGCAGCCAGGAAGATTTATTAACGGACACCAAACGAAAACCTATCCACTCAGATACTTCTTCTTCTTCATGCCCCTCTTGCTGTTAGGCGTCGGGGTATCCCCGGATTATCCACTCTTTCCATTGGCTCCGGTGCCGGCCTACTCTCCTAATTTCCGTGAGGGTCTTACCCTTCTTTCTTCCTATCACTTGGATCGGGTGTCTTTCTCCTTATAATAATGTGATATTGCTCGCCTGGTTCGGTTCTTGATCGATTCGCACGTCCCCATGTATTTACAGGTTCCAGTCTTGCTGTTAGTGGCTTCCACACATGTTGCCTTGAGACACTATCGTATGCAGCTTTCAGATCCACGAACGCCAGGTCTTTGCACTTAGCGATCCACTTCTCCATAGTGGCTCTTAATGTGAATACATGATCCTGTGTTTATAGCCCGGGCCTCAACGCTACCCGTTCTTCTTCAAAGTTTTCTTCCACGACTCTTCTGAGTCGCTTTTCTGGTAGTTTTGCGTACAGCTTGGACACTGTTGAGATTAATCGGTCTGCAAGTCATAATTATTACCTTTGGTATAATGAGTCTCTCCTTCCATTCATTGGGAATCCTGTTCTCTTCCCAAGCCTTTTAGAACAACTTAATAGTAGCCATGATTTATTGAAAAGGATATAGCCACGTCAGTAAATTTTTCCACACAAAGCAAAAACAAAACGAAAAGTGAAGATAACTTAGTCAGTAAACCAAAGTGAACAAAGAGTGTGGAGAAAGTCGAATCATAGATGGCGTAGACTTCAATGGTAGACATCAGTCACGTTGATAGAAGGATTTGTTCGTCGATGGTTGTTGTCTACAATATGAATCAGGGCCAACTAAGATTCGAACGTAATTGTTAAAATAAAAAGGTACGAAAGTGAGTAGTGCATTTTATTGAGAGCTGGCTATATAACTTTCAATAAAACACGGCTTGTGATACATACATATGAATAAAGTCAAGGAATCACTCGTAATCGTTACTTTCAAAACTGTTTTGTTTCAATTGAGTAAGTATTGAATTAAAAATCCCCAAATCCATCAAAACCTGTCACAACTCAAAATAATAACATTCAATTCCACCCTTGTCCTAAATTTTAAAGTGTTTTGGGGACATTTCTTTATGCAATTTGCCTTTCACATTGTGTCAACAATGATTCTCATTTCTGGATTTTCAGAAAAACATTTCCTAATACACAAACACACATAGCTATGAGGGTATGTAAATATAAGCAATTATTTTCCAATTTGCTGCATTTCTGTCTCTATTGATGGGGAATTCAATAACTGCATAGCCCCAGACCAAATATTTTCCATCATCGGTATTCGGTTGGCCCAGTGTGGTTGCAATGGGGATTTGTTTTTAACTCGAATTAAATTTACTTTAGCCCTCACAATGGCACACTTACTGCAGTGTTTTTTATCCACACTATATAGCTATAAGCATGACTATTTTTTAACTATGTTTATTATTAATTATTGTTTAATATTTTTTGGAGCATATAAGCTGTAACTAATAAAGGGTGTAAATCTCTGTATGCGGATTATTGAATGAATAATGCAGTGTAATTAATCACTAGAGTATAATCTGTTTGGAAGTTGTATTAAATGTGGATTAAGAGTTAATTTAGGTGCAGTTATCTGGAGTTTTTGAAAAACTCAAATTCAAATGAAACTATTTCGAAGGAAAATGCCGACAATTGTTGGTAATAGTATTGGTATGCCTTCTACTAAAGCTTAATCCTTTTTAATTGCCTCCTCGCAATACCAAGTTTAAATCGAATTCGGCGTCACGTCTTGCACAATGGCAAGGTGTCAAAAGAATTTGATGTCCAAAGCGGAGTACGTCAAGGATTCATACTGTCACGGCTGTTATTTTTAGTGGTTATCAGTGATGTTCTCCGTCCAGCATTGATGGAAGAAAATCATGGAATTTGCTGGACTACGACATCTTACTTTAAACATCTAGACTATGCTAATAATGGACTTCCATCTTATCGTCCAGAATCTATAAGCTGAGGCAAACAAATTCACAAAATTAACACACAAAAGCCCTGAGCACTTCTAATACCAGCGCCCGACTTAACATTGCCAAACAGGAAGTCGAGAAAGTTGACACCTTTCTATATCTAGGAAGTGTGGTCTCGGCACCGAACTGGCACCGAACTGGATGTGTGCAGTAGAATCGGGAAGCCCAAACCTGCGTTCGGAATGCTTTCGACCATAGAAAAGCAATGTTATCATCTTAAGGACCAAGCTGCGACTGTTTCACTCAAACGTAGAATCGGTACTTGGAAAGTGGACACCATTAACACACGCAGGCAGCAAGTCTTCGTTAACAAATGTTTAAGAATCATCTTGAGGATTTTTTGGCTGAACCGTATCTCCAACGAACAGCTTTATATGAGAACGGGCCAGGAACCGATAGATTTTACTATACGAAGGCGAAAGTGGCAGTGGATTGGACACACCCTACGGCACGAAAACAACTCCATTGCGCAATATGCCATGCAGCAGAATCCACTCAATCAAGAGGGCAGAACAGCGGGACGCTCTAGACAAACGTGGCGCAGAACCGTCGAGAAAGAAACAAACTGTTTAGGAATGAGTTAGAGAGAGCTCAAAAAAGTTGCAGAAGTACGAACAAGATGGTGTTGTTGACACCCTATGCTCCCGATGGGTTAAAGGACTTAAATAAGTAAGAATGTAAGTAAAAACTGGTGACAAACGGACGGACGGACGGATATGATAAATATAGAAGACAGTTAATAAAATTTCCGGAGCACTATTGCGTGGGTCCATCTGCACACTTGCCTGCATTTTATTGAAAGTAATACTCCAGAATATTTGTCAGACGTTCCTGATAGTTTGGACTGTGGAAAATTTATTGATCGAAGCTGGATTCTTCCACTGTACCATAGGCCATTTTACTCAAACCTCCAATTATGAAAGAATATGTAAGTATATATAAACAGTATCCAAGCTCATTATCGCCTCATTACTCTCTAAATCTACCGAGAAATTTATAACAAACAATCCATATAATACGTAATACCGCTACAATACATAACTGCACTAAAAGCCAGCTTAAATATTGCCAATCACTTCGAATAATTACACTAAAACGTCAATATTCAATTAAACTTTTAAATTCAATATTTCGTTTTAATCTCGCGTTTATCCGGCGCGGCCAGCGTCAGCGCTGCAAATATCCGCATTAGTGTGCTCAAATTGCATTTTATTAAAATGTTCACAACTAAAATACGAACGAACGATAATGCGGTGACAAGGACGAGTTTTTACCACTTAATTATGTTCAAAAATCAATTTCAAAATCAATTAAAGGCGTCAATCTCGCGTCCAAACAATAGTCAAGTTCTCAGTCTGTGTCAGTAGCATTTTTGCCCGGACTGTTAATTGAATTTTTTTTTTTTTTTCTTTTTGCTTTCCCACAAATGTGTAGAAAAAGGATATTGGTCCTTAAAGAAACTACAACACAAACTATTACATTTTTCATAGCTTTAAGGTGTTCCCTTTCACTTGTCATGACCTCGCAATACATTTGAGGACGTGTACAAATGTTAATAATTGAATTCGATTTGCATTTTTGGTCCTTGGAAACAGTCAGTGGTTTTGCCATACTGTTTTAATTTGCATTCACTCGTGGCAGACGAGAGAGACTTGCTGGAAGGATGGAAGGAGACTTTTTTCATACTTCGAAATCGTGTTGAGGGGGGGCTTTCTTCCGTTTTTCTGTTCTCAAGCTTTTAAGTGGTCCATTGAATTTGCCGAGATTGAAAACTTGACTAGAATATTGATTGGGAAATCAGAAATTGCATTCAACTACAATGGAATTAAGTTATTTGCTTTGTTATGCTTGTTATGTCACTTAAAATGCAGATTGTTGCACAACTTGAATTGAGATGGGAGCTAGCTAGATAATTAAATTAAACATTGTTCTACTATATTTGATTAAAGGGTAAGGATATTGAAGATCCTTAAAAAAATACTTGTAATCATTTCAATATTATCAATATTGTTGGTTGCATTTATTTACTGGCAGTATGTTTGAGATCAAATATTTTACGATCTTCATGTGTATGTTGCGTGCCATGGCATGATGAAATGCATTCTCAATTAAGGGTTGAGATGCATACCAAATTAGAAGTAGTGCAAAGGGCTTTGTCTGTTTAAGGACACAGTAAATCGAAGGATGAAGCTCTAATTGGATACCCTTTCCTTGTTTGAGTGAAAATGCAAATTCAATTCCCCATCACTTTAGGTTAAGGACATTTGAATTGGTGAAGGTAACACCTTCTTTCTTTGTATAGTTCAATGCATCTGATTATGAGAGAGACTTTAGTCTCATGCGAAATGCTAGACTAGATACGAAAACTATTTCAGTAATTATATTTGTGAGCAGCTGCATAACTCCGTGAAAGAAATGATGAACTATTTAAAATATAGCCAGCTGCACTTGAACTTATATATGGTGTGTTGATATGACCAGAAAAAAGGTTGACAGGCATAGCAGTCCTGTTTCTGACTCTCTTATGAGTTTGTAAGTTTGTAGTGAAATGTCAAATAACATCTCTGCTTTGGTTAGTATGAATCCTTGAGGCATACATATCTAGGACTTTAGTGCCCGACCCATAGAATCCGTTGATCCGCTGTTCCATCGTTTTTAACTGACAGCTTGGTAGAATACACACTTTCTTATGAGAGGCGGCCTATAACCAACGTATGGATGAACTTCGGCGGAAAGCAGGTTTATTTTCTACTTTTCCATCCGTCAATCCGTTGACAGTAGACACATTTAAGCTCACACATTCATATACGGAAGTTCAGGCATAAGAATATTGAGAGTACGCATTTTCATTGGAGGAGGCAGAGAGGGAATGCAGAGAAACTGTCATCGCCTTTGACAATCAGCTGATTGAGGTGACGGATTTTATGGGACTGTCCGGCAAAACGTCAACTTGAATGTCAATGTTCAACGGAACGACGGATCGACGGATGCTATGGATTGGGCCAATTAGAGTCTTCTATTAATCTCAAAATCGGGATCAGGTTTTAGGGGATCAAAGCTCGACGAGCGAAATAATTACTTATGACCATGAGCGCGGCCAGCGGAAGAGGGTGACAGAAGATGCACACAAGAAAGCACTGCAGCGCCAAACAAGAGCAGCGAGAGAAGAGTTGCGGTATCCTGAATAAGAAGAAAAAGGACCACGCAGTTTCCCAGCAGTTTATTGCAAAGCCAAGCAGGTGGCTTCAAACCTGGAACGCAAGTTCTTCGTAATAGCGAAGGCAACCTAGTCACCAACACACAGGGAATAAATCTTTAAATACGGAGGCGATATCTTGCACCCTAGTCAACCGTCATCAACCAAGTATGGATGGAGAAACGCTGGAGTATCAACTCTATATACGAGTACCTCATCTTCAAAAAAGGCGATCCTATATCTTTCAAAAACCCGGTATATCCCTGTTAAATATCGCATATAAAATCCTTCCCAACGAACGTCTAAAATTGTTTCATAACACATTTATTGGTACGTACCAGTGCGGTTTTCAGACCGGCCAAATAGGCGAAAATAGACCAAATACCTGAAAAAGGCCAACGAATTTCAATTTGAAACCCACCACCGACTTTAAAGCCGCCTATGACAGCATTCATCGTCTTGAGCTCTACCAGGCGACGGCCCAATTCGGGATACCGGCAAAACTTATCCAGATGTTTTGCGTAATGCTGGATGACACGCGATGCTCTGTGCAACTTGGAAACAACTCTTCGGAGCTCTTCCAAATGTGCACAGATGCGCTGTCATGTGATTTCTTCAATATCGTGTTGGAGCAGATAGTGCACATGGCAGGTATCAAAATTGAAGGCACTATCTTTCACAATTCCGTCCAAAGGCGTTTACGGTAATTGAAAAGCAGGCGAAACAAGTTGGTCTCCAGCCAAGAGAATCATCGAAACGAAACCCCTCAGGTTCGAGGCGGTGAAGAAGGCCGAACCTCCAGTACAAAGGCCAAGTTGTCGCGGATGCCAGAAAACTTGTTCTTCGCAACTGGAAGCAAGGATAGGTCTCTATGTCGTCCTTCCCTTAGGCGCAGGGTTGAAGACAATTCTTCCTCCATTTATACATATCTGCTTCCAAACATCGGATGGCAATAAGCCTCTTCCTGTGATAGACTTAAGTACATCTTTCATGACACACTGCACTAAGTTACTTCTCTGTAAATGCATATAACAGTAGCAAAATTGTTCACTCATTTTAAACAAATTTTAATGCCAAATGACCTGTCTAATGCATGAAAATCAATCCTAAAACATTCTGCCAACTTCTGACAAGAAACCGAAAAAACACATTTGCTCTGGACACTTCAAATTAAAAAAACAAAAAAAAACAAGCTCCTTCGTCAATTGTAATATCCAGAGGCGGTGTCTGCAAAGGAGGCGCACCAAAGCAAAACTGCCCATTTCAAACCCAATTTTGTTACTTCCACGTTATCCTTCATTAAGCAAGCCTTGTCAAGGTCCAAACTAATGCCCTCCCATATATCGCAAGTCTTCTACAAAAATAGAACACCTTAATCAATGTCCAACCACCTTCTTATAAAGTCATGGCACACGTGATATACTCAGACGTCAGACATCTCCAAAAGCTCTAAATGTGAGATATACGTTACGGTTGCTTTGGGTCAGTTCCAGTCATCGAATTAACGAAAACATCACAGCATGTGTCCCCCCCAAAAGATAGTAATTAATTCTTGACCTCTTTGACGGCTGCAAGGCTTCCCAAAGACCAGCGCACATGGGGCGTGGAATGTTCAAATTCTTAAGCTTTGCCTACCAATACAAGTAGATATAAAGATCATTAGCTAACAACCGAGCTTAATTGTGATTGTCATTTTAATGGGTGATTCCACCATTTGCAGGCACCACTCGAATGGTTTTTGATACTAATTCGACTTACGGCCAAATTACCCTGTTATCCTGCTTCAGAGTGGGGTGCTGTACACACTAATACACGCACACATTTAGTATCTATATTTAAAGCAGAGAAACCGTTTATACAAATTAAGCGCACAAGACGGAAATGGAAAATTGAAACAAATATCTACTGGGCATTCAAGTGGAGTCATAGCCATTGCTACTCGGTATAATGCCAATTAAGAGTGTATACTCTTCCGTTAATCCCAACAATGGGAACTAATTTGAGCTCCAGGACATATCGATTGTTGGCTTTATTTATATACTTTTTGTTATGTTTTTTGTGGTCAGCAATAGTTCAATACTTGCAGTCAAAGTAAGCAAAAAGTGAATGAAGAAAGATATGAAAATTCATATTGCCCTCCCAGACTCTGTTCTCTGTAGCACCAGCCCCAAGACAGCCATTTAGGTCAAGTGGGTATAATAAAAATAAATTGCACTTTAAAAGTTCTCAAGTGAAAATTAATCAAGTAATTTGTTTTAGATATTAGAGTCTTTAGTAGCTATTCTAGACCCGAACCGAGTGAGCTGAAAATTTCTGGGAAATTTTCCTGAAATTCTACACCCAATTTGTGTGGCAAACATTTAATTGCTCGCGAGTGCGAAAGGATAATACTTTAATGAGCGAGGAAGAACAGAAAAAAAAAACTTGGCGTGCCGAATGTGGTATCGTACCGCAGTATTTGTTTTAAGATTACAAAACTTTCTTTTCAACTTTTCGGAAAATTTTAATTTACTTTTCATTATGACAATGGCGCCAACCCCTTGTCGGCAGGAAACTTCTTCTTCTTCTCGTTTGTGCTACAGGTTGGTTACATATCTATATGGTGTGCTCGTCGCAACATTTACATTTGATAGCCAGGAGCAGGATTATTCTCGTGGGTCAAATTATTTGCTCAATCCACTATGCATCGAATATTAATATGTTATTTATGGTTTAATTGAAAACGGAATCAACATATATCATATTTGTTTTAAGATTACAAAACTTTCTTTTCAACTTTTCGGAAAATTTTAATTTACTTTTCATTATGACAATGGCGCCAACCCCTTGTCGGCAGGAAACTTCTTCTTCTTCTCGTTTGTGCTACAGGTTGGTTACATATCTATATGGTGTGCTCGTCGCAACATTTACATTTGATAGCCAGGAGCAGGATTATTCTCGTGGGTCAAATTATTTGCTCAATCCACTATGCATCGAATATTAATATGTTATTTATGGTTTAATTGAAAACGGAATCAACATATATCACCAATTAACTAACGTCCGACATATTATTGCTTACACCAGCAGGAGTTTCTTTTTATTCTCATCTAAGATTCATGGCCGACATGATTTATTATCCTGAGAAGATCCTGCTGGCCGCTGGTCTCTGTATATCATCGCCAGATACAGCAGATAATGTGTGTGTGTGTGTGTTTTGAAACACCCTTGCACTTGACGTGAAGTCCTTTAATTGATATTTAGTGCCTCTTCGAGTGTGGGTAGTGTATGAGCTGGGATTATATTATATAATTCATAAAATGGCAGCCCGAGTCAATACAATGATTTATGAATATGGAAAGAATATAGATTGGGATATGTCATGTGAGTGTGTGTTATCCGCAAGCAAACTAATTCACATCTCAAGTGAGATGGTATTGAAAGAACATGGAAGCTGATATTGCTTTATTATCTTAGGACGGTACTAAAATAACAGAAAGTGTCCTTGGGGCACAAATTATTGTGCGAATGAGTCATATATTATTGCCGCATTTGGATGTGAATGTGGTAAATTGTGCAAATCCTATGGTCAGCATCGTAAGTCACAGTGTGGCTGTCGGCTTTTAGCTCAGTGCGAGTTGTGTTGGCTGTTATCCTTGTAGTCTTAGATGACAAGGACGTGCTATGACTGTAAGTTGCAAAGTAATGAACGCTTCATACATACATATGGAGATTTAGGAAAAATAACATGTTGATGAATGCAGATCTAAAATCCGCAGACCAACTTTGATTTAGGACACGAAGGGATAAGCTAAAGACTTGCAATGAGAATACATATGTTCTCAAATACCGTTACATTCAGTTTATGTATATCTTACAACATCAAAATTAAGATACACGTAAACAACTTATGGTCTTTGATATTTAATAACGGTATATACATACAATGCTCATTTATCACGAGCTCATGAGCTGGTATTATAAAGAATATGACGCGAACTAATTTACTTATATACTAATCCATCATGTCATTAACTAGGTTAATTAGTTGTAATTATATCTATGGCTTAGTGGGCTTAGTGGGTTGAACTACTGCGCATGGAGATCCTCATTCAAATCCTAGAAAAGACGATCTGTTTCGCGGCCCTACCTCATACGATCCTATTAAGTTTTATTTGTCATGAACTATCTTTTCAAAAACCTAACACCTCGGATACGTCACTAAACTGAGCATCAATACGTATAGCTGCAAGAATCATTCACTTAAAAACGAGCCTTTCACGCATATAGGAAACAAACGAGTATGAATCATGTAGGAAACGATAATAGAATTAGCAGTGTTGGTATTCATGAGTTTTTGAGTACGTAGTAGACTCAAATTCCAAGTATTCATTCAATCAGAGCATTCACAAAAGCAGTGTTATGTCCAAATGATTCACGAGCCTTCGAGTGGTTTAAAAAGTAGGTAGAAAACCCTGAACACTGTAACTACAAACAACAAAGAAGCAAAAACAAAGAGCAGCGCACGAATCACTCGAAATATTCACTGCCTTTTCCAAATACGGTGTCAGGCAGCATAGTGGAAGGGTGGATAATCATTTGTTGGAATAAATTTGAATGGGAGCTCGTATCAGATTCTTTTTATGAGAGGCAATAAAATGTGAGCCCAACGAATACTTCTTGTGAATGAATAAGAATGTAATACGTGAAAAGCAGTAAATATTTTGAATGGCTCACAAAACGAGCGACCTGCTACAGGTGGTTCTGGTTTTCTATCATCCATCTCCATACTCCATTCAAATATTATCTACACCTATTACATATGTAGCAAACACCCCTTCATACATCCGATAGGTCACTTGATTTGTGGTATTAAAATGACGTTTTTGCTCTAATTATGTTTTGACCTGAAGTCGTCACTTTTGATCTAATGATTGAATTTGAAAGTGCTTTTGTGGTTGACTTAAAGGAGTCTCTTATTTAATAGATATAACATACTCATTTGTGCACCAGAAACATACTCAAAGAATGAAAAAGATTACCAAAATACACCAAGTTCCGCTAATAGTTCCCAGAACTGTCAAATAAATTCCCATAAAACACTTCCAAGCTGCCAAGCGATGCATCACCTCTCCAGTGTCTGAAAAAAGTTTTCTCTTACAACTAACTTCACATCGTTGGACTATGGACACAAATAAGTACAAGTGCCCGAAGAGACGAAGGAAAAACAAGCAACACTAATTCAATTCAAAGACATAATCATACTTAAAAGAACTTTAATAGGAATAAATACTTACTTGAGACTAAGAAGCGCGTTCAGTTTAATTTATCAATCAGCTTGTAATGGATTTCTCTAGAAAAATATTTCAGCTAGAAAACAGCACGAGATTGCATTAAAAAAGGTCCTTTCTTGCTCTATTTCTAAATTACTCATAAATTATACTTCCCTTTGACGGTAAATAAGTGCATCTCGTTTTAATTTCCATAAAGTTTGCTCCTCCTGCCCTGTGCCTTGGGCATGAATTTTTGATAGTGTATCCTTCTCTCATAATATGTTTTCAAATGAAATTGTCTCCCAAACACTAAACTTTCAAGTGGCGTAAAGGATATCCCTCACCAGAGCGTATAAATCTTGACTCATGCTGAAAGGCACATTTTGGTTGTGATTTTAAAAGTCTCAATTATTGTTTGATAATCTCAATGTGTAAATTCACGTTTAAGTACTAAAATCAATTTAAGAGAGCAGCTGCGAACATAAATAAAGTTTATGGGATTTTATTACGCACAACAAGTGATAATAATGGCGTCGCGCGACTCAAGCACACTGTGTGTGCTACAACAAACCATTTAGTGTGGCTTTACTTTTTACTGTATACATATGAATACCGCACAAATTGTGGGTGGAAATAGATTTATTGTTGGCCTTATCCGGGAAATACACAAACGTAGGTTCGAAAAACGAAATAATTACCCAAGTCTAGCGTATGAAACCCACAAAATCTAACCGAAACACTGTAAGCTGTCAACAAATTCTTCTTCCCAATATTGCAAATTCAATTTCAAGAAATGAAATCCCATTCTGTCAACGGTATACCGCCACCAATCATTCAATCCTCATGATCGTAACTTACAAATCCGACAAAAATGTGTCATTCAATATGTAAAAAAAGGAAGAAAAAACTCAACTCAATTATTTTTAATGATCAAGGAAACGAAATGACACCTCTGTTGGCAAGTGAACTGTCTTTATTAGATTTCCCTGACAGTCCTGCATACGAAAATTGTCATCAATTGCCCAAAAAGCTGTTTCCCTTCAAGGACACGACACTCCGAAAGCCAACACGTCGGCAACACAAGAAGAAACCTTTTCTTCGTTCCGTTTCTCCTTTGGAATAAAACCTTTTCCATTCAAGATGAAATCAAAATATCAGAAATGATTCCCTCCTCCCACTCTGACATGGCGCATATAGGAGCAGTGTAATAGTAACACTATAGCAGAAAGGACATCGTATTATTATCATAAATATTCAATAAGTATAAAAATGGATTACCGTTGCTCCTACAAACCAGTATATTCAATTCTCCTTTGTTAGAATTGAAAGAGAAGAAAAAAAAATCCTAATAACTGAGGGTTGTCTGAGTTTATTTCGGGTAGGAAATCGTAGCAGCGACCGTTAATAATAACCAAACGGAGAAGTTATGTCACAGCATAACGGAATCGAAGGATCTGCAAAGCTTATGAGAAAACTTCTCATTCCTTGCTGTTGTCGTTCGTAATAATACGATACGGTTACGGGCGGGCAGGAGGGAATAAAGGACATCCTACTACTCCAACTCCAGTTGGCGTTCTTTTATTTGCATCATGTTTGCAGGTAATACGACCATTTGTATGTTACTAAAGTTTCCAAATGGAGTTAATATTTTAATTCTGAATAAGCCGTCGCAACAAAGTTATTTTTTTTTTTTCTGTGCCTTTTTTCATGTCCTCTTTTCTATCTCGATGGAACGCTCTCATAAATGTGGATGACAGAGTTTGGGGATACTTTTAATAGGCCACAATAATCGTAGGAAGGATGATTTGAATTTCAAGCAGCAGCAGCATCCGAAAAAGTTTTTGAAGGACGTGTATACACACTCCTCCTATCCTCGTATAGAAAAAAAAAAAGAAGGCCAAATGGCACATTGTTAGCTAGAGTGTCGTCCTCAAGGAGGGCACACTTTTACTAGGTATATTATTGGAAAAGTTATAATGATTTTGGATTTCTTAAAATAATGGATTTTTCCTTGAATGTGCCTCGTAGATTTATCGATTCAGCTTAGTTGGAATAGATCGAAATGGCAATCGAATATATAATTGGCTTTCTGTTTATAGAAACTATTCTGGTAATGATATTTACTTGGATAGAATGGTATAAAATTCAAAATTTAATTTAAATATACTGAGAAATTGGGTACCATACTTGGAGAGCTCGCATGTTTACTGAGGTCGCTCATATACGGGTCTCTAAAAGGTAAGAAAAACTTAGTTTTGAGATGTGATGTCCACCACACTCTGTGGAGTAGCACCGACATCAATATAAGAGGCGAAGTTTTGTTTAATTATATTTTAGAATCCAATCTTATGATATGTAATAGATGCAACGACCCCAACTTTGTAACGTCTAATAGAAGGGAAGTCTGCAGAGTCAGAGGTAGTCAGAACTCTGTCGAAGTTGTCAACTGGAGAGTTTTCAACAATGCGTCACTATCTGACCATTGTTGGATGCTCTTCAAACTGCACCAATCAACTAGAGGGAAGAATTCTTTTAGAAACCTTAAACCTTAACCCGGCTGAAGTAGTTTACAATGCGGTCGATGCACTGGTCGACCTATAAAGAAAGACTCCTTAAGAAAGAGATCAGGTTCGCAAAGAGAAACTATCTATAGAAGCAACAAACGAGAGGTCGAGACTAAGAAGGATCCTGGCCAGAATTCAGTATTAGAAAAAGCGATAGTACCTGTGCAGAGTACACGAGGAAACACTGGACATACTTCTGAGTACCCACTTGCCCGGATGTATGATACATCAATCTTCGGAAATAGTATACGCATTCCAATGATAGGAAGAAGTGGATGAAATAATAGATGACAACAAGATAGCTTGAGCATCAAATCATTTGCTCCATACAAGACCCTAGGAATGAATAACATTCGACCTGTGATGTTGCAAGAGTCAGTGAATATTGCCATTCCAAGGCTTAAGTATATTTTGACAGGATGTTTTAAGCTAGGATATGTTCCTAAAGCATGTTCCCAAAGCAGGGAAAGCTAGCCACACAAACCCGAAAAACCTGAGACCCATCAGTCTATCGCCTTTTATGCTGAAGACATTGGAACGTTTAATAGATGTACACAGGAAAGTGATTGGCTATACCTACCTAGATATCTAGATGTATTTTCACAGTCCCAGCTCTTGGAAACATCTGACAAATATTCAAGAGTATTACCGTCATGAGGAAGCTCCAAGAAAATTCTCAACAGACATCACTTAATAGGAATCATATACAGCGGGCTATTTAAGAAGAAATCGACTTAGTACAGATGAAGTAGGTTGCAAAGCCATAGACGTGAAAGTGCCCATACCTTATGCCAATGGCTTTCATGACAAAACCAAAAAGACGACCATTAGCGATTGCAATTTCAATGACATGGCAGCGCTGCCACTTTTACTAGAAAGGTATCAGATTTACTACCTTTCAAGTCTTGTTACTATCTACTACCTACCTCATCTTTAAACTTCAATTTCATAGAGTATTTGATTTAGAATTCAAGTAGACTTTGAGTTATTTAGCTCCATATATTCCGCTGCTCTCAAATATCATAACAATTTCATAAAAAACCTTTTCTTTTGCTCAAACGTCAAAATACAAAACGCTTTCGGGTAGTTTTTAACTTGGGGGAACGAAACTTTCAAGGGATCCGAAGTTGTATGGCTAGTTCGTCTATGATTACTAGTCTTTAGTTCCTTGATTTGCTACCTTTTGCTTGAATCTACTACCTTTTTTTAGGGATCTACTTTAAAGTGTTCTGCATCTAGTGGCAGCACTGTGACCTGGTCGATCTGTCTAAAAAGTTTAAGTTTAATGATATAAAGCAAGGAATTTTAGTATTCGTACTACAAAAATAACTTCATGGCAATACTGTTACTCCGGAAGTCTGTAAAATGTATCCTCTATGTCAGAGCACTGAAAATACAACCAACCTTTCACAATAGGTATTATACACACGCACATATGTTTAGATACACTACAAAACCTTTCCATAAAGTAGAGTATAAAGAAACATATGAAATTTTCTTCACATCTGTTAAAAATTTTATTTCAAAGTTTATTTTTGACGAACGAATGTCGAACGATAAACAACCCTCGCCCGAATATTGAATAGATCGCCGAAGTATTACCCGAATCATAAAAGTATCTCAACCAGAAACAGTCAGAATAATATAAACATTATTATACCGTTTGAAGCCAATTATTTCGGATTCTAAAACGAACCGAAGGACACCACATATGGAAAAGGGTGCCTTCCTTTGGTCATCAACTTTTGACGTTGTAAAAACAAACATTTTGTGGTTTGGATGTATTTTTTCATGTTTATGATGTGTATCACGAATGTATTCAGTTTGATAAAAGAAACCTTTAATGTGTGGTGAATGTTTTACCTTATTTTATTGCGCTATAAGATTTTTCTTTTTAATCAGAGTGATACAAGCTAGTAATAAACGAAACAATAAAATTTTTAATCAAATTTTCTTGCAGCTAAAACATGATTTCAAAACTTCAGGATAAAATAACCTTAAACACATTCGAAAAGGGAAAAAGGTATAAATTATAAACAATCAAAGGATCGAAATCATAGACCATTTAGGGAGCAAAGATTGGAGATGAAGAACAATAAAATATGAATGATTGGCATGATGAAGTCCTGGAGTAAAGCCACAGACATAAGACGATAATTAGTTTAAATGCTCTCATGTTATTAGCTTCCAGGAAAGTAAGCCAATTTAATCATATTCGTACCAATCCATTTAAACATGTGGCTTGTTCGACGGAATAGTTCTGGGTTCATTACGGTGTCTGTCTGTCCGTCATACCCTCATAGGCTTGTAGCTTTTAAGCCGTTTACAAGATGTCCTACTATGAACCAGAACAGAATCGGTATCATCCTCGCGGTAAAACTACCTGGCATCATCTCGTTAAGTTGCATTCGAAGCACAACAGGGTAAAACTTGGCTGAGTCCCTAGACAACAAGGGCTTGTGGGTAACGAATCTGAGATACCACCTTAAAAAAATTAACCTGTGCCAGACAAAGGAATGTCGGTTCTGTCTAGAGGAGTTTGAAATTTCTGAACTCACTTCAACTAATGGGTTCCACTACTAGAGGAATACTATCCTTCATAAGGAAAGTAGTACATCTTCTAGGTTAACCCCAACCCTTCGATACAATAGATCTTTTAGGTCGCAGTGTCATTGCCGCTCAGGCATGGGTGTACATGAGGAAAAAGAGAAGTTGGATGCGAACAGAGAGCAAAAGATTAGATTTTCACGAACGCATCAGAAGAAAGAAATGGATCGTGAGTGCCGTAGCTCAGTGGTTGGTGCGTTTGACTATCCGGCTGGAACCCAGGAAGATACCATTAAAGGTTTTTTCACGGCCATACCTTTTGGGAGTGTCTGACAAACATCCAGTGCTAGTGCATTCGGTCATTGAATGAGAGGTTTGGTGATCAAGTCCCGACCGCATCCATTCAATTTTCACAAAATTAAATAATTCGCTGAGAAAGAACTTAGTTTATTTCAATATGAACCCAAAAAAATACTGTGAATTACGAACGAATGCAAAAATAACATACAACTCTCCGCTCAGTCAAATTGGGATACCACCCTTGGAGAACAAATATTGAACCCCAATATCACCTGAGTTTCAAATACTACTACACCAATCTTTCCCATCCCTTCTTCTCTCTTCCAAATGAAGGGAAGGGCCAGTGCCCAATTTATTGTCATGAGAAGCCGTTCAAAAAGTCCTCTGCTATGTAACGCGTCCAGTTGTAAGAAGCTAGACCTTGGCCCGCTATGGTCTGTTTATGGCCTAATATTTACTCTTATACAGACTGCAATGGAGTACTGGGTTATGGTATCAGGAATTCTCCAGCTGAAGACACCCTATGCATCTGCAAGTCGTGCCGAAACCCGATCCCTTACAGCAGTGGCGGAAATGAAATATACATAGATTGTAGGATCAGAGGAAACACTCTCTGAATTCTGGAAGATGAGAGACACCGCATCCAGATGGGTCATGATTCTCATCTGCACACTAACGGCGACATAAATTCTTTACAGAATCTAAGGAACCCAACTGATTTGAATGTTCCACAAATTGAGTACAAAGGTAATAAAAAACAAGAATAAGTGCTCACATTGTGCAAGAAGTAGTATCTGAGTTTCTAACTTTTAATAAAGAACATTTTCCATTTGCTCTCCCCATGTGACCCAAGAAATTCAAATAACTATAAGTCTCTGCTCTGAATAGCCTACATATGATTACTTTTTTCCATTGTTGTCCATAATATTCTTATTTTTTATTCCAAGCATTAAGAATGAGCTTCTGACCTGCCTATTCAAACATGTGGTCGTATTCGTATGATCTCATTTTCGACGTAAAATTCATTTCCATTGAGAAGTTTTTTTTTTTTTCTTTTGATTACATGTCATGATATAGTTGCAAATGAAAATTTTATATTTTTTTTTCTCTGTAAAAATAAATGAAATAATAATAAAAATGGAAATAAAGGCGAGGGATACTTTTTCTGTGTGCGATTGTACAAGACCTAATGATGCATTTAACTGAAATGAACGTTTTTTAAATTGCATTTTGAAAAGTGCGGGTTGGAAAATTTTGCGAAATGTAGTTTCATACATGGGCAGAGAAAATTGGGAAAATGATTTTTAATCTACTTAGTATGGTGTAATTGAGCAACTGAAAGTATTATCCCAGACAAAGGATTTGGTGATGAGTTTCCTACCCATTGCTCACTACTCATTGCATAGGTGGTTACCAATTAATGGGAATAGGTACAATATTTCAAATAATATTTAAGCCTTAAAAATATATACCATATTATAAAAAGAAAAAAAGAAAATATACCTGGCATTGGACAATAGAAACTGGAGGACGAATGGAAAAGAAGATTCAATTGCGAACTCTATGAGCTGTACTAAAATTTGGAAGCTATCCAAAGAGTCAAGATAAGCAGTCCACATTGCCTCTGCCACATCGAATGAATGGACAACAATGCTCCAGCCAAGAGAATCTTAGAATCATAGTCCACGGGTTTGAGATAGCGAAGAAGACCAAACCTCTGGTACACAGACAGAGTTGCCGCGGATTCCAGAAAACTTGGTCTTCACCGCAGAGAATGGAAGGCAACGATATCTTAGGCAGGGACTCTACAAAGGTCGGG
Organism: Chalcosyrphus nemorum; assembly: GCA_949716465.1. NCBI lineage: Eukaryota > Metazoa > Arthropoda > Insecta > Diptera > Syrphidae > Chalcosyrphus > Chalcosyrphus nemorum. The sequence goes on from OX454333.1 coordinate 89,031,125, forward strand.
AGCCCTTTAAGTAAGTGAGTCTTTTCTTATTCTGAATTATCGGACACCTTTATTGCTCCAGCATACCTTTTTGAATTTCCATGTTGTTAAATTTTCGTAGCGGACTGCATTCGCACATCAATATTTCTCTCTATATGGCTTACTATTGTCCTGTATCCCCTGTGGGTCCTTATGCCTCTACAATAGCTACGCGCCATCGTGTGCAGTTTCTGGAAATGTGCCACAGCTCTCCCCAACTCTTTCCCAGTTGCCGTGCTTCCTTCTTGATTCTTGACTGTTCTGCACCACGTACTCCTAGCACTACCGCATATCCTGCCATCCTGAGCTAGCGGGTTCCATTGCATTGATTGGTTATCTGTGGACCTGGCACCCTTTCGGAAAGTGTGACCAATCCACTGCCACCTTTGTCGTCGTATAGTAGTGGCTATATTTAGGTTCATGGCTCGTTCTCTGATAAAGCTGTTCGTTAGAAACACGGTTTGGCCAGAATATCCTTAAGACGTAGGGTAGGCACCTATTGACAAACTTTTGCAGCTTTCTCGTTTGCAGAGTGGCGGTCACCCTCCAGATACCACATCCTTATAACTGCATGGATTAAACGTTGGAACGGTCATAGCTTGGTATATAAGCTAGTTGAATTACTTCGCCGAACGTCGTCTGCTTCCTTTTCGACATTTTCTGTCATTTGGTGACACTAGGCATGTATACATCGTCGGCGTAGTCGAGGTCATTAAGTCGTTAAGACTCTGGGCTTTCCTTAAGCTTAGAGTTAGTAATACACAGGTACTTTCTGTTGTAATAAGTGGGCACTGCGCAGCGCTTGGTGAGTGTAGCACAATGATTGTTCCAGGAATTGATCTGTCTGAAACCTAATGCATAAGTTTCGTACAGTTCCTCTCAAAAGAATGAGATGGTAGTTAACGCATTACAGATCTGGAGGACTTGAGCAATATTTAGGTGACGAACATTCATATGACTATGGGGCTGGTTCTAGAATAGTTTTGCAAGGATTCAGTAAACGGGCACTATGGACTTGATCTTGTTGGTCTAAATGAGCAGAGATTCCTGGTGTCAAGCCAATAGAAGTTAGGCTTACGAATTTATGCGTCCATACTTATTTCAAAAAGGCAATCAGGAGTCGAGTTGCTCGAAATTTGTGTTTCAAATCAACAAGTTAGTCAAGCTTTATTTATTCCGAATATCTACAACTTGTTCAACTCATTTTATTTATTATTCATAACTGAAGGAAGATGAGTGTCTTTCCTATGGCCATCATGGAAATCCCTCTCTAGCCAAACTTTCCTCTGTGATAAGTAGCTGCTAACCAGGATTTTCAAAGAAGAAGCAACTATGTCCACTTACACACAAATTCTTATACATTTACAATTGGCATTTTAAACTCATTGGAATGTTTTTCCTTCCGAATAGAAGTTGCTACTTTTTAGAGAGGAGAAAATTCACCTTCAATTGAAATTGTTCGTTAATGCATCGTCCCCAGGATTTCAAAGGCGCCCGCATATACAAGTACTTCCTTTCATTCAGATTCCTCGGGCCGTACAATCTGAAAACTTTCATCCAGAAGGACATACAGTTCCTTTAAAACTATTTTCTTTTTTTTTTCGTTATTTTTCACAAAATTGAAGATACGAACATTTACCATTGTTGTCCATCTACCGCACGGTTCGTGAATTTTGCGAAAAACTTTTTCGTTGCAAATCTCTTCGGGATCCATTGCACGAAAAAGCGAAATTGTGTGTGTCTGGCATATACAATAAGTATGCACTTTGAAGGATACACGAGAAGCGCAGCAGCATGAAAAAAAACGTAAAAATTCCTGCTTGTATAAATTCGATACAGATTGTAAGAATAGTAGCAGTTGGACTCACTGTCAATGTGTTAAAAAAAAAACATATATACAACAGAAGTTCGAAGGAATCTTCTGGAAAAAAAAAAACACAAGCCAAAGCAGGAAAAAATGCACGAGAAAGTTGCACTCTCTGCTTCAAATCCTGTGGGTATTATTCAACGTCCCGACGGAGTACATTTCACAGAAGAAAGAAAATCAGTAAAATGTCGTATTATTTTGGATCCGATGGCAGCCAAAGAAGGAGAAGCGAATTGAAAATGAGGGTTTACTCTCGTATAATTCAGAGGACGTGATAACTTCAATTCTCAACAGAATACTACGAATCTATTAAAATTGAGTTTTTTTTTTGTTTTTTTTGTTTCATGTTTATTTGTTTTTGTTTTGTTTTGTTAGAAGTGTTTTTCGTCCTTATCGCGCTATTTTTTGTGCGTCCCACAGTGTTTAAACGATAAAATTGCACTGCGGGATACATTATTAGGAGGAACCAGGACTTCCTTTGCGGGTGAAACTTTTGTCAAATTTCCTAAAAGTCAATTTCCTCAGGGACTCACTCAAGAAGTTCCTTTTGTGGGTATTTGAGTATAGAAGAATGTTAAATTGAAGACGTTTAATAATACGTTTTCCAAGTTGAGGAAAAATCATTGATAAAAGTGAAACAGCAGGTGAAATTGCTTGCGTTTGAGCAACTAGCATATGAAGACGTAGAAGGTTTTGATAGTTCTGATCTTTGTCCTTATGTCCATATTACTTTATCTTTGCCTTTTCGAATGAAGCAACATGGAGTATGTCTCATTAAAATGAAAATTAGCAAGGTCTCATGATATTGTTGCAAGTGCTGTATCTTACATTTCCAGACTCGTTCTTCTTCTTTTTCTTACAGCGATGTTATGATCAAGAAGAAGAATCACAATCCATCTGCTTTGCTACATTCCTGCCAGTCTACCTGTGGGGCTTTGTAGTTTGATCTTAAGAACTATCGGCAGGGTTCCAGGTGGATTGATGGTTTCTTGAGAAGTTACTTCTCTTTTGATCGTTATTAAATGTCTGGAATAGGCCGATGAAGCACAGATACTCTGTCTTTTTTGTTTTGACTAATACGGGACCCATTCTTCTTCAAAACATTCTCCCATACATTATAAGCCTGTTAGGTCTTTGTATATGATAGTATCGGTAGCAATATATAATAACTTTTCGTTTATGTTGTTTCGTAGATAAGGAATGAGGACGCTTCCTGGTGGTGGACTCCTGCGAGTCATCTTACTCTGGTCATGTGCATCTTACTCCATGTTCATGTGCATATAGGTTTCAAGGACTGCCTGTTCTCTTGGTTTCCTATCAACTGGTTGTTCCGACTCAACTAACACCATAAGTAAACTAAGTAAACCTTTAAAGGAATCAAGGCATTTTTCCATTAAGGAAAGGCAGAAGATAACTTTCCTTCCACTGGTTTTTTTCAGATGAGAATTATGAATCACAGGGTATGTTCTCTGATCCAACCGCTTTTAATTTGTTGGAGCATTTGGCCGCATCCCGAACTTCTTCTACAGTAATTTCGGAGATTTCTCTTTGGTTAAGAGTAACTCTTGGAAATTATACCCGGGGTGACTGTCCATTAAACCCTTCACAATACTGACGCCATCTGTGGAGTATTTGGTGTATTTCACACCACAACAGGCTGGCCTTGAGTATTGTTAATGAACCTTGGTTCTCTGGGTGACAATATTGAATAGATGTGATTTTTCCCTCAGTCGCATTCTACGACAAGTTCTGCACTGGTACTTGATACGTCCCTGAACGGGCAATGTCCTTATTTTGCAGAGATTATAACAATTTGAGAAATCTAATGGGAGCTGAAAACAAAATGCTACAATCCGCCGGGATCGTATGATTGGTTAGGTAAGGTTTGTGGCTTAAGAAGAAGAATAAAATACATCCGCCGCACTTAGTTCAGAACTGATCCATTGTGTCATCCATAAGGGGTAGAGATGTGTTTCTTTGCCCATTTAACCCATATAATGCCTACAAAACTAGTTAATGGTACTGACTTATTTTCAGCGTATACAAACCACACTGGTGATCTTGTGAAGTTCAGCAGCTTGTCGATCTTTGCGCTGGTGAGTTCTCCAAGATCATAAAAGATGTATTTGCCAAAAAACTTGTTCCTGGAATGTTGGAGTCCAGAGCATTGGCAGAGGAAGTGGGTGATGTCCTCTACATTTTCTTCATCGCTGCATCGTCTGCAGAGTTCGTCCTCCTTTCGACGCAGTTTCTTCAAATGGTATCGCAGAGTGTGGGAATCATCTGTTCTTGCTCTCTGGGTCCTTGCTTTATCCATTGATGGCCGTAGTTGTTTTGCAATATTGCAAGTTTCTATAGAACTCCATCTTAGGTTCGCCTCTCTCGTGGCTAGTTTCCATGCTTCAAACCTTATAACGGGGTACTTATAGAGAGATCAGTTAGTTCTAGTGAATCTAATGAAGCTTTCATTGCTAATTTATCTGCCTTTTCATTTCCTGTGATGCCCTCGTGACCAGGCACCTAGCAGAGCAGAACCTTGTGCTATGTTTCAAGAACCTTAAGGTCCTCGCGACAGGACTTCACAAGCTTGGATTTGCTTTCAGTAGTAGAAAATGCTTTTATAGCTGCCAAGTTGTCGATAAAGCAGGTAATACCTTCTGGTGGTATTGCTCTTACGGCAGACTCACAGGCGGCTCTTGTCACTGCATGGTCAAATGCCCCATCGCTTTTGACTTCCAGATCCTTTGATATACTAGCCTTTTCTAAAGGTCGCCAATTTATTTGCTTCAGAATCAGGCGTGACATATCCCAGAATTTAAGGCTTTTAGACTGGTGCCTCAATAGAATCTTCTAGTGACGGTAATTTATGTATGTCCATATATATATGTAGGTACATTTGTGCTGTGTAGGGCCTCTCATTCGTTTTAATACTATGCCCTCGAGATAGACTCTAAAAATGACACTTTTTAGTCATCAAAATTTACTTTATTAACATTTTTACTTTTTATTATTTTTATTAGAAATGGAAAAATGTGCATTAGGTAACTTTGCCAACGTATAATATGAATAAACATTAACAAGGCCAAAAAAGTATTGAAACAGCTTAACGACATGTTGGCGGACATAAACAAAAAACTCTACTTTACCTAACCTAACTAATTTCATTTAAAAAATTGCATGCTTTTAGTGTATCGTAAATCCATCCATGGTGCTTTGAATTTTGCTCTCAATAATTACTATAATTATATTTGAAAATCAAACTGATCAGATTAGAGTGGAAATTATTTTATCGTTAGAACACCATCAACCACGATACCATTACCAAACCAAACTATGTGTAATAATTCCTGTCAAAGTCTATCAATGTCAGACAAAATGGCTCGCCCCTATTACCCGTTATAATGGCAGTCTTACCTGATTAGTGCAACCATAAATTTCGTGCAACAAAATTATATGTGGCATTATGGATTGGGGGGCTTACGACGAACCACATCAACATCTATTATATCCCAAAAATAAGGACCAATCCAGTTGGCTTGGCTGTTCCTCAAACGTACTTTTCGTGCTAATTACACGCTGTTCAACTTTCATATTACGTCAATTTGTGTTACGACGTGCCGGCCAAAACTCAAATACAAGAAAAGGACTAAGGAGAACTTTTTTGTGAGATTAATTATGATTCATTAATAATTCTGTATCCTGTAGTAATGATAATTGTAAGTAATAATTGTTGTTTGGGTTGGGGTGAAGGAGGTGCTGTGACAATCCTCGGGGATTAATTGCCAACAGTGCTGGTTATGTGATAACATTAAAAAGTTGATCACGTGGGCTCAGACAATTAGTAAAAAAAGTTGTTAAAATATTCACTGTGGGAATTAATTCTTTCGTGAGTAAATTTGTACACAGTTTATTGTCCGCGATTATTTATACTCTTGTAAGGTGTTGTTGTTTGTAAAATGATACATATGTGTGGAATTGTGCACATCACGCAAAGGTACTCATGCAAAAGTGGCTTTACATTTGTCTTGTAATAAATACTGAGAGTCTTTCTATTCAATGCAATAATTTGAACAACAACCACCCGTGGAAGGAACTTAAGTCACCATTTTCCACCACACATTTACTACATTCATTTGTGAATCGACATTTCAGTTGTCTATTGTCGTCTCACAAGTCTTGTAAGAGTCCCTCAGAAAGAGGACGTTCGACGAATGAATTCTCTTGATGGAATCAACGGTGGCGTCTACAGACTAGTGGATACCTTACTTGAGCTACTCTGACATATTTGAGGGTCGGTAAAGGCTTTCAGTACTGAGTCAGGGCATTGAAAAAGAGAATGTGGCGGATGAGCACTCTATGGGCCAACAGCAGCGCTCTCATCCCCGAAGTGAGCTAATGGCATCGGTGTATCCGGCCCCTTGTCCTAGGGGATGGAAAACAAGGGCCTGATCCTCCACGTTGGGTGTTGTTCGGACATTACCGCAATCCAAGAAGTTCGATAGGACAGTCTTGGCAATAGGAAGATGAAAAACTGCGACACTTACTACAGCGACTGCTACAGACAACAAGGACAGCGTCTATTCGGACAGCGGATTTGTCATTGGAGAATTACTTAGGCAAGAAGTCTTGAGTTTCAGGCATGTTAACGAGCTTCTCATGACTATACGCATTAAATGCGCTAGCATTAGCCTCATATGCGCTCTCGCCCCTCTCTTGAATATGGACTATGCGAAGAAGGTTGACTTTTACCAACTCTTGGACAAGACATACATATGAGATATATCCTAGTTAAAATTGACCTGGGTGATTTGAATGCAAAGCTAGGAAAGGAGGACATCTATAGCAGCGTGGTAGGAAAGCACAGCCTACACGAAACAAACATCCGAAATTGGATTCAGGCTAGTTGTCTTTGAGGCGGGACGGAACATTGTTATAGCTAGTATGCAATTTCCATGGCTCAATAAGGGACATGGCTCTCTTTTGATCGAAAAACTGTCGATCGATCAAACTGCGATCGAGGCAAGGCACTTCTCCAGTATACTGAGTGTTCGGCCTTTCCGAGGAGCCAACGTGGACTCGGATCACTACCGTATGAATGCGGATATCCAGAACGGACCGAGATCAACGAAATACTACGTGGAAGTTTGACGTCGGATGGCTACAAACGAGTCTCTTTTAATTTCAATCTCAGTCAAATGCGGCAGCAGCATATGCGGAAGATCAGAGGCAGCATTGCCATCAAGCCATTTGTGATGCCGCCTAAAATATACTGGGTTACTCCCGGCCACCGTAACAAAACCCCTGGTTTGACGAGGAATGCCGGCTGCATAGAAGGACTAGAGCTGCTCGCGAGCTCTACGAGCAGAGGAGAGATGAGGAACATCGACTTCTTAGAACGAAGAAAGAGGAGCATGAGAAGCGCTCGATCGATGTCTATCAAAAGATCAAAAGAACATGCCAGAGTTTCAAAGCCAGAACAGAAGCCTGAAGGGACAAAAATGGCAACATAGTAGTTGAATCGCAGTCGATGCTTAGGATATGGAAGGAACACACTCTGCAAACGGTTAAACGGCGATGTGTGTCACTGTCAGGCAGAACGAAGCAGTCTACAGTGACGATAATAGTCAAGATTCTCGGCAACCCGATCAGAAATCCAACAAGAGGCGACGGCCTTACCGCCGAACTTTTCGAAGCAATAGCGGATGTGCTAGAAAGGACCATGGACACGAACATGTTAAATCTGGTCCGACGAAATTATGCACGCCATTTGGCCGATCCTTAAGAAAGGAGACCCTCTGAACTGCGCCAACTTCTTCCATCTAACGAAGTAGTACAAGGGCATCGACTTGAAAAGAAGAATTCGCATGCAGCGACTAAGATGGCTGGGTCATGTAAAGCGGATGGAGCCCAAAGGAGCGCAGTAAAGGACGACCTCGCGGTAAAAAGCATATACAAGTGGATGGGGACCTTAACCAACTTGGCAAGCGCAATTGGAGGGGTTGGCTGGAGAGGTTTGTTGGTTGAGGCCAGGATCAAGTGTTAAAAGGACGCTGTGGTTACTAATTGGCAACCTGAACTACTATATCGTTATCCTGCCTATAATATTGGTTTCTTTCTCTTTGTGGTAACAACACATCCCTCCCTTAAACTTGTTAAGCCTAAACATTATACCGTCATTTGATAGCCACCAAATACCTAGTACCAAATGCCCACAGGATCATTCTAAATTGAGTTAGCTTTCATTTTAAATAAATTCCATCTCTCTTACTTTAACTCTTCAATTTATTATAGCATCGGGCCCAAAGGGCACCCCTAAAACTAAGAATTTACAATGGAATTGACGCCGTTACTTCTTCGCTGAATACTTTCCCTTTATTCTTGTTGCACAAGCACTTGAGGCTCTGAGAGAGGGAGAGAAAATTACAAAAAATGTATATCTGCAACTAGAATACAGAAATGCATGATTGTGTGTGTAAGACAACAGCGCAAAAAGTCATTCTAGTTCTTTCGGTAGGAGAATTTGTCTTTGTGTAGTTCGGTTCTGTAAAAAGGATTTCCGTACTACACGCAGTAAAGGACACGGGGTACTTTTGTAGATTCCATTTTTTTTTTTGTTTTCTATTTTTACCATGTACACGTAAATCCTTATACCGTACCGTTGTAGTGAATCTATTTTTCTTCCTCCACGCGTTACGTTTCCTCTGTTCCATTGAATTTGAATTTTTACGCGACGATGGCAGAGTAACGACATTGCGTTTACTTTCTGCAGAAGCACCTTCCCATGCATCGGGACCAGAGAAGCAGTAGCAGTAGCAGTAGTAGGAGCTCCTGCCTGTTTTCTGCATACTCAAAATATGTACTAGGGAATACAAGAAAAAAGAAAAATCATATAATATACGAAGCGAAGTGAATGGGGTCCTCTTGACTTGATGCACTAAAAAAAGGAAAATTACAGTAGGGGCTACGGAAAGTGAGATGATTTCCCTTTATGCTGGAGAACCTTTTGTTTTTGCTTAAGAGACATACTGCTTGTTTTACCCCAACAGTCAAAGGCACTCTTGCTAGTCGAGCAAAAAGAAAAAAAAAACAAAGGATTCACCACATTCAGCAAAGAAATACGCATCCTGTGTTCATTTGTAGTTTCTAACTTTAAAGTTTTAAAGAAAGCCCGTTTTCGTCCTCCGGCGCAAAATTTGTATTCTCATTATAAATCCCATAAATCACTCAATTCAGCTGGGAAGTAGATACAGAAGCCAAAACCGTGTCGGAACGGAGAAGTATACGTATACAGCAAATTCTTAATTTTACTCGTAATTACTCAACTACTTCTCTGGTAAATGGATGAAATGTAGCAAAGTGATAAATTTATGTGTCCTACTGGATAATCAGACCAAACAGCAAAATCTGTCTCATGGAACATGTAAACGTTGTATGTATTTCGCAAGAGTAAACTCCAAAGAATGGCAGAAGCACTGTCTGGAACATCCTTTCCTTCTTTTTTTTTTTTTTTTTGTTTCAAGTACTTGTAGTGTGCTGTTCAGAAATTTAATGAATCTTTTCCTTTCCGCATCTAGAACATTAATTACCAGACGATCAGAAGAAAATGCGCTCTTATTCGTGGCAAAAAGTCGGTATTAAATGATTCCGGGAAAAAAAATGAAATAATTTTATAATTTGATTTCACAGGAACAGGACTCGAAGGGCGAATTATGTTTTCCTGATATAAAACACCATCAGGATGCCAATAACAGAAACAGACTCACACACGTACGTTTCGAATCATCCAAAGTACATCATTAAAATAATGTACCACACCCTCGACGGTCGGCCCTTCCCCTACGATGATTGGATTGATAAACAAGAAGTAAGAAGGAAGTCCGTGAGTCCGTGGGTCCGTGAGTCCGTGAGTCAACGATGTCCATTCGTCGAATTTGCATCCATTTTCGGCCAGAAATTAAATAAACAGAACAGACTCTTCTAGCTAAATAAAACATAACAGAAAACAATTACGTGATTGAATTTTCCACATCAATTCCGGGCGTATAAATCTAATTTTGCATAAAATCATCCTTCGCGCGCTATCGAATCAACAGAATACCATCACCATCACCATCCTTGGTGCGAAAGACACACACACCAACTCACAAAAAAAAACAAAAAACACAAGGACGTTGGTGTTGAAATAAATTTACCCCCCCGCACATAGAATTCACTGGGGGAGTGTACTATGTATAGATGAAGAGCTTCCGGAATCGGTAGCACAATCTATTGGCATTGTGTGGTTCCTACTAGTTTTATCTAACTAACAAATTTTTGTCAATTTGATTAGAATGTGGGGAGGCCATGCGATATTTTGCCGGAAGTTGGGACAACAACAGTGATAAATATTTGAAAGTGTTTGCGTTCGAATTTCCTATATTCTGGTTGTTTTTAGGATAAAACGAGTAGTTTATGTCTTGTTTTTGAGCTTTAAATTTCCCCATATTGATCAGAGGGGGTTTCCGGCTATAGAAATAGAAAATTTTATGAAAATTTGTTCAAAATAAAGGCAAAATGATTTTCCCGAGAGTTAGGTGTGCCTTCTCAGAGTTGTGAAATAAAATAGGATTAGGAAATAGGAGAGGATTGGGAAAAAATCAGCCTTTTATCATTTTAAAACTAATGAATTTATAATGTTGCTAAGCTCGGTTTTTGGAAGCTCTTCTGTGAAAGTATAAAAGACGGGTCTGAGGCCGAAAATCCTCTCTTCCAGTTCAAAAACACGCTACTTTCTCAAGAAAAGCGATGGGTCATGGACGAACTTTATCTTCTACTTGACGTTCACTTTCCAGGAGCTCCCAAATGGTTGACGGTTTGGTCGTAAACAGATCATCAGAATCAACAATCATCTAATCACTCAGAGCAACTACATTGGACAATTCACAGCTTCAAACCACATAAATCCGAGGGACCAGATACTTCATACCCAAAGCAGGCAAATGCTCTCATATTAATCCAAAGCATTTCAGACCTTTAAGTTTATCGTCATTCCTCTGTAAAACACTAGAATGACTGATTGACATCCACTTACGCAACAGTATTGACAAGCAGCAACTATCAGTGGCTCGAGAAGTGCGAAATCAGAGGAGACGTCATTACACTCACTAGTACGTAATATCGCATACTCTTTGGTTCATAAGGACTCCACAATATGGTTGCCTTCTTTGATATAGAGGGCGCTTTCAACAATGTCAACGCATTGGCGATAGTAGATGCACTATTAGCTCTGAAGGTTGACAGCTCACTTGGCGATTTGATAAATCTGCTTCTCAATGGTTGGATTAGTAGAGCAACTCCGCAAGGAGGTGTTGTGTCCCTTTACTTTAGAATTTGATGAATGAATGCTCTAAGACACTCTAAGACTTTGATTTCTCTGCATATCGGCATCGTAATAGATGTTATTGCCGGACACTGTCTAAGAGGCTACGGCTAGGCCTTTTCGCAAACTATAGAAGCTGCAGGGATGAGGAAGACGATTAGACTAATCCTTTTTGACTTTTTTGTGTCTGCTGTCTAACTCTCTCCCGTAGAAGGAAGGAAGGTTAATTTAGAAGCCTGATGCTTCATTATGGGGATATCTTCTGCCTTACTTCTGGAAGAAAACAGGATTTTTTATAAATTTATGTTTTTAGTTAGTTTAGGTCCGTTCGGGAACTTTTCTCAAAGAAAAATGAATTATGTCAAATCTCATATACCGAGAGGAATTCTAACGTATGAAAACCGTAGAACCAAATAAACACCAAATGAAAACAATTAACAGGAAGGACCTGTCGTACCCTCCTAAAACAGCGAATTTTTACGAAATTTTACGAATTTTAACCAAAAGCTGTTTTTACGAAAGAGTATGCTCACGAGAGAGTAAAGAGCCAACTATAATCAACATTGGGGAGAATAAGCTAAGGTCATAACTGAAAGGCTTCCCTTCCTTTTAACCCGTCTCTTTGAAATTCGATAATCTTCGAATTTTAGCACAAAAAGTACGCGAACGGACTTAATTTCATATGTGTATACACTACCACAACTGGTTCCTCATCCCGTTGTCAATTTGCTAATTTGTTTCTGTTTTCCAAATTCAAATAAATTACTTTTCTGTCAAATCTGAACTTTGTCACTCGTTTGACATTTTGTGTTACATCTAAATTCTGGTGGAAGAAAAATTAACGAAAGCTGTTTCATTCTCTGTTTCAGTTTCGTGCATTCTTTTAGCATACGAACGCTATCAGATGTTTTCAGACGCAATAATAGATTTGGAAACGTTTGCATATGAGTATGCGAATGGACATTTTGATATAAAAAATTGTATATTTTATTTTTATTCATCGCTTGAGTAGACATCACAAAACAGTTTTCCAAGCTAAATTAAGGACATTCTCATTCAAACTTCCTAAAGTATATTCACAGACGACTGTGATGATCAATGTCGGGCTGTCGAGGTGCCTTTATACTCGATTGCTTTTTTTGGCTCAAAAATACTTATGATTGACAAGGGCGACCTTTCGCTTAAATGTCTGGCATTGTATTACTAATCGATTTTATTTTGTTGAAAACACTCAGATGCAACTGGTCCATTATGAAAATGAGGAATGGATCTTGTGACTGGCTTTTGTCTATTGTAACGTCTGTCTGAGATATGCCGGTGACAGTCTTTTTCGTTGATGAATGAGTTGTGCCACTCTTACGTCAATAGACCAATACACGTATTCAAATTCACTGTACTTAATGTTATTGACGTAGGCGGCTGCCAAACCTGTCCATAAATACATAAAAGTTTTTTTACTTTTTACGTTTTTTGGTTAGATACTTACATAAGTAAAAGGTAAGGTAACACACAAGGAGAATACTTGTTTTCCTCCGCTAACTTGAACCATACAAACAAGCAGTTCCATGTTAAGCTCTTCTGCTTCTTAAACTAAGTAACAGGCTGAAAGGGTGGGTCTTCTTTAAAGTGCCAGAATTACACAATGGCCAGACGGTGTCGAATATCTTGCAAAATTAGTTGCAAAGGATACATAAATACCTTAACTCTCTCAAAGGCAATAGATTGAGTGTCTATTTCGCTGTATTAGGGTCCGTAATACCTTCTAGTCTTGTTTACCGCTGATATCTTGTCCATTGTTTCTGCACCTGTTGTCAGATGAGCATCTGAAAGCATGACGGTATTAAGAAAGTTAATCCCAAATTCTCTAACCTTCAGATACGTCATAAGACTCAGCGTCCCCACCAGAGCAGTAAAATTTCAAGTACTTGTACCAGTACCAAAGTACCAGAGTACTGAAGGTACTTCAAAAAAGGCAAGTACCAGTGTTATTCAATTACCCTGTCGCAAGTACCATGTATCACGCACTTAAGTACCAAAGTACTCGAGCAGTACTTGATCACCATTTTCAACTACTTCCAAGTACTTGAGCAGTACTTTCAGATACTTGATTGGTCTTTCGATACCCTTGAAACATGAGCTAGAAAGTACTGGTCAAGTACTTGCAGCTTAATTCTTAAAAATTATTCCACTTTTTAAGTACCAGTACCAGGGTACTGAAGTACAAGTACCAGCACCTAGAATTGGTACTTGAGAGGACAGAAGTCCTGTAATACTTTAGTACTTTACAGTTCTGATCTCTACTATATATATGTTGTGAAACGCTAGATTTTGGCAAACAATTTAAGCGTCCAAAAGCCCCCATGTTTTCGAAATAAATTTTTTTTTAATAATGGCAACAACTGTATCTGGAATTTAAGTGAAACACGTCTATCTCATAAACCGAAGGAGAATTGTGCCAAATAAATTGTGTGAATTGATCTGAAATTCAAATGATTTAGTACGTATCTAATTCGCAAGCCGCTGCCGCCTGGTCACATGTGCTCTGGCCACTAAATCAAATCGAAACATAATCATGAATCACTGCAGCCGACATAGAGAATGAGTTATGACTATCAATTGTTTTTAAGAACCATAAATAAAGGATCTGAGTTATGATGACAATGTAAGCACCATCAATTTCTATACCCATCATGTATCAATTCTTCTTTTTTTGGTGAGTGTGGGGGCAAGGTGTGATTATTTGTTTGACATTTTAATAAAGACCCAGTCGAACTAGAGATAAAAGGCACATGTGTATCGAATGTCTGTCTATATGTAGATAGAAAAAATCGATTGAATGCGAAGAGACAAACAAATTGGATGCTCACCTGGGGGAAGGGGGGAAGGGCTTAGAGAACAGAAAATGTAATCATCTATACAAAAGAACTAAAGATTGGTCTATTTCCTCATTATTGGCTAAGTATTCTCTACTCAGTTATACAAATTAATCCTCAGTCACGTTGTAGTAGCATGTTGCACTTTGCCCATGGAGATACAACAATTTACTTACATAAGTTGCTTAACGACATCAGTAGTAATAGACAATTCCCATGGATTTTCTCATTTTCTCCCATTCTTATGCAGCATCCAGTTGAAGCTAAAGCAGAAGCCAGGAGCAGGTCGAAGCTTTTATTCAGAATTTGTACTTTGATTCCGTCCGCTTGGTTCACAGAGATAATTTCCGATTGAAGAGGAAAAATGGAAAATGGAAAGAAGAAAAAAATCCGATTCTTCTCCTAATGCTAGTGCCATTGCAACTGCAATTAAATTTTTAGATCAAGCGAATTCTTGAAGTCACTTCACCGGAAGCAATTACTGTTGAAGAGATTTCCGATTCTTCATCATTATTGGTTTCCGACTTAATTGCAGAGATAGTAGTTTCACAGCGAATCGAATCGAATGTATCTATACACGAATTGGATTTGCCTTTCACGCTCGTAATCTAGTCATCGTTTTTTCTTCGTCTATCCTATTTTTTGAAACAAGCTGTTCCTGATGTGTTTTTTATTGATTTAAGGTCAGTTCAAAGGAAATTAATAACACTGTGTTTTGTTTTGCTGCTGCGTTCCCCCAAGGACGAAAATACACTGCTTCTCATCTAAGAAGATACAGAGTAATGTTTTTCGTGGATGGGGATACATTTATTGTGCATTATTTTCGTGGCGCGAAAGGACCTTAATTACTTTGTTAACCAAGTTATGTAAGTAACCTTTTTTGTTTCTTCCAAGTTTGTTTTTCTGTTTGATTTGGAGTTTGTTTAATAAAATACAGAAAAAAGGGCACAAGGCAGAGCACAAAATTTTCTTCCGGAATACTAATTAAGGCGGAATTTATTTTGTTTTTTTTTTTCGTTTTTTCTTTTTCGTGTTGGGGTCGCGGGGATGAGTGTATAATGTAAATGAGGATTTGGAAAAGCTATAACACGTTTTTCTCCTTTCAATTTAATTAAGACGTAAGTAAAATGGGTTTAAGTATGCGAACACTTTTTGGAAAGAATAGAAAATTAAATTCCTTGGGTGTAGGATTCCTTAGAGGGACCCGCACCAAAAAAAAAAACAGAGAAAAAAAAATACCATGGGAAGGTAATTTTAGAATTTCGCACCGATTCGGAGCTTAGAATATAATTTTCATTAAACTTAGGGTTAATATTATTAACCCTTTCAAAAATGCTGTAGTCAAAGAGCACGATGGTGGTAGGGTTTTTAATGTTGTTTGGGTTAGGTAAAGGTTTACTTTTTATGGAGTTATAATGAAGCAGAGGTAGATTTACAGCTTCCGTAGGAAAAAGAGTTTCAAAACAAGTTACCTTGAAATTGTAATAAGTGATTCCCTGCTAACACATTTAAAATTATTAGATTCTATGAACGACTTGCAGTAGGCGTTGATTTATCCTACCAGCGGTGAGTTTGTTTAGGTGTCTTTTGATCTATTTGGAAGATGTTTGTTTTAACCATCTTTGGTTCTGTGGATATTTTAAGATGCATGCTTTGGTATGTTAGAGAGGCTATGGTGCAACTGCCTCTTATGCCCCTCCATACACCTTAACCTGTTACGTCAGTATCCATTCGACAAATGCCAAACATATGTCGGTGAGCATGCAAATGGCTTAGAGGCACATTGAGCTGGCGAATTGCTAAATAATAATAGGCACTTGTCCTTTCCCAGGGCTCAGCATCTGAGCTACCGAAACTTAACATATGGTTACTTTCCCATTTATGTATATCTAAGGGATAAAAGGTAAGATTTATTGAAAACCTTCACGTTACATTGAGGATATTAATAATGTCTCCAATGCTAATCTCCACTACTTCTATTAGGTTGTCAAAAATGGATTTACCTGATGTGAGCTGCCTGGCATTGTCTAGATTCGGTCACTTGCAAAGAAAGTGTAGAACTGTTTCTTTCTCGTATACTATGAATCCCGATGCGCCAGTAGCCAGTACTAATTGCAATATCTGTTCGATTTCTGGTTATTAATTCTTGTATTCTATTCCAGTTGAATTTGGGCCGCAGAGATGACGACGTTCTATACTTACTGGCATCTAGTATTAGTTCAGCTGTGCGGTGACCCAGCACCGAAAGGAGATTGATCATGAACGGATGAACCAGCTAAGCAGTTTCTTGCAGTTGGAAGAAGGTTTCATTATTTTTCATTCAGATTGTTATACCCTCTGTTGACCTGGAATATTTTCGAAAACTGTGAAGAATTGAATGGTCTCTGGACTGTTCTCTGATGAATGCTGAGATCCAAGTTAGGGGGACCTAATTTGGAGACGATCGACTGTCAACCACGTTGGTTCAATTGTTTATTAGATTTGATCCTACTCTCAACAAAGAAGAACTGCTTTGCTGTCACAAAAGTAGTTTTGCCTTCAATGCTTGCAAGGTTGCAGTCACTGTCTGTATCCTGTATCCCCTTGTGGGTCCTCGTGGTGGTCCCCAAAATTGCAATTGCGAGATTGTCTAGGATCTTATGCCAAGACTCGGTAGCCTGGGCCAGCAATCCGCGCTACCAACAAAAAAACACTTTGAAAACCGACACGATGTTTGGGATAAGCACTAATATTTGATTTGGTTCAGAATGATTCTGCTTACTAATTAAGTTATTGGAGGTAGCATGCAAAGCACTCCCGCAAAATCTC
This sequence comes from Chalcosyrphus nemorum, assembly GCA_949716465.1. Classification (NCBI taxonomy): domain Eukaryota; kingdom Metazoa; phylum Arthropoda; class Insecta; order Diptera; family Syrphidae; genus Chalcosyrphus; species Chalcosyrphus nemorum. Next base: position 89,048,049 of record OX454333.1, read on the forward strand.
CAATAATTATCAAAAAAGCCCCTTAAAATTTAGAATGGCACAGGGTTCTTCTTCCATATACTATATCAACTATTTCGGCAACAAAAAAGCTTTAAAATTCTTGCATACATTTGATTCTCTTCTCAGTTAGCAGGTCATGACCATAACAAGCTGGATAGACACCCCGCAGAAGTCTTAATACCATATTACGAAACAACTTGTTTCCTTTGAGCGTCATTCGAGACTTTGTTTGAGGACACACTTAGACCCCCAGCTCATAAAAGACTGTATATCTCATAATTACTTCTAACTTTCTTAACCCTAACACTATCCCCAACCCTTGATATCCTTTTTCAAGAAACATTAACTCTTCCGTTGCCATCAATGATAAATCTGACTCAAATCTAAATTGGTCTATAAACAACCGTTGCGAGGCGAAACCCTACTCAAAATGCTATCACTAATTACTGTCATAAAATCACACGCGCAAAATTAACAACAAATGCGGTTACTCCTTTACTCCCTCTATATGTGTTAGTGTATGTGGTTTCCGTTCAGTTCCTTTAAAATTTACCGCCAAATTTCATCCCCAATTTCAATTTTACGGTCCCTTATTCATTATTGGGTGGGGGTTTTTCGGTCGTTATTCATACAAAGTTTTTAATGTCCGCCCCCGCACACACAAAAACCTACATACAGCGTAACCAAAGAACTATAGTGTCATGCCTTTGCCTCTTCAAAGCCCAAGAGATCGAATGGACCACAAAATTATTGTCATATTAGAGATATCGCAAGGAAACTAACGCGTTGCTACTGGCGGCCTTGATGGTGGCAAGAACCAGCATCCCACATCGTAATCCTCAGTTCAACAATAGAAATGTCGTATCATGATATCAAAACAAAAGGCCCTAGTGTGTAGATGTATGTATAGTATCTCGATAGATCCTTATCGCCGTTCATACTCAATGAGAATACTTCCTCGGTCTAGTGATTTTTCAATGGAAATTGTCGCATCCAACCGCAATGGAAAATGGTTTTAAAGGAGCCAGCGTAGCGGTCTATTGCCGCGTTCTTCAAGTTCCGCAAAAAGCGCAACAGAGGGAAATGCATTCATTTTTCGGCGTCGGGGCATGGGTTGGATAAAATCTATGTTAGTTCCATAAATTTTATTGCATTTGAACGCTGTAGCCGCCGTCGTTGTCCTCGTAGTTGGTGGTGGTGATAAAAAACGGCAATATCCTAGTCAAGTTTTGCCCTCGCTGTATGTAAGTTAGTTCTTGAGATTCAAAGATTTCTCTATAAAGATGTTGGATTTTATGTACCAATTCAGTAGAATGGGGTTTCTCGGAAGAAAAGGGATATTCAATGTCATAAGCACAATGCCGAGGACCAGGACATACATAAATGCATTCATGTAGAATGAAATGATAAAATCCGTGGGGCTACTTTGCCAAGTACAATATTTGACTAAATTTGTCAACACTAGCTAGATAGAGTCTTGATGGAGGATCGATTAATATTGCATATAAGGTCCTTTGATGTTTAGTGGCTTCTCTAAAAAGGAAAACGTTTAAAGCTTTAAGGAATTGTCAAAATGTCTTGTCATCTTCCATTTGCCATTTGAGGGCTTATACTTATGTGGAATTTTATAGCAAATAGCTAAAACATTGTGAAATTTATCAGCCCACTAACTTTGTTCATCTTATGGGTGAGAGTGTTCACGTATGTAAGTGCTTCGTCCTTCCTCTTGCCAAATAAACAAACCCCACGTAGCGAAACGTGTGTATTTTTGGGAAAATCTTACAAGATGTCGAACAACATAATTGAAGACTCCTACGCATGTTTATGACAAGAAAAGAATAGGAATTTTCCACTCAAACGAGTAATTTCCTACTCCCAAATTAAATACTTGCTTATGGTTTGGAAACACGTATATATGGTTTGACGGATAAAGGAAAACACACACCCTCCGTTCCACCAAATCAATAAGTCTGAAGCAGCTTTCGCGGATTAGAAAAAAAAAAAAAGACAAACCACGAATGGATGCACGTTCCGTAAATTTTTAAATTCCCTCGGTGGATTAAGTAGGTAATGTTTTTTTTCCGAAAGTGACATCTTAAATCGGAGTGACATCTTAAGTGCAGCTAATGCTCATGTGTATTTATGTTTATGCTTATATGCTTACACCTACCTGCTTGCGCTTTAAGAAAGCCTTTCCACTTCTTTCTTCACAATATGATTATGGAAAAATAAGGCGCACGTCAGGGTCGTACATACTTGCAACTTTATGCTCTTAGCTGAAAATCTATGAACTTTGGAAAAAATATTTCTTTAAAGTTCTTCATAAGTATTAAAACCGAGAAATAGACAAATTTCTAAAACAAATTTATAAGCAATAGCAAAGTACTGTTATATGCGTTTTTAGACAAAAACGTGGTACACTATCTTATAGTCTAGGCTTACTTAAATAGGAAACGTAATTAAAATCATTTAAGGCGTTTTCGAGAAAACCGTATTTTTGTAAAATTGGGAGTTGAACAAAAATTCCCATTGTTCCCAGTTGATGTATTCCCGGATAGAGCAGCCCCGTACAACCTGTACACATGAGAATGCGTACTCTCAATTTTCTTATGTGCGAGCTTCAATACCTATGTATCTGTGTGAAGTTGAATGTGTGAATGTATATTCTGTCAACGGATCGATGGATGGAAAAAGTAGAAAGGAACGAATGTATATATTTTAACGAACTGTCAGTTAAAATTGACGGAGCAACGAATCGACGGATTCTATAGGTTGGGCACTTAAGTCGTTCAGGCATAATCGCAAAACCCACTTTTTTGAGCTTTTTATGTCAGAATTAAACCAAAATTTTACTTCAAATTGTGACTCTACAGACTTTAGAAGTGAAGTTTGACGCAAAGTCTATCTCTTTTGGCTGCAGCATGGTGCACGGCCACTTTGGAGCTTCTCTGTCCTCGTTATTTCAGAATTGATTGTATTTTTCACGAATCCAATACTTGCCCTAAATTCTAGGTGAAACCAAAACACATTCACGTCAATACTCACCGCGGACGGCCATTAAGCAGGAAATCATGTAAAAGGCGCATTCAATAGCGGCGCGCATAGAAAACGATGATAATTAAGTTAATTGGGATAGTTAATGGAGGACGACTATTGCGTATCAGTCTGGGAAATAAAAGAAAGATTCCAGGGTGTGGAACCAATAAAAAAGTTTATGCAAAGGGAAAAGCTCAACTAATGATCCTTTTCTTATAGACAGGAACTCAACGCGATGAAAAGCAAAATAAAAGTGAAAGTTAACCTGCCTTGCACATTTTGATCCAACACAAGTACAAAGGCAACCAAAATTAAACTACATAATACTATCAATTGCCTTTTTAAAACCGACGAACAGACGGTGGTAATCAAAGGAGTGCTTGATGATGTTCCGCTGTGTTAATATGGTCATCTAAGTTGTTTTTTGATGTCCTCTTTATGGGTGCTCGCAACCCGTACTACTAAGTTATCCCCGACCCCATGCTCGAGCATGTTTACGTGCTAAACCACCGCCCCCGAAACCTGCCCTGTTGTCCCCCTACGGTACCGCCAATCAAGGCATTCCTTCGTAGAGGTTTTGACGTCTTGTCTTCTGCATTATGTTGCAGGGATCTCTTCTTGTTCGGCTCCCGGTGTCTGATTTTCCCGCTGCCGTAGCTCCTATATAATGGTTCTTAAGCTTCTGTTCTTGAAAGCATGAACCCTTTTGGCTCCGCATTCCCGATCTCTCTTTCTAGAGTGTTTCTCGCAGTCTCATACTCTTGCACTCTACAAGGTCGTATTCGGCATTTTGGACTTTCCCTTCTCAGTAATGACAGAAAGGGTCATCTGCGATATTGTATTTGTGAAGGTACTCCGTCAGCAGTTTGTAGGTCCAACGGCCATTTTCTGACGTGCTCCATCGTCGTTGCCATTCTACTTTTGCGGTCGCTTTGATGGTGCTTCTTTCCTCGTTGTTGCTGTTGTGCATGCATGCTGTTATTCTGACCTCCAGGTCGATAGGCATTCGCGCTGCTATTACATTTATTGCATCCCCGGATAGTGTCTTCTGTGTACCGAATTTATCCCCTTCAGGTATGAGCTTATGGCTGTAGCCGGTTTCAATATGGGTACTGCATACATGGGGATTGACTAAAAAATACTAACTGTCGTAAGTAGGCTTCTTAATGACTGCCTTGGTCCTTCAATATTGGGCTTTAGCCTGGATATCGCGGTAGCAGCCCGATTTACCTTCATGATGTGAGAGAAAGGTGCCTATGGTCAAGTAATACCCGTAGGTATTCGAGTATTGTAAGGCTTTGACTCGATAGTGTGTTCAACTGCCTCAATTTTTAGACGCTCAACGCTCCTGCTGCTGCTTAAGAGGACAGTCCCCGTTTACCTCTATAGTGTTTTAGACACAACCACCAGCGCTATATCGCCAGCGGAGCCGATTATGTCTACTCCTCCTGGTGTATGGATCCGTAGAACTCCATCACACATAACGCTCCACAATGCTGGGCCTGTAATTTTTTTAATATTTTTGGCCCTTCTTTCGTATTGTAGTGAAGGGTCCTATCTTCAAAATAATCCGTAATATTTCAAAAAAATCAATAGCATTTACATTTATGCTTTTAAAAACTTTTAGGACTGCCTAAACTTTTGGAGAATCTTTTTCTTAAAGAAGGATCTTGCACAATAATCGAATCTAATACTCAAAACTTTTAAAGTAGGTGCCAACAATACAATTTTAAAGAATTTCTAATTCGCCCCTTTTAAGGTCAAGTTTTTTGTTTGTTTTCAGAGAACAATAACTTTTTATTTGACTTAGGTTTTAATCGTCTATCAGACAGGCAGACCTCGAATTTGTGCCAAAAATAAACCGAAAAGAAAAACAAACTAAACGAATCCATTCAAGTGACTTTCGGGAAAAAAAATAATATAAAATGTTTTATTAAAACCATTTCATAATCTTTCTTATTGCCCAAGGACACAGCTTTCGTCATCGATTTACTTTTTGTTTTTTTTTGCTCTCTAACTCACATCAGTGTTCGCGCAGAGAAAAAGGCACGTATACTTATGAAAATCACTTGCCTGAACAATATTTTCATTTTCTTTGTTTGCTTACAACATTAAAATGTTCTCATTGAAAGCATAAAGAAAAATGAAAACAAATAATAAAAAGTTATTTCGACTTTCTATTGTTTACCTTTATTGCCGCAATGCGACAATTTAGCCAAATGAATATTTTGGAAATAACTTAAAGGACGCACAAAAAATTTCGCTTTTAAATTTCAACTTTTGGGTAATCTGAATTGGGCTATGGTGTTGTATAAATCGATTTTGGTTTTTGAAGGGTGAAATCAGGCCCAGAATTATGTATTCCACAAAACCTACGCTATGTTCTTCTTTTGGACGAGTTTTGTCAAAAATCAGACGTAACAAGGTTTTGTTAACTATATTCGACATAAAGGCTACTTTATCGTTATTACCTTGTGTTAGAGTTAAAGTTGCTCGTAACTTCTATTAAATAATTAACACGGAATAAAGTGCCCAACCCATAGAATCCGTCGATCCGTCGTTTTTGACTGACAGCTCGATAGAATACCTATACCATCCGTTGATCCGTTGACAGTATACCCATTCATAGCTTTAATTTCACACATTCACATATTGAGATTCACGCATAAAAGAATTGAGAGTACACATTCCCATTGGTGGGAGCAGAGAGAGAATGTAGAGAAACTGTCATCTTGACAATCAGCTGATTGATGTGACAGATTCTATGGAGCTGTTTCTTGTTCTATCTGTCAAAACAAACTGTTGCTTTTAGGTGTGTTTGACTGAAATTTTCATAAGTAAGTGGCAGATTAAAAAGAGGCTGACGAGCTGTGAGGAAAGGATTGGTTCTCTTCCTCTGGTTTTTTAATAAAAAAAAAAAATAAAAATCAAGCTACCGGTTTAGCTAATCTAGACACATGCACAACAGCTAGGGCGCTATACTCGGTCCTGAGAAAGCTTATTTCTCTAGTAAAGCTTGGTCGTCACGTCACAATACACGGGTCTTAAACCTAATATATTCTGTGTTTTATTTCGAAGATCTAAAAGACTTGAATTGCGCATTGTCAGCGCTAAGGAACGTTCCTCCTTGATTTTTAGAATCGTTAAACTTGTCTTTAAAAAAATATGTGAAGATATGTCAGAGTATCAAAACTATTCACTAAATTTTTCATTTATAGATATAGATTTAAAAAACTAATTCCTTCATTAAAATCAAAGTGCACATAAATCTTGAATGTTTTCGAAGAGGGATGCTTCTGTTTAACTTAAGTTTAACATCAACGAAATAAGCGTAAACTTTTAGAGTTAACACTTTCCAAGTTTTGACATTTCAACTGCAGCACTTGGCAAACGAATATTCCAAATGTCAAAGTTAGTATTTACTATTTGTCGAAAGTGAAATTTTCCAAAATTCTATTAGAGACACTGAAATAAACAAGAAGTAAGTTATTTCTAACGTGTCGTCGTCGGTCGACAGGTGAAATTTTGCAATTTGCAGTTCTCAGCAGACTTTGCCCAAACTAATAGACGAAGAAGTATTGAATACTTTGCACAGATGTCAATGGGGGTTAATTGCGCCGAAAGAAGAAAGTTTTTTTGTTTAGCGACCAAAGTTATTGGAACACGATTTTACACTTTGTTCATGTGCTGTCGGATGGATTTAAATTAAAACAAAAGTCGGATATCTTGAATATTGAATGGGAACCAGCGGAATTGAAGTTTTAATTAATAAAGTTCAGAGAGATTTTATTGTCTTTTGGTAGTTAATATCGGTGAACCTTTATCGTGCATATTTGATATTCCAATTTGACGGATATGTAGACATTGAAGCAAATGATTTGAGCTAGGAAGGTGATAGTTTGGGAAGATTGGCAAATTACTGGCTAAGATTTTGTTACTTTTCGAATGGAAGTGAAATTATTTCGAAATATTTTTTACTTAGTAGTTTTAGTGGAATCAATGTTAACGCAATGGTAAATAAAGCACATATCTTGTCTTTTAAAAAAAATTACTCAAGCCTCTTTTTTTGTAATTGGAAAAGTAGTCATCTTACAACATACACGACTCAAAATCGCTGTTAAAAAAAACGCCACACAGCTCATAACAATATTTTGCAAAGGGAGATTTTGGCAAGGACTACATCCGCAGTGATTTTGCGGTAAGGGCACTACGCAAATAAAGAGAACATTATAGAAACGCCAGAATTCACCTGGAACGAATCAGATGTTACCCTATTTTGGTAAGTTTTTTTAAAAAATTATACCAATACATAGCATAGTACATTTGGTATAAAGGATTGTTTTTTTGGAGGTATAGAACTTTCTTTTTAAATAAAACACAACAAATCCAATGAAATGACCAAAATTTTGGCTTTATTATCTCAGAAATTTCATGGCATTTAATGTTTCAGAATAATTTCTAGCATATAGCCTCCGCGAATGCGCCTTTTGAACTCCATCCTGTCGACCCAATTCCGCACCACTTTTTCGAGCATACCCGATCTTATTTCGTCAATTGTGCGTCGATTATTGGCCTCTAAGTGATAAATCGTTGCTGGTTTATCAGCATTGACCAGAGATTTGACCTATCCTTACAAAAATAAGTCCAAAAGTGTCAAATCACATGAACGAGGTGGCACAGGTCATTTCTTGAGATAATTCGGTCACCTCAACAAACTCATGGTTGCACGCGCTATATGGCAAGTTGCGCCGTCTTGTTGGAATCATTTCTCTTCCAAATGATTTCCAATGACATAAGGAATAAAAATATCACGAATCATTTGCCTGTAGCGTTCGCCATTCACGGTAATGGTGGCACGATTTCGGATTTAAAGACAAATGGGACGATGAAGCCTTCGGCACGTAAACCACACCAAACAGTGATATTTTCGAGATGTGATAGAGTCTCAAGAGTCATGAGGATTGTGCTCAATCCAAAAATGACAATGACTGATATGTAAAACCCGTCAAGCCAGAAATGAGTCTCATCGCTGAAGATGATTTGACTATAAAAATCTGGTTCAACTTGCAGTTGATTCTCAGCTCATTCACCGAACACACGACGCAATTGATGGTCCATTGGCTTTAATACTTGCAGCAGTTGGATCTTATATGGATGTAGGCCAAGAACTTTTCTCAAAATTTTCCAAGTAGTACGGACAGAGACCGGGTTGCTGAGAACGGATCGGTAATTTCAGGTCGTCTGCCACTCTGCCACGTCTACAGCGGCGATAGCTTTTTCTGTACCCACGGTACAGGCTCAATTTGGATGAATATTATCAAAAGAAGGAAACATGGTCATGAATCGATCCATAATATTGCCTATTAGCTGCTCACATGGACCATTATGTGCACCGTAAACTTTATGAAGTGCTCTATAAGTTTGGCGAACAGAGCGCGAATTTTGGAAATAAATTTCCACGATTTGTAAACGTTGTTGTGGTGTAAGTAAGTTTCATTTACAATATACTTTCCTTCTCCAAAATTTAAAATCTTTAAGAATACGTAACTCAATGTGAGTCCTTAAAATTATCCCTGCAACATTTAATTCAAGAGAACCAGAAAAATCTTCCATGACAACCTAACCTAGTTCAAAAATAAGATTAATAATATCGTACAAAGAGTAACACGTAACACTGATGTCCAGCATCCCCTGCGAGTTTAATTAAAATTCAAAATACTGATGAAAAAAAGCAAAAAAAAAATCAACGAGCCTTTTGATTGAATTAAATTTATCAGTATCCATCGGCTCAGTAAATCAATTCCTCACCTACGCCTATGGATTTAATAAAATGGTATTACCATCGGACTTGCCACGTGTAACCAATAAAAAAAGGAAGCCTTATTATCCTGAACGGAAAATTAGAATTAATAATCAAGCACGAGCGGAAAAAAAAACCGCTAGCATCCATTAACTCCGAGGTAAAGCTGTGACCAATTCGATTTGGCTTTGTTTCCTTTCTATCAATTTATTAGCTATTCGATATTTTATTTCCCTTATGTCCTTGGCTTAGAATATACATCTTTTTTTTTTTACATCGAAAGACAGCATAATGAGGAAGGTTGTACTAGAAGATTGCAATTGCAGCATCAATTACTGAGCATTTCGTCCTTAACAACGTCTACATAAGTTTATTTGCAATCGTTGCACGTAAGAGTAGGGAACTTAGCGAACGAGGTGGAAGAAGACGAATGATAAAATTGATGGCGAGCAACCCTGAAGGCTATTATCATCATTATTGACAATATCCTTGTACGGAATACGGACAGGGCAAGCCATGGACATATAACAACACCTAATTGGATGGGAGTGCCTTGGGATGTGCACACATATACACACAGGATGTTGGCAAAAGGTATACAGACGGAGGGGACGAAACTTAAGTTGACCACCTTTGTAGACGTCGTCGTCAGAGCTGCGAGTCAAATGCAGCAATACAACCAGAGCAACGGAGAGGTGATGACATTTGCACTTGATGTCGAGAAATGGGTAATTGGCCAAAGGATTTTGTGTGCAGTTGGTTGGTTGGGGTGGTGATTTCAAAGAGTGACGTAGGTCTTGTGTGCAGGAATTAAGATTTTCCGTTACATTAAAAGTATATTTGATGGTGTTTGGGTTACTGATACAAGAAGGGGATAAGAAGAGAGAAAACCAAGGGTGGAGACATAAATTAACTCAATTGGATTCCTTTTGTTGCACAAATTGCCTCAAGATTTTATCATTTTAAAGTTAACCAAAGATAACCCGAGTCCTTTTAGTTTATTTCCAATAAATGACGTTAGGGTTAAGCCAAAGGACAAATACATACGCAAAAGGGTTATAGCTATCTAGAGTGGTTTGCTTTGAGATAATCTTTCTAGTTTCCTTTAGCCCGTACTTTGTGCACATATGTACATTGGTCATACTCTTCGAAAGGGTAACAGGTCCATAGCTAACCAAACGACGCAATGGAACCCGCTTACTCAGGACGCCCTGCCGTAAAAGCAATGTCAAAGCAATTACTGCTACAGAAATCAAATCCAAGTTTCGTGAAGAACTTAGGGTCCTTGGAATACAGCACAGTTGGGTTCCTGGGCACGAAGATGTCCCGGGCAATGAAAGAGCAAATGAATCAGCAAGAGAAGCTTCATCAGATTCGTTAGAACAAACTGACATCTCTATAAGCATCACGCATTCCGTTCTCAGGCTTGAAAGAGGGAAACTAGCCGCGAGAGAGGTGAACCTTTAATGGAATTCTATAGAAATTTGCACATTGTAAGACAACTATGGCCATCCTTCGATAGAGCAAAGACCAAGAGACTTATGCCTAAAGACAGACGATCCCTGTCCATGCTTGTGGGGATCCTCATGGGTCACAACAGTCTGCGAAGTCTGAAGAAACTGCGTCCAACAGAAGAAGAACTTTGTAGAGGATATAGCAATGTGGAAGATGTTGAAAACACTACAGACTTTCTATGCCAATGTCCTGGACCCCAGTAATTCAGAATTAAATTCATCTCTAAACACTACTTCCAAAGCCTAGATGAACTCTCTAGTGAAGGGGTCAAATCGCAGCTCCCAGGCGGCCAATTGACATCGCCAAGAAGGTTAATAACATGATTTGGGAATTTGGTACGCAAAAGATCGATTCTGTCATAGGCTTATGGCATCCTGCATGAACCAGAAGTCGTCTAAATCCTTCAACTTCAGTAAAACAAAAGCCGGTTAACATGGCTCTGTTGACCGATACTCATTTTCGACGTCTCATATTCTCATCTATGCGCACCGTACAAAGACGGGGAACATGAGTGTTGTCGACTAGTATTCCAGTCTCAAGAACTTTTTGTGCCTTTTTAGGGAGCTTATCGATCATTCTCTTCTTCCATTCATCCGGAATACTCTCGGCTTCCCATGTTCTCCCGACAAGCTCCGCGGGTATGCCGTCAAAGCCTGCCGCCTTATTACTTTTCAGAGCTTTTATCGCGGTAATAATCTCATCCTCACTTGTGGTTGTGGTGCGAATTCGGGAATTAATTTCACGGGCACTTCAGTTTGACTCGGGTGCATATTACTGAAGAACACATTTTCAAAACCGAAGTAAAATTCTCCTTCGATCTCATGAGTTGATCCTCATACGACGTGTCTCAGCCTATTACAGGATGTTGAGTAGTGGTGGTTCTGTATAGGGTTCTGCTATCGCACCTCGCTGCAGCTTCTTCTGCTTCCGTAGCCAGCACATTATTTTGATTGAGCTTGTCACGTCGCACGCTATACTGTACTTCTCTCAACATCATGCGATATAAGGAATCTAGCTCCATCCTCCCTGCTGTTGGAGCTGCTGCAATTCGTGCTCTTAGCTGTTTTCGCTCGTTGATCCTTCTCCATATATCTTTGTAGAGTTATGTCCTAATTCTAAAATACCAGCATTTGTAAAAAAAAAAGTGATTGGAACTTGCTGAGGAGTCAAGCAAGGTTCACGGGCGGACCACTAAGGATGAAGGAGAGTGGGAGGGTTTCATCCTTATTGTGTACAGCAGTGCGGTGGGGGGTAGGGAAGAGAAGAAAAAGAATATTTGGCATAAGCTTCAAGCAATTACATCCAATTTTCGCATCCTTTCCTTATGTAAATAAAGAAGAAATGTCTGAAAGAAGCAAATCGAGAAATTTTAATCAAAGTGCAAAGTGTTCGTAAATATAAAATCTTTATGCAAAGAAATTGAATTAATACCATGTTTTCCATGTTTTACATTTTTAATAACCACAAAGATTAAGGTTTATGATTAGATACCGCATAATAAAATAAAACAACCAAACTTAACGATTTGAGTAGTGCAATGCATTTCAACATTATCCACAAAGTGCACTATAATTATTTTACACCTGCAATAAAGGAAATGTCTGAGTCCTTTGGGTGGAATTATCGTAACAGCATATTGCTCTATTAAGTTGCAGGTGGATCGAGGTTTATTGGGTAATTCAGAAGTAACAGCGCCAATTATTTTTGCTTCTGTGTGGGGTATTAATTTTCTTTTCATTCGGTTTTACACTTGAAATGCACAGTGTCCTAGATGTAACATTGATTTTTTACTTTTTTTTTGCGAATATGATGTGGCTTTTGGGAAACTGCAGCAAGTGTCCTGGTTTTTGAAATTGTGTTTTATGCCGCCGGGGATTACTTAAAAGACATTTTTCTTGCGATTATATCTCGAGTGTTTGTGCTCCCTTTAACTTACTATTCTGTGTAAGTAACTTCTACGCGAAAGTTAAGGTTGGATTTAAGAATGTGTATCTGATGAGCTCTTGGGAAAATACAGTTTGCTTTAAAGGATTTTTAGATAGTTATGCTGATTTAATGGATTACACAGGGATTCGTATTAAATGCAATTGAATGTGATCTTCAAAGGCAAGTCGACTAGGCATTGCTATCTATAAGATTGGCCCTCCTTAGCTTCCAATTCCAAAACTATCTGCCAATCAACATTCAATATGTGAGCCAAGGTTATGTTTAAAGTTACCTCTCTTCCCGCATAACAAATGACCATCGTCATCCTGATGTATAGCTTTAATAATATATTTGTTCATTCCCTGATTACTTATATACTAACGACCTTTTGTATACCAAATGTAAAAAAAAAAAAAGTCCTAGTGAAACAAATAATTGATTTGTAATAAACCAAAGGATTAATGATCTACTGTCTGCATTGCAGATACCAAGTGTTAGCGGAGGTGATATGGACGACGAACAAGTGATTTGGGTCAACAAACAACTGACCAAAGTGTCCATATTATCCTTTCCTTCTTCCTTTGCCCATTGCCACCATATGTATCGTCGTCGTCGTCGTACACCCCACGAGGGTATACAATCAAATTGTAAACGCTATCTGCGCTTGACATTGATTTATGTAACTTCGATTATACGAGAACGGTTTTAGTCTTCTGGAAAATCAGTCTCGATGTCCTGATTTTGAAGCAACAAACAGCTTAAGAAGAAGATTTATATTCATGACCAGTTGAGTAGTTCGAAGAGAGTTGTTTTAATGGTGTTACAGATGATTGATATGGAATAGTATGAAGAATGGTTTTGGTTTTGTCCCTTTTTCTTTTGTTGGTGGTTTAAAATATTGAGAACGGGTTAGGGGATTTAGAAAGAGGATGATACTTACTGGGGAATTAGTACAATTTTCTGCACAGACAGTGAGAGTAACTTTGGAAAATTGCAATTCCTTTGAAAGGACGTAAATAATGTAATAAATCATATGATGGGTCTTTCTGTATGGGAAAGGGTTGGCTTCTGTTAGAACTGGATATTGTTATGGGTACTATCATTAGGTAAGCGGGTTGGCAGAAGAAAAACCTGTCTCTCCCATAGGGGGAAGAAAGGTAGAGGATGGGCCATCTAGTGGTTTGTTTTTAATTCAAAGGTTATTTTGACACTGGCAGCTGTTTGCCGCTCGAAATCTTAACATGAGTGAGAACGGAACGAAATGAGTTGCTTTTCGCTTGAACAATATTGGGAAATATTGAAAACATATTTTCAAAGGGAGTGCTGTGAAGCCTAAACAGTGCGTTTTTTTAAAAGAAGTTTTGGCCGAAATGAAGCGCCTGCTGTACGCAAGCTTGCGCACAAAGTTTGTGAGACTTTTATGGTAATGAACAACACTCATGGTCCCCGTCGTCGTACTGTGCGCACAGACGAGAATGTGGCTGATGTAGCCGATATTGTGACACCCCAAAACATGAGGCTGGGAGCAACGTTTCGTTCAACGGTGGGCGTTACAGAGCTATGTAGACTGCTTTTTTTTTTAATGACAATGAAGACATGGATTTGGACGATCTCTGGTTCAGGCAGACGGCCACTTGATCGACGCTGTGTTCCGGGCATTGGCCCTCTATTGGCTGCTTACGGGCTAATATTTATTTAGTTTATTCATTTTTTATTATCATATGATGGATCCTCATGTCACCTTATCAACAGGAAATGAAGAACCTCGACTACGTCGATGATGTTTGCCTTCTGTCTCTGTTTGTCCAAATGACAGCAAATGTGGAGAGGGAAGCAGACGTCGTTGGACTTAAAATTAACTCGATAAAAACAAAAATGATCAGCCTAGGTCCGAACTCATCAACTCATATATGTATTGCTGGACAGAGAGTAGGTTGAGAGAGTAGAGAATTTCCAATACCTTGGGAGTACGCACGTCACTATCAAGAGGAAGTTTGTCAATAGGTACCTCTTAAGGACCTTTTGGCCATACGACGTGGCAGTGGATTTATCACACTTGGTCCACTTGCTCAGGATGGCAGGATACGCTGCAGTCCTACAAGTAGGTAGGTAGCTCAGGCACATTTTCAGAAACCACACACGATGACCCATAAAGGGATACAGGACATAAGTCCATAAGTCCACATGAAGGGTAAACTGGAAAAGTCCAATTTTTGTCAGAACTGAACTGGTTGCGCCATCTTGTGGTGTTTTCCTAATACGTTTTGATGTAATATGTTTACTGCTGAAAAGGGGGTTACATTCTTAGAAAACGATATACCATGCAGCGGAAAAAGGACCTTTTATTTTCGTTTTTCTTAAAATCTGTATAAATGGACATCGATCCTTCCTATGGATCTTGGGTGAGAATAAAGTACTGGCCTTCTGTTATTGAAGGTTCTTGTTACTCGATTCTTTGCGTTTTGGGCTTTTCCTACGAGTACGAACAAGAGACATAACAAACTTATAAAATCAAAATGATGTCTATCAGTCCAAATTCTGCTTACTTTTTAAAATTTTGACTTAAGAGTTAAGATACCTCTGGTGAATATTTCATAACCGATTTATAACCAGTAAGTGCCATTAATATTTCCTTTGCTTTCTTCACCTTTTACGCTCCAAATCGCAATATAATCTTCGAACTTTGATCGATAAAAGCATTTCAATTTATCGGACAAGCCAGCTGGCTTTAAAAACTCAAAAACGATTAATCCTAATGGAGATACATGTTTCTCTAAGGAATCTTCTTCCCTGTAATTAGTCTAATTTTAAGTTACGAATATTTTACGACTTAACATTTGCGCACACGCCTACACCTACATATATCTTGCAATAATTTATTGCCTTACCTTAATGAACAAGTCCACTCTACATAAATTTCCTATTGAAATTCAATGACGCAGCTCAACGTCCACGTAAATTATTCTCAAACAAGAATTCTCCACAGAAAAAAAAAAAAAAAACAAGTACTGCTCAAATAGCAAATGACAGGACCCTATAGCTATACCGAGCTACACACCTTCTGATTATACTTCTAAGACCCAATTTAAAATTACTGTCAACGCTTAGTCTATAGTCCGTTGATTTGGAAGCAATTAATTACAAGCGGCAACTGTAACAAATGTTGTCTTGTAATTGAAGGCGGCGCGCGGCGGGAGGGTAGACGCAGACGGGCGGCCAAGTTAAATGCAAAGTGGGGCAAACAGGAAAGAAGTTCTCTACATCCACACAGTCACAGTGTTGCCTTAAGTTGGTTAACTTTTTGAGAAATTGAAGTAATTATCCATATCCGGCGGATATAAGAACGAAATCCAAATGAAAGTTATATTTATGTGCGCCATAATGTTTCTCTCCTCTCTGCCGCTCTGCTTGGTGGGAATTTTAGTTGGTTGCGCCTTCCAGCACTAACGGGGTGCTGCTATACCTTCACGAGGATGTAAATCGAGATATTTGCCAAATGAATTTAAATTAGAACCTAAAGGCCTTCGCAAGCATAATAGAAATGGAGCGAATCCTTGTGCGAATGTGTATCCATTGGCAAATTGTGAATTTATGTTCTTAGGATATGTTTGACATAGGTATCGTAGCGCTACTAAATTATTTCTAATTCGATGCCTTTGTTTTAATGGGTGTGCTTATGATTTGGAGGCAACTTTTCCAACACACTGTTTGGCTTTTTTTTGGTGTAGGTATCTCAAAACTGTCCTTTTTTTTTGTCGGATGTGGAAGAGGCGAAACCTTGCATGTAAATTTTAAAAGGAGGTTTTTCATTAAAAGAAATGTAAGAGAAAATGAAGAAAAATCCACCTGCCAGCCAAGCAGACGAAGGCGAGGCGAAGCGACTACTAGTAGGAAGCGCCACTCTCTCTGTTAGCACTCTTCACCGTCGTCGTCGTCGTCGTCGTCATCGTCTTTGTATTTACCACTTAAGACAGTTGCTATTGTCAACATCAAGGGAAATGGAATTAAAAAGGGAAAAACGACAAAAGCAGAGAGAAAGACGCTCAAAAAAGTCATTTTGATCCTCTTTGCAGTGAAGGATAATTTGACAAACATTTCATTTTTATGTGACATTTGTGAATTGTTGTAATATTATGTGTCCCTTTTGCTGTTTGTCAAGAGGGAGTTGTTAATACTGCTCATTTGAAATTCAATGGGGTTGTGATGAATTTGTCCTTGAATGTCACATACGTGTGACAAAGGATTTGCCTGCTACCTACTCTGCTCTGCTAGTTATAATCTTGGATGTTGTTTTCATGGCAGTTGCAGAGGGCTGTACTCGTACATAGGAAGTGTGGTCTTAAAAATGTAATTGTGCATTTTTTATTTGTGACATGCTTTTTGAATAGATTTCACGAGCAAGAAGAAAATGACAAGTCGTTTTTGGAAGAGAACACGTGAACAAGTTAATCCATTATTATGTAGTATCCTTGTTTTAGTACCTTGAGAAATTTAGACTATAAAAATATATTTTTTAGTTATTTTGTATGCAAAAGACAGAAGCACATCCAAATTAAATGTATGACTCAAACATTGAGATGAGAATTGAAGAGTTTTGAGGGACGTGGTAGACAACTTCGATCAATTCAAGACCAGTATCTTTTGTCGTAAGAGGTCAAGTAAATTTGAAAGTACTTGAGTATCATCTGATGGTAGGCCATGTACTTAAAACGCGTCGTCTTGATCTTGCATCGGCTTAGTGGAACTAGATTACAAACCTTGCCTGTCGTCAAGGCCGCGGGTTAGGTCTATAGCCATAGAGGAAGATGTCTTCCCACATCCACAGCTTTTCAGTGCAGCAGTTTGGATACCGTCTCCTTGGGCCTGGCTACTATAGACCTACTCTCGCGAGTAAAAATCTGTTGTGGATGATGACTCAGTGATAATTGGATTGGACTACTGTGCAACCTGTGGTTCCATTCCATTATTCCAGAGAATAATATCAACATTTTTTCACGACCCCCTCCAAAGGTACTTCTATTATGAGGAAAGGTTAAGTTAGGTTATGAGGAGGTGTGTTATATCACTCTACGTGCACTCGAAGACATTAAATGGTTCATTGTGCTTATTCCTAGAAGTGGAGTGGGAGGGAAAAAATGAAGGAGTAGTACTGGAAGGTGGACATTTATCTTAGTGTCTAAGGTCTCTCGGCCGTAAAGCACGTGAAGTAAAGCGTAGTCCTGTCTGGATAACAAGGAAACGTTGACCTCATAATCTATTATGTGATCAATAATACTGTACAGTTTTCCGATCGGCGGCAGAATGGATATTTCAGTCTCACTGGTATTCATAGCTAGCCCCAGTCTAGCCCAATTTTTGCCTTTTCGTTTAGGTACCAATCAGAATTTGCTTTGTGGTGACTTATGGTGATCAGATCAGTGATTCTCGACATTTCTTAACCACCTTAACCACTACATATTTTTATATCCGACTGTATTGATACAGTAACCTTTTCCATTGGCAGTGTTTAATATTTGGAAGACGCTACATGCTTCTGGAAGTCTGTAAGACTCCTGTTTTTATAGTACTTCAGACTGAATACAAGCTCGGCACTCCCTGTGATGAACAAGTTCAAGGGTAGGAGATGAATAATCATATCCAGCTCAGCTTTTCTCTCATTACTCCTGTTGTGCAGAGTGTTCCTTGTCTTTGCACTGTTTAGAGTTCATTTAGATAGCTCTTTATTGATCGGTCTGATGATGTGTACATGCAATGAATGATACAAGGTTGCAATCCCCAACTTTTCCTGAAAGATCTTTTGCAGGCATTGAGAGCATTCAGACTTTTCTTCATTCTTTCTTCTGTATTCCTTCGAAGTTGAAGTGAAGTTGGGACAAACGGCGTTGTCTATGACCATTAACTTTAAGCTCCTGGGTCAGTCAAATCTTGTACGGGTGTAGGACCAAATCATACCTCGGATTCTCCTGCACACTCTCATGGAAAGCAGCGATATTTTCGGAAGATCGTGAGTTTCGTTGACGTACGGATTTTGGCTGATTGCTGACTGAAATGGTCAGGAACATAAATGTATCCTCTTGGAAGGACGATTATGGCGATCGTCAAGCAGGACGAGTGGGCAACTCGCACTTCATGCAAATTTGTGAGACTTTTCCATTTGCAATGTGGGGGCCTACGGTGAAAAAGGTTGGAAACCACTGCTCTATGGACTACTCATTGTATTCTTAAAACCGGGTTCCTTCAGTCGGGTTGAAAACAGCAGCCGATGAACTGTGCTTCTGTGAGGTCCTCTTGTATTGCTTAACTGAATTATCATGATAATGAAATTGAGTCATGTAAGTCTGAGCGTATGTCAGCTATAAGGTTTGGCTATGATGTGTAGGCGGTGTTCAAGGTTCAATGGGGTACCTTTATTCGTCTAGCCACTTGAAACTCTTTCTTTCCAAAAAGGACTAATCTGCTTTTTCTACAATTTTCAAAACCTACTTCCTTTGTGTCGTTTTGCTCGAAATTACAAATATAAAACGAAAGACCGACAGATGGTGTAGTTTTCATTATACCAATGTACATTCCTACATAAATATCTTCAATGTAACTGAATGTATCCATTCTACAAGTGCGTACTTTCGCACTTACTGTGCACTGCCACTAGCGTGGGAAGGTCATAATAGCAGCCATAGTCATAACCAGGCGACAAATTGCAAACGTTTAGAATTAATGTCTTTTTGTAACATTTTTTTCGTCCCGGACACAGCTTTTGTCAAGTTCCTCCATTGTTACTATGTAAGATAGCACACAAAAAAACGGATATATTAATGTCAACGCAAAGAAATATGATGATGGTTGATAATTTATGAATACATTTTCGCATGAGGAATGAATATTTCGCCGCCTTTATTTGTGTCTAGCTTTAAGAGTACCTTTAAGCTGTTTTGTATCTATTTTAGACTAGATACTTTCACGATTTTGGATTGTATTGGACTTATTATATCTTTACTTTGCTCTAGATACACAAGAATAAGTATGCAATTTCAAATTCCAAGATCTCTCCTCGAACTAGTCTAATCGAAAATTCCTTTTACCAACCACTTTTCGAGTGTTGCATTGGCGCACGCAAAGTATCTAAACACAGGTCAAGGTGCTGTATTGCATTGGGATCATATTCATTGTTTGGGGTTACGTAAGGCATTTCCTACTTCCTGTTAGTTAAATAAGATAAAACCGTGAAACATATACACACAACGTGCCTAGGGGGAGCGCACAGACTTTCTAAGCTACTAATGTGGGTAAACTTTATTTCGGGCACGTTGTTTCGAAACATTTTGGTGTGTTTGTGGGTAGCTACCCCCTTGAATCGAACAATTCATGTTCTCCGTGCAGAAGGGGTTAAGCCCAGGAGAGGACCTAGTAATCCTGGTACAGAATCAATAAATGACTACCTTCCCGGAGCGGTATGTCTGCGATAATAAATTTAATGTTTTTTTGGTCTTAATGCTCCTACAAAATGGTATCCAAATGGAACGAAAATTGAAAGCTATCAAATGGCAGAACACGAACACCGAATTAGGTGGACAAATTACAGAAAGGCATTTATACGTAATATTGAGGATGAAAGGACTACAAAAATCTGCATTAAAACTTGAAGACATAAAGTTCCGAAAAGTTTGTGCCAACGAAATTACTTATAAAACAAAAGTCTCTGGGCAGAGGTGATAAGGATTTTACACATAATTCAACCTCAAATATTTCCCTCATGTTGTGGTATTTACTGGCTATATTTCCAGGCTTAAATATGAGAGGAATTTTGTTATTATCTGAATCGAATGGTCGTATCAATTTCTTTCATGGATTAGATGTAACATTGTTAAGGAGGGGAAATATTTTTCAATATAATTCTATTCGAAAATGTGAGCCATTCACTCCTTTTCAAGAAGTATTCACTTTCATTCAATGAATACTTCGAATGTGAGTCTACTAAGCACTCAAATATTGATGAATATAAGAACCATGATGATTCGTTTGCATTCCGCTTACCTTTTCCTACATGATTCATGTTCGCTTGTTTTCTGTATGCGTGAGACTGTGAAAGGCTCGTTTTTTAGCGAATGATTCACAACGGCAAATGAATGGATGCATGCAGTTCTCAAGCAAGTACATATAAATATATAGATCTTCAGATTCATGTGCAAATTTTTGAAACTTAAGTCTATCCGTCGAAGTCGAGTGCCTTTTCCAAATATCCTCTTTTAAGACAGTTTAGAAGTTTAGCTTTCAGTACCTCAGCGTGATGTGCTTTCCTGATATTTACAAATTTCCAACTATACCATTTTCATTTGGTATCCTTCCGATCAAATACTTAATATATCTCAGAGTATTTAATTTAATTAAATTTAAAAATTATGACATGTGTGCTGCCTGCGTCTCAAGTGTGCATACAGCTTTAATTTACCTCTTGTATTCTCACATATGACATTAAAAAATCTGAATACCCAGCCATCACCAGGGAAGAAAGTATTGTCCCCGTGTACCTCACGCGATTGTTCTTTACTTTTATTTGACATAGAAAAGCTTTCACACTCCAAGAATGATGTCCTTATTCTCAGAAAAAAAAATCCTTATTCAGGAGGGAAATTTGCATACGTATTCAAACAAGTATACACCATTGTAGTGCATTAACTTTACCTTCTATTCTGGCTATTTTCAATTAATATAAAACACCTCGTGTGAGTCCAGGATTTCATAAACAAAGAGTTTAGTGTTAGAGATAATAACTAGATGTGCAACAAGAGAGAGGTTGGCACATTAAGAATTCATGACAGGACAGAGTATACACTATACAAAGTGCTGCCCAATGGATGCATTAATTACGAACGTACAACTTAAAGTTCATGAAAGGGAAATTCTGAATGTTTTACTTTATTTTCAATTTCATGTCACCAACTGCATTTGCCAGGAGAAAAAAAATCAAAACAACTTTCTTAATTTCACTTGAGTCTAACTTACATTGGAAAGGAGAAAAATCTAATCAAACTTAGGGTAATTTTTGCTCCCAAAGATTCACGGTAGAAATAACTTAAGTGCATTGAAGAAATTTCCGTTCGAAGACTTGTAATTATAAAAAAAGCAAAAACTACTTTGAACTTTTCTATTTGAAACCGAAAGCCTTATTCCAATTCGATTGCTACGTCAGTTCGATAAATCGTCAAAGTTTCCTTCGAATTATTTTTCAAAGTTTTCGCTCTGAGGGAAAGTTGGGTTTTAATTTGAAAAGTATGTTTACTCTTCCTTTCAGAAACGAGAGCATGAGAAGTTTAGTTGCAAATATACTAGGTACATGTGTGTAGGTACAATTGTTTAGTCCAAAACTATTTTCATCTTTGCAACGTAGGTAGGTTCTTTTTAAAGTTTAACTTCGAGGTGAAATGCGTTCACTGATAACTGGTAGATTTTGGGCAGATTCACTATGTATACCTACTCGAATTTTATTGCAATTTTCAGACGACAGGAGCATTGTCTTAAATGTTTTTACATAGAGAGCAAAACAAATGTGTCAACAGAAAGTATGAATAAGGTAAAATTAGTACAATTTGTACGAGTGTACTAGTACCGTTTTTGTTTTTGACGTTACTAATTGTCATTTTGATTAAATAAATCTTTTGTATGTCTAATTTTTACCAATTTTTACCAGGGAAAAGAGTTTTAGGAATTTTCGATCTCGAAATTTTGATAAATTCAGATCTTACCTAATCGAAAAAAGTGAGTCTGACACTTTGTTCAGTCCGTCAGCGAGGCTACAGCTTAAACTGGCAAACAGATTTGATCAAACTTCATAACCGGAGTCTTTGAGCTTATCCCATGAGGTCAAATTAAGTTTAGTTTTTAGCCTTAATGTTCTCGGTACATTATTTTTAGAAAATTTGATCAAAAATTATTTTCTGGAAAGCGCTTGGTACAAAATGTAATAAGATTGTATGCTTCATCTTTTGCCAAAAGCGTTCATAACGGTACTTTATGCTTCAAGATGGATTACAACTTTTTGGCGAAAAATTTTTATAACGTCACTTGAGGCAATTAAAAAACAAAAAAAAGGTTGTACCGTTTTCACTCAAATTTATATTTTTTAAAGCTTATGCTGTAAGGATGACGTACCTCATTTTTGGCTAAAAGTGGGAATAACGGTACTTTTTTTAAGGCCAAGAGGTTTTATCCAATTTACTCGAAAATGTTGTTTAAATTTTTTATTTGAATTAATCTAGACAATTGCTAATCTTTTTGGCCAAAAGTTGCTCTAAACGGTACTTTTTTCATGACAACTTAGACAAAGTGTATGAAATCATTGGCATCCTATACCGCAAAACATCGTACGAAGTCATGGATACTGACAGACTGAAGTTGGTGCTCCAGATGCGCAACCAATGATTCTAAACATGTGGATTTGAGATGAAGCTGTACTTGAAGTAGCGAAATTGCTTGAGGTATAATCAAAATCCAACAAGGACTCCACAGGGGCATAAGTCGCAGGATAACAAAATTGCCAACATGAAATAACTAATGTGACTTAGAGTTAAAGAATTATTTGTCCGCAGGTACTGTAGTGACGTAATTCATCAAATACTAAGTCATTGGCTAGAGAGTCGACTAGAGTCTAGAGAGTAGTAGTATAGTTTTATACCGCTAAACTAAATTTTTCATCGAAAGTTTTCCTCACATAGAAAAAAACATTTGGATTAATTTATCAGTCTTTTGCAACTTTCCAATGTGTTGTAAATAAAATCATCCAGAACCATTTGACACGTTTTCTCCCCACTCATCCATTCTTAAAGTTATAAAATGTTGTCCTTGCTTCTCTGGGAGTCCCAACTTTTACATAGTGTACTTGCAAGGTAACCAAGTAAATTTTTTACCTCATACCAAGTAACATCTGTATGAATATATGAATACAAATAACTCTTGACTTTTCTTATAATAATATAATAATATTTTCAAATTGTCTGTTAATCTTAAAGGAAGTAACATCTCCTTTTGATCTGCCGCTGCTCCTTCTTCAAATATCTACTTCAGATGAAACACGCTTATGAAATTGACACTCATTGTTTCCGTATTGCTTACAACCCACTGAATCCGTCATGCATACGAGAGAAAGACGCCATTGGGCATATGAGTAGGAGGAGCACTAGTCAGGAGGGTGTAGGAAGCATTTACACACATTCATGAACACATGTTTCGAACTGAAACAACAATTTTCTACTCGAGTAATTGGAAGTTATTTTGGCTGTTTTTTTCTTTCCTTACGAATCTGAGTATAAGCAATTTGGTTAGGCCATTGGAGGAGTCATCTGATTTCAAAATAGGGCTGGGAAAATATTCACCCCCTATTTCTATGAAAAGCCCCACAAATTTCATGCACTCAAATATATATTGTGCGCCAAATTTAAATATATATACGTACAGTATGTGGGGGGGGGGGATCTCTAGTATCCGAAAGCCAGAAAATGCAAATTAATTCAGCATCCCGATTCCGCTTCGAAATTATGACAAAATTGTTATTTGAGTTTGCTTCACAAACATGACGACACCGACGAGAGGAGTCATCGTCAACTTAATATTCTCTTGTTTTTCGAAGCATTTCTTGCGGTTTCCTTTTCCTCTTACATTAGGGTGTAATTTGGACGCATCCATGTGCAAATAATAATAAGACAATACAATTTATAGCAAATGACATTTTTCCGGCAAAGATTATTTCGACCATATCCAAATGTGTCGTTTTGCTGCCTAGCTCAAGGGCACCACTCACAACAGAGTGTGCAGTAATGTATCCTTTTGCCAAGTTAAACCATTTGAAGGCTACTACACCCTCATCTACATATGTATGTTTGTACAAACGAGAGTAGTAATTAAATGCAGTGGTGGTGCTTTAAAAGTGTCGGCTGCAAAAAAGTGTTAACAATACATCTCACTTCCTTCTTTTATTCCCGGGAGAATTATAATAAACAAAGAAGAAATGTAATTAACATTAATAAAGGACTTTTTTTGTATTTTCCTTTTTCTGTTTCCAACTTTTTATATTTCCTTTGGTTGGTCTGCGTCATACTGCGGCAACGAAATGAAACGCATATTATTTTTTGTTAAGGATAACTGCTTCTATTTGCACTTTCAAACTGGCAAAATGTAGATAAATACATCTAGATGGATGATGCATGATATTTTTGAGTACAACTGCCATTCAATTTGAACTAATTGCTTGGTTAAGTGGTAGGCCCATGTCCAGATCAGCATTATTCCAGAGTATTTATATATTCCCTAGAAATACTACAAACAATAGATATTGTTTGATTCCAAATACATATCCCATGCAATTAGCAGAAAGGTATGCTGGAAAATTTCGGAAAATATCTATGCCTAAGGCAAGCGTGGTAACATTTCTATTTACCTTGTAAATTGGTGTTTGTGTTCCGACACTAATGGAATCTATCAATTCCGTAGGTAACGACCACCACCAACATGTTATATTGACTATTTTATGTGGGTTGCTGGCATCTGGCCTCAAATATAATATCTATCTTCTGCACTTGAGGTACTATGTACTTGTGTGTAAAATTTGGTTAAAACTCTACAAGGCATAGAGTAATGCGTATGTTACCATCTAAGTTCATCATTCAGAGCTGGATGCAAGGATGTGTGTGTGTTGGCCGAAGAAAGAATCAATTAATATGTACAGGCATGCATGCAGGACGTAATGGATTCTTCTTGTCGAAGAAATTTTGCAGATTTTCCAGATGCTCTTAGATATTTTATCAAACTCAATGTACATTCGCCTGCAGGCGAATATATTTTAATGTTTCAAGTAAATTTGAAATTAAATTATTCATTAACCGAAACTCAATGAAGGGTGCTTTTAGCTGAACTCTACGAATTGATTGTTTTTGGAAAAGGAAAAAGGATTGTAAAAGCTGGTTAAAAAGTTTTCATGTATTTTTGAAGCCCTTTCAGTCAGAGTGTCTGTCCAGTTCTCTCGGAGGAAGAAGGGATGTAATTAAAGTTTGTCTAGCATTTAAAATTGTGACTTTGTGTGCATAGGGAGTCCGGTATATACTATCCACATTATTTTTTTTGGAAAACCTTTGATATAATGCAAGAATGTGTTGCTGTAGAGATGCACTTATGACCCTATTTAGTATAAGTTTTTTCGGAGTATTGAAAGGTATAAAGGAAGCTGGTAACCAAAGTTTACGGAAGCATACATATGCTTCCATATTTATGTTGTTGTAACCTGAAGATGTTTATTGATTGCAAAGCTTCTTGCAGATAGCCAAGTGGCTGTCGCCCAGACAAATAAGGCAAACTATCAAGTTGAAAAGATCTATGTTTCTGTACAGCCCATCTATCTATGGTTGCTAAAACACTGTTAAGTAGGCACTCGAATTCGTCAGTTTTTGCAAAAGGGCGACAAAGGTATAAGTGGATGTCATTCGCATAGAGTTGGGTTGCCGTATATCGGCACACTAGTGGAAGATTGTTGATATAAATTCGAAATAAGATGGGACCTAAAATCAAACTCTGGGGAACGTCTTGACTGACCATTTTGCAGTCGGAGGATAAATCACCTTTAGCAACTCTTTGCCTTCTATTGGTTAGAAAACTCTTTATAAGTTTAAAGGCTCTTGCGCTGATGGTCAAGTTTTGAACAGAGAACGTCATGGTTTACATTATCAAAAAAGCTTTCGATTAGACAAAAGAGACAGTTATCCTGCATCAAAGCACTGCCTTATATCTTCAAACATGTTCACCATTGCTGAGGAACAGCTATGGCCTTTTCTGAAGATCGACTGGAATGGACTAAGTAGTTCATTTTGGAACAAATGGTTTTGAATCTCTTAGTTCTAAGGATTTTTTTCGAAAACTTTAGACAGACATGGAGGCAAATTGGCCTGCAGTCATAATTAGTGGTTGGGTTTGGGAATAATCAAAAGAAGTATGAGATGGGGTATATGTGTTCAGATTAATTCAGCGTCAATTTGTTTACCATAGGCCCAGTATTTTTAGTGCCACTTGATCCATGACAAAGAAGTTTTGATACTCTTCTACGTTCCCTACAAGTTGTATGCATATTGAAAGAAGTTGCAATTCATTTGAATCACAAAAGAACCATGAAGGACCATATTGAAGGAGGTATTGACATTGGTAGTATTGATCGTACAAGGCTCAGAAGTTATGATGGTCCAATAAAGAATTAAATTTGTATTCAACGACATTATTTTTGATTATGTAAGGTTAGGTATACACATCCCCCTACCAGGCTCATTAAACTTGTCCCAGGTGAGCGGTCGAGATTTAAGACCACGGAACAACTTGCTTATTTATATGTATGTATGTATATAGGAGACTGCTTGGAGATATTGACTTCGCAGTCTTTTCTAAATAGTGCAATAGTGCAAAGCGCTGATAGGTCAGTTGATATAGTGCAAAATGGCCGACAAAAAACCAACAGGATCACACGAGTGCCACATTCGTGTCTTCCTTTCTCCACTTAAGGCATACCAACAACTGTCAGTTAGGCACCTAGAGCCTTTCCTTTTGGCCTTTTGGATCACAAACTTTTGGGTTCTTTTCGATTTGTAAAATATTTAAGCTTATGAAAGTATTTGCGATGCAAGTAATTCATTGCGAGCTAGTTTCTATAACCACAAGTAGCACAAGTATAACTTATCATATTAGACTACAAATTTGAATTAAAATAACTGGGAAGACTATTTGATATCGTAGTTAGGAGGAAAATCAGTGCGTTTTGCCAGAAATTATTCATAAAACCCTTTCCACCGGTCTTCCTTGCCCAAGGGCTAAATTTGGTTAAAGTTTTCCAGCGAAACCATCCAGAGTTTATTTGGTGGGGTTTTTTTTCTTCTCAGAAATTGAAATCAGTAACTTTTTGCTTTCCCGATTATGCAGTAATCTGAAAAATATTTTGAAATCAACTAACATACATAACTAGTGCTTCTGAAGTTTGGTTTACTTTTGTGAATTTCCAGGGTTTTCCATCAGATAGACTGGTTAATTGACACAGATTCGTGTCTCTTCTTGATTTTTCGATTCTGTTCAAACTATTTTGGCACAGTTCAAAAAGATTTGACATAGACCACCTAGCTACAATCTCGATGAGATTCAGCTCAGAATATTTTCCTTAAAGATACACATACTGTAAAAAAAAAATCTTTAAGCTTTAAAATCTGTTTACTCATTCAGGAAGCGTACCTTATTCCACCTACATGTTGCTATACAGCGGATAATACTTCCTGGCAACTGATTCCTGCTCAACAAACAGGAGTCAGTATTTTCTTTTTAATTTTTAAAGCAAAAATTTGTTGTAAATTTAAATCTGTTATTCATGGTGTACTGTTTCCATGGCCGATCATTGTGATATGTTTCAAACGAAACATGCATTCTAAGTTTCTAAACGTGTGTGCTGTGTGCGTTCTTATTCCAAAGAATTTTCTTTCCTCAGTATTTAGTCGTAAGCATGGGAAACTTCAAACAATCGATGTACATGAGTCAAAATCCTATTATGTAGGTTTCCTTAAGAACATTCATCATCTAGATAGATAGATAGCCAACTTTTGTTTAGTTGAGAGGAATATTTCTCCTCCTCTGTGTGCACATGCCGCATGTGAGGTTTTAATGAGGACCACACTTGCACTTGTTTTTAAAGCTTTCTGAAATTTAATTTCTACGAGTTGACTTGTCATAAAATTACTTTCGAACGTCTCAATTGGAGTATTGACTCGAAACTTCAAAACATTCTGAATTTAACAATTGACTGAAATTGAGTTCATTACTTATGGGATTGTGTGTGTTAGGGGTCATCCCTTGTCTGTTTTTTGAGAATAAATTATTTGGCCAATTGTGTGCTGAAAAACTTGTCACATAAAATAGACCACATACCAAATCTGCACTTCTGAGGAAGAGTCTTTTTTTCGAATTGATTTGCCACTTGTCACATACATAGCTATGGAGGTAGAAAATTAAATCACTTAAAATATAAAATTTTAGAAATTCAATTTGTTTGACCAAGTGATGGGCGACTTCAAGGCAATGCGTAGGCGAGCTGGATGTGTTCGATAAATTAAATCTAATCAAGTATTTTTGATGACATTGATTGAGGGCTCTTGAAAAAGTAATTGTTCAAACCACCATTTGGGATAATAATATAAAGTTTTTTTGCCGAATTCTGGGGGTTAGAACGGGCTTTTTATTTTTGGCATAAAATTCGTATTTCACTAGAAGTGGGGACGTTCTATATGAAGTTTTGGTACCTGGAGAATAGTGTTTGGATGATTAGACCCTTGCTTGGATAATTATTAATTTACCTTTCATTGAATAATTGTTGTTTTAGGAAATTTTTGTGATAAAATATGTATACACTGAAGTGTTTTTCTGAATAACAAATGTACATAGATTACTTACTTAGAATACGACATGATTTAAATATCCTACTCAAGTACGCTCTCACCTCATAATATTTAGGCTAACCTTAGGCCATATATACATATATGTATTTGGCTAAAGATATTTGAGTATAATTGATATAAGCACATGTCGTATTGGTGGGCAATGGACATGGTTTTGAAACTAAGTGGTCATTAAAGTTTTGAATGCCTCATACCTAAAGTTCTGTTAAAACCAAGTGCTACTATGCTACTTTAGTTAATGACTACAATTTTGTCAAACCGTGACGTTTATGTTTATTACAACTTTAAATGACATCACTGTTTATGGCGATGTTTGGGGCTAAAAACTTCAACCGCATGCACTGTATCCCAAGATATTTATCACTGAGCCGTGGCATCCACAAAGCAAATAATGCGCTAAGTCATTATGGATACAGAAGAAAAAGAATCATCATGGTATTCATAATGGCAGTGAAATGTACAAGTGTTTCACGAGCCTTTGAATCGTTCACAAAGTAGGTAGAAAACCCAGAACACTGCCAGTACGAACAGCAAATGCAACCTTTTTTATGACAGGAAAGCGGCAAAAACAAAGAGCACTGAAAGATTCACTCCCTTTTTTCCAAATATCTTTTTTAACAGATTCAGATGGTCCTTATTGCCATTCTGCTCGTGAACATTGACTTGGTTGTTTGAAACCGGCCCTTGGTGAGGATGCACTTAGACCAAGAGTAGGTCCATTGTGCTGCCGATGTGTCTTTGTCGCAACAGCTTCTGCAGAAGTCATTGTAGGAAATGCCCAGTTTTTGACTTGTCTCCCTATAGCACAGTGTCCGGTGAGAGTGTTTACTATTTTGGAGAGAGTTCCTCGCTTGTGTTTCTGAATTCTGGTGAACCTGGTTTTATTTACCATGGGTCAGAGTAGCCTCCCGCTGTTACAATGGTCGAGCTGTTGTTATCAATGGTTGGCATCGGCATGAAGAAGGTATTTAGAATAAGACGTTGGCGCCTCAATGTTGGTGACATGACGCTTATATTGTTAATACCAGAGGAGACTAGTCGAGCCAGCTCATCACCTTCAGAATTCCTTACCCAGCAAAGGTGCAGGGTCACCGTTCAAAGATACGCGGCAGTCTTTCACCGTCTTAGATCTCGTTGAGCTGGATCCGAGGGATTTGATGGCCGCCTGGCTGTCGATGTGTCGATGACCGATACTGATACTGCATTAACCGCCAGACAATCGGCTGCTTGATAAATGGCACGGACTTCGCCTTGAAAAATGTTGCAGTAGTAAGGAAGGCTGAAGGAGAGGTGGATCTGGTTCATGTCTTTCCAGCATCGACTTCTTCCTCGGTTTTGGATCCATCCGTAAAGATTATCAGCGATTCAATGTGTAGGACATCCTGTTGTGTCCATTTAGTTATGTTGGGTATTTAGTATTCCTAGCCCATGTTGAAGTTGTGTTCAGTGGACTGGTGGTCGCTGACCTTTGGAAGATGGGGATGCATCAATAGTATTCTGGCATGTCCGTCCAGTGTGCTGTTCCGTCCATGTCAATTGACAGTAGGTGGAGCATGGTTTGGAGCGCTGAGGTTCTCAGTGCACCATTAATACTGAGACAAGCGACTCATTCACTTTTTTCGATTATCATTAGGTTGGACGTCTTCTCCAGGGTAGGCCACCAGAATAGTGCTCCGTACATAACTATCGATTTTATTACCGAAGTGTACAGCTAGTACTTACATGATGTTTGGTTGCAGACCCCTGGTGGGACATACTCATTTTTTGAACATTGACTTAGTGATGACTCGAATCAATGACAGCATTAAGCAGTCGCATTCAGAAGATAATCTTATGAGCCATCCTTAAAATAGATTTTTGGTTCTCTTTTGTTAAAACATACTTTAATAGCATAGATCTAAATTTTAAATACTTTAGATATGAAACAGTAAGTTCTTATGTACCCTAAAGGACGTCAATAATTTCTCAGCGAGTGACTCAACGAAAGAGGCTTTAAAGAGCATTACCACCTTCAACTGCTGGATCCAGAGAAAGTGTGCCAATCCCATCAAAATATGCACGGAAAAACTTTTTATGTATATTTCCGGGTTCAGACCAAACATAAAGCAACAGCAGTCTTAAGGAGTCTTATACTCTCCTTCTCACAATTCCAAAAGCCTACATTTTATAAATATACATTTTTATGGAAAAATTGACCTCTCTTTCGAACCAGTGCTTACATCGCTCAGACTAATTCAATTTTCGGAAGCAGAAGAAGAAGAAGAAGAAAAAAAACTGCTTGCCCAAAATCCGCTTACTTAATAAAATTCCAACTTTGAACCAAATAACCCAAATTCAATCGAATTTATTCCTACACTCTAGCACTTGGTGTAACTTTAAATTACTTGTGATACTTTTCCAATAAATTAACTCACCCGAAAGAGAAGCAGCAAGCAGCGAGCACCTGCAACCCGTCATTTGAAAATTATTCGAAGGAATAACTCGCGAGAACTTCTTTTGTTAAGTGGATAACGTAGCGTGTGTTTTTTTTTTTTTTTTTCTTAGTCCTGCTCCCTTCCAAGGCTTCCCCCTGATTTCTTCTTATGCCTCCTCCTTTCAATTATCGAGGACTATGGAAGTGTATGAAATATAGGTAGGTATGGAACCCAAGGAGGTGTCAATTCGGCACAAAAAAAAAATCGCCTCCCTTCATGTAAAAGTTCCACCTTTACTGAAACGATTTTATGGAATTTTCAGGTGAGGAATTTTTCAAATGGCTGAGTTCGAGTTAATAAATCCCGCCATTTGTCTGGATCAAAGGAAAGTTTAGTGAGAGGTGCCAGGGATATGAATGATGTGTTGGAATGCAATTTTTCGTTCGAAGGAGACCGAGGGGGATAAAATCATAAAAAATAAAAGTGGGTCAGCATATTTTTGATCCTTAAAAGTTTTTTTTTTTTTTTTTTTCATTTAAAAGGAATGCAGTTTGAATATATATTACTTTGAGTTTGAACTGACTCTAGTCAAGGGAGAAAAATTAGAGTAGGTATCCACAACAAAATGCCTTTATAATCCTTTGAAGGCTTTCAAATAAATTCCAGCCCCCAACCACATCCTGGCCTAGACAAATGGCAATTTACTAATCCTTGTTCCGCCTGTAATGGTTAAAAGTGAAAGTACACTCTCCCGCAATTTGTTTAAATTTCAGCCTCTTCGGTTCTTTCTATCTCAATCTCGAGAAAAAAAATTGTACCTATAACTTTTTTTTTTGGCGAACAAACTTTTGCACTTCGGGTTAAGTTAAATTTCGTGTAAAAAAAAATAAGGAAGTTGGAGAGTAGAAGTGCACACACACACATACAGATTATCGGGAGGATTCTGGTCCAGGAGGGGCGGAGGTTGGTAGGTTTTACTTCTTCGTTCCTCGCCAAGTTTGTTGCGTATATTACGGTTTTGTTTGTTATTTTGCTTATTTTTCGGGGAAAAGCACTGTGTATTAGTGTTTAATTACCCTGACTGGTGTGCGGTAAAAAAAAAAAGGAAAATTTAGCCTTAAAGGGTGGATTGTGTGGGAAAAAAGGGTTATTCTTAGCAGATTTTTGTTTTGTATTTTTAATGGACTCGTAAAATTATGTACATAATATTTGCGTGGGTATTTATTACGCGAGAGAGAATGTATCTGATTTCTTTACGGTATCTCGGATGATTAGGAAAGCGCTTTAATAAAATGCCCATGGAGTGGTGTAGACAATCGTGCGTTGAGTGTCTGGCGGTGGGTTTGGAATTTATTAGACATTTATTAAAATTCGAAAAGAATGCTTTAAGTAAATTATGAAGGCGGATAAGTATCCTGCAGATGATACCTCACAGTATCATCACTCCCTTTACTAGCATCATTAGGGAACTTAACTAAGATGACCATAAAGGTGCCAATACATTGTTTCTAGTCCTTTCTACTGAGAGAAAGCAATAATTCCGCTGATTTCTTACAGACGTCAAGGAGTAGGTATCCTAATCTAATCTGTCTCCATAGTGTAGTACAGTGTGGAAGCGTCGATGTGCCACATGCAACAAACCAGACAGTTCACCTTCTCAGCTATTACGAGAAAGTACGTTAAGGCACTATTTGAATTTAGGCGCTGTTAAGTGAAGTCGGCGATATTGACGCGGCCTACGAACTGATTTACCATACCTGTATGGACCATATCTCAGTGAATAGAACTCCTCAAAAGAGTAAATAAAGAATACACAGCATACACAGTTTACAGAGTATACACACCGATGCTGTATGAACGCCTGAAACCTTTTATACACCGCCTGATTCTCCCCTATCAGTGCGGTTTGAAGCCAAATACGTCTACCATTGATCAAATTTTCACACTGTGATAGATCCTGGAGAAACCCCAAGAAGTCAACATCGATACTCATCATCTCTTTGTCGATTTCAAAGCCGACTATGACAGAATCTATAGAGACAAACTATAAAAAGCCATTTCTAGTTTTGACATTCCTGCCAAATTTGCAAACTTGTCTGTTTGTGGAGGATGAGGACAGAGAACGCTCGCTGCTTCATCAAGGTAGATAATGATCCTTTGATGTCAAAAAAGGTTTTAGACAAAGTGGTGCGCTGTCATGTGAATTCTTTAACATCATACTTGGGCGGATTGTGAGGAATTCACAAACCAACAACAGTGGCACAATCTATCAAAAGACCGACGATATTGACATAATTGAAAGAACTCAGCGGACTATTACCGATGCCTTTGCAAGCATTGAATCAGAAGTGGCCGAAATGGTTCTAGCGATAAACGTGGGCAAAGGTAAGTACATGCTGTCATAAAGAAGGGACAATCAACACCGACAACTTGTTCGAAATGTGACAGTGGGTAACTACACCTTTGAGGTAGCAAGGGACTCTATCTATCTCGGCTCTGCTATTAACTCTGGCAATGATACCAAAGCTGAAATCAAGAGAAGTATAACACCCGCCAACCGTTGTTTTTTGTGAGCTAATAAGCCAGTAAAACAGTTTAAGAACTAAGGAGACTCTGTCTTATTTTACGACGCTGAAACACAAACTTTATTGAAAGTAGATGAAGATATCATTTGTCCTTCTTCGTAAGATTTCTCGGTCCTGTTTGCGCTGACGGGCTTTGGAGGAGACGATTCAACGACGAACTATACGAGCTGTACAGCGACATCCACCTAGTCAAAAAACTGTGCATTGGACGACTGAGCTGGCTAGAACATGTAAAGCGAATGGACAACGGCGGCCCGCAGAGTCTTCAAATGAAACTCGGAGGGACGAAGACTTCGAAGAGGACCTCGACCAACTTGGAGTATGCAACTGCAACCAATTAGCTGAAGACAGAGCTGAGTGGAGAGGCTTGGTGGTTAAGGCCTAGGTTCACCCCAAACTGTAGCGCCATCCAAGTAGTAGAAGTTCTATGAATACCGCAGTGTTCTTCTGTCACTGTCACTGATATGATTCCTGACATGCACCTATAGCTAAAGGTCAAATGCTAACACGTGGAATAAAACAAATAGAAATCGATTTCAGTGGACAGTCTCATCACCAAAAGAAACCACAATACCCCACTTCATCTACATATGTATATAGGTATGTATTCACCATCAATTCCTCTCTAATTTCTTTTTTCCTGTTGCAGCATACAATTCCTCTGGTTTCTCGTTTCGTGGTAAAATATCCTCTTTGGTAGTCTAAACGCTTCGTACATTCATGTTTAATGGAATGGAATAAAGTGTTAGCATACATCCTTGATTTCAGTAGGCACCCGATGGGGGACACACGACGATGGTCGAATAAGCAAATCGAAAGAATTGTTAAATCGAAATATCGATAGTGGATTCCCAATGCACGTGGAGAAACACTTAAAAAAAGGTCATTCTACGAAACGAATCTCTACTCCTGAAATCCATAGAATTATCCGTAATCCATTCAAATAATTAGAGTTCAATCGATTTAACGTTACTAATGGTATACATATTAAAGTGAAAAAGGGTCCGGATCATTTTTAAAGGCCACTTTTCTTTTTCTCCTATTCCTTAAAGACACAGCGACAAATATATAGTATATACCTATTATGCAATCTAATTCTTTTTTTTTAAATATTGTAATAAGATCTGAAAGGCATTCTGTTGGATTCTTCTTATTGTGGAGATAAATTTGATGGGGCCCATTTGCCTTATCTTGGAAAATATAATTCTCTTATACTAGAGAAATTGATATTCTATTGGCATTTGCAGTAATAAGAGGATTCGTAAAAGGGACTAAAGGGATTATTTTCATGAGCTCACCCTTGGCCAGGTTTCGCTATTTTTTCTATTCTATTCTTTTTTTGTTATTTAATTCAATTGGCTAGTATGCCAATTATAAAAAAAGGGTTCGCCGAAAAAGGATTAGTTTTCAAAATTAGCCTAAGTACTTCCTTTAAATTCTGAGAATAAATTTTGAATCTGATTTTATATCGATTCTTATGAGTCTATGCTCTGTTTGGGACAAAAATAGAATATTT
This sequence comes from Chalcosyrphus nemorum, assembly GCA_949716465.1. Taxonomy (NCBI): domain Eukaryota; kingdom Metazoa; phylum Arthropoda; class Insecta; order Diptera; family Syrphidae; genus Chalcosyrphus; species Chalcosyrphus nemorum. The sequence continues at coordinate 89,083,301 of OX454333.1, forward strand.
ACATATAACTTTTCGCGGTATGAGTTAGACATTTCTGTATTTCCCCTCTATGTGATGCCTAACGTCCATGGTACTACGGCTCTTGTTCGTCTATCTCCTGAGCTATGTTAGGACTTCTCCTTCTCACTTAAATATTCCACTTACTTGGAGTAAACAACATTTTATGTTAAGTCATTAAAGATAATCTTGAAATACCGAGGTAAGCTTAAAAAGGGTATTGGGTTCATTATAAAATACTAGGCACCATAATGATCGCGATCCGTTAAGTAAGTCCTAAATAGAAGAAAGAAACCTAAAGCCTAAATCATGTCGTCTAAGCGCTCGATTGCCCTTCGCTTGGTTACATGAACCTACTTCTTCCAGACTACGAAAAGTAGCACCTGCTTAGATGTAAAAATCTGTTTCCATAAATGCCCTCACATTCGCACAGTATGTGCGTGATATCCTCTGCGCCGTGTAGATCCTCACAATACCTACAAATATCCGATTCTGATAGTCCACTCTACTGGCGTACCTTCTCAGAAGACAATGTCCAGAGAGAATTCCGATCATATTCCTAATTTGTGTTCTCCCTAGCTCTAGTCATCAGGTTTTGGATACCTTCCAGATTAGCCCATCTGCGATTAGCCAAGTTGTGTATACAATTGGTAATACTGCTCTTGGCAACACACAGAGGTAGCCAGCATTGATGACAAAAGACTCTAGCCTGACTGAAGAATATATATATATCCTTATGCTACTATACTGTCCTATGTTTGCGAGCCGAAGCTTGCATCATCCCTGTTTAAATCCTGTGTCCCCTTGTGGGTCCTAGGGCCTCTACAACGCCTACGCGCCATCGTGTGTGGTTTCTGGATATACATATGCCTCAGCTCTCCCCAACTCTTTCCCAGTTGCCGTGCTTCCTTCTCCACTGTTGCACGCCACGTACTCCTAGGACCGCCGCGTATCCTACCATCCTGGGTAAGTGGGTTCCATTGCATCGCTTGGCTAGCTATGGATTTGTCACCCTTTCGAAGAGTGTAACCAATCCACTGCCACTTTCGTCGTCGTATGGTTGTGCCTATAGGTTCATGGCCCGTTCTCTGATAAAGCTGTTCGTTAGAGATACGGTTTGGCCAGAATATCCTTAAGATGTAGCGTAGGCACCTATTGACAAACGTTTGCAGCTTTTTAGTGATAGTGACGGTCACTCTCCAGGTACCACATACATAAAGCAGCACGGATTCAACGTTGCAACGGAACAGTTGTAGCTTGGTGTTTAGGCTAATTGCAATACTTTGCCAAACTGTGGATAGCATTCCAAACGCAGATTTTTACATCATCCCGCCTGTAGTTGTACTTGAAAGTCGAACGGCAGAAGGTTGAAGAACATATATTAGAACTTGTGTGTAATCTTCTCCGCTTCACTAGAATTGGGTTTCTGACTTTTATCGCAGCTCCAACATAAACACAATCTAAGATGTTGACGCGACATCGATATCGTTCAATCGATATGTCGATTACATGTAATGAGAATTTGGCATTGTTTTTTTGCCTATAATTTAACAGTTTTTTAAAAATTGTAATAGATGACTCAAAACTTTCATAAGTACACTTAAGGTGTTATTATTTACTCTTGCTTTTTTCTGCCATATTTTACCACAATTCAAAACTGGAAAGCTGTGCCAATCCACATATCACCGTGACGCAGTAAGTAAGATGTAACCTTTAACCCTGTGGCAGTTACTACTTACCTAGTTTTTAAACAAGTTATTATTTATATAATATCCAGTACATCCATTGAATTTCATGAAAATTAGCGCAATATTTACATAAAATAGTCGGTAAACCACTTGAGGTATAATGTGCATATTATTCTTCCATACAATTCTGAATGAAAAAAAAACGAGCCACTCGGGCGTATGCGCATTTAAATTGCAAAGTTTGTATGAACAAATATTAAAGGGGGCATATGTACACAACACACATATGTACATTCATTCATTTGTATAAATATATATATTTTTTGTTAAATGTTCGTGGTTTGATGAATGCTCAGTTCTTCAACAATGATGATAATGTTATGCGATTTTATTTTTTATTTTTTATTTTCCGTTTTATTTCGCGCAATTAATGGACATGAGAGTATAAAGTTAAAATGGTTAATCTGGTGGTATTGACCACGGAAATAAACATGTATAATTGGGGGTAATGATGTGCATTGTAAGGCCAGAACAAAAGGTTAATAAAATTCTCACCAAAGTGAGCAAAATTTAATTTGCGCAGTGAATACAAGTGACCTAATAATTGGCCAAAAATTGAAAAGTAAATTACACAGTATAAGAAAATAGTCAAAAGAAAATATTTTAATAAAATACTGACATTTACTGACATTTTATTTGAATTGATGTATAAATTGAAATAAGTGTCATTTTAGGATGCAAAGGATACAACTACAGGCGGGGAGTGTGAGCGCTGCGGCTCACAAACATACGATTCTTTAAGGATAGTAGAAGAGGACAAAGCTCCTCAGGACTCAGGAGAAATCGGATGATATTTTGGGTTTTCTCGACCTCGACAATCCATACGAAGTAGCGTATCCCAGCGGAGAAGACTGGCATAATGATGAAGTTAACCTTCTGAATTAGATTGCCATTTTCACAAATGGGTCTACAACCAATGAGGGAACTGCGCCAGGTTTTGACTCAAAGGACTTGAACCTAGAAATATTTCTAGAACTCCCGGACCCATACAGTGTTTTCCAGTCTGAGGTTACAGCCGTGCTCAAAGCTGTTGAACTACTTAAGATGAGATCAATATCCAATAAGGATCTTGCCATCTTCATTGACAGTCAGGCTGCACTCAAAGCTCTGGAGTCTTTTGTCATTAAATCTGGGTTAGTTATGGAGTGCCGCACAATGGTCAAGGTATTATGGACGCAGAATCGCGTAAGATTATGCTGGATACCTGGACACTCTAATATTGATGGTAATGAATTCGCCGATAGACTGGCCAAATAGCTGTGGAACTCCCATCTGGGAACGTCGTCAACAACATCAGGACACTTCTGTGTGTTTCCACTATAGATGTTACCAATTGTATACACAACTTGGTATCCAAAACCTGATGGCTAGAGCTAGAGAGAACACAAATAAGGACTATGATTGGAATCCTCTGTGGACATTGTCTTCTGAGAAGGTACGCCAGTAGATTGGACTATCAGAATCGGATATTTGTAGGTATTGTGAGGATCTACACGCCTCAGAGGATATCACACAAATACTGTGAAGGTACTTCTATAAATAGACTTCTAGGCAGGTACTTTTTTGATAGTCTGGAAAAAGTAGATCCCCAACCATAGGACGTATTAAACTTCTGCAGGGCAATCAAATGGTTGAACGGCATGATTAAGGCTTTAGGCTTTAGGTTTCATTGGCCCATTATGGTGCCTAGTAATGTTGATGTTGGCTATTTGAATCATATCTGTCATTTTGAAAAACTACGAAAAAATACAGTGAACCACATCACTCATATTAAGAACTAAATTACTTAAAGGTCACCTTCTCTATAAACCTCTTAAATCTTTAAAATAAAGCAAATAAAAGTCAAAAAAAAAAAAAAAAAACGGCACCAATGACGTCGGGATGTAATGAAATAAATTTCATAAATTCTTCATGTTGCATATCATATGAAAGACAAATTTTAAATCCTCCCATTTTGTCGAGAGGATATACACAGTCCTTTCCGTACGTTATACTTCATATTTCTCTTGGGCATGTTGCATGGAATCCCACATGTCATCCGTTGTTATGGTTTCATTCAGGCAAATTTGATTTTCACTAGGTCTTTGTGGACCTTCAGGTGTTCTTTTGGATGATATTATTTTTTTTCTCCTGAATTTTATATATTAAGTGGGCTGGAATATATTGTTAGAAAAAATGTTATTTTTATAAAGTTCAAGTAAAGGGATCTTTAAAATATCCTGTCAGACGTAGTAGAAGATCTAAGTGAATCTCCCCTATGCAAGCTTAAATAATTTTTTTTCTGTTATACAGTTTTGATAAAACAAAATTGTTTTGATATTTTCTACAGCAGATCTGCTTAAACTTCTTCATAAAAAACTTTTTGATGCGTGTGCCAAGGATGAAATTTTGAGAGCATTCTTGACAGCAAAATTAATATAAGCATGGATATTTTAGGCTGAATGTCATGTGTGCTATGCAAATCGTTGAAGAAAGTCAAATTTTTAATTTTAGTGAATGTTTCGAGTTTAAGGGTTTGAAGTATAGACCGATATATATTATTTATAAGTAGATTCTCTTCTGGTTGGGTTATTTATATTCATATGTATTTGTACCTTAAGTCTTCAACTAATGACAGCTTTTGACTTTCCCTTTTATAAATCATAATCCGAAATTTTCTTTTTATTTGTTTACATTGTTCAAACTCATCCTTAAAGTCTACGGAGAATATAAAAAAAAAAAAACAAATTTTTTGTAGCAGGTAGGACTTAAAATTTAATTTTATGTTCTGACCCACAAAAAAGAATCTATTCATTATTTTCTGACGAAATGTCATAATTTGATCGGCATTTTATTTTGCACAATTATTAGATTTTCCTCTCCAATGTTTCGCGTTTTCTCTAAAGTTGCTTGTCCATTTGGTAGTAAAATTTTGGCGATTATCTCTCAAGGCATTGTCGAGAGACAGTAAGTGGCCTTAGACCTGAGAGCAACTCGCACAGATCTGGTTTACTACTTTCAGCTTTAAAACTTTTTAAAGAGTTTCTCGCAAGTGGACAATTCTGAGACTAGAAAGTTGCGAGGATGGATATCCGCAAATTGACTCTCAGAAATCTCGAAATCAAATCGCGATAGTAAATCACACAAATTTTACCCTTGTGGGCAGAGAATTACCTTCGAGAGTTAACTAGCGATAGTGCTCTCAAGTGGACACGCACCTTAAGGATATAAACTTAATTTTTATTGGGTTTTGTGTCATTTTTCGGTGGAGAAATTCACATACATATATAAAACAATATTTTTTCTTATGAAATCTATGGGTGAACACGTGTCACTCGTGCAATAAAAATTAATCAAGCGTGGGTGATGTGACTTGACTCAGTGGTTAGTGTTTTGGACTGCTGTGCACGAGCCAGCGTCTGACAAACATCCAAGAGCATTTAAGTTATGAGAAAGTTCTCAAAAAACCCGCTGCCCTTCGGATATAAAACTGTAGGTCCCATCAGTACGTGCAGAAATGTATATTACGCACAACACGAAGAGTTGCGAGAAGCTAGGCCTTGGCCCTTTGTGGCCTGCTTATGACAATTCAATGTGTACCTCTAACTTAAAAATTTTGGACGATGTTAGCTGAAATTTAGAATGCTTCGTCATTCATAAAAGGTGTTCCAAATTTGGTCACGAAATGTAATTAAATGTCTCAATTTAATTCGCGTTTTCTTTCATAGAATATTTGATTATTTTGAACCTCGTACATATGTATGTATAGTCATTTTCGAATTGCATCATCCAATTGACTTTATTACACGTCATACTTTATATTAGATCCTTAAAAATAAGCTAAAGCAAGCACATTGCCATCACATTTAAAGATTTATAGCAATTCCTTTCTTTAATCTAAATTAATTTATAACAAAGCAGCTCGTAATAGAAATGTTAATTCAGCTTTATTTACCAACTCATTTGGAAAAAGAAAATAAATCCACCCTTCACAAAATAATTGTTGGGGGTCATTATGATAATGATCCCCAAATCAAATGAAGTTAACTACTAATTATCTTATTAATTTTATTTTTACATATTAATGGGAATGGCCATACTACGTCCGAAGGGTCGCACGATAAAGCTTTCCTTATACCCATTAGTGGTCAATTTTAATCTTTGCATTTTGCAGAGGGCAACAAATGGGATAGGATTTATGATTATTAGCAGATAATTCGGTTATCCTGGCTCATTAATAAAATCATAGATAAACGTTATCTCCTAATTAGTTGTATATGTGGGAGCATTGACTTCTTTACAAAGCAGGATATCCATGTAGGAACAAGGATGTCATTCGATTCAATTGGTTTATTTACTACTATTTTGCAGAGGCCTACGCTCATCCACTTAACAGATAATTAAAAATTTCACTTGAAACAGAAAATAAATCTAATTCAAGGACTTTCTCCATTGTGAAATGTGGATACATAAAAATATTAAAATTTCACTTTGAATTATGCAAATGGTATAAACAAAAAAAACCAACTGAAAATTTAAGGACACTGGCTTAGAATTTGTGGGCTTTTGGTTAAGTAAATTGGATGCTATAAGGGTTCATTATTATTTTATGATGTGCCACCGACATTATGAGACACATATTCGTAATTACACAGAATCTAAATGAGATGGGCTCCGTAAGTTATTACTGTTGAGAGCAAGATTTATGTGTGCACTGGTGTAACCCTTGGAAGAGTTAATGAGCATTTTATTCGCGTTATGAAGTTTAATGGTTTTATGATGGGGCATTGTGTTCCGCGTATATTTCATGTTGTGATTTCTTTGTTTTGTGTTGTGCTAATTTTTGGAAAATATTTTCGGAATGTGTTGGTTGAGACTGCAATTTAATTTAGTGACGAGGAAAAGAGTCAAAAAAACCTGCCCTTTACTGTGCTTAAATGCTAAATATGCGGGCTAAAATTTTAACTCTACAGAAAATTTGTAACAGAAGCAACTTCAATATATGAAAAGTGTAACATAGGAGTTCTTAATTTTGGTTTGAACTCAAGTGGTAAGGATATGAGTGAGTGGTTCCCGTGGATTTCTGTTGGGAAGATATTCGAATATCTCAGTGGCAAGCGCAATGAAAGCGAAGACTGTAGACCTTTGCTCTTGGACTTGGTCATTATACATTTAGTACCAAGATCAAAAAGTTAGGAAGTAATAAGTTCAGCACGTTTCATCTCTAATTACTCCCTTAGCTGAGCTTAGCCGAGTATGTAGGTAAGGTTATGTTAGGTTGTGTGGATATCCTCAATCCTGATACATAGAACAAAGAGAAGTCCATTGTGATAGTACATGTTGGTGAACCAGAGGAGTTTTCGGTTACTCGAGAACCTTTATCTCTCTAATGAGGGCTCTAAAGAATAAAAGTGCCTGAAGTGGCTAAGTAAGGTCACTGACTCAATCAACCTTAACTTTCAATGAGCCGTGAAGGTAGAATGCGCTAAAGGAATATTGTGGTGACTGATTCAATCGAATCCCTGTACTCTCTTGCAAGAGGCATTGGTTGAATGAATTGAATCACACCCTTGGTAATATACTGCATCTGGTGTTGGCTAGATATGGTGTGACTGATTCAATCGCACCCTAGACCTATTCTCCTAGCTCCTCTTCGGCTCTGCAACTTCTGCAGATATCATTTGGCAGGACTGCCATTCCAATGGTGTGAGTGCCTATCAGACAGTGTCCAGACAGTTCAACTTAAAGTAGTTTCTCCGTTGACAGTGTAGTAAATTTTGCTCCAGGGGGTTACAACAGATGCCCCTAGATCAGACTTAGTCCTTTATATGCTTTCCATCCTCAACATAGTTCAATAGATTCATTAACCACGTTTTTTTTATCTTTTCCAGGGCACAAAATGAGTCCGAATCCCTCAAGTAGAAGAACGAATTTATAAAGCTCCAAAACGCCATGGAACTCATGCGAAAGGTGAAAAAGTCCAAAGAAGAAGCTAGCGCTAATTGGTCTGGTAACAGCAATGCGAGTTCATCAGCGAATAGTGATCTTTGGCGAACTACAAAGACTGGCAAATGAGATTTTAACCCTAGAAGAAACTACAGGAAAAAGAGTCTTGACATTTTGCCAATCATAGGACCATAGGATTATCATCGTTTCGACTATTGCAAACGACACTATTTGTTCGTTCAAACTTGTTAGTTCAAATTATATTCTAATTGGAGTAATAGTGGTTCAGGATAAATTTAAATTCTAATTTGTAGCCTTAAACATACTTTACTGCAGTTAATTGCCTGCATGGCAAAGTAACGTCCTTGTGAAAGCTAATAAAACCACCAACTCAACGGCTTACGAATAGTCCCAATGATCAACCATACCATCAGTGGATAATAAATATCCCTCGATTCCTCCAAGTCACAATTGATGAACCGAACCTCATTTTGCATGTGTCCGACCTCTGAACACTCACACTCCTGCCCTATGCTCTCTGTTTAATACCAACTACCTGCCGCATCAAGAATTATACCCTTCGCTAGGAACAGCACCGCGCCGTTGATAAAATTAATGTCCACTGCTTTGCCACATAGACCTACGGATTGTAAATTGTATCCTGTCCGTGAATCTGTCCATTTTGCTATTTAAGGATTTGCACTTAGGTCCTAACCTCGTTCCAGCTCGGTTGCCATCATCACGTCCTCTAAAACAGCCCACCCCTCTGCGTCTAAACAACAAATGCGGTACACGAGGCTGGCTCTAATGCGGCCTTTCCCATTCATTTCAAAACATGGTGGTATTTTATTCCGTGGTTTGGCCGTTTTCTAACAGACGCGCCGAGGTGAACGCTGAACGCATTTACTCGTATGTTGCACAATCCCTTATGCCCTTACAGTACGGGTATTTGGACAGAATCCTATTGACATTTGAACACCATAAAGATGTGTGTACACTGCTTAGGTGTGGTGTTAAACCAACAATATAGGAAAATCCTTTTTAAATGCGACAGAGTTGGCATCGTATAAACGGTCTACCATAGAAGATGCGAAAAAAAAAACCAGCACTCCTAAGCGCTCGACATTTCATTGAGGAAGAGGCTGTGAATGGATTACCTTTGCTCCGGAACCGAGATATAGGCACAGCGATAAGAGTGTTCTTCGTCGTATGGCAGTGAGCATGTCCTCTGTGAATAATGCACCTGATATTTGTTTGGCTTAACAGTAAGGACACATAACTGTGTGCGTGGCTGTTGCAACGAATTTGCTTTTTGCTCCTTGTTAGATCGGATAGCTACTGTATACAGCTATTCGTACGTACTATCATCATTCGGGTCGTCATCATCGCCATCATCATTTGACGTGTATGCTTTTACTTGGATTGCATGTTTGCTTTTAATTTGGATTATTGTTGACATGTTTTGCCAGAAGTTGGGGACGACATTTTTATGATTGATTTCGTATCTCTGTAATGGAGAGCTTCCGGGATTGTCCACAGGAAAAGCAATAAATTTTCCAAAAGGCGTTATAAACTACATAGTTTGATAATACATTGTTTTGAAATACTCATATGCAGTGAAATATCCACCTGTGGCGATTAACAAGGATTGCATGCAAATTAATTGAAAATTAGAGAACATTTTCCTATGTTCGAGTGATTTTACGTTCATTAAGAGTAGATGGCAGTGGACAAAGAGAATTTGATCTTAACTAAGGCTGCTCCCGCAAGCAAAAATTACTGACGCTCCAGGCTTCGTAGGTTCGTCTGCACTGGAACATAATGTGCTCCATAACCTCCTCCGCTTCTGAGCAGTCTGGGTAAAAGCCCCAGCTATCGTGCCCAAATCTGTGGAATTATTTTCGATAGCCACCACGCTCTGACAGGAACTACGTAAGATGATAACTAAAGTCCCCCTGCGTTCTTTTTCTTCAAGTTTCTATGCTGGGAATCAGCTTGTGGGCCCATCTTTGGCGCTCTTGCCTATCTGGTTTGCAAGAGTGCTAGGTTTCCAGGTTCTAGCCATTCTCAAAGCTGCGGAACTACTTGAGATAGTATCTACATATATCTAATAAGTATATTGCGATCTTCATTAACAGTCGGGCTGTGCTCAAAGCCTTTTGTCATTCAATCTGAGCCGCAGGGAGTGCCGCAGAATTGCGTAAGAGCGATAGACTAGCCAGAAAAGCTTATAACCTCCCATCTGGGAACATCATCAACAGCATCAGGACACCTCTCTGTGTTGCCAAGAGAAGTACCTATTGTATACACAACTTGGCTAACCGCAGATCGGCTAATCTGGAAGAACATAAGGTTACCAGTACCTTATGGCAAAAATTAACCATTAAAGACCAGGTTAAATGATCAAACTAGGGAGACCACAAATTAGGACTATGATCGGAATCCTCTCTGGACATTTGTCTTATAAAAAGGCAAGCCAGTAGATTAGGACCATCAGAATCGGGTACATGCCTTAGATGATTTCACACACATACTGTAAGGGCACAGGTTCTTTTCTTGTAGTCTGGAAGAAGTAGATTCATTTATGCATGGAAGTACTTTAGGCTTAGATAACAGACATCCATGTGTATCTATGAGTACGTTATACAATCTCTTATATTTTCTTTCCAATATTTTTCTTCTAACCCAGTATGTATTGATTTTATTACATAAATAGGAGCATGATGTACGTACATGCAAAATATTTATTCTTTTTTAAAAGCACACACACACACCCTCCTGTGCATAACAAACCTCTTAAGAGGAGATTTGTCGTCATAGAAATGATAACCGTCGTCAATGAAACACACACACACAAAACTGCTTCGTAAATCTCTGTAATTCCCGAATCGAATGTACAATTAATTGGCAAGTTGGACAAATTCATTGAAACTCAAAATAGGTACCCTGGGAGTTGGGCCATTGATGTACGTTTGCCATCGTTTTTCAAGACTTTCGAAACGACTCCCACGAGAACGTATAGAGTTGTCACTTTCATGTCACAAAATTACTTTCTCTCTATAAGGCCATAATGTAAGATGTAATTCGGCTAGGGACTGACGATTGATTGATTCAATAACATTCGCATAGAAACACAGCAATCACATTAGCCGAAGAATACACGTTCTAATGTACAAAAAATCTCTTTAAGGACATCAACAAAAAACAGAAAATCTTACATTACGACATTAGATTCCCTGGAAGAAATGATACAACCACCACATACGCGTGACTGGCAACATTTATTTCTGGAAGAGCCATGGCACATGTTTCTATCTGAATCATACGTATGTGTGCATGTCCTCGAAGTTTTAAGGGATGTCATAAGCGCGAGCATTATGATTTGTTATGATAGTCCAAATAAGTGTTGCCATTAACAATAAGTGGAGTTCTTAACACTTTCAAAAAATAACTCAGTATGCACCTCCTGGAGGGGAAAGCAACAGCAATACATTTCAAAGTTGTTTCGAAGACATTTTCAAATCCACTTGTGAAATAAGTTTCCACTTTTTTGGCATTTTGACGAATAGGCAAAATAAGTCTGTGACAGAACCAACTATCACCGCTGCCTGCCACCTTACTTGGCAGAAATTGTTAAGTGGAAAAGTTAAGAATAACCGCAATCTACTTTCGTAACAGGAAGCAAAAATCCAGAGAAAAGAACTCCTTTTGAACTTCCTTGAGCACACAAAAAAGTTTTCTTCTATTTTTTTCTGAAAAAAAAGTGAAATAGTTTTCTCAATGCAGTGGTTGACAGGGGATCCTCTAAGCGTTCGCATATATTTCGTTTGAGATGTCCTTAACACGAGAAGTCAATTAGGACATACTTATTTAAATTATGAGCCTGTTTTCAAAAGTATTCTTAATTCCTACAAACAGCTACAGTCAGGGTGACTTTTACGAGGATCCTGCAAACGTTTGTCAATAGGTGTCTGCGCTACATTTTAAGGATATTCCGTCCAATTCGTATCTCCAAGGAACCGCTTTATCAGACAACAGGCTATAAACCTATAGGCACAACAATACGACGACGAAAGTGGCAGTGGATTGGCCACACTCTCCGAAACGGTGACAGGTATATAGTTAACCGAACGATGCAATGGAAACCGCTTATGGATGGCAGGATACATGTCAGTCCTAGGAGTAAATGGTGCAGAACAGCAACTGGAAAAGAGTTGGGGAGAGCTGAGGCTCATTTCCAAAAACCGCACACGATGGGTCGTAGGCGTTGCAGAGACCCTAGGACCTACAAGGGGATACAGGACATAAAAATAATAAAGGGACCTACAGTTTTATGCCGTATCCGAAGGGCAGGGGGGTTTTTGAGAAGCTTTCTCATGTCAGTAAATACTCTTGGATGTTTGTCAGACGCTCGCAAGAGGTGGGGCCGTGAAAAAACTGTGGTAGTAATTTCCTGGATTCGAACTCGGAACCGCTTGCGCAGTAGTCCAACGCACTAACCACTGAGCCACGGCACCCACTATACAGGACATAAGTAAAGTAAAGTAAGTAATAGTGATATACTCGTAGAAGCAATAATTTTCTGTGGATACTTACTTACTTTAAGGGCTCCCGACCCTTACAGAGTGTTTGCCTGAGACACATCTGCCTACCATGCTCTGTTATCCCGGACACGTTCCTTGCAGTTGCGAAAACCAAGTTTCCTGGCATCCACGACAACTTGGTCTTTGTACCGCAGGTTTGATCTTCTTCGCCATTTCAAACCTGGGAGCTGCGATTCGAAGATCCTTTTGTCTGGAGCACTGTTGTCCATTCGCTCGATGTGGCCGAGCCAGTGTAGTCTGCGTATCTTGGCTTTTAGGACTACACCGATATTTTGGTACAGCTGATAGAGTTCATGATTGTATCTTCTCCTCCATTCGCCCTCGTCGCATAGGGGACCAACAACGAAGTATTTGCTCAAAAGTGCATAATATTTGCTCAGCTTCCTTACTTATTGTCCAGTACTCAGCTCCATACAGCAGGACTGGTAAGATGAGCGTTCTGTAGAGCATTAATTTGGTCCGTCGAGTTAGGAGTTTTGAATCCAGTTGTTTCGCCAAACCGAAGTAGCAGCGGTTTGCTAGGGTTATTCTTCGTCGGATCTCTACAAAGGTGTCATTTGTAGGATTAATATTTGTTCCGGGATGAACTCCTTAACTACCTCGAAATTATAGCTATCAACATTGACGTTCTGCCCAATGTTTTGGACAGATAAATTTTTGTTTGTTGATGACATATACTTTGTCTTGTCCTCGTTCACTTCAAGACCAACTCGTTTAGCCTGCTCATCAACGGCCGTAAGCGCCTCTACAATGGCTTCCAGGGATCTTCCGATGATGTCAACATCCTCTGCGTATACCAGCAGTTGGATGGATTTGTGAAAGATAGTGCCTTTCGTGTTAACACCTGTCCTGCTCACTATCTGCTCCAACAGCGCATCTCCTTGCCTGAATTCAGTGCATGTCGTAAAGAGCTCAGAAGAGAAGTTTCCAAGTTGTACAAAGCATCGCGTGTTTTCCAGCGTTACGCAACACATCTGGATAAGTTTTGAAGGTAACCCGAAGTAGGCCATCGCCTGGTAGAGCTCAAGACAATGAATGCTGTCATAGAGGGCCTTAAAGTCGATGAAAAGGTGGTGGGTTTCGACTTGAAATTCGTTGGTCTTTTCTGGGATTTGTCTGAGAAAAACTTGATCTATTGTCGATCTGGCTTCCAGCCCACTGGTACGTGCCGATTAGTGTGCGCAGAAAGGTTTTAGACGTTCATACAATACACTGGATAGGACCTTATACGGCACTATTAATAAGGATATGCGTCGGTAGTTCTTACAAGACATAGGATCGCCTTTTTTCAAGATGGGGCATATAGAGCTGATGCGTGCATTCTTCCATCCATGATTGGTTGATGACTTGATGCATGCACCCTGCCAAGGCATCACCTCCGTATTTAAAGAGCTCAGCTGGAAACCCATTAGTTCCACAGATAGTTAGGCAAATGTTTATTCAATGTAGATATTTGTTTAAGACTTTATTTGCTTAGAGTAGCTAGTACCGTTTTCTAGATTTCCCAGAATCCATATATGACTTCCTGGAATTTCTCTTTGTATATGTACATGCATGTTCTCCATGAACGCCTTCATGAGTTCTCAAATTATACTTAAATAGCAACCATTCGATGGCAAAGTTACGTTCCCAGAATTAAAACGAACCACACTCATGCATCCTATTTTTTCAGAGAGAACAAGCCAACTACAGAAGCCCCACAAAATTATGATTAAGTATACACGAGTTGAAGGTGAAGCCTTCAACTTAAAATGCTGGAGAAATCCCGAAAAAGAATCCCCCTACCATAGATTAGTATGAGAGCAAAGTCTCCTCCAAATACCCCTACCATTTGGCTTTAGCCAAAGCCCCTATGATGTTGGAGATGTAATATACATATTACACTGTTTTGTTTTTTGTTTTATGAAATCCTGAAATGGTCCTGTACCGTTGAGTCATTTTTCATTTTCATTTTTTACTCTTTACTTTATTTTCGTTGCAGTTTTCTCGCTGAGCCTCTGTGGGTAGGAAGGTACCTACTGTGGCAAACATCTGGTGAAAGAAATCCTTGAATACGTGAGGTTTCACAAGAAAAAAAGAAAACTTGAAAACGCATCAGAGAGTTGGATTTTCCGTTTTTTCGCTTTTTTTTAATTTCTTCTAATGGAAGTGAGGCACTTATATTTCAGGTGACAGGAGCACACTTTTAGTTTATTTTTTTCTTATTAATGAAATCGGAGGTTAAAGTTGATCAGTGCTAATGGATTTCTGATGCGTGAGTGCAACAACTTTGCCAAAAGTCCCGAAACACCGTAAAAACGTAAAAACACGAAAATTCAATTTAGGATTTGAGTAGGGTAAGTACTTAATAAACCTTGTGCTGGAACCTTAATTAATCAATGGCAAGTTGGAATCGTGTGTCACTTTCGGTGATGGCTTTTCACTGAAAATTGCCGGCGTGTTATGTGATTTATTTGCTTCTTTGATTGGATTGTGTTTGGTAGGGAGTACGTGTGAGCTGGATTTCCTGGATTATGATTTTCAGTTTTAATGTCTTGCAGGGACAGCCTAATTGGGTTTTAATATTTATGTATGCCAAGGCCCCTTGGATGTGACAGTTATAAATGACATTAGTTCTACAAGCCATTTGATGAGTATGTATAAAGATACTTTTAAACAAACACGATTAACATCGGTTATCAAAAAAGAGCCAAAATGTCAACAAGGTGTTATACCTACATTTATACATATGCACATTCATATGTTTGTATTCGTGGATGTCATCCAAGGAAGGAATAACGTGCACCACGAAATAAAGCGCTTGGTCACTTCTGTTCGAATCCACTGCGATGAATCGATGAGGAAGTCGATGGTGAAGGTAAGCGAACTCTCGACCCAAAGTACTCTGATGGAGGAAATGAACTACAGCACTAACGGTCCAGCATATAGACAGACAATGTGCACAAAGACGACTCTCAAGCCAAAGAATCAAACGAAGACCAAACCCTATTCCAACAGGAAAAAAAATCAGAGATAAAGCCGAGTAGAGGATTGACGAAACCAAGACAAGAGCAGGGGGTGATACTGCAACAAGAGCCAGTTAAGAGGCAGGAATGGATCCAGACTATGGGGCGTGAAAGGCAAAGAAGGAAACTGACTCTTAAGGTAAAGTCCTTGGACGATCGATCCTAAACAATGAGAATGGTCATACTCTAAATACACTAGCTTCTGTTGCTGCTGTTGAGCAAACAGTCCCTTTGTTGAAAAAGTTGACCACGTCAGGAAAACTGCGAAAGGTGACTTATTCCTGCAGTTGAAGAGAGCAACAGATAATCGGACTCTGGACTTCCAACAAAAGTTGGAGAAGATTCGGGAAAGCAGTTCGCCGAAGTTAGAACTGGGATGCACGAGGTCACAATAGAAGTAAATGACCTTGATGAAATCACGACCAATGAAGAGGCCGCCCAAGCCCTCACGTAACGCCAGGTATATATATGTAGCACTAGAAGCATAAGAGGCCCTGAATTCCAGCTTGCGCTGAAGGCTTTTCAGAAGCGAACATGAAGGATATCCCTAACCAATGCGAGGCAGCTCAGGACCTCCTTACACAGATGGTCCGAAAGTATGATGCGGATATCGCTATACTCAGCGACCCATACAAACAACTGACGGCAGACACCTCAAGCAAAGCCGCGTTATGGACATTCGGCCAACGAGTCTTCGAAGAGAAGATGGTTATACAGCAGACAGGCTCAGGCGGATCGTATTAAACCCTATCCTTTTTCCATACAAATGTATATAGCTCCTTTCTTTTTCCACCAATATATTGTACTTTCTTGAAATAATTTTTTGTTTTTAATTTCTTATAAAATTGTTCCAAAACTTGAATTTTCTCCAACAGTGGGCATGGTAGTGGGCGGATTTTGAAAATGTTTACACTTGTTGTGTCCCGATATCCAGAGACCTCGCATACAAAGTTTCATTGTCCTAGCTCAAGATTTAACGCCCATAAGAAAAAACTATTTTTCATGCTTTGTTCTTGTTTTAAACAATAGCAATCCAGACGTAGACTTACTATGTTCCCAAGAAACTTATAAGATACACGCACTCCCAATTGAATACTTAAAGGTTAAGGGATTACTATACTTGTGTGGTCTTGGTCATGGCCTACGTCTTTTGTCTTACATGAAATTTATTATCTGACGCATGTGAGCCCATTTATCCAAAAAGATTTTCAGACAGTCACACACAGACAGCCATCTCATGCTGATAAAATATTTTTGTTCAGACTCAGCATTATGCACGAGTATCTATCCCTAATGGATTGATAGAAATTGAATCGCGCAATTTGAGCAAAATGAAAAAAAGATTGCCCATGGTTATGGTTTAACGAAGCTTGCGTGAAAATTCAATATCGAGAAATATACTCGTACATTTTGTAAGCGGAAGAGGTAATGTACAAGTCATCTGCAACCACTTCCGTCCGCCCACTTTACAAATTGACACGCACTTCCTATTCTTACAACAGTTGTGTTGTGTTATCGATCCAAGGAGAAAAGGAGAAAAGGAGAAAAGGAGAACTCTTTCCTTATCAGAGGACTGGCCCGTAAGATAATTACTGCAGTAAATAAGCTTAGGTTTTTGCCACTCTATTCGCCTATCGCAATCAATCGGATGGGTTAAGCTCCACTTCAATGCCAGCTCCCTAATGAGAACCCTTGCGTGTACGACTACGAGTATGTGTGTGTAGGACTAGGACCCAAAAGTAGCGGGTAGTTTTCCATGTTACTGGGAGAAGTGATTCTAGATTTATGTGTCTACGGAGGGAACCAACAAACTAAGACGATTTTAGGCTTAGTGCTAGCACAACAATATCCGCAGTGAAATAGTAATGAATACTGGCAATAAATCGACCAAGTGGGTAAATTGGGAAAGACGGTGCCCAGTGGCAACTACGGTGGTGGGATATAAATGCGGACTTGCTAAATACTGGAGAGGGTACGCATGACTTTTTCCCCGGGTATGAGGTGCTACCATGCACACAAACACAATGATAAACTGCGCGTTGTCGGATTGTCAGCCCCTAGCGAGTTCTGGAAAGGGGATGAATCTTGCCAGCCATTTTGCAATTGCCAATGGACTGTTTATGGGGTAGGCAATGTTAATCTATAGTTACAGAGGGTTACGACCGTGTCCAACAAACGAACGGGAGACATTTACAAAAGGGGCCGTTTTTTGGTTTGAGCTGAAGAGTAGGTAATTTATCAAAGTGTGTGGGCGATGTGCCGCTGGTGAGGATATTGAAAAGCAAGTTGTCACTGGTGCGGCCCTTGAGGCTGTGCACAGTTTTCACTTTGGCTGTTGTGAAAGTTGATGTGGTGTTATTCACACGAGAAGCAGATGCATTTCGAGAACACTTCCATTGCTCTTGGTGTGCTATAAATTTTAATCAGATTACGCTGCGGGCAGTTATGGTGTTGATGCGCCTCCAGTGGATGACGAATGGTTGATAATGAGATGACAGAATTATCGTTGACGTTCGTAATAGCATGAAAAGTGGAAAAGGAAAATCTGCCATGTGAAACATGACTGGCTGTATTGTGTTTGTATCCTGCGAAAGGAAGTCTTCACGCTGAAATTGCATCATTGAAGGGTAGCTTTTGTATCATACATCTGAAGGACGGTGTGACATTTTGCACGCATGTTTCTCTGCGGATTTTTTATTATATGAAGTAAAATTTCTCTCTAGACTGTAAACCCGTGAATATTTCCATACATTTTATAATAAAGTTCAGTAAGATGAAGAAACTATTGTGAGACCATAAATGACATGCAATATTACAACAGCTGATGATTCATTGTTCCTGATTTTTGTTTGCCAGGTTTCGAGTTTCACCTCTCGGGTGATTTATTATTCATTCGTTCCCTTCAACACACAAAAGAATTTAGTTTAGTGTGAATCATACTCTCACGAAGGAGTGTATGCACGCTCTGTAGTACTCGACACGAGATACACAATGAATGTTTGGCGGTGGGTACTAGCTAGTTGTTGATGGAGTGTTGATGGAGTGCTTTTGTAGAAAATAAGTATCTATGTTGTACATTTTCGGATACACATGCATGTAGACGATTAAAATGCAAGCGAAAATCGACACCAACTGGACAGGAATGAAAGATATCCTTTGCCGCAAGAAAATAAAAATGTTTTACTAAATTAAATGTAAGACGAGGAATAAGTGAAACGTTAAGATAGGAAACAATGCTTTTTATGGTTTTGAAATACATACAAACATACATACAAAGTACCTGTGGTGGACAAAATAAATACCCCGTTTGGAGGATCCTTGGCGACAGTAGAAGGAGGGAGTGCTCACTCACTAGAGCAGTTCTTCTTGATCCAGAGTCAACGCTGGCGTCTATAGTTCCCGTCAGTTAATTTGTGCGAGCTGCTTCGACAAATTCGGATCACAGTTCGGCAAGGAATTTGCAGCAGAGATGGTAGCGAAGGAGCCATTAATCGGTCAACGGCAGCGTTCACACTCCTATAGTGGACTTTTGGCACTGGTTTACCCGGCCCTGTGTCCTTGGGGTATAATAAAAGAAACTGGCCCTCCAGGTTGGGGGTTGCGACGCGAGGTTAGCTTCCCCCGTCAAAAATTATGGTTCCAAAGCAACCAAGGGTTTCGGATAGATACAATTCAACTTATGACGACCCCAGCAATCGAAATAAGGACAAGGGCCTTCGGATCTGTACATAGAATGTTCTGACCCGTAACAGACTACGTGCAGCCGAACAATTAGCAAGGGCCCTAGGCTGCTAATACGCAGATATAACCGCCATTCAGGAAGTGCGATGGGATCTACTACGGTTATAGAGACAATAAGCAGCGCCTATTTGGATGCGGATTTGTCATAAGCGGCAGACTTAGGCAGGAAATCTAGAGCTTTCAACACGTGAGCGAGCGTATAATGATAATTCGGATCAAGCCTCATACCCCCACGGAAGAAAAGAACCATGCCAAAGACTGTTTCTGTGAGCTCCTCGACAAAACACATGAGCAATATCCTAAAAACGACGTTAAAATCGTACTGGGCTATTTGATCGCCAAATTAGGAAAGAAGGACGAGCATAGTCTACCCGACATCACATCCGACAATGGTCTAAGGCTAATTGACTTCACGGTGGAGAGAAACGTCATCATAGCAAGCACATGGTTTCCTCATCTTAATAACTACAAGCAGACGTCCAACGGTCCAACGGTCCAACGCTCATGTGAGACACGCCTCCAGTATTCTGGATGTTCGAAGCATCCGAGCTCCCAACATAGATTCGGATCATTGTTGTAGCCACGGAACGAATGCAGAGCAATAAAGAAGAATCACTGTCAGAAAATATAACGTCGAAAAGCTACAATCGCAAGAGACAGACAGAGTCAAACCTGAAGGAGGGACGACACAGTAGAGGACCTCCTCGCCGCAGGTGGCACGTGCAAGTTGAAGGGGACCTCGACCAACTTGGAGTGACTGTAGGCATTTAGATAAAGACCGAGCTAAGTGGAGAGGCTTGTTCGTTGAGGCTCTCAGGTTCACTCCGAACTGCAGCGCCGTCAAAGAAGAAAAAGCAGACCATTGATACTGGTTAATATTTTTCTACCAATGCATAAAGTTTTTGCATTACATTGCATCCTTTTTTATTCTTTGAATTCCTTTGCTTTCATTGCATTCTTTTGCATTCTTTTGCGTTCATTGCATTCTTTTGCATTCATTGCATTCTTTTGCATTCATTGCATTCTTTTGCATTCATTGCATTCTTTTGCATTAATTGCATTCTTTTGCGTTCATTGCATTCTTTTGCATTCATTGCATTCTTTTGCATTCATTGCATTCTTTTGCATTCATTGCATTCTTTTGCATTAATTGCATTCTTTTGCATTCATTGCATTCTTTTGCATTCATTGCATTCTTTTGCATTCATTGCATTATTTTGCATTCATTGCATTCTTTTGCATTCATTGCATTCTTTTGCATTCATGGCATAGATTGGACGTCATCTTGTATTTATCTACGGAGTCATGTAGATTCTTAATGCCTTATTCCACTACATGACGTCAAGATTATTTTAAGCTATCTTTCAACGAAAGTTCGCAGCTACCTTCTATAAACTGCGCCCAATAAGTAGTACGGATACAACCCTCGCAATTCGACTCTTAAACTCTTTCGGATGCAGTTTTAGGCTTTCTGATTCTTCTGCACATATCCAATTCAGTGACCCTGCCACTGCGGTTAGCCGAAACTGCACTTCATAGTTGAAGATTTCCTAAAAAGTCCTGGAAAGCCGGATGCGATTATTATCAAAATAGAGTGAGAACGAAAGCATTCCTAGTCATCTAACAATACAAAAACCCTCCTTCTACTATGTGTACATATTTTCTAAAATATTTTCAGGCCATAGCAATAACGATCTGAAGGATGCCCTTGATAACAATACCATCTGCACAGTGAACACTGGGCTCGAGTAAAACAACTAAAAGCTAGTGTTACGTACAATAATAATAATAAATCAATTCAACGAAGGATATAAAAACCATAGGAAATGTCCGACTCATAAGAAAAAAAAAAAAAAGACAAAAATAATTTCAACACTTTTATCAGTGTCGTCCCGACACAACAAGGACTAATATCCTTTCGTACAAATATTTATCCACTTAAGTGTTATCACAAGAAACTTGCTGCCTTGATAAATGAACGCACGGGTAAATATTTGTACAAATGAGTACTTAAAGTCAGATTAATTCCCCAAGTGAATGTTATGTTCCAACAGCATGGCAAATGTAGGTATTATTATCTTTTATTAAATTTCCACACAAACGGCTTTCGCCTCTGATTATAATCTTCTTTTACGGAACGAAAGTTATAACTTATGAACTACAATTAAAATATGTTCAACTTAAGTATGCATGGATTCATATTCAGTGGCATAATCCTAGAGAAAAGAGTCATGACTATCACGTTATCATAAAATAAAGTGAGGAAATCATTTTATTTTTTTTTCGTTTTGATCATCCTTGATTTACTTGGGGGAAAAGAGATATAGCTATCGCTGGAAGGAAAAAAAAATGAAACAAAACACAAAGGCATTGTAAACAAATCCTTCATATCCTCCTTTTGAGATAATAAAATTTTTAGGATTACATTATACGGGATGTTAGATGGGTTGTCCAGATAATATAAAAATCCTTCAGTATTTTTTTTTCTCTTCTCTTGTTATATTCTGAAGGACTCTTGTGGTTTTCGCATGTGTATGCTAATTCCGTTTTTATTATTTACGTATTTTCTGGTTCAAAGCATTTATCTCAGTTCCCATCAGAAGATAAACAGATGACTATGACTAAACCACATACATATGCACATATATGGGCATACAAAAAGGATCAGTTTAAAGGAAAATAAACCAAATGCAGAAAAGGAAATGGACTGATGAAGCAAAATATTTTATTTATTAAAAATTTAAATATTTAAAAAGATTCTGATTGAAAAACTAACACATTCGAAGTTTAATTGAACTTACACTAGAGGAAAGGGGAATTTATGGTTAAACATGTCTTCCACATTGCGTTCGTCCAATAGCACTTGTGGTAGAAAGAATCTCATTCCTTCTGTTTTCCATATGTCAAACCGCCTGGAGCATAATAACTAAAGAATCTTCAGCGACTTGAATATTTGTATCGTGCAGCCCATGGCAGAACTATGAATGTGCAATTCGAGGGTCACAATTCAATTCGGTATATTTCAGTCTAAGCATTCTATATGTAGCCTCTGCAGGAAGGATAGACAAGCTCAGACAAATAAAATAATAGGCTCCAAGTAGCTAATGATGGGTGGCCACAGTTAAGTGGTAATGTATTCGGTCATTCAATGAAAGGTTTGGTGCTCAAGCCCCACCGTATCTATTCAATTTCCCCAGTAGTAAGATTAATCTGAACGGCTAAATGTTTGGGTCTCATCCTGGATGGATAGAAAGCTAAGCGGGAAACCAAATATACAAGAAAGTGTTGAGAAAGCTACAGTAGATTCTTCTCTTACAAAAAAGCTATCAGGAATAATTGGGGTTTACAACCTCGAATAACTCTTTGGCTCTGTACTTCGGTCATAAGACTGATATTCACTTATGGGGTAATTGTATGGTGGATGGCGCTGGAGAAAGCAATAGATTGCTATCTTCTAAGCAAGGTCCAGCGCTCAGCCTGTATGCGCATAAGGGGTGCATTCTATTCCACATAAATGGCAGCGAGTGCGGTGGTCAGTGGTCAAGTAAGAACTATGGCCACGCATCCATTCTGAACAGTTACTGAATCTCCTCAGAAAATACTGACTTCACCATGCCTAAACTTTGACAAGAATTTCCCATTCCCTCCAGATCAGATTGGAGTGAGAACTGTAAGGCCGGTAAACTCGCCAGAATAGGACCAACTTTACCCAGTTTACTAGAAAAAGGCACCATAGGTATACCAATCGCTACATGTAAACAAAAATTCAAGCTAGATGCAATCGAGAGTAAAAACCTTAGGTGGACAAGTGGTATAACATGTCTAGCGACTAAACAAATTTGGCCATAGCTGGAGTGGAAACGTTCCAAGACTTTGATTTCTCTCAAAAGGCAAGCACACAACAAGACTAGGCCTTTTTGCAAACGACTTTTACAGAGGCTGCAGGGATGAGGAAGAGGAGGAGACCTCATTTGTGTCTGCTCAGGTCTGTCTGAAGGTTGCTTATATAACGACTTAGAAAATCGAAATAGTATAGACAAAAAAAGTCTCTTACGCTTAATAAGAAGCTCACATGGTTCTTACCAGCAGGTATTGGAGAATTAGAATCCATACTCCGTGGTATCACAATAGACCTATTTCTGGTCCAAGTGTGTCGGTGCTTCTAAGCTGGCAGCCACTTCCAAACAACCAGGATTAAATAATTCGTTTAGAATGCACTAAGTGTACTTTAACATAAACGCTGAAACTGTGAATTACGAACGAATGCAAAAATCACACACAACTCTCTTCCCAGACAAATTAGATACCGACCATGGAGAAATCTATTATCATCTGAGTTTCCTACCCCTTCTTTAATCTTCAGATGACTTCATTGACATCAGTGACTTCAAAGATTTCATGTGAATTGAATGAATGCTAGTGACTTCAAAGTGACTTCAATGAATGCAGAGCAATCAAAATAATTGCTATTATATTGACTTCAAATATATGATTCCAGAAATTTATTGCTAAATCATGACTTCAAAATGAATGGTGAGATGAAGTCATTATTGAAGTCGTTGAATTCAAACAAATCCGTGGTGAAGTCAAATGAATGCTACCGAGTTTCACATGTCTATTTTATCTACTGAAAAATAGTTTCAAAAACTTAAGAACTTTGGGCGGCGTAATCTGGCATACACATGAACATATGAGTAGATATATTGTTAAAATTTCGATTCTACTGGGATCTATGGAGCATTAACCCAGATATGGCAAATTTTACTAAAATTTCAGGCCTAAAACTTAGTATCCCATCTTATTACACTTGTCAAACTCAAATAATATTACAATTTATTGCCATTTGTTTTTATACAAATTTGTCCTTTCTCTACTAGTCCTTGACCTCGGAACGAAACAAGATTCGTAAGTTAATCCACATTCAAAATTGACTTTTCTCTATCAACAATATTTTTTAACGATAGCAACACATTCAAAAAAGCATCATTAAATAGAAATATGAGAATCATTTGAATAAATATGAATAGTCTATAAATTTCACAGAGGCGGGGGTGTGTGTATGTGCTGTTATGCTGATACGTTGACTTCAGGATACAACACGCATTCCTTTTATTATCGTGTTGACGTTTAAAAGGATTCAAATTTCCGTTTAGGTCCACAGAGTTATATTCTCAAAAATGATAATGAATCTCTAGAAATTGTATACTGAGACATTTTTATGAACATTTCGCTCATAAATTTCCTTCTGTTGGAGGAATTTTAAACAGTCATCAAATATGGAATTTGCATATTGTATTCTCTGTATGGACAGGGACACGTTGGAAATGAACTTGACTTGTTCGTCGTCGTCATTCCTGGAGTTTTAAAGTGAATCTCATAAAAAAAAACAAATCCCTTTATAGCCGGAAATACATATATCTATATTGAAATTCAAGTGAAATTACGCAACATTCTCTTGGAAAGGTAGAGGCATAATTTAGAAACTATTTGCACAAAAATGTTTGTAGTTTCAATTCAGGTGTTGATAAGAGAATTCGTGCATCCAAGTGATATGTTTTTCTATTTCAAATATGCAATATGATGCACATGGCTACACATGACTAATTGCCATAGAGTCGAGTGTACTCCTTCCTTTAAAAGGATGAATTCATGCGGGAATGTTGAAAATATCGACTGCACCTATTGGAAACGTTTACGTATCCTGTGCTTTTACTATGAAAAAGGAGAGGTAACTTTGTTTTCGAATGTTTAATGAAGTGTGTTCTAAAATCTAAGGAAATGTCCGGCTTTAAATTCGAAATTCCGTTCAGTTTGATTGCCGATCCAAGTCCTGGCAGAAGAGATTCTTAAATCAAATGAATGCAAATCAAAATGAAATCAAAGAAGACTATATGGAATAACATACACATATTCCGCACCGCAATGCAGATACAAACCAAATAGAGATTCGTTGAAACTCTTGCAGCATTCCAGAAAGTAGCAATTGAACTGTGTAACCTCTACCATTAAAGGACTGTAAATCCTATTCAGTTGAAGTCATGCATACTGACACATTCAAATGTCTCAAATTAAAAGATATAATTTGTTTAGTTCGCTTTGTAAACCAAAGTTGAGAGAAGAAATCAATTGCATCCTATTTAAATTCAATTCAAAATATCTCATTTGAACTTAAGTATAAGTAGAGTACTTAAAACTAAAAGCAAAGTCAATTTTCTTCTTAGCATCAGATATTAAATATCTTATTTGATCAGATTTTTGCACTTATTAAGCTGACTTGTTTCTCGGACGGTCCTTATTCTTTATCAGACCTGTAAAGTACTTAAGTATTACAAATCTTCAGTCCTCTCAAGTACAAGTACTAGATATCTGCACTGGTACTTGTATTTCAGTACCCTGGTACTGGTACTGCAAAAAAAAAGTAAGAACAAATATTTTTCAAGAATTTAGTAGTTTGGTACTTAAGGAAACAATACTTGATACTTGGGATGAAGTACTTGAAAAATACTGGTAATTGGCCTTTTCAAGTACAAGTATTGGAGTTTTGAAGTACAAGTATAATACTCGGTACTGATACTTGTACGTGAAATTTTACAGCAATTTCCTCTATGTGGTGCCTGTCAAGCTCCTACTAATATCCTACATTGGATAGCAGATCTGTTAATCTGGAAATTCTTCTTAAAAAAAAGGCAAATAGGTACTCTCTATCCTCAATACTGCAGTTAATACGGTGCCAGTGCCTATAAAAAGTACCTGGCCTTTTGCAATCACGCACCACAAACGCTAAGAACCAGTGGAGCGAATACTGCAACATCATCAAAGAGATAGCCGTGACCACCCTTAGCTACCAGCCACTACCAATAAGGAGCCCTTGGTATGATGATTAGTGCGTTTAGTGAAAGAGGGTGACGGAAAAAGCTCTGCAGCTCAAAATAAGAGCAGCGAGAGTGGAGTACCGCAGCAGATAAAGTGAAGAGAAGAGAATCCTGCGTAAAAAGAAATGGGACCACTCAGTATTCCAGTTCAAGGACATCAAGGAGTCTCGCGAGCACATCAACATCTGGAATTTTTATCGCATAGCCAAGCAGCTGGTAGCTGGCCTCAAACCCGAAACGCAGGCTCTTCGAAAAAGCGAGGGCGAACTAGTCATCGACGCACAGGGAATTGTTGGTATGCATAACGGGCAGTAATTAGAGAGAGTGATAGAGCAAGAAGAGAACCAACCTCTATTCAATGAAGAGCCCAGAGCACTCAGTATTGAAAAAGTTAATGGAGCCGTGATGCCTTGGTAGGGTGCATACATCAAATCATCAATCTAGTCAGCTCTACATGCCCCATCTTCAAAAAAAGCGATCCTATGTCTTGTAAGAACTACCGAGGCATATCCCTGTTAAATATAAAGGTGCGTCCAAAAAGATGTGAATGTATGTAGTCCAAGAAGCCAAGACACGACGACTACATTGCCTCGGCTACATCGAGCGAATGGACAACAATGCTACAGCCAAGAAGATGTTCAAATCCCGGCCTCCAGTTTTGAGACGTCGAAGAAGACCTTACCTCTGGTACAAACATGAAGTTGTCGTGGACCCTAGAAAACTTGGTCTCCGCAACTAAAAGGATGGAAAGCAGCCGTGTCTCAGGCAGAGACCCTTGTCGTTAGCCCTTTAAGGAAGTAAGGAAGAGATAGAAAAGAGTTCGTACAATGGTATTTGAAACTCAATTGGTAATAGGTTTTAATATTTACTCTCCATGGTTGGTGTCCAAATTGTCTAAGGAGATCTGTATCTCATTTTTGAATTCGTAAGTAATTCACTACTTTTTGATTTTGAAATAACCTACAATAAAGTAGAACTAAAAAGTCAAAATTCCTAGTGATACAATATAGACATCTTAGTCATCATTCATTTAATTGACTTCATTGTATCCTTTGTTGACTAGTAAGCTATGAAGGAAGGACTATCTTTGGCGTACCCAATAGACCCTATCGGTGGCTTTTTGGGTATAATAATTCGGTAATTGAATGCATTCCTAGCTATGAATAGTAATTTAAATGCGAGAAGGTCAAGGTGGTTTCTTGCCACACTGAGCCTACTGAGCCTACTGAGCCACACGTGATGTTGGCTCAGTTTTAGGTAGCTTATTTAACTATCACTAGGTTAGTAGTGTTGCCGACATAAGCCATCAAGATTAAAAATTCGACTTTTGCATTTTAAATAAATCAAATCCTTTTTGCAAAGCCATATTTACTAAATCAATTCCAAATGATTGGTATCATGCATAACAACCAGCAGCTTGGTGTTAGAAAAACATAATATGTATTTATTCTTAAAATAAAATAAAAAACTTCATTACAATAAATTAAATTCTATCCCGCCAATTAATATGCACGAACTGACATGTCGAACAAACAATGGATTAGTAGAAAAAGCCATCGTTTCAATCATATCAGTTCCACTTATGCAAGAAATTAGCTTAGGATTATTATTGTTTATTTAATATTCATGTCCTATAATAAATACCAAATCGCATTAATTCGGTAATTAATCATTTAGCTAATTATTTTATTTTTTCCCACAATCAATCGACATTCGATAAATTGTTTACTCACCTCATTCCACCGCAACACACATATGTATGCCGTCTGTCCTAAAAACCAAAAAATATTCTAATTGTTTTCATATTATCATAAATTGAGATATAGGTGATCCAAATGGTGTGAGTGGTGTCCATTCACAAAACACAGTGACACACAATAGTATCTTATATCCATGGTCAAGACGTGACTAATAAATACAAATTCCATAGACGGAAATTCATTAAAAAAAAGAAGAAGAAAAATATACAAAAAAGATGGAAGGTTGGCTCTTTGATAAAAGGAAAACGTTGTTACTAAAACACGCACAGCAAACGCAATTTACACGGAAAAAAAAAATGTTCAAGGTTGACCCAAGGATGTGTCTTAATTAATTTCGTTACCCTTAATGAAGGAGCACCAGCACGTTTAAGGCAAACAGTTCTTTCAAAAAAAGAAACCCCAGTTGCCATATATATCCTGGTTGGGAGGGATTGCTTTGCTTTATGTGGAAACATAAAATAAAAAAACCATAACTGCAGGTTGTATGTACATACTTATGAAATTTGTGCAACAACAGGACAAGTAAAATATTGAATATATTCAAGGAACGTCTATATAAGGTCAAGCCTTGGAGAGTTCTCCACTGTCCATACATAGGTTAGAAACAGATGGCAGAGAAGACCCTCCACTATAAAGAATAGACTCTTGCCACCTTCCTTGACATAGAAGAAGCCTACACATCTACATTGAATCTATTCAAGAAGCCCTCACCGAGTTAGGTGTAGAAGACCTGGTATTCATGTTAAGAAATCGAATTATTCAGGCAACATTATGTAATAGCTGTACAACTAAGACGGTCAGTAGAGGCACTCCGCAAGGAGGTGTTATTGCACCTCTGCTATGACTTATGGCCATGAAAAGGATCTTAGTGCAACTTGACAAGGAGGGGATCAAGGTGGTCGCATACGAGAATGATTTGGTTATACTGGTATCAGGTAAGTTTCTCCCAACGATAAGACAAATCATGGAGAGGGATCTGGGTAGAATTCACTCATGGGCCACGAGCAGTGGTCTGAGTGTTAGCCTGGGCAAAAACTGAAATGATACTTTTTACCAGAAAAACAAAGATTCCGGACTTTATCCTCCTCAAACTGGATGGCCAGTCACTCTGTTCAAGTCCTAGTGCTAAATACCTAGGCATGATTCTGGACTCGGAACTTAATTGGAAACCCAATATAGAACAAAGGGTAAAGAAGGCAAGCATAGCTTTTTACGCCTGCAATAAAACCTTCGGTAAAAGATGGGGACTTAAGCCAAAGATGACCCAATGGATGTACACATCCGTTGTACGTCCCATTCATGCCTACGGTGCCATCCTCTGGTGGCATGCCTTGAGCAAGAAAGATCAGCGTGTGTTGACATCACTGGAGCGATGAGATCATGTCCCACGGATGCTCTTAGTGTAATCCTGTGTCTGATCCCTTTTGAACTTCAAATAAAACATACCGCTCTATGTAGCGCAGTTCGACTTAGATAATCTGGGTGCTGGACCGCTTTACCATAGTAAAGTTCTAGAGATGGTTCCACGTGAACTAATTGCGTTTTCGACCGACTATAGAACATCCACTTTATAATTTAGAAAGCTGTTCTCATTCAGATTTCCTACAAGAGAAGAATGGAAAGCGTTATCAATGACTATGATATAGGGATATATACAGATGGTTCAAAGATGGACTGCGGACAGGCATTTTCTCGGACCAGGCAGGCTTCTTTCCGTCTTCCAAACTCTGCTAACGTTTTTCAGGCGGA
Organism: Chalcosyrphus nemorum; assembly: GCA_949716465.1. Taxonomy (NCBI): domain Eukaryota; kingdom Metazoa; phylum Arthropoda; class Insecta; order Diptera; family Syrphidae; genus Chalcosyrphus; species Chalcosyrphus nemorum. The sequence goes on from OX454333.1 coordinate 89,112,702, forward strand.
GCTCCTCGCGATTCGAGAAGCCTGCCGGATTCTAAGAGATCACTCAACATACAACCAAAATATTGCCAGTGTGGTTTCCACTTCCTCGAAATTGGTTGAAATCACCTAATTAAGTATCCACTTGAGAATTACACTTATCTGTGTTCCGGGACTTAGTAACTATGAAGGCAACGAGCTGACCAGAGAGGGATCTGCCCTGAATGGTCCTCTAGCGGAAACTGCCGATTCTCCGCTTGACTTTGCTAAGGGCTTCCTATATCTTCATATGTTCTAGCTTGCAAATCACAACATAGCCCAAATAGAATAACAAGTTGTGGTATCAAAACGGTGCACTTTAGCTCTAATTGGGTTCAGTCTCTGAACTACCACTCTACCTACCTACCTACCATTCGCCAACTGTAATGGTAAAAGCAAGTCACAATCTGAAGACCGCTTGATGTCTCCAATTAGTAGTTCAAGTACCATGAAAATCACTTCATAGAAACAAGGTATCCACTAATAAAATACTTAAATATAATTTAACCATAAGACCGGATGAAATGCCACCAAACACGTGTCAATGGAGACAGTGGGCGACCCCAACAAAATCCCGATATCGAAAGCAATTACCCTATTGAACCGAGTAGTAATTAATGCCAAGTTTAACCTTAACATACTCGTTGAAATGAAATCAAATGCGACTACTACCACAGGAGTGGATATTGCTGGGCATTGCTCAAAGGTGTTGACCTTTCGTTTGACTGGTTGGCGGATTTTGAAACCAAACACACGCAACTACATCAATAACCAAAAGATTTTCATAAACGTCCATAATGATAGCATTTAGTCCAGAGGGCAAAGCTAATGCAGCACATGTGGCAGATCCTTGGTCATGAGCATGACTAATATATCTATGAAAATTAAGTCGATGAGGTTAATCAATTGATCGTTTGTGCGTTTTGTGTTCTATACACATACCAGTATATTGAACAGTGTGTTCGTTCCATAATAAACCTATACCAGAACCATAAGGATACAAATTTTGCATTTTTATATTTTTGAGTTTATTACAATAGTAAATCCTTATGTTGTGTATGCGTTTGCTACATAAAGTCTTTCAGCCTAAGAAGCAGTATGAGATAGTCCATATATTAGCTAAGTTAGGTAGGTGAGATGCCTTGAGACAAGAAAGTCACTGCTCACTTAGACCAACAATTCGGGTCCATTTTCGCCAATCACTTTACCCTGAACGCTGTAAAGTACTGTTGGAACCACCCAGATACTGTAAGTATATTATATGACCAAAGCCAACTCCGCACCATGACTAGACGGAAACTAAAGGTATCAGACAAGCTAAGCTTTTCATGCCAAACTCCTCCTACTCAACAGGAGTCAGATTCGCATTACCGCAGGCTTATCCACATGACACTGTCGAGTGAAAAAACATCTCCCGGCAATGGGGATAGCACAAGATAATTTATGCAGAATATGCAACTAAGCCGAGAATCAACAGAACATGTACTATGTCACTATGAATGTTATTTGGGTAAATTCTACCTTGAAGCAGAGGACATCACTGCTAGCTCGCCCAAAGATTCTAGCTGACTTCAGAGTCAACACTGGGATACTGAATGAACTCTAGAATGAGGAAGTCGCAATAGGCCCATAGAGGCCTCAGTGACAAGGTGTCTAGTTCCCACCTCAACCTACAATCTACAATCTACCCAGATAGTGAAATGAATCTCAGGAGATCCATCAGCTCAACGATGCCTAAGTCCTTCAGCTTCGAGGAGAAATGACTACCAAGAGCTCTCTTTCTTCTGACGGATTGGACACTACACTCAGGCAACAGATGATTTCTTCTTTGTTGCCGTGCTTCCTTCTCAACTGACCGTCGAGTATCTTGCCATCCTGAGTAAACGTTGCTTGAAAGACAGTGCAGTAGACGGATATTTCAAAAGAGCTTCAGAATAAACTCCGGCTCCTGTACCACTGTCCATCTTAGAACCGTCGGTATAAAATGCCAACTCCTTTTTCTTCTTGGTTCTTGGTGGAATGAAACTAAGCATCCGTGCTGTTGGTATTGTCCTCGTTGATTCCATGATTCTGATGCAAACCACTCTCTGCATTTCGATGAGTTTTGAAAGCTGATATTGTTCTCAAGTAGCATCCACTATATCTACCATGTAGATCTAGTCTACCACATCTGGTTTGAAGGCCCACGTGCTGCTTAAAGCCTTTTTGTAAAAGTAGAGATGCTACCTTGGCCGGAGCCGGATATACTTTTGTCCTTACAAATATTTTGTTTCATGATGAGCGATGTTAAATGTTAGTTAATGTAGCAAAGAACAGGGAGTGAACCCTTCAAAGAGAGAGAGAAGAAGAGATCAATTCCCACTTTCAGGTCTGAACTCCCTGTCCTTTTTAGGTAGCAGCTCTAAATGCTCCTTGATATATAGATGGTATGTGTCTAGCCAGAGGCCAAATTGACTCTCTCCTCTCTGAATAGTAATATGCAGACAAAGTCCTACTCTTAATCCTCAATATTTTGCCAGATAATTTGAGCACAATTTTTTGCCATTTCAAAATGTTCTTCTCACTGCTGGATAGAATGCTAGCTGTAACTATGCCCACAAACGACAATACTTTTAATGAAAACCCTAATCAAACGAAGCCAAATGCATCCCTTTATTCTCCATCGTTTCAAGTCAGCAATCGTTCTGTAAAGTTCATTTATGGTAAAGGCTTTTAACGTCGACTAATTCGGCTCTAGCTATAACTCAACATTTTTTTTTTTTCAACAGTCCATTCTATCATCTCGTTCGGCTGTTGACTATTGTATCGTTGCCTGGTTCTGTGCCATCACATCCGTATGCTTCGTTGCATTGTTAAATGGCCACGATCCATCTGTGTGTAGTCCACTAACACAAAGTATCTTTCGGTTTTGTGCAGTCAAGGGAAAGAATAAATCAAACAGAGGCGGACATCGGCTCGGAGACACACAAGAAACAAATTGATTGTTACTAACTTACAACTAGCTATCGACCAACATAGTTGATAGGTTTATAGGTTATTGCAGTCTTCCGCAGGAAATACCTGCCAACAAAGGACCCCCCCCCTGTTGGGGACAATTTACACAATTGGCAATATACCGACTCGCAATGCAAAGCAGCAATAATTCACTTAAAGTGGTGGCACTACACTTTGTGTGCGAGCAATAGTGTTGTACGCTATTTACATAAATCAATGATTTTAAAATATAAATAACAAAAAATTGCTTGTACCTCGTAGCAGAATAGATTAAAGGTTTGCTTTTTCTATTTTCGTATCTACATACACCTGCTTTGAGTCAGCTGTATTAACTTATTCAAAATTCCACTTGTGATATCAACTAAGCAATGTTCTCGAACACGAAGCCCATCGAGAATCCACTCGATTAAATTTTCATTGGCACGTTGTATGTCCACTTGGAATATTTTTTTTTTTTTTTTTTTGTTTTTCAGCTAAGTGCCATTGTGAAAATTCTATCGATAGGTGTTATGCTGGTTACAGAACACTCTCAAAAGTGATAGGTTTGATGTACATGCACACATACTGAATGATGACGTTGAATGGTACTAGGTGAAGTTTAATCGATTGGTTGGTTGGTTGATCCAGCTCACGCAGTAAAGTGTTTAATTGGTTTCCAAATCACAAAACAATAGACTAAATGGTTTTTTTCTTTGCTGTGACATATAGAGAGTACTTTGGGATTCAATTTGACAATAAGAGATGTTATGAGAATCATTACATGTCAATTAAGTTAGGCGTATTCAGGTTGGAGGGTGCGATGTAGAGCTTCGGATACCCATCAGCTCTTTGCTGTTAGTGCTGATGCTGCTAATGATCTGAGTCTGTTGCCAAAGCGTTGATATTTTCTTTTCCATTAAGTGTGTCCGTTCGTCGATCTTTGTTCCATAGAAGTTGCATTATGCCGCAAGGACTTGCCTTGATTTAGTGCTAAGTTACCCAACTCACTTAGTCTAGAACTAGCACGCACTCAGCTAAATTCTGTGACACAAAAATGTCCAGTAAGCTGAATGGAGGGCTCTACACAGGATGGTATGCAGCGCTGGAATTAGCTCGGTCAATCAGGCTCCCAGACTATAGCAGTGTCTTCCAAGCGGAGGTCTTGGCAGTGACAACCGCAGCTTGTGAGCCTACGGTAAAGACAATACCGGGTATTACTTTCTATATTGACAGGCTTCTATTAAAACAATAACTGCCGTTGAAATAAAATCCAAGCTTGTGAAGTTCTGTCGCAAAGAACTCAAGGCTCTTGGTATGCAGCACAAGTTTGAACTCAACTGGGTCCCCGGACACGAAGAAATACAGGGAAACGAGAAGGCTGTCGAACGGGCAAGAGGAGGATCAACAACGACCACAAAACCAAATCACCCATCCGTGTACATCCTGTCTTGTGCTCTCAAACTTGCAACAGGGCAAAAAGCCACGAGAGAGACAGATCACAGATGGAAATACATAGAGACCTGTCTCGTTTCAAGGACGCTATGGCCTGCTTTTAATAAATTAAGAACGTAGAGACTTGTAAGGAAAGATAGACCACTCTTCTGGGTACCATCACACAGCACAACATTCTGCGGTGTCAAACGAGAAAACTACGAAGGATTGAGGAGGATTGAGCAGAGGCTGAGATAATGAGGATGAAGAAGCTATTGAGAACATTAGCCACACTAGCTAACATACAAGATATAAGCTCCTGGGGAGACGCTTTTGCCATGATCTAGAGCTGTGGTGCCCAACCTTTTCCACCGCATGATCCCACTTGGCCAGTTGAAAAGTGAAAATGATTGTATTGCTTTATGAAAGTGGGTCTGCTGTTCGAACAACTTTTCTCGCACTTCACCCGTCTAACGGTCGGAGTCCTAAAAGACTATTCGCAACGTGATGGATAAATTTAAGTAGACTGGTTCAGTCAACAATCGAAGAAATGCAAGATCTTCTGAAAATATCCCCGCTATCCGTGATAGTGTGCAGGAGAATACGAGGTATTCAATTGCACGCCACGCATAAGAACTCAGCCTTTCGCGGACCACAAATTGGCGAATTTTGTGTCATAACTTGGACCTGCACCCGTACAAGATTCAACTGACCCAAGAGCTCAAAGTTAATGACCACAGACTATGCCATTTCCTCGGTGACTGGGCTCTCGAGTTCATCCCAATTTCGGTCAAAAAAATCATATTCAGCGACGAGGTCCATTTCTGGATTAATGGGTTGAAATGTCCACAAACTTCAGCTTTTATACATTCTTTGCATCGAGAATTCACAATTCAAATCGCTTATTAGTTAACTAACATTCTCATTTCTATGTTATTCAAACACGAATCCCTGCGTATTTTTATCTGACTTCAAAAAAGAAACCATCCCCATGAAAAAATGTATGTTGTATACGGTATACCTGTGCACAAAGCTCATTATTCTTTACTTGAATACTCATTACTCATTATTATGTAGCAATTGTCACTTCCTTCCGAAACACACCCACATTTAGCTAAACAAAAAATAAGTAAAAAAAAAAAGGAAATCTCCAAACTCCATTAAAGTACTTCACAGGAGCATAAAAGCAGGATATAAAACGTTTTATTCAAAATAAGGGACAGAATACATCAGTCGTCCCAAATGAATTTGTCTTTTCACACTCACACACGATGCCGCAATAACAAACCATTGTACAGAACTTCAAGTCAAACTTTATAATCAAACTTACAATTTGACAAATTGTTGAAATAACTTTCTTTTCGTTCCACACTTCCTTGGAATATAACCTCTCTCGCCTCTCTGCTGGTGCGTTCCTAACATTTCTGATTTCAAAAGTTTTTTTTTTCATTTTTTTTTTGTACCCACAAAAAAGTTAAACAAAAATCAAGAGTCCCATTTATACGTACATTTTATGTTAAGGTCTATTATATTTATAAGGACTGTATTTGTCCTGTTTTTGTCCTCATCGTCGTCGTCGTTCTTGTCGTTGTCATTCCAACAAGGCGCTCTCCCTTGTGGTTAACGAAGTGGTTTTCGTGGTCTGTCATTAACTCGCATATATGTATGTATATTCGTACTCATATGAAGTTTGCATAAGCTTGGTGTCCTGGGATTTTCCTGAAAACGAACAAATGTCTGTTGGGTGATTGATTTTCCAGAATGAAACAGTCCAGTGGTACTTATATCAATAAGTAAGTCCTTAAAGCTGACACACAATTATTTATCTCTGCAAATAGTTCTAGTTGTAGGATGATGCCACATACTCATGGTGTTTCGTTTAACAATCAATTTCAATATTCTTTGTTTGTTTCGTAAGTTAGTCCTCATACACCTCTTTATATTCTGTAAGAGAGAAAGAAGGTAGTCAATCCAAATCAATTGGAATCTCAGATTCTCTTAAAAGTCCACAATCCATTTACTTGTCGTTGTGAATCATTCGCTAAAAAACGAGCCTTTCACAGTTTCACGCACGCAGAAAACAAGCGAACATGAATCATATAGGAAACGATAACGAAGTGAAACGAAAATGAAAACGAATCATCATGGCTCACATTCAAAGTATTCATTCAATTCAGAGTATGTATTCACAAAAGCAGTGAAATCTACAAGTGATTCAGGAGGAAACAAGCGAGTATAAATCATGTAGGAAACGGTAACGAAGTTCAATTTACGAAACGAAATAAAACCGAATCATTATGGTGCTGGTATTCATGAATCCTTGAATGGGTAGTACGCTCACGTTCAAAATATTCATTCAATCAGAGTATTCACAAAAGCACTGAAATGTACAAGTGATTCACGAACCTTCGAATGGCTTATAAAATAGATAGAGAACCCAGAACACTGCAAGTGCAAGCAATAAAGGTGAGCTTTTTTTATGACAGGAAAGAAGCAAAAACAAAGATCACTCTAAATACATACAAACATATATAGAAGAGTACTCCAAATTCATACAAACATATTTAGAAGATAGCACGAACCACTCGGAACATTCATTTCAGTACAAGGCAACGAAGTGTAATGTTTATAGCTCACCATTTCTTGGAAAGAATGTGAATGAGAGATGGCTTCAGATTCCTTTTTGAGAAGAAATAAAACGCGAGCTCAGCGAATACTTTTTCTGAATAAATACGAATGGGAGTATTCATTTCAGTACCAGCCAACGAAGTTTATTTTCTTGAAATGAATGTGAATGAGAACTCGATTCAAATTCGTTTCATGAGAGGAAATAAAATGCGAGCTCAGCGAATACTTTTTGTGAATGAATAGAATATTTCGAATGGCACACAAAACAAGCTACTTGCTGTTAGTCTCAGATCCACAACAATTCGCGTTCCAAAATACACACTTCATGACTTAACTGACTTTTGAGGAAAAAGATTATACCGAAATCGTGAAATAATCTCCTTCATGAGCATCCTTGCTCCCTGATCCCATACCCGAACCTGATTGACGCAAATTGCGAATGCACTCTTATTCTTAGGAAATAGGAAAAAATTCTACGTATTTTTAGATAAACAATTTGGCTTTGTCTGTTTTGTTGTCTCCAGGACGATAGACAAACAACCAAAAATATTTAATCTCTCAAATAGCTTGATCCTCATCTTTTCTTCTTCTTCTGTGTGTGTGTGTGTGTTAATGTTCCGATAGACTGACGTCTTTTGGCGAATAGCTTAAATGTTTTATGGGTTTATTCTTTTCCGTCTAGGAATGTGGGGGTGTTATTGGTCAACTTTTTGATCCGAGCCAGGAATGTTTCGATTTAGATTTTTCTCCTTTGTTTTGTTTTCCCATGGTTTTCTCTTCTTTTTTCACACAAACTGCTACTACTGTAAGGTATTCGGAGAAATTATTTAGAGAAGTGTGGAGAAGAAAGAATCACAACATAAATAAATGAAAGAGTCTTAGACGTTGACATCATAGCGCTTCACAAATATACGTTTGTTATTCGAATGAAAAGCCTATTGTCTACTTGAACCTTTTCTTTTTTTTCTGTTTGTGTGTTCTGTTTTTGAATTCGATTTACATAATTGTCAGAGAGGCCAATAACAGAATTAAGTCTTCTTAAAATCCTTGTGACGTCGGTTGCCAAGTCAATAAAATCCATTACATTGCCTATGTATGTATGCATAAAATACCGAGCAAGGACACTCTTCTTTCTTGTGCCGTCCATCTTTGATGGAAGGGAAATGAAACTGACACCTAGAGCAAGCATGTCTATGTTATTTGAAGTGTCACTTTGTTTTCATTTACGCTTACTTGAAGGACTATTCGCACACAATTATGTTCACTTCGTTGGACACAGAATTTGGGTGGGTGGTATAAACGTCAAGATATAAATACATATGTATGTATGGATGTATGACTGGACCGGTGAATGCATGTAAGGCGGCTCCTTTGACAGAGATGAAATGTTACTACACACCTTCATAATCATAAACTACTCCATATGTATGTAGCAACCTGGGTCCATTTCGAGGTGGAGGATGGAGCTATGTATCTCCTCATCATTACATGTATGTATGTCTAAAGATAACACATTGCACACGCATGTCGCTAACGCTTGAATGCTTTGATAGAAGCCGACACCTCAAGGTATTACAAAAGTGTTTATATCAAAAGCATTGTTTTCCTTCTTTGTTAATGCCGTGGCAATAGATAAGAAAGAAAGAGGAAAATGGACAAAATGCCTTTAAGACCCGACAAAGATACCTACCATAGGATGTACATATATTGCTGATGAATACACAGATACTATAGAAGCTCTTTTCCGGTGGGTGGCTTTTCTTCCTATACTCGGCGTAAAAGTGTTTTTATAATTCTTTTTTTTTTCAGGTTTTATACAATTTACACACACTTCACATACCAAGTGTAATAACAATGAGAAGAGTCTTCAGTAGAAGTTAAGAGCATATTTTAATTTTAATTAAAAAAAAAAACTTGGGATACTGTCTGGAAAGTATGGACGTACGCATGAATATGCTAATGCAAGCAAAAATAAATTTTGTTACTGTTTTACTTATGTTTCTATTTTGAACTTTCAATTACTTGCATATCAAGAATTTAGGTCCTTGTCCTTCAAGGCGACATTGGATAGTAAACACCATAGATGAACTAAATTAGACAGTCAACTTTTCGTCGTTTGACACATCTGTGTTTTGACGTTTTAGCAGAAAGCAAATATAACATATACAAATGCAGTTTTGGGCATATCGTTTGACAGTTCTTGGTGCAACCATTTTGTAGATGGTGTGCATACAATTTGTTGTTGTTAATGGAATAAAGACTTGCAAGCTATATTTTGTTTAAAAGGAAGAAAACATATAACTCGACAAATTTATAGTTAGGTCTTGGTCACACGCAAGCTCATCGCCTGTTTTCGCTAATAAAGGGACAGGGAAAGTTCGAGTTGACCGTCTAATTTAGTTCGTCTATGGTAAACACACCTTAAGTGCAACCTTCAGTCGATTTGACATTTGGCGCCCCCAAGTGCAGAACTACAACCGATTTTGAACGTATTCTGGCGTTTACGGCAAAATCAAATCAGAGCTCAAGCACACATTCTCAATCGGCGGTAGTTTTTATGTTATTAACAGTCTTCTACTTCAAAAGGTGACTGATGGGTAGAGTCGTCAGGTCACCAAAGTCATCGAAGAAATACGAGCACAAGTGGATCGTTCCCACCTCCTTCTCCTCGTCCCTGCAACTCCTGCACATATCATTTGAAGAGAGACCCAGACGTCAAGCCAATTGGACAAAGTCCTGTGGGAACACCGATGATGATTCTCAGGTGCGAACATTTCGGAAATATCAATTTGCTTGAACGTTTCTGGTTAAGGTTGAGTCAAAGCTCTCTAGACATTCTGAAAGGTCAGTGTTCTCATCGATCGTTGGCTTTCTTTATAGTATCCAGTTTGAGCATTTGCTTACAAGTAGCAAATGGCAAACCGACCCCCGTCCTATCGGATTCAATTGGGAGGGTTGTGCCTTGCAGTTCCCTGTAATATCTCTGTGGCCTGCCACCCATCATAGGTGAATGTTGTATTGATCCGAAATCTCCATCAGAGATGAGCGGCAACTTAGTACGACCTTTGATGTGGTTGAGGATGATTCCAGTGATCTGATGGCTGCCTGACTGTCAGTGAAAATGCTAAAATCTTTAACTGATAGTACGCTACACTCTAGCCAGTGCTTCTTTTATTGCCATTTTTTCCGCCTGAAACACGTTAAAGCGATCAGGGAAGCGGAAGGAGTTGCTTAAGGCAAGTGCAGTTTTGCACATATGGTACACAAACCTTTTTGACACATTAAAATGCCTGATTTTGTTCTAAATAATCGTCATTTGCGGAAAGTGTTGATTTTCTTCTTTCATTCGAAGAAAAGCGCGCATCGAGAGCTCCAAAAAGTTTACAAAGATGCTGCTCTAAGTAAAACAACGTGCCGTGATTGGTTCCGTCGCCACAAAAACGGCGATTTCGAGGCCAAAATCCTCCGAAGACGCTGAATTAAAGCCATTGTTTGATGAGAATCCAGCCAACAAAGCAAAGATTGAGACGAGCACTATACAAATACGAGGAGAGACACAAAAATGTGATTAAAACAACATAAGAACGCTCGACTTCACGTATCCAGAGAAAGACCCGCTCGAATGAGAAGTCCTATCGCACCCGCCATATTCCCCATATATTCCGCCGGCCTATTATTTATTGTTCCGTTCGATGACACATGGCTGAACCATGCTCCAAGCCTTGATTCGTGGATAGCCTCGAAAGATGAGCACTTTTATAGGTAACGGTATTCGAGCTCTACCGGAAAGTAAAAGTTCCAAAGTTCTGCTTAACCTTTAATTTTCTTTCCAAACAAAACAAAAATATCGCTCACTGTATGTCCTTCAAGCCCCGCAAAGTAAAAAACAAAAATCAAGAAGTGAATCTCTCTGAAGGAGGTTTTGCTTTCAGATAACAATCCACTCACATCACATATGTAACTCTAATTCTCCAAAAACTAAACTAAATTTAAGTGAATAATCCACACGGGAATAAAAAACATTTTATTTTGAAGTAGGCACTTTTTTGTGGTGCAAAACTTCGTACGATTTGTACATATATGTATGTGCATGAAAAACTTAAATAAGAAAATGGTATGTCATCTGGGAGTGTTACTGACAACATGGTCCTGTCGACCAAGCCGCCTTGTTTCAGTTTTGTGGCTAAACACTGAATTGCTATAGATGAAACGTTTAAAACAAACGTAGCCCTTCAGTATCCATGTGTGTATAACCTTAACCCATGAAAGTAATTGATGACAATTCAACTTTAATAAATCATGTGTCCACTGACCCAACAAACAAATTACAAATTCATATCTTAATAGCGTTGGAGCCCATAACTTTGTAAAAATATGTTTTTTTTTTCCCTTCAAATGTTCCATTTGAGCGTTCTCTTTACTCTGCAGTTTATACCATTCTGAGAACTTTGAAAAAAGGGATCCTTTTTCGTCTTCCGAGGAAAGAAGGATTTACTTCTCGTTTTTTTTTTTTTTTTTGTTCAAATTGCCTATTCACTCGACATTCCGCACAATTGAGTTTGCATATGAAATTTTGTGGGCGATTTTTTTTTTCTTCTTAAATTAATTCAAAAGGGACGAAAATGACACTCATGTTGAAGGGTCAATTCTGCCATGTGTATTTTTTCTTGATATGAGGTGGCTTCCCCTTCCGGTTTTTTTTTTCTCTTCTCTCGAAGGTAATGGAATTCTAAGTAAGGTTATTTAGTTGAATAACTAATTGGGTTAAAATTGAAATATATGTGCATGTAGTACTTTTAACTTAGGTAGGCCAGTTACAAACGGACAAATTTTATTACGTACCTTTCATATTTTTAGACGTAATTTTCATTTAATGGGTTAGGAGTTATTAATAACAAACACTTGTTCTAGTTTTGGTAGTCCTGTCGATGTTATACGTTGACGATGGAGAACACTAACTGGGCGGACAGTGTGAGAGAATTTGAATAAACACTAAATATTTAAATTGAGTTGACTTAGAATAAAGTTTTCATAAAATCTGCTTAAAAGATTTGTTTATATCAAATTTAAGTTTGTCATAGAGGACAGAGGTAAAGGTTAAAAGTGCTATCAAACATTGCATCCTGAACAAACTTGCAAGGTTCTTCCCCTGATCACATTGGGTGGGACGTACACCATTTCCGTAAAGGTAGCCCTAGACGACGAACATGCTCGCCGAACCTGCACGTGCTCGCTATGTTTTTCTCGTGTCTCTACACGGGTGGTTCGCCACCCCCTCGCTGTTGGCGAACAATTTCGATTTTTTCGTGTTCGTTGGCAAGCCTAATTTTTGCTGTGCCTTTTGCTTTGCTTGCGCTTTTGGTTCATCGCACATGTTGACGCCAAATGTGTTCGTCGTGTAGGGCTACCTTAAGGGCACCATTAAGGGCTCGCTAGCTCGTTCGCACTCAGAGAAGACAAATACTGAACCTCTGAGCCATCGCAGAGAATGCTTTCTTACTCTGTTCTACGAACTTCGAGGATGTGGTGGAAGATATAATAGCGTTGATAGCCGCCTGGCTGTCAATAAGGATGACTGCAGTGTTTGGGGGTGAGGAGATTTGCTTGAGTAGGCGGCAAGCCCCACGTACAGCAAGTACCTCTGTCTGGAAGATGCTGCACGAATCTGGCAGGCGGTAGGAAATGCAAATTTTGAGGGCTTTGGAGAATACCCCTGCCCCACACCTCAGTCCATCTTTACCATCGACGTAAATTGTTGTTTCGAACTCGTTTATCCCTTCGCTTAGTTCCCACTCCTCCCTGCTTGGAAATATAGCCCTGACACTGTTACTCAGGTTCACTTTGGAAATAATATATTCGGTTGAAGATGGTATTAGATCCATTGGTAATCGATTCAAGGTATTGCTGTGACCATAAGGTCTTGTTACCCAGCATCCTGTGTCTCTTAGTCTTAGAGGATAAAAACATAATGTGAAGTTCGAGTGGTAGCTGGTACTTTCAAGGCCTCGGTTGGAAATGTTTTCATGGTCCTAATTGCGGCTAGAGCCGTCGTTCTCTGCACTTTATTTATAAGTCTGTAATTTTTTCTTAATGCAGGCCGCCAGACCTGGGATCCATAGGAAGGCATAGAACGCACCACAGTGGCGTACATCCATCTGACTATCTTCGGACGAAGTCCCCACTTCTTGTCGAACATTTTGCTGCAGGCACACTCGTAGAAAGTCACATAGGCCTTCTTAACACGTAGCTCGATGTTAAGCCTCCAGCTAAGTTTTGAGTCAAGTAGCACGCCTATATTGCGCTGGACGATAAGGAAAGCAGCTGATTTTTGAGCCGTGGAGGCGTGAAGGTCTGTATTTTGGTTTTACTGGTCAAGAGTATCAGTTTCGTTTTGCTTCAGTTGACGCTGACTCCTCATCCCGTGGGTCATTTACAGATTTAACCAAGGAACCTTCCATAATCTCACTGAATACTGAAGGAAACATCCCTGATACTTATGAGCTATTTACCGCTTATATGCCCGTCCCCTATCTTCGGATAATTTTCTTATTTCTGTCTCATTTTCGTGGTGGTATACTAGATAAACTCTTATAATCCTTGCCGTACGTTTCCCAAATACCAATCGTATGCCTTCGTTATCACAAGGGTCTATCAGCACACTTTCTATGTTTAATGTCATAGTAAAAATCGAAAGGATGTAGGGCTCCTCTAAGAGACGGTAAACGAGCGACTTTGACGAACATAGCATCAGATACGACCTTATTAAAATAAAGAGGTGTTGCATGCAAACATGCCAACACGCATTATTAAACCTTGAGTACTTTGGTTACAGTGTTATGAGGGAGAGCTATTATTTCAATATAATGTACGTCTTGTAGTAGACTTTGTAAGCGACACCACTGCGGTGATCAAATAGAAAATTGCTTTCCTGGTTACTCCTTGGACTGAGAAAGCACCTGAATAAAATAAATTGAATAATAAACCTGAATTTATGCAGTAACCGCAGCAAGAAGTAGTAGGAGGTAAACAAGCAAGAAAGGAAATGTTTTGTTGCGGTTGTCCCATAATGATTAAAGGAGTAGATACTTTCACCAAAGGCCTAAACACAGCATTAAAAATTAAATACATATGTGCAAGTGCATATTACAATTTCAATCGTCTCCTAGTCCTAACTCACCTGAGGGAGACTGCATTCATTTTGAAACAGTTTACACAGAAAAAAGTAAAAAAAAAAAAAAAAACAAGTTTCCGGTTTCACTTACGAAAGCAGAATCTTAAGAGCTTTTCCCCTTTTACTACACAAACATTGCTATCGGGGTCTATGTGGGTTTTTAAAATAACATCACAGCCTGTGCCCTTATTCATATGAAATAAGTTGGAAGCAGTGAAGTATTAAGCCTGCGCCAATATAAATCTTTTCTGCTGCTGTTGCATTGCCAGACAAGTTATTTACATTGCTGATTCGAAAGATAACCACTGGAGTCTCCAACGTAACGCTCGCCTCCTCCACTCAGGAGGCTTTTGTTTCGTTACGTTTGCTTACCATATATAGGATTCAGTTTCAGCTTAAAATTATGATGACAGTGTCTGGGTGGTGGTGCAATACGTAGGATTTTGTATGCAATCGTATGCACTTTATGCACCTGACTGAATTCAAAAGAAAATAAATTAAAAAAAAAAAAAAAGTAAAAATACTTTTGGTTTTCAGGGTAAATAAACAAAAAACGCTACCGGGTACTGAAAATATTACAAAATGATAGCTTAAAGAAGGATATGTTATAGTGGACGGAATCGGGGATAAATTATTTCGAGGATATGTTCTTTAAATGGGCTCAACTGTTAAGACTGTGTTCTTGATTAATATTTTGTAATACAGCTGTCTGTCTGAGCTTTGAGTGTCTTCTTTTCTAATAGTAAATTCACAACTTAAGATATGTATTTCTTTTCAGATCACAAGTGGATCCTATGCGACATAAGTCTCGAGATGAAGACTTCTAAGCCCTATAGAAATCCCAAACGAATAATCTGGTCTAAGTTTAATCGTGTAGTTAAAACAAAACTAAACTGGGAACTGGGATATTTCCTTGACCACGGAACTCGACTCGAAAGTGGAAACTTTTGGAAAAAGCTATGAACGTTGCTTTTAACGTCTCGTATCCGGTCAGTTGTAGTAATAAGAAAGTCACCACATAGTGGAATGAAGATCTGACCAAGGTCAGAAAGTTGACCAGAGCGATCTTCAATATCTTTACAAGGGCTGGCTGAAAATATATAAGGAGTCCATAAAAAAGGTCAAAAAACAGGGCTGAACAGCATACTGCCAGTCCATCGAAACTCTGAAAAAATCCGCAAGACTTAGTAAGACTCTGTCCAAAGAAGATAGCAATCAGTCTCTTTTGAAGAAACCTGACGGAACATGGACGGTTTCTACTGCGGAATCCTTAGAACTGCTTATGAACACGCACTTTCCAGGGTGTGGCGACCGTAGTTCGAAACGAGCTGGTTCTGGATAGGCGCTGTCAGCAGACTGGAATAAGATCACTACCATAATCAAGGAGGAACAAAACTCCTAGGCCCTTAATAGTTTCTTCCCCCTATAAATCACTTGACCCAGATAGCATCATGTCAATAATGCAACAGAACAGTTCCCTGGCTGGTGATGATTTTAAGGAGCTGCCTAAACTTAAACTACGTTCCACAATCATGGAGGCGTGTCAAAGTTGTCTTCATCCCGAAGGTGGGTCAACGGGACATGAATCAGCGAAAGATTTAAGGCCTATAAGTCTAACCTCCTTAGAACGCATCCTAGATTTTCACATCCGCCAAACCTTGGAGAGTTCTTCACTGTCAGAATCCCAATATGCCTACCTAAAGGGACGGTCGGTAGAAACGGCCATTCACGAAGTAGTGCGAACGGCAGAGAAGACCCTCCACTAAAGCAACTAAAGCAAGTATAGGTTTCTACGCCTCTAATAAAACCTTCGGTAAGAATTGGGGACTCCTACCAAAGATGACCCAATGGATGTAAAAATAAATAAATAAATAAATAAGGCCTAGCTCTCACAACTGTACATGTTGTGCGTAGTATACATTTCTGCACATACAGAAGGGGCCTACAGTTTTATCCCATATCCGAAGGGCAGAGGGGTTTTGAGAAGCTCTCAACGCTGCGCAGTAGTCCAACACACTAACCACTGCGCCACAGCACCCAATGGATGTACACAGCCGTTGTACGTCCCATCCTTGTCTATGGCCCGCTCCCCTGTGCCCCCATCTGTATCCACCCTTGCTTGTAGAGTCTCTGCCTGAGACACGGCTGCCTTCCATCCTCTGCGGTCCGGAGGACACTGCTCCCAGTTGTGAAGACCAAGTTTTCTGGCATCTTCGATAACTTATTCTTTGTACCGGAGGTTGGAACTTCTTCGCCGTCTCGAACCAGATTGCTGGGATTGAAAGATCCTCTTAGCTGGAGCAATGTTCTCTCTTCGCTCGATGTGGCCGAGCCAATGCACTCAGCGGATCTTGGATTTATGGACTCCATCCACATCCTGGTACAGCTCATAGAGTTCGCGGTTGAATCTTCTGCTCCATTAGCCCTCTTCGCATATGGGACTAAATATCCTACCAAGTATTTTTCGCTCCAAAACGCACAATATTTGCTCAGCTTTCACTCGGCTCCATACAGCTTGCATATAGTACATACACACAGCAAAATCGGCAGAACAACTTTTTCTTTCTGTTTTTCTAGCAACTTAAACAAAAGACATACTAGCTGTAGACTATAACATCATTAAGCACCGTTGTGCTCCACAGTTTTCATGATATAAAATCCAAGTATCAAAAACACCCCTTTATGGCTTTTGGTTTTTGCATACGAGCTTTATTTTATCTGAGAAGAGAAATGAATACCATAAGACATGCAAACCAGAAACACAAAATACAAAAAGGCTTTCCAAAACTTCTAAAGGATGTTGTAAATGTGGCATACACATTCTGGCACTTAGTCAGTGTTGATGTGCTCTTATGATGAATATCCAACCATCCCCCCACCCCCACCCTTTGGCATGTCTAACAAAAATAAATTTTCTCTATTTAACATCCACTTTAACTGAATTAGTATGTACTCATATGGGCTTTCATTGTTACAATTTTAAAGACCACATACAATTAATTTCTGCTACCCTGCTTCCCCATCCATTAAATGCACTTACGTTACAAACAGTTTGGGAATATCCTTGCAAGTTAGCACAGATGTGGACTTTGAAAAGACATCTGCCAACTGAGAGTACCACCATTTTACATATACATAAGGGAAACATTGTTGAACTATGCGTCAAGTCCAATTTAAATAGGTTTGTAGCTTTTTTAATGGAAGAGAGGATTTTTTAAGGATAATCATTTATAAAAATAGATTCCCTGTCAAAAATTCCTCCACTACCTATCTATAGTAACCCGAGCTTCATATGTTTTAAAAATAATTTCCCACCATCTCGGAGAATTGGATATATCCTCGTCCTTTATCGATCCTTTAAAACGTGCGTGTCTTAATAAGAATACATCCGCAAAAGTTCTCTTTTTTTTTTGAAAACTTCTCTTATACATGTGCTTCATTAAGAACACACATACTTATATGAGTTTTCTCAGCGAAATAATTCAACCCTCGAGCATTCTTAGGAAAATTTATTTGAATAAAAGGAAGCCGGCACCTTACTACAAGGAATAGTAGGAGTATGGTGTATGGGAGCTGAAATTAAAACAAAAAGAATGAGTTTTAAGAAGTTTATGGAGGAAAATTCTCAAAATTTGCTTTATGAAATTTGTCTGTCTTTCAAAATTATGATGCATGTTTGAAACTCTCTCTCTCTCTCATTACCGCATTCTGACATGATCCCAGAAAGTCTGGTAAAATGTAAGCTTACAAAATCTACACAAAAATTGGCGAAAGACGAGTAGTAATTTTATCCCATAAGCCTTCAGTGAAATTACAAAAGTTTTTTCCTTAAGTGTGAGCAGAGGGTGTTCACGTTCACATCTGATGGTATTCCCTTCAAAAGTATTTGCGTGCGTTGCTGTTGAAACAAAATTCTTCTCGTAAGCAAGTGTGGGAATTTTTAAAGAATATTAATTGTAAGGACAAAATGACCATGTTTCAAAGATCATCAGAATAGTCGGAGTTTATTGTTTAAGCTAGTTCCATTAATACGTCACGTCAGTATTCCGAGGGCAGACTTTACTTTGTCCACATGGCTGGCTTTGTTCAGATATGTTCCCCCTTCTTAAAGTCATTGATTTCCATTTGTCGATTATATAATTATATAATGTATACAATGTGGGTATGTATGCTCGACGCCGAACAAGCAGATTTCCGCTCTGGAGCTTCCTGTGTAGACCACATCAACACCCTGTGGCTCATCATCGAGCAATGCGTTGAATATCGATTGCTACTCCACCTGTTCTTCATCGATTTTGAAAAGGCGTTTGATAGTGTCAATCGGGAACTTATTTGGCGTGCCTTGCGCAGGAGCAGCATTTCTGATAATTACTAGGAATTATCAAAGCCACATATGATGCGTCCTCATGTCACGCCTTACACAGATGAAGGCTGTCTGAGAATTCGAAGTCCAAGTGGGGTTCGACAAGGCTGCATACTTTCACCAATACTATTTCGATTGTTGATTAGCGATGTGCTGAATGCGGCCTTAACAACAGGAAATGGAGGAATTCAATGGACACTTACATACATCTGAACCCTGCCTACTGTCTCACATAATAGTAGAACTTCACGGAATGACAGCAAATGCGGAGAGGGAAGCAGATGTCGTTGGCCTAGGACCAAACTCATCAACTCATTTATGCCTTGCTAGACAAACGGTTTAGAGAGTACAGAGTTTAACAAATTGGGCGTATTGTCTCAACCGATGGCGGAACTGAACTGGATATAGGCAGCAGAATAGATCAAGCAAAATCTGCGTTTCGGATGCTATCCACAGTTTGGCGAAGTAAGTTTGCCACGACGTAAGTGGCAGTGGATTGGTGACACTCTCTGAAAGGGTGACAGGTCCATAGCTAACCAAGCAATGCAATCGAACCCGCACAGAATGGCAGGATACGCGGCGGTCCTAGGAGTACGTGGCGGTGAACAGTGGAGAAGGGAAAGAGTTGGGGAGAGCTGAGGTGTATAAGCGCGTAAGCATTGTAGAGGCCCTAGGACCCACAAAGCACGCTAAACACTCCTTCACGATACCCTCAATAAATTTCATTAGAAGACACAATTTTCTTAAAATATCCTTGGAGACTAAAGTAATCAGATAGATGTTCAAGTAGATGTTCGTATTTCAATACTAGAAAACACTTTACTTCTCCACTATGACAAGCGATTAATATCAAGTTCATTAGCACTTTCGCTTAATCTGTAAACCATAAATCTCATCAAAGCTATAAATTAAATCCTCAGACTTAGTGTCGGATGATTGCACAACACAACCTGCTTGGCTGCTTGAATGTGTCCAGCATCAACTATACGTAACTGGTTCAACCTCAAAAGCCTTTTATCGATTTTCTCCTCTATTTGCTTTCACTCCTAGTCCGATTCTACCTCATGCAAACAATAGAAAAGGAATGTTTTCTTCTCCATTTTTTCACCCTACCAATCCATCCATTTCCTACACCCTTAGAACTTAATTGGAAGGATTTTAGCCAGAAAATCCAACTTCAATAATAGAATTAAACGTCAATACCAGCGTCTAGAGGGGTGAACTGTCAATTAAGCGCGAATTGTTTGCTGTTTTATGGAGCAACGTAATCCTGATAGAAAAGAAAAGAAATCAACAATTCCGAAATTATATCGTTCAAAATGAAATATACCAAAAAAGTTAAAACAAACAAGAAGAAAGAAAAAACAGAAAATCTGTTAATAATAAAAAAAAGTCGAATGAGAATCGGCCATGAAAGCATTCACCAATAAGGGCTTACCGCAAATGTCCTCCACCCATGCGAACCTGTGGTTTATCCTTCTGACGTTGAATTTTCACACTTTTTTGTTTTCATTTTTTTTTAAAAAGATATTTAATTAAAATAAAGGCTCATTGGTATTCAACCATGGGAATGTGGAGATCCGGGGGATGTGGGTTTTGTGGTTCTGTTTTTTTTTTTTTTTTTTTTCGTCTGGACAAGGATGTGCCATGGGGGACCGTGAAAAATAGGAAACGTCTTCATGTTACAGAGAAATACATTAAAATTAATTAATTATCTCAATTTGTTTTTATTGTATTGCAATAATAAGTCCTCAAATGATGATTGGAAATAAGAGTTCATAAGAGTTCAGGTGTAGAGACATCTTTGGAAAATTGCTCGAAATCCAATTATAAACGCTATTCAAGGAACATAGCTGATGTTCGGTGGAGTGGAAAGCAAAAAGGTATTTCCTTATGTAACCCATTATTCTATATATACATACACAGCGAGTATTAGGTGCTGTATATAGCTGAAGAAAAAAAGAAAGAAATCCATTCTCAATAGATTTTGTGTGTTTCGGAGATGGTGCCCTATTATAAACCTTTTTTTCAGGATATTGATTTCGTGTTAAGCTGAGGGAGCTTTGGATTAATTTTTAATACATCATTACGGTAGTAAATATTTTTCACAGTGAGCTATCACTATTTATGGGTTAGTGGTTTTCAAGTTTTTTTTTTTTTTTTTTGTTTCTTGCAGGACCTGTCTTCTAAAACGTGCTGGTGAAGAGAGATATCATTTTATTAGGGTTGCAAGACGTAAAACTTCTTCTTCTTGTTTAATATTTATTTAGTAATCGGTGACCCATCAGTTTTGTCCAATGACTTTGCTCTCTGTTAAAGTGACGTTTTATTTAGGTGTCTTTAGAACAAAGTTTCATTTACAAATTCATCGATAAAGTACAGCATCCACTCCGCTTGGCATTTTTAGAGTTTACAACAAACTGGCACAACTCTTCTTCAATATTTTGAATACTTTGCGATGTTTTCGATGTGCTGGCTTGAGTCAGTCATCAATAAAGACTGGGCTTCCCTTCTAACGACGTCTGCAGGAGCTGCATGGACCCATCTTTTGTGCAGCTGAATGAGGTTGCATTTAGGTGATCACTTCTTCAACAATTTAGGTGAACTCGCTGAATCAGACATCAATCGTATCCACCGCTTTATAATAAGGTCTTGTTGGTTTTAAATGGATAGACTGAGGGTACTCGATTCCATCGGTATCACAATGGGCCTTCCTGGCCTAAATGTGGCTCCACCAGGACAACCAACCGTTCTAACCTAACCTAACCTGAGGTCTTAAAGAATATTATTTACTCTGATAAATAAATAGACGATTAGAGAGCTCACAATACCTGACTAGTTAATAAACGTGAGCTATAGTTAAATAAAGACATATTTAAGACATATACCTACTTTAAGCTCTTAACGAGTTTCTTCGTTTTAAAAAGACAGAGGATTTGATAAGCTTCCTTCGTGGTCATACTTGCCTTTCCATGAACGTCATTAAAGCCTCCTCTGTTTTGTTTACGGACATGACATTCAAGTCCCAATCACATTGATTAAATTTTTGCAGTTAAAAGAATTTCAGTCGGAGAGCACTTACCTGTAGTGCACTACAATGCAATAAAGACACTGTGAATCATAGAGGAACGCAAAAATCACTTAATCACTTCTCCCAAACAATCTGGACATCACCCACGTAAAATAGATATTGAAACCAATTAGCACTCGATTTTCAAATTCCTCTACTCGTACACCTTCTCTTTTTACTTTTTCTCTCTTCTAATTTCATCATCTCTTCCCTTAATTCTTTGACAGGCATTGATTATAAAAAAAAAACTAAATGTAAACTGTATGGCAAAGAAAAGGGACTATAGACAGCAATAGGGTTACAAACAATGTCCTATAGCTAGCCTAGTCCTAAAGTATTATGCCAAATGGGAACGCGTTGATATTGAAAACGAACGAAAGTAACGAAAAACTTCATTTAAATTGAAAGCTATTTGGCTTAAAGAACGAGCTGAGACTGGCCAATAGTCAATCGTATTACGGACCTCATTCATCAGAATGTTGGAAATAGCGCGGACAAGGTTTTGCTCCAAAGACCCAATAGTTCGGTGATGAGTAGAACAAGCTTTTCCCTCTAAAACGAATCATAACTTGCAATCCAAAGATCTGAAGTCCGGACTACCAGATGCCCAAACATCAGGTGATATAAAGTCGGGTACATTGTTTTTTAGCCACTCTTGAGTGGTTTTCTTCTTGTGGCTGGAGCAGTTGTTTGGGAACATTTTTCGGCTTAGAAACTTAACGAGGGCTTCAAAAACACCAATGTCTTAACTGGCTTTTACAAAAATGGAATTATGCCTTCGTAGCTCACTCACCACCATACCATTACATTAACGGGGTGGTGGCTTCTTTCAACCCTAGGAGTACGTTCCGGAGCTTCTTTTGATGTCCTGGTATACACTCAATCATTTTGGTTATTAAAAGCTTCTTCGACGGTAAATATTTCCATATTTTCTCTGGAAATTTCATACTAGTTCAGACATATTTCAGCTTAATAAGGATCTATCCAATTGTAAGTAACAAGGAGCGCAAAATTTATCTCTCCCAAAGAGAATTCAGAATGATAGGTTTCTCGTGTTGCAAGAAACGGCTTGAAGTTTGTTGTGTTGATCGAGTGTAAATAGGAATTCTTATTTAACTTTAATGCCTGGTATATATCTACATTTTAATTTGGGGTCTTTCCATTTGAAATAGCTCTTTGTGAAATAATCCCTGTGACTAGAAATATTCAATTTATTTTGATGTAAATCGTGGCATCAACTGGGCAAACACTTCGACTCTAAGACATGAGCGATAGTCGTCGCCTCGAGGAGATTAGCTCAACAGTAGTTGACAGTAGTAGACATAGCTAGCCATCTAATCATTACTCCCTAAATGTCTTGCCGAACAGTGACTTGGATATGATTTAAAGGCTGCAATACATGCGGATTTTCAGTGCCCCTTAAGCGATAATTTGGTTTATTCACATATTGGCATAGGTCGAAATGGTGTAGCAATGCGATCGTGAATATTGCTGCCGAGGGTGCAGATGAACAAGATGACCATTAACCATCCACCAGGCGATGTGTCACGCTATTGGGCATTAATAGGCAGTCCTTGCCAAAGGTACAAAATGTAAATATATGCCAATCGCGTGTAATCACAGTCAAGTACTTCCAAGCCTTAGTTGCAATAAATATTACTTTCGATTGAAATTATAAGATAGTGTATGGGGCAACATACAGAGTGTTGGTAATATTTGTTTCTCCTTTATGAGAGGTGGTGGCATCTGCAAAGGTTTAAGGCGAAAAAAAGAAAAGTTGTGAGTACAAGATTTCCCAATAGAACATCATTCCTTTTATGTTTGCAGCACAAATGATAGAATTCACTTAAATTTGTTGATTGCCAGCGGCGGCTAGGTTCTGCTGAAACATGCTGTTACGCTTTTGAATTATTCGATTTCAACACAAAGGACTATCCTTCACAAGTGGCTCAATCAAGTCACATCTTCTCCATCATTCTATCTATCACTGTTAACAAGACTAAAACAATTCAAACACAAATCAACTGCGAATGCATATAAATCATATTCCTTAAGCTCAGGCGAATATCGTTGTTTTGCAAATCGAGGAGTTTGAGGACGACTAAGGGTATGATTGCTATTGTAATCGAAACAACATAAATCAATGTCAAGTGCAGTCTGCTTGAGCAACGGTTTCGTATAGGGAAAATATGTATCCGTCCTAATAGACAAATGATAGGTTGGGGTTGAAATTTCCAGCTTGTAGGTTATGCACTGACATTACACATAGTGCCAGCGAAGACAATGGATCATTAATTTTCCGACAATTACAGACCAATTACCCTCTACTGTCGTCGTACATACAGTAAATTGTACATAATATTCAAATGAGAGAGAAGTGTTTTTGAGGCTTTGACTGTTTTAGTGATACATTCAATCTGGGCGTGGTCCGTGAATTACATAAGACCACATCGTGCCAAAACTTTATCCTTACAAACCAGAAAACAATAAAATGTCTATTTTTTTCGCTCACGTAGCCAATAGACTCTTCGTTTTAAGGATGCGGGAAGTTAACTTTAACACAAGTATGCATTTGAAACACTCTGCCTCAGTTTACATTGTTTACCATTTTGGGTATAACTTTGCAAAGCATCTTTTAGTCTCTCCAATTCTCTCCAATTCTCTACTAATCCTTCTTTTATCATAGAATGTTTCGGTTTCGATAGTTAAACAAAAAAACAAATAGTGCTAGAGAAACGAAGTTGAAGTAAGTACTTCTGGTAGAAAATTGAAAAAGTTTCCACTTTACTATCGCCACCGCAGAAAAACCTTTTTGTTTTTTTTTTTTTGTATATGAAATGTCCGAAAGTGTAGCGCGAAGGATAAAGAAACAGGACGAGCGTGAAGTATAGAAATAAAGTGCACGACGAGGTCGTACGTAGGAAAGTATCTCCTTTTGTTTTTAATTTTTGAAACTTCTACGTATGCAAAATATTGCTCACATTTCATATGTATCTTTTAACCGATAAACCGTTAGGTGTATGCTTTTATAGCCCAAAATGATTGACTAATTTGCTGAGCTCGGTTTGTTTTTTTATGAATCCAATATTTGCCGTATGTACATTCATATAAATAAATAAGACTACCAAGCACAGTGTTGTAGAAACTTTCTGTTGTGATGAAAGTAGTACCCTGAGTATCCCTTTTGTAATTTATGCTCTTGTTATGGCCGAAATAAGGCTGTTTGTGGTAATAATTTAATTACATGCACATTCATATTTCGGGTATGAGTTGTCTTAAGCATTCATTATGAAAAGTAGGGCAATGGTGATGTTGAATATGGCACTTAACCTACTTTACGTAGGAGCCCATCCAGAGCTGTTGTGAGCATCAACCAAAGAGCCCTTTATTCAAAGGGACTTCTTTGATATCAGATGGTCGGACAGATGCTCAGCGTGGCTGCTTTATGGTGCACTTCGTTGGGTTCTGTTAAAGAAGTCATAATGTTTGTATTTCTTAATTGTTTGTATAAATTAAGTTCATATATATGTAAAGGGTGTGGATGCCACGGTTGATCTACTATCCGCACAAGGTACAAGGTTCGAGTCTTCGACCGAACAATTTTATTGAGGCCTAGAGCACCTTAAAAACCCACTTCCCTTCGGATATGGTATAAAACTGTAAGTCCTTTTTACATGCATACAATACGTGCAGATAGAGTGGTGGAAGAAATCGTAGATTCGACCAGTGCTCTCCGTATTAAGACTGAAATAGACCAACAAGTTTCTTGGATCACCTACCACAGAGGGACACGATTTTCTACTTTAATCTCCGAAACTTTCTTTTTTAAAACTTCTCAAATTAGTTCAATTGGATTTAGGACTGTTGACTGTGAGGGCCAGGTTTTTACCAGCTTTCAACATTGCTTGGGGTTGTTGTCTTACTGGTATTTACCCTTATGTGGCATGTTTTCCTCAGCATCTTGTAGCATGATGTTCAACAAAATTTCTTTATAAACTACGGTGGTCAAATTGTCTTTGATCTAAAGCGGTGGACCACGTCATGCGCCAGAAAAGCTCCTCAACTCAATAAAGACAACACCACAAAGAGGAAGGACTTTGCAGAATAGAATCTGCACCACCAGCACAGGAATTACACTCTTTCCTCGGGCGGAAATTAGATAAATCTTTTGAGTCTGACGGAAAAAGTTCGTGCGACTTTCTAAAAACTAGGAGCTTAATCCTTCATACATCAGACAGAGTGTACAGCACGATGGTGGCTATATCATCACTTGTTGTACCTAGATAATAAAAGAATGTTTGTCAGTGCAGTTGAAAAACAGGCGGTCAAATAACCGCAGCACTTATCGAGTAACACGTGACTGAGAAATGTCGATCTGGCATAACCGCTTAAGAGATAGAGTATCGACTATTTGACATTCTGTATTCATTCGAGTATGCCCTTATTCGACAGGGTTTGTGTTGACAAGACGACGTAAAAATTTAAGAATATCTCGATTTGTTATATCAAATTTAAACTCTTAAACATATGAAAACGCTACAATCCGTCTGGAACGGATCGTTTGATACCGATAATCAAACTCGATAACGTATGGATTTCACTCACCCGTTAACTGATGTCGTAATTCGACTCCAGGCTTCTGCTGTATGTATAGTGCATACCTACATTTGCCCTGAAAATCTTCAGAAGCATTTCTCAAAAGTGCGAATTTTTTTGTAACACACTCACTTTAAATGCCGACCTCCATTTGAACTTAAAGAAAATACAATCAGCTACTCCTCCTGTGCCTTGTCTCGTATGAATCTATACACTTTTTCCAACACAATTATCAATAATGATATGAATAGAAAGGGACACAAAACAAAAACGAATGGAGGGTTAATGGATACGATATTTTTATTGTTGAATGGAAAAGTGATGAAATAATACATTGTAAGTGGTTCTGCGTTTTACATTATTGCTGAAAGCACTTGTACTGCAATAAGTGCACAGTAATGGTTGCATTATTCTCCCTGCCCTTATCACATATTCTTTCTTTCATTAGTCTGACTTTGAATCATTTTGTTCGGTAGATATTTTCTACTTTTTGTTAGGTATATAAAAAGTTGCCACACAATATTCAGCCCAATGACTTCTGTCATAGAAGAGGTTTACAAAACATAAATATTGAGTGTACCTGCAAATGCTTTTTATTTCAATATTAACTTGGATCGAATGAATGTCACTTTTAATGCAATTAGTTTGTCGTAAGTAAGTTAGGGATCTAGTAAAGAGTAATATAATATATTTGCAATGGTTACAATGCACGGAGCGAATAGCACCACAAGACTAGGACTAAAATGTGTACAAAAAATGGTAAATGTATATGATAGGAGTGGTATTTGCGACAAATAACAATTGACTTCATAATTAAGGGAAGCTATACCTTATAACATATGTTCTGCCCTTGAGACTCCTTGGGCCACTACGATACCTGCCTCTCTCCAACTTTTTTCCAGTTGCTGTGCTTCCTTCTCAACTATTCTGCGCCACGTACTCCTAGGACCGTCGCATATCCTGCCATCCTGGGTAAGCGAGTTCCATTGCAGCGCTTGTTTAGCTATGGATCTGTCACTCTTTCGGAGAGTGGGATCAATCCACTGCCACTTTCGTTCCGTTCTCTGATAAAGCTGTACGTTAGAGATACGGTTTGGCCAGAATATCTTTAAGATGTAGCGCAAGAACCTATTGGCAAACTTTTATAGCTCCTTCGTGATAGGGACGGTCAGTCTCCAGACTGTAGATAGCATACCAAACGCAGATTTTGCTTTGCCTATTCGCCTGGCTATATCCAGTTCGGTTCCGCCATCGGTTGAGACAATACTCTCAAGGTATTGGAAACTCACTACTATCCAGTACTGCATATATGAGTTGATAAGTTCGGTCCTAGACTGATTTTTGTTTTAACTGAGTTAATTTTCAGTCGAACGTGCTTCCCTCTCCACATTTGATGTCATCTGGTGATGTTCCACCAAATCGATTCAGTCACTTAGACTACAGTCTTGTATACAGGCAGACAGATAGAATTGGCAGATTTAAATTTTCGAGCTTCTCTATCATCGTCAGAATTGAATTCTATCTCGGGTTCGGGATTTTAATTTATCTACGAAGCCGAGCCAAGCGATCGTATCATAGGTCTCTGGTTCAGATCCGGCTCGAAGGACCATGTTGAGAATCACGGCAACATCGAAGATAAGAGTATCAACGAACAGATGGCGACACAAACTAACTTTATTGTGAACTAACTCTTTTTATTTAAAGTAAAATGTTGCTCCTTCCTTATTTTTAGATAAAAAGTTATTGTGTTGCTTATTAACGGACAAATGTTTTCACTATTTTTTTTTTCCTCAAGTTGGTAAGACAAATAACAATATCAATCTTCAGCAACTCCTTGTTCAACTAATGATAAATGCACATTTGAATAGATTAATCGATGTAATTATTCAATTAAGTCTGGCAGGAGGATACATGCAACACAACATACAAACTTAATTTGAAAATTTGTCTTCTTCCAGTCGTTAACCAACAACTATTTGTATATTTGTCAATATTTCTTCCAATTGGCCATCTAATCTATTTCTCTTTCAAACACACAATATATCAAAGCAATTAGCCATAAACGTTTCGATTACGCTTTAATTTGTTGTTCTATTGTGAG
Source organism: Chalcosyrphus nemorum (assembly GCA_949716465.1). Classification (NCBI taxonomy): domain Eukaryota; kingdom Metazoa; phylum Arthropoda; class Insecta; order Diptera; family Syrphidae; genus Chalcosyrphus; species Chalcosyrphus nemorum. The sequence continues at coordinate 89,141,050 of OX454333.1, forward strand.
ATTCTCTAGATTAAATTCAAAGCACGTAACTGGCGTAGCAAACGTGCATAGCCTCGCCTTCATTTAATTTTTCGTTCGTCGTCGTCCTCTTTTGTGTTGTTATTGGTGTACAAGCTTACACAATCTGCTTACGCAATCTCAACTATTAGCAGTCTTTATCGGTCTCAAACTATCTGCAAGCTAATCCCCTGTCAGAATTATTCCCAGGACCTGCAATGGCCAGGCGTTAGTTGAAATCAATTACAGAGTAAGATGCTATTTGTTCTTAGACTGTAAATCGTAAAATATTCATGATGAAGCACTTAAAAGGATTATCCTGGACGTGTCGTACTTAACACCCTTAAGAAATAAAAGACAAATCTAATCCTTTCGGTTGTGCAGAGCAAGTCCTCCCAAAACCCAACTTCTCACACTTTTTCGTGCTCAATGAAGAAAAAAAAAACAAACCTTCATAATAAATCCTTTGCTGACTATACTATGGCACTACACACACTTTTAAAATACAAAATTTGTCTTATCCTTAGTAGCGTTGGTATTGAATTTACAGAATAAAGGAACAGGTAACTGTGACATCAAGCTAAGAAGGGTATCCAGGCAATCACGTTTTGTGTATGAATAAGCTCATTCTTTTGAACGAAAAATAGAAAAGAATAGGTACCATCTTAAGCAAGTTAACACTTGGGATAATAAGGATATCCCCTCTGTCTAAAAAGTAAATCCCATCAATCACGAAAAGAACATGCATCATTTGGAAAAAGATTTTTCCAAGGCTATTTTCAAGTATTTGTACTCATTTTTAAGCCTGACGTGGGGTAAGCGTAAGACTAAACATTTTCCACACAATTTACAAGATATTCCATAAATGAGATTTCATCCATCCCTTTTGTGTATAGCTTTTCGTCTTTGATTTTCTATGCTGAAAGAAGGAAATCGTTTGTTATTGTTGGTAGCGCCTTACAAGTCTGTATGTAAATACATATTACTTCCCAAGCGATATTGGATTGGGTATAGATAGATAAAAAAAAAACGAAATAGATTCAAAATTCGTTGGATCACTGGAGAACAGCGTAAGCTCTTTGCAAACATCAAATTCTTGGAATTTTTTCTCATCAAGTGGGTACTATTTTCATGGCAGAGTAAATATGCATCAATTACGTTCAAAAATTTGAATATATGAGGAATATTGAATTGCTTTAAGATACAAGAAAGGAATACGAGAATCTGAGTGAATTTCTTAAGAAATTTAGTTGAAAATGTATCTGATTTAATGAATCAATCGAGAAAACTAACAGATAGAAATTATGCTGGTTGTAGAATCAATTCTGATAGAGGACCTCAAAAAATTTGTCTGCGTCCATCCTGGTGGACTGTTTTGCTGGCACAATTCAAACCGAAAGCGAACTCGACTCTGGTCTTATGGATATGCCAACTGAAGCTATGACTCTGAGGCTTCAGTTACGGTTCAAGCATGTGGTCGACTTTCCAGGTATTCAGAATTGGTTACCGTCAGCGTCTGAGCCAGAAATGGAGTGTTGTCGTATTTTCACGGATGATTCCAAAAACGATCAAGGATCAGGACCAGGTGCTGTATTTATGGGAAACGATAACACAAGACTGCATTACTTATTGGGTAAGCATGCCTCTGTCTTCCAGGCGGAGATTTTTGCAATCCTAATGGGTACAATTCACATCGTTTGCAATAGATGGAATGGTCGTGTCTGTAGTCACAGTCAAGCTGCGCTTAAGGCCTTGATAAGCCCTTTAACCTCATCCAAAATAGTTGGTGAATGCAAGAGAGCTTTACATTGTGTCGCAAGATTCAATTTATAGACTCTCATCTGGGTGCCAGGTTACATTGGTATCGCGTGATATTGCTAGAAAAATCTCAAAGAAGAGTTTCTCACCGAACCTGCGTTAGGTCTTCCTGCATCAATATATATATATATAGATGATTGGGTTTGTTATGAACACAATTGTGGGTGGCATGTCTCTCCTGGATGTAGACTGACTAAACGGATGCTCCTAGGCGTTATTAAGAAATCCGCGGCATTCATGCTGTCTCTCAGTAGAAAAGACTGCAGATAAATTAATGGGACTTCGCTTTTACTAAGCATCTTAATAAGATTGGCGGCTTAAGCAAAAAATTTGTCAGCCAAGCTTATAAAAACGGTGCTTGAAAAGGTAGGAACCTACCACTTCCAGACTACTAAAGAAGTACCAGCATAGATGGAAAAATCTATTTCTAGAAATATCCTCGCATTCACACAATATGTGCCTAGTATCGTCTGTGTAGTGTAAATCCTCACAATACCTACAAATAAAAGATTCAGATGTTTGTTCTTAAAAGACAATGTTCAGAGAAGAGTCCTGGCCATAAGGGTCTGTGGCACTATGTCCCTCTAGATTAGCCCATCTGCGGTTAGCCAAATTGTGTATCCAATGTGTAACAACTCTTCTGGCAACACACAGAGATGCCCTGATGCTGTTAATGACTTTCCCAGATGGGAGTGCCATAGCTTTGTTGGCCAGTCTATCGGCACATTCATTACCCTCAATATCACAGTGTCTACGTACCCAGCATACTCTTACGCGGTTCTGCATGCGTAATGCCTTGAGCTTCCCTGACTAGCTCACATTTAATGACATAAGATTCTAGCATTTTAAGCGCAGCCTGACTGTCAAGGAAGATGGCGATATCCTTACTCTAAATTGGTCCCATCTCAAGTAGTTCCGAGGCCCTGAGCACAGCTGGAAACTTGGACTTGCACTTGAAAACACTGCATGAGTCACTGGGAAATACTTGACCCAGTTCCCTCGTCTTCGACCCATCTTTAAAAATGGCAAATTCATTCTGAAGATGAACTTCATTATTTTGTCAGTCTGCCCTGCTGGGATACGCAACTTCGTATGGCGTGTCGAAGTTGAGAAAACCTAAAATATCATCCAATTCCTCATGAGATTCGGGGAACGTGTTTCTAAGAATGAAGCCTGTGCCTCCTGCTACTATCCTTAAAGAATCCAATGTTTGTGAGCCGAAGCGAACCGAATGGACTGACCGCTTGAAACGATGCAAGTGAAGCCGATGCAGCCATTTGAGTGACGTGTTATTCCATCACAAAATGGCATCAGCCAGAATCTTGTTGTTGAATATTGTTGTTTTATCTAAATTTCTTTTCTTATCGTTCTTATCTGGTCACCCTATATAAATACGCAGTTTTGGAACCCCTTATCCTTCTTAAAATGGAACATTTTCGCAAGACGGACTACGATAAGCCCATAGGCGAACAACTTGTTGTTAATCTAAAATCAGCTATAATGCGATTAAAGCAAGTGGTCTATATTTAGAACATTCAAGATTGGTATTGACGTTCCAGTTAACCAACCATAGATTTTCCTGCGAATCGCCATCCGTACTGTTGATGTTGACTTTACTTAGGGATGTCGGCCAACCCAGAGTGGCTGTGCCCTCTACTGCGTACTACTTTACTTAAAATAGATTAAAAGTTCAAAAGTCAAAAATAAAATTTAATCGCAAATTGATGCACATTTAAAATTAAAATTAGATCTAGTACATAAAGTGGCAATGCCAATCAGTCGCATATACTGATTGCCATTGTAATTCAGTTCAATTTGCATAATTCAAGATTCATCCCATTCTCTTAACCGATAAATATTAGGCTTTTAGGCGTTTTTTCTCCATTATGAGGGGTAAAATTCCAAACTGTCGCTTATCCGTTGGTAATGATGGTACTCAACACAACAAAAAATGAATAATGTAAAGAAAGTGACACGCAATGAAGGGCCTTTTTACATACATTACATAATATCCTTCTACACGTGCCTCATATATTAGTATTACAGTGTCAAGTCGTCCACGCGAATGTCTTCCTGTTTCACTTGGTTATAATTCTGATTCAGACATTAAGATAGGGAATACTTGTGCTCAGATTCTGTAAATGAATATATCGTGTACTTTCTTTTATCTTTCAGATACACGATAGAGTTCTGTGGTGCCTTGTTTTTTTGAAGAGCACGTGAAAAGTATAAAATTCTGATGCAAATAGCGGTATTATGTGACACAAGGTACCTTTGAAATTTAAAGAACAAAATCTAAATGGCTTCAAATTCAATTAATCAGAAAAATATACAAAAAAAAAAAAAAAAAGAAGAGAAGAGGACTAAAGGTAGCATTAATCATACGACACGGCTAAAAGTTAATGCAATAAATTTTCGATTTGGAAAATTAACTTTCATGCTTTTACCCTCTTTAGACCTATTTCAAACGAACAGCCAAAGTACTGTTGTATTACACTTCAACATTTTCTAATTACATTACATATCAACAGGGAAGAAATTAAAAATTTCAAAATTCAACAGACAGTGACAACAAACTTTTCGACACTGGCAACGAAGACAAATGACCCAAATTGTTTTTTCCCCCCAAGTAATAACAAAGAAATCGTTCACAATAGAAGGTTGGTATATCCTTTTCGGTTGCTGCTATTTTGTTTGTGCTCCTTATCGGCCTACCACCCGCAAAAGCTGAATAATCCTTTTGGGAAATTCAGCATTTTGCTTGAAATGCTCTTACAATGAACATTTGTAAAATAGAAAAAGCAGAAAAAAAAATTATTTCCAAATTTTCTGGAACTCAATGTGAGTGAAGGTCGGTCGAGATGATAAATTTATCTTCAGTTGGTTTTTTTTTTTTCTCAGGAGGTAGATACCTACTGCTAATAAGAGCAAGAAGAAAGCAATTTAAGTTAGGATATGGATAATTTAGAGGGAGAATCTCTTGAAGGATGAAAATAGAACGTTCAGCAGGATTTGAAAAAAGGGATGGGTATTTACAACCCGTTGCCGAGCAGGTTTTCAGCTTTTTGCCTAAACGTCAATCAGTGCTGGTTGTGAAGCAGGGTTTTGTGCCATAAAAAGGCCAAGCAAATCTGCTGCTGTGCAGTGTTTTTTTGATGGACATTTTTATGATGAAATCGTAAAATCTTAAACCCGACTACTATCGTGAAACAAACAAGGCATTTACGACCAATGAAGTAATTTAGAAAAATTAGTCATTGCTTTATTCATCAGACAAGGAAATACCTAAGTCTTTATATTTGTAAAGTCTAACATCCTTTGTAAAGGGAACGAGTTTTTTCGGCAATTATTAAACGTGAAATTATTTTAAGCCCATAGTTAGGGACATTCATCAGCCGTAGTAGTTTATTTGGAATAAAGGACCTTAACAGGCTAGGAATTGTCAGATTAGTGTTAACTTCATTGGCGACTAGACAAAGCGTCTTAGCCTTGAATTTTTGTGGAGCAGCTTCTACAGATGGTGTTGTGGGTAAAACCAAACTTGACACTTGGCACTTAACTTAACAGCGGAAGAACGTGACAGAAGATGCTCACAAGAAAGAGCTGCAGTGCAAAACAGGAGCAGCGAGAGAGGAGTACTAAACCAGAAGAAGGGAAGGAAAGAGAATCCTGCGTAAAAAGAAAAGGGACCAAATAGATTCCCAGCTCAAGGATATCGAGGAGTCTCGCGAGCACAACAATATTCGGCAATTTTATCGGAAAGCCAGGCCGCTGGCAGCTGACTACAAACCCGAAACGCAGTCTCTACGAAATAGCGAAGGCAACCTAATCACCGACGCAGAGCAATTGCTAAACGAGCAGCAAATAGAGAGAGTGATAAGGCAAGACGAGAACCCACCTCCACTAAATGAAGAACCAACAAACCCACCCAGTATTGAAGAAGTTAATGTAGCCATCAGAAAATCGAAGAACAACAAGGCCGCTGGCTCTGATGGGCTTCCAGCTGAACTCGTTAAATATGGAGGTGATGTTTTGGTAGGGTGCATGCATAAAGCCATTAGGAGGAACGCATGTCCGCCGATTGGAGTACCAGCTCTATATGACCTATCTTCAAAAAAGACGATCCAATGTCTTGTAAGAACTACCGGAGCATATCACTGGTAAATGCCGCATATAAGATCCTATCCAACGTGTTGTGTGAACATCTTAAACCTTTCTGCAACACACTAATTGGCACCTACCAGTATGGCTTCCGGCCCAGCAGTAGATACTCAGACAAATCCTGGAAAAGACCAAGTCGAAACCCACCATTTCTTCATCGACTTTAAAGCCACCTATGACAGCATTCATCGTCTTGAGCTCTAGCAGGCGATGACCCAATTCGAGATACCGTCAAAACTTACCCAGATGTGTTGCATAACGCTGGAAAACACGCAATGCTCTATGCAACTTGGAAACAACTCTTCGGAGCTCTTCAAGACGTGCACTGAATTCTGGCAAGGAGATGCAGATAGTGAGCATGGCTGGTGTCAACACGGAAGGTACTATTTTTCACAAATCCGTCCAACTGCTGGGATATGAAGACGATATTGACATCATCGGAAGATCCCGGCAAGGCATCGTAGAGGCGTTTAAGGAAGAAACGAGTTGGTCTTGAAGTGAATGAGGACTTCAAATCGATGGACCAAGTTAATGCTCATCTTACCAATCTTATTGTATGGAACAGAGGATATAGAAAAGAAGATACAACCGCGAGCTGTGCCAGAGTTTGGATGTAGTCCAAAAAGCCAAGATACGCAGACTACATTGACTCGGCTACATCGAGCGAATGGACAACAATGCTCCAGCCAAGAGGATCTTTGAATCCCAGCCCCCAGGTTCGAGACTAAGTAGAAGACCGAACTTCCGGTACAAAAACCAGAAACCTAGGTCTCCGCAACTGGAAGCAACCACAAAGGATGGAAGGCAGCCATGTTCCAAACAGAGACTCTACAAGCGTCGGAAGTAAGAAACATAGAGCAGGCTTAGCACCGAAAACAGAGATTAGCAGCAGTCATCTGCATTCTGCAAAGATTAAGTCGTTAGCAGAGTTTTGGAATGATAACTTTGACCTTGATTCATACCTTATCATATCGTCTAGAAGAGAATAGAACCGGGGAACTAGCGTACCCCTTAAGCAAACAGTTTTTAATTTAGAATATTCTAACCCAAGTCAGATGGTTCTTTAAAAAGTTGCAAAATTGTCATCCTGAGCTATTTCCTGTATAACCAATTCAAAGTTTTCTATTCGTATTCCCCACAAATCCAAACAAAACATGTTATTATACGCATAATTGCAAAGGATACAATTTTACACTTAACGCAAACATTCGCACAGAATAACTTTTTGAAAACTATTTTAAATCAAATTCAACCTTCAAATTAACTTCTTCCATTTGGGTATAAGATACAATTTTTCCGTAAACACATATCTCATACATGTGTTCATTGCTGCAATAAATTTCATGAAACCTATTCGTTGTAGTTTGCCAGAAGTGTCCTAACGTAAAAACGACAATAATTACATTAGAGTTTCAGACTTGAACTACGCCAATGGGCAATTTAAAGTTTTTAGATGTTTATGTACTTTTGTGCTCCTTTGTGTGTTACCCTTGTCCAATGGGGAAAAAAATACCCAACACATAGAAGGAGAACGAGCGGGAACAAACAATACAGAAATGGCAAAATAAAATGTTACAATAAAACTTTTAGCATTTCCACCTCGCCATTGTAGGTTTGTGTGAATACGAATACTCTGTGCCTCTGCTATAGCCTCTAGCATACCAAGGATGCCATGAAGTTACTGCAGTCGTTTCGGTCTGTGTAACTACTTTTATAAATATACTTTTAAAATGTTCACTTACGGGTTTATTTTGAGTTTTATGTCTACGCCATTGTAGCACTTTTAATTTTATTTTTTTCTCCTTTTTTTTTAACCAAAGTTTACCCTTTCGTATCTAAAACGCGGACCGGAAAGAATATGCATAGGACTGAGGTCCATTTTTTTTTTTATAAAGGAATATACGTACATATGTATGTATGTATAAGAATGTTGCTATGCAAAAGTTAAGTTTCATATTGTCAAGCAAATATTAGGTTGAAATACAGAGCGAAAATGTGGCTCATGAAATTTTACTAAATTGAAAACAGAGAATATTCTCATGAATTTTTTGCAAAGTGTACACAATGTAGTCTTTTTGATTTTTACATTTTTGGCATGTTAATGTAATTACTTAGTTGTAATTAGTTAGTATTAAAAAATACAATTTACCCACTGAGAGCCATACAACACAAAGGACAAAAACATATTACTTTAAGCCAATTTTGAAATTTTTAATGAAAAATATGTTTTTTTTTTTAAAAAAACTTTCCATTCACATTGAAGACCTAGCTTTATTATTATAATTACTAAACAACAAGCAACCTGTGACAGCAGTTCGAAAATTCCGATCTTTTTTTATGCAAATGTTAAAATGTGCGCAAACCAGACAAAAATTTACCCAAAATGATAAAATATCATTGTATGGATAATTAATGATAAATTAAAGGTAAATTGTTTGTTCGACGTCTTTTATCTAAAAGTACACCTACGTGGGACTTATTTGGGTCACTTACCTTACAGCTTAATAAAAGACAAGCGTTCGTTTTTTCTTCTAAAAAAAATTATGCAACTGCAAGGAGGGCCACCATGGCTGTCATATGAACAATATAGGTAAAGTTAAAAGTTACTTACTCTAAAGGTGCTTGTCCACTTGAGAGTAAAATTTGGGCGAGTAGCCACTCTCTAGAGAAATTCCGTAAGTGAACACGGACATGAGAGCAACTCGCAGCGAGCTGATATAGTACTCTCAGTTTTCAAACTTTTAAAGAGTCGCTCGCAAGTGGACAGAAGCTATCATACTCTCGGAGATCAACTTGCACTGTTTGTAACTAGTCACGAACAAGGCTCACACAAATTTTACTCTCATATGGAATGCTACTCGAGAGTTACTCTCGAGAGTTTACTAGCGAAAGTGCTCTCAATTGGACACGCACCTTAATAGATGAAAAAAAGTGTGAACCGATTTACTTCAAACTTCTGTTTGGAGGGTCCATAGAAGGGAAATTGAAATTTTCATTCTTGGACTTGCAAAATTTTACCTAGGACAAATTTTATAAAAAGGGTTTTTTTTTGGAAAATGACACTAATGATGCTTAGTTAATTTCATACTTAAGTTTGTTAAGGCAAAAAAGCATATAACGGTATTTTGCATGTAAACTGGTTTTACAAAAATGAGTTAATGCTTCATGGACTTCGATCAAAATCAAAACACGAGCAATATTTCCTTGCACCAGTATATGATATTCATAGTCCTAAATATTAAAATTTTTTTAAACTTCAGACTTTTTAAGAAAGAAAAAAATTTTAACAAATATATTTTTAAAACTAAATTAATTTTCACTGCGATCAAGTGCAAATATTTTTTATTGTACTCGATATTGAATAAAAAACTCAAGAACTACTCCATAAATTTGGATGAAATATGGAGTTTTAGCCAATCGTAGTATTCAGATGACGTTTCCTAAAAACTATTGGGATGACATGAAAACAGGCAACACACAATTACACTGGAGTGAATAAACACCGCTCTTTTTCTAATTTTCTCAGTTAAGGAGCTCTTATAATCTCGCCGCTAGAGGGAGGGGGACAATATATATTTCAAATGTTTGTAAAGCTTTTTTTTCAAAAAATGTTGCCTGAAAAAATATTTCCTACTTGCACCTAATGTTGCTGTATGGAACCCTTGTATTTTTTTTAGTTTAAGATATTTGACTTCATACAAGGTGCCTCCAAAGTGCCCACAAAATAAGATTCATTGCCACCCTCTTGTGTGGGCTCCCATATAATGTATAAGTGAAACAACAAGGAAAGGTTTTCGAGGATTCTGCAATGAGTTGGGTGAGATTCCAGAGCACCTTTTAGACTCGTGTCGGGGCATTGACCCACAAAAAGATTTAACTATATGATCAAGCACCCAATATCAGCATAGAATATGCCAACCATGAACCCACTTCTCATTCTCAGATTCTTAAAGGTCTGGAGAGAGAGCTCTAAAGAGAACTATCTTCACTAAGTGGAGTGCATGATTCCAAAGGAATGGTTATTTCTACTCCCACCAGAGTTAGAATATTTAGTTGGCTAGCAACTTTACATGAAACTCAATTCGATGGTTTGTTGGACATGTCGCCGAAGTTGTTTGAAATACTTCTGCAAGGACAGTCCTTCTTGTAAAGTACAGGCCACAGTATTTATAAAGAAAGGCCTCAGAATGTTCGTCTTCATGTGTGCTGCCACATCTTCTGCAAAAACTTTTATTCGTTTTGAATAGGTTAAAACAAGTTCTAGGAGAGGCGGAACGATTTCATTTAAATTTGTAAAATTCTTGCGACAATCACCATCATCAGCTTGTATACCTCTTTAGTTCCCAGAATTAAAATTAATTATAACTCAATATGAAGTAAAAAAAATAATTTGAATTCCCATGCAGATATCTCTCCAATGAAGTGAATATGTATAAATTAGCTTTTTTAAATAATTCATCTCAGAAAACAACGAGCAGTCATAAGCACCGAACATATCTGTTCGATCCGCCCCCACACTCCAACGTTAATCGACGTGCAAAATTTAAATATGACTGCAGCGCTCTTGAAAACTAATTAATTTTCAATTGAAATTCCACTTGCGCAAATTAAATTCATGATTTTATACTCGTGTCGTGTATTGTGCCACAGATAGAGTGGGAAGGACTCAGAGAGAAAAGAGAAAGAGAAAAATTGAAATTGAATGATGAATCCATTATCGGAACAAGGAATCCATCCCCTCCGCCGCCGTTGAGGCTCCCACCAAAAGATTGTATTACCGAAAAATGCACACAAATTGTACAATATCCTGTAAGGATGCACACTTCTATATACTGACCATCGACCCGACACACAAGCTGACTGGGTTACCTTCCGGATAGTGGTGGATGCTTAACTTATTACATTCCCTCAACTGCAATTTGAAATTGGCCCTTGATATTCATGAATCGGTAGCTTTTCTACTTGATTACATTTTTGCCCAGTCAATGGCTGTACTACTTCTGACTGTGGCAGCCAGTCCAGTCCTAACCCGGCAACAGCACACGAATTTTGGGTTACTTTCGTCTCCTCGATTTCTATGTCCAGATACAGTGTTTTGTATTTGTGTGGTTACAAGAGTATTATGAATATACAGTACGGATACGAATATTTTAATGCATCCGATCAAGAACACAATGCTTAAATATGCATTGCTAGCATCATTTTAAGAGCAAGAAGAGCTATGGATGTGAAGTTTGCATCGGATTGCATATGTAATCGAATGGAAATGCGATAGCTGAGCTTGAGAATACATTAATGACTGCTCTGTCAAAAGAATACCTTTATACCGGGGAAATAGCTTGGAATCACACCCCCAATCCACAGTATCGAATACATAAATCTTTTATTGTGAGAGATTTTGGATATCCTTCGTTTCTGCCAGTCAGATTGGTAAACAAGTGTAGGAGTTATGAGCATTGATGAATTTATCAATTGAATATCTGTGTTCCTGCTTCCGTATCGATACTGAATATGGGCGACTGATTCTATTTTTTGCCGGCGCGTTCATTATGGAAAATACCTTCTGAGATATACGCCTTTGCTAAGGTGAATTTCAGGTGTGGGAGCCGAAGGACATTATTGCTATTCGTACGTGTGTAGGCATTGTTGTAAGCATAAATATTAAAAACTATACAGGTGAACAGGAACGTCCTTTTATATATTGCATTCTGTTTATATACCATTATTTATAAGCACAAAGAGTAGGAAGGACTTCAGATAAGACGTTGGAAGAGGTTCTAGTGATGCGCTTTTAAAAACTCAAGTGTTGTTTACATTTTATTAAAAGACAGACTATAGAGTGAAAAGAGAATGATTCAAAATAGCCTTATAAGAAATTGTTGGGCTACACGAATTGTAAATTGAGTTTCACACTCTCGGCAACAGCAGCCTCATTCTCGTCTGTATGACTGGGACCAAGAGTGTTGTCCACTTTTATACCAGTTTCACGAACTTTTTGCACAAACTCGAGTACAACAGGCTTCTTTTTGGTCAAAAACTTATTTAAAAAAAATGCACTGTTTGGGCTACACAGCACTTATTTTGGAAATACGTTTTCAATATTTTCCAACGTTCTTCAAGCGTAAAGCGACCCATTTCGTTATGTGGAGGTATGATACTGACTTTCTGTCAAAATTTCGAGCAAGAAACAGCTGTCAATGTCAAAATAACCTACGTTTTAGAAATAAACCACTAGATGGCCCACAATTTATCGTCCATATTCAGGGTAGCTCAAGGTATTTGGAGAGGTCGCAGAGGGGGATGCAGGAGAGGAGTCTAAAGATGCAGTGATCGGTGAAGGAGCGCACTTTTCGAGACCTGAATTTCACAGGCGAGTTCGATTGTCGACGCGCTTTTCGTTCCAGTTTTTCAGATCCATTGCAAGGTCGAGTTCCTTTCCTTCTCGACAATCGATTTTAGGAAATGTGTCTGCGATAAAAAGAGGATGACAAAGGACATCCTTTAATCTTATATTGTATCTAGTACTATGTTTCCACCGAACCGAAATCTCGAGATTTGGATTGGATTTCTGCCAAAACCTCAGTGAGCCGTTTCCACCTAGTCGAAATCATTTCGAGTGCCATTGGGCACTCAAAATGTAGTAGTAGGTAGTCAAACCTGTATGATTGGTCGAGATATTCAGTTTTGACCACAAAATAAGGCATTTCTTTTCGAGTCAATGTGCAAAAATACGTTTGGCGTTCCATATGCTAAGCATTACCTCAAAAAGTAGGCCTAGAGTTCGGAAAGTGCCCACAGTCTGTCCATTTTAGAGTGGCGGGCAACAAAAAAACAAACAGCTGTTGGTTGACTGTCACAAACAGTGTTGGGACACTTGAGAGTGTGGAAATTGGGAAACTAAAAAGAGGTCGTTTTTTCAAACATACCAATGTTTCAAACAAATCAAAAAATGCATAAAATTAATATGTACATATGTAAGTAATACATTAAATGAAAATATCACACAATTGGTAGAAGTCCCAAAACTAGTCGCAGTTGATTTGACATTTAATACTTTGACGTCTAAAAATGAACACCAAAATAAACTAAAGTTCACGCTTAGGCTTGTTTGATTTGACAACCTCTTATGGACGGATGAACTCAAGAGATTTCAAGTAGGTTTCGAAACCTCAATTTTAGTTCAAATCTCTAAACATATGTTCATTCTTCCTCGTGAAGTTTCGGAAACCTAGAACTATAATGTCATGCATTCACTTCAAAGGTCACTAACCATAAGAGCTTAGTAGTGATATTGGCCATAGTTACTGCTTAAGTAGATACATGTGGATGCACTCATATTGCCAGAGTAAATAGCATGAAGGAAGAGCACTATTTTGGCATTTCGCATACACCATGTGTTGATGTAACCACATTTACAAAGGTCACTACCGTCGCGTGTGGTTGCTTCAAAATCATGAAGCAAACTTGAATTGTGTACATTAATTAAATTCACAATTATGTACATATATTTGAGGAATAATAGAAGAGTAAGTAAGGTGAGAGTAAGCTTGAAATAGATTCCCAAATAGTGCTTCGGATTGATTACACATTTAAATGCTGTTCCAATTGAGGTTTCTACAACTAAACATGAGCGACCAATTCGATATGAGAAGGTGAACCATAATCTGTTAAAATTAATACATATAGCGAATCAAGCATGTTCTAATAGAATTATTTGAATGCTGTGGAACTAAAGGGCTTTGTACAGATTTGATTGTACAGTATGATTTATGAAGAAAGTCCGTTAGGAGAGAGTACACTGTAATTATTATTATTATTATTTGTATAGGAACCTAGTGGTCTATTGTGCTTCCTACTAACCTTGGAGAAGTTCGTATGCTACTTAGAGCTCTCCTTCACTTTGTAGCGTCATGCACTCTTACTTAGCCTAGGTGAGAATAGCTCCGTTTAGAGCTCTCTCTCCAGAACAGTTGCTGATATTTGTTGCTTGCCCAAATATTTCAAGCGCCCACGACTCTAGGAGGTGCTCCGGAGTCTCACTTGCAAAAGCTTTCATTTGTTATACCTAATTTCCGTAGATGCAATCTCTTCTTAAGAAGCCAAATAGGATGCGTAAGTTGTTCTTGCTAAGGTAAATGCAAGCTTCGAATCTTTTCCGGTTGTAGCTTCTCATTAGTTTCTTAGCTTGTCTTTGGCATGTAGTATTGTTCCAGGCTATTGCCCTGTCTTCTTTTTCAGTCTTCCTGAGTTTTTCGTGTATCCCAAGATTGGTCCAGTGAAAGATTCTACGGCTGCTTGTCTTGTGAAGGCGTTCTTCGTTTGCTTCGATCCCGACGTATCAAGGGATCCAGTAGGGTGTAACCTAGTTGTTCATGCCTAGTTTATTAGGCTTATGAAGGCATTCCCACCCAAGTTTCATGAGCTCGGAATGATGTAGGAATGAATCACCTTAATGGCTGCTTTACTACCTGACAATATTGAAATGGGGTTCCAAGTTCGAATCCCAGAACATACGTTCACAAATTGCGAGTATTTGACAAACACCCATAGAAAGCTTCTCAAAAACTCCCTGCTTCTCGGATGCGGTATCAAACTAAAGGTACCTATGTTTACACATGTATAGGGCGGACAGAATGCATCCCTAGGAGAAGCTAAATCCCCGGCCATCAAGGAGCTAAAACGCGATTATGCAAGTTGCTGACGTTGAGTATCCATCCACTTTGAATCACTTCAAAATTTCTGCCGCCTGAATACTCGTGCATTTTCGACTGACAACACGTTTCATACTCTCACTCGTGCATAAAAAACAGACAATCAGATAGAAGTATGAAAAGGATTTCGTTGCTGGCAGCGCGCACCAAGCGATTCATCTGTATCCGATATAAAAACAACCACGTAGCGCTTAGCTTAGAACTGATAACTAAACAAACCACTTCTAAAAATTGATGTCGACTTTTTCCATCAAGCCACCCGTTTCTTTGAAATCCACTTGTTCTGTCAGTCAATGGTGAAATGGGTAGTGACGGTGGCACAAAAAAAAAACTATATTATTTTCTAGTCTCTGGTTTTTTAATCCTACAGCTTTTCATAACACAGTGAAATCATCTTGCAATTATGTGGGGAATCCAGAATCCAGAATCCACTTGACACATTCATCGCTTAGAGAATATCATCTCGCTCGCTACATAGGTTCGCTTGCCTACAGACAAAATTGTCAGCTTCCTATCCTGGGTATAGTGAAGGCCTCCCGCAGGGTAAAATCACATGATGTGTGTATGCCAGTGAGTTGGATTGTGCATGTTTATTAAGCCGAGCGGATTAAGGTCATTTCCCAACGGAAGAAAACTGCGGAAGAACGAAACCGTAATTTGCGGTTAATTGGAAATTCTGTAACCATTGGGTTTCTCTTTGCAGTTAACCCAGGTTGATGAGAAGAATGGCTTTGATATTCCCCAATGAGTTGGGTCAACTTCCGACGACGTGTCTGTTAACGAAATTTTTACGTGACGCGCCGGCGAATAGAGAACAAAATATATACATACTACTACATAGCTAGGTACCTACTTTGCTCTTGGAAGGATGTGTACAATGATGGCAGGAAAAAAACGAGGGAAATGTGTGTGACTGAAAGAAGGAGTGACAGTTTTGGTTAGATAATCAACTAAAAGGTTTGTTTTACTCAAGTTGGATGAACGCAAAACGCAAAAAAAGAAGGAATATGAACATGATGAAATTGATCGCCCTATAGTCTCTGGAACATCTGCCTTTATGTTCCCAGGTGTGATGAATGGAGAAAGCGTTTTTAAAGAATCATCTGAATTAATAGCAGTTTGGTTTTCTTGAAGGTTAATGCCATTTAGGAGAAATGTCCTTTTATGTTACATGCCAACCTGTCACCAGAGAAAATCGTTGACCTACCCGAGGAAAATTCTTCTTGCCATGTACTAGAAAATCTTAATTCCTTTTAGTTACACATCCGTCCATCTGTTCTTCATCAATATGAACATGAGGCGGGCTTAAGCATGGGTTGATTCTTTTGGATATGGGGCTACAAATACAGGACCAAGCATTTCCTTAATACATACATTTTATTACAGGAGCCTTATTCATATGATGCTGCTAAAGATAGTACAGCCACTCTGCTCGTCTTATCATGCCGAAGTTTTAGGTACTCTAATTACCTATCGGAACCCTTCATCGCCATAGCGAACACTTGATTTTGAACTCAGTTTAAAGGCTTAGAGCGACTCCCAGACCACAGCAGTGTTTTCCACGAGGAGGTCAAGAGCAATACCGCCAGAAGGTATTACCTTCATTATCGACAGCCAGGCAGTTATCAAAGCAATTACAGCCACATAAATAAAATCCAAGCTTGTGAAGTGCTGTTGCAAAGAGGTGGTCGTCCGGAGGAACGAATCCTCTGTAGAGAATGCGGCGAAGAAGAGGATGTGGAGGAAACCATGCACTTCCTCTGCCAGTGCAAATCCGGTAGCCCTTCAAACTTTTTTATTGGCCGATACTGAATCGTTGCAGTGTGCCCACTTCCACATATCTTGATACTGATTAAAAGCCTGAGCCACCTCTCCTACCGCAGCCATACTCCAGCTATATACTTCCAGCTGACATCGTCAGCAAACAACTGGCTGCTTGAACAACATACTGGACATGCCAGAATACTATCGATGCATCACCATCTTTCAAAGGTTACCGACCACTTCCCTACTGAGCACAACTTCAACTGGTCCTCTGGTTCCAAACGCATAAACATCACCGGTATAGAGGCGCCAACGTCTTATGCTAAATACCCTCTTCATGCCGATGCGGTAGGAGAAGTCAATCATCGATGGCAACAGCTCGACCATTGTAACACCGCGAGGCTGCTCTGGCCCATTGGTAAATAAAACCAGGTCCACCGAACTTCTGAAACACAACAGAGGAACCCTCTTCAAAATAGTAAGCACTCTTACCGGATACTGTGCTATAGGAAGACATGTCCAAAGACTCAGCATTCCCTACAATGACTTCTGCAGAACCTGTAGAGATGAAGAAAAAGAGGAGACTATCAGCCACCTTCTATGCACTTACTAAGGAGTAAATGGTTCCCAGAGGAAGAGGTTCCCACCTTACACATTGGTAGCACAATGGACCTAGTCTTGGTCCAAGTGCATCCTCACCGAGGGCCAGTTTCAACCAACCAACAACCTGAGCCAACTCCCACACAGAAAGTCTGCAGTGTGTGAGCGCTTCGTAAGAGACGAAGGATGATTTTTTTTCATGCAAGCTCTTTGAGATGTCTCATTTCTACAGAACCAGACAACTATGACTCATGTTTCAAGTACAAGAAAGAATATAAACAAAGCTGTTTTTAACTGTTGCCACAATTTCAAAATCGATAAAATCCATTTTTCAAAAATCAATAAACTTAATGGGCAGACTCTTCCCGCAAGCAATATGAAGATCTAAATAACGCGTTCAGCCAGCAGCGGTTACGGCCACAGGAAACAACAACCATAGGCATTAAGTATCACTTTTATTATGGTCATCATTCGATAAATGTCCCCTAGCCCATCTCTATATCCGACAATAGAAAAATTATTGGTAATAAACCATTAGAAGATTGTGTTATGGCACTTACAGTGTCATCATAATTCAAAATCTTATGTTTATGGTTCTCCAAACAATTGCCTATCATAATTTATCAAGTGTCGGGGCGATCGCCTATGTAGGACGTGATTCATTACCGAGTATTGATTTTGGTGAACTGAGAACACATGAGGCCTGTAAGGACAAAGAGAGAAAGAGATAAAAAAAACAATGATTTAGAATATGAAATAGATGTGCAGTAGTAACTCACATGAATTGTGGTATTAATAATTTATAGTTCGATGAAATCGTCAGCAATTTTCGCTGTGACTGCATATACGATGAGTTATAATAAGTGCTGACTAATGTTATACGAACTTCGATTTGTAATTGAAATATATTACCAGATACACATTTGTTTTAATGTTCTTCTAGAACAGAGATGGAGAAATCTCTGACAACATTCAATTAATCTAAGACTTTTTTGTTCAAATCTAGATTGTGTGTGGGGTCCTCCAATTCTTTCTTTGTTTTGATCAGGATCAATAGTTTCTCAAATGAAAAACATGAGCAAGAGTGTCTGTTGACATTGGGGCTTGAGGCAAAAAAAATATGTAAGGATTTGAGTCAAAGTTGAAGTCAATTGTTAACAAATTACTCAAAAGTTTGCATCAAACGCATTGGCGGGCGGATTAGACTACTGTGCATGGGGTTCCCTCTTCAGCTTGCACGATTCACAAACCCGAACAATCAATGCCGGGAATACGCCTACGTACCGGACACACACCATACACACTTTAACCACTCTTCCTGCGGGACTGCCGTTGGGTATTACTTCACGGAGCTATTTAGCAATTATGCTATAGTCTCCGAGTCTGCCGCTGGAGCTTCTGCTGTTCGGAGGGCATTTTGCAAACACACTATGAATGAGTAAATCTCCATCCACTCGCCCTCTTATCCGGTCATGTGGTTTATGAAATTTTCTGGGCTTGACAGGTTTCTTCTAACCTCTTTTAACCTCTTTAAAGCGTCTGCAGTAAAACATTAATTGCGCCGCATTTTCCTCCTCATTTGGACATTCTGGGTAATGGGGCGTGCCCAAATCTATTAAGGTATTTCCGATAACCGCCATGCCCGGACAGGAACTGTGTAAGATGTTAGTTACAGGCCCCCCCTCGCTTTCTTTTTTCGTGTGTCTATGGCTGGAATGAGTTTGTGAGTTCATCTGCCTTTAGCAGAGTTATCCCACCTGGTTTGCCACAGCGATGCCGAGACTGTCGTTTCCTCTTCCTTGATCCGTTTTTTTTTTTTTTTTTGCTAGTTCGTGGGTCGCCTAAGGTACACTCTTTACATTTCATTCGCAAGGATGTCTTTGGTTCTGCTTTTGGAATATGATTATTTATTTGAAATCTTAAATTTGTTTGCAATAAATCGAGAAAATGATTTCGACTAAATGGCCGCCGGCCGCCAGAATTGATTTGGCCTCGATTTATGCTATTTGCCATTACTCTTACCAGATCTTCCGGCGATAGGTCCTCTTATTCTTGACGAATATTCTCCTGAGGGCTTGAAGAGTCTAAAGTTTATTGACATAGACTCGAGTCTTCAGAAAACCCCACAAAAGAAGTCTGGTCAGTTGCAGTTGATCTTGCCAGTCAGTGGAGATTGCCAAAACGAGAAATTAGACGACCCAGAAACGGAGTCATTCACTTCACAAATGTCAATCTATAATTGACATTTGCCGCCATTTGCAAAAATCATAGCATATTCCAATAGAGTAATGACTTTTAAGCCATCTTGTATTTCCTTGGGGACAATTAACTATTTCGTTGGAGGACATTTAATACAACAATTAAAATCAAGCGACCGAAACGATGGATGAATTTTTAAGGAAGGAGTTTGAACAAAAGCTAAAAGCTAAAAAGAGTTAACATTTTTGGTAAACAGACAGAATAGCTCTGTAAAGTAATCGAGGCTTTTGATTTAAGAAAAATGCGGCTACACACAAATACTCCTCCCAGAGTGTTGGTTAAAAAGACACAGAAGAGCTAGTAGGACCAAAAATCAGACCTCAGGCATTCCTTGTTCAATGATGTGGATTCTATAAGCAACACGAAAGGTGACTCGAGAGCAAGTGTAGTTTGACAACTTGTACAAAATTGTATAATACCTATACAAAACCAAAGTCTTTGAGTACTTTGACCGATCAAGTCTTGTAATAAACTTGTAATCGAACGGTCGTGTTTCTTTATTTTAATTGCAAAAGACAGCAATAGCATAGGCTACCTAAATTATACGGTCAACTTGAATTTTCCCTGCCCCTTCATTGCCGAAAACCAGCGGAGCCTAAATCGCCCTTTTTGTGAAAAAATGTGACCAAAATCTAACAATAAATTTGTCGAGTTATCTCTCTTCTTCCATACATACACCATCTACAAAATGGCTGTGTCCAGAGCTGTCAAATGTAAGGTCCCATTTAATTTCGTTGAAACGTCACAACACAGACGTGTATTTGGGTGGATTTGAGCTTGAGCGAGCGAATGTGTCAAACGACCTGCAGTTGACTCTAATTTACTCCGTCTATGGTTAATTCGAAAAGTGTATTTAGATTTTTCGATATGGCCTCTGATTGATATTGTGGAAGAAAAATAAGTAAACTGTTCATATACGTAGCAAAAGTCACCTCTAAATATTTCCGAGTTGTAGCTATATCTCTCGCTATAACCGTTTACACGAAACTACACATCATCTCATATTCATACTTCTTGTGCAACAAAAGTAACGTACTTATCTATTTGGAATTTCTAACACCTATACGGTAGGTAGTATTAACTCACCTCTTTATCTCCTACCGGAAAACACGTCGATGTAACGTAAACTATCCCCAACTCAGAAACCATAAATTATTTTAAAAATAGTAATTCTTATCATACATGGAAAAAGTATAACTAAACTTTCTACCATAAGACTGTATTAAGAAAGGAATAAATCACGAATTTCCTGCTTTGTGAAATATATTAAATTTCCGTTACAAGTTTCCTATATTGTTCCAGCAATCTTCCCAAGCTTACAACACAACCCAGATAACTAACAAACTGAGAGAAAGCGAAAAACTAGGTTAAAAGTGTTTGTCGGCAAAAAAGGAAAAAGGAGAAAAAAAATTGCGGGTTCCTACCTGGTAACCAACAAATCATGTTAATTAAAGAATAAGGCACCTACTTTTTCAGCGAAAATTTTCTCTCTTTTTTTGTTTGCCTTTTTTAGCAAAAGGACTTGTTTGCATCTACTATATGTTTATATTTTTTGTTTTATAATTATTAGATTGTGCAGTGTGTACCTACTCAACAAGATTTCACATTAACTAGAGAGAATGTGATGTGTAATAATAAATTAATTATTCCTTCAGCTAAGGATTGAAACTGGTGTGTGTGTGTGTTGGTGTGTTGCTTACTACTTGGAATGTTTAGAATGATTTATGACAGAACGCTTTTTATATTAAAAATATATTTTCCAAGAAATTACTGCAACGCTACGCAAGACTTAGGATACTGCTAAGTATATTAATCATGTTTGCGCTATTTTGTTAATTGAGATATTTTGGATGATTGATTAAATTATTATTAGAAGCACAAGTAAACACAACTGTTTTTAGCATTTGGTATAATTATAAATATCTTCAAGAAATTTTGTGTGTACCTGCCTACACCCTAAAATTGTTTTGCATAATTTCCGTGTCAAGTATCTATTCTCAAATGGATGTGAAATTTTATATTCCCAAAAAAAAAAGGAAAAAATTCGTAGGATGTAAGGAGACACCTTTCTATCGAAAACATGGATGTGTTTTGGAGTTTTTTTTTTTATTGAATAGCGTTTTGAAAAGTCCAAGTAGATTAAAATGAGCTATTGCGAAGGGTCCGAGGAGTTTGTTGGCTTTCACTATGACGAGGGACAAGTAAGCCAACTCAATGCACCCGTGAAAAAATTCTAAGAAGAATCATTGGATGTTCTGCTTCGATAGAAGCCGCGTAATGGGAGACTTAAGAGACAAGATAGACGACGGGAATAAATTGTTAAATTCTAATTCTTGGAACACTTCAGATAGTGATGAATGGCTTGTAGACTGCTATTACACCAACCACAATTTTTGGAGGCAAATCGTCTGCTGACAGAATAAAAAATAAGTCTGATGGCCCTGAATTTGAATAGAGATAAAAGGAACCTACCTAAAATCCGAAACATGCGGCTATTTATCAGGCTTCTTGGAACAGAAAAGTACAGGAGAAATACCTATATAATACGAAATTGAGAATAAGTACTAAATGTAGCTATTCGTTTCATCTCAAGGTTGTCCTGCATAAAAAATATAATACGGCATTTATGATTATGGAATGCGACTTATGACTTATGAAAAAATGGAGATGAACTGAGATACTTCCTTGCGTCTGGCTTCCCTTCTATGAAGGCTAACAATGTATTTTCCTTTCCTGATCCCGAATTTCTAATAATATAAGTGCAGCATTACTTGAAAAGTACACTACGAGGATCTACAGCAATGATATGTTACAGTTCACACGTGTGAAAGGGACTTGTAGTTTTATGTCCAACCCCAGTAGTCTAGTCTAGGCCTTCTCGTAAAAAACGTCGACATTTTGTACAAAAGTATAGGTCTGTTCCCGTACTGACTAAAACTATGAAAATCTACGAAATTTTACGAAAAGAGAGAAGAGGGAGCTCACGAGAGAGTAAAAAATTTCCCCATGCTACGAATTTCAGCGCAAGGAATTTCTTTGGGCAAAAATATGAGTTCTGTCAAATGGTTGGCAAAGTAATTTGAAGTAAATCAATACAAAAAAAAAAGTGACATCTAAAAAATTAGTTCCTGTACATTTTTGCAGATTTATATTTTTCTGAGAGAATTTTATCCCCGCTCTTAGAAATTTAGTGCAGAAAGTACGGGAACAGACCGTATATCGCACTAAAAACTGTGAAATGGTGTCCAAAGAGAGTAGAATTGTAGATGGTTACTCCTCCAAAACTTTGTTTTGGAAGAGATTTCATCGTACTTCGATTTTAAGCCGGTAAGTTCTGCGAAAAGTAGTTGGCAGTCGGATTTTGAAGGAAGCTCCTAGACTAGCTTTTCTGTGTTGGCACCCAAGATTCCTTTCAAGGTTTCGACAGCTATTGGAGGATTGTTCCATAGTAGGCTCAGCTTGTTCAGATGGTGTTGGTATGGTATGGTATGGAACCAGAGATGCGCACCAAAGGGGTGCCTATTGGGCCATTATGATACCCTGTTTACGTTGTTGTAACCATATTTAATTTGGTTGCAGTTCAGTTGGTCTTGTATTGAACCAACCTGTACTCTTGATGAAACAAATCATGTTCCCGAGTGGGACTTGCAGCAAGTCGTTCAATTCTCTGAAAAATCTGTTTCCCATATAGCGGAAGCGACGAGTTTGGAGGTTGGGGCAGTCACACAGTCAGAATTTCTGCAGTAGTATTGCGAGCTGATGCCTAGTCTGGCAGGCAGTGCCCAGTTAGTACACCTATCATGATACTGATTTCTATTTCGTTTAAGGATGAAATGCTTTTGGTCCTTTTTTCGTCCAACTTTGGCTGCAAGCTGCGACATATGATGCAGTCGCCTTTGGTTGCCCAGCATGTGTTGATCTTTTCCGCTGCTTTCCGGTCTATTTTCTTTTTTAGTACACTAAAGGGATTCTATTTATTGTTAGTCGACATGTGTAGACTGCTTTTGATCTGATAAGCATGCCGTCCAGTGCCTTGAGCACGGCTTGACTGTCTACGAAGATGGTACCCTAGATGGCGAAGATGGTAACCTAGATGGCGAAGATGGTACCCTAGATGGATTAAGTTCCTTTGCGTGTATAGTCTGTGTTTCTTTTTCAATGCCGAAGATTTCGGCTTGAAAGATACTGAAGTCGTTTGAGAGTTTGTATAAATCACGAATGTTAGGTGCTTCACAGGAAATTCCAGCGCCGATTTTTGACTCGTCAGTATAGAATTTGAAGTCCTGTGCAATGGTTAGTGTGTTGGACTCCCTCTCATGTCTGTCGGGAAAAATGATGGAGTATTTTTTTTTATTTTTTTTTTAAGTCTATGTATGGTACGACATAGTCAGTTCTTTCGTCGAGATCAGTAGATCTGTACCTGTGAAGTATAGATCCATGTCCATAAGAGCTTTGCCTCCACGTGCGTGAATGTCTAAGACGAATTGCACATTTGGCAGCTGTGTTTCGTACGAACTTGCCCCGGGGGGAAAGACTGACAATAATTTCCAGTCCAGCCTGAGGCGTTGATCTCCGTGCTCCCGTTCTGCTAATACTTGCCAATCGTTGTACCTTCGTAGGATTGGTGAGATAGCTTGCCTTAGCCTGTTGCATTCCATCATACAATTGTTCCGTAGACAAGTATTGGTTTTGTGATCGCAGATGGTGTTGGATAAGTTGAAGTTAGAAAGGTTCTGCAATTTTCCTCTCTAGTTTGGTCGAGTGATATTTTCAGCAGTACCCTTTTATGCATTTATTGAGATTGGCCTTTAAGTTTGTACAAATCTGGATTAAATTTCACCTGCTTCCTAGGGCGAACACAGAGGATGGATTGTATTAATAGTGATTGTGTTTACATTTTTTGTATTGTACAGTGGCGTCATATCATGGGGGCACGGGGGTACATTGGCGTCGATTCGGTAATCAAAGGGGGCGGCAGTTGGTGGGTGAGCCCAACTGGAACGCTTCGTTACAAGATGAATTTAACGATTTTCTTGTAGGAACACTTTTTTAAACATTGACAGATCAAACGTCAATCACCATGTAGATTGAAGTGCTCTTTTTCGAAAACTATTTTATGTAGCGTCCAAGGAAAAGACATACCAATACTGAGCGTCCTTTCATGAAATCAATTAAAGTTGACTAAAGTCAAACATCACTTCAACTAACAAGTGAGAGCTTTAAACACTCATCTCTAATGAACCTAAAAGCAAAAGAGATTTTCCCCGATTACCTTCCAATTGTGCGGCGGCGGGAAAAACATGTAAAAATTGATTTCAAAACACGATAAATAAAAATATCAGTGTTACGTCCATCAAGCCAAACATATTTTCCGTATCAACTAGCAATAGCAATTCGTGCTGTGTTAAATCCACCATCAGCAAGCCGAACGAAGGATGGATGGACTTCCTTTATTACAATTGTTGTTGTTTACCACTTCATAAACACAATACATATACAACAAAACAAGAAATGCGAGAATAACAAGTAAACAAACAGCCAAGCTGAAAATACTCATTTATTTATTCACTTGGAAAAATATTGGAAGTCATGTTAATTGGAATTTTCATTTTTCATGCTAGATTTGCAATTGAAATGTGCGCGTATCCTATGCCTGCCCCCGCGTTTGTTGGCATCGCATCGCGCGCGTTCGTATTTGCGTGGCATTGTTCGCATTGCTTAATGTTTGCGTAAATGGAAATGCCAATATTCGAAGCTATTTATTTGTTTTCAATTGCTTTAACAATACCGTTTTTTTTTTGTTGCTGTTTCAATACATACATACATACTTCCATTTTGAATGCAAATAAACTGGCGGCAAAGTCCCCTGCCTGCCTGGTGTGCAACATACTGCGGCATAGTAGTGTAATTGTTTGAGGCTAAATTTTGTTGTTAGCGCTATTGACCCTTGCAGCAGGCTTTAATTGGTTGGTTGGGGATGTATACGCTTAACGGCAACTCATT
Organism: Chalcosyrphus nemorum; assembly: GCA_949716465.1. NCBI lineage: Eukaryota > Metazoa > Arthropoda > Insecta > Diptera > Syrphidae > Chalcosyrphus > Chalcosyrphus nemorum. The sequence continues at coordinate 89,166,363 of OX454333.1, forward strand.
ACAATTGGTTGGCTATTTGTCAATATGTTTTCTCAGTTCATTTGGTATCTACGTTTTATTTTATTGTTCACTTTTGTTTTTTTTTTGCAGATTAAAAGCTTTCTATTTAACAGTTTGACGAAATGAATATGGATTATTTGAAAAATTTGACAATTTCACTGGAACTTTGTGTTAAATCGGACGAGAAGTTGACGGGTGAGGTTCTTAGTTAAGCGGACTCCTTGGCAACGTCTTTAAGAAATACAAAAAGTTCAAGATTATAGCTATATTGACAGTTGAAATGGATGCTGAGCTTACTTGACTTCAGCAACAACGGTTACCATGCATTGGATATGACGTGCAACTTCTGCTACATGTAGTCCCTATGGATGACTGGAAATGTGAAAAACCAACATATAAAAATGCTACGTCTAGAGCGGATCGTGTGATACCCTATACACATAGCTCCTTCTTCCACCCATATACCTACTAGCTTAAGCTCCAAAAGGAGTAACATATGTACATATATAGAATAACAAAAAGTCCAAAACTATTTTACCAAATTACTCAAGGCTTCTTAATCGTCCTTCAAAACCAGTGAAAAATGCTACAATCCGCCTGGAGCGAATCGTATGATACCCTATCCCTATCTTATTTGGTTGTGTCAGTGGGCGGTGGAAAATGTATTCACAAAATTTTCTATTTTGCCCTATAAACTAATATTTTTACTCGAAAATTAATTTTTGAAGTAAACGCCCCTAAAAAGTGGGCATGGCCATATACAATGTATAGACGATTTGTAGATTAAGTGGATATCTACATATTTGCTTAAGTAAGTTTTTTCGAGTTTCATATGAAAATAGTGAAAAAAAGTGATTTTATTGAAAAGTGGGCGTGTCAGTGGGCGGATTTTAAAATTGTTTACACTTGTATTGCTTACTTTTCCAAAGACGTCGTATACAAAATTTCATCAACCTAGCTCAAAATTTAAGGCCCAAAAACTGGTGACATACGGACGGACGGACGGACGGACATGGCTTAATCGACTCGACTTGTGATGCTGATCATTTATATATATACTTTATGTGGTCTATCTTCAATATTTCTCTATGTTACAAACTATGTATCAAACTTAATATACCCTTAGGATAGGGTATAAAAAGAGAAGCAATTTCCTCCTCGAAAAGAAGAACCCTTAACTTATTTATTTCCGATTAAAAATGATTGATTACCTAAAACAATGTCCTATTTTCCTACATTCACTCGTTCCTCAGTAAAAACGCAAAGTAATACTTTTGATTCTCAAGAAAAGTATTTCCAATTTTTCCAATTCTCTGCAAAACAGAATTACCAAACTAACACTCACAATTTCTAAGAAAATAACCCCCATCGTCTGTAAACCTAAAAAGGAGCTTATTTACTTCAGTTTATGACAACTTTAGCGTCTTCAAGATGTCCCCCCGACATTAAATAGAAATATCGCTATAATTTTCATTTCAATTTTCGCTCGTATTTCCTGCGAATCAACTGACGGAGAAAAATTGTGCCATACTTTCTATGGATAAGGACCAATGTTTTATGACGCGTAGTAATTTAATTAGAACCATAAACGTACACAAGGCTCATTGTTGTAATAAAAATATTCCTTTAAAGGCCACCATTTATATACCAAGACCATCTTCGTCGTTCGGAAAATAAGAGATTAAATTGCATTAAAAAGTTTATGTAAGAAAACTGCAAACACTGCAGGCTTAGCTCCAGTATATAGGGAGAAGAACGGTTTAATGAGCTACTTAAATTAAAATTCAAGTGTACACAACAAGTAAAACGTCCTCGCCACACACAAGAATTCGCTTATTAGAAGGATACTTCAACTTATCAGAAACGAACGAATTTTAAACGTTCAACTATTTGATGGGTTTTATATGAATTTCAAATATGTTGCCACAATGAAATTCATCATTGAACATAAAAACCACTTGGTAGTGTAATATAAATTCTATAGTGAATGAGTAAACGTATTTGGCTGCATACAGTTCAAAATTCAAAAACTTTTTTTAGTTATCTTAACTTTAAGCAAAATTCAGGACGATTTTCAATAATGAAATTCTTCTATGTACACACATTCTCGCTGAGAATAAAAAGGACAATTTTTATAGTAATTTAGAGGCCGTCTTCATCCAGACACCAAATGGAGTCATCGTAATCGTCGTGGGGGATGTCAATGTCAAGGTAGGTAGCTACAACACACTGCTTAAACACGTGGTGGCAGTTCACGGCCTTGGAGACTAAAACGACAACGGGGAGCGATTTGTGGACTTCTGCAACACCAATCACCTTGTCAGTGGAGGTACGCTTTTTAAGCATAACACCTGCCACAAGATCAGTTGGGTTTCACTGATAGGCAGCGAACTTCCACCCAGATAGGTCTCTTTGCGATCAGACGCTGCTTTAGACATTGTCTCCTGGACGTGCGAAACCAACGTGGAGCGGACATCGGACAAGAACGCGATCACCATCTTATGGTAGCCTGTATACGCCTTCGCACTGCATCCGTGACTTACTAAAAAATCCCAAGTTCAAGGCTCAAGGTTTTCCAAGTGCGCCAACAGTTTAGGGACCACCTTGCCTCACAAGCAAAAGCAATCAGCAACTCATTGCAGGAGAGCATTGATGACTACTGGAATGCTGTGAAAAATTCTTTTTGCAACACGACCGTACATGGCTTTTGGCAAATACCTGGAGACAGATCGAAGAGCGTATAGCAATAAAGGCTCGTATTGCAGCCGCATTAGCAGTGGAGAAAACCCAGCTAGAAATTTAATATCGTGCGAAGAAGAAAGAAGTGCAGCAGTGAGGCGTGACAAGCTTCAGTACATCGACACACTGGCTTCAAGGACTGAAGGAGCAGCGAGCAATTGCGACAGCAGGACTGTTTACAACATCACCAAAGAGCTCATTGGTGGTCACAACTCCAAGCAACATCTGGTGAACCGGATGAGGATCAGCTCGTTAGATGGTGAGAACATGTGGCCATAGCGTTAAACTAGTTAGGGAATTCTCCGTAGCAACGAATTCCCAAGTCCGTACAACAAAAAAAACAAGGAGCTGGGTATTGGCATCACTTCCAACGGCGCCAAAAATATCGGCAGATGTGCTAATAAGGGAGTCTTGGGATCGCTAACAGTTTCCATAGGAGTGGAGAAGAGCGATGATTTGATAATCCCTTTCGATAAAGTGTAAACTAATGGTTGTACTAACTGGCGAGGTATATGTGTTCTGCCAGTCATAGCCAAAATAATAGCAAGAATAATTCTGGAAAGGATCAAGGAGCATTCAGATTCGACTCTCGACTTCGAGGCAGGCTTTCGTGCTTGATCCTCCTGCATCGACCACATAAACATCTTATGGATCATTGCCTTCATCACTTCAAGTGACATCAAAAGACTAAATGAATGCAGTCACTGACTTCAAAGAACTGAATGCAATCAATGAATGGTAGAGACTTCAAGTGACTTCAAACACTGCAGAGCAATCAAAAATAAAGATTTCTCTCTGACTTCACCATTCTGCAAAAATGATTACTGCAGTCATGACTTCAGTGCCACGTTTTGCACAATAGTAAGGTGTCAGAAAAATTTGAAGTCCAAAGCGGAGTACCTACGTCAAGGATGCATACTGTCTCCGCTGTTCTTTTTAGTGGTTGTCAGAGATGTTCTCCGTGCAGCATTGACGGAAGGAAACTATGGAATTCACTGGGCTAAAACATCTTACGTTAAACACCTTATGGGTGCAGCACGTGAAAGGCTGCTGCTCGTGCTCTGTAGGAATGAGTTGGAGAGAGCACGAACGCGTTGCAGAAGTACGAACAAGTTGGCTCGCACCCCCGAGGGGTTAAAGGCCCTAAGTAAGTAAGTAACACCACCGACTAATTATTGCCATTATCTCACGCTCTTGCGAAGTATAGCGCTCCATTGCTTGTGTGTCTGTATACTACAGCTGTCTAGTTCACAAATGTCAAATATGATTGACGTACGACGCCATTTGCAAAAATTATAACATCTTCCGGTAGGGTGATTAGTTTTGCGCAACCTTGTAGTTACAATCACTTTGTGGTCCTTTTCAATCACGCTACTAAGGATAGTCCCTTTCCTACATTTCAATTACACGTCGTGGCTTCGTGCAGGAGCTGATAAATATAGATATTCCAAAAGCTGTGCCTGTCCCTTTATGGGGTCATTAGGGCTTAAAACTTATTTTTATTTATATTTTTGTTTTGACTACGATACTTTGACTTCTATGATTAGTTTTTTCTCAAAAACGTTTTATCTATTTTCTTACCATAATCTAAATAAGTAATGGTAACCGTCAAACTAAATTATGTGCTACTTCTTAGAACACGGACGTTTCCATGGAACACCATTCCTGAAACCCACATGCTTCAATGGTCTCGCCAATTATTATTGTTAAAATAAAATATTGTCTCACTTGTTTTCGTTTTCCAAAGCCTGGATATGAATAACGTAGGAACACTCGTGTATCTACTATCGTCATGGTTCCCTCCTCCCACGCTCTATTCATCAATTTTTATTTCCAACGCACAATACCTGGTATTACGAGTACACGCGTGGACCGGATTAAGGCATATTTATAAAATCTACACAACTTTCTATTGTGCGTATACATTTTAAAGCACACTGTCTTGGCGAACTGAAAGGAAATGTAAATACGAATCAGGTAATTGAGAGCCAGATTGCAATGATACTTCAAAAGGAAAATTGCTAAAATGCACATAAACGCGTGAGAATAGTGTTTGTGGCAGACTACAGGAGCTGTAAACCTCAAATAATTAAAATCTAGTTCAAGTATTCCCCCAAGGACCGTATTTTTCTTCCTTTACTCATTGGAAGTGTTACAACATTGCTTTTTTATAATATTTTCTTCTTCTCTGTTTGTACCTTTTTTAAGAAGAAGAAGAATATATAAAAGGAGAGATTCCTCTTTGGTTTCGCTGTCATGATTTATGTTGATGCATACTTTTTATGGGTCTTTGAAAGTGGATGGTAGGTATAATATGTATGTATAAAAGGAATTGTCCTCATTTGCAGTTAAATAATAATTTTCATTTAAAAGGAAATCCCTCGCCATGTAGAACAAATAACCAGCTGGGTTTCTTTTCTTAGAAATGCGATGAATTAACCTCCTTCTTTCCGAAGGATGCGTGGATTACAAATGTGTTGGCCCACATTTCATCTAATGCATTGATGTGTGATGCGTGTATATTCATATCTTTATAGGACAAAGATTTATTTTCTAAAGCTACAACCATTGAACAAACAGGACTCAAACAATGGTAAACCCACTGTTGTTCGAAAACATTACGCCTTACATTAATTGTGTTTTCCTACTCCCACAAGGCAATAAAGTGGCCAGTGGCCATACCAATTTATGGCTGTCTTTTAAAATGTCCGTACATTTTTCATGGAGAAGATGATTTTATTAGCATGCATTACGACCATCATCGATTCAGCCATAAATGTATCTGACATATGACTGTCGGTTGAGCTTGCAGCTCATGCATAAATTAAGACATTTATATTTTCTCGACTGCAGGGATACCAATGTCATTCCTGTCATTATGTCGATTGGCTGGACAGGCATGTAAATTGAGCTCATGGTTCCGGGAAATTGAAAAGAAAAAAAAAACATTCCTTTGAGCTTAAAGTACACCCTCATGGTGCTTTGTCCACACTGGCAATAATCTTACTGGGTAACAATAATCTCCCTGCGAGGTAATTACATTGGCTTCCCTTCTTAATTAAAACTGTCAAGGTTCTTAGAAATTGCAAGAAATTAATTGAATGTCTTTCTAATTAATAATTTTAATTTTGTTGTACAAAAAGTTAATCCTAGAGCAGGGCAATTACTCATACTTTCTATTGACTACCCTATGTAATGATATTGATATATGTAAGTATATATGTATATCTGAGCACCTATGTACATACATCCGTCATACATTATACATATACAAAGGTTTATTACCTTCTTGCATTTGATTTGATAAGATTTTGTTGAAAAAGAAAAGTAACTACAAAGAAGTTGATGTTTGAGTCCGTCATACAATGTTGAGTGTTTAGAACTATTGGGAGGAAAGCTATATTTTTATTTGTGCTTTCTACTCTCTGCTTTCTCTTAGAATCACTACCCAAACTGAACTTTTTTTGAGTGAGTTTAAGTAGAAAACTTTATACCAATAAGCGGAGTGTGTTTCGTGCTTTTATTTTCTATTAAAAATGAGAGAGTCAAGGTTTATAGGGCAAATGTACTCCTGGTGTCGACTGCAAAACATTGTACAAAATATTTTTTAACTTTGTAATGGAAGTGAAGGCAGTGACTTACCTACATATGTGCGTGTACTTGATGGAAACTCTTCCAAGATAAGAGTTGTATGGCACTGTTCTGGTGGCAATATTGCTACATGAAACAGCCAGAGCCTTGATGTTCGACACCTGTAATAAGTACTCGTGGGCGGACTCAGAGATTGCACTGTGTTGGATCAAGGCACCTCAATCTAGATGGGAAATATTCGTACGCAACCGAGTTACTTAAGTTCAGAAACTCACGAGAAGTGACAGCTGGAAGTTTCGCGCGGTATTTTTCCATCTCGACAGCAGGAGAAGAACCTTTGGTGGAATTGACCACCATTTATACACAACATTTGGAAGATCTCATTTCCTAACCATCCTGGTACTATTGCGTATCGCAAAAGATTTATGTCCAATCTCCGGAAATTGCCACAAGCTAGAGAGGAAGGGTCCTTTTCACCACTAGAGCTACGATCACCTGCCCTAGTAATAGTCCGATCCGTGCAAGAGGATATGTTCCCTGCCGATATGATGAAAAACGTTGACAAGGTGAGAGGTTTTAAAGCTCTCAACACAACCGCCGATGAGAAAGGAATATTGCGAGTTGGAAGCAGGCTTCAAAACGCTGAGTTAGACGTTGACCAAACGCACCCTTTACTTTTAAAACCCACAGACCATTTTAACAAATTAGTAATTAGAACGCCCACGAAAAAACCCTACACGGAGCATTTCAGAAGATAGTTCGCTACCAACGTCAGATGTTTTGGATCTGAGGCATCAAAAATGCCATCAAGAACCACATCCACGGATGCAACATACACTTGCTTCAGGTACAAACCAAAACCAATTGGGCAGTTGATGCGAAACCTCCTACCTGCTTCTCATGTGAGAATGTCGAGATCGTTTTCCCATTCAGGAGTGGACTCCGCTGGTCCTGTAGACATTAAGGCTTGGTTTTTAACAAAATCAGATAAATGGGAAAATTTCATTCTTTAAACTTTCGGTATCTTTTTCTCAAAATGTTATATGAACACCATTGTTCCTATGACCTCATCTAATTGACTGCATTCCTACTGGTGAGGTTTGTTCGTTAAACTTCAAAAAGTACCGACAGACTTCCCGTTGTTTTTTGCATTTGTCTGATTCAATTGTTTTTTTGTCCTTCCTTTTTTGCGATTGTGTAGAAATGTTGATTACATTGGTTCGAAGGATCTTCCTTTAAATATGCTCTATCTGAAAATGAATACTTAAAGAATAGTTAATATTTACTTTGGGAAATGATAAAAAATTATCGACTAAATTTTCTAAGCCCCATCGTGCTGCATATATGTACATAGATATGTAGGTAAGTAAAGGAGGAAAATATAAAAGCATAAATATTTACAGAAAACGGTACCAAGAAATTACAATTCTTTGCCGAGAGAAAAACCTGTGATATTATTACAAGAACCTGCATTTTTTTCATGGATCATTTAAAAAAATAAGTATTTCTGAAGAAAACAAGACCATGAAAATCTCCTGTTTAAAAGCCGAGATATTAAATTTAAAAGAAAAGAACTACTATTTTTACAGCCGGTGAATTACAAATAAAAAAATGTCCCCGAATTTTGCAAAATTATCAATTCCGTTTTATGTTTTGGTTCTCACTGAGGCATATACGCAATTTTTTACATTGATTTTCAGTTCACAAAATGGATATAAATAGTTCCCGAGTTAGAGATTTGAGCATGTTGAGTTTAGTTTTGATTTTCTGCTAAATTGTTTGGAATATTGAGGTTTCAGATCTTGGATAATATTAGGATATACTTCACTCAATTTCTGTTTAAGTCGACTAAAGCCGTTATCGCTTGCAGCTATAGAAATATTCTTAAAGACTTCTTCCAAATTTTAAGTATTGTAAGCCTTAAGATCATGCCGCAGGAATGCTTATATATTTTCCTAAATATACGCAATAAGAGTTTTCACTTCTTTTACTTTCGGAAACTACAGTCAAACTGTAAGCTTTTTTTCAGAAAAAAACATCGTTATTTTTGCTTTGGAAAGTGAGAGTATTTTAAAAGCAAAACTGAACCTCTAATCAGAGATCACAGTCTAATTTCCACCTACTTCCAAAGGTGTTCCTGTCTAGGGACTACATACACATGTACCACTGTATTCGGTACTCAACCCACCCACTATATTCATTCAATTTGAAGAGTTAAGAAATTGAAACGGAGCTAAATGTTAAAAATATGTGTATTTCCTTAACCATATTCTGTACCATAATCGAAGTACTTACTTTAATAAAAATATAGCGCGTGACAAAACTTTCATCAATTTATTTAACTCTTACTATAAGTGCTAATATCGTAAACTGAACAATTATAGATACATCTTTTTAAATAATAACACAGAAACTTCTGTATTATAGGATTGGAACTATTTCCATTTACCTATGACCTCAACCAAAAGTAAGCTCTCTGTTAATTTGCAATAAGCTTCTAAAAGCATTGAATACAGCGAAGAAGAGGAGAATAGGCATAATCATATTCTCATTTATTTAAATTTGTTGTCTTTTGAAAGTGACAAGCAGCACGTGTGCCATGATATGATGAAAAAGCGTTCCTCTATTTGTAACGATCATACAGTTATTTCCGGTAGATACCTAACAATGAATAAATTTGTATCTGCTTTTGAATGAGACCTAGCACAACGTCTTTACAAATTAACATATTTATTTACGAGGCGGGAGATACAGCGAAAACCTAAAACTAATAAACCCAAAATACCAAAGTGTTTCCTAAGATATTGGGTTGAAGGAAAGTGAAACGATAAACCGGTTCTGACTTTGGCTGCATCTGTACCTTAACGTAACTTATGACCCTCGCGCGCTATTCTTTTTGTATTGGAGCGTAAACCTCTTGGGTTAAGTATAAATCTTAACCTTGAGACAATGAAACTCTTATGTACAGATACTTTTAACAACTCAATTTGTCTTCTTTTTTTATGTGGTATTTCTCTTTGCGGTACTGTCTTACATTACTAACGCAACTTTATGTTAATAAGATTACTTAAAATAAATATGTACTGCCTGCAGCTTCAGCATTAAGTGAATCTCGCCCAGCCGCAGATGATTTAACTTCCAAAAGTGAAAATAATGAGTAATTATGGAACAGCGAAAGTTTTAAATTAAATTTAATATGCATCTATAAGTCATCGTACATATCATCAAATGACTAGGCAATTTATTGCAAATTAGCTACGGAAATGTATTAGATAAATATCTTTTGTTTATGTTCATGCTTGTCTTTCTGATTGATCCTATAAATGGTTGCATATTGATCTATGTTGGTATACATATTTTAAGCGAAACAGTATTATGAACTATCAACATACCAGAGCAATCGCATCAAACCTGTTTTGATTAAGATCTCTTAAGAGGGTTAGGCTTGGAATTTATTCCATCTTCTTTGCACATTTAAAACGTTGTTCAAATTATTTCACAAATCTGTAGATATTATGTCTATAGAAGACTAAACTCTTTGGTGTAAGTATATTGAATGTGAAGCTGGAAAAAGTAGGTCTGCAAATTCTGTCTGGGGATATTATTCCATGCCGCCTTGACCTAAGTGAAAAGGTCTCGCCTGTTTCGACATGTATCCCGAACTATTCTCTGATCTACGATCTCCAAGAGGTTTTCCAAATCATTCAGATCCGGAGACTCCATAACCACAAATTTTCTGTCCTGAAACCACTTTTTTTGAGGTATGTTTACGTTCGGTATCCTGTGGAAAGACCCATTTTAAAGGCAACTCCTCCTCGACATGTGGTAGCATAACGTCTTACAGGATAGATTTGTACACATATCGGCTCATAATTCCAATGGGCCAATTACATATCCAGAGAAGCATCAACAGACCATGAAATAGCCTCCTCCATGTTTGACCGTGCCCATCGAATATCGATAATTAGGGCTCCATTGCTGAGACGGCGAAGACTTTGAAATAATAATATGGAATTTAAATTCATCAGAAAATATAGCTGTCTTCTATTTAGACACTGTCCAGTTGATGTGGTCAGAAGCAGATTTGAATTTAGCCGTTCTGTTTCTGACCGAAATTAAAGGGTTTCTTCACGACCCTGAAAAATGATAGACCACCATTCACTGCAGCTTTTTATGTTTTCTGCAGCAAAATTATACCCGCAAATTACCTAATTTTTAGTTGTTTGTTCATTGGTATTTCTATAGCAGTAAATACTCAAAACAATGGTTACTTTTTGTTTTTTTTTTGTAATAAATATAAATAGTTTTTTAAAAAGAAATTCGCTCAATAAAAACTCATGAAAACTGTCTGATTTTGTAGGTTTATTAATCCTTTCTTTTAGGTAAATATACTTATATTGCAGTAATTTTATTTTAGCTTCAAGTGCAGTTAAATTTTCATAATTTCAATTGGTTTTTATTTTTTATTTACTATAAATTGTTTATAATAATTCTATATATGTACGTACGAAATTTTGGAAAAAATTTAAATAGTTTTATCTAATTTATAAGTTAACTTTCAATTTAAAAATTTCATTTAACTAGAATTAATTTTAAATTGTGCATTTAATGGACAAGAAGAGGAAGGATATATAATATATAAATGTATACAATAAATCTCTTAGATAAATTGTTGATTGAAAAGGTAAGTGGCACTTTGTACTTGTTATATATATACTTAGCTTATAAGCGTTACAATTACATTTATAGTTTAATTTACAATTTTCTTGCTATCCCCATTCGTAGGGGTCGTGTCCTGGAGCGCTAATCGCAGCTGCGAAGGTGATCCCTCAATAACGTTTTCTAAAAAGAAGAAAAAAAATAACAAAGAGAAGAGAAACGAAGAGAACCACAAAAAGTGGTTAGAACATTTGAAAAAAGACATTATGTATATTTTTGTGTGTTTAACTTTAAGAAAAAGGATCGAATAAAATAAATATTGAATGAAGGAGGAGAAAACTTTTGAGTTTTCTCTAACTGAAATACAAAATATCGGAACATTCTTCACTACCCGGCGGAATGGATGGCGTCAAGAAATCATAGTAGACTGGGTAACGTGGCTTAAAGGACTCTCCCTTGTCAATGTTTATATTAGTCATGCTAACGTTCTGCAAATATTCCGTATCATCGAAGAAGCGATCACTTAATGCCATGGCATCCTCGTATGATGGAGGCACTAAAAAGAGTACATGTACACAATCAAATATCTCTCAACCTGTTCAACTCTTACCCATGGGAACATAATCTGGAGGATTATCACTATCTGTCACAATCAGTGCTGGCGTTTGATTTAGCTGATTGTTAAGTTCCTCACTAGTCTGATGGTGACTCATAATTGGATCCATAATTGGTATACTTCCGATGGTAAGGGGAATTTTCAGTTTGACTTTCCAATGGAACTCTGTTGGTTTTATGATAATCTTGATCGAATAGGACACCACTATTGGGCAAGGAAATTTCGCTGAAGTAGGTGGTATTGAAAGAATATCTAAACTACCGCGGTACACCTTACGACTCCAGCGAAGAACATTGCCAAATTGTTTACGAGCTATCAGGTTTTTATCCAAACGATATTCGTGCTGAGGATCGTGGCTTTCGTATGAGACTTCTTGTTTGAGCTTAACATCACATTCGGTAATATCGATTGAAGATTCATTGTTTACATATAGGACGAAATTGATTTTTTGGCCCGGCGCATAGCCGCAATACGGTGTGGAGAATTTCACTGTGAGCGGACCTGTTGGGCAGCAAAAACTCCAGAAACGCTTGCGATCGAGTATTTCGAGCGGAACCTGCAATATACAATGTTGTACACTTAAGAAACTTATACGCATAAATAAAGGGTGAGCCATCTAGTGGTCTCTTTTTAAATCATAGGTTATTTTGACACTGACAGCTGTTGTCCGCTCGAAATCTTGACAGAAAGAATGAAATAAGTCGCTTTACACTTGAACAACGCGTTGGGAAATATTGAAAACTTATTTCCAAAGTGAGTGCTGTGTAGCGTTTTTTGAAAATAAGTTTTGGCCGAAATGAAGCACCTACTGCGCCTGCTGTACGCAAGTTTGTGCAAAAAGTTAGTGAGACTGGTATGCTAGTGGACAACACTCATAGTCCCCATCGTCTTACGAGAATGTGGCTACTGTAGCCGAGAGTGTGAGACTCAATTCATGAACATCAATTTGTCATGAAGGTACCATCTGCTTCGTTAACACTTCGCAGTTTGAATTGGACAACAATTTTGGTCAAAAATCATCTTTTCAGACGAGGCGCATTTTCATCTTGGCGGCTACGTTACCAAACAAAATTGCCGCATCTCGGGCTGCGAAAACAAGCACGTTATTTTCGAGAAGCCAATGCATCCACAGAGAGTGACAGTTTGGTGTGAATTGCGGAATTGGACCATTTTTCTTCGAAAATGAGACAGGGAACAACGTTTCGTTTTTTTGACTGCATTTGAAGGCATGGATTTGGACGCCATGGATTTCGATGCCACACAGCCCATGACACAATCAATCTTGTTATCAGCCTCGTGGCGATGTTAATTGGCTACCTGGGAGCTGCGATTTGACCCCTTTGGACTTTTTTTGTGGGGAACCGTGAAGGACCGATATTATGTCAACAATCCGTAAACGATTGAAGCACTTAAGGCCAATATTATCCAAGGAATCTGTAAGCTACATCCTGAAACCATCAACAAGGTCTTGAAAATTTGGAGTGACTGCATGCACTACTGTGAAGCCAGCCAAGGCAGCCACTTGAACGACGTTGTGCTGCATAATAAATGGGAATGTTTGCTCTTACTAATAAAGCCATAATACATGGAAAACATTTAATTTTCTTCATTTTATTGCATTTTTAAAAGAAACATATATTTGGCCCACCCTGTACTCAACGGACAGTGTCTTTCGAGTCTCGATTCGATTTGATATTCTATTATAGAAGGTATACTTACTCTATAAATCGGATCCGAATTTAAATCTAGTGGATGTATAACCGTGAACGGCAGCTTGAACACTTTCGGATACCGTCCCGGTCGATCTATTGTTGTTATGATGTCATAATTGATTTGGCCATACTTTCCATCGAATGAAGTTGGCAGATTCTCTGGCAGTATGACATGAAACGTATACGTGTACTCACCGGCTAGCCACTCAATAATTGAACCATTTGAACAACTGCCCAATACGTACGATCTTGACGATAAGTACGATTTATGCGCACGACATGCGGCACGTTCACTGTCGCGCGGATAACCCTTTTTTATCCAACGAACCTTGGCATAACCACTGACAGTAATATGAATTCCTTTAAATTAAATAAAATACATTAATTAATTTATTAAAATGACAAAGTATGTTTCAAGAAATTAAATACATAAACATTTTCCCATGCATAACGCCAGCTCCAGTGAGTCAATAACAAGTCTTCGTTTAAAGGAAACCATAAAATTCTTCACATTGTCCTAGCTCCTTCTTCCCTTTCTACAAGGACGAGAAGTTGGCAGCCAACTACTCGATAAAGTTATTAGACGATTGTGTAAATTTGTCCTTGTACTGAATATTATATGGAGTGAATGCGTATATCTTTTGTGATACGTATTCTGAATAGATACATACATATGTATACTATGTACACATAGCTGCTGTACTGAATGTGATTTGATTCTAAATTGCCACAGACAATGGAATTAAGAGATGAAGCCTTATGCGTTGTTGTTAGAGCTCAGTTCATTTGATTAAGATTTGAAATTAAATTTCAACATGCGTATGAATTTTACGCACACCTTAAGCATTGTAATGAATATTCTGATGAAACTTTGTTTAATGCAAATCATTTAACCTGACATACAATTAACTAAGTGAATGACACTTTCAAATCGAAATTTCCGAAAACTCTAGCTGTGCGGAGCAACAAAAACATTTTAATTGCTCATTAATTTGTGAACACATTCTCCGTATTTTTAGCTTCGAAATAGACATGACTCATAGCCAGAAAACTCTGCATGAAGTAAACAGACTAAAATTGCAGATAAAAAAAGTGTCCCTAAACATGCCACAAAATTATTACCCTCATGCCGGTGTATTTTGCCTTAGACAATGTATTTAGCAACAGACTTGCAGACCACAAGTCCATTGGGCCTACTAATTACTATATTTCAATAAGGATAAACGTATACCTACTATGAAAATTGGAAAAAGAAAACACACAACAAACCGCCCCTAATTCGCTAAGTTGTCATCGGTGTCTCCTTTGGCGCGCATAGGGAATAGTCGTTTTTCATATACCTATGTAGATGAAATGACTCAGATACATATAGCTAATAGCTACCTTTAATCCTTTTTGTTGTGTCGACATTGAGTTCGACAACGCCGGATATTTCCTGACCAGCATAGTAAACACCTTGGGGATTGTGGTCAAAGGAAATAAGGCACTCAATTGGCATAGGCACAAATTCCTTTGAGCTTAAATTCTTTCTTGTCGCAGTTTATCCTTCGCCTATTTTTAATACTTTACTTTATTCTTCTTCTTTATTTTTATTATGAGTTCTTTATTGTTTTGATACGAGAGAGAACAAAAAAAAATCACTATACTATAGGAACACTCCAGAGTTCACTATTTGACATCGATGAGACACAACAACAAAACACAAAACCCGTACAAAAAAGGACCTTGTGTCGTAATTTATGCACACACGCTGCGGGGTGTGTTGAGGGGCGTGTAGAACACAAATTTACTACTAAGTGTCCTATAAAGCTACAAAAACCGAATTCATGTTAATTTTTTTTTTTCCTCGAAATCCTTGTATATAATCTTCTCGTTAGACAGGAGGATACTCTATTGCGGCAGTAATGCTTTGTGGTTCACTTAGCTTTAATACTTGGGGTTGAAATTGTTATAAATAAAACAAATAAATATAGAATTTTTGTTTGTATGTGTCTGGTTTTTAGAAATCACTTAAATAAAAAAAAAATTGTTAACATCATCGAAGGACGTATCACCGAAAAAATTACACACTTCGCAGGAGAAAAACCGAATGTCAACTAAGGAATGATATTTTGGATGACAAAGGCTTCACGTGAATACTCGCGGGAGAAAATTCACTTTTGCACACTTTTTTTTGCAGTTCAAATACAGTCATGCGTAATTGCGTAAAAAAAAGGAATATTTTTTGGTTCAGTGGGGCAGTAGGACATTTTGACAGGTGACATAGTATTTTTAAAGCTCAGAAGGACTAAGATGGCGCCATGTTAAGTTCCTTAAAAGCTTTCAGATTTCAGTGGATGTTCGGTTTACGAAGGAAGTAGTTTGAATTTTCAAATTCGAAGGGATACCTACATTACATAGGTATACTAAATTTAAAGAGATATATTGTCCTTTGAGCTGGGAATAAACAATTATTTTCTAATAACTAATAAACAGGGATGTAAAAGAATGCAATCATTGCGGTGATTGTATTGTCTACCCTGCCTGTAAAGACTTCAAGTGACTTCAAAAGACTTCAACTAAGTGAATGCAGTCACTGACCTCAAAGACTTCAAAAGACTTCAACTAAGTGAATGCAGTCACTGACCTCAAAGACTTCAACTAAGTGAATGCAGTCACTGACCTCAAAGACTTCAAAAGACTTCAACTAAGTGAATGCAGTCACTGACCTCAAAGACTTCAAAAGACTTCAACTAAGTGAATGCAGTCACTGACTTCAACTGACTTTAAGAAACTGAATGCAATCACTGCAATGACTTCAAAATGAATGGTTAATTATTTTTTTCAATCTGAATTCTTTATTGGAGTTCTTTTTAGAAACATGATACCAAATAGATGAATCAAAACATGTCGACAATGAGATATTTTTTTACTAAAGAGTGGAAACAAATCTAGTGAACTGTATAGGTCTGCTCCCGTTCTTTCTGCACTAAAACTTGCAAATTTCTAAGAGTGGGGTTTAAATTCACTCAAAGAAAGGCAACTCTTTAAAAACGTACGGGGACTGGTTGAACAAAAAAGCTGCTCACTTTTTAGACGTCACTTTTTTTGCATTGGTTTACTTCAAATAATTTTGCCAACCAACAACAACACAACCATTTGGCAGAACTCATAGTTTTGCCTAAAGAAATTTCTTGGACTTAAATTCGCAGCATGGGGAAATTTCTTACTCTCTTGTGAGCTCTCTCGTGAAAAACCACGAAATTTTGACTTACGGGAACGGGAATTCGCTATTTGTCATAAAATTTCGCAGTTTTAGTCAGTACGTGAATAGACCTTATGTCTCCCGAACTTTTTCCACGTTTTTTAGTCTTTTAACCTATATCTGTTAGTTCCGCCAGAATTATATAACTCAAGTCGAGCAATGATTTTGTCAGCAGATGATCTACTCTCATATTTGTGATGTGTAAGTTAAGATGGATGTTGTATTCATAGTCCAAAACTTGTAAATATTTTACTACTACACTATTTGCACTGTCTTAATTCTAGATTTCACGTCTGTGTGAGTTCGGACTAACAAGCAACTTCAAGGGACCAAAGAATTTGGTCGTTATTACCGATGTCGTTATAAGCGATTTTGACTGTAGGTCATAATAAAGTCTTGTACCTTATGTACTTTTGATGGTGAACAGCAAAATATCATTTGACACGCTACAATAATTTTGTAACTTCCCTTTATGTCTTATTAATTTTGTGCACAGATTGGATAAGACTTGATATAGTGCACTCTGTTTGATTTCCCTCTCGTAGATAGTTTTAAGATAAGAAATGCATAGCAAAATAGCAGGGAGATTTCATTTGATAAAACTTATCGTCTCAAAGGTACACAGTGGGTGATTACACCTTCAACGGCAAAATTTTATCTGTAAATACTGCCCTATCGCTATTTCTATTCAGTTATGGATGAAATGCTTAACAAATATTTATTTACCATAGCTATACAATGCTCTAACATAAAATGATTCAAACACACTTACGTATACGTAAAAAAAACCTAAATTATTCCACAGTGTGGGAATATTTTATTACCATCATCTTAACAGCGACAGCCGACCCTTTGTTTATATTATTTTTTGCCTTTTTTTTGCCATACAATTCTGTTTAAATGGTATATCATATACACAAGTTAGACTCACCCAATAACGCGGGAACAATTAGCTTACTGAATAGAAATTACTGCGAGTATGTAAGCTACTTAAAATTTCAGTAAAAAAAAAGCGTAGTCTTAACCTATTATTATCCATAGTATGTGTGAAATTATTTTGCTCGAGTTCACCCTTGACACCTTTTTAGACACGAACTTGGTTTAAACTTCGGTTAAAAAAGTGACTGCCAATGATCATAATCGAAACATAATTTAAAATTATAATTGTTTGATCTTTAGCTCTTCTAGTGAATAGGAAAACGAGATCACAATTGAAGCAACTTTGAAGTATGACAACATATACTTCTCGCTTGACGAACTACTCGCGTCTATGCAAGTTTGTTATGCAAACAATGATCGCTGCACAAGTAGATACTTTACATTCAAAGAGCGTACGATGTAAGCCACTTAGTGCGTCAATACTGTGAAAAGGTTTCTTTTTATAAATTTTCTCCCGGGAAATGCGAGCTTGCAAATAACACCAGCAATTCAGTCGCAAGAACCTAAAAAGTATGCTTTCGGGATGCATTCTGAGCCCAGAATAGTTGAAGATCAGTTCTTAAAAGTATATCAAGTATAACTTTCCCTTTTTTACCATAAGTTGAGCACATTATTCTGAGGTTACCGAGTAATCCATCCTTATTAATCCTGCCTCAACGCATACTTTGTTAAAGCTAAGACAACGGGGACAACTCAGGTGAATAGATTTACCTTTAGCCTAGTTTCCAATATATCCCTGGTTGTACCAAAGAATCTTCCTATTGTTCATATCCTTCTGTTTGAATTCACTAAAAAAATAAAGAACATCTAAAACTGCCGATCTTGTCTTAAAAAATATTCTGTTATTGTATTTATTTTCTAGGAAAGTAAACATATAAACATACAACAATTAGTGTCCCAACAGCATGTATTGCGAATCACACAACAGACTTATGTACAAACACTTTATAATCTACACAACTAAATATACCAACGACATTCCCTTTGCCGAGCACCGTCTTCATCATTTCCCTCTGGAGGGAAACCTTCAAATTTGGAATTTTCTCACTCTTCATAATGTAGTATATCTCTAAGCTACGATCACCACCGTATTTGTCGTATTTTGTCATAAATACTGAAATACAATGCCGTCGTTAAGCTAGACTTAAGCAACGTAGGCGCCATCCCTTTGTATAAACCTCGAACTCCTTCCTGCTGTACGGTGAGCTTCAAGCAACTCATCACTCCCGTACATCTTATATTCCGTCCGAATGTCTGTCTGTGATTCTCAAATCCTTGAATCTGTAGACGCTTCTTCACCAAATCGAATGGGTAAACCATCATTTTTGAGAGCATTCCCGAAGATGCGCCCATGACCAGTAGGGTCCAAGTGGGAAGTTTGCTGCAAATCAAACAGAAATTAGTTTTAGAAATCATCGTTCAAAGTTTAGAACTCACCTTCGATCATCGACTTTGTAAGCCTTAATGACGGATTTGCTGAACAACCGATAGAACATGAAATTGGCTCCCATCAGTGGTGTAATCTGTAGCAGCGCCGATGACAAGCCTCGATAGAGTCCAGTCGCTCCCTCACCACGAATAATAGCTGATACCGCTCGGGTCGCATTGCGATAACCTTTGCTGGAATCTTGTGCCACCAGCCGAGTGCGTATGACATCGAGTGGCGTAGAAATGATTACCGCTGTGCCGCCAGCAATAGCGCCGCAGATGAAATTCGAAAAATTTGGTTTGTCCTTGAGGTAGGCCGTTTGATTAGCAAATAGACTGAGTTGTTCGTATGTCCAAAATTGTGAGATTCCGTACAATATGCTCAGCACTTGTGCAGGATTATGCCCCTTCCAAAAGGCAAGAAGACCCTCTTCTCGGAAGATAACCTTGCAGGCTTGGAATATAGAGACATACTTCGACTTTGTGCCCGCCTGCCCACCCAGTGGCTCCACTTGGAGCTGGAAACGAATCTTCAGCACATCCAAGGGCTGACAGGTAGATCTAGTTATGGCAGCTGATAATCCTCCAGCTAGCACCTGCTTCAACTGCTCCTTTGTGCTGTAAGTTTTCCTCTTTGGCGATGCTGGCGCTGCGTCCACTGTAGTTTCTGTTTGTGTGGCCATTTAAATAGGTTTCACTTGAATTCGATCCTTTAATTACTGACGGCCTACAACAAATCAAAGTTGTTTCACTTGAGATTAGCAAAAAATTAAACTCTCCACAGATTATTATTCACTTCACTTACGCATTTGTGTGCCGAGCAAACGGTGCTAATGAAAAGTTAAATTGCGTTTGTGTGGTCGCGGCCGATGTCTATTTGTTTAAATTAGATAAAAAAAATTTCGGTACGACGACGAGGAAAATTAAAAATTTCACCTTCCAGAGTCGAAGTTGCTTCTTCAATGCTGCTGTCGCTGTGCTCGTACAATTGGTGCTGTTGCTTTACTTCTTCGCGCTCGGTGCTGTGGCTGTAGACGACGATTGAGATGATGACGATGGTCGAACGTATGTGGGGAGGAGAAATGCATTGACTGTTTCATAAACCTCATTTAATAACAAGTGAAAACTTTCTTTTTTTCATTCAAAAAGAAGTCGTAAAGAAATATGTAAGAAATTCCGAAGAGTACAAAAACAACAGTTCGATTGTGATCAGCTGTTTTTGACATATCTTACGTTTTTTGTTGTATTAACAGCGCTCAGGGGAAATGAGTGGGTTTGAGTATAAAAACTGACTCAGGCGGTGGGCATTGCCATACGTAGGTGGTTTTGTTTTTATAAATCGATATGGCGAGATGGATGTTTTAATAATTTAACAAGACTAAACAATTTACGTGTAGGTATAATAGGGTTTAATTGCTGGAAATGTTTGTATTTTATAAGAGAGTGTCGATTGTAGGCTGTAATGAGCACTATTTTCAATATGAAGACTTTCACATTATCTTTATTCTTTTATTATTTTCCATTGGATAGAAAGAAGGCTTTTTGTTAATGTTCTACTGACTCTTGACTGACTCTTCTCTATTAATTTTTCATTACAAATTTATCACTATGAGATCAAGTTAAAAATATGTACACTGGTTTAACAGCTTTGACAGTTTTCATAAACCAGCCCACGGAATTTTCTTGCACTAAAATTCGTGACATGTGAAAATTTCTTACTCTCTCGTGAGCGCTCTCTTCTGTGAAAAACTATGAAAATCCTTCGTACGCGAACAGCTTTCTGTAAAAATTCGCTGTTTAAGGAGGGTACGCGAACGGACTTACTAAGTTCAAGTTGCAATTCTTTGAGCAATTTAACACCAAAAGTAAACAGATTCATTGAAGCCTTTCTTATCGACATGGCTTCCCTTCGCTTGGTGACCACCACCATGCACCCTAGGAACATATTTTGTTTTGTGAAATCGGGCTTCAATTCATCAAACCAATGAGTTATGGAAATTGTTTCTTTCAGAAATATATTTTTTAAAAACTCCTGATACAAGGCAACCTGCAAAACTCGTGGTATATTTGTTCTGCACCACATTTACCTTTTTTTGAAGTTCATACCGATGATCCAGTGGTCCGTTCTCTGCTGAAGATTACTTATTGACATATTGAAAAAAATCCTATTAAACTTGGTTATTCATCGCTCAAATGGCATCGCAAGAAAATCAGCACAAAATATCTTTTGGACCATTGCCACACAAGCTCGCAATGGGAGTGCGCCCAATCGTCTGCGCAGCTTGGTGCTGTTGTCCCACGAGCAGCATTCGGTCGCTAAATAAATTTATTTTTTCGCATTCGCTGGTGACTACACTGACAGCTTTTTGGTCACATTCACTGGTGTTCCCGTACTTTTGTGAGAATTTGTTTAAGAATTTTAACCTCAATCTTAGAAATTGGGCAAGCTGCGAATTTAAGTGCAGAAAGTACGGGAAGAGACCTATTAAGTTCACATTTACAATTTCTACCCTTTTTTTTAATATTGTATAAAT
Source organism: Chalcosyrphus nemorum (assembly GCA_949716465.1). Classification (NCBI taxonomy): domain Eukaryota; kingdom Metazoa; phylum Arthropoda; class Insecta; order Diptera; family Syrphidae; genus Chalcosyrphus; species Chalcosyrphus nemorum. The sequence continues at coordinate 89,187,825 of OX454333.1, forward strand.
AAAATTGATGTCGTTTTATTGTTATTTTGATTGGTAAAATATAAAAAAAAATAGGTGTATAATATTGTTTACTGACTAATTTCAAAAATATCGAAATCTTCTTCATATAGTATTTGAGTACTATTACAATTTTGTATCACAAGTTTTTTGTTCTCTAAGGTTTCCAGCCAATTTGAGGCGAATTTGCATTTGGCTGAGATGGGGGCTGGACTGGATACGATGGTGTTTGTGGGTTTGTACTTGGATATATATTTGCTGATGCATTTCGAATCGTTCCCGAAGAAGTATTTCGAGATGAAAAGACTGGATACCTGTTGACAAATGGGTTGTCTTGGAATTTTTCCTTTGCTGTTATATCTTCCTCATATGTAGGTGGAGCTAGAATTAAATATTTTAAATATATTTACAAAACAAGAAAATCATTTTTTTCTTACGCAAAGGTTGATAAACTGGTCCTGTACCAGGCTGTCCAGATATAACTATGTTTTGTTCCTCCATTACACTAGCTTGCAATGGTACGGTTCCAATAGTAATTGGAAATACAACCTCAAGATCAGTATAGAATCCAGCAAGCTTTACAGAAAACTTCAATGTGTAGCTAACTTTAATTATTGAACAGTTCTCCAAAGATGAAGGAACAGTGGACGGAATCTCAACAACCTCATTCAATTCTGCCTTATTGTGCTTTATAACTTCTCCAAGAGTATTTTGCGAAATCTTGACTTCATTCCATCTAGATTTTGTCTCTGGTGATCGGCTCGTGTATACTGCCTTTCTAAGGAGTCTTACTTTAATATCTGAGCAATTAACATCAGATTGATTGTCCACCACAACGTTAAATCGAATTTTTTGACCTGGTGCGTACGCTGAGAAAGGAATTCGAACCCTAATAATGATGGGGTTTTTACTACCACAACATAAACTCATGCAAAAGACCTTTTGCTCCTCTAGTTCCATGGGAGTCGCGTGAGTAGGATTTAGATTTAAGTCATATGGGGATAGGACAGTAAAAGCTTGCTTAAACGTATTGTTATATCGAAGGACGCGATCTATGACCATAACAACTTCGTATTGGATTTGTCCATCAGACCCATTGAATGAGGTTGGAGCGTTTGGAGGTATTGTAGCTTGGAAAGGGTACACGTACTTTCCAGCAGGAAGCTCCATTTGGTTACCGCCGCTTTGTCCATATACGTATTTTTCTGAACTAAAATATAGTTCAGATGCTGAAAACGTTTCTATGGCATTTTCTCGTTTTCCTTGAGTGTTTTGCTTAGCGATGTTCTCCGTCCAGCGTACTTCTGCAAATCCATTAATACTGATGTAAATAGCTAAAAAGAAAGATAGCTCATGAATAGATACATACATTCACATGTTCGTAGGGCTAATATAATAGATCCGTTCACGTGCCCTCCGAAAACAGCGAATTTTTACGAAAATTTACGAATTTTTACGAAAAGCTGTTCGCGTACGGAGAATTTTCGTAGTTTTTCGCAGAAGAGAGCGCTCACGAGAGAGTAAGAAATTTCCCCATGCTACGAATTTTAGTGCAAGAAATTTCTGTGGGCTGGTTTATTAAAACTGTCAAAGCTGTCAAAACAGTGTATTTTCAACTTTTTCTTGTTCTACCAGTTCGTTTACTTTTTCGTAATTTTTTAGCTCTTTCTGAGAGAATTTTACCCCCACTCTTCGAAATTTGATAATCTCCGAATCTTAGTGGCAAAAGTACGCGAACGGACCTAATATTTTAGACAAATATGTCAGCCTTGAAAGAATACCTTAGCTCCCGCTTCAACCATTCAATTTGTTTGCTTCTCTAAATTAATTGCATTAATAAACTTAATCTATTTAGAAAGCGAAAAGCACACTTGACATGAAGCGGCTGCCTTCTAAAGTGACATCATTGATCTAATTAAAAAGTGTACACTGCTATGCCTACTTTAATTGGTCGAATTATTTATGATCTTATACTAAATTGCCTTACGTGGGAAAACGATGGAATGACTTTTAAAATATAATAAAAATTAAATTGATCAAAGGAAGATGAAAAACTAATTATTGCCTGTACGAGTGTAATTTTATTGATTGTCATTTTATTCTACCATTACAAAAATTAATGAAAGACTTCGTAGAAAGTGCGCTCAATATACATACATACATATGTACATATTAATTTTTCAATTAACTAAGCTATGTACTTATATATGCACCAAGTTTGCAAAATAAAAACTCGGAATTGCCTTGGACATGGCAGTGCCACGCACAAAGATATTATATATATGTATGTACAAGTTAGGAATATAAAAAATGATATTGTTTAAATACACATATGTATGCGCGTACCTTCTCCGCTCCAGTGTACCTACCTATATTTTATTCTTACACAATCGAAATAAAAACAAAAAAATTTCCCACGGCACATGGCTGCGACAGCATTAAGCTCCACAACTGGTTTCCGGCAACATAACTCGGCGTCGAAACGCATGTCGCCGGTAGAAGTAGCCTTGGTTCGGTTATGTTGATTACGTCATTTTTCAGGGAATGTTATGAACAGCGTTACCTTTCGGACCCTTTAGGGGCAAATTGACCACTTTTTAATGCATCGGACCCTTGGACCCCCCTTTTCGAAAATCATCGAAATTTGACCCTTTTTGAAATATACGACCCTTTTTGGACCCTTTTTGCGAATTGGCTCAGAATTGACACATTCATTTCTCATTTAACCGATTTGTGCTGATGTATTTGTTCCAACGCCAAAAAAATGTACATTTACTCGCCCTTTAAACAGATGCATACATTCAAGTAGTAAGTGCTTTTTGTTTCGCATACCTATAGAATAGAAACTTTAGGAATTCCATTCCGAAGAATTCAATGTAAACACAGTCAAAATCACTTATAACGACTAAATTCTTCGGTCCCTTGAAGGTCTTTAAAACCGATTTTGACTGAATTGAAATCATAACTTTATATTTCTTGCTCTTTTTTATTTTGATATTTATTTTTTTTAGAAAAGTAAAAAAAAAAGTAAATAAGGCAAGTATTATTTGGTTCGCTAAATTTGGTTCTTTAATTTTATATGCGCCCCTTTTATTTCGGCAGGGACCCTTTTCAGGACCATTTCCGAAAATTCTCAGAGGTAACACTGGTTATGAATACTTACCACGACTCTAAAATATAATGTTTAGTGGTTCTTTGAAAGAATACCAATTGGACAACATATGTATGTCTTAAGTCTGTTTTAATTTTCTTTAAGATTCAGTTTCCATTATGAAGGGAATATAATCAAATTGTTGAACTCCCTGGATTTTTTAAAGAATGTACCGACTATAAGAGTGTTAAACTTAATTCCAGGAAGATTAACTTTAGTACGCAAGTGAATGGGACGTACTTAAAACATGTCCTTGGCTTGTACATATGTATGTAAATAGTATAATAAAAAAAAATACCTATTCTATTTGAGAACGGTTTTAAGGAAATAACTAATCACTGCCAAACCTGTTAGTTCACCTTCCAAAAGGTTAAAGCCATCTTGTGGCACCTACTGGATCTTAAAAAAAATTTCATGCATAGCTATATCTTTAAAGAAATTACTGAAATTAACATTTTCACACCAATCTTCTGTCGTAGCTATAGAGCGGAAATCGACAACAATACATATTGTATATTCAATCTATTCTATTCATCTTATTTAACCTCTATAGATACTTTACATAGCTCTGTAATTTTGCCTTTATATGTAGCACACTGTACATAATATACCCATACTTATTTTAAAAACTACGCATTTGAGAATTCAATATGCTTCCTAGCCCGTAAAATAATAATATTCCCTCTGCTACTTGCTATTCAAAACAGACACTGTGCAGTGACCAAATGCATATCCGTGAGTATTCAAAAGTTCTATATTTGGCTTTTGTTTATGTCCATTGACCTGACATTGAACTGAAAGCCTAATATATCCCTTAAGTTCCGCTTCATTTATTTCGCCTTTCAAATAGATTTATTCTTTTCTTATAAACAATGCAAACGTGTGTCTATTGTATATCAATACGTACATCGTATGGTTTTCGGCCTAGTAGTGATGAGCTCAGCAACGCCAGAAATTGTCTGTCCAGCATAGTAGACGCGGAGTGGGTTATTGTCAAATATTACTGTGCATTTACTCGCCATTTTTTGAGATGATTATCTAAACCATTTCATTAACATTAACACCCACAAGCAAGAACTAACACTAAATTCAAGATCGTGTCAAGATTCTTATTTAAAATACCGATACCGAAACAAAAGACAAAAAACAATAATTAGCCGGACACGCAGAAACAGCGCTACACTAGACAACAATTCAAGCCAAACTAAATTCAATAAACTAAAACCTGAGGACTACAAGCTGTCGTTCAACATCAGTGATCATTATACTCGTATCAGATAGAACGGCAACACCCAGATACAAATGAGTTTAAATTTATTTACATGGGAGGGATAGTCTCTTAGTCAAGCAAAAATGTATCTATATTAATTCTTCGAGGTTTATTATCTGAATAAACCGAATTGAAAGTGAGAATTAAAGTGCATTAATTGGTACGCAGTCTAATAAGAATGCAAATTACTCCCTTTCGATTGCAAAGTATATACATATGTATGTACGTAAATTACGGGCATTAAATTTGGTATGTGGGTTGTATCTTATGGATTATCTACCAGAAATAAACCCACTAAAAGTTTGTGTATATCATCTTACATGTAACTAAATATTCTCAATCTGACACTCTCGCATTAATGGTTGAATGGTATGTAGGTATTTCAATTGATAAACAATGGTTATGTATTCTTCACGATATATCCATCCTAAGTCTGACTCAACGTTTATTTCTATAAGTATTATTCACAAAGAATGATGGGTCCTATTCTGTGTGACCACAAAATGGACTGGTTAATCTACAATCAGAATACAATGCTTATAATTCAGGGCCATTGTTGCCGTTTTGTCAAATTTGACCGAAATATTTGAAAAAAAATTGAAAAAGCGGTACATATCTGCCTATTAGTAGTAATAGATTTTGTTTATAACTCACCCCCTTTCGTGTTTTTTGTTTGTAGCGACCAGATGTTGTACGGACTAAAGTAAAAAGTAACAACTTTGCGGTAGAAATATTTAGACGAATGCAAATAAAATGCGGAAGCAGTGACAAACTTAATCCTATTTCAATTCGATTCTAACTCGATCCCTTAATCCGGTTACAGCAAAAACGGAGATTGAAACTAAATCCCTTTTCGATCCGATCTCTCAATCCTGTCATATAAACGTAGTAAGAGCTAGGACAACGTTTATATGCAGAGTTGAAGACAGGTTCAAATGGTGACAAATCAGTTTGTTTTGGTTGCGAATAAGTTTTCTTTCTTTGGATTTGGGAATTATTTTGGTTTGGTTAACTGTGTGTTGTGTTGTTTTAAATTTTTAACAAAAAAAAAAAAAGATTTACTGCTGTACCTTACCTACGCATCTTTCAACTCAATCAAACCCATTTCAACTTTTCAATCTTTCAACTCGGTGTGATGATCGAATTCTCAACTCGATCTCGACTCGATTCCTCGTCTCTGAATAACAAGTTAGCAAGTAAAAAAAATAAGGAGTTCTGTCAAATTGTTGGCTCGCAAAATAATTGAATTAAATCAATACAAAAAAAGTGACGTATAAAAAGTACGGGAGCAGACTAGACCTTTCGGCACGGGAGTCAAACGTCAAACCAACTAAGATGGCTGAATATTATACTTCGTGTGCACTTCCGTTTTCTATGCCTTGAATATATTTGAACTCCCTTCCATTTTACAGGAAATCCCTCGATTTAAAATTCATAATTTTGAAATTTAATTTTCGTAAGTCCATACTCTTAAAATATATTCTCTGCAACCACTATAATTTATTACTTAATGCCTAGCTGAACGCTTCTATCTACATTTTATGACGTTTCTCCTCTCTTCTCTTTTTTTCTATACCTCTACACAATCATTCACAATACACAAAGGCCAAATTTTCATACATTTCGTTTGCGAAAGAAGTTTCAGTGGGAATTTTTTTCCTTGCAGAAAGGGAGTGCGGCACTCGGGTAGTCTTAAAAAAGATCAAAGACCAATTTAGAGGTCCCTTTGTCCGGCGACGAAGTCTTCCATTGACTAGAATTACTTCAATTGTATATCTAAATACAAAAAACCGAAAGTTTGCGCACATTTTTCTGTGAAAATGACGAAAGAGTGAAAGCTGAAGATGGAGAAGGACAGAGTAGAAATTAAATTGAACAGCCCCGACAACACTTATTTCAGTGGGCAAGAGATTAGCGGTCAAATATGCTTCTTCCTAACGAAAAAAACCAAAATCCGTGGTAAGTTTTGCAAGAGGAATTCATAAAGGAAGTGCCCAAAGAAGGCCCCTTATTGCAAGAAGAGAGTATTCTTTTTTTTCTTTTTGTTTTGACGTTTGGAATTCTTTTCCTATTTTGTTTTGTAGTGGCATTCCCTTCTATGATTGTGTTTTTGTTTTGTAGGGATTGTGAATGAGTCATATCTGCCTTATAGTCTACATTTGAAAAAGGGCTAAAATCTCAAACTAGCTTTGGTCCAGCACGTCTTATTTATCGTTTTGTAAACACTAAGCAGGGAGGGCAATGTTTGTTCATTTTCTTCCAAGAGCTGACGCACCGATATTGGATACTTACACACGATTGCAGAAATGATATCAGACTTTCGCAACCACAATGCGATGATTGAGTTATAGCATAAATTCATTCGAGTGTTCCTATAATGTCTGCAAAAAAATGTTACAAAAATATTCCGCATCCGCTCTTATCAAATCGCTTACGCCCGCGTAAAGACAACGAAACGTCTGTCTATAGTTAGTTCATAGATAATTCATTACATCAATGATAGGCAGAAGAAATGTAAGAACTGGGTCACTAAAACCAATTTTAGAATTCTGATAAAACGAAGGCACTTTCGCTCCATTTTGACGACTAATCAACTTTGAATATTTATAATCGTTTGTTACTTTGATAATAAATGAAGACACTTGCCACTCCCCAAAGACAAATACCTCATTGTGGAGTTGAGAGTGATCAGCCTTGCAGTGTTATTGCTCATGAGGGGGTCGTGACCTCGTTCTGTCTTCGTATTGCATCACTTTGAGGTTTTTTAAAATATTATCGGTCCGGTCGTCAGAAAAGGCATTTTGCTAGCAATTCCTTAATACGTTGATTCTGGTATGGCAAAGTTAAGATGAATGGGAAAATCGACTAAAAAAATTTCTTGTTACATACTAGCAAATAAATTCAAACGTTAACGTTCCCAAAATGCTATACTAAAAGCAATATGATTGATAATACTCAGTGAATATATTTCCAATCTCTTTTAGCAATTCACCTTCAAGTCTGCGCCAAGGGAAAATGCAAATGGATGGAGATGTTTCATAAGGACATTTATGGCAATGTAAACCCCCGACACGTTTTCTACACCGGAAAAGAGGTATTTCTGAATGACACCGTCAATGTTCCTTATGTACCCTCTCGGGGCATCGAATTAGCAGCTGGCGAATTATCAATGGACTTTACATATTTGCTATCTAAAGACCTCCCTTCATCATTTAAAGGCAGCTATGGTTCCATAAAATACAAACTAAAGGTCATTATTCAAAAGCCATGGACATTCGACGAAAAATACACAATTCCATTGACCATCGTTAGATACGTACTTAGCCCACCAATTACCACACTGAATCCACCACAACCTCAGATATGCCAAACAACACGAAATGTCAGCGTGTTCGCCAGTGGTCCAATATCACTAATCGCTGAGATTCCCAATAATTTTGTCATACGAAATGAAAAAGTGACGCTTCACGTGATGGTCGATAATCGCAGTAGTATCCATGTGGATAAACTTCGATTTACTATCGTTCAGAAAGTGATCTATCACAGTATGAAACCGTTGTTGAGTTCCAAAACAGAAGAGGTTGTTATATTCACCAAGGAAACGGGTGGTGTAGAAAAGAAATCTGAACGTTCATTCGCACACGATCTTTTGGTTCCTCCATGCCCGCCTACGGACAAAACTTTTATATTTAACATTTCTTACACATTAAATGTGGAAGCTATACTGCCGGCGTTCTATAAGAATCTCTCCCTTTCATTTGCTGTTCGAGTATTCTCAGGCGATGGAAATACAGCTCCTGGCAATCCGTTCGAAGGAACTGATGAGGCTGGCCTGGAGTGTGCTGTTTTCCCTGTTTGCAATCGATTAAGTTCATTTATAAGCACAAATAGTCCTTCGCACTCACAAATACAAAACGAGAGTGAAAGCAGTTCACTGTACTCAACTGCTTCTGAGTCTTCAACGGCGACGCTTAGTCCAGCACCAAGACCGACTGATTTTGGTACATTAGAACGTAGATGTACGCGAGCTAGCGTCCGAAGCTCTATGGGATACCATTACCCGATGATACCCGGTCAACCGCTGAGTAATGAACCTTACGTCGAATATGTCACTGAAACATATGAACCACCATCGATGAATAACTCTTATCCTCCACCGAATATACCCACATTGCCGCATTATCTCCAGTCATCTGTTCATTTTCAAGTGCAGGCCAGATATCCAATAAATGAATTACGTGAGTATAACAACTTGAATGTAGGTTTCATGTATTTTGACTTCTTTTTCCATTGCAGCACCATCATATGAGGAATTATTTGGGAATGCAGCATCCAGCACTCCTACGGCACCATCTCCAGAGACACCTGTTTAGTGGTGATACCAACCAACTTTTTTTTTAAAAAGAAAGCAGGCATTTCTTTTTGTATATACTTTACCCCATGACACCATTAATGAGATTAATGTGTATACAGTGAGCGACTCGCTATAACAAATTGGTTGCATCGTACAGCTGATTTATACATAACTTAGATTGGCAACGAGAATATTTGTTTTAATCCTAATCAAATTTATGGTTTTTAGTCACAAATTGTTTTTGTTATAACGAGGATCTACTGTGTGAGCTTGTCATAAACATTAACCATATCTCTGAAAGCGTTGACACAAATTATTGCATCGTTTAATTGTAATTGTAATCTCGATCCGCGTCTGTTTGTATTTAATTATTTATTTTGCGTCCAAAACAATAACTTATACAAGATAAAAATACGTTTTTAGCTTTTTTAAAAAAAACATTTTGTAGAGCACAAAGCAGTTATTGTTATAAGAAATCATTGAATAGGAAATACTTTTTTTTTTTATAAATTAAGTTAAATAATATACTCACATTTTTATGTGTTAATACAAAAAAATACATTCAAGTTGTTTTAAATTCCCAAAGCGCACACAATATATGGCGAAGTATAGATAATTAAACAAGAAAGACAATTGATTTATATTAGGCAATACATTTATTCAACATACATATATATAAATTATTTCTTATCTATTTTTAGGACGTCATTCTTATGAAATACTAGTACTACACTCAACTATTATTTATACTTTACATATAAAAAATAAGCAAGTGCATATATATTGTTTTTGGGTCAGTTTCCGCAGAGATCATAATTTTTCCACATTGTACAGGGTCAGTCAATAAATATACCCAAACATTTTTAAATCTACAGTAGTAAATCGATTTGCGCTGCAGCTCTACTGGTGGAAGGTTCATTCATCGCCTGAGAAGGCACTGAATTTTGTCGGCCAGCTGACAAATCAATGCCGAACAAGCCTAGCTCTTTCATCAAGTCTTCCTCGGCATTATTTGAAGTATTCTCTGATTCATTAGCGGCAGTTTTCTGTTCTGATATACTTGGTTGGTCAAGCAATTCCTGATTGCTGTTGCTGCTGAGAAAGTCGATTATATTGTCGGGATTTTCGACTGCTTCTACACCGGCTGCAACTTCTACCGAATCAGGTGCGTCCTCTTCATCGGCCTGCGGTGAAAGAACATCTGATTTGTATTCGAATGCAGTTGCCTTGAAATCAACTTCAATTGGAAAGAGATTCGGAGCTTCCTCCAAGTGGACTATCGATAACTGATGTAGTTCCGCAAAGCACTCCATAATACCACGAAGTTGCTTGGTTAAATCGTTGACGTGTTTGCACTCTAAGAGTTCCATTTTTTCCAGGACATCGTTTCTCAATTGTGCGAATTTTGTACGTGCCTCTTGTCGGCATTTAAGAATCAAGCGATATTCATAATTGCCAGTCTCGACGCGATATAGGGACTCTTGGAGGGCAGCAAAACTATGCTCTTCATCGTCCATTTCTTTTACTTTCAAGCAGTAAGATAAATACGTAAACTTGGCATCGGCGTACTTCTTAACAGTTAGTTTCGTATCTGGAATCGCTTTATTTAAGTACGTTCCAATGTCAGCTAAAATTGGCTTTATTGCCTTGAGCATATTAACGCCGTCTTTCTCGAAATTTCTATGCAACTCTCCAAAAAGGCGGAATGATTCTGAAGCTCGAAGTTGTGGCTCCTTCACACTGATTTCGGCAAACACATCACCAAATTGCTTGTATGTGGTCAGTAAGTCGAAATAAGCCTTTAACATGCGTTTAGCATGCTCAACTAAGCCTTTATACATATATTCGGTACCCTCTAGTTCCTCTAAGCGTTTAACCAGCGAATCATTACACAATATTGCTCGTGAAAGTCCTAATGAATCGGCAGTGCTACTAGACATAGATTCCACAAAACGATGCTTGATCTTTTTCAGAAGGATATCAAACGACTTGCCCTGCTCCAAATCAGCATGTAGCTTATTGTAGTTAATTGTTACTTCCGTGGTTGTTACTTGTATCATCTTAGCTACTTCCACTTTCGTCTTGCCCTTAACACTGACTCCATTTACAGACACTATTTCGTCTCCACTTTGTAGAGAACCCTCTTTTGCAGCAGGTGTTCCATCGAAAACCTTTTAAGGAGAAAAATTAAATAACTAAACACGTAAAATTGTTCTAATTTCTTACTTGAACTATGTATAGGCAAGGACATAATGGAGCGCCGCCACCTATACTGATGCCAATCAGGTTGGTCTGATCTTTGGTTATTACAACTGTACCGGTTGTTACAGTCATTCCCCTTTTATTGGAAAATAAAAAAAAAAGGATTTAAACGAATTGGATCTTAAAGATTACAGAAGAGTTTTGCAACGAATTGCTCAACAATGAGAAACAACAATAGAACATGCTTAAAAGTGAGGCAATATTTGTATATAAAATGTATAACCTTGTTTTCAATTAATTTATTCTTAAAATAAAACAATGAACGCTCGTTTTCGGCAACGTTACATGAAAGTCACGCTCAACTGCAGTTACTGGCAATCAATTGCCTGGTGCACTATACATAGACAATTCAAGAGACTTATTGTTTATCCTTAAATCAAGGCTTAGGTGATTTAATATGTTATACCTATTTTATATTTACAAGCGATATTCTATTTTATGTGAGGAGTCTTAGGTACATCTTCACTGCTTAAACTGTTGCTTTGAGTTGTTGAAGATTGCATCTACATAAATGTTTCTAAATACGATCTATTGGTTTCGTTAAAGACTAAATCATCAAGTCAATCCAAAACTAGAACACTACTAGGTTCTTATGTAGATATGCAATTACTTACAATCTTTCTAATTCTGCACTCTGAGTGTACATAAATTTTCTTTGGCTGACACATTGGTCTTCTAGATATACGACTTCTACTTCTTCGTTTTGTTCCGGTAATTCGTTTGGTTTATCGGCAATTTCTATGCCTGCTATGCCTTGCAATAAATTCAATTCAGCTTCATCTTGACTTGGAATTGACAACATTATTAGTTTTAAGGATAACAACTATTGCAATATAAATCAATTCTAAACGATCTCTAGTTGGAAGAACATAGCATAACGCACCTTTATCGATTTAATCGATCAAAAACTTATTTTATGTATGGGATTATGGGGTTTTCTCTATAAACCTAAATATGCGATATTTTATAGTTGAATATTACATGCAAAATACTGAGGGAAATATTGTTATGTGTTGTATGAAGCGGTTAAATACTTGATCTATATTTTATTGTGGAGAAGTAAACAATAAAAAATAAAATAAATATTATGTCACAAATAATCCATAGGGGGCCAAGGTCTAGCTTCTAACAGGTATGTACATATACGAGTATGTCTTGGCGCGGTATACATTTCCGCACGTAAAGAACTAAGTAACATTCACTCGAATACGACAGTCGAATCCAACTATAGTTGTATTTCATCCGACCATAGTCGTATCTTGCGAACAAATATAAGACTTTTTAATAACTTAATACGACTATGGTCGGATTCGACTTGCCCAGTTGCTCTTATACCGTTGGGCTTATAGTAATGAAATGTCATTTTAGAATGATCTTTTGTATGAGCAACATTTTAAATATTGTTACTTTGCATATTTTCAGGCCAACCCATTACTCTTGTGAGCATTTGATATTAACAAATCTAACGTTTTATGTGTAAGCACCCTATAAAATAAAATAGTTTAAAAACTAAGCTAATCCACGAGAACGTTTGTTGTCTCAATAAATTTCTAGTTTCCTTGACCTTTCTACTCCTAGATCCCTCTTTGGGTACATTAATACCGATAAAAACGAAAAGCAAAATAATACACTCTAAATAAACAAAAAAGTTAACCTCGACCGCAAGAAGCCCAAAAAGCATAGCATCATTTAAACATTTTGCAACCTACAGTCTTATAACATATTTCAGATATATGTATATTTCGGAGGAGGAGGCCTTCTCGTGACATCTCAGATAAATGTCAGACACATTAGCATAATAGGTTACTGTGCAAATTTTAACGATTTTAGTTCACTTATTGCAGTGGAGGCTACTGACTCTGAGACAAAAGACAACTATGAAATAGGTACATTTAATTTTATTAGTCGTATCAGAAAAAATAAATTGTCCGCAACAAGCAAATAACATGTAAAGCAAAAACTATTTAAATGCTCTAGGTAGAAGGGTTCATTGCACACGTATTGAATGTATTGTACCAGGTTTAAGTTCTTAATATAGATCTAAGTCTAATTAGAACAGTGAACATCTAGCTACAACAAATAAAACAACAACTACAAACATTTATCTTAAGCATTTTATCAACTCTTAATTGAAAAATTAAACAAATAAGCAATATTACAACAAACACATGCGATTCATAAATATTTACATTTTATCCTCTTCAAAGAAGAAGTCTTCGTCTGTATCCGTGAGCATGTTGAAAATATGCTTAGTTTCGCTCCAAAATTTACAGTTTATATACTTTTTCCGATTAACTAAATGAATACATATGTTTGAAATTGAAAGATCAATTTTTTAACACCGACAATCGAACGTCTTCTTCTTCTTCTTCGATTAGATAGAGCACTGTCAAATATGGGAGGGTGGAATTTGAAAAATAAAAAAATCTTTATTTTTATATAAATGTATCCAATAATTGAAATAATTATTACATTATTTCTTATTAGACTTTTGGTTCTGTTTGAGAGCGACAATTATTAATTTTGATTTGAATATTTAGAAATAAATTATAGTATTTTTTTATGATGACAGTTGTCACCATTTCGGAGGGGCACTATTTTTGAACATGCTCCGTGCGCTGCATTATGAATGTGGGTATAGGGTGGTCGTGGTGGTAAAAGATTACTGTAGCTTCAGAACTGTTTGATAGTTGTTGGATTCATAATTCACGACTCGACTAATTTTAACTTTTGGATGAGTCGGAATGGGGACGAATAAATGCAGATTGGAATTTTTACCTTCACATTGATAATCTGCCAAATTTTTACATAATAATAAGCAAATTAACTTGCAAAATAAATTTTAAAATAAAAAAAATCAAATAGGTTATTTTGTCTTAGAAAGAGTGAATGATAATTTGCCATATTTTGGTCTGGGCGAACGCTTTATGGCATCACTTAACCAATACAACTCACAACCAACCACCAGATACATTCGCTCATATTATAGCAGCGTTTTACTCGAACGATTCATTGCACAATTCCGTTTGTCATTACTGCGTTCAGACAAACGTCAATATCGTACTCATCGTACTGTCTCCAAAAAAAAAAAAAACCTACTGACACTGGGTGTGTTGTATATTTGTGTATGCTGTGTAGTGCGTGTTTTTCTTTTTTCATCGTCTCCCCACTCTCAACAGTAGACAACAGGAAATTCTTTGCTCGAAAGAAAGTATCTAAAATTCTTCGTTTCTCCGCTAAACCATTAATTTAAGGAAAAAAGTTGAAAAAGTTGCTATATATATACTAATTTCCGCACAATGGGTCTTAAAGGGTGTCAAATTCAATTGGACAATCCATGGAATACCTATTACGCTGGCCAGACCATCAATGGACAGGTTACTTTAACATTCGATTCGCCGAAGAAAGTCCGAGGTAAGATCTGAAAAAAAATTCTCTATGTACTTAGTAAAGAGTGACGACGACAGAGACAGACTTATTGCGGGTGGAACGGTGGTGGCGAAAAGGGTGATGGCGGCCGCATCCGCACCGCACAGTGATAGGAAATAGTCTTTTTTTTCTCTTTATTTTAAATTTTTATAGACCCGTCCCAGAAGTAAAAAAACCGAAAGCCCCACAAATCATCCTCAAACGAGTGCAAAGTAACGCTATTCTCCTCTCAGAACTTGTAATATTTTTAGCGTTCAACCAAGAATGTGGGGAATGTGTTGTGTGGAGCGTATTAACATCTCCTGCCAGCCGCCCGTCTGAATGAAGTAATCGAAAATTCTTGACTGATGAGGTTGTCGTAGGCTGTTGGGGACTAGAAAAAATCTCTTATTTGATCGTTTTTCCCTGGCTATGACCCCACTTGAACTAAGTTTTTCTATTCTAATTCACTTGATGGGAGAGTAGCGGACAGATTTTCAATCAAATTATGCGCGCATGGGAAAAAAATAAACTTGATTCAGCCCCGCACGATCAATGACATCATGCATATTAAATTTGCTTAGATTGAATATTAAGTAATGCGATTAGGTAGGATTGGCTGGTATTTCTGTATTTTCTTAAAGTATCTTTCTGTAAAAATATGTATGTTTATATGATTTAAATGGTTATCACCAAGATTTTGACGCTTAAAATTGAATTATCATTTATTATCTCTCGCCTGTAGCAGCAATACAGGTACTTGTATACATTCACATGCATGTAAATACATATGAAAGCCAAGGCCCATTATTTTCACGAAGAATTTGGCTTTCGGTAGAAGATTACTAATCAAATTAAAAGAAGAAACAAAACACAGTGTGTAAAAGCTATTTAATATCATAAACACCTTGTGATAATCGTAAAAACGAATGCATTATCTTTAAGGTCTCATTATGTTTGCAAAAGCATACTGTTTGTTGTTGGTATGTATATCCACCCGACCAAATCCATGTCATTATTATTTTTACTTCATATCGTACTAAAAATGCTAATGTTTAGCTGGATTTTAGCCAAAATTCAGAAAAGAATGGGGAATACAGACACCAAAGTTAGTTTTCAATTAAATCAATATTTTATAGGACTTTGTACTGAGGTGAGTAATTATTCCTCATCAATGCGTCACAGATAGAGGCGTATGGCTGCTCCAAATTGTCTTGCATTATAATTTAGACTAAATCCTTATGTACATGTAATCAAATGAGATCCAAATTCTTCTTCTCTGAAGTCCTATATTGTGCTACACCTATTTTTTTAATTCAAAATCGCTTAGCAATGAATGTTGTGACTAATATTCAAATTTTATTTGCAGACGTTTTTGAATAGTCTATAAGGTCTTCATTTCAGTTTGCTTAATTTGTTTGTATTGACAAGAGAAAGATGTATGTAGATGTTTTAATAGATATGACTCAGTTCATCAAGTCAGATGAATCCAAAACTGATTGTGATGCCGCTGGCAGTGGAGGTGTTTTCTTCGGAACACTTAATTTATAGACATCCCGCCAATTCTCAATCTTACGAGTATACAATACTAAGATAAAGGCAATCAATGAAGCACTGATCTATGGTGAGAAAGCATATTATAATTTTTATCGATAGGCAAACGACAAGGAGCAGAGAGCTTATCACTTGTACATTCGTTAAAGGTCGTTATCGATTCTTCGTTGATAATTGCCAATTCAATATTGATTTTTGTTCATGTAAGTTTTTACTCACTCACGCTGTAGTCGAAGATACTCTAAGGAGTCCAATCAGATATCATTACCGTTTTCGGAATCCTTATGCTGCCTACCACGGTCTCTTTGTGATTTAACAACACTGAAATCCGTCGCATACTCGGTCTTACTATAACAGCCAATTGGTTAATGTCTAGAGTCTAGGCCTAAGTAGTACTGTACAGGGAAATACCAATCATAATATTGCAGGAAATCACGATGAAACATCCAGAGAGGTTAATTTTTATGGTTGCTTTTCGACCTTGATGTTGCATTCAATATTCTACAAGAGGATAAAGGCCAAACACATCAGTCAACTATGCATGCGTTGGAAAATGGGATATAGATCGCAGCCGAAGAGAAACCAATAAATGAATACTGCACTGTGCACGAATCTTATGTCACTATTCCCTACCAAAGACACAACCGACAATGTTACTTTTACCTTTAAGATTGTAGCACAATTTTATTATAAGTTTGATGATATTTCTAAACATTTGCTGTTGTTCATTTACAGGAATTATTATTCGTTTCCTTGGAGAAGCTAATACCGAATGGTCGGAATCAAAACGTGTTACGAATAGCGAAGGTAAAGATGAAGAGGAAACCGAGCATTTGACTGGTCACGAGGAATACTTTCAAATTCAGTATTATCTGTTAGGGGGCAAAAATAGTAAGTATTATTTTTTTTCTTTTGTGTTACCTAACGGTTATCAATAATTTTGTTTATATTAGGCTCAGAAACTGAACTTCCAAGTGGTACTCATAACTATCCATTCACATGCGCTTTGCCTCCTACACTACCATCTTCTTTTGAGGGTGAGTTTGGTCATGTGCGTTATACAATCAAAGTTACTCTTGATCGTCCATGGAAATTCGATCAGGATATGAAGATGGCATTCACTGTCATCTCCCCAATTGATTTAAATCTGAATCCAAGAGTTAAGGTAGGCAATCCTTTTTTGTTTCTTATTCTAGCTGAAGTAAAATTAAATTATGTATATTGCTTTAGGAACCATTCAAATTAGAGTTAGAAAAATCATTCTGCTGTTTCTGTTGCCGTTCAGGCCCACTCTCAGTAGTTGTAAATCTTCCAGTGACGGGTTTTGTATCTGGTCAAATCATACCCATTACTTGCGAGTGTGATAACGCTAGCAATGTGGGTATTAGCCTGGTAAAGTTTATACTTCGTAAAGTAGTTGCGTTCCATACGACTCAACCACGACGTGAAACGAAGAAAGATAAGATCACAATATCTGAATTGAGTGTGGGACCCGTCGGTGCCACTGAATCACGCACATGGACTCAGCAATTGGAGATTCCACCGTTGCCACCATCGAGTTTGTTAAATTGTGGTATTATCGATTTGGACTATCAGTTATATGTAAGGAGAGTGAATGAGACGAATTACTGTTGGTCTAACTGGATTTTTTTTAATTACAGGTGGAGGTAGATGTTAGTGGTCCACATAGAAACCTTACGGGTAATATTCCCATAACATTAGGAACAATTCCGTTGGCTTCATTTAAGTCACCGGCACCCTATACAGATGTCCCACCTCCAGAGGATCCATCAATGGCACCTACTCAGCCAGTTAGTCCAGCTAGCCCACCAAATGGCGCTGGCGGAGCTTTGGGTTGGAATATGGCAGACAGCGCTGGTGGACAGCTCTATCCTAATATTCGTAAGTTGATTTTCTGTTGACTACCGTTCATGAATGTGTAAAATACTTATTAATCCCTTGACTTTGTATATTCCATTAGCTCCACCACAATTTTCTGAAAGTCAA
Source organism: Chalcosyrphus nemorum (assembly GCA_949716465.1). Classification (NCBI taxonomy): domain Eukaryota; kingdom Metazoa; phylum Arthropoda; class Insecta; order Diptera; family Syrphidae; genus Chalcosyrphus; species Chalcosyrphus nemorum. The sequence continues at coordinate 89,205,828 of OX454333.1, forward strand.
TTCAAGGCATCTACACTTCATAATAAGGAGGACTCTGAACACACTCAACTACTCGATACTAACTTTGCGCCACGGTACCCAACGTTCCAATTCAATCCAAGTGCTCCACCAACAAATTTCTAAAGTGCTATTACCAGTTCTCTTATATCAAAGCTTACGAATATGAAAAGTGAATAAAAAAAGTGAAATCGCACAAAAAAAAAGTTTCCCTAATATAAAAGCATACATACAATATATATTTTTTATAAAATAAACAAAAGACAAAGTCACAATATATAACTTTACAGTGTTAGTGCTTCTTTTTCCTTATGTGTAATTATTATTCTATTCGAGAATGGGTGCTGTGATTGGAATTTACATCACATTTTATTTTATTTTTTTAAATTATATATATATATTTTTTTTCCTTCAAAGATAAAGCAACCTACCTTTTTTTGTAATAATAATTATTATTCTTTGTGCATTTGATAAGACTTTTGTTTGTTTAAATTTATTTTTTACATATTATAAAAGGGTTCATTTATTTTGGCTTTTTCCGTCCAAGTTAATTTATATTTTTGTTTGCTCTTGAATCTCAGCTGTTGAGTATCTTATATATAAATTTAAATAAACCGTATATATACTTAAACACATATATAAATTAATAAATAAACTAATAATATACATTAACAAAAAAATTACATTTGAAGAATAAAATACAGAATATGAGTGCCTAATAAATACTTTTTTAAACATTTTTTTTTAAAGAAAACTAAATGTAATGTATGAAAAAGGAAATTAAACAAGAAACAAAAAAAAGTAATAATCGAAGGAACAGCTATTTCGAAATTTCTTTATTTCGCTAGTCAATTTATTGGGAACGCGCCGTGTCGACCGATTTGTGGTTAAAATTGTAATGAAAATAATTTTTATCAGCTTTTTAGGACTTAATAAAAAATTTAAATTAATCAAAGTATGAAATTACAATTTATACATGTATTGGAAACTTTTTAAATATTTCTATAATGCTTTATAACTTGTCAATATGGCATGAAATGCTCTGTATGCAAAATTTATTATTTATAATTTTGTACGGAATCTATACAAATAAAGAAATGAATTGAAATCAAATTTATATTTTTATTTTATGTATCCGTATGAATCTTCTTCTTGTATGGCGCTACAGTTCGGGGTGAACCTGTGCCTCAACTAATTAGCCTCTTCACTTAGCTCGGTCTTTAACTAACTGCCTCCAGTTGCGCACTCCAAGTTGGCCGAGGTCGCCTTCAACTTGTACGCGCCACCTGCGGCGAGGAGACCCTCTACACACCGTCTCTCCGGGTTTGGTTCGAAGACTGCGGGCCGAAGCGTTGTTGTCCATTCGCTCTACATGTCCTACCCATCTCAGACGTCCAATGCGCAGTTGTTTGACTGTGCAGCTCGTAAAACTTACGAAGAATTTTTTTCTCGAAGCGACCAAGGAATCTAACCTCCTAACAAGTAATATGAATACATTAGTAAACAAAACACATGCATTCCATTTGAGTTAGTTTGGACAATTGCAATCAAATGTCATGTTTTTTATCAAAGTTTGTAATAAAGCTTCTTTACCTGGAAGCAAAATAGCAAAAGGCGTGTTTCCGCGAAATTTGCACCAAGGCAGTTGTTTAAAGAGCAATAAAACTTGTAATAAGATGACGTACCACATCTTAGCCCAGAATTATTGCGTACCGTTACTTATGACAAATTTATTTGCGTACAATGAGAATTTATTGAAAACTGATCCACCATGGTAGTAGATCAGTAGATCTAGAAGCCAGATCAGTTAATCTAGTTGCTAATATTGGTACTTTTTTAAGGATTAAGAGGTAGGGCCCACTTTGGGCGAAATCGTGTGTTTTGTAAAGTTCTATAAGGTGGTATACTACGAGAAGTTTACAGCATATCAGGCAACCGTTTAAGCTACGATCCAATAAACAATGAGGCAATTGCAAAATCTGATCAAAATAATATAATACTCGGAAGCAAGTAAAAACCTTATCAATACACATCTATTTTGGAAAACTTCATTTATCAGGTCAAATGTTGATGCTGAAGCTTATTTTATTATAAACTGCAATTATCTCTGCAACAATCCATATATGCTTACTTTGATGGACATAGCTATAGAAGGCGGCAAACTATTTAAGTTTTTACGTCTAAAAGCAATAGTTAAAGATAGTGGCAAAAACAATTGCCTATACGATCATATGAAATCAAATTTGATAAGAATAGAAAACTGCACGTAAGTACGATCTGTGATAACAGGGTCATTTACGTAAAGTGGCTAGTGTTGGGTTTCATATTTTATTATGTAACTAAAGTAATAGGTAAACACACACAAATCCTACGTACAATTAAATGCATTAACAACATTTTATGGTTGTAGTTTTTTGTAAATTAACTTGTTGATTTTAAATGTTGATTAGCTTAATATTTTTCACTTGTTTTGATACTTGTGTTTTATACTTGTTCCGTATAATTAACTATGAATCTATTTTTGCATGGGGTTCCAAGTTCGAATCCAGGAAAATGCCATCAAAGTTTTTTTTCACGGTCACACCTTTTGTGACCTTCTGACAAACATCCAAGAGTTTTAGTGTCATAAGAAAACTTCTTAAAACAATAGGTCTGTTCCCGTACTGACTAGAACTACGAAAATCTACGAAATTTTACTAAAGATAGCGAATTTCTGTTATCGTCCGTCAAAGTTTCTTATTTTTCACAGAAAAGAGAGCTCACGAGAGAGTTGTTGTTGGCTGGCAAGAAAATTTAATGTAAATCAATACAAAAAAAGTGAGGTCTAAAAAGTGGTCAGCTTTTTTGTTCAACCCGTTTCCGTACTTTTCTGGTGATTTGTCTTTCTCTGAGAGAATTTTACCCCCACTCTTAGAAATTCGGCAAGCTGCGAATTTTAAAGCAGAAAGTACGGGAACAGACCTAATATTTTTGCTCAACAGATGAGAACGACAAGAATCGCTCTCCCACTAGAACTCTCGAAATGGCTTAAAACATGCCAAATTTCATCAACTTCAAGAGAACAAAAGACCTGCTCACAATGAGCAAATACAAAGTCAAGAAAATCACTGACTAACCGGACACTGCTCTCTCAATTCTCATCTCGAAAAAAATGGGCCATGTCCAATCGGACACGTGTTGCCTATGTCTTGAAGACACTGAGACAGCCCACCACATACTGTGCGAAAGTCCAATCGTAGTTTGGCTGAGAATTAAGTACTTTAGCAAAGGCCTTACATCTCCCTCTGATGTCTCCTCAGTTTTAGTTTAAAATGTCTTTCGATTGATAAATGAACTAGACTTCAGCTAGACCTCAAAACAACTAATTATATTCAATCCTGTTAGGGAATAGCACAAATGACCCTCCTGGGTCAAAGGGCTTCATAGACTTTTCGCCTTCTCTTATTCCTCGCTATCCTTAAAAAAAACATGTATATATATATATATATAGTATATTGTTCTATACTATACTATACTATACTATGCTATACTATTATAATTTCATTTGTCTAATAAAAAGTTGAACTCATTCAATATAATTTTCAAGTGCAATAACAAGTTGAACTAATTCGTGAAGATTTCTTGCATTTATTTGTTTTAAATTAGTCTTTCCGTTTACTTGCTGATTCTACAAGGGCCTTACGTTATCACAGAGCAATGATGTACTCAAACGAATGGCATCAGTTGGCATCTAACAGCTGAGTTAGCTTGACGCATTTTATCGATAATACTAAAATAAATTCAACAAATTTGTGACGAAAATAAACTAGGAGTGGATATACGAATTTTCTTGTTAATTCGCAAAGCTTAATCAAAGGAATTATGGCTAAGGATAATCTTACAGCAGTTTTATATGGCATCGAAGATTTGCGCCTGGTAAGTAACTTTAATGAATTCATGGATAACATCATGGAGTAGGTAAAACGTGCTCGTAACAAGAACTTGTTTGGTAAGTGTTGGGGGGCGTGCGCACGAACGAAAATAAATATAAGTGCATGAGTACGCACTGAAATTTGTTTACGAAAAATTTGCGTTCTTCAGAAAAAAACCGGCCTAAAAATTTAACGTCAATCAGGTAATAATTACAAGAATAATTATATAAAGTGCAACACAACACAGTGCGAGGCCAATAATTGTCAGTTATATAAACTTCCTTATTTCTTTTTTTGGCAATGTTGAAATTGGGCAAAATTATTTTTAATAGGTCATGTGCATGAGTATAATAACATACTCGTACATATGTACCTCATATGAGTTCAAGTTTAATTATATTTACATATGTTTACCCGTTGATGTCACCGAAAATATTATTAATCAATACTTGTTTATCTTTTATAGGAACAACGTCCAATTCCAGATATCACCGACAATGGTAGTGTAAACAAACTGCTTTAACGTATCCTTCCTTAATACAAAGTATTTTTTTTAGATGTTCTTTTGGAGATGGATTCCGTTGGCATCTGCGGTTCTGATGTACATTATTTAACACACGGTCGCATAGGAGACTTTGTTGTCAACAAACCTATGATAATTGGTCACGAAGCATCTGGAGTTGTTGTCAAAGTTGGAAAGAATGTTAAGAACTTGGTGGTTGGCGACAGAGTTGCCATCGAACCGGGTGTACCATGTAGGCTGTGTAACTACTGTAAAACTGGAAAATATAATCTCTGTCCCGAAATGGCTTTCTGTGCAACTCCACCGTTCGATGGAAATCTAACCAAATTCTATCGTCATTCGGCTGATTTCTGCTTTAAGCTACCTCCACATGTTTCCATGGAAGAGGGAGCCCTTCTAGAACCACTGTCAGTGGGGGTGCATGCTTGCCGCAGGGCTGATGTCGGTTTGGGCTCAGAAGTGCTTATTCTAGGAGCCGGCCCCATTGGACTTGTTACTCTACTGGTTGCACAATCAATGGGAGCATCGAATATTATAATAACAGATTTGGCTCAAAACCGATTAGATGTCGCAAAGTCACTTGGAGCTACTCATACCCTATTAATAGGAAAGGAGAAAACCGAAGAACAAGTTGTGAAAGACATTCATAGCTTGATTCCAAATGGGCCTGATAAAACCATTGACTGTTGTGGGGCTGAGTCGACAACTCGTCTGGCTATTTTGGTATGTTTTGTTTGTTTTTCTGTTTTTTATAAGAAATAAGGTAATGATTTGGTCATTTTAGGGTACCCGCTCGGGAGGATGTGTCGTGATTGTTGGTATGGGAGCTGCTGAGACGAAAATACCACTAATTAATGCTTGTGCCCGAGAGGTAGATATTCGTGGCGTTTTCCGTTATTGCAATGAGTAAGTCCTATAAATCTAAACTAAGGATTTATAACCATGTATTTATATTCTTTATATAGTTATTCGACAGCCCTTGCTTTGGTTGCATCTGGTAAAGTTGATACGAAGCGATTGGTTACTCATCACTTTGATATAACGGAAACTGCAAAGGCGTTCGAAACTTCTCGCTATGGACACGGAGGCGCTATAAAAGTTATGATCCACTGCCAACCTAGAAACAAAAACAATACTAAGCCATTTTAAAAAAATGGAAAGCTCAAGCGTTTTGTAAAAATTTATAAACTTAATAAATCATTGCTGAAAAATCAATTTCAATGTATAATCACATCACAATAAATTAATAGATAACTGCAGGTATGACAGCGAAGAATATATACAAAGGTATATATGTACGGAACATCATCAACAGATAAGATTTAAGTATCTTTTTGTGACCTATTTTTCATGTTTTTAAAGAACATGTTATCCGTTCTAAGTCAATTTTTTGAAAGAAAGGGTTGTTGCCTCTCTCCCGCCACATCTCTGGGTACGACATGGAACAAGAGGCTCGCAAGATTAAACACTATCAACGCGGATCATACGATTTTCATCATCAGGGGCGCTCCCCAATTGGTTGATGCTTCCTGGGTACGGAAACTGTTTTGACAGAAGTTTTTCATCATCATAGATTGCTGTGAGAAGATCTCCCCACCCAATTCGAGGAACCTCAGCTGCTTCAAACTTGGTATTCTATCCAAATACCTATGGCTGTTCTCGACACTCCCTGGTGATGTTTTTCGGCTAGCTAAATGACTATGGCCAAATGGGACTACGAGATGCAGGTTAAGCCTTATAGTAAACCTAAGTCTTAAAAAAACCTAGATCTAAGCCTGGTTCTAAGCCTAATACGTTTATAAGCACTTCGAATCCTAACTGGAGTTTTAAAGCGGGTGTTTTTTCCCATTTTCTCTCCACGTTATACACCTTTCAATGTAAGCTTTCCCTTCTTCCCAAAATCAAATTAAACCATGAACCTACCGTGTTTCTTACAATCTTCCTATCGATTCCTGTCCTTCGTCAACTCGCAGCTCTTCTTCTCAAATCACTCCCACTTTTGTCAGTTACCTGAACTTCATTCACTTCCGCACTCTTAATCCTTCTGCATCCTCTTCGTTATCAACCCCACGACTTCTGCCTTTTCCTCAGCTACTGCGTCACTTAAAAACTCCACCCCCACTTCTGCGCCCCTTTCAATTATTGCACCTCCAACTGCATACCCCCCCCTACTCTTGACCCAATTCTTCCTCCCTCCGTTAACCTCACATCTAAGTTGATTAAATCAGAGAAGCCTTTGTGAGATCATGGTCCCTTAGAAAGGGCAAAAGAAAGGTGCTTGGCTGACCATGGTAAAAACAAATTTCGATAATGAACCTTCGAACTCCTTTTTAGGATACTTTTCACGAATGAAAAAGAAATAAGGTTAGCAATTGAATCTTTCTCTGTATAGAAAACTTTCCGCAGAGACGAAGTTTTTTCAATGATGCTGCAAAGTAGCACCCAATACTCCATTCCGCGACTTCTCAGCTCGCAGATACTTTCATCCTTAAAGCGAGGTGAATGTCACCTTCATCCCAAAGGCCACCGCACACAAATTCAAATAACTTCAGCCTAATCACCCTCTCGTCATTATTTTATCCTGAAAACACTCGAAAGATTACTAGATTACTTTCACATCCGCTCCAATAGCTCTGACTGCAATATGCATACACCAAGGGCCGGTCAGTAAAAACAACTCTCCATAATGTGATATCCACGATTAGGACTCTTTGAATGGTGCCGCGAACTAATAAAAGACATAAAAGACAGACGCATTCGCTAGTCCGGGATCTGAGCAAAACCTATCAATTGTCCATATCTTCGTTCTTCCTCTCTTAGAACGTGACAAATCAAAAAAAGCACTTGAATTCAAAAGATAAGCGGATGACAAACACGATAAGTTAAACACTAAATACATCCTCGCAACAAATGTAACTTAGCGATCTTTATAGGTATGTTCAGGGTTCGGACTTCAATAATAAAATTTAGCAGTAGATTCTTACAAAAAGTGCAGTAGATCCGTATTTTCCGCAGCAGATTTGTTTTTGTTGCAAAAAATACAACAATACTGGGGTTTAGATTTATACACATATATTTTTTACGATAAAATAAGGTTAAAACAAACTTAAATTGCACAGTTTAAAGTAAATTTAATCACAAATCTTTGCACGAAATTATTTTTTTATAAAATTTTTAATAACTGATTAATTTTCAGTTAAATTCGGTTCTTAAAAGAAATTTTCCATCAATAAATTTACGTTTTTTCTAGATTGTGTTACGTTTTTCATCTAGAAAACATCAAATTTTCAACCGTTTTCACATTCAAAAATCGCAGTAGATTTCAAGTCAAGCGCAGTGGCGCAGCAGATTTTAAATATTTTTCAAAATCGCAGTAGATCTACTGCAATTGCAGTAAAGTCCGAACACTGGGTATGTTCTATTACCGGGCACAACTTTTTAGTGCCTAAACACAGCCGAATCATGTAGGGGCAACAAGCCACCGAGTTCCATTCTGAACTTCATACTCGTAGTATCATCGGAATCGTTCCAGAGAGACCGCTCGAACAACTAGAGACATTTTTTTGCCATTCTTGCATTTTCTCTTCCATCTGTATATGTACGAGTACGTATGTATCTTCCACAAACGAATAGATCTAAGCGCTGCGCCTTTACCGACCAAATCGAACCTTTATTTAAAAATAAATGCAAACAACTTTCGCTCTTTTGTGGTCCGAACACCCGGTAATAGGACAAGATGAAACCCTTTCTGTTAGGTCTTACTTTCTTATGTCCTGTATCCCCTTGTGGATCCTATGGCCTCTACAATGCCTACGCGCCATCGTGTGCGATTTCTGCTCAAAAAATATGCCTCAGCTCTCCCCAACTCTTTCCCAGTTGCCGTGCTTCCTTCTCCACTGTTCTGCGCCACGTAGACCGCTGCGTATTCTGCCATCCTGGGTAAGCGGGTTCCTTTTCATCTCTTGGTTAACTATGGATCTGTCACCCTTTCGGAGAGTGTGACCAATCAACTGGCACTTCCGTCGTTGTATTTGCCTATAGGTTCATGGCCCGTTCTCTTATAACGTCCTAAATCACCCTGTACAATGCTCATAGAAACAACAAAATATGGAAAATCCAATTATGCCGACATACGTTTAAAATTCTTTTTTATTGAGGAATTAATTTGTAAGATAGACATCCAGATAAGAACTGATAACACCATCCTGTAGTTAAATGATAAATAATCTTTTTGATCCCCATTTTGCAAAATATAAATTATATGATTAAATTATAAGCCACTGTGATTTCTGTGATTTACAAATCATAAGACCTTGATAACGAGGTTTATATCTCTATCTATTAAAAGGGTTAAAATAATTTAGTCACTTGTTCCTTATGTTGAGTGATATAAACTCAAGGTCGCTTAAATATTGATTTGGTCGTCAAAAGTAGGTAAACCAAAGATTTTAATAAATTTATATTTGTAAGACAGCCAATAATTAAGCAATTTCAACTGGTTAATTTTAGGTAAATTTCATCCTACCACTTCATCCATTAGTTACATAAATAATTTGTATTTCCGACTCTGCCAGTAACCTTGATTAAATAAATAAATGTGAAATGCGTGGAAGTGTTTTGAATTCAATTACTTACTCAAAATAAGCTTCACAACAGAATATCAATCAATTAATACTAATTGTAATTAATTAATTTCAATTGCAATTAAATGAAAAATTTAAACTGTAAATTTTTAATAACATTGGCAAGTAAAACTACACAGTCTCATAGGAAATGGAACTGACTAATCCTAACAAAGAAGTTAGAGGAATTACTATCGCTATAATTAAGATTAGAATTAAATATTTATTTAAGGTCTAAAGGAATCTATGCAATTATCTGTACTTGTACTTGTGTATTGCTATCCAGCTATTCCATTAGTACTAAATGAAAACTTAAATTTTAAAGAAAACTAAAAAATTCAATTAACTAATAATTTAATATGTCTTATCACAACTTTCACTTTTTAATTGATGTTCATTTGCATGCATACATGGGATTCCACTAAGAGCACTTTTCTTGGTGCATATGTATCTTTCTAAAAAGAATATATTCTAATTGAATATTTACAATTTAAAGAATAAATAAAGTGACCATTGTTAGATTTCTATGAAGTCAAACTCCTCATCTGGTCACTACCCTCATATAAATCCAACCACTTCACTTGCTAAACGTGGAAAGTTTAATAAGTCTCGCAGATAGCGCCCAATTCAGTGAAAGTATGAGTATTCTCACAGTATGAGGCAGCACAGTCCACTAGGTATTTAGGTGTTTCAGAAAACAATCAGAGATTAGCAAACAGACCACTCTACACAGTTAGGTGTTAGAAGAAAGCCTTATCATCGTCTCTCTATGATACTCCACGGAAAGGAGACCAAATACATACTAGTGCTTACTAGCAATAAATTATTATTGAATGTTGAAGATAAAAGACAAAAATCAATTCAAAATGTGTAACAGGTGCGCCTCTATCTAATATAAAAACAAGCGAAAATAAGTGGCTCAGTTCTAATTGAAATTTCCAACTCGTAACATAATGGTCCGGTTGGTAGGAGTTGCTTCAGTGGTTACAGTGTGCTTCTTTCTCGCAGGCAGTAAGTGAAATATTTACATGTGATTTTTTCCTAATATTGATGTGATTTTATAAAATGGTGCAATATTTAAATATTATTAATAGTTTTTTGTATTTTTTCTAATAATTATTTTATAATTTCTGTGTTTTTTTTTTGTAAGAAATGTGTTTTTGAGAAAGTTTTTGGGTAGAAAAACTGAGTGCAGAAATTCAAAAAGTGGCAGAAATGCAATTTAGCTGCGATGTGGCTTTTAATTCAATTAAATTTTTGTTTACTTCGTGTCAATTAAAGCGTTTTCTTGCACACCCGAATAAACTATTAAAAAAAAGTTGCTCTCTGCGTATTTGAGGGATACATCACTTTTCAGACAACGAAATAGTATCGAGCTTGAAACAGTTTTTGTTATAAAAAAATTTTTGGCTTAATTTTTCTTTCACATGAAATCAATTTTTCAAGACAAAATCACTTTTTCTAAAATAATTCAAAAGTCTTCTGAGTCCTCATCTAAAGGACTCAATTTTCATAGTTTTTTTTACTCAACGAGATGTAATCGTGAATCGTGGATAGGAGTAAAAAAAAATATTTTTGGTGCATACTTTGTTTTACAGTCGAACTTCGATAAGTGAAACTTCTATCACTCGAATATTTAATAACTCAAATGAAATTGGTTGGCAACTTTGCGTGTTTTCACAAGTTCGGTTTATAATGCATTGCTTTCGGGGCACTGTATTTGTATGTTCCCATGACCTAGTATACATGCATACATATGTACGTGTAATACAACGTGATAGTAATGTGAGCAGTAAAAATTGTCATATCTCTTGAAAATAGGGGTTAGAGCACCCGTTGTTTTGTCAGAAAAGCGTGCCTTTAACATTATCTTTTGATGAAAAATTTAAACTTATAAAAGAGGTGAAAAGTGGGTCGAAAAAGAAAGATTTTTTATTTTACTTAATAACTCGAAGTCTTGATATGTCGATTTTTTTTGTGGCAAGTGATGATTCGAGTTATCGAAGTTCGACTGTATTTGCATGAAAATTGAAGACTAGAGATCGAGTTTATTTGGCTACTCTTTAATTGCGAAATGTATGTATGGAAAATTATTCGGCTTTAATATTCGGGGCTGTGTGCTTTCCGGACAAAGATATTTAAATGACAAAAACTAATTATTGAGAATGCTACTCATGCTATATTTTTTTACACTCATTCCAATAGCTCTGCTTTTCAGGGTCGCTTGACAGTCAAAATTCAATAGTTTTTCCAATAGAAAAAAACGAACATAATCTCCAATCAAAATTTTCGGATATCTGATTTCAATTTCAATTCCATTGATTTTATATTTTTAATCATCAGATAATTGTAATGAAAAATGCCTAATCTTGAAATTACTTTATTCAAGCGTCATGCAGAATTACATAGCATTAGTTGAAAATAACAAGGTCGCATGTCGAAAAATTCAAATTTTACTAACTGATTTAAAATGGTTCTTATTTTCTTTATAAAACATTTCTTATTCACTGCAATACAATCTTGTTACTCTAAACTGACGATATGTATACATACGTACCTCTTTAAGTAGTATTAAGTTGTATTGGATGGCTTTAAGTCTGCTATTCACCACATAAATGGTGGTGTCCCCCAGGGCTCACTTCTGTCTCCGACTCTCTTTCTTATTTTTATAAATTACCTCTTGTCTGCTACCTCTAATCCAATTCATTCCTTCGCTGATTACAGTTTGGTACGCGCAAGTTATAAAAAAAAAAATACATTTACAATAGATAGATGATATTTTTTGCATTTGTTATAAGTTCAAAATACAAAATGAAATTCTTACCACTGTTTTATTTTAAATAGTCTCTGCGAGGGAAGGCTTCGGACCAGGAGATCAAGACTATGGCTACGTCGATGTTCGAAAGGGAGCTCACATGTTCTATTGGCTATATTACACAACAGCCAATGTAACTGCTTACACTGATCGCCCTCTAGCTATCTGGTTACAAGGCGGGCCTGGGGCCTCCTCAACTGGCTATGGAAATTTCGAAGAACTAGGTCCTTTGACTCTCTATTTACAACCACGTAACCACACTTGGGTTAAGGACATGAATGTTCTCTTTATCGATAACCCTGTAGGAAGTGGATTCAGCTACGTTGATAATGCTCTATATTTAACAAAATCCAATAAGCAAATAGCTTTAGATTTGGTGGAATTTATGAGAGGATTCTACAAACTTCATCCAGAATTTAAGAAAGTTCCTCTACACATTTTCTGTGAGAGTTATGGTGGTAAAATGGCACCAGAATTTGCCTTGGAATTGTACGAAGCTATACAGAATAAAACAATTGAGAGCAATTTGCAATCAGTTGCTTTGGGAGATCCATGGGTGTCTCCTATTGATTCAGTCAATGCTTGGGCTCCACTTTTGTTGAATATGGTAAATAAAATAGGTAAATGTGTATCCATTTCCGTTAAAATGCAAAGATTTATTTTTCAGGGAATTATTGATCACGATGGTTATGATAGGATCATGGAATCTGCGAACAATACCGAAAATGCTCTCAACAAAGGCCAGTACACCCAATCTACCGTCCTTTGGGGTAACACTCAACGTGTCCTCCTCGAGGAATCAAAAGGTGTTGATTTCTACAATATTTTGTTGCCTACAAATGGAGAACTATACACAAGATCATTAGCTAGCAATGAAGGTAATTATCACATGGCATTGTAGAGCTTGTATCATGTGCTTATTATTATTTATTTTCTTTAAGAAATTATGTACAGAACATTAGTAAAGTTCGATATTGATGAAAATCGTGACAAAATTTTGGAGGACCTTATGCGAGGGCCAGTAAGTAAGGCCCTAGGTATCCCTTCAAAGGTAGTTTGGGGATCACAAAGTGGCACAACTTTTAGCATTCTTATGGGTGATTTTATGAAACCTGCTGTCGATATTGGTATTTCTATCTCTAAGGGAAAAAAATAGTCACAAAAACTAATGAACATATTTTCAAAATTTTAGTTGAAACTCTTCTTAATTCCACAACATTGCAAGTTGGTGTATTCTCAGGACAATTAGATCTAATTTGTGCTACACCTGGTACGGTGAATTGGATCAACAATATGAGATGGAATAACAAAACTCAGTATGAGGCTGCTCCACGAACCGGAATCGTAATCAATCGTATATTGGAGGGCTACGAAAAGGGAGCTGGTAACTTTACTATGTTCTGGGTCGATCGAGCTGGACATATGGTGCCAAATGATAATCCACGTGCCATGGATTATATTCTAAAAAAATACACGAAATATGATGCGAAGAAATAAAGTTTTATAATACTTCGCGTACAAATAAATGTTTCACAGTGAAAAACAGATGAAAATATAAAATTGGAAAATACTTACAAAATATTTATTTAATTTTTTTTTAAAAGATGTATTTATAACTCAAACAAAGCTTTTTAGTGAGTTATGAAATAGAAATAAAAATTCATAGTCAGCCTTTAACTAGGGTATTAAATCGATTCTATCTAAAACCGGTTTCCAATTTATAACCATATTTTAAGTTTAGTTATTCATAGACACGTTTTTTCCCATCCTCAACTTCAAAACGTATTTTAAATGTTTTTTACCAAACAAACTTAAAAGTAAACATACTCTGACAGAAGTCTAGTAAATTCACATAAAAAAATAATTCAAACTTAAAAATGGATTCAAAAATAGAAACGAAAGTAATTTCCATTATTTCTTGAGGTAACTAGTGATTGCTTGTCTGGTCCCGTATTTTCTGCACTAAAATTCACAGCTTGCCAAATTTCCAAAGGTGGGGGTAAAATTCTCTCAGAGAAAGACAAATCTCAAAAAAAGTACGGGAACGGGTTGAACAGAAAAGCTGCCCACTTTTTAGACGTTACTTTTTTGTATTGATTTACTTCAAATTATCACGACTCACAGAAATCATATTTCTACCCAAAGAAATTATTTGGACTAAAATTCACAGCATGGGTAAATTTCTTACTCTCTCGTGAGCTCTCTCTACGAAATTTTGACTCGCGGGAATAGAAATTCGTTATTTTTCGTTGACTTTCGTAGCTTTTCGTAGTTTTAGTCAGTGCGGGAACAGACTTTTTGACGTACGGGAACAGGAATTCACTATATTTCTTAAAATTTCGTAGATTTTCGTCA